>OU612001.1:10025000-12628750 GCA_914767915.1 Agriopis aurantiaria | reverse complement strand
CCTATCCCACAATGTGGAGCCTATGTCAGAGTATCAATTATCATATCAGCCTATCACGGTACCACTGCTGGACAAATACCTTTTTAGAGAGAGAGAATGGGCCCAAATCCACAAGTCTGGCCCAATGCATGTTGGCGAATGTCACCTGACTTTGTATTTGTGTTTTGACATACCGGTTTCTTCACGATGTTTTCCTTTACCGTTTTAGGAGTAATAGTGTTCCGTGGATTGCATCGAAACTGCACATAATTATTGCACCTGCCTAATCGAAATTAATAAAAAATATTTTATTATATTGTACTCCATACTCCATTTAAGAGGGTTGCATTTGATTGCTCTACAATTATAGTAATTTTTTTATAAAAAGAGTGGGTAAGAAGCTTTTAGTCCACCTGATGATAACCAGAAACTGCCGCCTATGGACACCTGCAACACTAGCTGTGTTGATGGAGCTTTGCCAGCCCGGAGAGGTAGTTGTAGATCATAGGCAGATCATACAAACAGCTTAGTTTTTCGATACTAATTTAAATTAATTATGTGTATAAATATGAAATAAATTAACTAAAAAAAAAAGAAAAAAAAGATACCCTTTCTTATTTTAATCCGGCCGCAATCAGCATCGATGTTCTAGTACCTATCCATTGTCATCAAAATAATAAATTAAACAACAAGCTTTATTATTCAAGCACATCACCCATTCAGCAACCATCATACCAGTCCATAGACTTTACTGCGTCTCCATTAGCATAAACATTTGATTAGCATGCCTCTACCCTGAGTTTGAACTATAAACTCTTTATAACTGCCGTTCGGTTTATATTGTCCTGGTAAAGTGAATAGGATATAATGTTTGGCAAGAAGGATGCTTATGGATAAGTAATATTAGGCACAGGAAAAGTAAAAGTGCTCAAAGGCCTAACATGACCTAAAGGCTGTTTTCGAAGACAAAAATACGGGCTGAATTAAGAACCTTCCTCTTTTTTTGAAGTTAGTTAAAAATAAAACAAGCCAGACCTATATTACGCGTCGAGAAAATTTTTGGCGTGCCACGTGTTGTGCATTTACCAATCTATATTTACTATGGAAACTGACGTGGTTTTCACTCATTTTATTTATATTACACGGGAGTTACTCCGACTATAGTTTCAACCGCATTAGGCGGTGTTTTTCAAGGTGAATGCACGCGCGCGGCTGCGCCCCGCTTTGCAAATAAATAAAAAACTTATTTATTTTAAGTTTTCTAAAATATTTATGTTTTCGTCAAACAAATTATGTCAAAACAAAGCAAAATAAATTATAAATAAGTCTGACCCCCATATTCATAGACGTAAATAAAGATACCTCGAATCCTCACGTCACCCTCAAGTGGTGTTTTTTATAATATAAAAAACACGTGAGGGTGATGATTGTGAAGATTCGAGGTACCTTTATTTACGTCTATGAATATGGGAGTTAGTCATGCCCTAGTAAAGTAGTGAAGACTTTAAAAACAACATGAAAGGACACTTTCACCATATTTATTAGGTATACTTGCCCGGACTCCAAAGATATTAACGAATACTTAATAAAATTTGTCATTATCCATGTCAAAGATGCAAAAGCTTAGGAAAAATTCCAATGAACTTTAATCATGATCATCATCATCAGCCAGAATACATCCACTGCTGAACATAGGCCCCCCCTTTAATCTCCACAGTCCACACTGAACGACAGTCTACCTTTTGCAGCCACTGGATGCCAGCGACTCTCACAATGTCGTCGGTCCATGTAGGTTTAATATTCCTCTCAAATTGGCACCAAATACACCAACCTCACCATTATTGGGCGAGCTATGATCACGCACCTAGTACTAATTTAAAGTATACATCATCATCATCATCATCAGCCTGTAAACGTCCACTGCTGAATAAAGGCCTCCCTCGTAGAGAGGGGTGTTGCCATAATCCCCACGCTGGGCAGGTGGCTTGGGGATCGCTGTACGTTCACCGTGTACTAATAGGACGCTGATGCCCATCTTCCGGTGGTTCTGGTCGCAGTTTTAGGACATACCCGGGTCGATTTAAAGTATACGTATCCTACAAAAAAACAAACTACACCTAAAACCTTAAACCATATTGCGAGCCAGTTCATAAATTGCCATAATCCCGTTCCATAAAATAAATTCACCGTCCAACGGTACAACTCGTGGTGTTGCCAGTTTAATCGAGCTAAGTGACGATGTATTTATCACCTAACGCCACGCTCGTAATCGATGGAGCCTATTTAGGAGAGTTGAAACTGTTCGATAATTTAAATCGATTACCGACTGTATATTTTCATTAAATGTATCTCAATAGGTTAGAGAGAAAGAGAGAGAACAGTGATCTAATTGTGAAAACAGTGAGAGTGAGAGAGAGTGAGTAGAAAATTGTAGTTTTGATTTATGAATCTGTGTCTTTCAGGCAAGTATGCTCTATCGTCAAACATCAATTATAATTAGAGACACCTACAAAAAATTTTTAATAGTAGAAATATTTTGAATGTAAAATCCAGACATAATATGACAGTATGTTAGGGCAAGCTAATTTTAACTCATCATCATCAGCCGGAAGACGTCCACTGCTGAACATAGGCCTCCCCCTTTAACCTCCACACTGAACGACAGCCTGCCTTTTGCATCCACTGGATGCTCGCGACTCTCACAATGTCGTCGGTCCATCTAGTGGGAGGCCTCCCTACGCTGCGTCTTCCGGTTCGTGGTCTCCACTCCAGAACCTTTCTTCCCCATCGGTTATCGGTTCTTCGAGCGATGTAGCCTGCCCATTGCCACTTCAACTTGAAAATTTTAACTACAACCTTAAAAAAATACAAAATCTACTTTTTGGGAGCAAAAAATAAGTATCTTACAAATATTTCAACCTTAAGATAATAAATAAATTTTATAGTCATTGATTTCAACGCACGTTAAAATTAAGGTGTTAAAAATTGCTTCACAAAAACATTGTATATACCTACGTTAGACTGTTTTTAGCTCTGAAAACTGCAATTTCAATAAAAAAACTGAATGGAATAATTTTCTTGAAATAATTCACTATAGTATAATTGGCATCCAGCTGCGACTTTACGTGCAAACTCTTCGATTGGAAAAGATCTAAAAGTGATCCAAATTTTACGGTTTTCATCAACCTTTTTTAATCTGCAGTTTTTTCAGAGTACAAGTTTTTCGAAGGTGCAGGATTTTTGGATTTACACCACCCTTAGAATAACTACACAAAGAAACCAAGTACATTCGCAAAATTTAAGCCATTCAAATGGTGTCATATATGGCAAAATATAAAAAAAAAAAATTATGACAATTTGCGCGGTGAAATCGTACCACAACAAATCAGAAAAGCAGCATACGAGTTATGGTGTGACATTCCACAGGTAATCCATTAATTTTCTTGCTTAAATCGTTTAAAATACCAATCGAAACGTAAGCTACAAAGCGAATTTGTAGCTTACGTTTTGAGAAGGCGTTGTTTGGAAACTTACCTTCTCTGAGTAGTGATTCTAAGACACCACCCTTACTGATCGATACAACATACTAAAAACCAAAACTACGTCAAGCTTTGCTACTTTAATATCGATTGCTATTGGGTTAAATACAAAACATTCAATTACTCCTAGCTATTTAGCTATATTATCCTGCTAATAGCTCCTTTCTGCCGCCAGTGACGCGTCACGAGCGCAGATGTGCGTCTAATTAGTGCTGTGCGGGACATACGTGACGTGCCGATCGCTGCTGATGTGTTTAATTTATGCAATGCGTTTAATTAAATTACTTATTGATTTTTAGGACTTGTAGTGAAACTATTTGTAGCTGTCGTCTGGGGCGTCAAAGGATTTTGATCACACCGAAACCAAATTCAACTCAATCGGTTGAAGATCATCATCATCATAATCAGCCTTTTAACGGTCCACTACTGAACTTTAAGCCAACCCCCGAAAGGTGATTTGGCCATATCCACCACGCTGGCCCAGTTGCGGGTTGGTGGATTTACACACGCCATTGAATTTCTTCTCCGTACGGTTGAGGATAACTGGTCTAAAATTCAGTTGAAAGATTTGTCCTACACTAACAGGGCAAGTTAAATAAGCGCTCCTTGATACCAATCCAGAATTTGATGTATTTGACGGCGCTTGGAGAGACATTATTGCACAGTGTTTGAACTATTGTGAGATGACGTCGAAAAGCATTGCGAAGTCGCTGTCACATAATATATAATATTTATGTACTTTTCATTTAATTAATTTTTATTGAATATTAATCCAAGATTTTATGAATGTTGACATTTATCCAATTTTAATCTGACATTGTATGTGTTGACATTCATTTAATTGTTGATCTGAAATTGTATGTTTGACATTTATTTAATCTTAATTTGACTATTATCTGACTGAGTGTATTTAATCTCTTTAATTATTATTATTTTGCTTATTGTAGGTAATCTTGTGACATTTGTTATGATTTTGTGTTTTTAAAAATGTTATTGATGTCATTAGTGTAAATCGTTTTTGTGCGGTGCTAATTTGAAATAAATAAATAAAACGCTTGTAAAAATAATCAGTTTGGTAGTCTATTGTGCTTCCATTTTGTCTATGTATTCGAAGCATGAAACAAACAAATAGATGATGCAGTACATATAATCCGGATTTATCAATGAAGTTAGTCACAGACAATCCGCAGTGCCGCCGGCGATTGGTCTAATTAAATGCCTGTTCGCCAGTTACTGTCCAGTAGATGCTGGACGTATTTCAAACTCTCTATTGCAGATATTGGATAGATTAAGTTGGTATATGTCTAGCTATGTAGTATACGTAATATAATTTACAACACATTTGCTCAAAAAGTGCACTTACGAAGCCTGTATACATCGTTCGAAACTTAAACATTACGGATCATACAACGGAGCGTGCGGTAATGAATTTTACCGCACGCTCAGATGTATAGCACCGTACGTGTACTTTAAGGTATTTTTTTAATTTCCATTTCCATAAAAATTGTTTCATTTGTAGCCTTTTTTTCTCGCAAATGTGTTGTAAAACGTTGTATGGCACACGCGCGGATTGGTTTTTACAAACTCGTGACTATGGTAAGCCCTCGACTTCGTCTCGGGCTTACATTCGTCTACTCGTTTGTAATAACCAACTTACCGCACTTGTATCATAAATAACTATTTTCTTTCAACTACGTAAGTAATAGTAATATTTAAACTTTCGCTATTTGAACACATGTTTTCAATGTTTATCGGGACTTATCACGTATTATTTAACCTACATACATGTCTTTTTTTACCTAAATTAAACAATACGTGACAAGTCCCGATAAACATTTAAAACATACGTAAGTAATGTTATCATTAATCACTACAATACCTGTTTTTTATTATTTATTTTGATATAAATTTACCACAGAGGTTTAAGGTCTCCCATTAAGTTTAATAATATATAAAATGTATGCATTAGAACACAAAGGACGTATTTTTTGTTTAGAACCAAAACAGAACAGTAATGTTATTATGAAAGCTCATTGTTGCACAGTTTTTCATTAATGCACTGTTTTTTATCGATGCAACAATACAATACAATACAATACAATACAACTTTATTACACACCGAAAATACAAATTAAAAAACAACAATCAACAACAAAAAGCAACAATCTACTAAATTACATTTAAAAACTGACTTTACGCGAAGCTTATTATTAGACATGGAGAATTTACTACAATGACCCTTGAGATTTATTATAGCTATTCATCTAATATTTAAATATATCTAATCAATATATCGCCAAAAATACATACAGTTGAATTGAGAACATATTTTTTATGTCTTCATTATGTCTTATGCATTTAAATCTTTCAGTTCTAAACGCAAATAGGATAATAAAAAGATGCAATCAAACTGCCAATGGCATTATTAGCTATTAAAATTTTGTACAACTAGTTGGTCATTTCAGATTGGTTGGAGTCTAGATAATTCATTATGAATCAAAATATATTAATCACAGTATCTAACTAATCAGTTGATTTGTTTAGAAAATGCTTAACGGTTCTATTCTGCACAGCTATTTGGCCGATTCAGTTAGTTGGATTGAACAAGTTTTAAAATTCCTAAAAAAGTACATCGAACCGAGAGGTTCGTAAGAAATCCAGCGCCAATAGTCCTTGACTATCATGCCGAGACGGTAAATCAAGTCAGATAAACAGCACTTACTATCAGGTGACTTGGTAGCCAAAAGTAAAGCTATTCAATATAAAAAAGACTGACCTATTGTGTCATAGGTTGTGTACTATATTAAGTATGTTACGTTTTTGTAGTTTTTAGGGTTCCGTACTTCAAAAAGAAAAAACGGAACCCTTATAGGATCACTTCGTTGTCCGTCTGTCTGTCCGTCTGTCCGTCTGTCCGTCTGTCAAGACCCTTTTTCTCAAGAACGCGTATAGGTATCCAGTTGAAATTTATACTAAATACTTGAGTCTACGGTTTCTTTAGGCTGTAAAAAAATAAAAGTTGTAAATCAACGCAATCAAAAGATATGAACGTTTATGTCGCATATTTTGCGATTTCACAGGGAAATCAAAACCTATTATAGGGTACTTCCCGTTGACCTAGAATCATGAAATTTGGCAAAAAGCAAGGTCTCATAGCACATATATTGGAATAAATCTGAAAGTTACAAATTTGAAGTTATATCATTTAAAAATAATAATTTTGCTATTACAAACTTACATGTTGTAGTTGGAATGTATAGAACCTTATAGAAGAACCTTATAGTCAACTACAAAGTTAAATTTGTCTTTCAATATTTCAACTTTAGTTTTTTTTTTTCGACTCGCGCTCTGAGGTTTCTGTCCAACGGAACCCTCAGAGCACGAGTCCTACTCGTACTTGTCCAGTTTTTTCTTCTTGACCAGCAAAAACATACATGTAATTAAGTTACAGAATATTTTCCTCATAAAAGCTTTTTCTTGTCCTACCCTCAATTCTTCAAATCCATACAATTAATCCACTGTATCCTATAAAAGTAGATTAACAGACGGCCACTCGGACAAATTGTGTATTAATATTTTATGTAGCAGTTCACACTATGGCACCACAGACCCTAGGCTATAAAACTGTCATCGCGAGAGATATATGGGAGGACTTCTTATGGGTGATTTAAGGTGGGATTATGGCAACACAGGCTTAGTTTTGGGAGAAAATATGAAGTGCTTAGTGTAGTGTAAGGCTGAGGAGTTTGTAGTTGTAGGTTTTAACTCCTACTGCATGAAAGCGGTAATACCTTTATAGTTTTTTTTTAATGCCATAGGTGGCAAGCAAGCAGCCGGGCTGCCTGATGGTAAGCAGTTGCCGTTGCCTATGGATACTTGTAACACCAAAGGCGTCACAAATACGTTGCCGACCCTTTAAGACTCGATTAACTCGTCTATTGAAGAACCCCATGTTGTAGCTTCTTGGAAACACCGTGGACGGTAGCTCATTCCACATTTTGCAGGCAAGAGGCAAGAAGGATCGTGTGAATCGGACAGTGTGCGATTTCCACTGATCTATGATGTGTGGATGAGCCTTCAGGCGGTGGCGGCTAGTGCGATGGTAAAACCACGACGCCGGCATCAGATCAAACAGTTCTTCAGAACACTCCGTTGTAAATGTGATCAAAGATACAGAGAGACCCAACGTCTCTGCGCATGTTGAGCGGCTCTAGGTGTTTAGTGAGCTTGGGATCGTTTTAAATTACCGTTATGAGTTTCAGTTTAAAAGGCTTGGAAGATCATTTAGAGTGTTAATTGACCGAGTGAAAAGAGGTCTCAGATTATAAAGGTAGGTACATGTCAGTATTTCTATGTGTTTGTACCTAGTTTTTTTTTTTTTTTACTATGATAAGGATTTTGGCGTCGCACGCTTTGTGCATTTCCCAGTGTCCATTGAGATTTCCGAGTTTTATTATAATAATGGTTGAATACCGCGGTGTTATTCGTGATATTCCAATTTTGCTAATTTTTTGAGGGAAAAGTACCCTATATCCGTCTTCGTGACGCTCACTATCTCCCTGACAAATTTCGTTAATTTACACCTTTTTGTTACACGACTGTATAGTAGAAATACAGTTTGGTGAAAATAATTTTAGGTTCACTGTAGGTATAGGTGCCTGTGTAGGTATATGCCTAATTTCAGACCAAAGCTCATTTGGATACGGCTGTCGTTACAAAATATAACTATACCTATCACCACAGATATTTATCAAAATAGACACCCCAAGTACGACAAGATGTCAGCCAGCCAGCGTGCCGCATTTTATATACAAGAGCTATGAAGTGGTAGTTCACAAAATAAAAAAGGTCTATTATTATTAGTCTACATGTTATTAATAAAAAAAATGTAGTCCTTTAGTTTATCAAAATGTCGAAGCATAATTATTTACTAAATTTATTAATTTCACACGTAAGCGTAATTATAAAATTTCTTATGCAGACAAGGTATACAATATTTTTTATGAACCCCCGTTAATAATTAACTAATTACTGGTAATTTTCAAACGGCTAAAACAGATTACCTTTCAAACAAAAAACTAAATCAAAATCGGTTAAGCCGTTTGGGAGCTACGATGCCACAAACAGATACACACGTTAAATGTATAACACCTAACGATCTATGTTAAATTCATGACTTCTCTTTTTGCGCAAAGGCTGATAAGTAAAAAATTTAACCCTAGTTTCACTCCATACGCACTGCCAACTGCTATAAAAAGTTTTATCTAGTTTATTATTATGGCGTAATTTCATTTTTGTATTGAAGTCTGACGTGTCACTGCTTAAACGACAGAGATCACAATGAAGTGGTGTACAAGTTGGAGCATATATTTTTTTGTCAAGGGAAATCCTTTATGGATACTACTGGCCCCGGGGCGGGCAGGGTGGTTATGTGGGACTCACCACCAGAAGGGCGGCCTACCCACTAAAAACCCTGGAGTGTTCCACCTCGGCGCTCAGTATCGAGTTCACGGGACTGCTTTCGCAGTCCACCGCGACCTCGACAGCGCTAGCCCTTCCGGGCTCCACCTCGAGGAGCTATGCTCCTCCTCATACGATGACTAAAGGCCGGAGAGGCAGCCTCACCTCGGGTTCCTCTTAGTTTCCCCGCAGTAGGTAGCCTACGGTTACTCAGCCTCCCCACCACGACAAGGCGAAAACCCACGAGAGGGAAGTTGGAGCATTGATCTAACATAAAAAAAGAGCACAGAGACGCAAAGTAGGTGAACTCGCGGGGTCTATACCTGATCATAAAGGTCTGTTCATATTACCAATATTAATATAGCTACACCACTACAGTACCAGCTACAGTATGTATTATAATTTGTCCGTAATGAGGCCACCAGGCTGATACCGACACACGTGTAGCGTAATTGCTAATGAGATACCCATTAATTGCGTATCAGTACGCAGGTAAAGTACGCCGTATTGATGCGTATCACAAGTTATGGAAATATCAAACTGTGGTCGGATAGGCTGCGGAAGGGCAGGCTGGCAGAGGTGCCTCGCGCACTGGAGAGGTCGGCTAAATCGTCGCATGTTATGGGCCCGACCGTGTATAATAAGTTGCCGGAGCACATCACCGCGGCGCCCAGTTTAGGCAGCTTTAAGTCACGACTCAGACGATGGCTTATCGAGCAGACGTTCTACAGCTATGATGACTTTATTAAATTAAAATTGTAATTAATTACTTAAGAGGCTGCAATAATGTTTAAATTGATATGGTGATTTTACTTGTTTACTTTGACATAATGCTAATTAATTATTATTTTTTGACATTGTGCTAATTCTTTTTATTATTATTTCTTTCTTTATTAATTTGTATTAATTTGACACTGATTATTTGTTTTTGTAATTGTTAGATATGATAGGTACACTATTAGTACATTTTTACCAATTACCTAGTTTAAGTTAGAATAGATCTTATAATTATTTACTTTAGTACCTTGATACACAAAGATGACTTGTAATTATTAGTTACCAATAAAATGATTATGATTATGATTATGATTATGATTATGATATTAAGGTATAGCTCTGCTTATAGACATTAAATGACAATTGTATAGAGAGAGACAAGAGTATATAAACCTAGTGACAATACAATACAAAACTCTTTATTAAAATACCACAAAACAAGGATAACATAAACATTGCAACAAAAATATTATATAGGCTTTTAACAGGCGGCCTTATCGCTTAAAACGATCTCTTCCACCAGTGACCATTAATTACCAGCTGCCTGCTTTTTTTGCATTCTACTGGGTAACGAGGAAAGGGTGTACTAAGCCGAAAGGGGTCCATAGTACCCATACTACCCATCATTATGAACAACTTTTACTATGGGAGCTGTTAGGGGTAACATCTTGGCGCCGATGTGGGATACTTCAATGATAATTCTTCTTAATTGTTTTTGGTTCCTTTTATTGATTAAATCTTACAACTTTTAATGTCTATTTCTTACTTAGTTTTTATAAATCACACGATGCATTTCTATTGCAACGTAATGGCGGAAAACGGAAGCCATAAAGAAAGTAGACTGCGATATTTTTGTGTCCATAGACTTGCTGCGCTTGAGTCTTGAGCGTGGTGTGTAGATCTAGATACCGCACGTCGCGATGCCACGCTTTGTAAGTTAACAGGAGCAACTCTGAAAACGCAAATAAATATATCAGCTGTTACATAGAAAACGGTCATTCAACTCTACAAAATAATAATAATAAATATTTACTACCTTTCGACTCCCTTTCGGCTTCTTGCACCCTTTCCGCGTAACCCTACACAGTCAGTGTTTCGAGGAATCGTACGTGACTCGACCGATTTTGCTTATATTTGAACTTAAAAATTATATTTGCATGTACTAAGAACTTCTATAAAGATCAGAGCAACGGTTATTAAGTTATTGTCAAACGAACATACGAATATACATACACTGACTTATTCCCGCAGACTCAAAGGCTTACGCTACGCTCAGTCAATTAAGGCAGATAACGCCGCAGGTTGATCCAGATAGGAAAAGTCATTGCAAGGGGAGTACGTTTCATGCGTTTGGTACTAAATATCTTTGCATGGTTGTGCACTTTGTTAGGGATGCCATCACTTCAGTATGATTTATCGATAAACAATCATCGATATCCATATTTTGATACAAAAGAAGTCTACGACTCGTCTGTAAGCGTAGAGTTGTAGTTTATGTCGTAGTCAAGAAAAGAAGCTACGGTTTTTGCTACACCGTAGCTTATCGTAGCTGATGAAACGAGATTGTAGCATACCAATGTTGTGTTCTTTTATGACATAGGTACTTAATATACTAAGTTGAGGCCCATTCAATTTGAACGACACAGCGTCGTTAAAGGCCTTGAACTAATAATCAAGTAATATATTATTATGTGGCATCTATTAAGCCCTATTAAACCTTTTAAGCATTAAAAATATCGATAAAAATTTTACAAAGCTGAACAACACTATCAAACGATAATGCCTATACAATCCACCTATCAGATGTCACCATCTCATATACGGAAACCGCATTTCTGTTCCTATTCCGTATAATATTCCGGTTCACTCCCCTTACATCTGGTTTGAACCGGATCACGGCCGTTATACATAGAGCCATTTACTCGTTCTACGTTCGTATTTTGTTAGAGGTGACACGGGTCTTGTTATACTGGTTATGCCTGAAGGGTAAATGGACAATGGTCAACTGAATTTCAGTAAGGCCAAAGGCCTGTAAAGGCCGTCTTTGTTTTGCACATACAGATAGCTAATGCAGCTTTAATAATGGTTTAATATAGAAGTATTAAATATGAATCAGTCGGTTTGATCCAGTTACTATCACAAATAATTTTAATTAAACTACTGGTGGTTATAGACACTATAAGCCCCTTACCGATCATATCATACATCACATTATCAGCTGGTTAACATCCACTGCTGAACAAAGGCCTCTCTATTAGAGAGAGGTGTTGCCATACTCCTGACGCTTGGCAGGCGACTTGGGGATCGCAGTACGTTCACCATACTAATAGGACGCTGTTGCCTATTCTCTGGTGATTTTGGTCAATCGCAACCATTTATTTCCTTTTTTCTGCCTTATTAATGTCGTCGGACTACAGGGGGCTTAGTCCCAGATTTGATAGTTAACGAAAACTTTTTTCGTTTACGTATTGTTCCATACATTTTACTAAAGCGCCGCCAGCGGAAACGCGGCGAATTAAAATCTGCGGTATAGATTGCTTCACTCTAATACGAAAAAAGTTTTCGAATACCTTTCAGCCCAGCAATGTATGGAACAAAACGTAAACGAAAAAAGTTTTCGAAAACTATCAAATCTGGGACTAAGCCCCCTGGTGGTCAATTTTGAATCTTGTAGTTGCGTTTTGTTTTTCTTCTAAATTTTTCTTTTCTTCTCTAGTTACACAATCCAATGGAAAAACTGCCTGAATCAGAATTTTTTTATTTTATCCCATTCCAAAGATGCCACATATTTTTATTGAATTAGTTTTAAATACATCCTTTGAGTCTTTTTGTTTCAGTATTTTTATTCATTTTGTGTTCCAGTTACTGTCTTAATTCAAAATATCTATTTTGTTCTAGTTGACGAGGACGAAGGAGGAATGCAGCTATTGTTTAGACGCGCTTTCGAGCGCACGTAATTAAAATGCGGTCTGGACCTACAAAATACATATTATTTAAGGCCCTTTTTTCCCACATTTTGCAATGCTGGTCATTCTAGTTTTAGTTTGTCTACTACCATGGTGCGCTTAAAATTATAAAAATGGTAACATATAAAAAAAATACCTTCTTACCTCAAAATATTTAAGAACACTTTAGACATGTGTTTAGCATATTTTTCGTAGTGAAACAATTGCTAAACACATGTCTAAAGCATTCTTAAATATTTTGTAGTAAGACGGTTTATGTTTTATTATAAAACTGTAGAGACCGAACCACGATTAATGTCATTTCGAGCAAGTCTAAAACCTCAAAAATAGTCATTGATGTAAGTAAATAGGTCATTGAAAATAGTAGCGAAACGCACGACTATGTGTAAGCGCCATGGTTTTGCTCCACTAAATGAACCTTAGAGTCATCAGTTGTAACAAGCGTTGATAAAAATTGGGAAAAACTCGCCTTAAGTATTTGTATGTGAAAATTTGGTATTAGCCTTGTTGGTTTGGTTTGTCATACACGATTTGGCATCAGTTGGTATGACAAGGCAAGGTATGCGGGGCATTAGTCGTCCAGCTGTATGATGGGTCAACGATATTGTCACCATCGCATCACAAATGTATGTACCAACCTTCACAAAATTTATCAAAGGGTCGAAGGTACCAACAAATACCGGACGACAAATACAAACCAGAAGACGCAGCGTATTAGGTAGGTCTTCCAATAGATGGAGCGACGACATTATGAGAGTCACTGGCATCCAGTGGATATAGATGGCAGGCTGTCGTTCAGTGTGGAGGTTAAAGGGGGTGGCCTATGTTTAGCAGTGGACGTCTTCTGGCTGATGATGATGATGATGACCAAGAAATAATCATAGATACACAGACACACAACCACACAGATACACACGTTAACCTTATAACACCCCTGTTTTTGCGTCAGAGGTTGAAAACAACGAAAATTTAAAAAACACGCAGGTTTCACTGTCTCATTGAAACTGTACAGTGCAGTAGATATCAAACAAAACAATCACAGCACCGAATGAAGTCGTACAAAGCTCGACTGCACTATACCTACTCTATTTGCATGCAGAGGCAGTTAACGAAGCCATTATTGAAATTTTATGTGAGTTGATTATTATTCAGTAGACCGCTATTAGAGGAGTGGACAAGGAACACTTGGGAGGCTATCAAAATATGGAGCAAGACATATATATATTTTTAAATGATATATATGTCGGCGCGTTGACGTTTCAGCATTCGGACGCAACTACCGTCGGGAAGTTTTTAAGGTTAGGTTATGTTAGGTTAAGCTTAGGTTTATGTAGGTAGGTGTCACCTAGCTTAGTGTTGGTGGACTAGTGATGGAGGTGGCGCCATCACTGGTGTAACGCTGCAGTAACTTACCCGACCAAAATAAAATTAATGGACGGGTCCAAAACGAGCGCATTTAAGACGATTACAAAATGAGCACCGGCGCTCACTTCGTTTCAATTTGTCTCTAGTCGTAGGAAATACGACACAAGATTATAGTTACATGATAACGAAATATCTGACAAAAATTGTGCCTTCTTGTGCTTTTACGAAGTGGAAAAACACAACAATAAACCAAAGTAAAAGTTCAGGTGTCATTTTTCACACGTGAGTAGGTACATATTCATCATTCTACTTTATCATAAAATGTAAATTAATGTCACCAAACATCGATAAGTAGTCCCCATTTTGTTTTATTCGCGTGACCACGTCCATCCACGGCGACAAACGATTCGAGAGCAATAGACGAACACAGCTGTTCTCTTTTACTCACATAGTTATTTTATTCGCTATAATTTTTTTTGCAACAAATGTACTGTACCTGCGTGGTTATATTGTGTTGAAGTAAATGTCCGACGGTTTTGGCTCGTCTTTACTGAGCAAGTTCATTGGTTATGGGCCGTCCATTCATTTTAATTTGGTCAAAGATCTTATCCATACTAAACAACCCCATGCACCTTGAGTGAGCAGACATCAGTGAATTATGTAATGGAAACCTGGTAATTGCTTCCAAAGTGCCAGCGTACATAATTTATACAAATCTAACTTATGTAGCGATAACCACACGGACACTTCCGGTTTTCTATCTAAGTTTGTATGTGCTGTATTGATGGTTTTCCATTTGTGGATTATTCAGGAAATTGCGTTATGAGCTATGTCTAGAATAGTGATAGTAGGTCACGACCTAAGATTAGACAAACAATGGCATCGATTCTGATGTTCTCTGAACTAAACTAAACTAAATTTGACAGCTCTAAAATTGTTGCCATCATATATTAAAACGAAAAGAGAGGCATATCATTTTTGTCCTGTCAGATTGGTTTAGTTTAGTGAGTGGTATGCCAGAATCGACGCCAATGTAGATGTGGTAAAGAGGTGGGTGCGAACCTAAACGATTTTCTTTTCTTTTCTGTGGTGCGAACTCATCTGGACTAAATTAGACTTCATAAGCTTTTGCTTTTAGTTAAACTCAGACACGACTGCAGACGACCTTGCTGTCTTTATGTGACATTGTAGTTTTTAAACGGCTGAACCTATAATACCTATAAATCGATAGCATTTTTGTGACAAAATTACCTACCTGAAATTCAGCAAAATCCTTACAAAATCTTGATTCACGGTTTATCAATCAATTTTAATTGGCAGATCACCCTGGCATCTGACGCCACGTTTTAAAAACGCGGCTTCCCCCGACGTAAAACCCGATAGATAAGACCATCGTAATTGCCACCGTTTTTTAACATTTTTATCTGATTTTTCTCAGGATCACATTCTGTGGTTAAATCTGACCAAGCACATCTTTTAAACAAAGAAATGAACACCTTAATACACTAGCGAAAAGTCGAGTTTAGTTCAGCAGATGTCTGGTTTTAAAGGACATTTGCAGGCATCTATCAGGATGGACAAGCGTTTTGTAGAATAGGAAATCGGACGATGGTCGGAACGTTTTAAATCTGAACGATTTACGGGAAAATAATAGCTTGAAAGCAATCCACGGACGAATGGGTTTTTGTCGAGTCTTTTAGTTTTATTTGAAGTGGCTGGAAGAGTGCTGAGGACTTTGTGAAACGCATAGATTTATTTGAGCATTTACCTACATATTTCAATTAATTAATACAAAAGAGCCAGAATATCGGATGCAGCGATATCAGTTGCGCATTTATTTTCATGTTTTTTTTTTAAAGATAAAAAATGAAAAAAACTTTTAAATATCATCATCATCGTCATTTCAGCCATAGGAGGCTATGTCCACTGCTGCAAGCCACCAGTCGATCTCCAAAAGAGCCGGTTGGAAGCGGCCTGCATCCAGCGTTTCCCTGCGGTTGTCTGTCCATCTTGTGGGTGGACGTCCTTCGCTGCGCTTACCGGTCCGTGGTCCGTGGTCCGTGTTCCGTGGTGGGGTAATTTTACGACGTTAATATTTTAAAACTATTTAGCACAAATTTTTGTTATAACATTTTTATTATGACCAGAACAGATGGGAAAACTGTTTACTAAATTTTTTTGTGGTCAGAATAAAAAATATTATTACAAAAAATTGTCATAATATTTTGAAATACTTCGCTTTTCTATACTAATATTGTAAAGAGGAAAGATTTGATTGTTTGTTTGTTTGTTTGCATTGAATAGGCTCCGAAACTACTAAACCGATTTGAAAAATTCTTTCATGTTGGGAAGCTTCACTATCCCCGAGTAACATAGGCTATATTATATTTTTTTTTAATAGGGATCAGTACTAAAACTCCATTAATGTAACCCAAGATGTAAAAAAATAAGATTTACAATTTTAACTTTGCGTGTTTGACAGTTCTAAGTCAGGACAACGTCTGTCAGGTCAGTTAGTTAAAAATAAAAACTAAGATTAAATGTGCGAGTAATAAAGCGGTGCGCCCTATTTTAGGCAGTATTATTAAGTTACTCGACGACGTAAATAAAAAAGGAGAGTAGATTGATCTAGCGACTAAACGCCTCAACAAATTTTGATAAATATACGTATTAAATAGATTCTCTAAGATCAAGGATTGTCACTAGATAGATATAAATATAATATAAAATAATATTGAGGTTTTTCACATAGTTTTTTGATCCGATGAACCGTTCGCAATTTAAAATATGAAACGCCAAAAATAACGCAGTTAAGTTTTAGCTCTTCAAGCAACTTTAAATAGACACAAAAAAACACATAAAATATTTAAACAATGCACTTAATTAAGGAAGAGTTCGATGCTCATTAATTTTTTCGAGTAATAAACATATTGGGTTGGGACGCAATGATTTTATCAGCCTATCTTAATATTTAGCTCTATGGTATAGTACGGGTCACCCGTACAGCTGTGAAACCAGCCTTAGTTAAGGATTCAACAGACGACGCACGATTTTTGATTTATAAACATATTGGAACACAATGCTCGGATCAATCTATCTTGATATTTAGCTCTATGGTATAAACCACAGATATACACAACCAGATCGGCAATATATTTTAGTGAAAGAGACAACTTGATATGGCTCAGCACAAGTACGAAAAGGACATAAATAGATTTTGTTGTCCTTATCGGCGTGACCTGTTTTTGGTACCTGAAGTGTCAAAATCTGTCATAATCAGTGACAAACAAAACGGGTCTGAATATTATTTATTGCCTTTTTTGGTGATTAAATGTGATAAATGCGTGTTTCCTCTGAGAAATAATTGTAAAAGATATTTTACAATGGTTGGTTGTAGCATTTAGGGCTGCAAGAAGCGCAGTGAGCGAAAATACGATGAAATATCATTTCACACGTAAGTAAACATATAAAGCTTGTAACGATCACCTAAATAAATTCAGGGTATCAATTCCCAAATATTTTATATATTAATTAGTCAGTTTTTAGGTCGATTTGTGGTCTTTTCCTGTGTTTTATCAAAAAAATTACGTAGAAGAATAACAATAAATGTTACCAGTTTATAAATGAAATTACCCACCACAATTAACATAAATTATTCGTTCTGCAGGTTTCCAACCGATCGTGGCTTACGAATAAAATGGATCAGTGCTACTGGTCGTGAAAATTGGGTGCCATCAAAACATGCTAGAATTTGTTCGAGTCATTTCAATGCCGAAACCAATATTAGAAAGGGAAAAATTAATTATTTAAAGCCATGAGATTTGTATGGACAGATTTGTATCTTAATTTATTAATTTGTTTTGTTGCTTACTATTTTTCAGATTATCCTTCCATCTCTTTTACTTAGGATATTTTTTATTTTATTTTTAACACCATGCAGACGTAGTCGCGGGACCACCTAGTTATTATTATAACACACTGTAAGGTACTTCCTACTTACCTACATCTTGAAGGTTGTAGTTAGGCAAGCCAAGCACTACAAAGTGCCCAGCCATCATGCTATGGTTACTTCACAACCTTTTTTCTACTACTATATTCTAATCCTAACAAATAATTATAATAAAAACGAAAGTAGCTTTCTGTCTGTTTTTTACGAGTCAACCTTAACAAAATTTGTCAGGACGATAGGGTGTGTC
Organism: Agriopis aurantiaria; assembly: GCA_914767915.1. NCBI lineage: Eukaryota > Metazoa > Arthropoda > Insecta > Lepidoptera > Geometridae > Agriopis > Agriopis aurantiaria. The sequence continues at coordinate 12,610,468 of OU612001.1, read as the reverse complement.
ATGAAGACAGACAACGTACTTTTCTTCCCAAAAAATTGCAGGTAGCACCGCGGGTTGCAGCAGATAGTGTATAAAATAGAAATATTTAAAAGTTAGTATTGTTTCCAAAATTACTCATTGAAGATTCACTACCCATCATAGTAGGTAAATTACCCTAACTTATAGCAAATCATTTTAATGTGGCAACACACCTTGTTGAAGCGAGAGGCACTGAGCTAGCCACGCTCATTGAAAATCTATAGGTAGTAGATCTGTGGTATAAACAATGTTTACTTACTTTGTAATGTCAAAATCAGAAGAATCATTATCCCACAAAATCTGCTTTACAAAATGCCATAGCAATAAAAATAAACGTCAGTAGAATGATGGATAGACCGTGAAGAAGTTCAAACTTCACCCTTTCATTACTTATGCCCTTCGCTACAATGCATACCAGTATGGATACTTCCGTACTTTGAAAATACAAAGTATTCAAGAAGACAGCAGATTTTTTAATTTAAAACGAAAAAAGGAGGTCTTTTCAATGCGTGTTTTGTTTCAATGTTTGAAATTGCATATTTTTACAGTTTTTTTAAAGCTTAATCTGGATTGTTCAGTCACAAGCTGTGATTTATCTGAATAGTCCATCCCATTGATAATACTTAGAGTTTAGTTTTTAAACAAAATAATATTGTGATATGTTAAGTGCCCATACGTGGATATTCGCCAAAGAACCAGAGTCACCGACATAGCTGTTAAAATTTGCAAGTTGAAGTGGCAATGGGCAGGCCACATCGCTAGAAGAACCGATAACCGATGGGGAAGAAAGGTTCTGGAGTGGAGACCACGAACCGGAAGACGCAGCGTAGGGAGGCCTCCCACTAGATGGACCGACGACATTGTGAGAGTCGCGGGTATCCAGTGGATGCAAAAGGCGGGCTTATGTTCAGCAGTGGACGTCTTCCGGCTGATGATGATGATGATGAAGTGCCCATCAGCAAGCTCATTGCTTTGCAGATGATACTTTCATCAAGTTTGTTTCGATATTTCTTAATAACCTTTTTTTTTGTATACACCTATTTTGGTTTTCATTTCAGTTCTGATTTTAATTAGTATGTATTATTTAAAACAAAAAATGCAAAATTGCTGTGTTTGCAAAAATGTCCCGAATATTTATATATTTATTTATAATGCCAGTATGTGTTGTCAGTGATGACATACGGCAGTGAAACGTGGTCTCTCACTATGGGCTTCATAAGCAAGCAACCTCAAAATCGCACAACGAACTATGGAGAGGGCTATGCTCGGGGTTTCTCTACGAGATCGAATCAGAAATGAGTAGATCCGTAGACGGCAGACATCATTTCAGCCACAGGACGTCCACTGCTAGACGTAGGCCTTCCCATCGATCTCCAAAAGGGCCGGCTGAAAGCGGCCTGCATCCAGCGTTTCCCTGCGGTCTCTTTAAGTCGTCTGTCGTTTGTGGGTACAAAAACTTTCGCATCCATAGTATTCGTCTGATCTATAAAACAGTCACGATACATATACAGTAGAATCCGTTTATTATGACTCCGCCTATATTGTTTATTATGACGAATTGATTATTATGACGTAATTACACTACGAAGTTTGCTTTTCATATAAATTCTTTATAAAAAAGTCGGATATAATGACTTCCCTTACAGTGACATGTCGCTTATTATGACAAATTTTTAATGAATTATGTTCGGTTATAATGACCGACATGATTCTTTACAACTTCGGTAATGTTCGTTGATTCCCGACGACGTTCGGCACGTGGCTCGTTTTTGTTTTGAATCTCAGTGAGTAATTGACACTTGACACTTGAAGGTCACGCATTGTTTTTCGTTTGTCGTTTGTGTTTTTCATTGTCATCATCATCAGCGAGAAGACGTCCACTGCTGAACATAGGCCTCCCCCTTTAACCTCCACACTGAACGACAACCTGCCTTTTGCATCCACTGGATGCCAGCGACTCTTACTATGTCGTCGGTCCATCTAGTGGGAGGCCTACCTACGCTGCGTCTTTCGGTTTGTGGTCTCCACTCAAGAACCTTTCTTCCCCATCGGTTATCGGTTCCCCGAGCGATGTGGCCTGCCCATTGCCACTTCAACTTGCAAATTTTAACAGCTATGTCGGTGACCTTGGCTTTCGGTTTTCATTGTATTTACTGTGAAAAAAATGTCATCTAAACGCCGTAAAGCATTTACGATTGAGGAGAAAGGTGCAATAATATGCAGATTAGAAAATGGAGAATCAAACTCATCTCTCGCAAAGGAATTTGACGCGGGTCATTCGACAATCTCAATAATTTTTAAAAACAAGAACCGCATTAAGCAATCATTCAATTCAAATGTTTTGAAACGGTAGAGGCTTCGAAAATCGCAAATTAAAATCATACAAAAGGTTTTTTTTTCACATAACGCCTTGTATGACTTCCGCTTATTATGACGTGTTTGTCAATTCCTTTCGATGTCATAATAAACGGATTCTACTGTATTTCACTTATCCCTTACTGTATACTTTCTGTAAGTTCCAGCTGGTCCATAGCATACGAAATCACAGACAAGTGATCATTAATCTTGGACAATGTAAATTTGGCGCTGATAAATTGCTGGTCAAGCTCCTAATGCATAGTGGAGTCTGGTGGTGTGGAGTAACGTTATTTTAGGACAGGGGTCATTGGTGCTGCATTTTGCTTCCATTAATCGCGTTTGTTTGAATTTAAAACGTTTTAGAATCGAATTTTAATAGTACAAGCATAATGGTGGAGCTCTTATGTAGCATCCACCAGGAGAAGTACCGCACTTTTGCCAAGCAGTAGTGTGCAAACGTTACTGTGTATATATTTGACTAGTTGTATCAGGGTGACGAGAACAGCGCTCAAGGGAGCGGTAATGCGCTGCAAATTTGAAATGTTGCAGTTCTAAATTCTGGGTGGCGCTAACTGTCATGGGAAAGTATGGCGCTTACGATTAGGCACGTGACTTGCTCGTCTCGTCACTTAGTTGCAATAAAAACTACTTTTTTCTGCGGTTTAGCTGGCGTTGTTAGAATAAAGGATGTCACACAAGGACATTCACTTTTTTATCAATTCAACAATTTATCACAAACTTTACTTTTTTGAAATGATACTAACTTTTAACGAAATTTAAAACCGGACAAGTACGAGTAGGACTCGTGCTCTGAGGGTTCCGTTAGACTATAGGTTTTGATTCCCTTGTGAAATCGCAAAATATACGACATAAACGTTCATATCTTTTGATTGCTTTGACTTACAACTTTTATTTTTTTACAGCCGAAAGAAACCGTAGACCCAAGTATTTAGTATAAATTTCAGCTTGGTACCTTTACGCGTTCTTGAGAAAAAGGGTCTTGACAGACGGACAGACAGACGGACAACGAAGTGATCCTATAAGGGTTCCGTTTTTTTCCTTTTGAGGTACGGAACCCTAATTATCAAGATTTATTTTTAATCTGCGTTTTTTGGCTAACATGCTAACAGGTTTAAGTTATAAGATATTTAAGTAGTTGACGTTATATTGTAAAAATCAAAATTTATTAACAATGCTGTGTACAATGATTGGATTAGCAAATTTATAATGTTTTTTCTCTACCTACTCGTTTTTAAGTTTATAAGCATAGTTTGCTGATTATTTTTGTACCTAACTATATAAAATAAAATAAAATAAAATACAGAATTCCATACAAATCCGTTACTAGTTTATAAAGTTAAGTAGTAACAAACATACTTCTTTTCACACAAACTTTCGTATTTATTATATTAGAGTGATTAATCATTTACTTTATCATATTCATTGTCATTATATTCTTAGTGTGATTAAGTATGTTCATACGAACGGCTCTAAGATCAACCTACGAACAATTATTGACACAATGCCTTACAAGATTCACTTCAAAGGCGGAATTGCAAGAATTCCGCTTGCTGTCGAAGCTGACATCAAAGGAGTCCATTCAGACTCGGACTAATTGGATTATTCAGATGCTATATTAGTCCTATCTGACATATCGGAGTGTCAAAGTACACTGACCCGCGCGCCTTAGGACAGGCCGACCCCATAAGCTTCGCCGTAGACTTTGTTTCAACTCATGGTGTTTATATTATATCAATATTATTTGCATTATTCTAAAATGTTTGATTAGAGAATTACTTATTTGGGTTTTGACCTTCAACAGAAAAGAACGCCATCGATTCCGGTCTGACGCTGTCTCTCGCCAGTCAGCAACTTGGAGCTCGCACAAGTCCGACTCTACGGCATCTTTTTGGTGATATCTAGGCTAGCCGATGGGTTGGCGGCTATTGGGAACTCCATGATTTGCCTTCTTTATATTGCGTCCTTCCTCATACTCTGCAGATGGCCTGTACAGCGGAGTTTCTGGGCTTTAGTCTCTCCCATGACGTCTTTGCGTGCCACACATCCAAAGAAGGAACTTGGTGCTCTGGATACGCTCCAGCACGCAGCAGATGGTACGCATGTTATTTGTTACTTCTCTTTTTTCATCTTTTTTTACAGTTCAGCAAAAAAAGTTCCGCAACACTTTTGCGCTACCCTCAGGCCCCACACTTGCCTCTATAGACGATACTTATATAATTATTATCTCACCAGATGCAATAGTTAATATACGTGTGGTATCCCTTACGTCACTTAGGACAAGTGATACCAGTGATGACTCGGACCCCTAACTTGTCCCTTTTAACTGTACCTACTTATGTTACACGATGCAAGAGCGAACGTGTTGCGCTACAGCTCCACATTTTGCATCGAGCGTGTGGTATCCCTTACGTCACCCAGGGCAAACGATACCAGTGATGACCCCCGGGCCCCTCACTTGCCGCTATAGACGTATAGACAATACTGTTCCCTCACAGCCGCGGGCGTCACCTATTGATGACTAGGGGACTGTAGTGTGGTTACATCATATAATATTTTTGTGTTTAGAATGTAATAGGGTAAGTCTTTGATTACTTTCGAATGCATTTTATGCATTTTTATATTTGCTAACTTTTTCATGTCCCAACTCCCAGATAGAAATAACACTTTCAGTTTTTCCCGGTTATTTACCAATTTTTCGGAAAACTATTTTAATTTTTCTGTACCTAACATTTTTCTGAAGACTATTAAAAAAAGAATTAGCCAAATTGGTCCAACCTTTGTTATATGTACCATTACTATTATCAATATTAGGTACCGACTTCAAAATTAGAGTAAGCGCTTAACAAAAGTATTGATATTGCCAAATCAAGAAGCGCTCGAACAAAATTATTCGTTTTGTTCGGAACTGGTTACGAACTACTGAGTTAAAGTCAGTGAAACATTTGTTGGACAAACTAGAGAGCTTTTAAATAAAATTATAAATAAAAATCACGTAAATCTGCTCACCAAGTGTGAGGCCTCGCTGCGTCCACGTCGTCCAGTTTCATGGTCTCCTCTCAACAACTTTTCTACTCCTGGTCCTGAAGTCGGATAAAAATAACAAAAACCAAACCAAACGTACTATCAAAAAAGCAAAACATATTTTGAGGTATCAGGCATTTAAAAACATGTTTAGAAAATCACTTCGATTTTAAACTCACGTTCCCCAAGGACCCGAATTCTCAATCCCAAACGGGTCAAATATGCAACTGTTACTTATAGGTTCACTATTGAAGTCATTTAATCCACTTACTTTTCAACGAGAAGTCAAACTAAACACTTTCTCACGCCCAGCACATTAACAAATAATTACATCTATCTCAACTTTAAATATGACAAATTGCTTTAATCCACTCATGCGTTAAGACGCGTGTACCAACTTAACTTTTAGATGAAAAAATAAATAAATAACGAAACGCAATTTTTGTCCCTAAGTTTAATACAATAAGGTTCAACATCAATAAGGACTACAAACTTAAAATCGAATTGAAATGTAAACTACAAGGCGTTATAGTCAACACAATTCAAAAATAAGCAAATTAATTGCTCGACAACTTTGGCACATACAAAGTTCAACAATACTATACGAAAACTAAAGGATAAGTCTGGCCAAGTTATTGCGATAAAGTCCTAAAAAGTTCCCTTGATAGGAAGCTAAAATATGTTTAATGGTTTTCATAACACTCAATTGATCACGCATCGGATCACAAGGATAGGAAATGTACATAAATTATGTGCAAAAACATGGGAAATGTCGTACACGTGTATGAAGTTAAAAGTGTGATTTGATGAGATTAATTTTAATATTTATCGTGGGATATACTCCCTATTTGCGATGGTGGCAGGGCAGTAGCATATGCGCTTTACAATCTGACGGCAACCGGTTCGATCCTCGGCCATTACTTATTTAGTAATTAAATACCTTGACTTAGCTCAGGACAAGTAGAAGGATTGCACACTACCACCCTTCCTCGTTGAAATTACAAAGATTCGTACTCAATGATTTGGGTCGACATTTATCATACATACTGCCCAATAATGGAACTCCCTGCCGTCCACCTTCCTCCTCGTTCCTGAGAATTACAAACTAGGCATCTTCAAGGCTAGATCGAATAGATTTCTTCTAGATCAACGTGTTACATCCTCGGCCATACCGTCGCTTACCATTAGGCGAGTTGGTGGCCAAACGTAAATCTATAATACTCTATAAAAAAATGCAGTTTCGATGCCATCGCTTAACAACGGTGAAGGAAAACATCATAAGGAAACAAGTATGTCCAATAACCTCAAAAGTTCAAAGATATATAACATTTAGTCATTCACCTACGTGCAATGGGCCAGCATGGTGGATTAAGGCCCATCCTCTGTCTCTGAGAGAAAGTCTGTATCCCGTCGTTTAGAGATACACATGTTATAAATATTACATCACTCATTTTATTTATATGACGCGGAAATTACTCACGTATGTTTAAGTCTATAACTCCGACTATAGTTTCAACCGTATTAGGCCGTCTTTTTCAAGGTGAATGCGGTTGAAACTATAGTTGGAGTAACTGGCTTAATCATACAACAGTAATTCCCGTGTCATATAAATAAAATGTGTGAAAACCACGTCAGTTTCCAATTTTCCATAATAAAATTACACCACTCATTCCTGACCATAAGGTAAACCAGGGTAAACGGGTACAACAATCGATCAAAGTCGCCACTAATTCCCTTACAAGCGAGATAGGAAAGTTAAACGTATACGTGATGGTGGCTAGGATCGGTGTTTTTACCCCAATTCGGTAAATTGTTTCAAGAGGACAAATGGTCTGGAGGGTTGGCTTTGGGTTGCTTTGCTGTTAATGAAACGCCTAACTTGTATCAATCGAAATTGATGATAATAATATTTAAAGATATATGTTGTAAAAGTATGACAGCCTTGAAATCTTTTAACAAGCTAATAAATCATATATCATATATTTCCGAAAGAACAGCACATAAATTTCCTAAAAGACATACAATATAGAAAAACACAAAAAAAGAAGTCTGCAGTGGGCCCCAAACTAGGCTAGGCCTGTATCTTGGATACCCGGAAAGATCAGAGCATACGTAATTCCAGATTAGCGCTGACAGTATTTAACAGAGCTTTTATTTAACTTCAACAACCACAACGTTACCACGGTAAATATCCCGTAAATAATCATATAACTTTTTATTTAACTTGCCTTGTTAGTTTGGATAATCTTGCAACCGAATTTTAAAACAGTTATCCCCAATCAACTGTTCAAATTTTTTGCATAAGCACAATACATGTTAAATTTGGATGACAATGCATGCGTTTAGCTATGTGACGTCATTCTAAATCCAATATGGTGGACTCCGAAAGATGGCGGACCAGTTATATTTTATGCACCCCCAAGATTATTGATATCAAATGAACGGGTTTGCTGAGAAGAATATGAAAAATAAAACGACGTCACACTAAAATATATATAAAATAATAATATACTCAAGTGTGCTTAGCTGTTGTTAAAAATAAAACATCAGATGCGCGAGCTGGGACACTGCACCTGATATTCTAGCCATAATAAATCATGGCTATATCTTAAAATAAGTAATTTCCATCCTCAAAACATGTCTTCAACCAAGCCTCCAACTCCCATCTAAAATTCGAAATGTATATCTCATTACACAAAACACTAATCCCAACCCTTACTTGCTAACGACAGCGGCGATGCGACCGCGTCGCCTCGCGTTGTATCGCGTCGCATCGTATCGCAATTAGTGTAAATGTCGCCCGGACTGAACAAAGCTTACTTGATCCGTGTTTCAGCTTTGCGACACGCAAATCCGATGGAATATTGTGGAGTTAGTTTACTTATTTCTGGAAATGGCACTCTGGTATTTGTTTGCTTTTGGGTTTGAGAATCTGTGGGTAGGTAACTATGGGTAGTGTGTATGTGTGGTCTGTGGAATGTGTTGCCTGAATGGGTGTTACCCGAAAGCAGGCTTGGCGCATTACTCATTTACCTAAGGTATAAACTACATACCTTACCCAGTATCAGTTGGGAACTCAGTTCTTGAAGCTGTTGACGCGCACGTCTACCTAGGATAAACAGTCGAACTAGGTAGGTCCAACTTCAAGAAAGAGGTCAATCGGCGAATCCAACTCGGCTGGGCAGCGTTCGGTAAACTACGCAACGTCTTCTCGTCCAAAATACCTCAGTGCCTTAAGACGAAAGTCTTCGACCAGTGTGTGTTACCAGTGATGACATACGGCACTGAAACGTGGTCTCTCACTATGGGCCTCATAAGCAAGCTCAAAGTCGCACAACGAGCTATGGAGAGGGCTATGCTCGGGGTTTCTCTACGAGATCGAATCCGAAATGAGGAGATCCGTAGACGAACGAAAGTCACCGACATAGCCCACCGGATTAGTAAGTTGAAATGGCAGTGGGCATGGCACATATCACGCAGAACAGATGGCCGATGGGGCCGAAAGGTTCTGGAATGGAGACCACGGACTAGTAAGCGCAGCGTAGGACGTCCACCCACAAGATTGACAGACGACCTAAAAGAGACCGCAGGAAAACGCTGGATGCAGGCCGCTTCCAACCGGCCCTTTTGGAGATCGATGGGGGAGGCCTATGTCCAGCAGTGGACGTCCTACGGCTGAAATGATGATGATGATGATGAAACTACAAGTAGCCGACTTGTGAGACCGATAAAACGAAATAACGCAAGAGTTATGCGATAGACAGAGAGGCAACTTCTAGTTTAATATAGCTGTAGGTAGTTGGCGCTCGCACGTCCTAAATTCCACCTTATTGTGTAGTAGTAAGAGTAGCTACTTATTTAAATGTTTTTGCGGAGGGAATCTTCTATACTGGTTGTACTTATTATGTATTCTGTGCCGATAGTCACAATCTATGTATTAAAATCACAAGTGATCACTAAGCAAGCGTGCACTATCATAGACAATATGGCGGTCAATCGCAAGCCTGTTACAAAAAAAAATGGAGTAATAGAGTAAATTAAATTACTACAGGATATTTAAATATCTCTCTTCACCCTGGCTACGTAACTCCTATACGCGGTGTTTCTAGTTTAATTTTACTTCTTTGACCCGTATTTTGTAATTGTGGAATTTTCGTGTGCATCTATCAAAATTAAATTTTATAGGATTTTGTGCTTTAAACCGTGTACAGTAAAGGATTGAAATGTAACACGGTTTATTTCATTTCCACAATGGACTGGAACTAAAATGCCATGCGCCGGTGTCGCAATAACAAAATAAAGTTTGCTTTAAGTATTGGCGTAATAACTATTTGTTTTTCTGTGATTGGGTTCTTCGTGAAATGTTTACTCCAGATGTGGCAGGTGTTGTTTTATTTGTCACTTTTGTAAGGTTTTTAGTTAATTAGTTGAGCTGCATTTTAGTATAATTAACACTAATGCTATATTATTCGTATAAATAATTTGTAACAGTCTCTTTTATTTATTGGTACCTTCTAAATCGGCTAAACCAATCAGAACGCAGAAATTTCGAAAAAAGTATAAAATAAATAAACTTTACTAGCACCTTATTGACACCACAAAAAGGAAATTACAAGAAGAATAACTATATTAGAAATAGGTTAATTGCTAGTCAGTGGAATACGCTGCTGATTATGTACCACGACAATCTCAACGGACAACTGCTATTACAGGCACCTAATCCGCTCAGTTGGAAAATCACGTGACCGCAAACCTTATCGCGCCCAGATACGGTTTGCGGTCGCGTGATTTTCCGACTGAGCGGATTAGGTGCCTGTAATAGCAGTTGTCCGTAAGGCCCCAGCCTGTCTTCAAGTCGCGAGTGAATCGATTTTTATCAGCTATTCTTTCAATAAACAAAGGTACAAACGGTTTATCGATAAAAATGATCTCTTTTAAATAACATTTAGATGAGAGATAGTCACAATCAATCAGTATTAAAAATAATCGCTTACAAAAACGAAAGTATAAAAAAAAAAAAAGAAGCTGTTCGAAATTATAAATCAATAAAGCCAAAGCAAATAGAGGTAAACTTGCATGACATTTTTTAAACAATTAAATACATATTGCTTGAAAGTGTATGCGTATGAATAAAGCCAATGCAATATAGGTATATATTAAATTTGCACAACATTTTTGTAACAAAGACTAAACAATTGAATACAAATTGAACCAAAATTCAGATATCATCAGTCAAATAGATAAAGCGACGAATTTCATTTCATTTGATGAATCGAGAGCACGCGTCTTTCGGTTTGAAGGATCACTTCCGAACTGTGATGATGTGGAATAAATGATACAGGATTATAAAACTTAAGTTCTTGGTCTTAAGATTGTAAGTTGTGATTAAAGTAAAGATGTGGAAGTAAATTAAATTATAGAGATCTGAATAGCAAATAGTAGATGAAACTTAAGTAACTTATGAAGTTTATTTCGGTGTTTATTTCACTTTGATAATACTATAACAGTCTCAATAGAAAATAAAATTAAAATAAACCGGCCAAGTGCGAGTCGGGCTCGTGCACTGAGGGTTTTGCCTTATCTTTAGTTCAGGCTATAAAATAACTTCTGATGATGAATCTTTCGAAAATCCACAAGAAATACTTAGTTACTACAAATTTATTTGTTTTCCCGCTTTTAAGAAACGTTTGTTACTATAGATGACCATAAAACTAATTGTATTGTGCTACAGTTTTTTTCCTTCTAATAAATCATTTTAATTATATGTAAATACCTTAAATAATGCTAAATAATACGAAAACAACTTGAAAAAATACAAACAAACTAGTACTAAAATATAAAACTAAACTAATCTAATAATCCGCTGCCAGCAGGCATCGTACCCAAAATGCTGGCCGCATTGCCGCGTTGAATTGCAATGCTAATACGTTGTGCAAGATATCGGCCAGCATTTTGGTCACGAGATGCTTCGACCAGACGAAGCATCTCAGACCAGCCGGGCGCTAATGTGTTAAAGTTTTTAGTGGACCAAAACTATGGTGTCGTGCGTAACGTGCGTTGCTGTCGTTGCAGTTTATTTTTCAGATATTTCTCATATTTTTCGAAAAGTATAGCTGTAATTTTAAATGTGCCTTTCTTTACGGTTCCCTCTCTAATTATGAAATCTGGATATATCGTTGACATCATTTAGTAAATAGGTAAGGAATGAATTAAAAAAAACAGGGGAGAAAAATGCATATCAATGTTATATTCTTTTTTTCTTCTATCGTGCGAAATCTTTACGGTTTCCTAGATAATATTCAATATGGATACGATTTTTTTTTTTATAATTTTAAGCTAACCATGGAACAAACTAAAACTAGTATGACCAAAACTACTAAAAGTGGGAAAAGACTTCATCAGGATTTCACGCTTAGAAACCTTCTAAAATCCTTTTGAAATAGTCCAGTATTAGTGATTAGTCCAGTAGAATTGAATAGTGTAGTATTAACTAAAATAGATACAAAAAAAAATCAAGTTGAAGTGGTAATAGGCAGGCCACATCCCTCGAAAAACCGATAACCGATGGGGAAGAAAGGTGAGTGGATCTTGAGTGGAGACCACGACCCAGAAGACGCAGCGTAGGTAGGCCTCCCACTAGAATGACCGACGACATCGTGAGAGTTGCTGGCATCCAGTGGATGCAAAAGGCAAGCTGTCGTTCAGTGTGGAGGTTAAAGGGGAAGGCCTATATTCAGCAGTGGACGTCTTCTGGTTGATGATGATGATGAGATGCAAAATAATTCATTATTACCAAACCACTCACACCTACTTTAAGACAACCATCTCAAGCTCCTATTCATCAAAGCTAACCTCTATCCAAAATACTTGCGAACTGTCAAACATTGTATCTAAATATAAGCCTGACAAACTTACCTGTGGAGTTGGCTAAGTTTCGGAACTAATATTTTGTAAGGAAGGCCATCAGATTTTTTAAGGAACTGCGATAGTGGCTCTGTTATCTGAAGATTAGTTTGTTGCATTGTATGTAAATGCTTTTGGTAGTCTGCCTGGTACTATGTTTTATTGTTATGGCAAGATTCCCTTAGTGCGGAGTTTACAAGATGTTTGTGACACACGTGCTAATAGAATGGAAAACTTCTGGGGTTTGAACTCGTTATTAATAATGAAGTGAGTACTCCTATCCACAGTCCTATACATTGTAACACAGACCATCACTTAGTTCATGATGATAAACATATTTTAACATTTTAATATTCTATCCACCAATTAATTATTATTTTTATCAATGAATAAGTTATGATTGCAAATCTTGACAATAAACTATTTAAATAAATATATTTTAAAGCTTCCCGTTTCTACGTTTATTTTTGTTTTTGTAGTGAAAACAAGTAGCTTAATTTTATAACTGTATACAGTGTGTACAATATAACGTGAGTGTGATCAATCCATGAAACTTTGTACATTTATTGTAATAAGTCGATTTGTAAGTCATATTAATTATCTAATCTACTTATACTTATTGGTGTTGATTCAAAGCAGACAAGACATAAAGTTCCGGTTTCTTAAAAATAAAATACGAAGCAAAAAACGGGAAAAAATCGTTTATCGTCAGGATTGTAAAACGTCTGTGTAAAAATATGACTCAATGCTGAATGACTAAAAAACGTCCCACACAAATTGTTTTACGATATTTACCAACAATATTAATAACAAATTTTCAACATAATTTTAGCTAGACAAACTAATAATAATTATAAAGGATAAATTTATTTATAGACAATTAATTATATACATACGTAGGTATACGTGGATTTAACGTCAATATTTAATTTTATTGAGTAATTTGTTTTGGAGTAACACAGCAAACGTCCAAAATGTTTGTCATTCTTGTAGTTCGTATGTATCTGAAGAATCGAACCGTGTCTAAGTGCTTCGAATCTCGATTGCAAATGTTAGTGAAATTCAAAACAGGCCGTTTGCACGTCAGCGATTGCTCCAGCCGATTTATTGAAGTGATTTAACCGTTATTTTATAGTATTGCTAAGTGCCGAGCGACAGTTTGACACGGAAAATTAAATATTTAAGGGAAAACATCTATTTACTTCTAGTTAAATACTTTTAATAACAGCGGAAGACTACTTACCTTTAAACTATCACGTCTAGAACAGCCGTGATTTTCTAGCGATATAGCGGTTAGTGATATAGCCGTTACAGTCGAGTGTCAATGACCATTTTCTATGGAGCAGTTTGGTAATTTTTACGCGATTTCGGGGTTGGTCCCATGGCATAATTTGTTCATAATTATGAGTACAATGACCTCTTTTCGGCTTAGTATAGTCTATATGCGGAACCCTGTATATTATAATAATGACGAGTAATTTATTTATGGACGATGTGATACGCCACAGTTTATTTCACCTCCATCCCAATCAGCCTAAGTTAAAGCTATTTAACCACCACCTCCTTTCAAAGCTTCAGTACTCGAGTGACAAATACCTAGCGAACTGTTCCATTAGTCAAATTAATTATTTACGCCTCGCAAACTTGTCCTGTTGACCATCTGTGGAGCATGACTTATCGGTAATCCGTGTGAGAGGTTTGTCGATGCTTTATTGAGTTGCCAGTTTGGGGTAGACAGTTACCTTTGTAATTAGTAAAATAAAAATAAGAACAATTTATTAAACAATTAATCTTTTTGGCAATTTATTGGCCAAATTACAAACGTATTTTACTTATTTTATTTATAATACACGGGAATTACTCACGTAAGATTAAACCGGTTACTCCGACTATAGATTCAGTGCCAAGCAAGAGGCAGCCGCGGGAGTACATTCACCTTGAAAAAGACTGCCTAATGCGGTTGAAACTATAGTCGGAGTGACCGGCTTAATCTTACGTGAGTAATTCCCGTGTAATATAAATAAAATGTATGAAAACCACGTCAGTTTCTATAATAGAATTTTATCCTCCTCCTATCATCTGTTTTGGCGTAATAAGTACCTAGTATAAATAGGAAAAAGCCCTGGCTCAGACAAGTCATGACACACAAGCTCTGACTAGTTTGGGATTTTATGGGATACTGCATTTTACATTGCATTATAGCCGAACGAAATTATTTCGTGTATGTGTATTAGAAATGAATTTGTATATTCGTTTATTACTATTCCTCACAGGGCACGTTCTAATACAAATACAGAGTTTAAATTAAAGTCGCTTTCCGAGTCTGTCCGTTTGTATAACCGCTCATCATCATCATCATCATCAGCCAGAAGACGTCCACTGCTGAACATAGGCCTCCCCCTTTAACCTCCACACTAAACGACAGCCTGCCTTTTGCATCCACTGGATGCCAGCGACTTTTACTATGTCGTCAGTCCATCTAGTGGGAGGCCTACCTACGCTGCGTCTTCCGGTTCGTGGTCTCCACTCAAGAACCTTTCTTCCCCATCGGTTATCGGTTCTCCGAGCGATGTGGCCTGCCCATTGCCACTTCAACTTGCAAATTTTAACAGCTATGTCGGTGACTTTGGTTCTTTGGCGAATATCCACGTTTCGGATTCTATCGCGCAAAGAAACTCCGAGCATAGCTCTCTCCATTGCCCGCTGTGTGACTCTGAGTTTTTCCAAAAAGCCAACAGTTAAGGACCACGTCGCAGTACCATATGTCATCACTGGCAACACACACTGGTCAAAGACCCTTGTCTTTAGGCACTGTGGTATTTTGGACGAGAAGATGTCACGCAATTTCCCGAACGCTGCCCATCCGAGTTGGATTCTTCGGGCGACCTCTTTGCCTAAGTTGGACTTACCTAACTGAACAATCTGTCCAAGATAGGTGTAATGGTCAACAACTTCGAGAGTATCGTTCCCAACGACTACTGGCACGGGTTCAACATGGACATTTATATAACCGCTAACTCCTCCTAAACCACGTCACGGATTTTGATATGGTTTTCACCATCAGGTAGATAATTTTTCACAGAATATTCATGTATATAACTAGCGACGTAAATTACACCCGTGCCAACCCAGGGCAAATTAACTGAAAAGAGCGAGCCGAGTCGTATCTCTTTATTGTCATGCACAAAACATCGCAAAATTTGTTTTACAACATTTTATAACTTTGTGAGTATTTAGGTCGGTATTGCGGGTTTGTTATAGTGTTTCAAATGAACAGGATTTTTATTTGCGCGTGTGAACGTTTACCTACAAATGGGTGCTGCGTGTTGCAGTCCCCACAAAAATGGCAGATTTTTTTTATGGGGTATCGAGTTGCCTTCATGAATGTTCGAAACTAAAGACGTACTATTATTTGCACCAGCCTCAGAGCTATTTTTATTTTCTCTGAGGCACCAGTATAATATTGAAGTCATATGTGTACCAATCAGAATTTGGGCTTCTGAAAGCCCTAAAAGACTCCATTGCGTAATGCGTCGCTTTGGGGTAAGTTAAACATCTACAGAGAACATCAAGACATTTCATAAACTGGCAACCCAGATTCTAAGACGCTTCAAGGGTATTAATTCCAAGTTAAAGTTTGACAGAAGGTGCTTTGTAGGTGCTAACTAATCTGCTACCCCATTAGTGATTTAGGCGACAATGGTATGGATACTTGGTATTAAGCTATGGGGATTTGTTGGCGTTTAGAGTCTTTAGGGTAGCATTATTATGTCATTGTAAGTTTGACAGTTCTATAGCATGTGGTTGGACCTTGCTTTATATTATGCTCTACATTCTCGGGTCTCTCGGCCGAGACAGTGCAATGCAAGGCGCTAAGCCAGAGAGACAAACAAGGAAATGTTTATTTTTACTCTCGGTCCGAATCAAAGATAATAATATCGTCATTAGTCCGAATTAAACTTTTGAGCGCGTTTTCTTAGTTTTGTCAATTTTAATTTCTATTCATTCGAAGATTAAAAATAGTACTTTTTAATAGGTTAAAATACAAATTATGTGTATATAAAAATGTTTGTCTTTGTCATCTTTGTAACAGCAGAACAAAATCCAGACTCAATAAATTAATGTTAAATGTTTATCCAAAATCTTGCCTTCTTTGTTTCATTAAAGTTGGACCGAATTGGGAATTATTTGTTTCATTAAGGTTGGACCGAATTGGGAATTTTTTGTTTCATTAAAGTTGGACCGAATCAGGACTAGGCACATAATGATTATTTTGATAAGAAATAAAAGTAGAGGAAAAATAAATACTCTATAAACGTTTGTTGGTCTACAAATTATATTCGATAAGCTATCGACATTAACAATTCTCCAAAGCGATATCAAAATGCATTTGTACCCGTCTGCTCCAAACAATGCCAGAATACATTAGCTTGCTGGAAAGCTAAAGGACAACGCTGATGGAAATTAAGCTTCACGGTAACAATAGCTTGTCTTGAAAGGCTAATTTCGTTGCCCTGTTTGATGTTGTATTTTATGAGAAGAAATTTTGTGGTTTGCTGAATTGGAGTTACAAAGAAGAATATTTATTTTAATATAATAGATCTACCAACCACCAACTCGCTTGGTGGTAAACGACGGTGTGGCCGAGGATGGAACACTTTGATCTAGAAAAAATCTATTCACGTTAGCCTTGAAAACGTAGTTCCCAGGAAACAAGTAGGTAGGGAGTTCTATCTTGGTCATGTATCATAAATATCGACCCAAATCGTTGAGTACGAATCTTCGGAATTTCCACGAGGAACGGGTGGTAGTGTGCAGTCCTTCTACTTGTCCTGTAGTAAAATGGGGAGGGAAGGTCATGAAATTCGTGCATGAAGCTTGTTAATTTGCCGAAAAGTATCCGGTAGAAAATAAATAGACGAGGTACTTTATAGCGGCGCTCAAAGCTTTGCAATTTTTTGTACATATAATAAGTAATAGTATATACAAGAAACCTGAGTATAACCAAAAATTATTCAATTTGTGGTGATGATAGTTCAGTGGTTGGCAAGTCCGTATTCAAACGCCATAGGTGTCAATTCAATCTCAACAATGAGCTTGAAGAGTCGCTGATAAGGAAAACGTTATGTGGAAATCTCATGGCGGTAGAGTTACTTTGAAGCACTCAGCTGGCTAGCTATCACCCTCAATTGTTG
This sequence comes from Agriopis aurantiaria, assembly GCA_914767915.1. Taxonomy (NCBI): domain Eukaryota; kingdom Metazoa; phylum Arthropoda; class Insecta; order Lepidoptera; family Geometridae; genus Agriopis; species Agriopis aurantiaria. The sequence goes on along the minus strand of OU612001.1, from coordinate 12,592,952 downwards.
CCAATCACTTAAGGGCGTGTTATGGCAACTTTACCTAAGAGCCAGTACCCAATCCAGGATAGTTATGTAACAACACCAGTGTATTGAAATTTTCTGGAAATCGGTATTATAGAACACTATCTGCGGCCCGCGGATTCACCCGCGTAGTGATGAATAATGGTGATGATGATGATGAAAAGCATATGTCACTCTCTGGCTCTTGAACTATACCCATGCAAAAAATCAGGTCGATCCGTTGTTCCGTTGCAGCGTGAAAAAGGAACAAACATCCATACATCTATACATACAAACTTTTGCGTTTATAATATTAGTAGGATAGTTTAGTTCGCAAATAAATTAAACTTAAGCTAATGGTTATTTACGTAATATTTACCGTGGTATGGTTGTAGAATGAGCTCCCGATATTTTGGCGCAGTTACCACAACCCTACCACGGTAAATATCCCATAAATAATCATATAAATTTAGTGAACAACCGCGATGGCTTAAAACAGTGTTAAATTAAATTTTATTCACTAGGTATATATTTAATTCGCCCCAAACAACATCCAATTTATCAAAAATTAACATCTCATAATCCCGAATTGGTTTCCAAACATCGAATTTTAAAAGGATCTATGATTGAATCAACACGGTATGAGCTGTGGAACTTTTGGGAGCCTTTATTGCGTCATTTCCACGGATATAATGAAATATTATCTTACTTAGAAAATTATAAAATTGCCGGCAGTTTAAAAAAAAAATCATGCTTTAACGACGTAATGGATCGGCGCGAATGTTTCCGTAGAGATATTTGGAGGGCCGGTTGGTGACAAAATATACTTTTTATCCTCGAAAAATGCACGGTTCCCGAGGAAATGTCCACGCTGTTGAAACTGCGGGTTGCAGCAGCTCTTGTGAAACACCAATCAGAACTAATGACGTCACTGTTTAGTGTTTTAACTTCTTTATCAGTTTGGTACTATTGACATGGAGTGTGACATCATAGGCAGATGTCTGCAAGTGTTTTTGGGGCAAAATCAAACTCAGATAAAAAATATTTTTTTGTTTTCAAATTTTCTGCAGAAATTACTTCATCATCATCATTATCAGCCCATCATGTTTTTACTTCTGGGACCCAGGGTTTCTCTCAGACAGTAAATAGTTTTTTTTTTGGAAATTATATATTACTAAGATAGAACAATTAAAAAAAGAATCCAGCACTTTTTTGTACTTTGCGAGAATAATTAAGTGATTGTTGAAATCACTTCGCAAGGCCAACTGCGTTCGAAGGTTAACAGTTTTTTTTAATTAAGTTTAAAAAAAATAAAAAAATATATAAAAAAATTAAAAGATACTGTTTGTGTTGTTTGTTTTTTCTTTAAAATTTATTTTCTTTCTTTTCTTTCTTTCTTTAAAAAAACAGACATTATACCTCATCCAGATTCTCTATGGATTGACACGTTCTATTGTGTTCAAAGCAATATTGAGTGTGAACGTAAGGGCAAGTAATTGTGAAGATTCTGGCGTCAGATTACTGGGCCCTTAGCCGGGCAAGGGAGTTTACAAGACTGGGGGAGTGACGCAGTACGAGGCAGTGATGGAAGTTTCAACAAGTTATACGTGTAACATACATTTATACGTCTTTACACATATTGATAGCATTGATAGCCCGTTGGTCCAGTTGGTAGTGAACCTGCCTTTTGAGCTTGGGGGCGTGGGTTCGATTCCCACCTAGGACTAACATTTACGTGATGAACATTTGTGTTTGTTCTATATCTGGTTGTTAATATCTATTTAAGTATGTATTTAAAACTATATATGTATGTATATACTGATAGCAGCCATATCACAAGCTTTGCTTAGTTTGGGGTCAGATGACCGTGTGTGCAAAAATGTCCCGAATATTTATATTTATTTATATATGTGATATATGAGCGATAGTGGTTAACCAGTAGCATGTGCACTTTACATTCTGATGGCACCTGGTTCGATCCTCGGCCCTACTGGACGGGCCCAGAAGAAGCGCAATTTTTAAGATTACAAAATGAGTGCCGGCGCTCATTTCGTTTCAGTCGGTCTCTAGCCGTAGAAAATGCGATACATGATTTTTGTTACATGATAACGAAATAGCTGACAAAATTATGCCTTCGTGTGCTTTCCCGATGTGTAATAACACCACAAAAAACCGCTATCTATTTTTGTAAGAAATGTACTGGACATGGTTATAATTAGGTGTTGAAGTGCATGTCCGACGGTTTGACTCGTTTTTACTGAGCAAGTTCAATGGTTATGGCCCATCCATTAATTTTATTTTGGTCGAAGCCCTACACCAAAGACTTACAATTTGTAGGGTAGATCTTTTCAAAAAAAAATTTTCTAGATTCGATTTCCGGGATGGATCTACATACATATTTATTAAGTTTATACGGAACCTTCAGGATGCGAGTCCTACTCACACTGTCCGGTTTTTTCTCTATAGTTATGATTAGGTACACTCCAATCAAAATAGAAAGATGAAAGAAGAAGAGGGAAGTTTGAAAAGGTTCTTGAGTGGAGACCACGAACCGGAAGACGCAGCGTAGGTCGGCCTCCCACTAGATAGACCGACGACATTGTGAGAGTTGCTGGCATGCAGTGGATGCAAAAGGCAGGCTGTTGTCCAGTGTGGAGGTTAAAGGGGGAGGCCTATGTTCAGCAGTAAACGTCTTCTGGCTGATGATGATGATGAATCAAAATAGGTATTGCAAGATAATGAGAGGCCAGCTACTGTCAAGTTATTACATAATCTCTGGTCCAGGAACTGTATAAGTGATACATCAGTGTCGAGTTGTATCCGTTGGTTGGATTGATACTTTTGCATTGTTACGAGTGATGGGTGGTTTATGATGAAACTTTGTGTTGATCTTTTCAAAAATATATTTGAGAGCTTGAAAGATTGGAGTTTTGTGGTTGTAATAGTATTTGATTTTTATGTAAACAAATGGACTAATTATTTGCATACTCAGATGGCGCAGCGACCCAAAGTGGGTCTAGGCCTCCAAAACAAGAGAACATTGGTCCCGGTCTCACGCTGTCTCTCGCCAGTCAGCGACTTTGACCTCGCGCAAGTTTGACTCTATGGCATCTTTCCAGCGATATCTAGGCCGGCCGACGCGGCGGCGGCCATTGGGAACTCTATGATACGTGGTCTTGATATTGAGATTCTCTCCCATCAGCAGCTGGCTTGTCCAGCGGAGTCTCTGGGCTTTGATCTCTCCCATTATATTTGGCTCGGTGATAAGCTCCTCAAACTTAACTTTTTCCGGACTGTCCAACTCCCGTCTTCTCTTTGTACTGGACCCAGAATCTTTCGCATAGCCACTAATAATTGAACTAGTAAATTATTTTGTTATGTTAATCAAATGAATTTCAATTAAAATCTTATCTTTAATGTGAATTTGGAAAATATGCTTTTCTATTTTTACGCATTTTGTATTTCTTGCCACGGAAAGTGGATGCTGAAGTTTTTAGGTTTTATTGGCATAAGCAAGCCCACCAGATTAGCAAGTTAAAGTGGCAGTAAGTAGGGCACGTGATAGCACGCATAAAAGATGGCCGATGGGGCTGAAAGGTTCTCGGATGGAGACCACGGACCGGTAAGCGCAGCGTATATAGGACGTCCACCCACAAGATGGACAGACGACCTAAAAGAGACCGAAGGAAACTTCGGATGCAGGCAGCTTCCAACAAGCTCTTTTGGAGATCAATGGGGGAGCTCTATGTCCAGCAGAGGACGTCCTATGGCTGAAATAATGATAATGATGATTGACATTAGAAAGTTCAACATTATTTCTAAAGTCAGCCAAAAACAATACTAGTACCTAAAGCAACGATTTTTAACGAACGATTTTCCATGTCCATCCCACTCGTTAATGATTCCATTAAATAAGCCAAAAGTATTCAAGTCTCTTTGTTTGTTGAAGGGGAAATAATTAGAGCAGATTCGAACGAAACGAAAGGAAAAAATAAAACAATTATAATTCATCAGGTAAAGAACCCGAGAGGATAATCCAAGGATTTAACAATAGGAAAAAAGGGAATTTTACAAGAGGGTAAGATGAGCCAAATTAGCAATTAAATTATAAAAACTCGGTGGAGCCTTATTTTCAAACGGTGTCGTATACTGCATTATTTGGGAATCCGATGTTGTTGTAAATAATTGGAAGTATGTTTGGGTCAAAATGCTTTCATTTTCAATTTATGTAGGTATGTAGAGACAAGAATTTTACAGCCCACATATTAAGGACTGACCTTTGAAAAATAATATAATGGTGAAATAGAAACACCAAATTGTGATACATGTGGAGTGGAGGAAGATTTATACCGCCTACTGGTGGAATGTGACCACGTTTGACCTGGCTTGCGTTTGACCACCATCAGGCGAGATTGTGGTCGAACGCAAGCCTATTATTTATATTAAAAAAATATATGCTAACCTCGGCAGTAGTTGCATATTTTTGAGGCGTTTGGGGTCAAGACATTGGGCCCTTGGGGAAAGGGAGGTCATCTCATTTTCAAAAATCTTTCAGAGCGCCTGGTTAATGCAACGCCTGACCAAAATGCTGGCGTGTTTCTGGCTCAGCGCATAAGCATTGCCATTCAGTGTGGTAATGCCGCTAGCATGTTGGGTACGCTGCCAACTGGTAGTAGGCTTGAGCATTTGGATTGTCTTTAGACCTTCTCTGGTCTCCATTCCAGAACCTTTCGGCCCCATCGACCATCTGTACCTTCCTCTCCTCCTCCTCCTATATGTACCGACCTTACCATATCTTGAGTGTGCAACCTACTTTCTAATATTTTATCTATGGCAGAGACAAGATTCCTTACACCCAATAAACATCACGTACGCTTAATTAGACACATCTAGCCTACGACTGTATTGGTATTAATTAAGGCTATATCTTCCGCTTTTAGTCCTATTGCTATCAATTACTATGCCTAAGCCATTGCATAGAGAGCTACTTAACTTTGTCTAGAGTAGTTAAGTTTAGCTTTATATATTTTAGGGTTCGTTTGTTTATACAGGGTGTAAGGGGAACACTCTCGAAGCCAAAAGAAGGTAATTGTACTCAACATTATGAACAACTTTTGCTATGGGACCAACCCTGAAATCGCGAAAAAAATATCAGCTGTTCTATAGAAAACGGTCATTGACACTCGACAAAATCTATGGAACAGCTGATATTTTTTTCGCGATTTCAGGGTTGGTCCCATAGTAAAAGTTGTTCATAATGATGAGTACAATTACCTTCTTTTGCCTTCAAGAGTGTTCCCCTTACACCCGTATTAGATTTGAAGTTGTTTCCGTAGTATTTAACCTACATTAATATTAATGTTGCTGATGTTTTAAAATTAAATTAAATTACTTTGTCTAGTGAATATTTAGGATACAAAGAAGAGGTCTGTACTATCAATACAGATGATGATAATATCAAACAATTCTCCGAAATTGATGCCGTATCAAAAAAACTAACAACTGCTGCAAGATAGATACCAACTGATATAAAAAAACATCACTTATCATCACCGTTGTTAGACTTTCCCATTGCTGGGGCTGGGCCTGAAACGGCCCTTCCTCAGAGATAGAGAGAAAGAATTGGCCCTAAATCCACCATGCTGGCCCAGTGCATGTTTGTAAATGTCATAATGTCCTTGAACTTTTGAGTTTCATACCGATATATGATATTTTCATTTACAGTTTTTGAGCAATTGAAAAAAAAAATACGTGCATATAAATTATATATCTACTCAAGTACTAAATAGGGCATTGGTGCAGGGCCAAGGATCGAACCGAGCACCATCAGATTAAAAAGCGCACAAGCTACCGCTCGACCACCATCGCTCGAATTTAAACACTGGAAACATAAATTACTTAGGCATAACAGAAATGCAGACACATTTATTTCACAATCAAACTCCCTTGTCACCACCAAACCAATCCAACCGAACCAATTTAAAATTCGACAATCTATCATCCCCGACACCAAAAACACAAATACGCGCAAAAATATAAATATACCCTCAAAATTTGTAGCAGCTTTGTGTAAATCCATTGTAACGTATCACCCTAATACATATTCAGTGGGGCGGTCTGTTCGAGCGTCTACGGTGCTCTAGTGACAGTGGATTAAGACAGATGGCGTGCAAGAGACCTCATCAATGGTGAGGAGCCATATTTCAAATTACGGTTCGGTTAATATGGCCTTAAGGATGTGGAAATGCTGGATAAAAACCTGATTTTCGTAAGAGATTGCCTCTTTAAACGAAAAATTTATAGCCTTATGCGAAATGTGTTCCAAAAGACTTAGGTCGATTTTTGATCGTTGTTATTTTGTGAGATGCGATGATGTGCGCAGAGATTGTAGCCGAACGGTAACATATGCGCCTTACAATCTGACGGCACCTAGTTCGATCCTCGGCCCTGCGCAAATGCTTTATTTAATTTAGTGCAGATTCGATGCTATCTCTCAAAAATGGTGAAGGAAAACATCGTGAGGAAACCAAGAAACTCAAATGTTAAAAGCCATATGACATTCACCAATATTTTCTGGGCCAGCATATGGATTAGGGCCCATCATCTCTCCCAGAGAGAAGGCCTGTGTCCCAGCAGTAAGAAAATGATGTTGATGAGGTTTGGAAGCAAAAAGAAAAGACATTGTACCTTGGATATAATAATATTCTGTGGTTGTACCTAAGATTTACCACAGAATACATATTAGTGTTTTTCCTCATAATATCACTTGCCGACATTAGATCACGTTCACTAATATATATATATATATATATATAATAAACCGGCCAAGTGCGAGTCAGTTTCGCACACTGAGAGTTCCGTACCACACAAAATACAATAAGGTTGTCCAAGTAACCGAATTACCAGTTATTATAACGCTTTCCAATCGTCGGAGTAATTTGCTACGCAGTTTGCTACAGACGCTCGAGTATAATAACTTGGTAATGAACTGAAATTTGTCACCGACTCGCACTTGTCCATTATTTATTATTTGTTTTTATACTTTAGTGTGTACTACAATCGTGCCAAGTTTGACACTTGTAGTACGTATTATCGTTTTTACATTAGAGCTACAAAAAAACGTTTAAAAAAAATACGTTTGTTGTATGGGGACCCCCCCCCCCCCCTTTTGGTTTTACTAAAAACATGTCACCTAATTATTATTATTTATTTCAAATTAGCACCGCACAAAAACGATTTACACTAATGACATCAATAGCATTTTTAAAAACACAAAATCATAACAAATGTCACAAGATTACCTACAATAAGCAAAATAATAATAATTAAAGAGATTAAATACATTCAGTCAGATAATAGTCAAATTAAGATTAAATAAATGTCAAACATACAATTTCAGATCAACAATTAAATGAATGTCAACACATAATGAAGCGAAATGTTTTTTTCATGTCGCTAAAACTATTAAAAGATCCCAATCCTTCCAAATACTCGGTTCAATTATAAAAAGCCTAAGCACATGCATGTCAAATCTGAATACATTTGCATCCGTGACGTCACAGCACGTGTCAGAGGATGCTTCACGGAGATTACATTCGTTTTCAATCTTCTTTCTTGATTCTGATGCAGGATTTTGCATATTGATCTCATGAAATACCGAGATTTGTAATAGGATTATGCTATGGGACTTGACTGTTCATTTTGGGTGAATTGTTAATTTCATTTGGTAAAAGTTCTATGAATCATTGTTTTATAATACCTTAACAAAACTGTTTTATAAAAGGTTTTAAACAACTACCTCTCCGGCTGTCAAAGAACCGTCATTATTTTATTTTTCTTAAAATGTTCATGACCTTGGATTCAATGTCCTTTAGCCATAATATTAAACAGTTTACGTAGTCTTAATAGCGTCAAATAGGGCATAGTCACAGTCAGAGTCAAGCTAAGTAAGTCATGGTCAAGTCAAACTCATGCCCCTGTAAAGTGGTGGAGACTTTACAAGAGGCTCCTATGGAGTTTTGGAAACAATATGTCGTGTGTTTTCTACGTTGGCGCCAAAACTCTCAAAACACCGTCAACACAGCTAGTGTTGCAAGTATCCATAGGCGGCGGTGTGCCACAGAAAAGATTTTTTTTTTTGTTTAAATTAGAACGGCTGTCAATGCATTTTGTAAGAAAGTTGTTGTAGCCAGTTTCACCAATATAAACAAAACGTCGGTCATTCGAAATCAGTTAGTAACTGTGATGCGGAGTTCGACGCGTTGATCTAAATAAGAATGTTCAATCAAGGTTTACTCATAATGCCTGATAACAGATTTTACATCTCATTTCTGTTCTGTTTACTTCTCTTTTCTGTGGTTTCTGCTTACCACCAGGCGGGCTGCAACATTGGTTGCCGCTCTTTTCATTTTTTATTAATCTTTTTTTTTTTTTTTCTTTTTGATCGTAAATAAACTTTAAAGTTTATAACTTTTTTTTTTAAACATACTTAGTAAATTATTGACTGGCAACATTATTTAGTAGGTTATAAATAAACAATTTCCTTGCTTCAGTTAACTCAAAACGTAAACTTTCAATTTCCAAAGACTGAAAATGTATCCTTTGATTCAAACTCCAAAGTTTCAAACTTACACTCGAACGATTAAAGACTCAAAGGGTTCCGTACAATAGAAAATACGAAAATGATGTTCCGTCTCTGCTTTAAGTCTGAAATGAATAGCATCTGAATAGTCTGCGTTGACAATAGATAGGTCCCAGGTATTCTAAATAGTACTTACCTCTTTATTCGTATATTCAAAATTTGTCCCTTTGACTATTGCGACGCGTGATCAAAATGCTGGCGTGTTTCTGGCTCAACGCATTAGCATTGCCATTCAACGTGGTAATGCCGCCAGCATGTTGGGTACGCTGCCAACTGGTAGTGGGCTTGAGCATTTGGATTGTCTTTAGACCTTCAACGGTCTATGGGCAGTCTAACTGTATTTGTAGTGTTAGTTTTAGCTTGTATTTTGTTTAGTTATTAAAGGCTCTTGCACAGTAAAAAAAAAAAAAAAAAAACTAATGCTTGTCATAATGAATTAGAATATAGGTATATAAAGTTCCTCGTTCTAGCCACGCACATCTGACTACAAAGTAAAAAGAATTCTTTGATAAAGAAAGGTATATTTTTGATGTGAGATTAACTGTCATTGTGTGAGATATTTACTTAATTTATTGACTTGCCATGGCAGTAAAATCAAATCGTATTCTGTATTGGCACTACCAAGCGAGACGCAGCCGCGTGCATTCACCTTGAAAAAGACTACCTAATGCGGTTGAAACTATAGTCGCAGTGACCGGCTTAATCTTACGTGAGTAATACCCGTGTAATATAAATAAAATCGGCCGATCGACCCGCCTAAAACTGCGACCAGAAACACCGGAGGATGGGCAGCAGCATCCTATTAGTACACGGTGAACGCACTGCGAACCCCAAGCCGCCTGCCAAGCGTGGAGATTATTGGCAACACCCTTCTCTACGAGGGAGGCCTTGTTCAGCAGTGGACATTTAATGGCGGATGATGTAATGTGATGTGATAAACCACGTCAGTTTCTTTAATAAAATAATTATATTTTCCTTAATTTACTTATTTTTACTACTATTTATAATATTAATGAATTTATGTCTGAAAATTAAATTATTTTGTTTTGATTTTCAATGTGAATACGTATAGTTTTTATTATTGCAATGACAAAAAACGCATATTCTATTGTAAAAAAAAAAAAAAATAACAAAAAAAAAACTTATTTTTAATGTTTTTCAGTGGGAATTGTTCTTTTTTTAATCGCGTATTATTCCGTGTTCTACCACCAACTCGACCTTTGGATGACCAGACGTGTTATAGATTTGATAAGATTTTATCTCGGAACAGTGTTTGCTTTCTGAAGTATTTTCTTTATGTAAATAATAATATACAATCGTTTTCAGTAACTTCTATCAATTTGTTCCATGACTGACCAAATTTTATCAAATTATCTTCAGCAAAACTATAAATAGAAGGAGGGTCAAGCAAAAAACAGTAGCAAGTGGCAAGATGTCCAGCGCAGTTTGTCTTCATTGCCGACGGGTTTATGGCGTGGGGTGCGGTAAATAATACCGCCACGTCATGTTACATTCATGGGAATCTGGTACAGGAGGCTCCACACTTTGCTTCAAAATTACTAACTGAATAAAAAATGAATTAAAAAAAAGAAGAAAAAATTAAGCTGTCAGGCGGCTTGGGTGTCGCAGTACCAGTACGTTCATCGTGCACTAATAGGACGCTGCCCATCCTCCGGTGGTTCTGATCGCAATTTTAGGACATAATACCTCCAGGTATGTCCTAAACGTGAACGATAACACAAAACCGCAATAACACAAAATGTACCTATTATCATCGAGATACAATTCCTGTAGAGTCACAATCTCTCAGTGAAAAAACGTCCGAGCGTCATTGTAAATACATTGTAGCAAATATATACTTCGCAATGCCACATTTACTCCAATTTAGACGTTATGTCGCTTGCATAGTGTTCAACGTTAGTTGTCCGCTATGTCATCGTAGCTCTGGAATCACGCGGCGTTGTAGTCGGATCGCGGTTACCTTGTAACTAACCAAAAAGTCTGCGCAATTCGTAGCGTGCACCGAGTGGTTCGGACATTTTTTGGCACGATTGTGACTCTATAATAATATGTATTGTATCTCGATGCCTATTATGAGTAATAATATTTTTTCTTAATAATAATCTATACTAATATTATAAAGAGGAAAGATTTGATTGTTTGATTGTTTGTTTGTTTGTTTGCATTGAATAGGCTCCGAAACTACAGAACCGATTTGAAAAATTCTTTCACTATTGGGAAGCTACACTATCCCCGGGTAACATAGGCTATATTATATTTTCAAAAAAAATAGGGACCCTTACTAAAACTAAGATTTACAATTTTAACTTTGTGTGTTTGACAGTTCTAAGACAGGACAAAGTCTGTCAGGTCAGCTAGTAATAAATAAAACAGTTTTTATTTAATACTAAAAGCAAGGGTGCCTTTGTACAGGCATTATGTCCTATAGTGGACTACGGTGGGCTAATAACATGTTGATTTTGTTTCAGATTTCTAAACATTCCCTGTTAGTGATATCTCCACATCCAGTGAATAGCCAGTGAATGGAATGAATCCAGTTTTTTCTTTTGACCTTGCCCATTAATGCCATCATGTAAATCGACTTCAAAAAACGAGGTTCTCAGTTTCATTCGTATTTTTTGTAGTAAGACCATTTTGTGATTACCTAACGCGAGTTTTTTTTTGTGAACACCCTCTACCAAGATGTTATAAGTGGATCCTGGCAAATACTTCCACCTCAGTATTATCATTGTTTCTATTGAGGCCTGACTAGAATTATAGCGGGGCAGATGGCGCCGTCTCACATTGAGGAAGCACACCGGTGGCGGTAATCTGACCACTGGGCTTTTCATTTAGAAAATAAACTGGACGTATCTTTTCTGTTGTAGGAATGTTTCGCTCAGAACTAGGACTCAGTCTTCTCAGTTATCAGTTATCGGTTATTCGGGCAATGTGGTCGGCATAAAACCACTTCACCTTTCTATCCATTGAGTCCTATATCGGTAAATTGGACAAGTTAGGAAGTGGACAAACTGGACCGGAGGGATGTGTTTCTATATATACCGATACCGTTTCGAATTCTGTATGTGTGAATAGTGGATTGTTACTAACCTATATATCTATAGTATTATATATTTAAAAGCTGATGTGCGTATATGTATTTTGGATTCCGTATGGACTCGAAACAGCAGGATCGATTTCAAATCAAATTTCAAAATTCAAGCCAAGTTATCCATTATGACAGCAAATAAAAAAATACATAACTAAGATTCAGCTTTTAAGTTGAATGAAACTTTACTGAAACTTAAACTTAGCCCAGCGAAGTTGTGAAGTTTGATAGCGAGCGAATCCATATTTTTTTTGGTATTTTAATAATGTTCCCTACAAAAACAACAACAAAATTGAAGTCTATAAATATATATATATACTTATACCTATGATTATAAGACATTTATATATTACCTAGTATATATTTATCTATGATATTACATAAAAATAAAAATTTACTGTCTAAATGCCGCCGCCGCTCAAGCCGAAAACCTCAAACGGCGCAAATATGCACACCTTGACCGGGTGTACATGTTCGCTCCGTTTGGGGTGGAGACGATGGGTCCGTGGGGGCCGGCGGCTATGGGCCTTTATCGGGACTTGGCCAGGCGATTGGTGGAGGCGTCGGGTGTCCAGAATGCTGGCTTCTATTTCGCACAGAAATTGAGCATTGCCATTCAACGTGGCAATGCTGCCAGCATTCTGGGGACCTTTCCCTCCACTAATGGTCTTTTAGTTTAAGTTTTTAGTTTGTATTTAGTTATTTTAAGTTTTAGTTTTTAGTTTTTTATTTAAGTTTTCGTAAATTTTCCTTGTTTTTTGTTGTGCATAATAAAGTATCTGTTCTTTCGTATTTGAAATACTGTCTAAATCAAAGGAAGCTGTCGCTATCAAGGAGTTTGCTTCAGAGAGGTTGCTTTCATTGTTTTAAACTGTCACGGTTCACTAAAGTTATATGATTATTTACGGGATATTTACCGTGGTAAAGCTGTGGAATTAGCTCCCGACATTTCGGCGCAGTTACATGCACCATGCTCACGGAAAGACTGAAGAATACGAGTTGGTCATTCCACAACCTTACCACGGTAAATATCACGTAAATAATCATTTAACTTTTGCTTTCATTGTTTTCATCTTTCACTGCTAATGTTATAAGTTGTAACTAAGGCTACTTTTATCCATGCAGGTGAAACCTTGGGGCGTAGCTAGTACAATAATAAATCACAATAAATACAAATCTTAAAATCCGATCAGAATTAGATACTCAGAATATTATGATAATGAAATTTATACACAAAAATATTCACCCTAACTTGCCATAATCCGTAGTTCTCCCCAAAATGTGGTTAAATGCAACTATTTCTGATAAATTGGAGTAAAAGGGAGATTTAATCGAATCACTGGATTCTGTAAAAGTGGGAGAGATAATCGAATGTTATGATCCACTTTAGTTTTTTGCGGTAGACGGTAAATGATGATGAGTAGGGATTTTAGTTCGCGTCGGATTTGTGTTCAAGTGTAATTATGTGAGGACTCGTTACTGTTAATGACATAAGGGTGGCTTTAGTTTTGTGCACGCAGCTTTACGATCACGTAAAGATTTTTTCTTTGAATTACGTAGTAATGTTATCTTTAATCACTACAAAACCGATCATAAAGGACGTATTTTTTTCTTAGAACCAAAACAGTGCAGAAATGTTATATGAAATCGCATTGTCGCACTGTTTTTTTATTTTTTATTTTGATTTAAATTTACCACAGTGGTTTAATGTCCCCCATAAAGTTTAATATAAAATTTATGTATTAGATCAATAAGATACTGGCTGAAAATAAAACTCGCCGGAATAAAACCGATTTGGTGAAAATAATTGTAAGTTTTAAATGTTTGAGGAGAAGATGAATTAAACTTTGTTTAATTAACTTGAGTTTTTATTTTGATTAGGTATATTTTATCACGGTAGGTGAATAGGTAGTTGAAAGAAAAGTAGATTAGGCACCTTGCTAAAGTGAGTAATTAATGCACTCGTGTTAATTTAGTGTCCTCGCATGCGCTCGGGCACCAACATAACAACCGTGCATTAATAACTCACTTTACGTTCGATGCAACAATCTACTAATGATTCTCTTTTTGAAGTACCTATTATCATTACCTATATATTAGCCCGTTGGTCTAGTTGGTAGTGAACCTGCCTTCTGAGCTTGGGGGCGTGGGTTCGATTCCCACGTAGGACAAACATTTATGTGATGAACATTTGTGTTTGTTCTATATCTGGTTGTTAATATCTATTTAAGTATGTATTTAAATCTATATATGTATGTATATCAGTCTCTGGCAGCCATATCACAAGCTTTGCTTAGTTTGGGCTCAGATGACCGTGTGTGCAAAAATGTCCCGAATATTTATTTATTTATTTTATTTAATACTTTATTGCACACTTACAAATTAAGTAGATATGTACAATTGGAGGACTTAATGCTAAGCATTTTCTACCAGTCATCCACCAGGTTGGAACAAATGGTAGGTAGGCGTGCATCAAAAACACCTTATAAAAGACAAACAGAAATAAATAGAAATACCAAAGTTTTACAAGATAATATACAAAACAACAAATTACAATAAATATAAATCTAACTTAAATTATTTATAAATACAAAATTATACTATTATATTATTTATTTATTTATTTATCAGTAAAATATTACAAGAAAGTGTTATTATTCAATTTTTTAATTATTTTTTTTAGTGGCTGTGGTCCTAATAAATGGAATTAGTCAATTTTGCATTTAGTATTTAGTTATTATATTTTTTTATAAAAATATGGTGTGATGATGTGTCTGTCTTAAGAACCGGAAGTGAGGATTCGATTCCAGCTAATGTATTTTTTTAAACAGTAGCAAACAAGCATGTGTTCAGCCTGATGGTAAGAAGAAACTGCTGCCTATGGACACCTGCAACACTAGAGGTGTTGACGGTGCTTTGCCAGCCCAAAGAGGTAGTTGTAGACACCCTTTTTGGAACGCTTCATGTTGAAACTCGCTGAGGAGACTTTGGGGGAAGTTCCACGCCTTCCAGTTCCGCGGGATAAAGAAGCGGAGAAATCAAACGGCTACCAGCTATCTTACCGAAATTTGGCAGGAAGATAGTTAGTGTAGGTACATCATGAGGGAAGAAACCCCCAGAAATACTGAAATCTGGAAAATTGTGGATAGCACCGCTGGATTAGCTAGTTAGTCAATATTATTGCAATTGAACTTCAAAAATTGTTCAACGTAATATGCGCCAAAATCACATTTGCGTTTCCAATTCAACACAATCACAAAATCATTTCTAGGTAATGACTTTCCTTAAACTCAGCCATACAAAACAGGAAAACGACATTTTTCTATTTGCAACACATAAATCATACATTACCTGGCAAGGGTTGGCAGACAGGCAATTTGTCATGGAGCCACTCATGTGAGAATCTGAGGATACCCTTTGAAGATTTGAATTTTGTTATTGTTACGCTTCTATGGGTCTAAGCGCATTGTGGGAGATTGTGGTAATAGGAGTTTCAACCCGAAAATATTTATTTAGAAGGCTGTTAAGCTGGCTGGGGTTTTTGTGTTTTTAAGATTCCGTACCTAAAAGGTAAAAACGGGACCCTGTTACTAAGCCTACTATGTCTGTCTGTCTGGCTGTCAGTCCGTTCGTCCGTCGGTCCTACCTATTAACGGCTGTATCTTTCGAACCGTAATAGGTAACTAGTGGAAATTTTCACTAAATATTTAAATAGTAAAAAAATCAAAAAGTATAAACGAATAGGGGTCCCGTCCCCATACTATAACAAACGTATTTTTCTTTTAGCTCTAATTTAGAAACGATAATATGTACAAGCGTCAATATTGCCGTGATTATAGTACACACTCTAAAGTATAACAACGCTTTTTTTATTTTGTTATCTGTTAGAATAATTTGTTTGTAAGTAATATAAATTAATATTAAGATAATGTTGGCTTGCTGTGCGCGTTGGCTTCGCTGTAAGCACAGCAAGCATTTGAACTTAAATAAAATAAAATAAAACACATAACAAACAAAGGTCAAGAGCGAGTCGGTGATAAAATGTTGTTCATTACTAAGTTACAATTGGTAATTTCGTTATTCAGACAACCTCCGACCGCTTAGATATAGAAGAGATAACATACTTACAAGCATACATAATATTTGTTAAACCAAACCATCCTTTTTACTTTGCGCCGTTGAAAAAACACAAAACATTTTCTCATAGCCGTAATCCTAGATTAACACATCATTAGCCATCGCCCATGGGGTTGAAAATCGAACCTTTTGCCATGTTAATTAAACAGATTAGAGCCCATGCTCGCATGACCTATTTTTACCCCACTTTTACCCTTTTTATACCCCGTGACAGGATCGTTGGTAGGTTGGCAGTTTTAGGGTCAACTACCCCCCAAAAAACCCTATCTAAAACATGTACATATTTTGTATACCTTTTGTCTATATAAATAACTTTTATATTTGTAAATAAAAATTAAATGCTGTTCGTTGGTGAGCGCATCAATTGAGAACGATTGGACCGAATATAGGAAAATTCGGTTTTACATGAGGTTTTGTATGAACTCAAGCTCAGAACTAAAAGTTATTCAAGAAAGCTAGTATTTAATAAAATATATAAGTGCTTTATATCTATAAAGCAACGCTTGATAGAATCAGGCGAAATACTTAATTTTTACCCCAAATCTGGCCCTTGCTGCAACCCTGTCCCGCACGCACGTTATGCGAATCCCTATGGGTCCCCACGGGGAGACGTATGAATGATTTAAAAGAATATTACTAATTAATTGCAGGAATATTGCTCGTATGTGTTAATTGGACGGCCAATATCTAGGCAAGCTTAGGTTACGCTTCGGTTGTTAGTGAGAAAATAACTGCACATAGGTACTTGATAAACGAACCACGAACCGGAAGACGCAGCGTGGGGATGCCTCCCACTGGATGGACCAACGACATTGTGAGAGTCACGGGCATCCAGTGGATGCAAAAGGCAGGCTGTCGTTCAGTGTGGAGGTTAAAGGGGGATGCCTATTTTCAGCAGTGGACGTCTTCCGGCTGATGATGATGATGATGACTTGATAATTTTGCTTTGGTTTAAATAGGCATGTATCCTAATTTTTGTTTACCTCATAGAAAATTTGATTATAAATAGAGAAAATTTACAAACCATCAACGAAAACAAAATTTAAAATTGTTTAAAAAATTAATAAGGTGTATTTTTGTTTTATGCTAGACAGGGAGCGGATATAGCAAGTTACGACGTCTAGCCGTACGCGCGCCATACAAATGCTATACTTATACTTTGCGGGAAAGGGACAGAGCATCCCCTATGCATCCCACCAAAAACTTTAAACACTTCTCAGAAATTTATCAGCTATTTTAAATTATTTTCTGAGCATGGGTAATGTATTCAATTATATCATCAGTGACTTTTAAACAGACCTACATCTATGATTCAAAATACATTTCATTATTTTTAAAATCAAAGTAGTCATCATCATAACCAGCCTTTTAGCAGTCCACTGCTGGACTTTTAGCCTACCCCCGAAAGGATGATTGGATATCCACCACGCTGGCCCAGTGCGGATTGGTGGATTCACATACGCCATTGAATTCCTTCTCTGTACGTATGCAGGTTTCCTCAAGATGTTTTCCTTCACCGAAAAGCCAGTATGAAATCAAAGAATCAATGTAATGCCCAATTCAATTAATATCATTACAAAAATAAAATTTATATTGCCTTAGAATATCAGAGAAGGTAGGTTTCCAAACAACGCCTTCTCAAAACGTAAGCTACAAATTCACTTTGTAGCTTACGTTTCGATTGGTATTTTAAACGATTAAGCAAGAAAATTAATGGATTACCTGTGGAATGTCACACCATAACTCTTATGCTGCTTTTCTGATTTGTTGTGGTACGATTTCACCGCGCAAATTGTCATAGTAAAATTTTTTATTTTTTTTTGGAGCCATATATGACACCGTTTGAATGGCTTAAATTTTGCGAATGTACTTGGTTTCTGTGTGTAGTTATTCTAAGGTATATTGCATTATTTTCACCCACTTTCCATGCGACTATCCTCGGTCACATCTTTGATTGCCAAGTCACAGGTGTGTTACACCAAGATTGCCTTTAAAATGCCCTCGCTTATAACAAAATGGATATTTTGGAGGCGCATCTGTTTTGATACATAATGCTTCGTTTGCGATCGTTTCATTATGAATTGTTTGTAAAGTGACGTTTAATTGGCTCATTATTTTTGGTAACAAGATTTATTTTAAGGAGGTGAGTGTTTTTTTAACCAACTTCAAAAAAGAGGGAGTTCTAATTAGTTTTTTTTTATGTTTGTTACCTCTGAACTTCGTCATTTATGAACCGATTTAGGTTTTTTTTTTAATTTAAAGTGTAATACGTCTTAGGTTTGTCCTATATAAATTCATCAAAATCAGTTTAGTAATTAGGCTTAAATCAAAATAACTGGAAAAGGCCCGCAAAAGCCCAGCTAAGCTGGGAAAAGCCTCAAAATGTATTATTTGTATCAGTATTTATTTGTATGTATGTATATTAATGTATTGTCTACACCGCCGACCCTACTCCTGTCTCAGCTATGTCCATCCAAAGGTTGCCTGGAAGAAATCGCTTAAGGCGATAAGGCCGCCTATTATACTGCCGGTTTTTGTATTATTTATAAGTTACCTATTTTTGTATTTTTTTATTTCGGTGTATAATAAAGTTATATATTATTATTATTCACACATTTATTTATCTTCTTAAATTAAAGTTTTTTATAATTATGTTTATTATAATATGTTATGTTTATGTTTATTTTTTTTATAATTAAGTTTTTTTTTTTATTATTATTATTATTAATGTATTAGGATAAGTATAACTATCATTATATACAACGAACATTATTAAACCGCGTTTAAAAATACATTTTAAATGGAAGATTTTCCAATTCACGGTGCCACTCAATTTAAAAACCGCATATTCGTACTTCCAAAGCGGGCCAAGTAACTCTTTCCCCCTATAAATAACTTAATACCTCAAAAAGCTTCAACGTTAACAAGGTGAATCGTTATGAACCCGCAAATAAGAACCTAAACATTCAATATCCCAAAAAGATTTTCCTTTTTACCAACAACTCTAACTTTGCCATAATAAAAAATCAACCTTATTACAATCACACTAAAGTTTATCACAATCGTAAACTTATTATTGTAAGTGTGTAACCACCGGTAACTCTCAGGCATTGCGTTACTGATTTTTCGCTTCCTATTTAGTATCGTAAAACCAGCTCTATGGTAGAGAGTTATAGGCTAATATCGTTTGCAAGATCTTAAAGTGTGTCCTTAACACAATTTTTACGCATTTCATCACGGGTTTGTTGGAGCATTCACGTGAAAACCCGTTTCTTATAGAACATCGGTCGCAGGTTGTATGAATAATTTTTGTGTTAGGGTAAAACTCAAATAACGTTAAAAACTAAGGTGGTATGTGTCATGTCATCATCGTGAATCGTAATTTTTGCGCAAATTGATTATTATTCTTGACAAAATTATCTCTAATGCACATTATTACTTACATTTAAAAATAAACTATTTTTTTGCTGTTTCAAACGGTTTATTGACAAATGTAAGTAATATCGAGCGTTACTGTTAAATAACTGTACATGATAACAACCAACGATTTGCGCAAACACTGCGTTATTTTAAAATGACTACCCATCCTAGCTACAAGGACAAAAAACTGTTTGAAATTTAAACTTCCCGCCATGGGTAAAACGTACCACCTTAAGTCTAAGTTATCTAAGAAACGATATTTGATTTTTGGACGCACTGTAGGCTTACTCCCAGATATGATAATTTTTGAAAACTTATTTCGTTTTTGTTGTGTTCCATACATTGCTAGGCTGAAATGTATTCGAAAACTTTTTTCGTATTAGAGTGAAGCAATCTATACCGCCGATTACTAACGATTTTAGTTCCTCTACGTTTCCGATAGAGACGCTTTACTAAAATGTATGGAACAATACGTAAACGAAAAAAGATTTCGAAAACTATCAAATCTGGGACTAAGAGTACTGTATAGAAACGATATTTGATTTTTGGACGCACTGTGTATTATATAACTGAGTACGCAGTATTATGACCCTTAA
The DNA here is from genome assembly GCA_914767915.1 of Agriopis aurantiaria. NCBI lineage: Eukaryota > Metazoa > Arthropoda > Insecta > Lepidoptera > Geometridae > Agriopis > Agriopis aurantiaria. Next base: position 12,573,055 of record OU612001.1, on the reverse strand, counting down.
CACTGGGCCCGTCGTTATTAATAGCTAGAAAATGTCATGTTATCTAAAAAATTGAAGTAAGCACTTTTTTAGATGCGTTGGCACTTTTTGGGATGGGGTAAAAGCACTGAGCTTGCGTGACCATCATGCTCAGATACTCGTTCGGTTAAAGTTAGCTCGAGTTCACTAAGGGAGCGAAAGAGATTAGTAAACCTTGGTGAAGTTTTTACTTCTGTCGTACACACTTTATTTTATTCTTAGAAAATTAAATGAACAATTTATTATCTAAACTTTAGTTGCCAAGACAAACGTTCTAATATTGCGTTTCTTTTGAAAATGAGCCCACAAAAAACACAGGCAAACACAAACCCATAATAAAAACAAAGCAAAATATAACATTTCATATCTAAACAGATGCGCATTGTAAGAATACGAGGAAATGAGTCTGCATTAAAAAAACACATCAAAGATTTTAAAATCAAAGTCAAAGTCCCATTTCATTAATAGGTATACCTTTTGACGTCTCCTCAGAGACGGTGGAAGCTGCGACTGATCATTTGCAAGCAAGGATTCCCTAAGGATGGTATTGTTTGTAGGTACTTATAATTGTTTATGTGAGTGGTCTATGTATTCTATGTTAAGGAAGTGTGACCATGATTGTTTTTTACAAGGTTGCCATGTTAGTTAGTATGTATGTGTTGGATTCAAAGTCTGAATCCTTGGGGCCTTACGGACAACTGCTATTACGGTACCAAACTAACGTAAATTCCGCGCAGTTGAAAAATCACGCGAACGTGAACCTTAACGCGCCCAGATACGGTTTGTGGTCGCGTGATTTTCCAACTGAGCTGATTTAACGTTAGTTTGGTGCCGCAATATCAGTTGTCCGTAAGGCCACTGTAATTATCCTCAACCGATTTCTCAATCGAAAACTAAATATCTTTCTTTTTTTACATTATATTATCCGATCCTTTATTATTTTATTTTACACTAGCGACCCGCCCCGGCTTTGCATGGGTGTAATTTATGTGCGAAGCCAGGACGGGTCGGTAGTTATATATATAAACTTTTCGTGAAAAATTATCTACCTGATGGTGGAAACCGCATCAAAATTCGTTGCGTGGTGGTGGTCAGAGTTAGCAGTTATACAGACAGACAGACGCGGAACGCGACTTATTATACTATGTAAAATATAATAATAAAATTAAGATAAAGAAAAGAAAAATAAAGATTTAAGGATCCTTGTTCACGGTAGGTAGAGGTATAGCGTAAACGGAAGAAAAAAAAAACCTTTTTGGTATTTCTATAATTTATTTAGTTTTATATTTTTTTTGTTTACGTATGTCCATGTGTCCATTGTATGAAACTAGTAATTTTTGTACTTCAATATAAAATACAGGCAAGTGCCAATTGTCGTCCAGAAAAATAACATTGAAATCAAAGTGTTTGTGTCATAACGATTGTGATATCTACACGAGCTACTATCTAAACGTGACAATCCTCGAATCACATGCATGATAGTCACCGCACTGCTCGAGTGATCTCGCCGCCAAAGGCATCCGCCGGCGACTGCTTCCGCCTGCACGCACCTTAAATGAACTGAAAACTTTGGCTTAGAACACTTTTACATCGGTCTTAATAAATAACAACAACTGTGATTATACTGGGTTACGCGGAAAGGGTGTACTAAGCCGAAACGGGTCCATAGTACACATCATTATAAACAACTTTGAATGTGGGAGCGACTCTGAAATCCCAAAAAAAACAGCACGTATGGAACAGCTGATATTTTTTTCGCGATTTCAAGTTTGGTCTCGTAGTAAACGTTGATCATAATGATAGGTATATGGACTTCTTTCGGCTTAGTACACCCTTTCCGCGTAACCCTGTACAATATTATTTTTTGGTTGACCGCGCATATCTTTAAATTAAGTAATTTATTTTAGGCGATGAATCGTTTAACGAAATAAGTTTTAAATTGCCATATCCATAAAAAAATACAAACAAATGTGAAACCACCTTTACAAAATATGAGTGAGTAAAATTAATAATCATTTGTTTTTTATTACGTGGAAATAGGGGTGAAAATGATGCGGCGGATGAAGACGCCTATTTTGGCGCATCTTTGAAGAAGACAAATGACGGTAGGTGAATATTTTATACGCGTTTGGATTCTACCGATGCTTTTAAGTCGCAGAGAAGAAAAAAAATCGTTCTCTTTCCTGTGTTTTTAGTGAATTGTTTTGTTTTGATGTAGATAAAAAGATGCTTTATAGTCACAGAAAAAATACGTTCTTTTCTGTGTTATAGTGAACTGTTTTGTTATGATGTAGATATAAGATGCTTTTTAGTCACAGAAAAGAAAAAAATATATTCTTTTGTGTTTTTAGTGAACTGTTTTGTTTTAATGTATTATATGAGATAATTTTGACAAGATGTCAAAAGAATGTAGCGTTTATGTAAAGCTTGACTATGATCACTAATTCAAAGGCTTGATCTCAGATCAGATGAATAAAGGAGATGTGGTAAAGTGGCGTGGTAGGGCGCATCCGGCCTAAATCAGGCTTGATACCTTTAAAAGTTGAACTCGCCCAGAAGACGTTATTGAGTCGATCACCCGTGAGATGAAAATTTGCTTTTGACTAAGCCACGTTTGTCACGGGGGGGGGGGGGGGGGGGGGGAGACATCATTCATTTTTTTTTTTTTTTTTACAGTTTGCACCTAGTATTTTAATCAATTTATCACGGGGGAAAGGAGTAGAGTGGATATACAATTTTTTTTGCAAGTTGACTATTTAGTTGTTTGGTAGCATTCAAGTTTCTTAGTGTGCGTAAAAAAATTGTAAATGTGCCGTGAAACATTTGAACACGAATAATATTTGTACTGAGGCATATCTCCCTTCCGCCTTCTTAAAATAGACCGCAGAGAAACGCTGGATGCAAGCCGCTTCCAACCCGCCCTTTTGGAGATCGATGGGGGAGGCCACAGACCTATGTTCTGTGGTACAGCAGTGGACGACCGTTGGCTGAAATGATGATGATGATGACATTTCCCTTGTTTGTTTTGTTTTGTTGCGATGTTTTTCAGATATGCTTAATCAAAATCTGTTCAGCTGTTTAATATGTTGTGGTTTTTTTTTTTCAAAGTGGTTTGTTTTTAATTTGTACTGTGGTTCTAATGGGCCGTCAATCAACAGGGTGATGCTGTTTCGTTTTTTTTTTTAAATTATTTACAGGTGAGGCGTTCAAACACAGCTTACCTGAGCTTAGTTGATGGTGCAGTAGAACATGAAAAATATACCTAACCTAGAATAGGAACTGGCCCTCAAGTGACGCGTTGGGTGTTCGGCGACAGATTTTCAACTTGAGGGTTGACTAGCCAGCCGAACATTAGAAAATGTCCTACCAGGCTCCCAAGTACCGTTCTTTATCGATCGTCAAATTCGATAGAATGCCATAGAATCAATCATAGTGAGTACTGATCAAATTACATTTTATTGATTTTGACGACCTCAACTGTCAATTTGTCGATCGATAAAAGAACGGTCCTTGCACTGCAGATTCGAACCTATACCCTTTAAATTGGAATTTAAACTTGCCAACCACTAAGCTATCACAACTTCAACGGATAGTACGTAAAAGCTCTCAAGAAGGTACCAAGAAGCCCTTTCGTTACAGCCATCAAACTAAGTTAATATACTTTCAAAACCTCTGAAATAAGAAATAAATTGAATAAACCAAAGGTGTTGTGGGGTATTGGAGCAATAAGGGTTTGGTCTAAGGGTTAATGGACCGGAAATTGTGGACAGAGTCCATAGTAAGGTCGTAGAAAAAAAATATTTGGAAGTTGTGATATTCTATTAATGTTTTTACATAAATACTTAGTAAACAGATATCCATTAAAAATCAATTCAGAAAACATAATTTCAGAAAAGATAAAAAAAATATATTAATTAACTAAAGAAAATTGAATACAAGCTTTTTTCGTATATTTCTCTTCAAGAGTTTTGTTTATCCATAATATATTATTATGATTGTAGATAAAAAAGTATTGTTAACCATCTTAGGACGTCCACCATATTGAACTTAGTGTAACGCATCGTATTCTTCACAGCAAACCCTTTCATTTGAGGTGCTTAAATTATAATGGAGGTGCTTAAATTATAACTGGTCCGCCATATTGGATTTAGAATGACGTCATTTAGCTAACCATGCATTGTTATCCAAACTAAATATGTGTACAACAGCTCAGTCGGTTGGGAATAACTGGTATAAAATTCAGTTGCAACATTTGACCCAAATTAACAAAGCTAATAAAGTTAATAAAAGCTTGTAAAAAACGAGATAGTCATCAAATACAGCTGAAAATTATTGCAATGAAACTAATTCGTAGTTTAAAAACTAGCCATGGCAAATTAATAAAAAAAAAAAAAAAAATACTCTGCCAGGTATAACCCTCCGAGAAAAAATTTCATATGAGTGTCACCCACTGACGTCAACGATGCTATGCATACACGTGCGTAAGCAAGAGCAGAATTAGTAATTTACAACAAGTTCGAGAGAGATGACGATACACGAAACAATGACGGAATCACTATGAAACAGCAGATTTTTTATAACTCCCCAATCTCAAATGTTGTTTTTACATAAATAATGTGTTCAGTAAATTAAATTGGTTTGCTTGAGCGGACAAACGAAATGACAATTGAAATGCTTTTAGTATTTTATTTTGTTGATTATTAACAAATTTGTTTCTCAATATCTGTGTTTGTTGCAATAAAGTGGCAACCGGACAGTGACGTAATTGGGTGACAACTACCAGAGCGCTAGATCTATTGAAGTCGGTGACCGATTGGTGTACCTAACTCTGCTGTATAGTACGAGAGCCGACGACCAAAATAGGTGTAAAAAAAGTGTTTAAAATCGATTAAATACAAGTTTGAAAAAAACCTGCGTTCGTCTGATCCTAACACGGAACCTCATGATGGTGACAAAATGTTGCAAATAAAAGTGCGTATTCAATAACATCTGCCTGTAAGTTGTGGTGTGACTTTCGGTTTTTCTTTCAAAGTATAATGTGGAGTACTTCAAACGAGGGGCGAATAGAGTCCTCAAAGGTAGGCAACGCACTGACAATGCCCCGGGTATTGTAGGTGTCTATATGCGGCGATGACCCCTTACCATCAGGTGGCCCATCTTTTTTTTTATTTAATTTTTTTACTATTAGTAATAGGCTTGCATTTGACCGTCAATTCGCCAAATGTTAAGCGGAAATGTTAAGTTAAGACTTGTGCAAAAATAAAGCAAACTAAGTCAAAAAAGATTAATTTCGCAAAAGTCATTGACCCCAAATAAATAAATAACATACCACCTGAAATAAAAGGACAGTAAACGTGACTCCCGAAACGCAGTTAATAGTACCGAGACCCAGGGCGGAATGGCTTCATTTACGATTTTTATTTCCGGTACTAGAGCAGGCTAGAAAATGTATCGATAATTAGAAGGTTTACGAAATTCTATCGACAAAGTCTTGTTGAAAAGAAATATATATATTATATGAACAAGGAAACTAATAAAACGAAAACACAAAACCATAAGAAATAACAACTATAATTTAAGTCACAAAACACTGTATTGTGTAGTGTAATAATAATAAGTATTATGGAAATGTATTATTAAATGATAGGGATAGTAATTATTAAGTGATGGGGCCGTGCATGTGCGCTGTGTAATCTGACGGCGTCCAGTTCGATCCTCGATATTGTACAAAACAACAGTGAAAGGAAAAATGTCGTGGAAAAACGAATGTGACCAAACCTAAAAAAAAGTTCAAAGATGAATGACATTAACTAACATGCACTGGACCAGAGTATTAGATTAGTGCTCATCCTCTCTCTTTTTTTGAGACGGCCTGTGTCCCAGCATAGTCCCTAGTAGCATAGCATATTATAGCATAGATAGCCCGTTGGTCCAGTTCGTAGTGAACCTGCCTTCTGAGCTTGGGGGCGTGGGTTCGATTCCCGCCTAGGACAAACATTTGTGTGACGAACATTTGTGTTTGTTCTATATCTGGTTGTTAATATCTATTTAAGTATGTATTTAAAAATATATATGTATGTATATCAGTCTCTGCCAGCCATATCACAAGCTTTGCTTAGTTTGGGGTCAGATCACCGTGTGTGCAAAAATGTCCCGAATATTTATTTATTTATTTATTTATAGTATATGTCCCAAGATAGGATTATAATGATGACAGTAATACTCGGAATAGCCGGTTTACTCTCCGTAATCTATTTCTGTATATATAAATATAGACAAAAAGCGTGAAAACCATTTAACTTTCCATTATTAAAACATTTATAATATTACACAAACTCAAAATTAAACTTTATTACAGTCGCACGCCGTGCAGCACAGGGGTTGCACGCATCTGTTTTGTTTATCCGCGTTCTAATTAATATTATCGTATAAACAGTGCGAGTGTTATCAATACAATGGACGAGGTCCACACCAGGCCTCCGTCCGCGGCAAGCAACATGAGTGAAGACGAGGTACGATCTAATTGCACTTTAATAGAAGACGAACCAGAAGGTTGTGTCCGGTCGCCCGCGTCGGTTATCATACCTACACGCGCTGGCGCCACGAAGCGACCGCGAGAGGCGGAAAGTGACGAAAGCGGCCGAGTGATTGACGAACAAGGTTTTACATTCGTTACGAGAAAAACAAACCGTACTTTGACTAATAAAACGAAGAAGCAGAATGAACTTATTAACGACTCAAATAGGAATGATGTTTGTTTATCTTCATATGAGATGCTGCCTAAACAAATAGGTTTAGCACAATTATTTAAGTCAGAAGGCATTACGAATGCGTCGCAAATAAAGTATAAGAATGCATACAAAGTAGTAATCAGCTTTGATAAGAGGGAAGATGCTTTAGGACTGATTAATAACAAAAAAATGACGGAGCTCGGATACCGTTGTCATTTCACGACAGAAGTGTATCTCAGCTACGGCGTAGTTAAATATTTGGAATTAGACATTTCCGATGAAAACCTGATGAAAGCATTTAGCTCAGACTGCAAAATAGTATCTGCAAAAAGATTGAAACGTCTATCAGATAAAGGCGAGTGGGTCGCGAGTGAGACAGTAAGATTCGATTTTAAAAGTTCAACTCTGCCGGCATATATACATGGATTTGACTGCAGGTTCAAAGTTGAACCTTATACTTTCCCGGTATCTCAGTGCAGCGTTTGTTGGCGGTACGGACATACAACGCGTACTTGCCCAAATAACAAAACGATTTGCCCAAAATGTGGTGGAAGTCACAGCAATTGCGAAACTACTGAATTCCGATGCGTAAACTGTAAAGGACGTCATATCGTTTCTCTCTGACCATTTAGCCTCCAGGTTGGATGAGTTTAGCACTAAATGCCGAGAGCTCGAGAAACGGGATACCGCACGCGAATCGGAGCTTTGCTCCCTGCGACTTACTGTAACTGAGCTACAATATCAATTAGACTCCAGGGCGCAGGTAGTACTAAAGAACGAGCTGGAAATCTCAGGAATCTCTGAAACTAAGGACGAGAATTTAATGCACATAGCTCGTGTGACAGCCAATAAAATCGGAGTTGATATTGATGATGGCGACCTTGATTATGTGATGCGGGTGGGCCCCCGTCGACTGGACAGTGGCGATGCTACCTCAAAGCTTCCCCGCCCTGTTGTTATCCGTTTCGTCCGACGCCATAAACGTGATGACTTCCTAAAAGCGGCCAAGAGCCGTCGAACTTTAGTCAGCTCCGATATTGAAATAGAAGGCCCAAGCAGGAAGTTGTATTTCAACGAGCGCCTTACAAAAGAAAATAGGCTGTTATTTCGGTCCGCACGCCTGCGTTCTAACGAAGCAGGTTTTAAATTCTGCTGGACTAGAAACGGTACCATCCATGTCCGTAGGCAGGAAGGAAGTCCAGCCATCGCCATTAAAACATCAGCTGACCTGGAGCACCACCTGGGCCTATCTTCTAACATCCAGCCACCAGCTTCGTCCGACTAACAATTTCAAGCCGCATGTAGTATTTTATACTTTTAGTTATAATAGTATAAGCATATATAATTTTGTTAGGCTATTACTACATATTATGTCACTCATAATATTAAGTTACACACTTTCACCCAAAATATCTCACACCCTTCACATATTTTTCTGTTTCTCACTGACCTCCTCTGGTACCGCTACTCAAACGACTCATTTGATGTCTGTGCGTATACACTCAGTCAAGTTGTTAATTAAAATGACACTACAGGTTTATTTACAAAATCCCAATCAATTGATTTGTTACAATGATGGTTTTAGTTGATGTTACGGATGACATAGATGATACGATCTCGATCGACTGTCATAATCATGTGTCTGCAGAATCATGTGCTTCGTTTTTAAAAGGCAATCCTCATTATAATTTCAAAATTATTTGTATAAACATAAGAAGCTACAACTGCAACTTCGATAACTTCGTTGTTTCCCTAAGTCGGTTTAGCACAGAGTTCGACGCTATTATCTTGACTGAATGCTGGTTAACCGAAAATACGCTACTGCATCCTATTCCTGGTTTTAATCATTTTCGCTCTAACAGACAACTGAATAAGAACGGTGGAATCATTATATATTTAAAAAACATATATCAATCGGCTGTTGCTTTCGAGCCTAACACCGTGGACGCTGACTCATTAGCGATACATGTCGATGATAAAATCACAATTTTAGGAATTTATAGATCACCTTCGGTCGATAATGTGGAACCATTTTTAGTATCTATGGAAACTATTCTAACCGACCTAAAAAATAAACCTTCCCTTGTTATTGCAGGCGACGCTAACATAAACTTATGTGATCCCATTGATAGGCAGGTTTCTCACTACCTTTGTTTAATGGCATCGCACGGGCTGCTTCCCGCGATCACAAACGCGACCCGAATCCGTACCTGTTTAGACCATATCTTCATTAAATCTGTTTCCAAGGCGATTGGTCTGATTTGTGAGTCTTCTGTTACTGACCACTCTATTATCATAGCAGGAATATCGCGACAGTGTAAGAACCTTAATATCCCCTCTAGACACTACCTTAAAACTAACTTTGAAGAGGTGGCCTCAGAGTTGAACAGCACAGATTGGTCCTCGGTATTAACTAGCTCTTGTGTTAACTCCGCTGCTAGTGCTTTTAATGATATCATAGCAAACATTGTGACTAGGCACACTAAGACTGTAAAAGTAGGAAGGCAAAAGGCGTCCTTGAAGCCTTGGATAACCCCAGGTTTGATCAAGTGTATGAGGCACCGGGACAAGCTTCATCTTGACAGTAGAGATCACCCTAATGACGCTCAACGCAACTTAATTTACGGCAGATACAGAAACTTCTGCAATAAGCTTCTGCGTAACGTAAAAGCCCAATACAACAGTCACCTGTTAGAGCAAAATAAGGATAACCCCAAGCATCTCTGGAAGTCTATTAAGAACATCTGCTATTCCTCCAGGCAAAGTAATGTGTCGTCTGAGCTGTTAAATAATACTGATGGGAACACTAACCCGCTTAACCACTGTAATCAACACTTTTCTTCAGTGGGGAAGAATCTCGCAGATACCATCTTAAAGAATCTTAATTTAACAGAGAACCATCTGATCGAATCACACAGACCAAATTGTTTAAGTGCCCATTCTCTGTTCCTGTACCCAACTGACCCACTCGAAATAGACAAAGTTATTGCTAGCCTAAAAAACGATAGCGCCCCTGGTCCGGATTCTATCTCTGTCAAACTAATAAAAATGTCACAACATGCTTTTCTTATCCCACTAACTTCTATATTTAATTTGAGCCTAGAAACGGGCACCTTCCCGGAATGCTGGAAAGTTGCTGCTGTATCCCCTATATATAAAAATGGTCTAAAAAGTTCTCCCGATAATTATAGGCCAATTGCACTGCTTAGTGTGATTTCTAAAATTTTGGAAAAGTTAGTAAACACGAGACTTATCAATTACCTAGAAAAGCACAAACTAATCTCAGATAGACAGTTTGGTTTTCGACGAGGCAGATCAACGGAAGACGCCGCCACGTTGTTGGTCAATCTAGTATCATCATATGTTGACAAAGGTGAAAGGTGCATCGGCGCCTTTCTTGATCTAGCAAAAGCTTTTGATTCAATTTCAATTGGTTTGCTTTTGAAAAAGTTGAACGCGTCCGGTGTTAGGGGTGTGGCACTGGAGTGGTTCCAAAGTTATTTATCTGGTCGTAGGCAATACGTTAAGGTTTGTGGCCACTCCAGTGATCATCTACCAATCAACTACGGTGTCCCACAGGGTAGTATACTCGGACCCACTTTGTTCATTTTGTACATTAATGAAATAGTAAATAGTAAACTTTCAAACGCAGAAATCATCACATATGCTGATGACACTGCGATTATTTTTCACGGAGAAACATGGAACCAAGTATTCAGGTTAGCCGAAAACGGACTGTCTGTAATTGCAAAACGCCTTAATAAAAATTTGCTTACTTTAAATACCAAGAAGACCAAATACATAGCATTTACTAAAACTTGTTCATCTCGGCCACCAGCTAACTTGCGCCTCAAAATTCACTATTGCTCTTCTGATCCCCAAATTCGATCCCCTTTTTGCTCATGCAGCTCTATTGATTGTACCGAAAGCATCAGGTATCTTGGCGTAACCATAGATGAAAATCTTTCATTTAAGCAGCATATATCTGGTGTATCTTCTCGCATACGTAAATTGATTAACATAATGAAAGACCTCCGAGATTGTGCACCTATGCCGCTACTGAAGCAAATTTACTTAGCGCTATGCCAGTCGATAATACAATACTGTATTTCAATCTGGGGTAGTGCTGGTAAAACTATTTTCATGACCGTAGAGAGAGCGCAGCGGGCCTTGATCAAAGTTTTGCTACGGAAACCCTTCCTTTCTCCAACCGACTCAGTTTATGCCGAGTTTAAAGTACTCAGAGTTCGTCAGCTGTTCGTCTTTACCGCTGTTTTGAAAACCCACAACAGTTTAAAGTCCCGCCAAGACTACGCCGCATTAATGTCTAAAAGAGCAAATAGAGCTTACATACTACCATTACCTCGGATTCGATCGTTAATGGCCAAACGTTGCCCTGCGTACTCACTTCCTTGTACATACAATAACGCATATAAGCTTCTCAGTGACTCCAGTGACCTTACGAAATATGCCTTAAAGAAAAAAGTAAAGGATTGGCTTTTGAAAATGTCGTACGATGAGACCGAAAACCTCATTTGTAGTTTGTATGGAAAATAATTTTAGAGGGTGTAGCCCACGCTAATACACACTGGGATTTCCGCGCGACCCCAGACTCGTTCGAGGTCTGGTGTTTCCCGGAGATATCCCGTAACTTCTCTCCACTTTTCACTTTTACTTTTTGTTTATTTTCAAATTAACTTTGTTTTAGGATTAGTTAGGCTATAAGTACTTATGTAGTGCAAATAGTGCAATCTATGTGTTCGACTTGCTGTGCCACTGCCAACTTACTCGCACACATAGTTTATTGTTTCTGGTAATGTTCGCACCCGAGCCCCAAGATACAGGCCCTGTGCTTAGTTTGGGGCTCACCGCCAAATCTGTTTAGTTTTTAAGTTTCATAGTGTTCTTACTAATTTTCATTGTACTACTTAGTCTTTTTTGGTAAATAAAGATATTATTTATTATTATTATTATCTCCTTCAGCAAATTATGTCCTTTCTTCTTAAAGGAAAAGAAAATCCGTGAAACTATGTCCAAAAATAATGTTACATATAAAATGGCTTTATCGATGTATTTAGAAAATAAGTCATACGAAGCCGAAAATGAATCTCCCGATGTTCACTCTGAAGTAAAACGCCGATCAGAAAATACAGGCATTTCGTACAGTGCTGCTCTTCATCAGACAGCTAAAATTCCTAGGATAGAGAGTGATAGCACCAGTGAAGTTGAGATAGGGCATGTGACTCCTTTAGAACATAAGAAAAAGAAACAAAAAATAAACAAAAAACAAAAAAGAGAACTAAACAGAGATGTAGAAAACTCGCAGAACGAGGCTTACATAAGAACAACAGTAGCAGAAGAGGAAGAATCAGAAGACAGACGAAAGAAAAAGAGCTATTTTAATTGGGCACTACATAAGATGAAGGATATTGTGACCTTGGACAGTAGTTTTGAAGAAAAAGTTCAGAATGTGTTAAAAGTGTTATTTGATGAAATAGTATCGTTTATTGTTAAGAATTTAAGTAATGGGGAGGTTTTTAGCAAACTTTTGGGTCTCTTCCATTATGTATAACAACAATTATGTACATAACGCTACAACGGCATCAGGCTCTGGGGGTTCTGTTGCGCAATTTATTCATATTGCGCAATGGAACTCACAGAGTCTGATGCCAAAACGACATGATTTAGAGCTACTGTTGAATCAAGAAAAAATTGGAATCGCTATATTGAGTGAGACATGGCTTAACGAGGATACTATATTACGAGTGAATAGTTATAATATATACAGACGTGACAGGGCTGACGGTTACGGTGGTGTGGCTATATATGTACATACATCCATAAAATCCCATGCAGTTACAATTCAATCCTTAAATAGTAACACAGATATATTATGTGTCAAGATTTTAAACTGTAAATATCTTGAAAATGTGGTAGCAATTTACTGTCCACAAACACCAAGTACCGTACAGAATGAATGGGATTTAATATTTTCACAATTTGGAACTAAAACAATAATAGCAGGCGACTTTAACGGTCACCATACAAACTGGTCATATAAGAATGATAGTAGGGGTAAACAACTGTTAGATGCTTCTATGGACAATAGCTTTGTGTCACTTAACAATGGTGAGTTTACAAGGATTAAACTGGTTAGTGGTAGGTTACAGCAATCAGCCCCGGATATTACTTTTGTGTCATCTGATTTAGCGTCATACATGAAATGGAAAGTTACCCGCGAAAACTTAAACAGTGATCACTTGGTAGTTAAAATATCCTTACAGTACCGGGATGCACGTCATTATGTCCTAGGGCGTAATTTTAAACTAGCTAACTGGCACGTGTATCAAGAAATTTTAAAAGAGAGGCTTTCCTCTGATTTAGCAGTAACTGAAAATGATGTTCAATTTAGTTATAATCTACTAATTGACGAAATCAATTACGCTGTACGAAAGAGTATTCCAATGATAAAAAATTGCACAGACCCGACACAAACATTTAGACCGAAACCATATTGGAACCCAGAGATATCTTTAGCTGTGGCGGAACGTAGACTAGCATTAAAAACATTTAGACGTAACCCTACCACTTCAAACCTTAATGATCTAACCAAAAAAACTGCTACTGCCCAGCAGATCCACAGACAGCATAAGACGGCACATTGGAAACAATTATTTACTGGAGTCGATGAAAAAGTAAGTACTTCAGATATGTGGCATAGGATGCGTTGGGTCAAAGGCTTTAAGAGACAAAACTGTCAGATTCCAAACGATAAAAAGGAAGAACTATTACGAACCTTGGCACCTGATTATGTGACTTCCCCGCGACCAGTACTTGATTCTGGTAATACCTTACTAAACAATGATTTCTCATTAAATGAATTGACACATTGCTTAAAAAAGAAAGATACAGCTCCCGGTGAGGATAAAATTACGTACTCCATGATTTATAATTTACCTTTAGAAGGAAAACTATATCTGCTTAAAATTTACAATGAAATATATAAATCAGGTACGGTACCAAATCAATGGCGGGATATAAAAATTGTCCCAGTTCCTAAAGCACGCTCAGATTCCAACGCCACACCCAAATTTAGACCTATATCTTTGATTTCTTGTATGTGTAAAATATTCCACTCAATGATGTGCAAACGTTTAGAATGGTACGTAGAAAGCAATAATATTATACCACATTTCACCTCCGGTTTTAGAAAAAATCAGTCTTGCCTAGACTGTTTAGCGCGCTTTGTAACACAAATACAGATAGGATTTACTAATCGTTCACCTACTTTGGCAGTCTTTCTAGATATCGAAAATGCTTATAATAATGTACTTATTGATCAACTAATTATAATACTGGATAAATTAGGAGTAGGCAATCATATGTGTCGATACTTATGGAACTTTTTGAGCAGAAGAATCTTGAAAATAAAAGACGAATTTGCTGAAGATGAAGTAAGAATGAGGTGGACTAGTAAAGGTTTAGCGCAGGGGGATCCCTTCTCTCCTCTCTTGTTCAATATAATAACACATAACATAGGTTTGGGCTTAGATGATGTAAGTATACTTCAATATGCTGACGATTTCGTAGTATATAGTCAAAATAGGGATAAAAATTTAAATGAAATTAACATACAAAATGCTTTGAATACAATAGCCGGTTTTCTAGAACAATTAGGTTTACAGTTATCGTCTTCGAAAACTCAAGTTTGCCAGTTCAAGAGGGGAAGAGGTAGTGGTCGGGTTAAAGTTTCAATTAATGGCCAAGATATAGATGCAGTCGACAGCGTCAAATATTTGGGCATGTGGATAGATAAGTCTCTGACGTGGAAGACGCATATCAATGAAACAATACAAAAAGTAGCAAAGACGTTGAATTTACTGAAAGTTCTAGCAGGGCCAACATGGGGACTTCACCCAAAACACCTAAGACGCCTTTATATTGCTTTAATGCGCAGTAAAATTGATTTTGGAAGTTTTCTGTATGATTCAGCGGCTAAAACTAATTTATATAAATTAAATAAAGTGCAAAACACAGCAATGCGTGTAATTGGTGGATTCATTAGATCAACGCCTATACATGTTATGGAGTTCGAATTGTGTATCCATCCATTACATTTACGGAGACAGTACCTTGCGACAAAATACTGCTTGAAAGCACATGGTTCCTCTCAGATCACAGTAAATATACTTGATGACCTTTCGAATCATATTGAAACCGAGTATTGGTCCAGGAAGAAAAAACCTCTTCTTGCAGTAGTATTTTCAGAAACTAAATTTGAAAAACTTAAAGTCCAGAACCCTCTCAATATGTTCCGGTTTAATACATGGGCGTCAAATATAAAAATGGACTTTATCTTTACTGAAGTGGAAGGTATTAAAGATGCTAAAAGTAAATACGACACTAGGGTACTTAAAGCCAACACACTATGTATGATGAATGAAAATTATGTAGGATGGTACAAACTCTATACGGATGGGTCGAAAACAGGTGATGGTCTTGGTGCTGCTTACTTTGACCCCAGACAAAATCTCAGTGGACGTTATAAAATCGTGTCTAAATATAATTCAATTATGTCGGTAGAACTACTCGCAATCTCCGAAGCATTATCATACGTATGTACTATAAATCATAAGAAAGTGGTAATATTTTCCGATAGCAGAAGTGCATTACAACATATAGCTCGGTGTGCCTCTAGCTCTAAAGGTGCCTCGATAGCATATGACATTTTACGGAAAATATTATCACTTAGAGAGAAGAATGTCGATTTGAGATTGCAGTGGATCCCGTCCCATGTTGGCATCCGAGGTAATGATGAAGCAGACAAACACGCAAAAGAGGCTGTATCTACAGGGTCAGAAATTTACATGATGCCGGAAATTTCGGAAATACTGTGCAATTACCGGTACAAGATTTTTGAAAAATGGAAACTATATTTTGATACAATTTCGCGTGAGAAAGGAATTTGGTATAATATTTTGCTGCAAAAACCGCCTCAAACACCGTGGTCTACTAACTGTAGGATGAAGAGACAGTGGATAGTTATGGCTCACAGGCTCCGTTCCGGACACATGCCTACTAATAAGTTTAATTTTCTAATGAGGCTAGTAGAAACAGACACCTGTGACATATGTGGAAGCCTCGAGGATGTTTATCATGTCCTGGTGGAATGTTCACGAACGCAGTCTGTGAGATCTGCCATGCTCACTCAATATGGTGCAAATTTCCTCGATGTTGGCGTTATTCAAAGTGTCCTGTCCGCTCCACTGAGTGATGCGGCACGATCACTCTTTAAACTGATGTGTAATATATATAAGTAGACGATATTGAATGTACATAATGGAGCTGACATAGTCGCAAAGCGACTCAAGCTTCCAAATAAATTTAGATTAAAAAAAAAAAAAAAAAAAAAAAACTTTATTAAACTTAACTTTTCTAAAATTAATTGTGGCAAATATTATTATGATGATCGCTTTGTATTTCTGTATTGCATATACAGTGAGATATTTTTAGTTTTTGTTTATTAATCATTCTAATTTTAGTTTGAATAGATTCTATCTTAATATTTACAAAAATGCAACCATTAGTGTTATAGACGAATGTTATGCATTACTTTTTGATTAATAATTATAGATTAACTTTTCATAATGTTTTTTTTTTGTTTCAGTTTTGTAGTTTTGGCTTGCGTTTGACCGCAAATTTATTGATCAAATAAAATACGTGTAAGCCAAACTTTATTGATTAACTAATTTCAAACTATACAAACTTTTGTAAACAAAATTCTAAGTGCGATTCTACTGTTGTGCTACTTTCAAATAAGCACTTTGTCGATATCGATATTTATAGCAATTATGTCTTAATTCCCATCACTAAAGATAATAAGTGCTATCGGTGTATTGAGATTAACCTGCTTTTATAGCATCAGGTTAGTGTACATTAAATTTAACGATTCTACTTCATTGGTCCATTGCTCTAAATTGACTTGGACAAAGATCGTGGTGTTTTAACTGTTTATTTATTTAGCCACGTAGACTCTTTAATGTTGTAAATGTATTTAAGTGGGGAATAAGAAAAAGGAAGACAATAAAAAATAAAACCGGCTAAGTGCGAGCTGGGCTCGCGCACTGAGGTTTCCGTACCACCACGTAAATTGTTAACTACTAAAGTACAAAAACGAAACGCCGAACGAACGAGGGAAACGCTGGATGCAGGCCGCTTCCAACCGGCCCTTTTGGAGATCGATGGGGGAGGCCTATGTCCAGCAGTGGACGTCCTACGGCTGAAATGATGATGATGATGATGATGATGAAAGTACAAAAAAATTGTGGAAAAAGACAACATCCCATCAACGCCCAGGTACCCATCCAAGTACCGGTCGCACTCGACGATGCTTCACTTCAAAAAATAGCGTAAAAAGACACCATGGCCAGGCGGTCACCTGTCCAAGTACCGCCCTGCCCTCGATTGGTGATCGTACGAGAACCGGTGGTTTTGTTTGTCACCAACTTGCATTTGCTCATTATTTATTGTTTTACTTTGGAGTATGTAATATAGTCATGCCAAGTTTTAGTCTTGTACGTATTACAATTTTTTCACTAGAGCAAATAAAATATACGTTTAAAAACCGTTTGTTGTATGGGGAATCCCTTTTAGTTTTTACTTTTTGACTTTATTATTATTTCTTAGTTAATCCACCGTAACCAGCGAAAGTAACATTACAAATCCTGTGAAAATTTCAACTAGCTATTACGGTTCAAAAGATACAGCCGTTAAATGGTAGGATAGACTGACAGACAGACAGCCTAGGCTTAGTAATAGGGTCCCGTTTACATCCTTTGGGTACGGACATTTAATCATAAGTTTTAATTCCACTAGGAACATTGCCTTTGCTATCCAGACACAAACTAATAATTTTTACTTGGACACTACACACTGCTAATTCAATGACCTATTCCACAAATTCTCGAAAAAATACGCACCCTAAAACCACTTTCCACTAATATTACTTACCTTGATTTAATTATCTTTCACCTTAAGCATCTGTCAGACACATATCCAAACATACAAACTAATTACTCTCACTTACTGTTTACTTACCTCCAAAACAATTATCGATACAATCAAAGCAACCCCACACGCTGTCGGCGACTAATTAGTCGCATGAACGGCTTTTTAGTCGCTCGAGCGACTTTCAATCGCCCGGTCGCGCGGGTTAATGAAAAATCGTCCGGAAAACGGAAGAATGTCAGCGATCCGGATCGTTTGACCGCAGTAATTGGGTGGTTTTGAATGAGCTTTGTATTGTGGTTGGTAATTAAGAAATAATGACAAAAAGTACCTAAAAGGCCTCTTCAGACTACGCTATTAAGATATAATCAAAAAAAAAACATTAAAATGTTTCTATCTCCAGATACACGATGTGCACAAGAGCTACATGACCTACCATTCCCTTTCTACTGCAGGACAAGTAGGAAAACAGCCCACTACCACCCATATATTGTAGATTTTCCTTGGATACGTACCAAACGTTTCGATTCTACGTTTCTAATCCGGCCAAAGTTTGGAACAACCTGCCAGCTTCCTTGTTTCCTGAGAGATATAACCTGGGCCTTTTCAAGGCCAGAGTGAATAGGTATCTTCTAAGTCTGCGTGCTTCATCTTCTTTTTTAAGGCGGACTTATCAGCGTTAAAAAAAACGACTCTTAACTTATAGCTATAAAACCTTAAATATAAACGAATAAGAGCAAAAATAAAAAAAAATACTTAAATAAGATTATTTATTTAAACATTTTGTGCAGAAAACTTCAAAATAAATACGCACTCTTCCTACTCCTTCATCGTCTCTTTGTTGACTATTGTCTGCACAATATGCATAAATATAGGTGAAAGGGGGTAATTTTTCCATCCCCACTTTATAAGTCACCATTTTATATTTATGATAACGTCAACTATTCTAGTGACTGTCATTGAACTTAGAGGAAACTAAATCAGATTAGAGGATGGGATTTTATCAAAATCGGTTATTGAAGCCATAAATACCTACATGTTTAACATTTTTTTTTAAATAATTAATAAGCCTGCGTTTGACCACCATCACGCCTGATGTTAAGTGATGATACGGTCTACGTTGGAGCATGCTTGCCTAGAAGGAACCGATTCACTCGTGATTTGAAGACACCCAGATTGTAACTATCGGGGAACACCCATTCAGGCAGGGCATGATACTGTAGTTTTTGCTTTGCATCGTCGGGTAAAAATATAAAAGACCCTGTCCTCTTGTACGGATGTTTAAGCCCAGTACAGACATAGTAATATTAATTTTATCTGAACTGGCACTTTGCAGAGCCTAAGATCTTCTATACGCGGAAATGGTGAACTAATATGAAAGGGGTCCATAGGACCCATCATTATGGACAACTTATTCTATGGGAAGCACAATGAAATCGCGAAAAATTGCGTCATTAAAATTGACAAAATGTATGTAGCAGCAAATTTTGTTTCGCGATTTTGGTATGGTATCATAGTAACGTTGTTCATAAAGATGGGTACTATGGATCCCTTTCGGCTTAGTACACCCTTTCCACGTAACTCAATCTACATTCACAAAAGAACTGGGGCCTTACGGACAACAGCTATTACAGGCACCTAATCCGCTCAGTTGGAAAATCACGCGTCCGCAAACCTTATCGCGCCCAGATACGGTTTGCGGTCGCGTGATTTTCCAACTGAGCGGATTAGGTGTCTGTAATAGCTGTTGTCCGTAAGGCCCCTGTAATAGATACAGCTTTTATGTTGATAAATACAGATGTATGTTAATGCGTATGACGGCCAGCATCAGGTGTGAACAGTGGATCCCGATGATTGATTCGCGTCCAACTCAGCTCGACTCAGCAAATACAAATAGGTAAACTGGTTGCACAGGATGGTGTACAAAACATCTCCTAGAAAAGTGAAAGAATCTCTCTCTCTCTCTCTTTCTCTCGGATAGTCAAAGTAAATTTTAGTGACGTAGATTTTAAGCCACCCCAATGGCCTCAGATATGCACTAACTGCTGTTTCATCAACATCTCTATCAGCCATCTACTAAAAATAAAACAGGATGTCCACTGCTAAACATATGCCTCTTTCTTAGAACGCCACACTAATATAATACTATAATACTATAAATAAATAAATATTCGGGACATTTTTGCACACACGGTCATCTGACCCCAAACTAAGCAAAGCTTGTGATATGGCTGCCAGAGACTGATATACATACATATATATTTTTAAATACATACTTAAATAGATATTAACAACCAGATATAGATATAGAACAAACACAAATGTTCGTCACACAAATGTTTGTCCTAGGTGGGAATCGAACCCACGCCCCCAAGCTCAGAAGGCAGGTTCACTACGAATTGGACCAACGGGCTATCAATCAACTATAAACACACACTATACTATACTACTACACTATACTATAACATTATTCTTGTAGAAACATTGATCAATTTCTTCGCATTGAAATTGTCTATACGTTAAGAATTATTCAGGTATTAGAAATATCATATTTTTATATATTGTATACCCACCCTCAATATTAACCCTACCATATTCTAAATTCCACATTTCAGTATTTCAAATATATACTCAGGTGCACACCGGAAGTGGACCATTCCAAACTCCCTGTACTTTATACAGGGGGTTCCGACAGCCGTGACGCTGACTCGGCTGAATAGAGGGTGTTCCACTTGGCTCGTTTTATATCTATTGTTTAAGCGTAGGGACTGGATTGATGGAATATGTTAGTACCTTGAAGTGTACAAGTCGTATGGTGGGGTATACGATGTTTGGTAAAAGATTGGAAAATGTTTTGACTTTTTTACTTTTCGAAAACCGGATTAAGACGAAATATGCTTCAAATTTGACGATTCGTCATCACGAATATTCAAAAGTAGACCTTTAAAATCGATTAATTGACATTATTTCTTTATGTTTAGTAAATGTTCTTGAAATATGTTACAATATATATGTTTATATAACAAATATGTTTAAAAGGTGACACCGTGTCATAGTTGATATTCTAAAAACCCGCAATAAGCGCTTTTTTCTACTTTTATTCTGGGAACTGCTAGGCTGTGGCATGCGCTGCCCGAATGGAGTTCCCCGATAGCTACAATCTGGGTGTCTTCAAATCGCCAGTGAATCGGTTTCTTCTAGCAAGCGCTCTCCATCGTAGACTGCATCATCGCTTAAGATCAGGTGGGGTGGTGGTCAAGCGCAAACCTATTATCCAATATAATAAATTCAATATATTATAATTAGAATTAAGTAGTTTGTTAATTTGTGACGTATTAATTATGTAATATTAATAATATGTATCAATTGACATTTTTATATGGTAAAAATAAATGAAATATATTATATTCACAAATCAATTACCATAATTAATTGCTAACTGCTAGTGGGCTTGAGCATTTAGATTGTCTTTAGATCTTCAACCACAGAAAAAATAAGTAAATAGAACGGAAATGAGAAGAAAAATCTGTTACCAGGCATTATGAGTGAACCTTGATTGAACATGCTTATTTAGATCAACGCGTTGAACCCCGCATCACAACTGCTAAATGATTTCGAATGGCTGACGTTTTCTTTATGTGGGTGCAACTGGATACAACATTCTTACAAAAATGGCTTGACAGCCGTACTAATTTAAGCAAAAAAAAAAAAAAAAAAACTGTGCCTTCAACGGCCTATGGCCAGTCTAACTGTTTATGTAGTATTAGTTAGCTAAAATTTTTATTTAAAAGAATTGCCAGATAACAAAAAGAACAATCCTAATCGTTATGGTGGTAACTATAACAAAATTTCTTATCTAAACTTCAATTCAAACATTCCCAAAACCTATTTGACGACCAACCATTGTCACTTGGTAATCCAATCCCAAAACTAATTAAACACTTTTGATTGACTTCGCTGACCGAAATATTAAACTGAACTTTTGATGGCTTTAAACCTCTAAATCTCATCTTTACCTCTCAGCCCGTGACGAAATTACCTAAAGTCTTTTAGCAATAAAATGGTAATAAAGACCATTTTATAATAGGATCGTAAAACTGACTATTCAAGATGGATAAGGGTACCCCTAGGGGGTATTTGTATATCTAGAGGTGAGACTCAAAGCAGAACTTATCCGGTAATTTATAAAAACCGGTAATGGTTTTTAAAACCTACACCGTCTTACCACAAAAGATTTAAGAACGCGTTAGAATGTGTTTAGCAATTGTTTCACTGCGAAAAATATGCTAAACACTTGTCTAAAGCGTGCTTAAATCTTTTGTGGTAAGACGGTTAAGGTTTATTATACGTGAAGAAGAACGAAGTATCAGTTAAACGGCATATACTAGTGACAAATGATTCTTGCAGTCCAGTTGAATGGTGTTTCGTATACCTACTAACCGTTGGCTACTTGAGTAGCCAAATTGCGTCACCTGAGATACGAGAGCTGGCGTAATATTAGTTTTTTTGCCACAGATTGAGAACAATTATAAATACAAATATCGTTTATTACAATAGTTGAGGTGCAATAGGTGATACATAGTATAAAAAGCGGTATTTTATTACAGATTGATTTGATTGTAAATCAAATGATAACTGTAACATTACATACATCGTTTCTAGGGATAAGGCAGCTCATTGTGGTACTAGATTGTAAGTATATGTGTATATTTTATCATTATTGATGAAGCCCACATACAATACAGCTGATCTACATTTTACCCTGCACGGCTTCAATTTACTAAATTATGAGTCGATAATTTTATTATTTTTAATACACACCGATACTGCATTTCTATAAAACAAATTATGTAAACCTGACAAGTCCATAAATGTAATAATTATTATACTTAGAATATAATAATAGATTTACTCATAATAAAGAAATAACGAATACAATAAAGCATATTTTATCTTACATTGTAATTTTAATTTCTGGTGTGCACAATAAAGAGTTTATATCTATTTATATATTTCTCGTGTATTTATCGTCCTCATATCGACGTTATAACCGGTATTTTTCGGTAACTCAGTCCTTGTTTTAAGCTTTTGTATCCCTGAAGGCACTTTTTCTAATTTTACGACGCTTTTCTGTGTCGTTACTCAAACAGAATGAATTTTAATTTTTCAGTGCACCTGATGTTTTGAAGAAAGGGTAATGGGTGGGGTAAGGAGTGGGGATAAGATAATCTGGGGCATTATATTTATTTTATTACCTTTGAATCTCTTAATGCTAAGAAATGTTATTCGACAAAAATATAATTTTCTTTTATGTATCCAACAATATTACAATTCGGTATTGCTACTTTTACAATTAATTTTACGTGCTAGTCTTTTCATATTTATCATGGGTTCGTCATCTATTTGAGTAGTTATTTTGATTTGTAGGCATATTTTATTGAAGTGTTTGCTAGTTTTTTGTTCACGAGTGTGTAAATCCATAATATGCATAAAAATATATTTATCTGATCCCTTCGAATGACATATTGTTTCGGTTCTACTAACTCGAGTTTAAGCCAGTTTCTATACAGGGTTATTGATAGTTTGGTTGCAACTCGCAGTGTCTCTACCTACATCATACCTGTCAATTTTAGTGCTATGACTTTTGTAATTCGTCCTTTCATTCGTCGTTCCGTACCCAAAGGGATACAGGAACTAAGTCTATGCTGTCCTACCTGTTAACGTCTTATCTTTTGAACTGTATCAGTTGACGTAATTAATTTTATTGGGTTTGGTCCACTGGACGAGTTAACAATTTTTTAAATTTGTATCACCATCATAGTTTTCAGCTTATCATGTTGGAACTGCTGGAACTCAGGCCTTTTCTTAGAGAGAGAAGATGGGCTGTAATCTACCATGCTGGCCCAAGGCATGTTTCTGAATGTCATATTATGTCTTTGCACTTTTGAGGTTCTTGGACATACCTGTTTCCTCACGATGTTTCCTTTCCCCTTTTTGATCGATGGCACCGAAGCTGCACATTATTTACTTAAGTACTAATTAAGCCATTGGTGCAGGGCTGAGGATCGAACCTGGTGCCGTCAGATTGCAAAACGCTCATGCTACCGCTCGGCCACCATCGCTCTCTTTCGTAGTTTGTATATGTATATACATGATGAAAACTTTTTAACAGCCCAGCCGCAGACACATTGCATTCAATTCAAATACATTTGAAGGTATACTTATCCGATTGGTTGAATACAAGTATTTCGATTCCGGAAAAAAATCCTAGAAGAAAAGTTGTATAATGTTGGAAAACTAATAAACAATTACCCTGTATAATAGAAGAGTCTATATGAACTTAATGTTTAATTCAATATCACAACATAGAAGTACAATACCCATAAAGCTCATAAAACAACCCCAAAAGGGTGGGAAACCGTTTATCCATAACATTCATGATATGTTTGACCAAACGACGTGAAATTATCTTTCGAACTGAGCAATAAAGAAAGCTAGTTAATAAGGCAGTGGCACGTAACCAGTCAGCAATCTATGTGGATTTACAAAGACTAAGCAAATAGAAAGAAGCGACTGTAAAAAAGTACTTGACTTGTATTTACGTCATCATCATCATCATCATCATCATCAGCCAGAAGACGTCCACTGATGAACATAGGCCTCCCCCTTTAACCTCCACACTGAACGGCAGCCTGCCTTTTGCATCCACTGGATGCCAGCGACTCTTACAATGTCGTCGCTCCATCTAGTGGGAGGCCTACCTACGCTGCGTCTTCCGGTTCGTGGTCACCACTCAAGAACTTTTTTCCCCATCGGGTATCGGTTCTTCGAGCGATGTGGCCTGCCCATTGCCACTTGTATTTAATTGTATATACGTATACAGGGTTATTTTAATGTACCGATTACCTCTCGCTAGCAGCTTTTCTACGACAGCCTAAAAAACATGACAACACAAAACAACAATCACATAAATAAGTAAAGTTTACATGTTTTTTAGGGTTTCGTACCTAAAAAGGAAAAAACGAAACCCTTATGGGATCACGTTGTTGTCCGTCTGTCGAGACCCCTTTTTCCAGTAGTTGGTAGATTAGGTACAGTATCTATACGGTACGATCTACGGATACAATTATATAATATATTATGAATAGTGTTCTGACTGTGAGTACCTTACATATTTTATATAGATGTATCGGGGATATCTAAAGTTACTATAGGTAGTTACTTACTCCATTGTATATACAACATGCCATCAAAAAAAAGCAAAACCTCTTAAATCTATAAGTCAGCTGTTCCATACATTTCGTCGAATGGCAATGAAATTTTTGTATGGAACAGCTTATATTATTTTCGTGATTTCGAAGTTGGTCCCATAATTAGTACAATAGGCATGATTCCTAATGTTTAATTTATTACAAATAACCGGCTTAGCGATGAATATAAGTAAATACATTACACATACTGAAAAAAATAATTCGAATTGGCTGATAAATCTCTGAGATATAAGTATTTAAAGTTTTAGGTGGGGATGGAGAGGGGATGTTCTATCCCTTTCTCGCAAAGCGGTAGTATATTATTTGTATGGCGCTCCTGAGCCGTGACGTCACGGCTCAGTATAGTGCGCTCTCTGTCTAGTATGAAATTAAATTAAATTAAAATGCTTATATCTTATTTATTTTTGAACTAATTTTAATTTTGTTTTAGTTGATGTGCTCTATTTATGATCAGCTTTTTTATGAGGTAAGAAAAAAATATTAGTCATCATGCCTATTACCACATAAGAGTTTTTGCGTTATTTCGATGGCACGTTGTAAAGATAGACCACGCAGTTCAGCACTTCTTTATTCTTTGCCTAAAAATTCTACTTTATTTTACTTACCGACTCCATACATTCCATTTTGTGTGATATCGTGTGTATGATAGCGTGAGGGTACACAATTTGTTAGCAGCTGGACACGAAGCGAGGCGATCGCAAATAATGCTCACAGAACTGAAATTCATTGCTTTTACAACAGATAAGTGTAATTAATGTGTTCTTAAGTCTAAAATATTGTACTAGTTTTCCCAAGAACTGAGAGTTAATATTCTATATGCCTTTTTTTTGTTGACGGTGGGGAAATCTTCAAAAATACCCAGCTGCATTGAGGTGAAGCCAGGTTATGCGAGATTGCACCCACTAAAGCCCCCTCGGTGGCCGACATAAAGTTTTGAATATTCTATATACCTAGACAATTCAATACTTTGTCGACCAGCAGGATTCGATGCCATTTGGTTTTACTCCCCGAGTGCTCTGTCAACTAAGCTACGGTTGCTTTCCTGTCATCCTTCAAGTTCTTGAGCTGTCTTTGCAACCAATCTAAGCGTTAGTGACGCTATCTATAGATTCTTGCTACCTGCAAGTAACTATTCAACTAGAACCTTTAAAAGCAAAGACTTTCTATAAAGTAGTTTTACCTAGTGTGTGCTCCAAAGCTTGCTGAGAGGTGTCGTCTTGTTACTAATATATAAGTAATTTTTAATAGTCAGCGTTGGACAATATATTTTTTCATATAAAACAAAGTCGTATATGCTACACCATTTATAACTCAAGACTGGCTGGACCGAATTTCATGATTTTCGGAAAATTCACCAAAAAAATAAATAAGAAAATTCATTTTCATTATGATTTATATTTGTTAGTATTTGATGATGAATTTATTAAGTACT
This sequence comes from Agriopis aurantiaria, assembly GCA_914767915.1. NCBI lineage: Eukaryota > Metazoa > Arthropoda > Insecta > Lepidoptera > Geometridae > Agriopis > Agriopis aurantiaria. The sequence continues at coordinate 12,546,596 of OU612001.1, read as the reverse complement.
TGATTAAGCTACGTTCAGTTAAGTGCCATCGCTCAAACGGTGAAAGAAAATATCATGAAGAAACCGGTGTGTTTAAGAGAACCTCAAAAGCTCAAACACATAATATTATGACTTTCACCAACATACACTGCCAGCATGGTGGATTAAAGCCTATCTTCCCTCTCTGAGAGAAGGCATGTATCACAGCAGAGGGGACATGATAGGCTGATAATGATAATGACCACAGAAAAGAGAAGTAAATAGAACGGAAATGAGAAGGAAAATCTATTATCAGGCATTATGAGTGAACCTTGATTGAAGATTCTTATTTAGATCAACGTGTCGAACTCCGCATCACAGTTGCTAACTGATTTCGAATGACGTTTCGTTTCTATGGGTGCAATTGGCTACAACAAATTTCTTTGGCAAAAACTGCCTTGACAGCCGTTTTAATTTCATCATCATCATCATCATCCTCAACCTCACGCGAGTTTTGATGAAGTGATCATCATCATCATTTCAGCCATAGGACGTCCACTGCTGGACATAGGCCTCCCTCATCCAGCGTTTCCTTGCGGTCTCTTTTAGGTCGTCTGTCCACTTCGCTGCGCTTACCGGTCCGTGATCTCTATTCCAGAACCTTTCGGCCCCATCGGCCTTCTGTTCTGCGGTCTAATTTAAACAAAAAAAAAAATCTATGATGATGACAATGATGGTCATTTGTCTAATGTATACAAGTGACTGAGAAGCTTTGGCCAGAACGAAAAGACATTTTGTTTTAAGGTTTATGAAAAATTGGTTAAATGATCCATAATATTATACAAAGTGCATTAAAATATTCAGTAACTAAAATAAAATATTTTTTCTCCATAATTTATGAGGTCTTCAAATCGTGTGACGGATTTAAGCAGATTATAGGCAGTCTTTGTTGGCCTCGCAATGTTGATAACATCTCAAATACTGGTTTTAACTGCTGCTGGGTGACACCCTGAAGAAGAAAAATTACAAAATTATTGATAATTGTTATTAAAAAAAAATACTGTTCGACCAACTTCCTGCATTCTTCAGTCTACCCGTGAACATGGTGCATGTTACTGCGTCGAAATATCGGGAGCTCATTCCACAACCTTACCATGGTAAATATCTCGTAAATAGTCATAAAACTTTAAAAAAATATTGGCAATTTTACTACGAAAACATGCTACATATAATTGAGCAGCTGAATGGACTACCACTAGGATTCCATAAATTGGGGTATATATCATGGAACATAATATACAAAGACAAGCACAAGTAACATCAAAACACAAAGCAAACGTTTAATGATTAATTAAATTCGCCATTCAAACATCCGTGACGTTTAAAGCGTGTCGCATCCTGTGCGATGCTGGATTGGATCAATCAAATAAAGAATTTTGAATTGAATTATTGAATTAAATCAGTTATTTTTATCGTAACTGTTATCTTTATTCCTCCAATATCAACATCAGCCAGAATACGTCCGTTGCTGAAAATAGCCCTCCCCCTTTGACCTCTACACTGAATGACAGCCTGCCATCTGCATCCACTGGATGCCCGTGACTCTCACGATGTCGTCGGGCCATCTAGTGGGCAGTCTATACATATGCTGCGTCTTCCGGTGTGTGGTCTCCACTTAAAAACCTTCCTCTTTTCGGTTCTTCGAGCGATGTAGCCTGCCCATTGCCACTTTAACTTGTAAATTTTAATGGATATCTCGGTAACTCTGGTTCTTTGGCAAAAGTATTCACGTTCCAGATTCTATCGCGCAAATAAACTCCGAGCATAGCTCTCTCCATTACCCGCGGTGTGACGCTGAGTTTTTCCAAAAGGTCAACACTTAAGGACGACGTCTGAGTACCATTATGTCTTATTACTTACCGGATCTCTTCTATAAATTACAGCAGAGATTAGATTACCCCATAGCATTTGCACCAAAAACGGTCCAGGCATTTCATCAGTTTCAAGCAGGTGCATCTGCATCATACAAGGGTCGTAAAATAATTCTGAAACGCAAAAAAGGACTCGTTATTACTTTGAATATCTTTCACTAAAGAAATAAAATTATGGACTTAATTCATACATTTGTCTACGTGGCAAGCATTTTATATTATGTGTCGTACGACACATTTTTGTTTATGTCGTTGACACAGTATGAAATCTTTGATTCGTGGGTATTGTTGATTTTATGTTTATCTGTAACTGACATTTCATAGATGACAATATGATAAAAATCATAATAATCGACGGTGGTGAAAAGGCTTTGTCTACTAAGTTAGGCCCAGTTTAGAAACGGTCAGTAGTGCAAGTACCGTTCTTTATCGATCGTCAAATTCGTAAAATGCCATTTGATCAGGACTCGCTATGATCGATTCTATGACATTGTCGAATTTGACGATCTCAACTGTCAAATTTGATGATCGTAAAAGAACGGTACTTGCACTGCTGAGATTTTGACGATACCCTATCTTAACTATAGAGTCACACGTTTATTGGGTCTTAAAAATATATAGATAATAATTTAGTTAGTCTCACGTGTCTGGTTGAAATCAATGTCATAGGAAATGACCTGCTGGAAGCATCCGTTGACACCTTCAACAGATTTAGACCACACATCATAGGGCTTTACCGTGTCGTATCTTTGCCGGACCGTGGTACCATTGCTGTCAAGTTTTTTGGCCACAACCTCTGGGATTTTGTCTTTGATTTTCCTTAACAACCACTTTAGTCCACCCTGGAAATGAATGCAATTATCAATGAGAATAGTAAACGTTAGCTTATTTTTATGGCGCCACAATACTGCTATGACACTATAATGTTGATATGGTGCCACAATTAAGCTATGGTGCCACAATTATACTGCTATGGTGCTACAATGTGATGTGGCGCCACAATGAAGATTTTGTGCCACAGTGCTGCTATGATTTGACAATGCTTATATGGCACTACAAAGCTATAATATCGCAACAAAAACTGCATTGAAATATAAAATCAAAGAAACGGTTAAAAACATACCCCATCACTTTCTCTAAGTACCATCTTGGAACAATCTACGTTTCGATTAGGGAATTGCTTATCCGGTATAATAGCTACCGTATGCCATGTACCCACCACGTCCCTGAGAAAAAAGGAAACCATTAGAAATTACCGTACTAGGTCATTCTTATAATGTTTAATAATCCGGAACTAAATAATTAATTCGGAAACCAATTTGTAATTTTATTACCTTTAATTATACAGGAATTACTCACGTAAGATTAACCGGTTACTCCGACTATAGTTTCAACCGCATTTGGCGCTCTTTTTCTAGCTAAGTGCGAGCAATCTTTTTGTTTTCTTATTGTTATTCCATTATTTGTGACAGTTTTTTTTGCAATTACAGTGCATGCAATGCGTGACGGAGTCGCGTGCTCGTACTTATCTTGAAAAAGACCGCCGAATGCGATTGAAACTATAGTCAAAATAACCGGCTTAATCATACGTGAGTAATTGTCGTGTAATATAAACAAAATTGTGAAAACCACGTCAGTTTGAATACTAAGATAATAAAATGTTCCAAGTTAATCACAAATTTGTTTCTGGATTAATTATTTTCAGTGTGCACTGGATTAAAAATTTACAGTATTTTACTAGTAAGTACCTGGTATCGAATGTGGCTTGAAAGTAGTCACAACGAGTAAAGTTGGCGCTTTGTATCAAAAGTCGACCTTGCACTTGGCAGAGAGTTGCAATAAGAAGGAAAATTAGTGGTAACATGGTGGGAGATGGAAGAGATATGAGTGAACAAGGTAGAAGTTCTACAGATTCAGATTTGAGGAGACACTAAAGTTTAGAAGTGACCGAAAAGAAAACGTGTATTTTTTTTCATTATTACAAAAATTACAGCCTCTGTCACCATGGATTACCATGCAATATTCCAGCCATGACAAATTTTACTTACTTGTGACGTTTGAGGTAAAAAAACTGGAAACGTAAGGACCGTGTGCTTTCGAAAAAATTAAAGGTTTTGTCGGAGAGATTGAAAGATTATTTACGTGACCAAAATGCTGGTCTGTATTTTGGTTAGAAAGTCAGTGAGATAATGCGGCCAGCATTTTGGGCATGTTGCCTAAAATTAGAAATCGTTTGAACTATCTACAGGCCTTCGTTGTCTATAGATATTATAAAATATCATCAATTAGTTTATTTTTATGTGTTGTGTTTTTTATCGATTTATTGCATTATAGTTGATTGTTGTTTATTCAATAAAAATTACAAGTAAAATAAAAACTATCTTAAATATAAAATTATAACTAAAAATTAAACTACATATTATTAATTTATTAAATTAACTTTTTTTAGTTTTGTTTGATTAATAGGTATTTCAACATTCATGTTGTTGAACTGTTATTGTTGTAAAAAAAATCAATGAATATTTTTTTGTGTCAAAATCGGTTTCACCTCAGCACGATGTTGGTTGTTCATAACCGGCCAATTTGTCTTGCGGTTTGACCTGTCTATTACATCTTAGGTCTACTGACCACAAATTGCGAGTGTTAACTCACTGGACAGTCTTTTATTTGGGTAACAGGATAATTTGCGTCTGACCGACCAAGCCAAGCATAATTTTATAGATACACAGGAACGACCAATATGACTGGCCTACATTGTAAATTGAGTTAGACATAATCTAAGAAACTCAGTTTGAGTACCTATGTTTAATTTTTAATGCAAACTGACAAAGATTTACTGATAAAATAAGTAAGTTTATTTAAAGTGTTATTAACCGAGCGAAGAGGTTCTTAGAGGTTTTAGGTCCTCTGTCCATCTTGTGGGTTGACGTCCTACGCTGCGCTCTTAGGCTGCGCTTACCGGTCTGTGGTCTCCATTAGAGAACTTTTCGGCCATCTGTTCTGCGTGCAATGTGCCCTGCCCACTGCCACTTCAACTTGATAATCCGGTGGTCTATGTCGGTAACTTGTTAGAAAATTAAGTTATTAATCGGGGATAAAAAAAATTAATTGTTTGTCTTCGATATTTGCATGGGTAGGTAAAGTAAAATAAACAGTTACGTATTTTTTGCCAATACTAGTTTTCTCAATTCTGGCAACGGTTCCTACACAAATTTAATACAATCCCCATAAGAACAGACCAAATAACAGTCAGAAAGAAAAGCTCACCACTAAAGCGAAGGTTTTACGACTTTAAAAAAGCTATTTTCCTTCAGAGTCCATTCAAGAGCGTCTTAAGAATTATTCTTCTTTCCATACAAAAATACGTTCATTGTTTAAAAAGTCAAAACCGACATACATTTGTTCGAACAAAGGCAGTAAAAACGGTTTATGGCCTTGTTATTGCCATCCCGACGGACATGGTGGGTGGTCCAAGTTATAAATGCACAGCGGCAAAAAAAACATCGTCATCAACTTATTACTAAGTACGCAGAAAGGGTGTACTAATCTGAAAGGTGCTCATATTACTCATCATTGTGTTTTTTTTAACAATAATATTTAGCCATAAGTATTGAGAATAATTTTGGTAACAATTTGTACAAAGTTTAGGTTACATTTTTTTTTATTATATTCTTGCCCATACTGACTTATTTGAATATTATGTTTCTAAAGATTTTTTGGAAATGATATACCTAGTGTTTATTCTTATACTAATTTAACAGTAATTATACTTACCGAAAACAACAAGTAAACTTATTTGCTTTTAATTTTTTGATTCACAGAATAATTCTATTAAAAAAAATCCCGTGAGGCAGTCGGCAAGTGGAGCCTTGTATAGCCAAAAATGAAGATGGCTAGCCAAATCAAAGTTCTAAATGTCTGCGAATTAAGGTCCAAAATTAGCCTGTTTTGCTTAAGTTCAGATTAGAACATAAGGCACTTCGGGGGTAATATTTCTAAAATATTTTGTTAACGTTGGATTTAAGTGTTATCTATCTATATATTATTATTTATCTATATATATATAAAATCAATTGTTGTTCATTTGTCTCGCTAAAACTCGAGATTAGCTGGGCCGACATAGCTGATTTTGATCATTAAATATTTGTGGAAGTTCAGGGAAAGCACGGTGAGACAACGGCTGGATCGATTTGGATGGAATTTTGTGTTCCTGGAGCGGGTACGAAGTAGCGGGTATCAGCTAGTCTACAATAAAGTTATCTCAGCTTATAAATTGAACCACAACCAAAATAGAAGCGGTGAAAACAGATTTTAATGTATCCTACGAAAATCTTCATTCAGGAGCTCTTTCCTTTGAATTTTAATATAAATCTTGAATCGGGAGTTTATTAGCAGCGAACGGGACGGTAATAAATGCGAAAATTATGTATTTCCTTTTCAATGGAAATATGGAAGTAAACCTTTTTACGATTGAGACGTTACGAATATTAATTTAATGACGAAGGCAAAGAAAATATAAATTATTTTAAATGAAACTCCTTTGTCAGGAAGTAGATATTTTTGTTCAGGGCCTTACAGCTACCTGTTTTAAGCGATTCAGTTTAGGTGATGCGAAAATTTGCGCGACCGCAAACTGTATCTCGGTGCGTTAAGGTTCACTTTGGCGTTTGGCACTACTGGCATCGTTTGGTTGTGTCATTGGGATAATATATTTCCCTTTGGCACAACAGGTATTGCGTTAGGAAATAGCAGTTCCCCATGGTACTACTGGTAGTGTCACGCAGTTGTGCCACGGGTAGGTATTGAAGTCATGGATTCTTCGCACTGCGCTATTTCACCCTTAAGAGATAGCCATAAGGCGCCAGGAATATACTATGATGTAGTAGTGACAGAATAGAGAAAACGCTTTGGAGATCGTTAATGCTACTACAGGGTTATCCCAAAAGGTTATTCTAAACTTAAAGGGGCAGTAAGTAAACATCATTATAAAAATCTTTAAGTACCAACCAGTGCATACCACACTAGTGGAATGAGACGAAATTTCTCAAGGCTTGTTTACCCACCAGCGAGATGAGGAGGAATCCTTCAAAACGCGTCCAGCCACCAGTAGAATGAGTGGGAATCTCAAGACCCGTAAATCTACCAGTTGAATGCTATCTAGTTAAACATGTTCGTTAATCGAAGTATGCAGTGTCACCAATCATCTTCCTAACAGGAAAACAAGACTAGGACAAAGATGTTACAGTTACTTAGGACCATTCGTCTATAAGAAACTTGACAAAATACTTAATATAATAGGCAAAGCAAGAAACGAATGTAAAACAAAAATAAAATATTATCTCCTCACGCTGGACTACAGTAGTATAGTATAGTAGTAGTATAATAATTCTGATCAGATGACAAATAATTGAGTAGCATCTAATAGCATGTACGTGCACATTCTCGCATGCACCCCCGAAGAGAACTAGCTCCCACAAACTCAGGGTATCCTACTGTGGGAGCTAGGGCCTCACATAAGTTATTTTATTGTATTGCAAAATTGTATTAACCGTATCATAAACTTATAATTTATATCATGCATGAATTTTAAATTTTATAATCTATTGTAAAATTGTAATATTATACAATAAGATAGCAAAAGTTGCATATTATGAGAACCAAATAAAAAAAAAAAAACAAAAAAAAACACTTGTTTTTTTTTTGTTTTTTTTTGCCTTATACTAAAAATAGTATATGTTTCGCATTCATCTATCAAGTGCTTTGTCTCCATATCACTAATGCATTATTGCAATCTAAGCCAACGCCTTTTAGTTTCGTTGTAGTTACAAAAAAATAACAAAGTTTAATAAACTGTCTGTCTGAAGAAACGGCTCATAGTAATGCACCTATCAGTGTAACGTCATTCGCTCGCGCCATTTGCAAATCGCGCGGAGCTTAGCCACAGCGCAACGATGAAAATGGGTCAAGTCAAAAAATCAAGCTTAAAGGTACATTACACCATTCCGTGCTTTACATTATGCCGGGGTGCAGTGAGGCGGATTTCAATATAAAATTTATGAAAACGATTTTTGCGATACGCCCCGGCCCGCTGCGGCCCGGCATAATGTAGGCGCACATTATGCTACCTACCTTTACTTTTACTATACAAATTCACAGCCTTACTTATAACGTTAAAATATAAGTTAAGCAATGCTTAAAATAACTGTGTTAACTTCTCGCTGACGGAAATTATCACACATAAAAACGAGGCAGAGCAATTTTAAGCATTTACGTAACGTTTATAAGTAAGGCCATTAGTTAGTATCTATGGAAATATTTTATATCATAGTAATAGAACACACACACATACACGTAAAACATCGTCATTGGCCTAAATCCATCAACATGAGATGCTTTTATTATGTCAGCGTTCATCGCCAAGCTTTTCTCCACGTCTGAAGGACGTGACTATTCAACCTCCCCTGGCTCATACATACATTACATCATACATACATCATACATACATACATACATACTGTTCGAATCTAACATAAATATTAATTGTATCTGTTGATCTGTCAGTATGAATTCCGCTCAATCATTCAATCAACTCATCTTCATTCAGACAACATTTTTTCTCTCTCTTGCACCGAAGACGTCGCCATCGACGGGGGTTCTATAATCCAGTTAATTACCATTTAATTAAATAAGTGCACAGCAAACTAAAGCATCAATAAATGCCATTCTTCTATGTGCAGTGTTTCAATGTAGCACTGCTACATACGTTTTTTTTTTTTTTTTAGAAGAACCATTGATAGTACTACACTTTATAAATACATACATACATCATACACACATTTTATTTAAATGTGCATTTTTATTTCACAGAAACTAAAAGGCTTTAAAAGTAACTAAAACAAAAGATACAGGAGCCTATTAAAAGTTACTTTGATTGACTTATTTGTTAGCCTAGTCTATTAACTAACCAATATGCTTTACAAATCAGCTTTACATTACACACAATTATTTATAATTAATGTTCGTATTTACACAATTCATGTACTTAATGTGATTGGAATTTGGAACGCTGAAATATTATTTAAGACAGAAACATTAAATGCAAAAAAATATTGTTACCTACTGTTTTTTTGCTGTGTACACGGTGCAGGGTGTGGCGTACCCCAGGGAGGCGGATATATCAGGCAGGTTGAGGCGAGCCGCGATGAAGCGATTGCATTCATCACCTAGATAATGTACTGTGGCCATTATTTAGTCTTTTACCAAAAACAATTTTACAATCTACAGTCTGTTTCGTTTTAGATGTCCAACTATGTAAACAAATATGGCTCACAGACGACCAATTACGACCACTAGCGAGGAAATTCAGAGCTGTTATTGGTCGAAAAACGCCATGTTTGTTTACATAGTTGGATATCTAAATAGAAACAGACTTTACATAGTTCTTGTAAGGGGATTCTAATTACTTTCATAATTATCAGCCCAGCATGTTCTGCTGGGATTTAAGCCTTTTCTCAGAGATAAATACTGGGCCCTAATCCAGTATGCTGGCCCAGTGCATGTTGAATATCATAATATGTCTGTACTTTTTGACGTTTTAGAACATACCGGTTTCCTCGTGATGTTTTTCTTCACCGTTTTTGAACAATGGCATCAAAACTGCACATTATTTACTTAAATCAACACTAATATTATAAAGAGGTTAAGTTTATAAGTTTGTTTGTTTTGTTTTAACTCCAAAACTACTGATCCGATTTTATAATAAATTATTATAAATAAAGACATTGGTGCAAGGCCGAAGATTGAACTGGATGCAGTCAGATTGTCAAGCGCAAATGCTACCGTCGGCCACAATAACTCGTCTTATTACTTTAATTAATATTAATTACTAACACTTGGACTCCGAAGAGAGGTGGGTTCCCTCTGCATTTTCTACCACATGTTTTTCACGGAATGGACCACATTCCTCCGTCATAATTCTACAACCGCTCATCCCGACACTTTTCAAAAAGCCCACCTATTAATTAGCATAGCTAGCTAGCTAGATTTTTCTCCTAGCTAATTTTACACTATTTTGTTTTTGCACGTTTCTTCCACGGACCTGCATAGTGTGGAATGTCTTATCTTCGAAGCATCCGCCAAGCTTTAAGATTAGATTTCAAGCATCGAAAATATCATTAGCATTGCAAGTGTGTAATATTAAATGAACCAAGTGCCTGCTTGCCACTTTAAAAAAATCCGTGAATATCTCAGAGCGACGAACGCGGCGTATAGTGGCGCAGCGTTTTGTGCTGTTGATGATTAAATTTCTGGGTAGCACGGAATAGCCATAGGCAAGCATCCATCGGGCAAGTGACTTTCTCGTGATCAGCTGATAATCTTACCTAAGTTTTTTTCGTCTAACGTAATTGCTTAGTTCCATGCCCGCTTTGAACTTTATCACAGCTCCTGTATAGGTATATTCAACCCTGTTGATAGCCTCTGCACCATAACCTATGACTTCCTGGTATATAAAATAGTGAATTTTATTCAAAAATTGTTACAAGTCAATTAAAAACGTGTGATTATTTTTTTCAGAACTCATGGTCACCTCAAATTATGACGAAGCCAGTGCATGGCAAAACTGATGTCCTGTTTATTATAACAAGTGATGGTGCATTTCTGTGGTGGATAAACGCGATTTGTACTTTGGGTGTGACCAAACACACCTAGGAATATAAATAATTTACCTTAAGATAGGTACCTTTAGTAGCCCTTAATTTCTACAATATTTTGAGCCGCTTAAACTTATATACTAAGTATGACTTTCTAGGGTTCCGTGCCCAACGGGTATAAACGGGACCCTATTACTAAGCCTACAATGTCGGTCTGTCTGTCTGTCCGACTGTCCTACGTATTAACGGCTGTATCTTTCGAACCGTAACAAATACCCAGTTGAAATTTTTACACAATAATTATGTAATGTTACGGCGGATTTACTAACAAATAATAAAAAAGTCAAAAAGTAAAAACGATAGGTGGTTCCCCATACAACAAGCAATTTTTTACGTATACGATTATAGTACACACTCTAAAATGTAATAACAAATAGTAAATAATGGCCAAGTGCGAGTCGGTGACTTTCTGTTAATTCCCATGTATAATTGTGTTATACTCGAGCGTCTAAAGCCAAATCCATCATCGACCACATCATCGCTTTCCATCAGGCGAGATCGCAGTCAAACGTTAGCCTAATCCAAAGTAAAAAAAAAACAGTGGCTGTAAGCAATTGCTTCGACAATTTTGGAAGGCGTTATAATAACTGGTAACAGGTAACTCAGTGCGCGAGCCCGACTTGCACTTGGCCGGTTTATTATCTTCCAAAATGTTGATATGAGCGACCGAGATAAAGGACGTACGAGGTATAAGGCTCTTAAATAAGAAAAAATATTGTACCCCAAAATAGAACATAACCAAAGATCCAATCAAGATTACACGCCACACCGTATTAGGATCACCGTGCACTAGCTCGCATATTAAGGTCCTCCCTCATTTCACCAGTAGCAACTAGTCGAGGCCGTGTCGGAAGCTAGTCGTAAAAGTTTACGAACTGACGCCCTCTTACGGATATCGGTGACAATCATCTTGGGTGCGCAGAGTAGTTTTGTTCAGTGAATTTTTACGTAAAAGCATTTAGGTTAGTAAATTTGACCATGTTTTTGTTGTTTTTACACAATTTGAAATGAACTGTCACCATCATCATCAGTCTACCTCTGTTCATTGTTGGATTTAGGCCTCTCTCTCCTTCTGTTTGCTTTGTATATTAACCTGATCCATAATTTTTAGTTTTCAGATTCCTTCAAGTTAAAATTTCTGTGCCGACCACCTAAAGGTAAGATTTGACAGAGGCATATTATAGACAAAGTCAACCTTATATCAAAATCCTTCAGTATCATCACGTCAGCATTATATCATCTTACGTTTCATCCTCAGGGCATTCGACACTGTGATTGTCGATTTGTGGTCTGTAATTTAGAATAGATACGTATACCTCAGCGGCCGTTGTTTCTGCAGCATATATTACTGCCTCATTGCTATTTTAGCTACGTTGACCTATGTTGGTAACTCTCTTTCCGGCGAAATAATTATTTACGGATAAAATTTCTCTAAAATACAGCAAGAATTTAATAGCTATTTAAGCAATTTTTTATTTATTGACTTATAATAAAAATATTATACCGAAGTCAAATTGAAACCTAAAACATGGTTTCAATTTAGAGGCGTTTCAAGCCTCTAAATTTGCAAATTTACTGATATTGACATTTCTTTGACCGTAGCAGCGCAGCCGACGCAGCGTAGGGAGACCTCCCACTAGATGGACCGACGACATTGTGAGAGTCGCGGGTATCCAGTGGATGCAAAAGGCGGGCTGTCGTTCAGTGTGGAGGTTAAAGGGGGAGGCCTATGTTCAGCAGTGGACGTCTTCCGGCTGATGATGATGATGAAGATGACATTTCTTTACGCTCAGTAATTTTTTCTATAAACTATGCAAAAATTATCAATTTTTTGATGGAAACATGAACTTCAACTTTTTACATGTCTTCTGCGGTGTTGCCACAATATTGCCAATGTCTTGTGGTGGTCCAATGTGACAATAATTATATTCTGAAGATTGGCCAATCGAAGGATCATGATCAGCCTTTTAACAGTCCACTGCTGATCTTTTAGCCTACCCCCGAAAGGTTGATTGGGCTATCCAATCCACCATGCTGGCCTAGTTGCGGGTTTGTGGATTCACATACGCCATTGAATTCCTTCTCCGTACGTATGCAGGTTTCCTCACGATGTTTTCCTTCACCGAAAAGCCAGTGGTGTGAAAATCCGTACATAAACTCCAAAGAGCTCATTGGTACGGGCCCGGGGTTTGAACCCGCGACCTCACGCTTTCAAGTCTAGCGGTCTCCCAAATAAGCTACCAGATCGAATCAATGTTACAGGATCGAAGAATCGACAATGCGATGTTAACTTCGCGCAGAAGATCGGTAAAATCTTTTTCTTCGTTGAGTATTTATTATATTTGGCGGAAACATCAATGTATAGTTGAATTCACAACCTCGAAAATCACGTTTTTAAATTGAGTAAATTATAATAAAGTAAGTAGTTTTCTCTACCAACACCCTACTCTACACTCAAAAGGCTGAGATTTCAATAAACGACAGAGAGTCCCTGATTGCTGCACCCCGACTCTACATATCGTCGTTAAACGTGACAGACGTCTCTACTGACGGTAGAGTAGTTTTATATGAGTGCTTCTGATTTCTTGTCGATTTCCCAGTCTGTAGGGAGAATGGAGAAGTTATAGCATTATATTGTATGGAATTTTATGGTCGTGTCAACTGATAAGTTTCTATTTCGATAGTTGTTCGCAACAATACAGAATTTCTTTCATTATGTTAACATTCAGTGCAGTCAGTTTTTCGATATTTTTGTTGTAACAATTCAGAATTTCTTTTATTAGTGCAGTTTGTGCAGTCAGTTTTTAGGGTCGCGTACCATAAGGGTGTAAACAGAACCTTATTGCTAAGCTTACGTTGTCTGCTCTAACTTTTAACTGCTGTTTAATTATAACCGTAATAGATAGTTAAAATTTCGACAGAATATGTACCGCGGATTAATTAAGAAATAACAAAAAAGTCAAAAAGTCAAAACTAAAAGAGGATCCCCATACAACCTACTTTTGAAACAACAGAACAGTTAGAAACGTACAAGGAAGTATTTAGGCTTCTGTTTACAAATGTAGTCAGCTGTATGCATTTTTGGAAATGCATCCACTAAGAGGTCTAAGAGGGTTCCCCATTATAACGTCACCTACGCACTGAGAAAGCACTTTTTTAAATTATAATCTATTTATCATCATCATCATCAAACAGAAGACGTCCATTGCTGAACATAAGCCCCCCTCTAATGTATTCATCATCATCATCATCATCATCATCATCATCAGCCAGAAGACCTCCTCTGCTGAACATAGACCTCCCCCTTTAACCTTCACACTGAACGACAACATGCCTTTTGCATCCACTGGATGCCAGCGACTCTTACTATGTCGTCGGTCCATCTAGTGGGAGGCCTACCTTTATTCTATTACCGATCTCTTAATCTGAGCCCTATATACGCGTAGAAAGACGCGGTAATTTGGCTAGTTGTTTAATAAACTTTTCTTAACCTTTTATACAATCGTTAGTGAGTTTTGAATATTCTAGCTAATGAGGCTGAAACTTTAAATCCTTTCAGCGATGCCCGAGCCAACAACTCGTGAAAGGGTAAGATTAATTACTGACATTTTTGTTTCCGATGATGGAGTTTGTTGGTAATTTTAGTGATATTTTATGCTGCTATTACTTTTATGTAAGTTGGTATTATTTTAGTACGTAAGTTAGTAATCACGCGTTCGAATTAAAAACAACATTAAATCATTTTTTATGATTTATAACTTCTTAAATATTTTTAAGTAAAAGGTGAGTTTTGATATGTCTTTAACTTTGTTAATGATACTAATTAAACGTAAAGTTATATGATTATTTACGGGATATTTACCGTGGTAAGGTTGTGGAATGAGCTCCCGATATTTCGGTGCAGTTACATGCACCATGTTCACGGGAAGACTGAAGCATGCGGGTGGTTGGAGAACAGTTAAAAAGTTAGGCGCAGACATAACGATCTACCCTCCCGTAAATAATCATAATTATAACTTTAGTGAACAACCGTGATAGTTTTAAACAGTGTTTTAATTTAACGTAACCTAAAACAAAAATATATAATTCTGAAACAAAAAAATCGTTATACCTGAAAACTACACTCATGTCCGGAGGCCTTGTAAAAAGAGAAAACGCGTCTGGATTAAGTGTTCTAAGGATTAAAACGGTTATTTATTTTTATTTACAGCTATTACAAATTAATTTGATAGTAAATATCAAATTAATTTCTTTCTGGTTTCAGATTTTATAATAATTATTGTTAGCATTTCGGCCAAGAAATCACCTCCTGAACTATTTTACACACAATTCGTTTACACTTTTTTTTTTTTATGATTGACTTTTACTGTTGGCCTTTTGGCCTCTACAGCTTGACCGGACTAGTTAGCGAACGCAGAGTGCGTTCGGCATAACTTGGTGGTTAAGTTTATAGGCGACTAGCACAAGGGCACCTCGAAGGTACGAACCTCGGCTTGGGCCGTCGCCGGGAGTGGGAATCAGACTTGCCCAGGCACCCCAGAGGGGGTGTGCCCTGGAGCCCTAACGGTTTGTTGAACTGAATGATTATTTGGAGAGAATCTAACCGATCTTCTAACAGATCCTGTGGGTCTACGATCCTGCCGGCGGGATCGCTGTGTGTGTGTGTGCCTCTGGTAACCGACGCCTGTACCAAAAACTGAATATTTCCTATTGCTAGGAGCAGTCGGATCGGGCGTCGTTTACACTTGTTCTCGCTTCGAGGTTCGAGCACCGAAAGAGGGCGATTGCGATGCAACCGCAACTTATATACTGTGTTCGTTGACAGTTGTCAACAGTCAACTGTCAACGAATACACATGACGTTTGCTAATACAGTTTTGATAAAATGGTGTTGCTATTTCATATACATTAAATACAAATTGTTTTACATTATATTTATTGTCACAGATTAATTACATGATTCACAAGATTCCGGTATAATGGTTTTTGTTTGCGGAAATACACTAGAGATTTGTTGAAGAAACAGTTTTGAATGATTTCAAGTGCCTTGCCTACTCTTAACGCGGGCTCAAATTAGGGGTAAAACAGCGCAGTTTGCAAAATCACGCGAACGTGAACCTTAACGCGCCGAGATACGGTTTGCGATCGCTCAACTTTTCTCATCATATAAACAGAATCACCTAAAACAGATAGCCGTAAGACCATAAATAGGTGCTAAATAAAGAAATATTGGTTGTGTAAGATCCTGCCGTAGAACCTCGTCCCCCCACTTAGCTTGTAATCTACCTTTATCTTACCACATTAACCACTTTAAAAATACGTAACGAACCGTTCACACCTTCAAAGGTAACATTAATTCTCATCCCACAAAGGAAGGAGTTTAATTCCCTAATTAAAAGTGGCAGATGCAGGCACTTTACTCATTTCGCACCTGAGTAACCCCTTTCAGGTTAAGGGGGGGGTAAAGTGCATTTTTAATCGTGTCTTAAGGGAAGAAAGGGATAAGGTTTGTAAGTTTTTTTAATATTTGTGTTATGTTGTACAATACGTAGTATAGTATGAAATCTGGTTGTACATTTACCAATTTTATATTAAGGTAAATTAATATATATTAAGTAATATATTGACATGATCTTCTAAAAAACATAATAGTTTTAAATTAATACAAAAGAGTTATTACACTAATATATTCTCCCGTAATTAAAGTAGTGTAGTAGTTATAGTAAGACAAATAAACCGGCCAAGTGCGAGTCGGGCTCGCGCACTGAGGGTTCCGTACCACCACAGAATACAATAATTATCAATTTTAAATAAACCATTTGTTCCGACTTAATTCCTACCAAAATAGCCAAGTAATTGCTACGCCGTCATTTAGTAAATATTATGCAAGTGACGCTCCGTATAACTTTTAATGAACAGAAATTTGTCACCGAATCGCACTTGGCCATTATTTATTATTTGTTGTTATACTTTAACTTGCTTAATATAATCATGCCAAGTTTGACGCTTGTACGTATTACCGTTTTTACATTAAAGCTAATCTAAATATACGTTAAAAAAATACGTTTCTTGTAGTGGGACATTGCCATATATATCCATACCAGCCATATATACATATTATCTTTCCGGGTGCATGCGGATCACGTGGCCTGCCTTGTTCCATTTTAAGGTTGGCTATCTTTGTCCCTACGTCGGCAATTCTGGTTCTTGAGCGAATTTTCGCGTTGCCTGAACGTTGCGTTGAAACTTTTTTGAAGCCTATGGCAAACAAGCAGACTGCTAGCTATGGTACTGAGACGTGGTCCTTAACTGTTGGCCTTTTGGAAAAGCTCAGAGTCACACAGCGGGCAATGGAGAGAGCTATGCTCAGAGTTTCTTTGCGCGATAAGATCCGAAACGTGGATATTCGCTAAAGAACCAGAGTCACCGACATAGCTGGTAAAATTTGCAAGTTGAAGTGGCAATGGGCAGGCCACATCGCTCGAAGAACCGATAACCGATGGGGAAGAAAGGTTCTGGAGTGGAGACCACGAACCGGAAGACGCAGCGTAGGGAGGCCTCCCACTAGATGGACAGACGACATTTTGAGAGTCGCGGGCATCCAGTGGATGCAGAAGGCAGGCTGTCGTTCAGTGTGGAGGTTAAAGGGGGAGGCCTATGTTCAGCAGTGGACGTCTTCCGGCTGATGATGATGATGATGATGATGAAACAAGCAGACCGGCTGCCTGATGGTAAGCAGTCACCGTCGCCTATGGATACTTGTAACACCAGAGGCGTTACAAATACGTTGCCGACCCTTTAGGACTCGATTAACTCGCCTTTTGATCGCGAACCCCATGTCTCGCACAATCATACCATCGACCATAAACTCAGTTGATTCTTTTGATGCCGAGAACATTGCGCTCTGCTAAATCTTCAGTTTGAGGTTCTATGACGACTTGAGCAAGAGCAAGAGTGTGACGTGTTTGCGGATGACTGGAACTTGATAATGTCGGAATGTTTGCGGTACTGTGAGATGTTTGCGTGATTGGGTATGTATGATAGTCAGGTCCTGTTATATTTTGTTTTATTTTTTATGTTTTAAGATGTTTTAATTTTGTGCATGGTCACTTTTTATTGTATTGTGTTATTTAATTTTTAATTTTTGTGACATTTTATTTTTTATAATTTTATGTTTATTGTATAGACATTAATAGACAACCATTTATTTTGAATTTTTTTTGCATGGTAATTATTTATTGTATAATGATAATTTATTTTGACTCTTAATTAATTATTGTATAACGACCATTTATTTATTATGTATTTTTTTTTTTTGTAATCACCTTTTGTGGTGTTACTATAATATATTGTGACAAAAATGTATTCTTCGACATGTAATTAGTTAATCTGGTAGGTATTTAAATTCCATAATTATGTAATATTGTCTGTCATTAGTGTAATTGGTTTTTGAACCGTGCTAATTGAATAAATAAATACAAATCCAAATACAAATGACTGGGCACCGTATCATTTTTTTTTTTGTTCCGTCTATACTTTCTCCGACACATGTCGAAGACATTGGTAGACCAAACATATTGCATAGCAGTTTACTATATACTTTAGATTCTCGGCGATGATCACCTTTCATATTATAATTTGATAAACACATATACCTATTATACAAGTAGGTAAACATATTTAGTATTACAATTATTAAAAAATAAAAACTTTTTTTTTTCACCCATTTTATCGTCGAGACTTATCATAATATATATTTATTAACTAGAATTTACTACAAAACAAAAGCTCTGAGTGTCATGTATCACCGCGAATGGAGCCTCAGGTACCGTATCTTAAGGTGGGTAGGATATTCAGGTCGCGGTGTCTTCGTTTTAGAGAGAGTCGAAAGTCACCTTTCATCAGCGTTATCGCTAGTGTTATATAAATGTTAAATACTAAAGCTTTTCTGTGTAAAGCAAAGTTATCTTCTCTCAGAGATTTAATTAAAACTAGAAATAAAAACTACCGTACAATAATCTGCACTAATATAAAAGCACGGTGGACATTCCACCAGTTTATGACTCTCGCCGTCAAATATAAAACACGCTGGTGGAATTGTTAATTCTCCGAAACTGAGCATTTTTGATTATATCTCCTTATTTTAGAGACACAATGGGAAAGTTTCAGTGGGAAGTTTCAGTTTCAATGGGAAAAATTCAGTTGTCTGGATAAATCTAACATAGATTTTAAGACAACTTACTAACTTGAAATGTAAAGTACTATGTGTATTAAATAAAAAAAAAAAAAAAAAAAAAAAAAAAAAAAAAAAAAGCAGGCATCGTACCCAAAATGCTGGCCGCATTGCCACGTTGAATTTCAATGCTAATTACTCTGTGCAAGATATCGGCCAGCATTTTGGTCACGAGATGCTTCGATCAGACGAGTTGATAAATCTTTAAAAATATTTTTAGTGCCCAGCCTCCACGGACCTAAAGTTTCGACCCCAAAAGGTTCATATATATACCCACTGTCTAGGCTACTATATTTAGTTATATTTTTATTTCTGTTCAATGTTTTGATAAATTGTATTGATGTACACAGTGTAGGTGGACTTAAATAAATAAATACATTCATGGTCATTTGGTCATTTGGTGCAGTAAAATATTTTTTACAGATTATTAATTTGTTTGTTTAACTAACAAATAGCTAAACAAAAATGTTACAGTTAAAAATGTAACAGTATGTCACAAAGTAACTGTCTACAGATAATTAATAACAGTCTAAGATCATTTTACAACATTGGCAATCAAACTTATATAGCGGTCCGCCCCAGCTTTGCACGGGTATAGATTATAGCCTATGTCACCCGGGGATAGTGTAGCTTTCCCACAGTGAAAGAATAGGCATGATTTCTAATGTTTAATTTATTACAAATAACCGGCTTAGCGATGAATATAAGTAAATACATTACACATACTGAAAAAATTATTTGAATTGGCTGATAAATCTCTGAGATATGAGTATTTAATGTTTTAGGTGGGGATGGAGAGGGGATGTTCTATCCCTTTCTCGCAAAGCGTGTGTTAGTATAGCATTTGTATGGCACTCCTGAGCCGTGACGTCACGGCTCAGTATAGTGCGCTCTCTGTCTAGCATGAAATTAAATTAAATTAAAATGCTTATATCTTATTTATTTTTGAACTAATTTTAATTTTGTTTTTGTTGATGTGCTCTATTTATGATCAGCTTTTTTATGAGGTAATAAAAAATATTAGTCATCATACCTATTGTTTAAATCGGTTCAGTAGTTTCGGAGCCTATTCAATGCAAAAAAAACAAATAAACAAACAATCAAATCTTTTCTCTTTATAATATCAGTATAGATTCCACTTTGCCACAAAGTCACATCAATCAGTGCGCAAAATTGAATCTATGTGGGGAGTTTAAGCATTTTTTTCTAACTTGCGTCACTATCTTAATGTAATACCAACCTTACTCGTTTGAAAGCGGCTCACACAACTCGTAAACCAACAGAGACACAGATACAGAAAGCTAGTATAAAATATTTTAATTATATTTTATCACCACTAAAACCGTGTAAATGAAAAACTGGTTTCTCTGCTTTATGAAATCGTAAAAAACTTTGCCCGTGGCTGTGATTTTTACCACAGATAGTCTAGTCTAACCACAGATTAAAAACCATTCCTGGTGGCCATGTTACATAGGCGCTTGCTGTCCATACGTACATCATTTACTTCTCAACTGTCATGATCACGAAGCACGAAAAAGCAAATAGTGGCTATTGCCAGCACCTTAAACGAAAGGTAATCAAATCTTCGGTTGTAACTATCAACTCGATTTGCCTCTTTTTGCCTTTAGCTTAATTTTTATTTCAAAATAATTGCCAAATAATGGCCAATTGGAAGCGGCCTGCATCCAGCGTTTCCCTGCGGTCTCTTTTAGATCGTCTGTCCATCTTGTGTGTGGACGTCCTACGCTGCGCTTAATTTTTATTTAATTAACTACAAATTTCTAATACGTTTTATCGTCACGATCGTATCGTATCGTTACGTTTTGGCTGCTACTTCAACTAATAGGCAAAATTAAAACCACGGCATAACATATTTTGAACGTGGATACTGTAGTATGAAACCAGATTGATGGATAGGGCCCACCTTTTTTCTCTGAGAGAAGTCCTGTTTCCAGCCGATGGGCTGGTTACATCAAAATAGTTCGTGGGCGAATTAAATTTTAAGTGTAATGACTCTTTATTATAACCTACTTATTACTTACTTATACCTCATGACCTAGTAGGTGGCGTATCTACGTTATTTAAAATAGAAGTTCTTTGGAATGTGATTACAGAGGAACTTTGGTTTGATGGGTTTTCATTGTTGGATTTCATTAAATCAGAAGTGCTTTTTATTATTATTATCTCGTTTTGTTTGAGTGAATATTATTACTGTTTTAAAATGTGTACTAAATGATATTAATAAATTTCCCTGAGTTTATGAAACTCAGGGAAATTTATTAATAATTTTAGGATAAATAATTACAACTGTCAGCAATAATTCTATAGCAAATAGACTGATGCATTCATGCCTGCCTGTGATTATAGCGAATTATTTTACTGGCATTTTGCTATAATCACAGGCAGGCATGAATGTATCAGTCTATTTGCTATCGAATTATTGCTGACAGTTGTAATTATTTATCATAAAAGTAATGTAAATCATGTTTTCATTTATAAATACCACCACCCACTTAGCCTCAGTGCAGGTGTGGGTTCGCTCTGCATTTCTATCGCTTGTTTTTCGGTGAATGCTCTAAAGAGCTTTTTGACCTCATTCTTGGGTCAAAATTCCATCCGTACACCCCGTCAAAAAGCTCACCCCCACATCTTGCAAAGCTGGAAATCCCACAATGTCCGGTAATTTTTACACGCGTCTTTTTATTTTGTTACAAAACCCTCAGTTCGCGAGCCTGACTCGCATTTGGCTGGTTTATTATACTAGAACAAATACAAAATACGTAAGTTTAGTTTTTACTTTTTGAGTTAGTTATTATTTTTTAGTTATCCGCCGTAACATTACGTATTCTGTGAAAATTTCAATTGGCTATCTATTACGGTTCCAATTATACAGCGGCTAAAAGGTAGGACAGGCAGGCGGACGGATGGATGGACGGACAGACAGGCAGGCAATGTAGGCTTAGTAATAGGTCAAAAATGTTTTTCTGACAAATTTCATAGTATATTTCCGCTTCTACAGATGGACATCCGCAAAGTAACGCCTGATTCAATCAACTTAATAATAGGTTCCCTTTGGGTATGGAACCCTAATAATTGTCAAATTGAGAACCCTCGTTTTTGAAGTCGGTTTAAAAACATTCTCATTCCATCCATCCAAAAGCAATAAACTGTCACGTCAGCACGACTGACAATATAACAGTAACTCAATTTGAAATTTAAATTGGTTAGAACGTTGAATTAACCAGTTGTCGCGGATGACGGATGATCGACTCCCTGGAGAGAAACCGAAACAAGACGTTTTATGAGAAATGAGTTACTGTAGATAGGAAAGTACCTATGGTTTTTACCCGATGACATAAAGCCAGAAGGTCAATTTTTTTATTATTTCCTCTTGAGGGGATTTTGGCGTCGCACGTACGAGTATAGTGCACTTGCTATTGACAGGTATTGATAAAATAAAGATGAAAATGCATTTATTCGACACTACTACACATTTTATAAGAAAAAAAGAGTAGGTAAATTAATTCAATTAAAATTAGAAGCTTATTAATACAATAACATAGCATAGGTATTTATTTTAACTAGTTTTAGTTAATTTGAAATTGTATATAATTATGTTTTGTACGACTTTCTTGTGTAAATAAAAAATATAAAATAAACAATCATAATTAGCAAAAAAAAAAAAATGATTATATCAGTCCCTTAAAACAATGTACTAATTATCATTTCGTACAAAAAACTAATTACAAAACACCCATGCTAACGTCACAATAAAATAACTCATCGAGGGAGTTTGCTGTCAGGAGATAATTGCGGATAATCCACCGGGACTTGCCGCTTCTGACTCATGGACTAATTAAACTATGAGTCAAGGTAAGAAGTTAGAAGAAACAATTTGTGCAAAATCTCATTATTTAATCTTAAAATCTCATAATTATTTAATTTTCTCTACTTGCTTATATTATATGCCTACCACTTGTGGTATATTAGGGTTCTGTACCCAAATGGTAAAAACAGGACCTTATTACTAAGCCTACATTGTCTGTCTGTCTGTATGCCTTTTCTCATCACCTAAACAAAATTGTTTAAAACATGAAGTCGTAAGGCCCCTGTAACCGTGACATTCCCTCGTAAAACCAAAAAGTCAATTATTGACCTTTTAAGTTTGTCACGTCGACTTCGCAATATGTTGAATACTCATAAATTTTAAGAATTTTCTACTTTTTATTACTTCCACTCCAAATACAATTAAGGGTGACGTAAACTCTAACAGAAACAGAATTTCTCGTGAATTTTTCAAGAACAAGTCTTTCGACTAATAAATAAAGTGAAATAAAGACAATGAGGGCAGAGAGTAATGATCCTGAACAGCTCCAATGAATGTTTCACTTCAGGAGGATAACTACAGAGTTGTTCGCTACCTGCATTTGCTTCAGAAAAATGTACCACTGATTCAATGCTCACCATTTGGACATTGTTATCCATGATAAAAAATTAGTAACATTTTATCCACAAAAACCACTTTAAAACTACTAGTATAAACTTATTGGTATTCTATTGTGTCTAGATAGTATAATAGTAACATTTTGGCTTCCGGAGTGTTTCCGTTACACCTGGTAATTATGACAAACTTAATACAATCCACATTTCAGTAAACTTTAAGCTTAGGGGTTATTTAATTGTTTTGTTCTATCGAGAAGTTTTATCGTAAACCTATTTTGGAAGTTATGGTCCATCTCAGAAATATGATCAAGATTAACACATATTTTTCCTGCCTTCAAAATTAATGCATTTTCTTTAAAAAACATATCTGTGAAGCCTTTTTGAGTATAAAACCGCCTTAAATTCCCATTACTATTATAAAATAGTACCAACGCACCCCGGCTTTGCACGGGTGTAAGTCTTATTTTTTTACACCTTGGGTTAAATTATTGGAGTTTAAGTAAGGATCCCGATTTTTTTTAAATATAATATAGCCTATGTCACCCGGGGATAGTGTAGCTTCCCAACAGTGAAATAATTTTTCTAATAGGTTCAGTTGTTTCGGAGCCTATTCAATGCAAACAAACAAACAAACAATCAAATCTTTCCTCTTTATAATATTATATTATTATAGTATAGATAAGCTATGTCAATAAAATGTCGAAATACAATTGTCAATCGATATTTTATTTATATTACATTATCTAAATATTTTTAGTATGTCCTTATTCAATTAATTTATAGGTTTCATCAACTCTACAAAGTTCTACCCTTTCCTCACCGCTGTCTCCATCGATCCGGCGTGATGAGGCCAGATAAGGCCCAGACGGGATTGGCCGGCAGTTCCTCTTGCCTTATTTATTGGACTGACAGACAGACAAATGTGGGCAAACCTACAAATGGGTCGCTTTTTTCCTTGATCTTGTTTGGTTTGATTAGAGTGAATTGGAATGCTCTAGTTTGTTTGTTTTGAAAAAGGTAGAGATGTTTTATTTGTACAAAACACGAGTAAAATATAGTTAGATTTAAAAACGCATGCACAATAGATGTTTTTTTTATTTTTATTTTTTACATTTTTAGGGTTCCGTACCTCAAAAGGAAAAAACGGAACCCTTATAGGATCACTTCGTTGTCCGTCTGTCTGTCCGTCTGTCAAGACCCTTTTTCTCAAGAACGCGTAAAGGTATCAAGTTGAAATTTATACTAAATACTTGGGATTACGGTTTCTTTCGGCTGTAAAAAAATAAAAGTTGTAAGTCAACGCAATCAAAAGATATGAACGTTTATGTCGCATATTTTGCGTTTTCACAGGGGAATCAAAACTTATAGGGTACTTCCCGTTGACCTAGAATCATAAAATTTGGCAAAAAGCAAGGTCTCATAGCACATATATAGGAATAAATCCGAAAGTTACAAATTTGAAGTTATATCATTTAAAAATAATTATTTTCTATCACAAACTTACATTTTGTAGTTGGAATGTATCGAAAACCCTGATAGTCAACTACAAAGTTAAGTTTGTCTTTCAATATTTCAACTTCAGTTAGTTTTTTTTTTTTTTTGGACTCGCGTTTTGATGGTTCCGTTGGACGGAACCCTCAGAGAACGAGTCTTACTCGTACTTGTCCGGTTTTTTTATTTCACACACGGTCATCTGACCCCAAACTATGCAAAGCTTGTTATATGGCTGCCAGAGACTGATATACATACATATATAGTTTTAAATACATACTTAAATAGATATTAACAACCAGATATAGAACAAACACAGTTAATGTTCATCACATAAATGTTTGGGAATCGAACCCACGCCCCCAAGCGCAGAAGGCAGATTCACTACTAACTGGACCAACGGGCTATCTAAGTTTACATAATATTAGTCTCTTTGTTTTTGTAATATTAGTGTTTTGCCTATAGTTAGTAGGCGTTGTACTACTAACTAGCTCTATTAACTAAATACCTTCTACTTGTTCTAGTTTTTTTTTTTTCTATTCAAAAAAAATTATATAGATAATGATGACTTTGTTGTACAAAACTCAAAACTCAGAGTCACACAACGGACAATATAGAGAGCTATGCTCAGAGTTTCTTTGCGCGATAAAATTCGGAAGGTGGATATTCGCCAAAGAACCAGAGAAACCGACATAGCTATTAAAATTTGCACATTAAGGTGACAATTATGGCAGGCCAAATCACTCGAAGAACCGATAACCGATGGTAAGAGAGGTTCTTGAGTGAAGACCACGAACCGGAAGACGCAGTGTGGGTAGGCCTCCCACTACGAGCGAACGTCGAGCGAAAGGTACATATTTTTTACCTAAATTAAATAATACGTGATAAGTCCCGATAAACGTTTAAAACAGGCCTCCCACTAGATGGACAGACGACATTGTGAGAGTCGCGGGCATCCAGTGGATGCAGAAGGCAGGCTGTCGTTCAGTGTGGAGGTTAAAGGGGGAGGCCTATATTCAGCAGTGGTCGTCTTCTGCTAATGATGATCATTTGTACAAAACACGATTAAATCATACACACATACAAAAACGCATGCACCAAACAATATGTGCACTTTAAAGTTATATGATTATTTACGGGATATTTACAGTAGAATGAGCTTCCGATATTTCGGCGCAGTCACATGCACCATGTTCACGGGAAAACTGAAGAATGCGGGTGGTTGGTGGTTGGTCATATAACTTTAATGAACAACCGTGATAGTTCAAAACAGTGTTTTATGTACAATTTGTTTAAAAAAAACCTACCTAGACCTACTTCTATCCAGATCTACTATAGCTACCTACTCAATTCATCAAAATCGTCTCGACCGATAGAAACATTATCGTGAGTGCAAGCCGGTGTTATAATAATAACCTACCTACTCAGTTACTATCCTTTGATTTACCTAAACAGATCTATCGACACCTTATTTAATAAAATCGATGTTGGTAGGAATGTACAATCATATACGTTATACTATACCTTTCGTTTTGCTTTGAAGCCTCGGGTAAAAATACAACAATACTCCAGTTTCTTTTCTGTTTATTACTTCCGCAAAACTTACCCAGAAAGCCCCATCTGAAACATACGGTCTTTGAATTATGCATGCGTCCAGAACAAGACCTCTAAACATGGTGTCCGTCCAAGCGACTACTCAAATGGACCTTGCGGCCGCAATGTAGAGAACCCTTTACCGCGGTCAGTATTTACGAGTTCCGGATCTAACTTGGCGTAGAGGGGTTTGTGGTGACTCGCGGCTTAAGATTTTTGTCATCGTGGATCACAGTTTGGTTGTGATTACGAGAAAGGTCAAATTTTCGTCGAATTTGGTACTCCAAATAATGGAAACATTAGATACTACAAAGTAATATGATTATTTACGGGATATTTACCGTGGTAAGGTTGTGGAATGAGCTCCTGATATTTCGGCGCAGTTACATGCACCATTTACGGGTCCATGTTCAAAAATAAAAGACCACGTTCAAAATGTGTTCAAAATATTAATACGCTGTTATAAGTAAGCATTATGTACTTATATTATGTATTATTTTATTCTGTGCCCTAACTCAAAGGATCACCAGAATCATAAAGGAGAGATGTGAAGCAATACCCATAAAGGTTTTACTGGCGCGCCAGCAAGTGACGTAAAATATTCAGATCCGATGGATTACGAGGTCATGATTTGAGAGCGGATGTGAGATGGGGGTTCCCCGTTTATTCTAGTTTTCTGGAAGAAATATGGGCAAATGTGTTGAAACATTTATTGAAGTACTTACTAGCCGTTTGCCCGATGAGATTTCCCATTGGCAAATGAGCCTGGACCTATCGTTCCCATCCTATCGTTCGTCCTTTGTTCGTGCTAGACAAACCGGCTAAGAAGTTTGGTAAATTGCCCATGTTTTTCCACGTGGATCACAGCCGCACAGTGTTGCACTCTCCGCTGATTCGCGCCCGTCACAACTTCAATGCACTCCTTTCCACTAACACAGATTTTGATATTATTTGAGTTTGAATTGGAAAACTGTAACGTAAGTAAGGTTGTGGAATGAACTCCCGATATTTCGGCGCAGTTACATACACCATGTTCACGGGAAGACTTCCCGCGATATAGGAATATCGGGAGCTCATTGCACAATCTCACCACGGTAAATATCCCGTAAATCTTAAATACATATAATTATTATTAGTTTTTACTTAGTATTAAGTAACTTATTTGTATTGACATTTTTATTTAGAATTTTTACACCTGTGGCATATTTTACTGATCGTATGAATAAATGAGTATGAGTACGATACTTTACTACAGCTACCTACATCCTTTGATTATGTATCCATAATCAAAGCCTACATCCATGTCTATGTATCTTTTGTTTCAGTCATAAATAAGTATCATTCTTTCTTTACTTATAGGACTCATAGAAATTTACAGCTTTACAGCCTTTTACAGTCGTCCGAAATGCCATATTTTACTAATATTAAGTCTGTTTTTAAATTTATAAATTGTGTTATTTAGTGTTGGTACGGAACCCTCAGTGCGTGAGCCTGCCTTATACTTGGCCGGTTTATTAAGCCATAATATGGCCCTGCCACGATTATAATTATGGTTTCCAAATCTTGAGTAACAATTTGAGACTTAAGTACTGCGGACAAGACAAGACACCGTAATCATGTCCTTCTAAGACCCAAGATCTCTAAATTGCTACAAAATGCCTCCAAAACTGAAGTCAAGACGGTAACGTTGCAAATTGCGAAAGATCCCCACAAGTGGCCCGACAAGGCCGCATTATTGGCCTAAATTGCAGCCCTATTCTCACCCTAGTCTCTTAGTTTAGGGGACCATGGTACAGCATGGAGAAAATAGTGTTGCCTCATTTTTTTTCGAAACTGGTGTATTTTCCATTGAATAGTCGAATATTTTATTGGGTGTTTATTAATATGCTCAAGCGTGGGCAAGTGATAATAATATAACGAGGTAATACGTGTGTTTTCGTGTTATTTCCTAATAACTCGAAGAGTCGAGACTTGAGACACACATAAAATATGGTAGGGTTCCGTCATTCGTAGCCAAAGTCATATAATTGTGGTCACAATCATCATTCTTCAACGGACGACCAGGAGGGGGGGGGGGGGGGGTGTAACAGATAAAGGGAAAATTGAAAATTGTATCGGTATATCACTTCTATTTATTTTTTCTGAGGATAGCGGACAAGAAACAAAAATACCTATATTTTTCCCGTATTTTTTTATCTCCCCCGCTATCCTATAAAATATAAACACGAAAATTTAATGATTTTTTTTAAATTTTTTATTTAATAACTAGCAGTCCGCCCCATCTTTGCACGGGTATAGATTATAGCCTATGTCACCCGGAGATAGTGCAGCTTCCCAACAGTGAAAGAATTTTTCAAATCGGTTCAGTAGTTTCGGATTCTATTCAATGCAAACAAACAAACAATCAAATCTTTCCTTTTTATAATATTTATTTAATAATAGGCTTACCGCTATCTATTTCGAAGTAGTTCATTTCAACACAATTTTTATGATTGTTTACGATGCTCTTTAGGGCGTATTTTGTAATATAAGTGTTTTTTTGTGATTTTCCACGACATTATTACGTATTATAGACCTGGGGCCTTACGGACAACAGCTAATTGCGGCACCTAATCCGCTCAGTTGGAAAATCACGCGAACCTGAACCTTATCGCGCCCAGATACGGTTTGCGGTCGCGTGATTTTCCAACTGAGTGGATTAGGTCCCGCAATTAGCTGTTGTCCGTAAGGCCCCAGGGGCCTTACGGTTGGAAAATCACGCGACCGCAAACCGTATCTGGGCGCGATAAGGTTTGAGGTCGCGTGATTTTCCACCTGAGCGGATTAGGTGCCTGTAATAGTAGTTGTCCGTAAGGCCCCAGTACGCTTAATCCCAGATTTGATAGTTTTCGAAAACTTTTTCCGTATTAGAGTGAAGCAATCTATACCGCCGATTACTACCGATTTTAGTTCCTCCGCGTTTCCGTTAGAGGCGCTTTACTAAAATGTATGGAAGAATACGTAAACGAAAAAAGTTTTCGAAAACTATCAAATCTGGGACTAAGTACTTTAAAATAGTTAGTTAAAATTATTGTTTTTTTTGTTGTTGATCTTAAATAATGATAAAATAAAATATAGGGATAGCAGGTCTCAGTTCGAAGTGAACAACTTATACTTGTGTACTAACTGTAGTGGAAAAAGTGGTACTATACGTTGAAATAAATCCCAAGAACATCTAATAAATACCTACCATCATAAACTCTAAGCCATAACTGTCACATTGTAATACAATCCCCCGGCCTCTCGAATCAGACGTGTATTAGGGATTTTGGGGCATTTTATTTCTTCAATCAAAGGTACAAGTAGCAGTAGCTCTTAAATATTCTGTGGTACTTAGTGGACATTCAACCGTAACTTATAAACAGTAAGGATTCAATCGCTCATTATCAATATATCATGTTCCCACTGCTGGGACATAGCCCTTCTCTCAGAGAGGGCATGGGCACTTATCCACAATGCTTGTTTTTACAATACTAGTGACCCGCCCTGGCTTCGCACGGGTGTACTTTACGTGCGAAGTCGGGGTAAGTCGTTAGTCAAATATAAACCTTTCGTGAAAAATTATCCAACTGATGGTGAAAACTGCATCAAAATCCGTTGCGTGGTTTAGGAAGAGTTAGCGGTTATACAAACAGGCAGACGCGGAAAGTGACTTTAATTCATACTATGTAGAGAAGAGAAGAGATAGAGAACAGAGAGAAGAAGAGTATGTAGAGATGTTATATATTGTCTTTGAAAATTGAGGTTCTTAAAAATACCGGCTTCCTCACGATGTTTTCCTTCACCGTTGTTGAGCGATGGGATAAAATTGTACTCTTAGACTTAGAATAGAACCCAAGAAGCGTGGCCAGCTGACTTCACGTATAACAGGCTTGCAGCAACTTCAGAGTGGTAGCGTGGAGTGGTAGCGTGGAGTGGTAGCGTGGAGTGGCAGCAGGCGGACAGATTGCTTCGGCCATTTTGCTAGTGAGTTCGTGACTTCAGGGATCGATGAAATTATTGTATGGGTAAATGAATTTACTTCATAATGAGTTATTGGTTAAATTTTCTTATATTTTAATACTTTTTAACATTTTGTGTAAGTTTTTTTTAAGGCAAGTGCCTTTATTAACTGAACAAAATACAAACGAATACTAACACTACAAATACAATTAGACTGCGCATAGACCGTTGAAGGTCTAAAGACAATCCAAATGCTCAAGCCCACTACCAGTTGGCAGCGTACCCAGCATGCTGGCGGCATTACCACGCTATGGCAATGCTTATGCGTTGAGTCAGAAACAGCCAGTATTTTGGTCAAGCGCCGCAGTAACCATGCGCTCTGAAAGATCTTTGGAAATGAGGTGAGCTCCCGATCTCCAAGGGCCCAATGTCTCAAACCCAAACGTCTCAAATATATTGGACACATAATAATAATTAATTGTAAAAACTACAAAATTATAGTTTAAGTATAGGTATCATCAATTATTATTCTAAAAGCATGAAAAAAAAACCATTTTACGGGTGGCTCTGGTACATGTAAAATCAATAAAATAGTTATTTATGATACAAGTGCGGTAAGTTGGTTATTACAAACGAGTAGATGAATGTAAGCCCGAGACGAAGTCGAGGGCTTACCATAGTCACGAGTTTGTAAAAACCAATCCGCACGTGTGCCATACAACGTTTTACAACACATTTGCGAGAAAAAAAGGCGACAAATGTTTTTTTTTTTATGGAAGTGGAAAAAATACCATAAAGTACACGCACGGTGCTATACATCTGAGCGTGCGGTAAAATTCATTACCGCACGCTCCGTTGTATGATGCGTAATGTTTAACTTTCGAACGATGTATACAGGCTTCGTAAGTGCACTTTTTGAGCAAATGTGTTGTAAATATGTTTTTTGTTGCAACCACTCGTGATGAATTTACTTGCAATGATATAATTTTAGAACCACCCCCAAAATACCAAATTATATATTTTATACAAAGAATATTTTAAAACTAGCTGAATACGTATAACGCAACTTATAAATTGACTGAGCAATCAACTCATTTTTAGTTTGTCTAATTAGAGCGTTGTATTTTAATTAATATAGGTTTAGTGGTTGAGTAGTTATATATTTGTTTGCAGGGTGTCACGGGAAGGACACAGATCAGGCTCGTTGAAATCTTTATCATTCATGAGACTGTCAATGTCTACGAGCTCTGTAACAAGTGCGGGGCGAAGCGCGCGCCACCGGGAGCTTAACCAGTCTGCGAGACGTGCCGCTGGCGGACGAGCCTCGGGTTCCTGACGCCAGCACGCACGTGTCAGTGCCCACGTCTCTGGGCTAGCGTCCCACGGCAGCTGCGGCCGACCGCCCGCAACCACGTGCCGCAGCACGACAGGAGGCGGTTGCACGCCATACGGCCGCTGACCCAGCGTCACCAGTTCAAACACTAGCACCCCAAATGACCACACGTCTGACGCAGGCGAAGAAACGCCTTTTGCAAGGCTCTCAGGCGCCATCCACAAAACGGGAAGTAACCCACGACGGCACATTTGATATTCACCGTCGATAGTGCCAGTTGCGCGCGCAAGCCCAAAATCAGCTAATTTTAAACAGCGTCGTTCGTCTACGAGGCAGTTGGAGGCACGCACGTCCCGGTGCACAATCCCTCGTTGGGCTAGGTATGCGAGTGCCAGAGCAGCTTCTTGTGCTAGCTTTGTTATAGCTTTAGCTGACACATGCGCCTTTTCATCAGTTTCAAACCTGTTGGTTGTTTCTAGATTAGGCCCTTCGGCAAGACATCGTCGCGCCTGTAGGTATTGCAGCAAGTCACCGAAGAACGCGTGCTCCATTAAAAGTAAAGGTGGCCCGTCAATCACGCAAACACCAACAAAACTAATGATGTGCTCATAGTCAAGTGTTGCTAGCGTGCATGCTTCTCTCAAAAACTCGCTTTCCTCAGTGGACGATGCATCTTCTCGCAGTGCCTTAGCAGCGACAATGACGTTTCGATGCTTGCTACCTGACTCACGGAGCACACCTTGATGGACGCGACCAAAACGTCCCGTGCCTATCTCCTGAATTAACTCCAGTGCTTTTCGGTCTACAAGGTGTTCGGCGAGGGCTTCAAAAACACGCTCTCGCCGTGCAAGCATGCGTTTTGCGTACTCAGTCTTGATACGAAGATTATGGGCCAAAAAGGCTTTTCGTGACCAGTATATCACCGCAATAATAAGGATAGTTCCAATAAATGCAGCAAAGACTATAAGCATCCATATATGCTCGCGACAGTTCGGTTGGAAAGGATCTCCGTAAGGTAGGAGACAGTAAGATGAGCCGTCAGGTGGTGGGTCAATCACGGGACACGCTTCGGCATGCTCGGGCCACTCACCGCCACGCCACGTGGCCAGGAGACGTGGCCGTGGCTCTGAACCCCACTGCTCCACGAATATTAAAGGTGATCTTACGCTATTGTTATCATAAGTTAGATCTTGATTAATGCCCGGTATAATTTTCATATTCCGTAAATAATTACTGAAAAAGAAAGTTAGATTTAATAACCAAAGCTTATAATTAATATTTTGTATAATCACAGAAATAGGGTAAAATTTCAATTTAACAGTAAAGGTTGAAATAGGTTATAAAAGTATTAAGATGTTTTAAAGGGATTATTGCTCACATATTTAGATATTCTACCTCGCGTGTCTACTGAATATTTCCGACTAATGTAACTTCAATTCACAAATATAAAAGAAAAAGCACCAGATAAAAAGAGCTGATAATCTTCAAACGGCAGAACAGATTTTCTTTAAGCATAGCTAAGAGAACATCAGGTTACTTTTCAAAGAAACAAAAACTACCTGAATCAAAATTGGTTTAGCGGTTTGGGAGCTACGATGTGGCATCACAGATGTGTGACATACACAGATAAACAAGCACACAGATACACGTTATATTTAACTATAATACCCCTCATATGCGTTGGGAGTTAAAATTTATGTAACTTTAAGTTTCTATGATTTAAATAATTTAGGTTTATTTAGAAATAAATTTGGATACCTTCTTTGCACCCAGGGTATCAGATTATTATGATAATCATTATTCGATTGAATTTTTATGAGCGTAAGTAGTGCGTCCAGTAGCGGGGCAGCATGCAGCGGCCAAGCGCGTCCGCGCCATTTCTCTTCCAATTTTAAGCGTAATGCCACTTCATCAGTTATTTCTTTTTCTTTTGCTTTACTGCTCTCGTTGCTTACTTTCACTTTCAGTTCGTGTCCGTTGTTCAACTCATTTTTTCTTTCACCACGCCACCAGAATGAAACAGAAAAGGGTCTTATTGCTGTCGTAGCGTAGTCGGCTGCATTGTATTCCCGCACTATCCAGGCAAAACCTTTATCTCGCGTGAGATTGAACTTCTGTGCAGCGGCGAGGACAGCGGCAGCCGTGGCTGCTCCAGCATTTATAAAAAATACTCGTGCATCGGCATTAAGTAACTCTTGAATCGCATCTTGTATGTCCGAAGTTGACGTTACTTTCAGGTCTCTCAGCGTCAGTTGCGTAGCAGAAATGCGTAATGCAGTTGATACTGCCACGGCAAGTGGCGTCTGCTCTGAAATTATGGCTAAACGTTGCCAGCCGCAGTTAACTAGCAGGCGCTGTAGCGCAAGGACGAGGTGCTGGACGCTGCCAGTGGCTGAGAGCAGCATTTGCTGAGGTTTGCCGCTGTACACGTCGTAAGTTATCAAAGGCAAGAAAAACGTAGATACAAATGGTGCTGTTGCAATTGCTACTTCATTAGTCAGAAATATACTTCGCACGATGCCCACTACAGAATAAGTGGTTATTACAGGGTTGTTCAGCCAATTCATAACCTTCTTAATAAACTTGTTAGCATTAGCGCAGTCAATGATTATTGTCTGAATTAAGATTGCGTTTTTACTTAACAACAACGTTGAAATGTCAATCTTTTTGTAATTTCCTAGAACTTTTATCATATAAAGGTACTCTTTTATGTCTTGAACTTCACTTTCACATATTATTACTATATATCTTAATTTATTTTCATCCAATAAATCCGATTGTTGCATTATTTTATTAATTAAGTGATATTTGCCAGATTTATTAATCCACCTGCAAGCAGTTTTTTTCATGTTGTCATAATAACTGTTGCTATTCAAACTATGCTCTGTCAACATACTGCCTAGCGTCCAAACACTTGGTATAAACTTAACAAGCTTCTCTGGCACTTCCTCATTGGTATAATTTGCGATGGCATATTTCATCACGACAGTATTTTTAACTTTAGTCGACATACGACCCATAGTATTTAAGACATCAAAGGACTCTCTTTGCTCTACTGGAAGAATTATGGGCGAAATTTTGGTCGGTTTGCTTTGCTGATATGTATTCAAAAAAAAGAAGGATCTGTTGGAGTTATGGATCAAAAAAGTAAGGTTTGAATGGTCCAGATAGATCAAGTGAATATTAATCGCAGATCTAGCTTTTATGCGTTTTATTTCTTCAGCAGCACTTGATTTACTCCATTTTTTCACTATGTAGATGGTGTAATGTGCAAATTTATTTGTTCTGTAAATAAAATAAATTATTTAGTTATATTTTATTCAGAATTTTATAGTTTTGTTAAAATTTCTTTGGGCGCAATATTTTTTACTATTTATACCACCTACTTAGCATAGCATATCCTAAATGTTAATCGGGACTTATCACGTATTATTTAATTTAGGTAAAAAATATGTACCTTTCGCTCGACGTTTCGACCATGTTACAATGGCCGTGGTCACGAGCTGACTGATAAGTCCCGATTAACATTTAAAATATGTGTTCAAATCGCGAAAGTTAAAAAAAAAAACTATAGCATATCCTTTTTGAAATATGACACCATCGTTCAACATAATATCAAATAAATAGGTACGGAGTCTCTCAAGGTAGTGTCCCAAGGCCGTTACTAATCTTATTAATTGCTGCCAGCATTCTGGCCACTTTTCCCGCCACCGAAGGGCTTTTAGATTAGTATTTTTAATGATTTTGATAATTTATTGTTCATTTTAATTTGTCTATAATAATTAGGTAGTGAAAGTTTTAGTTTTTAAATACTGTGTATGTAATGATTTCTTCAACTTGTTCAAAAAGTTAACTAAATTTATGTCGATATCTTATATACATTAATGACTTACCTGACATGACTCAAATGTAAATTTTTTGCAGATGATATTTCTATTATATTAACAAGTAACCTATAGGATACAACTTTTTATATTGAAATTAATAAGAGGATCAAATCAATTATTAAATGGCTAGATGATAATAACCATAAAGTTAATTTGACGAAAACTAATTATGAAACGAGTACAGGGTAAAAAAACGAGTAGGAAAAGGTAAAGGAAGTGGATAAAATGTTAGTGCATTTTTTTCCATACTCACTCTGAAACCATAAAGTCACAATTAGAAAGCATCTCCGTTCCACCAAACTTCAAGTCATCAAAGTTGGATAATCTCCAGCATTTATCTTTTTTAGCGGCGCGGGGAGTCAATCGTACTTGAAGATGCAACTCGTTTTTTGCTGGCCCCTCTATAATTCTGAGCATAGATTATAATGATATATTTAGTAATATTATTATATCAAACATTACTGTGTTCCAGACATAAATTATATAAATGCAATAAACTTTAATAGTATATTTATTTACACGGGGTGGAATATCCCCGCGTAAATAAATGTACTATTAATAAAGATAATTTTTAGAAAAAAAAAGAACCGACTTCATGACTATGCCTATCGTTTACAAACTGAAACTAAAAAGTAGAAAATAATATTTAAATAACTTCAAAGCAATGAGCATTAAAGGACAATCAACGAAATTATGAATACATATATTACCTACTTATATATTTACAATTTATAATCAGTTATTTTTGGAGTCAGTGCCAGCAAAGAAAGACAGGTTAATCCTGTCCTGCCTTTGTAGGAAAACACTTTTCTACACTCTATTTGGATATTATGTTTTCTGCACTGTACTGCCTTGAAGTTAAATTTTTGGCACCTGTAGTCATACAGCTGATGGGCGGAATTCACGTTGACGGTTGTGTCTAAATGCATATAAATTTTGATGCGCTTCTTTTCAATTATTAGCCTTCGTTCGATTTCTTATATATTTATCTCTATTTCGCATCCATATCATAAATATTAATAGATTAATCAAGTACCGTATCTATTAAGGTTATTTTTGCTTTGGCTGGCACCGACTCCAAAAATAACTGATTATAAATTGTAAATATATAAGTAGGTAATATATGTATTCATAATTTCGTTGATTGTCCTTTAATGCTCATTGCTTTGAAGTTATTTAAATATTATTTTCTACTTTTTAGTTTCAGTTTGTAAATGATAGGCATAGTCATGAAGTCGGTTCTTTTTTTTCTAAAAATTATCTTTATTTTTACATTTTTAGTGGGATTTATTCCGCAGAGATAAAAAAGCGCGCGTCGGGCTCGCGTACTGATGAGCGCGCTCGCGTACGTTCCATATCACCACAAAATACAAAAAGTGCAAAAAGACATCACGACCAGGAGCTTTACGGACAACTGCTATTACAAGCACCTAATCCGCTCAGTTGGAAAATCACGCGACCGCAAACCTTATCGCGCCCAGATACGGTTTGCGGTCGCGTGATTATCCAAGTGAGCGGATTAGGTGCCTGTAATAGCAGTTTTCCGTAAGGCCCCAGGCACCATCATCCGTACCCATCCAAGTACCGACCGCGGTCACTGACTCACACTTTGCCATTATTTATTACCTACTGTTATACTTTAGAGTGTGTACTATAATCATGCCAAGTTTGACGCTTGTACCTACATATTGCCGTTTTTACATTAGACCAATTACAAAAATACGTAAAAAATACGTTTGTTGTAGGGCCACTTTTAGTTTTTACTTTTTGACTTTATTATTATTTGTTAAGTTAATACGCAGTAATTTACAAGTTCTGTAAAAAAAACTGGCTATCTATTACGGTTCAAAAGACAGCCGTTAAAAGGTAGGACAGACATCACATGCAGATAGCGTAGGCTCAGTTAACCCGTAAGTCCCGTTTTTACCCTTTGGATACGGAACCCTAAAAAGGAATAATAAACCCTAATAAGGGTCCAAAACTCCATAGAAGCCTCTTGTAAAGCCTCCACCACTTTACTGGTGCATGAGTTGACTTGACCGTGCATGATTAGTTCTGCTTGACTGGCTTGTTTGACGCTATTGAACACTATATAAAATATTTAATACTAAATACACGACACTATTTAATATTACGACTCAAATACTCTGTATCCATGGTCATGAAAAATTTAACGAAAAACAACAGGGCATGGTCGCCATGTGGTCGCCATGGAGACACTTCTTTGTTTTTTGAAGTCTGTTCCTCTATGTTTGTCAGTAGTAGATCTGTGATGTTTGCTGTTTAGTTGACAGCGTCGCTAGTGGAGTAGTCGAGTCAAGTATGAAATTCACCAAGAAATAACTGTAGTTTTTTTATTTTTTGTATTTTTTTTATTTATTGTATTATTATATATTATATCTACGCTGCGTCTTCCGGTTCGTAGTCTTCACTCAAAAACCTCTTTTCCCCATAGGTTATCGGTTCTTCAGGTGATGTGGCCTACCCATTGCCACTTCTACTTGCAAACGTCGGTGACTCTAGTTCTTTGGCGAATATCCACGTTCCAGATTCTATCGCGCAAAGAAACCATTGCATGTTTTTCATCTTTTATATTATGATTGTGTGTTTTAATACATATTGAATCACATTAACGTCTTAGATCGGAATGCAACAGCCAGCACGAAAAGTCAATTAATCAGACATTCACAGACTAATCGTAGTTTTAAATGTAAGTACATATCAATTCTAAAACAGTCATATTAAACGATAACTGACTTACAGATTTAAGATTCAGATATTTAAGAAAAATACTTTTTTTTCTGGAACTTTGGTTTGAGCTCTACGTTGTGTATCAGTTAGTCAGTCGATCTTCAAGACAAAGTCTTTTAAATATTGATTGATTGATAACCCTGTATGTTTACTTATACTTTAACTAGCGGTCCGCCCCAGCTTTGCACGGGTATAGATTATAGCCTATGTCACCCGGGGATAGTGTAGCTTCCCAACAGTGAAAGAATTTTTCAAATCGGTCCTGTACTTTTTGAGCCAATTCGTTACAAACATACTTACATACAAATCTTTCCTCGTTATAATATTAGTATAAATAAAATACTTACATCATAACTTGACTGTTTTCGGCGGACAAGTCGATAGAGTCTCGCTTATACAACTCGATAAAGTCTCCATTGAATCCAGTGAACATCAGCGTGGCTCGCAGCAACGCGGCGGCAGCATACTCCAGCGTGTCATTCCACAACAACGCTATGCTGACAGTCTGTTCTTCGTATAGGTATAAAGGGTCGTTCTGGTATTCTTTTGAATAACATACTGATGTTTTTCATCATTCATCATCATCATCATTTCAGCCATAGCACGTCCACTGCTGGAAATGGGCCTTCCCTATCGATCTCCAAAAGGGCCGGTTGGGAGCGGCCTGCATCCAGCGTTTCCCTGCGGTCTCTTTTAGATCGTCTGTCCATCTTGTGGATGGACGACCTACGCTGCGCTTACCGGGCCGTGGTCTCCATTCCAAAATGATGTTTTCATCGATTATTGATTATGAATTGTGACTGCTTACCATCAGGCAGCCCGTCTGCTTGTTTGCCACCTATGGCATAAAAAATATGAATTTATTATGTTAATTATGTACTTAAATATAATTACACTTTGTCATGAATGAACTTTTTATCTAAGCAATTTGCTTTACTGTATAGTAGTAATGTTTTAAATAACTTTATTTTATATAATGTAATTGGAAGTAATTTTTTCATATTTTCTGGTGAGTAGTTCTTTAAATTAGTTCCAAGGACATACATTAACTTCACAGATTTTGTAAGCGCGTGAGCAGGTTTTCTTAGTCTGTTTTTGTACAATCTTTTTGTTCTTCTAATAATAATACCATAATTACCATACCACGATAATACTTAATTGACTTGCTTCTATAGTTGAATAAAAATGTAACTTACTTTTTTGCATCACGTAGCAGGGTTCCTCACTCTCCATTTTAACCATGTACTGACTATAATGGAAAACAAAAACATACATAATAAGTTTTTTTTTTTTTTTTTTTTATTAATATGAATTTTACCGCACGCTCAGATGTATAGCACCGTGCGTGTACTTTACGGTATTTTTCCATTTCCATAAAAATTGTTTCATTTGTAGCCTTTTTTTCTCGCAAATGTGTTGTAAAACGTTGTATGGCACACGTGCGGATTGGTTATTACAAACTCGTGACTATGGTAAGCCCTCGACTTCGTCTCAGGCTTACATTCGTCTACTCGTTTGTAATAACCAACTTACCGCACTTGTATCATAAATAACTATTATTCCATTTGTGCATTTATTTCATTTGTGTGTGTGAATTGATGAAGTCATCGTCGACCAATGCTGGTTAAGGAAATAGTTTGAAAATGGACTTTACAATGGAGTGAATAATTTATTTGACAACCTACTTCAAAAATAAAGTGTACAATTCAACTGCATTTATGAAGTGAAAACTTCTTTAAGCACGTTGGGCACTTTTAGGGATGTAAAAAAGAAAAAACACTGAACTCGCGTAACCGTCACGCTTAGATACTCGTTCGGATAAAGTCGGCGATAAAGTAAAAATTACTATAATATCTCTGTTTTTGAATTGATTTTTTGGGTTATTACTAATCAAATTAATAAACAATAACATATTGATTTAATATGAGAAGTTGAAATAAACAACTGAATAAAATAATTATTAATAAAAAAAAGTTTTTATGAGTTACTAAAAATTACCAATTGTAAATCCCTCGTAGTAAAGAAAAAAATAGGTTACAAATTTTGATTATAAAAAGATTTATATATTTTCTGTGTACGCCGGGTAATTATTGTAAACGATCATGATGTTTGCGCAAATTGATTATTATTCTTTACAAAATCATGTAAAGCTATTTATCTCTAATGCACATTATTACTTACATTTGTCAATAAACAAATTTTTGCTGTTTCAAACGGTTTATTGACAAATGTAAGTAATATGGTGCGTTACTGATAAATATCTGTACCTACAAGATTATGTAAAGAACAACTAAGAATTTGCGCAAATGCTGTGTCATTTTAATCATTTAAATAATTACCCAGCCTTGCTACAAGGACAAAAAAATACAGTTTCAAATTTGAATTTCCCTCCATACGTGCCAAATTAAGGTCAAGTCTATAATGGTAACTTTTCTAGGAAGAGGGTTCTTTCAATTATGAACACATTAAATACCATGTCCAGAAAAAAATATGTTTGATTTTTACTCACAAATACGTCTCGTTTGTGTACTGTGCTCTTGACTTGGCAGCTGTAGGTTGGAGCATCAGTATTAGTATCATTGCTGGCCACAGCATCATCCAGGTTCTCTGCGAAGTTTTTTTTTTGTTTCGTTTTTTTTTTTTTTTTTTTATTCGTATAACGCACCAAATATCAAATAATTATTTCGATTTTAAAGCATGACTATTTTACTTTTTTTTTTTTTTACTTAGGTATAAGATTACGTTATGTAGATATTATGTGTTGAGTTACTCACATTTATGTTTGACGCAAATACGGCGATGACTAGCTTTATGTATTTTTAACCTACGTATACATGCTCCTTTAATTACTGTCCTTATTCTAAATACACAAATAAAAGTTTGTTTGTTTGTCCTTTGCGTTGAAACATAGCAACACTAAACTTAATATGAGAAAGGAAAATAAGAAGTTAAATAAGCGAAAAGTAAGCGCATTTTTTCCGAATAATATAATGTAAGTAAAGGTACAGTGACCACGTAGTAAGCGCAGCGTAGGACCACCACCCACAAGATGGACAGACGACCTAAAAGAGACCGCAGAAAAACGCTGGGTGCAGGCCGCTTCCAACCGGCCTTTTGGAGATCGATAGGTGAGGTCTATGCAGTACCGGCGTTAGGGTAGGGCCTGGTAGGGCGATCGCCCAGGGCGCTAGATATAAAGGGGCGCCGCAGGTATATAAAACTCCATAGATCTATTCTATCTAATCTATTCTTTGATTGGCAGGGGAGGGGAGGGGGGGAGGGGGTGAGACGTAGAAATCGCGCCCAGGGCGCTGGTAGTGCTAAAACCGGCACTGGGCCTATGTCCAGCAGTGGACATCCTACGGCTCAAATGATGATGATGATGATGAAAGGTACAGTAATCTGCCTTCAAGCTCCATTACTCCAGTCACGGATAGTGTGGCCCACGCGGCCAAACGGTCGGTCGTTCAAACGAGTGAAGTCACAGGTAAAACATTGCATAACATGACCTATAAATTCATGATTAAGGAAAAACTCTAAATAACACATTTAATGTTATTCCTCTATTATTTCTTCTAGTATGTTCATTTATAACCCAGAAAATTTATTTTAACCGAGTATTCATTGATATTAATAAAGTTCTTCATAAACACAGTGCACATGCACAGTGTTTGTTCGTAGACTTATAACTAAGATTATACAAAAAAACACTGTTTTAAACTATCACGGTTGTTCACTACACAACCTTACCACGGTAAATATCCCGTAAATAATCATATAACTTTAAGATTATACAGCCAAAACTTGTTGTTATCATAATAAATAAGAAAGATTTACTTTATTTTTTTACATACCTAAATAAGAATAAGGAGAACATTTCACCTAAACTACCTAAAGGCTCCATGTAATATGTTTTGGCTAATAGTGCTAACAGACGCTCGAACGCGGCTGACGGACCACCGTCCAACAAACGCGAGAGAAAGAGTGAGAATATCATATTTCCCTCTCTTTCTCTCCCATTGGTCAGACGGTGGTTGAGGCCAGCCGCGTTCGAGCGTCTGTTAGCACTATAAAATGGCTTTTATAATGATATTTTTGTCTGAAATGTTGATCATTTCAGCTATAGGACGTCCACTTCTGGACGTAGTCTTTCTCCGTCGATCTCCAAAAAAGCTGCTTAGAAGCGGCCTGCATCCAGCATTTCTTAAGGTCTCTTCTAGGTCGTCTATCCTTATTGTTGATGGGCGTCCTTCGCTGCGCTTACCGGTTCGTGGTCTCCATTTGAAAACCTTTCGGCCCCATCGGCTATCAGAATAGGAATATTAGAAAATATTAGTCCCCGTGCTCTTACCGGTAGGAAAACCCATGCAGTGCATGTGCAAACGTCCCAACAAACAATAACAACTAATTAAACAAACTTGGAAAAGGTTACCCATAAGCACCATAGATAAATATACTGTACTAGGCAGCACTATCGAAATTGATTTTTCCGAGCCTGGGCTATCTGGCGCTCAGAAAATTCTAGTTAATCCGTCGTCGTTTGAGCACCGTTAGTTCGGCCAAATGGTCGACTGCATAACTACATGACTCAGCCAAACGGGTGAAGCCACAGGTGAAAGGTAGTATAATATTACTGCTAGATTATTTTACTGATTATTTTCCTTGACCATGTGGTCAAGGAAAACATTCAAAATAATTTACATAATGTTAATAATAATACAATGATACTTTTTCAAAACTCATGTGAGTGTCTTAATTAATAATTTAATGGGTTTTTTTTTTCCCTTTATTAATTTCATGCAGAGTTTTACTTGAGTTTCGTCGATATTTTTAGTTTTTAGTTAATAGATCTTACCACTGAGACTAAACCACCCCTAAAATATCAAATTATATATTTTTATTCTATGAATATTTTTTATTTTAATTCAAAGTGGGGCTGACAAAAAATGCACTGGCATCCCGCTTGGGGTGTATTGTGTATTTGCCCCTGGCAGCCTACCCAAACCAACCGAGCTCCTTTAAATAGCGGAGCATGCGGTTTTGGGTCACTGGCTAAGCTGTTCTACCAGGTTCACCACTTTGCCTGGTGTTGGACACCTTGTTGTTGAGTTTCTTCAAGTAGTCCGTATGTCTTCTGCG
The DNA here is from genome assembly GCA_914767915.1 of Agriopis aurantiaria. Classification (NCBI taxonomy): domain Eukaryota; kingdom Metazoa; phylum Arthropoda; class Insecta; order Lepidoptera; family Geometridae; genus Agriopis; species Agriopis aurantiaria. Next base: position 12,503,146 of record OU612001.1, on the reverse strand, counting down.
GCTTTACAATGCAATAGAAAAAAAAATGCAGCTGGAGCTGGAAGCATGCCTTTTAGATTGTTTCCATCGTTTCTAGTCAACAAAGCGCAATCATCTGCCAATGACGAACTAAATAGATTAAGTTTCCATCACGAAGCCATTAATTGTACCCCCTTTTATTGGAAGTAGTGGAACTATCGAGTTACACACTCGGTAGGGTAGTGCTGCACTCGGTGGAGATGCATAATTTATAATTTATCAACTTTTTTTAAATCATTATAGACGTTCCCACTTTTGGGACACAGGTTTTCTCTGAGAGAGTGAGAGAGAGAGAGAGAAAGAGAGAAGATGGGCCCTAATCCAGCTTGCTGGCCTATTGCATGCTGGTGAATGTTTTGTTTTTGAACTTTTTGAGGTTCTTGGACATACCGGTTTTCTCACGATGTTTTTCATCACCGTTTTAGAGTGATGGCATTGAAACTGCACATTATTTATTTAAGTACTAAATAAGTAATTAGTGCACGATCAAGGATCGAACCGGGTGCCGTGAGATCGTAAAGTGCATATGCATCACTGCTACCACTTGGCCACAAACGTTCACTTTAAAATCAGGTAGTACCTTAAAACTTAGGTATTTAAAAAAAAAACTTTATTATTCCTTGATTTCTTCCACCGCAGCCGCCAATTCGTAATTTGTCCATCCCTCAGTCATTAGGGCCCCTACACACAAGCTACATTGTGCAGAGTACACACTACTACAATGTAGCGAACAATGCTGTAGTGTCTGTACACAATGCCCTGCACTAATGGATTATCAGCGATTTGCATTTAGCTGGCTCTGGAGGACGAAGGTGTGCAATAATAAACCAAAAAAAATATTAACAAATTGTATTTAATATTAAATACTTTGTGACGCAGAACTGGATACAGAAATTCTTATTCCTTTTATTGTTGAAGAGGCTTTGTAAGACGGGACTGGCGTAACTGCATACGAATAAAGCCCGTAACAAAAATAAGATTAAGACCCACTTGCACGACCGATTTAAATAAGTTCAAATGTGAAATCGTATGGAAACCAGATTTAATTTTTTGTGCTAGCCAGCATTAAAAAATATGTTTAAGTAATATGATAATTATTTTTAAATAAAAGTTGTTACTCGCGTTGTGACTTTCAATTTTGAACCCGTTTTGACCCACTTTGACTAAAACCTAACATCGCCAAGTTATTGCCGAAAGAGAGTCGAACCTCCAACCAACAAAATGTCATTGAAAATTACATCAAACGAATCAAGTGTTGCAGAATGTCCAGAAGCCAGATGTCCAGACATCATCTATCTATACTAATATTATAAAGAGGAAAGATTTGATTGTTTGTTTATTTGTTTGTTTGCGTTGAATAGGCACCGAAACTACTGAACCGATTTGAAAAATTCGTTCACTGTTGGAAAGCTACACTATCCCCGGGTGACAAAGGCTATATTATATTTTCAAAAAAAATAGGGATCCTTACTAAAACTTCAATAATGTAACCCAAGGTGTAAAAAAAAGACTAACACCCGTGTGAAGCCGGGGTGCGTTGCTAGTTTTTAATAATTAATAAAATATACTAAATATGGGATTATTAAAGTTAATAAACAAATATCTATGATAATATTATATTTAGTGTTTTTTTTTAAATTAAAATTAGGAAACTCGAATTGTGTCACGTGTTATATTATCAGGCATCACTATTAGATAACACTGTCCATACGCAACAATGATGCGATTCGACAGGACCCCATTGGCCCAGCTGAAAATAATAGTCTTACTGATAGCCCCGACGCAAACCAATTTCTGCTCGTGTGTACACGGCATAATGGGGAACAGCCTAGGTTTGGCATTTAATTGAAACAAATAAAGGATTTGAATATACAAGGTTATAAGGAAAGGGTATGCTAAGTGTAAAGAGGTTCGAGATCGAGTATAATTCATCACGAATGACTTTTACTATGGAGCCAACATATAATATAGGATAATAGGTAATAGGATAAAAATATCATACACATAATATAAACCAAAACGATTATTTACACTTGAGAAAATGTATGGACAGACGATTTTTTATCAAAAAGTCGTTCAAGATGATCATTATCATCGGCTAAAAGAAGCCCAGTGCTGAACATAGGCCTCCCCTATTAACCTCCACGCTGAATGACAGCCTGCCTTTTGCATCTACTGGATGCCAGCGGCTCTCACAATGTCGTCGGTCCATCTAGTGGGAGGCCTATCTACGCTGCGTCTTCCGGTTCGCGGTCTCCACTCAAGGACCTTTCTTCCCCATCGGTTAAAGGTTCTTCGAGCGATGTGGCCTGCCCATTGCCACTTCAGCTTGTAAATTTTAACAGCGACAACAGGTGACTCTGGTTCTTTGGGGAATATCCAAGTCGCAAAGAAACTCCGAGCATAGCTCTCTCCATTGCCCGCTGTGTGATTCTGTGTGTTTGTCCAAAATTATGAGTATAACAAACCTCTTTCTGCTTATTTTACCCTTTCTTTACAACCCTGTATAATATGTGGATGGACTGAAACAGCGTGTTCTGATGGTTGGACAGGTAGAAACGCGTTTGAGTAAACATCAAAAAAATCGGTGATACTTAAGATCAGAGATATTAAAATTGATAGCAGATTATGGCCGAGAATTAACTCGCTAATATTAATTTATAGTTAACAGGTTAGCAGTTTGACCACGACGGAATGAAGGTTTTTTTTATACACAACAAATGTCCAACCGTGTTTGAGAAAAATAATTGTTAATTCGCAATCCTTCTATAGTGAGGTGGCTAAGTAAACGTTAGTTCCAAGCCGTTACACCACAATACGACTGTTTGGGAAGACTTTACGAGCGCGGCGAAAATCTGATCCTGACGTCCGAAAAGATATTCCCGGTAAGTCGGGTGTAGTAGACACTTTCGATTTTTTTGTTTTTCCATCAGAGTAAGTCGGCACAGAGGCACACCACTATTAGACCCCCATACCTCTAGGGAAGGCCAGAAGTATGATGGATCCACAACGCCACCGAGAGGGTTTTAGTAGGTTCAATCTTACATAACCAGACTGTCCCCGATACAGCCTCTTTAGAATATCCCCCCCCCCCCCCCCTATAGTTCGTCGATTTGGCAACTTTTGCACATGTGTACTTTTTACTTTTTACCTTAACGAGAGTACAACACCGTGTATAGTTGTCTCTGCGCGGCGATTTAAGAAGACAAAGGGCAGTAAAATGGCTGATTGCTCACAACACTGCCGCGGGCGGTGATCTATAGTGCAAGGAAAATGTGGAATTGTAGACACTGGCGTGTATTCTGTCATACAATAAACTAAACCTAGATTGGTTTAGTTTATTGAGTGGACTAAAATTATCTGCTCTCTTTTCATTTTAATACGTGAGAGAACTATGGCAACAATTTTAGAGTTGTCAAATTTAGTTTAGTTTAGTTTAGAGTGCATCAGAATCGATGTCTTTACTGATTCTATATTAGAGTAATTTGTAGAGAACAAAGTGACATATAGGTTTTGACAGATGGCACAATTTTTTTTGTCTCAATCTGGACGCTAATATTCGGATGGGTTTATTTTGGTATCTACATCAATGTGTAGCTGTGCTTATTGTTCCTGTTGGTAAATAATTTGAGCTGTTTTTATGAAATACATATTTGATTTTTCAACATTATCATTTTCAACACTGTTTTAAACTATCGCAGCTGTTTACTAAAGTTATATGATTATTTACGGGATATTTACCGTGGTAAGGTTGTGGAATGAGCTCCCGATATTCAACCTATCACAATTTCTACCATCATCATTTCAATCTATGGTTTTTCCACTGCTGGGATGGGACACAGGCCATCTCTCAGAGACAGAGGATGGACATACTGGCCCAGTGCATGTTGGTGAATGTCATGTCTTTGAACTGTTGAGGTTCTTGAACATACCAGTATCCTCACGATGTTTACCTTCACAGTTTTTGAGCACGGTCATCAAAGCTGCACATAATTTATTTAAGTATTAAATAAGTCATTGGTGCAGAGTCGAGGATCAAACCAGGTGTCTTCAGATTGTAAAACGCACGCTTGCACCGCTAGGCCACCATCGTTCTAACTATCATTATAAATTACCTTTAAAAGTGAAGTAACCACAGCTTTCACCATAACTAAATCTAAAATACAAATACTTACCTTTAATGATCAAAAAGTAACACAAATGTATTTTAAAAAGCACGTCTAAAGTATTCTCAGCTCTACTAGTTTCCTAACAAGCTTTGAGTTTAACAAACTTTTTATAATGACTCTGTTTTACGATATGAACTTAAATTACTGAAGACACCACATTTTTACTCTAAAACTAGCGATAAATAAGTAGTGTTCAAAACTTGAGTAAGAAAATATGACACGATTTTTCCCACAAAAAAAAAACATGAACATGAATTGAAGTCTTATCTTAAACTAGCTGAGCACCGCGGTTTTAACTGCATTGTGACGAAAAATGGTGATGATGATGAACATGAAAATGTTGAAATTATGATGATGTTTTTCGGGATAAAAAGCAACCTATGTGTTAATCCAGGGTATAAGCTAACTCCATACCAAATTTCATCTAAATCGGTTGAGTAGTTTCGGCGTTAAGTCCAGCCAAACATACACACTCACATTTATAATATTAGTAAGGTAACAAACATTAAAATTCAGCATTAAATTTTAATGCAGGCCGCTTCCAACCGGCCCTTTTGGAGATCGATGGGGGAGGCCTATGTCCAGCAGTGGACGTCCTACGGCTGAAATGATGATGATGATGAAACATTAAAATTAAAATAACAAACAACAAATTAAAACCTAATTATTAATCTATTAAACCGTTACCAGTGGGAATAGTTCCCAAAATCCTGAGCCCAATTACCACATTGTGTGGCGATGCTTTATAGATACAGATACAGTTGGAATTTGAATACCTGACTTGTTTTGTTCCTAATAATTTCATCGCAAGTCATCACACATAATTATATTTTAGCCTGAAATTACTACAGTGAAGAGCATGCGCAATTTTAAATATGGATTGTGGCATCGATTGTCGTGTAAAAATTTTGAAATCTGAACCTGGACCTGGGTTTCAGGCCGCATCATTATGGTCGGAGGGCCGCATACGGCCCGCAGGCCGTATGTTTGACATGACCGATCAAGCTATTTACTATTGGCATCGTTTTACGTAGATAATCCAATTTTTTGCATTAAAAAAACCTTTATTAACAAGTTTGTGTAAAAAAGTTAGCTTTCCTTTTTTGGTTTGATGTATAACCCTGAAAACTCTATTATTATAACGTACCCTGATAGTCTCCCTCCTCTTTTACCATAAGTGTAAATAAGATACTACCGTTTATTCTATGTTAGAAAATGAATTTAAAAAAAAAACCTGTATTAAAACAAAACGGTACTCGTATGAATTGAAATGAAATGCATGTGCAGCAAAAATTAAAATGCAAGATCTACCTTTCCACACAAGAACTATATTCCAGCACTCGAGACAATCCCTACTCAAAGGTCTAAAAACGTAGATAGGTACTCGTATTTTCGACAAACGGACCGTGAGAGCACAAAATTGCTGTAATGCTCGCAAGTACTATTATTATAGTTTGATAGATATTGCGAGAAATAATTACAGACCAACAACATTTATTTTTTTTAAATGTAAGTTCGGTGACAATGCAATGTTATGGTACCATCAAGCTAGTTTGATGATGGAGACAGAAGATGGCCATAAGAACTCCTAAACGAAACAACGTAACCCTGTCGAGTTTGGGTTCATTGGGTTTGTCTTTCCAATCACTTTGGTACTAGATGATAAATTCAATATGGTGGACGCCTCAATATGGCGGACAAAATGTTTATATCTACCACCTGGAAAAGGTGCCACCTTAAGGTTGCCTGGAAGATTTCGCTCTTAGCGATAAGGCCGCCGATTGTTGCACTAGTTTTTAAGCTGTTTTATCGTGTGTATGAAATTTGTGGTGTGAACAATAAAGAGTTTATCTATCTATCTATCTATCATGATACGGGTACAAATGAAAGGGTTTGCAGAGCAGAATATGAAAAAGCTTGTTTTTAATAAGTAAATTTTTTATTAATAAAGTTGATTATTTGATGTTTTCATAGCTGACTTATTTTGTTTTGAAAAATTACAAAAATGGCATTCGGGGAACCAAATTTAGTTCTCAAAATTTATTGGGATCGATTGCTGATTTTTTTTGAGCCTTGATCGCTACCACTTTTTAAGTTGTGCTTGTACATGTAAGTTCTTTCTGTTCTGGAATTATTTCGGAGTAGGTACGTTAAATTGGTTCACGAGGATTTCATTATTGTAGTACGGATTTGTTAAGAAATAATGATAAAGTCAAAAATGATACGCATATAACAAACGTTTTTTTAAATGTATTTTTATATTTGCTCTAATTTAAAAACGATAATACATACAAGCGTCAAACTTGGCATGATTAGAGTACATTCACTAAAATAAAACAACAAATAATAAAGTTAGAGTCTGTGACCAATTTCTGCTCAACTAAATTTCTGACCAAATAAAGGGTCCCGTTAGCATGCTTTGGGTACGGAACCCTAATAAAGCACTTTTACATTGAAGTCTTCATTTAATTTGGAATTAAAGACTATAAATAAATTGAAATACTAACGTAACTAAAATACTCCATATAATAAATTTGTTTATTCACTCAGTCGTAATCAAATAACACATCTTCTCCCATACTAACAGTACTTAGCTTTTGTGAGAGTTATTCAGTGAATTTAATAGTAAAAAATCCGGTGAGTGGTCAGTGAACAAAGTAAGTTGGCTGAACAATTTTCCACTACAGAAAGGAGCTGGTTTACGCAGGGTTTTAAGTTAGGGGAACAGGGAAAAGAAGGAACAAAGATTAAAACTTTTGTGATTTTAAATCACAATATTATAATAAAGAGCCTTTATTAACTAACCTAAATACAAGCTAACACTAACACTACAAAAACAGTTAAGCTGCCCATAGACCGTTAAAGGTATAAAGACAATCCAAATGCTCAAGCCCACTACCAGTTGGCAGCGTATCTAGCATGCTGGTGTCATTACAACGCTGAATGGCAATGCTTATGCGTTGAGAAACACACCAGAATTTCGGTCACGCGTCGCATTAATCAGACGCTCTGAAGGATAATGTGATCTCCCAGTCAAGTTTAGGTCCTGTAAAGGTTCTAGCTGAGTAGTTACCTCTAGGTATCAAAAATTATAGATGACGTCACTAACGCTTAGCTGCAAAGACAGCTCAAGAATTTGGTGGCGGACAGGATAGAGATCGTAGCTTAGCGGATAAAGTACTTGGGGTGTAAGCCCGGATGGCACAGGTTATACTGCATTTTTTCCATTTAAACAATTTTAACAAGTTTTCAATAAAGATATGGCTTTCATTACTACTCTTCATGCACCTGCCTCCTGTTTTGGGACTTAAGGAGAGGTTTTCCCACTTTTAAGCAACGCTTGTTACTACTGATGAGAATAAGGCTTAATATTGTATTAAAATCTTTAGTAAAGCAAAACCATGGCGCTTACACACTCACACAGTCGTGCGTTTCGCTACTTATATTTTTGAGTTTTTTCTCTTATATTTCGAAAAGTATATCTGTAATTTAAAATATACCTTTATGGTTCCATTATAATTATCTGTATATTGAAATATCGTTAACATCATTTAGTAAATAAGTATTTAAATGAATCCAAAAAAACAGGGAGTAAAGTGCAAATTAGTGCTGCTTTCATTTTATTTTCTATCGTGCGTAAAATCCTTAATCGTGTTTTGGTCTTTACGGTTTCCTAGATAAAACTTTTAATTTTTAAATTTTCCAATCAAATCCAATTTTATAATTTTAAGGTAACCATGGAAGTAGACATACTAGTATGACCAAAAATGCTAAAAGTGAGAAAAGAGGGCTTTAAAACAACTTAATTATATATAAAAAAAAACAATGAACTTGTGCGACTAAAATGTCTTAATAATTCAATTGCAGGATTATTTTTTTTAATTTTGAGCTATGGTTGAAAACTGTTCTTTCTATTCTACTTATCTCTACCTAGTATCAACAATTTTTATGTTTATTAATTTTTGCATGAACGTTCTAAAAAATTAGGACAGATAGACTCAGAACAAACTCATAAGAGTCCTTTGTAGTACTACGGAACCCTAAAAATTGTTAACAAAAAAACAGAACTCTTATTTTACCTGCCACAAAGCCTCAATTATAAACAAAACGCATAGACTTTCAGACGAAAATGAAAAAGAACCCTAATCTGTCTGATGCAAGTTTTCTCCGAGCTTTAGTTTGACTTTGTCATTTTCAGCTTTTGCCTTCTCTTTTGATGGTCTACAAAAGGTATATTACCTTCATAGATGGTTTTTTTATAAGCGCACTTTGATAGATCTAGAAATTCAATGTAAGCGGACTAATGAACATCATCTATTAGATTCTTGGCGTTCTGATTCTATCAAATAAAAAAAGATCTATAGAAAATTCAGTATCCCTATATCTGTATTTTTTATTGAAAACACCTGCTCAAGATTTTCGACAAAGTTGACAAAATTATCAAATTATTACGTCCAATTTCCAAAATTTGTTTTTCGTAAAAATCTCGGAGGGAAAGTTTGAGAGTGGATTTCGTTAAATTGCTGACATGAAATAAACAATTTTAATGTTATGGTTTACTATATTCGTCTTGACAATTACGGCCTTATTTTATCGTTTTACTAGCTGTTACCCGCGACTTCGTACGCGTAGACTTTTATCTAAACTTTAAACCCCCTATTGGTACCTATAATTCAGCGCTTTTGCAAAATAATTTTCTTAGTGGACGTCTACACCCCGTTAGGAACCAACAGTTTAAGCCAGTTTAATTTACAGTTTCGTAGCTGCATAACTATCAACACATCATACAAACTCCAATTTCACCTTCTTAAATCCATTTTATTTGTAAAAGTATTGTTATAGTATTTATTCATTTTAAATTATTAACCTAAATATCAAATTTTAGCTCCCTAACATCAAAAACATAGGATTTTCAAATAGCATTTTAACCTCCATTTGCCACCCTTTATTCGGCCCTTTCACACAATATTAATTAGACACGATAAGGAATCTACTTGCCAAATTTCTGCAGTGCAAGTACCGTTCTTTTATCGATGGTCAAATTGACAGTTGAGGTCGTCAAATTCGATAATATGCCATTTTTTCAGTACTCGCTGTGATCGATTCTATGGCATTTTAGCGAATTTGACGTCCGATAAAGAACGGTACTTGCACCCCTGCTTCGTAATTACAAATCTTTCAACACAAAATTTAAACTCTTTTCAGACAAAAATGTTCAGAATTTATTTATTTTAAACCATTGATTTAAATAACAAATTAATTCATGTCCCTAATATCAAAAACAAAGGACTTTCATATAAACCTTTAACCTCCATTTCCCCCCTTAATACGGTCGTTTCCCAAAACCCTTTCGCAGCAAACCTCTATCAAGGAATTTACCTGCAAAAGCTTCGTAGGTCAAGAAGTTTTCGAGATTATTTCGTGAAGAGTCAATGATTGAGTGTATTTCGCTTTTTATAATTATGTATAGACAGATGCCCAAAAATCTAAATACCATTATAATATAATCTAATTGTACGACGCATTTTGTAACACGGCTCTTAAAACCTTCTTTTTTTTTTTTTTTTTTTTATCCAAGGAAAAAAATAAAAGCAAATTATTTAAAGTAGTAATGACTTCTGCAGTCCATGCGTCATTGATTAAACCCTAACCACAATAAATCAGTCCGCAATAGTTATTTTTACTTTACAGGAATTCCATCACAGTTATCCTGACTCCGGGCAGAATAAAATAACTGCAATAATAGACATGTGTCCTTATGTTTAATTTATTACAAATAACAGGCTTAGCGATGGATATAACTAAATATATTACACATACTGAAAAAATAAATTAAATTGGCAGATAAATATGAGATATGAGCGTTTAATGTTTTGGTGGGGATAGAGAGGGGATACTATGTCTCTTTCTCGCAAGCCGTGTATTAGTAAGGCATTTGTATGGCGCGCCTGAGGCGTGACGTCATATCTGAGTATAGTGCGCTCTCTGTCTAGCATGAAATTAAAAACAAATAACTTATTTATTTTTAAATGAATTTTAATTTTGTTTTCTTTGCTGGGCTCTAATTATGATCAGCTTTTTTACGAGGTAATAAAAAATATTAATCATCATGCCCATTAACACCACCGGTCGCCAAGATTATTGGGTCGGGATCCTGCATGTAAAATTTTGGTTTCAAAATTTTCTTTTGTAGAAACTAAAGCAACTATTCGAATAGTATTATTTATAAGTTTGCCCCGAATAGAGTTAAAGAAGGTTTTAAGCTTTCCACTATCATAGGCGATTCACTAAAAATTCTAACATAAAAAGTTTAAAAGTGATAAACATAGCATCCCATCAGCGTACTCATCATTAATAATTAAAAGCCTTGTAGGAGCCGAACTGTAGTAGGTAGGTACGTATACCTACTAAGGATGTTACAGTTTCGATTCCGAATCCGAAGTCGGAACTTCCAATTTATATTTCGACTTCGACTCGGACATTTTTGAATTGGAGATTATAATCGGTTATTTTTATTTTCAATGCTTCCGTAGGTGTAATTTTTTTTTCCTGAAAAAAAGGCTGAATTGTGTTTTTTTTTTCTTCGGCCTCCGCCTCTTACTTTGACTCCGATTCCGACAAGCCAAATTTGGAAACTCCGACTTCGGTTCCGATATAGCCACCTCCGTAACATCCCTAATACCTATAAGGAAACAGCCACACATAACAAGTGGGAGGGACGAAGTGCCACCATGATTTACGCGCTCTTGTTCAATGCTAATCGAGTGCTAAGTAGTACCCTTGATTTATAGCCAGAGATTAAAGTATAATTATTTTGTGCCACCCCTACAGGCATTTGTCACTTGGCACTGCTAATTGCAGATGTCGTGATATCAACCGAGGAAGCTTCGGTTTTTGATTTATACAGTGTTCTTTTTATCATCATCATCATCAGCCCTGAGTGACAAACTGCTGGGTATAGGCCTCCCTTTGTTTATGCCACTCTCCCCGGTCTCTCGCTATTCGCATCCACTCGTTCCCGACAGTATTTCTGATGTCGTCAGTCCACCTCATCCTCATTTGGCCTGGGTTCCGCCAACACGTTATTTTTATAGTTAACCGATATTATGTTTGAACAATAAATATCAATTTTAAAAAAACCGACTTCAAAAGTACTTAATTCGCTATTTCGTTTACTACTTATTTGTTGAAAATATATAATATATTTCCCGTAGTTTAAAAAAAAGCCTTTATACGGTAGGATGGGCGGTCAGACAGGCAGTGTACGCTTAGTTATAAGGTCTCGTTTACATCCAAAGGGTAATCCTAAAACGAACTCCGAAAAGTTTTGGATTCAAAGTAAAAAAAAAAAACACATCTCGCCTCATAGTGTTATTTTTTCTTAAACCTGTGTACCTATTTTCGAGTGTTAATGTGTAATAATGGTGGATTAAATTATTAATTTGTGTTTTTAAACAAGCTCAAGAGTGGGGAAGAGTTATAACACGGTGAAACATGCACGTTCATGTTGTTTGCAAAACTCCATAGAAACATCTAGTAAAGTTACCACCACTTTACTAGGGCATGACTTGGACTTGAACGTGACTAACTTTGCCTGACACTGACTTTTACTGTGACCTTTTTGTGTACCAATAGACCAAAAACGGCTAGACATATTTTGATGAAATTTTCAGGAAATATTCAGATTAACCTAGCGTGTGATCCTGTGAAGTTTGGTAGCGATCAGACCAACAGTTTTTTATTGTGTTTTAATATTTTCCCTCCAAAAAACAAGAACAATTGAAGTCTCACTGACATAATTATTACATCATAGAAAAAAATATTGTCAATAAGAAAAAGAAGGTTGCTGTCAAAGAGGTTGCTTCAAGAAGATATACCTATAACACGGGTAAAACCACGGGGCGCAGCTAGTACACTATTATTTATTTATTTTTTATTCTTTTTAATTCTAGTAAACATTAAAAAAACATGTATACACGGGTACGCCCCAAAATCATTCCTCTCTTTCCTGAGTAGTCAGGTTAAAATACAAAGAATTCCAACGTTTCGCGTTGCCATGGCAGCTCAATTAGAAACGGACAGGCGGACAATACACCGATGTCCGTATAATGCATGTAATGACCAGATTATCTTCTCGCTACTTGTTATGGCTTTTATCGTCAAATACAATGGACATGGATGCTTGAGAAAGCTTTAATATCTATAGATCTGATCTGATCTGATAGAAAAGCCTACTGTATCTGTATTTTATGGGGTCTTTCTATGTAATTTTTTACGGTTAAGTACATTTATTAACTTAGCAAATTTATCATCATCAGCCGGAAGACGTCCACTGCTGAACATAGGCCTCCCCCTTTAACCTCCACACTGAACGACAGCCTGCCTTTTGCTTACACTGGATGCCGGCGATTCTCAAAATTTCGTCGGTCTATCTAGTGGGATGCCTACCTGCGCTGCGTCTTCCGGTTCATGGTCTCTACTCCAGAACCTATCTTCTCCATCGGTTATCGGTTCTTCTAGCGATGTGGCCTGCCCATTGCCACTTTAACTTGCAAATCTTAGGTGCGACTGTGGTTCTTTGGCGAATATTTTCGCTTAGACATTAACGCGCAAAGAACCTCCGAGCATAGCTCCATCTATTGCCCGCTGTGTGACTGAGCTTTTCCAAAAGGCCAGGCAACCATTGGCGTCGATTCTGTAATCACTAACCTACTAGCCCCACTAAACTAAACCAATCTGACAGGACTAAAATTATCTGCCTCTCTTTTCATTTTGATATGTGAGAGAAGGGTGGCAACAATTTTAGAGCTGTCAAATTTAGTTTAGTTTAGTTTAGAGTCCATCAGAATCGATGCCATTGAGTAGAAAAAAAACCGGACAAGTACGAGTAGGACTCGTGCTCTGAGGGTTCCATTGGACGGAACCCTAAAATAGGTTGGGCGCGAGTCCAAAAAAATAAACTAACTGAAGTTGAAATATTGAAAGACAAACTTAACTTTGTAGTTGACTATAAGGTTCTTCCATACATTCCAACTACAAAATATAAGATTGTAATAGCAAAATAATTATTTTTAAATTATATAACTTCAAATATGTAACTTTCGGATTTATTCCTATATATGTGCTATGAGACCTTGCCTTTTGCCAAATTTCATGATTCTAGGTTAACGGAAAGTACCCTATAGATTTTGATTCCCCTGTGAAATAGCAAAATATGCGACATAAACGTTCATATCTTTTGATTGCGTTGACTTACAACTTTTTTTTTACAGCCGAAACAAACCGTAGACTCAAGTATTTAGTATACATTTCAACTTGATACCTTTACGAGTTCTTGAGAAAAAGGGTCTTGACAGACTGACAGACAGACGGACAACGAAGGGATCCTATAAGGGTTCCGTTTTTTCCTTTTGAGGTACGGAACCCTTAAAATAAGTAAGATTTACGTTTAGTAAGTGACAAATTTATTTTATATACCTACATCGACTATCATTGTATAAAAACACCCATAAGGCATCATTAGCACACCATAACTTAGAAAGGGTGTCGGCAAACATCCGACTAAGATGGATGCCGCAACCGGAACAGGAAATGGTCCCAGATCGTTGTAGATCGACCCTAACAGATTCATTTTTCACTTGCTGAATAGAGCTAGCAAGAACTAATGTTGTATTAAGTGTTCGTGATGACAGTGATACAGATACAGCCATGTGCTCAGTTTGGAGCTCACCGCCAAGCCTGCTTTGACATAGTATCCATTGTTTTTATATAAAAGCGAAATTCATCTACTCACTCACTCATTACGAAATCTCGAAAACTACTTGACTTACGAAGTTGAAATTTGGCAGGTAGATTCTATATGGGGTGTAGGGATCCTCTAAGAAAGGATTTGCGAAAGGGCAGAATTAGGGGGGCAAATGAAGGTTGAAAGTTTGTATGAAAGTCCTTTGTTTTTCATGTATAGGGAAATGAAATTTGGTATTCAGGTTAACGGTTTCAAATAAAATAAATAATGTATTATTATTTTTCCGGAAAAGATGGATTAAGGAGGGGAAATGTTTTTTTTTTTTTGTTGACAGCTTTATAATTTCGAGGCTGAAATTTGGCAAGTAGATTACTTATGGAGTGTAGATGTCCGCTAAGAAAGGATTTTACTTGCGATTTGACCGCGAAACCATACATTTCCAGAAACTGATACTCTCCGAAGCCTTGACAGGAGTGTTCTGAAAACTAGGAGCTGCAAAACACAAACAAATTGGTTTTTTTTTCGGTGAACGCGAAATCATGTGTCTTCTTTGGGTTAAACTGAACAAGATTTAGTTCTCCCCAATTTATAACCTGCTCAAGCGAGACCTCAACTTGAGACATTAGTTATTTTCTACTTTCTTCAACGACGGCATTTGAAGTGTTTTGACGAACAGTATGCTGCACATCACCGGCGCTATCATCTATATAATCATGTTACTGGTTTGCTTATGTTCTGGATGGAACAAGAAAAAACTTATTTAGTAATACAAATTGCAAATTAATTTAGTGAGAGCATAATAATGTACGAATTAAAATTTGTATTCATGTTATTTTTCTGTAGCTACTTATACGTATTACGTACACATAACAAGTTCCCTGCATTTGTGGTTGCAATATCTGCCTGCCAAGGGCAAAATAACATATTAATTATTTACGTAATTAGTCATAAAACTGGTATTGTAGCAAATTGTTTGGGTACTATTTTCTGTGTAGGCATAAATATACACTTATTTTCAGTTATCATTAACTTTGGACCTGTCCATATTGAACATTTTTGATATGAAACAACAACTGGCGTGCCTTAGCAGTAAAACTGACTCGTATGCCGTGACGGCAAATGACATGAAGCGGGAGCGTCATGACCAAAACCAAAAAAAAGGTTGACCATCACGGGACGCCCAGCAGACGTGAAACACGACCGCATAAGCTTATGCAGTCGTTATTTGAACAGCTTATCTGTACCACCATACTGACACCTATATTGAAATCTTTACTATCTGCTCTTACCAATATTAATGTTATTTTTTTTTCGATAACCCTAATTCTGTTCACGCAATGTTAAAAAAGAAGCCTAATTGTCTATTAGGATAAGTTTTGCATGGTTTTATGTAGCTTTTTAGCAGTGAGCATTTAAAGTTATTTTTGTCGTCGTCTTTGATTTAGAAACTTACTTATGTTGAGTTGGTTTGCCTAAATTGATAGCATGACGCACGAAGAAGAAATACACAGACGAAAAGAAAACATTTTCACTTGGTTATGACGCTTTCTAGAAAAACGACACAAAACAAACCACCCCGTGTACTGAACAAATTGAAAGCAATGAAGTCGAAAGCGTAAGTTCTCAATCATTCAACTTAACGACGACCGAGGACAAGGGTAGTAGGAGTGCCCCAGACGTACTTAGATTTTGTTATGGATATGACATCTACAAAATCTTCAAAATCTATTCGCGATTATATAATGCGAAGCTGGGGCGGACCGCTACCGCCCCAGCTTCGCACGGGTATAGATTATAGCCTATGTCACCCGGGAATAGTGTAGCTTCCTAACAGTGAAAGAATTTTTCAAATCGGTTCAGTAGTTTCGGAGCCTATTCGATGCAAACAAACAAACAAACAATCAAATCTTTCATCTTTATAATATTAGTATAGATTATAATCGCGAAAGTTTGTATGTATAGATGTATGGATGTTTGTTCCTCTTTCACGCTGCAACGGAACAACGGATCGACCTGATTTTTTGCATCGGTATAGTTCAAGAGCCAGAGAGAGTACTTTTCATCATAATCATCATCACCATATTTCATCACTACGCGGGTGAAACCACGGGGCGCAGCTAGTATATTATAGTTTCAAATGGCTTTTATTTAAATGATTTTTTTAATTTAAATTTAAACGTTTCATTGTTATTTTGGCGGCCATTTGAAAATATTACAATAATGGGTATTGCATATTGGGTCTTACGGCCAACTGCTAACGCGGTATCAAACTAACGTTAAATCAACTCAGTTGGAAAATCACGCGGTAAACCGTATCTGGGCGCGTAAAAGTTCACGTGATATTCCAACTGAGCGGTTTTAACGTTAGTTTGATACCGCGTTAGCAGTTGTCTGTAAGGCCCCAGAACTAAAGGTGTATGCAAATGACAGCAATTTTTTTTGGGAGAAACTGGTTTTAATACAGTAAGCAAGATTTGACATTAATGACATGTCAAATGTTGTACAGTAGGGGAGAGCGGGGTTGGTTCTAACGGAGGTAAGTATTAACAAGCCTATTCCTGCCAAACGGTTAACGTTGCAATTAAGATATTCAATTTTCCCATCATTGTTTATGCCACCGAATATGTTTTGACTCATCAGTTGCTAGCTGCTTGTCTCTTGAGGGAGATATGCACATTGAGCCCGGATTAACAGGTAAACGACCTTTGGGAGCTATGCAATAATTTTACTAGAGGCGTCATCATCATCATAAGCCAAAAGACGTCTACTGCTGAACATAGGCCTCCCCCTTTAACCTCCACACTAAACGACAGCCTGCCTTTTGCATCCACTGGATCAAATTCAATTTCATTTTTTTTTTAATCCACTGGATGCCTGCTACTCTCACATGTTTCTAATCCGTACGGCGAAAGATTGAAACGGCCTGCCGGCTTCCTTGTTTCCTGAGAGACAATCTGGGCCTTTTGAAGGCTAGAGTGAATAGGTAACTTCTAAGTCTTTTAATATAATATACTATTATTTTTTTAAATATTTTTGACCACTGGTTTAGCTCAGTGGTAAAACGTCTGCCTCATGAGCAGAAGGTATACGGTTCAATTCCCAACCAGGCAAACATTCCACACAGGATTTAAGCCTACGCAACGTTCCAGGTAGGTGAATGGCCATTTAGCCACTAATCTACGGTCGCATTTTTCTCGCCCTCCATTAGTGTGATTGCCATATCTACGTTTCTTTATCAGGCGGATTCAGTAAGCTATAACAACTTGATAGTGGAAGAGCATGTTGATCGGGGACTGAAGATACAAATGGTCATCTTAAACAATTTGCCGAACTTTTTACGTCGTAGTTTTTCCTGTACAGTTGTTTTGCTGTACGGAATCAGTTTATTACTGGGGAGTTAGACAAGACCCACTTTTTGTTAGCGTTAACGCCTGCGGAAAGATGAAAATTACATTAGTTTGATATAACATCTCTCAAGCTAATGTCATTGTCAATGTCATTTTAATACAATTTCATCTTTCCGCAGGCGTTAACGCTAACAGAAAGTGGGTCTTGTCTAACCCTCCTGGTTATAGCTTTTAGTAGAAAAAGTATTTTTCCACTTTACACGCTCAATAATATCTTGTTTATGCCCAACGTAAGCGAATTATAACTGTTTTTATGCTGTAGAGGATAAAAGTCTGCTTTTTAAGCACTACGGCATAAAAGTGTTTAGTCTTTAAAATTGTTCAAAATGGTTTAGTTCCTTATAAATTTCATGTAGGATCCTTGGTTGGGTATTTAATAAAACATAGTTCAGGGAATTGTAAAAGATCCAGATATAACTTTCGTAGAGAAAAATAAAAACATTATCAAAATTCAGTTTTATTTTAATTAAAGAGATGACCAAAATGCTGCTTGTTTCTGGCTCAACGCATAAGCATTGCCATTCAGCGTGGTATTGCCGCCAGCATGCTGCCAACTGCCAACTGATAGTGGGCTTGAACAATTGTATTGTCTTTAGACCTCAACGGTATATGGGCAGTCTAACTGTTTTTGTAGTGTTAGTGTTAGCTTGTATTTTGTTTAGTTATTAAAGAGATCATACTTACAATATCACTATTTCATTCCCCGCAATGCAATTAAAATTAAAATCCAAGTACTCGTGCATAAAACTCCATTTTATCCATGACTTAAATCTCTGCCCTATCTTTTGGCTCGAGCTGATAAAAACTTTTATTGTGTCAACTGCTAGTCTATGGAAAGCACTGCCTGAATGGGTGTTCCCCGATAGTTACAATCTGGGTGTCTTCAAATCATGAATTGTTTTTTTTTCATGCGTTCTTTATCTTAGACTGTATCATCGCTTAATATCAGACAAGCTACGTAAAAAAAAATACCCGGACAAGTGTGAATAGGACTCGCATCTTGAGTGTTCCGTACAAACGTATAAACAATGATCTTATATGATCTCATTGCGTATATATAGTCTCCACGAAATAATGCTAAAAAGGTTGCACAGGAGCATTTGTTTGCAAGCTACAAAGTAAACTGTAAGCCGATGTGTATCATATGTATGTATGTTCCTTCTATATATGTGTAAGTGCAATGAAAGGCAAGGGTACATTCGCCATTACATTTATTCACTTTCTCTCTTACTCTAGTTATATAACTATTCTGTCTCGCTTACTCCTAATGCTACATGGATGTCAACGTCATTACTTCCAAATATTAATAGATTTGTAGCATTATAAAGTTAATGCTTACATATGGACCACGAAACAGCTTGACCGATTTCAAAGATTTTTTAAGCAATCTTTAGATAAGCTCAGCAAGTGATCCATTGAAGACTATACATTGACACATTACATCATATAAAAATATATGAATTGTCATCAAAGTCAAAGGAGGTTGTTTCAAAGAGGTTGCATTGTTTTTTATCTTTCAATAGCAGATAGCTGATATTGTAAAGAATATTTTACATAGCGCGGGTGAAACCGTGGGGCACAGCTAGTAATTTGTAAATATTATATGTAAAATTAGATAAAGTAGAATGGACTGCGGACAATGGTAAAGAAAGAAGATGGATACTGGAGGAATATAAACAAAACTATAGTAATATTATGAAGAATGGTAAATCCAAAATACTAGACCGAATATTTGTTACAACAGTATCATCAATATTTAACTTTTTTTATTGAATATTACATGCTTTGTCGTCACCATGAATATACAATGTACTAACACTGTGCAGTAATAATAAATATGCCCTTTGTGAATTTCGTGGTCATTTCAACGCACGTTTTGACGGGAAACCCGATAAGCTTTCACGCCTTTGTCATTTTTGAGTACTCCTGTTGTGGTGAATTGATTCGTTACGAAGTAATTTTCAGATTGAACTTCGAAGAAAGAAAGAGAGAACGAAAATAAATTTTATTCGACACAAAAGTAATTGAAGGACACAAAATATTTAAACTAAATTTACAGTACAAAAGTATATAGAAAAGGAACAGGAATGCATACAGAACAAGACGGAGTATTTAATAACAATAATAATGACACCAGGAACGAAATATTTATTGAAATAAAAATGTACCAGATGGAAATAAATAAAGAACAACTTGACAGTTTCAAAATTTCATTTAAAATATCGAGATAATAATAATAACTTATTCAGAATTTCAAACATTAATAATTATTTAATAAAACATGCCACTACAAGTTCTAATTGACAATCCTGCAGAGCAAGTACCGTTCTTTATCAATCGTCAAATTTGACAGTTGAGATCGTCAAATAGGATAAAATGCCATTAGATAAGTACTTGCTATGATCGATTCTATGGCAGTTTATCGAATTTGACGATCGATAAACAACGTTACTTGCACTGCTGGTTGGATAAATTGGCAAATAAATAAAAACGGTATCTAAACTATTGACATAAACAAGAATGCCAATATTTTGGTTACCTTTGATTATTCGTGTCCAAAACATCGACCATTCGATCACAGTGTGTAACTCTACCGAGCAGTCGAAGGTTTACTCTGCAAATCCAGTTTCCATATTCATTAGTAAAAACCGAAAAAATGCGACCCAAAAATGTTACGAAAGTTGCACCAACTACAAATAAACCTAAAAAACTATTTCACCTCTACGAGCCAATGCTTATAACTTTACTAATTTTTGGATATGACTTCAATTTCTACAGTGAAAAAACCATTATACGTAGAGCCGCTAAATTATACTGCATCACTCTAGTTTCAGTTATTTCCTTCGCAACTATGATATGCTGTGAAACGCGAGAGATCTCACAAATTTGGTCGTTACTCGAGTATTCATCATCAGTTTTGATAATTCTGTTCTTCAAGAGCAAAATGCGTGCTTTTCTCCAAAAGCTAAGTGAAATCGATGTCTATCTCAGGATTCGACGAAAGCATTACTTCTGGGATAAATACAAAATGTTCATTTTCACTGCTTTGATTTGGGGAGTCAGATCCTGTTATTCCTATTTGTATTGCAACTATTACACATGCTATACAGATTTGACCTTATATTTGTTGAGTATGTTTTCTCCATTTGCTCTCGATTTGAGTCGAGTATGGCGATGTATCGTATTCGATACTGTTAGATATCGATTGACAATGCTCCGAGTGAGGTTAGAAGAGAATCCTGAAGAGAACTTTTATTTGTATGTCAAGAATAATAAAACTTTGAAGGAAGAGAAATTAAAGTTTTGTCTGTATTTGTACAGAAATATTGCAGATTTGGTTGAGTTGGTATCTCCGGAACTGTATGCGTCAGTAAGTACTGATTTTAATACTTTGTAACCATGATAGCCCATGACAGCATGACAGGAAGAAAGGTTCTTGAGTGGAGACCACGAACCGGAAGACGCAGCGTAAGTAGGCCTCCCACTAGATGGACCGACGACATCGTGAGAGTCGCGGGCATCTAGTGCATGCAGATGGCAGGCTGTCGTTCAGTGTGGAGGTCTAAGGGAGAGTTTTATGTTCCGCGGTGGACTTCTTCTGTCTGATGAGGAACCATGACATGAGGAAGTCAAACGCGCCAACTAAATGACTGACTGGGATGTCAGTAAGTCAGTTGGCGCGCTTGACTTCCTCATGTCATGGTTCCTCATCAGACAGAAGAAGTCCACCGCGGAACATAAAACTGCCCCAGGCGGGGGCCTACGGCGAGTGACATGGAATTCGAGCGCTAATCACTGACCTATGTTTTTTTATAACTTGAACTGAGTGAACAAAAATATCATGATGGAAACCATAGCACGGTTGACGGTAGTAGGGTACTTCTTAGTACTAGTGACTAGCTACCACTCTCAAGTTAAAAATCCATTGCCAAGTACTTAACAGTGTGTTCCGGCAGCCTTGAGAGCTGGTTTCTATTCCAGTCTAGGTGCGTTTATTGTTTCCAACCACACTGTTTTTTATAATAATTTGTTATTGTCAAATGCCTTACTTGTAACCATAATAAAAAATGCCAGAAAATTTTAATAAATGTTTATAGCATTTTCTGGATTTATTAAAGTATTTTTATACTGTTTCATAGAACATTGAAATTATTTGTTTTTCAGCTTTTCATGAGTGTGGCTTGCAATTTACCTAAATTGGTTTTAAACGTCTACCACATACTTGCAGTTTTAGAAGGGCTGGTAAGTGCAAATTAAAAATTAATAAGTAATGGCTAGATTCAAAATGTACACTTTATAATATGTGCATAAGATTTAAAATGTGTTAGTGCAGTTCTCAGTTAGTGCACTTCCGACAATGTGTAATTCAAGAAATAACTTTTGACGTCTTTCAAATTTTTAATTTTTAATTTTATTTATTTAAAGAAATTCACATCCTTTTTAAAACAAAACAATAAACTACGAACTTTTTTTTTATTCTCTTTCGAATGGTCTGTTAGATTTTTTCGGAAACATCAGCTCGAAGTCCACTTTTTATAGAGCAAAAAATTACGCGTTTCTAATTTGTAAAACTTGTCCTATAAACTAGGTAAAAATTACTAAGTCAAGATATTTTATGGGAGAAACCACTTGTGTAAACTGACTTGCCTCATATGACGAACATGTTACATTGGTTAATAAAGAATCTGAAATCTGAAATTTGTACCGAATTGCAAATTTATTATTTCCTTCTGCGAACATGTAAGAAGAAAGAAAATAAATTTTATTCGACACCTTTATAAAAACGTATATCTAAAGGATACATCAGTGTTGAATGGGTCCGTCTCAGCATTAATGCTGAAAGTCAAGAACTATCAGCGCTGGTAAGACGTGGAATGCGCTTTCTCAAAGGTCTTTATAACAAGGTTCAACGGGAACGGTTTTAAAACAAGTCTTGAATAATTCCCGGGGCAGGCAATGCACCGATAACACAAAAAGTATTATTTACGCATTTATGTCTATACCTATTGGCAGCAGTTTTATTGTGGATGATTAATTGTTTTGTGTTTGCGGCTTTTTATTTATAAAAAATGAAAATAGTAGTTTGTTTTTATTATAGCGTTTTTTCAACCTTTTAGGAGCCAAAAGAATCGCTCAGCTTTGTAGTGATCCATATCATACAGATATGTGGGTTGTTATTCTCACCATTTGTGATAGTGGAGTTCTACGCCGTTGAAGTGGAGAAGATTAAATTGTTTTTGATACATAGACTTATCGACGAAAATGGTAAGTCAAGCTTTCAGAAAAACGATAAAAAAAACTTAAACGAACATTTCTACCTCCTCATCTGGGAACAATTCAGTGAGTAGAAAGATTCAAATTTCATTCCAACTATGATCCAATAAAACAAAGCCTGGCATTCCTAGACGACACATGCCTACGTCACTGTCCAGTTGCCACTTCATTGCAACAAATTTATTATGCGAACTGCCAGTCTGTGGAATTCGCTGCCTGAGTGGGTGTTCCCCGATAGTTACAATCTGGGTGTCTTCAAGTCGAGAGTGAATAGGTTTCTTCTAGGAAAGTGTGCCCCATTGTAGGCCGCATCATCGCTTAACATCAGGCGAGTTGGCGTCCAAGCGCAAGACTATAAAAAAAAAAAATGGGAAACAAATTTGTAAATTATCTATTAAATAAAATTTCATTGTTAATTTTTTTTGTTTCTTTCACAGATTCAGAGATAAAGAAACAAATAGAACTGTTTCTTCAGTATACACAAATAAGACCGCTCCAGTACAAAATCTGGCGCATCATTTCGATCAACGTGGCCATGCCGCTTGAAATGATCAACCTCTGCACCACCTACGTCATTGTTATTATTAACTTCACGCATCTTTATGGTTAAAAACCTGTATTTTAATATGTGTCCGCATTTCACGAAGGTAACATTTAAGTCATATAAATAATCACACAAGGTTATAAGGAAAGGGTAAGCTATGCTAAGCCGAAAAGAGTTCACTATAGTCATCATTATGGATAACCTTTCCTATTAGACCAGCTGCAAGATGGGACGAGGGTCGAATCTGGACTAGATTAGCACAGAACCGAGGCAGATGGCATAGCAAGAGAGAGGCCTATACCCAGCAGTGGGATAAGGAAGGCTGTGGATGATGATACCAACACTGAAATCGCGAAAAGATATCAGCTGTTTCATAGAAAACGGTCATTGAGACTCGGCAAAATGTATGGAACAGCTGATATTTTTTCGCGATTTCAATGTTAGTCCCATAGTAAAAGTTGTTCACAATGATAAGTATACCGAACCCCTTTCGACTTTGCATACCCTTTACTTGTAACCCTGTTTAGTAGTTTACTCACGAATATTCAAGAGTTAACACATGTTTGCACATGCACTTTTAACGGGAAAGTGTCCGTATTAACTAAATACAAGCAAACTAACACCTACCACAAATAATACCCATAATTAGCTACCTAATCTACTTATAGTAAATATTTGGATAGATCATAGACCATAGTAGGTAAAAAAAAAATAACTCAAGGCCAGCACCAGTTGCCAGCGTACCCAGTATGCTGGCGGCATTACCACGCTGAATAGAAATGCTTATTTGTTTAGCCATATTGTTCACGTTTCACTTATGAGGATTCCGTGACAAATCACAAAACAGACTTCACAGTGTCGTTATAGATGTGATCACAGATTTGTAGTTGAGATGAGACTCCGATGAGTAGTAGATTTCTATTTATTTTTACGTTATATAATGATAGTTAGTAACTTTGATTTTGACATAATTTTCTAACTACACAAAATTTGACATCTCAAAGTTGTTGCCATTCTTTGTTTACATATTGTATGATAGTTAATCTTTTGGGATCGCAGATAATTTTAGCACTGTAAAATTTCTTTAGTTTTAGGTTGATACAACAGAATGAATGCCTTTGTCGTCGATTTTAAAGGCTTTTTTTGATAGAAATAATTACGAAATACATAATGGCGAACTGGTGGTCAAAGGCAGACTTATCCGCGTTAAAAAATCGTTTTAGAGTTTAATCCTAGATTACGCACTCTTATAATATAATACTGATATTTTTCTGCTCGAAATATTAGGCAAAAATTAATGACAATGTAAAAAAAATATCTTCATTGAATAGTAAATCTTTTTCGAGATGATTTCCGAATAACACAAACTCTTTTATATTATTTCCTTCAAATTTTGATACCAACCTTGCCTTTTATGGCGAGTTCTTCAATAAGCTTTGAAGTCGATGTTTGATGGACTGGAAGCACATCGGCTTAACGATTCGGAACTCTCAAACTTCGCAAATCCTTTTATGATTGTTTAGCAAATGTTTTCTGTCTCGATTGTAGAATCATTTTCTAAGACATTTACGCAGTCAATGGGTTTTGTCGTCTTAATGATCATCCTCTTATAATCGGGGTATTTGGAAAGATTATGTTACTCCAAGATTATGTTGCTCATTATTATAAACATTTTTATAATGAAACTAACCCTAAAATCAGGTAAAACTCAGCATTAACCGATTTCAAAAAAGGAGATCTCAATTTGGTTTTATTTTTTACTAGCTGCGCCTCGCGGTTTCACCCGCGTAGTGATGAAAATTGTGATGATGATGATTATGGTGATGATGATGATGAAAAGTAGCCTATGTCACTTTGCAGCCCTTGAACTATACCCATCCAAAAAATCAGGTCGATCCGTTGCTCTGTTGTTGCGTGAAAGTGGAACAAACAAACCAACAAACTTTTCGCATTTATAATATTAGTATGATCTCTGTTACCTCCAACGAACGGCTACGTAGTAGCTTTGCCTAGTCCGCGGTTACCTCAGAACTCCGAAATTTGAAAATGGAATCTATATGTTTAGAAAATGATTTCCAAATCGGTTTTTAAATGACGCAGTAAAATAGTATGGTTTTTAAATCAAAATAAATGGAAAAATATTTCATCCAAGTATATTTTTTTAACATATTTACTAAAGTTATAAGATTATTTACGGGATATTTACCGTGGTAAGGTTGTGGAATGAGCTCCCGATATTTCGGCGCAGTTACATGCATCATGTTCACGGGAAGACTGAAGTATGCGGGTGGTTGGTCGAACAGTTAAAAAGTTAGGTGCAGACATAACGATCTACCCTCTTTCTTAGTCTTTTGCTACGGTTATCACTGGAACTCGAACTCGAACTCATATAACTTTAGTGAACAACCGTGATAGTTTAAAACAGTGTTTTATGTTTACTAATATTGAAGTCGGTTTTTTATATTGATTATTATCTAAACCATAAAGTGTGGTGGTGTGTAAGTGTGTGTGTGTTAACCAATACTTCAAATATTAAAACGAACATTATAATAGTGCAAAACGTATAAAAACTGAAAAACTCATCGAGATACAATACATATAGAGTCACAATAGTGCCAAAAAATCCAAACCAAAACTCGGTGCACGCTACTAATTGCGCAGTCTTTTTGGTTAGTTACAAGGTAACCGTGATCCGACTACAACGCGTGATGCCAGAGCTACGATGACATATCGGACAACTAACGTTGAATACTATACAAGCGACATAACATCTAAATTGGAGTAAATGTGACATTGTGAAGTATATAATTGATACAATGTATGTACAAAGACGCTCGGACGTTTTTGAATGAATTCGCCGAGAGATTGTGACTCTATAAGGAATTGTATCTCGATGGAAAAACTAGAATAACGTATGATCTTTTTGAGAAGATTCTAAATGTAGAATAGTTAAAAGCTCTTCAATATTAATCTCAGCATAAGCGAAATAGCAGAATCACGTTGCTATTTAGCAAAATTCAAAAGCAGAATGCATTATTTACTGTCTAGACCGATAGTCTCAGATGCAATTAATCACGGGTTTTTGTTACAGCACCGTGGAGCACTTAGCATAATTACACTGTATTTACTTTGGATTTAGATGTAAGATAGCGAGAGAATGATGTTGGAATTTCCTTGATAACTCTGGTATAGGTAATTGTGGTCTTGATATAAAGATTAAGGATTTAACTCAAGCCTAATTTTGCACAAAACTCTAACCCCCTTATTAATAAACGTGGAGTAGTCTTGGAATAGTTACGCCGTGTTTTGTCTTCTTCCCTCTTTCACATTTTGAATTCGATCGAAAAAGACAAAAGACAGAGTAACTATTCCAAGGCTACTCCACGTTTATTAATAAGGGGGTAAAAGTATACCATTAAAAAAAATAACCACATGATGGACAGACGACGTATAAGGGACCGCAGAAAAACGCTAGATGCAGGCCGCTTCTAATTCAATGGTGGAGGTCAATGTTCAGCAGTGGACGTCCTATGGCTGAAATCGAGAAAAAATATCATGCATACGAAAAGAAAAAAAGCTAAAGAAAGTGGCATCACTAATGATTAAGGGAAAGTCGGAATAACATCTTAAAGATCGTAGCTGAAGATGTTCCTGGTTTTGTGCTGGTGATGACTGAGTAGAAAATATAACATTATTCTTTACCCGTTCGTTTTTAGTGCAGAAGTTCCGGTGATGTGAAGGTGGAGGTGTTCAGGTGGGTGTCCCCTGGTAGTTACAATATGGGTGTCTTCAAATCGAGAGTGAACAGGTTCCTTCTAGACAAGCGTGCTCCATCGTAGGCCGCAGCGCAGGCCTACTTATAATTTAAAAAAACTAAAACGCGTCATATCTTCGAGCACACAAAACCAATATCTCTATTTACATTTAATTTAAAATAACGCGTGATTATTCAAACGAGTGCCTTCTTCGGAATAACAAGGAAAATGGCGCAAAATCAACACTTATTATCTAGTGCTTAATGTAGTAAGAATATCAACAGGAGCTGTGAAAACATTTGGAATGGATAAGGCTTAAAAACTCCGCTTTACAATTCCCACTTTGCATGTCTCCATCTTGTATTTATGATGACGTCACCTTAGTGAATATCCCTGAACTTATTATCTGATTAACATATTAATAGATTAATCAAGTAGGTATATATTAAGGTTATTTTTGCTTTGGCTGGAATCGACTCCAAAAATAACTGATTATAAATTGTAAATATATAAGTAGGTAATATAATTATGTATTCATAATTTCGTTGATTGTCCTTTAATGCTCATTGCTTTGAAGTTATATTAATATTATTTTCAATTTGTAAATGAAGGTTTAGTCATGAAGTCGGTTCTTTTTTTTCTAAAAATTATCGTTACAACACATTTGCTCAAAAAGTGCACTTACGAAGCCTGTATACATCGTTCGAAAGTTAAACATTATGGATCATACAACGGAGCGTGCGGTAATGAAACGCATCATACAACGGAGCGTGCGGTAATGAATTTTACCGCACGCTCCGTTGTATAGCACCGTGCGTGTACTTTACGGTATTTTTTTAATTTCCATTTTTTGTTTTTTTCTCGCAAATGTGTCGTAAAACGTTGTATGGCACACGTGCGGATTGGTTATTACAAACTCGTGACTATGGTAAGCCCTCGACTTCGTCTCGGGCTTACATTCGTCTACTCGTTTGTAAATAACCAACTTACCGCACTTGTATCATAAATAACTATTATTGCTATGCGTCATCGGGTAAAAACTAGAGCTGGCCTCAACACAAAGAGAGAGAAAGCTAAATTAATAATAGGATTTAAAATAAAGAAGAGAATATAAGCAGACAAGTCTTCTTCCTTCCTTGTCCGAAGGTCTTCCCGCTGAGGTTCAACGAGAAGCGTTTCAGAAAGGGTGTCTTCAAAGGTACCTCTCTGGACTGGTCCTAACAGACCGGAAAGATCAACATCGCTAGTGTTGCAGGTGTGCATAGGCAGAGGTTTCTGCTTACCATCATGCGAACTGCAAGCTTGTCTGTCGCTCTTTTTATAATATTAAAAACTAGTTCTTTATAAAACCATATCCATAAATTTACCTTTTCTTCCTTCACCAAACAGTGTCCCAAAGAGACTGTAACACAGTCCATACTTCCCGCTTCCTTTATCTCTGTGTTATTAAGAACTCGACTCATGCAATATCCGGAGTAATACAGGGTTCCTATTCTCGCTTGCTCGTGATTATCTTGGTTACTCTCACTCATCTTACATTTTCAATAAGATAGAAAGTGATGGTGATCATCTCGACCGAGCGAGGTTAGGTCCAAAAGTTCAACGTTCCATAGTTTCATTATTTAAGTATTATGGTCCGGCCTTATCGCGCTTAGCTTTCTTTTCATTGGCAGTTTAGAAGTTTCAGCGCGCGTCTGACTTTTGTTAGTGTTTTCTGTATTTTCATTGAGATGGCACAAAGATCTGCGATAATCTAGAAAATGAAACGAAGTTTAGGATTTATCAGCAGTTTGATTTTAAGAGAGACAATAATAGAGCAGTTTATTAAAATACGGTGTTTTATTCAAAACTGGTAGTCGCTTGAAACGACTCAGCTTATTCACATCGGGTGAGATGGCAGTAAGGCACTATTAAATTTTTTATAAAATAAATCCAGGAATATTTTTTTTCACACATTTTTTTGAAGTGAAAACTTCTTTAGTTTGAACTGAACACTGAACTTGCGTGACCGTCACGCTCAATTACGCGTTCGGGTAAAGTCGGCTAGAGTCGACTAAGGGAGTGAGAGAGATAGTATATGGTCAACCTTGATGAAGTTTTCACTTTGGTCCATTGATGTAATTGCTTCGGTCTAATCTTGTGGTCTTAAGCACACATTTAATTTTGTCGGTTGCTTAACTCCATTGCTTAGGTAGCTCTCTACTTACACTTACATGGTCACAAATCTCCAAACCAAGTTAATTTGAATGACAATACCTATTGTCTAATCACATGAAAACACTCAGACGAAGAACATTGCCATACATTCGCTTCAAGCCAATCCATTTGCACATGAAGGAACCTTTGGGTTAATTGTCGAAATCACACTGTATTTTACCATTTGTATACAAATCTATCAAGTGATTTTCAACCTTATTCCAGTCTTAAGAACGATCTTCAGTTATCTTGTCAAGTCTTTCATGAACGTGGTATTAGAACAACATATTTTGCAGCTGTTATTTATTTTTTCTGTGATTTTGAACTTTGAAATAAACAGGATTAGGTTCATGGTATATTTGTAGTGTAAAGCTGTAATGTGCTGTTTGTAAGGTAGTGTCAATCCAAAATACGAGTATTGTTCATTTCACGAGCCGTGAGTGAATTGGTTGTGAATTTTGAAGGGTTTAGAAAATTATTGCTAACAATGAGCGCGGCTTCCAAAGTGTCATTTTAGTATTATTTGTCTCTCGCTAGATGGCATTGGTGACAGTTTTGGTAACAGGAAGTTTCAGTTTCTGTTTTTTTAAATCTTTACAGACAAACTTCTGTCATTCGTTTTTGTATTACACGACTGAATGCAATTTGTTTGGATAGAAATGAGTGTGAGTACCTAAATAATTCAAAATACGTGCCTATCACAAAGTTAGTAATTATTATGTAATTTTGCAGGATTTTGTATTTTTTTTAATCTATTTACGTTGGCTGAACGAAGTTTTGCACTGCCATGATAAAGTTTAAAAAGTAAAACCATAAATTATGCGAGCGCCATCTCTTGACGATGAAAGAACTAATACTGATGCCAAATAGAAATCTGCTCATTCCCTCATTTTGTCTTCGTACTAGATCCACTTCACTATAAAAATACCCTTTTGCTTTTTTATCCATTTTTTTAACGGCGTATTCTTGAATAAATAAAACTAGTAGGTATGTTTTTTTCTTTTTCAACTGAGTGACTAGAGGAGTCAATTGCTCGTAAAATTTGAACAAAACCCAATATCCGTTTTGAAACCGTCATTGACAAAAAACATGAAAAGAATACCTACACCTCCCAACAAACTACCGAGTAACCGAAACCAATTTTCTTTTCAAACAAAACACAACCCCAGAAAAGTTTCTATTGTTACGTATGTACATAGTTAGCCACCTCAAAACATATTGGTATGTGCGTATGTATGGAAGAAATTTCAAAATAATAAGACCTCGTGCGCAAGTAATATGATATTTTAAAAAGAAAAACCATTAGTATGTACAAACTACAGAAAACTTTTACGGTTCCGTACAATATTGTATTTAAATTAAACAAAACCAAGCTCCAAATTATCATTAACTTAAACTAAACAAGCTTTTAAATGTAGTAAAATTTATTTATATTATTATAGTTCATATATTATAGTATCGCATAATTTAAAAAAGTTTTTTTTTTTTTTTTTTAAATCACCCATTTATATTGAATAGGTATAATAAAATTGTTTATAGCATAAATTTCACTTTCATACGTACCTATTAACATTCTTATCTCAAATTTTTTAATGCAAATTAAGAAAACGGTTGGTTGTGAATTTAAATTTCAAATTAATTTATTTTTCAAGAAATTGTATGGGTTCTATCCATACATGTATCCATCCCTCTATGTATATGGAATGGTAGGGCTTTATACATTAGAATTAAGGCGGAAGATGCAACTCATTCTACACTATTATCTTCTACTTCCCAATAAAATTAACAACCCTTGTGTGGTGAGCGAGCTGCGTCTGCTGGCGCCATGCGACTACATGCGAGGCTGTGACGCCGAGCGCGGGCCGCGCCGCATGCGCCGCCTGCTGGAGCTGCCCCCGGGGCTGCACACTGTTCGCGCTTATAACGCGCCCACACCGAGATTCATACAACTTATGAATAGCATACTTTCTCAACAACCTGATCTGGATATATTTTTTGATAAGATGGGCAAATTCAGTTCTGTCGTCCTTGCCCATTTAAGCTGCAGCATGTAATGTTTTGGATTATCTGTTAGTTATATGCTTAATTTGTAATAAAGAATAAAGAATAAAACAAAACACTGACTGATGTTAATATTTCTGCCAGTACATTTCTGGGGGTTTACTGTCTTTATTTTTGCTAGTATTGAACCCTAAAAACGGACATGTGAAGACCTTTAAAACGACGTCCCCGAGGGTACGCAATTTAATTTGCCAAGACTCTATTGAGTGAAATCCAAAACATATTGAACGTGATACACGAAAATAAAAAGCTTTGAAGTGATCCAATTTCTTTTTCTTTTTTGTTGTAAAATATTGGCTTCGTTTTCGGACGGTCCGTTTATTCCATGTGGCGTGAGAGGATTTTTTAGTTTTTAAAGGTACAATATTATTTTGTAATATGACATAGAATACTTCAAAAATAATCCTGTCTTTTACCGTTGTAATAAGTAAAGAAATGTGAATATTTTTTTTTACAATGTACATATAATGGTAATACTTTTGAAGTTCTTGCCGGTCAAGGGAGTTTTGGCGCCAACGCGGAAAAAACATGTCGGCTCGTTGGATAATTTTCCTAAACTTCTGTATTTTCGAGTGTTAATGTGTACTAAATGGTGAATTATTATTCATTAAGTGCTCGTAAACGTGCTCGAGTGTGGGCAAGTGATATAACGAGGTGAAACGTGTCTTTTCGTGTTGTTTCCAAAACTCCATAGGAGCCTCTTGTAAAGTCTCCACCACTTTACAGGGGCATGAGTTCGACTTGACCAAGACTTACTTAGCTTGACTCTGACTGTGACTATGACTTGTTTGACGCTATTAAGACAAAGTAAACTGTTTAATATTATGAGTAAAGGACAATGAATCCAGGCTCAAGAAAATTAAAAAATAAAAAATAAACTTGCCGTTCAAAGTTGAATAAAAATTAAGTACCGATATAGAATGATTGGTTTAATAGATTTTTTTATCAAAGATGACACTATGGGTCATTTTTTAATGAAGATTTAGTCAAATGAAACGTGAATTTAATAAAATGACAAAATACAATAAAAGGTAATACTTTTGAAGTTCTTGCCGGTCAAAGTTGATTGAAAATTATGTAGCGATTTATAATGATTAGTTCGATAGATTATTTTATCAAATATGACACTATAGGTCACTTTTTAATAAAGGTTTGGTCAGATATGACCTTGTCAGTCATTGGCCTGTTCTTGAGGCTATATTTTAATTTTAATACATTGGTCAACCATCTTTAACAGTATTCTGGACTCCTCCGATACGGGATCAGCAAGCATAAGGTTACCACCCAACATCTCTTAAATTTTTGGTATTCTGGCAGAAATCAAACCTTTCAGTATCCTTTCGGACACACTCCATCACAACGTGACACACGTCTTCAATGACCTATTTACTTACATCAATGCACGTCTTCCATTATCCTACACTTGATGCAGATTGATGAGTCTGATTTTCCTATCAGATGGAGAAATCTGTATAGTGGAATGTGACTGGACCAAAGCTTCATGGCCGTTACAACTATTGGTAACTTGAAAATCTAATTAAATCTAAAAACAAAATGATATACTTGTTATTACATTATTTACATTACATATTAACATTAAAAAAATCTGACTAATAGAAACTTGATTCATAATGATTGGCGCGATAGAAAGATTTATTAATTATTATTATTTAATTAATAAAACGGCATTAAGCCAATTACATAAATTACCTACAGTTAAAAATATCAAAATAAAATAAATTACGTATCACAAATTCTTAAATATCTAAAAATATGTCTATTTTATAATAAATCCTTAAAATTGAAATTGAATTATAAAATGAACATAGATTGTCATGTGTTCTTCTCACAATGCGCCAACCATAACGATCACAGAAAAGAGAAGTAAATAGAATGGAAATGAGAAGGAAAATCTGTTACTAGGCATATGATTGAACCTTGATTGAACATTCTTATTTACATCAACGCGTCGAACTCCGCATCACAGTTGCTAACTGAATTCGAATGACTGACGTTTCGTTTATACGGGTGCAACTGGCTACAAAAAAAAAACTTACAAAATTGCCTTGACAGCCGTTCTAATTACAACATTTTTTTTTCTTTTCTGCGGTAACGACATTAAGACCGACCACCTGAAGATGCCAATACATTATTTTAAACGTGTGCTAAGTAAGATATTCAGCTATGAAACCATTGTTATACTATAAAAAGCTTTGTTACTTTTGAGAAAATCAAACACAGAATCGGGTTAACTTTTCTATCGAAGTTTGACATCTTGCTCCTCTAAATTTATATCCCTATTTATCACAGATATACACAACCAGATCGGCAATATATTTTAGTGAAAGAGACAACTTGATATGGCTCAGTACAAGTACGAAAAGGACATAAATAGATTTTGTTGTCCTTATCGGCGTGACCTGTTTTTGGTACCTCAAGTGTCAAAATCTGTAATAATCAGTGACAAACAAAACGGGTCTGAATTATATTTATTGCCTTTTTTTGGTGATTAAATGTGATAAATGCGTGTTTCCTCTGAGAAATAATTGTAAAAGATATTTTACAATGGTTAGTTGTAGCATTTTGGGCAGCAAGAAGCGCAGTGAGCGAAAATACGATGAAATATTATTTCACACGTAAGTAAACATATAAAGCTTGTAACGATCACCTAAATAAATTCAGGATATCAATTCGCAAATATTTTATTCATAATTAGTCAGTTTTTAGGTCGATTTGTGGTCTAATTCTATGAATTTTATCAAATTATTCACTTAGAAAATAAATTATGAATGTTGCCAGTTTATGAAAGAAATTACCCACCGCAACCAACATAAATTATTCGTTCTGCAGGTTTCCAACTGATCCTGTCACATTGCTGAAAAAAGCTGGCACATTGCAAGAAGTACAAAATACCGACCCTTTTTGCCCATATGAATATGGTGAATGTTAATATTAAATATATATTAATGAGGCCACAGTTATGAAGCTGGAAAAGCAA
This sequence comes from Agriopis aurantiaria, assembly GCA_914767915.1. NCBI lineage: Eukaryota > Metazoa > Arthropoda > Insecta > Lepidoptera > Geometridae > Agriopis > Agriopis aurantiaria. The sequence continues at coordinate 12,468,979 of OU612001.1, read as the reverse complement.
AAGGCGATTTCGGCGAACCGATTCAAAAAGCTACGCGCTGTTCGTGAAATTTGTACTGTAAACATTAAAGAGTCTATTTATCTAATTATTTGGAATGTTATACATAATTCCATTCATGAAAAAACTAAACTGACCAAGCGCGAGTCGGGCTCGCGCGCTGAGAGTTCTTTACAATCACAAAATACAAAAAGTTGTGCAAAAAGACAACGCTGTTACGCTGACGCTGACAGGCTGTCACCCATCCAAGTACCGACCGCGCCCGACGTTGCTTAGCTTAGTGGTAAACAGAAATTTGTCACTGACTCGCACTTGGCCAGTGTTTATTATTTGTTGTTTTACTTATGTTCACTATAATCCGCTAAATTTGACGCTTGTACGGATTACCGTTTTTACACTAGAACAAATCCAAAAATACGTTTAACGTTTGTTGCATGGGGGCCCTTCCTTTGCCCTTCCGTTTTAACTCTTTGACTTTTTTATTATTTTTAATTAATCATAAAAAATCATGCTATGGTTACTTTACAACCCTTTTTCTAGTACTATATTCTAATCCTAACAAATAATTATAATAAAAACGCAAGTAAGTTTGTAACTTTCTGTCTGTTTTTTTACGAGGAAACGGCTAAGTCATGGTATAATAATATACTCCGCCAGGTATAGCAATTCGAGAAAAAATGTTTACGTGGGCGTCCCGCAATGATGTCATGATGTCAATTTACAACAGGTTCGAGAGAGATGACGATACACCACGTAACAGCTGATTGAATAAAGTGGCAACTGGACAGTGACGTCATTGCGGGACCACTCCCAGATTGCTAGACCTTGTTTTCTTAGATCATGGGCTAAGTCAAATTTTGTCAGGACGATAGGGTGTGTCATGAGGACAGACAACGTACTTTTCTTCCCAGAAAATTGCAGGTAGCTCCGCGGGTTGCAGCAGCTAGTGTATAAAATATAAATATTTAAAAGGTAGTATTGTTTCCAAAGTACTCATTGAAGATTCACACCCATCATAGTAGGTAAATTACCCTAACTTATAGCAAATCATTTTAATGTGGCAACACACCTTGTTGAAGCGAGAGGCACTGAGTTAGCCACGCTCATTGAAAATCTATAGGTAGTAGATCTGTGCTATTTATAAACAACTAGCTGACCTGACATACGTTGTCCTGTCTTAGAACTGTCAAACACGCAAAGTTAAAAATGTAAATCTTATTTTTTTACACCTTGGGTTACATTATTGGAGTTTTAGTAAGGACCCCAATTTTTTTGGAAAATATAATATAGCCTATGTTACCCGGGGATAGTGTAGCTACCCAACAGTGAAAGAATTTTTCAAATCGGTTCAGTAGTTTTGGAGCCTATTCAATGCAAACAAACAAACAAACAATCAAATCTTTCCTCTTTATAATATTAGTATAGATATACGCCTAATTATCAATCATTCCTACAACTATACTTCATTTATATTGCCTTAGCACATCTAAACAACAAAAAATTATATCAATTTAAAATAAAAGAAGTCATGTCACATTCTAATGAATACAAAAATTAATTTCCAAACATCAAAGATAGCTCATTTGCCAAAGAGAACAAAGTGATTAAATTTTAATAGGCGTTATATCAAAACGCTGGGACGCGTCGACGCGTGACCAATTCAAAGGGAACATTCCTTTGACCAGATCGACGCGTTTTATTTTTCATTTCGTACAACAAAGATATTGCCGTCATTGCACATAGTGTGCACATAGAGCACTCCGGATCCAAACCGAAGTTATTTTAATTTATTTTTATTTGTAGTTAATAAGTACTAATTACTATAATATCAATCAATGCATTTTTGTTTTTAATTTAAATTTTTGTTGTTTTTAATTATTTATTTGTTGTTTAATTTTAATTTTAAATGGTGTAGAATCTTATTGATCAATGCATTTTGTGTTTAATTTAAATTTTTGTTGTTTTTAATTATTTATTGATTGTATATTAATTTGATGTAGTATGTTGTAAAATAAGTATGGACATTGTCTGAAATAAAATGATTATTATTATTCCTTTATTTCAATATAAACACGGGTCTAGCCCGGACATTTGGTAGGCATTGGTGGGGCCGAAGCCAACACCAAGAGGCCCCGTTGAATATAAAATACAATATTATTGAATGTGTATAAAATGGATTATAAAACTATTGTACAGTATAGGATATAAAACATTATTATTATTGCAAAAACAATGGCCGATGTAAAGTAATTTTTTGAAAGAATAATTAAATCCAATTCCAAGACTATGCCTACATGTACAAACATAAACTAATAAGTAGGAAAATTACAATTAAAACAGAGATTGAAATTCCTCATCAAAACCTTTGATGAAAGGAACCACAAACCAAATCGTGTATCTCTTCTCTTCTCTATCTCTATCTCTACATAGTATAAATTAGTCACTTTCCGCGTCTGTCTGTCTGTCTGTCTGTATGGCCGCTAACTCCTACTAAACCACGCAACGGATTTTGATGCGGTTTTCACCATCAGTTAGATACATTTTCACGGAAGGTTTATATGTATAACAAGCAACCCGCCCCGGCTTCGCACGTAAATTACACCCGTGCGAAGCCGGGCGGGCAGGTCGCTAGTTAATTATATTTTAGTTTGTAAATTTTATCGCAAAGCGCTGAATTAATTTCGATATAACTTATATAACCACCTCTGAAGTATGTACGACCTACCAAAAAAAGGATTACCTAAATCAATTCCTAATTGGCGAGTAATCGCGTAACAAACATAAAAAAAAACAGTCAAATTGATTATCTTTATTATATATAAGGATCATCATCATTGTTTCAGCCATAGGACGTCCACTGCTGGACATAGGCCTCCCCCATCGAACTCCAAAAGGGCCGGTTGGGTGCGGCCTGTATCCAGTGTAAGCGTAGCTATATAAAGTTAGCTACTCCTTATATATACAAGCTTGCGGTCCGCCTGATGGTAAGCAGAAACCGCCGCCTATTGACACCTGCAACACTAGCGGTGTTGTTAGTGCTTTGCCAGCCCGGTGAGCCCCTAACGGTTATTGACACCCTTCTTAAAACGCTTCAAGTTGAAGCTCGGCGGAAAGGCCTTTCGGGGAAGGACATTCCATGCCTTGCAAGTCCGCGGAAGAAAAGAGCTGAAAAATCGGACTATATCTTTCTTTCGTCGGTTAAAAATACGTAAAATTTATAATTTAGGCACCTTGTGTTGGCGTTGATGGCATCATTGGAATGAATTATATTTTGAGGAGTATTGGCGCCAACGCGGAAAAAACATGTCGGCTCGTTGAATTATTTTCCTAAATTATATAACGAGGTGAAACGTGTCTTTTCGTGTTGTTTCCAAAACTCCATAGGAGCCTCTTGTAAAGTCTCCACCACTTTACAGGGGCGTGAGTTTGACTTGACCGTGACTTACTTAGCTTGACTCTGACTGTGACTATGACTTGTTTGACGCTATAAAGACAAAGTAAACTGTTTAATATTACGACTAAAGGACATTAAAACCACAGTCATGAAAAAAAAAATATTGTAATAAAAAAATAATTTTGAGCTCTTTTTCACGCCCAATGTGACATAGGCTACATTTCAGACGGGTATTATGTGTTTCTTTTAATAACGCACTTGTTTACAATCATTTTCTTACGGAGCCGGCCGATTTGAGGCTTTATCGGGACTTGGCCTGGCGATATACGGAGGCGTCTGGTGTCCAGAATGCTGGCTTTTATTTTGCCCAGAAATTAAGTATTGCCTTTCACCGTGGCAATGCCTCCAGCATTCTGAGAACCTTTCTCTCCACTAAAGTCTCTTATTTTGTTAATTTAAGTTTTTGATTTTAAGTTTTCGTTTATTTTCTGTTTTTTAAGTTTTGCATAATAAAATTATTAAGTGTCAATTGCCGGCTTTAAGTCTTTATCCCAATAGTTATCAAAATAAAAGTCACTTAATTATGATAACTGAATTTTTTGACTATTTATTATTTTGACTGTTTTGTATGTTTTAATGTAATTTCTTTTTTATTCTTATATTAGAGTAATAATTTTAAAAGAGTGTGTTCAGCGCGGTGAGCCTTTTAGAGCCCAAATACTATTCAACACTTCCCCGGGGTAATAAAAACCGTATTTCGAGACCTTATGGTTTATTTTACTCAACAGAATTTTTCTCAATCTACAAACACCTACCAATCAAGCCTACTAGTTACCGGAGAATCTCATCTGCGCGATTCAGGAATTGAGGCTCCGGCGCAGCAGACATCTATAATTTCTCAGGTGAACTAAGTAGGCTCGATTGATAAGGTTCGTATTTTGTATATGCGTGAAGCGCGCAAACAGAGTGGTAATATAAATAGCACAAACTATTGGTTGTGCCGAATTGAGATATATATATATATATCATTTTATTGCTTTTTATTTTTCTGTGACGTGTAACTGTTGTTTGTCTATACTAATATTATAAAGAGGAAAGATTTGTATGTATGTTTGTAACGAATTGGCTCAAAAAGTACTAGACCGTTTTTAATTTTTTTTTCACCATTTGAATACTCAAATTAATTAATTAATAATTAATTTTCATTATTACAGATTAATATAGAAAGAAAGAAAGAAAGAAAAGAAAGAAAATAAATTTTATTCGACACCTTTACAAAAACTTATATCTAAAGGATACAATCAGTGTCGAATGGGTCCGTCTCAGCATTAATGCTGATAGTCAAGGACTATCAGCGCCGGTTTTCAGACGAACCCTTGAGTTTACACTTAACTTAACACTTTATAGGATATTTAATAGGCTATATATCTATAACCGTGTGGAGCCGGGGAGGACCGCTAGTTATTAATAAAATACTATGACTATGTCTACGGTTTACAAACTTAATAGTTCGTGAAGCAACAATGACGCTTTCTGAGTACAATTTCGTATTAGCACACCGCCCAGAATACCAAAACACCAGCCACCCTTCCATTAAACTTGCAACAAGATAAAACGCACGTCTTACATTAACAGTTAACAGTTTACAACTCATCATGAGGACGGCTGTTTAAATCTTACTTCTGACGATGATCTGTTAATTTTAGGGGTGGGGCAAGTGTCCGGCTTATTATTATCCGGCAAAACAAACAACAAAACAAAAACAAAAAACATAACTAACTACTAACTAACCTACTAACCAGAGTTCTGACTACTAATGAACTTTTGTTAATTATAAAAGTTAATTAACCGGCCACCTCTTAATAGCAGCTTCTGTACATCATAATTAACAACTTATTAAACTATATACGACTATATACGGTTATATACGACTTCTGAAATAATTCATTCACCTGCTCGAAAATGTAAGGAACAGTTGAATTTTGCAAATTGTCAATGATCGTAAAAACAGAAGTTGTTTGGTGTGGTTTACAAAAGTTTGTTCTTTAAAGGTGTCTGGGTAATTAAAATTACTCCTGTATAACTTTATGTTCCTAATTTAATAATAGGCTTGCATCTTAATTTTCATAAAAATTTTATTTTATTCCATTTTAATTTCAATTCATTTACTATTATCTAAATTTAATTAAACTTATATAATATATTATCTTTAACTATCACCATTGAAGAGCACTAGTTATCACGACACAGGGAATCCTATAGCGATAACTAGCGACTGTAATTAGTTATAGTAAGCATGCTAATTTTAATTTTAATCCATAAATTTTTTGTACATCATATTTTAATTAATGTTAAAACTAAATATTGTACTGAATATTATTATGGCATATTAATATTATATAGTGGCAATTTTTTATTATTATTAAATGTATTATTATTATTTGACCGCCAACTAGCCTGATGAGTTACGCAGGACAGGCACAGGAACGTAAAAGATGGCACGCTGAATAGGATATCTAATAAGGAAAATTGTTGGTAATAATGATAATAACGTCTACTCATATCGTAGACCAGCTCAATCACAATAGCTCCGATTTTTTCATTTCTACAGGGTTACACGAAACTTGCGCGTGCATTTAAATTGCACCGTTGATACTATAGTCAGAGTAACCGGCTTTACGAGAGTATGATTTCCGCATAATAAAAAAATGTATTCACAATATTTTTAGTATCGCATCAAACTATGGGCGACGAGGACCATTCTATTCGAGGGACAAGCCTGTAGATTAGGTATTTTAGTATTTATATGTATAAATATGTAATTGGGGATCGCTTGAAGTACCATTGGCCGTCGTGGTCTATAGATAGATGCTTTAAGCGATCCCGATGTAATTAGTTAGTTATAGTATTTAATAAAAAAAAATAGTTTAAATATGTTATTAGATTTACGGGAGTGGCATGGTCGAATATCGACAAAACTCGTTAAAAAAAGAATTTAAAAAAAAAATATTTTTAGTAATACCTAATTTTAAAATCGACAATAAAAGCTGCGCTGCGAATGGATGCGATTATCAAGAGACAGGGGAAAGTGGCATAAAAAAAGGAAGCATATACCCAACAGTGAGTTACTCAAGGATGATGACGAAGATAAAAATCTGGTTGGATGAGTTTGTTTATTAATATTTCACAGCGAACATCGAAAATTATTTGGACGGACGCATTATAAATCCTTACAATATCATATCATATCATATCACCATGCTGACTCAGTGAATGTTGGTAAATGTCATATGTCTTTGCACTTTTGAGGTTTTTGGACTTATCAGTCAGTTTCGATGTCATCATTCTGATTTACTTAAGTGCTAAAAAAACTGAGGATTGAATTGGGTGCTGTCAGATTGTAAAGTGCACATGTTACCGCTCGCCCTTCATGGCTCTTAATGAAACTTACCCGGCCAAAATAACATCTCTAACCAGAACATCCCTAGTTAAATCTAACCAACGAGGTTCCGTTAATGAGCACTCTGGTGATTAACATTTCATCTGCTGGTTTACGAGTAATTAGAGATTAAGGTTGAGAAACGAGCCCTCTAAAAACTGAAGTGTTTGTTTTATATCAAATGTAATTTGGGATGTTTGTGATTATTAAAGTTTGTGGAATAACGACAATCCTGCCTGCACCTGATGTTAGGTTAGCATTAAGACGATCTTTTCCAACTTGCAACATTCCAAAACAACAATTTTGGTCATTCTAGTGTGTCTACTTCCATGGTTAGCTTAAAATTATAAAAATGGTGTCATAACAAAATTGAATGTTTATCTAGGAAACACCAAAGACCGAAACACGATTAAGGACATTTTGCTCGATGGAAAACAAAAGTAACACTGATTGGCGCCTTTTATCTGTTTTTTTTTTGGATTCATTCAAATACTTATTTATTAAATTATGTCTGCGGTATCTTAATATACAGATTTCTTATTATGAAGGAAACCGCAAAGGTACATTTTACAGTACAGCTATGCTTTTCGAATAATATAAGAAAACCTCAAAAATATATGTAGTGAAACGATATCGCTTTCCATCAGGCGAGATTGCGGTCAAACGTTAGCCTAGTCCGAAGTAAAAAAAAAACTACTGGTTTATAAATTCAAATAGGTTCAAAGGTAACGAACGCAAAACGTCATAAGGGCGACTTTGGTACATCTATACTAACAACTTTTGTTCTACAAGTTTTCGAAATTCACGAAAAAGAAACATTTGTTCCACACAAAAAAAAAAAAACACTCTCAACAAAATATTTGAAACAGTTGTTATTTTGCTAATTTCGAAAACTTGTAGAACTAAAGTTGTTAGTCTTGATACATCGAAGTCACCCTTAAGAGGTTTTGCGTTAGTTACCTACGACTCTGTATAACATATACATTCATAAGTATTTATTCTTATCTATAAGTACATTATGTATATTCTAAGTTCCAAATTATTTAAAATTTATAATACTTAGAAGATAAACGTTATTCGTCCTTACATAAATCTTCTATATATATAAAAGCGAAATTCATCTATTCACTCACTCACTCACTCATTAAACAAGAAATCTGACCACCTGACCTATGAAGCTGAAATTTGGCAAGTAGATTCCTTATGGGGTGTAGAGGTCCGGGATTTTACGAAAGGGCCGAATTAAGGATGACAAAAGGGGGTTGAAAGTTTATATGAAAGTTTACGCATACGAAGTCGCGGGCAACAGCTAGTATTATATATTTTTGTAAATAGTAAACCCCAGTAGCGTTCGTGCGCGTCCACCATTAAACCTGCGGATGTATGACAATTCAATTTGGGCCCCAATAATATCGGATTACGCAATAATGGACAAAGGAATCCGAGAGTTGAGGAAACCTGCTTCACTACTGTCAGGTTCAAAGTGGGACACTTCTATTCTTACCTGTGCTGTACCCTGTGACCAAAATGCTGGCCGGTACATTGTGCAACGCGTCAGTATTGCAATCCAACGCGGCAATGTGCTAATCATTTTGGGAACGGTGCTTACGGGCAGCGATTAGTGGAGTTATCTATTAAATATTAGATTAGTGTAGTGTTATACAGGACTAACGGCCGCCCCGGCTTCGCAAGGGTATTATTGGAGTTTTAGTAAGGATCCCAAATTTAAAAATAATAATAATATAGCCTATGTCACCCGGGGATAGTGTAGCTAACAACAGTGAACAGTGTGTACGGTGAAATAATTTTTCAGTATTTTCGAAGTCTATTCAATGCAAACAAACAAACAAACAAACAATCAAGTCTTTCCTCTTTATAATATTAGTATAGATTACGCATATACCCTCCACTAAAAACAGGAAAGAGGTCATTGTAAACATCATTATGAACAACGTATACTATGGTACCAAATATCAAATCGCGAAAAAAAAAAGGTTTTTCATAGAAAACGGTAATTAGGACTCGACAAAATGTATGGAACAGCTGATTTTTTCGTGATTTCAGGGTTGGTCCCATAGTAAAAGTTGTTCATGATGATGAGTACAATGACCTCATTTCGGCTTAGTACAGGGTATATGCGCAACTCTGTATATTGATTTTAGTTTAGGTAAGTTTGGCAAGAGTAAGGTTTTTATTTTGTTGTTTGAATCCAGAGTAACTTTTTTACTCTGTTGTTCAAATCGACAGAAAGTGTTGTGTAATATTTTTTTAACCGGGCAAGTGTCTTTATTAACTAAACAAAATACAAGCTAATACTAACACTACAAATACAGTTAGACTGTCCATAGACCGTTGAAGATCTAAAGACAATCCAAAAGCTCAAGCCCACTATCAGTTGGCAGCGTACCCAGCATGCTGGCGGCATTACCACGCTGAATAGCAATGCTTATGCGTTGAGCTAGAAACACGTTAGCATTTTGGTCACGCGTCGCATTAACCAGGCGCTCTGAAAGATAATTATTGTTATTATTGTGTGTATGATATCATACACACGATAAATATAATTATAAATACAGCTTTGAAGACACCATGATAATTAATTTTAAAAAACTTTTTAGCACTTGTTGCTACAGGCTTAGCAGTGCTACGTATCTCGTAGCTTTGCTACGCTCATCACTGTAGCTCTAGTAAACGATTTAATTTAACACGTTTAAAAATTATTTATAAAAAGGCTGGATAAAATTATGAAATAGCCTTAAATATTAAATAAATAAATAAAATTGAAGTATACCAATATGAACCATGTATGAAATTGTACAAGGGTCCCGTATAATAACATCGCAGAAGACGCATCAAAGCGTAAACCGAGGGCAGTAAATTGCACCGGACTACGTGATAGTAAAAATTTTGGTTTTGTATGGCTGCATCACACGCGAGGACGTTTTTTGGATGGTGATTATTTAACCTGGAGGAAAATATATCATATTCATTATATATAATTATATATTTATTTTTTATTTTTTATACACGGTTTATATTCATTATTCTCATTTCTAAAATGACGAGTGTAGTTCTACAAATAAGTTCGTAGTTCCACAAATATTACAAAGTTCGTAGTTCCACAAATATTAAAAGTGCTTCTATTATAGGTTAATAGGGATAATGAAGCTAACTCGCGAAAACGCAGTTTATTTTTTTTAATGGATCTAATATCTGTTACTTCTTTCTAAGTAGTCGTATACGACAGTATTTATTTTACACAATTTTATTATATGTAGGGATTAGCTCGCGATATTACCAGCGAATTTCCAGTTTTACCGCATATTCCGGAGGGAAAAGTACGTACGCACAATCCTGCAAATTTCCTTAAGGTCGTGGTTTAGTCGTGAAAATAAACAATCAGACAGAAACAAATTACCTATCTCTTTTTTTTTTGTTGTTCATAAAATAATATTTTACCTTAGACAGGCCTTAGTGCACTCCGCAGTTTAGGTATTACGCTACAAGTAGCCGACTTGTCGGACCTGCCACGCGATAGACAGAGATAACGCGACAAGAGTTACGCGATAGACAGAGAAGTCAGGGAGGCAACTTCTAGGTTAATATAGCTGTAGTTAGCGCTCTCACGCCCTGAATTGCACTTTATTGCGTAGTAGTAAGATCTGCTTCACTTCACATTTCACTTGCACCTATTGTTAGAGCAATGCTTACTTACTTGGTTCGAGTTGATTGGCTTGGACGGCCGATTATTCGCTGAATGTGTTTGCTACTTATTAGGTACCTCGTACTTATAATACTTATGGGATATTTTTGATGAAAGTGTAATTGGATGGTTTTGGTATATTTAGATTGTTTTTGATTTTGTATTTTGGAATTACACCTACCCACCGCGGGAAGAAGTCGGCTCCGGGAATCAGGTTTCCTTGTCCGGAGTACGACGCACTATAAAAACTGTATCCACAAAATGTTTATCCAAATAAATTTGTATTATTATTATTTAAATGATTTTGCGGATTTTATCTTCTGTACTTGTACTTGTATCTTCTGTATTATTATGTATTCTGTGCCTTAGACAAGATAAAAACAAAAAATCTAATAAAGCCTTAAAAAGCATTGTCCTATTGTTTTAGAACAGACACTGGTTTTGTAGCTACCTTAAATCTCATGTCCACGCCTCAATTCCCGTCTCAAAAGCTACAACGACAGTAAATCTGCCCTGAAACATAACATAACCTAACATATAGCCCATTAAAGCCACGGCCATTCCCAATTAAGCAGATTGAAGCGAGTTAACGACTCAAGCACTAAACTGCGTTTAAATACGAGAATCGGACAGTTTACTGCCGGCCCCTATTCATATGCGCTCGAGAAAATCTCCATCACTGTCCCGCTTCCTTGAAATGTCATATGAAGGTTTTTAAAACTGTGTAAACGTCTCTAACTTTAAAGGAGTAGGGTTTGGGCATCGGCTTTGTCCACAAATTTAAAAAAAAACTTGTTGCATACGTTAAAATATAAGTAAAAACACTTATGCAATATTTTATGCTTCTATATAGCAATTTAGGTTGTCTGCATGTCAGGGAAGGTTTTTTTAAGTAGATTTAAATTTTTACTAGCTGAATCCGGAAGTCATACGCACTGTATTCTAGTGTTTCCAAATTTCTGAAGAGAAATGTTCCCTGTGTCTGTTTTCATAATGCACACTATCTTCCTGCTAAATTTGGTTAGAATTGTTTAGCTGTTTCATTGCATAAAGCGAACAAACAGACTGAGAGACAGAGTTACTTTCGATTTATAATATTAAGTAAAATTATATTTATAAATAATTTTGTAGGCTAGGTTACTTATTTAGTTTTTATCTAAACTTAGATAGCAAATTATAAAGTTTTCATTAGGACTTAAAATGAGTAGTTCGAAAAAAAAACAGGTTTGTCACGGGACGATCGGAAGATATGAAACATGACGGCATAAGAGAGCATAATGACGTCACGTACGTCAAGGCATACGAGTTGGTTTTACTGGCAATACAATAGATGTTTTATATCAAAAAGATGAATTTTTGATAACATCCTACTTTTCAATTTCGATAGCCCGTTGGTTCAGTTGATAGTGGACCTACCTATTAAGCTTGGGGGCGTGGGTTCAATTCCCACCTAGGACAAATAATTATGTGATGAACATTTGTGTTTGTTCTATACCTGGTTGTTAATATCTATTTAAGTATGTATTTAAAACTATATAATGTATGTATATCACAAGCTTTGCTTAGTTTGGGGTCAGATGACCGTGTGTGCAAAAATGTAGCGAATATTTATTAAAAAAAAATATCATTAGAGACATTGAGATAATATCGAGCACACAAGAATGGGGTCCTGGATTGGATAGTTTACGGCACTGGATTCGAGATGTGCTTTGTTTTATTACGAAGGTTTTGTGGGGGCTCCGTGATAATAGTTTGCGAGTGCTTTAAGGTATTGCTTTAGCTGTGCGAGAGAATGCTTTATTAACAATAGTTAAATAAATTTAACAACTTCAGAAATTCAATTTGAATTGTCTAATAGCATTTTAAATCATCGATAATCCATAGATAGCCGTGGTAGCCCACTTGGGAGACCGCTAGACTTGAAAGCGTGAGGTCGCGGGTTCAAACCCCGGGCCCTTACCAATAAACTCTTTGGAGCTTATGTACGGATTTTCATACCACTGGCTTTTCGGTGAAGGAAAACATCGTGAGGAAACCTACATACGTACGGAGAAGGAATTCAATGGCGTATGTGAATCCACCAACCCGCACTGGGCCAGCGTGGTGGATATGGCCTAATCATCCTTTCGTGGGTAGGCTAAAAGTCCAGCAGTGGACTGTTAAAAGGCTGATTATGATGATGAATAGCATTTTTAAATTTTAAAATCGGCAACATGTTTGTGATGCCATAGAATTTACAACTATCTCTATGAACCATCAAGTACATGGACACTTGTAAAACCAACTTCATTCACTTATACGACGGCATCATCATCATCATCATCATCATCATCACTTCATCAGGCATCCCGCCTGCTTGTTTGCCACATCAAGCATAAAAAAACTCTTTACGCAAACATGGACGAATGCCCTCGTTGTTTTGCGAATAAGTGACCGACGAGCAATTAATTTGCCTCATCATCATCAGCCAGAAAACGTCCACTGCTGAACATAGGTCTCCCTCTTTAACCTCCACACTGAACGACAGTCTGCCTTTTGCATCCACTGGATGCCAGCGACTCTCACAATGTCGTCGGTCCATCTAGTGGGAGGCCTACCTACGCTGCATCTTCCGGTTCGTGGTCTCCACTCAAGAACCTTTCACACCATTTCATGATTAACTTGCCTAATGTTAAGCTCTATGCTTGTTTATAACATTTAGCTGCCATCCATAATTTAGAACTTCAACAGTTTAAAATCCTGTGCGACAACACGCTGCGCACTCATCCTAACTGAGATAATTATTAGCTGTTAGATAAAGACCATGGTCCTTAAGTGTTGGTCCTTTAGAAAAACTCGAAGTCACACAACAGGCAATGGAGAGATCTGCTTGGGGTTTTTTGATTCGATTGAATTCGGAACTCGGACAGTCACCGGCATAGCTATTAAAATTTGCAATTTGAAGTGGCAATGGGCAGGCCACGTCACTCGAAGAACCGATAACAGATAAGGAAGAAAGATTTTTGAGTGAAGACCATGAACTGGAAGACGCAGCGTAGGTAGGCCTCCCACTAGATGAACCGACGACATCGTGAGAGTTGCAGGCATGCAGTAGATGCACATGGTTGGCTGTCGTTTTCGAAATATTTTTGTTTCATAGCAAAGCAATAATCGCATCACAAGGCATTACTTCTCATAAATCACATCGTCCGACAACTCGAGCGAGGTTGCATCGCAACGCTGTAGGGATGCCATTTGTCATAGACTGAAGCTAGGGGTGTCACCACCGATACAGTATCATAAAATTGCAAACTATTTCATACCAAAACAACTTACCTACTGAAAGGTATTTTAACCCCCGACGCAAACTATGTTGCTAGTCTATCCGTTTTTTATGGGATACATTTTGGCAAGTGTGCATCGGATCTGCATGCTCTAGGTTTTTTTTTCTATCGGAGCGGCAGAGTAGCCATGAGAAACCAACGCCGCTTCATGGTTGATATTCCGAAAAACCGTACAAAGCGCTTTGATACTACTTTTATTTTGCGAACTGCTTGTCTGTTGAATGCGCTGCCAAAAATAGGTTTTATCCGATAGTTACAATCTTGGTGTCACTATTGCTTTAAAAGAGTGAATCGGTTTCTTCTAGGCAAGCGTGCTCCATCGTAGACCGCATCGTCGCTTAACATCAGGCGAGAACAGCGGGGTAGGTACTCTAAGTTTAACGTGCTTATCAGTTTGTCTGTGTATCTGTGCATCTATGCATCAGTGCACTCTGTATCTGTGTATACGTACATCTGTGCATATATGCATCGTACGTGATTAATTCCCGTTTATTATAAACAGCATGTGTTACTAAATATTCCGTGTGAGGCAACCCTATTCCCGACATAGAACGCAACCGAGCACGTGTGAACCGTGATTGCATCAAGTGCATGAATCACGTAGTGTAGATTTCCGTGAGAAAACCTTGAGAAATATTGTGCTTAGTGCACATCCGTCTTCTAAACATGAACGTGTTATAAGGTAAGCGAGGTAAAATAAAATACTCATACAGGGTTATTTTTAATGTATCAAAAACTTCTCGCAGGCATTTTTCGTTCGTCATGTTCACGGCTTTTGACACTTGATCTTTGCTCCATGTTTTATTTACAAAACTTAATACTTACTGTAAGGGAAACGCTTCCGAAGCCAAAATGCTATTATTACAGCATCTAAATAGTAAATGCAATTAAATACAAATAACCTATTGTTTTATAAAAGTTGTTTTACAAACCAGCAATATAAATTGTACAAAACTTGGTGTCAATGCAAGGTCAGGTGAAATTTCCGCGGATGACTGAATACCTATACTGTTTGACAATAATTTATTTCTGATTTCTGAAATTATTTATCATACAATTGTTATACTATTAATTACCTAAGTCTACGATTTTATATATATCTAATTTAAATCTGACTAGACTTCTAGAATTAGACAATAATTCGTTAGTCAAAGGTCGAAACACACTAATTGGTTAGGAGCTTTACTAAGACTCTTTGTTAGACCTGAGGATATCATAGCCTAACCTAGGAGCGATTGAGGTTCAATCTATGACTACACAATGTATCTATAAATGTTTTTTTTTTTTCATCGTATAGGTCCAAGGGTCGGCTTCTAAGCTTGGACAGGTTCCCTGTTTTTTTTTTATTAGGATGTTTTCATTGTTTACTATTTAGGGCCCTAATATAACCGTTTTTGCATATAAAACATGACAAATAATTAAAAGTTTTTTTATGGAAGCTTTAATTTTCAGAACATTAAAAAATAATTCTGTATATTTTTTTTTGTTTTTTATTTACTGGGCAAGTGCCTTTAATAACTGAACAAAATACAAGCTAAAACTAACACTACAAATACAGTTAGACTGCCCATAGACCGTTGAAGGTCTAAAGACAATCCAAATGCTCAAGCCCAGTACCAGTTGGCAGCGTACCCAACATGCTGGCGGCATTACCACGTTGAATGGCAATGCTAATGCGTACTCTGTATACTTATGATAATGCGTGGTTTTATTGAATACTTTAGTATGTGAGCTAGTCACTAAATAATTTAAGCACGAAATAATGTTTGTAGTATGATTGGAAAGACTAAGTAGGTCCCTACATCAGTTATAAAAATTCATTTAAAATAACAAAGAGCTCGGCTACATGCGAAAGCTTTTAGAAATATTACCATACTGCCGTCACTCCCGAGAGGGGACTCGAATCAACTTGGTTATTGAAATTTTATTGAACAAATTCTTCAGGATACGTTTATTTTGATCCTACTATTGAATACTAACATGAAGTGTTTTTTTTTCAGGCATTGCACATTTAGAATTTATTAGTTATGATAAAATGAGGTTCGTCTGAAAACTGGCGCTGATAGTCCTTGACTTTCAGCATTAGTACCGAAACGGACACATTCGACACTGATTGTATCCTTTAGATATAAGTTTTTGTAAAGCTGTCGAATAACATTTATTTTCTTTCTATCTTTCTGTGATGTATAATATTAATAGTTTAGCAACAGATAAATGGTAACTGTAATTAATATATAAAAACTGCAATGTTGAAAAGTTGATGTCTACGGTGACATCCAGCATTAATTCTGGGTCAGCATGATAATGAAGGAGCTTTCGAGATGGTTACAAAGTAAAAAAAAAATTTCTTCTTTACAACAATATACAATACCATACAATAATACAATAATATTTATTTGCCAAAAAAGAAGTAAGTACATAATTATGTGCTTAAATAGAGAAGAACAAAGATGGATTAAGCTGGATTTTGTGTGGATTAGAACTGTTACGTACCATATTTAAAATAGTTTGACGGTGAACCCCAAACTAGGCACAAGGCCTGTTTCTTGGGTTGAAACAACTTTGTACGAATAATTTTACTCACTGAGTATATTATGCTAACAACTTAGAATAACTACTCAGAGAAGGTAGGTTTCCAAACAACGCCTTCTCAAAACGTAAGCTACAAATTCGCTTTGTAGCTTACCTTTCGATTGGTATTTTAAACGATTTAAGCAAGAAAATTAATGAATTACCTGTGGAATGTCACACCATAACTCTTATGCTGCTTTTCTGATTTGTTGTGGTACGATTTCACCGCGCAAATTGTCATAGTAAAATTTTTATATTTTTTTGGAGCCATATATGACACTATTTGAATGGCTTAAATTTTGCGAATGTACTTAGTTTCTTTGTGTAGTTATTCTAAGGCTAACAAAGCTTAAATTTTACTGAGACATCGATAATAATATTACTAAGCATGTGTTTTACAATAATAAATAAGGTTAAGAAATAACGACACTAGCACTAGGATCCCGGGCATTCTCCAGCCAATTCCTTATCACAGCCGTCGGAACATAAATAAATAATAAATAAATATTCGGGACATTTTTGCACACACGGTCATCTGACCCCAAACTAAACAAAGCTTGTGATAAGGCTACCAGAGACTGATATACATACATATATAGTTTTAAATACATACTTAAATAGATATTAACAACCAGATATAGAACAAACACAAATATTCATCACATAAAAGTTTGTCCTAGGTGGGAATCGAACCCACGCCCCCAAGCTCAGAAGGTAGGTTCACTACCAACTGGACCAACGGGCTATCTGGTCATTATAACTCGTTTATTCTATAAAATCGATATTATTATATATTTTATTCGATCTAAATTCTAAAGTATCGTAAAACTACCCTATTTTATCACAAGAAAATGGCGTTAAAATTATAAATTCTTTAGATAGCAACCAGATTAATGACAACACTTAATATAGTCAGTAAAACAATTTTGATACTTGGTTTGTTTGTTGGACCTTAAGACAATAATTTGATTATTAAAAAATTTCATGTGACTAAATCAAGAAATCTTGGCCAGAAAAAGGCTTGGCGCACTCCGCAACTCTAGGTATGAAGCTACAATTTAAGTAGCCGACTTGTCGGACCTGTCGCGCCCGCTACCGTGCGATAGAAAGAGATAACACGACAAGAGTAGCGCGATAGACAGAGAGGCAACTTCTAGGTTAATATAGCTATAGGTAGTTAGCGCTCGCACGGGCTGAATTTTTCTTTATTGTGTAGTAGCAAGAGTCGTTATTTATTTAAATGAATGAAATTATTTGCGGAGTGAATCATCTGTATCTTCTGTGCCTAAGCTGGGATTCACATTTGAAATCTAATAAAATTATGACCCGTTGCAATTGTCTCTTTCTTTCAGGTTCTTTCAGAATTACGACAACATTTTCGGCCATATTGTATTGGCCATGTCTCTTAGAAAGGGATATTTGCTATCTGGCTTGGAGCGATTTTCGCTTTGCTATTTCTGTATACTATTTTGATATTAAACATCACTACATATGGTTCATAATAGAAGTTTATTTTTATGCAATCAACCTAACTACATACTATAAGATGCCTGGACAAAAAGGTTTGACTAAAAAAATTTACAATCAGATTCTTAAGCCAGTAGTACCACCATTCCAAAAAGTACTCAACCTCTTTTCACTAGTTGCCAAACTTCTCAATATTTCAGTTCGCTAGACTGTACGTTCTCCGATGGATTTACCTGCATTAAGTGATTAGTTCCATTTGCGAATGGCACAGCTTGCATTGTTCCAACTTGTCCAAGTTCTGCATTCGGATAATTTGGAATTAATGTATTGAAATGTATTGGAAGTTATAGAGATTTACTGGTTGATTGGAGTTTGGAATTAAATTAATTTGAACAAATAAAAAAAAATTAACATAAAACCGACTTCAAAATTAGTAAGCGCTCGATAAAAATAATTGCCATTGCATTACCAATAGGCTTGAAAAAAAAATTATTCAATGTTTTTTTGTGAGGCCACCTCGTAAACTTTCCCGACATACCTACCACTACCCACTACCCACCAAAATACAGGTGTTGCCAAACCTAGTTTGGTGGCTATGGCTGCATTCTTAATGTGTTGTACTTTAAAGTAATAAAATGATTTTAAATTTTTAATTTAATTTATAATAAAATAAGAACAACGGAAATTGGTTTTCTTAATACATAAAAAATAAGGCTTTGTGGCGAGCCATCGGATAAATCGCGACAATGGTGACATCGCGTACCTCTATCTCATGGGGCTAAATGAGACCCCTGACTTCTGGCTTACCTTTACCAGCCTTCTGAGGATTTCCCACACTTTTTCCCTTTCACACACATTCCATAGTCGTATTTAAACTAGCTGTATCCACTTCACATAACCTTTGACTTTGCTTCTCTGACTTCAGAGCTCTATTATCAGCATGATGCTCATGGTCTCCATTTAGATGTTTATCACGCTGCATAAACGTTTCCGACTCATGGGACAGCATGTGACGCTCATGGACGGCTGTAAAAAAATGACGTGCGAATTTAGGTCACAAAACCCCACCATATTTGTTTTAGTGTGACGTCATATAGCCTGTGGCACGAAGAGTATTGAGTCGCGTTGTTAGACACCTCATTGGTCAAAAAATATAATTAATGGTTCAAGAGATTCAAGGGAATACATGAACATAAATCCTATCCTACTAATATTATAAACGCGAAAGTTTGTATGTATAGATGTATGGATGTTTGTTCCTTTTTCACGCTGCAACAGAACAACGGATCGATCTGATTTTTTGCATGGGTATATTTCAAGAGCCAGAAAGTGACATAGGCTACTTTTCATCACCATCTTCATCACCATTTTTCATCACTACGCAGGTGAAACCGCGCGGAGCAACTAGTACATTCATATATATTAGACTGTCAAAATCATACCCCTCTTTTGTCGTAGTCGGGTAAATGAATTAACCTCTTCATCTTTACTTGGCATCGTTACTCGCACAAGCGAAAATTTACTAGAATCATTATCCGTAAAAGCAAACATTATCTCTGCTCCGCCGCCCCGCTACTTCCGAGTGTCGCCGAACTGAAGTTGACTAATGAACTGTTAAGAAATCATTAAATGTGTTAGGGTAATACTTGCTAGTATGTTGTTTACATGACAGACAATACAGTCAATGCCACCAGCATTCTGGGTACGCTGCCAACTGGTAGTGGGCTTGAGCATTTGGATTGTCTTTAGACCTTCCATAGTCTATGGGCAGTCCAACTGTATTTGTAGTGTTAGTTTTAGCTTGTATTTTGTTTTCTATACTAATATTATAAAGAGGAATGATTTGATTGTTTGTTTGTTTGCATTGAATAGGCTCCGAAACTACTGAACCGATTTGAAAAATTCTTTCACCGTTGGGAAGCTACACTATCCTCGGGTGACATAGGCTATATTTTATTTTTAAAAATAATAGGGATCCTTACATAAACTCCAATAATGTAACCCAAGGTGTAAAAAAATAAGATTTACACTCGTGTGAAGCCGGGGTGCGTTGCTAGTTAGTTAATAAAGGCACTTGCCCCTGTAAAATAATAAAGTCGTATTTTGTCATCTTGTCGTACCACCAGATTTTACTTACATAACACGGGTAATTTCTCTGCGTTTTACTATTACATGGTTAATTTTCACCGTTTAACTAAAAAAAAAATTCACATTAAGATCACACACAAGTACCTACTACATAGTTGGTAAGATAAAGATAAAGATTATTTTATTTATATTACACGGGAATTACTCACGTAAGATTAAGCCGGTCACTCCGACTATAGTTTCAACCGCATTAGGCAGTCTTTTTCAAGGTGAATGCGCGCGCGCGGCTGCGTCTCGCTTGGAGTGACCGGCTTAATCTTACGTGAGTAATTCCCGTGTAATATAAATAAAATGTGTGAAAACCACGTCAGTCTCTATAATAAAATAAAGATTATTTATTTGCACAAAACACGAGTAAATCATACACACATTTAAAACGCATGCACAATAGGTGGTTTAAAATATTTGTTACTTTGTATCATGTTATGCCTAGTTTATAGGCGTACAAATCTAGAGAGATGGTATAAAATTCCGTAAATATTATTTATATAAAAAAGTATTAATTTAATTAACTGTCGAAACAATTTCAAATGTTTAGATATGATGTTATTAATATTATAATAATAGTTAACAGATAGACATTACTATTATTGTATGATAAACAAATAGCATAAGTAGGTAACTTATAATAGTAACTTAATAACCTCATTTCACTTTCCATGATTAAATGGACTTAAAATGATTGAATGGATTCATGGAATTGCATTGGAATGTGAAATAAAGCAGAATATTTAATTAGCGTATGTTATACCAAAGATTATATCTATAACCATCTTAAAAAGTATATGAGTTATTTTACCCGTTTAAATACCTACAGCACGGGTAATTTTTTACCGTCTAATTACTGTACGGTATTTTTTCACTTTTTATCTACTACGGATATTTATTACGGGTATTGTTTTCCCGTTTTACTACTATACAGGATATTTTCCCCCCGTTTAACTAATAAACAGATAATTTTTTGTGTAAAATTTATAAAATTTATAAAATAGCGACCCGCCCGCCCGGCTTCGCACGGGTGTAATTTACGTGCGAAGCCGGGGCGGGTGGCTAGTAATATATATAAACCTTCCTTGAAAATGTATCTAACTGATGGTGAAAACCGCATCAAAATCCGTTGCGTGGTTTAGGAGGAGTTAGCGGCCATACAGACAGACAGACGCGGAAAGCGACGTTAATTTATACTATGTAGAGATGTTCCGGCTTACAACAAAAAGATTTAAGAACGCTTTAGAAATGTGTTTAGCAGTTGTTTCACTGTGAAAAATATGTTAAACACATGTCTAAAGTGTTCTTAAATCTTTTGTAGTAAGACGGAGTGTGTTTTATAAAAAATTACTGTCTTTATTCCCGGAAAGGAAAAGTCTCACAGACGGGCATCCTGGGAATACAATTTTACCTTTGAAATCGGAACATAAGGTCTTACAAAGGTACATATCCATTCGTCACTTGTAAATTTTGACGCTTCTGAGCATAAACATGCTTATTACTTTGGCCAATTATAAAATCAATATGTATGGAGTGTTTTGAAAATTACTCGGGTAGTCTGAAGCTTACAAATTGATAAAATTTAAAATGTCTGTTGTTCTACACTAAAGTAGATTACAGCATAAATAGAAAAATTCTATCTAGACGGTCATATCCGATGTGCAATACAAAATCAAGGAATCCTGAAACAATTTGTACTGCGACAATTGTATCCCAATCGGGAAAAGGAAGTAACGGAAAAAACATCGCTGAATACAGATGAATGGAAAGTACATACAGTCTTTGAGAATGTAGAGTAAACCAGGTAGATAATATAAAAAAAAATACGAAAAATATAGGTTAATTGCTTTTTGAAACTGCAAAACTTCAGAATTATCTTTAAAAATATTATTTGTTTTCTCAAATTTTTGGAATGTAAAATTTGCTGTTTTTTTTTACTCATTATGAGTTTGTGCATTTGTGCAGTCTATAAGGAACACCCTCTGGATGTCCACATTATCTATTTATAAATTTGCAGAATTATTCCCAATTCTACAGATTTTCATTACAGACTCTAATTTAAACAGATCCGAGTCCTACAGTTTCCGAGTCTTATATATTCCCCTTTTTACATATTCTTAATCCTACAGATCCTTATGTGTACTGATTTCCAATTCTACCAATTCCAAAATGTATGGATTCCCAATTTTATAACGACCCAATTGTACTGATATCTATTAGTTACAAATTCACAATTCAACAGATTCACAGCTTATCCAGACTCTATGAACCAGTCAACAGTTCCGTAGTATTTTTCCCCGTGATTTGCACTTCAGTTTAACACGACGGTTTTTTTTTTTTTTTTTTTTTCACAGAATACGAATTAATCATACACACGTTTAAAAACACATGCACAATAATTTGTTTGAACAATATTAGTCACTTTGTATACACATTTAGAGAGATGGTATAAAAATAATATGTATGGTTCGGTCTACGGACTACGCAACTGTTTCACAGGTGACTGACTAATCCGCCAATCCACAGATGTTGTCAAATATTTTGGTCCGTGTGTCACATTCAATTCTCTGCCAAATGCAAACAGAAAGACTGACTCAATTGTAGTCTCGTCGTTTACATACTGTTTACAGAAATAGAAACAAAAATGCAATATTCAATTGCCATACGCCATTGTGCTACGGGGAAGCTTTGCTCCCTTTGCTAACCTGTCGTCCATTTTAATCCAGTTTAGTTTCTGGTTTCAATTTGATTGGAATCTGTTTATGAGCATTGGTATAGGCCTGTGTCCTCATGTTTAATTTATTACAAATAACCGGCTTAGCGAGGAATATAACTAAATACATTACACATACTGAAAAAATATATTAAATTGGCTGATAAATCTCTGAGATATGAGCGTTTCAAGTTTTAGGTGGGGACAGGGAGGGGATGCTCTATCCTTTTCTCACAAAGCGTATGTTAGTATAGCATTTGTATGGCGCTCCTAAGCCGTGACGTCACGGCTCAGTATAGTGCGCTCTCTGTCTAGCATGAAATTTGAATGCTTATATCTGCTTATATCTTATTTATTTTTGAACTCATTTAAATTTTGTTTTCGTTGATGGGCTCTATTTATGATCAGCTTTTTTATGAAATAATAAAATAAATTTGTCATAATGCCTATTGTAAATGTTCAGTTAAATTACAGAGCAGTGCCGAGTTTGCATAATGTTGCTTTGGTCAAAGTATACCTGTTTTATATTACTATATCATCGTACTAGTAATAATATTAAGTTTTTTTTTTTTTTCGAAATTCTAATCATCATCATCATTTCAGCCGTAGGACGTCCACTGCTGGACATAGGCCTCCCCCATCGATCTCCAAAAGGACCGGTTGGAAGCGGCCTGCATCCAGCGTTTCCCTTCGGTCTCTTTTAAGTCGTCTGTCTATCTTGTGAAACCCTAATAATGGAAAATAAATAATGACAACAAGAAAAAAAACGTGCATCTGCGTATTTCTCTGTGGCATCGTAGTTCCCAAACAAATGAACCAATTTTGATTTATTTATACTGACAACATTTATTTGGAGGGTAGAAAATAGTTGTTAGAATTATTTAAAGAAAATTGTGTTGAATAAAAACGCAGTAACTTTGAAGTCATCTATGATCACTGTTGATGATGAGTTTTTGCAACGTAGGGAGGCCTCCCACTAGTTCGCCGACGACATTGTGAGAGTCGCGGGCATCCAGTGGATGCAAAAGGCAGGCTGTCGTTCAGTGTGGAGGTTAAAGGGGGAGGCCTATGTTCAGCAGTGGACGTCTTCCGGCTGATGATGATGATGATGATGATCACTGAATACACATTAGTTCAAACTTCTAAAGATTACTTTACCTAATGTAAAATGATGATACGGTCTACTCCGAAACACGCTTACATAGAAGATAAATCCTTGATCCGTGACTTGAAGACACCCAGAAAATCCAGTAACTTTGTGGTATACCTTTTTTGGTGGTTTAATATTGTACGTACGTGATGCAATAAAGAAAAAGTAATTTTCCACAGATATTACAAAATACAAGTATAGTGTGGAAGCTAGATTCAATTTATCATGTTGGCAAAATAAAACGTTTTCCGATATATAACCCCGTCTAATGTTTAAAACATTCGCTGCTGTGGTAGACAATTTTTAGGGATCCCTGAACCAAAAGGGTGTTCCCCGATTGTTCCCCGAGTGTCTTGAAGACACTCGGGGAACAATCGGGGAACACCAACCAGGATTGAAGCGGATTTAATTCACGAAATGTGTTAAAAAAACAGCTCGTTATAATTTTCTGATACACAAAAAATAAAGTTTCCCCCATCTTCTGTTTTTTCTCTTCCTCACTATAAATCCCATAGTTTTTTTTTTTTTGTTTAAATTAGAACGGCTGTCAAGGCATTTTTGTTGTAGCCAGTTAAACCACGATTTTTTTTTCTCTTCTGTGGTTACACCCATATAAACGAAACGCCAGTCAATAGAAATCAGTTAGCAACTGTGATGCGGAGTTCGACGCACTGATCTAAATAAGAATGTTCAATCAAGGTTCACTCATAATGCCTGCTAACAGATTTTTCTTCTCATTTCCGTTCTATTTACTTCTCTTTTCTGTGATAAATCCCACATAGTGTTGAAGTTAGCCTACCTTAATTTCTCTTCCACTTCGCTCTATTGTTTACTTCGTCTTCGGAAACATGTGTTTCTCTTTCGTACCTTCTACAATTCCATATAATAAAATAAACGGAACCCAATCAATATTTCCCTTCCACAATAAACCTCGAGGTGTTGTTTGACGGATGACTGCGCGGGGTTATGGTACGATGTATGCGTTATTTATATGTGTTTGTATGATATCATATACGGTTTTGTATGTGTGTCGGTATTGATATTGGGCAGCCACCCATGACGTGTGTTATGAGGATCTGTTATTTGATGTAAAGGCTGGAAAATGATTTTATTTTTTGGCTGAAGCTAGCTTGAGGCTAAACTGATCAGGTTGACTGCCTTTTATTTCCGTTGTTATGATCGAAACAAATGGTTAGGTCTTTTTACAAGCTTTTTTCAATGGCAATGTTTGTATTTTAATTTCTTCAGGTTAAATCTTGCAAGCTAAATTAGAACCACTTTTTAGGGTTCCGTACCCAAAGGTTAAAAACGGAACCCTATTTTTTTATTTTATTTATTTATCAACAGAATGCTTACAGTTAAACCAAAGCGCAAACTAATTAAATAACAAAATATGATGTATTCTACTTAATTAACTATACTAAGAAATAACCCTAAACATGAGGAAATTATATTAACATTGTCACAAAAAATGTCAACATGCTGGAATTCACGCGCAAATGCGTTGAGTAGCGCCACAGCCCGCCGCGTGGGCGCGTTGTTGGCGTGGTGCATCCGCGGCATGGAGCACGCGAACATCTGATGCCGGCGGCGGGTTCCGCAGCGCAGGTAAAGGCGCAGGCTATTACTAAGCCTACATTGTCTGTCCTGTCATTGTCTATCATTGGAGTAGCCGGCTTAACCATACGTGAGTAATTCGCCTGTCAAATGAATAAAATGTGTGAAAACCACGTCAGCTTACATAATTAAAAGCTTATGACAACTGGATAGTGTGTAGTGTAGTAGCAAAATAATTTTCAAAATTGGATTAGTATGTTTTGATCATTAGCCTCATGAAACATATTGCTCGCCCCGCCTTCCTCCTGTATGAATCCTCTATATCCTAAGGTTGCCTGGAAGAGATGGCTCTTAGTGATAAGATTTTGCACTAGTTTGTAAGCTGTTTTATTGTGTGTATGAAAATTGTGGTTTCTATCTATCTATCAAACATACGAACTTAAAAACCTTCATCATCATCATCATCATTTCAGCCGTAGGACGTCCACTGCTGGACATAAGCCTCCTTCATCGATCTCCAAAAGGGCCGGTTGGAAGTGGCCTGCATCCAGCGTTTCCCTGCGGTCTCTTTTAGGTCGTCTATCCATCTTGTGGGTGGACGTCCTACGCTGCGCTTACCAGTCCGTGGTCTCCATTCCAGAACCTTTCGGCCCCATCGACCATCTGTTCTGCATGATATGTGCCCTGCCCACTGCCATTTCAACTTGCTAATCCGCTTGCTAATGCTTAAAAACCTTACCTCAGTATATTTGACATATCGATATCTATCTGATTACAAACTGATCAGTGCATCTATAGGTGTCTATCTATAGCTATCAACATATCTATACAAACATTATGCATGATGTGAATCAGTGGCGTGGAAACCATTAGCGGTCGCATCATTATCGAATTTGCATACATACTTAATGTACCTATTTACGGTTGAAACTGGATCAATCACCAGATTAACTGTTTGTTTTAATGCTATATACAGTGACTAGCTGCGCCCCGTGGTTTCACACGCGTAGAGATGAATAATGGTGATGATGAGAATTAAAAAAAAAACTATTTTTAACATTGTGTTAACAAACAAAACTTAAAACTATTGTTAGATAAAAAAATACAAAATTCATACTATAAAAATAACATAGACGTTAAAAATAAAGCTTTTCATCAGTTGTTTTAGGTAAATACAACCTAAAGCTTCAATCATTTCAATCCACAAAACTCAAAGTAGCCCAAGTATTTGTACAGTCCATCACATAATAAGCTGCTTATACAAAACCTTTTTACTCCAATGAAACCGGCTACTTTCGATATCACAAACAAATCGGCTCAAATCCCTTGGTAATATAAAACCTTTGGATTATCTTCCCAAAAAATATTTTCGATCTTATTTTCTTTTCTCGAAAGCTTAGGTTCGAATGCTGTAACAAATTAAATATTATTTTTAGATTTATATTTGTCAACATGTCAAAATAGCCCTTTGATTTCTATACGGTGTCCCTTACCTTTTATAAGGGAACAAATACGAAACGGGTGATAGAATAATTTCAATTTAGGTAAAACGACGCGTGTTATTTTTTCATATTTTGATTTGTAATGGAACTTCGTTCATATGCATAAAACCTACTTAGTGATTTTTAACGAAACTACTAGTCCGGTTTTGATAAGATTTCGGAATTTAATATTCAAATTAGCAAATTTTTTCTATATAATTATGTCTAGATTGTCTAGGGCTTGAAAAATAATAATGATATGTATAATTAAACAAATGGTTGTATTTTTTTTTTGTCTTATAAGCAAACATAACAAGTACGCTAGTAAAAACCACCCAAACGCAAAAGTACAGTCAAAAAAAAATCCCATGCGATTGCACATTTTTAAATTCATTCCATCGCAGACAACGGTCGTTGGACACAGAGTGCATTGCATTCTATTTACGAAAGGAAATGCCGTTGACAGAAAACACTCCTTTGTTCTGGGACGTTACATTTTCAAATAGAACCTGGGGTTTGGCACGTACCAAGTTTTAATTTAGCTTGCTTATACGTGGTGTGATTAATTTATTAGTTGACTGTACCGAATGTTGTTTGGATTTAAATAATTTATATGCGCTAATAGATATTAAGCCGCATACTTTAACGTTGTATTTTTATGATAATAACATTAGAGCTAAACAATATTATTTAATAATGACCTTTGATATTTTATTCAGACTGTCTTATCTGGGTATGACCGGTACGACGATTCTGTCTAGCCAGAAATTAGGATTCAATTCCCGGTCCGGCTAATGTATTTTTTTTATAACTACAGCGGCAATCGCATGCGGTCCACCTGATGGTAACCAGAAACCACCGCCTATGGACACCTGCAACACTAACGGTTTTGAAATATGTTTGTTGTATGGAGACTCCCCATTCCTTTTAACTTTTTAGACTTGTTTATTATTTGTTAGTTAATCCGCCGTAACATTACATATTCTGTGAAAATTTCAACTGGCTATCTATTACGGTTCGAAAGACAGTCGTTTAAAGGTAGAGAGATGGACGGATAGACAGACATCGTAGGCTTAGTAATAGAGAAGGTTTTACCCTTTGCGTACGGAACCCTAAAAACGAGGTTTTTTATTTGACATCCTAGCTATAATAATTAATTAGTTAGCCTGGATTTGTTAATCTGAACTAACTAGATACTTTGTTTGTTTTCGTGCAAGTGGGCCTAAGTAACTTGCAGCGATTATAATCTGTATATATATAAATGAATCCCTATTTGCCTTGGTCACGCCATAACTTGAGAACAATGTACCAATATTTTTTTTGTAAGTTTTCTAATACATTTTAAAGGGTTCTTACGGAAAGAACTTTTTCAAAGCAAGGTTGGACGCTGGCTTGTCAGTCAAGCGTTCTACGACATTGATATATAATTTGTGGCTCTGAAAGTAACATCCTAAATATATTTAATTATTATTAGTTTGTACCTACTTTTTAATCCTTTGTATTGACATTTTATTTAGAATTTCACGTCTGACATATACTGATCATATGAATAAATGAGTATGAGTATGAAAGAAAAAATAAGAAAATTGCGCAGAAAATTAGAAAATTTGAGAAAACTTAACAACGATCACGCGTTTGACTGTTCTAAGACAGACAACGTCTGTCGGGTCAGCTAGTGAACAATAATAGTGAATTAATAGTTTACATGTGAATGCAAAAATAACGGCTTGGTCGTCTGCAGGATGAGTTAGCAACATAACACTGTTTTAAACTATCACGGTTGTTCACTATTGGCCTTACTTAAAAACTTTACTAAAGTTAATGTACGCTTAAACTGCTGTCTTGTGATTCGAGTGTGAGCATTGCCGTCAGCGACAAGTTGATAGAGCATAGATTAACTTGAATAACGTTTTTAAGTATTCATATTATATTCATATTCATTTCAGAATCAGAATCAGAATCACAAAAATAATACAATTTAATTTTAAACAATTATTTATATGATTATGATGTCAAGTTAATTATATATGTCAACAGCGAATACAAAATGAAAACAATAAAATAATAATAACAATTGCGTCATAAGTTGACGCAATTATTATTCATCTCAGTCATGTTATTTATATAAAAAAATTGTCAAAATCGTTTATTTATAAATGTCATTTCATTAGAGTTATTTCTGTTAATGATCTCATTTTTATTTATTTGATAAAGCCAATATACAAGTCAATAATAAGTATAATTAAATCACTTGTAGATTGTATTAACAAATGTAAGTAATTTATTTTTTTATTTTTAAATTACAAGCCAACTTAACATTAGAATATTTACGAAAACTTAAATTAATGACTAAAAACTAAAACTTATAATAAAATCTAAACAAACTACCTACAAATTAAAATTTTAAATTAACAAATTACAATTAAAATAAAATAGGCTCAATCAAATTAAAATAAAATAATTTCAAATTAATTAAAATAAAATAATTTCTATTAAATTAATAAATATCAACATAAAAACAATGATCATTATGATTTTCACAAGATGTTTACAGAGAACATGTTTTAAATACGGTTAAAATCCCATTAACATCATATAATAATATAAAACACTGTTTAATAATAATAATTTTTAATAATATAACTATAGAGGCATCAAGCCCAATTTAGATTTCAAGTCACACTGGCCACGCCACCTTACTATATCGTCCTTGTATGTCTGATCTGTGGTGATACCCTTTTTCTTATTACGGGTCCTAAAAGTAGCTAGTCACGCGCTTTTCGCATTTACAAACCGTTTGGTATAGAAATAACCCAGCAGGGTCCAATATCTGGTGAAGTTACCTCGGAAACGTTAGGATGGTCGTTTACTGGAAAATTTACCTTATTGCACGGTTATTAAGGTCGGTGGAATTGTTTTCCCGCTGTTTTATGGTTGGTTCAATTGTTACTGGCTGCATGGATAGGTAGTTGTTTAATTTTAGAACACGGATATTTTGTTCGGTTAGAAACTATTTAGTTAACCCGTGTTGAATTGATTCTCATTTGGTCTTAAAAGTACCACAAAAGTTAATTAATATGAGAAATATCAGCATAATCAACTTTTTAATAGTCCATTTTTGGACTTAGACCTACCCCCGAAAAGGCGATTGGGCCATATCTACAACGCTGGCCATATAATGTTGTTTGTTATGGTTAAGTTTGTTTTGGGACCTATGTCCTAAAACTGCAACCAGAACCACCGGAGGATCAGGTAAAACGTCATATTAGTACATGGTGAACGTACTGCGATCCCCATGCTGCCTGTCAAGCGTGGGGATTATGGCAACACCCCTGTTGTCATATAGTAGGATGCAATGGTGTGCACTAACACATTTTCTATATCATAGGTATGGACCTGATTGATGCATAAAATTCATCCATATCATAAAACACTTTCTCGATGAGCCATTTCTTCATAAAATTTAAGTATTGACTTTTTATCCCAAAAACAATGCGGTTCCTATAGAATAGCGGGTAAAACCGCGTAGCGCTGCTAGCTACTACCTCTAAGTCAATATCATTGGTAAGTACATACAATTTCAAATCGCAGTGTATTTTGGAGAATACAGTTAGAGCTCGTCAATCATAGTTGTCAATGTCTAATTGACAGTTCAAGTGGCGATCGCTTGCGCCGAGACATGCCAACTCATCTTAGATAACGCCCTGTGATACAAGGTGTTACGGAAATTGAAGTCATCATCATCATTTCAGCCATAGGACGTCCACTGCTGGACATAGGCCTCGCCCATCAATCTCCAAAAGGGCCGGTTGGAAGCGACCTGCATCCAGCATTTCCCTAGGGTCTCTTTTAGATCGTCTGTCCATCTTGTGGGTGGACGTCCTACACTGCGCTTACCAGTCCGTGGTCTCCATTCGAGAACCTTTCGGCCCCATCGGCCATCTGTTCTGCGTGATGTGTGCCCTCTTAATTGAAGTATAATATAGAAAATGGTCATTCACACTCAACAAAATGGAACAGCTGATATTTTTTTCGCGATTTAGAGTTGGTCCTATATTAAAAGTTGTTCATAATTATATATGGGTACTATGGACCCCTTTCAGCTTAGTACACCCTTTCCGCGTAACTCTTTATAAGCTGCTTTATATCCCGCAAAAATACAATTCTTATACGTTTTTTTTCGGGGCATTTTTGGTCACATGTCATCTGAAAAGCAAAGCTTGTGATTATGGCTGCCAGAGACTGATATACATCTGATATTTCAAATACATACTCAAATAGATATTAACACCCAGATATAGAACAAACAAATGTTCATCACATAAATGTTTGCCCTAGGTGGGAATCGAACCCACGCCCCCAAGCTCATAAGGTAGGTTCACTACCAACTGGACCAACGGGCTATCTTAATCAGATAGCAGGTGAAACTTCGGAGCATAGCTGGTGAAAATAATGTAAGCATTTTACTGCTTTTAAACGAAACAATATTTTGATACCCCGTCACTCTAACGCCGCTTTACATTATTAAATCTCATGCATCTTTCATATTTACAATTTTCATAAGCTTAATAACATGAACACCCTGTATAAGCGGGTTCACCTCGCCTGTCATCGCCAGCCTCGTTAATCACAGTCTAGACCGTAGGTTTCAAATGTAACGCCTAAGTTAAGACCTGGGTATCGTTATAGTAGTTTTGATTAATGACGAAGCTAGATTTATACATTGGTAGGTACAAGTAAGGGTAAACGCAGACGTTGGATTTTTAACCAAAAATAAAAAAGAGAACAAAACAATCAATGGGTCCCAATGGAGGTCACAATGAGACAGTTTTTTTTGTGTGTTTGCGTGTAATTTATATTTTCGCCGATGGTGCAACGATGTCTTTATTGTTTTTATGTCTACAGTTTATTTATTAAATAATAGGTACTTGCGTTTGACCGCCAACTCGCCTGATGTTAAGTGATGATGCGGTCTACGTTGGAGCACGCTTGTCTAGAAGAAACCGATTCACTCGCAATTTGAAGACACCCAGGTTGTAACTTAAAATATATATTTAGTCAGCGAAAAATCTTATCCAGTTTCAATCACGAACGGAGATAGCCCGTTGGTCCAGTTGGTAGTGAACCTACCTTCTGAGCCTGAGGGCGTGGGTTCGATTCCCACGTAGGACAAACATTAATTTTGTGTGATGAATATTTGTGTTCGTTCTATATCTGGTTGTTAATATCTATTTAAGTAGGTACGTATTTAAAAACTATATATGTATGTATATCAGTCTCTGGCAGCCATATCACAAGCTTTGCTTAGTTTGGGGTCAGATGACCGTGTGTGCAAAAATGTCCCAAATTTTAGAAGACACCCTGATTGTATCTTAAAATATATGTTATTTATTCAGCGAAAAATCTTATCCAGTTTCAATCACGAAAGGAGAATCGCCAGGATTCTTGGCTTACTGTATTCTATTTGTTTCCAACCGTACATAAAAAAAATCCAACCGCATGAATGACTGGTAGAAAATGTTTACCATTAAGTCCTCCATTTGTGGATTTCTTCATAATTTGTAAGTGTGCAATAAAGTATAAAATAATCACCCAGTTCTGTCTCAGTCCTCTCAGTCTTGCAGATTGTATGTGCCTGTTGATTTCTACCTTATTTGTTAAACCAATCTTGATGAAATCTGGCAAGGCTATAGTGTACAATACAAAGCAAACATAAGGATTTTTTGGAGGCAAATTGTAGAAAACCGGAAAGTTGCGAAATACCTAGACAATCGTGGAAAACCACGAGTTACTCAGATTATCTATCTTCCATATAATGCTTACAACACGTAAAAGTAAAATTACACACATTTTTACTCTTACTTCTAAAAAAAAACAAGAAAACTGTAAATCAAGTAAAATAGCGAAAACCGAAAAAATTATACGCGATAAGTCCCGATCAGCAAAAAAATATTTCGCTGATTCTCGATAATGGTTTAAAAGTACCTTCCAGCGATGACCTCTTGGAGCTTGTTATAGATTTCAGAGTTAGGTATATCCACAAGTAGGCTGTAATCTCTAAAGTGCTAAGTTTAGCTCTTTTTATCTAGCCAAAGGGTGGATCCAAGGGATTTTTCTCTGTGAATGCATGCCGATGAATAATTTGCGATCCCTCCAGTTCAATGCACCTTGGAACCCTTTTTGTAATTTTATGTATAAACAGTATGGGTATATACCAACCTTACCTATATCATAATCATCATCAGCCAGAAGACGTCCACTGCTGAATGTAAGTCTCCCCCTTAGAACTCCACACACTCCACATCTGCATCCACTGGATGCCCGCGACTCTCACGATGTCGTCGGTCCATCTAGTGGAAGGCTATATACGCTACGCTACATCTTCCGGTTCGTGGTCATTACTCAAGCACCTTTGATAAATAGTAATGACTAGCGGTCCGCCCCAGCTTCGCACGGGTATAGATTATAGCCTATGTTACCCGGGGATAGTGTAACTTCCCAACAGTGAAAGAATTTTTAAAATCGGTCCAGTACTTTTTGAGCCAATTCGTTACAAACTTACTTACGTACAAATCTTTCCTCTTTATAATATTAGTATAGATTATAAATTTATTAAATTTTCAATTACACAAAACCTTGTATTTTTCCATGCTGATAGATAATCTTAAAACCCTTTATTCAAAATTATTTTATAGCGATAAAACTGTAATTCAAAAGTTTCTAGCTCAAAAGTTGCTTGTGCTTTTCGTAAAATTATCATAACAAAAAAAAAAACACCATGTGGCCTCTTGGCCATAAAAACTATGTTTTATCGGGATAAGTCATCGATGGGTTACTACAAGAGTTTAGTTTGTTCGATTTGATTCAATTTCTGAACTGTTAATGATTAAATGGCTACGAAATCATACCGTTTTTTGACACGTTCTTGGCGTTTGATTTGCTATTTTTTAGGGTTCCGTACCTCAAAAGGAAAAAACGGAACCCTTATAGGATCACTTCGTTGTCCGTCTGTCTGTCTGTCCGTCTGTCAAGACCCTTTTTCTCAAGAACGCGTAAAGGTAGCAAGTTGAAATTTATATTAAATACTTGGGTCTACGGTTTCTTTTGGCTGTAAAAAAATAAAAGTTGTAAGTCAACGCAATCAAAAGATATGAACGTTTATGTCGCATATTTTGCGATTTCACAGGGGAACCAAAACCTATAGGGTACTTTCCGTTGACCTAGAATCATGAAATTTGGCAAAAAGCAAGGTCTCATAGCACATATATAGGAATAAATCCGAAAGTTATAAATATGAAGGTATATCATTTAAAAATGATTATTTTGCTATTACAAACTTACATTTTGTAGTTGGAATGTATGGAAGAACCTTATTGTCAACTACAAACTTAAGTTTGTCTTTCAATATTTTAACTTCAGTTAGTTTTTTTTTTGGTCTCGCGCTCTTAGGGTTCCTTTATGTCGTATATTTTGCGATTTCACAGGGGAATCAAAACCTATAGGGTACTTCCCGTTGACCTAGAATCATGAAATTTGGCAAGAGGCAAGGTCTCATAGTACATATATAGGAATAAATCCGAAAGTTATAAATTTGAAGGTATTTAAAAATAATTATTTTGCTATTACAAACTTACATTTTGTAGTTGGGATGTATGGAAGAACCTTATTGTCAACTACAAACTTCAAAGTTGTCTTCCCAGAGACTGTGGGATCGGCCGATCTGCGAACTAGCATGGAAATCGCTACTAGATACGTGTCCTAGTATTGCAGATCGCGCTCGTATTCTTGCTGTCTCTGTTTGGGAATCGGGACTTTGGTTGCAAGCCATGCCCTCTTTTAACACAGGTAGCCTTTTAGATCCAACCGCATTTCGTCTAGCTGTCAGCTTACGCTTGGGTGCAAGGTGCTGTGAGGCCCATCGCTGTCAGTGTGGTACTGCTGTTGACCAGCTCGGTCAGAATGGTCTCTCTTGCTCGAGAAGCACTGGTTGTATTGGCCGACACGCTAGCCTGAACGACATCATACGCAGGGCACTTTCCACCGCCAATGTCGCAGCTTTGCTCAAACCGAGTGGTCTTGCGCGTGACGATGGAAAGAGGCCTGACGGTATGACATTTGTGCCCTGGAGGTTGGGGCGGCCCCTTGTATGGGACGCAACTTGTGTCGATACTTTGGCGCCGTCACATCTTCCTGAGACACAGGGTAGGGCTGGCGCGGCTGCTAATTCGGCAGAGCAGCACAAGCGTCGCAAATATGCTAACCTCGGCAGTGGTTACATATAATCTTTCAGAGCGCCTGGTTAATGCGACGCGTGACCAAAATGCTGGCGTGTTTCTGGCTCAACGCATTAGCATTGCCATTCAACGTGGTAATGCCGCCAGCATGTTGGGTACGCTGCCAACTGGTAGTGGGCTTGAGCATTTGGATTGTCTTTAGACCTTCAACGGTCTATGGGCAGTCTAACTGTATTTGTAGTGTTAGTTTTAGCTTGTATTTTGTTTAGTTATTAAAGGCACTTGCCCAGTAAAAAAAAACTACAAACTTAAGTTTGTCTTTCAATATTTTAACTTCAGTTAGTATTTTTTTTGGTCTCGCGCTCTGAGGGTTCCGTCTAACGGAACCCTCAGAGCACGAGTGTTACTCGTACTTGTCCGGTTTTTTTATTCTTTTGAACTGCCCTTCTGCTATAGCAGTTCGCTGTAAAACCCTTCGGTTGCATGATTGTAGGTATGTCAGTGTGTCAGTGACATCTTTCATACAGTTCGTGGTGTAGGAAGGTGTGTCACAAGGGGAGTCTTGGGGTGCTTCCCGCCTTTTTAATATCTCAGTTTTCTATTGTACCTACAAAGCTCTAGTACTCGTGTTAGTCGTTTGAGCTGTTTCCATGTTTTCTGCATCTACTTTCATATTTTTATTCTATATCGGGCGTAAAGAAAACTCTCTTGAACTAGACTTAAGGCGCTTAAATACCACAGGATTTAAATCTTTTAAAAGATAAAAACGTAGTAAAGAAGAAACTTGTTAGAGCGTCATCTTCATCGTACTTATCAGCCGTTCATGTTAACACTGCTGGGAGACTGTCCTCTCAGGGAGAGAGAGAAACAGAGAGGGGTGGACTCTCATCCAACATGCTGGCCCAGTGCATGTTGGTAAATTGTATTTCTTACTTTTGAGGTTCTAGACCGGTTTCCTCACGATGTTTTACTTCACCGTTTTTTAGCGATGTTTTCAAAACTGCACATAATTTGTCTAGGTGCTAAATAAACAAAGGTTGAACCGGGTGCTGTCAGATTGCAAAGCGCACAAGCTACTGCACGGCCACCATTACTCTCTCATCTTGAAAAAACTACAAAAGAAAAAAGCGTTCATAAATCAATGTTACTGGGTTTGTCATTTAGATTTACCCCCCCCCCCCCTCTGTATCTAAATGATGGAGGGCATCCTGGAACAGACTGGGTGTCTGCTATAATATTTTGGTCTAAGAGAATGTACTGGAAAACACTTACTTACTCTTTTACGTTTGAGGAGGAAGAACTGTATTTTCAGTTAGAATTCTCATATTTTGATTACATCATAGACATCCATTTTATTCATAATACCCCTAAGCACTGTACAAAAAATGTGGCCGCTTCGAGACTGAATGATATTTTTTAACTTTTTTGTTTACATTACCTTTCCAGAACAACATGGAGGAGGTTAGATTTTTATACGAAACGATACTATTTAATACAAGACTTATTAATGGAATCAAAACAAATAATTATAACAAAAACGCCTACGTTTTTTCACAGACGCGTCACATGCCACTATCATTGCACTAAAACCGCGTTTTCTTACTTACACTAGTTAGGTCAGTACAAAAACTATACTATTTAAAAATATAATCAACATCATCAGTCAGTAAACGTCCACTGCTGAACACAATGCCTCTTCCTTTGAGAGGGGTCTTGCCATAATCCCCACGCTTGGCCGGGGTGATCTAATAGGACGCTGCTACCCATCCGTTTGTGGTTCTGGTCGCAGCTTCGGGACATACCCGAGTATGAGAGTATCCAAAGTATATATTATACGGATATAAGTTTTAAAAAAAAGTTAATAAAAAAAATAAAACTACCTAACTTCTAAGCACTGCCACGTTGAATGGCAATGCAATTTTTTTGCCCAAAGTAGGCGCCAGCATTCCGGTCACATGTCACTCTATCTCCAAACGTTTGGCTAGGTCCCGATACAGTCCGAGAGCGGCCGGCCCCCACGGTTCTAAAGTCTCAACCCCAAACGGCATTAGCATATACATCCTATCTATATATACATATTTGCTTTTTTTTTCAGCTTTAGTCGCGGCAGCTCCAGTCCGGTCCATTATTGCAGGAAGAAGAGACGGCCCCAGTATGTCGACACATGTAACATCCCAAACCAGGGGCTGCACCATCTTCCAAGGGATAATGGTCATCCCGTCGAGTCTTTGGCATCGTCCCGCATCGTTACAATATTTTTAGTTTATTTTTAATCAACAATTTGTTTATCTATATCTATCTATCTATATATTTAATACAAAATTTAATCCCTATTTACCTTGGTCACGGCATAACTTGAGAACGACTTTACCGATTTCATTCATCTTTATTTTTAGTTTTCTAATACTTTGTAGAAGGTGGTAAGTACCTAGTACGGAAAGAAAAATTGATAAATATGCGCAGAAAATTTGACAATTACAGAAAACTTAACGACGATTTTTTAAATATACTTAATAATAGGCTTGCTTTTACTGCCAACTCACCTGATTTAAAGCGATGATGCGGTCTACGGTGGAGCACACTTGCCTAGAAGAAACCGATTCACTCGTGATTTGAAGACACCCAAATTGTAACCATCGGGGAACACCCATTCAGGTAGCTCATTCCACAGACTAGCGGTTCGCATAATAAAACTGGAATCAAAGCTAGTTGCTAATAAAACATTAAATTAAACAAGATAAGCATTAGCAAAGATAGTAAAATTGTGTTGACGACATCGTATCGTAGGAACTAAATCGCAGCAACACACGGTGAGTTTGGAAATAACCAGAGGGCATGGTAATTAGAATATCCTATGTATTCCCAGCTCGGGTTTCTGACGGTTACGAATAAAAAGTACTACCTATACATCATGCACTGTTAAACGCTGCAATGTTTGTTTGTCTTTCTTTTTTCATCGACGCAATATTTCAAAAAACACTGTTTTAACAATATTTCAAGGAAACACTGTTTTAAACTATCACGGTTGTCATTCCACAACCTTACCACGGTAAATATCCCGTAAATAATCATATAACTTTATTTCAAGGAAATATTGAAGTTAGTGGCTAAGAAACTTCTCAGTCTAGAACACCGCCGTAAAGTAGCGAGTCTGTCAATTTTCTACAGGATTCATTTTGGAGAATGTGCATCAGAGCTACATGACCTTATCCTGCCATCCCCTTTCTACTACAGGACAAGTAGGAAAACGGCCCACTACCACCCATACATTGTGGATTTTCCTTGGATACGTACCAAACGTTTCGATTCTACGTTTCTAATCCGTACGGCCAAAGTTTGGAACAACCTGCCAGCTTCCTTGTTTCCTGAGAGAATAAGTATCTTCGTATCTTCTAAGTCTGCGTGTTTCATCTTCGACCACATCGTCGCTTACCAACAGGCGAGTTGGTGG
Organism: Agriopis aurantiaria; assembly: GCA_914767915.1. NCBI lineage: Eukaryota > Metazoa > Arthropoda > Insecta > Lepidoptera > Geometridae > Agriopis > Agriopis aurantiaria. Next base: position 12,430,363 of record OU612001.1, on the reverse strand, counting down.
TCAAACGCGGACTTATCAGCGTTAAAAAAAAAAGGTCCTCTTTTCCCTATTTTACCAATGTTGGTAGATGTCGTTTTAGTTTGTCTACTTCCAATGTTAGCTTAATATTTTAAAAAAAATGTCATATCAAAATTGTATGTTTTATCTAGGAAACTGTACTGACCGAAACACGATTGAGGAAATTTCACTCGACAGATATATTTTTTAATGAAAGTAACACTGTTTTGCGCTTTTTTGTTTTTGTAGATTCATTCAAATGCCTATTTGCTAAATGATGACCATGATATCTTAATATACCGATTTATATAAACCTAGAGGTAATTTCACATTACAGCTACACTTTTTGAAAAATTTGAGAAAAACCGTATAGGAAAGGTAACTTCTTAACCTTTCGTTTTAACTTTTTGCCTTTTCTGTTATTTGTTAGTTAATCCGCCGTAACATTTTGTGAAATTTTTAACTGGCTGTCTATTACGGGTCGATAGATACAGCCGTATAAAGGTAGGACAGACGGAAAGACGGATAGACAGTAATAGGATCCCGTTTAGACGTTTTGCGTACGTAATCCTAAAACGAGGTATTTTTTTTTAAATTTTAGTTTTAATAATTAATTAGTTAGCCTGGATTTGTAAATCTGGACTAACTAGATAATTTGTTTGTTTTCGTTCAAAACAACGGACCGAATTAAGAACCCCTTCCTTTTTTAAAGTCGGTTAAAATGAGAGTATTGTGAAAGGATATACTTTTAGATTGGTCCCATAGAAATTTCATCAAAGTAAGTTTAGCAGTTTGACTTTTAAATTAAAATAACTGGGTTTTTTTACTCGGATGACAATATAAAGTCATATAACCGAAATTTCATATTTTACAAATTTTGTGAAGAAAAATTTTTTCTACTTCTCTTTTCTGTGAGTAGAACAGTAGATGTTAGGAGGAGTAAAACCACGGGAAGCAGCTTATGGTTTGCATAAAGCTTTTTGTGTGGGTGAGCTCGCTTTTGTTTAGGCGTGTTTTTATTTTACGCGGTCATCTTTATTTATTTTTAACGAATGAGATTGAGCGAAAGATTCAGTTACTCCGGTTTGTTGTCGTTTGATGTATCTATATATCAATTTAATGTTACAAAGATACATCTTGTTTCATGGTTGATTATTCCGGAAACCCGAGCGGTTTGATTCCATGTCCGTTGTGCGAACCACTAGCCTGTGGATTGCGCTGCCAGAATGAATGTTCTCCGATAGTTGCAATTTGAGTGTCTTTAAGTCACGAGTGGATCATTTTTTTTCTATGCAAGCGTGCTCCATCTCAGATCACATCATCACTTAACATCATGCGAGGAGACGGTGAAAGGCAAACTTCTTACTTATCAATAAAAAAAAACATATTCTTGTATACGTATGTCACTACACTCACTGTCACTGTATTCTTTCTCTCAAGTATAATAGGTTCTAGTTAATTTAATTTTTGTTATTTATCATAATAATACCTGCATTCTGATAAATTATCCCAGCAAAAGAGAACGCAATTGCTTCCCTCCATCACGAGTGCATAATAAGAGCAGTATAAAAACTTACAGAAGATCAAGTCAAGATTGCATGAAAGCGTAGCTGTAACACTCGTAGCGTAGCTGTAGCACTTGTAGTGTTGCTGTAGCGCTCGTGACGTAACGCTACTTGGGTTGCCATTGCAATTGTAGCGTAGCTGTAGCGCTCGTGGCGTAGCACTAATTGCGTAGCTGTAGCGTTAATACCATGGTACTCGTAGCGTATCAAAGCCAGCCACAATAAATTGATCATAATCTCTAAGATTAACAACGCACGATTTATTGAGCTTGAATTATTAATAATTCAACGAGTTCTATGCTATTAACACTACAGCTAAGCAATTAGTGCTACAATAACGCAATAAGCGTTACATCACGAGCGTTTACAGTGACATTACAAGTGCTACAGCTACGCTACGAGTGCTACAGCTACGCTATGAGTGTTACAGCTACGCCGCGAATGCTACAGCAATACCACCACTACAAGTGCTACAGCTACGCTATGAGTGTTACAGCTACGCTACGAGTGTTACAGCTACGCTGCAAATGCTACAAGTGCTACAGTAGCGTTATAAGTATTACAGCAATGCCACAAGTGCTACAGTTTTGCCATAAATACTACACTTACGCTTCGAGTGCTACAGTTACGCTATAAATTTAATACTACAATTACAACTCACTAGTTACACAGCTACGCCTCAAGTGCTACAACTATGCCAGGAGTGCTACAAACTACGATACTAACGCTACAGCTTCGTCAAAAGGGATTCAGTTACGTTATGAGTGCAAAAAAATTGACTTACTCCAGCATTTGGTATATTGTGTCCAAACGCTGAGTCTTGCTAATTATCCTCTTAAGTTTAATGCTTGATCTCACAGTTTTATATTTCCTTGTATTTTTGCTCGTTTTAATCCACTCCGTTGTTCTCTGGATAAAAGCTTCCTTTTAAGTTGGATGAATGAGCAATGCAGGAACTAGGGTCTTATCTTTTGTTGGGGAAACTAAGGTATGGAGTTTATGATTAGTATGTTTTCATAATTTCTTGTATTCACAAGTTGTGTAGCAGACTGGCATTTATGTACGATCTCACCTGATGTGAAAGAATACTGGTCAAAACTGTAATACTTAAAAACTTATTCTTTTGTTTCTTTCTGAACAAATTTATGTTTGTAGTTTCCTAGAAAATAATTTCCGCTTTGACGATACACAAACTTATTTAGGTTGCGTTATTATTATTTACTAGCTGTGCCCCGCGGTTTCATCCGCGTAGTGATGAAAAATGGTGATGATGATGATAAAAAACTCTTGAACCCATGTACCCATATATCCATGCAAAAAATCAGGTCGATCCGTTGTTCCGTTGCATCGTGAAAGAGGAACAAACATCCATACATCTATACATACAAACTTTCGTTTTATAATATTAGTAGGATTAATAGTAAGCTTGCTCTTGACCACCACCAGTTGATGTTAAGCAGTGATGCGGTTAACGATAGTACACGCCTAGAAATGACTGAAAAATTTGATATAAAAGGCATGATGACTAATATTTTTAAAAAAGTTTAAAAAAGCTGATCATAAATAGAGCACATCAACAAAAACAAAATTAAAATTAGTTCAAAAATAAATAAGATATAAGCATTTTAATTTAATTTCATGCTAGACAGAGAGCGCACTATACTGAGCCTTGACGTCACGGCGGACGTTCACGGGAAGACTGAACATGGTGCATGTAACTGCGCCGAAATATATTGAGCTCATTCCACAACCTTATCACGGTAAATATCCCGTAAATAATTATATAACTTTAGTGAACAACCGTGATAGTTTAAAACAAGGTTTTACAAATCGTCACCTCAAAGTGAAAACCTCGAGAATACAATTTTGGTCATTTCCATTAATACATTTCTGGGAAGAAAACCTCGCAAAGCATGTATTAATAAGGAAGGGCTTTTTTCGTTGAGACTATGCACTTTTAATGTTTAATTTTTGACCTTTCGAAACTGTACTTGTATTTGTACCCAATTGAAATAAAGATACTGAACTGAACTGAAATTACCAAAATTGCATTCCCGAGGTTTTCGCTCTAAGGTGACGAAATAAAGAAATTCATTTCGCTGAAATGTTATTAGTAAAAAAAAAAAAAAAAAATATGATTATAGTAATTAATAATTATATTAATAATTATATTAATAATTATTAATAATTATATTAATTATATTTAATAATTAATTTAAATTTGGTTGTATATAGTTTTTAATATCTGCGAACATGTGTAAGCAAAACAACTGTTGACGCTACTAAGGCCCTAATTCGACAATACTACCGAATATAATACGATACACAATAACGTGAAATGAGATAAATGTGGCTGTTGAATGTGGCCTTAACATTAAGGTGGCGGTCAAACGCAAGCCTAATTTCGAATATAAAAAAAACTGTTGCTAAATATTTGAGACTAGCTGACCTGACAGACGTTGTCCTGTCTTAGAACTGTCAAACACGCAAAGTTAAAATTGTAAATCTTATTTTTTTACACCTTGTGTTACATTATTGGAGTTTTAGTAAGCATCCCTATTTTTTTGAAAATATAATATAGCCTTTGTTACCCGGGGATAGTGTAGCCCAAGCCCAGACCCAACAGTGAAAGAATTTATCAAATAGGTTCAGTAGTATAGGATTATAGATATTTACTGCCTTGTTTGTAAAGCAGTATGCTTACATAAAAATTTACGTACCAAAAATCCATCCGTTCTATATATTTGTGTTTTATCTTGTTTGTAAGTACTCAACAGTTCAGAATGTATCCGAAAACAATGTTGTGCTCGAAAAGGCTCGAAAACCATTACTGGCTGAAAGCCAACGATGGTATTGTAAATATGCACACATGAATAGTCATTTTGTGGAAAAGTGCTGGAATATTGGCGGACATACAGTTTTTTTCAATTAACGACTCTGTTACTTCGAATGTCAGTGAAAGGCTTTGTGAGAGTTTTTACTCTTTATTTGGGCATTTATGCGTAGATTTTGTTATAAATTTTATCTTTATATCGCAACTATAATATACAACTTAAAACATAGTTGGTTTTAGTTTGTATTTTGTTTAGTTAATAAAGGCACTTGCCCAGAAAAAAAAAAACGAAGTTATTAAAAAAAAACTTAAAACATACATGCGACATACAGCAGCTGAACGAACTCAAAATATCTACCCTGCTAGGAAAATTGAATTAGACTAATTGTTGTTTTTTTGTTTTTTTGTTTTTTAGGCAGACACGCTACCACTAAGAAGCAGTCATCGCTTTCCATCAGGCGAGATCGCGGTCAAATGTTAACCTAGTCCGATGTAAAAAAAAAAGTCATTAATGTTTATAGAAACGGTTTCTTCTAGGTAAGCGTGCTTCATCGTAGATCGCTTCATCGTCAAGGTGGTAGTTAAACGAGAGTGGCCCGGGGAGCCCCGGTAGTCAGTGCTAAATCCTTTTCTTAACCGACTTCAAAAAGAAGAAGGTTCAATTTGACTGTATGTTTTTTTGTTACCCGATTTCTCCACCAATTATAAATTGATTTTGATGATTCTTTTTTTGTTTGGTAGGTCATACTTCAAAGGTTGTCCCTATATAATATTTTTATTGAAGTACACAAAACAGGATACAGTTATAATAAAAACTAAATTAAGTGTGTGTGTGTGACAACCTCAGCTCAGCGATGATGCGGTCTACGATGGAATACGCTTGACAACCACTTCAGCGATGATACGGTCTGTGATGGAATACCTACTTCTTCTCTTCTTCTTGACCCTCCATTTCTATGTGCATATGTCCATTTCTGGACATAGACCTCTCCCAATTTCCTCCACGATCTGCGATCTTCTGATTTTAGCATCTAGTCGTGACCTGCATGTCTTCGGATATCATCAATCCAGCGTTTCGGTGGGCGGCCTGGTGGTCTGGTGTTTGCCCACGGTCTCCACTCAAGGATGCGTCTCGTCCAACGGGGACTGTCCATCCGAGCTATATGGCCAGCCCAACCGACGCTTACCACAACAACCTCGGCAATGATGCGGTCTACGATGGAATACGCTTCACCACCACCTCAGCGATGATGTGGTTTACGATAGAACGCCCTTGCCTAGAAGAAATCACACAACAAAAAGACACCCAGATTGTAACTATTGGGGAACGCATGTTAAAAATACGAGAGAAACCACAAAATACGGGCGATAACTAATACAACATTTCCGCAACCGCTTTCAATTTTCAATAGAGAGCATACGAAATCATAACTGAATAGAAATCTAGATAAACGAACCCTTACGACATTCTATGAATAACTGAATACGTCAATGGGACATGAGCGTTATCTCGATTCGGAACCGCACATCCCAACCAGTGAAGAGGTTAGAACTTTACTGACGTACTTACACAATAAAGTTTGGGATTTTGATCTCTGTTTACTATGTTATGATAATCATATTAAAACCATAAATGGGAAAGCTTGTATGTACGTGTGTTGCCACTTCAAATTTAGAACTACCTAATAACTACATAATTATAAACTGTTTATACAAATTGATGGGAAATTACGATGTAACAACGAAAGAGCGGTCTCTAACAAGTTGTCAAAACTTAACAGGAAGGCCAAACATCTGTAAATTATTAAAATCAGACATAATATAAAGAATTTTGAATTTTGTTAGTCCACAATAACCTTAACCAATGTAACCAACGTAGCAGAAATAAAATAATGAAGAAAAAAAAAATATAATAAAAAAAAATAAAAAATAAAAAAAAATGCGCGATAAGTCCCGATAAACATTAACCAATTCAGATGAATTTTGGTATTGATGTAGTTTATACCCTTGATTAACACATAAATAAACTACTTTATTCGTATACCAAAATTACGGTTATTGTAAGGTAGTGGGTGAAACCATCTGGCGCAACTAACAGAGTGAAAAAATATTTTGGTTGTGATTAGTTTTATAGTGCAAAAAAGGTAGTGTAAAAATAGGTTTGATACATTCAAGCGTATACGATTTGCAAAACATGAACCGACAAAAAAAATCGGGGTTTTCATTGCCATTGGTGGCATTGGTAACAAGCCGCCTGACGGCAAGCGATTACCGTCGTATGGATATCTGTAACACCAGGGGCATCACAGATACGTTGCCAAGTGTTAAAGAATGTATTAACTCTTTAGATGAACTCCTTGTTAAAGTTATTTGGAAATGGCGCAACAAAAAATGTAAAAAAAAATTGCATGTATTCGAGACGACATTCAACAGCATCGTTAAAACAGCACAGAGCCTGCAGTGATATAGCTTCAACAGCATCGTTAAAACAACACAGAGCCTGCAGTGATATAGCTTCAACAGCATCGTTAAAACAGCACAGAGCCTGCAGTGATATAGCTTCAACAGCATCGTTAAAACAGCACAGAGCCTGCAGTGATATAGCTTCAACAGCATCGTTAAAACAACACAGAGCCTGCAGTGATATAGCTTCAACAGCATCGTTAAAACAGCACAGAGCCTGCAGTGATATAGCTTCAACAGCATCGTTAAAACAACACAGAGCCTGCAGTGATATAGCTTCAACAGCATCGTTAAAACAACACAGAGCCTGCAGTGATATAGCTTCAACAGCATCGTTAAAACAGCACAGAGCCTGCAGTGATATAGCTTCAACAGCATCGTTAAAACAACACAGAGCCTGCAGTGATATAGCTTCAACAGCATCGTTAAAACAACACAGAGCCTGCAGTGATATAGCTTCAACAGCATCGTTAAAACAGCACAGAGCCTGCAGTGATATAGCTTCAACAGCATCGTTAAAACAGCACAGAGCCTGCAGTGATATAGCTTCAACAGCATCGTTAAAACAGCACAGAGCCTGCAGTGATATAGCTTCAACAGCATCGTTAAAACAACACAGAGCCTGCAGTGATATAGCTTCAACAGCATCGTTAAAACAACACAGAGCCTGCAGTGATATAGCTTCAACAGCATCGTTAAAACAGCACAGAGCCTGCAGTGATATAGCTTCAACAGCATCGTTAAAACAGCACAGAGCCTGCAGTGATATAGCTTCAACAGCATCGTTAAAACAGCACAGAGCCTGCAGTGATATAGCTTCAACAGCATCGTTAAAACAGCACAGAGCCTGCAGTGATATAGCTTCAACAGCATCGTTAAAACAGCACAGAGCCTGCAGTGATATAGCTTCAACAGCATCGTTAAAACAGCACAGAGCCTGCAGTGATATAACAAAAAAGCTATTAAAAAGTTGATGGAACATACATTAACCCTTTGTAAATCCTGATTGCATCCACGTTTAATTTTCAAACCGATACCCAATATGACTATTAATTTCATCTTTTTCCGTTCTCATCAATTGAGTAGAAATAAAATTTAAAAGCAATCCGGCCTTTTAAAATTCAAATTCCGTGAAATGTTAATCACAGGGGATGTAAATGGCTTTACAGACAGACCACCAATTAAACCAATGGTAAACCAGCGGTTAAACCGTTGATTTGTGCGTTTATTGGTGGTTCATCTGGATGTACATGCAAAGATAGATCGATGGTGGCCAAGCAGTAGCAAGTGCGCTTTACAATCTGATAGCACCCGGTTCGACCCTCGGCCCTGCATCGATGACTTATTTGGTGCCTAAATAAATTAAGTGCAGTTTTGATGCTATCGAAAAAATAGTAAAACTTAACATACCAAAAACCTCAAAATTTCAAAGACATGTGACTTTCATCGATATGCACTGGGCCAGCATGGTGGATTAGGGTCCATCTTCTCTACCCTCTGAGAGAAAGCCTATACCCCAGCAGTAGGAACTTATAAGGCTGATAATCAAGTAACGTAGCGTTATTTGCCAACTTGTGGTAACTACTCGGTGGTAACACGTCTAACGGCCAGGGGGTCTAAACAAGAGCCACACTCTTTTAGCGTTCACGCCTGCGGAAAGATGAAATTGTATGAAAATGACATTAGCTTCAGATAATTTATCTCATGCTAATGTCATTGTCAATGTCATTTTCATACAATTTCATCTTTCCGCAGGCGTGAACGCTAACAGTGTGTGACTCTTGTCTAGACCCCCTGGAACTTGTGGACCGTTTCAACTGTGAGTGTCCACGTTTCATCACCGTAATTCATGACCAAGTAGAACGCACTCGTCATAGTGAAAATTAGAGGCTGAATATTGTAACCTTAACATAGCCTCCAATGCGTAAATTATTTCCATTACCTTACTATTACATACCTTTTTCAGTATTAATAACCTCTTCAATATCAAAGCCGAAATATTCTCTTTCACACACGCTCAATTAGCTGTCGCGATCAAGCTCCAGAGATTGCCAACCCGTCGATTAAACGATCACCGCGGTAAAGGTTGGCGAGACCTGATCAAAGGGTGATAGCTCATTCGTTTGAGTGGAAACGTTGGGTATTCACACCGGTACCGCATTTAGAGAAACTGGAAATGGCTTTCACTACTTAAAAATATAAAAGTGCGAAGTTTCCGACTCTAAATAAGTAACAATATAAAAAACCGATTTCAATATTATTAAAAAATACGCAGTTTCGTTTACTTGGATGACAATATATTTTTAATGTTGTAGGTGGCAAACAAGCAGATGGACTGCCTGATGGTAAGCTGTCACCGTCACCTATGGATAGTTGTAACACCAGAAGCATCACAACCACATTGCTGACCTTTTTGTTAACTCGCCTTTCATCCAAGTAATTTCCAGTTATTTAATAACCTAGCTACTGAACCGATTTTGATAAAATTTCTATGGGGCCAATCTGAAAGTATATCCTTCCAAATAATTATCAAACCAATATTTTTTTGAAATCGGTTAATAAAGTATGTGCAGTGTCGATGCCATCGCTCAAAAACGGCCAAGAAAAACATAGAAAATTAGAATAACTAACTACACAAAGAAACCAAGTACATTCGCAAAATATAAGCCATTCAAATGAGCATCTGCTGGACGCAGGTCCTAACCACTGGATCGAATTTCACAACCCTGAAATCCTGTCCACCGAACGCCATTACATACCAAGGCTAGTAAAGGAAACTATTGAGATCTCGAAATGTCAGAATTTCAATCGAGGTGATGGTTTTCAACTCGCCAGTGCGTGGAATCCAGTATTAGGTTGCCTCAAAAATAAAAATAAAAATTCGCGTTCAAAATGTGTTTCAAAATACTATACGCAGTGATACAGTGAGTGTGTTTTGTCGGGACTTAGGTTCGAGTTCGAGTTCCAGTGATAACCGCAGCAAAAGACTAAGAAAGAGGGTAGATCGTTATGTCTGCACCTAACTTTTTAACTGTTCTCCAACCACCCGCATTCTTCAGTCTTCCCGTGAACATGGTGCATGTAACTGCGCCGAAATATCGGGAGCTCATTCCACAACCTTACCACGGTAAATATCCCGTAAATAATCATATAGCTTCATTCAAATGGTGTCATGTATGACACCAAAAAATATATAAAATTTTTACTATGTCAATTTGCGCGGTGAAATCGTACCATAACAAATCAGAAAAGCAGCATAAGAGTTATGGTATGACATTCCACAGGTAATCTATTAATTTTCTTGCTTAAATCGTTTAAAATACCATTCGAAACGTAAGCTACAAAGCGAATTTGTAGCTTACGTTTTGAGAAGGCGTTTTTTGGAAACTTACCTTCTCTGAGTAGTTATTCTAAGCATAGAAAGGAAACCGGTACCTATGATCAAGAACCTCAAAGTACAAAGACACGTGTCATTCATCGACATGCACTGGACTAGCATGCTGGATCAGGGCCCATACTCTCTCTCTCTCTCTCTCTGAGAAAAGACCTGTGCCTCAATGAAAAAATTGAGGTGCTTCCAGATTCATTTTAAATCTTTGTGTGCATATGATTGGGTGTTTATTGAGTTAGGCTTCCTGTTATTTTGTCGCTGGCCGCCAGACCCTGCCTTTAGAAAGGCTTTGTGGTTTGATTTGAATGCCATTTCAAATTGATGTTTTCAAAAGCTAGTGGTTTTAACTTTCGCTATAAACGTTTTTATGGTATGATTTTGTGCGTTTTTAATGAGTTTGTAGTGACTCCTATCAGAAAGTTTTGTTCTTTTAAAGGTGCGTGTTGAAAATAAACTCAAGTGTCAAGTCTTAGTTGTCACAATATTTATTTCTATTACCTATATACAATATAATAATATGATGTCTCCTTAGGTGCTAGGTTCAGGCAGTATTATTTATCAGCTGACGTAATCAGCTGATCGTATGTGCGAGATGGCATATCTTGCCTCTTTCTCGCACAAGTCGGTATATAGATACGGAGCGGTCGTCGCGTGCGTCGCCGTTCGCACTCTGCGTTCGCTAACTAGTCCGGTCAAGCTGTAGAGGCCAAAAGGCCAACAGTACAAGTCAATATAAAAAAAAACGCGTGTGTCAGTCACCCAACGATGTTCAACGCAGGCGTACGTCGCTCTTCGCTCCGCCGTCAGCCACCACTATACGCGTGTGCGCGCGGACACCAGTTGCCCGCTGCGCTCAGCATTATAGTCGTGTCTTCCACCACAAGTTCTAATATTATTTACTTGTAGAAGGCAGATTTTTCAATGACAAACAATTTTAAAACTGCATAAATTTTTATGATAAAATGGCATGATTTGGTACAATATATTTATTGGCTAACGGTTGAATAACTGGAAAAGATATTCTACTTCTCAAGAAGGACTTTGCATAAGAGCCGCACCACTATAAGGTAGAATAGAATTCGTGTACAAAGTCCATGCAAGTGTCATTGACCGCTTCAAACCAGCACCCTATAACTACATCTAGACTACGAGTATACATTTCCATAAGAGCAAGGTACGCACGCATATTTGCATGCAATAATCCTGCATAATCCCCCAGTGACCTAGTTCCATCCCCATTTTTCTGTAATTACTCACCGCTGCTTTGTGAACGCCCCTATTTGGGACCCCTGGTTTTACGACCACAGGCACTGTTACTACCACCTTAGACTTGCAGCTCGATATTTTATTTGTTAGCTGTTGCTGCGTACATTTTCATATAAACTTTGAATCCATTCGTGTTCGTATTGTTCCATACATTGCTGGGCTGAAAGCTATTCGAAAACTATTTTCGTATTTGAGTGAAGCAACCTATTATATTTTATTTTTATTTTTGAATTTTTGGGAATCTTACAGCTAAATACAGTACAACAAATTAATAAATGCAGAGGGCCATTTAAAAGAATCCACAGATAACATTAACAAAACACATAACATTTAAACAGTAGACAAAAAATAAAAAAATATATATAACGTACAGTAAACTAACCAAAAAAAGCGCTCGCCAATAACCGCTTCAGCTGCTCGGCTGATATGTTGAAGAGATCAATATCATGCCGAGCAGCCTCGTTATTGAAACACCGGCTTGCTCTGAACATGTACGTATTTTCCCTGTAGTTAGTGTTCACTCTGGGAATGAACAATGAGCAAGGTCGCCTACTTGGGTTGGCTGAAACCTTCAGACCAATTCGTTCCAGCAGCTCAGGACAGTCAACCAGCCAGCATATACTGCCAGCTATCATACTACCAATTTTAGTTTCCCCCGTTTTCGCTGTAAGCGCTTTACTATAATGTATGGAAAAATACCAAACCGAATAAAGTTTTTGCAAACAATAAAAACTTGTACTGAAAGTACAGAGCTAGGTGCATATAAAATTTTAGCAAAAAGTGATGACATACGGTAGTGAAACATAATCTTTTCCTATGGGCCTCATAAGCAAGCTCAAAGTCGCACAACGAGCTATGGAGAGGGCTATGCTCGGGGTCTCTCTACGAGATCGAATCAGAAATGAGGAGATCCGTAGACGAACGTAGGTTACCGGCATAGCCCACCGGTTTAGCAAGTTGAAGTGGCAGTGGGCAGGGTACATAGCACGCAGGACAGATGGCCGATGGGGCCGAAAGGTTCTCGAATGGAGACCACAGACCGGTAAGTGCAGCGTAGGACATCCACCCACGAGATGGACAGACGACCTAAAAAAAACCGCAGGGCAACGCTGGATGCAGGCCGCTTCCAACCGGCCCTTTTGGAGATCGATGGGGGAGGCCTATGTCCAGCAGAGGACGTCCTACGGCTGAAACTATGAAATATTACTATTTTTATGCACTTTCTAATAAAATTGTTCCAAGTTCAAAGTCACTACACATTCTATACTTGAGCACAAAATGTCACCTGAAAAGTAACACCTAGATACGTACGTAGCGCAACTTCTACCGATGAAAAAGACAGAAAACTACACTTGGACAATAATGGTAGGGGAGGGGAAAATGTGCGTTCGTATGATAATCACCGCGCTTTTATCTGGGGAAGGAGTGTGAAGTATGTTTCTACCACAGAAAAGAGAAGTAAATAGAACGGAAATGAGAAGGAAAATTTGTCGCCAGGTAATTGACAGAACCTTGATTGAACATTCTTATATACGACAACGCCTCGAACTTCGCATCCAAAGAGCTTGAACCTTACTTTTTTGGGTTATGTCTCAAATTCTTTGCCCGCATCACAGTTGCTAACCACAGATCTACTACCTATGCTAACTGATTTCGAATGACTGACGTTTCGTTTTTATGGGTGCAACTGGCTACAACAATTTTCTTACAAAAATGCCTTGACAGCCGTTCTAATTTAAACAACAACAAAAAAAACTTGTTTCTACCCATAGAACCTACTGGGTAAATGAGTATAGGCAAGTATTTCAAGATTCAATATTTTTTAAAGGTATGTTGACCAAACTGTAGCATGTGCGGTTACAATCTGGCGGCACCCGGTTTGATCCTCAGCCCTGCACCAATTATTTATTTAGTACCTATTTAAATAAATTATGTGCAGTTTCGATGCCATCTCTCGAAAAGGGAGAAGGAAAACATCGTGAGGAAACCGGCGTGTCTCAGAACCTCAAAAGTTCAAAGCCATATAATGACATTCACCAACATGCACTGGGCCAGCATGGTGGATTATGTTTATGGCCCATCTTCTCTCTCTGGGAGAAAGTCTGTGTCCCAACAGTGGTTGTAGTACCTAAAGTCTATTATAAATGCACTTCTTTTGGCTAAATTTCCTGTCACCCAGGTTATTGACACTTATCTTGCATTAGCGCGCCACTAATGCACTTCTAATCTAATAACTTACCATTAGTTCACCCACGCTTCCGCAATTTAATCATACATCAACAATACCTATAGTCTACCTATTGCCCTTTCACCACCCTGTCATTGCGATGTCGAATGACGTCATTCAGCCCAGAGATGGATTTGGACCATAATTTCTGAATACGAAACTTCTACCATTACATTTGACTAACTAATTTTTAATCGCAAAAAATCACAACCATCGCTGATTATTATACTGAAATATTTTGTATGCCTGTAGTAAAACAGCAATGGAAGGTGCGTGTATACATATTTTCGTATCATGGTCAGGGTAATTGGTAAATGACGTGTCCCATTTAGAGGCCTGATGGACAGACATTAGGACGTCTGCGTTGTTGTGGCACAAATTCCATTTGCACTGGGGTCCGGCGCAATTTTGCAAATGTACGAGGAAACGTTGGGTTAAAAAAAGTGACGAAGTGTCAAGTAACAAAAGAATGCGGGCCTTTTTAATTACGTCTGATGTGTGGTTTGCATTTGATGAATAAAAAAACAAAAGGCGAAAAATATGTGCGCATTATTTAGGATACAATTGTATGTGTCTGAGCTTAGCGATTATTCGAGGCGTCATTTGGATGAAAACGAGAATTATTTTACATATTTTTTAGGAAATGTCCTGCGTAATAACGTTAATCTGATGAAATTTTTCAATAGTTAGTTTTTCTTTCAATTGTGTTCTCATTTTCTTGAGGTACAATATCCATCCGGAGGTCTGCCATGAAAAAGGGCTAAAGCTCTTATAAAACGGTCATTTACACCCGACAAATGTATGGAATAGCAGTTTTTTTCGCGATTTCAGGGTTTTTCCCATAGTAAAATCATACTAACTAATAGTAACTCATACTTATGAGTAAAATTACCTCTTTTCGACTTAGTACAGGCTACATGCGTAACTCTGTATTTTGTTTCAGCGTCCGAAATACAGCTGCACTCATGACTAAATAAGCTGATTCCGAAACAGACTTGCAATGTAAGTACCCTTAGAATAACTACTCAGAGAATACCTTCTCTTCGGTTTCCAAACAACGCCTTCTCAAAACGTAAGCTGCAAATTCGCTTTGTAGCTTACGTTTCGATTGGTATTTTAAACGATTTAAGCAAGAAAATTAATGGATTACCTGTGGAATGTCACACCATAACTCTTATGCTGCTTTTCTGATTTGTTGTGGTACGATTTCACCTCGCAATATTTTATTTTTTTTGGAGCCATATATGACACCATTTGAATAGCAAAAATTTTGCGAATGTACTTGGTTTTTTGTGTAGTTATTCTAAGTACCGTTCTTTATCGATCGTCAAATTTGACAGTTGAGATTGTCAAATTCGATAAAATGCCATTGGATCAGTACTCGCTCTGATCGATTCTATGGCATCATATTGAATTTGACGATCGACAAAGAACAGTACTTGCACTGTTGGTCACGTTTTGCCACAAACGCTAATGAGACGTGATAAAGCAGCTGATAAGATATTATTAATGCCTAACATTTCAAGAGCAATTATTTGTTAATTACATACGAGAATCGACCACATAACTCACGTCCCACACTGCATTGCACTTAATCGCATTTCTCTGTCACGTGTAAAGTTATTTTATTTTCATTTCCTAGAGATTTACTGATATTCTATCCCTTTGTAGCGATTAACCTTGAACTAGCTGCATCGTTGGATCGTATGAATATCTAAAGATCACCTTGGCATTGTCCTTGGCTTGAACTGAAAGGGGTTTTCTTAACTCTTTTTACTTTGATGCATTTTATTTTATACTAGCTGCATCCTGCGGTTTTCCTCGCACACCCTCAAAAGTCGCACATTTTACAAGCTTTTATTTAGACACCTGTCCCGGTGTCTGTCTGTCTGTAATCAAATCTCGCACTTTCCGGTGTTCGACCGGGAAATGACATGTAATTTTGCATACTTGTCAAGTTTCGATGACATTACAATCATGTGGTGACAGCGAGCTGATTTGATGGTGGTGACGGTGGACAACGTCACACATCGATAGATAATTATAGACTGACAGTGTTTGGGCTCATTTTGATCAGCACACCGATCCGATTACTATTTTCATAAAAGCTGGGCCTGTAAAAGATATATTTCAATAAAAAAAACTTGTTTCCGGAATTAATAATCACTCTCCGGCCCAAGGTAAAAAAAAGTTGTACCATAGAAAAATGTCATTAGCAGAACGAAGTGAATGAAGTAGCTGTTTTTATCACGATATCAGGGTTGGTCTCATAGTAAAAGTTTTATAAAAGATATATTTGAATGTCTCCGTTGTCTAGAGATACCAGTATACTCAGTATCAAACTGAACTTCTTTGAACAATAAGAATAAATGTTTTTATGCACTAAAGCATAAAATGCAGTTTTAGTCCACTTACACCGGTCCGGTGTATGAGTACACTCAGTATCAAACTGAACTTCTTTGAACAATTAGTATAAACGTTTTTATACACGACTTTTATGCACTAAAGCAAAAACGGCAGTTTTAGTCCACTTACACCGTCCAGTGTATGAGTACACTCAGTATCAAACTGAACTTCTTTAAACAATTATAATAAACGTTTATATGCACGACTTTTATTCACTAAAGCATAAAAGGCAGTTTTAGTCCACTTACACCTACATACGCAAGAAATGTATAACCATGAGAAGAATAAAAAAAGTTTAAAAAAATTAAAACTGAAGACTGAATATGTTGAGAATCGCCCATTCTACATTTGCCTTGACTTTGTCCAAGGTCCGCAGTAACAAAGAGTAGCCAGTACACGTGGCCACGTGGGCGTACCCACGTGGCCACGTGTAAGCTTTCTTATTTAACTTTGTTGAAAGTTTCATTGCTGGGATAGATGCAAGGTTACGGTATGTTATTAAAATTAATGCAACATTTTGTGAAGATAAGGTAAGAGAATTCAGGTTTTATATAGAGGAATGATTCGTAATAACATTTTAGTTATGTCAAGGCAGCTTATTTGACTATGTTATGCTTGTATGATGTTTTTAGAGTCATATTTTTCTTAGGTTACTGAGAGGAAACTTTTGTTTTGATGGATTATGTTTTATGTTGATCTTGCTTGATATCAAGAAATAGGCATGATGACTAATATTATTTTATAACCTCATAAAAAGCTGCTCATAAATAGAGCCCATCAACGAAAACAAAATTAAAACTAAAGTTATATGATTATTTACGGGATATTTACCGTGGTAAGGTTGTGGAATGAGCTCCCGATATTTCGGCGCAGTTACATGCACCATGTTCACAGGAAGACTGAAGAATGCGGGTAGTTGGTCTAACAGTTAAAAAGTTAGGTGCAGACATAACGATCTACCTTCTATCTTAGTCTTCTTGCTCTTTTTTATCATTCCACAACCTTACCACGGTAAATTACTGAGTTATGACGTCACGCCTCAGGCGCGCCATACAAATGCTATACTAACACACGGTTTGGGAGAAAGGGACAAAATATCCCCTGTCTATCCCCACCTAAAACTTTAAACGCTTATATCTTAGAGATTTATCAGCTAATTTAATTATTTTTTTCAGTATGTGTAATGTATTTTGTTATATTCATCGCTAAGCTTATCATTTGTAATAAATTAATGATTAGGACAGTTCCAGTGATAACCGTAGAGAAATACTAAGAAAGAGGGTAGATCGTTTTGTCTGCACCTAACTTTTTAACCGTTTGACCTTTTTAACTGTTAACTTTTTAACGACCTGATGGTAAGCAGTCATCATCGCCTATGGATACTTGTAACACCAGAGGCATCATAAATACGTTGCTGACCTCTAAGGACTCTAATTATCTAATTATGTCTTAAGGATATAATTATGTATCAATAATTTTGTTGATTTCACTATAATGTTCATTGATTTGAAGTAATTTAAATATCATTTTCTACTTTTTAGTTTAAATTTGTACATGTCATAGTCATAAAGTCGGTTCTTGTTTTTTTTTTCTTCTAAAAATTTAACTTTAGCTTTATTGTTAAATTTAGGTGGGAAGTTTTATTAATTTCCCAGATATACACTTACCTTATAGATAAATGTTTAATATAAAACCACGCTTTTATTCCTGTAAGCAAAATAAAAAGTTGGTATTTTAAGTTTATTAATAATAATAATTATTATAATTTTTATTTTGTTTTGTAAACTGGTTTCATTATATGTAGTTTAAAAAATAACGGAAAAAATAAATAAATTTATTCAATAACCATATTTTTAAGCGACCAGTGATTCCTTATAGAGTCTATATTCTAGCAAATAAATTATTTTGATTTGATTTGATTTTATATTTAGAGACCCTTCTTGAATTGATCCTTTATTCCTTACTGTAAAGTATCTAAGCAAAAATCCAGTAGAGATGGGTTTGGGAAATAGATTTGAAAAGTACGAATTTAAACGCCTGAAAATAGGTACTCAACTAACAAATAATAAAAAAAATATAGGAGTCGTATTTCTCAAAACTATTTCCCTTACATATTTTCTGCAAACTCTGTAGTTTGCTCTTCCATCGAGGTCCTTTCAAGCAAGCTTCAAGCGCACTTTGAATAATTGAAAGAACTGTCAAGAGGTTAGGGTCCAACCCTTTACGTACACTGTAAAAAGTACACGAGTACATAAAGTTTACGATAAATCTGACACACTAACACAAGAGAACAAGGCACTTATTTTAGAGTCATCATCATCATCAGTTAGAAGACATCTATTGCGATATCTATATATCTATTTGAGGGCGTGGGTTCGATTCCCACATAGGACAAACATTTGTGTAGATAGCCCGTTGGTCCAGTTGGTAGTGAACCTACCTTCTGAGCCTGAGGGCGTGGGTTCGATTCCCACATAGGACAAACATTTGTGTGATGAACATTTGTGTTTGTTCTATATCTGGTTGTTAATATCTATTTAAGTATGTATTTAAAACTATATATGTATGTATATCAGTCTCTGGCAGCCATATCACAAGCTTTGCTTAGTTTGGGGTCAGATGACCGTGTGTGCAAAAATGTCCCGAATATTTATTATTTTTTATTTTTTATTGCTGATTATAGGCCTCTCCCTGAGACCTCCACTCTAAACGACAACCTAACATCTGCATCCACTGGATGCCTGCGACTCTCACGATGTCGTCAGTCTATCTAGTGGGAGGCCTATCTACGATGCGTCTTCCGGTTCTTGGTCCCCCTTGGAACCTTTCTTCCCCATCGGTGATCGGTTCTTCGGGCGATGTGGCCTGCCCATTGCCACTTCAACTTGCAAATTTTAATAACTGTGTCGGTGACTCTGGTTCTTTGGCGAATATCCACGTTCCAGATTCTATCACGCAAAAAAACTCCGAGCATACCTCTCTCCAATGCCCGCTTTGTGACTCTGAGTTTTCCAAGAGGCCAACAGTTAAGGACCACATCTCAGTACCATTATGTGATCACGTATTTCTAGAGCGGAGACCACGAATCGGCAAACGTAGTTTGGACGCCTTGAGATTCAATGGAGTGACGAAATATGTAAGAGCTGTGAAAATGGCTAGAAGCTAAAAGCCAAAAATCATCAGACTGAATGGCGTGCTTTGGGAGAAGTGTATGTCCAGCAATGGAGTACAATAGACTAATGATTATGATGATGATAATGAATAACCAAGTGTTTCTGTAATGTCTCATCATCATTTCAGCCATAGGACGTCTAAACTAAATACCGTAGATTACTGATAAAACCAAAATTGAGTGTCCATCGGATCTTTATGGTCTAATTCCCTCCTGCCCTTTTAACAATCGGACGACCAGAGCGATCACGAAAAAGCGACATCGAGGAGAACATTGAAAACGAATATATTTAGAGTTATAAAAAAAGGACATGCTAAGCTAAAAAGGGATTCGTTCTACTCACCATTATGAATAACTTTTACAATGGGACCAACCCATAAATAGCGAAAATAACATCAGCTGTTCTATAAAAAACTGTTTTGATGCTTGACAAAATGTAAAGAATAGCTATTTCCAATTCTTTCGGTTCAGTTTTAGTCTCTAAGGGTTCAATATTCCCCGTTTCTTATAACCTTGTATATTTGATTTTCTACTACTGCAGTTTTTATAAGCTTTATAAGCTGCTAGCTGCGCTCCTCGGTTTCACCCGTATGGATTACTCCTTATATCATTAGCTATCTGACAGTGAAAGTCCCATAAAAATCGACATAATCAACATACATACATACATACATACATACATACATATACATACACGACGACATATACATATCCATAGGCGACGGTGACTGCTTACCATCAGGCAGCCCGTCTGCTTGTTTGCCACCTACGGCATAAAAAAAATATAAAAAAATACATACATACATGTATACATGTATACATACATACATACATACATACATACATACATACATACATACATACATACATACATACATACATACATACATCATTTCATACTTTCAATATTTTTGTTCTGTAACTCAGATCTCACGTACTGTTTTCAACATACAGAACCGCTATGTTTATAGGTCACCAGTGCAATGTAAGGTTGTGGGTGGGAGGGTTGCAAGTGCCGTGGCAGTGTTAAAAATGTAACGCCTAGTTAGTCAAAAGTAGAATGGTCTTCATTATTTCGATTAGAAGTGGCACTATTCCTAAAAAGCTTTGAATAAGTAGACATGACTGTACGACCTTTTTTTCTATGAATGCTACATCGGGCTCTGCTCAAGTATTTGTAGTAGAATTTTAGTTGAAAAATTACGACTCAAACAAATAACAAAATAAAGAAAAAAAACAGCGTATGTAAAAAGAAGATAAGCTCCGAAAAAACAATGAATGCTACATCGGGCTCTGCTTAAGTATTGTAGTAGAATTTTAGTAAAAAAATTACGACTCAAACAACAAAAAAGAAACAAAAAACAGCGTATGTAAAAAGAAGATAAGCTCCGAAAAAACAATGAATGCTACATCGGGCTCTGCTTAAGTATTGTAGTAGAATTTTAGTAAAAAAATTACGACTCAAACAACAAAAAAGAAACAAAAAACAAGCGTATGTAAAAAGAAGATAAGCTCCGAAAAAACAATGAATGCTACATCGGGCTCTGCTTAAGTATTGTAGTAGAATTTTAGTAAAAAAATTACGACTCAAACAACAAAAAAGAAACAAAAAACAAGCGTATGTAAAAAGAAGATAAGCTCCGAAAAAACAATGAATGCTACATCGGGCTCTGCTTAAGTATTGTAGTAGAATTTTAGTAAAAAAATTACGACTCAAACAACAAAAAAGAAACAAAAAACAAGCGTATGAAAAAAAAAGATAAGCTCCGAAAAAACAATTAATGCTACATCGGGCTATGCTTAAGTATTGTAGTAGAATTTTAGTAAAAAAATTACGACTCAAACAACAAAAAAGAAACAAAAAACAAGCGTATGTAAAAAGAAGATACGCTCCGAAAAAACATTTTTTTCTGTGCTCCGCTCGGCCTTATCTATATAGCTTATTATAGCTTGTGTATTTTAGAGTATTAATGGACAATAATGATGGATTAGTGTTTATAGACGTGTTCAAGAGTGGGGAAGTAATATAATAAGGTGAAACGTACATTTTTATGTTGTTTCAAAACTCCAGAAAACCCTTGTCTCCACTACTTTACTGCAGCTTGTCTAATGATAGTACAATACGTAAGACGAGGCTTAATGGCTTTAACCTGCCCAGAAATGGGCGAAAAAAAAATGGAAAGGGAAAGATTTATAACAGAATTTTATTAGTTTTAGCTTGGGAAATAAAATGATCCCATGTTACTACTGGAGTTTTTTTTTTAAATCTATTATTTTTATACAGGGTTTTAATTTAGTGACACCTTTGTAACTAGTTATTTTTCTAGGTAGTATTTACAACAATTGGGTTCTTTCCTTAAGCGCTGCACGGTACAAATCATACAGCCCTCTGGCATCCTGTGATTCGGGCTCGGATAAGACACTATTGCAGCCTCCCACTTGCAGAGGACATGATCGCAGTCAAACTGTTGACGTCGCAATCCTTCGCTCCGGGCACACTCCATTAAAATGTGGTAAACGTCTTCGATTGTGCCGCATCGATCACAAGACGGTGACTCGACTTGGAGTTAGGAGTACACGAGTAGCTAGTAAAAAAACAGTGTTACTACTGAGAGTAGGGCTAGTAGCATAACACGGGTAACGAAGGGAGCCTAAGGTGCTTACATTCATTTTCATTTTATTTAATTTAATTTCATTTCAATTATAGCCATTCAAACTTAATTAGGGTAAACTTAAGCAAATAGGACAATTGTGATTTTGTTAACGGATGACACAAAGCCAAAAAGAGGGTATTGTAATTATCAGGTACCGACAATTAATGCTTCCTGTTCAAATTTTATAGAAAAAAGCGCTGCAGTTTTTTCCGAATTTTCAGGGAATTTTTTCCAATATCATGTTCTAAACCACCCATGTACTGAATAAACAAAATAAACAACAAAAACAACGACAGCGAAATCGGTCAGTAAAATCCTGTTTTGAGTTTCAGCGAGATTAACGAACAGCAACTGATTTTGATATTAACGTTCTTATCCAAATTTCAATTTCATACAAAAACCCCATAGAAAAAAGCACTTATATTTTTCCCGTTTTTTTTTCTGCTCAAACTTTCCATGAGGCTTACAATACAATTTAGTTTTAGCGAGACTAACGAACAGCAATTGGTTTTTATATAGAAGAAGATGGAGGTGTGTATGTATTTAAAACAGAAAAGAAAAAATAACTCTTTTTATTTCTTTTCCCATTTACAATCTCACCTACAGCCTCACACACTAACACAGAATCAGTGTTACTAATGTCAGTACAAGCATTTCTTTAGTGCAATGAGGTTAGGGTATAACCATCGAGATACATATCCTATAGAGTCAAAATCTCTCAGTGAAAACAGTCAAAAAAAACGTCCGAGCGTCATTGTACATACATTGTATCAATTATATACTTCACAAAATGACACATTTACTCCAATTTAGACGTTATGTCGCTTGCATAGTATTCAACGTCAGTTGTCCGCTATGTCATCGTAGCTCTTGCATCGCGCGGCGTTGTAGTCGGATCGCGGTTACCTTGTAACTAACCAAATAGTCTGCGCAATTCGTAGCGTGCGTCGAGTTTTGGTTCGGTAATTTTTTTGGCATGATTGTGACTCTATAATGTATTGTATCTCGATGGTTATAGCGATAATTTATCCATATTTAAAATATCGTAGATTTTGGATCAATGCGTCAACGTTACCCCTAGGATGATTGAACCAGCTTTTATTAAGGGTTCTTGCATAATTAATTAAGCATTCCAAAACAAAAATGAACTTCATTTCACTTTTAAAAATTGACAGACATTATAAGTAATTGCTGGTCATCGTATTAATAGCGGTGAAAACGAGCGGTCATTTTGAATGGTGATATTTTGAGGGGCTGTAATCGTTTTTAATATTCGTGTCATATCTAATACTGAGCGTTTATGCAAATCCATTTTGGGTTCAGTAGGGTTGTTGAAAAATCAAAACGTTTCATAAAAAAACTAAAAGTACTTAAACACTGATGATTACATTCCAAATACCCAATAGTTATATATTCGACCAAAATTAGTCAATTTATTTCCGAAAATAAATTATAAACTCCCATCCCACTCTCACGTAATTTGTTAAGGCGTTATTTGTTGCGGCGTGCGCGCTTGCAAATATTTTCAAACTAAGTGCGGTAAACACCCTTATCTTGGTAATTAGGCCTTCCCGTTTATAAAATGTTTATAAAAACGGATAAAAACTGCTCTTTCTGTTAGCAGTTTGATAATGGAATACAGAACCCTTGCCTATACGTGACCTGGCAAGCACTAGCCAGTTATTTTTCTCTTCAAACGGACTGCATTTGCATACATTTGAGGCCTCGTTTTAGCTGTTTAATGGTACGTATGAGACATAAATATTGTCTCATTTAGACTCGCCTTTTTGTTTTTCGTTTGTTCTCTGTTTTGCATAAAAACTGCCCGAGGACTGATTATGTATACCGCTTTGAGGAATTGAGGAAAAACTCAGAATTTTAATCGCTTTTAATGTATTCTGAATTGAATTAGGCATAATCATTTTTTAGTCACTTAATATTAGATATAAATTCTTGTAAATTTTTTCTGTATTTGTAAAGTTGCTTTTAAAAATATTACAAAAAAGTTTTTTTTAAACTCAATATTTTTATCATACACTTCAGTACCGTTATAAGAACATAATATGCCTAACGATTTTTTTTTAATTTTGTTTTCTTTTTGTTTTTTATGAATCTTTGTCTTTATGAGTTTTTGTATTTTTGAGTTTTGTTTGTTATGAGTTTTTCACAGAATAGATTAGATTACAGGATCTGACACAGACTTTCTAGTAGCTTTACCAGGCCTGGCGCATTCAGCACTTTAGGTATGAAGCTACGAGTAGCCGACTTGTCGGTACTGCTGCCCTATAGACAGAGAGGCAACTTCTAAGTTAATAAAGCTGTAGGTTGTTATATAGCGCTTGCGCGTCTTGAATTGCACTTTATTGGTCGTAGCAAGAGTCGCTACTTATTTAAATGATTTTTGGAGTGTTTTTTTTTAAGACTCTACTCTCTTAGTAGTCGCCAATATTTCATTCCATAAGAAGTATTTATAATATTTTATCCATCTTTATACTTATCTTCCAAAGCTATCAAGTCAAACGTAATCTCTCCGTGTAACGACATCGCTAGCAATTAACCAGAGTGCGCCGGTTTTATTGTTAAGCCTATTAGCGATAGAGACATCTTTTGTCTTCCTAATTCGGCGGTCTAAGTTAGAGAAGACCAGTGATAAAAGCCAGAACACAACGTGACATTATTATAAAGAAAGTTATATTTATTTATTTATTTGAAGTTCCACACATGTTTATTTACTTATAATTTATGCTCTAATTTAATAGACAATCAAACTTTTTGTAATAACATTGGAAATACTATAAAGAACTTTTTTGTGTTGACATTTTTATAGAAGAGCGGACGAGATAGATAAAAAAAGTTTTGTTGCCCAATCGGTTTCAAAAACTCAAAAGTTGTTCTTTTTTTGTTTTTTTTAACTGGTGAAATCAGGTGAAATCACTATCCGTGTGAAATAGATAGCTTTCGCCGTTGAGGTACTACATTCTAGATTATATGTAGTTGTCTTGTTATAGGTATATGTAGCTACAAAACAACCTAAACTTTTGCATAAGTTCATTATATAGATAACTACCGTATTTTTTTAAAAGTTATTACATCTAGAACGATAAAAATGATTAACTTAATGAAATAATGTAAATTTTATTCGGAAGTTTTATTTAAAAAAACAGTTTTTGGTCTATAAATAGAAAAAAGTTGACCGTCACGGGACAACCGACAGATGTGAAACATGACGGCATAAGATAGCATCATACCATTTGCCGTCACTGTATACGAGTCGGTTTTACTGTCAAGGCATAGATTTCACATCATAAACAGTTTTATATATTTATATTATGTATTTCTTTACCTGCATCCAGCGTTTCCCTGCGGTTTCTTTTAGGTCGTCTGTCCATCTCGTGGGTGGACGTCCTACACTGCGCTTACCGGTCCATGGTCTCCATTCGAGAACCTCCTCGGCTCGGCTTGGCTCGATTTTCAGCCCCATCGGCCATCTGTTCAGCGTGCTAGGTACCCTGCCCACTGCCACCGCCGCCAACCGGCCCTTTTTGAGATCGATGAGGGAGGTCTATGTCCAGCAGTGGACGCCCAATGGCTGAAATTCAAATTTTCAAATTCTAAATTATTTATTTTAAGTAACCATGGACTCAGACATAACAATATTCGGACAAAGAATTAGATATAAAATAATTGTAAAAATGTCAGTGGAGAGTTTAACAAAAAATTAACATAACAAATGAATGATGATGATGATTTCTTTACAATGTCTTTATATATTTATCATGAATAGATTTGCCAACCGCGTCCGCTTGTCTTTTAAACCAAGTCGTATCTATCCGGTAGCACTGACGACTATTTATCAATGTCTCGTCTCAGGCATCCGATTACGTCGTGACGTTTTCATTCCTCCCTCGGATTCACTTATAATTCGCTTCTTGATCTCGAACGCCCTTGTTATTAATGCTGTACATCATTAATTGTGGGACAATTCATTTATCTGCGTGGCGCCGTTGGAGATTTTTGGTAATTGCTTGTTTATAATATTTATTTATACCAATATTATTTACTTATATCTACTTACTAACTGGGCAAGTGCCTTTATTAACTGAACAAAATACAAGCAATACTAAACCTACAAATACAGTTAGACTGCCCATAGACCGTTGAAGGTTTAAAGACAATCCAAATGCTCAAGCCTACTACCAGTTGGCAGCGTACCCCGCATGCTGGCGGCATTACCACGTTGAATGGCAATGCTTATGTGTTAAGCCAGAAACACGTCAGCATCTAGCATCTACTTACTTGATTTTTAGAACCAGTGTATATCCTAAAACTGCGACCAGAACTACCGGAGAATAGGCAGCAGCATCCTATTAGTATGCAGTGAATATACTGCGATTCCCAAGCCGCCTGACAGGCGTGGGGATTATGGCAACACCCCTCACTAAGAGGGAGGTCTTTGTTCAGCAGTGAACGCTAACTGGCTGATGATGTGTGTGTGTGTGTATGTGTGTGTGTGTCTGCTTGATTTTGGATCCTATCTAGTGGCATTTGCGACGTTTATCATCTATTGTATCGCTAGCTATTGCCTGATATTTCGTACGCATAGACTCTCATATACCTATCTTTCAACCCCTGTCATCATCATCACCAGCAGCCAGAAGACGTCCACTGCTAAACATAGGCCTTCCCCTTTAACCTCCACACTGAACGACAGTCAGCTTTTTGCATCCGCTGGATGCCAACAGCTCTCACAACCCCTGTCTCACTCAATTCAGCCCTTTTACAAAATTCTTCCTTAGCAGACCTCTACACCTCATATAGAATCTACCTGCCAACAGTTGCTGTTCTATACAATTCGTGGAGTATTAAATAAATATTTATCCACGGAACACCTGATTTTTATTCAGTGCCTGCTGGCTGGAGTGGCTGGAAGCGAAAGGTTGGAAACTGGGTTGAGTGACGTGCCCTGGGAGAGGCCATGTCTAGCAGTGGCGTAATATAGGCTGATTATTCGGGACATATTTTCAGACACGGTCATCCGACCCCAAACTAAGCAAAGCTTGTGATATGGCTGCCAGAGACTGATATACTTACATATATAATTTTAAATACATACTTAAATAGATATTACCAACCAGATATAGAACAAACACAAATGTTCAGCACACAAATGTCTGTCCTAGATGGGAATCGAACCCATGCCTTCAAGCTCAGAAGGCAGGTTCACTACCAACTGGACCAACGGGCTAGTATCATATCATGATGATGATGACCATCGCTAGATTTTATATCCATGCAAACTTCAGCTTTTCAAAGACCGTAAAACTTGTATAGGTGTTTTACTGTTCTGAGACCATTCGAAGGACATGGCAATGCACTTTTAGAAATTTTATGAAACGGTCATGTACAAGGAGAATTTCAAAACTGTTGTCGGTAAGTAATTAGGTATGTATTTAAGAACTGATGAGCTACACAATCATTAGGCTAAGTAACATCCTTAAACCCTCACTCACTAATTCTTTTTTTAAACATAGGGCTGCCACCCCAAGTTCGTATCTTAATGAAGTATCCCAATTATGATTTTTTTAACAGACAAGTGCCTCTATTAACTAAACAAAACAAAAACTTACTAATACTAAATGTCTCCTACAGCTACTTAATCTATTAGGTATACAAAAAACAATGGACTGCCCATAGATAGTTGAAGGTCTAAAGATAATTCAAATGCCTTAGTCTTGATTAAGGTTGATTGCATACCCAAAATGCATGGCGGCATTAGTGCGCTGAATGGCAATGCTTATTTTATGTTCGAATCTTTCATCGAGCAACATTAGCCAGCCATTATAAACAACTTTTGCTTTGTTACCAACCATGATATCACGAAAAAAAATCAGTTGTTTGTTCCTTTAAAAAAATTATGAAGTCTCAACGAAGCGTATGGAACAGCTTTTTTTTTTACGAGATATCAGGATTGGTACCGAAACAAAAATTTTAATGACGAGTACAATGATATCCTCGAATATTTATTTTGTCTAAAAGAATATAATAAGCCCGTACTGTCTGTAAAGTCGGTTTACGGACGATAATTTTACGTGATAACGCTTAGGCCGATCGTGCCTCTCTATCGCTTGTTCCGCGCTCTTGCTTGCACGCGCGGCTCAGGCGGAACTTGATAATTTTTCATGCGTGCAGCCGGCGTTCATCGATTTATAAGACGTTATCACGTCAAAAAATCATTTTTTTGTTGTTTTGTTCACAAGGTAATCTATATCTATACTAATAATAATATTATAAAGAGGAGAGATTTGATTGTTTGTTTGCATTGAATAGGCTCCGAAACTATTGAACCGATTTGAAAAAATCTTTCACAGTTGCGAAGAATCACTATCCCCGGGTGACATAGGCTATATTTTTTTTTTTTTTTAAATAGGGAGCTTAACTAAATCTCCAATAATGTAACCCAAGGTGTAAAACAATAAGACTTACACCTGTGCGAAGCTGGGGTGCGTTGCTAGTGAGATAATAAACTCAGATAAATACTTATTTATATAAGATAATAAATGATGGTTTTAGCGGGTGAAACCGCGAGACAAAGCTGGCCACAGATAAAACTGAAATCCCATGGTCTATAAAATATGTCGAACCGATTGAGCCGACAATACGGCTATTTCAATCATTTATTGTTTTGAGAAACATAAAATATATGGCTGGAAATATATTTGAAAGGTTGGGCTACGGAGTTAGAGCCCTAAAATGGCTAATACCTTACCTTAAACGTTTATTTATAGGTTTCTCTAGCCGTTAAGCTTTACGGTGTTATGATATTTCGTATTTCTACTGGGTTGCATGCATTTGTGGTACTGTACCAAAATAAGGCTGTACTTAGGCAAAGAGGTCGCCCGAAGAATCCAACTCGGATGGGCAGCGTTCGGGAAATTGCGTGACATCTTCTCGTCCAAGATACCACAGTGCCTCAAGACGAAGGTCTTTGACCAGTGTGTGTTGCCAGTGATGACATATGGTACTGAGACGTGGTCCTTAACTGTTGGCCTTTTGGAAAAACTGAGTCACACAGCGGGCAATGGAGAAAGCTATGCTCGGAGTTTTTTTGCGCGATAGAATCCGAAACGTGGATATTCGCCAAAAAACCAGTCACCGACATAGCTGTTAAAATTTGCAAGTTGAAGTGGCAATGGGCAGGCCACATCGCTAGAAGAACCGATAACCGATAGGAAGAAAGGTTCTGGAGTGGAGACCACGAACCGGAAGACGCAGCGTAGGTAGGCCTCCCACTAGATGGACCGACGACATTGTGAGAGTCGCGGGCATCCAGTGGATGCAAAAGGCAGGCTGTCGTTCGGTGTGGAGGTTAAAGGGGAGGCCTATGTTCAGCAGTGGACGTCTTCTGGCTGATGATGATGACCAAAATAAGGTCATTGTATACCAATTCCCCTTCCTAATTGTATACCTATTAGTAGTATATTTTGAACTACTGTTATCATAACTGTAACTATGATATTGCAAAAAAATATATATGAAAAATTATATTCACACAACATTATTGTATGAAATTGCAGATTTTTTTGTGATTTCAGAGTTGGTTACTTTGTAAAAAAAAACATTATGACCAACTCCTCATATAACAAGCGTATTTTTAAGGAATTTTTTGTATTAGCTCTAATGTAAAAACAATAGTACGTACAAGCGTAAAACTTGGCACGATTATAGTACAAACTTAACAACAAATAATGGCCAATTTTGACTCGGTGACAAATTTCTGTTCATTAACAAGTTATAAATGTGTTATACTCGAGCGCCTGTAGGAAAATAGCTGCTTAGCAATTGATTCTTCAATTTTGGAAGGATAGCTGGTAATTCGGTTACTTGGACGACCTTATTGTATTTTGTGGTGGTACGGAAACCTCAGTGAACGAGCCCGACTCGCACTTGGCCGGTTTTTTTTTTCTAGTTTATATTCATAGATTATTATAACCATATGTAAACATGTGGTAGGTAAGCTCCAAAAAAACTGGGCAGTAGCTACATAATTTTAAAACTTAAGATTAGAAAAACAATGTTTTTTTTTTGTTTTTTTTTAATGTATTTATGTTATTTTAGTTTTTAATAATTGATAATTTGCTGTACTAATATGAGTTAAGCCTTGAAATAAATGAATTTTGAATTTGAATTTGAATTAAATAAGATTGAATTGGCCCAGACCGAAGTAATCTCTTCGTGCTTTTATAAAATTTCAAATTAACTTAGAGCCAGGTGTGCTCTGAAAGGTTTCCTAGGAAATGCTAATATTACTTGCACCATCTGTTTTTATTCATACTACTTGCACTCAGAGAATATTAGGATAATGTACTGAATCATATTTGAAAAAAAACTATAATTTCTATTTGTGTAAATTTACTTTCAAGTTATGTAAATTTACCAAAAATTTTAATTAATACTTTATTAATTAAAAACCCGACTTCAAAATATTCGTTTCTTCAAGCATTTAATGCTAAATAAACAGGCTCTGGCTGGAACAAAACTATTCGTATTATTTGGGTTGTTTAAAACTTCCAAGCCAAGGTAATTAAATTTATGTGAAACATCGAGAGCTTCCTCTGTATGATAAAAAATACGTAAGACGTCACAGTGTACATACTAAACTGATTTATTATTAAAAGTCGGAAAAGTTAAAATTAACTGCAAAAATACGCAACTCAAGAACAATTAATTGTCTATTTCCACGAGTGTAAAACTTGATTTTTTTGCTGTAACGCATGGGATTTCTTTGCGATAATTTGAGGTTTTTATTTATTATCTCACTCAAGCCAGTTCCTTATAGGGGTCTAGACAAGAGCCACTTTCTGTTAGCGTTCACGCCTGCGGAAAGATGAAATTGTATGAAAATGACATTGACAATGACATTAGCTAGACAGAAATTATCTCAAGCTATAATAATAAAAAAAAACACTTGTATAAAATGACGACACACACGTGACACACACCAAACGTTTCTGTTTCTCTTTAATCTGCAATAGAGTTGTACCCACAAATGTGTTCAAACTACATACCACGGCGGAACAGATGTCTGGAAACGCCAATTAAAATCGTATTAGCTAGAAAATAAGTGACGTTCCGACATTTTACTGGGGATTTGGTTATAGTTTGTTTGCGACCATCAATCATTTGTAAATGGCTACAGCAAAAATTTTAAGTCTTCAAAAAAATACTCCAAACCAAAGATATTTAAAACTATGGACAACAGCTCAAAAGTACTCGAACGAGAAGATTAATACCTACTCGTAATAGGCATGTGTCCTATTTTTTTCATTACCTCAAAAAAGCTGATCATAAATAGAACCCATCAATGAAATAAAAATTAAAATGTCTTCATAAATGAATCGTCATCATCATCAGCCAGAAGACGTCCACTGCTGAACATAGGCCTCCCCCTTTAACGTCCACACAGAATGACAGCCTGCCTTTTGCATCCACTGGATGCCAGCGACTCTCACAATGTAGTCGGTCCAAAAAAAATGGTGCATAAATGAATAAGTTATAAGTATTTTAATTTAATGATAGACAGAGAGCGCGCAAGCATGTTATGACGTCAACGCTCACACGCGCCATACAAATGCTAGACTAACACACGCTTCACGAGAGAGGGACAGAGCATCCGGTCTCTATCCCCACCAAACACTTTAAACTCTTATATCTCAGATATTTATCGGCCAATTATAATATTTTTTGCATTATGTGTAATGTATTTTAAATACATCCTTTGCTAATCTTGTTATTTTGAAATAATAAATGAAGCATTTGGTCACATCATACATACCTATTAAGGCAGTCTGAACTAGTCTATATTTATTATATACCTATTCTAAATTTAGCATTGTAAAACACAGTATTTCAAAATGAAAATTCAGTGTGATCCCATTTCTTTGCATTCCAGACATTTTATTTTTTGTGTTGCTTTATGACTTACGGTGCTGAAACGTGGACACTTTACAGTTGGAGCGGTCCACAAGTTTAAAGTCTCATCAGTGAGCTATAGAGAGAACTATGCTTGGCGTTTCTACGAGGGATCGTATCCGGAACGAAGTTATTCCCCAGAGCACCAAAATCACCAATGTAGCTCAGCAAGATGAAGTGGCAGTAGGCCGGTCATATCTGTCGCAGAACAGATATCCGTTAGAGTAGATGTATTTTAGAGTGGAGACCATGAATCGGTAAGTGTAGCGTAGGACTAGCTGAGACTCGTTGGAGTGACGATATACGCAAGACACCTGGCAGTAGTTGAAAGAGAAAAACCGACGGTCGGATTGCCTTGGGAGAGGCCTATGTCCAGCAGTAGACTAGTATAGGCCGATGATGATGTGATTCTACTTTGATTTCACTTCCAAAACTTTGATGTAATTAATAGTTATAAATAAATAAATTAATAACTGTCTGAGTAAAGTAAGCAAAAACTGTTGTGTAGATCTAACCAAGAAAGACGCCAATTAAAAAAACTCTAAATAAATCTCAATCGAATAAAATTTATTTTCTTTCTTTCTTCCAACTCGTTAATTCATGTGCACATATTTCTTTAAATTTAAGCGAACGACGAGGAACACTCATAGCACACATTCACAGATAAACGCACACACGGACAAAACTAAATCCTGTTCAAATAAACACATTCTATAACAAACTTGCAAGACTGACTTAAAACACGCACACATGTATAAAATACTGCGTAACCAAAGAGTACCTTTTTAAATACTACTTAACTGTATAGTGTTAACACACGTATGGATTTGGCTGACCTCAACCTACGTCTGACCAGCGGGAGAGAAAGAGAGGGAAATATGATATTCTCACTCTTTCTCTCCCGTTAGTTGGACGGCGGTCCGTTGTGTGTATGGTTATAATAAATGAACACATTTTTAACGTTGGCTTGAATACTCGAAAATTAATTTTGGCTAATAAAACGTAGAAGTACCAGGAGAACAGAACTTCGGAGAGATTTATGCAGCACATATTTTAAGAAAACTGTTTAGTACCTATAATCTATCCAAAGGCTTATAGGTACTAAACAGTTATATAAATTATCAAACTTACTACACTTTTCATACGTATTTAACTAAACTACTTACCAAACTAACAAGTACAGGAAGTAACAAGAAGCATAACCCTTCAATAATTCACGGCAATAATGAAACAATTTCATACAATGACCGCAGCCAAATTGGCGGAGTTAACCCTGCATTGCATCCGACGGGCCTTAATGACTTGGTCTAAGTTTAATTTAATATTACTGCAACAAGACCGGCCCGCGTCTTATACGCAACTTTGTAAGATTAAGATGCTGGGCGCACTCGAGATTTGCAAAAATTATAAAAATATGGTAAGATTGCTCGTTGTAATAGTGTAATTCATTACAACAATGTATTAATTATTATTATTCTAACGTATTCTCACATAGTAATAGCAAATAATTGAAAAATCAAATTTTGGGTGGCACCAAACTTGCAAGCAAAGCAATTAACAAATCAGTCATTTATAAAATATAGTCTTGCCTGGATACATGGTGTAGGAAAAATATACGGAAATAAATATCTTTCTCATAATATGCCATCTATATTTTACGTAATATTTTTAATTTATGTGCCAATTTTCAGATCTTTCCAATCTACCTTATGCAACTTTTTGCTGTGAGTGCGCGCAATGACTATTTCTTCAAAACACATGGCATTGCGCTGTCGGATACAGACGTACCGTTAATGAGCGGTCGGATTAGTCTACACTGTCAACAATGCTGTAACTTTACACTTGCGATCTAATCGAGATTGGACTTGCGAGATCGAGGGGTAGTTAAGACCAGCTTAGGTATTGTACAGTTACAATAGTCAAATTTGATTATGTAGTGAACAAAGTTGGATAAAAAGGACAAATACCTAAATTATAAAACGTTAAAATATTTAATATTTTCATGAAAAAAATCTTGGTTTAAAGGTTAAAATGTAAATTATTGCCCTTATTAATAATTATATTAATTCCATGACTACAAAATTACAATAAAATATTAGATACACAAAAAATTAAGGCTCTACAAAATCTTTTAGAGCACCTGGTTTAATGCGGCGTGTGACCAAAATGCTGGCGTGTTTCTGGCTCAACGCATAAGCATTGCCTTTCACTGTGGTAATACCACCAGCATGCTGGGTACGCTGCCAACTGGTAGTGAGCTTGAGCGTTTAGATTGTCTTTAGACCTTCAACGGTCTATGGGCAATCCTACTGTCTTAATAATATAGGCCAAAATGTTTAGGCTTTTAATATTAGTTAGTTTGTATTTTGTTTAGTTAACAAAGACACTTGCCAATAAAAAATATGTCAATGTATTTTTCTCATCATCTCAAAATGACAGTTAGTAGAAATATGACATGGAAATATATGCGGCCTTACTTATAAAATATACTTAAAATTGCTCTGTTAACTTCTCGCTGATGGAAATTGTCACACAAGAAAAAGAAACAGAGCAATTTTAAGCATTGCTTAATTTAAGTAACTTTTACAAGTAAGTAAGTTCGTGTTAATAAATTTTTCAGTAAGTTATACTTAACTCGTAGAGTAACGCAGCGTCTAATTTCTCAATAGACCGCTAAAACTTGAAACATTTACATTTTACGTGTTTTATTTTGTTATTTTACTTGTTTCATATAACCACATATAATATTATGTTGTTAATTAAGGCGAGGTTTTCCCACTTCTAAGCAAAGCTTGTTGCTACAGATGCCCATGAGGCTTAACTAATTGTATTAAAGTCGCATTTAGTGGAGCAAAACCATGGCGCTTACACACAGTCGTGCTTTTCGTTACTTCTATTTTTGTGGTTTTTTCTCGTATTTTTCGAAAAGTAGAGCTGTAATGTTATATTTTTATTATGAAATCTATATATTAAGATAACGTAGATATCATTTAGTAAATATGTATTTGTATGAATCCAAAAAAAACACGGAGAAAAGCGTAAATCAGTAGGTATTATTTAAATATTTTTTTAATTGAGTGAATTGTCCTTAATCTCGTTTCGGCCTTTACGGTTTCTTAGATAAAATATTAAATTTTGATATCACATTTTTATAATTTTGAGCTAACCATGGAAGCAGACAAACTAAAACTAGAATGAACAAAATTGCTAAAAGCGTGAAAAGAGGACAAAATTAATAAAATGAGCGAAAAAAACTTAATATAATATTAAATATTTAATTAATTCGTCTTTATTAATTATTTGAAACTAGTAGAATAAAAAAATCATACTTTTAAAGTTAACCCTTA
The DNA here is from genome assembly GCA_914767915.1 of Agriopis aurantiaria. Lineage (NCBI taxonomy): Eukaryota > Metazoa > Arthropoda > Insecta > Lepidoptera > Geometridae > Agriopis > Agriopis aurantiaria. Next base: position 12,395,073 of record OU612001.1, on the reverse strand, counting down.
AGTTATATGATTATTTACGGGATATTTACCGTGGTAATGTTGTCGAATGAGCTCCCGATATTTCGGCGCAGTTACATGCACCATGTTCATGGGAAGACTGAAGAATACGGGTGGTTGATCGAACAGTTTGCCTTAAAAATAAAATTTTGCGTTCAAAATGTGTTCAAAATACTATACGCAGTGATACAGTGAGTGTGTTTTGTCGGGACTTAGGTTCGAGTTCGAGTTCCAGTGATATCCGTAGCAAAAGACTAAGAAAGAGGGTAGATCGTTATGTCTGCACCTAACTTTTTAACTATTCGACCAACCACCCGTATTTTTCAGTCTTCCCGTGAACATGATGTATATAATGCGCCGAAATATCGGGAGCTCATTCCACAACCTTATCACGGCAAATATCCCGTAAATAATCATATAACTTTAGTGAACAACCGTGATAGTTTAAAACAGTGTTTTAACCCTTAAGTACTCGAAGTACTCATACTTTAGGTATTTTCACTACACAACATTAAATTTTAACAACTCTGCGGACCAACGTCTCACTAAACTGTCCACTAATTAAATCAGGGTCGAATAGGCACCATCTGCGCTAAAGGGTTAACTCATCTGGTCGCATCATAGAGGCGATGTGTAAAACAGAATCAGTGAATAAATTTGATACGATTCGCATGTTATGCAAACCTAAATAAAATGTAACCAACGTTTCTCACACACAAACAAGCATAACAGACAGTGTCAGAGAGACAGATAGAAATTGTCTGTCTATGAAAATAAGCAAGGTTTTTTTATTGGCCGTTCTTCGTCTGTGGTTTGCAAAACCTTCAGATCCATGTCATGTCATCGCCATCTATCGCATTTTATGAACAACATTACATTTTGTTTGATTTTCGGAATACTTATCATTTGGCTTTGATACAAGGCTCTAGTTTGAGACCAATATTTTACGTGCATGTTTGTAAAGTTTTAATTTTTTGACACCCATAGCGAAACGAAAAAGTTTATGTTTAAAGTTAGAATGCTTGTGTCCGTCACCATTTTTTCTCCAAAATGTTGGACCGATTGAATTCAGTTGTTTTTTTATACAACTACCACAATATTAAGTAATGTGGTAGCTCTCAGTTACGTTAGATCAAAATATATTTAACTGCACATAATTGCAAATTGATTGGGGGTCGTTTTAAATTTCAATTTATATACTTTTTTCAGTGTTTTGAGTAAGTCATTGATGTAAGTTTTTAAAACAGTATAAGTTCAAGTTTCGTCTGACTTTAGCACTTTGGCTATCTCAAAATTCACATTTCTAGTTTCTCTTCGTCATGAAAACATCTTGATTCTTGAAATAAGTTTTGTCACTGACTAAAAATACATAAAATTTTCACTACCCAAGAAGTGTAGGTAACAATATTACAGATAATTGGATTAGACGATAGACGAAGTGAATCGTAGCAGAAATTATTTGAATGACATGTCGTTTAACCCGTTAATAGTCGACGGGATTAAAAGGGGGCCTTAATTAACAAAGTAATTTGATTAAAAAATAAGCATTTGTTCTTACTGTTACAATTGGAGTTCTAATGAGAAATGTTCATATAAGTTTTAACGGCACCCCGCTTAAAGGTTCATTTCGAGTTCAACATGTTTGATTGTAGGCAAGTAATATAATGAGGATTAATCTTACCAAGATCTAAATTAGCAATACACATCTCCGGCCCAAATTCAATGGCCACCAAAATATATAATAAACTATCAGTACAGATAAAAAAATATACAAATTAATATAAATTTGCCAAAACCATAAAAAAGATATTGCTAGCAAATTGTTGAGTATTTAGAAGACAAATCAATTATGGAGTAAATCGATCCGCTCTGCACTTTACTGCCATACCCAACCTACCTTACCTTGTACCTTATGTACCTACCTTACCTTGTACCTTATGTACCTACCTTACCTTGTACCTTATGTACCTACCTTACCTTGTACCTTATGTAACCTACACATTAACCATTAAACATGCTACCTTATAACTGTATGTGAATTTCATAATTATGTAATAAATTATTGAGTATTGAGGTCAAAGCATGTATTTTTAGTGTTATTTCCAAAAATCCATACTTTACTAATGTTTCCATCACTTTACTGCAACATGATAATACCATAATGCAGCACTGGTCAAGTGCACATTTAGCGTTTCATTCCTGATCCAAACTTCAATATGGGTTGAGGTAAATTAATTTTTTTTTTTTTTTTTTTTTTTTTTTTTTTTTTTTTTTTTTTTTTTAATGAACTCTTTTAGAATCACTTCGTTGTTCGTATGTATGTCTATCTGTCATGACCCTTTTTCTCAGAAATACGTGGATGTATACGTATAAATATCATTTATCTTTTGAAATGTGCGAAATACATAGCTCTGAGTGAAGCCAAGAGAAAATATCCAAACATTTATTTAATTTCATTCACGGCACGATTTTAACTCATCCAAATTACATTATTCGTCCCAAAAAGAATACAAAATTTGACAAACACCAAACCCTCAAACCCACTTTAAATATTTCAAACGTCCAATCCACATTATCTGTTCAAATAAAAATATCATCGCAAAATATATACGGAACGTCAACGGGAAATGCGTTAATATTTGTCAACGTCATGTCCCTTCAAATAAAGCGTACAAAAAGAGAATTCGGGACATTTTTTTCGCAAATGAACCGTGTCGACTTCGGCTTCTCTTATTAGATTAACAGGTCGATTTGCAATTCTGTGTGTTCACATGTTTATTTTACGGAAATGAATCGCAATTTGGGAGGGGAGTGTGTTGTTGACTTAGCAATATTTGTTTTGTGGAGATGGGTCGTTTTGAACATGGTGAGTGGCTACGGGTTAAGTATTTTAGACTAAGTAAAAGAAGGTTGGCTCACTTTTTGATAATAAGGTACCTAAACTACAATGGCATTCTCACTGTTTGATCATATTAAATTATCAGTTTAATTTATTGGACTGTTTTTATTATAATACTAGTGGCAAACAAGCATGCAGTCCGCCTGATGGTAAGCAGAAACTGCATATGGACACCTGCAACACAAGCGGTGTTGACTGTACTTTGCCAGCCCGGAGAGGTAGTTATAACGCTTTTAAATCGCTTCATGTTGAAGCTTGGCGGGAAGACCTTTGTGGGAAGGACATTCCACACCCTGCAGGCATTCTTTTCCATTCCATCTCAGGTGGCAAGCGTGCTCCATCGTAGACCACAGCATCACTAACATCAGGCGAGGTGGTGATCAAGCGCAAGCCTATTATCTTAGATTAACTACACAGAGATGGTAAGTTTCCAAACAACGCCTTCTCAAAACGTAAGCTACAAATTAGCTACGTGTGCTGTGTTTACTTGCCTCGTCACGCACACCGACGCAAAAATTATGCGGTAATAATTAAGTTAATTTTTTGGGAGCTTTAACACTATCACCTGACTAAGAGCACTGACTACGGAACACTATTATAATTACAGCGGGCACTGACCGCGCGAGCGTCGTTTGGTGTCATATATGGCTCCATTTGAACGGCTTAAATTTTGCGAATGTACTTGGTTTCTGTATATAGTTACTCTAAGCCAATTATTTATGAAAAAAAAATGTGCCCCACGACGAAGTAAAAACTTTATCTTTATACCTAATATAAATATATCTCTCTCGCTCCCTTAGTCGACTCGTGGCAACTTTATCCGAAAGAGTATATGAGCGTGGCGGTCACGCGAGCTCAGTGCTTTCTCCCCATCTCAAAAAGTGCCCAACGTGCCTTTAGAAATGTTCACTTCAAAAACTTTTGGTCAGGCGCATTCTTTCAGCGACTGTGGTCTGTTTCTTTCTGCGGTTTTCGTGTTTATAATTTGCGGGGACGTTTCGATCAATAATTATTTAAGGTACTTGTAAATATTTTTATAACATTTCTATATATATATTACATCATCTAGTCCATCAGAGATACAGCAAAGTGTTCAAAATGTCACAAATTATAATAAATGAAACACAGGCTTTGTAAGTTAAAAATGTTTAATTTACTAAAGGATACGAGAAAAATCATGTATTAAATCATTGATCATTGTTTGATCCAAACAAATGCCAAATAAAATAAACCATGACTTTGACCGATACCCAACAGCGGGTGTCGTCACGTGTCCTTTGATTACTTCTACATTCCTTGCATTTGCGGATATTGACTTAATCCTTCAAATAAAGAATTTTTCACCTTAATCCTTACGAGAAAAGATCTAAAATTGCAAATCCCTAAATTATAATACCATCGCAATATTTGTCTGAAATTCGCTAAGGAAAATAAACTTTGTTTTCAAATGGATAAAGTATAGATTAGTCTATGAGTTTTTATTAAGGGTTGACAATCGAATTACTAGACCACCCGTAGTTTTTGCTACTCAACACAATAAGTTTCTTGGAAAATGGACGGAGTCACTCCGAGGGAATTAACCTAAGGTTTTCTAAAAAAGTGAATGCTGTTTTTACTTGAAAAGCGAAAAATGAGGTGGACTTTTCTTTGAACTTTGGTCTTCGTTTTTATATTATTACCGTGTAATAAGCATGGTTGGTACTGTGAGTAAAGTCATCATCATCAGTGGATCATGTTCCCACTGCTGGGACACAGGCTTTCTCTTAGAGTGAGAGTATGGACCCAGACCCACTATGCTGACCCAGTGCTTGTTGGCGAATGTCATAATATATTATGTCTTTGAACTTTTTGATATTCTTGGTTTCCTCACAGTGTTTTCCTTTACCATTTTTTGAGCGATGGCATCCATGACTGGAGGTGGTTCCATGTCAACTGCACTGCGAGTTGGTGGTGAAACTTGGACTTGCGATGAAAAAAAAAAAGAAACTTAATTTATTCAAAATAAGACATTAGCACAGAGCTACAACAGCTTGGCAGCTACAACATGGGGTTCTTCAAAAGGCGAGTTAATCGAGTTCTAAAGGGTCGGCAACATATTTGTGATGCCTCTGGTGTTACAAGTATCCATAGGCGACGGTGACTGCTTACCATCAGGCAGCCCGTCTCCTTGGTTGCCACAAACGGCATAAAAAAAAAAAAAAAAAAAAAAAAAGGTCTGAGCATCGAACTGGGTGCCGTCAGATTGTAAAGCGCACATGCTACTGCTCGGCCACCATCGCTCAAGCAAAGTATTACTTGCATATCAATCTTAACTCTCTCGAAATGGGCTAGTTGGACCACGACTCATCTGATGGAAAGTGACAATGCGGCTGAAGATGGATCTTGGACTTGATAGCTACAATCTGGGTGTCTTCAAACCACGAGTGAATCGGTTTCTTCTAAGCAAGCGTTCTCCATCGTAGACCGCATCAACGCTTAGCATCAGGTAAGTTGGCGGCCAAACGAAGGCCTATATTTTTTTAAAGATGGCAATTCACTCTTGTCTTGAAGAGATCCATGTTTTATAAAAAACACCAAAGAATTACTTTCACTTAACCCTGCTAAATAAAACTAGTTAGAACTAAAGAACGAAATAGAAAACTCACTCAGAGTACAAAATAATATAAGTAGATACTAATTTGACGTGACGTACGTGACGCTGACCATCAAGTGAGCGGTTTGCATACAAAAGTAAAGAAAAAAGCATTTTGCACAAAATGTATATACTTCGAGTTTACCAAACTAAAACCACAGTCAAATTATTATTATCTTTTAACTTTTTTTGTGATTTTTGGGGCACTTTCACCCCATTTCATCGTTTACACAATTAATGTTCATCACATGAATGTTTGTCCTAGGTGAGGATCGAACCCGCGCCCCCAAGCTCAGAAGGCAGGTTCACTACCAACTGGATCAACGGGGCTAATACACCCCCTTTCGTTTTTACTTTTTGACTTTATTATTATTGTATATTTACTCCGCCATAACATTACATATTTTATGAAAATTTCATCTGGTTATCTATTACGGTTCGAAAGATACAGCCGTTAAAAGGTAGATCGGACAGACGCACAGCTGGACGGGCAGATATACAAACAGCGTAGGCTTAGTAATAGGGTCCCGATTACACCCTTTGCCTACGGACCCCAAAAAATTTATTGTAAAATTAAACAAATGGCGACATCAGAAAGCGGTCAAACGCAAGAATCTTCCAAAAAAAGAGAACCTCAATTTTTAAAGTCGGTAAAAAATATATGATTCCTCGGTGCGATAGGGATGACCCCACTTTATTCACCACCCAATATCTCAAAAACCTCTAAATAAGCGCATAACCCAGCATTACAGATTGAATCAACACTCTAATCCTATAATCTCATTGTTACCCGCGGCTTTGCCTGCGTTTTATGTGACATTTAGCAGTATCTGTCAAAACCTAATACTATAAAATGCGGTCTTGAAATGCGGTGATATTGACGATTTAGAGAGGTTTGCGGCGTAGAGAGAGCGAAGCTACAGCGATGCGGGTAAAGCGCTTGTTCGACATGCGGGGTGGCGCGGCGCGGTGCAGGGTCAGCTCAGCAATCTTATCCAAAGTCACACACGAGAAGCGTCCCTTTAAAATTAATGTAGACGAAGCAAGGGCGTATAGTTTAATATATTTTTTCTTATGTGTTATTTTCTAGCATACTAATAGCGAAAATTAATAATAAATATTCGGGGACATTTTTGCACACGTTCGTCTGACCCCAAGCTAAGCAAAGCTAACGTTAATGAAAACGTTAAAGAAAATGCATAATTATTAGAAGGTATCTGTCGATATCGTATCAATAACGTATCCTTTTTTACAACAGAAAATGTTTATTATCAGTTTATTCATCACATTCAAAATGAATAAAGAAAAAAAAAAATTTAAAAAAAACTGTCACTGGACATCAACCCTAATATGGGGCACAACAGACCCATCTGCGCCGAAGGGTTAAACTGTTACGAGGCTATAGCAAATAATGAGAAGTGTTTAAAAGAAATTTAGACCCCTAGGGGCGTTTACCAAACCCGTGTTTAGGGTTAAGAATGGCGTCTCTTAAAAAATGTTAGTGAGCAAAATTAAAAACTAAGCTTTTTTCAGCATAAAAACTCTAAGTGTGCATATAACAGGAGTGATAAAATTAAATTTTCGTTATAGGCTAATTGTTTACTCTTGTGCAAAAAATAACGGAGTATATTTTTAAGGGCCTAAAAATCTCTTCTAAAAATCAACGCAATCAAAAGATATGAACGTTTATGTCGCATATTTTGCGATTTCACAGGGGAATCAAACCTATAGGGTACTTTCCGTTGACCTAGAATCATTAATTTTGGCAAGAGGCAAGGTCTTATAGCACACATAAAGGAATAAATCTGAAAGTTGCTAATAAAAATATTGTTTTACAATTACAAACTTACATTTTGTAGTTGCTATGTATGGAAGAACCTTATTGTCAACCACAGAGTTAAGTTTGTCTTTAAATATTTCAACTTCAGTTGCCTATTATGTCTTCTGTGCTTCAGTTAGTTTTCTTTTTTTGGACTCGCACTCTGAGCATTCCATCGAAAGGAACCCTCAGAGCACGAGCCCTACTCGTACTTGTCCGGTTTTTTTCTTTTGGGGTATTTCTTAGCTATTAGGTATAGTTAATAATGAAAATCAGCAGTGCTAGTACCGTTCTTTATCGATCGTCAAATTCGCTAAAATGCCATAGAATCGATCACAGCGAGTACTGAACAAATGCCATATTATCGAATTTGACGACCTCAACTGTCAAAATTGATGATTGATAAAGAACAGTAGGACTACTTGCACTGCAGGTTCGGCATAAATAATTATGTCGTTTAAATATAAGCTCTTTTACCAAAAAACATTGGTTTTTTGGTCTGTTTATAATATTTTCTCGACAATATTAAAAAGGAAATTGGACATAACATAATTAAATCCCGCACCACATTTATGCGGAAAATATACTTTAAAAAAACTACTAGATAAGACTGAAATGTGGCAAGCGGACGTAATCATTCCCGGCCAAGCACTCGAAGAATCCACACGTCCGCGGGATGTCTCGTGCAGAGGTACACTTGTCGACAAAGAGCTAAGGTAATTATTTATTTATCAATTGGTTAATTGTTTTATATTTAAATTATTTTACATTTATTATCATCATTATCCATAGCCCCATTCCTTATCCTACTGCTGGTACTGCTGGCCTCTCTATTGCTATGCCATTTGCCTCGGTCCTATGCTAATCGAGTCCAAGTGATGACAGGTGGAGTAAGTTTTAAGAGTGGTGGCAGAGGCAAGTTAAACGGAACGTTGATCGTCCGGCTGCAAGATCGACTATATTATTACTATATATATTATATATATATATAAATATTAAATAAATATTCTGTGTAACTATGAGGAAATAACATAAAATGTATTATTTAGAGTGTTTTCCTTAATCATGAATTTTATCAGTCTTGTTATACAATGTTTTACCTGTGACTTAACCCATTTGAAGTATTTGATGTTTTTTATGTTATTGACCGTTTGATAGCGCCCGTGGCGTCTACCAAACTACTAGGACTTTTTGAATGTCATTAACCAGGGTTTGTATAAAACAATAAAACTAGCGCTACTAAGCTAGGGCTGCACAACCCTAAGCCCGCGAGCAACAATATGACCCGTGAACAAATAACCCTAATGTAACGGCTAATGCAATAATAAGTGGCGTGAACAAGTTTCAAAACTTCCGCAAAGTTAAACAATTTTCACTAGCCGCAGAAACGAGAAGTGGTACACGTTGCGTGCAATCACGATATTGGATGTCTTGCTCGGTAAATCAGTGTAGCCAATACTACGGTTGTATCTGTAGATCTACAATTAAAGCCTCCATCCCCATCTACAACAACGTTTCATTTTCAATACAAGACATGTATCTATTGAAAATGAAACGTGACAAGTTTTTGCGGTTTAAAGTTTAACTCTAATATTGGTGCTAAAGCAACTGTTTTATGGAAACAATGGCATTCAGTGTCAGTATTTTTTTCTTGTAGTCAAAGATATTAGACATGCTTAACTCTGCATACTGTAGAGCTTTCTCCTATGATGGACCATGAAATACAATGGCCGTATCGTTGGCATAGCAAACAATCCATGCTTTAACAATTTTCATTTCATGAATATCTTTAACATACAAATTAAAAAGCGTTGGACCTAATACGCTACCCTGTGGTACCCCAAAATGAATAGCTTGTGTGTTACTCCGCTTGTCACCGATCTTTACGCACAGCCCCCATGGATATAAATAGCTTATGAACCAGTCAGAAACAACTCCCCTAATAAAAAATCGGTTATGTGTATCTAAAAAAATTTGGACGGAGACGGTGTCGAAGGCTGATCAAACTGCAACGCATCTTTGTTTATTAACCAGCTTAGGATCCACCAGCGTTATTAGCACCTAATACTAAGGGGTTGTGATGTCATTATTTTTTAAACTACGAAATAGATTACCTATGTTAGATATTCCCAAAGGTGCTGAATTTCGGGATAAAAGTATCCAGTGTCTTACTTTATAGTATGAACTCAAATCATGCTAAGTTTCGTTTGAATTTATTCAGTAGTTTTGGCGTGATGCTCAGCCAAGAAACAGACAGACAGACAAAAAAAAATACAGTTTTGGCTTCAGTATCAATTATAGAGAGCCATCCATAAAATATTTCATAATATGTTCAATGTATAGAACTAGACCTGTTACAGTTTTATTATAAGTAATAATATAGATAGTTATGGACAGACGTTTAGCCTTTTTATTTATATCACACGGGAATTGCTCACGTAAGATTAAGCCGGTCACTCCGACAATAGTTTCAACAACATTAGACGGTCTTTTTCAAGGTGAATGATATGAATGGTGATAAATAGGTTCTATAGTCGGAGTAACCGGCTTAATCTTACGTGAGTAATTCCCGTGTAATATAAATAAAATGTGTGAAAACCACGTCAGCTTCAATAATAAGACTGGAAGAGATCGCTTTTAGCGATAAGGCCGCCACTCGTGGCACTAGCTCGTAAGTGTTTTCTATTGTGTTGTAATAAAAAAAAAAATGTACACAATAAAGAGTTTCTATCTATCTATCTATCAATCTTATATTTTTCGTAACAAAAAGAGCTAACTTTTTGCTTTTTAAACTCATTCTAAAACTATAAAGAAACCGCAAACAGACCGCAAGGAAACGCTGGATGCTGGCCCTTTTGGAGATCGATGGGGAAGGCGTATGTCCAGCAGTGGATGTGATAAGATGGCATGATGATTATGATGATTTACTTTTATTTGTTGCTTCGTTAACGTGAAGAACAAACATACAAACGTTTATTTAGAACTAGGACAAACAAGTAATTAAAGAACCATGTTTGTAAGTTAAAACTAGTCATCGCTGTACTTGCGTCAAGCACAAATGTCAGTAACTCAACACACTTTGTATCCATAGAATATTATCTTACTATAGTATAACTTACAACAACAAAAAAACAGCAGAACAATCATCACAAATTTTACTAAACCGGTGATTAAGATTTAAAATAAAAACTTTAAAATTATATTCACAGCAAAGCTGCATGATGTTGTGGCTGGCAATGATACCGATGTTGCTACTCCAAGCTACAGCCATCGAGCGAAGAGCACGTTACGTACCCGAAATAGAAGAGTAAGTAAAGATCAATTTATTTTTCTGGAATATGGAACATAAATAGAACCCTCTTCCTATAAAATTTGACCTAAGGACACGACCTCAAATAATTGGTAGAGAATTTGGATTTTCTCTAAAATCTTACTTGGGTACAATATTTCATCGTGGTGACAAATAAATAAATAAATATTTTTGGGACATTTTTGCACACACGGTCATCTGACCCCAAACTAAGCAAAGCTTGTGATATGGCTGCCAGAGACTGATATACATACATATATAGTTTTTAAATACAAACTTAAACAACCAGATATAGAACAAACATAAATGTCCATCACACAAATGTTTGCCTATGTGGGAATCGAACCCACGCCCTCAGGCTCAGAAGGTAGGTTCACTACCAACTGGACCAATGGGCTATCAGCGCAATGTTATGATACCATCGAGCTGGTCTGATGTTGAGACAGAAGGTGGCCATAAGAACTTTTAAATTAACCTACATAACCCCGTCAAGTTTGGGTTCGTTCTTACTATTATGCACTTTAGTCCTAGATTATAAATTCAATATTGTAAACGCCCCAAAATGGCGGGCAAAATGTTCTTATCTACCATCATGATATGGGTATCAAATGAAAGGGTTTTCTTAGAAGAAAAAACGGGTGTGTAAAAAGAATTTTTATAATTAATAAATTTTTGTTTAGGATTTTCCTGGGACAAATGACCCCTGGAGAACCCTGCTCTACACTGCAAAAATGTAAGACTGGCTTTAAAGTTGGTTGCATTTTTGTTAATACTATTGATGGAAATTGACAAAAATGTGATTTGCTAAACTATATAAAATGTGTTTGTCTACCGGTGTCGGAGCCTGAAATGGTAAAATATATGGTTAATTTTATCGACAAATCAATTATTTTTTGCTCCCCATTTTGGAATGGCAGCCATTTTGTATTTTGGTACGAACCCACAGGCTCTTGTATTAATTTAGTCATAACTTCCCATGTGTCTTATTGACACAAAAAAGGAATCATTTGATAGCTGAAGGTATAGGCGGAACACCAGTGCACTTTGCTGTTAATGTACGAAACTTTTTGAACGATTGCTTTTCGCCGTGGATTGGACTCGATAGTCCAAACACTTGGACACTGCGTTCACCCGACCTCACTCCACTTGGTTTTTTTTTGTGGGGTACAATGAAGCAAAGGTTTTATACTGAAGTGCCGAATAGTCGAGACGAATTGATGGAAAAAATACTGCATATCGGGAATGAGTTGCGAGAAGACAAACAGATATCCGGCGCGCAACACAACATGTTGCTATTAGAGCAACTGCCTGCTTACAACACCAGGGTGGTTATTTTGAGATTTGTGATATAATATGCATAATTAAATTTTGTTGCTTAAATAAATGCAGTAGTCATTATTTTTAAGTTTTTTTTATTTTAATATTGCTTGTAACCTGGAGTCATATTCAACATATCATATCTTTTGAACTGTCTTACTTACATCAATATTATCTGATCTTTTAGAAAGCTTACATGCTGTACTACTCAATGAAATTAAAAAAACTATACTTTGATTGCCTAGATTTTTGTAAAAAGCTGGTTTTTCTTAGATTAACTACACATAGATGTTAAGTTTCCAAACAACGACTTCTCAAAACGTAAACTACAAATTCGCTACGTGTGCTGTGTTTACTTGCCTCGTCACGCACACAGATGCAAAAATTAAGCGACAATAATTATGTAATTTTTTTTGGGAGCACTCGTCGTTTGGTGTCATATATGGCTCCATTTGAACGGCTTAAATTTTGCGAACGTACTTGGTTTCTGTATATAGTTATTCTAAGTGTTTTTTTTTTTTCCTGAAATTATATATATTTTATTTTTTATATGGGGAGTTTTTTCTACATTTTATCGAATTAAAATTTAAAAAAAATTATTTCGTTTTGCCTAATACCTATGCCTATACATTCAGCTATCACCTGATATCGGATAATCAGTTCGGATTTCGCCGAGGCCGATCAGCCGAGGACGCTGCTACATTACTTGTCAATGTTGTATCGTCCCATATCGACAAAGGCGAAAGGTGCTTAGGTGTGTTTCTCGATTTAGCGAAGGCTTTCGATTCAATCTCGGTTGGTCTGCTTCTGAAGAAGCTGCACTGTTTCGGTATCAGGGGAATGGCTCTCGAGTGGTTTGAAAGCTACTTGTCTAATCGGAAACAATTTGTTAAAGTTGGCAATCACAACAGCGACCAATTACCTATTAACTTTGGTGTTCCGCAGGGCAGTATTCTTGGTCCCACCTTGTTTTTATTGTATATAAACGAAATACTGAATTGTGAGCTTTCGCATGCTAAAATAATTACGTATGCGGATGACACTGCAATCATTTTTCATGGTAAAACGTGGGATCAAGTATACAGCCATGCCACAGACGGCCTGTCTGCTATCGCTAAAATCCTGGACAGAAACTTACTTACATTAAACACCAAAAAAACCAAGTACATCGCCTTCACAAAGACTTGCGTTTCCCTTCCACCTGCCACCTTAGATCTAAAGATTCACTACTGCTCAGATCATTCTCAATCCCAGTCCCTTCCCTGCTTATGCAGTTCTATTGAACGTACTAATAACATAAGGTATCTCGGTATATCAATTGACAGCAACTTGTCTTACAAACAGCACATAATCAACGTTTCATCACGCACTCGAAAACTGATTTATATCATGAAAAATCTCCGAGACTGTGCCCCAATACCCCTCTTAAAGCAAATTTACTTTGTATTGTGCCAGTCTATTATACAATATTGTATTCTTGTCTGGGGCAGCGCTGGAAAGACCATCTTCCTAACCTTAGAAAGAGCACAACGGGCATTGATCAAAGTCATTTTACGCAAACCATTTCGCTTCCCCACCGACTCCCTTTACAACGAGTTCAAAGTTTTGCGAGTACGACAGATTTATATTTACTACGCAGCCCTAAAAACCCACTCAAGTTTGAAAACCCACCCTGACTACGATACTATTATAAATAAGCGAGCTTACAGATTACCGATCCCTCGAGCTACCTCACTGATGGCTAAGCGGAGTCCTGCTTACTCTCTTCCATGCGTGTACAATAGCATCTGTAAAAGAGCTTGCCTAACCCCTAATCTTGTTAAATTTACTTTCAAGAAGAAAATTAGAGATTGGCTTCTAAAGTTGTCTCGTGACGAAACTGAAGTCCTCATTCATAGCATATACAGCGAGTAGTGGATACTTAGAGCTGCAGGATCATACGATCATACGTACATACTCTACCTTCGTGCATCTATTATAACTCCACACATGGTATCAACACACACACACATACACACCCATATACACACACACACACACACACACATACAGACCCATAAACACACACACATACACACCCATACACACACTCACACACACAGACACTGCACCCCCAGCATCTCTGGGACAACTATCTTGCCACAGAATTTTAACTTCGCTCAAGGACGTACTTTGCCATCCTTGTTTATACGTAAATTTTTTACATAACGTTTTTCTCTTTTTTTGCTTTTATTAAAGATTAACTAATATCTTCTGCTAAGACAGAAGCTACAGACGTAACAAAACCCCTAAGGTAACTTCGCACTCGAGCTCCAAGACACAAGCCGCGTGCTTAGTTTGGAGCTCACCGACCCAACCACACGATGTCTTACTAAATTACTCTTAATCGTAAGAGATTTGTCTACTAATTAGTTGCTCTTTCTATGTAAGTTTTCTTTTTTGTGTGAATAAATTTATCTTATCTATCTTATCTTATCTATCAAATGATTCCTTTTTTGTGTCAATTGAACTCATACATGGGAAGTTATGACTAAATTAATACAAAAGCCTGTGGGTTCGTACCAAGTAAACAAAATGGCTGCCATTCCACAATGGAGAGCAAAAAAAATTATTTGTTGATAAAATTAACTATATATTTTACCATTTTAGGCTCCGACACCGGTAGACAAACACATTGTATATTAAATGACATTATAGGTAATAAAATATATATTATATAATATAATTATATCTATCTATCTATCTTGTAATCTTACTTGTTTATGTTATTTAAAGTATTCCGGGATAACCCTACATTCCCATATGAGGAGCAAACTGTCAGCATAGCGTTGTTGTGGAATGACACGCTGGAGTATGCTGCCGCCGCGTTGCTGCGAGCCACGCTGATGTCAGCTGGTTACAACGGAGACTTTATCGAGCTGTATAAGCGAGACTCTATCGACTTGTCCGCTGAAAACAGTCATATTATGCTGTAAGTATTACTTTACACTTATTCTTTATACTTTTTATTTATTTATAAATAATAGGCTTGCGTTTAACCACCATCCTGCCTGATGTTGAGCGACGCAGCGGTCTACATTGGAGCACGCTTGCCTAGAAGAAACCGATTCATTCGTGATTTGAAAACACCCAGATTGTAACCATCGGGGAACACTTATTCAGACAGCGCATTCCACAGATTAGCAGTTCGCACAATAAATGTGGAATCAAAGCACTTCGTACGGGTTTACGTTTTATTTTTTATACTTAGTAGTAAAGCGGTGATGATTTTTCGTGCCCGTTATACAATTGCAGGTTATACAACTTATGAAGGTTTATCAATCAATCCTCTTATCTTTATAAATAAAAGACGATAATTATGTGTATGTATATAATGTATGTATGTTCCCTATGGACTCAAAGTGGCTTGACAGATTTTGACGGGACTTTCACTGGCAGATAGCTGGTGTTATAACGAGCAATCCACGTGAGTGAAACCGGGGGTTGTAGCTAGTGTTTAATAATTTACCATCACATACATATATTTTATTATAGAAACTGACGTGGTTTTCACTCATTTTATTTATATTACACGGGAATTACTCACGTAAGATTAAGCCGGTCACTCCGACTATAGTTTCAACCGCATTAGGCGGTCTTTTTCAAAGTGAATGCGCGCGCGCGGCTGCGTCTCGCTTGGCAATCTTACGTGAGTAATTCCCGTGTAATATAAATAAAACATACATATATTATTCATATTACTACCATATTGGTAATATGGCGTTTGCAACGCACACCTGCTATCTGGTGTGCTTGACGTCACCTGTCAGTTCAAACGGAAGACCAGCGCTGGTTGTTTACAACCAGCATTACGCTGAGTTGGCGCAGACTTGTGACGGAAACCTTTTTTTAAAACTTGTAATATCTTTATATATTTTGTTTTTGTCATAAATAAATATTTGTCTTTCTTTGATTGATTGATTGATTAACTCTTTATTGTGCACACCATGAAATTTGATACAGAGGACAAAAAACTCTTAAAAACTAGTGTAACAACTGGCGGCCTTATCGCTAAAAACGATCTCTTCCAGGCAACCTTAGGATGGAAAGGATTTATAGAAGACGTAGAAGACGGGGTGTGCAATAATCGACTATAAATTTTTTACTTATACCATACACATACATTCTAATAGTAATACACACTATTACTTAAAATTATTTAAAATAATTATACTATTAGATATGCAATGAATATTAATATGTTATGTAATAATTAATTATACAAATAATACGAATAAACTGTTCGACATAACGATATTAACAATAATGCAACTGCAACTTTGACAAATAAAACTCTTTAACGCGATCTTTGAAAGTAGCAAGCGATGGAGAATGTCTGATAGACACGGGCAATTTGTTCCACAACTGAACTGCCTGAAATGTAAACGACTTACCATAAAAAGTTTCAGATCGTGCGGGAGGGGACTTAAGTGAGAGGTTGTTCTTCGACCTTAAAGGAAGAGGATGACAGTCTCTCCACAAAGTGAAGTATTCTTTAAGGTAGCGCGGGCTGGAGGGGTTAAATAAAATACTATATATAAAAGAAAGGATGTGAGCATTCCGACGAAGACGAATAGGTAACCACTTGAGCTTAGCGCGATACTGGGATATGTGATCATATTTGCGTAAACCAAATATGAATCTAATGCAATAATTTTGAAGGCGCTCAAGTTTCTCTAGCTGGTTCTCTGTAAGATTAAGATAGCAGGCGTCAGCATAATCTAGGATAGGAAGAAGGAGAGATTGTGCGAGTGAAACTTTAGTGGCAGTGGGTAAGAAGTTTCGGATGCGTCTTAGTGAGCCACCAGACGCAAACAATTTGCTGCTGATCGATTTAATGTGACAGTCCCGAGATAAGGTGCGATCAAAGATCACTCAAAGATTTTTAACAGAATCACTGAATGGTATTATAACCCCATCAAAAAGAACACTTCTGAAGATCCAGTAAGAGCTACCTATTACTATGACTTGTGATTTTGTGGGATTGACTTTCAATCCAAAAGAATTGCTCCAATCGATGATTCGATGCAGATCGGCATTCGTTCTAGCAATGGCTACATCCAGTTCATTAAGTGAAGCTTGTGTATAAATTTGGAGATCGTCTGCATAAAGGTGGTAGGAAGAAATAAGACGCTTGGAAATAGAATTTATGAAAATTGCGAAAAGAAGAGGAGATAAAACACCGCCTTGTGGGACACCAGCTATTGTATTGCACCAGGAAGAGAAAGTGTCTTCAAGGCAAATCCGCTGCTGGCGTCCGTGTAGATAACTACGAAACTAATCGATAACCGGTGGAGATATGATAATAGAGCGGAGTAACGCTAATAATATGTCGAAGTTAACGCCATTAAAAGCATTACTGAAATCTAACCAGGTTAGAACAGTAAGCTTGCCGTTATCCATACCTAAGCGGATATCGTCGGTGATCTTGACAAGAGCAGACACAGTGCCCTGGGCGGAAGCCGGATTGAAAAGGATTGAGGAGGTCTTGCCTGTTATGGAATTCGTTAATTTGTCTGTGGACAAGACGCTCAAGAACTTTGGATAGGAAAGGGAGAATAGAAATTGGACTTTCTTTCTTTCTTTCTTTCTTGCTATCTTTATTTCTTTCTTTCTCTCTTTCTTTCTTTCAATAGAGAAGAGTATACTAAGCTGCAAGTTGTCTGACTGTCATTTATACTTATCATTATGAATTACATTTACATTAGGACCTATATTACTTGGTGTAATATTGCCGCATAAAGTAATATACCTATTAGTTTTATTGCATTTGTATTCTTTATGCCTAGAACATAGTAATGTTTAATTTAATTTTCATAAAATTATCATTTATCATTGAAATCTATGTTTAGAAATGTGGAGGTACCAGCAAGATCCGAGTTGCAGCTTCAGAGACGATTGACTCCCCGCGCCGCGCGCGATGACGGTTGCAGGAAATTATTATCCTACAAGCTTTTAAAGGACTTGATGATTAGTGGAAGGAAGACACTTTCTGATTGTGACTTTATGGGTTCAGAGTGAGTATGGAAAAACATGCAATAAAATTATAGCTACTTTGTAATAAAGGTTGAGGAAAGAGCTCCCGATATTTCGGCGCTGTTACATGCACCATGTTCACGGGAAAACTGAAAAATGCGGGTAGTTGCTCGAACAGTTTAAAACTTTGGTGCAGACATAACGATCTACCCTTTTTCTTAGTCTTTTTCTACGGCTATCAATGGAACTCGAACTTGAACCTAAATCCCGACAAAACACACTCACTGTATCACTGCGTATAGTATGATCATATAACTTTATTGAACAACCGTGATAGTTTAAACCAGCGTTTTACTTTGTAATAACCTGTATTCTTTGAGTAGGAAGGAAAGTGTGAATGAGTAAGTTGAGGGTAGATGAAAATTTAATTACATTTTTCCCGACTGTTTAATTGGATAGTTACATGATATAGTGCTAGAGCACAGTATATATAAGCTACAACAGTTCTTTGTCTCGGACGTGTCCATAGATTTGCTGCATGAGCAGCTATCTTATAAGGCAAATTATGTGGCTGTTTTCTTTGTAACTTTGATAAAAACAGGCTCTTCAATCAAAAAATTACGTAAGATCAATTCTTAGTTTTATATGAACCTAAAGTATTTCGGTTTCGTATGGAACTATATTTAAAAAAATTATATGGGACCACCTATGAGATATGACCTACCAACCAAAAAAATAATAATCAAAAACAATTCGAAATTGGCGGAGTAATCGCGTAACATACATACAAAAAAAACATATAGTCGAATTGATAACCTCCTCCTTTTTGAAGTCGGTTAAAAAGCATTTGCCATGACCATGGCGCCTATTCACTCTGTTCTTCAGAACGCCCAGATTATCTTTCAGGAAACAAGAAACCGGGTAGATTGTTTAAAAATATAATTAATAATTTATTTTATTCACAGACCCAAAAGATCTCCTCGTGTCGCCATCTACATTGTGCAAAAATGGACGAATACATGTGCCGCTAAGCAATTAAGACACGCAAAATTGGCAATGCAGTTTGACATATTCTACCTGGACGATTCACACCTTTCTTATATGATCAATAACTCCTACAGATCCTTCTTTTTTTTGGATACATATCAGCAAAAAAAACCGACAGCAATGTGGCCAGTAATGCTTCCAATAAAGCTAAGTATAGATGTATTAAATACAACGGACTGTATTACAACTGAAGCTAAAAAGTCTGTCTTGCTGAAGTATGCCCGCGGTAATAATATCGGTGACGAAGTGCCGGAGACGTTTGTTAAGTTTTTACCAAGTGTTCGGGCACTGAGTGGTATATTAACAGAGCATAGATTGAAAAATCAAAGCAACAGTAACAATGACAACATGAAAAAAGCTGCTTGCAGTTGGGTAAATGATAATGTTAGTAATATTCGCTCAGTTCGTCAGTGGCGACAATCGGCAGTATTGAGCGTAGACAGAATGAGATATGCAATAGTAATATGTAAAAGTGAAGTTCAAGACATGAAAGAGTATCTTTATATGATTAAAATTCTAGGTGATTACAAGAAGATCGACGTTTCAACGTTCGTTAATAAAAACGATTTACTAATTCAGACTATAATCATTGACTGCAATAATGCTGGCAGGTTCATCATGAAGCTTATGCATTGGCAGGAGAAACTAGTAATAAGCACAAACTTTAACGAGGGCCACTTGAAAGGTGTAGTCCTGACTAATGAAGTAGCGATTGCAGTAGCACCATTTGCATACAAGTTTTTCTTGCGTCTGATAACTTATGACGTATCCAGCGGCAGTTCACATCGATCGCTGTGCTCGGCCACCGGCAGCGTGAAACACCTCGTCCTTGCGCTGCGGCGTCTGCTAGGTAACTGCGGCTGGCAACGTTTAGCCATCATTTCGGAACCGACACAGCTTGCCATGGCAGTATCAAATGCATTACGTGCCCCTACAACGCTGCTGAAGCTGCGAGACCTGAAAATAATGTCAACTTCCGACATCCAAGATGCACTTCAAGAGTTACTTAATGCTGATGCACGAGTGTTTCTAGTAAACGCTGGAGCTGCCACGGCTGCCGCTATCCTCGCTGTTGCACTAGAACTCGGTCTCACTCGAGATAAAGGCTTTATCTGGATAGTGCGCGAATACAATGCGACCGACTACGCTACGATAACACTAAGACCTTATTCTGTTTCATTCTGGTGGCGTGGCGAAAATGGCACAAATGTGAATAACGAACAGACAGACAAATCAAGCAAAGCTAAAGAAGAAGAAATAACTGAAGAAGTGGCATTACGCTTGAAATTGGACGAAAAATGGAGTAGACGCGCTTGGCCACTGCATGCTGCCCCGCTACTGGATGCATTACTTACTCTTATAAACATTGAATTGGAATCTATCGATGACGTCATACCAAGGTAAATTTAATTATAAATAGAACCTACTTAAATCATTTTAATAAATTTCTTATATCTAATTACAAGTTTCTTTTACAGATACTTTTTCTGGGACCTATTTTTAACTAAAATGAAAAATATATCGGGCATCAGCCAAAATTTGAATTATGATAACCACCACAACGTAATATCACCTTTGATATTCATTGAACAGTGGAGCTCGGAAACGCGGCCGCGTCTTCTAGCCACGTGGCGCGGCGGCGAGTGGCCCGAGTATGCCGAGGCGTGCCCCGCCATTGACCCACCACCTGACGGCTCAAAATACTGTTTGCTGCCTTACGGAGATCCTTTCCAGCCAAACTGTCGTGAGCGTACATGGATCCCTATAATTTTGGCTACACTTATTGGAATTGGCCTTGTTATTACGGTGATATACTGGTCACGCAAAGCTTTTTTGGCCCATAATCTTCGTATCAAGACTAAGTACGCAAAACGGATCCTTGCACGTAAAGAACGTGTCTTTGAAGCCCTCGCCGAGCACCTTGTAGACCGGAAGGCACTGGAATTCATTCAGGAGCTAGGCACGGGACGCTTCGGTTGCGTCCATCAAGGCGTGCTTCGTGGGTCAGGTAGGAAGCATCAAACCGTCGTTGTCGCCGTTAAGACACTGCGAGAAGATGCATCGTCCGCCGAGGAAAGTGAGTTTTTGGGAGAAGCATCCATGCTGGCAACACTTGACAACGAGCACATCATAAATTTTGTTGGTGTTTGCGTGATTGATGGGCCACCTTTGCTTTTAATGGAACACGCGTTCTTCGGTGACTTGTTGCAATACCTACAGGCGCGACGATGCCTCGCTGAAGGGTCTGATCTAGAAACAACTAACAGGTTTGAAACTAATGAAGAGGCGCATGTGTCAGCTAAAGCTATAACGAAGCTAGCACAAGAAGCTGCTCTGGCACTCGCATACCTAGCCCAACGAGGGATCGTGCACCGGGACGTGCGTGCCTCCAACTGCCTCGTAGACGAACGACGCTGTTTAAAATTAGCTGATTTCGGGCTTGCACGCGCTACTGGTACTATCGACGGTGAATATCAAATGTGCCGTCGTGGGTTACTCCCCGTGCTGTCGATGGCGCCTGAGAGCCTTGCGAAAGGCGTTTCTTCACCTGCGTCAGACGTGTGGTCATTTGGCGTACTGGTGTTTGAACTGGTGACGCTGGGTCAGCGGCCGTACGGTGTGCAACCGCCTCCTGTCGTGCTGCGGCACGTGGTCGAGGGCGGTCGGCCGCAGCTGCCGTGGGACGCTAGCGCGGAGACGCGGGCACTGACACGCGCGTGCTGGCGTCAGAAACCCGAGGCTCGTCCGCCAGCGGCACGTCTCGCGGATTGGTTAAGCACCCGGTGGCGCGCGCTTCGCCCCGCACTTGTTGCGGAGCTCGTTGACATTGACAGTCTCATGAATGATAAAGATTTTGACGAGCATGATCTCTGTCCTCCTGGTGACACCTCGCAGAGCGAATCGATAACATCGCGACCATACAACTTATAATGATTAAAATACATCAATATTCATTAGATAAATAAAAAATAAGTTGCTTTGTTCAATTTATAAGTTGGGAGCAAAAAACGTATATCTGCTTTTAAAATATACTTTAAATAAAATATATTATAATTTGGTATTTTAGGGGTGTTTCTACCAAACTTAATTATATCATTGGCAAGAACCATAACGACGTGGTGCTGCGAAAAAAAATTTCATCCTCATTGCGCCTGTCATGTGCCAGAGCCACCCCAAAATTTAGGCATTTTTTCATACTTTTAGAATTTAGATCTATAATAAAGCTGTAATTGTGCTGTTTTAAACTATTACGGTTATTCACTTAAGTTATATGATTATTTATGGTTATTTACGGGGGGGGGGGGGAGGGGTTTGTAAAATAATTGTATGTTTGTACAAAAACATTTTAAAACACTACATTTGTGAACCTTTTTATCGATAGAACTGCACTAGTAGTCACTTCCCTACTCACGCACACTCAAGCAGTTCTAGATACGCACACCAACATAAAATGGCCACGCTGCCAAAGCTTGCACGCTGTCCCTAAGATACTAGATTCATGGTATGGGCATAGTCAAGGTGTCCCCATTCCTAGTAAATTTTTCGTGGATATCGCCGAGTCTCACGAAGGATTCCAAGTTTACAGGTACAGATACAGACCTGATGCGACTGGTTAAATTAATAAAATACTCAGTCGATTCACTGATGTGATATTTTTATGTAACTGACATAATTTACGTCATGATATAACTAAACGTAATTAAACCCCAAATAAACTTGTCCCATAAAATGTCCCACTAATAGGCATTAACTAATAAACTAAGATACACTAGTAAAACATAATACCTCATTTTGTTGGAATCATAACTGAGGTAGTAAATGGAATTATTATACATTTTACGAGTCAACTGTGTGTTTGTAATTATGATCAGGATTACACTGTGTAAGAACTTAATCTTTCTCTCTCTCTCTCTCTCTCTGTCGTATCTATGGACCCCTCATGTTGGTGGGGTCAGACTTTTTAGGGTTCCGTACATAAAGGGTGTAAACGGGCCCCTATTACTAAGCCTACGCTTTCTGCCTGTCTGTCAGTCTGTCCGTCCGTCTGTCTGTCTGTATGTCCGTCCGTCCTTCGAACTGTAATAGACAGCCAGTTTTCACGGAATATGTAATAATGTTACATTAAATTAACTTAAAAAAAGTAAGTCTAAAGATAAAAGTAAAAACTGAAGGGAAGTCCCCATAGAACAAACGTTTTTTTTTTTTTACGTATCTTTTTGTATTTGCTCTGGTGTAAAAACGGTTAATTTAAATAACTTTTGAAAGCTTAACTTTTATCGTTATCTTTCAATTGAAACTTCGAATCGAAGAAATGCGCAATTGAATTCACCATTGAAGCTTAATTTGGTCGTTAAAATCGCATATTCTAGAAAAATACCTTCCTAAAGCAAAACGATTTTTAGCTGGAATTCTACTACGATTGTCGTTAAAATGGATCAACATCATAACGGTTTAAAGTAATCATATATTTGATTGTAAAAATATTTTATTTTGTATATATATACATATATATAAAATAAAATATTTTTAATTTAATATTATTTATTTATTTTAATTTTTAATATTTTATTTTGTATATATATACATATATATATATAATAAAATATTTTTACAATCAAATATATATTTCATAGCCATAATTTTAAAGCATATTTACAAAAAAATCATCATTTTAAATGGTTAATAGTAATAATTTTCATTAAATAAAAATAACCGGACAAGTGTGAGTATGACTCGCACTTTGAGGGTTCCGTAAAACTTAGTAAATATGTATGTAGATCCATCCCGAGAATCGAGTCTTGAAGTTTTTTTTTTTTAAAGATTGTAAAATTAAACTTAACTTTGTAGTTGGCAAACAGGTGCTCCTATACATACCAACTACCAAATGTAAGTTACTAATAGCAAAAACATTTTTTTAATGTGATGTTATATGTTATGTCAAATTAGCAATTTTCAGATTTTTTCCTTCATATGTGCTATGAGACCTTGCTTCATGCTAAGTCCTGAGATCCTGACGATGCATGCCGTATCGAAGAAGTCTTCGTTCTGATCTGACCTTTATCCCAACCATGCTGCGAGTTGGTCAAGACTCTTCGATGTAAGGCCGTTCAATTAACTCTTGGTATATATAGGTATCTATAGCAATATTACCTGTCTAAACATCGCCTTGATCGTGCTTCCCAAACAGTCTGCCGCCGCAGGGCGTAATCTGCTAAGTGATACGCTGTGTCTTGCTGAATCAACTCGGTGAACATTCGCTGTATGCCTTGGGTTATTGCCTTTAAGGCGCTTAACATGGATGTTGGCTGGTGGAATGACTTGGCATAGGTAACTACATCTTTTTTTTAAATATTAATAATAGGCTTGCGTTTGACCACCATCTCGCCTGATTGGAGCACGCTTGCCTAGCAGAAACCAATTCACTCGCGATTTGAAGACACCCAGATTATAACTATCGGGGAACACCCATTTAGGCAGCGCATTCCACAGACTAGCAGTTCGCACAATAAAAGTGGAATCAAAGCGCTTCGTACGGGTTTTCGCAATATCAACCATATCTGTTGGATTTAGGCAAGTCATATCAGAGTCAGTTCCTAAATTTACCAGCCCAGGCCACGCGGGATACAACTCGTCTGAGTCACCAAATATCAGAAGTGGTCAAATGCCTGGCCAGTTATTTTTATGCATGCAGTTTCGTTTCTGTCTTCATCTCACTTAATATTATGTCAACTCGGATGACTTTAAAAACTATTAATTAAAAAAACCGTATTCAAAATTAGTAAAAATGCAATTTCGTTTACTTGGATTAAATATATTTCCAGTAAGTTATATGATTATTTACGGGATATTTACCGTGGTAAGCTGTGGACCGGTTGTGGTTGTAGACTAAGAAAGAGGGTAGATCGTTATGTCTGCACCTAACTTTTTAACTGTTCGACCAACCACCCGCATTCTTCAGTCTTCCCGTGAACATGGTGCATGTAACTGCGCCGAAATATCGGGAGCTCATTCCACCACCTTACCACGGTAAATATCCCGTAAATAATTATATAACTTTAGTGAACAACCGTGATAGTTTAAAACAGTGTTTCCCGATACATAGATTTAAAAACCAAACCACTGAACCGATATTTATGAAATTTTTATGGAACCAATCCAAAAGTATACATAATATAAATGTATTTTCAAATAAAAAAAAGAATGTTCCAAATCGATGTATAATTAAAAAAGTGATAGTTAATACCGTTAAATTAAAACACGATGACTTTTTTTTTTTTTTTTGTTGGCGCCTCATAATATTTATTTAAGTTTGTTATTATTTAGTTACTTTAGCCTTTAGCTGTTTATAGTTTGATTATGAAAATGAAATAAAACATTATCAAAACCGTCTGATATATAAAATAAAATAGTAATTGAGCATTTGTCTTATATTTTTTTTTTTTGATTGAAGCTTTTGATAACACAACTTGTGGAATGATTGCCTTTGTCATGATATATTGTAATGCAACTTTGATTCTAATTATTAATCCTCCTTGTAGAAAGTATTACTGGTATTACTAAACTCTCTTTTTAAAACACTGTAACACAAAAACTTGTGTCAAATATTAAATACGAAATATATCATCATCATCATCATCATCATCAGCCAGAAGACGTCCACTGCTGAACATAGGCCTCCCCCTTTAACCTCCACACTGAACGACAGCCTACGAAATATATCACTGCCTCAATAATAGTTCCTAAACAACAATTTATTTGCCAATAGTCGCACAAATTCACGTGTATAGTAATATTTCTCGTATCTGCCTTTTTATGTTTTATTCAGACAACAAATGAGTTGAAGAAATAAAATGATTCGGTTCCCTATAGGTTCAACACTACCAACATAATTTAACATCACTCTGAGTTTGACTCTCAATTTCAACCTTATATTAATAGCATAAGGTTCAAATTTATTTTAATAGAGTTCCGAAAATGACAAATAGGGCTGTTAGACTGGTGGTTATCGATCAATAGATCACAGTCAAAAATATTGATGGACTCGGACTTTATATTCATAACTCACATTATTGTTATTATGACAATTGGCGCTATTACGAATTTAATTCAGATAGAGCTTTTGGAGGTGGCCTCTTACTGGCAAACTCCAGTAGATGGTGCTAGTTGAAATAATATAACAACATATAACTATTAAAGTTTAGTAAAAAAAGCGCAGCGTAGGCCGGTGTCATTTACTTATAATGTGTCTTCTTGTGACTTGACCACGACTATGTGACCCCCCCCCCCCCCCCCCCCCCCTCCAAAGCTGAATCTGCCCTTGCCCGCACAGCTGTGACACCAGCGTATTGGGTGCTCTGATTCCCTATAGCACACCCTTTGAATGAACAGAGCTGTTTGAATTGAAATATTGTTGATTCGTATGTTATCAGTTAGCGGTGATCATTTGAAACATGCAAATTCATATTTGATACATCAAATATCAAAATTATTTCACATATCAAAAGGCCATCAAACGTGAACAAACGTCAAAGAGAAATACTCAGACATCACTAGCTAAAGCAGACCCCTGGCTACCGTAACAAACAACCCTCAATACTCAATCATTGAGAGATCTCCAATACTGGTTACTGCTTCTTAACATTGCTAATTCATCATCAAACATGTGAGCAAATGTATTGCAAATATGAATAGGAAATGTTAAACAAGTAAACTTCAGGTAAAGAGATTAGAGGGTTGATTAGGATTTAGCAAACATTGGGAGTTAGCCGACCGTTGGAGCTGGAATGAGACTGAATTAAGGAATAATTTATTTTAATATGTTGGGCATTTGTGGCCAAGCCGTAGCATAAGTATGCGCTTTACACTTTGACGACACCTGATTCGATTTTCGGCCTGCACAAATGACTTATTTAGTACTTGAATAAATAATGAACAGTTTCGATGCCAACAATGGTGAAGGAAAACATCATGAGGAAACCGGTATGTCAAAGAACCTCAAATTTCAAAGACTGGCATTCACCAATATACACTGGGCTAGCATGGTGGATTCGGGTCCATCGTCTCTCTCTCTCTTTTTCTGAGAGAAGGGATGTATTGTGCAGTGGGAACATGATAGGCTGATAATGATAATGATGATTTCATCCTTTTTACTCGACTGCTGGAGGGTCCATAGAAAATGGTCATTGACACTACAAAATGTTTTTTTTTTTTTTTTTATGCCATAGGTGGCAAACGAGCAGACGGGCTGCCTGATGGTAAGCAGTTACCGTCGCCTATGGATACTTGTAACACCAGAGGCATCACAAATACGTTGCCGACCCTTTAGAACTCTATTAACTCGCCTTTTGAAGAACCCCATGTTGTAACTTCTCGGAAACAACGTAGAAGGTATAGCTCATTCCACATTTTGCAGGTATGAGGCAAGAAGGATCGTGTGAAACGCACAATGTGAGATTTCCACTGATTTATGATGTGTGGATGAGCCTCCAGGCGGTGGCGGCTAGTGCGATGGTAAAACCGCGACGCCGGCATCTGTATGGAACAGCAGATCATTTTTTGCGATTTCATGCTTGGTCTCAAAGTAAAAGTTGTTCATACTTGTGAGTACAATGACCTCCTTTCGGCTTAGTACAGTCTATATGCATTACCCTGTATAAGACACCGTTTAAGGCAAGTAATTGACTGCGGTAACACACGTGATCGCAGGAAAACCATTAAAATATCAAAAAAACATGCTCGTGTCATCGTTAACTCTACAGTAAACGGTTAACGGCTGCCGCGGTGCCGGATAACTGTTTTATGCGCTATAACTATTTAACACGTTAAATTCAGTTTATGCGTAGTTTTGTGCATGTGAATAAGTTTAATCGCATCTGGTGCCGTTAAAGTTTGCGTGATTTTATTGAATGTTTGATGACTAACCGCTTAGCGCCATGATATAAAGATGCCATAGAGTCCACAGAAAATATATTTTTTAATATTTTCTGTGGTAGAGTCAGACTTGCGCGAGCTCCGAATCGCCGAATGGCGAGAGGCATCGTGAGACCGGGACCGATAAGTTAGTACGTTACCTATTAATTTTTTTTCTATTCTCTTTAACATTCCCATACTAAAATCAGTCGCCAAGCTCTCAA
Organism: Agriopis aurantiaria; assembly: GCA_914767915.1. Lineage (NCBI taxonomy): Eukaryota > Metazoa > Arthropoda > Insecta > Lepidoptera > Geometridae > Agriopis > Agriopis aurantiaria. Next base: position 12,366,903 of record OU612001.1, on the reverse strand, counting down.
CGGTGTATTCCGAGAAATTCATGAGAGTCAATCCCCATTCTAGGCTAGATATGTTTACCACCTGTGAACACGCCGTCATTTATCATCAAGAGAGCTGTGGCCGAACGCCTAGCCTGTCAACCAAAACATTCTACATATCCCTGGGATTTAAATAATCTATTAACTAATAAATCGCGTGTGCCTGTGTGTGTGAGTGTGTGTGTGCGTGTGTGTGTTGTGTTGTGAGATTTAAATAAATTGAATTCAGCTTCCAAATATAATAAAAAACTTGATTAATTCGGAAGAAAACTCATAAGTTTGAAACGGGTCAAACCTAGCTAAGAACCACCACATTGAAAACTACTGTTAAAAAAGCCCTTTTGGAGAAAATAGTGTGACCACACGACAGAAGTGAAAAATTCATCAAGGTTGACTATTATCTCTCTCGCTCCCTTAGTCGACTCGAGCCGACTTTACCCGAACGAGTATCTGGGCGTGACTGTCACGCGAGTTCAGTGCTTTTTCCCCATCTCAAAAAGTACCCAACGTGCCTAAAGAATCTTCACATCAAAAAAAATTACACACATACAAACATTCACCTGCCCAAAACCCGTTCAAACCTTCCAAACCTTCTCCGTTTCATCGCGACTAAAAATACTTACCTGCAAAATATTTCCACAATTTCGAAGGAAATATGCAAATTTGACATCCAACGTGTCGACGACTAGAGCGCACTGAGTAGTAAGACACATAAATCATATTTTGCATACGGAAATATACTCGGGAGTTCATCGGTTCCTTCGATTTTAGACATGTTTGAAACTACCTTGGATATTCATGAAGTGTTGAAAATATAGACGCGACATGGTAAGTATTTTATATTTTGAAACGCTGTAGAGGTTATTTTATAGTCTCGTTTTATAGATACGATTCGACATTGAGATTACTGTATAGTATGACAGATTTATTTCTTATACAATAAAAGAAGATACTTAATGTCGAATTGTTATAGATGTTAAACATCTGTTGGCACCACAGATATACACAACCAGATCGGCAATATATTTTAGTGAAAGAGACAACTTGTTATGGCTCAGCACAAGTACGAAAAGGACATAAATAGATTTTGTTGTCCTTATCGGCGTGACCTGTTTTTGGTACCTCAAGTGTCAAAATCTGTCATAATCAGTGACAAACAAAACGGGTCTGAATATTATTTATTGCCTTTTTTTGGTGATTAAATGTGATAAATGCGTGATTCCTCTGAGAAATAATTGTAAAAGATATTTTACAATGGTTGGTTGTAGCATTTAGGGCTGCAAGAAGCGCAGTGAGCGAAAATACGATGAAATATCATTTCACACGTAAGTAAACATATAAAGCTTGTAACGATCACCTAAATAAATTCAGGATATCAATTCGCAAATATTTTATTCATAATTAGTCAGTTTTTAGGTCGATTTGTGGTCTTTTCCTGTGTTTTATCAAAAAAATTACTTGGAAGAATAACAATAAATGTTACCAATTTATAAATGAAATTACCCACCACAATTAACATAAATTATTCGTTCTGCAGGTTTCCAACCGATCCTGGCTTACGAATAAAATGGATCAGTGCTACTGGTCGTGAAAATTGGGTGCCATCAAAACATGCTAGAATTTGTTCGAGTCATTTCAATGCCGAATCCAATATCAGAAAGGGAAAAATTAATTATTTAAAGCTATGAGATTTGTATGGACAGATTTGTATCTTAATTTATTAATTTGTTTTGTTGCTTACTATTTTTCAGATTATCCTTACATCTCTTTTACTTAGGATATTTTTTATTTTATTTTTAACACCATGCAGACGAAGTCGCGGGCACCAGCTAGTTATTATTATAACACACTGTAGGGTACTTCCTACTTACCTACATCTTGAAGGTTGTAGTTAGGCAAGCCAAGCACTACAAAGTGCCCAGCTATCATGCTATGGTTACTTCACAACCTTTTTTCTAGTACTATATTCTAATCCTAACAAATAATTATAATAAAAACGAAAGTAGCTTTCTGTCTCTTTTTTACGAGGAAACGGCTAAGTCAACCTTAACAAAATTTGTCAGGACGATAGGGTGTGTCATGAAGACAGACAACGTACATTTCTTCCCAGAAAATTGCAGGTAGCACCGCGGGTTGCAGCAGATAGTGTATAAAATAGAAATATTTAAAAGTTAGTATTGTTTCCAAAATTACTCATTGAAGATTCACTACCCATCATAGTAGGTAAATTACCCTAACTTATAGCAAATCATTTTAATGTGGTAGCACACCTTGTTGAAGCGAGAGGCACTGAGCTAGCCACGCTCATTGAAAATCTATAGGTAGTAGATCTGTGGTTGGCACGTCTTGACAGTAAAATCGACTCGCATGTCGTGACGGACAAAACGTCATAATGATATCTTATGCCGTCATGTTTCACATCTGCCAGGCGTCCCGTAACGGCAATCTTTTTAAGGATTCCGTACCTAAAGGGTGTAAATGGGACCCAATTGCTAAACCCACGATGTCTGCCTGTCTGTCTTTCTGACTGTTTGTCCGGCCGTCCTACCTTTAAACAGCTGTATCTTATGAAGTGTAATAGAAAGAAAGTCATTTGAATTTTTGACAGAATATAATTGTAAAGTTACGGCGGATTAACTAAGAAATAATAATAAAGTCTAAGAGTAAAAACTAAAGGGGGTCAATGTTCATCTTAATTAGTAAATAAGTATAGAAAATTAGATGTACTAATTGTTATGCAAAATGTAGTACCAATAAACAAATATAAAATAAGTATGTTGGCAGATGTCATTTTATTTTAGTAGTTTTTCAAATTTAACTTATACACGCATAGAACGCGCATAAGGCGTAGTTGCGAAAACTGATTAATAACGTAGTCATTACGAATGAATTGTGAATTACATTACAGACGACTAAAGTAATTGTTGTGTGCTTTAGCGTATAGTGCTATCAGTGTCATGTACTTTTTAAAGCTGTTCTTTGATTTTTTATGTACAACTAATTAACAGATTGTTAAACGAATAATTTTATTCTCAGAAAAACTATAAAAAATCCAAAAACGAAATAAAAAAAATAAAAAAAGATGCTTACTTTTATTTAACGTTCTTGTTTTACAGTTGAAACTTACATAATAAATTACCTGATATATTTTTTCTTAAAGTCTCGATTATTTTCGGAAAATTTGTCCGCAATAATATTAATACTATTTTGATTTTAAGCCACATCCAAAAATATTATCGAAATTTCATTTCCACAAATCATAGAGTAATGCAGACTCATGAGTTAGTTTTCTCACATCGAAATGGACTTATTCTAATATACCTAGACTTCCATTGGAACTGGGAAAACTTCCAGAATTTAATATAGTTTACGACACCTTTGCTTTACACCCGTGTTTATACAGAACTTCGAAGTGCATTAAGGAATATCTTATCCGTAATGCACGTCTCTAATAAAGTTGGATAAGTTATGTTAATAGTGAAAAATTTTACATTTTTAGTTGGTGTCTTCTTTTATTTGGTAACCGACTAAAATATTTAATAATTTTTGAAGCAAGTTTGATTTAAACCTATTTTTTTTTTTTTTGTATAAATAGACTTGGGCTTGGCCGACAACTCGCTTGATGTTAAGACATGGTGCGGTCTACGATGGGGCACGCTTGCCAAGAAGAAATTGATTCACTCTCGATTTGAAGAGACCCAGATTGTAACTTTTGGGGAACACCCATTCAGGTAGCGAATTCCACAGACTAGCAGTTCGCACAATAAATGTGGAGTCAAAGTGCTTCGTAGGGTTTTTCGGAATATCAACCATAAAGCGATGTTGATTATTCGTGCCCGCTCTGGCAGTCTGATAAAAAATGGGCAGGAGGGAATTAAATCATGCAGATCTGATGCACACTCTCCGAAATAAATCCGGAAAAAAACCGACAGATTAGCAACTTTGCCCCGATTCTCAAGACTAAGAAGCTTAGTCTGAATCAGGGATTCGTTGCTGATGAGCCTCTTAGCACGTTTTTCAATAGACTCCAACGCCCCAAGCTGGTACTTAGCTGATCCATCCCAAAGGTGAGAGCAGTACTCCACGAACATTAGCAGTGCCCCGCAGTTTCACCCGCTGTCCAACTGGGTCCATTAATTTTTCCGGGATAAAAAGTAGGTGTTAAGTTACCTATATGTTAAGTATTACCAAAACACCAAAATTCATTCAAAGTTCATTAGATTTATGTTATATTAGCAATAATTGACAAAATAAATTTTATAAGTTGAAAAAGGGCACGGACCCCGAGTTCGAGGAAAAGCAAAAGAATAAATCCAAAATAAAATTAATTATTGCAAAAAAAATGTGTTCCTAGTCACAAATTCAAAATAATGGTTTAAGATATTTTTGCTTTTGCCATACCAAAGCTGACAAAAATCGTTGGCGTAATGTTACGCAAAATGTAATTTACTTTTTTGCTCATTAATTAAAATAAAAACTTTTCCTAGTCTTTAATGTCCGTACCAATGTTGTTCCGTTTTGCAAAAACAAAAATTAATCACTTTAATCTTCATTCGATCGGCGTTCTTATGTTTTATTCAGTCTAGTAAATAAGTTTCGGACAAAACGCTCCCATGTGACATAGATACAACTGTTTCGCAAACATTTTATGCATCAAATTTAGCTTGCAACTCTTATATACAAAATGTTAAGGTTTAAATTTGGGTAGCAAAGAGGTAAGTCAATTTATGTGTGGTGATACGAGCATTCTTTGCAAGGGAAACCGGCAATCCGTCAAAGTCCGTTTTATTTATCGTTTTAGTTGAATTTTATCGAACTAATAGCTTCGGAGATATATTTACGATTGGTACCGGAATTGTAGTGAAAAGGGTTGTTTTGTACCGGTGTAGCAGCATCGAATATTTAGAAGGTTCGAGAGAATATGTTTCTTCGGTACGACGGTGGGTAATTTAAGATGAAATGTTTGAGGAGCCGAAAGAAAATATTTCAAAAAATAATGAAGATAGGAATATAATTTAATTTACTTACTTTTTATGTTTTTTCCTCAAAACATTTTAACTAAGGATATGTATTATAAAAAAAAACCGGACAAGTACGAGTAGGACTCGTGCTCTGAGGGTTCCGTTAGACGGAACCATCAGAGCGCGAGACCAAAAAAAAAAACTAACTGAAGTTAAAATATTGAGAGACAAACTTAAGTTTGTAGTTGACAATAAGGTTCTTGGAAGTTAAAATTGAAATTAAGGTTTGGACCCGGGTATGTCCTGAAACTGCGACCAGAACCATCAGAGGATGGGCAGCAGCATCCTCCTGCTTGAAATGGTGGAACCTCCTGCTATCCACAAGGGCAACCCCCTCAAATGACAGACAAACAAAAACGACGGCCCCCAGTCCCCGGCAGCTCCTCTATCCCTGGCCAAGGTAGCGGGCCAGGTAACGGTGGAGTAGGGGGTGCTAAAAATCTCCGACAGTTGCCCTGCTACCACCCCCAACAAAATCTGGCCCTGGCAACGCACAATATTCGAACACTGAGGACCGAGGAGAAAATTGTCAAACTGGAGGAAGAATTGAGCAAAATACGATGGGACATCATAGGACTATCTGAAATCCGACGAGAGGGACAGGATACGATAGTTCTGGATTCCGGTAACATGCTCTTCTTCCGGGAAGGAGAACGAAAGTCCCAGGGTGGTGTTGGTTTTCTCATCCCCAAGTCACTCATCAACAACGTGATTAAGGTCGATAGTGTGTCGAGCAGGTTAGCATACCTTATACTCAGAATAACTGATCGTTATTCGCTGAAGGTCATACAGGTATATGCGCCGACCTCGACATACCCTGACGATGAAGTAGAGGCTCTGTATGAGGAGATATCCGAAGCCATACATTCCTCCGAAACATACTTCACCGTTGTTATGGGTGACTTTAACGCAAAGGTGGGCACACGGAATGTCGATGAGTTAAGAGTGGGTTCATATGGGTATGGACGGTGGAATCCGAGGGGCCAGCGGCTGGTCGACTTCATGGAGAAGGAGGAACTCTATTTGATGAACTCCTTCTTTCAGAACTCCTTCTTTCGACCAAAAATGAGATCGACTTCATCATGACGACCAAGAAGCGAATATTCAATGATGTCTCCGTGATCAGTAAGGTGAACACCGGTAGCGATCACCGTATTGTCAGAGGCACATTGAATATGAACATCAAGCTGGAGAGGTCGCGTCTGGTGAAGTCTACGCTCCGTCCTGGTCATGCCCAAATCCAAAACCCAAATGACTTCCAACTCGAACTGCATAATCGCTTCCAGGGCCTAGCCGAAAGCGGAACTGTGGACGAAATAAAAAATGGGCTGGTGGAAACTGTCCAAGCAGTGTCCAAGTTCTTTAAGACCCCACGTCGGAAAACACCTCAGAAGCTCTCAGACGAAACCATTAAATTAATGAAGGACCGTACTGAGATGAGACTGCAAACTTCAGCTGATATGTCGGAATATGGCCAACTTAATAGATGAATCTCGAAATCGGTGCGACACGATTTGCGTTTCTATAACACAAGGTGTATTAGGGATGCAATTGAGCGAAACCAGGGCTCAAAAGTGTTCGCGAAGAATTCGTCTATTGGGAAAAGCCAAATGACAAGCTGAAGATCGAGGATGGTAGTATCATTTCGTCAAAGCCGGAGATTCTGAGAGAGCTCGAGAGGTTTTATGGACAGTTGTACACCTCGACACGACAGCCTATTGTTAGTTCAGCTCAGGACAAGAGAGTGAAACTGACCCGACACTACACTGAGGACATCCCAGATATCAGCTTGTACGAGATTAGAATGGCTCTGAAACAGCTTAAGAACAACGAGGCGCCGGGTGATGACGGAATCACGACAGAACTACTGAGAGCGGGTGGAAAACCGGTACTTTTAGTCCTCCAGAAGTTATTTAATTCCGTTATTCTCGAAGGTACTACGCCTGAAGCATGGCACAGGAGTGTGGTGGTGCTCTTCTTCAAAAAAGGTAATAACACCTTTAGAACCATCTCACTCCTGAGCCATGTGTACAAGCTGTTTTCCAGAGTCATTACGAATCGTCTCGAAAGCAGGTTTGATGACTTCCAGACCCCCGAACAAGCCGGTTTCCGTAAAGGCTGGAAGCACCGTAGACCACATTCACACGCTCCGCCAGATTATACAGAAGACTGAGGAGTATAATCGGCCATTATGCCTAGCGTTTGTGGACTACGAAAAAGCCTTCGATTCAATCGAGAGCTGGGCAGTATTGCAGTCCCTCCAGCGATGTCATATCGACTATAGGTATATCGAAGTGATGAAGTGTCTGTATAGAAATGCCACCATGGCAGTGTTCGGGAAATTGCGTGACATCTTCTCGTCCAAGATACCACAGTGCCTCAAGACAAAGGTCTTTGACCAGTGTGTGTTGCCAGTGATGACATATGGTACTGAGACGTGGTCCTTAACTGTTGGCCTTTTGGAAAAACTCAGAGTCACACAGCGGGCAATGGAGAGAGCTATGCTATAAGCTATGAGTTTCTTTGCGCGATAGAATCCGAAACGTGGATATTCGCCAAAGAACCAGAGTCACTGACATAGCTGTTAAAATTTGCAAGTTGAAGTGGCAATGGGCAGGCCACATCGCTCGAAGAACCGATAACCGATGGGGAAGAAAGGTTCTGGAGTGGAGACTACGAACCGGAAGACGCAGCGTAGGTAGGCCTCCCACTAGATGGACCGACGACATTGTGAGAGTCGCGGGCATCCAGTGGCTGCAAAAGGCAGGCTGTCGTTCAGTGTGGAGGTTAAAGGGGGAGGCCTACGTTCAGCAGTGGACGTCTTCTGGCTGATGATGATGATGATGAATAAGGTTCTTCCATACATTCCAACTACAAAATGTAAGTTTGTAATAGCATAATAATTATTTTTAAATGATATAACTTCAAATTTATTACTTTCGGATTTATTCCTATACATGTACTATGAGACCTTGCCTTTTGCCAAATTTCATGATTCTAGGTCAACGGGAAGTACCCTATAGGTTTTGATTCCCCTGTGAAATCGCAAAATATACGACATAAAGGAACCCTCAGAGCGCGAGACCAAAAAAAAAACTAACTGAAGTTAAAATATTGAAAGACAAACTTAAGTTTATAGTTGACAATAAGGTTCTTCCATACATTCCAACTACAAAATGTAAGTTTGTAATAGCAAAATAATCATTTTTGAATGATATACCTTCAAATTTATAACTTTCGGATTTATTCCTATATATCTGCTATGAGACCTTGCCTCTTGCCAAATTTCATGATTCTAGGTCAACGGGAAGTACCCTATAGGTTTTGGTTCCCCTGTGAAATCGCAAAATATGCGACATAAACGTTCATATCTTTTGATTGCTTTAACTTACAACTTTAATTTTTTTACAGCCGAAAGAAACCGTAGACCCAAGTATTTAGTATAAATTTCAACTTGATACCTTTACGCGTTCTTGAGAAAAAGGGTCTTGACAGACGGACAGACAGACAGACGGACAACGAAGTGATCCTATAAGGGTTCCGTTTTTTCCTTTTGAGGTACGGAACCCTAAAAATTACAACATATCTACAACAAATATAAAAGCCTTTTCAGGTTTCTGCTTTACAAATATAGCGAAATCTCAAAAACCGTTATGCCGACTTTAATGCACTCTTATTCAATTTGAGACGAATTTTGTGAAATTTACGGTTATCATGTTCACGGGAAGACGTCATGAATTTGACTTCCCGTGAACATGGTGCATGTAACTGCGCCGAAATATCGGGAGCTCATTCCACAACCTTACCACGGTAAATATCCCGTAAATAATCATATAACTTTAATTATAAAAAAAACCAAGTAATGTCAAATTTCAGCTCAACTTTAACTGGTAATTGGTCTAAAATTCAGTTGCAAGATTTGTCCCACACTAACATGGCAAGTTATGTTATATCAGAAATAGTCAATCAAAGTAATTGTAAAAGTTGACAAAGGGCACGGACCCAGGAGTCCGTGGAGGATAAATAAAAGAGATAATAAAAAAATAAAATAAAAAAAAACATGGTAAGTTAAATAAAAGTGTACCTGATCTAAGATAAAAGTTTATTAAATAATTAGCTCTGCAGAGAGCAATAAAATTTCCAAAGTTATTTTTTTTTTTTTCATAAAACAACGCTACTATGGCACGAAGCACCGTCTACGATTATGAAAACTGAGTTTACTCTGTCAGAATACATAATACTGAATCTTCACCCGTAGCGAGCTCACAGGCATTAATATCGTTCGGTCGTCTGATATCTAACAAATGTCCAGGGAGACATTCTTTAATATTTTCAATGAATATTTTTCATATTACGAGAGGCAATTTAAAAGAAAGAAATAATTACAGCATACCATTAGGAAGATTTGACTGTATAGCCGAAGTTAACGTAAATTAGATATTATAAGGTGTCATATTTTTAGTCTGTTTTGAAGTATTGACAGAATTAAAACAATTAAAACCTTGCTGTACCGTTTCCTATTTTATCCTTCGACCAAAATAATTGAATGGATTGGCCGTAACCATTGAAATTGCTTAGTAAAAACGAGTCAAAAACGTCGGACATATACTTCAACACCTAATTATAAAAATGTACCGTACATTTGTTACTAAAAATAGATCCCGGTTTTATTTGTGTATTTACACTTCGGGAAAGCATATGAATGCATAATTTTGTCAGATGTCAGGCCTTTTCTCAGCCTGAAAGGATGGGCTGTGTAATCCACTATGCTGGCCCAGTGCATGTTGGAAATGCCTTTTTTTTTTTTAATTTCTTTTTTTTTTTGTTTATTAGTAGTATTTTTTGCGTATAATGGGTTTACAAAAGTTACAGGTGTCGTGTAGAAAGAATAGTTCGCCATTATACTACCTTTCGGCATGCAAATTTGGCACTTAAATACTATGGAAACGAAGTCATATTATTATGTCTGAACTTTTGATGTTCTTGGGCATACTGCACATAACTTATTTAAAGCACTAAACTGGGTGCCATTGGATTGTAAAGTACATGCTGCCGCTCAGCTACCATCGGTCTAGCTCTGCTTCTGTCAACGAAATTCCAAAACCAAAATCAAAATCCTCTAAAATCAACCACATTTTAATAATTAACAGTCTTAATTTAAAAGTCATTATTTATTGCAGATATTACGTTGGCGCGGCCTTTTTTATATCTTAAATTTCTAAGGTTATCCCTTACGGGGTGTACGCAAAGATCAGGTGCATATATCCTTCGCCTTAGGTACACGTAGACGCTTCTTTGAAATGTCTTTGTCAAACATTTTGCAACCGGAATCTAATACCTATCAATTCGCTCCACACGTCGTAACACATCATTAATCTCTGATCTATGTGACATTTAATTACCTAAAACACCATATATTAGGAATTCTTCCGTCCCTTCCCTTATGGGTCACATCACTTCATTTGCCAACTTAAACAAATATAAGCCAACCGAAAATCCACTTTATATCTAAAACCTTAGAGTTCTTATAGACTTTTTGGTGAAGTTAGTTGGCAGTCAGTAATTAATATTGTCTTTCTTATTGCTTCACGCCTTAGATTTTATTGCCTTGGTTTTATTATAGTGTATTATGATCACGTAAGACGTGGATCTTAGCGACACTAGGAATACAAACAAAAAGTAAGAAGTAAAAGTATGTTGTGTAATGTTTTTTTTTTTATTGCCCTATGTGGCAAACAAGCCGATGGGGAAGAAAGGTTCTGGAGTGGAGACCACGAACCGGAAGACGCAGCGTAGGGAGGCCTCCCACTAGATGGACCGATGACATAGCGAGAGTCGTTGGCATCCAGTGGATGCAAAAGGCAGGCTGTCGTTCAGTATGGAGGTTAAAGGGAGAGGCCTATATTCAGCAGTGGACGTCTTCTGGCTGATGATGATCACTTATAAGCAATATAACACAGAAAGAAAAATACAAGTCATAAAATTCATACAAACATTTTTTTCGGTAAATGTTAAATTTGTGAGTAATCATGGAGCAAAAATTATAAGGAATGATGGAAGGTAGCTGTCTGCAGCAGTTGACTACGGTACATCTAAAATAACCCTATTTAACTTTGTAGTAAAACGCGCAATGCGGCGCGAGATATTTTGCATGTATTATTTTGTGTGGATATATATTATAATATAAGTGCTTTTCTTCAGAACACGCTATTTTGTTTACCGTGATATAACGGTGAACAATTTAATGACACCTCAGAATTAATTAACGTGCATCAAAATGTCTTCATCAAATATTATTGTACTATGTTTCCAGTTCAGACAGTTTAGTTAGATTAGATATTATGTGTATCTAACTGATCACCGTTGAAGCAAAGGACGACATGGTAATTGAGCGCTACATTATGTCAGATGGCACGTTTATTTTAAGGTTCTTATATAACAATTAACAACACATATTATAATAACCACTTCACTATTTACATTGTGAGAATCGCTGGCATTCAGTGGATGCAAAAGGCAGGCTGTCATTCTGTGTGGACGTTAAAGGGGGAGGCCTATGTTCAGCAGTGGACGTCTTCCGGCTGACGATGATGATGATGATGTGGCAAACAAGCAGACGGGCTGCCTGATGGTAAGCAGTCACCGTCGTCTAACACCAGATTGTGTTTGGTTCAGTTATTTGCGCTCAAAGTCAACTACATTTACGGCTCAGCTCTCTGATGAAGTACGAATCGCACAACATCGTCAAAACTCGTCAACTGTCGTTGATCAAGTGAGACGGCGATAATGTAGAAAGTGATAAAATAAGTGATTTAACTATATTATGGGTTTTGTGACTATTTGGATGATAAACAATAATTTAAGTGTGTATGGAGTATTTACTAAACCGATGATTTTATGTTACATCTTATTTTAACATTCGTTTTTTTACTCCTGCATTTTTTACGGAGCATTTTATTATCACTGTTATGGCTAGCGCAACTATCACGTGACTGCGGGTCCAACTGGTCCAAATATACAGTCGGGGGCCATCTGAGTATTGCCGTGATTAGCGCATCATTTGCGGGATCTTTGTATTTTTATTGAAGCCTAGCAGGCATCCGCATACACGTCACACTTTTGTTTATTATCAAGGAATATTATCAAGTGATCAACTGATCGCGGTTTCCGATATTTTTCGTGAAAAACTGTGATATATCGCGGGACTGCAAAAACCTTATTTTGTCTGACTGTAAAAACCTCTTATCAAAGTAAAAGTTGTTTTGATATTCTCGAATATATCCGTCATCCAGTATTATAATTTTAATATCATATCACTACCTAAATGTTGACAACATAACCTATAGTTGAACTCAATTCACAAATGGAGGTGCTGAATAAATGGCTCTCTGTTACAAAACTAGAAACACAGTAACAAAGTATTATCATGCCACAAAACAAATATCATACATTAGTTCGCGTTTCGCCCATGTTTCAACACTAGGTTCCATTGTGCATGCTTTTATCGTAGCAATCACCAGACTGTGAAATGCACTAGTATTTGTCAACTACTCTGCACTATTATGGTATTTGGTGCTTGCTTGCTTGGTGGTTAGGTTAAAATGGTTTACGGGAAGTATTAGGGGTTTTTCTTCGTGAATCTCAGGGAAGTCGCCCGGAATGCTCAATAATACTACCAACGGTCTTGTTTTAAATGTCACGGTTTTGTTTTTGTGTTTGTGTTTTGTTTGTCGCAAAAGTTTAAAAATTACTACCAACGGTCTATTTTACCCAAATATAATATGACCATTTGATCGCACACGAGTCATAATTTGCATGTGCACGATGTCAGCTTCGTCGGTCGCGGGGGGTATTGTATGGCGCTTGTGATTGGAGACTCAAAATTCATTCGTTCAATTCACGACTAGGATTGGCCCGCTCGAAAAGAAATTATGCTGAAAATGTGTAACTTTGGCTTACGGCGGAGTGAAGGATGAGTAGTCAAGTGGTTATATCATCATTGATTTTTACCCCATCAGTGGTATATGTTATGTTTCTTACTAGCAATACCACAGAAAAAAATAAGACCTAACTCGTAGTATCGTAGGGCTACGACACCTGCTACGCGAGATTGTAGCACCATAGATTCTTAGTTTGAACGCAGAATAAAAAATAAAAAATTACTTACGTAAAGTATCACAAAAGTAGTAGAAATTCTGGATATCATCAGTAGGATGACGGATCTTTAATGGAGCTGGGCAGGGCATGGGACAAAAGATGCGGTGACCACAGATATTGCACTGGCAGTGGCCTAGGCTAGGTTGGCGGAATCCAAACCGACCGAATAACCGAATGAGTTGTTCTGATATTAGAAAAGCAGGTTGTTAACGGATGCAATCCGATGAATTGGCATAATCAAAGGAACAGTGGAATATATATGTATCAGTGGAATGTTAAATACTGATTAAATTATATAAATAAATTTATCAGTGCGGAAAACAAAGGTGTTCCCGCATCTTCTTCGTCGTGTATCTATATATGTTTTTTTTATTAAGCCTCTCCTATGGCCTTGTCCAACTGAAATGTATAAACATGTAATGTACACTCAAAGAAACGCATGGAACACATTTTTCAAGATTTCAGGGTTGGTCTTATAGAAAAAGTTGTTCTTAATGATGAGTACTTACAATGACTTTTTAAGCCGACCTCAATAAAAGACAAGTTTTTTATGTAGGTATATGTTACGCTTTTCTCCACCGATTTTAATGAGTTTTTTTAATGCTAAGGTTAATCTTGAGAGTAGACCCGTTTGCTTTGTAAAAATATTCCAAAATTAAACAAAGTTTTGAAGTAGGTTTTTATTTTTTTGTATCAATTCATTTTTTGTGGCATACTATGTATCCCTGTAGATATAAGTATTGGATGAGTCAACCCCTAGTAGAGTAGGTGATCAAAACATTGGCTCATATCATTTACACCGCGCATTCGAGTGCTATAAACGTTTGGTTTATAGCGGCGAACGTTTCGCAGTTATAGTGCAATGAATGGGATGGCTTTTGCGCTATCTCGGTAATTAAAAGTAGGTTATTGCAGACACTATACTACCTATTTGTAGGGAGGTAGTAAAGCACCAGAATAAGGACAACGAGATGGAAGGATCGTCATCATCAGCAGCCAGAAGACGCCCACTGCTAAACATAAGGCTTTTGAAATCCACATTGAACGACAGCCTACTATCTGAATCCACTGGATGCCAGCGACTCTCAAGATGTCGTCGGCCTACCTAGTGAGAGGCCTACCTACGCTGCGTCTTCCGGTTCGTGGTTTCTACTCAACCACATTTCTTCTTCATCAGTTATTGGTTCTTCGAGCGATGTGGCCTGCCCATTGCAATTTCAGCTTGCAAATCTGCAGTGCAAGCACCGTTATTTATCGATCGTCAAATTTGACAGTTGAGATCGTCAAATTCGATAAAATGACACCCGGCTGCAGCTAATTCAGCCACCCGGTTTCCTCCAGGAAAGCCAGCAGCTCGCTTATGCTTGCGCAGGCTTCCCAAAACGTCCTCGATGATCCTTCTTGTCGTACGTTGTTGAATCCAGAATCTGATTGGGCTGAAAGGTAGGGAGATTATTGGCTCGAGCTGTATGCTCAATCCTCTCCGCGCCATGAGGGTATATCAGTTGTTCCATACATTAAATTTCGTCGAGTGTGAATGACAGTGTTGTGTGAACAAGATTTTAGAGTCGGTCCGATAGTAAAAACTATTCATAATTATGAGTTTAATGACCTCCTTTCTGTTATAAGTACCTACCACCATTCCGTGTTATTGTTGCGTGTGAATAATATTTTGCTATGGAACTGGTTTTTTTATAGCGCATTCAGGGTTGATCGCATGGTAAAAGTTTGTTATAATTATGAGTAAATTTTTTTACCATAAAACAACAGTTGGAACACTATTCAAAAAAAGTAGGCCGTCACGGGGACACTTGGCAAATGTAAAAGATGACTGCATAAGAGAACGTAATAATGTTTACCGTCACGGCATACGAGTCGTTTTTACTGCCAAGGTGCGCCAATAAATATAAGATGACTTTTCCTATATTTAGAAGAAAAAATGTTTTACTAATATATATTTCATAATGAACAGAATAGAAATGAAAAACAGGTTTTTTTTATTGTGACCACAAAAAAAATCTTCTAAATAATATATGTTGAAATATTTAAGTCGTAAAATGACCGAAGCACATTTTTCAAAGTAGATAGTAATTTTATATCTTTAAAAAAACAGTAAGATAGCAACTGGCCATATTCTTTGCCTTAAATTAGGGAAAATATAATTTAACAACTTGAAATAAAATCTAACAACCTCCAATAACAATTCCCATCTTTCCGTCAACAGTTAGCAATATTTATTAACATACTATTGTTCGTCCCCGGCGCCTCTCACCGGAAGTCAGCCTCAGGGCCGCGACCGGAAGCAACCGAAATAATTATTAATTGCCATTCCTAAGGAAACGTCTTAAGACGTCCCTACGGGGTACCCGAAACAAAATGATTTAGGTTTAATGAATTTTGCTCGCAATTTGGTTTATTTGGATTTAGTTAAATGGTCCAGAAGTTTACTTAGGTATAAGAAGAAACTGCATAAATTGATTTTTAGTGTTAAGTATTTTAAAATCTAAAATAGCATTTTTATTTCATTTTGTGTTTTAATATACAGTGAGAACAAAAACATGTGAAAGAAAACCATAATAAAAACATACTAAAGTGGATTCACTCTAAACAAACTAGATTTGATGTATAAATTTAGCTTGTTTAATCTAGAAATGGTTTCCTGGAAGAGATTGCTTTTAGCGATAAGGCTGCCACTATTGTGGCACTAGCTCGTGTTTTCTATCTGTTTATAATTTTTATTTCTGGTGTAGACAACAAAGAGTATCTATCTATTTAGAAATCCGTGATTCTCAAGTAGATAAATTATTATTTTTTGTATTTTTTTTATATAATACATATTCTTAAAATCGTCACCCCTTTATGGTTAATATTCCGAAAACCCGTACAAAGCGCTTTGATTCCACATTTATTGTGCGAATTGCTAGTCTGTGGAATGCGCTGCCTGAATGGGTGTTCCCCGATGGTTACAATCGGCAAATACAATCTTCTAGGCAAGCGTGCTCCAACGTAGACCGCATCGTCGCTTAACATCAGGCGAGATGGTGATCAAACGCAAGCCTTTTATTTATAAAATTAAAAATAAAATAAATCTGACCATGATCCGTGATTTCGACAAAGACAACAACTGAACTGACAAGTATAGCCCTCGCCCAAAGATTTTCTAAGGTATGACGTCTATGCCCCCGCCGTAGGCCGCCATTGAAATCCGTCCCACCAAAATGTACCTCTAAACCACTGCATTTTAGCACTTCCAATCCGTTCCGACCCTCACCAACCCGAGCCCTTAATTTATTCTTTCATTGCGTCTTATTATTTGCAAATGGTCTATTTGTCGCGACTTAACCCTTACCGCGCAGATGGGGTCTCCCAGACCGCGGATTACGTTCTCGTCTCGAATCGTCAAAACGACGTCGTTCGCCCTTAAACGTTCACAATTTATTGATGCGGACATTGACAGATATTGCCGTAGGTCTCGTAAAATGCAAGCCAGATTAAGGGTTCACTGGAATTTGCAAATGGGACCAGTTGTGAAGTATATACAGTATGGGGCACACTAAACATATTTTTAGGCGCGGATATAGTTTTTTTTTATTTATATGAATTACTACTAGGGGACGCAAAGGCAAAAATTTACGCTTATGTACATTGCTTATATATTCCCACATAGGATATTATGATAACCTTGTCATGGGTAGGCGACGTAAATATTAATAAAAATTTACAGAATATAATTGCAAGCATAAATAATTAACTATATAAATCATTCGTATTCACTTTGTTTATGCACAATAGAAAACATTATATTATAAGTTAAATTATAAAAGACCACAATCAAATTATTTGAAAATGGGCTATAACAAATTTTACATTCAAAATCAAATTTCATCATTTATATTGTATGACGTACTTGGAACGTCCGTACGTGAGGGACTTTAGTTTGTAACATCACAATATAGTATTTTGTCAATTTTTATAATGCCCAATAAATTAATTTGTATTTGTTTGTTTGTACAATGTACCACGTTTGCTACAATAAATAATTTTTCATTTGCATTTTCATTTTCATTTTATTTTTAATTTTCATCGAATTATTGGTCCATATCTTTCAAAAATCGTCCAAAGAGCCTTACAATTGTATTAGGCCTTTACAACAATTAGAAGATTCATTAGTCTTTTTTTTTCTGCAGAATGTGTTTTAAAATTTGTGGAGTTTTTTTTAAGTAGTTTATTGTTAGTTGAATTGAAAAGTTTCATTATTTGAAGCCACATTGTAAAACCGACATCAAACTGCATTCACCTTTTGTTAACCACCTTTTTGCGACTTCTGTAGTTGGGATACTGTTTGTAAGGTCATTTTACACAGGTTCGGTCTCATTACGATCATGGATTCTGTGTGAAACGGTTTATAAGCTATTGTTGTGCAAATTTCGCCCGAGTGCGTGATTAGAAGTTATGTGTAGGGGTTTATTGTCTGTAACTCTAAGCTTGTAGTATTTTATCTTGATTCTATTTGCCTTTAGTAGCCTCTTTTGGGTTATGTTACTAGGTAATTAAAAGATTTACCACGTAAAGTGCTTGTTCAAATTAGCAATACCAATATTAGTATCCCAAAATTTCAGACTCTTTTGTTTTCAAAATTCTATGTATTGGTTATAGATCTGCAAGGGGAATATGATGCTAGATAATATTCCCAACGTGAGATACCCAATGATAGATGTTATTGAATAGCAATCGTCTTCCCACATAATATCTAGTGACTCAATTTATCTACCATTTTATTTTTTACCATCTCCGAGAAGTAAAATCTCCCGCACTTTACTAGCACATGACTTCGACTTGGCCGTGATTTACTTTGCTTGACTCCTTACTTTGTAACTGACTTGCTTAACGATATTTAATATTTTTAAGTTTTTTTTTAAATATTTCAATATTTGTCAACGGCAAATGCAGAAGACGTGCAATGCCAAAAGCCATTAAAGAAGAAAAAAAAGATGTAAAGGCCAATGATGATAAATGCTGGTTAGTATTACCATATTAGAGACTAGATAAATGACGTAAGATAAATTAAATCGAAACAAAAGACATCCTGGGAAATGGCATGTTTTCAAGCTAACGGCATCTTAATGAGCGGTGAAGTGAGCGAAGCGAGCAAAATGAGCGAAAATGAGCAAAGTGAGCATCAGACGCGAACATATTAATTACCTTCCCTTACTTTAATGCACGTCGTCGTATGATTGATGCGGGAAAAGACACGAGTTTTAACTTAGTAAAGTATACGAAAATAAGAAAAAAATATTTAATAATTTGTCTTGAAAAACTGTCTCTGAAATGTAACCTGTCTAAACATCATCAGAGATAATCAATCAATCAATCAATCAATCATCACAAAGATACTCAGAAAAAAGACAAAAGCATAGAAGTAGTGATAATTTAGTATACACAAATTAAACATGCTACATTATTCATATGACAAAATTGTTGTTACCATAACGAAACAGATATAAACAACATGCATGCAACATGTAACTGCGCCGAAATATCGGGAGCTCATTCCACAATCTTACCACGGTAAATATCCCGTAAATAATCATATAACTTTAGTGAACAACCGTGATAGTTTAAAACAGTGCGAAACAGATATATTTTTGACCGGACAGCAAATTGCATGGTTGTACCTACACAATTTTAATGTACTAGGGACCTAGCCTCCAAAGACTACATACTATTTGACAGACTGCCTTGTATGCTTTATAAATCACGTGACGGATTCCATGCTCTTTATTATTCTGTTCAAAGATAACGCATCAACTGAAACGGGCTAACTAGGCTCTCGGTTCTCATATATTTTTATTTTTTTTCAAAGTTCTTTGTCCGCATCACAGTTGCTAACTGATTTCGAATGACTGATCGTCATTCGTTTATATGGGTGCAACTGGCTACAACAAATTTCTTACAAAAATGCCTTGACAGCCGTTCTAATATAAACAAAAAAAAAAAAAATCTGTGATCCAAGTAGACGCCACAAATTGACCTTTGCATGTCATAGTTCCAATACTACGATAAAATTATCGTAGTTGAGTCCGGCTAAAACCAGTCTGCTCAATCGGTGCGACACGTGTCAGTTTGAAACGAAAATGGGTACCTACCTAATTTTGCAATACTGCAGTGCAAGTACCGTTCTTTATCGATCGTCAAATTCGCTAAAATGCCATAGAATCGATCACAGCGAGTACTGAAAAAATGGCATATTATCGAATTTGACGACCTCAACTGTCAATTTGACGATCGCTAAAAGAACGGTACTTGCACCCCAGAGTTGTATGTTGTATGAATACCACAAATAGAGTTGGCCGACAGAATAAAGATATTTATTTTCACAGGCAATTAATTCTAGGTACGAAAATTTTTACACGCTTAGTTTTCATACATTTTGGACCGCTTGTGAAGTCTATTTAAGTATAGATCTGTATGTTTCCATAATAAAATTACGATATGACATACATACAGTGTGTGTAATGAATATACAACAATAAAACACTGTTTTAAACTATCACGGTTGCTCGCTAAAGTTATATGATTATTTACGCTATTTACCGTGGTAAGGTTGTGGATATTTCGTTTCATGAAACAAGTCCCACGGCAAACAGCGGAACTAAATTTCCATGTTGTAGTTGTCAGGTGTTGTTACTGTGTTTGGACGCTAGTGAGATTTTTACTAATTTTCCATCGTTAAAGAGTCGTGTACGATGCCAAAAGTTGTTAAAGTTCTACTCGAGAAATGATACTGATAGTGATTGATACGCGATGACAGCGCCGCGTCTGGGGGACTTCTTTCATGAAAAGCACTTTACATGCACCATGTTCACGGGAAGACTGAAGAATGCGGGTGGTTGGTCGAACAGTTAAAAAGTTAGGTGCAGACATAACGATCTACCCTCTTTCTTAGTCTTTTTGTCTCCATGTCATTCCACAACCTTACCACGGTAAATATCCCGTATAATCATATAACTTTACAACAGTACAGTTGTAGTAAATCCCAATTCTCACCACGTAAGGTGAACTCAGTTCCGCACCATTTGTTCTACCCGTCAGTACTCCGGATCATTTGTCAAAAACTCGGATGTCACTACTCACACTGATTTATGAACAAGAATGCAATTCATATAATGGATAAAATGGGATAAATATCATTGGATATTTTTTCCTCGGTTCGTGTGCCTGTGATTTGAAAACGTCCATTTTATAAAATTTTTACTAATATTTAATTTATATTGCCATTCAACGAGGCAATGCTGCCAGCATTCTGGGGACCTTTCCCTCCACTAATGGTCTTTTAGTTTAAGTTTTTAGTTTGTATTTAGTTATTTTAAGTTTTAGTTTTTAGTTATTTACTTAAGTTTTCGTTAATTTTCTGTTTTTTTAGTTGTGCATAATAAAGTATTTAATTTAAGTAATAAACACATACACGATTTAGGTTCGTCTTTATATTACATAACGGAGACAAGGCATAAGAAATCAACAAACCTCATATCAATTAAACCGAAATAAAGATTAATAAATAACCAATTAATATTTCTTTGTATTTATTTATTTAATTATTATTTATTTTATCTACAACTAAAGCAAAGCAATCTGTGCAAAAAGCTTCTAACCTAAATATTTTTATTTATAAGGTCATAGCATCATTAACAAAACACTGTTTTAAACTATCACGGAAGCTCGAATATCGGGAGCTCATTCCACAACCTTACCACGGTAAATATCCCGTAAATAATCATATCGACGGGTAAAAGGCGACTTGACTTAACCGCCATTTTTACCGATTATGAGTTATATATATATTTGAAATCAGTGATTTTTTCTGCGTCGATTAAGCCGACTTTGGATCAAATCGGAGCACTTTTTTGTCGCTTCATTCCATGGCCAAAATGGGGGTCAATTTCAACAATAAGGTGTTATGCGACTTGATTTTAATCCTTTTTTTTAAACCATGCATATGAGCCAATTTAAATGAAGCATTAAAACAGGTATCTGTGATTTGAATTAATTTGCTTTTTATATTTTTTCATAAAGTTGTATTTTCATTCATTTTGACCAAATCTAAAATGAACTGACATAGTATTATGAAGCATTTTACTTTGATCAACATTGATAAAGGTAGTCGTTTGAGTCATTTTACTTTGAATGATTAATCTTCTCAATGTCGCTTAATTCTTTTTACTTTAAACTATATTAGTAAATAATGAGGCTTAAGCGTTTTTTCGGTTAACCTGTAATGTTGTTAGTGTTGATTAAATCAATTATCTTCTTGATAAAAATAAATAATTTGAGCATTAATTCCATTTACACAAGTTTTGTTATTTGCGAATCTTACGTTTAAGCACAATAATTACAGTTGTATTGGTGTGTAGGCCTTTTTAATTTTATACCGACTAATGAATTTAAGCTCTTTGAAGCACCGTCAGTTATGAGTGTCATGTTTTTGTGGGTCATTTAAATCGAAACAAAACAAATGTTAACTGCGTTTGAGCCACATGCCTAATACAGGGCAGACATTTCAAACGGCATCACAGTCACAACACAACTGTCAATTGACAGCGAGCAACCTGTATGAATAAACCTAGACAAGTATAATTCAAAAGAATTCTCGACTAATATCGAAGTCGAACATACTGATGATCACTCTTCAAATCAAGTGAAAAATTGTATATAAAAAAAAAGTTAAATAAATATACTTGACTGAAAAATCAACTATTGTTGAGCTGGTAGAAGTGACCTAGAATAAAAATTTAAATAATTTAAACGAAGACCAGTATAGTAATGACATAATTATTACCCCAAGTAAAACAGAATTTGCTGACACAATTCAAATCACAGAAAGAGAATACTTTCATCATCATCATCATCAGCCAGAAGACGTCCACTGCTGAACATAGGCCTCCCCCTTTAACCTCCACACTGAACGACAGCCTGCCTTTTGCATCCACTGGATGCCCGCGACTCTCACAATGTCATCGGTCCATCTAGTGGGAGGCCTCCCTACGCTGCGTCTTCCGGTTCGTGGTCTCCACTCCAGAACCTTTCTTCCCCATCGGTTATCGGTTCTTCGAGCGATGTGGCCTGCTGACTGCCACTTCAACTTGCAAATTTTAACAGCTATGTCGGTGACTCTGGTGCTTTGGCGAATATCCACGTTCCGGATTCTATCGCGCAAAGAAACTCCGAGCATAGCTCTCTTCATTGCCCACTGTGACTCGTGAGTTTTTCCAAAAGTCCAACAGTTAAGGACCATGTCTCAGTACCATATGTCATCACTGGCAACACACACTGGTCAAAGACCCTTGTCTTGAGGCACTGTGGTATCTTGGACGAGAAAATGTCACGCCATTTCCCGAACGCTGCCCATCCGAGTTGGATTCTTCGGGCGACCTCTTTGCCTAAGTTGGACTTACCTAGCTGAACAATCTGTCCAAGATAGGTGTAATGGTCAACAACTTCGAGAGTATCGTTCCCAACGACTACCGGCACGGGTTCAACATGGACATAGGACATAATTTTTGTCTTGTCCATGTTCATTTGAAGACCGACCTGTTGGGAAAGGCTACTGAGGTCGCTGAGCATCGTATTGAGGTCCTCCAGTGACTCTGCCATGATGACTATATCATCGGCAAAACGAAGGTGAGTGATGTATTCGCCATTGATGTTGATGCCGAATTCGTTCCAGTCCAAGAGCTTGAAAACGTCCTCCAATGCGTTCGTGAACAGTTTCGGAGAGATAACATCTCCCTGTCTCACGCCTTTCTGCAGTTGGATTGGTTCCGTGCTCTAGTCCTGTAATCGGATCAACATGGTGGTGTTTCTATACAGACACTTCATCACTTCAATATACCTATAGTCGATATGACAACGCTGAAGGGACTGCAATACTGCCCAGGTCTCGATTGAATCAAAGGCTTTTTCGTAGTCCACAAACGCTAGGCATAATGGCCAATTATACTCCTCAGTCTTCTGTATAATCTGGCGGAGCGTGTGAATGTGGTCTACGGTGCTCCAGCCTTTACGAAATACTTTGCCTAAAGTAAATGTAATAAAAACACAACTCAAAAACTCAACCAGAAAAGGGAGATGAAGAAGAAGACTCTTTATTGTTACAAGATTGCCACACATTTCAAGAACACCCTGAGACAGATGCTTGTTCGCGTGATACGGAAACTGATTTACAAAATTCCAAACAGCAAAAAAAAAGGTGAGGGAGGGAGTTTTACGCGGACATGGCATAGAGATGAATTGAAAGCAATTGTCACAGATATTATTCCACATGGACAGATGGAAATACTCCGGTTTTTTTAGAAGAAAGAATCAACAAGCATTTTGCAAATTTTAATAGCTACGTCGGTGACTGTGTGTGGTTCTTTGGCGGATAACAACAACACACACTGGCCAAAAACCCTTGTCTTTAGACACTGTGATATCGTGTATCGTGTGGACGAGTAGATGACACGCAATTTCCAGAACGCTGCCCATCCGAGTTGGATTCTTCGAGTGACTTCTTTGCCTAAGTTGGACCTAACTGAACCATCTGTCGAAGATAGGTGTAATGGTCAACAATTTCAAGAGTATTATTCCCAATGACTACCGAAAAAG
Organism: Agriopis aurantiaria; assembly: GCA_914767915.1. Classification (NCBI taxonomy): domain Eukaryota; kingdom Metazoa; phylum Arthropoda; class Insecta; order Lepidoptera; family Geometridae; genus Agriopis; species Agriopis aurantiaria. The sequence goes on along the minus strand of OU612001.1, from coordinate 12,343,063 downwards.
GGTACAACATGGACATGATTTTTGTCTTGTCCATGTTCATTTTAAGACCCACCTGTTTGGAAAGGCTACTGAGGTCTCTGAACATCGTATTGAGTTTCTCCAGCGACTCTGCCATGATGACTATATCATCGGCAAAACGAAGGTGAGTGTATGTATGTATTCGCCATTGATGTTGATGCCGAATCCGTTCCAGATCATCAAAATACCGATGAGGAATCTATATCAAGTGAAAAAGTTTCGAAAAAATTGCATAAAGAATCAAAACATGATAAGCGGTCAAAAGATGGTAAAGTCGGAGATAAGGGCTTAAAGAAAAGAAAGGGAAATAAAATATTAAAAGAAAAAAAAGGCAAAAATACAGGTAAAACTTATGTTAAAAAAGATAGGACTATTGTATCAGAAAAAAAATTGCAAGCAAACCCTTGGTGCCGGGAAGAAATGTGGCCATAATGGTGGAGAGGTTAGTGAAGAAAAGGGATCAAGTTTATTTTAACTTGTTTTGGAATTTATCTTTGGTTGGTTTTTTTTTAAAGTGGCGTCATCCCAAAAATGTATCACCGAGCATATTTAAGCTTAGAACGTAAAAGTGCATATAGATCGATGGACGTAAAGACGTTTTCTCAAAGATTTAAGCTTACCAAGTGGAATCGGGAGGGATTTTTGATTGATACTGACAAAGAATTCGGAAAATGGGGAAAATGAATGAAAAAAATAAACTATCTGAAACCAAAGAAGAACCTCACTAACTGTAGTAAAATAGATTAAGAAACTGAAGAGTAATTAAGAGGCTAATAATAAATATTAATGCAATTTTAGATTACCTATTTCAATAAATAAAAGTTGACATAAATTATAAAATATATATTTTAAATTATAATAATAAATCATAACTTTATAGCTATTACTTTTGCGTTATAATTTTTATTCGTATAGTTCAAAGATCAACACCATCAAAATTAAGGTGAAATTGAAGTTGAAGGTGTCTCCTCAGGTATTTTTCCTTTGCTGAACACATATTTTTTTTCTTTTAAATCGTTCTACCTTTATCAATAGACAATAAAAGATGTACTTAAATCTTTTTTATTTTATTTTTATGTTTGCAACTCATTATAACAGTCGTTTTGCCTTGAATAAATCATAGTAAATAAGGCATTACGGTTATTTTACCATAATCTAGTAATGTTGTTTCTGGTATATAAATCAATTCGCCTTGATTAGAAAATAATGCATTTTGTCTTAAGTAGCATTTATATCAATTAATAATACTACTAAGATAATGTCCCATAGACAATATCACGGAAGCTTGCACTTAGTTTTGATATTCAGCAGCTTTGGTGTTAAATGTTAAGTAGTTTTGATGCAATGATTTTTTTTCGGATTTTAAAATTTTCAAATCGCTCTCCTGTAAAAGTATCAAAATGGCGCTTGAATCAAGTCGCCTTTTAACCGTCGATATAACATCATTAACAAAGTTCTACATAGTGAAACATAAAAATAATAATGATTTCATTTAAAACCCCTAATTGTTCTTGATACCACGTTGAAGCGAAAATACGCTAGAGATTCGTATAGAAACTCAGAGCAAATAAAAATACATAGGGACTACCGCGAACACGAAAACAGAAGCCACTTTTTGAAACATGTGTGCGTAGTCGAAGTTCGTGTCGTGTAGTTCATCAAAATAGGTGATAATATGAATACTTAAGTGTGGAAATATTCCATCCTTCTTCTTATTTACTTTTGTGTTGTTTTTACAGTTTTTAACACTGCAAGAAGTCATTGTTTCTTTTTAAAACGGATGTTTTCAGTACGACGTTCTAACAAGAAATTCACGTAGTTTTGAATGCGTATTGTGCGTGAGTCGTGTATTTATTGGGAATTCACGTAGTTTTGGTAGCGATTTTGGCGTCACTTCGGCAGTGCGCCGTAGGGACTCTGTATTTTTATTTGCTCTGAGTATAGAAAACGAAATTTTCATATTTGTTTTTTATTATCGTAGATCAAGTATTATTCAAAGTTTCGTTATGAGTCAATCAGTCATTCAGTGAATGGTTTTTCGTTTTTACGTAAATAAAGTTTACCAACCATATACTTAGTTTCTAGAGATGCTGATGGTAGAAAAATAAAAATTCAAAAAAAATCATCGTTTCTAGACTTCCAGTAGAAGAGCGAGGGGCTATTCTTTGCTGTGATAAAATAAACAATTGTTGTCACCCCATTTTCAATCACTTGGTTTGCTCTGTAGGTTCAGTTTACGCTGAATTGAGTGCAAAGCTCCATTTATCATAATATCAAATGATATCATGTAAATTGAAGCAAGTAATAAACATTTTCCTATTTTTTTTGAGCGCAGATTTTAGCTAGGAAATAGCTAAGATGTTTTATATGTGAATAAGTTGACCACGCTCTGTATTGGCAACATAAAATTTTCAATACAAAAAACCGACTTCAAAATTAAGAATCGCTCGAACAAAAATTCGTATTAATGGAGCTGGGAAAAAAATTACTGAGCCAAAACTAATTATTTTTTTGTGAGGTGGAGGGAGGATGGGAGGAAGTATTGGAATACATTAGGGCTTCGCTGTGCTAGCGGTGCGCAGCGAAGCCCTAATGTACTTCAATATCAGTGATTTCGATATCAATTTAGTGCTCTGTAATTAGATCTTCTGCAAATAAGATCAAATAATTATATTAAACTAATTACATACCGTAACAGTTTGATCTGGATAATTTAATATATTAAAAACATGATTAATTTTTGCGCTAGTTAGTATAGTAATTTTTATATATGTTATTTTAATATTCAGTACATTTGAAAAGTTGTCAAGACAACTGTCAAATGTCACATTTTCTTACAATGCGTTGCCTGCGTTTGAAGACTATTCATCCTTCGTGTGAAGCACTTGCTAATTGGTTTACTTGTTTCTCATATTAAAAGGTACTAAAACAATAATAGCGTTTACACTTCGTAAACCCATATGTACAACTGCATGACTATACGAGCAATTTGCTGGCCTGATGGAGAGTACCACGATGGTGCTAAGATGGTGCTATTCAGTGGTAAGTATTCACCCAAAACGAAGTTACGCTTTCTGTTTTAACAAAAACTGATTTACGGGCAGCGCACTTAGTCCAAAACGAACTTATTTGCTTAGCGAAGTCACACTGTATAATAATCTAAAGATAATTAACCTGTGACAGGCAATCACACAATGTACTTACTTAGTTGACATAACAAACTAAATCCAATGTTCCTAATTGTTGTCAGTTTCAGCTGACAGCTCGTCACAGACTACGTGTTGATTTATTGTAGCTAATTGCAGGTGCAAAACTCAAATTTGACCTGACGATGTGGTAGGTATATATTCATGTCCGTTTTCACGTCACCACTAACAAGGCGACGCCCTTAGAATAACTACACATAGAAACCAAGTACATTCGCAAAATTTAAGCCATTCAAATGGAGTCATATATGGATCCAAAAAAAATATAAAAATTTTACTATCACAATTTGCGTGGTGAAATCATTCCACAACAAATCAGAAAAGCAGCATAAGAGTTACGGTGTGACATTCCACAGGTAATCCATTAATTATTTTGCTTAAATCGTTTAAAATACCAATCGAAACGTAAGCTACAAAGCGAATTTGTAGCTTACGTTTTGAGATGGCGTTGTTTGGAAACTTACCATCTCAGTGTAGTTAATCTAAGGCGACGCCTAAAGAACTCTCTAAGCCAGAGTATTCAGCGTAATCTTCTGTTTCACCAATCCATTTTTTGCTCCAAGCTAATAGTTGCCAAAAATTTTGATTGTTATCTTTGGTTTTGATATGAGTGAGAGCGGTGATGTGAGTGTGCAAGCGTGGCGCGGGCTGTCAGTTGCCTACCATTTCCCGAATCACAGAAAACTTTTTTTTTGTTTAAATTCGAACGGCTGTCAAAGCATGTAAGTGTTGTATCCAGTTGCACATGAGTTGCACCCATATAAACGAAACGTCAGTAATTCGTAATCAGTTAGCAACTGTGATACGGAATTTGACGCGTTGATCTAAATAAGAATGTACAATCAAGGTTCAATCTTAATGCCTGGTAACAGATTTTCCTTCTCATTTCCGTTCTATTTACTTCTCCTTTCTGTGACCCGAATCGGTGTCGTAACTTTAAGTGACGTCTAACGTCACTAGTTTTTTTTTTTTTTTAAACTATCGTGATACGTTTTTTTGCCTTATGCAACTCCTAAATATTTATGCATCTGATTTAGGCGACTCTTAGGGTGATTAAAAACAGGCATCACGCTATAATATCAATTAGATTTATAAAAAATTTGATGACAACCTAACTTACTTAATTTTTATTACACATGTTATTAAGATAAACCTAATAGCCATTACCCTTAATCCAGAGATATACAAAAGACCAAGTAGACTTAAAAAGCTTAACTATATCACTTCAATGTCCAGTTTTAATCAATTAACCCAAACAATGTAACACACTAACTTAAATCTAACTTAACTTACAATAGAATCCAATCTGCATACTTAATTTTAACTTAACTATGTTTTTGTTAACGGACAGTGGGGTAAAGGGGGCTATTGTTGACCACCTCTAAAAGCTGACAGGCTGACAAATGGAATGAATAATTTAATAGGGTGTTAGTTTAGTAATTGGACATCAACGTGATTGAGTTAACTGGACAAATACGGAACGTATAATAATAATTTATTTATTTCCAAGTAACATAGACTCATACAAATAAATAAAAAATATCAATAGAAAATATAGAAAAAATTAATAATAGTAGCTAGTCACATTACACTAATAATAATTATTACCAATTGAAATTTAAAATAATTAAAAAAAAAAATATAAAAAAAAATATGGATTAAGTTTAATGTAATACTAACTGACCCGACAAACGTAGCACTGTCCAAGTTTTAATAGAAAAAAATCTGTTTAGGTTTGCCTGGATTTTCAAAATTTCCAACAAAAATTAAAAATTTTAACCACCTGTATTCTGGGGAAGAAAACTAAAAAACCGGACAAGTACAAGTAGGACTCGTGCTCTGAGGGTTCCGTTGGACAGAACTCTCAGAGCGCGAGTCCAAAAAAAAACTAAAGTTGAAATATTGAAAGACAAACTTAACTTTGTAGTTGACTATAAGGTTCTTTTATACATTCCAACTACAAAATGTAAGTTTGTCATATCAAAATAATTATTTTTAAATGATTTAACTTCAAATTTGTAACTTTCAGATTTATTCCTATATATGTGCTATGAGACCTTGCTTCTTGCCAAATTTCATGATTCTAGGTCAACGGGAAGTACCCTATAGGTTTTGATTTCCCTGTTAGTGAAGCCCCTACTTTTAATTTAACTGTGGGCTAACCCCTAAACAAGTGATAACTTATCGTGATTTTATTGCATGGAAAATGGGGTAAAAAACGGGTGAGAAAGTTTGAGTTTCAAGTTACAAAGTTTGGCGATTTGGTGCAGTCATGCTGCAACACATATTTTTTATTGACATACGTTTCACTTGCATGGCTTGCACTTGACTGCCTTATCATCTTGCCTATCTACGATTAAACACGCTTGTCTAGAAGAAACCGATTCACTCGTGACTTAAAACTCCGAGATTTACAAATTTTTGCAAATACTAATTTTATGCAGTTTTTTTCTTCGCTGAGATTGGCAGTATAATCAGGCTATGCTTATTTACTGCTGGGTGTAAACCTTAAATGATAACTGAGCTTACCTAATTTCTCCGTCGCTTTGCATCATACTAAGAAAGAAAGAAAATTAATTTTATTCGACACCTTTACAAAAACTTATATCTAAAGGATACAATCAGTGTCGAATGGGTCCGTCTCGGTATTAATGTTGATAGTCAAGGACTATCAGCGCCGGTTACTGCTTTTACCTATAATGGTAATTTAGACAGTGTTTCATCATTATCATAATAATTAACTCTGAAACGCTCACTATTTTGAGCATAGGACTCCCTTCAAAGTTGTTACTTTCCTTGACAGTCCTTGCCAGTTGCAAACATCCGCTACGTTTTCTAATTCTTCTTCATAAAAATCAACATTCATTTTTCTTGCACCACTCTCAAACCCGCCCAGCTATTCGTGAGGAAATCAGTGCGAGGGAAACACAAAGGCGTTAAAAATATCTCGACGTCCGCCGCAGAAGCGACGAATGACCAGTTCCTGCTGAATTTAGCATTTTCCTCCTCAAGGGGTTAAAGGGACATATTTTATTCAACATTCACCCCTTTCAAGTAGAGATGTTATTCAGTAGAAGGATAGGTAATTGTTTGTTGAATAATATGTAGAAGTTGCAATATCAAAAGTTACAATCTTAGAATAACTACACAAAGAAACCAAGTACATTCGCAAAATTTAAGCCATTCAAATGGTGTCATATATGGCTCCAAAAAAAAATTGCGGTGAATTCGTACCACAACAAATCAGAAAAGCAGCATAAGAGTTATAGTGTGACATTCCACAGGTAATCCATTAATTTTCTTGCTTAAATCATTTAAAATACCAATCGAAACTTAAGCTACAAAGCGAATTTGTAGCTTACGTTTTGAGAATGCGTTGTTTTTATTTTATTTTATTTTATTTATTAAGGTACACAAAACAGGATACAGTCATAACAAAAACTAAATTAAGTGTGTTGACAATTGTAAACTAAACCATATCCCAAAACATGCGTACTCATCATGGTTATTAAAAAAAGAAATCAGTATGAATTAAAAATTTAAAAATTTAAGTGGTTAATAACTATAATTAACTTTCAGTTAGCTACATTCACGATGAGCCGTGAATGCAATCTTTTTTACATCTCTCTTAAATCTGGGTAGACTTTGATCAAAAATATCTATAAATCTATAATGTTTTTTGACGATTTCATTATATTGGCGACACATCCTAACTACTGGGTTATAAAAAGAAGTGTTATTTTTATAAACACGCAGATAGAAAGTTTTTGTTTTATATAATAGTCGTTGCGAACTTTTGGAGTAACGTTAAAGTTAATACTTGAGAGAAGAGAAGGGGAATCTATCTTTGAATGTAAAATTTTAAATAGGTAGACAAAGTCATTGTAAGTGCGTCGTGTTTCAAGGGTTTGTAAATTAAAAGTTTGTTTGGAAACCTACCTTCTCTGAGTAGTTATTCTAAGGTTACAATGATTTTTTTTCTTGAACAGACCTAGTTTTTGATCTTCTTTGTAAACCACCTGGTTAATAAACCAGTCTTTATAGTATTTAAAAATTATCAAAAATGGCTTGCGCTCACGATTATTTTTATCGGTCGGGGTTTTTAAAATATTTTTTGGAAAGCGCGATTAAATAATGTTTATTTTAAACATCGATATTAGGTATTTATAATTATATTCATTGGTTTTAAATATATCAGAAATTCTGCGTCATGAGTCATGACTGCTATGATCTTACAAGGTTACCTATCTTCTTTGAAGGTACTAAAGAGGCCTTGTTTTACTAAAGAACCTTAAAATGTAAATTTAGTGATGTCAGCCAAGGTACCTATATCCGTACTAATATTATAAAAGTAAAAGTAACTCTTCTCTCTGTCTATTTTTTTGTTAGTTTTTACGATTAAACAGCTAGGTCTTAACGAAATTTAGCAAGATGATAGTGTACATAGTATGGACGGACATGGGTACTTTTCCTCCAGAAAATGTGGAAAATTGGAAATCATGGGTATAACCGCGGAATTAAGCTAGTATATTTCATATAACGAAATCAAAGAGTCAAGTGCAGTTTGCTCTTCCGTATCTCAACTTTTTTCTTCTGACCTTTTTGTGCATTGAATAGTATCAGATTATTATTATGGAAATAGAACCGTTTTGAACCCTTTTCTCTTTTATTATTTATTGCAGAATGGTCTCAATAAATTGTAGTTTAAGCTACATTAGCTTTTGCTTTTCCATAAAAATGTATTTCTGTGGAAAAGTCATAAACAAGGTGTCACTGACAACAAAGGGTTAAGAGCCAACTCAAATTTTTTGCCAAAAAGTACTGGATTTTTGCCTTTCTATCTCTATCAAATAAAAAGATTTACAGAAAATATTATATCTGTATTAAATAAATCAAAAAAATCCAATCAAAATCAATTTATTTGTGAGAATATTGTCTTAGATGATGGTATACAATTAAGTTTAAGTTTAAGTTTATTTATTTCACTGATACAAAAGCCACTAAATTTAATACTTAAAAATACTAAGCTAGCTACTTATTATTTTCATTATAGTACCTAGGTATATACACAATATTCGGCTTAAGATAACATGTAGGTTGGTCCACAGAACCTACACTAAGCAAAGCTTGTGTTGTAGGTATCTGTATACCTTCAGAGAACAATTTAGCGCAATAAAAATAAACAAAGCTATTTTGTGTGTTACAATGTGTGTTACAAATATTCTACCTTATTAAGGTGTACAAATTTTATTTTTGTGTTAGTCATGGTCTCTAAATTAAATAAATTAAATTAAACTCTAAATTATATAATTTGATTCAGCCTGTCTTTTAAAAAATCATTAACTTTATAATAAAACTAGTCAATTTCAAATTTTAACAATTTACATCTCATAGCATTATAATTCAATTCCTTAAAACTATCTGGTAATTTATTTAAATGGTGATAGCCATACAGTATACATTATTACTATACACACACACACACTTTGATCGGGGTAATATAAATTTTATTGAAAATAGCAACTTCAAATTTTATAAAACTTTGCATATCAAATTATTACCTCCAATTCATAAAAGTAGTTTTTCGTAAACTTATCTTTCTTAAATTAGTGACCAAAAATAAACATCGTCTTGACAATTACGGCATTATTTTTTCGATTCATGCCCGAAAATCCAGATACCAAAAATTTTACGATTGCGTTTTGTAATACGGCACTTGATTATATTGAATTCTTAATTGAAATAAAAGTACCAAAATACCAATGTTTAGTAAAACCAAATAAAACTTACAAGTTATACAAAGATTTGTCTTCAAGTTCATCAAACACAGATTTTAAACGATACAAAATATATCTATGAAAAACAAAGACAATTTTCAAATCATTTGTTTTGAATTTTTTTACCACAAAATCAAGGGACTGTTCTTGACTCTTTTCGGATATAATTTATCAACTTTAATCCGATTTCGATTCCTAATCCATCCCAAATTAAAACACATTTGGCGATGAAACGATAAACAACAATCGCGCTTTGATGCATTGCAGCGATGGCGATAAACCAGACCGATGATTAACAGATCGGCGGTTAATCGCTAGCCGGGCAACAGGGCTGTGCAAAGTACCATAACTTATTTTTTTATCCCCTGGAGAGGATTTTGGCGTCCCACGACTATTGCATTTGCCAATATGAAGTACGGAAATCAGTACAATACAATGACTCTTTATTAAAATACCACAAAACAAGGATAACATAAACATTACAATAAAAATATTATCTAGGCTTTTAACAGGCGGCATTATCACTTAAAGCGATCTCTTCGAGGCAACTGGGAAATCTTTACAAGTTTGATCAAATCCCGTCAAATATGTCACATGGGAGCGTTTTGTCTGAAATTTATTTAAGTATTAGCTTTATTACCTTGCTTTCAAATAGTTTTACTTATCTTCTTTTGGTGAAATGCAGTAAATCGCTCAGAAGTTTATTGTACAACAATGCAGTCAAAGCCATAGGAAGAATCTAGCAAGTAATAAGTGAGCTTGATTTAGTGAGAAAATTGTAGCAATAATAAAAAAGCTGTGAACTTAAGTTGAAAATAAAAAATCTGCAAAACCAATAATTCAAGAAACTGCTTCAGTTCTCCTTCAAATTAATTTTCGTCACTTCAATAAAACTAACTTCAAAAGATTCATAGAAAAAGAAATCTTTGAAGCTTGCCATTAATTAACGTCGACGCCAAAGGGGTTAATACTTTAACCCTTTCATGCCATTTCATCGGGGGAAAAAATACCCCCGGCCATTTTATGCACTCATAAATTCTTTCAAAGTTATTGTTTCTTTTCAAAAGGAGGCTTTGAGATATCGCTGTTATTAGCGTTTGATGTTTGTCGTTGAGTCCAATAAAGGTTTTTTTACATTGTTTCCTAACTTTGAAATGCCATGAACAGGAACGGATTCAAGTTTTGTTCATTGCTCCAGAACAAAGTGAGCACTATGACGACCGCTTATGAGCCAAAGTTCCAGGGTTCGATGGTCGGGCACGTAATTTAGCCTAAAAAGGAAGATTGCCAAAATATACCTGTATCGGTAGATAATAATTATGGTCTAAGAGTCAAATGTGGAATACAGTAGAACGCCGATTATCCGAATTAATTGAGACCGGGGTCGATTCGAATAATCGAAAATTCGGATAATCGGACATAGACTGGTAATAAAGAAAAACGAACTATATATCACGCTTAGGACCGATTCGGATAATTGGCGATTCGGTTACTCGGCGTTCGGATAGTCGGCGTTCTACTGTAATGTTTTTTTTCTGTAGCATGGTTTTAATTGTTCCATAATTTGAAGAATCGCCTTCCTAGCCTTGAAGATGTCTAGATTGTCATTTTCAGGAAATAAGGATGATTCTTTATCAGTTTCAGTGACTCTTATGAGATACTCCATCTTAATTCGCTTGAACCTACGAAAATTAGTATGCACAATGCAAATCATATACAATGACATTTCTGTGCGACGTGCGCTCATTATCCTGGCGGACTATAAGTATGACTGCAGAATAAATAGACCAGAGACCCCACTTTTGTTCATAAAGGATGGATAGGTACCTATTTTCAGATCAAGGGCCTTAAGACTAGCTGCTTAAAGCAATCCAGTTTAGGTGATGAAAAAATGTTGCGCGACCGCAAACCGTATCAGGGCGCGTTAAGGGTCACGTTCACGTGGTTTTCCGAACTACATGCGTGATTTTAACGCTAGTTTGATATCGCTTAAGAAGTAGGCCGTAAAGCCCCAGAAGAACAAGGGCGATATAGCCTTAGCATAATTATCGTTCGTGTTTAAATGTCTCCGAGTTTTACCCACTATTTTACTATACCGCTAAACCTGTAAGTATGGGTCACTTACTAATTCTTCACGCACACTAAGAAACTTGCAGCAACACCAATGGACATATGGACAAACTAAGAGTCCACATATAAAAAAGGGTGGCAAGGTGCAAAGTGTGCAGGGTGAGTTCGACTAACTTTATTTAGTATTAATATAAATAATATTAGTATTAAAAATATGATTAGTACATTGATATTAACGTTGAAAAGGAATAATCCTCTGAAGTCAAGTTATATGATTATTTACCTTGGTCGGGTTGTGGTGGAATGAGCTCCCGATATTTCAGCGCAGTTAATATAACGCATATAACGCATGCGCATATAACTTTAGAGAACAACCTGGATAGTTTAAAACAGTACTCTGACATAGTATTTTGTAAATCATTAAATTAAATTCAGAGCCTTAGATTCACTCGTCTCTATTGTCTCTTGTCAGTATCTGGTCTTACTTATTCTGTGCTTCACCCAAAGGGCTGATTACCCACCGACACGAGGAAATGACGTCATTATTCTGGACAACGGAGTTGAATTTGAGCAATAGGTACATACCTACTGCTGTCTGAGTAGATAACCTACTCAGAATATTTTGTTTAAATTTACTTTTAAATTGATTGTGTACCTAAGTTTTATATGAGATCAAAATGTTAAATACAAACTTCTCTAGCGTGCTGGGTATACTGCCAACTGGTACTTAGTGGGCTTGAGCATATCTGAACTTTCAACGGACTTCTATGGACAATATTGGGCAATCCAACTGTTATTTTTATGTAGTAGACCCATCAAGATACTATACATATTGAGTCACAATCGTACCAAAAAAAAAATCCTAACCTCAACTCGGCGCACGCCATTAATTGCGCAGACTTTTTGGTTAGTTACATGGTAACCGCGATCCGACTACAACGCCGCGGGATGCCAGAGCTACGATGACATAGCGGAATACTAACGTTGAACACTATGCAAGCGACATAACGTCTAAATTGGAGTAATTGTGGCATTATAAAGTATATAATTGATACAATGTATGTACAATGACACTGTGACGTTTTTTGATTGTTTTCACGAAGAGATTGTGACTTTTTAGGAATTGTATCTCGATGAGTAGACCAAATAGATTAGGTGTGTAAACTCGAACAAAAAAATTTGTAAACATTTCTATAAGCACCCGTCATTTGTGACCACTGACATTGTAAAGTGGCGGAATCCTGAAACGTCCGGAATTAAAAAAATTTAAAATATACGCTATAGAAACCGTTAGTGTTTGATCACAATCCAAATTCTCAAGCTCACTAACAGTTGTCATGATGGTGGTCTTACCACACTAAGTGGCAATGCTTACACCTTTTCTCCAGAGTTGTTCATAATAGGCTTCTGTCCTAAAGTTTAATTTATTACAAATAACCAGCTTAGCGGAGGGTATAACTAAATACATTACACATATTGAAAAAATTCATTAAATTGGCTGACAAATCTCTGAGATATGAGCGGTTGAAGTTTTTGATGGGGATAGAGAATGGGTGCTCTTTCCCTTTCTCACATAGCGTATGTTAAGTATAGCTTTTGCATGGCGCACCCATGGCTTGACGTCATCACGTGCTATAGTGCGCTCTCTGTCTAGCATGAAATTAAAATACTTACTCATTTATTTTTGAATACATTTTAAATTTTGTTTTCGTTGAAAAAGCTAATCATAAATTGAGCCCCCATTTATGATTAGCTTTTTATGAGATATTAATAAAAAATTAGGACACAAGCCTATTATCAGATAAATTATTTCGTTCGGTACCATTCTGCGTACTTAGTTTATTATTATGTCTAAATTTTATATTTGTTTTAAGGGGCCTGTATACCCTCTGCAGCTCACTCGCTCGCACATTTTCACATTATTGTTACGATAACAATAGATATCTAAAGAGTTTCTATCTATCTATCTATCTATCTATCGTAGATATCGTAACGATGTTATGATAGACACCAAGACAGGATTTTGTTACTTTTTGGAAATTCACACTCATTGATTTTATATCTTCAATAATGTGAAAATGTGCGAGCGAGAAAGCTGCAGACGGGAACAGTCCCCTTAAGTGTATATTTACAATAATTACTCCTAATGTGATCTATATAATTATTATGTAAAGGTATTCTAATTAAGTATGTAGACACAGTGCGCTGACGCGTGACATATCATTTCATCGACAGATTTCCTCTGTAAACAATTAAACAGGCTAACAATAGAAACTTGTATACCTACCCTGGATCTGATAATAGGTTATCAGATCAGATCCGGCTCGAAGGACCAATGTTTAGTCCTATAGAAATGAGGCTAGTGGACTGTATTGTACTGGTATATTGGTAAAATATTAATATCAAGTAAATGCGCGACTGATTGGCGCTGAGGTAGCTGGTAGCATAAATTCGATGACGTGACAAAAGTCAAAGTCATTTAATTTAATAATTTTTTGACAATTTATTATTATAATTTTGTTTTGTTTCAATTTAATGTTTATATAATTGTAATCATTTTATTGTTAGCATAATGGCAGGTACTATGATTGTACCTACAAACTATAATATATTAATTGGGACGAATTTATGATACTGATGATTTTAATTTCTCTATAACGTGTAACTGCTATTTGTCAATTATAATACTATGACTACGATTAACACGAAAAAAAATTCAAGTTAAACACAGAAATATAAAAATATTAGGCTCATTAATAATCGTCTAATATATATGAGTAAGCTGAATTATCACAATAAGGTAGGTGACGCAGAAATGACCGACCATTCCTAACAGGCTTGCATCGAGCGGGATCACCTTGTACACCGTGAACTTGAGCGGACGAGCTTCCACGTAGCGGATGAACCTCTCTATTTCATAGCATTTCACATTGTCTGTTAACAAAATAAAAGCTTTATATACAGACAACAATGACAACTACAAGGACACTGGAACTGTACCAGACCTGGCGCACTCCGCACTTTACGTATGAAGCTACAAGTACATGGTGGACTCCGACTTGTCGAACCAATGTAGTGGGCTGCCACGCGATAGACAGATAACGCGACAAAAGTTACGTGATAGACAGAGAGGCACTTCTAGGTTAATATAGCTGTAGGTAGTTAGCATTTGGACGTCTTGAATTGCACTTTATTGTGTAGTAGAGTTGCTACTTATTTAAATAATTTTGCGGAGTGAATCTTCTGTACTTGTACTATTACGTCTTCTGTGACTGTACTTACCATTGTAAGCAACTTTTACTGTTGGATCAATGCAATAGCAAGATTATAAAGTACGCTAAATCGCATAGCATAGTGACTTTTATAATTGTGCTCACCATTTTCACTCAATCGTTTGTTGTAGAGGATAACTTTGATTTTTTCAGCTTGTGTGCATAGCATGCCTGCAAATATCGCCGGCGAAATTGTTAATGATAGTTTTACAATTTCTGCGTAGTTCTCAACTCTAAATGGCAACATCCAAATCTGAAATTAATAATACCAAAGTAAGTGAAAGGAAAGACTGTTTAAATAAACAAACGATGTAAGATTTAAATGTTTTTTAGTCTGCCGTCAGAATTTAAATCTGCGCAACGCTTAAAATGCTAAATCGCTAATAAAAGTTATTATTAATAGTAAGCCCCGCATGATCAGTCTCAAACCACTCGAAGTACTCGCCGAGAACAATCAGCTTTGCAGAGACGTACTGCTCCAACACTTTGTCAGCCCCTGAGGCGACATGTTCGAACAGGTGATTTTTGGAATGTGGTAACCCTTTGCAACTGGTTTAACCAGACCTGCCTAATACGTGTTTCGCCACCAAAGTCTCCTCAAGTCCAAAGTAGAGAGGTAAAGTAAAGAGGGGTATTTAATTATATAGCCCGATAGTCCAGTTGGTAGTGAACCTGCCTTCTGAGCTTGGGGGCGTGGGTTCGATTCCCACCTAGGACAAACATTTATGTGATGAACATTTGTGTTTGTTCTATATCTGGTTGTTAATATCTATTTAAGTATGTATTTAAAACTATATATGTATGTATATCAGTCTCTGGCAGCCATATCACAAGCTTTGATTAGTTCGGGGTCAGATGACCGTGTGTGCAAAAATGTCCCGAATATAGTATAGTATAGTATTTATCTTCTCGGCCATAGAGACGTCAACTACAAATATCTTCTAGCACATACAGATATAGCCCAGTACGGGTGAGCCAGGTAAACGTGTTCTTTCTGGCCAGTCTCTCCCGTTAAAATAAATTTAAGTGTATAAAAGTATGTAGTATTTGTGTGTATAGTGTGTGTGTGTGTGTGTGTGTAGTGTATTTGTGTGTTTAATTTAAGTGTATTTTGCAGTTCTGATTTTTAAAAAATTTCGTATTTTTTATTAAAATAGAGATTTATATAAAAAACTAGCGACCCGCCCGGCTTCGCACGGGTGTAATTTACGTGCGAAGGCGGGGCGGGTTGCAAGTTATATATAAACCTTCCGTGAAAATGTATCTAACTGATGGTGAAAACCGCATCAAAATCCGTTGCGTGGTTTAAGAGGAGTTAGCGGCCATACAGACAGACAGACGCGGAAAGCAACTTTAATTTATACTATGTAGAGATATTCCAATTATTTAATGATATTATCAAAACAAGATTCTTACCGAACTATCGTTACTTTCTTTAATATCGCAAATTATGTAATATAGTGAAAACATCATTTCTGGTACATTGCACAGTAGCGACATGAAAAACTGAAAGTAAATAATAAATCAGGTATCATAAATTGAGAACCTTGAAGCCATTTAAAAATCAATTAATTCTTAACATAATATGATATAATTGTCAAGCAACCTGGTGCTGTAATTAGAATAAATTACATAAAAATCTCTGATGCTTTTACATTTAATAATATGGCTAGATAAACTAAGGTAAAAGTAAAATTCATTATAACACGGACTTCCAGAAAATGTACACTCAGTTTTTAGGTTCCGCCTAGACTGAATCTAGATAAATTAGAAAATTACTAATAGTTTTTGAAAACTAAACCCAATTTCAACTACATCTATTAAGTTTAACCATCAAGACAATACGTGAGTCACAATCTCTAAGTGAAAACAGTCAAAAAGTGTCCGAGCGTCGCTGTACGTACCTAGACATCAATTACGTAATTCGCAATGCTACATTTACTCCAATTTAGACGTTATGTTGCTTTCACAGTGTTCAATGTCACTTGTCAGCTATGTCACTGTAGCACTGGCATCGGGCGGCGTTCTATTCGGATCGCAGTTGCTTTACAGCGAACCAAAAAGTCAGCGCTATTGAGAGCGTGCGCCGAGTTTTGATTCGGTCATTTTTTCGCATGTTTTTGACTCTATAATATGTATTGTATCTCGATGAGTTTAACAATAAATCATGAAACTTCTTGCTACGGAAACTCTTATGCTCCGTGTCATTTTCAAACAAATAATGACAGTCTTACTCTGATATAAATAAGGATGGAAATCTATCAATGTTGCCGTACTGATTCAGAAGTGCACACAAGCACAAATCGCGCCTCTGCGAAACCTAGTCGCATGTCATCTTCGTTGGTGAATGGAGATACTTGATGGTGGTACTTGTGAGCAATGCAAAGTAAATAGTAACAAGAAATAGAATGTAAAAAGGCAGATGGCGCAAAAATTTAAAAAACTAGACATCTGGGTTGAAAACTTTTGAACGGATGACACGTATAAGCATTTATGATGTCTTGTCAAGAGTATTGTATACTGATAGAACCTTCGACTAAAATAAAATGAATGGACGGGCCACCATTGAAATTTACCATTGAAATTGCTCAGTATAAACGAGTCAAAACCGTCGCACATATACTTCAACACCTAATTACAAAAATGTACAGTATATTTGTTACAAAAATAGATCCCGGTTCTATTTGTGTATTTACACTTCGGGAAAGCATATGAATGCATAATTTTGTCAGATGTTTCGTTATTACGTAACAATAGACACGTGTTGCACTTCCTACGGCTAGAGCAAAGACTACTATATATATACGGAGAGGCTAGAGACCGACTGAAACGAAATGACAGCCGGCGCTCATTTTGTTATCTTCAAAAATGCAGTTCTATTGGGCCCGTCCATTCATTTTATTTTAGTCGAAGGATAGAACAAGACATGTATAAATTGATTTTTTAACCCCCGATATGAAAACTGATAATGTTCAAACGGCTGAACAAATTTTCTTGAATCAAGTCATCTTTCCATCATAAAAAAACCGGACAAGTGTGAGTAGGATTCGCACCCTGAGGGTTCCATACAAACTTAATAAATATGTATTTAGATCCATCCCAGGAATCAAGTCTTGACGAAAAAGGTTAAAAAGATTGAAATATTGAATGACAAACTTAACTTTGTAGTTGGCAAACAGCTACTCCCATACAATATTATGTAAGTTTGCAATAGCAAATGCATTTTTTTTATGTGATGTAATATCATATTATCCAATTTAGTTTTTTTACCTTTATATGTGATGTGAGACCTCGCTTTTTGCCAAATTTCATGAGTCTAGGTCAACGAGAAGTACCCTATAGGTTTTGATTCCCTTTGTAAAATCGCAAAATATGCTAAAATATGTGACGTAATCGGTCATATCTTTTGATCGCGTAAACAAGTTTGATTTTTTTACAGCTAAAAGAAACCGTAGACTCAAGTATTTGATATAAATTTCAACTTGATACCTCAACGCGTTCTTGAGAAAAAAGAACAGAGGGACAGACGGACAGACGGACAACAAAGTGATCTATTAAGGGTTCCGTTTTTTTTTCCTTTTGAGGTACGGAACCATAAAAATGAAATAAATGTGGGAGCTAAGATACCACAGACATACACACAGATACACACCTTAAACTAATAACACCCCTTTTTCTGCCGGGGGTTAGAAAAACAATATTAAAAAGGTTTACCATACTTACAACAAGATCATAACTCTTCTTAAACTCCTCAGTTACTTCAGCGATCATTTTATAAATGTTTTGATTGGCGAAATAATTACTAGCTTCATTCAAATTAGATATCAATATCTCAAGACGGTGGTACATTGAGTAAAACAGAAAGGTATAAGTCAATAAAATTATGTCCATGGACGTAAGCATCGTAGAGAAACTAATTGTTACCCAAATAGGTTTCAAACAAGAGTTGTGGGAAGTACAGTAGAATGTTGCCCAAATAATCCGGTATAAATAACATAAAACAAAACACAACAGTTCTTTCTGTTGCACGAACTGATTTGCATTCTCAGAATTTAGTTTCATGTCAATCATTTTCAATTCGCACTTCAACTTAAAAACAGTTTCATCGGATTTCCAGAAGAAAATTATTAACACTATAATGAAATAATGAACGAGATCCAAACCGTACCAGAACATTAAATCTGCATTATTTTTTTCGATAAAATAAAACATCAGTGAGCATAATACGGTAATAAGTATTAAACAAAAGAATTTTACGAAGCACCTGATTTTGAAAGATTTGTAATGAAAAAAACCAACGTCTAAACCACATAAAATGTGTGACTTGTAAAATGTGTTCATGACCTTTGAGAGACTTGATTTCTTAAAATGAGTTATCATATTTGCTGATAATATTGTTTTTGTATTAATGAGAGGTTTATTTAACGATTACCACTGTTTTCACTATTTTTTGTCAGTAAATACAGCCGCTGCTGTCAGCCAAACAATGAAACGTTCTTAGTTATTTGGTAATGTCTAGTTCTCACTCGATGGCATCATAAAGTAATTTATTAATGACTAGCTGTCCCCACGGTTTCGGCCCGCGTTATATACCTCCTTAGTACCGACAGCAACCTCCTTTGACTTAGATGACGTCATTATATTTTTTTTCTATTATGTAAATGCAATATTGACTTCAATTCTTGCCGTTCCATACAAATGTATGGGGAAATGAATTAGTTTCTTTTTTTTTTTTGTTGTTAATGAATCCTATATTTTAATCTTAGAATAACTACTCAGAGAAGGTAGGTTTCCAAACAACGCCTTCTCAAAACGTAAGCTACAAATTCGCTTTGTAGCTTACGTTTCGATTGGTATTTTAAACGATTTAAGCAAGAAAATTAATGGATTACCTGTGAAATGTCACACCATAACTCTTATGCTGCTTTTCTGATTTGTTGTGGTACGATTTCACCGCGCAAATTGTCATAGTAAAAAAAAATTTTTGGAGCCATGTTTGACACCATTTGAATGGCTTAAATTTTGCGAATGTACTTGGTTTCTTTGTGTAGTTATTCTAAGATTGTAACTTTTAATATTGCAACTTCTACATATTATTCAACAAACAATTACCTATCCTTCTACTGAATAACATCTCTACTTGAATGGGGTGAATGTTGAATAAAATATGCCCCTTAAGATTTTAATACTTATTCTGCTTTTCAGAGTGGAGAAAAATCCAACAAATCAAAGACCGTGAAAATTGGTTCAGCCGTTCTTGAACTATAATATAACTTGTGTTGTGACTTTTTTTATGATATGTTATATATATACATTATATGGTATAGATGACTACAACGTAATTAAATTAATGAATAAATGTTTGCTTTGGTCGCGACGGTCGTGAAGCGTTGCTGTACCTACCTTATCAATATAGTTCTAAAAAAACATTATATTGACTAAATTTGGACGAAAATTAATAATATTTTTAAGTAGGTAATTAATTAGGTACTTAAAATTCATTAACTTTCTTTTTTTATATATTATTATCTATTTTAAAAAACCAACTTCATAATCAGTAAATATTCTGAACATCGTTTAGTTGGATGAGTTATTTTGATTTAAAAACCAAACCACTACACTTATTTTGATAAGATTCTATGGGACCATTCTGAAAGTACTATAACCCTTTTTCAAATCGGCTTTTAAATGACTGAGTTCTGAGGTAAACATTAAAAAAACAACCGTATCAAGAACTCCCTCCTTTTTTGAAGTCGGTTAATATATAAATTCAATGAATAATTCTAATATTTTCTGAGCTAAAATGACATCAAGGTTAGACTTTATCATTTCTTGACTTCGTCGTTTGAGTGCTTGTTATTGAATTAATTAATTAAAGTACCTTATGTAATTAATATTTACTTAAATTTTTGATCAATCCTACTATACTCAAGGAATCGATTTTATACTGCCACCTTATTCTATGCTCATATTTTGATCTGATCGGTATTGGATTGTCATACAATTGTTTTAAATAAAAATTAAACAATAACGCTGACATGAATAACCCACCCAAAATAAATTCGTTTTTAAAGGCACCGAAATATAATGAACCATCCCGAATTATGTTGCTGTTTTGTAAATTTCAGCACATGTTTTTGGGTCTGGATTATGGATTCTTCGTCTTTCAAAATAATAGCGTCAACAATCTATTCAAGTATTTCATGCTTTTATCTAGTTTGACACTATGTGTTGGCAACATTATATGGGCTTACTATTATTCTTCGTTTGACATGTTTATATTTATCTTTTATCATGCTGCTGAACACGTGGTTTATATTCTTATACTTTATGGAATGAAGACTAACCTTTGCAATTTTTTAAGCGAGAAGAGAAAAATAGATGCAAATATTAAAGTTCTAGATGAAACACATTCTTTTGACGAAAAAATTGCTATATTCACATCGCTTTTAATCTCTTTCCTCAAGACATGTATGACCGTTATTGTTTGTGGTTTTATGAGAAAATTTCAAGGTCACTGGTTGGTAATTGTTGCATTTCACATATTATGGATAAGTCATGATTTTGTTTGTGTTGCGAATTCGTTAGTATTTGTTTCGGCACATCGTCTTTTAAAAAACCTTTTAAATCAACTAAAAGTGACAAACACAGCATATGTCGTACTTAACGAAGCATATAAATCCATTGCTGATGAAACTGAATTGATTAAAACTGCATTTGATCCATTGGTAAGTGTGTTAGTCGTCACACTTGATATAACTCAAGTTAGAAATATTTATTAATAAACAACCAAACTAAACAAAGCACTAAAAACACGAACAAAAAATCAACAATACCGTCACACACATGCACACACAACCACATACTTAAGAAAACACAAACCACAACACAGACACAAAACTACAGACATACAGAAACAAAAACCAGATAGAAATTAAGATCGACATATTTTTTTAATTATTTTGGAACAAAAAATAAGAATCGTTTTTTTTTTCAGTTTTCAGCTGTTCTCTTATTCAATATACCAGAAGTTATGCTTTACATTTACAGTCTAGTTTCTGGCGTAAAACAAGAAGATGTTATGGTACGTTATCATCATGAATCATCATCATCAATCATAAATATAAAAGGCTTTGTCCTGAGTGACTGACTGACTGACTGACAAAGTATACCTAACCCAAACCACTCGACCACTCGACTTGATATTTAGGAGTCTGTATATAGAGAAGGAAAAAAGCACACCAAGAAAGTATTTCATTGGCAAGTGCCTTTATTAACTAAATAAAATATAAGTTAAAAAAAACACTACAAAGTTAGATTGCCCATAGACCGTTGAAAGTCTAAAGACAATCCAAATACTCAACCCCAATACCAGTTGGCAGCGTACCTATTATGCTGGTGGCTTTACTACGCTGAATGGCAATTCTTATATGTGCCACACCAGCATTTTGGTCACGCGTTGCGTAAACCGGCGTTCTAAAAGATTAAAAAAAATTACATTCAAAAGGGTTGTGATTCGGAGCCAATTATTTGAAACGACCTCTATTCTAATCTACTTTTGTCATGATTTTTTTACAGTTGCCTTAGAATAATTTTACAAGAACAAAAAAATGGGCTCAGTTCTTCTTTTGCTTCACTTCAATTCTTAATAACCCCGAGTGAAAATAATTCACTAGGCCTCTGAGCTAAAATAGTACTCGTATATCAGGACCACAGAAAAGAGAAGTAGAATTTTTTTTTCTCTTCTGTGATCAGGACTTGGATGGGTAGAAATAGGACGGAAGCAGTTTGGAAGCAGGGCGGGGGTAGAATGGCATGGGAGCGGGACGAGAATGGGATCGTAGTAGAACAGGGGCAAATAGGTGAGAGAAGATGGGACGAGATAGAAAATGGTGTGAGAAAGAAGTGGAATTTACAATGTTATTGCAGTTGTCAGCGGCCAAACTGTATTCATTTTTTGTCATAAGAATGTAAGTTATTCAGGACGACTAAAACTATTAACATTATTAATAACATGATTGTTCATTTTCAGCTAGGATCAATAAATTTCTTTTTTACAACTTCAATTGTGATTATCACACTGATTCAGACCATCACACCTGCATTGTTTGCTGGCTTCCTGACTTCACAGGCAAACAAAATAAATATCGTACTCCATGACAAGTTGATGAAAAATCGACAAGGTAAAATTTACGATATTTAATCAAATCGATGTTATAGTCATGACCGCAATGTTGTTTATTGTTTATCGTAAAAAGTGTAAATATCACAAACCTATATCCAAGTAGACGCCACAAGTCGACCTACCTTGCATGTCATATTTCCAATACAATTATGATTAATCGTCATAATTGAGTCCGGCTAAAATCAGTCTGCTCATTCAGTGCCACGACAACACGTGTCAGTTTGAAACGAAATTGGGTGATTGTGCAATACTGAGTTGTAAAAATACCGCAAATAGCGTTGGCCGACAGAATATAGATATTTCTTTGCTTTTTTAGGTACGAAAAATTTGACACGTTAGTTTTCATACAGTTGGGACTGCTTGTGAAGTCTACTTAGATATAGGTCTGTGGTAAATATCTTACAAACGTAAAATGAAATTGATATAGTTCACATCATAATACCGGGTGTAAAGGAAACGCTCCCGAGGCTGAAACGCTATTATTATAATATTTAAACTAATAAATCAATAATTATTTGCTGGTTTTTTTTTTTTTGATTTAGAATGTTGGAAACCAGCAATGTATAGCGTACAAGCGTGCGCGCAGTGCACTGCCCTCTTAACTTGAAAAAGCATAAGTGACAAAGACAACAAAACAAACAACAACAACAACAATTTTGTACAATATCATTAGTACAAATTGTTAAAACGAATTTTTTGTTACAGATTTAATTACAATTTGTTTCAGGTTAGGTTAATTTTACTTTTTTATGTAATTAATATTTATGTCAGGTTAGGTTTAAATTAGCATCACAAATATCTATAGAGTAAAATAGTTTGTCCCAAATCTTTATTGTACTCAAAACGACGTAGAAGCGGAATTACACTAGAAATTCATATACACATTTAAAATGGACTTCCGCAAAGTAACGCCTGATTCAATCAACATGTAACAATGTTTTTAATTTCAGATGCCGAAAGAATGGAGGACATTAAACTATTTATTCAGTATGTGGAAGCACGCCCTATGAATTTCTATGTTTATAAAGTCATTCCTTTAAATGCAGATTTACTTGGAATAATTTTTAACTTTTGTGTTACCTATCTTATAGTCATTATACAGTTTGCACATTTATATTAACTTCTTAAAAATGATTAGTAACAAATTAAAAAAACAATGTGTAGTTTCAAAAAACTGTTGTTTTATTTTTACGCATTTTTAATTGGCTGTTATCTAGTAACCACGACCTTCTTTCATTCAAGACATGGACAGAAACAGGATTCTACATTCAATATGCCATCAGTATCTTATACAGAAAAAAATATACTTACGTGCCGAATTGAGAACTTTCCTCCTTTTTCGAAGTAAGTTGAAAATACAGAAACAAAGCAAATACAAATTAATTAATTGGACATTAAATTTTTTACAAAATAGAATATGAACCCGAACTAGTAATAAATACTGTGTAATGTTTATTTTGTGACAATGAAATTTAAAACAAAACAAAAAATGTATGTAGGTAATTTACTTACATCAATGAGGAAAGGACACAAAAACTGGCCCCAAGTTAGCATATTGCTGGATGTTCACAGTCAGTGCTGATATTCTCTTGGGCACGCCAAGTGACGTCACGTTTAATACATTTAATACATTCACATACATACTTGATTTTAATGGAATGGAATTTCATTGGTCCTTGTTGCGTCCTTGTCTATTAAAACGAAGTACTTCCCTAATTTAATTAATAATCACTCAGCTTATTAAACAGTCGTGTAATATTAATATTGATCCTTATCTCCAAGTTTATTCTAAGCTCCTACTTTGACCCGATCAGTATTGGATGTTCGAAGAATAGTTCTAATTAAAAAATTAAACCTTATAAAAAAATTGCCATGAATAACCCACCTAAAATAAATTCGTTTTTTAAGTCGTCTGGGAACAATAACCAATCCCCAGATGTAGTGTTTTTTTATAAATCTTTGCAGGTGTTATTGGGTCTGGATTTTGGTTTTTTTGACTTTCAAGCAATGAGCGATAATTATTTTTTTAAGTATCTTATGCTTTTACCTAGTTTGGCAATATGCGTTTTCAACATTATATGGGCTTACAGTCATACTTCGTTTGACATGGATTCTTGTATCTACTATCTGCATACTACAGAGCATATCGTTAATATTTTTATACTCTTTGGAATGAAGACCAGTCTATGCCAGTATTTAAGCATGATGAAAAATATAGGTGCGAACATGAATGTCCTAAGTAACACACATTTTGATGAAGTAAAAATTGCAACCATATTATCACTTCTTCTGTCTTTTGTTAAGACTTTTATGACAGTTACTGCTTGGGGTGTTGTCAGAGAATTAACAGTTCCAGTGTGGTTAATCGTTTCATTACACATTTTGTGGTTATCTCATGATTTTGTTAGTGTTGCTAACTCGTTATTATATGTTACATCATATCGTCATCTAAAAACACTTTCATGTCAACTGGAAGGAACAAATACAAGATATGTTGCATTACACGATGCATACAAATCTATTGTCGATACAATAGAATTGATCAAAACATCTTTTGATCCGTTGGTAAGTTCTCATAATTATCATCATCATCTACTATCGTCTTCATAATAGGTATACTCGGTAATACTCAAATAATAAAAGTTAAATCAAACACGAAAACAAGATTTTCGTTTTTTTTTTCAGTTCACGTCTGCGTTTTTGTACAATGTTCCGGAGGTAATGTTTTATATTTACAGTCTAGTGGCCAGAGTAAAATTGCAAATTATTACGGTACGTATAACTAGAAAGTACTTAAATTATTTTATCCTCACTTTATTGTAGATCATCATCATCATCAGCCAGAAGACGTCCACTGCTGAACATAGGCCTACCCCTTTAACCTCCACGCTGAACGACAGCCTGCCTTTTGCATACATTGGATGCCAGTGACGCTCACAACAGTCTCTCGTCTCTCGTCAGTCCATCTAGTGGAAGGCCTACCTACGCTGCGTCTTCCTGATTTGCGTATTGTGATAGAAATGATAAAAAACTATATTAAAACTGTTAATTTCAGATTGGTTCCTTCGAGTTCATATTTTTAACTATCACAGTTGTTTTCACACTGATGGAGACCGTCACACCTGCATTATTTGCTGGATTACTTGCTTCAGAGGCAAAAAAAATAAAAATCATACTTCATGACAAGTTGATGAAAAATCGACAAGGTATGTTAACAGTTTTTTTATATAATAGATCTACGTTTTGCCACAAACTCGCTGGATGGTAAGTGACGGTGTGGTCGAGGATGGAACGCATTGATCTAGTTTTTTTTCACTCTAGCCTTGAATATGCTTAGATTGTTATTCTTAGGAAACCAGGAGGACGACAAGGACTTCCATTGTGTTTTTGTTAATCACAAAAATAATAATCGGGTGTGATAGTTGCATTGCTGTTGCATTAATAAATTAGTATACTCTCTTGTTTGTTACTTTGCACATTAAAGCAACTAAATTTGAATGAAATTTGGCATTGTACAAGATTGTATTGACCTTGTATTGTGCCACTAAACATATTAAAATGCTAAAAATCGGCACCCTAGCATCATTAATCCCTTTAAAATCATTAAAGTACAAGTAAAAATATAAAAGCTATGCTATTTATAGACATGTCGGGTGTAAGGAAAGCGCAGTGTATTACTATACTGCCTAAATACAATCTAACACCAATGACCATTTTGCCTTATAATAGTAGTTTTAGTGGTTTAGTATTTTGTAAACCAGCAATGTAAAGCGTTCGGGGTTAATGCCCCGCGTAGGTAAAAAAAGGGCGCGAATATGTGTGCGGAGGTCGTTCGTTGACCTTTACCGTCAGCTGGATTTTTATTTGCACTACGTTGCGAGCTTTAAATAACAAAAAAAAATGTTTGTTGTAATAGTTGTATTTGAAACCGGTGTTGCATAAGAAATGCAAATAAATATTTTAAAATGTTAAATAAGAAACTCGTTTCTTTTTTCCTGATATTTTATTAGTAATCACTATCACCAGTCTTCATTTTCGGGAGCGTTTCTCTTACTGAGGTATAATTATAAGTCCCGATACGATTTTCAATATGACTGTTTTTTCTGTATATGCTACGTGATATCTTCGCCAACTGTGAACTGTTTTTTTTATTTTTTATTTTTTATTTATTTAACATGCTCTGTTAATTAGTATGCATCTGTGGGACAAAATGTTGTAACTGAATTTTATACCAGTTATTCCCAACAGATTGAGCTGAAATTTTGTAAGCACGTTATGTTTGGATGACAATGTATGTTTAGCTAAGTGTTATTCTAAATCCAATATGGCGGACTCCGAAAGATGGTTATGACCAGTTATTTTTATGCGCTCCCATTATTATGGGTATCAAATTAATGGGTTTACCTTAGAATAACTACACAAAGAAACCAAGTACATTCGCAAAACTTAAGCCACTCAAATGGTGTCATATATGACACCAAAAAATATATAAAAATTTTACTATGACAATTTGCGCGGTGAAATCGTACCACAACAAATCAGAAAAGCAGCATAAGAGTTATGGTGTGACATTCCACAGGTAATCCATTAATTTTCTTGCTTAAATCGTTTAAAATACCAATCGAAACGTAAGCTACAAAGCGAATTTGTAGCTTACGTTTTGAGAAGGCGTTGTTTGGAAACTTACCTTCTCTGGGTAGTTATTCTAAGTGGGTTTACTAAGAAGAATACGAAAAATAAAATTACGTCACCTAGGTACATTTAATTCGTTTTTGAAAAATATTTTTTGAAATAATAATATTTATAAATGATCATATTTTTATTGAACAGACTTTATCTTAAAATTAAACTACCTTTCCGTAAAATTGGTTATTTATAAAAAACAATTTGATTTCAGATGCCAAAAATAAGGAGAACATTTTTTTTTTTATTCAGTATGTGGAAGCACGCCCCATGAAGTTTTATGTTTACAAAGTAATCCCTTGAAATGCAAATTTACTCGGAATGGTATTTAACTTTTGTTTTACCTATCTTATAGTCATTGTACAGTTTGCTCACTTATATTAAGATAATGTTAGTAATATTAATGAATTACTCACGTATGATTAAGCTGATTCCTCTATCATATAAATAAAATTTGTGAAAACCACGTCAGTTTCCATAATAAAATATTAATGACAATTTAGTTTTAACTACGTGTATAGATAAGATAGCCCTGTTGGTCCAGTTGGCAGTGAAGCTGCCTTCTGCGCTTGGTGGCCTGGGTTCAATTCCCACCTAGGGCAAACATTCATGTGATGAATGTTTGTTCTATATATGAGTGCTAATATTTATATAAATGAGTATTTAAAAATATATGTGTATATATTTCAGTCTCCCAAAGCTTTGCTTAGTTTGAGGTCAAATGACAGTGTATGCAAAAATGTACCGAATATTTTATTTGTTATGGATTATTTAATCGTAAAAAATAAAAATACTGAATAAATTAGGGGTTGTTTTATTTTATCCATATTTATATTTTAATAAAGAAACAAAGACATAATTTTATTAAAAATCATTATTATAGCAAATTCATTAGATTCAAGTTATGTATTACCCTCTTTTGTGTCTCATAGAACTAAGTTTTATTTTATTTTATAATAGATAAGCTTGCGCTTGGCCGTCATCTCGCTTGATGTTAAGCGATGGTGCGATCTACGAAGGAGCACGCTTGCCTAGATGAAACGGATTCACTCTCGACTTGAAGACACCCAGATTGTAACTAACGGGGAACACCCATTCAGGCAGCGAATTCCACAGACTAGCAGTTCGCACAATAAATGTGGAATCAAAGCGCTTCGTACGGGTTTTCGGAATATCAACCATAAAGCGACGTCAATTTTTCGTGCCCGCTCTGGCAGTCCGATAGAAAAATCGGCAGAAGGGAATTAAATCATCCAGATCTGATGCACACTCTCCGAAATATATCGGATAAATAACCGATAGGCAGATAGCAACTTTGCGCCGATGCTCAAGACTAAAAAGCTTAGTCTGAACCAGGAATTCATTGCTGATGAGCCTTTTGGCATGTTTCTCAATAGATTCCAACGCCCCAAGCTGGTACTTAGCTGATCCATCCCAAAGGTGAGAGCAGGGACCTTACGGCCAACGGCTAACTCGGTATCAAACTATGTTGGAAAATCACGCGACCGTGAACCTTAAGATACGGTTCAGATACGGTTTGCGGTCGCGTGATTTTCCAACTGAGGTCGGAAGGCCCCAGTACTCCATACACGAGCGAACTTGTGCTTGGTACAGTGAATATGCTGCAGAAGAGTATGCAGTGAATGTGCTTGGTACGTTTATAATTAATGTCATTCCTAGCAAATGGTTCCTTCTCAGTTAGGTTGGTTGACTTTGAACCTGGAGCCGGGGGTCAAGCAAGCCCAGAAAAGGCAACAACGTGGTGTAACCTCGCCGTTTGTAGAGGAGAAGAGCGGAAATGCTCGGAACATTTGCTAAAGACATTCATAGTGGAGATCTTGTGACCTCCGTCTGGCACAGAAGGAGCCTAATGAGGTCCCTCTTGAGCCCCACATCAAGTCAGTCGGTTCTCGACCCCCTCCACTGGGCGCTGTTCTCGTATTGCTGAATCTGTAGCCGTGACGCTTGTTCCATTTCTCTAAAAAGAATAAAGGACTAGTTAATTTGTGTTAGAGAATTAGCAGCATTTCTATGTTGACAAATTTGCCCTTTTGTTGGAGAAAGTTTAAAAGGCCTTTCTCAGATACTTATACAAGCATTTGCATAGGTACTACCCTTATTTATGTACCCGACGACATTTTTGCTCGGTTCGCTGGAGTACAACTCTCTGAAAATCAAGAGATCATATTATAACCAGCTTGTAACAATTTATAAGATCTTTCGTGGAAGAGTAGGCGCGCCGGATCCTCCAGTAATCACTTCATCAAATCTCACGTGAGAATCTCTACATAGTATAAATTAAAGTCACTTTCCGCGTCTGTCTGTCTGTATGGCCGCTAACTCCTCCTAAACCACGCAACGTGGACGAACAGCTGCATCGGTCTTGCTTACCCGCGTAGTATTAGAGGCCAAAATCCAGCCGCTGTCCCGGTTGGAATTAGGATGGTGAGCAATTTAGACAGCCTCTCGTAACTTTCGCGGAATAAGAAATCTCTCATTGGTCAGAACAAAATCAAGGTCAAACCTCAGGAAGTGATTGGGCTCCTGAGCATGCTCTACCACGGCGGACTTGACCGTGCCCACATTCTTTACACTACGTATGTGCTCAGTGAGACGTATTGCAATATTACGACCAGTTTACCTAATGTAGCACTTGCCGCAATCACAAGGAATCTTGTATACCCCTGGCACATTGAAGGGTTCCATGTCTTTCTGAGAGCGCACCAACTGTCTAAGACGACCTGGCGGCTGGACGAAAATAAAAAAAACATGAATGAAAGCCGTTTTGTAATAATTGATGACCAGTTATGAGTGTTACAACAGTCTATGAGTGTTTATTCAACTTAGGACAGGCCACAGATACGCAAAGTAGATGAAATTGCGGGGTCTATTATGTTAAAACTCCATGGTCATAACAAATTACTTACTTAATTTGATTAGAATTTACGTACCAAAGACATTAGAATATTCCAACACTGTTATCAATTCTCCTAGTTTACTCCACGAATAGGTTGTTGTTTCCATCAGATCTGTTTTTAAATTAATTATTTTGTTTTAAATCTTCTTTGAAAATATAATAGTAGTCATAAAACAAACTACGATGGATAACTTGCCTAAAATTAATACGCTTTTGAAGAATTCCGAAGATCACGATACCAACCTGAAATCAACAAATTTTGTTTTATTTTTTAAATCTCTACATGTATTTTTTGGCGTGGATTTCGGATTTTTTGACTCATTAAACAACAGAATAAAAATTATCAAGTATATTACACTGTTATTAAGTTTAGTAATATCTGTCGGGACCTTCATAGGTTCATATTATTACTCCACTAAATATGTCACTTTGAATATAGTATATTATGCCATACAGTATAACATTAATGTTCTTATTTTTATTGCCACAAAGTATACTTTGCGTGATTATTACGACGCGATAATAAAAATCGATGCAAAATTAAATGTCAAATACGAAACATTATTTGGAAAGAAAATTGTATTCTTAGCAGTTTTAGTCATCGTCGCTAAAGCCGGAATGGGAATTTTTTGGCATACACTTTATCATGAGTATATTGGTCCTGTGTGGATTTCAGTTACATATTTTTTTATGTGGATATGGCACGACTTTTTATCAATAACAAATTCGTTAGTGTTCTATGCCACATATCGACGTCTAAGGTCACTTTCAAATCAACTAGAGACAGCAAGTGTAGGATACGTTTCATTTAATAATGTTTACAAATCTATTGTTGACACTGCTGAATCAATCAAAAGCTCATTTGATCCATTGGTAAGTGTTTCTTTAGCTGTAACTTGGTTATCTAAATTATTTTGAGTTTATAGTATATTGTTTTTCTTTTCAGTTTTTAGCGACGATTTTATTTAATGTTCCGGAAGCTATGTTTTATATCTACAATCTGGTATCCATTTTAAGATCGGAACTGATTCCGGTAAGTGAAGCAACTATTACCTTTCTAATAACTAACTGATATGGAATACCTTGGTTTTTGCCATCGTTCTCAAACTTTAGCAAGCTTTCATATTTTTTTATTAATACATTTACTGCATGAAATGTTTTAATTGAGTACATTAAATACTATTTGATATGTAAAATAATATAGATTAATATGAAGTGACCTGTGGTGAAAACAATCACACGTATTTACGAATAAATTACTATTTTCAGGTTGATTTTGAGATTTTTATCATTTCAACTATTACTGTAGTTATTTCTCTGGTTGAGACCGTTATGCCTGCAATATTTGCTGGTATGCTTGCTACTCAAATAGATAAAATAAAAATCATACTTCATAATAAGTTAATTAACAATCAAGGTTTGTAATTTCAAATTTTATTAATGCAATGATTTCTTAGGGTTGCACAATTACATGAAATTCAAATTGAAATTTTTAAAAAATGAGGGACTTTTGAATTTTGAATTTCATATTATTTTAATTCCTGACGTTTTGAACACTTTGTGACCGTATGATTTTTAATCAAAAAGTTTGCTATGTACCCATTAGTCGTTCACAATGTGCAGAAATCTTGAAGTTATGCGCAGGGCTTGAAAATTTAATTAATTTGAAATGAAAATTATTGAAATTATTTTTAATTTAACTGTATTATTTTAATTGTATTATTTTGGAACGTCTTTAGACCTTCAATGGTCTATGGGCAGTCTAACTGTATTTTTAGTATTAGCCTGTATTTTGTTTAGTTAATTAAGGCACTTGCCCAGTAAAAATAATAATTATTATTTGATGACTGGATACAAGAATGTGGAAAATGAAGGTTGGCAAATATGCCAACCTTCATTTTTATAACAATTTGGGTGTTTTTTAATTTCAAAATTCTCGCGGTGCCTTGGTATACACCGATTCTCCTTGGCGAAAATTTGTCAATTTTTAAAACGAATGTTGTGCTTGGGTTTATTAAAGGCATGCTCCTAAACCGCAGACATGGTGGAAAGTCAATTTTTCATATCAAGTATATTATATACTCACACACACGTGTCGTCGTGTGTCGTTATATACTTGATATGAAAAATAGCCTCTAAAAAATATAATATACTGTATAATATGTTTGTTAATATGGCTGCCGATGATTTTCTTTGATTTCCCGATATAAAATAAACCACAGTTACAACACAATCAAATTTATACATACACTCCTGTATTTTGGAAAGTGCTATTGAATATTTGTGCTACTTGAAATAAATTTTGATTAAAGCTTGCCCAGAATAGTATCAATTTCATCAGCAACTCCATTTATGTATGGAAAGAAAGCAGATAGATGCACAACTGTTAGTGTTTTGGGCCCGCTTCATTGACGCAATCATAGGAGGTTGAAATTGTTGCTTTGTAGGACTGACTTTATATACTAAAGCTCCTTCGTTAATGAATACACGCGAAAAAATCAGTTAAAATTGTTTAAAATCAATGGATAATTATTTTTTTCATTATAGGATTATAATCTTAATCAAGTTTTATCTTCTTTTTTGCTCTTTTCTTCTTTCTTCTTATGTTATTGAATATAATATTACTATCCCAAAGCAACATATAAGCTTATTAAAATAACTAATTATTATCATTTATCTATTTAAATAACCTAGTATTTTGTAGTTTCTACAGTACTGTTCTGTTTTCAGATGCCATAGAAATAAAGGAAATAACTCGTTTCATTCAATATGTGGAAGCGAGACCCATGAACTTTTATGTCTACAAAATTATTCCTCTTAATGCGGATCTACTCGGGATGATTTTTAACTTCTGTGTTACTTACCTTATTGTCATTATACAATTCACACACTTGTATTAAAGCTTTGTAGTATTCATGTTTAGTTCACACACTCACTTCAAAGTTAGAGAGTGTTTTTGCTTGTACTTATTTGTACTTATGTGTACTTATTTGTGCATTGAATTTTTTTGGTGTTTAAAGGTTTGTTTGTGTACCATTCATTATCACTGTGTCTAGTTTAGTTACAATTTGAAATAAGTAAACGTAGATTTCAAAATACTTGATGCGTTTATTGAATTCACATTTGCCTGTATAATTGTTTTTATTCTTATTTAACAATAGGTTAAAGTTTACTGTACTAACACAATGGATTTAGTTGTCCATAAATAAATAAATACTTTTGAATTTTAATTTGACAAAAAAGAGCGGTAAGTTTGGTACAGGGTAATTTCGCCTGAAGGCATTTTTTTTAATATACGATAGGCTTGCCTTTGACCACCACCTCGCCTGATGTTAAGCTATAATTTGGTCTACGGTGGAGCACGCTTGCCTAGAAGAAACCGATTCACTCGTGATTTGAAGACACCCAGATTGTAACTATCGGTGCACACCCATTCAGGCAGCGCATTCCATAAACTAGCAGCTCTTACAATAAATGTGGAATCAAAGTAGTGTGGTACAGTAATAGCAACTGTTTCGACGTGAAGTACCGTCGCGCTTTCAATAGGATATAGCTTTTTGGCAGCCAATTGAGTCTTGCTGGTCAGTTATCGGAATGAATACATCCCGGAAAGTAGAAGCCTGGATTTGAGATCCACTTGTTCGTGCATTGGATGTATAGCTCTCTACTATTGTGCTGCGCATTAAGCCTGATTTAGGCCTGATGCGTTCGCACCTCTACGCACCCTGTTTGGCTGATCTAAGATTGAAATACTGATGGGAAGCGCAATAGACGTAAGCTGAATAGCGGCAAGCGATCAATCATATTGAGATTAGAAGAGTGACGTCTCAAAATCTATGTAGGTTTATGGGGATTGTGCGAAAATGTAATGTAATTTTTTTTAAACTGTTTGTTGGCTTGAGCGTTTGGATTCTCTTCAGACCTTCAACGGTCTATGACAACGGTCTGTTTTTGTAGTGTTAGAGTTAGCTTGTATTTTGTCTAATTAATAAATGCGTTTGCCCTAGTATAGCTGGTATACTTCAAAACATAACTTTTTACGATTACTTTAAAACAGGGTAAAATTATGGCTACTGCATGCTTTTTTCATAGATGGCAAACAAGCAGCCCCCTGATTCTACTAAACAAATTGTCTTTAAATTGTAATTGTTGCCATTTTAATTTTTAAATAATTGCCTCAAAATTTACAGTTTTAATTATTTTTTATACCAAGTTATAATAGGGTTATAGGTGGTTATAAGTGGTTGTATTTTTCTAGTATAAAAAATATTTAAAACTGTCAATTTTGAGGCAATTATTAAACAATTAAAATCGTAACAATTACAATTTAAAAACAATTTCTTTAGTAGAATCGGGGGGTCCTGATCGTAAGTAACCACCTTCGCTTATGGATACCTGTAACAACAAGGATCACAAATATTATGTTGCTGACCACAGGACAGGACAGGAATCATTACACAAATAGCGGGTGTGAGACAAAAAAATCGCGTTAAATGCAGTGTGTGCGATTTTCACAGATCTTTGATATGTGGATGACCTTGCAGCTAGTGCGATGGTAAAAACGCGAGTTTTTTTTTTTTTTTTTTTGGTGCTTTACACAACATTTCTATGTCAGCCCCATCGTATCCTGACATAGAATGTGACTTTTGAATGTTGGCTATTTTTCCATCTTAAGTTCATTAAAGGTTGACAACAACCTTGATAACACCAAAAGAACTGCTTACTTATAACTCCAAGAAATGAAGACGAGTCGAGCATTAAAAGGCGACAGTGCTTTATGGTTGATATTCCGAATGTATACGAAGCGTTTTGAATCCACTATTGTGCGAACTGCTAGTCTGTAGAACGCACTGCCTAAATGGGTGTTCCCCGATAGTTATAATCTGGGTGTCTTCAAATCGCGAGTGAATTGGTTTCTGCTAGGCAAGCGTGCTCCATCATAGACCGCATCTTCGCTTAACATCAGGTGAGGTGACGGTCAAATACAAGCCTATTACATAATAATACTATACTATAATAAAAATAACGAGTCTTTTTGATGAAACAAATCAGTGTTTACACACCTGGTATCTGGCAAAACAGGGTCGCTCACTTTGACACAAAAACAGGTAGGTAATCTCCTCCTTAAAATAACGTAGGTACTTACATTTTCTCAGCCTCCTTATCTTTACTAATATTATAAAGAGGATTTGTTTGTTTGTTTGTTTGTTTGCATTGAATAGGTTCCGAAACTACTGAACCGATTTGAAAAATTCTTTCACTGTTGGGAAGCTACACTATCCCCGGTTAACATAGGCTATATTATATTTTTTTTTTTTAACAGGGATCTTACTAAACCTCCAATAATGTAACCCAAGGTGTATAAAAATAAGATTTACAATTTTGACTTTGCGTGTTTGAACAGTTCTAAGACAGGACAACGTCTGTCAGGTCTGCTAGTAATAAATATAGACAAACGAAAAAAAATTCTCTTCTGTGTAGACAACCATTAAAATCGTCCAAGAACAATAATTTGGATTACATAAACAAAATAAAACTCGTAGACGCCATTAAATATTTTATCTCTTATGAATATAATCCTATTTTTATGTGAGATATTAAATTTGAACCATTTAAGGGCTACTGAGACATAAAGAGGGTATAAAATCTTAAGGAACTGTCGGGCTGGATTATCTCAAATCTCCGTTTGCATTTTTTATTATTGTTAATTTCGGACCCTTCTGAAGGAACGCTTTGTAAATTTTATTTGTGTTTTCTTTTCTGCGAACCCTTTTGGAATAATCCCCCGTAGAAGTCTGGAACGACAATCACCAATAACTCTCATACTTATCTACCATTTTATTTTTGGATGCCTTCTTGTACCTACTAATAAAATCGATGGTCCTTGGTTGGAGATGGTTATCATCATAAATCGATTGAAACTACCAAAAACGTTACTAAGACGCCTTCAAATTTAACCTTCAAAAACCTTCATAATAGGGCAAGTGCCTTTATTAACTAAACAAAATACAATGTAACACAAAAACAGTTACCATCCATAGACCGTTGAAGGTCTAAAGACAATCCAAATACTCAAACCAACTATCAGCGTACCCAGCATGCTGGCGGCATTACCACGCTAATTGGCGATGTTTATGCGTTGAGCCAGAAACACGCCAGCATTTTGGTCACGCGTCACATTAACCAAGCGTTCAGTTTTTTTTTTGAAAATGAGGTGAGCTCCCGGTCCCCTAGGGTCCAATGTCTCGACCCCAAACGCCTTAAATATAATGTGATCTTAACAACACAACACAGAAACTTTCATACTGACCTAAATACAATGCACATCAAGACAACACAGTAAAGTTATCTGTCCGGTCGTCTTGTTGAAGAATTGAATTGAAATTGAAGAAAAAGAACTTTCAGTATCAAAAAAATTCATCAAAGGTCAGTTCTTAAAGTAAATGTGATAGTTGTATAAGAACAATAAGGTATGTTGCACAAAAGTTTAAGACTATTCCGAGCAAGTCAGCATTGAGTGGGATCACGCTGTATACAGTAAACTTGAGCGAACGTCTCTCTACGTAGCGAATGAATCTTTCTATCTTGCGACACTGCAGTTCATCTGAAATTAAAATGGGTGATTTTTAAAGGTTCTTTTCTTTCATTGAGTTTACCACATGTTTTGTTGGTGCTTTATAAAAAAATTTAGGGCTAATGAGCTTCTTCGTTCGAATTTTTCTATAATCTCCAACTTATCCTACTAATATTATAAACGCGAAAGTTTGTATGTATGGATGTTTGTTCCTCTTTCACGCTGCAACGGATCGACTTAATTTTTGCATGTGTATAGTTCAAGAGCCAGAGTGACATAGGCTTCATCATCATCATCACCATTTTTCATCACAATGCGGGTGAAACCGCGGAGCGCAGCTAGTAAACTATAAATATGAGCACAATTGTATGGCTTTGACTACGGAACCCTACCATATCGTCACCTTAGAGTGAAAACCTTGGGAATGCAATTTTGGTTATTTCTTTATTAATACATGCTTTGCGAGGTTTTCTTCCCAGAAATGTATTAATAAGGAAATGACCAAAATTGCATTCCCGAGGTTTTCACTCTAAGGCATACTCTAAGGACGACGGTGTCTAGACAAGCTCTTGGCGAGTTATTAAGACATACAATCACTAACGAAAACTAAAACGAAATTGTTACAAAGCGTTATTATATAATAGCCATAGAAATAGGGTTATTCACAATATACCTACCTTCTTACCTCCGTGGTTCTTACCTTTTTCAATGAGAAGTTGATCGTTCAAGACTACACCCAGTTTTTCAACTTCTGCGGAAAGTTTTTCAGCGCAGAATGCTGGTAAAAGTGTTACTAGAAGCGTCAATGGTGCCGTGAAGTATTCTAATCTTATCTGAATTTTATCTATCTATAAAAATAACAAATTTTATGTCATTAGTCCTACGTTATTTATTGATAAAATGGCAATTTATAATTCAATAAAACTAAAATTATTAATGAGTTGATTGAAAATGTAAATTTAATATTAATTAAATCCAGTGGATGTAAAAGGCAGGCTGTCATTCAGTGTGAAGGTTAAAGGGGAAGGCCTATGTTCAGCAGTGGACATCTTCTGGCTGATGATGATTAATTAAAATTTCAGTACATGTGCAATAATAAATTACAGAAATGAAAATAACAATAATTCATATGAACGTCATTCAAATAAATATGTACCATCATAATTATAATATTTCAAAGATCTTAAGAGTAAGGATATGTTCAATAGAATATTTGCGATCCAGTATATCTAGTAAATACATAAATATTCGGCGCAATCTACCCAAATCACTGACCAACAAAGTCAGTGTGCGACCAAGTTCACACTGGTGATAAAAAATATATTTGTGCTCTCCATTAAGTAGGTACCATCGGTAAAGCTGCACTGGTTCAGTCCTTATGAATTAATATTATTAGTCAATGGTTTATAATGAATGTACATGTGTATATGTATACTAATAACTTACCGAAACGTTGTTATATTTTGTTATGTCCCATATGACATAATATATTGATATCATTAATCCCGGAACATGAAAAAGAAGATACAAGCAATACTGTAACAAAATTATAAAACACTGTTTGAAACTATTTAGATTATTTGTATTTGTATTGTATTAAACTATCACGGTTATTCACTAAAGTTATATGATTATTTACGGGATATTTAACGTGGTAAGGTAAAATTCTCCCGATATTTCGGCGCACCGCCGCTCATTACACAACTTTACCACGGTAAATATCCAGTAAATAATCAAAAAATATTAAGATTGTAAATGAAATTATTCTAAAGTTTTTGTAGATACGCTGATCAAAAACTGAGCGCTGTATAGGCAGCATTTGAAAAAATCAACTTATTTTAGATATGTAGGGCTTTTAGATTAGTATTTTTAATGATTTTGATAATTTATTGTTCATTTTAATTTGTATATAATAATTAGGTAGTGATAGTTTTAGTTCTTATTAAATACTTATTTTAAAATTTTATATACTTACTATGGGATCAAAGAGTTTCTTATATTTTTCCGTAACTTCTGCAATCAACTTGTATAGATGCCGAAAATAGTCAACGTCATTGGCGGCAGCTTTTAAAATTGTTACAAAAATAGCAAGACGATAGTAAATAGAATAAAATATAAAAATATTCGAGACACATACGTACTCAAGGGATAATACTATAGAAATATAAACCATGATTGACGGCCACGGCATTATTATTAATAAACCATAAAAGTCAAAGAAAGTTATGAAAACACATAATCTAAACAACATAAATATTATCAACATAATAGTTTTTCTTATTTGAACACTACGACGAGCTGTATAACATTTCAAAGCTACATCAATATTATTTACTTCGAATTCAAATCTGTTTAAGTTTGTATCAGATTTAACAAAAGAAAATATTAGTATATACAATACATATCGTACCAGAAAAATACCAAACCAAAAAATTCCATATGCAGTTAATCTAGGATAAAAGGCGTATATGAACATAGAAGTTAAAAATACACTGTGAATTACACCCAAAAGCCTGACCATACATTTTGTTTTAATGGAGCTATAGTTAAAATATCCAAAATCGTATCCTAGAAGTATTTGCAGCAACTTAAAAAGTTTTGTTGTTAGTTTTAAAGGTTGGTAAATATTTTTGAACATAGGATTCATTTTTCTATTATAGTCGTCTATTCAAACAAAATAGGACGTTCAAAGTAAAATAATTAAGTAATTGGTATATGTTATACCTGGCACGCTTGCCATACCATTAACAAATTGAATCCACGAAGATGAATAATCAGTGAATGATGAACGATGAAGAATATTCTCGAATGTTTATTTTAATTGATTAAAATTATTGAATGTTTAATAACGTGATAAATATCATGACGAATGGAAACATAGCAGGAACGTCAAAATTGATAATGATTTTATTTACAGAACCACACCTGCATGGATGACGTGGGACAACTCACAAGCATCATGTGTGATACAAAAATGCCCCGTCAGATCTAACGGCAGATGTATAAGACACTGATTAGACCTACTGTTCTGTATGGGTCAGTGTTAGGCAGCCTGCATACGCCATTTAAACAAACTGCACAAAACAGAGATGCGCATGTGACGTTGGTCAGCGGGTGTCATACTGATCAAAACTTGCAATGAGTAGTACATACGAGAAAGTTTCAAGATTGCCCCCAATAGTAGACAAAATCACAAACAAAACTCAGACAAGTACGAGTAGGACTCGTGCTCTGAGGGTTCCGATGGACAAAACCCAAAGAGTCCAAAAAAAATATGAAAGACAAATTTCGCTTTGTAGTACACAATAAGGTGCTTCCATACATACCAACTATAAAATGTAAGTTTGTATATGCATTTTTTTTTTATATGATATAACCACAAATTAACACTTATCCGACTTTTTCCTTTATATATGCTGTAAGACCTTACTTACATCTTGCCCAATTTCA
This sequence comes from Agriopis aurantiaria, assembly GCA_914767915.1. Classification (NCBI taxonomy): domain Eukaryota; kingdom Metazoa; phylum Arthropoda; class Insecta; order Lepidoptera; family Geometridae; genus Agriopis; species Agriopis aurantiaria. The sequence goes on along the minus strand of OU612001.1, from coordinate 12,302,911 downwards.
TGATTCTAGATCAACGGGAAGTACCCTATAGGTTTTGATTCCCTTGTAAAAATATGCGAAGAAATGCGAAAAATTTCGACTCGATCGAAATGAACTACAGGGCAAACATCATCATCATTTCATTCATCAAATTCATTTTCATTTGATGGTTAGTCAGGTCAGTGAATTTAAATTGTCATTGGAACGTTCATTTGAGCGGGTATAAATTTACGAATAGCAGCGATTCCCTTACGCACCGTCCCGGTGCCTTAACGCGTGTCCAGCACTTTTCGCTTACGCCAACATGCGGTGCGTAACGCAGTTTGGGGGTTAAGAGATAAGTGACTTTATACTGCTATTGTTACTTCGTGGGTGTATCTATAGTTATAAAGTAATTAAAAATGGCGCTGTTGCCAAGACATTAGAATACGACATCGGAAATCCATCAATAAAATAAATAATAAGCGTCAATAAACTAACAATTTTAATTTGATTGGAAATATACTAAAAGTCACCTTGTAGAATACATATTAGTTTGTTTTATTAATGAAGCCTACTTAGTCAAACACAACCGGCCCTATTTAAACTATCTTCGTTTTGTACAAGACGTTAGTAACTTCAAGTCTTAAACTCAAAATGATGTTTCCGTCACCTAAATTAGATTCGTTCTTGCAAGCAAAGGAAAAGAAGAAAATTGTACCTCAAGCTTTTATGTTACTTTACAAAAGTATTCATATTATATTTGGTTTTGACTTTGGTTTTTTTTACTATAAAACAAAACAAATGAGATTTGTACACAAGTGTTTCACATTTTTTTCAATTTTCTCGATATGTTTTGTCAGCATATTATGTGCATTTGTTTATTCCGATCGAGATCCCTTTATCGTGTACTTGTACTATATACTCCGGCACTTAACGTTTGTTCTCATATTTCTAGTATTCAAAAATCAGCTTCGCAAATTTATTTATACTATGGGAACCATTTACGCAAAATTTTACACGCAAAATCTTTGTCATTCGCTCAACAATTTAATAATAGTTGCGGTTGTGTTCCTTTTGTCGAGAGCGTTATTGGGCATTTCGTGGTGTATATTCTTAGAAAAGAAGTGTATGAACCCCCATTGGATCTTTATAAAATTTTACCTGCTATTATTCTCTCATGATTTCGTACTATTAACAAACTCACTAGTTTACTACTTAGCATATAATAACTTGGTGATACTTGCCCATCAATTCGAGAAAGATGATTTATTAAACTTACACAATACATATAATATTATTTACAAGTCAATTGTTGATGCTACGGAAGAAATAAAAAGATCTTTTGACCCGTTGGTAAGTAACAGTTTGATAAGTGGTTACATGACCTCAAAATCAGTTCCAGAAACAGCGGAAATAAAAGATTATTTAAAAAAAAAACTAAATTCAAGTTAACTCCAAATATTTTCTGACATGCATCTAGACATTTCAAAATAACGTTTCATTCGGTTTATGGACCATTGTTACCCATGGTTTACTGATCATCAATAACAGTTCTTATTGTTTTTTGCTTGGGTTTTTCCACATCTTTACTGGTGCGGACTACGATGGAGCACGCTTGCCTAGTTAACATTGTAAATATTCGATCACTGGTCAGTGTTTTTTTTTTCTTCAAATAAGTTGTTAAGAGAATCGGGACCTGCATAATATTATGATAGGGTTCCGTAAACATTTTCCAAAAATGCTCGATTGCAGCTCATATTTGACTTAGCAAAATTTTTAAGGAGTGTAATCACAGCATTATACCAACAACTAGGAAAACATTGTTTGCAGCTATACGAATTCATTATTATTTGCCATGCGCCTGTGACCTGTTTTTAAATCTAAAACATGTATTGGTACGTGATGACGTAGATGTACGTGAATGATTTCAAGTGGCCTTGATTTTTTGATTATCGTTAGAACACATTAATATTATTTCAAAATTAGTATTGCATTAGAGGTTTTATAATCTTATTCTAATTAATATATTCTGATTTTGACATGCTCTTTTATATGCTTTCCACTAACAACATCAGCTACAAATAATCTCGTTGCCTACGTTTAACTTTTATTCTCTTTGCTTTCAGTACTTTGCAGCCTTGCTGTTCAATGTTCCTCAGATAATGGTATATATATACTCTTTAGTGTTTCAACTGAATAATCATCATATTTCGGTACGCAATTAACAAGTGTATTTAGCCCATGACAGGTAGGAAGGCTATGGAGCGGATGTACCTGTTTATACTCGATATAATGTTAGGCTACAGCTGGCTGCCTGTCAGTGATGACCATTATGTTCACCAACCAACTACACCTCCAATCTTTTAAATAGGTCTAAAAAATGCAAAATGGCAACTAGTGCTTCAAAGTCTTCCAACCTGATTTCCTAAAGACCACAGACATATATCTAAGTAGACTTCACAAGTGGTCCGAACTGCATGAAAACTACTCTTGTAAATTTTTTCGTACCTAAAAGTATATACATGTGAAAATAAACATCATTACTCTGTCGGCGACTCTATTTGTAGTATTGTTCAACTCAGTATTGGACAATTACCCATTTTCGTTTCAAACTGACACGTGTTGTTGCGGCACCGATTGAGCAGACAAATTTTAGCCGGACTCAATTATGACTATTAATCATAATTGTATTGGAAATATGACATGCAAGGTAGGTTGACGTGTTGCGTCTACTTGGATATAGGTCTGTGCTAAAGACTTTATTTACTAAAGCTCTGATAGTATTCAACATTTAAATATTATTTTAGATGGGATCTTTGGACATTATTCTTGGATTTTTAATGATATTGGGAACTCTAATTTTGACCCTTGGGCCTGCGCTTTGTGCTGGCATGTTGAATTCACAGGCGTACAAAATAAGAATCATATTAAACAATAAGATTTTATTAGAACAAGGTGAGCTTAAGCTTTGCTTAGTATTAAACATATTTTGTAACAATTGTGCGAATCATCATCTTCATCATCAGCCCTGAGTGACCCAATGCTGGGTATAGGCCTCCCTTTGTTTATGCCACTCTCCCCGGTCTCTCGCTAGTCGCATCCACTCGTTCCCGACAGTACTTTTGATGTCATCAGTCCACCTCATCCTCGGCCAGCCTGGGTTCCGCCAACCTAGTCTCGGCCACCACGCAGTTACTGCTGTACACCACCTCCCATCGCTACGTCTGGCCATGTGTCCTGCCCATATTGTGCGAATAATAATTAAAAACCAAGGTACACAATTATTACCTGACGAAATATCTTTTCATTCCATAGACAGGACCGGAGATCGGGTAATTATCATACTTTTCATTTAAACTTAATTACCTAATTTTTGTCAACTTTGTGTTTTATTAAATTGTTGTTTTCATATAACAAGATTTACATTGGTTTAAAATTTAATAAAAAAAACATTATTCATATTGCCTTATCTGTCATTAGTATGATACTTTTGGCGATCGATGGGGATGCCTATGTCCAGCAGTGGACGTCTTATGACTGAAATGATGATGATGATATGTCATAACCACTTATTTTCCGAATATTGCAAATTTTTTTTAATTTCAGATGTTTCCAAATCAATAAATATTGGAAAGTTAATTGACTATATAGAGGCTCGACCTATGATATTTTATGTTTATAAAGTTATTCCTCTAAATGCAGATCTACTCGGGATGGTTCTTAATTTTTGTGTTACTTACTTGATTGTCATTATTCAGCTAACTCATTTGTATTAATTCATATATTTGGAACGCGGTAGTGATGGGGCCCTGAGGCCTTACGGACAACTGCTTTTGCGGTACCAAACTAACGTCAAATCCGCTCAGTTAGAAAATCACGCGAACGTGATTCTTAACGCACCCAGATACGGTTTGCGGTCGCGTGATTTTCCAAGAGAGCTATTTAAAAAGAGGCTATATAAAATTGTTAAAAGAAAGCGTTTAGAAATAAGGATTGTGTATGCCTCGAGCATTCATGCTCACCATCGAAGGCACCTTCTTGCGGCGGCGTCGTGTGTCGGGTCGCTCTCTTCCCTAAGATATGGTTGAGGAGGGCGATGGCGGGCACATGTGTCATACTCGTGATCGGGTGCTGCTTGCGGGTCGCTGGTCTGCTCGCGGTATATACACAACACTAGTAGTAGCATGACCAAATTGTTTAACCTTAGATTAAGATATAACTAACTTTTCTTTCCCTGTATTGTGAATAACTAAAGTACATTCATTAAATTCATTTAAGTTAACAAAATTGTTGTATTTAACTGTAATAAAAGTCACGGACTCAGGAGTCCGTGGAGTTGCATTAAAAAAAATATAACGCTTTAAAGTAAGTATCAACTAATGTAAGCATCAACTAAGCTTTAAAACAAACTTATTAAATTTCATGTTACAATTTGTACTTAATTGATAACCAATTGTTTCTTAACTTCTTCATCTTTTTCATCGTGTCGATGATCCAAAAAAAATTATATATACTTCTTTCACTTAGTTCTAGTAATACGTATTGTAGATATCTAAGTATAATTAAGCATATTGAGTATTTTAAAAAATTCTATAATGGTAGTAATGTTAAGATTACTTCGTTTGTATACAAATGTTCTTATAATAGTAAATTCACTTTCTTGTCAAAATATGTGTGCATTATACTTCTTTTTTTTTTATAATTAATAGGCTTATACTATATCATATTAAATGTTCGCACTAATGTATGGTAGTTTCATTTAAATTTACCGTCTATATACAACGTTAGGACGTGTATCTTCATGAAATATCTAAATGATGAGACTTTTTAGTCTCTAATCCATTAAAACTTGCTTTTAATATTAATATATATACCTCTATTTTTAAGTCGATGCATACTCATACTCAAAAATATTTTTAACGACGGAAATATCAAGGATATCATTATACTGATCATTTTAAACTACGATTACTTTGGAACCAATCCTGATATCGTTACATGAAAAAAAACTGTTGTTCTATAGAAAAATTTCATTAACTTTCAACGAATTGTATGGAAAAAAATGTCCACTGTTTATCACAAGATTTAAGTAACATCCAAAACCTAAATGTTGAGAAAGAGAGAGATAGGAATAGAGAAAAGAGGAATGGCAAAACAAATATTGCAATATTCGGAACCAAAAAAATATCGCAATTATGACTCGTAAAAATAAACCAAATGGAACCAAACTCGAGAGTTTTAACAGGACTCATTGTAGAATTATACTGTCCACCTCCTTTCTCTATCATCAGATCAGTTTGATGGTACTAAATTATTGTGTTGCCATCCGGTTTATATACTTCCACTATTTTTCATATACCATCCGGATAATATATTAGCAAAGACTTCCAAGATTTTTCTTTGACACAGTTACACCTGGGCATCATCGTTTTGAAGTCAGACCCCTGAACTTATAAGAGTATGTGCATATATTTATATTTTTAGATTTCAAGTAACTCTTAATCAGTAATTGTTTTTAAAGGTTTTAAATTTCAGAACTAGTTTTTTTGTAAAGTTTGTTTAGTTAGTTTGAAGTGTTTTTTTTTTAATAATTGATATTTATTATGTTTTGGCACAACACAAACAACAAAAATAGAATCGAGCAAAGTGCAACAGAGCGTGCTGTGTCAGGTAAAAGCTTGAGAAACTGACTCAGAAATAAGGAAAATCCAAAGAAGGACAGATGAAAGACATTCGAGTAGGAGGAAGGAGTCACGGATGTCGGAAGTCACAATGTGCGACAAGAGTGACAAATAAAAAATGCGGCGGGGTAAGATACATGGAGGTTACCAATAGCGGACATGCACTTTATAGGCAGACAACCAGTAGCCCAATAAGTTGACGAGATCACTAAAAAATCACTAACTTTGTAATAACATTTCTCGACTAAAAGTTTTTTTAGTTTTATTCTAAATTGACTAGAACTAAGAAATCCTAAACAGTGGAATATTACTTCCAAAAAAAATCTTTCGAAAATCAGCATCGCTAGTACCGTTCTTTATCGATCCTCAAATTTGACAGTAGAGATCGTCAAATTCGATAAATTGCCATTTGGTCAGTACTCGCTATGATCGATTCTATCGCATTTTATTGAATTTGACGATCGATAAAGAACGGTACTTGAACTGCAGTTACCATACCTTACGATCTCATCATCATCATCATCAGTCTATCATGTTCCCATTGCTGAGATCCAGGCCTTTTCTTTAAGAAAGAGGATGGCCCTAATTCATCATTCTGGCATGTAGGTTATTGTCATATGTCTTTGAACTTTTGAGGTTCTTGGACATACCGGTTTCCTCACGATACAGTTTTAATGCCATCGTCAAAAACGACGAAGGAACGTAGATCTGTTTCCAATAAATAATAAAATAAATAAATATATAAATAAACTTTCTCAAAACAAGCTTTTCTCATTCTTCTCAGCAAACCCTTTCATTTGATACCCGTATTGAAGATAACAAAATTTCGTCCGCCATCTTAGGGCATCCACCATATTGAATTTAGTGTGACGTCATTTTATGTCGTATTTTTCTCAGCAAACACTTTCTTTTGATACCCATATCATGAGGGTGCATAATAAACAACTGGGAGGCCATATTATGGAGTCCGCCATATTGGATTTAACATGACGTCATTAGTTAACCATTCATTGTCATCTAAACTAAACGTGTTTCAACTCAATCGGTTGAGGGTAACTGGACTAAAGTTCTGTTGCAAGATTTGTCCCACACAGACATACTAAGTCAAAGTTAAATAAAAGCTTGAGAAAACAGTTTAACTAGCTAAAAGCTTTAATACATATGTGATAACTGGATAACGATGATTAGGTAAGTAACAGTAAAGCTAAGAACCATTCCAGGGAGGCTGGCATCCAAAGGAATCACTTTGTAAGCCACGAACTTCAATGGATGAGCTTCTACGTAGCTGATGAACTTCTTTATCTGGCTAGATTCATTTATATCTGTAAAAAGAAATACGAGTAGGTAGAAATCCAGCAGTGCAAGTAGTTGTGGCTTACCACTTTTGGCTTTTCCTCCGAAGTATAATTTGGACTCATATTTTAAATGTTTATCGGGACTTATCACGTATTACCTCCGAGAGGTCCTCTCCACTGAACGACATTATTTTTCAAGAATGGTTCGTGAAGAGGTTGAAATTAGAAAACATGGCAATTTCATTAATGGATTTAAGTTAGCGGCGTCGTGGAATCCCATAGTAAGCAAGTGTACAAACCGCAGTGTAGATACTAGGACATTTACCGATACAGTCAGTGTTGTGTGTCGTAGTGACACAAATCCAAACACTATGACACACTACCCCCGGGTAACATAGGCTATAATCTATACCCGTGTGAAGCTGGGGCAGACCGTTAGTCTATACTAATATTATAAAGAGGAAAGATTTGATTGTTTGTTTGTTTGTTTGCATTGAATAGGCTCCGAAACTACTGAACCGATTTGAAAAATTCTTTCACTGTTGGGAAGCTACACTGTCCCCGGGTGACATAGGCTATACCCGTATGTATAATCTATACCCGTGCGAAGCTGGGGCGGACCGCTAGTGTGATATAAATAAATAAAATAAAAAATATTTTCCTTAGCTATGATACAAGAAAATCTGTTCAGCAGTTTGAAGATTGTCAGCTTTTTATCGGAGGTATATAAAAACCAGTTTTAACATGTTATATTCAAATACCTTGACACTCAAGTAATTTCTGGTGAAGAATATATATTATGGTCTCGGTTTGTGACGACAGCGTCCCAGCGAAAAGTGCAGGAGAAAACGTCAAGAAAATGAATTCCACTAGCACCACGTACCCACATCCAAAGATGGTTTCCCAGACCTGAAAAAAAATCGTTAAATACAAATCAAATACCTCCATGAGCGTGACCCATTATTGGGTTTACTACTGGTTTCACTTTCACGTATTTCTCAAGCCTCGTGCGCGTCAATAAAAGTTGTTCATAGTGACGATGATATCAGTAGTAATTTTTAAACTTTCGCGATTTGAACACTTGTTTTAAATGTTTATCGGGACTCACCCGCAGTTTTCAGTTAGCTCGTGACCAAGGCCATTGTAACATGGTCGAGACGTCGAGCGAAAGGTACATATTTTTACCTATATTAAATAATACGTTATAAGTCCCGATAAACGTTTAAAACAACCTTGTTAGTTTGGATCAAATCTTGCAACGGAATTTTTTAAACTTATATCCTATTAAGGTGGAATTTTTGCACACACGTTTAGTTTGGATGGCAATGCATGGTTAGTTAAATGGCGTTAAATAAATTTCAGTATTTGCTAAACTAAATACGAAAAATAATATAACGTCACACTAAATTCAATTCGGCGGACGCTCCAAGATGGCAGACAAAATATTCTTATCTACCATCATTATATCAAATCAAATCAAAATAATTTATTTGCTAGAATATACGTACATGATAGGTCTTAAGTTAAAATAAAGTTGCTCTATATCCAACCTTTAACGTGTGCAAATTACAATAGGTACTGATTATTTTGATCATAGCTTAAATTGAAAATGTCCGTTACATAATACATTAACAATAATTTATAATTAATCTTTAAAATACTCATGGTATAATATGCCTTGTCAATAAGAAACTTATTTAATCTAGATTTAAAAATGTCATTATTATCAGTCTCTTATAATTTGTGGTAACTTGTTATATATTTCTACTCTTTTTACAAAAACACTTTTACTAAACAAAGCTGTTTTGCATTTGGGCGAACTTAGTACATTTTTGTGTCGCCTAACCGTCAAAGTTTTATAGTCATCTATATGATTTCTTACAAGCATATCCGATTCATAAATGTACATGGAAGGCAAAGTCAGTAGTCTCAGAATCTGGAAGTACGGCTTACACGAGTCTCTTGGCTTTAGCCTACATATTACTCAAATACATTTTTTCTGTGCTTTAAATGCTGATTCTTTTTCGGTAACTATATTGGTATCAAATTAGGGGGGGGGGGGGGGGGGGTGTGCTGCTAAAAACAGCAGGCTCGTACCCTGGATTAAAAATAGGCTTTTTATCCCCGATAATAATGACTCCTGTAGAATGGCGGTTAAAACCACAGGGCGTTCTTAGTTAATTATAATTTCCTTGGCTCACCTTTAAGTTTTCGTTTTTATATTCCTTTACTCCGAAGTAAATGATAAACATGGTGCTAATTACGTTGAATAACAAAGTTATGGTGAACTGAAACAGATATATTTTAGCAGCTTACCATTCCAGATACATAAATAAAAGTATAAATACCATTAATTAATAATCACAATACATAGTACTTATGAAATGTATTATTTCAGGTAATATGCAGACCAACTCCAAAAAAATACAAAGAAAAACCGAATAAATAACTAGCAATTGTATCTCGATGCCTGAAAGTGAGTACTTTCAGGCTATTTCCACCTAGTACAAACATTTATGTGATGAACATTTGTGTTTATTCTATATCTGGTTGTTAATATCTATTTAAGTATATATTTAAAACTATATAATATTATGTATGTATATCAGTCTCAGGCAGCCATATCACAAGCTTTGTTTAGTTTGGGGTCAGATGACCGTGTGTGCAAAAACGTCCCGAATATTTATCTATTTATTTGTTCGGTTTTTCTATGTCAAAATCAATATCCGTTATATACAAACTAGCACTAAAATGTAAGCCGGTTATCAAAATGCTGGCCGCATTGCCTGTTATGTAGACAATAAACAGGGGGCTTAGTCCTATATTTGATAGTTACCGAAAACTTTTTTCGTTTACGTATTGTTCCATACATTTTAGTAAAGCGCCTCCAGCGGAAACGCGGAGGAACTAAAATGGGCGGTATAGATTGCTTCACTCTAATACGAAAAAAGTTTTCGAATACCTTTCAGCCCAGCAATGTATGGAACAAAAGGGAAACGAAAAAAGTTTTCGAAAACTATCAAATCTGGGACTAAGCCCCCAGATTAGAAAATATACGCAATGATATTTTTAGGCAAAAAAATAATGGAACAATATTAAGAGTAACTTACCACACTATCATAAGATTTCTTAAGCCTTGACGCAACATCTGAAATAGTTTTGTAAATGCGATGGAAAGAAACAATGTGAATATTATCCATCTTCAAAAAGTAAATCAATTTGGCTAAACGAAATTTGATGAAATAAAAGACGAATATATTAAGAATCACGATTACGTCTCGCAAAGCCAACACCCAACAATAAAATAAATTTGTGAAGACCCCAGAAAGACACATGCCATATGCGATACACACACAGTAAGCCCATATAACTCTCAACGCTAAACAGGAAAAAACTATAGACAAATTTCTAGTTTCTAAGCCTAATTTATCATTGATGTTTAGTATTGAATCAACGTGTTGGAATAATGATAGACATCCAGCTAGAGTCAAATCTCTTTCCATAAACATAAAAATCCAAACATATATCAAATATTGAAGAGTATAAAGCCCATGTCGAATAAAGTTATACCATATTTCCTCGTTATATGTTTGAATCATGCACGCTGCAGACACGCTTACTGCACATATAATTGTAAGAAATTTTCCAACACATTTTATTTTGAAAGACTGATATGTGATAAATCCAAAATCCACACCAGTTGCAATATGAAGGAATTTGTAAAAAGTTGAAATCAGCTTTGACATCATCTAATATTTTCAATACTTGGTTAGGAAAGTGGCCGAAGCGACAAAAACAGTTTTCAGCGAAGTTGTTTCATCAATAGGAATAAACGACTGAAATAACATCTGACACTTACTATGATTGGATGGCAATTGATCAAAATTATATAGTAAATGTAGTGGCAGTTTATGATAGAGTGATTGCACCTTATTTATACTAAAGCGTGAATGAGGCCATTTTTAGGGTACCGTACCTCAAAAGGAAAAAACGGAACCCTTATAGGATCACTTCGTTGTCCGTCTGTCCGTCTGTCAAGACACTTTTTCTCAAGAACACATAAAGGTATCAAATTGAAATTTATATTAAATACTTGAATATACGGTTTCTTTCGGCTGTAAAAAAATAAAAGTTGTAAATCAACGCAATCAAAAGATATGAACGTTAATGTCGCATATTTTGCGATTTCACAGGGGAATCATAACCTATAGGGTACTTCCCGTTGACCTAGAATCATGTAATTTGGCAAGAGGCAAGGTCTCGTAGCACATATATAGGAATAAATCCGAAAGACATAAATTTGAAGTTATATCATAAAATTTTTTTTTGCTATTACTAACTTACATTTTGTAGTTGGAATGTATCGAAGAACCTTATTGTCAACTACAAAGTTAAGTTTGTCTTTCAATATTTCAACTTCAGTTTAGTTTTTTTGTTTTTGACTGTCGCTCTTAGGGTTCCGTCCAACAGAACCCTCAGAGCACGAGTCCTACTCGTACTTGTCCGGTTTTTATTATACAGGGTATGAGCTTAGAGATGATCTGCGGCAGCTAGATGATAGAGGATCATTGTCATAGTCATATCCCACTTCACTGCTTGGCATATGCTTCCCCTAAGGCACACGACTACTGCACTGCGAATTGCCCAAGAAACAAAAGCGATTGTCCGCATGATACGTTGTCAGAGTCATTAAAGTTTGGTACTCTGCGCATGGATATTCGCCAAAGAACCAGAGTTACCGACATAGCTGTTAAAATTTGCAAGTTGAAGTGGCAATGGGCAGACCACATCGCTCGAAGAACCGATAACCGATGGGGAAGAAAGGTTCTGGAGTGGAGCCCACGAACCGGAAGACGCAGCGTAGGGAGGCCTCCCACTAGATGGATCGACGACATTGTGAGAGTCGCGGGCATCCAGTGGATGCAAAAGGCAGGCTGTCGTTCAGTGTGGAGGTTAAAGGGGGGGCCTATGTTCAGCAGTGGACGTCTTCCGGCTGATGATGACTCTGCGCATAGAAGACCACAATACCTACTTACCTACAAGGTACATACACCTAAAATTGCAGAAAAAAAATAAAAACTAGGAGTATTTCAAATATTTTATTGTGGGTATACGGGGTGTGTCTCCAGATGACGGATAAATTCGAGGATTTCATTGTTCTCATCATATAAATACATTTTATTTAGGACCAAACCTGAAATCGCAGTTAAAATAATCAGCTGTTCCATACATTTCATTGGGTGTTCATAAATAAAACAATAAATAAATATTCGGGGCATTTTTGCACACACGGTCATCTGACCCCAAACTAAGCAAAGCTTGTGATATGGCTCCCAGAGACGGATATATATACATTTATAGTTTTAAATACATACTTAAATAGATATTAACAACCAGATATAGAACAAACACAAATGTTCATCACATAAATGTTTGTCCTAGGTGGGATTCGAACCCACGCCCCCAAGCGCAGAAGGCAGGTTCACTACCAACTGGACCAACGGGCTTTCAAATCTAAACGAAATGTTTCTATGAGACAGATGTTTTTTTTTTCGGGATTTCATGGTTGGTCTGCAGTAAAAGTTGCTTAAAATAATAATCACAATGATATTCTCGAATATGTTTGTTTCCTGCAATATCAGAGTATTTTTCCAGTTTTCTTTTTAAATTCTGGGTTTACCATACAATTATTTATGAAAACGAAACTTATATAACAAACTGCTAGCAGCAGGCATTGTTCCCAAAACGCTGACCGTATTTTGAATAGCAATACACGTTGCTCAAAGTACCGACCAGCATTTGGTCACGAGACTCACTGACCAGACGCTCGAAGGGAAGTTCCCTGTCTCCACGGTCCGAAGTCAAGTAAGCCCTAGTGAAATAAAATCTAAGCCAAATTTAATTTTATCACACATCACCACACCTCATCATCACTTCTTATCAGGTGATTGTGAACAAACCACAGAAAAAACAAGTAACCAGAACGGAAATGAGAAGGAAAATCTGTTACCAGGCATTATGAGTGAACCTTGATTGAACATTCTTATTTAGATCAACGCGTCGAACTCCGCTTTTCAGTTGCTAACTGATTTCGAATGATTGACATTTAATTTATATGGGTGCAATTGCCTTGACAGCCGTTCTAATTTAAACGATTTTTTTTTTCTGTGTGTCAAACACAGTCAGTAGCAAAAAAAACTCTGAGACTCCCAAAAATTGATTTAATACACATGCGCAAACTGTATAACAACGATTAGGAAAGTAATAAAAAAACTAAGAACCATTGCAGGGAGACTGGCATCCAGAGGAATCACTCTATAAACCACGAATTTTAATGGACGAGCTTCAACGTAGTGAATAAACTTCTTTATTTGCCGAGCTTCGTGCTTATCTGCAATCAAAATAAAGGTTTTTTTTTTTTTTTGTACTACACTAATCGACTTTCTTCTCCATACAAGTTTCAGGGTTCCATTTTACCACTTGCAAAATACGATCCCTACACCAAGACACAGCAGCAGCGTTTATTCACCTAGTCTAGTATAGGTGAACCATAAGTCTAGGCGAATATTAAACGCGATAAAGTCCATTATAGGTTTTTAATTCAATGTGTAATAATTGCGAGACCCTAAAGCTTTCCGATCAATGGCCAAAATCGGAATTCTACCTTAAGGAAATAAGAAGAGGGGTAAGAATAGTTTACATATTTTACTTTATTTGTTTTTACATGGTGTTAAACTCTGTGTCCAAAAAACTAACATGCTCAAAAGCATGTTTGTTTGCTGATAACTTAAAATTATAACACAAAAAATACCTCAAAATATACAAATATACAAATACCTCGACACTCTAGCAGCTTATCGTGTAGAATATGTATTATTTCCTCAGTTTGAGACGACAACATCCCAGCGAAAAGTGCGGGAGAAAATGTAACGAAGAAAAATTCCACTATCATAAAATATCCACACCCTAGGCTTAAATCCCATATCTGAAATAAAAAACGTTTAAAATGCACAGATAACAAAAAAAAAAAAACGAAAAAAAAAAAAAGATTTCAGTTTTGAGTTTTAGCTCATAATAAAACATCGACTTAAACAATGGTGTAATTTCTAAGGTTCCGTACCCAAAGGGTAAAAACGGGACCCTATTACTATGCCTACGATGTCTGTCTGTCTGCCTGTCCGTCTGTCCTACCTATTAACGGCTATATCTTTCGACCCGTAATAGATAGCCAGTTGAAATTTTCACAGAATATGTAATGTTACAGCGGATTAACTAAGAAATTATAAATAAGTCAAAAAATTAAAACGAAATGGGGGTATCCAAACAACAAACCAATTTTTTAACGTATTTTTGTATTAGCTCTAATGTAAAAACGGTAATACGTACAAGCGTCAAACTTGGCATGATTATAGTACACACTCTAAAGTATAACAACAAATAATAAATAATGGCCAAGTGCGGGTCGATGACAAGTTTCTGTTCACTGTCGGTTCTCGTACGATCAAAGGGTGACCGCCTGGACGTTGATGGGATGTTATCTTTTTGCACTATTTTTTTTTGTACTTTATTATCTAACAAGTTATTTGGTGGTACGGAACCCTCAGTGCGCGAGCTCAACTCGCACTTGGTTGGTTTTATTTATAGAATTATAATAATATAAAATAATATAATATAAAATCCACAGGGAATATAATCAGGGATCAGTAAGATACGGTTCAAGGAAAAGTATATAGCTAAGATTTAAAAAAAAAAAAAAAAATTATTTAAAAAAAATAACAATTTAAGATCACTATAATAAAAATCAGGTAGAGTTTTAACAAAAATTATGACTAAGTAACGTGTGACGGAGGCTTCAGGCCGTTCATTGTTAAACATTGGTCCATTGTACCATGCGAAGATTGAAATAAAATAGGGTAATAGTAAAGTAATTACCTAATATTTTAATTTTTAATTTTAATTGTTGTTTTTGGTAATTTCCTTTTGTTTTCTTGATTGTCGCACGTATTTAAGTTCGTTAGTATGATGATTTTTTTGAAATAGTTATTTTATTAAAAAATATGTTTAAACCTGCACGGTGCGCTTAGCGGCACAAATAATAACTAGTACCTACCTACTAAGTTTAGAGTGTAATTATAGTAATTGAATAATAATTGTTCATAAGTGAAAAATAAATAATTCTAAAACCGTACTTTTAAGTTCTTAAAGATTCATAATCATTTTGATAGTAAATAGATTTTGAATAAAATATACCGATAGTTATGGTTTCTTTACTCACCGTTATGTTATTGTTTTTCAGTTCCGATACCCCGAAATAAATGTAACACATTATTTGAGTAACGGTGAAAAAGGCAGTCAGGGTAAACTGTAACATAAAAATTATTCAGTGATACTTTTATAGGCCGATAGGATCACACAATGGGTGCCTAAAAACGGACGAAGGAGACAAAACAGACCGAGAAAACGCTGGTGCAATGACTTCGACGCGTGCCAGATACAGTGGTCAAATCTGGCGGATGATCGCATTGTCTGAAAGGAGATAGGGGAGACATTGCTCAGGAGTGTGACAGCATAGGTTTAAAAAATATATAAAAGAGTTTATTTAATAATAATTTTAGATCGTTGGTTCACAAATGATATATTTTTGAAAAGATTCGTGCAAGTAAAACAACAAGTGCGACAGTATTCTAGTAATAATAACAATATCTCAATTTTTATAATCAACTTGTCAGCTTCATACGACTACAATATGATTACCCACACTACCCGCTTGGATAAATTGAATTTTCTTTATTCATTGGGTTTTTCTTTATCGAATAGATAAATTAATCCATCTTAAGTCCTAAACACATCAAAATAAGTCAGACAATTTGGTATTTGTGAGCTTTATGCAATCTTATAAAATATATAATAATATTAAATTCTTCTTCTTAAGGGTCGATGTTTCATAAATTATTTATATGATTTCAAATTAAGTTTTTTGACCAAAATTTGTCTATCCCAATAGCACTCTCCGTGGCTTCATTCATTTCGTCTAGTGCCAGGTTGCAGGATATGTTGCACAGTCGATCAGGTGTGCATTGAGGGTTCACACCACAAATACATTCGGTATCAAAGCCCTATATTTATAACCCCACTAAATTTAAAAATAAATAAATTTATAGACATCATCCACATATATAAGAAGAATTTTAGACTCACCACACAGTCATATGCTTGCTTTAACTTCAATGCAATATCGGAAATGACTTTGTAAAGGCGATGGAAAAAAATTATAGGATTATTTCCTATCTCCAAAAAAATTAAAAATTTTGCTAAACGACATTTTATAAAATAAAAAACAAACACGTTTTGAATCACTATTATATCTCTAGTAAACAGCACCCAAAAATAAAAAAGGTTTTTGTAGATCCCTGAGAGGCACGCTTTATAAACAACACATGCAACATATGTCCAAATACTTTTTAAAACTACACTGCCTAAGACTATAAATAAGTTTTTTGTTTCCAAGTTATAAGACCCACTGTCTATATTTACTTTAGAATCGACATCTATAAATTGCGATAGACATCCAGCTAAAGTTACATCTGTTTTCATACTCATAAACATGCACATGTATAATAAATATTGCGTAATATATAGTCCATGCCGAAAAAACATATACCATTTTTCATCATTATATGTTTGAATCATGCACGCAACAGAAAAGCTCACTGCTTGTATAACTATAAGTGAGTTAATGACACATTTTATTTTAAAGGACTCAAATGTTATAAATCCGAAATTAATGCCAGTTGTAATGTGAAGAACTTTGTAAAACGATGAAAATATTATTGAAGTTTTCTCATTTTTTAAAGTTTTCATCGTTGTCACTTCGTCAATACAAATATACAACTGTGACACACGATTACTCTTTCCTTGTATTACAAAACCAAGCCAAGCCAAGCCCTGCTCAGCTGCAGCTGCTTTTGGTCTGTAATTCAATAGTTTAAATGTTTATGTATCATGAATAATCTAAGGCACTGTTTTTACAGTAGATACTGAATCCACACTTTGGGATTTACTAATATTATTGACAATTTTTTTTCTTTTACATTTTAATAATTATAATGTCTTATTATAATTATATACTACAGCTTAATTTAATTTGCATTTTTTTATTTATTTAGAATAGATCTACGTATGGCCACCAACGTTTTCTACTTGCGTCTTGCCCGCACGTCCTTGTCTAAGCTACGCTTGAGGCCTTTATTTATCTTCCATGCCTACTTGGAACTGCCATTCAATTTGTTTGTGTTTACAGTTAATTAATAAACTTCCCCAGCCTTACATGTTACCTAAATTAAAACAATTATCGAATGTTACTAATTGTGAATATTTTTAAAGAACAACATAATCATACAAAGTGTTAAATTTATCATATTAACTTTCCAATTGAATGACAGTAATTTTCTAAGAAAATGGCGAAGCATGTACGATTTAACGATTTTGGTCCCTCGAAATTTAAATCGGGAAATTATGCGATGTTTGGACATTTAGAACTTTTATGACACAAAAAACTAAGTTTACTGTTACTTTGCCTTTGAAACATACAAGTATTCTTCTTTATAAAAATAAACCCAAGAACGACGTTTTACCTGATCATATCAATTAATTAATTTTCGAACAACATTGATTTATTTAAAAGTATATATATATATATCGATCCATATAGCTATAGATATATATACGTCAGCTATATGGATCGATAACCGATGGGGCAGAAAGGTTCTTGAGTGGAGACCACAAACCGGAAGACGCAGCGTAAGCAAGCCTCCCACTAGATGGACCGACGACATTGTCGCTGGCAACCAGTGGATACAAAAGGCAGGCTATCGTTCAGCAGTGGACGTCTTCTGGCTGATGATGATATAAATATGTAATTAATAAATATTTCAGTTCATTTCATATTTTGCTAATGGTACCTGCTCAAAAATAATGTCTCAAACCACACTTAAATTTTATTAAAGTTATATTATATTTATGTATTATCGTGATCGTATTCGTGTATGGTGATGTAAGAAAAACAGTTAAAAATATAGTACATTCCCATTTTACCCATATATAAACTGTCCCCAACTTATAGGTATTTATGCTGATGTCATCTATACCCAGCTACCGTTCCTGGACATAGAGGAAGGAATCTATAATTTATATCAAATTATAAACCCGTCGTTTATCAAATTTTGTTGATGCGTTTAGGTTGTCTTGTAAGTAGGTTGGACAAACATATTAACATACATACATAATAATATATATTATAAGTTATTTCCATACGCGTTAAACAAAATATCCTCTTTTTGGCTCTGCGTCGTCAGTGACATGGTAGAGAAACCGTCCAAATCCACTTCCCCATAATTCTCTGTTAAAATTTTCTGTTCAAATTTAATCGGACCTTGACTCCTGAGTAATTTACCTTTGCGGTCAATAATCTCAACAAGAGTCAAAAGTCATATATAAGGGGGGGGGGGGGGCAAGTTGAAGGAATAAAAAAAATGTGTCAATTTCTAAAAACCTTTAATACACATGTGAAAACTGTATAACAACAATCAGATAAGTAATACACAAGCTAAGGACTATTCCGGGAAGGCTGGCATCCAGCGGAATCACTTTATAAATCTTGAACTTCAATGGTTGAGCTTCCACGTAGCGAATGAACTTCTCGATCTGGCGAGCTTCAAATTTGTCTAAAAATTTAATACCATAAAAAAATTTATAAAGTAATCGCTCGGAGCGATGATGACCGAGTGGTAGTAATGTGTGCTTTACAACCTAACGGCACCCGGTTCTATCCTCGGCCCTGTACCAATGACTTATTAGATAACTTTGATAATTTATATAAGTATGTGCAGTTTCGATCGCTCCGTATCAGAAGGTATATCAAAGAAAACGACGTAGTTTGCAGAATGTTAGCATATTAAAACGCCTATATGATGACAATGTGTTCAGTGGTAAAACGACTTACTCACTCAACAACGGTGACGGAAAACATTTCAAAAACATAATGACATTCACCAACATGAATTAACTTTAATGAGTTCAGGTAAATTAATTACCATTTGCCAATGGCCATCACAAGAACATCAATGGACAAGATGAAGAATATATGGAGAAATAGGAATATCAGTAAGACCACGAAAACCAGGCTCGTGCGAACTCTTATCTTCCCCATATTTCTATACGCTGCTGAAACGTGGACGTTGAGAGAAGGGGAAAAGAAGAAGATAGACGCTTTAGAAATGTGGTGCTGGAGAAGAATGCTTGGGATATCGTGGACTGAGTTTCGCACAAACGTCTCGATACTCCAAGAACTTGGCATCAAGCAGCGCTTATTTTCGACAGTACAGTCTCGGATACTAGCCTTCTTCGGACACGTTTCAAGACGAGATTATCAGTCCATAGAACGCCTCGTTGTCCAGGGAAAGGTGGAAGGCACTAGACTGCGCTGAAGGTCACCCATGCGATGGACCGACCAGATCAAGTTTGCAGTGGGTGGTCCCTTAAACGAGTGCAGCAGGATGACCTCCAGCAGAGAGAGATGGCGAGACATCGTGAAGCGCATCCTATCTGCCCCGTCCAATACTACTACATGACGACCACAATCGCTCTGCCAAGAGCGAAATGACTATGAAGAAGAATAATTACCATTTATTATTATTGACATTATATTCATATTTATATTATATTATTATATATATAAGATTGAAATGATGCGTAAATTTAAATTTATGACTAAATGAGTTTGACTTTGACTTCGTGCAGGATATGTAAAATTATAATACCTTGACACTCGATCAGCTTATCGTGCAGTATATGTAAAATGTACTCGGCTTGCGACGACAACATCCCAGCGACCAGTGCAGGAGCAAATGTTAACAATATAAAATCCACTACTATGTAGTAATTAGCTCCTAAGCATAATCCCCATATCTGAAAAATGTAACTTTGATTTTCACTACTATATTGAGTTAAAACAGTGTTTTATATTGAGTTATTTTGAGAGCAGAAAGGAGATCATTAAATAATTTTAATGAGCTCCTTTCTGTTCCTTCTCAAGAAGGTACAAAAGCTGGGAATTAACGATAAAGCACTTAACTACTAGGCATAAAATCTTACCTCAATGTGATTTTTTTTTGTTTCCATCACAACATGATATATGAAGCACATGCCCCGAGTTATGTTGAACATTAAAGTAATTGTGAACTGCAACATAAAGAATATTATTTATAACATAATTGGTAAAAAAATGTTTTCATTAAGTAAAGTCCAAAGACATTTGATCAGATTTATTGTTATTTTTCCTGAAAGCTACAGCATGCTGTTCTTCAAAAGGCGAGTTAATAAAGTCTGAAGGGTTGCCAACGTATTTGTAATGCCTCTGGTGTTACAGGTATTCATAGGAGACGATGACTGCCACCATCAGGCAGCCATCTGCTTGTTTCCCTCTTATAGCACAAAAAATAACCTTGTATTTCCTTTTAGGGATTATTACTACAAAAATTTAACATCATTAGAAATGACCTAAAGAAATAAATTATAATTGTAAAAAAAGAACACATTTAAGGTGGCAATTTATCGTACTCAACTCACCACAGCATCGTAAGCTCGCTTAACCTTACGCGTGATATCGGAAATTATCTTGTAAAGACGATGAAAAGAAATAATGTGAGCACCCTCCATCTCCAAAAGCTTAACAAACCTACCCAAACGACATTTTATACCATAAAAAACAAAAATGTTCAGTACTACAATTACATCTCGAAATATAACAATAAAATAATAATAAATGTTTAAGATAAATCTTGGAAGGCACATGTCAAATATGCAACAAATAATATATGTCCATGAAGTTCTCATTAAAAATAGCACGAAAACAGCTAACAAATTTTTAAATTCTAAGTTATAATATTTAGAATCAATTCCTAGTTTTGAATCGACGTACTGGAATATAGATAAACATCCAGCTAAAGTAGTATCGCTATTCATAAACATAAAAACTAATACATATAACAGATTTTGAATGATAAAGAATGCATGTCGCCAAAACATACTCCGCTCTACATCGTTATAGGTTTGAATGGTGCACGCGACAGAAAAGCTAACAACTTGTATAACTGAAAAAGTTTTTGCGACACATTTTATTTTAAATGACTCAAATGTGATAAAACCGAAATTGATGCCAGATAGAATCTGGTAGAATTGGTAAAATTTTGACAATAGTTTTTTCATATTTTTTTCTATTTAAATTTTTTTAATCGTGGTGTCTTCGTCAGTATAAATAGACAACTGACGGTTTTATTTTTATTCTCAATAATTCAAGGATGCAGGATATAATTGGATTGGACATTCGGATATCAGTACAAGGAATTAAAATTAATATTAACAGAAATACTGCATAATGACAAAAACAGACATTATTTTAATATTTTTGTCAAAATGTCAGGTTGTTTTTGTTGTGTTTGACTGCTGTTGAGCCCAATAAACGTCTTAAGGTTTCGTTTTCGATGTTTACAAATTTAAAAGTGATTAACAGATCGTATTTTTACTTTGTTATAACAATAACACAAAAAACAAGGTATTATTTGACTTTAGGCAAGAGTGAGTGAAAATTTGAAATAATATGTACCGTATAGTTCAAACCGTCCTATTCAAACCTAGCATTTTAAAGTATTAGCCATCTATAGGCAAAAATCATTATTATTATGTAGATTTTAAGTTTGAAGGGTAATTTTAACAACATAGTATACGAACTTGTATCTTACTGTAATGGATACGCAAACGCCAAATCCATATATATCCTTCATCCTAGCAATAATTTAATTAGGTGAGTCGCCTTGGGTCACTGTTACTAATAGCATAGCTATAATTATTTTACCGTTGACATTTTAGTGACGTGTACATAATACCATCGGTAAAATTAATTGCAGTAAATATCATAATATATCCTACAGTACATGCGATGTCATCGGTAAAATCTTCTGGAACCACGTTCTGAAGTACATTGTTTCATCATCAACATCAGCCAGAAGACGTCCACTGCTGAAATAAAGATAGAAAACGGGAGTTGCAGAGCAAAAAAAAATTTTTTTTTCCTTTTACAAAATCTAATAAAAATATATTTAAAAAACTAACATTTGTACGCTGCAACAGGCAAGGACATGAGATTCGTCTACATATTTACGACTATGTATGCTACTTTATATGTATGTGTAACTACCATGTTCTGACAAATAAATAATTTGAATTTGAACGTAGAAATTAAGGAGCTTATTACGGAGCTAAATATCATGGGAGTTACCAAAGCCAAGAGACTCCGCTGGACAGGCCACTTGCTGAGAATGGGAGAGAATAGCAATGTCAAGAAGGCGTATCTTGGAGCTACTATTAGCTGCTGACCCATCGGCCGAAATATCGCTGGAATGATGCCGGAGCTGCGTGGGCTCCAAGTCGCCAACTGGCGAAAGACAGCGCGAGACTGGGTCCGATAACGTTCTCTTGTTTCGGAGACCAAGACTTTATATCGCTGCGCCCGCAAACCTGTGTCATATCAGCTTTCCATTACAACACCTTGTTCTAAATTACCTGTAAGCTGTTTTTTTTGTGTAAACTATTAACTATCAACCATGAACCGGAAGACGCAGCGTTGGTAGGCCTCCCACTAGATGGACTGACGACACTGTGAGAGTCGCTGGCATCCAGTGGGTGTAGATGGCAGGTTGTCGTTCAGTGTGAAGGTTAAAGAAGGCCTATGTTCAGCAGTGGCTGTCTTCTGGCCGATGATGATGATGAAACTATTGACTTGTAAAAATACACACAAAGTGAGCAAACAAACAATACGCCGAGACATAGACATATTATTACGAAATTAGTCAAATTGGAATCCCTATATTTGAGCGGACTGGTCCATAAATTCATATTGAGCGCAGTGACTAATTCCTATAGACACGACCGCATTCAACAGATAGAATTTGAAACTTTAGAAGCGCCAACGTGATTTTAATTTGTGTCCTAATTTCACATTGGATTTCTTTTTTACTTCATATTAGCATCGGGGTCATGGTAAAAAGTTATATAGGTACTATATTTCTCGTGACCATGCATAAAAATATAAACTGTTAAAATATAAACCATAAGTTTCGTTAAGAACAGCCACATCTAGCTCTTTCGTGCGTTTTCAACATTTTAGACGGAAAAAAGAAGAAAATTTCTTGAGATTTTTCTTGAGAATTGTTTCGTAAATAGTATAAACCAATATTCTTGTTAATATTTTAACACTATTCTTACTTATTTCTCTTTCGCCATCCTATAAAATATCAAAACGAAGATTGCTTTATATCATTTCAAATGATTTTATGAAGATGGTGCCCATACGGCTTTTTTAGTACACACTCATTGATTATTTATTTACAAAGGGGGAACCTATGATGGGGGTGATGACATAAGGTACTGAAACGTTGTCTTTAATTGCTGTCCTTTTGTAAAAACTCAGTCGCACAGTCAATGGAGAGAGCTTTGTACGGAGTTACTTTACGCAATAAAATCCCAAACCAAGACGTTTGCCATAGAATATACAGTCACCGACATATCTGCTCAGATTTCCAAGTGGAAGTGGCAATGGGCAGACCACATCGCTCGAAGAACCGATAACCGATGGGGAAAAATTCTTGAGTAGAGACCACGAACCGGAAGACGCAGCGTGGAGCCTCCTACTAGATAGACCGATGACATCGAGAGAGTCGCCGGCATCAGTGGATGCAGATGACAGGCTGTCTTTCAGTGTGGAAATCAAAGAGTGAGGCCTATGTGCAGTGGATTTCTTCAGGCTGGTGATGATGAAGGGAACCTTAAGGGTGAGGATAGAGAGAACTAATGTCTATAAAATATGGAGGTAAATCTTAGAATAAAAGTTCTTCATAATGATGAGTACAATGACCTTATTTAAACTCAATTCCACCAAGTAACCTTGTATAACTTTCATAGAGTGACACCTCTAAACAATTCGAACGTTACAACCTAACGATTTTAATACCTAAAGAGCTCATACGACTCTGAAATATTGACAAACAATCCAAACACACGTACAATTGCGATTTATTGCGCCTGCATTTACAGAAAATAAATTATTTTACAGTACATTACTGCAGTGGTAGGCAACAAGCATAAAATCAAAAGCATTTAAGATGAAATGAGGACCTTGGAGATACCTTGGTAACAAAGGCCAGCATAAGCAAGACCATAATAATCAGCAGCCGCCTACGCTTGTATAATATAGTACTTACCTGAAACATTTTTGATAGGTATTTGTTATTCTTGGTTATTATTATTTAAATAACAGAGAAAGAGTCAAAATATAACATAAAAAAAGTCAATTATAAGTTTCCACTAATAGTAACTACTTGAAGAACGCTGATACTATTATATGGCTTTATATGGGCAAAAGACATAAAATTTTCTGTATCAGTCTGTTAGCAACATAAATAACTAAAAAAACCGGTTAAATACGAGTAGGACTCGAGCTCTGAGGATTCCGTTGGACAGAATCGTCAGAGCGCGAGTCCAAAAAAAACTAACTGAAGTTAAAATATTGAAAGACAAACTTAACTTTGTAGTTGACTATAAGGTTCTTCCATACATTCCAACTACAAAATGTAAGTTTGTAATAGCAAAATAATTATTTTTAAATGATATAACTTCAAATTTGTAACTTTCAGATTTATTCCTATATATGTGCTATGAGATCTTGCCTTTTGCTAAATTTCATGATTCTAGGTCAACGGGAAGTACCCTATAGGTTTTGATTTCCCTGTGAAATCGCAAAATATGCGACATAAACGTTCATATCTTTTGATTGCGTTGACTTACAACTTTTATTTTTTTTACAGCCGAAAGAAACCGTAGCCTCAAGTATTTAGTGTAAATTTCAACTTGATACCTTTACGCGTTCTTGAGAAAAAGGGTCTTGACAGACGGACAGACAGACGGACAAAGAAGTGATCCCATAAGGGTTCCGTTTTTTCCTTTTGAGGTACGGAACCCTAAAAATTACCAACATAGCAGTGAAACTAATTTCAATCCTGTGTCGGCAAAAATATTTGATGTTATGGTATTAATTCTAAAACGTATAAATGTATATACACCTAGATAGGTAAACTTATGACACTTTTTTTTTACTAAACCTACCTCTTTTTACCACGGTAAATATCCCTTAAATCACTATCACTATCACTACATAGTATGTATGTATGGCCGCTAACTCCTCCTAAACCACGCAACAGATTTTGATGCAGTTTTCACCATCAGTTAGATACATTTTCACGGAAGGTTTATATATATAACTAGCGACCCGCCCCGGCTTCGCACGTAAATTGCACCCGTGCGAAGCCGGGCGGGCGGGTCACTAGTTTGTTTATAAATCAATATCTGTATCATCATCATCATCATCAGCCAGAAGAAGTCAACTGCTGAACATAGGCCTCCCCCTTTAACCTCCACACTGAACGACAGCCTGCCTTTTGCATCCACTGGATGCCAGCAACTCTCACTATGTCGTCGGTCCATCTAGTGGGAGGCCTACCTACACTGTATCTTCCGGTACGTGGTCTCCACTCAAGAACCTTTCTTCCCCATCGGTTATATCTGTATACAGAGGAGATATACTAAACTAAAAGATGTGGTCAGTGATAGCACTCATTTGCAGCGCGTCTGCTTGTTTGCCACCAATGGCTTTCATCATCACCATTTTCCACCCACTGCTACCCAGCAGTGGGTGGAAAATAGGCAAGAAAGATAGGAAAGAAGGAGAATTGGGTAGGTCTCCTCTTCAGCATGCTATCTTTCCCGGTCCCGTGCTAGTATTGTCCACTGCTTTCCTGCTGCAATAACCAACCAACCAATGGCATTAAAAAATACCTACCAAATTACACAAACATTTCGTTCGTGCGTAATGGAAACACTAGTTCTATCTAGTTTCAATTTAATACAAGATCTTACACAATTTTAGATGATTATGTACCTACATACATTGTTGTTTCAGTGTGAAGTTAATGAAGTGATCATCATAAATCATATTCACGGCCGTATATTAGCTTTTGACGGCATTGACAGCAGACGCCGATACCATTTATCAACATGCGGATACTTGGGTATCAACATATTATTACTGTTTCTGGCTAGGTGGATTTTATTTATTTATTTAACTCATAAAGAAACACCAACAGTACACATATTAAATTATATAAATAACACTTATTTATAATTAATACAGTTCTGATATGTGCACCCTTAACAGGTGTTTACAACGTTCACAATTAAAAGTGGTAAGACAAAAATATGAGATATAAATTATATACATAAGTGTGATGTGAATACAATAATTTTATTAACATGTGGGTGAAAATAATAGGTAATAGTATATTTTGCAATTAGGGAATAAAGGACGGATTTAAGCGAGGGCCATAGATGAATCACGAGCGAATTTAAGGATTTAAACGACTAAATCACGACCGTATGGAGTGATTCAAGTATTAGAATCCTATGCGACGAGAGTGATTCATGATCCTCGATAAAAATCTGTTTTATTCAAGAATTGCATACTATTACTTTACTATGACTATATACGAGAAAATTAAATATTTAAGGAGTTTGTATCGACTATTTTTTTGCGCAAGGAGGTTGTATAGCATTGAGATGGAGGTCAAATATATTGGTGTGTTCTTAATTCTAACACCAAAATATTTATTAAAAGTCCTTTTAATTCACTGTTTTCAGTGAATAAAATAAGCTTTTTAGATAGGGAATGATATAAAGATAATTTATTTGCACAAAACACGAGTAAATCATACACACATTTAAAAACACATACTTACATACACAATATAAAAACTAAGTTAGATTTAACTAGACAACTAAGCCTAGTTAGTGGGCATGCAAATCTAGAGAGACGGCATGAAAATACCGTAAATAATATTTACAATATTATAAAATTTAATGAAATAATAATGATATTCGAAACAATTACAATAATTAAAATATCATGTTATTAATATAATTAATTAACAGAAAGCCGTTATTAAAATTTCATAATACATAATTTTAACTTCTACCGCTATAACTAAAATTTATCATCTATAAGATCCACAGAATAGTTATTTCTTTGTTTAAATTAGAACGGCTGTCAAGGCATTTTTGTAAGAAATTTATTGTAGCCTATTGCACCCATATAAACGAAACGTCAGTCATTCGAAATCAGTTAGCAACCGTGATGCGGAGTTCGACGCGTTGATCTAAATAAGAATGTTCAATCAAGGTTCACTCATCGTGCGTGGTAATAGATGTTCCTATTTACTTCTCTTTTCTGAGATAAGATCAATACCTTTGTAATAACATTTCTCGACAATATATATTTTTTCTTAAATAGACTCATTTTAGATAGTTGATTGAATCAGGCGTCATTTTAGATGCTTTATTGAATTCGGTAGAGTGTAGTAGATTTAAGTTGAATACACATTAGACTGTGGTTCATTAGGGTGGTTTTAGATGGGCGATTACGACATAATATATGAGTTTCTAGAATTTCTTATCATTAAGTCAGATATTGCCGGAAATAATTCTGGATTCGTTTTAACGAATAAGACAGTTTTCAATTTATAGGGACTTAGGTACCTACCTATTGTTACTGTCTCTATCTATGTGGGGTTTATTAAAATTGTAGGTAATATTGCAAGTACAAAATCACTCTAATAACACTTATTTATTTCATTATTAACTCTTAATAGTTCACAAGGCATACACAGGTACAATAACATGTTAAGAAATGTTTTCGATCCCATGATCCAAACAGTGAGCACATAACATGGCTTAAACAGTATGTCACCATCATCATCAGCCAGAAGACGTCCACTGCTGAACATAGGCCTCCCCCTTTAACCTCCACACTGAACGACAGCCTGCCTTTTGCATCCACTGGATGCCCGCGACTCTCACAATGTCGTCGGTCTTTCTAGTGGGAGGCCTACCTACGCTACGTCTTCCGGTTTGTGGTATTCACCCCAGAACCGGTACAAAAACAGTATGTATACATTTGCAACTAGTTTTTTATAACAATAATTGTTGAAAAAGTATACACTAAATAAGCGATTAGAAATATTATTGGAATTCTTATAGATAAATCAACAAATTTGGACAAACATATTACAGGAATGGATGACAATTATAGAAAATAAAAATAAGAAGGAAATAAACAAGTAAAAAGAGGTTTTATATTAAAAAAAAATTATAACAGTGTGACACATGAAGGTTCTTTTACTGTGTCGCAGTGCAATGAAATTGTACATTAAGTTTTTATGAAGTTTATTCCGAAATCCATTGAGTCTATGTCCGAATAAATCTAAGTCATCATTATCTTAGTCTCAATATTATTATGAAAGATCTTTTTTTTATTATTGATTCTTATGCGGCTCCACGGGTTTCGGGATCCATACCATTTGTCAACATATATAATTTATTTTGTGAACTACTTATTGCTAATATAACAATTAACTAATTACTTCAATAGGAATTTAAAAAATAAACATTCTTAAATTCATATGATTTGTTACCGTGGTAAGGTTGTGGGAGCTCATTCCACAACCTTACCACGTTTTTTTTTTTTTAAATATAATTGTCGACAAACAAGCGATGGGCCACCTGATGGTAAGTGGTCACCGTCGCTTATGGACACCTACAATACCCGGGGCATTGGCGGTACGTTGCCTACCTTTGAGGACTCTATTCACTCTTCTCTTCTCTATTCAATTATCCCGTAAATAATTATATAAATTTAGTGAACAACTGTGATAGTTTACAACAGTGTTATACAAACTTATTACTATGTTGCGTGTATACACCGCAAGCAGCACCCGCTCACGAGTTGACGCATGAGTCAGCCATCGCTCTCCTCAACCATATTTGAAGTAAGAGGGCAAACCACCACAAAATGTCGCCGAATGAAGGAGCTTTTAACCGAGCGTGAGTGGTCGTGATACACACAATACTCAAAATATCTTATTCCATTAACACAATTAAACTATCTTATTTTATAACCCTGGTCTTTGCCTAAGGGTTTCTACCACCACCTAGTTACGGTCACAAGCAAAAATTTGTAAGTAGAGTAAGTTTGTATTGACCGAGTGCCAGCTATAGGCTAACTAGCTGACCTGACAGACGTTGTCCTGTCTTAGAACTGTCAAACACGCAAAGTTAAAATTGTAAATCTAATTTTTTTACACTTTGGGTTACATTATTGGAGTTTTAGTAAGGATCCCTATTTTTTTTAAAATATAATATAGCTTATGTTACCCGGGGATAGAGTAGCTTGCCAACAGTGAAAGAATTTTTCAAATCGGTTCAGTAGTTTCGGAGCCTATTCAACGCAAACAAACAAACAAACAATCAAATCTTTCCTCTTTATAATATTAGTATAGATAGTATAGATAACGTATTTTGGCCATCCCTGATGTCAGTTTTCAAGCTATAATAATATTTCTAAGTCAAATGCGTCACCTGAATAAAGACAATAACAGCGTCAACAAACAAATCAAAGGTGTGAAAAAGTAACGATGAATTTAGAGGTATGATTTTGAAAATTGTAAATTTCAGCGGCCGAGTTTCAATATAGCGAATGAATCTTGTAAGATTGTCCACGCGCTGTTTCTCTGAAAATAAATAAGACATATTAGAAAATATAACTTAAATACAAGTGAAGTTTATTTGCACGTTAAACTATATTTTGTTTTATAAACATAATATGCAAAGAATTGACTGACAACGCCATTCTATGCGTAGGCTTTCATGGGAAGTTTTAACCCTCATTTCATCTTGTTAATTCATTTTCTTCAAAAAGAGGTGTCCTTATAATATTTTTACTACCGAGTAAAGAAATTAGAATTGTGTATCGAATTAATAATTTAAAATTTTAAAACACTGTTTTAAACTATCACGGTTGTTCACTAAAGTTATATAATTATTTACGGGATATTTACCGTGGTAAGGTTGTGGAATGAAAAAAAAATATTTTAAAAATAAAATAAAAAAATGTGCTAAATTGTTCATATAGTTTTTTAATTATAAGAACACATAAAAAAAATCTTATTAGGAGTTTTGCGGTATAGCACCGCCTTAAGAGTTTCTTTTATGTCGTGAACTTGGGTAGCGTTGCATCAATTTACGCGGTTATGGCAAACAACAACAAATTCATATTTTGGTTATAAATAGTTAAGTATACAATTAAGTTAAATGTAATTTTGGAAACATTTTTGGTGAAACTTTTCTCGATAGAATAATTCGGCGAAAACAGGCTTTCTAAAACACGTTTTATATTTTTTCTCCGCGTCTGGAAGTTCGTAACAATTTATTTATTCATATTCTAATGGAGATTTTAATAATGGAATTTAATGTTAATTTGTTTTATTTAAAATGTAAATATAGTTCTTGAGTAATTTGAAGTTTTAGCATATGTCGCTTCCGTAATTTAGTTCTGAGGCGGGTGCTGATTTGTGCGTATATATTCCTGCAGGCGTAGATAGCATATTTTTGTCTCTGTTTCGCGCAAAGGCAAAATTTGAATTTGATCTGACAACATATGGACTCTTAAAGGTAACGGCGGCGCGATAAAAGCCGGCCATAGACAGCTGCGCATGACTATGCATCGATGCAACCTATCCATGCACAGTATATGCGTGGCCGGGTCTGACGTGCGTGCACCATGGCATGTTGAACTAAACCGAATATACGTGTCACACGTAGCCTGCGCAGCCATTTGTAGCCAGCTTATAAGATATTACGTTTCCCAGTACAAGTGGCGATGACCAATCAATGAAAATTTTTTTTTGTTTATAATGTCTGTATATTTTGTTGCTGTCATAAATAAATATTTTTCTTTCTTTCTTTCTTCCTTTCTTTTCAATAAAAAAGCCGTTTTAGTGTCTACCTTTTTCTTGCAGTAATCGATGGTGGAGGATAATTTTAATTTTGTTAGCTTCAAATCCAAGTCTCTCGGCGATTAATGCCGGAGTAAAAGCCAGTATCGCTGATTTAGTAATTGATATGTAATACTCAGCTCCGTTATGGGATTGTTTACGCTGTAAAAAATATTATGCATTAATCTTTAAACCTCTTGTTATATCAAACTTAAAACTTGAATCCAATTTAACTATTTTATGCATCAACCCCAAAAACAGTAAAAAATTCCAAATAAATTTTTAACGTTTTTTTTTTATTGAGACTAATAAATAAAAGTTTTGATCAATAAAAAATACAGATGCTTGACGCAACACGCCATTCTCTAATTATTGCGTAGGAATTCTAAGTATAAATAAATATTTTAATTGTTTTACTACCATGAGATGTGTCTACTTATACTAATATACAAATAAATATATTAAAAACGTAATGATATGTACTTATCAACAATAAATACCATGTTTTCAAAGTTTGAAAATGTAGAGCTAAAAATTTAAGTATGTAAAATTTAAAAATATATCTACTCAATAAGTGCTTACCTTAGAATTGAAAATTGTGACCAGCAATAAAAATAGCACCATCAACAGGTACAACGTATTAAATAACAGTGTTATGAACAACTGCAAAGGAGATAATATAATAATAAAACTTTTCAATAGGATTTATATTTCCAAGAGAGTAATAGTAATAGTAATGTTTATTTGCCAAAAAAGAAGTGCATATTAGCTTAAATAATAGGATTAGAACATAGAATAATTGACGGTTACGTACTATATTTAGAATAGTTTGACGGTGAACCCCAAACTAGGCACAAGGCCTGTATCTTGGGGCTCGAGTGCGAGATTACCAGTAAAAGTACAGTGATGAAAAGAGAAAGATTGCCATCTATACACGTGTTACTTACTCTGACAGGAGCAAAAACCAAGGAATCAAATCTGATCAACATCCTTAGAGTCAGGTAAGTAAATAAAAGTAAACAAATTGTAAAAGTAGAGAGAAGTAGAGAGAAGGTAATAAGTTCATAATATTATAGGTAATACCTTTAATATAATAAAATATGTAGTTGGATAACACAGAACAACAACAATATCAATAGGCAACAACAAAAGCAATCGCGCAGACATAAATTCATTTTTCAAAAACTACACGAAAGACCTCATGATTTACAAAGCACGAAGATATCTGTGCAATTTCAGCTAAATCAAAATAACAAGTATGTACTTACAACAAAATCCAGTTTTTTCTTAGCCTCTTCAATGCAATCAACCATCATTTTATATATGTTTTGCATATTATCAATATCAGCGCACCATGTCAGTTCATTTTTTAAGTATTTTAATCTATACAGAACTGTATAATATATAAAACAATATACTACGACTACCATATCCGAAGAACAAACAGGAATAATAAAAATATAATTTAATAACATTGTAGTATAATTAGGAATAATTAGAAGCACATGGAAATTTAAAAAATATACGATATGTATAAAGAAATTTAAGAATAATGTACTAATTATACCAATCAACAATTTGAATTCCAGTTTATGAGATTTTCCTGATGTTCCTAATTTTAAATCAATGTTTCTAATAGAGACAAAGAAAACATAAATAGAACTGGATACATTTGTGAAATTGCACACTATAACAGCTATCAGGTATTTTATTAACTGAGTTACATAAAGTGATTTAAATATGGCCCCTAATGCATAATCAAACGTTATAAAAATCACAACACATATTAATAAAACTTGAGAAGTAACAATGGTTCGAAAGAAAATTTTCGATGCAGCTGTATTGTATTTTATTATATTTAGAAAATCTACAGAAAATATCAAGTGAATAGATATAAAAAATATTCTCATTGTTTTTGTCATATTATAATTTTTGGATTGTATAGTATTCATTGTAACAGAAAACTTTGTAATTTATATTAAAAAAAAAATTGTATTTATTTATTATAAAACACTTATAACACCATTACAGATAAACTTAAGCGATGCTATAACAACTTAAATAAATTTAAACTATTTTAATATTAAGGTACAAAAATTGTATTGTATATAATTATTTTTTGTCTCGTTATACCTAATACAAAAGTCAGCGTCAAAATAAGTTTAAAAAGTTAAACAAATGGCCTCCATTTTTATAAGTCCTTATATTTGTAGTTACTTAACCATTCCCTAATTGCTGCACTTACATAAATTGTGTTTTTAAAGTACTTACAACCACTCCCGTTAATCTTTACTTACATCAAAAAATCCTCTAATCATTTGTATACATAACAAAATAGGGTTATTATCGTTTATTAAAGTAAGTACCTATGGAGTTTTAACTACTCTATAAGTATCACTATATTAAATATAGGCACGATGACTAATATTTTTTTATTATACCTCATAAAAAAGCTGATCATAAATAGAGCCCATCAACAAAAACAAAATTAAAATTAGTTCTAAAATAAATAAGATATAAGCATTTAAATTTCATGCTAGACAGAGAGCGAACTATACTGAGCCATGACGTCACGGCTCAGGAGCGCCATACAAATGCTGTACTAAGACACGCTTTGCGAGAAAGGAATAGAGCATCCCCTCCCTATCCCCACCTAAAACTTTAAATGCTCATATCTCAGAGATTTATCAGCCAATTTAAATTATTTTTTCAGTATGTGTAATATATTTAGTTATATTCCTCGCTAAGCCGGTTATTTGTAATAAATTAAACATGAGGACACATGCCTATTATCAGATGACCGTGTGTGCAAAATTGTCCCGAATATTTATTTATTATTTATTTATTTATTATTATTATTAAGATGAAACTAACTTTTATCTGTATCTTATACTGTGTTATACTGTGTTATACTGTGCAAAGGCTCCAAACATTCGAAAGTTAAGAATTACGCACTAGTAAGATAACAGACGATTTTATAAATTAATAATTAAAAAAAAAAAAAAAAACTGTAAAATGCAGTAAAAAATGTTTACTGCACGGAGTGAGATTTTCTACGGTATCATTTTAATGTCTATTAAGACTTTTAGCAAGGAGTTTATCACAATAAACACAAAAATATTTCCACTTATACCCAGAGTAAATAAATAAATAAAACCAAGGACATTACATTACTTGATAAAAGCAATTCACTCGAAAGTTATTTTATATTTCAGTATTGTTCCACACTATTTACTAAGTTATAGATGACTCAAAAAATGTAAGACTGGCAGGATTGTGTTACGCCTCGAGCACATCCACTATCCGTTACGTTTGCTTTGGGGACTGTAAACTTTGTTCTGAGTATTTACTTGCAGGTAGCAAGAATTAAAGATGGCGTCACTAACGCTTCATCATCATTCTCATCAGGTAGAAGACGTCCACTGCTGAACATAGGCCTCCCCCTTTAACCTCTACACTGAACGAAAGCCTGCCTTACACTACCGCTTACTTGGTTGCAAAGATAGCTTCAAGAATTTGAAGGCCAACTGGAAAGCGAATCATAGCTAGCGAAGCACGCAGTGTGTAAACCCTTATGGTACAAGATCGAATCTTGCACGACGTAATTTTTTTGAATTATCAATAAAATATGTCATCTTCATCAGCATCAGCCGGAAGACGTCCACTGCTGAACATAGGCCTCCCCTTTTAACCTTCACCTTCTTTGCCTGCCTTTTGCATCCACTAGATGCCCGCGACTCTCACAATGTCGTCGGTCCATCTAGTGGGAGGCCTCCCTACGCTGCGTCTTCCGGTTCGTGGTCTCCACTCCAGAACCTTTCTTCCCCATCGGTTATCGGTTCTTCGAGCAATGTGGCCTGCCCATTGCCACATCAACATACAAATATGAAAAAAAAATGAAAAAAAATTGAATAAATGAATAAATATTTGATAAAATATGTAATACCAAGCAATTAATTGAAATTATTCTTAGACTACATTATTCAGCCAAACAATTTAATTCACAATGATATTATTAAAACACGTGATTAAATTGCAGAATAGCAATAACATATTTTACACTAATGTTAACAATGATTATAGGTATATTATCATCCAGAGCAATAACATTGTAAATGTAAAACTTAAAAGGTCGGGCTTCGATGTAGGAAATAAATCGCTGAATGTCTTCGGTATGTCTTGAAGATGAAACTGAAATGGAAACAATGTACAATGTTTAAGTAACGGCCATAGAAACGTTAGGTAAATAAACTATTATAATGGACGTGACGAACACAGCCAACCGCCATGTCACTTCCCCTCACGCCATGCCACCGCTAAGCCTACCCAAGCCATTGGCAGAGCGCTGGCGCTAACTTTTGACCAGGGTAGAGCGAGATTGTCTTTCGGCGTGTTTCATCTCTGAAAACTATCGTGCAGGAAACGATAAATTTTCCTGAACAAAAAGTAGCCCGTGTGCTAACCGAGGATGTAGGAGCCCGCGGCACGAGGCACCCTCAAAATTATATTTTACGCTCGTTTTTTTTTAGCTTTGGTATTTTGGCACACCTTGGTATCTAGCGCCCAGAATGACCGCTCTTCTTGCTCTACCCTAGCCTAGGGCTGACGCTGGCCTGAAAGTGAAAACAAGGCAGCTGGCCGACCAGCTATATTGTAGCTCCATCCGTAGACCTTAATGCAACGGAACTTCACGAAATTGTTCCCCACTGTAATATACTATATACTTTTTCATTACCGGACATTCAAACGAACGGCAAAGCGTGACCCCTAGAGCACACCCTTTCTGTGGTGCCAGAGCAAGTCTGATTCCCCACTTCAAAGTTCTACCTTAGAGACCTAGCTAGTTGCCCTAAAACAATTGGGCACCCCAACGCAAGTTAGTCAAAAATAATTAATCCCGTAGCTTCTTGCGGCTGTGATCGTTTATCAGTTTTTCAGTGAAATAAATCAAATCCGAAACCATAGATTAAAAATTATAATATTATAGTTGGATAAAAATAAGGCAAAATGGGAAATATAGGTAAATCCTTACGACGACAGACATAATTATGACTTGGAAAAGCTGTTACGGGTCCCTCGACCAGTTTTTCTTACTCATTACAAATAACTTGTTTTATTACCTCTTTCTTGATGTAATCTGTCTTGAAGAATAATTTTCATGGTTTCACACTCGGATATCATCAAAGAGCCTATTACAGCAGGCATCAGAGTAATAACTATTTTACTCATAAAGAAAACCACATCTAGGACAAGTAGTGCTCCGAGCTCATCCTGCAATACAATAAAATATAAGTATTAGAAAAGAAAATATTACTATCATTATCCACATTCTTGTTAGAAATAGCCAATTCTTTATTTGTGAAAAAATTATACAATATAACTAAAAAGTTCAAATCGCGAAAGTTAAAAAATTACTAACATGCAAACATCACGTGGCTTTCATAAATTTTGTTTATGTTACACGACAGCTTTAAACCAATGGCGGCCATATGGTGGCTAGCATGTGCGCTTTACAATCTGACGGCACCCGTTTCGATACTCGGCCCTGCACCAATACTTATTTAGTACCTGAATAAATGAAGTGCAGCATAGCATAAAGTCAAAATAGCGCACGCCATCCAGAGCACGGAGCGGCAAATAAGCTAACGGTCTACCTGATGGTAAGCAGAAACCGCCGCCTATGGACACCTGCAACACTAGCGGTGTTGACGGTGCTTTGCCAGCTTGCAAAGATGGTTTTTGACACCTTTTTTGAAATGCTTCATGTTGAAGCTCAGCGGGAAGACCTTTGGGGGAAGGACATTTGTAGGCAAACGTAGATCAATTTTAAAAAAAACTGTTCAACACATTACAGGTCCACGGAATAAAGAAGTGGAAAATGCAGACGGTGTGGTAATTCCAGATTTGCAAGATGTGGAATGGAGTCAAGATGTGTGATAGTGGAAGTCAGTCGCAGGAATGAGATCAAAAAGCTCTTCAAAACGTTTCCCAAAAACACAAGCGATAGAAAATGCAGAACCTATATCCAGCTTGTTAGTGAGCTTTGGGTCGTCAACAATTCTAGTGGCTCGCCACTGTAGGGAGTCAAAAGGCTGCAGCTGGTATTCTGTTGCACCATTCCAAAGATGCGAGCAACACTCCAGTGGGGCCGCATTTGTGCTTTATAAAAAAGACGTCGCTGACCCAGCGTGAAGTATCGCTTCGCTCTGCTTCTTGGAAGCGAGTTTTGCTACGACCTCTAAGTGACTCCGAAACTACCTCACTAGATAAATGTTAACGCCGATGATCTCCAAGTTCTTTGAGATTTTCCAGGGAAGAATGATTAGATTAGATTAGAATAGATTAGATTAGATTTTTATTGCTTCCATAAAGTACAAGGTAAAAAACATGAAAATTTAATTAGTACATAGTTTCATATGGACCTGTCGGGCACAGCACAGCACGTGTAGGAGTGAGGAGGAGGGTTATATTTATTACAATTTTAGTATCAATACAATTATTTATCAGGTCTTATTTATATTTTTCTATGGTTGTTTATATTTAATTATAATTTCAATGTCAACTTATCAATTTATTATTAGTCAATTTATTAAGTCATAGTCTAATTGAATTATTATTTAAGTTTGTGTAATTTGTAAGCTATTTTCACTCAAATATTCAGCAATATAATAATAGGCTTCCTGTATTGGCTGTATTTAATGATTACGTTACTTTGTACCTACTTACTCGCAGACCATTTGGAAATATGTATTACAATTAAAGTAAAACTTACCACAGCGAACAATGTTTTTCCTTCCAAAATAATTATTAGTTTCAGTATAAGGTTTGGGATCATACTCAGCATAGTTAAAGTGAACTAGAAAATGTAGAGAACAACAACAATAATAATAACAATAATAATAACAATAATAACAACAAGAATAATAACAATATCAGGCATAAATAATTATCTACTATTGTTAGTACGTGTAGACTTGTATGTAAACTGTTAACTGTCTTTTTCCGCCCTTAAGGATCGGGCACATTAGGACGGACCGCAGCGGGCGCATCATAAAAATCATGTTCATATATTTTATATGGAAATCCGCCCTGCTGCGCCCCGGCATAACGTGAGATACTTCATATAAAATGTACAAAAGCGATTTTTGCGATGCGAACTGGCCTGCTGCAGCCCGGCATGGTGTGCGGTGACGCATGATTTAACTAATCTCCATACATTGCGTCACGAGTTGTGATTTTTCAGTGGCAAGCGGCAGGTTAGGTGCAAGGAAAATTTGTCAGATCACTTATATGGGTTTCGGGTCTTATGTACATACGTGAAAACGATATAACGTAACGTATGGGGTAGAGTGTAATAATGCGGCGGCAGATAACATGGGCATTTATATGCTCCTGTGGTCTTGTTGTTTGCCGCTGCATTACTGCATCGTGCACTCACCATCAAATTAAACTTATTAGTGATACTTTCCGAAGCATCCAGAAATGATTTATACATATATTGAGTGTTAGTTATATTATTACTAGATTTTACAATACATGTTAGGGTTTTCAAGCGGTTGTATATATAGTAGTAAACTACACAGAAAGTTAAACTAATTAAATCGTAGTGAGGTATTATTATGATATTTTCTATAAATTCTCCTACAGTATAAGTGCAAAAGTAATATGTTTGCCAACATTTTATATAACGTGTAAGTAAATGCGTAGGGATTAAAACGAAAATAAACAAAACATACACAAAAAATATTTGACGTGGAAATTTCTTGTTCAAAATAGCATCCAACCTGTCCATATAATAAAAAAAATCGTGTAAATGAGATTTCAGAACGGAAAACTCAAGAACGTTCGTGTAGAATGAAATTATAAAAATTATTTTCCAAATTGAAAAATGTAATAGTGCTAAGCTAAATGAATAATAAATACTCAGTGCTGAAAGGCATGTTGCTAATAAAATCTGTAGACATTTCATAATAATTCTCGACCTTAATGACCATCTCACAAATCCTAAATCTACAAAGAATATTGTATTAAAGAGTAAACAGAAAAATTTCAAATGTATAGAAAATTTTGGATTTCTAGTTGTAGTAGTTGGATGTAGATAGTTGATAACATGAATTCTATTTGACTCAAAATTCATGGTCGACTATAAAAAATAGAAAACTATAGAAAATGGTGGCTAAGCAAGTAAAGTTAATGGTAGACTATATTTTAAGGGAGCTACTTAACGAATAAGTCTCTACACATAAAACACACACAAATATATTACAAATGCCCACAAAAATTTGATCACTTAACTTAGTGTAATCATTATAATAATGGATAATAAATTTTAAAAATATTACCTTTTTAGTCATACTTTCATTTTTAAGATAACAATTCATCACACTTTGTTATACTGAAATGGTTAATGCATAATGTATTACGACCTTCTCATCATCATCGTCATCAGCCTTTAACAGTCCACTGCTGGAGATAGGCATCTCCCAATGCTCGCCACTGAATTTGGTCGGCAGTTCTTTTCACCCAGTTTTTACCCGCAGCTTTCAGATCGTCACTCCATCTGGCGGCAGGGTGTATCTACGTTTGCCTAAACGTGGCCTCCACTCTAAAACTCGTCTACCCCATTACGACCTTCTAAATAATTCATTTTTAAGGTCACCTTTAGTATTGTTAACAGTAAAAAAATGGCATCCGTATAATGTTAGCATAACTAATCAACAAAGGTTATTAGCACAAGTGTAACTGAAAATCAGCATACACATAATATTAGCTGCGCCTCGCGGTTTTATTCACTATTTTCAAATTTTATTGTATTTTCGTGAAAAGTATTTTTTTCTCATAATACAAATATCATATTTTCTTTTTTTAATTTGCTTTTCAAAGGGTGGATTTAAAAAGCATAAAATTATTATTAACAAAAAACTTTTTTTCAAACTAGCTTTTATGCGTCCGCCATAACATTTAGTGTGTCGTTTTTATTTTTCGTATTTTTCTCAGCAAACCCTTTCAATTGAGCGCATACAAAAATAACCGTTTCGCCATATTGGATTAAGAATGACATCATTTATAATCATGCATTGTGATCAAAACTAAACGCGAATGAAAAAATTTTGCTCACTTGGTTGGACATAACTATTTTATTCAGTTGCAAGAGTTGACCCATAATTTAAAAAAATCAGCTGACTCGATAGATGGCAATATAACTGCAAATTATTAAGATAAACGGCACCGACCGCATGCACTCTGCATCGCAACGGTTCGCGGTGCCAATTAGTGGCCACGTTGCTCCAAGCTTCTACTAATAATCGATGTTTCAGGACGTGTATATTTTGGAATGTGAGACATATATATAAAATTTGCGCCATCTAGTAGAAGAAGGCGCAATAAAATTAAGCCCTCTATAAGACGAGACGAAAAAACTAACTGATAAAGAAAAACAGACAGTGTCATTTTTGTATTTAATGATATTATTACTAATTTATTTAATTCCACTCCTACACTGTGTACATCAAAACAACTATCAAAATGTTAAATTAACAAAAATATGACCTTATTTACAGGTGAAGACAGCACCAGCAGCAGTATTATGATATCCATTAAAATGCATTGTTCTCAAACCCGTTGTTCTTAAATTATTCAATTAGTACTATACCGATAGCAGCAATGACGGTTGTTACATTTGTATTATTAATATTTTTCACTCACTTGTATAAAAGTGAATGTGTAAGAATACTAGCTGTGTTTCCCACTCCAAGCATAAGTCATCAAATTGTGTTCAGGCCTATAGTACAGGAACTAGCTAGAAAAGGCCATGAAGTTACGGTTGTCACTACAGATCCTGCATTTACAAAAGGAAAAGCACCAGCCAACCTAACAGAAATTGATATACATGAAGTCTCTTATGCGTTCAAAAAATATTTTTTCGCTACCTCAGCAAACAATGATGCAAAATCTCAAGTTCAAAACATCCATTATTTATTACCAGAAATTTTTGTTGCTATTTTGAAAACTAATGAAATCAAAAATTTAATTGATGGGCGTAGACAGTTTGATTTGTTGTTACTGGAAGCGTGTTTCCGTGAGACATTAGTATTTTCCCATTTGTTTCAAGTCCCTGTGATTCAGATCAGTTCTTTTGGTACTCTAGAACATAACAACTACGCTGTAGGGTCCGCTTTACATCCAATTTATTATCCATCAGTTTTATATCATAGAAAAATAGGTAACCTCAGCTTTCAAGAGCGGATACATGCGATATACAACCAATATGTTTACCAAGAAATAGTGGACTCCTATGAAGAATTGGAAAATACAATGTTGAAAAAACATTTTGGACCAGACTTACCAAGTTTGAATGAATTAGCCAACAATGTACATTTGCTACTTTTGAATGTTCATCCGATTTGGGAGAATAATAAGCCAGTACCTCCTAATGTGGTATATTTGGGGGGATTACCACAAAAACATGAGAAGAAACTACCCAAGGTTGATTATAGTTTTAAAAAACCTAACAAATCATTTATATAAAATAAAGTAGAATAATAATTTTTATTGCTGATAAAATTGTATATTTTTATCTTACAGGATTTAATGGCATACCTAGATGCATCCAAATTTGGCGTCATTTATATGAGCTTTGGTACAAACGTGAACTCTTCTTTGCTTCCCATAGAAAAGGTCCAAGTTTTTCAGAAGGTATTTTCAGAGCTCCCATATGATGTGCTGTGGAAATGGGACGAAAATGAAATGGCAGGAAAACCAAACAACGTGAGAATTGAAAAGTGGTTCCCGCAACCGGACCTCCTCAGTTAGTACCTATAACGAGTAAAAACGAAATCGTTCTTCCTCTTCCGTAGTATCTGACTCATTTGAGAGTTATTTATCTTTATTTGTTTTAATTCCCAAGTCTAGTCCCGACATTTGCGAGGAATCAGTGGGTCCCAACTCCCAAGGCAAGAGCCTCAGTTAAATCTTTTATTTTTCTTTTATACGTAGTACTAACCAAATAACCTTTATAGTCGTAAAATTAAATTTGGTAATTTGAAACTATCGTGCAGTATAGAATTCAAAAATTCTGGGCTATTGTGATGAATTCTGGACGGTGTTGAGCTGGTCTATGTTACGAGGTACGGCACATGCCAATTATAGCTCATGACAAATTCTTGTGACGGGACGGTGATGACCTTCAACCCACTAAATGGGCCCCCGTTAAGTCTGCGAGGCGTACTGCACTTTAACTAAACACTACCTTTAATAATAATAACTAATAGTTATCATTATCGGCCTTTCATGTTCCCACTGTTGGAGTAGAGGCCTTCTCTCAGAGCGAGAATGGGCTCTAATCCACCATGCTGGCTCAGTGCATCTTGGTGAAATTTGAACTTTTGCTGTTCTTAGACATTCTTCTGCCTCGCCGGTTCTCTCGAATCTTTTCCTTCGCCGTTCTTAAGCGATGGATTTGAAACTACACGTATCACATACGCGAAAGTAATGAATTTATTTATTTCTTCTTTCAGAACATCCAAATTTAAAACTTTTTATAACCCAAGGAGGTTTACAATCAATCGATGAAACTATAATAGCCGGTGTTCCTATTATCGGAATTCCAATATGGGTAGATCAATTTTATAACGTGGAAAAATGTGTACAATACGGCATTGGAGTAAAACTTGAGTTAGAAGATATCGAAGAAAATATTCTGACTAAAAACATTAAGGCTACCATTCAGGACAAGAGGTTTGTACGTACCTAGATATACTTAGTATATAAGTAACATATTTAGCAGTGAAAATATAACCACTTGACTGCTCATCCTTTACCCCGCCGTAAGCCAAAGGTTCTAAAATGTCAACCTTAACTTTTTCGAGCAAACCAATCATAGGCGCGAATTGAAAAAAAAACTTTTGAGTCTCCAATCACAAGCGTCGAGTCGCGTCAAGTCTCCAATCACAAGCTGCCCTCCGCGACCGACGTAGCTTCATTTTGAAAAAGTGAATCGGTTTCTTCTAGGCAAGCGTGCTTCTACGTTGACCGCATCATCGCTTAACATCAGGCGAGATGGAGGTCAAAGACAAGCCTATTAGTTATAAAAAAAAAAAAAAAAGGGAAGGCTACATGCGTGATCAAGTGGTTATTATTATCTTTGATATTTAGTACTAACTAGCTGTGACCCGCGGTTTCACCCGCGTAGTGATGAAAAATGGTGATGATGCTGATTAAAAGTAGCCTATATCCGTTTGCTGGTTTTAAGCTACCTCCCCACAAATTTTCAGCCAAATCGGTTCAGCAGTTCTTGAGTTAGAAATAGTGTAACTAACACGACTTTCTTTTATATAACATTATGTCTATAATATATTATATATATTATAGACATAATATTCTTATCTACGTGTTTTTTGGAGGTAGGGCTACACTACTTAACACTGACTAAATGTTTAATATGGTGATATTTTGCATTTTATATGAGAGTAAAAAACCAGGAATGAATCTATGCACACTTGAAGAGTATTTGATTAAGATTACAAGTTATTTAAGCACTTACATTTGTCGAGATATGACGTCCATATTAATATTAGTATTTTTTATAGCATAAATAGAAGTTTTGATTAATATTAAATTACTTATAAGCCTAATAATTATAAGGTAAGATAGTAATTAAATTAAAGGACGTGTTTTACAAACGCACCTTAGAAAAAAATATTAAATATTCTTTCTACTGACCTACGAAAATTTCACAGATAACGATTCCAATTGCCGTATAAAACAAATATAGGTTAGTTACTGGTATATTTAACCAACGAGTATTTAAAAAGTGGTTTATTAGCTCTGTCTATATTTTTTTACAGATTCGTCAAAAACGTGGCAAAAC
Source organism: Agriopis aurantiaria (assembly GCA_914767915.1). NCBI lineage: Eukaryota > Metazoa > Arthropoda > Insecta > Lepidoptera > Geometridae > Agriopis > Agriopis aurantiaria. Next base: position 12,259,116 of record OU612001.1, on the reverse strand, counting down.
TTCGCTCTATGGTATACGACAAACCTCAAACAGCGTTAGAGCGCGCCATCTATTGGATAGAGTACGTAATCAAACACGGAGGTGCACGCCATCTACGTTCTCCCGCCGCCAACCTCTCGTGGACTGAATACTACCAAATGGACCTTGTATGTTTTCTGTTGCTAGTGTTGTTGGTTATGATGACCGTCATTGCCAGTGTTCTTTTTGTGTTGACGAAAAATTCCAAAAAGAAGAGTTTGTACAAAGTTACGCTGTTCGATAAGTAGAAGAAAGAAAGAAAGGGTGGAGGAAAGGGATGGCTGTAAGTGTTGCGTATTAGTTAGGGACTAATTGGAAAAGTATTTAGTGGCCCTTATGGTTTTATCTTTGACGATTGACATTAGAAAATCTTTGTATATGACGTCATTGGGGTTTTATTAGCATTATTAACAACGATTATAAGATTACAATTGGTAGATTGTACACCAGCTGCGCTAGAGTGAGATAAACTTAATTGTATATACCTAATAAATGGTTTCCCCCAAGTAATATAATTATTGAACTTTGTTATTTTATTTCTAATGAGGAAACTTAATTTTTTTTATTTACTTGACAGTGGAAAAATCATAAAGAAAAAAAAAAATTATTATTGCCTAAAATAATTTTTACTACCCACTTGAATATTCACTTATTGAATTTTGGAGTAATATGTGATGGAGTCACATTAATTGTTTTTCTATTCATTACACTTAGAAAATTGATTTTTCTAAAAAAGACAAACAATAAAACAATAGAAAAACAATTAGCTTAGATTGTTATTTTTTTTAATTCAAACTAGAATTTTTTTCATCTCTCTAAATCACGTGTTGGATAATGAAAACCCTGTTCTGTTTAAACCCATTTCAGAGTGATTGTGGTAAAAAAAACATTTATTAATATTTCATAAAAGATGTATCTTTTCATGAGCCAATAAAACAAGGTGTGGCATTTCGGGAGTGACACATGCCTACGTCACTTTCCACTTCACTGCAACAAACATAAAATAGGAAATAAATTAGTTAATATTCTATTAAATAAAATTCAAAAAGCATTTCTGTTTGTCATTTCGTTTTCAAGTTAAACAAGAATATAATACATTAATGAAAACCACATAGTTTTATCGGATACAATAAATATGTATACAATGATTTCATTTTCTGCTATATTTCAAATAGCATGGCACTTGACCGGTGGTTTGACAGTACGATAGAATGTAACGTGATTCGTAAATATTGAATGTGACGTCACAGAACTAAATTAAAGATTTACATTTTGTGGCGAAAACAGCTCCGCGTGATTGACGCAGTTGCCATGTACAAGTTTTGTTTTAAAATTTAAAGGTAGGGAAACGACACGCGAAAATTAGGACATATAAAGGATTAGGATGGTAGGATCAGAGGAGTGTAAAAAAGATAAATAAATAAAATGTATAGTTTTAGGTTAATCCTGAAATAAATGAATTTTGAATTTAAAAAATTAATAAATAATATGTCATTCAAGATGATAAAATCAGATAGAGAATGGTAGATAGAAAAAACAATTGCTACTGAGCAGAGATTGTATATTAGTAGGTAATGGAACACGGAGGGATATTAAGTCATCGTAAAAGGAGGCATGGTGATTTAAAGGACAGGAGAAATTGCATGGCAATTGACAATCACCACTGACAGATTAGTTTTCATAGCCGCCGCCGCCGTCAATCACGCGGAGCCAAAAACCCCCATACGGGCATGAAGAAAAAAAATGCCGTGCTATTTGAAAAGGACTATAGTAACACAACGTTGGTGTCGTAGGCTTGTGTCACTATACAATGCAGAGAAATAACTCAGTCCATAGTGTAGGCTTTTAACGATCAATTTATTTTCGAAACGCATTCGTCTCTTGGTTTATTCGTACGTCTATGGGTTTTAAACAGTCGCGTTAAAAGGATGGGGTTTTAGAAGTTTATAGCCGTTCAAGTACCATACTTTATCAATCGTCAAATTTGACAGTTGAGGTCGTCAAATTCGACAAAATGCCATTTGATCAGTACTCATCATCATCATCATCGTTTCAGCCGTAGGACGTACACTGCTGGACATAGGCGTCCCCCATCGATCTCCAAAAGGGCCTGTTGGAAGCGGCCTGCATCCAACGTTTCCCTACGGTCTCTTTTAGGTTATCTCACATCTTGTGCATTTGCTAGTGTCAAGTATTATAATGTTTTTAGGTTGTAGTTGTAGATCTAGATATCTTCAAACAAGTCATAGTTACAGTCAGAGTCAAGTAAAGATAGTCACAGTCAAGTCTAAGTCCGAGTTAAGTGAAGACTTTACTAGAGGCTTCTATGGAATTTTGGACACGACACGAAAAGACATGGTTCAACTCGTTACAACAGAAAATTATGCAACACCAACAATCCATGAATTAACCCTACAAATGTATGTACCTAAACCTCACTACATCACTGTTTTAAAGGTTATTTAAAAGCGCCGATTGTCAGGGTTTACCCTACTATATGGTTTTCAATTTCCAGAATATTTGTTACCTAGATAAAGTCTGGATTTAGGTGCAAGTGAAGTTTATGTTTATTTCTAACTGAAACTACAGCAAACTTTTCGCTAAAGAATCGAAAATAATATTTGAAGCAGACGAGAACAGTACCTGGAAATAAATAATTTACTACGTAGACAAGTGTTAAAATCGAACTGTATGGGTAATATCTAAACGATAAAGATTTCTTTTCTGTGAGTAAATTACTTACCAATTGTTTTTATTAAAATAATAATAAAGGTGAAGTCATGAGTCTTAATGTGACGATATAACTAACTAGATGCACCCCGCGGTTTCACCCGCGTGGATTACTCCTTATAACATCAGCTATCTGCCGGTGAAAGTTCCGTCAAAATAGGCCCAGCCGTTTTGGAATCCATAGGGAACACACATACATACACACATCGTCTTTTATATATAAGAGGAAGATTACTAGGTTTTAATTACAGGTGCAAAATGGTTCTCAGAGAGGTTTTTTATGGTAAATCGTAGACCGCATCATCGCTTAACATCAGGCGAGCAGACGATCCCGATTCTCACATGACTGATTTTTTGGTTTGATTTTAAGGTTTCCTTTAGTTTCACGAGCCAAAAGTTAACTAGACCAAACATTAGAATAAACAAGTCACAAAAACTAAAATTAATGTATTTAATCTATAACAAAGACTTGGATGGGGTTCATTAATTTAAAATCTTAACAATACTAACTGAAAGGGTTCCGTAGTATCGTAGATCCTTCGCAAAGATACAGGACATTAATCATTTGCTTTCGCCGAACGAAAATAGATAAAATAATGCATTTTCGAGGAGTTTTCGTTGAATAAAGATTGATGTTTGCGAAAAATATGTTTTGTAATTTACTAGGCGTGTTAATGCTTGAGAAATTGATTGATTTGGTTTAGTTCTAAATTTGTGAAACTCAGATAAGCGCTGTTGTAAGTAGATATATTATAATGTACATGCCACGTAACAATGATCTTATATCCACGTAATGGCAAAATTAGCGTAGGATGCCCTAAAACACAATGTCAATGATCGGAAGAGTTTGAGAGAGAGGAGTTTAAGTCTGAAGTTGACTTGGGAGAGGCCTATGTCCAGCAGTGAAGCGGCAATTTGAGTGTGCTTGTGCTGATGATTATTATTACAATGATGATGATGATGACATAACTTGCCTAATTATCTGTCTGTGGAAAAAGAGACACTATATTCTCGTTTTGTCGCACATAAAACTATAGACAACAATTTAACGCAACCCGCGTACTGGGCGTAGAAAAAAGCCCTGACATTGGGCTGACTCACCTTTACGAACTTACTTTTTAGGGTTTCGTACCCAAATGAGATAAACTAAGCCTACGCTGTTTGTTTGTCCGTCCGTCTGTCTGCCCTACCTTTTAACGTATCTTTCGAACCGTAGGTATATTATAGATAGCCAGTTGAAATTTTAACAGAATAATGTAGTTACCTACGGTGGATTTACGACAAACTTTTTAAGATTATTTTTTTAATTTGCCCTAATGGTAATACGAACAAGTGCCAAACTTGGCATGATTATAATACACACTCTTAAGTCAAACAATAAATAATGGCCAAGTGCGAGGCGGTGACCAATTTCTGTTAATTACCAAGTTAATCAACGTAGGGCGCGGTCGGTATACTTGGATGAGTCTGGGCGTAATGTTGTCTTTTTGCACTACTTTTTGTATTTTTTGATGGTACGGAACCCTCAGTGTACAAGTCTGAATCGCACTTAGCCAGTTCATTAGTACCATGGGGAAATGTTCACTCGTACTACAACAACCTGTAGTGAGTTCAAAAAATTCAGTTGCACACGGTAAAATTAATTCATAGAACTAAATTAACGATAAAACATAAATTTATGGACTAAACTAAAAGTATTTTCTTCAGTAAGTACCTGTTCAGTCACTAAATATTGCTGACAGAAACCCTCAAAACAGACTGATGCCAGTAATTACGTGTCAAACCACAAGAGAAAAAAAAAAATCTCTTTTCTGTCAAACAAAGGGATGTCAGTAAACGCACTACACTAGTCTATACGTATACGGTATACAAATGTAAATATACGTCGTATTTGCCCACGTATATGGCATGCCGATGGACGTATGTGAAAATTATACTATGGTATTAGAGGGCGCCAGTCGAGTTGCTATAGGAGGATTAGATGCTCAAGTTCTTTATACGGTAATACGGTATTTTATATATTAGAAACAGTGTAATGAACACAGAAAACGACATCGTTGCCAAAGCTGGTTAAATTGCTTCAAATTCCTTTACTAATCATTTTTAGGGTTCCGTACCCAAAGGGTGAAAACGGGACCCTATTACTAAACCTACGCCGTCTGTCTGTCTGTATATCGTGTCTGTCTGTATGTATTTCTGTCCTACCGTTTAACGGCTAAATCTTACCATTATAAATAGCTAACTAAAATTAAAAAAATTGTCCATTACCATGCTAAGCAAGGTATTCGGCCTAACTTAGACGATTTTATCATTCATCCCTCTGAACCGACATAAATATATTTATATATTTTACTAATATTGAAGTCGGTTTTTTTAATTTATTATTATTGAATTTTGTTGTGGTTCGGAACCCTCAGTGCGCGAGCCCGACTTGCATTTGGCCGATTTATTTTCATTCCATAGACACAAACTTTTTTCGTAAGCCGCTCGATATACCACAGACTGCAGTTCTTCTAGGTGTTGCCAACATACAAGTTAGTATTGTTTAATTTGAGTAACGTTTTTAAATAAGGTTGTGAGTTCCCAATATTATAAGACAATTTTATTCACCAATTATACACCAACCGTGTAAGTTAAAAACAATATTAGATGTCAAATCCTCCATCATTAACGAGAATATCTCTTAAGCCTGGTCATTAAACACGGATTTGAAGGGTCCAGGATAGAATAAAGATAGACCCGGTATAGAAGAGCCATATTGAGCACAGGTAATTAAAGTAACCATTCGAGGGTTAACACGATTTCTTAGTGGTTTCTAGTCTACTCTATTGCAAAGAGTGATGGTAGAAATAAGTCAAGATTAAGTAAGCTTAAGCTTAGTTTGTTTTCCTCACTTATAAAATAACATAGTTTGTAGACAGTACATTTTCTAGTGTAATATTTATCCTAGGACTACAGGTTTTTTTTAATAATATTAATTTAACTTAATCTGGAACAAAAAAAAATACTCCAATCCAAATTCCGGTGAAATTAAAAATAAACAACAAGTGATCCCCATTGATATAATAATATTATGTATAACTAGCCGTCCGCCCCGGCTTCGCACGGGTATTATTGGAGTTTTAGTAGGATCCCTATTTTTTTTAATATAACTAGCCTTATATACTAAATATATATAGTCTATGTCACCCGGGGATAGTGTAGCTTCCCAACAGTGAAAGAATTTTTCAAATCGGTTCAGTAGAGTCGGAGCTTATTCAATGCAAACAAACAAACAAATCTTTCCTCTTTATAATATTAGTATAGATATAGATAACTTATATTAGTCTCATATTTTGTTACTTCCAGCAAGCAAAATCAGCGAGAAGTGGTCCTGTTTCACGCCATCTTTTACCGTTAAGGCACCAGTAGTAGCCCCGTCCGCAATGAACTATTGTTCCCTACACAGAACTGGATTGTGGTTCCCTACATGGCGTCAAATATAGACGATATTTATGAGTACAATAACCTCCTTTCGGCGTGCTAGTCTATATGCGTGACCCTGTACAATAATTCGCGATAAGACCCGATAGTCATTTCAAACATGAGGATCTTCAGGTATGCTACTCCAGGTTATTAAAGTGCTACATTAATCATATATTCCAGAGGGACGTAAAATCAAGGCCCTGAAGCACTAGAATATAATTTACGACTCAGTCTGTTCGTGCACGATAGGAGGACACCAGTTAAACCTCGTTTAGGGACTAGTCGTACTTCCAGCGTGAAAAAACGTACCTTTTTTTTCGAGTGGCAATCTTCCAAAGGTACCCGGCTGCATTGGGGTGCTCGTTGTATCCCAATGCAGCCGGTTGTGGTTGAGAGCTAAAGCCGCCACCAGCCTTAGTGCTTGACAAGAGGGCTCCGGGATCTCCAGAGGCACGCACCGGAGCCCTCAGCAATGCGCTACCGCTCCTCTCGAGACAACCGTGTTATCTCAGCCGCTCCGTCCACGACAACGTTGGTCACGCAACGTTGTCGTTCTCTCCCGGGGTTCCCGAGCTCAGAGGTCCTCTTTTAGTAGCCTCTTACTACAGGCAGGGGGTACCGGTTTCATATTCAACTGCCCCGGCGCCAGTATGGCCGGCGTACTTAAGACATTCGGTGGTGTATGTGAATCCACCTACACGCAACTGGGCCAGTGTGGTTATGGCCCAATCGCCCTTTCAGGGTTAGGCTTAAGTCCAGCAATAGACTATCAGACGGCTGATTATGCTTATGCATATATACGGCATTTTATTTACATTCGCTCCTCGCTTGCAGTGTAGCGAGCGTCGGAAATTCGAAGTAAACCGATGATAAACTAGTTACGAGGCAGTACTGAGGTCCAGTTTGCAGTTTTAGTGAGTAATCTAACTCGCGAAAGGAATACTTAAATAAGGTTTCTACGGGTTCCACGGGCTGGTGCGGAATTTCAACAGAGCAGCACAAGCGACGCAAATATGCTAACCTCGGCAGTGGTTACATATTTGAGGCGTTTGGGGTCGAGATATTGTGCCTATAGGGATCGGGAGCTCACTTCATTTTCAAAAATCTTTCAGAGCGCCTGATTAATGTGACGCGTGCGTGACCAAAACGCTGGCTTGTTGCAGGCTCAACGCATAAGCATTGCCATTCAACGTGGTAATGCTGCCAGCATGCTAGGTACCCTGCTAACTGGTAGTGGGTTTGAGCATTTGGATTGTCTTTAGACCTTCAACGGTCTATGGGCAGTCTAACTGTATTTGTAGTGTTAGTATTAGCTTGTATTTTGTTTAGTTAATAAAGGCACTTGCCCTGCTAAATACGATAATATCAACATTATATACTTATCCTATACGTTAGCACATAAAGGCATGTTCATACTGACAGCTAATTAGTCGCATGATTGGATTGTCTTCCCCACTAATTGCCTGCAGTGATACGTAGGAAAGAATCAGACACCGTGAACGATGCTTTGAAATTGTTAAGCTGACCGATAAACAGTCATTGTGATGAGGACTTTTTATTTTGGGCATGTTTCAGCTTTTTCATACAATAATGAAATTCTGTATCTTTATCAATGCATTTCTTTGTTTGTTTTTATTATCTTAGAGGAACTTATGATCTTAATTAACGCAGAGTTAATAATGAGATAGAGACAAAGAGGCCATTTAAAAGTTTCTACTTATAACAACCATTTTTTTAGGGTTCCGTACCTCAAAAGGAAAAAACGGAACCCTTATAGGATCACTTCGTTGTCCGTCTGTGTGTCCGTCTGTCAAGACCCTTTTTCTCAAGAACGCGTAAAAGTATCAAGTTGAAATTTATACTGAATACTTGGATATACGGTTTCTTTCGGCTGTAAAAAAATAAAAGTTGTAAGTCAACGCAATCAAAAGATATGAACGTTTATGTCGCATATTTTGCGATTTAATTAGCTGTTGACGCGTACGTCTACCTAGGACCACAGATCTACTACCTATAGATTTTCAATGAGCGTGGCTAGCTCAGTGCCTCTCGCTTCAACAAGGTGTGTTGCCACATTAAAATGATTTGCTATAAGTTAGGGTAATTTACCTACTATGATGGGTGTGAATCTTCAATGAGTATTTTGGAAACAATACTACCTTTTAAATATTTATATTTTATACACTATCTGCTGCAACCCGCGGAGCTACCTGCAATTTTCTGGGAAGAAAAGTACGTTGTCTGTCCTCATGACACACCCCTATCGTCCTGACAAAATTTGACTTAGCCCATGATCTAAGAAAACAAGGTCTAGCAATTTGAGAGTGGTCCCGCAATGACGTCACTGTCCAGTTGCCACTTTATTCAATCAGATGTTACGTGGTGTATCGTCATCTCTCTCGAACCTGTTGTAAATTGACATCATGACACGCCCACGTAAAAATTTTTTCTCGGATTGCTATACCTGGCGGAGTATATTATTATACCATGACTTAGCCATTTCCTCGTAAAAACAGACAGAAAGTTACTTGCGTTTTTATTATAATTATTTGTTAGGATTAGAATATAGTACTAGAAAAAAGGTTGTAAAGTAACCATAGCATGATTTTTTATAATTAATAAAATATAATAAAAAAGTCAGAGTTAAAACGGAACGGGGGTCCCTCATGCAACAAACGTTAAACGTATTTTTGGATTTGTTCTAGTGTAAAAACGGTAATCCGTACAAGCGTCAAATTTAGCGGATTATAGTGAACATAAGTAAAACAACAAATAATAAACACTGGCCAAGTGCGAGTCAGTGACAAATTTCTGTTTACCACTAAGCTAAGCAACGTCGGGCGCGGTCGGTACTTGGATGGGTGAGAGCCTGGGCGTGATGTTGTCTTTTTGCACAACTTTTTGTATTTTGTGATTGTAAAGAACTCTCAGCGCGCGAGCCTGACTCGCGCTTGGTTAGTTTAGTTTTTTCATGAATGGAATTATGTATAATATTCCAAATAATTAGATAAATAGACTCTTTAATGTTTACAGTACAAATTTCACGAACAGCGCGTAGCTTTTTGAATCGGTTCGCCGAAATCGCCTTTTGCTTTTCTAGCTTCATAACTGTGGCCTCATTAATATATATTTAATATTAACATTCACCATATTCATATGGGCATAAAAGGGTCGGTATTTTGCACTTCTTGCAATGTGCCAGCTTTTTTCAGCAATGTGACAGGATCAGTTGGAAACCTGCAGAACGAATAATTTATGTTAGTTGCGGTGGGTAATTTCTTTCATAAACTGGCAACATTCATAATTTATTTTCTAAGTAAATAATTTGTTAAAATTCATAGAATTAGACCACAAATCGACCTAAAAACTGACTAATTATGAATAAAATATTTGCGAATTGATATCCTGAATTTATTTAGGTGATCGTTACAAGCTTTATATGTTTACTTACGTGTGAAAAGATATTTCATCGTATTTTCGCTCACTGCGCTTCTTGCAGCCCAAAATGCTACAACCAACCATTGTAAAATATCTTTTACAATTATTTCTCAGGGGAAACACGCATTTATCACATTAAATCACCAAAAAAAGGCAATAAATATAATTCAGACCCGTTTTGTTTGTCACTGATTATTACAGATTTTGACACTTGAGGTACCAAAAACAGGTCACGCCGATAAGGACAACAAAATCTATTTATGTCCTTTTCGTACTTGTGCTGAGCCATATCAAGTTGTCTCTTTCACTAAAATATATTGCCGATCTGGTTGTGTATATCTGTGCCTAGGACAAACAGTCGAACTAGGTAGGTCCAACTTCAAGAAAGAGGTCAATCGGCGAATCCAACTCGGCTGGGCAGCGTTCGGTAAACTTCGCAACGTCTTCGTGCCTTAAGACGAAAGTCAACGACCAGTGTGTGTTACCAGTGACGACATACGGCACTGAAACGTAGTCTCTCACTATGGGCCTCATAAGCAAGCTCAAAGTCGCACAACGAGTCGCGCAAACTCAACCCTTGAGGCAGTATCTCAATGGGGTGCTGCTAATTTGGTTGAATTTAATGCGACAAAGACTCAGGCTTGTGCATTCTCTACTAAACGGACCTTAATCTCGGCCACTCCAATATTTCAAGGAGTGCCAGTTCCGTATAATGATCAGTTAGAAATCCTCGGGCTACAAATATCGTCTTCTCTAAACTTCGGTCGCTTTATTGAGTCGAGAGCCAAAACTGCTGCAAAAAAACTTGGTATTCTATCCAAGGTTAGGCAGTATTTTACATCTGCCCAACTGCTTAACCTTTACCAAGCGCAAGTGCGGTCCTGCTTGGAATACTGCAGTCACTTGTGGGACGGCTCTGCTAAATACCAGCTCGAAGCATTGGACTCGGTAGAGAGACGCGCCATTCGTCTAATTAATAACGAAGCGCTGGTTAAAGGGAAGATGCCGCATAGCCTCCTGCACAGGCGGAAGGTGGCTTGTCTGTCCATTTTTTATCGCGTTCATTTTGGAGAATGTGCACAAGAGTTGTTCAAGCTGATCCCGTCAACCAATTTTCGCCATAGGTCGTCGAGGCGGACATTCCATCCTTACGTCGTGAACTTTGGTAAAGTCCGCACGCAGCGTTTTCAAAATTCCTTCCTAATACGAACTGCACAGGAATGGAATGCGCTTCCTGCCTCGGTGTTCCCGACAAAGTACAACCTGGGTCTCTTCAAGACAAGAGTGAATAGGCACCTCATGGGCAAGCGTGCTCCATCTTAGACTGCATCGTCGCTTACCATCAGGTGAGTTGTGGTCAAACGCTTGCCCATTTCATCATAAAAAAAAAAAAAAAAAACGAGCTATGGAGAAGGCTATGCTCGGGGTTTCTCTACGAGATCGAATCCGAAATGAGGAGATCCGTAGACGAACGAAAGTCACCGACATAGCCCATCGGATTAGCAAGTTGAAATGGCAGTGGGCAGAGCACATATCACGCAGAACAGATGGCCGATGGGGCCGAAAGGTTCTGGAATGGAGACCACGGACCAGTAAGCGCAGCGTAGGACGTCCACCCACAAGATGGACAGGCGACCTAAAAGAGACCGCAGGGAAACGCTGGATGCAGGCCGCTTCCAACCGGGCCTTTTGAAGATCGATGGAGGAGGCCTATGTCCAGCAGTGGACGTCCTACGGCTGAAATGATGATGATGATGATTTAGTCCGCGTAGGTAACTACGACAGAAATGGATTTTCATACTAACTTTGCCAGCCGCTGCTTGCGTGTATTTGACCAGGTTTAAGCAATTCTGTAAACTAAACTTTCGTAGTTGCGTAGTTCGGTAAACTACGCAACGTCTTCTCGTCCAAAATACCTCAGTGCCTTAAGACGAAAGTCTTCAACCAGTGTGTGTTACCAGTGATGACATACGGCACTGAAACGTGGTCTCTCACTATGGGCCTCATAAGCAAGCTCAAAGTCGCACAACGAGCTATGGAGAGGGCTATGCTCGGGGTTTCTCTACGAGATCGAATCCGAAATGAGGAGATCCGTAGACGAACGAAAGTCACCGACATAGCCCACCGGATTAGTAAGTTGAAATGGCAGTGGGCAGGGCACATATCACGCAGAACAGATGGCCGATGGGGCCGAAAGGTTCTGGAATGGAGACCACGGACTGGTAAGCGCAGCGTAGGACGTCCACCCACAAGATGGACAGACGACCTAAAAGAGACCGCAGGGAAACGCTGGATGCAGGCCGCTTCCAACCGGCCCTTTTGGAGATCGATGGGGGAGGCCTATGTCCAGCAGTGGACGTCCTACGGCTGAAATGATGAAGCAATTCTGCAGTGCAAGTACCGTTCTTTATCGATCGTCAAATTTGACAGTTGAGATTGTAAATTTCGATAAAATGTCAATTCAGTACTCGCTATGATCCATTCTATGGTATTTGATCGAATTTGACGATCGATAAAGAACGCTACTTGCAGTTTGCACTGCTGTTTAGATGATGAGAAAAGTTGCACGACCCCGCAATCCGTATCTCGGTTCACGTTCACGTGATTTTCAGAACTGCGCTGTTTCAGCGCTAATTCGAGCCCGCGTTAACCGTTAGCCATAAGGCCCCTGTACAGCAATTTAAATGTATCTCAAGGAAGATTGTCAAAATAATGAACGAATTTGCAAGCATATGAGAAAAATAAATAAACTACTTTTCGTACTATTTCCTAGGGAGACTATACTAACAATAAGTTAGAAAAATTAATGCGATTCTAGCCCTCCGCTCAGACAATAAGATATCCCAGTAAGTTATACGAGTATCAGAGTAACACCTCCGGGCGAGGTATGAGATTGAGAAACGCTCGAGTCAGATAAGTCAACTGCATTTCAGCTCGGAGGCAAACGGCTATCTTTCTTTGTCGTATAGTTACCTGAAGGTATTACTAGGGTTTTAGAGAATACAAACTCGATGAGAACTCGCTCGAAAACGCAACGACGGACCTGTGAGCTGGTACATTATCTCGATGGAACCAATAAATTTTTGCTAGATTGCCTCTCCATGGGTGTTCCCCGATAGTTACAATCTGGGTGTCTTCAAATCACGAGTGAATCGGTTTCTTCTAGGCAAGCGTGCTCCACCATAGACCGCATCATCGCTTTACACCAGGGAAGTAGGTGGTCAAACGCAAGCCTAATAAATATAAAAAAATAGAAACTCGTTAATTTCGTAAATTTTTTTTTTATTTGTTCTGCATACAAAGAGCCCTTAACAATAGCTCCATAGTTGAGATATTCTATCACTACCACCCTTTTGTTATCCCAGAAAAGAGAACCCATGATTTTTCCGACGAAATCGTCTCTATGTTCCACGATATTTCCATCAATAATAATGTGATACGGTTATATATATTATAAGACTGTTCAATAGGAAATGCTCCCATAATCTATACTAATATTATAAAGAGGAAAGATTTGATTGTTTGTTTGTTTGTTTGCATTGAATAGGCTCCGAAACTACGGAACCGATTTGAAAAATTCTTTCACTGTTGGGAAGCTACACTATCCCCGGTTAACATGGGCTATATTATATTTTCAAAAAAATAGGGATCATTACTAAAACTCCAATAATGGAACCCAAGGTGTAAAAAAATAAGATTTACAATTTTGACTTTGCGTGTTTGACAGTTCTAAGACAGGACAACGTCTGTCAGGTCTGCTAGTACATTATATTAAGATATACTCGTACATACGTTTTGTGATTGTGGTAGCTGAGCAAATAGTAGAGGTTCTCTCAAATCCAGATGCAGGCGAAACATGCATTATGTATAACTTTTTACAAAGCAGTCAGAAATGCAATTTGATACAAAGTATCAAGTTTAATGTGATCTGCGATTATAATAAGCAGTGAATCTTTTTGAAGGCGAAATACTATGACTTATTTCTTCTATATGACAATTATTGTGTGATATTTAATATTTAATTTACATAATTGAACATGAATTTAACTAATGTAATTGGTCTTAACCGTTTTAGTTAATAAACAATAATAATAATAAGTCATATTATTAAAAAAACGCGTTTGACCGTGTGGCCATCTTGATGTATTTTTTTTTTTTAAATAAATAATAAGCTTGCCCTTGACCGCCAACTCGCCTGATGTTAAGCGATGATGCGGTCTACGGTGGAGCACGCTTGCTTAGAAGAAACCGATTCACTCGTGATTTGAAGACGCCCAGATTGTAACTATCGGGGAACACCCATTCAGGCAGCGCATTCCACAGACTAGCAGTGTGGTGTGGTGTGGTGTGTATAATGTTATGTGGTTTACGATGAAACACGCTTGAAAGAAACCAAATGAATAATACTTACGAAATAAATACCAGAGTATCGGTTTGCACAATGAAAATGGAATCAAAGCGCTTTGTTCGTGCTTTTGGAGCTTTGTTACCACGAAAAATGCTTAATTGGTCGGTAACAAACCTAAGATGCCTGAGATTCAATTTTCTAATATCTACATCATGGGGTTCTTCAACAGGACTGTAATTAAAGTCCAATAATATGTTTATTCTTCTAAAGTACAGGATTAAACGGCATCTTTTTTTTCCACCTTGTATAAGTGTCCTTACTGTCTCTAATAATGGTTTCCACCCTGTATATCTAAATGTCTTTACTGTAGTATATTTATATAGGGTAGTCAGTAAGCAGCTTGACTACCCACATTATTATAGTTAATAAAGCCAGTGTTCAACCAACTAGCGTGTGTTTCACTTCATTTACTGTCTCTAATAATTGTTTCTACCTTTTTATCTAAGTGCGTTTAATGTCTCTACTAATGTTTCCATTCTGTAGATGTAAGGGGTTTACAAATGATGCTAAGCTAAATTAATCAAAAACCACTTACCTAAATAGAATCGATTAGACAATCGAACACTTACTTACCTTTTACTATGGTACATCATTTTCGCCATAGTGGTTGTTAATGACAGTAGTGTTTTACGTAGAACGCCTTCTGTCCTTATCTGCCCACTTTTATAAGAATCAAATCGTACCAAGACATGTTCGTACCATACAAAATGATTAAAGAAAATGATACAATAACTGCATTTTATAAACTTGTACACCTAATTACTGGGTTAGATTTCGGTTTCTTAACCTTTAAATCTTTAAAAGTAAAGTTGTTTGTGAATGGTTTTGTATTTTTAACAATTGCGGTTTTGAGTGCTGCATGTATACGTCAGACGTATTACGACGAAGATGCAATTACTTTTTATCGTTACATCTCATATTTTGTACAAAGTCTCTTGTATATTTTCATTTTTATGGTAATGGATAGAGATGTCACCATGACGGGATGCATGACAGCGTTTCAATATGTCGATACAATGTTAAAATTTGATAAAACAGCTGATTATCAAAGATTGCATTTGATGATTATACTTATAAGTATAATTTTTAGAATATTGATCTCGTTGGTCGTGTGTTTTCAAAAAACTTGCTTGTCAGGAGTATGGAAGAATGTGTTCTTTTTTTGGATTTTTCAAGTGCATGATTTAGTTGGAATTACGAATGCATTTGCATTTTACTTAATTAAATGCCGCCTAGTTAGGTTGGCTCAGCAACTGGATGCTTCTAATATGCTTATACATGCATCCCTTCGTATATATAGAGAAATTTGCGAAGTTGCACTGAAGATTAAGAAAGCATATGATCCTGTGGTGAGTGTTTTGTTTTAATACGGTAATCGTAGTTTTCTCATAGTGGAAATTCAAAAGTGCCTACTATAAGCCGGTTATAAAGTTTATTTTAGAACATTTTTTTTTTCATAACAAACTGAAACAGAGACATGTAGTTATGTTTTATGTGGTAATATTTGAGAAGTTAAATTATCTTTCTTTATAATTTTGTAAGTGCTATTATATACAACTTATCGATGAAACTATTACCACTAAATGTATTCAGAGAAAGTAAAAAAAATATATGTGTAGTTTTATAAACTGAGTTCAATTTATAAAACTACACTAATCTAATAGACCTCTGCCCGCAAACATCGTTCCCAAAATTCTGGCCACGTTGCCGCGTTGGAATGCAATACCGACGCGTTGTTCATGGTATCGGCTGGCATTTTGGTCATGGGACGCTTCAACCAGAAAAAAAAAAGAAAAAAAATCTTCGTCAAAAATATTTTAGCGCCTAGCCCCCACAGTCTTAGTTTCTACACCAAAAGGCTTAAATGTATACCACACTAGCTGAATCCCGCGGTTTCACCTACATAGTGATGAAAAATGGTGATGATGATGATGAAAATGTTGAAATGATGATGATGATTTTCGGGAAAAAAAGTAGCCTTTGTGTTAATCCAGTGTATAAGCTAACTCCATACTAAATTTCATCTAAATCGGTTGAGTAGTTTCGGCGTTGAGTCCAGCCAAACATACACACTTTCGCATTTATAATATTAGTATAATGATATGATATGATATCTAGGCTACTATATTTGCGCCTTTGGAAGCCTTCAGAGGATTCAGCTGTCGCACCGGCCTTATTTTGCGTACCGAGAAAATGAGACGGCGCAAAGGTATCAACGCAAGTAGCGTCCCATACTAAAGGCCGCCCCATCTTCCACGTTTACTACTTATTACTATTGCTACGTAAAAGACCGTTCGACTCGAGTACGGTCACCCAGTTAACGGTGTTCAAATCCCGGGGGTTGATGTAGAAGCTGGCGTGGCAGGGTCCTGCGCTCCTTGTGCAAGAAAATCCGTAGTAACCGAGCTGGTCGATAGCACTGCCACACTGGCAGTGTGAAGCACATCACGATGCACCCATGCAAAGAGAAGTTGCGATGAATGAACTATGAAACAATGTTTAGGTTTAACATGACTTCCTATAAAGTTCATGTTTTTAGGAGGTGTTTTCTATTTAAACTGGTTTAGATAAATTATTATAACACCGGCTTGCACTCACGATTATGTTTCTATCGGTCGAGACGATACGACCGACGATACGTTTGTTTTCGTATTTTTTTTTTTGGGACACTTGCACAGACGCTCATATTTTGACCCCAAACTAAGCAAAGCTTGTACTATGGCTGCTGGAGAATGATTGATGATGATTTAAATAGATATTAAAACCCAGATATAGAACAAACACAAATGTTCTTCACATGAAAGTTTGTCCTAGGTGCGAATCGAACCCACGCCCCCAAGCACAGAAGGCAGTACACTACCAACTAGACCACCGGGGCAGTCATCGTCAAATGTGTATGGCTTTGCTAAAATCTACACTATCCCAGGGCCCCGATTCTACTAAACAAATTGTTTTAAAATTGTAATTATTTAAATTTAAATTTTTAAATAATCTCCTCAAAATTGAGATTTAAATATTATTTATATTAGAAAAATACTACCTAATATTACAACTATATAATTTTGCTCTTATTGTTTATTTAACTTTAATTAGTAAATTATAATACGTATGCAATCTTTTTATTTATTTTCATAAGTGTAATGAATTACGATATTATCATTTCTTTTCATAGTATTTTGGTACGAAGGATATTTGGTGTATTTTTATTTAAATTGAATGATAGGCTTGCGTTTGACCACCATCTTCCTTAACGTTCGTTAAGCTTCTTTACTGTCTACGAATGAAAACGCTTGCCTAGAAAAAATCGATTCACTCGATAAATAGTCATTGTATTGTGTAATTCATTATCATAAGTACATACTAGTAAAATTCCCGGTCATCCGGTTATAATTTTGATTGATTGGAAATTTTTACTATTGGTAATTTATTATTAAAGATAAAGATAATTTATTTGCACAAAACACAAGTAAATCATACACACATTTAAATACGCATGGACAATAGGTGGGTTAAAATATTTGTCACTTTGTATCATGTTTTGCCTAGTTTGTAAGCGTACAAATCTAGAGAGACTATTGGATATTAATTTTTACTTTTGGTCTTTTCTTTTTTTTTTCGTATAAATCTTTTTTTGTCTTGTGTAATGAACGTAGCTTTTTATTTTACAGTTCAGAGTTACTTTACTTTTCAACACTCTTCATGATTTAGTATTCATTTATGTCAAGATGAAGAAAATGATAGCGGGAAGCGTAAAGGTAATAAATTTAATTTACATTATGTATACATATATATATACATATAATCAATATACAGTGTTACTTTCAAATATTAATTATCTAAAACACTGTTTTAAATATCCAAATAATATATATACATTTATCTGTTTTCTGTTTTATTTGTGTGTTGTTTGTAATATCCCGTAAATAATCATATAACTTTATTAATTATCTAGCTCTTACAGGCGGCTTTAGTTATATAACTTTTCACGAAACTAAATACATTAAATAGTGTTTTTAAAGATTTTGATGTGCTTTAAAGAAACTTCAAACCATTGCATATTGTGAATGCAAGAGTTATCTCCACAGAAAAGAGAAGTAGATAGAACGGAAAAGAGAAGGAACATCTGTTACCAGGCATACGAGTGAACATTCTTATTTACGTCAACGCGTTGAACTCCGTATCACAATTGCTAACTGATTTTGAACGCGTAGCTGCTCCATCGAATTTATTCCACAATGCATTCTTGCGCTGTAATTACGTGTCGCCTAGCTAGCAAAGATTTTATTTAAAAAAAAGGAAGCATATCCTATCACCGGTATGTCTAAAATGTTTATAATTTTATTATTTCACCGTGTTTTAATTACAAAGCTGTTGACAAGCCGTTGACAATAATAGTGGTTACCATTATTTTATCGATATCGATACATTTAGATTTTTCTTATAGTACTAACAGACGTATGGACCAAGTCCGTCTCGTCTATTAGCACTATTACATTTCCCGTAATTTTCTATTGTATTAATAGACATTGAGTTTATTACAGTTTTCCAGGCAATCCGTCTACTAGGCAAAAATGGATTGATGCAACAGGAAGACGTGATTGGATTCCTACTAAACAAGCACAATTTGTTCAAAAAAAATTTTGGACATATATGTATCACGACAAATAAAAGATACTTGAAGCCATTAGCAATATCACAAAAATAAATTATTTATTTACATTCAGTGATTAAAAATTAAATCATATCACCAACACCAACGTCTTCATACTACTCTCAGACAAACTCATTTGAATCTCCAAAGAGACTTAAAATAGCTTCACCTGCCTGTTCAAATTCTTCGACTCCCAAGAAAACGCAAACTAAAGGAAGTTATAAAGTTATAAATTATTTTTCTTTATAGATATTTGTGATGCACATTTGAGACTTCCGTAAAGTGACGCCTGATTCAATCAACTAACTTTGATATTCATTATTGATAATTTTATTCAATAAAAAACCTAGCCAGCTTCAATTGCGATCCCGAAACTTTAAACTCCACTTTTTAAAATATCCCGGTTGTTCACTATTTAGTTGTATGATTACGGAATATTTACACATTATTTATAACGTTTTTGAGTCATTTCCTGTGCCGAAACATTAGGAACTCCATATCCACAACATAATCACGGTAAATAAGTCGTTAATAATCATACAACTGTACTAAAACTCCACGTTTTTAAATAAGTCACACCCACGATTCCATAATATTTAATGGTATAGACAGACGGACAGACTTAGTAAGTTAGTAGACTTAGACTCGTAGGCTTAGTAATAGGGTTCCGTTTTTACCCTTTGGGTACGAAACCCTAAAAAGTTAAAACGAAAGAGGCTTCCCCATACAGCAAACGTATTTTAACGTATTTTTGTATTAGATCTAATGTATATGTAATGTAGTGTAACGATAATACGTACAAGCGTAATAATTGGCATGAATATAGTACACAGACACACTCTAACTAAAGTATAACAAAAAATAATAAATAATGATCAAATGCGAGTCAGTGACAAATTTCTGTTCATACGAACTAAGCAAGTCAATCTTGCAATTTTTTTTAATCGACTAGTGGAATTCCTACCGTCTAATATGCTAAAGTATATAATAGGCATGTGTCCTAATGTTTAATTTGTTACAATTAACCGGCTTAGCGATGAATATAACTAAATAAATTACACATAGGTACTGATAAAATAAATGAAATTGGCTGATAAATCTCTGAGATATGAGTGTTTAAAGTTTTAGGTGGGGATAGAGAGGGGATGCTCTATTCATTTCTCCCAAAGCGTGTGTTAGTACAGCATTTGTATGGCGCTCCTGAGGTGTGACGTCACGGCTCAGTATAGTGCGCTCTCTGTCTAGCACGAAATTAAAATGTTTATATCTCATTTATGTTTGAACTAATTTTTATTTTGTTTTCGATGATGTGCTCTATTTATGATCAGCTTTTTTATGAGGTAATAAAAAAAAATTGTCATCATGCCTATTAAGATTATCGATAAAATCAAAACTGCACACAAAACTTTCCCATCACTAGCTGTGATACCACATTCTAAATTTTAGGATGAGGTTTTTTTTTTAATGGCTCCTCACGAAAATAGCATTTAACCGTATCAAGTAATATATTTATTTTTCTACTCTAAACATAGCCTACGTCAATATCATGGTCAAATCATGACCTAGTAAGGTCATGGAAACTTTTTAATCAAGTTTCTATGGAGTTTTGGGGCAAAACAAAAAAATCACATTTGCAACTTCCCATTGTTTGCCTACACTCACGCAAACCTACGAATTTGCCTTAATCTTATTTAACGGATAATAATTCAATATTATTACACAAGCACATGCATTAATACACTAGTTTTGTTAAATAAAAAAAGCAAAATCGATGAAAAACTCTTAGCTAAATTATTTTAACCCTCGTGCTTATCGTGCAGTTTAATTTGGAACTATTTTAACTATGTCGTAGATAAATTTACGTTAAGGACTATTGAACTCGTACTAGTTTTTTGAACTGCACAAAAATCGTGCAGTTTTTATGGAATAGCAGCATTTACCGAAATAATTGCGCAAAATGCACAGGGAACTGAACCGTATTGCACCACGAGAAGGTCAGTTTTAAACTTTAACAAAATGGCGTTCATAACCTTTTGGATTAATAATAATCTTGACGAATTATTGCATTCCTTCCTATGTAGTTATATTATGACGTTTCGTTTACATGTGTGCAACTGGCTACAACGGATTTCTTGCAAAAATGCCTTGACAGCCGTTCTATTTTAAACGAAAATTTTTTCTCTTCTGTGGTTATCTCCATCTTGCGGTTAGGATTAAGCTGTCTTACTTTTTTGGGACCGCCTGAGTTTTTTTACTTTTTTTGAGAGATGTCGTTAGAGTAACCTATTCAAATAGTTTTGTTTTGTGTTTACTACAGTTGTTAAGTAATATTGTGTTACTTTTTTATATTCATCATCATCATCATTTCAGCCGTAGGACGTCCACTGCTGGACATAAGCCCCCATCGATCTCCAAAAGGGCCGGTTGGAAGCGGCCTGCATCCAGCGTTTCCCTGCGGTCTCTTTTAGGTCGTCTGTCCATCTTGCGGGTGGACGTCCTACGCTGTGCTTACCGTTCCGTGGTCTCCATTCCAGAACCTATATATTCCTTTTTTATATTTCTATTATATAATTACCTATAAATTTTAGAACGTGTAACAAAAAAGTATGGTAATTCTGAAACCCTTCAGTATTACTATCACCTTTTTGTAACACGTTATATATAAAAATATATAATGTATATTACATGTAATCTATAACAGCAAATTCTTTATTGTTCTTTTTTTTTTAGATTACGGTTTGGTCCATGATAGGTGAATTTATTTTGCTGTTAGCATCTATTATGATGACTTTTGCGCCAGCAGTACAAGCTGGGCTTTTATCGTCAGAAACAGAAGAATTAAAAATAATTCTTCACGATAAGCTGATTGACGAAAGAGGTAATTTGTATGACATATTTTTACATAAAGGGTACATTTATTTAGGCTGGCAAAGCATTGATAATACCGCTGGTGTTACAGGTATTCATAGACAGCAATTACCGCTCACTATCAGAGGGACAGCACGTTGATTGCCGCTCTTTTTATAAAAAAATAATATATAAAATAGTCAATTAAATATAAGAAATATTTAAGGTGATATACCAATTTTATAATTTTCTATGTCGTTTTTTATCATTAGGTTTTACTGGGGTATACAAAGTCCTTGAGTTTTACTTATTTTGTAGCGACGAAACTAAACTTTTTACTTTTGACTTACTGTGACAATATAATTATGTTCTAGGATCAGCTCTTACACAAAATAAAACTAATCTATTTTTTGCAGATAAAACAAAAGTTAGCGATCTAAAAAAGTTTATCAACTACATCAAAGCCCGTCCGTTGAAGTTCTCCTCTTGGAAAGTCATACCACTAGATGCCAATCTTCCAGGGATAGTCTTGAACCTTAGCATCTCATATCTCATTATTGTTATACAGCTTACTCATGTCTATTAATATGACTATTACTTTGTAAATGGATTTAATACTTTTTTTTTATTTTATTTTTATTATACAAACTGACGTGGTTTTCACACATTTTATTTATATTACACGGGAATTACTCACCTTGAAAAAGACTGCCTAATGCGGTTGAAACTATAGTCGGAGTGACCGGCTTAATCTTACGTGAGTAATTCCCATGTAATATAAATAAAATGGATTTAATACTGTTAGTTTGTACAATAACATTAGTTACAACCTTTGTCAGTTAGACTGGCAATCGAGGTCAATATAATATTATTTAAGTAAGTGTTATATTGGAATGGGGCAATGTAGTTTCCACTTCTAAATAAAACACAATTAAAGTACATTACCTAATTAAGAAATACTAAAACCTAGCTTTATTGAAATTCTTCTTATCGACCCAATGTATAGTGAATGGATTCATTGTAAGTTTCAGAATTCAGCCACTCCCATGAAGGTACTCTCCCTGACCTTATGTAGGTCATCCAGAGTGCAGTGTGTTAAGACAAAGGTCTATAGTCAGTGTGCCCTACCTGTTATGACCACGGTGCCCAGACGTGGCTACTCACGGAAAAGGTGGCCCACAAGTCTAAAGTCGCTCAGCGTACTATGGAGAGAGCTATGCTCGGAGTTTCTATACAGGACATCGGAACGAAGTGATTCGATATAGAACCAATGTTACCGACATCGTCATCATCAGCCAGAAGACGTGTTGACGTGTTGATTTGTAGATATATAACCAACAAATGTTATAATTATTGTCTCCAAAATGTGTTAATGTTGTTCTGACGTTCAAAAGTGTACGGTGGTGTATCAATTTTAGGAATAAATGAATTTGAATGAATTTGAATTTGACGTCCAGTGCTGAACATAAGCCTCCCCCTTTAACCTCCACACTGAACGACAGCCTGCCTTTTGCATTCACTGGATGCCGGCGACTCTCATAATGTCGTCGTTACCGACATAGCTCAAAGGATTAGTAAGCTAAAGTGTGGCAGTGGGCCGGCCACATTGCCCGAAGAACCGATAACCGATGGAGTAGACGAGTTCTGGAGTAGGGACCACGTTTACGCAAACGTAGTGGAGGACAAAGAGTACCTTTTATTGGAGGATACCCAGTGGCCAGCTGGAGTGACGACCTGCTTAAAACGGCGGATAAAAATTTGATGCTAAGAACTGCCGACCGAGCTCAGTGGCGTGCATTTAGGTGAGGCCTTTGTCTAGCAGTGTACAGCTAAAGGCTGACGATGATGCTGATAATGATGATGATGAAGATGAATGCAGGTTGTAGGGCAAGCTGCACACTTCATCATTTTAAGACATTTCCATATCACACGACAATTAGGCATTCGGTATCGGAGCTTTTCATATAACGCCACTTTTCATGTAAGGAATCCCGACTACGGCTCACTTAGGATGACAGACTAGGTAAGGCTACGTAATAGAGACTACATAAATAAATAAAAATAATTCGGGACATTTTTGCACACACGGTCATCTGACCCCAAACTAAGCAAAGCTTGTGATATGGCTGCCAGAGACTGATATACATACATATGTAAAGTAAATAATCATATAACTTTAGTGAACAACCGTGATAGTTTAAAACAGTGTTATACATATGTAGTTCTTAAATACAAATTTAAATAGATATTAACAACCAGATATAGAATAAACACAAAATTAAGTGTTTATCACATAAATGTTTGTCCTACGTGGGAATCGAACCCACGCCCTAAGGCTCAGAAGGTAGGTTCACTACCAACTGGACCAACGGCTATCACCAACCAGACTAGACCAACGAGACTCTTTGCTTAGGACCGAAGTCAATTCAGGGTTTTCCTAGTAGACCATGGTTTTTATGGCCTTGAAGGAAACTAACTAACGCAGCGTAGGTAGGCCTCCCACTAGATGGACCGACGACATTGTGAGAGTCGGGGCAGTCATCCAGTGGATGCAGATGGCAGGCTATCACTCAGTGTGGAGGTCAAAGGGGGAGGCCTATGTTCAGCAGTGAACGTCTTCTGGCTGGTGAAGATGAAAGATAAAATAGCAAAAAACAATCCACAGATCTTACATTCTACTTTTGAAACCATTAGGTGAATTGGCCTTATATTGTCATTAAACCGTTCTAGGTAAGTATGTATTTGTTCGAGCGATTTGTAATGAGGTCTAGTCATCACCATTTCATTAAAGACAAAGATAACTAATGATCAAATTCTGTGACATAAATTTCGATGTTAGTATCAAATTTTATCAGTATAAGACAAGGAGTTAACCTTTGGATTGGTTGTCACCATAAACCAAAACATTCAAAGAAGCTAGCTAGCTAATTGTGAAATCAAACCTGTCAAAAATCAGCATTAAATCTAGCATATTTGGAGTATTCATTATTACGAGTGACGATGATTTTGTATCGATTGGCTTTACAACGGTATGTATTTGTTTCACTAAATAATACGTATTAGTTTATTTATTTATTTACTTATTAACTAAACAAAATACAAAACTTAAACTATTTGGCCTATTATAAAAAACAATTGGACTGCCCATAGACCAATATCTAAAGACAATCCATATGCTCAATCCCAATAGCAAGTTGGCAGTGTACCCAGCATGCTGGCGGAATTATCAGGCTGAATGGAAGTGTTTATGCAAGACTATTTGACTCGTTTGGCGTTAAGACATTAGGCCCTAGGGGATTGAGAGCTTTCCAAAAATATATCGGAACGCCCGGTTGATGCGACGCATAAGCAAAATAATTTAGCTCAATGTTGCCATACAGCGTAATAATACCACCAGCATGTCCAGCATGCTGGGTGCGATGCCAACTGGTAGTGGCCTTGATTGAATATTTTGATTATCTTTAAATATATAATGGTTTAAGTTTAAGGGCAATCCAACTGTTTTGTATAACAAACTGATTTATATTTTGTTTCGTTAAAAGGCACTTGCCCTTTAAATAATCAAATATATTGATTATACAATTGAATATAGGTATCTCTTATAAGTATATATGTATTTATTTTGGTCTATATATTAACATTTAATATTACATATTATGTCACAAACTAATTCAAATTACGTAAACTCACGTCAAATTAGATAACCCACCCCGCACTGTACCTGGTGCAAAAGCATAATACTAGCAGCATCCCCAAGCAAGGGCTGATTATGAAAGCCTTTAAAAGTCGGTGACGTGTCTATGATTCCCTGGTATTATAGATATACATTGGTGATGGTCATCGCTTACCATCTGGCGGCCCGTAAGCTTGTTTGCCACATAAACATAAAAAAACAACTACACTTACAAACTTTTGCCATAATGATACTTTGATTTAAATATTTGAAAAGTACTGTATTTTTGTCCTTTCAGAATAATCGAGTATCTCCACTTAGATACTTTATTCCACGAAGATGAGTTCCGTGAGATGTTACTGCACAAAAAATCCAAAAAGACTTACAAGACAACCTTAAGGACAGATCGTACGATGAATTTATGCATATCGACACTACTCTCAGTCATAAGTTTCCTTGTCTGTCTTACAATACCCTATGCAGCATTGGAATCACCATGCGACGAGCTGCAAAAGAATAACTTAAAAATTCTGTACAATTTAGCAAAGTGGATAGAAAAATACCTGGCCATGATAGACAGAATCATCATAATTTTGACGGTGATTTTAATATTTATTTGGGCCAAGACAGTTTGGGACGGAATTAAAAGAACCAATCTCAAAGTGAGCCCTTGGTTGGAGAGGGGAAAATATGTGTTACCGAGAAAGCAGATATGATCTGCATTGATATTCTTCGACTAATAAACTGATAATATTAAAGTATTTCCTTGTTTTTTATTTTTATTGTACTTTCGGTGGCTTTCACACAGACTCAAAAAAATTGTTTTTTCGATAATGGCAAATTGTAAGCAACAATGGACGCTGAATTAACGCAAACTTTATGATAGCTACCCTAAAATGGGTATGTCTTAAAACTGCGACCAGAACCACCGGAGGATGGAACGACGTCCTATTAGTACACGGTGAACTTACTTTGATCCGCAAGCCGCCTACCAAGCGTGAGGATTATGGCAACACCCCTGAGGGAGGTTTTTGTCCAGCAGTGGACGTTTAATGGCTGCTGATGTGTGTATCTTATGATAGTGATAGCTAATAGACTACTAGCTATCATAAGGCATTGTCAAACCAAAATAAATATTTATTTTGATCACTTGCGTCCAAAGACTTCGTAGTAGCTATACTTAGTCTGTGCTTGCGTCAAAACTCAAAACTTATAGACTCGGAAACTAAGAAAATTTTCAAAACAAAATAGTATAAATTACATGAAAACAAAGAAAAACAAAAAAAAGATGATAAATTACGTGAAAACACAGCGTGAAAACAAGGATTTTTAGGGTATATATAACATAACATCCTTACATGAAAACAAATAACATGTTTGACACATAGATTCATACTGAATCTATGGTTTGACATTAATTTAGGTCACAGATCTACTACCTATAGATTTTCAATGAGCGTGGCTAGCTCAGTGCCTCTCGCTTCAACAAGGTGTGTTGCCACATTAAAATGATTTGCTATAAGTTAGGGTAATTTACCTACTATGATGGGTGTGAATCTTCAATGAGTACTTTGGAAACAATACTACCTTTTAAATATTTATATTTTATACACTAGCTGCTGCAACCCGCGGAGCTACCTGCAATTTTCTGGGAAGAAAAGTACGTTGTCTGTCCTCATGACACACCCTATCGTCCTGACAAAATTTGACTTAGCCCATGATCTAAGAAAACAAGGTCTAGCAATCTGGGAGTGGTCCCGCAATGACGTCACTGTCCAGTTGCCACTTTATTCAATCAGCTGTTACGTGGTGTATCGTCATCTCTCTCGAACCTGTTGTAAATTGACATCATGACATCATTGCGGGACGCCTACGTAAACATTTTTTCTCGAATTGCTATACCTGGCGGAGTATATTATTATACCATGACTTAGCCGTTTCCTCGTAAAAAACAGACAGAAAGTTACAAACTTACTTGCGTTTTTATTATAATCATTTGTTAGGATTAGAATATAGTACTAGAAAAAAGGTTGTAAAGTAACCATAGCATGATTTTTTATGATTAATTAAAAATAATAAAAAAGTCAGAGTTAAAACGGAAGGGCAAAGGAAGGGCCCCCATGCAACAAACGTTAAACGTATTTTTGGATTTGTTCTAGTGTAAAAACGGTAATCCGTACAAGCGTCAAATTTAGCGGATTATAGTGAACATAAGTAAAACAACAAATAATAAACACTGGCCAAGTGCGAGTCAGTGACAAATTTCTGTTTACCACTAAGCTAAGCAACGTCGGGCGCGGTCGGTACTTGGATGGGTGACAGCCTGGGCGTGATGTTGTCTTTTTGGACAACTTTTTGTATTTTGTGATTGTAAAGAACTCTCAGCGCGCGAGCCCGACTCGCGCTTGGTCAGTTTAGTTTTTTCATGAATGGAATTATGTATAACATTCCAAATAATTAGATAAATAGACTCTTTAATGTTTACAGTACAAATTTCACGAACAGCGCGTAGCTTTTTGAATCGGTTCGCCGAAATCGCCTTTTGCTATTCC
This sequence comes from Agriopis aurantiaria, assembly GCA_914767915.1. Classification (NCBI taxonomy): domain Eukaryota; kingdom Metazoa; phylum Arthropoda; class Insecta; order Lepidoptera; family Geometridae; genus Agriopis; species Agriopis aurantiaria. The sequence goes on along the minus strand of OU612001.1, from coordinate 12,231,334 downwards.
AGCTTCATAACTGTGGCCTCATTAATATATATTTAATATTAACATTCACCATATTCATATGGGCATAAAAGGGTCGGTATTTTGCACTTCTTGCAATGTGCCAGCTTTTTTCAGCAATGTGACAGGATCAGTTGGAAACCTGCAGAACGAATAATTTATGTTAGTTGCGGTGGGTAATTTCTTTCATAAACTGGCAACATTCATAATTTATTTTCTAAGTGAATAATTTGATAAAATTCATAGAATTAGACCACAAATCGACCTAAAAACTGACTAATTATGAATAAAATATTTGCGAATTGATATCCTGAATTTATTTAGGTGATCGTTACAAGCTTTATATGTTTACTTACGTGTGAAATGATATTTCATCGTATTTTCGCTCACTGCGCTTCTTGCAGCCCAAAATGCTACAACCAACCATTGTAAAATATCTTTTACAATTATTTCTCAGAGGAAACACGCATTTATCACATTTAATCACCAAAAAAAGGCAATAAATATAATTCAGACCCGTTTTGTTTGTCACTGATTATTACAGATTTTGACACTTGAGGTACCAAAAACAGGTCACGCCGATAAGGACAACAAAATCTATTTATGTCCTTTTCGTACTTGTGCTGAGCCATATCAAGTTGTCTCTTTCACTAAAATATATTGCCGATCTGGTTGTGTATATCTGTGATTTAGGTACTAACTTTGACGTCTAAAGTATAATTTTACATTTATTTGTATTGATATTTTAATCCAAGATATTTGAGTTAAAAATAATATGTTTTTTAATAAACCGGTCAAGCGCGAGTGCGCTCTGAGGGTTCCGTACCACCACATAATACAATAATTATCAATTTAAAAAACCGAGTTCTTAATTAGTAAAATTTGGCATTTCGATTCGGTGAAAGAAATGATAAGGTCGTCCAACGTAACTAAATTACCAGTTATAACTTGGTAATGAACAGAAAATTTTCACCAACTCACACTTGGCCAATATTAAATTTATTTTTTGTTGTTATATTTTATAGTGTGTAATCATGCCAAGTTTGACGTTAGTGCGTTTAACCGTTTTTACACAAGGGAAAATACAAAAATACGTTGTTTTTTTTTTTTTTGTACGGAGAATCACCTTTTCATTTTTATTTTTTGACTTTTCTTATTATTTTTTAGTTAATTCGCCGTAACGTTTAATTTTTTGTGAAAACTTAAACCAGCTATCTATTACGGTTCGAAAGATATAGCCTTTAAAAGGTAGGACAGACGGCCAGAAAGACAGACATTTTTTCCCTTTGGGTACGGAACCCAAAAACTATTTTTTATTTATTTATTCTTCTAAGTATATTCATTTTCCTACCAGTACCGTACATTGTATTCAATTAAACCTACCAACATTATTAATAACAATAATTGACAACGTTAAATTATTAATTTGACCTTCTGTGTCTATGGTCTTGTATTAATTTCCGTAAAGTGAGTCAGGAAAATTTATTAGTTCTCATTAATGGAATGGAAGATATTATTGAAATTATTTTCCAGTATTCCAAAGACGTTTTCTAGAGCATCGGAGCTATTTCTAAACTAAGTTTTCTTTGGGGCGAACCTAGGTTCTTCTTCGTATTTATGATATTGAAAATATTATAGATGCCCAGACATATTTTGAGGAAAGTTTTGCAAACAAACAATAATAAACTTGATTGCGTTCCACAGAAAAAAAAGAAAATTTTGGTTTTATAAAAACAATGCAACCTGTTTTCAAAATATATCGACCTTCGAAAATAACGAAGCTGTGGTGTAGATTCTTACAAGTTTTCCTGGGATATGACTTTGGATATTTTGCATACAACTCTAAAAAAATAAAGTTTATTGCAAGATGTATATGCGTACTACAAAGTCTAACTTTGAGCAGTTTTATATTATTCCAAATGCATCTAACAATGAATTTACATAATACAATTTGGTTTGGCAATTTAATTGTGAAACATTTTCTATATGTCTTTATTTTCGCCCTTGTAGCATCGGATTCAACTCTAAACAGATTTCAATTAGAAATAAATAAAATTGATTTAGCTTTAAAATCAGATGAAGTAAGCACTAGTGTTAAAAAAAGATTTATTTTTACGTTGTTCTTATTTGTATTCTACAAATTTACTGTAGTCATGTGTTTTACTTTGAGAAGAGAAATAATGTTTCAACCTCCATGGCTCTTGTTCATTTATTACCCAATAGTTTTTACGGTCGAATCAGTAACGACTTCAAACGTATTTGTCTTTTATTCTATTTACCGTCGCATTGTCATTCTCAAAACATTTTTAGAAAAGGGTAATGACAACAATATTAAATATTCTCGGCATCTGTATAAGTTGATTGCAGATATTTGTGAAAAATACAAGAGCTTATTTGATCCGATAGTAAGTATATTTTTTAATTATTTCATTTAACGTACGATCCAGTTATTTCATTTCCTTGATGAAGAAGCCATAAGCATAAGCAGCTATGTGAGGTGCCTTTGCTTGGCTTGTTAACATGAACTCTATGACTAGCTTACTTTTAAAAACAAAGTCAAAAAGTATAAAGCCTTACAAGCTTAAGATAATAAGTATGTTTAAGATAAACATATTATGTAAATTGATTTTTCTATGAGACAAACATATAATATTATCTTTATATAATATCCGTTTCTAATAAAAAACCGTGACATATAGACAAACAGACTCCTTGTCGCCATTGGTGACAAAGATTCCTTAGTTTGCTACGGAACCCTAAATACCGAATAACCTCAAGCAATAATTAATTATATTATTATCTGATCTAAAATTATTATGTTATTCAATACAGTTTTTGGTGTCCCTCACATTAAATGTTCCAAGAATTATGTCAACAATTTACTTTATAATCTGGGAATTACTGGCTGACCCGGACAAGCTGCTACAAATGTCAATACCATTGACTACATCGGTAAATTCGGTAAATATATATTTTATTTTATTATGCCATTCATTATACAGGCTTATTTATCTAACAACCTTAGTCAGGTTCCCATCACAAACCTGATTATTTTAGTTGTATGAAATTTGATAGTTCGTCCCTTTTTATTTAAATTAGGGCAATAACTTTAACATAGGCTATATTATATTTTCAAAAAAATAGGGATCCTGACTAAAACTCCAATAATGTAACCCAAGGTGTATAAAATAAGATTTGTAATTTTGACTTTGCGTGTTTGACAGTTCTAAGACAGAACAACGTCTGTCAGGTCAGCTAGTATTTAATAAATGTTGTAAAAAAAAATACGTGGAACCCAAGTCGCTAAGTACCTACGTATGATATAGGGAAGCCTCCTACGGGAAGCTGTTAGCTATCTATCAATAACCCCATAAGCAATGCCTAGGGTGTTGTATACAACCCCCTAGGGTGTGTTCAAATCGCGAAAGTTTAAAAATTACTAGGGTATTGTATACAATTCGAACCTGATTTAGGCAATGACAAAAATATTTTCTTGAAACATGGTATATAATGAGTAGAACATTTGAAGAGGGGTCCCTCTAATCCAAAGTGATTGTTGTTTCCAGGTGTACTGGTATTTCGAAAAAATTACACCATTTGTGACACTTCTGATAACGCTGTCGCCTGCACTTTCTGCTGGAAAACTTGCTGTTGAAGTTCAAAGACTGAAAGTTGTACTAAATGATAAACTAATCTTTGAAAAAGGTAAATAAACAAATGTTTTAAGGATATACCAACTTTATATACGTAATAAACTATTGTGTAGGTGATTGATATGTAAAAAATTACAAACACAGTTATATGTTTTACGTATACTGAAAAAATTACTTCAATCGACATATAAAGTTCTTCTGAGATAAGTTTTAATTTTTCTTTTACATAGATCTACGTTTGGTCACCAACTCGCCTGATGGTAAGTGTCGGTGTGGCTGATGATGGAACACGGTTGATACAGAAGAAATCTATTCACTCTTGACTTGAAGATACCTAGATCGGATTTTTGTAGGATTAGGAAGAGATGATGTGTCCGATGGGGGAGGCCTATGTCCAGCAGTGGACGTCCTACGGCTGAAATGATGATCTGTCCGTAGCGAAAGATCTCCCTCAATGCCTTTGTGTGGAAATGTTTGCTTTTCTCTGTTCTAGATGATTCTGAATGCCGTGAAATTGAGAAGTTCATCCGTTATGTGGAGGCTCGTCCGCTCAAGTTCACAGTGTACGAAGTGATCCCGCTCAACGCAAACCTGCTCGGAATCATTCTTAGCTTTTGCGTCACTTATCTTATTGTTATCGTGCAGTTTACACACATATATTAAACACCCAGTTATATGATTATTAACGGGATATTTACCGTGGGAAAGTTGTAGATAGAGCTCCCGATATTGCGCCGCAGTTACATGCACTGTGTTCACGGGAAAGCAGAAGAATGCGGGTAGTTGGTCGAACAGTTCAAATGTAGGTGAAAACAAAACGATCTACCCTCTTTCATAGTCTTTTCCTATTGGTGGTTAAATACCTCATATCAGACAAACAAGGAATATATGACTTAGTGCAATTATATTATTACTGTTCGTGTCGAAAAGTCTCCGTTTATCATTTTTTTTTTACAATGAGGCCTATTCTGTCATACCACTCACTAAACTAAACCAATCTGACAGGACTAAAATTATCTGCCTTTCTTTTCATTTTAATATGTAAGAAAAGGATGGAAATAAATTTAAAGCTGTCAAATTTAGTTTGGTTTAGAGTACATCAGAATCGATGCCAGTATATCGCTAAACCGCTCAACGAAAAAACTATAAGTACGACACATTAACAAATTTTTACGTCACTAAGAAACTTGTAGCGGCATCAATGAACTAATTGTTCACATGCAAAAAAGGGTAAGTCCGCCTGTTGCGTGAGTTACTAATTTCATCGAGCCTTATTTAGGCTAGATGAGTTTGCACCCAACACGCCACCTTACCATATCTCCCGTGTTTGTCTGATCTGAGTTAAATACCGACAAATTAATTTAAATCTTAAATGCTGTTGTTATCATCATTCATTATCATCATTTCAGCCGTAGGACGTCCACTGCTGGACATAGGCCTCCACCATCGATCTCCAAAAGGGCCGATTGGAAGCGGCCTGCATCCAGTGTTTCCCTGCGGTCTCTTTTAGGTCGTCTGTCCATCTTGTGGGTGGATGTCCTACGCTGCGCTTACGTGTTGTTATAACAACGTATATTTTAGCCAGTGACGATATAACCACTTGATTTTAGCTTTAGTCTACATTTGCGACGTGTGGACAAAATGCTGGCCTGTTTCTGGCTCAACGCATTAGCATTGCCATTCAGCGTGGTAATGCCACCAGCATGCTGGGTACGCTGCCAACTGACAGTGCGCATTTGGATTGTCTCTAGACCTTCAACAGTCTATGGGCAATCCAACTGTTTTTGTTTGTATAATCCTAGTTAGTTCAAGTATTTAGTTTTTGCTTGTATATTGCTTAGTTGATAAATGCACCTAAACATTTAAGTACCATATTAAATACTGGCATTTTTCAACCGACTTCAATTGCGAAATTATAATAGTATTAAATCAAGCACGTGTAACAGAATGTATTTATTTTTAGGGTTCCGTACCTCAAAAGGAAAAAACGGAACCCTTATAGGATCACTTCGTTGTCCGTCTGTCTGTCTGTCCGTCTGTCAAGACCCTTTTTCTCAAGAACGCGTAAAGGTAGCAAATTGAAATTTATACTAAATACTTGAGTCTACGGTTTCTTTCGGCTGTAAAAAAATAAAAGTTGTAAGTCAACGCAATCAAAAGATATGAACGTTTATGTCGCATATTTTGCGATTTCACAGGGGAACCAAAACCTATAGGGTACTTCCCGTTGACCTAGAATCATGAAATTTGGCAAAAAGCAAGGTCTTATAGCACATATATAGGAATAAATCCGAAAGTTATAAATATGAAGGTATATCATTTAAAAATGATTATTTTGCTATTACAAACTTACATTTTGTAGTTGGAATGTATGGAAGAACCTTATTGTCAACTACAAACTTAAGTTTGTCTTTCAATATTTTAACTTCAGTTAGTTTTTTTTTTGGTCTCGCGCTCTTAGGGTTCCTTTATATCGTATATTTTGCGATTTCACAGGGGAATCAAAACCTATAGGGTACTTCCCGTTGACCTAGAATCATGAAATTTGGCAAGAGGCAAGGTCTCATAGTACATATATAGGAATAAATCCGAAAGTTATAAATTTGAAGGTATTTAAAAATAATTATTTTGCTATTACAAACTTACATTTTGTAGTTGGGATGTATGGAAGAACCTTATTGTCAACTACAAACTTCAAAGTTGTCTTCCCAGAGACTGTGGGATCGGCCGATCTGCGAACTAGCATGGAAATCACTACTAGATACGCGTCCTAGTATTGCAGATCGCGCTCGTATTCTTGCTGTCTCTGTTTGGGAATCGGGACTTTGGTTGCAAGCCATGCCCTCTTTTAACACAGGTAGCCTTTTAGATCCAACCGCATTTCGTCTAGCTGTCAGCTTACGCTTGGGTGCAAGGTGCTGTGAGGCCCATCGCTGTCAGTGTGGTACTGCTGTTGACCAGCTCGGTCACCATGGTCTCTCTTGCTCGAGAAGCGCTGGTCGTATTGGCCAACACGCTAGCCTGAACGATATCATACGCAGGGCACTTTCCACCGCCAATGTCGCAGCTGTGCTCGAACCAAGTGGTCTTGCGCGTGACGATGAAAAGAGGCCTGACGGTATGACACCTGTGCCCTGGAGGTTGGGGCGGCCCCTTGTATGGGACGCAACTTGTGTCGATACTTTGGCGCCGTCACATCTTCCTGAGACACAAGGTAGGGCTGGCGCGGCTGCCAATTCGGCAGAGCAGCACAAGCGTCGCAAATATGCTAACCTCGGCAGTGGTTACATATTTGAGGCGTTTGGGGTCGAGACATTGGGCCCTTGGGGACCGGGAGCTCACCTCATTTTCAAAAATCTTTCAGAGCGCCTGGTTAATGCGACGCGTGACCAAAATGCTGGCGTGTTTCTGGCTCAACGCATTAGCATTGCCATTCAACGTGGTAATGCCGCCAGCATGTTGGGTACGCTGCCAACTGGTAGTGGGCTTGAGCATTTGGATTGTCTTTAGACCTTCAACGGTCTATGGGCAGTCTAACTGTATTTGTAGTGTTAGTTTTAGCTTGTATTTTGTTTAGTTATTAAAGGCACTTGCCCAGTAAAAAAAAACTACAAACTTAAGTTTGTCTTTCAATATTTTAACTTCAGTTAGTTTTTTTTTTGGTCTCGCGCTCTGAGGGTTCCGTCTAACGGAACCCTCAGAGCACGAGTCCTACTCGTACTTGTCCGGTTTTTTCATTTCAATTTACAATCTCTAAATTCCCCTTATATCATAGACAATTTAGAGCCAATATTGATAATAAATAAACCGGCCAAGTGCGAGTAGGGCAATGAGGGTTCCGTACCACCAAAAAATTCAATAACAAAATTACAAGTTACAACTTGGTAATGATCATAATCTTGTCACCGACTCGCACTTGGACTCGCATTATTTATTATTTAGTTTTATACTTTAGAGTGTGTGCTATAATCATAGCAAATTTGACGTTTGTACGTATTACCGTTTTTACATTAGAGCGGTTAGAACTAATATAAAAATACGTTTAAAAAAAATACGTTTGTTGTATCTTACCACCCTTTCTTTTTCACTTTTATTTATTTATTATTTTATAGTTAATCCGCCGTAGCATTAGATACATATTCTGTGAAAATTTCACTTGGCTATCTATTATGGTTCGAAAGATATAACCGTTAATAGGTAGGACAGACAGACAGACAGACAGACAGACATCATAGGCTTAGTAATAGGGTCCCGTTTTTCCCCCCGGGTACGGAACCCTAAAAACAGAGATTTAGAAATTATAATTTTAAAATTGTAAACTAAAAGCAGTTTGTGATGCACATTTATTATTCAATTCAACTTATTCGTAAAAAGTGACACACTATATTAAATTACATTTTCAAATAGTTACCTACTGCTTAATATGAGGCGAGGTGGTGGTCAAACGAGAGCGTATCAATACCTTATATAATATCTCCTCATCAAAGTGAACAACTTGTAGAACACATCATCATCATCAGCCAGAAGACGTCCACTCTTAGGCCACTCTTAGAACATAGGCCTCCCCCTTATACCTCCACACTGAACGACAGCCTGCCATCTGCATTCACGGATGCCAGCGTCTCTCACGATGTCGTCGGTCCATCTAGTGGGAGGCCTACCTACGCTGCGTCTTCCGGCTGGCTTTCAACTGGCTATCCATTACGGTTCAAAAGATACAGCCGTTAAAAGGTAGGATGTATCTGTCCGTCCTACCTTTAATTGTCTGTCTGTCTATCTAGACAGACAGACTGTCAATGTAGGCTTAGTAATACACCCCCCTTTACACCCCCTTTTACACGACTGGGTACGGGTTTTGGGTACGGAACCATAAAAAGGACAATTATTTCTTCAAAATAAGATGAGAGCTTTCTTAGTTCTTTGATCAATATAGGTGTGTGAACTGTATGATCACAATGAGGTAGGTAGCGCAAAAGGTAACGATCATCCCGAGCAGGCTCGCGTCGAGTGGAAACACTTTGTACACCGTGAACTTGAGCGGACGAGCTTCCACGTAGCGGATGAACCTTTCTAGTTTACGGCATTTAAGTTCACCTGAAAAATTAAATTCAAATTACCTATTTATCTATATATGTAAACGAATCCCTATTTACCTTGGTCACGCCATAACTTGAGAACGACTTTACCGATTTGATTCATCTTTTTTTTTAAAGTTTTCTTATACTTTGTAGAAAGTTCTTACGGAAAGAAAAAATAAGAATATTGCGCAGAAATTTTCAGAAATTTAATGACGATTTTACCTGCGCGTGAAACTGCTGGGCGCAGCTAGTTGATAATGAAAATGGACAAATTCCACTATCATTTATCTCACAAACTGTTAAACTAAAAATAGAATTCCTATTAAAAATAGAAATAAAATTAAAAAAACTAATATTATAAATACAACAAATTGCTGTAAAAATATGTCAACATATTTGTATGTAATAAAAAATTTCATCATAGACATCGGGCTTTTTGCCCCAGTGCCATTGGTCAGTTAAGTTTTCACAATAAGTCAAAAACACACAGACATTACACATTTCAAAAACAGTTTTCTAATTGTCACAAATAATACCAAAATCAACTAAATTACCTCTGAAACATCTAAATGGCTAAATTTAACGAAATCCAAATTTCAAGTTGAAGAGAAAATTAAAAAAAATCTAGATTTAAACCAGATTTAATTTGTGGTGCAAGCCAGTTTTATTCTTACATTCATCAGTTAGAAGTCTGTCATAGAGAAGGTCTTTTAGTTTGTCTACTTCAGAAGAAAGCTTTTGAGCGCAGTATGCAGGTGCCAGTATCTCGAACAGCGTCATCATTGCTTCGTATGCTCTTTTCACTGAGGCGTATTTGGACTGCCAAATCTGCAAATTATTATTATAAATTATTTGTCATCAGCATCAGCCATAAAACGTTCACTACTGAACATAGGCCTCGCCCTTAGCACGCCACACTAAGCGACAGTCCGCCATCAGCATCCACTAGCCCAAAAAATTATCTACTTTTGCCATATGGGTAAACAAAAAGTATTAATAATAATACCTAAGAAACAATAATAATACTTAAGAAAAAAGCATTATAAAAAGAAGAAGCTTAAAGCTTACACAAAAAAAAGCAAGTAAAGTTTTTTTTTTTCGTAAAGTTTTTTTTCTTCTACGTAAAGCAAAAAGTACATATATTTACATCAGTTCCTTGATTTTGACCTCCGACACCAACACCGCTGATGACGTTGTACATCGTCATCATAATGCCGAAAACATTTCCGATGATAAAAACCAGGTACTGTAATTATAAAAAACGCATGAACTGTGTTATTTTCGTGAAATCATATAAATATACCTACCATTATCACAAAATGCATCGTTCAATATAAGGTGTCTAGATTATTGGCCTTAAAATGAAAAAATAAAGCCGTAATAACAAGACGAACACAACAATAGTAAACAATATACTAAAATTATTTATTATGTCAGTAATTTAACTAAATCCACTTTCAAACTTTCCCTCCGATAGTTTTACGAAATACTACTTACTCTTGTAAATTGGAGACAATGACTTTACTAAAAGTCTGTGAATAGGTAATATGATAATTATAGAAAAGAGGAATAATTTGAAGCCGTTATTTTAAATTAAAAAACCCCTATCTATTTTAAATTTCCAAATTAACGAAAATTTAAAATAATAACTAAATAAAAGACCATTAGTGAAGGGAAAGGTCCCCAGATCTATTTATAACCAAAAAAATTGTTTTTATAGATCTTTCTAATTGATAGAATCAGAAAGCAAAAAATATAGCATTCGATGCTTTTTTTCACAAAAAAAATGTGAAATGGCCCTTAATTATATTCACAATGTTTCATCAAAATCGAAAGAGTAGTGTAAAAAAATAGATAGATAAACTCTTCCTCCCCCTTTCACCCTTAGACAGCAGTAGTAGTGTTGTTTTATGTAAACCAGCCAGCCAGCTTTTCGTTAATTTATAAGCTTGTCAGTTCCCACTGTTGGAACACAGACCTACTCTCAGAAAGAGAGAGAGTTTGGGCTCTAATCTACCATACAGGCTCAGTGTATGTTGGTATACGTCATAGTTTTTAATTTTTGATGTTCTTGGACATAATGGTTTCCTCGCTAAATAATTAGAATTTACTTACGGAAGGATCAAATACTCTTTTGTTCTTTTCGGTCACTTCTACAATCAACATGTACAGATGTCGTAAAGAAATAATTTGAATAGTACCACTTTTTAATACATTTTCGTTTAATAAATAAACACGTAAATATACGGAATAAAACATAAAAATGTGTAGGAATATCACAAAATCAATAGAAAATGCCATAAGTATGTAAACAATTGTTATCCACACAGGTTTCCCAAAAATACCAATAGCAATTAAAAAATAAATCATGGTTGTCATTCTATGCAGTACAAACAAAATTATCACAAAGATCTTCCATTTCAATACAGATTTATTCGCTTCATTAGATTTCAGGGCTAAGTCAATGCGACTCAGTTCAATTTGAAATAGACTTACGGTCGTATTAGACGGAATTATATTAATAACTAACACTAAACACAAATATTGCAATACAACAAAACAATACCAAAACAGTGCAACTTCATGTATCCTTTTATAAACAGCGTTTATTAATAAATAACTTATGAGTATACTTTGAAGGAAGCAGGCAAGTTTTGAAATAAATTTAATTTTAAAATTATTATATTTAAAGTATCCATAATCGTATCCAAAAAATATTTGAAGTAATCGGAACGCTATTATAGAAACTGAATGACCGAAGAAAGTTTTGAAAGGAGTCATCGTAGCATAAACGAAATTTAAAGTTTTTCAGAAATACAAAACTAAATACGAAGTAACAAAAAAAAATTCTATGGCTCCAAACTGCGTAAATAGAAATGAAATAAATTTAAGTAATATAATATCAAAATATGTGGAGCAAGTGTCGAGTCTTAATGTAAATGTAATAACACATATTGTACTTACTTATATCCACTTCCATCAACCAATTAATTTGTGAATAATGAAATATTACTCTTTATCATGATCACCTAAATTGATTGGGTTTATCGCTAAGGTTTCTTGACAAGAAACCTTTCAATTTATTAGTATTTTTGTATTGTTTCAGCAAAAAATAATGATATCAATAGTAGATTGTTGCATCGAGCGCAAAGTGAGTCATTAATGCAAGAGTATTATGTTTGTGCCCGAGGGCGAGGCACTAAATTAACACGAGTGCATTAATTACTCACTGTAGCGAAGTGCGCAATCTACTTTTCTTTCAACTACCAATCTACTAACCGTGATAAAATATACCTACTCAAAATAAAAACTCAATTTAATGAAAACAAGGTTTAATTCATCTTCTCCTCATACATTTAAAACTTACAATTATTTTAACCAAGTCGGTTTTATTCCATCGATTTTTATTTTCAGCCAGTATCTTATTGATCAAATTGTTACATTTTATATTAAACTTAATGCAGAGACATTAAACCTCTGTGGTAAATTTATATCTAAATAAAAAACAGTGCATTAATGAAAAACTGAGCAACAATGAGATTTCATGTAGCATTTCTGCACATTTTTTTTGGTTCTAAGCAAAAAATACGTCCTTTGTGATCTGTAGTGAATAATGATAAAATTACTACGTAGCTGAAAGACAAAACTAAAAAAAAAAGTTTTCTCACTAAGAGATCAATACTACGTACAATAGGCATGTGTCCAAAGTTTAATATATTACAAATAACAGGCTTAGCTATGAATATAACTAAACTAAATACATTTTATTTATATTACACGGGAATTACTCACGTAAGATTAAGCCGGTCACTCCGACAATAGTTTCAACCGCATTAGGCAGTCTTTTTCAAGGTAAATGCGCGCGCTCGGCTGCGTCTCGCTTGGCACTACGGACCGCCGCACGGCGCGCACGGCGCACGTGATGTCAACGGCAGCTGATCGGGTGCGGGGGTGGGGGTGCGTAGAGAAATATACTGCGCCAGCGCACACTGGAACTCTTCCTCACTCGAATCTTCCTGTGTGTCAGGAATATTCCAGCAGGCGGAGCTCACCACGTCGCCACCAGTCCCACGGTCACTCCCACGAACTCCATAATATGACTCCGGTCATTCCCGTGTAATATAAATAAAATGTGTGAAAACCACGTCAGTTTCTATAATAAACTAAATACATTACAAATACTGAAAAAAAAATTAAAAAAAAAATTGTTTTTTTTTTTTTTGAATTTTGAAAGCGTATAGCATTTGTATGGCACGCCTGAGGCGTGACGTCATATTTCAGTATATTGCGATCTCTGTCTAGCATGAAATTAAAATACTTATAACTTATTTATTTTTGAACTAAATTTAATTTGGTTTAGTTTTATGTGATCTATTTATGATTTTATAGGAGGCAATAAAAAAATATTAGTCATCATGGCTATTAATTGTTCACACAACACCAATCATAAATTTATAATATTGATGCAATGAAACCAAGTCGCTAGCGTGGGCAAATTGAGATGATAAATAATTAATAGAAATTTAATATATTTGTTATTTAACAAAATCAAGGGCTCGTCTGACGCGGATTGAGTTACTATTTAAAGAATTAACTTTTTAATGTTTATGTATTATGACTCTAACAAACTACAAGTAGATACAAGAGTTGTGTACAAATTTTCAACCTTCATTAGCCCACGTTACTTCGTTCTTTCCGTTAATTTCAAGCTCCTGTCAAATCACAAGCCTATGCCTGCAAGACTGGTCAATTACTCACGAATAAGAAGTGTATGCGCTGATATGCGCTGGACGTGCTGATATGCGCTCCTATGGCTGATTATAATGATGATTCAGAAGTGTTAGGCGCAAAAAGGAGTTAATGGCTACAACAAGAACTGTTGAATGTTAAAATAAAGTAATTAAAAAAATGTAAATTTTTTATTTTATTTATTACACATTTATTGCAGTTTCACACAACACCAACCATTGTGAAGCTTTACAAACTACACACATAATACTAATACAGGGTTACGCGTAAAAGGTGTACTAAGCCGAAAAGGGTCTTATACCCATAATTATGAACATCTTTTACTAAAATTTCAACTGGTCCATCCATATGGTAATTCATACTCGACAAAATGTATGGAACAGCAGATATGATGTGTAATTTCAACCAACAATGTATTCAAACAAGCTTTGACCTAATTTCAACCAACCAAACAAGCTTTAACCTTATTTCAACCAACAATGTATTTCAAACAAGTTTTAACCTAATTTCAACCAACAATGTATTCAAACAAGCTTTAACCTAATTTCAACCAACAATGTATATAGGATGAAATGATGATGATGATGATGATATTTCTAATTCGAACCATTTTTTATCCATGGGTGATCAAAAGACACCAAAACAATAATTTTAATCGAGTCGCCTATTGTCACCTAGGTGCAGGTGATCAAAGGATACTCAAATAATAATTTAAATGGAGTCGCCTATTATCACCCAGGTGATTATATTCCCAGGAGATCAAAGTCGACTTTTAGCACCCAGGTGATTATATTCCCAGGAGATCAAAGTCGACTAAAGAGTCGACTTTTAGCACCCAGGTGATATCACCCAGGTGATTAAAGTGGAATAGACCATTCAAACAAGCTTTAACCTAATTTCAACCAACCTTTAAACTAATTGTAACATTTTATTAAGATAACTTAACGTTACATTTTTTCCACTCCAACGTTGCACTTAATAATTAACTAATGTATACAATGTACAGATACAGATAATACAGGGTTATTTGTATCTTTTGTTTCATGACTGTTTATTTTGAACACATTCATCGAAGAAAATAATTTTAAGTTTGTATTAATTATATTGTTGTGTATTACGTAATACGTAAACTGCGTAAACTGTGTACTATTTGGATATTTAATGTAAATAATTTGTTTTTGATATAAAGAAAAAAATACGCGTTATAAATTTATAATAAAACTGCGTATTTTACCATTAAAACCTTAATTTAAATAGTTTCATATTGTAGGCAAGAAATGAACCGGCCAAGTGCGACATAGACAGACAGACATCGTAGGCTTAGTAATAGGGTCCCGTTTTTACGTTGTCTGTACGGAACCTTAAACAATCAAGTTAATTAATAATCGTTAATGAGTAATTATTAATTGATAATAAAAATTACTTTTCATAGAGCTCACATCAAGTAAAACTCTAAACTTACCAAAGAGTTTGTATGTTATTTCTCTCTTTCTTATTATTATCTAGGCTTTGTTTGGGCTACGCATACCTTTTCATTTGAAATAACATAAAATTATTGCCATTTAGAGCTTTAAATTAAACGTTTCTGTACAAAACATTTTTTTTAAGTCTTAATACAACATTTGCTTGTTAAATGGCATGGAAGTGAACTGTAAGAAGTTTTTGTTATATTAAAATAGCCCTGTAAAATTCTTCTTACGATTGATTGATAGGTTACAATTCCATTTTTATCTTAGTTTTTTTATGGATATAAAATTAATACAGATGTGTAAGCTGAATCATCACAATAAGGTAAGTGACGCAAAAGGTCAGGATCATCCCGAGCAGGCTTGCATCGAGCGGAATCACTTTGTACACCGTGAACTTGAGCGGACGAGCTTCCACGTAGCGGATGAACCTCTCTATTTCACTACGTTTTGATTTATCTGTGAAATAATAACAACTATTTATAAATAAAAAAATATAAATATTCAGTTTTGCACACACGGTCATCTGACCCCAAACTAAGCAAAGCTTGTGATATGGCTGCCAGAGACTCATATACATACATATAGTTTTAAATACATACTTAAATAGATATTAACACCCAGATATAGAACAAACACAAAAAGTTCATCACATAAATGTGATTTCTAGGTGGGAATCGAACCCACGCCCCCAAGCTTAGAAGGTTGGTTCACTACCAACTGGACCAACGGGCTATCAAGTTAGGACTATGTTTTTAATTATATTAGTGTTTTATTGCAAAGCGAGATGGAGTTGTGCGCGAGCATTCACCTTGAAAAAGACCGCCTAATGCGGTTGAAACTATAGTCGGAATACCGGGACACATTTCATTTATATTACACGGGAATTACTCACGTATGATTAAGCCGGTATTCCGACTATAGTTTCAACTGCATTCAGCGGTCTTTTTCAAGGTGAATGCACGCGCACAACTCCATCTCGCTTTACGCTCATAATTTTTAGTCAAAATAACCGGTTTAATCATACGTGTGGCATGTAAGTAATATTTATCACAAAAAGTATCTTAATGAGCGCGTGAAGATCTTCAAGATGCTGCTGTGACCTCTCCATACCCTCCTCAGCAGTGATCCCACCTTCTTTCAAATAACGGCATGTAGCCCGTCAGTTATACCTACTTACCTATTTATAGTATTGTGTAAGTGTTATTATAAATAATATATTATTATTATTGTTAAGTAATAGGCATGTAAGTAATATTTAGATACTTAACAATGTTTGATAAGTAATTTTATTGTTGAGGGCGAAATCTTCTAAAGATACCCGGCTGCATTGGGGCGCAGCCAGGTTATGTGGTTATGCCATCGAGATAAAATTCCTATAGACAATCACTCAGTGAAAACAGTCAAAAAACGTCCGAGAGTTATATCAATTATATAGTTCACAATGACACATTTACGCCAATTTAGACGTTATGTCGCTTGCATAGTTTTCAACGATAGTTGTCCGCTATGCCATCGTAGCACTGGCATCGCGTGGCGCTGTAGTCGGATCGCGGTTACCTTGTAACTAACCAAAAGTGGGCGCAATTCGTAGCGTGCGCCAAATTTTGGTTCGGACATTTTTAGCACGATTGTGACTCTATATATGTATTCGATGGGTTATAAACCCAATAAAATTTCTTTTACTGTTGATATATTTGCATAAAATGTACTTGTAAGTACTCGCAGCTTTAAAAATGTATTTTTTTTTTACTTTTATTTCTTTTTAATCGTGTGCTCACCTTTTTCAATCAGCATTTTGTCATGTAATACCAATTTAAGTTTGCCAACTTCGTCGGCAAGTCGGCCAGCACACAGAGCAGGCCCTACTGTGAGACTGAACATGAAGACCATTGTTACATTTTCCGGAGTAAATGCTAACCGCCAAATCTAGAAATTAAGGTGGCAACTCAACATTACTAAATAAAATATATATATATAAATTTAACAAAAAAATCATTGGTAAGTGCATCACTTGAGAATAGCTGGACCGATTCACCAAATTTTTGTTTTAAAAAGGTCGCTAGAGTCCAAATTAGATAAAATATATTTAAAAAATATTTAAGTTTATTTTTTTAATACGGGATTAACGGAACGCCATTTTTTTCAATGAGATTTTTGTATGACCCATAACTCAAACAAAAATTTTGTCAGAATTTAGACAGGACAAAGTCTGTCGGTCAGCTATTATTTACTTTACAATATAAAGGGTAGCCCTTTATAAAATATATAACTAATTCAAGGCCTAATTATACACGACTTTGACACACCAGTTTTTTTTTTTGTTAACGATATGTCCTAAATAAATAAATAGAGTTTTTTTTTTAAATTTGATAATTAGTAGCATTGCAATACAAGACATAAAAGGTATACTTTTCAAGTTATCTATTAGAAGTTGAGTATAAATTAGGCGTTGAGCTAAGCCTGTTAAATATTTTGACAGGAAGAAAAGAAATAAAGACGAAAGAGAAAGAAGAGAAAGAGCGAGCCCCAAATAAAATATGAGCAAGGTTTATAAGTATATTAATACAATGAGCGATGGAGGCAGAGCGGTAGCATGTGCGCTTTACAATCTGACCGCACTCTGTTCGATTCTCGGATCTGCGCTAATGACTTACTCAAATTAATTATGTGCAGTTTCGATGCCATTGCTCAAATCGTGATTGCAAACATGCATTGGGCCAGCATGGAGGATTAGGGCCCATCCTCTCTCTCTCTCTCTGTTTTAGAGAAGGCCTATGTCCCAGCAGTAGAAACATGATAGGCCGAAATAATGAAGATGGTGATTAATACAATTACCGCATAGTTGTTTAATTGGATATACCATACAGCTAGATATATTGAGGTCATCATTATAGGTGTATTGAATGCTACAGCTGTTAAAAACTGTAAGAAAAAATGATAATGCCGGTGTTATAGCTTAAATAAATCATTAATGTTTGAGATTACTCTTCAAGGGTTTTGGCGCCAACGTCAAAAAAAAACATTTTGCCTCATAACGTGTTATTTTCCGAAAATTGTGTTAGTTTGATTGTTAATGTGTAATAATGGTGGATTATTGTTTATTAGGGGGAGGCCTATGTTCAACAGTGGACCTCTTCTGGCTGATGATGATGATTGTTTATTATGTTATTGTTAAGTCCCCTATCACATTTTTTGACGAAATATACATCGAAAACTGGATTTTTGGTATAATTTTTCTTACAACTAATAAGATCTGTAGAAAATTCAGCTGCTGTATTAAATAGATCTGTATTTTTTATTTATTTAATGGAGCGGCTTCAGATTTTGGTAAAACGCAACATATCCATTTGTTACCTCCAATTTACAAAAGTGGTTTTTCGTAAAACTTTAGGAGGTTTGAGAATGGATTTCGTTAAATTACTGTGATAAAATAAACATTTTTATGTTATGGTTTAACTTATTTTATATTTATCTTGAAAATTACGGCTTTATTTATTCGTTTTATGCCCGAAAATACAAATACTTAAAATTTTACGGTTCATTTTGTATTACGCCTCTTAACGTGCTCGAGTGTACAATGTAGGCTAGTGGTACAATGTGGTAAAACATATTGTACTGTCGTGAAGTTTCCAAAACTTTTTTGAAGCTTCTCGTAGTCTCCGCCACTTTATTAGTGTACGTCGGTGATTTAATTTGCTTGACTCTCTGAGACTATGACTAAACTTGAAAAATCTTAATACTCGACACTGGCAATGCACAAGACGTGCGACGACAAAATCCTCTCAAGAGGAAAGAATAAAAAATACAATGAATCACAATAACATTATAAATGCAAAAGTTATAGTATATGTGCGTGTTAAAACGTTTGTTTTCACTCAATTCTGTAACTGCTGGATTGATTTTGCAGACATAGATACACACATACATATACCACATATTAATAAGGTACTTTTTATTCCGAAAAAAATTAGAAAGCGAGTGAATTCGCGGCCTCTGCTAGTTAATTATAGTTTGTTTATTTACCACGGGATCATAAGCACTTTTGTATTTTTCCACGATATCAGCAATGGACTTGTACAGAAATTGGTATGATAACAACAGTTGATTGTTACTATTCTTCATATTGATAGTGAAAATTCGCAGTCTGTAGTAAAACGCGTAATAAATATAAATGTTTAGCATTAAAACGGTATCGCAAGTTAAATGAACGATAAAATGAGTGACAGAAATCCACACAGGCTTAATGCAGGTAACAATAAGACCACAGTTAATGACAATTACTATAGTTTTAAAAATGTAACAAAACAAAATCAAAAACATAAATCTTTTTTCAACGCATCTGCGCGCTTCATAAGCTCTCAGTTTAAGATCAATAAGATGTATATCGCAACAGAACCGAAATAAAGTAGCATCTGATCGTTTACATATAAAAATAAGAATATAGGTTACATATAGACCAAACAAAGCCATGAACCAAATAAAAAAGAGAGAGCTATAATTATTTTTTGAAAAGAGTTGCAATATGCACGTCATGGATATGAACAAACTTTGCAGTAAACATAAAAGCTTTGCAGCAAATTTTATTTTTGACGTTCTATATTTGAAAAACCCAAAATCATAACCAAAACAGACTTGAAATATTTTGAAAAATGCGGTCATGTAAGAATTCACTGGTTTATCGTATTGTTTGAAGTACGCGTTCATTTCGAGGGTAAAAAAATCTTCGCGATACCACGACAATGTTGGTACAATGTGTCATACATACTGAAAGCCGTCTAATTCTTTAAAAAAGTTCTGCCTATCGAACTAGATTCGTAAATAATTTATTAAGGTGGTCACTACAAATCAATACATTATGGCAACATATCTTTTCAACTTTGTCATACGCTATTCGAGTAATGATTCTTCGTAATTTAATTAGGAAATTGCCCTCAAATTAAATAAAAAACTGATGGAATTTATACAAAATTAGGTATTAATAAAGTTTGTTCTTAATTATCGTTAGCTACTGTAGCCACAGAAGCTTCTTTTTAACTGGCTTTTATTAGCATTACTTGTAACCTATAATCTAGTACCATCGAACTGATCTGAGGATTTAATAAGTTTTACTTGTAACCAACCATGTAAACAAATCTTGGAAGTCGATTTAAACCTACTAATGATTTCGTACTAATGATTCCGTATTCATTTCAAACTTTGCGAGTATATTTAATAGGCATGATTCCTAATTTTTAATTTATTACAAATAACTGGCTTAGCGATGATTATAAGTAAATACATTACACATACTGAAAAAATAATTCGAATTGGCCGATAAATCTCTGAGATATGAGTATTTAAAGTTTTAGGTGGGGATAGAGAGGGGATGTTCTATCCCTTTCTCGCAAAGCGTGTGTTAGTATAGCATTTGTATGGCGCTGGCCGTGACGTCACGGCTCAGTATAGTGCGCTCTCTGTCAAGCATGAAATTAAATTAAATAAAAATGCTTATATCTTATTTATTTTTGAACTAATTTTAATTTTGTTTTTGTTGATGTGCTCTATTTATGATCAGCTTTTTTATGAGGTAATAAAAAAAAATTGTCATCATGCCTATTCTGATTACATAATCCACGGTAAACTTCGCAACGTCTTCTCGTCCAAAATACCTCAGTGTCTTAAGACGAAGGTCTACCTTCAACCAGTGTACGTTGCCAGTGATAATATTCGGCACTGAAATGTGGTATCTCACCATGGGCCTCATAAGCAAGCTCAAATTTGCACAACGAGCTTTGGAGATGGGCTATGCTCGGCATTTATCTACTAGTGTTAATACGGTTGTTAATGTTAACACACGTATGGATTTGGTTGACGAACCGCCGTCTGACCAACGGGAGAGAATGAGTGAGAATATCATATTTCCTTCTCTTTCTCTCCCATTGGTCAGACGGCGGTTGAGGTCAACCAAATCCATACGTGTGTTAACACTATAAGAGATCGAATTAGAAATGAGGGGATCCGTAGACGAACGAAAGTTACCGACATAGCCCACTGGATTAGCAAGTTAAAGTGGCAGTGGGCAGGGCACATATCACACAGAAGATTGCATTGGAGATCAATGGGGGAGCCCTATGACCAGCAGTGGACGTCCTATGGCTGAAATGATGATGAAGATGACATAATCCACTATGCTGGCCCAGTGCATATTGGTGAATGTCGTAATAAATCTTTGAACTTTTTGGACATACCGGTTTCCTTACGATGTTTTCCTTTAATGTTTCGATGTCATCGCTCAATAACGGTGCAGGAAAACACCTTAAGGAAACCGCTATGTTCGAGAACCTCACAAAATCAAGGACATATGACAAATAAAAGTAATTAAATAAACGTAAAACGATAAAATAAAAACATTTATTGTAGTTTCAAACCAGACCAACCATTAGGAAGCTTTATAAACTGCTCACATAATACTAACACGCAGAGAAGCTAAAAGGGGTCCATAGTACCTAACTATGGGACCAAAACTAAAATTGTAGAAAAAAGCAGCCACTCCTTACATTTTTCCAGTACGAATGTCTGTTATATGGGAATGCTGATATTTTTTCACAATTTTAGGGTTGGTCCCATGGTAAAAGTTGTTCATAATGATGAAGTAGATGAGTAACTATAACGTACCCTTTTCAGCTTAGTGCACCATTTCCGCATAACCGTGTATACAATTGTATCATACACCAATAATGTATTCAAACAAGCTTTAAACTAATTTTACTATTTAAGTAACATTTTATTAAAATTACATAATGTTACACTTTTTTCACTCTAACGCAACTAAAGTAGATATACATAATTATACAGAGATATTGTTTTTTTTTTTTTATTTAAAATTTTGTTTTAAAGTCCATATCAAAAGACAGGTAAAGAATATTATTTAATACAGATGTGTAAGCTGAATCATCACAATAAGGTAAGTGACGCAAAAGCTCAGGATCATCCCGAGCAGGCTTGCATCGAGCGGGATCACTTTGTAAACCGTGAACTTGAGCGGACGAGCTTCCACGTAGTGGATGAACCTCTCTATTTCACTACGTTTTGATTCGTCTGTGAAATAAATAATTTTTTGCATCACCATCATCATCTTCACCATTATTATACCAACATATAAGTACAAACATCAACTAAAAAAAAGTTGAAAATTACAGTTAAAACAGATTATCAGGACCATCAAAACTTTTGCTTGCCACAAACCAAAACGTCATCTGTTATATATTTTTGGTTTTGTTGATTATTACAAAAAGTGCTTAATAAATTTCGATAAAATTTATGTGGGACCAACCCTGAATTGCGAACTACAAAACAAGAAAATAATCATTAAAATCAATTCATAATTGGCGAAGTAATCGAGTAACAAACATACAAAAAAAACATATAGTCGAATTGATAACCTCCTCCTTTCGTCGGTTAATAACAACTATGTTATTTATCGATGACTAGCGGTCCGCCCAGCTTCGAACGGGTATAGATTATAGCCTATGTCACCCAGGGATAGTGTAGCTTCCCAACAATGAAAGAATTTTTTAAATCGGTCCAGTACTTTTTGAGCCTATTCGTTACAAACACACTTACATACAAATCTTTCCTCTTTATAATATTAGTATAGATATAGATAATTTGATAACTTTATTGTAGAAACTGACGAAGTTTTTACACATTTTGTTTATAATATTACGCGAAAATCACTCACGTATGATTTAGCTGGTTATTCTGACTGTAGTTACAACCGCATTCACCCGTCTTTTTCATGGTGAATGACCTTGCATAATTCTATCTCGCTTTACACAACTGGTTTAAAAACTTAATAAACTTTATTTATAATAATAATTATGTGTCAAAAACTTAAAACAGATAGGATCGATACGTGAATAGTGAATATAACCATGTTATAATAATATACTTAGCCAAATATGGCATTCCGAGACACGTGTCACGTGGGTGACATGCAGCGAAATAATCTAGTTCGCTGGTGACATGCACAAACCTACGTCTTAGACGCTGTGTTACCAGTAGCATGAAATCATAACTTTCCAATATTCTTGTATTATCTGTGGGAATCCGATACAACTACGTGGTTATGTTCAATATATTAAATTCGTGTTAAGCTTGAATCGATTCGCTTGAGCGGACAAACTAAATGACAATTGAGATGTTTTTTGTATTTTATTTAATAAATATTTTATAGGCTATGTACAAATTTGTTTCGAAAGATTTTTCATACTATATTTGTTTCCCAATTTCTGTGTTGGTTGCAATGAAGTGGCAACTGGACAGTGACGTAGGCATGTGCCACTCCCGGAATGCCTGACCTTGATTTATTGGATCATGGGTATAACCACATAACCTGGCTTCCCTCCGGGTGACCAGCGTTACGGCTCTTCCTGAGACAACTGCATGTCTTCTACGACAAAGTCAGTCACATGAAGTTGTCAGTTACACAGAGGGCTCGCTTGAGGTGGTCAAAGCATTTGTTACACTAGTTTTTAAGAGTTGTTTGTCCTCTGGATCAAATTTAATGGTGTGAACAATAAAGAGTTAATCAATCAAAACCCCACGTTCAACCATCCCGAGCACAGAGGTCCTATTTTAGCCTTTTACTAGAGGCAGGGAATACTGATGGTGACGTATTCTATTGCCCCACACCAGGTCTAATATTTTTAAGTTCCTAGTATTCCTACTTATTTTTTATGTTGAGATCTTTGCATAAACATGTAAACATGATTTGAGTACTTGCAGCCTTAGAACTGCGATTTCTTTGGAGGCTTTTATTTCTATTTAAACGTGTGCTCACCCTCTTCAATCAGCATTTTGTCATGTAATACCAATTTAAGTTTTTCAACTTCGTCGGCAAGTCGGCCAGCACACAGAGCAGGCCCTACTGTGAGACTGAACAAGAAGACCATTGATACATTTTCCGGAGTAAATGCTAACCGCCAAATCTGGAAATTAAGGTAGCAACTCAACATTACTAAATTAAATTATATTATTATGAATAATAAATATGTATAAACTAAAATTAAGTACTGTTCATTGGTAAGCGCATCACTTGAGAATGGCTTAATCGTTTTTTTTTAATACGGGAAAAACTTAACGCCTTTTTTTATGAGATTTGTGTATGAACCATAGCTCAAACAAAAATTTGGACAGAACAACTTCAGTCAAATATAGCTAGTTATATAAATAAAAATGAGACACGTGCCAAGAGGCTCATCAGCAACGAATCCCTGGTTCTGACTAAGCTCCTTAGTCTTGAGCGTCGGCGCAAAGATGCTAGTCTAACGGTTTTTTATCGGTTACATTTCGGAGATTGTGCATCATAACTCAAACAAAAATTTGGACAGGACAACTTCAGTCAAGTCTAGCCAGTTATATAAATAAAAATGAGACACGTGCCAAGAGGCTCATCAGCAACGAATCACTGGTTCAGACTAAGCTCCTTAGTCTTGAGCGTCGGCCCAAAGTTGCTAGTCTAACAGTTTTTTATCGGTTACATTTCGGAGAGTGTGCATCGGATCTGCACGATCTAATTCCCTCCTGCCCATTTTTCTATCGGACTGCCAGAGCGGGCACAAAAAATTTACATCGCTTTTTCATAGTTGATATTCCGAAAACCCATAAGAAGTGCTTTGATTTCACTTTTATTATGCGAACTGCTAGTCTGTGGAATGCGCTGCCTGAATAGGTGTTCCCCGATAGTTACAATCTGCGGGTGTCTTCAAATCACGAGTGAATCGGTTTCTTCTGGGCAAGCGTGCTCCAATATATACCGCATCATTGCTAAACATCAGGCGACTGGGCGGCCAAACGCAAGACTATTATTAAATAAATAAAAAAATGTATGACATTATGTTCGTTGGTACATTACTTGAGGAAGGCTGATCATATAATTTTTTTAATATATTCAATATTCTAAATAGTATTTTTATGGAAAGACAAGATTGAAGTAGTTGCCTGGAAAATAGGAAAATTCAGGAAAGTCTATAAACGTTTTTCCGATGGAATTTTTGTATGAATTCAAGGCTATAACTCAAATAAATTTATTGATATTTGGACAGGATAACGTCGGTCAGGCCAGCTAGTATTTACGTTTAAAGAGCCTAATCTAATGAAGGCCTAATTTTACAGAAATAATAGGTTAATAATAATAATAATAAAAGGTAAGTATACGCAGAACGGATGGTCGATGAGGCCTAAAGGTTCTGGAATGGAGACCAAGGACCGGTAAGCGCAGCCACACCCACAAGATGGACAGACGACCTAAAAGAGACCGCAAGGAAACGCTAGATGCAGGCCGCTTCCAATCGGCCCTTTTGGAGATCGATGGGGGAGGCCTATGTCCACCAGAGGACGTCCTACGGGTGAAATGATGATGATACTTTTCAAGTTTTGCCGAGTCAAAGTTGGGTGAAAATTAGGCGCTGAGTTAACTTTTGAGGAGATTTCGAAAGAAAGGAGATAGTATGAAGAGAGAAAGAAGATAGAGAGTACAGAGAAAGAAGAAAGATAATGTAAATTGAATAGAATAAGGTCAAGGTGTCTAAGTAATATTAACACAATTACCGCATAGTTCTTTAATTGGATATACCATACAGCGAGATATATTGAAACCATCATTAGAGGTATATTAGATGCGACAGTTATCAAAATCTGTAAAAAATATTGATATCAGTTTTATTGCATATATAATCGTTATTGTTTAAGTGATACTAGCTATGGTATTCGCGTCAACGTTAAAAAAAACATGTCTCCTTGTTGTATTATATTCATACACTTGTGTTATTTGTGTAATAATGGTAGGTATTTTTTTTTGTTAAAATTTTCATGACCGTGGATTAAATGTCCTTTAGTCGTAATATTAAACAGTTTACATAGTCTTAATAGCGTCAAACACGTCATAGTTACAGTCAGAGTCAAGCTAAGTAAGTCACGGTCAAGTCAAACTTATGCCCCTATAAAGTGGTGGAGACTTTACATGAGGCTCCTATGGAGTTTTGGAAACAACACGAAAAGACACGTTTCACCTCGTTAAATCACTTATCCACACTCGAGCACGTTTACGAGCACTTAATAAATAATAATTCACCATTTCCTACACATTAACACTCGAAAATACACAAGTTTAGGAAAATAATCCAACGAGCCGACATGTTTTTTTCCACGTTGGCGCCAAAACTCAATGGTAGGTATATGCAAAAGTTTATGAGTTTACCCACACAACTCTGGAAATACTCAAACATTTAGAAGAAGTTTAGTATAGATAGCGTATACACTAGCTAGATTAACACATTTGATACTTTTAACCCGAAAAAAACGAAATACTGTCGAAAACCAGGTGAATCAGCAGGCTCTGCTAGTAAATTATAGTTTATTTATTTACCACGGGATCATAAGCACTTTTGTATTTTTCCACGATATCAGCAATGGACTTGTACAGACATTGGTATGATAACAACAGTTGATTGTTACTATTCTTCATATTGATAGTGAAAATTCGCAGTCTGTAGTAAAACGCATAATAAATATAAATGTTTAGCATTAAAACGGTATCGCAAGTTAAATTAACGATAAAATGCGTCACGGAAATCCACACAGGCTTAATGCAGATAAAAATAACACCACAATAAATGACAATTACTAAAGTTCTGAAAGAGTAACAAAACAAAATCAATAATATAAATCTCTTTTCAACGCATCTGCGCGCTTCATAAGCTCTCAGCTTAAGATCGATAAGATGCATATCGCAATAGAACTGAAATAAAGTCACATCTGATCGTTTAAATATATAAATAAGAATATAGATTACATATTGACCAAACGTAGCAATGATCCAAATAAAAAAGAAAAGGTTGTAATAATTTTTAGAAAGGAATTGCCATGTGCACGTTATGGATATCAGCAAACTTTGCAGTAAACACAAAAACTTTGCAGCAAATTTTATTGTTGACGTTCTATACTTGAAAAACCCAAAATCATAACCAAAACAAACTTGAAATATTTTGAAAAATGCGGTCATGTAAGAATTCGCTTGTTTATCGTATTTTTTGAAGTATGCGTTCATTTTGAGCGTAAAAATCTTCGCGATACCACGACAATGTTAGTGCAATGTGTCATACAATACTAAAAGTCGTCTAATCGTACTAGGATATTAATTTATAAATAATTAATTAAAGTGGCCACAATAAATTATTACATTATAATGGGCACAACTTTTCATGTCATATTTGTCTATACACTATATCTTGAATAATGATTCTTCGTATTTTAATTAGTTAATTGTCCTCAGATGTATAAAAATAACTGACGGAAAGGAATAAATTACGTACTAATAAAATTTGTCCATAATTATGATTGCTTGTGTAATATTAAATAATATAATAAACATTCCTGATTACTGTATAGGTACAAAAATATATTAGTATGCAAATACAATTTTTAGGTTATTTATTTCATATATACCTATAGTAATCATAAATATTACTAATTTATCTCACATTTAATTTTATTTGAATATATGAAAACAACTTTAAAAAAAAATCTATTAATTGATAATATTGGTATTAATTTAAACATACTAATTATGGTTATGATTGTTTAAGGAGAATTAATTTTTACGGATGTGGATTTTTACCTACTGATGATTTTTGGCGCGAACGAGGATAGAAACATTTCGGCTCGTATTATTTTCATAAACTTGTGTACTTTCGAGTGTTAATGTATAATAATGGTTTTCGAAATATCAGCCATGAAGCGGTGTCGATTTTGTCCTACTAATAATTCGTCGTACCGATTTAAAACGGCGAGTAAATTCGGGATAAATTCTACTAGCACTAGCGCGATAAATTCGGACCGCGGTTATTCGCCAAAGAACCACAGTCACCGATATAGCTGCTTAGATTTGCAAGTTGAAGTGGCAATGGAACCGGCCACAACGCTCGAAGAACCGACAACCGATGGGGAAGAAAGGTTCTTGAATGGAGACCACGGATCCGAAAACGCAGCGTAGGTAGGCCTACCACTAGATCGACTGACATCTTGAGAGTCGCAAGGATCCAGTGGATGCAGATAGCAGTCAGTCGTTCAGTGTATCGTTATATGGGGGAGACATAATACTGGGTTACATGGATCGGTGGTGCTTAACCGAAAGGACGTCATTGTACTCATCAGAGTGTTTTTTTTTGTTTTTTTTTTTTTATTAATGTTATCCGTTCTATATAAATATTTGTTTTATAGGTAAATATCATTCTCTTACCAAAATATATACTTAAATACACTCAAGACGACGGACATATTCGAGGATATTATTGTAGATAGATAGATAGATATATAGATAGAAACTCTTTATTGTGCACATCATTAAAATTTAAAAAATTTAAAAAAAATAACTATTATTTTGGGACCAACCAATGACAATATAACCACTTGATTGCTCATTTTTTACCCCGCATAAGCCAAAGGTTCTAACATGTCAACCTAAACTATTTCAACGGGGCCAATCCTAGGCGCAAATTGAATGACTTTTTATTCTCCAATCACAAGCGTCGGATCGCGTTGAGTCTCCAATCACAAGCTGTTCCCCGCGACCGACGTGGCTTCATTTTTCAAAAGGTAATTTGACTACATGCGCGATCATGCGGTTATTATTATATTTGGGACCAACACTAAAACACCTAAAATCGCGGGGAAAAAAACAGATTTTTTGGACATTTCGTTGCGTGTGAATGAAATTTTTCTATATAATAATTATTAAACACAAAACACTCCTTTTTGCATGCTTCGTCGGGTAATGATCGAGAAGCTAACTTCCGTCCCCTTCGCCTAATCTAAAGTTACTAGTTCAAAGTGAGCAATCAAATAGAGTGGAAGATTGCCGGAGGCTACAATTTGCCTAATACTACACAGAACTACTCTCGTGAAGATCTCGTTTCCTGAGGTTCTGGAGAAGGTAGATTAGTAACTTATACTCACGTAGATAGTGCGAGTAGGGTTACCATTCGTCCGGATTTGTCCTGACATGTCCGAACTTTTTACCTTTGTCCGGACTTCGCACGGTTTTATAATTTGTCCGGCTTTTGTAGCTTGGGCGATGTACCTAACAAAAGTAATAAAACATATCTATACTAATCTATATCTATACTAATATTATAAAGAGGAACGATTTGATTGTTTGTTTGTTTGTTTGCATTGAATAGGATCCGAAACTATTGAACCGATTTGAAAAAATATTTCACTGTTGGGAAGCTACACTATCCCCGGGCAACATAGGCTATATTATATTTTCAAAAAAAATAGGGATCCTTACTAAAACTCCAATAATGTAACCCAAGGTGTAATAAAATAAGATTTACGTGTTTGACAGTTCTAAGACTGGACAACGTCTGTCAGGTCAGCTAGTAATATTATAAAGAGGAAATATTTGCATGTATGTTTGTAACGAATTGGCTCAAAAAGTACTGGACCGATTTAAAAAATTCTTTCACCATTAGAATGCTACATTATCACTGATTAATATAGACTATTTTAGTAGGCTATATAACTATACCCGTGCGGAGCCGGGGCGGACCGTTAGTATAATTATATTTTTTTTAAATATTATCTTGAATTAGTTTAGTTTTTAAGTTTTGTGTTTGGTATTTTAAATTTTAGAGAAACATTAAATTAAAATAATTTAATCATAAAAAAATATACCAGTCGGTCGGTCGGTGTGTGTGTTTATCAGTCTTTAATCTTGATTGAAGTCTCCCTAAACACAAAACAAAATACTGGACCACCATCTTCAGGAACCCGCTTCATAAAATTTAGAATGACGACGCTAATAACTCTATGCATTGTGATCCAAACTAAACGTGTATGCACTTTTCATTCAGCACAATTAGTTAGGGATAACTGTTTTTAAATTCAGTTGCAAGATTTGATCCATAATAACATCATTATCATCATCATCATCAGCCCTTAATGACCCACTGCTGGGTATAACTCCCTTTGTTTATGCCACTCTCCCCGGTATCTCGCTAGTCGCATCCACTCGTTCCCGGCAGTACTTTTGATGTCCTCAGTCCACCTCCACCATGCTAAGCTTGTCACAATGGTACGGTAGTATGTCGTATATAATTATGCATGTAGCCGTATATATGTATTTAAGTTGCCTGGAAGAGATCGCTTATAGCGATAAGGCCGCTGATTGTTTACTAGTTTTTAAGTTGTTTTTGTCTTATGTATGCCATCGATATACAATTCATATAGAGTCACAAGCATGCCAAAAAAATGTCCGAGACAAAACTCGGCGCACGCTACGAATTGCGCTGACTTTTGGTTAGTTACAAGGTATCCGACTACAACGACGCTGCGCGATGCCAGAGCTACGATGACATAGCAGATAACAAACGTTGAACATTATGCAAGCAAGTTCACGTCTAAATTGGAGTAAACATGACATTGTGAAGTATATAATTGATGCAATGTATGTACAATGACGCTCGGACGTTTTTTGACTGTTTTCACTGAGAGATTGTGACTCTATACGAATTGTATTTCGAAGTATGTATGTCATATTTTCTGGAGGGAATACAATAAAGAGGTGTCTATCTATCTAACTATAGCTGTAGTGTGATAGGTAGGTACGTATTTGAGTATCCATTACGCAGATTATTTACTTACTATCACATCAGTTGTAACCTCAAAAGCCTTGTTTGTATTTCTACCCAATTAATCTTTACCCAGTGAACCATCGCTTCAGGCGAGGCACTGAGGGATCAAATCAACTAATGGAGTGTGGTCTTCATTTATATATAATGTTAATTTTAATAGGCTGATTAAGTTAGATTGAGGTTAAGTATTATTTGACTGTGAGGAAATATTGAGCGATGGTGGCTGACCGTTAGCATGTCTTTTACAATCTGACGGCACCCAGTTCGATCCTCGGCTCTGTACCAATGACTTATTTAGTCATCATTTCCGCCATAGGACGTCCACTGCTGGACATAGGCCTCCACCATCGATCTCTAATAGGGCCGGTTGGAAGCGGCCTGCATCCAGCGTTTCCCTGCGGTCTCTTTTAGATCGTCTGTCCATCTTATGGGTGGACGACCTACGCTGCGTCTACCTGTCCGTGGTCTCCATTCGAGAACCTTCCGGCCCCATCGGCCTTCTGTTCTGCCTGATATGTGCCCTGCCCACTGCCACTTCAACTTGCTAATCCGGTGGGCTATGTCGGTAACTTTCGTTCATCTACGGATCTCCTCATATCTTATTCAGTCTCGTAGAGAAACCCCGAGCATAGCCCTCTCCATAGCTCGTTGTGCGACTTTGAGCTTGCTTATGAGGCCCATCAGGGCCGGATTTAGGGGAGGGCAACCGGGGCGAAAGCCCCGGGGCCTCCACAAACGGGGGGCCCCCACAATAGAGACTTCAAAAAAAAAATTCTTTCATATTCCAACTAGTTAACACTAGTAAGCATCTTTTGCTTTGATATTTGTTTTTTTTTTGCTCTTTCACCTTTACCTACAGCCTACAGTAGGTACTTTATACATACATGATTATTTGATTATATTAATCTTAAATAACAGAAATCATTGATCTATATTTGTTGCCCCGAGGCCTCTGGACCTCTAAATCCGGCCCTGAGGCCCATTATTACATATTTACTTACTGAGAGACTTATTTAGTACTTTAGTAAATTATGCGCAGTTTTCGATGCCATCGCACAAAAACGGTGAAGGAAAACATCGTGAAGAAACCGATATGTCCAAGAACCCCAAAAGTTCAAATACATGACATTCACCAAAACGTACACTGGGCCAGGTGAATTAGGGCCCATATCTCTCTCTCTCTCTCTCTGAGAGAAGGCCTGAGTCCCAGCAGTAGGAGCAGAATAGATAATGATGGTGATTGTGATATTTAACTAAGTACCTATAGTTAGACATGATCAGAAAAACTGACAAGCTCCACCTAGTTTCATTTTCACCCACGTGAGTTCGCGATTTCAGGGTTGATTGCTTAGTAAAAGTTGATGTAAAAGTAATGAGCATAGCGGACCCTTTTCGGCTTAGTGCACTCTTTCCGCATAACCTTGTATTAATCATCATCAACCATTCTCCACCCGCTGTTGGGTATAGGTCTCCTCTTCAGCGCGCCATCTTTTCCGGTCCTGTGCTAGCCTTGTCCACTGCTTTCCTGCTGTCTTAACGACGTCGTCCGACCAGCGGGCTGGTGGTCTGCCCGGTGGTCGCTTTCCGTTCCGTGGCCACCATTCTGTAACTACTTTGGTCCACCGTCCGACTTCCCTTCTGACCAAGTGTCCCGCCCATCTCCACTGACGGATCACGTTTAACCACGTCTTAGACCTTGTATTAATTATTAATACTTATGGCTTTTTCATAGTTTTATTTTTACATAATTTTCAACATTCCTTTTTCGTTTGTTTAGTTCCTTTCTTAGTCGTTTTTCCGAAACTCTTAAGCGGAATTTCATGCTTCTATATATACCCAGCGGTTTTGGCTGTGCTTTGTCTGTCTGTGTATGAATTTAGGATTTTTATAACCAACATAATTATACTTCACATCATGTTTCATCATCCATGCTTCACATAATATACCTTCAAAAATACCTAAGTGCCTAACTCAATTTACCAAACACTACCTAATCTTAGTCCCAGAGACATCAGCATTTCACTAGATAAAAATCGAAATATTTTGCATCGAGATAAATTGACGAAATGTCAGTGAGATAGAGTCATCCAATATCGTACTGAATAACAAATGCGCGCCATCAATCCGACGGCGATGAGGCCTAATGTGCCTCATCACATTTGCACACTCGCTTCAATACCCGCGCTACATGGACGTAAGAAGAAAGAAGGATGTTTCTGTTATTGTTTTCTTCTAAAAACTATAAAACACAAGCTGTTTTTGTACATGCTTTTATTCAACTTGCCCTGTTTGTATGTGTGGAACAAATCTTACAACTGAATTTTAGACCAGTTATCCTCAACAGATTAAGCTGAGACTTGGCTTAATTAGGTACGTAAGTTCGGTGACAATGCAATGTTATGGTAACATCGAGCTGGTCTGATGATGGAGGCAGATGGTGGCCATAGGAACTCCTAAGCAACACAACGTAATCCCGTCGAGTTTGGGTTCGTTGGATTTGTCTTCCCAAGTACTTTGGTCCTAGTAGATAAATTCAATATGGCGGATGCTCCAAGATGGCGGACAAAATGTTCTTATCTACCATCATGATATTATGGGTGTCAAATGAAAGGGTTTGCTGAGAAGAATACGAAAAAACTTGTGTTTTAGAAGTATTTTTTTTAAAAATTAAGTTTTTTTAATCTCTAAAAATCCGGCCGTCTGTGGGTGGAATAGAAACCTCAAGAACTAAGAACCTAAGCTCCAGGATGGAAATTTTAATAACGTCACGAGTAGCTTTTAGTGAAAGTGCAGCATACCTCTCAACACCCTAACTTCGCTCCGATGCCAATATGTGGCAGCCTTTATGGTATGGGGCCCATATAATTGGTGGTAAGTCGTCACCTGCCTAAATATATTTTGAGATGAGACAGGATATGGGAGGCGCCGTTTTTCATCCTTAAGATCTGGGGGCCTACCATAAGGTGTATAAGTAATGTTATTTTGATATTACTTTCTAATTTCGTACCATAGACTTTAAAATACATTATCATTATGTTATTACAACGGCTAGGAAGTTTTGATGACGTCATTCTATTTCGTTCACTCATATTTATGACTTTTAATGATCTGTGGTCATTGCTTGGTTTTTTTTTTTTTTTTTTTTGTTTTGGTCTGGCTACAAAGGCCTTTGGACCATGTCTTTATTTTGAATCACTGCACTTTATATCATTGCTTGGTTCATTGCCGCAGTGATGCCAATTTAGGGTATTTTACCCTAGATTTAGAGTAAACATTATGTCGCAGAGTAATTTTTAGGGTCTAGAATTGTTTAGGGACTTTATAATCTTGAGGGTATTTTTTTTTGTTACAAACAACAATTCTTGTAACGTTGAAAACTGATTAATTATGGCTACAGATATATTAGTAGTATTGTATTGGGGTATTGTACTAGTATTGTACATATATAATATATTAGTATTGTACCATAATGGCGTGTGTAAATCAGAACGCACGTTCGATAAAAATTTAACCATTAAATATAAAAGAACTTGTTGTATTAATTATCTAAAACTAAAACTTTAGCCTTAGGGTATTTTTATATAAATAGTAATGATTTAAGGGTAAAATTAATCAGGCGTTGGGGTAAAATGAAAATCTAGCTTGGCATCACTGCATTGCCGTCAGATTGCTTGGGGTTTTAGGCGCCAACGCGGAAAAAACATGTCGGGTCGTTGGATTATTTTCCTAAACTTGTGTATTTTCGAGTGTTAATGTGTACTAAATGGTGAATTATTATTCATTAAGTGCACGGACTGGTAAGCGCAGCGTAGGACGTCCACCCACAAGATGGACAGACGACCTAAAAGAGACCGCAGGGAAACGCTGGATGCAGGCCGCTTCCAACCGGCCCTTTTGGAGATCGATGGGGGAGGCCTATGTCCAGCAGTGGACGTCCTACGGCTGAAATGATGATGATGATGATGATGAAGTGCTCGTAAACGTGCTCGAGTGTGAGTAAGTGATATAACGAGGTGAAACGTGTCTTTTCGTGATGTTTCCAAAACTCCATAGGAGCCTCATGTAAAGTCTTCACTACTTTACAGGGGCATGAGTTTGACTTGACCGTGACTTACTTAGCTTGACTCTGACTGTGACTATGACTTGTTTGACGCTATTAAGACAAAGTAAACTGTTTAATATTACGACTAAAGGACATTGAATCCAAGTTCATGAAAATTTTTACACAAAAAAAAAGTCAGATTGCTTGGGAGTTTTGGCGCTAACGTGGAAAAAAAACATGTCGGCTCGTTGGATTATTTTCCTATACTTGTGTATTTTCGAGTGTTAATGTGTAGTAATTGGTGAATTATTATTTATTAAGTGCTCGTAAACATGCTCGAGTGTGGGTAAGTGATATAACGAGGTGAAACATGTTTTGGAAACAACACGAAAATGTTTACCTCGTGCATTCTGAATTGCACTGCACGTCGTAAAATGAAAAAAAAAAAAAGGATATCAAAAATATTTATGTCAATGACAGTAACAACAAAGAGCATGTTCCTATTTATTGAGTAGATATTGAGTAAAATAACTCTAGCAGTTATGTTCGGAAAAACTTTTAGTGATTTTTGCTAATGTTTTTGATGCCAATGAAGCTTATTCTATAGCGGACGTTGATTTTTGCTAAAATTAGGACAATCGGGGACTTTTTATATTCTGAGTAAAATAACTCTAGCAGTTATGTTCGGAAAAACTTTTAGTGATTTTTGCTAATTCTTTTGATGCCAATGAAGCTTATTCTATAGCGGACGTTAATATTTGCTAAAATTAGGACAATCGGGGACTTTTTATATTCTGAGTAAAATAACTCTAGCAGTTATGTTCGGAAAAACTTTTAGTGATTTTTGCTAATTCTTTTGATGCCAATGAAGCTTATTCTATAGCGGACGTTAATATTTGCTAAAATTAGGACAATCGGGGACTTTTTATATTCTGAGTAAAATAACTCTAGCAGTTATGTTCGGAAAAACTTTTAGTGATTTTTGCTAATTCTTTTGATGCCAATGAAGCTTATTCTATAGCGGACGTTGATTTTTGCTAAAATTAGGACAATCGGGGCTTTTTGTATTCTGAGTAAAATAACTCTAGCAGCTATGTTCGGAAAAACTTTTAGTGATTTTTGCTAATTCTTTTGATGCCAATGAAGCTTATTCTATAGCGGAAGTTAATATTTTCTAAAATAAGGACAATCGGGGACTTTTTATATTCTGAGTAAAATAACTCTAGCAGTTATGTTCGGAAAAACTTTTAGTGATTTTTGCTAATTCTTTTGATGCCAATGAAGCTTATTCTATAGCGGACGTTAATATTTGCTAAAATTAGGACAATCGGGGACTTTTTATATTCTGAGTAAAATAACTCTAGCAGTTATGTTCGGAAAAACATTTAGTGATTTTTACTAATTCTTTTGATGCCAATGAAGCTTATTCTATAGCGGACGTTGATTTTTGCTGAAATTAGGACAATCGGGGACTTTTTATATTCTGAGTAAAATAACTCTAGCAGTTATGTTCGGAAAAACTTTTAGTGATTTTTGCTAATTCTTTTGATGCCAATGAAGCTTATTCTATAGCGGACGTTAATATTTGCTAAAATTAGGACAATCGGGGACTTTTTATATTCTGAGTAAAATAACTCTAGCAGTTATGTTCGGAAAAACATTTAGTGATTTTTGCTAATTCTTTTGATGCCAATGAAGCTAATTCTATAGCGGACGTTGATTTTTGCTAAAATTAGAACAATCGGGGACTTTTTGTATTCTGAGTAAAATAACTCTAGCAGCTATGTTCGGAAAAACTTTTAGTGATTTTTGCTAATTCTTTTGATGCCAATGAAGCTTATTCTATAGCGGACGTTAATATTTGCTAAAATTAGGACAATCGGGGACTTTTTATATTCTGAGTAAAATAACTCTAGCAGTTATGTTCGGAAAAACTTTTAGTGATTTTTGCTAATTCTTTTGATGCCAATGAAGCTTATTCTATAGCGGAAGTTAATATTTTCTAAAATTAGGACAATCGGGGACTTTTTATATTCTGAGTAAAATAACTCTAGTAGTTATGCTCGGAAAAACTTTTAGTGATTTTTGCTAATTCTTTTGATGCCAATGAAGCTTATTCTATAGCGGACGTTAATATTTGCTAAAATTAGGACAATCGGGGACTTTTTATATTCTGAGTAAAATAACTCTAGCAGTTATGTTCGGAAAAACTTTTAGTGATTTTTGCTAATTCTTTTGATGCCAATGAAGCTTATTCTATAGCGGACGTTGATTTTTGCTAAAATAAGGACAATCGGGGACTTTTTATATTCTGAGTAAAATAACTCTAGCAGTTATGTTTGGAAAAACTTTTAGTGATTTTTGCTAATTCTTTTGATGCCAATGAAGCTTATTCTATAGCGGACGTTGATTTTTGCTAAAATTAGGACAATCGGGGACTTTTTATATTCTGAGTAAAATAACTCTAGCATTTTATTTATATTACACGGGAATTACTCACGTAAGATTAAGCCGGTCACTGCGACTATAGTTTCAACCGCATTAGGGATGGAGGATGGAACCTGCCACCGACTTGAAGACCGTGTTTTCATGGAGTTCGTGGGAGTGACCGTGGGATTGGTGGCGACGTGGTGAGCTCCGCCTGCTGGAATATTCCTGACACACAGGAAGATTCGAGTGAGGAAGAGTTCCGGTGTACGCCGTTGCAGCATATTTCTCTACGCACCCCCACCCCCGCACCCGATCAGCTGCCGTTGACATCACGTGCGCACCGCGCGGTGGTCCGTAGTGCCAAGCGAGACGCAGCCGCGCGCGCGCATTCACCTTGAAAAAGACTGCCTAATGCGGTTGAAACTATAGTCGGAGTGACCGGCTTAATCTAACGTGAGTAATTCCCGTGTAATATAAATAAAATGTGTGAAAACCACGTCAGTTTCTATAATATAACTCAAGCAGTTATGTTCGGAAAAACTTTTAGTGATTTTTGCTAATTCTTTTGATGCCAGTGAAGCTTATTCTATAGCGGACGTTAATATTTGCTAAAATTAGGACAATCGGGGACTTTTTATATTCTGAGTAAAATAACTCTAGCAGTTATGTTCGGAAAAACTTTTAGTGATTTTTGCTAATTCTTTTGATGCCAATGAAGCTTATTCTATAGCGGACGTTAATATTTGCTAAAATTAGGACAATCGGGGACTTTTTATATTCTGAGTAAAATAACTCTAGCTGGTATGTTCGGAAAAACTTTTAGTGATTTTGCTAATTCTTTTGATGCCAATGAAGCTTATTCTATAGCGGACGTTGATTTTTGCTAAAATTAGGACAATCGGGGACTTTTTGTATTCTGAGTAAAATAACTCTAGCAGCTATGTTCGGAAGAACTTTTAGTGATTTTTGCTAATTCTTTTGATGCCAATGAAGCTTATTCTATAGCGGACGTTGATTTTTGCTAAAATTAGGACAATCGGGGCTTTTTGTATTCTGAGTAAAATAACTCTAGCAGCTATGTTCGGAAAAACTTTTAGTGATTTTTGCTAATTCTTTTGATGCCAATGAAGCTTATTCTATAGCGGACGTTGATTTTTGCTAAAATTAGGACAATCGGGGACTTTTT
Source organism: Agriopis aurantiaria (assembly GCA_914767915.1). Lineage (NCBI taxonomy): Eukaryota > Metazoa > Arthropoda > Insecta > Lepidoptera > Geometridae > Agriopis > Agriopis aurantiaria. The sequence continues at coordinate 12,193,056 of OU612001.1, read as the reverse complement.
TATATTCTGAGTAAAATAACTCTAGCAGTTATGTTCGGAAAAACTTTTAGTGATTTTTGCTAATGTTTTTGATGCCAATGAAGCTTATTCTATAGCGGACGTTAATATTTGCTGAAATTAGGACAATCGGGGACTTTTTATATTCTGAGTAAAATAACTCTAGCAGTTATGTTCGGAAAAACTTTTAGTGATTTTTGCTAATTCTTTTGATGCCAATGAAGCTTATTCTATAGCGGACGTTGATTTTTGCTAAAATTAGAACAATCGGGGACTTTTTATATTCTGAGTAAAATAACTCTAGCAGTTATGTTCGGAAAAACATTTAGTGATTTTTGCTAATTCTTTTGATGCCAATGAAGCTTATTCTATAGCGGACGTTGATTTTTGCTAAAATTAGAACAATCGGGGACTTTTTGTATTCTGAGTAAAATAACTCTAGCAGCTATGTTCGGAAAAACTTTTAGTGATTTTTGCTAATGTTTTTGATGCTAATGAAGCTTATTCTATAGCGGACGTTAATATTTGCTAAAATTAGGACAATCGGGGACTTTTTATATTCTGAGTAAAATAACTCTAGCAGTTATGTACGGAAAAACTTTTAGTGATTTTTGCTTATTCTTTTGATGCCAATGAAGCTTATTCTATAGCGGACGTTAATATTTGCTAAAATTATGAAAATCGGGGACTTTTTATATTCTGAGTAAAATAACTCTAGCAGTTATGTTCGGAAAAACTTTTAGTGATTTTTGCTAATTCTTTTGATGTCAATGAAGCTTATTCTATAGCGGACGTTAAGATTTGCTAAAATTAGGAAAATCGGGGACTTTTTATATTCTGAGTAAAATAACTCGAGCAGATATGTTCGGAAAAACTTTTAGTGATTTTTGCTAATTCTTTTGATGCCAATGAAGCTTATTCTATAGCGGACGTTAATATTTGCTAAAATTAGGACAATCGGGGACTTTTTATATTCTGAGTAAAATAACTCTAGCAGTTATGTTCGGAAAAACTTTTAGTGATTTTTGCTAATTCTTTTGATGCCAATGAAGCTTATTCTATAGCGGACGTTAATATTTGCTAAAATTAGGACAATCGGGGACTTTTTATATTCTGAGTAAAATAACTCTAGCAGTTATGTTCGGAAAAACATTTAGTGAATTTTGCTAATTCTTTTGATGCCAATGAAGCTTATTCTAAAGCGGACGTTGATTTTTGCTAAAATTAGAACAATCGGGGACTTTTTGTATTCTGAGTAAAATAACTCTAGCAGTTATGTTCGGAAAAACTTTTAGTGATTTTTGCTAATTCTTTTGATGCCAATGAAGCTTATTCTATAGCGGACGTTAATATTTGCTAAAATTAGGACAATCGGGGACTTTTTATATTCTGAGTAAAATAACTCTAGCAGTTATGTTCGGAAAAACTTTTAGTGATTTTTGCTAATTCTTTTGATGCCAATGAAGCTTATTCTATAGCGGACGTTAATATTTGCGAAAATTAGGACAATCAGGGACTTTTTATATTCTGAGTAAAATAACTCTAGCAGTTATGTTCGGAAAAACTTTTAGTGATTTTTGCTTATTCTTTTGATGCCAATGAAGCTTATTCTATAGCGGACGTTAATATTTGCTAAAATTATGAAAATCGGGGACTTTTTATATTCTGAGTAAAATAACTCTAGCAGTTATGTTCGGAAAAACTTTTAGTGATTTTTGCTAATGTTTTTGATGCCAATGAAGCTTATTCTATAGCGGACGTTAATATTTGCTAAAATTAGGACAACCGGGGACTTTTTATATTCTGAGTAAAATAACTCTAGCAGTTATGTTCGGAAAAACTTTTCATGATTTTTGCTAATTCTTTTGATGCCAATGAAGCTTATTCTATAGCGGACGTTAATATTTGCGAAAATTAGGACAATCGGGGACTTTTTATATTCTGAGTAAAATAACTCTAGCAGTTATGTACGGAAAAACTTTTAGTGATTTTTGCTTATTCTTTTGATGCCAATGAAGCTTATTCTATAGCGGACGTTAATATTTGCTAAAATTATGAAAATCGGGGACTTTTTATATTCTGAGTAAAATAACTCTAGCAGTTATGTTCGGAAAAACTTTTAGTGATTTTTGCTAATGTTTTTGATGCCAATGAAGCTTATTCTATAGCGGATGTTCATATTTGCTAAAATTAGGACAACCGGGGACTTTTTATATTCTGAGTAAAATAACTCTAGCAGTTATGTTCGGAAAAACATTTAGTGAATTTTGCTAATTCTTTTGATGCCAATGAAGCTTATTCTATAGCGGACGTTGATTTTTGCTAAAATTAGAACAATCGGGGACATTTTGTATTCTGAGTAAAATAACTCTAGCAGTTATGTTCGGAAAAACTTTTAGTGATTTTTGCTAATTCTTTTGATGCCAATGAAGCTTATTCTATAGCGGACGTTAATATTTGCTAAAATTAGGACAATCGGGGACTTTTTATATTCTGAGTAAAATAACTCTAGCAGTTATGTTCGGAAAAACTTTTAGTGATTTTTGCTAATTCTTTTGATGCCAATGAAGCTTATTCTATAGCGGACGTTAATATTTGCGAAAATTAGGACAATCAGGGACTTTTTATATTCTGAGTAAAATAACTCTAGCAGTTATGTTCGGAAAAACTTTTAGTGATTTTTGCTTATTCTTTTGATGCCAATGAAGCTTATTCTATAGCGGACGTTAATATTTGCTAAAATTATGAAAATCGGGGACTTTTTATATTCTGAGTAAAATAACTCTAGCAGTTATGTTCGGAAAAACTTTTAGTGATTTTTGCTAATGTTTTTGATGCCAATGAAGCTTATTCTATAGCGGACGTTAATATTTGCTAAAATTAGGACAACCGGGGACTTTTTATATTCTGAGTAAAATAACTCTAGCAGTTATGTTCGGAAAAACTTTTAGTGATTTTTGCTAATTCTTTTGATGCCTATGAAGCTTATTCTATAGCGGACGTTGGTTTTTGCTAAAATTAGGACAATCGGGGACTTTTTATATTCTGAGTAAAATAACTCTAGCAGTTATGTTCGGAAAAACTTTTAGTGATTTTTGCTAATATTTTTGATGCCAATGAAGCTTATTCTATAGCGGACGTTAATATTTGCTAAAATTAGGACAATCGGGGACTTTTTATATTCTGAGTAAAATAACTCTAGCAGTTATGTTCGGAAAAACTTTTAGTGATTTTTGCTAATGTTTTTGATGCCAATGAAGCTTATTCTATAGCGGACGTTGATTTTTGCTAAAATTAGGACAATCGGGGACTTTTTATATTCTGAGTAAAATAACTCTAGCAGTTATGTTCGGAAAAACTTTTAGTGATTTTTGCTAATTCGTTTGATGCCTAATGAAGCTTATTCTATAGCGGACGTTAATATTTGCTAAAATTAGGACAATCGGGGACTTTTTATATTCTGAGTAAAATAACTCTAGCAGTTATGTTCGGAAAAACTTTTAGTGATTTTTGCTAATTCTTTTGATGCCAATGAAGCTTATTCTATAGCGGAAGTTATTATTTTCTAAAATTAGGACAATCGGGGACTTTTTATATTCTGAGTAAAATAACTCTATTAGTTATGTTCGGAAAAACTTTTAGTGATTTTTGCTAATTCTTTTGATGCCAATGAAGCTTATTCTATAGCGGACGTTGATTTTTGCTAAAATTAGGACAATCGGGGACTTTTTATATTCTGAGTAAAATAACTCTAGCAGTTATGTTCGGAAAAACTTTTAGGGATTTTTGCTAATTCTTTTGATGCCAACGAAGCTTATTCTATAGCGGACGTTAATATTTGCTAAAATTAGGACAATCGGGGACTTTTTATATTCTGAGTAAAATAACTCTAGCAGTTATGTTCGGAAAAACTTTTAGTGATTTTTGCTAATTCTTTTGATGCCAATGAAGCTTATTCTATAGCGGACGTTAATATTTGCGAAAATTAGGACAATCGGGGACTTTTTATATTCTGAGTAAAATAACTCTAGCAGTTATGTTCGGAAAAACTTTTAGTGATTTTTGCTAATTCTTTTGATGCCAATGAAGCTTATTCTATAGCGGACGTTAATATTTGCTAAAATTAGGACAATCGGGGACTTTTTATATTCTGAGTAAAATAACTCTAGCAGTTATGTTCGGAAAAACTTTTAGTGATTTTTGCTAATTCTTTTGATGCCAATGAAGCTTATTCTATAGCGGACGTTGATTTTTGCTAAAATTAGGACAATCGGGGACTTTTTATATTCTGAGTAAAATAACTCTAGCAGTTATGTTCGGAAAAACTTTTAGTGATTTTTGCTAATTCTTTTGATGCCAATGAAGCTTATTCTATAGCGGACGTTAAGATTTGCTAAAATTAGGAAAATCGGGGACTTTTTATATTCTGAGTAAAATAACTCTAGCAGTTATGTTCGGAAAAACTTTTAGTGATTTTTGCTAATTCTTTTGATGCCAATGAAGCTTATTCTATAGCGGAAGTTATTATTTTCTAAAATTAGGACAATCGGGGACTTTTTATATTCTGAGTAAAATAACTCTATTAGTTATGTTCGGAAAAACTTTTAGTGATTTTTGCTAATTCTTTTGATGCCAATGAAGCTTATTCTATAGCGGACGTTGATTTTTGCTAAAATTATGAAAATCGGGGACTTTTTATATTCTGAGTAAAATAACTCTAGCAGTTATGTTCGGAAAAACTTTTAGTGATTTTTGCTAATGTTTTTGATGCCAATGAAGCTTATTCTATAGCGGACGTTAATATTTGCTAAAATTAGGACAACCGGGGACTTTTTATATTCTGAGTAAAATAACTCTAGCAGTTATGTTCGGAAAAACTTTGAGTGATTTTTGCTAATTCGTTTGATGCCTATGAAGCTTATTCTATAGCGGACGTTGATTTTTGCTAAAATTAGGACAATCGGGGACTTTTTGTATTCTGAGTAAAATAACTCTAGCAGCTATGTTCGGAAAAACTTTTAGTGATTTTTGCTAATGTTTTTGATGCCAATGAAGCTTATTCTATAGCGGACGTTAATATTTGCTAAAATTAGGACAATCGCGGACTTTTTATATTCTGATTAAAATAACTCTAGCAGTTATGTTCGGAAAAACTTTTAATGATTTTTGCTAATTCGTTTGATGCCAATGAAGCTTATTCTATAGCGGACGTTAATATTTGCTAAAATTAGGACAATCGCGGACTTTTTATATTCTGATTAAAATAACTCTAGCAGTTATGTTCGGAAAAACTTTTAGTGATTTTTACTAATTCTTTTGATGCCAATGAAGCTTATTCTATAGCGGACGTTGATTTTTGCTAAAATTAGGACAATCGGGGACTTTTTATATTCTGAGTAAAATAACTCTAGCAGTTATGTTCGGAAAAACTTTTAGTGATTTTTGCTAATTCTTTTGATGCCAATGAAGCTTATTCTATAGCGGACGTTAAGATTTGCTAAAATTAGGAAAATCGGGGACTTTTTATATTCTGAGTAAAATAACTCGAGCAGTTATGTTCGGAAAAACTTTTAATGATTTTTGCTAATTCTTTTGATGCCAATGAAGCTTATTCTATAGCGGACGTTAATATTTGCTAAAATTAGGACAATCGGGGACTTTTTATATTCTGAGTAAAATAACTCTAGCAGTTATGTTCGGAAAAACTTTTAGTGATTTTTGCTAATTCTTTTGATGCCAATGAAGCTTATTCTATAGCGGACGTTAATATTTGCTAAAATTAGGACAATCGGGGACTTTTTATATTCTGAGTAAAATAACTCTAGCAGTTATGTTCGGAAAAACATTTAGTGATTTTTGCTAATTCTTTTGATGCCAATGAAGCTTATTCTATAGCGGACGTTGATTTTTGCTAAAATTAGAACAATCGGGGACTTTTTGTATTCTGAGTAAAATAACTCTAGCAGCTATGTTCGGAAAAACTTTTAGTGATTTTTGCTAATTCTTTTGATGCCAATGAAGCTTATTCTATAGCGGACGTTAATATTTGCTAAAATTAGGACAATCGGGGACTTTTTATATTCTGAGTAAAATAACTCTAGCAGTTATGTTCGGAAAAACTTTTAGTGATTTTTGCTAATTCTTTTGATGCCAATGAAGCTTATTCTATAGCGGGAGTTATTATTTTCTAAAATTAGGACAATCGGGGACTTTTTATATTCTGAGTAAAATAACTCTAGTAGTTATGTTCGGAAAAACTTTTAGTGATTTTTGCTAATTCTTTTGATGCCAATGAAGCTTATTCTATAGCGGACGTTGGTTTTTGCTAAAATTAGGACAATCGGGGACTTTTTATATTCTGAGTAAAATAACTCTAGCAGTTATGTTCGGAAAACCTTTTAGTGATTTTTGCTAATATTTTTGATGCCAATGAAGCTTATTCTATAGCGGACGTTAATATTTGCTAAAATTAGGACAATCGGGGACTTTTTATATTCTGAGTAAAATAACTCTAGCAGTTATGTTCGGAAAAACTTTTAGTGATTTTTGCTAATGTTTTTGATGCCAATGAAGCTTATTCTATAGCGGACGTTGATTTTTGCTAAAATTAGGACAATCGGGGACTTTTTATATTCTGAGTAAAATAACTCTAGCAGTTATGTTCGGAAAAACTTTTAGTGATTTTTGCTAATTCGTTTGATGCCAATGAAGCTTATTCTATAGCGGACGTTAATATTTGCTAAAATTAGGACAATCGGGGACTTTTTATATTCTGAGTAAAATAACTCTAGCAGTTATGTTCGGAAAAACTTTTAGTGATTTTTGCTAATTCTTTTGATGCCAATGAAGCTTATTCTATAGCGGACGTTAATATTTGCTAAAATTAGGACAACCGGGGACTTTTTATATTCTGAGTAAAATAACTCTAGCAGTTATGTTCGGAAAAACTTTTAGTGATTTTTGCTAATTCGTTTGATGCCTATGAAGCTTATTCTATAGCGGACGTTAATATTTGCTAAAATTAGGACAATCGGGGACTTTTTATATTCTGAGTAAAATAACTCTAGCAGTTATGTTCGGAAAAACATTTAGTGATTTTTGCTAATTCTTTTGATGCCAATGAAGCTAATTCTATAGCGGACGTTGATTTTTGCTAAAATTAGAACAATCGGGGACTTTTTGTATTCTGAGTTAAATAACTCTAGCAGCTATGTTCGGAAAAACTTTTAGTGATTTTTGCTAATTCTTTTGATGCCAATGAAGCTTATTCTATAGCGGACGTTAATATTTGCTAAAATTAGGACAATCGGGGACTTTTTATATTCTGAGTAAAATAACTCTAGCAGTTATGTTCGGAAAAACTTTTAGTGATTTTTGCTAATTCTTTTGATGCCAATGAAGCTTATTCTATAGCGGACGTTAATATTTGCGAAAATTAGGACAATCGGGGACTTTTTATATTCTGAGTAAAATAACTCTAGCAGTTATGTTCGGAAAAACATTTAGTGATTTTTGCTAATTCTTTTGATGCCAATGAAGCTTATTCTATAGCGGACGTTGATTTTTGCTAAAATTAGAACAATCGGGGACTTTTTGTATTCTGAGTAAAATAACTCTAGCAGCTATGTTCGGAAAAACTTTTAGTGATTTTTGCTAATGTTTTTGATGCTAATGAAGCTTATTCTATAGCGGACGTTAATATTTGCTAAAATTAGGACAATCGGGGACTTTTTATATTCTGAGTAAAATAACTCTAGCAGTTATGTACGGAAAAACTTTTAGTGATTTTTGCTTATTCTTTTGATGCCAATGAAGCTTATTCTATAGCGGACGTTAATATTTGCTAAAATTATGAAAATCGGGGACTTTTTATATTCTGAGTAAAATAACTCTAGTAGTTATGTTCGGAAAAACTTTTAGTGATTTTTGCTAATGTTTTTGATGCCAATGAAGCTTATTCTATAGCGGACGTTGATTTTTGCTAAAATTAGGACAATCGGGGACTTTTTATATTCTGAGTAAAATAACTCTAGCAGTTATGTTCGGAAAAACTTTTAGTGATTTTTGCTAATTCGTTTGATGCCAATGAAGCTTATTCTATAGCGGACGTTAATATTTGCTAAAATTAGGACAATCGGGGACTTTTTATATTCTGAGTAAAATAACTCTAGCAGTTATGTTCGGAAAAACTTTTAGTGATTTTTGCTAATTCTTTTGATGCCAATGAAGCTTATTCTATAGCGGAAGTTATTATTTTCTAAAATTAGGACAATCGGGGACTTTTTATATTCTGAGTAAAATAACTCTATTAGTTATGTTCGGAAAAACTTTTAGTGATTTTTGCTAATTCTTTTGATGCCAATGAAGCTTATTCTATAGCGGACGTTGATTTTTGCTAAAATTAGGACAATCGGGGACTTTTTATATTCTGAGTAAAATAACTCTAGCAGGTATGTTCGGAAAAACTTTTAGTGATTTTTGCTAATTCTTTTGATGCCAATGAAGCTTATTCTATAGCGGACGTTAATATTTGCTAAAATTAGGACAATCGGGGACTTTTTATATTCTGAGTAAAATAACTCTAGCAGTTATGTTCGGAAAAACTTTTAGTGATTTTTGCTAATTCTTTTGATGCCAATGAAGCTTATTCTATAGCGGACGTTAATATTTGCGAAAATTAGGACAATCGGGGACTTTTTATATTCTGAGTAAAATAACTCTAGCAGTTATGTTCGGAAAAACATTTAGTGATTTTTGCTAATTCTTTTGATGCCAATGAAGCTTATTCTATAGCGGACGTTGATTTTTGCTAAAATTAGAACAATCGGGGACTTTTTGTATTCTGAGTAAAATAACTCTAGCAGCTATGTTCGGAAAAACTTTTAGTGATTTTTGCTAATGTTTTTGATGCTAATGAAGCTTATTCTATAGCGGACGTTAATATTTGCTAAAATTAGGACAATCGGGGACTTTTTATATTCTGAGTAAAATAACTCTAGCAGTTATGTACGGAAAAACTTTTAGTGATTTTTGCTTATTCTTTTGATGCCAATGAAGCTTATTCTATAGCGGACGTTAATATTTGCTAAAATTATGAAAATCGGGGACTTTTTATATTCTGAGTAAAATAACTCTAGTAGTTATGTTCGGAAAAACTTTTAGTGATTTTTGCTAATGTTTTTGATGCCAATGAAGCTTATTCTATAGCGGACGTTGATTTTTGCTAAAATTAGGACAATCGGGGACTTTTTATATTCTGAGTAAAATAACTCTAGCAGTTATGTTCGGAAAAACTTTTAGTGATTTTTGCTAATTCGTTTGATGCCAATGAAGCTTATTCTATAGCGGACGTTAATATTTGCTAAAATTAGGACAATCGGGGACTTTTTATATTCTGAGTAAAATAACTCTAGCAGTTATGTTCGGAAAAACTTTTAGTGATTTTTGCTAATTCTTTTGATGCCAATGAAGCTTATTCTATAGCGGAAGTTATTATTTTCTAAAATTAGGACAATCGGGGACTTTTTATATTCTGAGTAAAATAACTCTATTAGTTATGTTCGGAAAAACTTTTAGTGATTTTTGCTAATTCTTTTGATGCCAATGAAGCTTATTCTATAGCGGACGTTGATTTTTGCTAAAATTAGGACAATCGGGGACTTTTTATATTCTGAGTAAAATAACTCTAGCAGTTATGTTCGGAAAAACTTTTAGGGATTTTTGCTAATTCTTTTGATGCCAATGAAGCTTATTCTATAGCGGACGTTAATATTTGCTAAAATTAGGACAATCGGGGACTTTTTATATTCTGAGTAAAATAACTCTAGCAGTTATGTTCGGAAAAACTTTTAGTGATTTTTGCTAATTCTTTTGATGCCAATGAAGCTTATTCTATAGCGGACGTTAATATTTGCGAAAATTAGGACAATCGGGGACTTTTTATATTCTGAGTAAAATAACTCTAGCAGTTATGTTCGGAAAAACTTTTAGTGATTTTTGCTAATTCTTTTGATGCCAATGAAGCTTATTCTATAGCGGACGTTAATATTTGCTAAAATTAGGACAATCGGGGACTTTTTATATTCTGAGTAAAATAACTCTAGCAGTTATGTTCGGAAAAACTTTTAGTGATTTTTGCTAATTCTTTTGATGCCAATGAAGCTTATTCTATAGCGGACGTTAATATTTGCTAAAATTAGGACAATCGGGGACTTTTTATATTCTGAGTAAAATAACTCTAGCAGTTATGTTCGGAAAAACTTTTAGTGATTTTTGCTTATTCTTTTGATGCCAATGAAGCTTATTCTATAGCGGACGTTAATATTTGCTAAAATTATGAAAATCGGGGACTTTTTATATTCTGAGTAAAATAACTCTAGCAGTTATGTTCGGAAAAACTTTTAGTGATTTTTGCTAATGTTTTTGATGCCAATGAAGCTTATTCTATAGCGGACGTTAATATTTGCTAAAATTAGGACAACCGGGGACTTTTTATATTCTGAGTAAAATAACTCTAGCAGTTATGTTCGGAAAAACTTTTAGTGATTTTTGCTAATTCGTTTGATGCCTATGAAGCTTATTCTATAGCGGACGTTAATATTTGCTAAAATTAGGACAATCGGGGACTTTTTATATTCTGAGTAAAATAACTCTAGCAGTTATGTTCGGAAAAACATTTAGTGATTTTTGCTAATTCTTTTGATGCCAATGAAGCTTATTCTATAGCGGACGTTGATTTTTGCTAAAATTAGAACAATCGGGGACTTTTTGTATTCTGAGTAAAATAACTCTAGCAGCTATGTTCGGAAAAACTTTTAGTGATTTTTGCTAATTCTTTTGATGCCAATGAAGCTTATTCTATAGCGGACGTTAATATTTGCTAAAATTAGGACAATCGGGGAATTTTTATATTCTGAGTAAAATAACTCTAGCAGTTATGTTCGGAAAAACTTTTAGTGATTTTTGCTAATTCTTTTGATGCCAATGAAGCTTATTCTATAGCGGAAGTTATTATTTTCTAAAATTAGGACAATCGGGGACTTTTTATATTCTGAGTAAAATAACTCTAGTAGTTATGTTCGGAAAAACTTTTAGTGATTTTTGCTAATTCTTTTGATGCCAATGAAGCTTATTCTATAGCGGACGTTGGTTTTTGCTAAAATTAGGACAATCGGGGACTTTTTATATTCTGAGTAAAATAACTCTAGCAGTTATGTTCGGAAAAACTTTTAGTGATTTTTGCTAATATTTTTGATGCCAATGAAGCTTATTCTATAGCGGACGTTAATATTTGCTAAAATTAGGACAATCGGGGACTTTTTATATTCTGAGTAAAATAACTCTAGCAGTTATGTTCGGAAAAACTTTTAGTGATTTTTGCTAATGTTTTTGATGCCAATGAAGCTTATTCTATAGCGGACGTTGATTTTTGCTAAAATTAGGACAATCGGGGACTTTTTATATTCTGAGTAAAATAACTCTAGCAGTTATGTTCGGAAAAACTTTTAGTGATTTTTGCTAATGTTTTTGATGCCAATGAAGCTTATTCTATAGCGGACGTTAATATTTGCTAAAATTAGGACAATCGGGGACTTTTTATATTCTGAGTAAAATAACTCTAGCAGTTATGTTCGGAAAAACTTTTAGTGATTTTTGCTAATTCTTTTGATGCCAATGAAGCTTATTCTATAGCGGAAGTTATTATTTTCTAAAATTAGGACAATCGGGGACTTTTTATATTCTGAGTAAAATAACTCTATTAGTTATGTTCGGAAAAACTTTTAGTGATTTTTGCTAATTTTTTTGATGCCAATGAAGCTTATTCTATAGCGGAAGTTATTATTTTCTAAAATTAGGACAATCGGGGACTTTTTATATTCTGAGTAAAATAACTCTAGTAGTTATGTTCGGAAAAACTTTTAGTGATTTTTGCTAATTCTTTTGATGCCAATGAAGCTTATTCTATAGCGGACGTTGGTTTTTGCTAAAATTAGGACAATCGGGGACTTTTTATATTCTGAGTAAAATAACTCTAGCAGTTATGTTCGGAAAAACTTTTAGTGATTTTTGCTAATATTTTTGATGCCAATGAAGCTTATTCTATAGCGGACGTTAATATTTGCTAAAATTAGGACAATCGGGGACTTTTTATATTCTGAGTAAAATAACTCTAGCAGTTATGTTCGGAAAAACTTTTAGTGATTTTTGCTAATGTTTTTGATGCCAATGAAGCTTATTCTATAGCGGACGTTGATTTTTGCTAAAATTAGGACAATCGGGGACTTTTTATATTCTGAGTAAAATAACTCTAGCAGTTATGTTCGGAAAAACTTTTAGTGATTTTTGCTAATTCGTTTGATGCCAATGAAGCTTATTCTATAGCGGACGTTAATATTTGCTAAAATTAGGAAAAAGTCCCCACTTTTTATATTCTGAGTAAAATAACTCTAGCAGTTATGTTCGGAAAAACTTTTAGTGATTTTTGCTAATTCTTTTGATGCCAATGAAGCTTATTCTATAGCGGAAGTTATTATTTTCTAAAATTAGGACAATCGGGGACTTTTTATATTCTGAGTAAAATAACTCTATTAGTTATGTTCGGAAAATTTTTTAGTGATTTTTGCTAATTCTTTTGATGCCAATGAAGCTTATTCTATAGCGGACGTTGATTTTTGCTAAAATTAGGACAATCGGGGACTTTTTATATTCTGAGTAAAATAACTCTAGCAGTTATGTTCGGAAAAACTTTTAGGGATTTTTGCTAATTCTTTTGATGCCAATGAAGCTTATTCTATAGCGGACGTTAATATTTGCTAAAATTAGGACAATCGGGGACTTTTTATATTCTGAGTAAAATAACTCTAGCAGTTATGTTCGGAAAAACTTTTAGTGATTTTTGCTAATTCTTTTGATGCCAATGAAGCTTATTCTATAGCGGACGTTAATATTTGCGAAAATTAGGACAATCGGGGACTTTTTATATTCTGAGTAAAATAACTCTAGCAGTTATGTTCGGAAAAACTTTTAGTGATTTTTGCTAATTCTTTTGATGCCAATGAAGCTTATTCTATAGCGGACGTTGATTTTTGCTAAAATTAGGACAATCGGCGACTTTTTATATTCTGAGTAAAATAACTCTAGCAGTTATGTTCGGAAAAACTTTTAGTGATTTTTGCTAATTCTTTTGATGCCAATGAAGCTTATTCAATAGCGGACGTTAAGATTTGCTAAAATTAGGAAAATCGGGGACTTTTTATATTCTGAGTAAAATAACTCGAGCAGTTATGTTCGGAAAAACTTTTAGTGATTTTTGCTAATTCTTTTGATGCCAATGAAGCTTATTCTATAGCGGACGTTAATATTTGCTAAAATTAGGACAATCGGGGACTTTTTATATTCTGAGTAAAATAACTGTAGCAGTTATGTTCGGAAAAACTTTTAGTGATTTTTGCTAATTCTTTTGATGCCAATGAAGCTTATTCTATAGCGGACGTTGATTTTTGCTAAAATTAGAACAATCGGGGACTTTTTGTATTCTGAGTAAAATAACTCTAGCAGCTATGTTCGGAAAAACTTTTAGTGATTTTTGCGAATTCTTTTGATGCCAATGAAGCTTATTCTATAGCGGACGTTGATTTTTGCTAAAATTAGGACAATCGGGGACTTTTTATATTCTGAGTAAAATAACTCTAGCAGTTATGTTCGGAAAAACTTTTAGTGATTTTTGCTAATTCTTTTGATGCCAATGTAGCTTATTCTATAGCGGACGTTAATATTTGCTAAAATTAGGAAAATCGGGGACTTTTTATATTCTGAGTAAAATAACTCTAGCAGTTATGTACGGAAAAACTTTTAGTGATTTTTGCTTATTCTTTTGATGCCAATGAAGCTTATTCTATAGCGGACGTTAATATTTGCTAAAATTAGGACAATCGGGGACTTTTTTTATTCTGAGTAAAATAACTCTAGCAGTTATGTTCGGAAAAACTTTTAGTGATTTTTGCTAATTCTTTTGATGCCAATGAAGCTTATTCTATGGCGGACGGTGATTTTTGCTAAAATTAGGACAATCGGGGACTTTTTGTATTCTGAGTAAAATAACTCTAGCATGTTCGGAAAAACTTTAAGTGATTATGGGTAATTCTTTTAATGCCAATGAAGCTTATTCTATCGCGTTCTTTGGAGGAATTTAAAGGATTAAATGGGCTCACCCTCCTCGTTCCGATGAATCGGGTGCCGTTCAGCCGGCCGTTGTATGCCACCGCGATATGCCGCCGCGCCGCTGACAACGCGCCGAAACACTGCACTTTGCAGCGAGCTGTTTACAAAGCACCGCGCCATGCAAATCCTGGAATATTCGGCAAATATGATGATCATTGTGCAACAATACAGTTTGACAACGAGGAATGTAGGTAGATGAGATTAAATGCAATGTGACTGCAATAATAATAATAAATACTACGTAGGTACTTAATTCGATCTATTTTAGCAGTGGAATTGTAAAAGAAGCAGACAAATGTTTATTAAAATAAACTTAATTTAAGGTTTATTACTTTGCAGCATTATTTTGAGAAAAAATACGTGAAATATACAATTTTGGTTGTTGTTTTAATTTAATGTGTGTAGGAATGAGAAAATAATATATGATGAAAATTGCACCTTTTGGGTGTTTTTTGGCAATAATATGCACAAAAACACTTCAGTTTACACAAATGGATTAGTATTTTGAATGGTTAGGTAAGAATTTATAAATATTGATGGAATTGTGAATTGAGGAATCGATGACGACACTTATCTTTGTCGGACGCGCTTACGACTTTCTCTCGATGTGATACTTTGGCGGTGTCACTGCTCGAAATTTTGCTGCTGTCTGCTGTACAAAAATCAGTCTTCCGAGGGCTGGCTCCCGTAGCTTTAGTCCACTACTGCAAGGCTCCAACTTTCCTTCGAAAAACTTGATCGTCGACGAGTTCAACATTTCACAATTTTTGAGTATTTTCTTCTTGTTTTTTTTTAAATAATAAATAGGCTTGCGTTTGCCCACCATCACGCCTGATGTTAAGTGATGATGCGGTCTACGCACGCACGCACGGAGCACGCTTGCCTAGAAGGAACCGATTCACTCGTGATTTGAATACACCCAGATTGTAACCATCGGGGAACACCCATTCAGGCAGCGCATTCCACAGACTAGCAGTTCGCACAATAAATGTGGAATCAAAGCGCTTCAATTATAGGCAGTATCGCAAATTAACCGACACGATAGTTATGTGGTAGTATGCACTTCCGGTCGTCGATAGGTACCTCATCATCATCACAATCAGCCAATAGGCATGTGTCCTAATGTTTAATTTATTACAAATAACCGACTTAGCGATGAATATAACTAAATACATAACACATACTGACAAAAATATTTATTTTGGCTGATAAATTAGGGGTATAGTATCAAACCTATTAAAAATTGATATTTTTGTTTTTTTAAGACTATTGTTAGATATTCCTTAAAGTTATTAGTGACTTCAGTTTTTATTTTAATGGCAGCACCCGACCCTTCCATTTGAGAAGAGTTTTTGGCGCCAACGCGGAAAAAACATGTTGGCTCGTTGGACTATTTTCCTAAACTTGTGTATTTTCGAGTGTTAATGTGTGCTAAATGGTGAATTATTATTCATTAAGTGCTCGTAAATGTGCTCGAGTGTGGGGAAATTATATAACGAGGTGAAACGTGTCTTTTCGTGTGGTTTCTAAAACTCCATAGGAGCCTCTTGTAAAGTCTTCACCACTTTACAGGGGCATGAGTTCGACTTGACCGTGACTTACTTAGCTTAAGCTTGACTCTGACTGTGACTATGACTTGTTTGACGCTATTAAGACAAAGTAAACTGTTTAATATTACGAGTAAAGGACATTGAATCCACGCTCATGAAGATTTTAACAAAAAAAAAAAAACCATTTGAGAAGAATTTGAGTTTTGGCGCCAACGCGGAAAAAACATGTCGGCTCGTTGGATTATTTTCCTAAACTTGTGTATTTTCGAGTGTTAATGTGTACTAAATGGTGAATTTGTTATTCATTAAGTGCTCGTAAACGTGCTTGAGTGTGGGCAAGTGATATAACGAGGTAAAGCGTGTCTTTTCGTGTTGTTTCCAAAACTCCATAGGAGCCTCTTGTAAAGTCTCCACCTCTTTACAGGGGCATGAGTTTGACTTGACCGTGACTTACTTAGCTTGACTCTGACTGTGACTATGATTTGTTTGACACTATTAAGACCATGCAAACTGTTTAATATTACGACTAAAGGACATTGAATCCACAGTCATGAAAATTTTAACCAAAATAAATAAAAACATTTGAGAAGTGCGGATGTTACCCCACTTCATGGCAATCCGACGCAAAAGGTATAAATACTACGTCTCCGACGTCGGGGCTCACCTCTCCAAATAATCATTCAGTTCAACAAACCGTTAGGGCTCCAGGGCACACCCCCTCTGGGGTGCCTGGGCAAGTCTGATTCCCACTCCCGGCGACGGCCCAAGCCGAGGTTCGTACCTTCGAGGTGCCCTTGTGCTAGTCGCCTATAAACTTAACCACCAAGTTATGACGAACGCACTCTGCGTTCGCTAACTAGTCCGGTCAAGCTGTAGAGGCCAAAAGGCCAAAAGTAAAAGTCACTCATAAAAAAAAAAAAGTCGGGGCTCAGGGGGCCTACCATAAGGTGTATAAGTAATGTTATTTTAATATTACTTTCTAATTTCGTACCATAGACTTTAAAATACATTATCATTATGTTATTATATTCGACTTCATTCGACGCGATTTTTCTTTCTTCTAGTATATTTACATATTGTAGCTGAGTCCCAGGCTTCAGCACACAGAATTTTTAGAGTAGATATCTAAATAGTAAAAAGAAAACCCGAAGTGGCAACACCACGAATGCCAACTTCAGACGTCTCACTCGGCAGCAATTCATTCTGTGTTTTCTGTGCAAAGGCTCCACAACGTTTCGCGTCTCAAATATTTATTTTTACAAAAAAACATCAAGATTTAGTGTAAGCGAGCAGAAGATGGGAAAAAGAAAGCGACGGGAAATGGAAGTCACTACTAAGCGACGTCGAGTTCTACATCTTCATCATCGTCAGAGGACGAATTACCGAGCTGTAAGCTATTTTTTCTTTACGAAATCTACCCACATTATCAAATTGATTTTCTACGACTATTTGTGGTGCGAGCATTTTACCTGTATTATCGTAATGCGAACAATTAGCGGGATTGTATCCTTTACGAGGTACGCTTGAAGGCGCGTTATCCAGCGGGGATAACGTCCATCAAAGCATAAGTACCCACTAGCTAAAAATAGAACAGGTAAAATCCGTGATACGAACAACCAGCGGGGTTGTGTCTATTACGTTTCAAGGCGCGCAGTCCAGCGGGGACTACGTCCACCTATAATTTTCACGTACATGTGGGTAGATCCGATACAGTGATGCGACAAATCCAACTGGGGTTTGTTCGTCATTATTTGATCATTCTACGTACGAGAGGTTGTCTACCTACTACGTACATATATTTCTTTACACACAATGTATTTTGGGTCCACGTGTCGATGACACTCCACTGGGCACGCAAGTGATGCCTACCTTCGACGCATGTTCGAATGTTGTTTGTAGAAAATGCCCAGCTGGACGCTGAAGAGACTAATTTGGACGATGAAATTCTCGTTTTATTGGATGATACTCCGAAAGATGACACTGTTTTGGGTAAGCCAGTACATAAGGATATAGCTAATAGGTGGAAGTAAATTCTCCTAAAGGGTTTATGCAGCGAAACTAAAGAAAAACTGTTGAAGGATTAATTATTTCCTTCAAATTGTGAAATGTTAATAGCACCAAAAATTTATCCCGAAGTTAAAGCAGCTGTCGCAGAAAATATCTACAAAAGAGATAGTGCTTTAACTTCAAAACAAAATCAAATTGGCACTGCTTCGACGGCTTTATCGCAGGCACTTGACAGTGTTCTGGCGAAAAATTGTTCTAACCAAAAACTGTTGAAACCGATAAGCGACGCTTGTCGCATTTTATGCGACAGTCATTATTCGAAAACAAAGAATATAAGACACTTTGTAATGTCCAATATAAAAAAAAAATTAAAAAATACAGGAACTGATCTTAAAGCGACTAAAAGTGGTCCCATATTTCGAAATCAGAAATTATATATATATATATATATATATAAAACAACAATAGCCGTGAATGCCGTGATCAATCAAACTGGAAGACCCTGCAACCAAAAACAACGGGCACAACGTATGCAGGGTACAAGATAGCCCAAAACCAGCCGCGCTTCAGCACCGTCGCCGCCGCCACCGCCAGTGCCACGAGGAGCGGTGTTCAGTATCGGGAAACAGCACACCGGTTTCAGCCAGTGCGCTACCAGCAGCGCTGCGCCGGCGCTAACACGTAGCGCTCACCCGCCCGCCCGCGCCGTCATATCAGCGCCTGCGCACCAGTCGCCAGATGAGGTACGCTATGTTGGTCGTTTACAACACTTTGTTCACAACTGGCTCGAGGTCACTGATGATCCTGTAGTATTATCATGGATCCAAGGTTATAAAATTCCCTTTTATTCCGAGCCGATAGATCATACTAAGCCTTGTTTTGTTTCTAGGACAAATCAAGAGCGCGCTGATTTTGACTTAGAAATAGAAGAACTTTTAAAAATCAATGCCATATCAAAGTGTGAATCTAACGATGAACAATTTTTGTCATCTATATTTTTGAACCGAAACCGACCGCCACTAACAGATTTATCCTCAACTTAAAACGCCTTAATAAATTTATCCAAACTCAACATTTTAGAATGGAATAGTTCAGATCTAGGGACATGATCTCGGCTATACATATATTTAGATGATATTATGTTGTATTGGTAGGTCGTTTAAAGAATGCGAAAAGAATGTTAAATGTACAATTGAATTACTAGAAAAATTAGGTTTTAATATTAGTTTACTTTTACAACAAAAACTGCACTATCCCGAGTCAGAGGTGCAAATACCTTGGTTTCATGTTTGACTCTGTAAATATGTGTCTAGAATTACCAGACTTTCAAAAACGAAAAATCAAACGGCTAATTTTTAAATTTCAGGAAAGAACTATGTGTAAACTCAAAGAATTTGCACGTTTGATCGATTCTCTAGTATCAGCTGCTACTGCCATACAATACGCATGGCCGTATACAAAACAGATGGAGCGTCATAAGTACTTGTGTTTTCTTGATAATCCGAATTATAATCAAATTGTAAATATCCCGAGCTCTGTAAGATGGGATATGGTTTTGACTCCGGTACGGTCTTTAATTGTTAGTGTATATAAGCAAGTTTTTTATTTTTTTTCTGACGCATCAAAAAGCGGTTTTGGCAGTTATTGCAACGATCAAAAATTTCATGGTTTTTGGAAGATAAAGATAAAGATTTTTTATTTGCACAAAGCACGAGTAAATCATACACACATTTAAAACGCATGCACAATAGGTGGTTTGGAATATTTGTCACTTTGTATCATGTTTTGCCTAGTTTATAGGCGTACAAATCTAGAAGAAAGAAGAAGAAGAAACCTCTCAACATATTAATGTTTTAGAGTTAAAAGCTGTTTTTTTAGCTTTAAAAGTTTTTGCTAAATATGAACACGATTGTAGAAGAACGTCTTGATAACGTTACATGGCTGTAACGTTATCAAGACGTAATAGACGTGAGATGGCTCTCATGTATAAACAGAATGGGTTCCGTTCAATACCCATATTTGAATGAGATAGTTCGTGCGCTCTAGGATTGGTGCGAAGAACGTAGAATTATAATTTTTGCATCATATATTAATACTAAAGACAACTACGAAGTGGAAAGCTTATCTAGAAATGGGAACTATGTGAATCAGCTTATAATGAAATAGTTAATAAAATTGGTTTACCAAAAATAGATTTATTTGCAAGTAGTTGTAATACTTAATGCCGTAAACATGTGTCATGGCAAAGTGATTCTAATGCCTTTGCAGTAGATGTAATCATGATATCTTGGTCAAATTTAGATTTTTTACGCTTTTCCTCTATTTGTTTTAATTCTAAAAGTGTTGCAAAAGATTATTTACGAGATGTTTGAAGGTATAGTCATTGTGCCCAAATGGCCAACTCAGCCTTGGTTTCCCATTTTTAAAAGGCTCATGATCTCAGTTCCATTATAAATTTTGAACCAAATATTAATCTTTTAAAATCTCCTTTCAGAGATCTTCACAATCTACAACAAACACTGGGTTTAATTGCCGCCAAATTGTCCGACAAATATTACTAAAGAAACCTTTATCGCATAATTCAATTAATATAATTTTGGCATCTATATCTGATAACACTTACAAACAGTACGATAGCTCTATAAAATTATGGATCACGTTTTGCAAACAAAATGGTATGATTATTATAACGACTCATGTTCAATTGTAATTGATTTTTTAACAGAATGCTACCAAAATGGAGCAAAATACGGCACCTTAAGCTCGCATAAATTGGCTTTAGCTTTCGTTTTTAAAAAAAATTTTGAACGATGATCACATCATACGATTTACGATAGGTTACGACCGCCTGCACCTAGATATAATACCACTTGGGATCCAAGTATAGTATTGAGTTACTTAGAGAATAAATGGCCTAACGAACATCTTAGCCTAGAGACGTTAACGAAAAATACACTAATGCTTATACCATTAGTAACAGCTCATCGTGCCCAATCTTTCGCACATATAAAAGTACATAACATAGACGTACATAACTTTACGATCGAAATTCCTGACCTAGTTAAAACTTCCAAGGAGTAATGCATTACAATCCTTATTAGAAATACCTTTTTTACAATATAAAACCGGAAATATGCCCAGCTAGGTCTCTAGTAGAATATATAAATAAAACAAAATTAATGCGTAAATGTGACAATTTGTTTATTTCATGTAACTATCCAGACAATCAGCAACTGGACCAAAAATACACTTCAGAGTAGCGGAATAGATTCATCTATGTTTTCCGCCCATAGTGTAAGACATTCTTTTACTTCTTCAGCGACAAGGCTAGGTGTTCGCTTAGAAGTTATACATAGAACTGCAAGTTGGACCGAATCATCCAAGGTTTTCGCTAAATTTTATAACAAAAAATGTATTGGACTTAACCAATATAAGAATACGATATTGTCAAATTTAAAATGATACTACATAGTACTTGTAACTCATAAGTTGTAAGATCTGCGTTCTTTACGTAAACTAATAATTTTGTTATTTATAATTCCATTGCGATTTTTTTTTTAACTTAATTAGTGTTATGTACAATTAATTATTCTTATTGCAATTATCAATAATTAATACTAGATTTATTTTATTTTTAATTTCTATTCTACTCTGAACATCCTACAATATGTAAATATACTAGAAGAAAGAAAAATCGCGTCGAATGAAGTCGAATATAATTAGTGATCAAATGAACTTACCCAAGTATGTGAAGTTCGATCACTATTATATGAAGAACTTCATTCGACGCGATTTAATATAAAAACCCTCCCATAAATTAACCCAGAACCCCAAAAATAAAATAAAAATAAAGATATGGTATATTCGAATAGGTAGACTAGGGTTGAACCTGCTTTAAACATAATGAATTGCTGCCGAGTGAGACGTCTGAAGTTGGCATTCGTGGTGTTGCCACTTCGGGTTTTCTTTTTACTATTTAGATATCTACTCTAAAAATTCTGTGTGGAGCTGAAGCCTGGGACTCAGCTACAATATGTAAATATACTAGAAGAAAGAAAAATCGCGTCGAATGAAGTTCTTCATATAATAGTGATCGAACTTCACATACTTGGGTAAGTTCATTTGATCACTAATTACAACGGCTAGGAAGTTTTGATGACGTCATTCTATTTCGTTCACTCATATTTATGAATTTTAATGATATGTGGTAATTGCTTGCGTTTTTTTTGTTTTTTTTTTTGTTTTGGTCTGGCTACAAAGGCCTTTGGACCATGTCTTTATTTTGAATCACGGCACTTTATATCATTGCTTGGTTCATTGCCGCAGTGATGCCAATTTAGGGTATTTTACCCTAGATTTAGAGTAAAAATTATGTCGCAGGGTAATTTTTAGGGACTAGAATTGTTTAGGGTCTTTAAAGGTAATCTTGAGGGTTTTTTTTTTTTACAAACAACTCTTGTAACTTTGAAAACTGATTAATTATGGCTACAGATATATTAGTATTGTACTATAATATAATTGCGTGTGTAAATCAGAACGCACGTTCGATAAAAATTCAACCATTGAATATGAAAGAACTTGTTTTATTAATTATCTAAAACTAAAACTTTAGCCTCATGGTATTTTTATATAAATAGTTATGATTTAAGGGTAAAATTAATCAGGCGTTGGGGTAAAATTAAAATCTAGCTTGGCATCACTGCATTTCCGTTAGATTGTTTGGAGTTTTGGCGCCAACACGAAAAAAACATGTCGGCTCGTTGGATTATTTTCCTAAACTTGTGTATTTTCGAGTGTTAATGTCTACTAAATGGTGAATTATTATTCATTAAGTGCTCGTAAACATGCTCGAGTGTGGGCAAGTGATATAACGAGGTGAAACGTGTCGGGAAGCTTATGGGGTTGCGGTGAACTATACATACATATATCAGGCTATATTCTCAACATCTGCTTCGCTATGTCACCTTTAGAATGCAACACCCATCGCTATATACCAGCGTGTCCCGACAAACTGTATTTATAGTGCATATACAATGTGAGTTCACTCACCGGGCACGTGGAGTCACCAATCGTCTCGTGGTGATGGTGACAGAGCCTTCTCGGGCTGCTCTATTCCCCGGCTACAGTGAGCATGGATTTCATGGACAGCCTTCCCCGTCCGATGTCTGTTTCACGTCCTGTAATGTTAAAACACCATTAGCTAGTAACTAAGCATCACAACCCTTCAGCACCTATGATCTTTTACGTCGAGCAATATTTAACTAAATACCACCTATGCAGGCCCACACCGCCCTTGTACCGGCCCACGGGACGGTGACAAACATGTCTCGGGCCATCCCACAGGTGGCAAATTCGCACGGGAGCAGATCCGATCGTGGGCCATCGCGATCTGCGCGTGGGGAGCGCATGTCGTCTTTCAGACCCCTCGCCCACGCAGCCGGAGGGCTCTACGCTCTGTACACCAAGCGTTCACTGACCTGGCAGACGCAATGGTATCGTACAACAGGCACCGCTCCCTCTGGCAGTCCTGCACCCCGGCCATACATTTGGCAGTAGACAATCACGATGCTTCGTGAGCAACCCCTTTCCCGTACGAATCCTAACCCTTCAGATTGTGCACAATATGAAGTCTCCTATCTGTATAAGTAATCCACATAAAGAACATATATTAATAGTTATTCATCAGTTATTCGTCAAAGCGTGAGTGCAAGCAAGGTAATAAAGAGTCTGTGATACTTAGCTCCGATATTTCGTGAGATGTCGTCCTCCTTGAACGCCGTTGAAAGTAGAAAGGAAGATGGCGGAGCTCCGGAAGCGGGGGTTCTCATCACCTTCACAGAAGCGTCCTCTGCACTTTTAGTGATTTTTGCTAATTCTTTTGATGCCAATGAAGCTTATTCTATAGCGGACGTTAATATTTGCTAAAATTAGGACAATCGGGGACTTTTTATATTCTGAGTAAAATAACTCTAGCAGTTATGTTCGGAAAAACTTTTAGTGATTTTTGCTTATTCTTTTGATGCCAATGAAGCTTATTCTATAGCGGACGTTGATTTTTGCTAAAATTAGGACAATCGGGGACTTTTTGTATTCTGAGTAAAATAACTCTAGGAGCTATGTTCGGAAAAACTTTTAGTGATTTTTGCTAATTCTTTTGATGCCAATGAAGCTTATTCTATAGCGGACGTTAATATTTGCTAAAATTAGGACAATCGGGGACTTTTTGTATTCTGAGTAAAATAACTCTAGCAGCTATGTTCGGAAAAACTTTTAGTGATTTTTGCTAATTCTTTTGATGGCAATGAAGCTTATTCTATAGCGGACGTTAATATTTGCTAAAATTAGGACAATCGGGGACTTTTTATATTCTGAGTAAAATATCTCTAGCAGTTATGTTCGGAAAAACTTTTAGTGATTTTTGCTAATTCTTTTGATGCCAATGAAGCCTATTCTATAGCGGACGTTGATTTTTGCTAAAATTAGGACAATCGGGGACTTTTTGTATTCCGAGTAAAATAACTCTAGCAGCTATGTTCGGAAAAACTTTTAGTGATTTTTGCTAATTCATTTGATGCCAATGAAGCTTATTCTATAGCGGACGTTAATATTTGCTAAAATTAGGACAATCGGGGACTTTTTTTATTCTGAGTAAAATAACTCTAGCAGTTATGTTCGGAAAAACTTTTAGTGATTTTTGCTAATTCATTTGATGCCAATGAAGCTTATTCTATAGCGGACGTTAATATTTGCTAAAATTAGGAAAATCGGGGACTTTTTATATTCTGAGTAAAATAACTCTAGCAGTTATGTTCGGAAAAACTTTAAGTGATTATTGGTAATTCTTTTAATGCCAATGAAGCTTATTCTATCGCGTTCTTTGGAGGAATTTAAAGGATTAAATGGGCTCACCCTCCTCGTTCCGATGAATCGGGTGCCGTTCAGCCGGCCGTTGTATGCCACTGCGATATGCCGCCGCGCCGCTGACAACGCGCCGAAACACTGCACTTTGCAGCGAGCTGTTTACAAAGCACCGCGCCATGCAAATCCTGGAATATTCGGCAAATATGATGATCATTGTGCAACAATACAGTTTGACAACGAGGAATGTAGGTAGATGAGATTAAATGCAATGTGACTGCAATAATAATAATAAATACTACGTAGGTACTTAATTCGATCTATTTTAGCAGTGGAATTGTAAAAGAAGCAGACAAATGTTTATTAAAATAAACTTAATTTAAGGTTTATTACTTTGCAGCATTATTTTGAGAAAAAATACGTGAAATATACAATTTTGGTTGTTGTTTTAATTTAATGTGTGTAGGAATGAGAAAATAATATATGATGAAAATTGCACCTTTTGGGTGTTTTTTGGCAATAATATGCACAAAAACACTTCAGTTTACACAAATGGATTAGTATTTTGAATGGTTAGGTAAGAATTTATAAATATTGATGGAATTGTGAATTGAGGAATCGATGACGACACTTATCTTTGTCGGACGCGCTTACGACTTTCTCTCGATGTGATACTTTGGCGGTGTCACTGCTCGAAATTTTGCTGCTGTCTGCTGTACAAAAATCAGTCTTCCGAGGGCTGGCTCCCGTAGCTTTAGTCCACTACTGCAAGGCTCCAACTTTCCTTCGAAAAACTTGATCGTCGACGAGTTCAACATTTCACAATTTTTGAGTATTTTCTTCTTGTTTTTTTTTAAATAATAAATAGGCTTGCGTTTGCCCACCATCACGCCTGATGTTAAGTGATGATGCGGTCTACGCACGCACGCACGGAGCACGCTTGCCTAGAAGGAACCGATTCACTCGTGATTTGAATACACCCAGATTGTAACCATCGGGGAACACCCATTCGGCAGCGCATTCCACAGACTAGCAGTTCGCACAATAAATGTGGAATCAAAGCGCTTCAATTATAGGCAGTATGGCAAATTAACCGACACGATAGTTATGTGGTAGTATGCACTTCCGGTCGTCGATAGGTACCTCATCATCATCACAATCAGCCAATAGGCATGTGTCCTAATGTTTAATTTATTACAAATAACCGACTTAGCGATGAATATAACTAAATACATAACACATACTGACAAAAATATTTATTTTGGCTGATAAATTAGGGGTATAGTATCAAACCTATTAAAAATTGATATTTTTGTTTTTTTAAGACTATTGTTAGATATTCCTTAAAGTTATTAGTGACTTCAGTTTTTATTTTAATGGCAGCACCCGACCCTTCCATTTGAGAAGAATTTGAGTTTTGGCGCCAACGCGGAAAAAACATGTCGGCTCGTTGGATTATTTTCCTAAACTTGTGTATTTTCGAGTGTTAATGTCTACTAAATGGTGAATTATTATTCATTAAGTGCTCGTAAACATGCTCGAGTGTGGGCAAGTGATATAACGAGGTGAAACGTGTCGGGAAGCTTATGGGGTTGCGGTGAACTATACATACATATATCAGGCTATATTCTCAACATCTGCTTATACAATGTGAGTTCACTCACCGGGCACGTGGAGTCACCAATCGTCTCGTGGTGATGGTGACAGAGCCTTCTCGGGCTGCTCTATTCCCCGGCTACAGTGAGCATGGATTTCATGGACAGCCTTCCCCGTCCGATGTCTGTTTCACGTCCTGTAATGTTAAAACACCATTAGCTGGTAACTAAGCATCACAACCCTTCAGCACCTATGATCTTTTACGTCGAGCAATATTTAACTAAATACCACCTATGCAGGCCCACACCGCCCTTGTACCGGCCCACGGGACGGTGACAAACATGTCTCGGGCCATCCCACAGGTGGCAAATTCGCACGGGAGCAGATCCGATCGTGGGCCATCGCGATCTGCGCGTGGGGAGCGCATGTCGTCTTTCAGACCCCTCGCCCACGCAGCCCTCCGGCTCTACGCTCTGTACACCAAGCGTTCACTGACCTGGCAGACGCAATGGTACAACAGGCACCGCTCTCTCTGGCAGTCCTGCACCCCGGCCATACATTTGGCAGTAGACAATCACGATGCTTCGTGAGCAACCCCTTTCCCGTACGAATCCTAACCCTTCAGATTGTGCACAATATTTATTTTATTTATTTATTTATTTTATTTCCAACTTAGAACTATCATTACAGGTTATAACCTAATGCGATAGTGTAGCAAATTTACATATTAAAAAAAACATTGTGACAACACTTAATTATCTAATAACATAAAACCTTTAAAGCTATCTTTGTAAATTCACTCAGAGCACAACTAAATAGGTCAATTTCAACGGAAATGACGTTAAGAGTGCGAAGTGCTCGTGTAAAAGGTGCCTCCTGGAGAAGATTAGTTCGCGCGCGCGGCACCGATACCAGTTTTGGCAGTCTTCGCCTCCACACATACCTATCAGGAACGCAGAAGTATATCTGCTTAAGTATATCCGGATTGTGCACCCTGCCTCTCAGCAACTTGAAAATATAAGAAACAAGTGTGAGCTCTCTCCTGACCCTTAGTTCGTTGTATCCAACCATGCCTAAAATAAATAAAGTAGGGTACATTAATGGATAAAACGGATATACTCCATATTTTTTCAAATACAAGTACCTAATGAACTTGTTTTGTATCCTTTCGACCATAAGAATGTACTTCGTCTCGTGAGGGGACCAGATGACTCCATTGCATTCAAGCTGACTTCTGACTAGAGCGTTGTACAAGGCGGCAATTGCATTAATATTTGTAAAACCGTTAGCCATACGCAGGATAAAACCCAAATTTCTGTATGCTTTTTTGCAGATTTTAGTAATGTGATCCCGAAATATCAGCTCCGAGTTAAGAGTCAACCCCAAATCCCTCACAGCATTGACTCTAAGTATCGGCATCCCGTCAATGCTATAATTGTGAAGTATCGGGTTACGAGAACGAGTGAATGAAATTGTCATACATTTGGAAGCGTTGAATTGCAGACAATTTTCTTTGCTCCAGGCCACCACTCTGTCTATATCATTTTGAAGCCTTTCGCAGTCACTTGCACTCTCAATCACCAGCGACAACTTGAGGTCGTCAGCAAATAATAGGCATTTGGCATCCCGAACCACACTCGGCAAGTCGTTTATCATTAGAATAAACTCCAGAGGACCCAAATTACTGTCTTGGCTTACTCCAGACCTGGTAAAATACCGCTCCGATTTGCATCCTGAGTATTCTACGTATTGCTGCCTATCGGTCATGTAACTGGCGAAAAACTTCAATACATGTGGAGTGCACCCAAACCCTGCTAACTTTTGAAGCAATACGTCATTATCGACTAAATCGAACGCCTTTTTAAAATCAAAATAAGCACTATCTGCTTGACCGCCACTATCTACAGTCGGCATAAGATCAGCCATGTGACAGAGCAGATTGCTGGTAGTGCTTCTTGCCGGTCGAAAGCCATGCTGAGCGTCTGAGAGCTGTGAACTCACCTGTGCCGCTATGATTTTTTGTACTATCAACTCGAAAACTTTAATATGAAGTCTCCTATCTGTATAAGTAATCCACATAAAGAACATATATTAATAGTTATTCATCAGTTATTCGTCAAAGCGTGAGTGCAAGCAAGGTAATAAAGAGTCTGATACTTAGCTCCGATATTTCGTGAGATGTCGTCCTCCTTGAACGCCGTTGAAAGTAGAAAGGAAGATGGCGGAGCTCCGCAAGCGGGGGTTCTCATCACCTTCACAGAAGCGTCCTCTGCGGGCCTTGTAATTGGTCGTTTGGACAAGACGCGTTGATTGGACTATTTATTGCAGGAGGATGATGTTTGGTGTTGCCTGCACTGAAAATATCGTGGCAAGCGCAGCCGTCACGACAAAAAGTGTCTTTTCGTGTTGTTTCTAAAACTCCATAGGAGCCTCTTGTAAAGTCTCCACCACTTTACAGGGACATGAGTTTGACTTGACCGTAACTTACTTAGCTTGACTCTGACTGTGACTATGACTTGTTTGACGCTATTAAGACAAAGTAAACTGTTTAATATTACGAGTAAAGGACATTGACATGGCTCCTATGGAGTTTTGGAAACAACACGAAAAGACACGTTTCACCTCGTTATATCACTTCCCCACACTCGAGCACGTTTACGAGCACTTAATGAATAATAATTCACCATTTAATACACATTAACACTCGAAAATACACAAGTTTAGGAAAATAATAGCACAATCGTACATGTTTTTTCACCGTTGGCGCCAAAACTCCTCAATGACAGTGACAACAAAGAGCATGTTCCTATTTACATCTTCAGTGTTACGATACTCAAGACGGCACGGAATCTTTTGTCGCATCGGCACCAATGCTGTGATTCAGAACGCTTAGATGTTTAATTTACGAACACAATGCAGACAGTTTTTTTTCCTCCGTGATGATTTTGGCGTCGCACTCTTGTGCATTTGCCAGTGTCAAGTAATTATGATTGATATTAAGTTTGATAAACATTAAATGTAGTCAAACAAATCAATCAGAGTCAAGCAAAGTAAGTCACGGTCAAGTCAAAGTCATGCCCTAGTAAAGTGGTGGAGACTTTACAAGAGGCTTTTATGGAGCTTTAGAAACAACACGAAAATACACGTTTTAGCGCCTAATATCACTTTCTCAGACTTAAGCACGTCCACGAACACTTATTAAATAATAATATATCAACAATACCCTTTAGCACTTAAAAGTGATTGTTTTATTAATTAATATAGCGTATCTATAAATAAAAATTTAAAAATGAAATTTATTTATTTGATTTTTCATAATGACTGCGTGTATCGGAACGCGGTTCGAAACTTTAGTAAAACGATAATGTAGCGTTGTCCGTTTTGTTTTATCTTACGTACCATAATCAAAAAATGTATTATGATTATATTATTGTAAATAAATGTAAGTAAAAAGAACGGTAACAGCTTAGTAGAGCAAGACAGCGCTATAGATTTGTGTTGCCGTTTCTACTTTCTTGGACTTGTCTGAACGCGTAGAAGTAGCTATAAATAGGTGAGTATACGTACTTAATTATTTTATCGCACTGTGTTTTGAATATTTTTCAGAATAATTTCCCAGTGAGAAAATTTTGGCGTTGCACGTCTAGTGCGTTTGCCTGTGTTGAGTATTGAAATTATATCAAGTTCTATTAAATATCGTCAATTAAGTCAGAGTCAAGTAAAAAAGTCACGGTCAAGTTCGAGAAAGTGTCACGTTTGATTGTCGGAGGCCTAGAAGCTCTAACACTAGGGTTGGCAACTCAGCCTGTACTATTGTGTGCCTACTACAATATTATTCTAGTGATATTATATCTATTTATTCATCGGAGTCCTTCCGGTAGCCTAAGATTCTGACACTAGGGTTGGATAATACAACCAATATTTTCATGCCTCGTACATATTTTGGTGACTGGAACACACATTTGTTGGAGGCCTTCAGGAGGCCTAATAGTTCTCACACTAGGATTGATAATTCAGCCTTTACTATGTTATCTACTATATATACTAGCGATATAACTACATATTCGTCGGAGGCCTTCGAGTGGCCTAAAGTCCTAACACTAAGGTTACCAATACAGCCAGTTGTTTAATGCTCCTACATATTTTGGTGACTAAAACAGATTTTTGGCGGAGGCCTTCGGGAGGCCTAATGATTCTGACGCTAGGGTTGCCAATTCAGCCTATATTATCTTGCTTACTACATATATTTTAGTGAATGACACGTATTTGTCGGAGGCCTCCCAGCGGCCTAAAACTGACATTTGGGTCTACCGCTTAGTCTTTATAAACTTGGTTTATGATTTAAGTATTTGTCAGAGGCCTTCGGGAGGCATAAAGCAGTTTTAATTTCAATGCGATAGTAAAAAAGTTGGTCCTGACTAACTTTTTTATTATCGCTAGAATGGAGCCTCATAGACGCAAAAATAATGTTATTCGCGTTGTTAATACCAACTATGGTACGGGTTTAATTTAAAACTTTTGTATTACGGAATAACGAACGGAATCTAACGAACTATGATCGGGTGTGTGAGTGAGAACTCTGTATTAACGTAGAGCGTCGTCTCGTGCTTTCATAATAAAGCGGAAACGTTTTGACGGCTATGGTATGGTCAAAAGTAAAAATGTTTTGCGCTCGGAACGCTATGTTCACGCAGCATTGTTATTTTGTGTAACGCTTATGGTAAGGCCCCTGCTCTCCTATCCACAACCACAAATTGTTCACCTCAATCTGTCTTCTGTGCCTCAATAGCCCAAGTTTTTTTAAATCCTATGCTATTCTATAGTTTAATATTTCATTTTAAACACACCCCATAAATGTATTTTGTACTCTTACCTCTTTGTGTTGGCTTCGGCCCCACCAATGCCTCTCAAAGGTCCGGGCTAGACCCATGTATAAATTGAAATTCTACTTATTTCTTGGGCTATGCCACATCCACCATTCTCGTATCTCCGCATATATTTATGCCAAACAAATACCCGTACATATTTCATACGCGGATTATTTATTTGCATCGGGTCCGTGTGATCATGGATCTATTTGTCTCTCGTATATTACGTGGCAAAATCGCAATATTTATTAATAGCAAAAACTTTTGATTCAACAACTTTTGAGAGAGATGATGGACCCAAATAGGTACATCATGCTGGCCCAGTGCACCTTGGTGAATGTCATGTCTTGGAACTATTTTGAGGTCCTTGGACATACCGGTTCCCTTCACCGTTGTTGATCGATGGAATCGAAACTGCACACTTTAGGTACCAAATAAGCCATTGGTGCGGCCGAGGATCGAACCGGGTGCCGTCAGATTGTAAAGCGCACATGCTACCGCTTGACTACAACATATATTATAGCAATTTTCTTCGGTAGGTGGGTACATCATGTTTTATACAAATACTGTTATTTTATCTTAGAAACTATAAATCTAATAAATAGCAAGTCGGGTCAATATACCTCGACCCTCTATTTATAGGTAATTCAATAAGTCAATATAATGTGTATTTTTATTACTCGACGCTAAAAATAATAGCGTTATCATACGTGAGTTGACGTCAATGGCCTATTCCGTTTGATTTGTGACGTATCTATCATTGGTTTCTTTAGATATTTGAAACATTAGATATTGGACCTCCGCTCAACAATATCTGAATTACAGGTAGACTAAAACATTGGACCTGAAAAACAAGGGAGATATGGTAGTTTTTTTAAAATGCCATAGTTGTCAAACAAGCAGACGGGCTGCCTGATGGTAAGCAGTCACCGTCGCCTATGGATACTTGTAACACCAGAGGCATCTAATACGTTGCCTAGTTTTGGCGCCAACGTGGAAAAAAACATGTCGGCTCGTTGGATTATTTTCCTAAACTTGTGTATTTTCGAGTGTTAATGTGTACTAAATGGTGAATTATTATTCATTAAGTGCTCGTAAACGTGCTCGAGTGTGGGAAAGTGATATAACGAGGTGAAACGTGTCTTTTCGAGTTGTTTCCAAAACTCCATAGGAGCCTCTTGTAAAGTCTCCACCATTTTACAGGGGCATGAGTTTGACTTGACCGTGACTTACTTAGCTTGACTCTGACTGTGACTATGACTTGTTTGACGCTATTAAGACTATGTAAACTGTTTAAGATTACGACGAAAGGACATTGCATCCACGGTCATGAAAATTTTAACAAAAAAAATAACCAATACGTTGCCGACCTTTAATCAAATCAAATCATTTATTTCCAAGTAACATAGACTCATACAAATAAAATAAAATAAAAATACAAAAAATAATAATAGTAGCTAGTCACATTACATTTAATAATTATTATTACCAATTGAAATTTAAAATAATCAAACTAAAAATGTCATCATTATAGGGTAATTCCGGTAGAGATGGCCGTAAGGGAGAGATGGCCAATCCAAAAAAGTACGACCTTGAATCAACAGAGGGTGCTGTTTTTAATTTAGTTCGCTACCATTCGCGGCCAGGAACAAGTGACAAACGAATTTTGCTGCGAAAAAAAATAAAAAAGTAAGTAAAATCCACTTTGTTTTTTCAACACGTGGTTGTTATAACTTAAGGGGTTGACGTACTAAGTGACCACAGAAAAGTTTAGTGAAATTCCCTGTTTTTGCACTTTTGTTGTGATGTTACCTGACCTAGCATACATCCTAACCTAAAAAAAAATAGGTAAAAAGTAACGACTTTAAAAAAATATTACATGGCCATCTCTCCCCGGCATTTGGGATAGATGGCCTTATTTTTTCTGGGAGAGTTGGCCATAAAATCTTAAATGCTAATTCGTGAATAAACTCAGTCTTAATATGTTTTTCAGATGCCTAATTACTACGTGCGGAAAACGATAGGTATTCGAGGTACCTGGAATGAAGAAGACTTAAAAAAAGCCATGGATGACGTAAAAAGAGGAAGGCTGTCAGTATATAGGGCTGCCATCATTTACGACATCCCTAGAAAAACACTGGAGAGACGACTTAAAACTAATAATGATACAAAAGGACCTATGGGCCTATCTTCAACGTTTGGCTCTGAAAATGCGTAGAAAAGCGTAAAATTAAAGAAAAAATCAAGGAAGAAAAAGAAAACAAGTCAAGACAAGAAAAAAACCAAGGGTCCCGATAATAAGGCCAGAAATAATAACTGCAAAGAAACGAAAAGCGATTCGTAAGCTGTCAGACAGCAGTTGTGAAGAAATTCCCATAGCTTATTGTCCAAATAATGAAAAAGATAACTGCAGAGGCTGCGGCGAGAACTATTATAAGACTGAACTGGTTGAAGACTGGTTGCAGTGCACGATATGCTCATTTTGGGTGCATGAAAATTGCACCGAGTTCGAGGAGTGGTGCTCCGGCTGTGGAAATGAAAGAAAAAAGGAGATAAAACAGTCAAAGGGGAAGGGAAGGGGTAAAAAGAGTAGTGGCCATCTCTCCCAGATCCCTATGGCCAACTCTACCGGACACCCAGGGAGAGATAGCCAGTCGTAATTTTTTGTTTTTAGTTTATTAGTTAATTTTAAGTTGATTTTCAGAGTGATTATAATTAAGATTCCTTAAGAAATATAACCAAAGTATTGTTTCAGATTCAAATTATTGTTTTGATTATTATTGTTTCTCCACAATTAGGTCTCAAAGTTAATATGGCCATCTCTACCTGACTTACCCTAACAATAAATTAATTATGTCAAAGTAATAGTTATGCATATCAGTACCTACACTTACATTATTTAATTAGGTCCTAAAGAACCTCAGATTATTTGCTCTGAATAAACTAAATTTAATATAATGTAAAGTGTGGTCCTAAAGTGTGCAGTGTGCAATGTGTAGGCTGCAACTATGATTTATGTAAGGGCAATCTAGCCTACCTGACTCTCTTCTCGGAAACACCGCGGAAGGAAGGTAGTGTGGCGGATGCGAATGCATCCGGCCTAAATCAGGCTTGGTTTAAACGAACCCTGTAGACTACCTTGCCCCCTTTTTTACATGTTGACTATTAGTTAGCTCATCGCTGCAAGTTTCTTTGTGTGCGTGAAAAATTATTGTACCGTACTTATAGTTTTCGCGTCAAGTGGTTTAACGGTAAGTGGGAGAAACGCGAAGACATTTGAAAACAAACGATAATTGTACTAAGGCATATCTCCTTTGTTTTTCTGATCTAATAATATGGAACACGGCGTGTACATTTTAATAGGGACCAGTAATTAGACATATTTCACTGGATACACTTACGACGAGATGAAGCATCCAAAGAGTATATTATATGGGATATAATGGCTTACAGTCGATTACCCCATGTTCAATATTTAAATGCAGGCATAAACCGGGCACTAAAACAATCATAAAAATCCGATTAAAGTATTCAGTGCCGTAAAACTCAAAAAATACCAATAGTGTTGCCAGCTTAGATGCGAGATCTCCCTAATATCTAACTTTAGACATTTCTTATCAATCAGGTACTTGAACCACCCTCTAACATGCACCTGTTTACTCGTAGAGACATTGAAAATCTTGAAATTGACGCTTCGTGAAAGTCGCGGGCATCCAGTGGATGCAGATGGCAGGCTGTCGCTCAGTTTTGAGGTAAAAAGGGGAGGCTTGTGTTCAGCAGTGGACGTCTTCTGGCTAATGATGATGATATTAAGGTTTTTGGATCGAAGTGGTTTTTTTTTCAGAAATTTTTCTTTGCCGACAATTGCATTCTAATAAGTACAAACTATACAATAACCACGCAATTTAAATAAGAAATTCATCTTCTTTATTTACACAAGGAAATTATACATATTATATACAACTTATCGATAAAACTACTATAAAACTACTAAAATTAATATATACAAAAAATAAATAAAAAATAAAAATAAAAAGTCCTAGGTGAACAAATCGCCACCATGCGGCAAGGTTCCCAGAATGCTGGCAGCATTGCCCCGCTGGATTGCGAGGCTTAATTTTTGTGCGAAATATGCTCCAGCTCTGGGATCCCCCGAGGCGAGAACCAATCTGGTCGAAATGTCTTTACAAAACTTTTTTGTATCGGACGACCACGGGCCTAGGGTCTCTACAGCTAATGCGAGAAACTCATAATGCGCGCTCAGTTGTGCATATTTGCAATAAGAAATTAAACTAATATTAATAGAGAACATAGTCAACATACCTTAAAGTCTACATAGCTTATACAGGCTTATTAAGGCTGATGTTTGACAGCAATATTGCTGTCTACAATGCAGGCAGCTTGTCGAGAAAAAGTAACTAATTACCTCATCAATACAATACAATCCTTTATTAATATCTCCATAGTTACATCACTAGAAGACGCTCGACCGTTCGCTCGTTAAAACAATTCATCATCATCAGCCAGAAGACTGCTGAACATAGGGTTCCCCATTCGACCTCCACACTAAACGACAGCCTGCCATCTGCATTCACTGGATGCCCGCGACTCTCACAATATCGGCATTCCAGTGGGAGGCCTACCTACGCTGCGTCTCCCGGTTCGTGATCTCCACTCAAGAACCTATCTTCCCCATTGGTTATTGGTTCTTCGAGCAATGTGGCCTGCCTATTGCCACTTTAACCTGCAAATTTAAATAGCAATGTCGGTAACTCTGGTTCTTTGGCGAATATCGACGTTTCGGATTTTATCGCGCAGAGAAACTCCAAGCATAGCTCTCTCCATGCCTATTGAAATTATGCCTATTGCTATTTCAGAGCACGTACTTGGCAATCTCACTGGGCAGCAGCGGTCTGGCGTCCCTGCCGATCCTCTGCACCGTTATCTGCCGCTGGTTGTTGCTGGACAAGTCTGGGGTAGTCGGGTGAATTCGTAGGCGAAGAGAAGTTCAGTGCGAGGAAATCTGGCAGCGGCACACAAAATACTCCTAGTTCCGAAGAACCAGAGTCACCGACGACTCTGGTTCTTCGGCTAATATCCACATTCCGAAATCTATCGAGCTAAGAAACTCCGAGCATAGTTCTCTCCATTGCCCGATGTGACTGAGTTTTTGCAAAAGACCAAAAGTTAAAACAATAGTCCTAATTTAAAAACAAAAAAAGGATTATGAAAACAGCAAATTGGTCCAAACTCGTTGTATTTGCTGGTAGCCATTGAAGAGTTCCACAATCCACCTCCTGGCTCCATCATCAGATCAGTTCGATTGTACCAAATTATTGTATTGTCATCCGAATCACATATACTTGCAAAGTTTCAAACCGATACGACAATTTCAAGTAGATTAAAATTGACTTGCAAGATTTTGTTTACGTGTTTACAAATATTTGCTTAAAATGAGGGGTAAATCTTCAAAGCTGGTAACACTGAGCTACCAAATAGGTATTGATGCATTCTATTCTATTGGTTGAGTTTTATGGGACTGATGCAGGAGCTCGTATTGTTGTTTATTTTATGACGGGTTTATAGGAGATGACGTCACATACGAAAGCTGCTAGAATGGCGGTGCAATTTTTATTTCGCAGGTGATCGGCATTTCGAACTTTATCTAGCAGAGTACAAAAACTAAATAAATTACACTAACATCACACAAAGATTATACACGTGAAAGTTTGTTTGTAAGTGTGTATATTTGTCCGCATTCAACTTTGTAACGGTTTGAGCACAGATCAGAAACAAACCAAACCAATGAACTAATTAATAGTCCACATGCAAAAAAGGGCGGCAAGCTCGTCTGCAGGGTGAGTTCGATTAAAGTTGGCATCAAGCCTGATACCCCAATGCGTACGTACCCGCCAGTCCCGCCACGCCATCTTACCATATCTCCCTTATATGTCTGATCCTTGGTAAGTACCTAAAGCTAAATCTTTCTTTGCTCAAGGCTACGGAAGGTGCAGGGTACCGATTGAAATAGGACGTTTTTTTTATTGGCGTCTCCCGGCATTGTTATTCAGGCTGGGGAGATAGAACGTAAAATATCACGTTTCAAATTGATGTTTGTTTTAAAATAATGGTTTGATGTAACTTGATAGACTGTACGTGACCATAGGGATGAGATTAGGGTCGCAAGAACTGAAATATTTCCATTTGACAATTTACTAGGTTACACGGAATGGTACTAAGCCGAAAGGAAGTCATTGTACTCATCATTATTATTTTTTGTTATTGTATACTGTTATTTGTTTGTGTAATAAATTATCTTATCTTATCTTATCTTATCTTATCTTATCTTATCTTATCTTATCTTATCTTATCTTATCTTATCTTATTATCAGCCTTGCATATTCTCACTTCTGGAATTCAGACCTTTTCTCAGAGAGGGGATTGACCCTTATCCACAACTAGCCACCACTTTGCACTGTTGTTGTAATTGACGTGCAAAGCCGGGGCGGGTCACTATTTATGCATATTATAAACCTTCCGTGAAAAATTATCTAACTTGAAAACCGGATCAAAATCCTTTGCGTGGTTTAGAAGGAGTTAGCCGTTATACAGACAGACAACATAAGCTCAGTAATAGGGTCCCGTTTACACCCTTAGGGTACGGAACCCTAAAAAATATACAGTCGAATTAATAACCACCACCTTTAATGAAGTCAATTAAAAATCACGTTGATAAAAATTGTACGTCCGAAATGGGTAATCAGTTGATATTCTGGTTACTAAGAACATCTTTTGTACACAGTTTTTGCAATAAATCTATTCTGATTCTGATCCGTCGCTCTCCTGCTACGTGAAACAACAAACAAACACTCGCATTTACGAGTACGTAAAATATTAGTAGATATAATGATGAAGTAACAAAATATACCTAGGTATATGAAAATATGGCGCTTCCGCCGTATTATTTGGTCGACATTAGCATATTAGGCGGCGCCCCGAGCGACACATCCACGCGCCGCTTTGTCAGCAATATCGCTACCTCGCTGCTTCAATTTACATTCACCTACAGGCGGTTACCGAACGTAACCTATTAAAATAGTTTCTTTGATCTTTCAAAAAGAATTTTTACCATTGCCACTCGAAAAAGAGCATCTGATTCATCGAGAACAGTGAATAAAACGTTCTTTTACTCACTGAGTGAATAAAAACATTTTGAATTTGGATCATGCGCGATATACGAATTATGTACAAAAAATAAAAAATATATACCTACTGAACGTATGGAGCTATTGCATTAAGCTATCCAATTTAAATTAAGACAAAATTATTTCGCCCTTTTTTTCACTTGTTGTACAATCTCCTATTTTATGCCGTAGGTTGCAAACAAGCAGACGAGCTGCCAATTATTGTAATCCGTGTGTGAGCTGTTTTACAAAAATCCATAGAAGTACTTTATTTAAACTCAAAATTATTCATTTCCGCACTAGGTACATAATAACTCTAGTTATAGCACTGTGCTACGGCAGCTACGCTCATAGCTCTTTCTACGAGAAATCGTGTGAACTGTGCTACGGAATTTATCTATAACGTAGCACCTTCAAAGGAGTCTGTAGAGTGACTTGATCCCTTTTTTTTATAGTGCCAACTGTAGTATATTGTTAATTGTAAAAAGCTAAATGGAAAACATAAATTCTGATCACTTTTGCTAGGATTTAGAACGTAATATTGAACCTTGAACCGAATACTTATAAAGACTTCCTAATGATGGAGTTACGCGCGTAGCTGCCATAGCACAGTAGATATGTGAAGGTATAATGCTTTTCCGTATAGAACATACGCGAGCATCCAAGGAGGAATGAAGTTAAAAGCAAAAAAATATTGATTTCACTTATCATGCTCGTAAAGTAGTTTTTTATGCCCGGTGTAATTAGACTAAAATCGATTTTTGTTCAAAGTCTGCTTTTTATGCTCTAGTGTATAAAAGCATGTTTATGCACCAGTCACTAGTGCATAAACATACTTTTATGCAATTGAAATTGAATTTATGCTATATATGCTGCACTAGCTAGTGCATTAATATTTTTTACTCTTTACAATTCAAAGATGTTCAGTTTGTTATATATTTCATGTACCTACTAAGTTTGTCTGGGTCTTTAATAATACCCATAGATCATAGGGTATTATTAACAACAAGACATACGTTATGTCAAATGAATGTAGAACAGTGTCCAAATTTCAGTTTATATTTTAATTAAAGAGATATTACTTTCAATAACACGCTTTCATTTCCTCTCAATTAAAGTGAAAAGCCGAGTGTACGTATATCCTCGGCTTAAATATCCGCTAAGTATCGGCTAAAGTGGCTTGTTTTTTGCACTTGTTGTACAATCTACTATTTGATTCGGATTTTCTTAGGTAACATTATGTTAAACATAACATCAACATAAGGATTGGGTGTGTGCCTCGAGCATTCGTGCTCACCATCGAAGGCACCATCTTGCGGCGGTGTTGTGTGTCGGGTTGCTCTCTTCCAGATATGGTTGAGGAGGGCGATGGCTGGCACAATGTGGCACCCGATCACGAGTATGACACGTGTCATGTGTCATACTCGTGATCGGGTGCTGCTTGCGGGGCTGCTATATTTAAAAAAGCTTTCCCAAAATATTAAAAATAATGATTTAAGTCCTTTGGCATTGCAAATTAAATCAAAGGTTCAAATTTTAAATCATCCTGTACACATATTATTATGAAAGATTACGCGTACGGAGTCACAAAGCGAGAACAAATATATCATAGGAGATGTCATCGGGTCATACATTATTTATGGATTTTTTACCCTACCTGCTTTATAACGTTGATTGTGTTCGAAAATTGTATGAAAATCTATTTGGCGTTACTCATATGCTGTGTCTCGTGGCTTTACCTAAGATTTATGCGTTTTCCTGTACTTTGGTGCAAAAAAGGTATTTATCCTACATCAGTCTTTTTTTTTTTAGATTTTCTCTTGAGAGGAATTTTGCGTCTCACGTCTTCTGCATTTGCCAGTGTCAAGTATTGATATAATATTATCAAGTTTTATTATATATCGGTGTATATCGTCAATAGTCGCAGTCACAGACTAGGTAAAGCTTCGCAGTCAAGAGTAAAGCAAAGTCACGGTAAAAAAATTGTTTTAAATGTCTAGAATAAATAGGAAAACTTTATCTCAATTCATCATTAAAAAAAAAATATAAAAAAACACCTTTTTTTTTAAAACAAACATTTTTTCTAAATCTTTTCAATATAATATTAACTTCGCAAAATGACCGAAGCACATTTTTTTAAAGTAGACAGTTACATTATATTTAAAATAAATATAAATAAAACTGGCTAAGGGCGTGTCGAGACTCGACACACGCATAATAATTATGTTAGGGTTCCAAACGACCAAAACGCACGGCGGGCAGCGGAAAAAAAATCATCTCCATTTCACATG
This sequence comes from Agriopis aurantiaria, assembly GCA_914767915.1. Classification (NCBI taxonomy): domain Eukaryota; kingdom Metazoa; phylum Arthropoda; class Insecta; order Lepidoptera; family Geometridae; genus Agriopis; species Agriopis aurantiaria. The sequence continues at coordinate 12,152,485 of OU612001.1, read as the reverse complement.
TATCTACCAGAGCCAACTCCAAACTTTTTTTTTATTCTTTTAAAATTAAGATCTATACTTAGTAATTGTGCAGTTTCAAGCACTTGCATTGATAAATATAGAAGTTAGGTTCTAAAAAATTAGGACGGACGGACAGACAGACAGACGGACGGACGGACAGAACGAATTTATAATGGTTCTTTGTCGTGTTTTGTTACCCTGAAAAACATTAAATGTTCGAGTGAGATAGCGGCGTGCCATATTCTGGACCTTAAGCTAAGCAGCTGCCGCTGCTGTGTGTTGCGAAGAGAATTGCAGAAATTTTTTAAAATCTTAATTAAAACTCGTCGAGAGAACCTAAATTAATCATACAGACACGTAAACCCCTAAGAAAATATGAAAGCCAATTTTTATTCATACAAACATGAAAGCAAATTGAAATTCCTGGGCTAAGCTGCAGCAATATCTCAGTGTCAGAACTAACGTCTGCACGTCAAGGAGAACTGGTTTTAAATGAAAACTAATTTTAATATTAATATCAGTCTGAAACTTTGTGGAAGATTGGCTTTAGTTTTGTGAAACACAATAGAAAATCGAAACAAAAAATTTATTTTATTGTCAGAAAATGTTCTGACGAAATGGCATCGTGATTTGAAGTGAAGTGATTTTTACCAAGTTACCATCGATGATGATGGCTTGGTAAAAATCACTTTATTTTATTTTATTTTTATTTACTGCCGCGCGATGGACAGGGAAATCGCATACCGTGCGTTTTACTCGATCTTTTTTGTCTCACATCTGCATTAATATGGAATGAGCTCCCTCCTGTGGCATTTCCGAGTAACTATAACAGGATTCTTCAAAAGGGCCGTTAATAGTCTTCAAAGTTTAGCAACGTATCTGTGATGGCCCTGGTGTTACAGGTATCCATAGACGACGGTCATCGCTTACCATCAGGTGCCCGTTAGGTTGTTTGCCACCTATGGCTTCGACAAAAATAAAATTAATGGACAGGCCCTAACCATTGAACTTGCTCAGTGAAAACGAGTCAAAACCGTCGGACATATACTTCAATACCTAATTATAAAAATTTACAATATATTTGTCACAAAAAATAGATACCCCTTAAAAAAACTTAAAATATTTACAATTCGAGAAAGCATACTAATGCATAATTTTGACAGATGTTTCGTTATCAAGTGACAATAGACTCGTGTTGCACTTCCTACGGCTAGAGACCGACTGAAACGAAGTGAGCGCCGGCGCTCATTTTGTAATCTTCAAAAACGCGCTTCTACTGGGTCCGTCCATTCATTTTATTTTGGTCGAAGACCTATGGCATAAAAAAGTAAGTATGACTAGCAAAAGACTCAAAAAGAGGGTAGATTGTTTCGTCTGCACCTAACTTTTAACTTTTTTAGCCGACCACCCGCGTTCAGTCTTCCCGTAAACCGTGCATGGCGCATGAAACTGCGCCGAAATAGCTCCATCCACAACCTTATCACGGTAAATATCCCGTTAATAATCATATAGCTGTAGTGAAAAACCGTGATAGTTTAAAACAGTGTATGTCCCTGTGAATCATAATCATACTTAAGATAATAAAATAAACAAAATAATAGATTTTGATAATACAATTTATTAGCTTATACACTTCATAATGGCTAACAAATAACAAAATTGACCTACTTATTACATAAGAGTAACATTAATTACATTTAATTATAATATAATAATTATTTACAATTATACAATTTTAATCTAATCAGTAGTTATATTCTATGCACTGCTATCGAAACACGGTAGCGTCAACAAGTAATGCTCGTTACAGACGAGGCGCGGTGCTCGCGCCATGTAACGAGCCCACAGACTAGGTAAAGCCACTACTTTAAATTCAATTCAATCAATTTATTTCAGATAACATAATTCCATATTTATACAAAATGACAAACGACCAACTTTGAACGAGCACAACACTTTCTGCTTAATTCTAGTTGCAGTGGAAGATGCTTAGCGGTCTAAGCAAAAAGTGCTGCAGCTCGCCTCAGACGACGCGCAGCTCTCGCTCGAGTGCTGGGCGTCGTCTACAACGGGCTTTAAGAAGAAAAGAGACGCACCAGTCGGGTGTACACGGAACGAAGGTCCTAAGCTGAAAGGAGGCCATTGTACTCATCATTACGAACAACTTTTACTATGGGACCAACCCTGATAAAGGAAAAGACTAAGTCAAAGTAATTTTTAGTAAATGTTAAAAACAAAAAAAATATACTAATAATTATGTCAGTTATTATTAGCTATTATTATTTCAATTTCACAAATGTATACATATTTAATTTTATTTGGCCCTCACTCCTGAGCTCATTGAAGACATAGAACGTTAGTTTGCTCGATGAGCCAGCCGTTGAGTCTGCTTTTAAAGCAGCTCTTGGAGCAGTTGTTATCGTATCCGGCAACATGTTGTACACCTCCGGACCCATAACGTGGGTCAGTTTGCTGAAAAAGATCAGCAGTTCCACATGCAGAGTGAGAATTTTATTTTTCAATGGAACAGCTGATTTTTTATCACGTTTTCAGTGTTTATAATGATGATTACAATGACCTTTCGGCTTAGCACACAGTTCTGAGTTACCTCGATAATCTATACGAGCAACGTTCAACCTTTCATAACCACTAAAACACATTTACAGGACGGACTTGCAATATTGTTACATGGATTTTTCTTAGGGTTACTTGAACAAGAATTTTTAATTCCAATATACCGGGTTATTGGTACACTACAAAAAAAGACTGCGATTTATTTCAACCAAGATCATGTATAATCTTAGAAATCGTCTAACTCCAAGAGGGTTTTGTGTTCAGTCAAAAATTAATTCTTAATTCTAGAAAGTGGTTCTCTTAACTGAAGGATAAATAAATGTATTGTATACTAAGATATACTCGCATGTATCTTAAATCGAGAATCAAAGTTTGTTGTTCTAAATAAATGACACTTCACTTCTTTTAAGACATCGAAAACTCTTCTTTTAAGCATTACTATTTTTATAATCAATACAAGATATTTCGTCATCTGTATATTTCATCATCATCATCATCGTAATATACCTGCATATTTTCATATGAGCTCGAAGCGAACAGAATCATTAAAGCAGTTTCAAGTTTTTCTGAATATTGATCAATCATTGATCAACATAAATTACTATCTGCAGCTAATACGAGATGGCTTTCCCTTCAAGCTTGTATCAACAGGATACTAGAGCAATATGATGCACTGAAGTTATTTTTCACGAAGGCAGTTTTTGGGAATCCCTCTAATACGAATGATTTAATCTTGAATAGTCTTAATAACCCATTTAATAACGCATTATTACACTTCATGAGCTACGTCTTCTCTATAACTAGATTTTAACACGTTTTTTCAATCAAAATTACCGCAACTGTACATACTGCCTGAGATGGTTCAGAAGATGTTACACACTTTTCTGTAACTTCGTTAAAAAAGAGTGCCTGAGCCTGAGATCCGATCTAAACAGTCTCATGAAATTGGATGTAACTAAAACAGAAGTCCACCTAAGCAACGACCTTATTTATGTTGGTAAATCTTCCAGTATACCATGTGCTTCCAGCACATGGTATACTGGAAGATTTAAAGACAAAAGCTCCAATAGAAGAAGTGAACAAATTGTATGCAAGTTGTCGGGAGTTTTATGTGGAAATAATATTGCAGAAACAAAAGCGGTTCGACATGAATGAGAAAATTTTCAATTTATTGAAATATGTAGATCCCCAAGTAGCACGAAATCTGGTGATACAGTCTCTGAAAGACGTGTTTAGCCATTTTAATTTCTTAGTGACAAAATGCAACGCGCAAAAAGCAGACAATGAATGGAGACATCAAGCTCTCATTAAAGCCAAGCATTTTGGAGTAGAAAGTGAGGAAGAAATTTACTGGAACAAAGTACTTAGCATAAAAGATCACCAAGGTAATTTATGCTACCAAAACTTCTAAGTGGTAATTTCGCTATTAGTGGCAGTACCATCATCAAATACCGAGGACGAAAGGTTATTTAGTGTGCTGAAAAATGTAAAAAGTGAAAAAAGAAATAGACTGTTCCACGAAACCCTTAACGGCTTGCTCCATACAAAGCTGGGAATGCTAGCCAACAATTCATCTATTTTGGAACCCACTAGTGCCATGCTAAGTGCAGCAAAAAACTTAAAAAGTAGTGCATCGGTCTGAAATTAGGTACCTTTTTTAAGTGAATAAATATGTAAAATTATATTTTATTCTTTATTATGGTGAAAGTCCCTAAATAAAAGAATTTCGATATTTTTTAGGGAATTTTAGGGATATTTCTCAAACAAACTAGGGAAAAACCACAAGTGGAAACACTGCTAGTGGTCAAAGTGGTCATTCAGTTCAGTGTGCGATTGCTTGAATTGCGTCATTTATTCCGTCCGTGCGAATAAGTTAATTTTATATTTCAAGCTTAGACCTATTTTCAAGTTCATCTAACGATAGTCTTTAGTCAATATTTATTTACCGCGAAATTTTTGTCTTATTTCGCTTACCGCCAGTTATTATAGATAGTCTGATCAACACCAGTTATTATTGTCAGAGGGATATCACACCACAGAACACTGGTAAATAAGAAAACACTATTTATGATATGGACGAATTATTCAAGATCTGGCAAATGCCAGAAGAAGTTGTCGAGTTATGTATATAGGTAGTAAGTACATCCAAATACATAGCTTTATATTTACATATTTTTTCCTCTGCGTAGAGTAGGTACCTACAACCTCACAATATGTCCACTGACTTGTTTTAAGCTTAAGTACTTGTCGTACTTAAAGTACCTAGGTACGTATACTATTATATTTTGTTCTGTGTCCATAGGTTGAGTAGTTAGCCTTAGTGTCAGAGTGTTAGGCCGCCTGAATGCCTGTGACATAACCTACGATTGTTGTCTGTCCTTAACAAACGAATTCACTCATCACAAGCACAGAATTTGGCCTACTAAATAGGTCGCCCCAAATGAAGAGCCTGAAGTCATAAGGGTGACAGAGATAGACACCCCGAAAATAACCCATTTTTCAATCCATCTTGTGTAAGAGATATAAGTACTTACCTTTTATAGCCTAGTGCGAAATACCTTCCTAGTTAGTGATTTAGGTTTCTTATGTATAAAAGCTTGGTTAGAAAGTGACTAAGTAGGTACCTACTTACCTACTATTTTGTCTTGCTTGTATGCAGTGCAAGTACCGTTCTTTATCGATCATCAAATTCGATAAAATGCCATAGAATCAAACATAGCGAGTACTGAACTAATGGCATTTCATCGAATTTGACTATCTCAGCTGTCAAATTTGACGATCGATAACGAACGGTACTTGCACTGCTGACTAGACTTCTTGTGATGAGAGGTAGACATAATATCCAAACAATAATTACCTACATTATAGGTAGCTATATACTCATAGTGGTTTCTGACCTTAGGAGCATTAGTTAGGTATTTGTAATAACTATATTTATACATAATCATTCAAATATTTTTTGGTTTAAACTTGCAGAAAATGTGATTGAGCCGAACCACTTAGGTTCTCTTACAGAGGACAATCTCAAGGAACTGTGCCCATTAATGGGTGTGCGTATTGATTTAAAGAAGAAAATTGACGAATTCCGGATGGACTAGTTAGTCAAGTTTTGTTTTGCATCTGATTATGAAGGTTCGCTATAACCTCCATAATCGGCAAAAACTACTACATTGATCTTTCCTTGTTGTGGAAGCTGCCTGGTTAGCCCCTTATTTGATATTTTGTGGGTTATTTTCACAGCATATTGTTATGTTGATGCATGACGTATGTGAAGGGGTTACATCGGTATGGTATGGCACTGATAATAAACGGTTTAATAGGCTTGAAATATTTCACCCTTAATCAACTAAATGACAGAATTAAATATTTATTTATTAACTCCGCATTGCCCGCTTATGTTACACTATTTAAATCATATCAGGTATTTAACGCTAAATATAATCAAGCAAGTGATCATAATATAAAATTGATAATTCAAAGATGTGTTCATAGAATAAAAACTAAATATGAAAATCTAAAAAAAAAAACTCGTCCCATATATTTGGGACATATTAGATCTAGCATTTTGAATGTAATTTTTTGACGATCTGGAAACCGGTACCTAATCCTCTTGGTAGTCATGCTGCATGACTTATTACTTATTACATGATTTTATTACAGCCTGCATGACTCATGCAGGCTGTAATCGCTGCTGGCCTATGTCCAGCAGTGGACATCCCATGGCTTAAATAATGATGAATGATGGCATAAAGCCAAATTGTCTGGATGTTCATTTAAATAACGACAATATTATCACAATATGTGATATATACGTACCAAACTCAAATTCAAGCACGGAAAATGATTATCTATCCGACGATAACTTGCCAGAATGTGTTTTTAATTATGAAAATAACAAACATGAAAAAATATCAGAAATAATAAAAAAACACACTTAACCCATATGGTAATTGGAAAAAAATCACGTCTGATGTTCATATAAATAACGACAACAACATTACCACAAAATATGATACAGCTGTAGCAAGCGCTAGAATTTCAAACACGGAAATTGATTATCTAACTGACAATTTAAATGACTTGCCAGAATGTGTGTTTAGTCATGGAAATAACAAACATGAAAAAACATCAGAACCTTACGGTAAATGGAAAAAAATCAGGTCTGATGTTCATATAAATACCAACAACAACATTACCACAAAATGTGATACAGCTGTAGCAAGCGCTAGAATTTCAAACAAGGAAATTGATTATCTAATTGACAATTTAAATGACTTGCCAGAATGTGTTTTAGTCATGGAAATAACAAACATGAAAAAACATCAGAACCTTACGGTAATTGGAAAAAAATCAGGTCTGATGTTCATATAAATAACAACAACAACATTACCACAAAATGTGATATTGATACAGCTGTAGCAAGCACTAGAATTTCAAACACGGAAATTGATTATCTAATTGACAATTTAAATGACTTGCCAGAATGTGTTTTAGTCATGGAAATAACAAACTTGAAAAAAAATCAGAACCTTACGGTAATTGGAAAAAAAACACGTCTGATGTTCATATAAATAACAACAACATTACCACAAAATGTGATACAGCTGTAGCAAGCGCTAGAATTTCAAACACGGAAATTAATTATCTAACTGACAATTTAAATGACTTGCCAGAATGCGTTTTGAGTAATGAAAATAAAAAAACACGAAAAAAGAAAACAAAACCTTATACATATTATAGTGACTGGAAAAATGACACATCTAATGTTCATTTAAATAACGACAATATTGTTAGTATTAGCTTGTATTTTGTTAAGTTAATAAAGACACTTGCCGCAGAAAAATATATATAATATTGTCACTATATAGACTTAGCCAAAACAAAATACTTATCATAGGAAATAATGTGTCAGTATACAGTAACAACAAAAGTTATTGCCACAATGAGAATATGACACTGCCTGTGTCTGAAGTGGAGAGGGACATTGTTAAACAAAATTTGCTAATACAAAAACCCAACAATTACGAACAAGCCAGATCAAACGATCAGGATTTTATCAGCAAAATACCTGAACAGCGTCGCGAAAAGGAAAGAGAGAGCAAATGGAGGTAATGTTCCCCAAACCCAACCTAATGTTTCCATAGAAAAATTGGTCGCTATCATAAAGTAAAGTAATAAACTATCATAAATCATAAAGTAATAAACTGTCATTCGAACTTTTAACTGAGGCGAGGTACGAGGTCTTATCAACGGTATGCGATCAAGAGCCTACAAAAATGTAGGTGCGATGAATTTGCTTAAAAAATACAGTGGGGTACCTTGACGATCCCAATTACATTTTAGTAGGCAACAAAAAAAAACGTAACATATGACGATCCCCACCTTTTCAAATCAATAAGAAACAATTGTTTAGAAGCCGATGTCCTGGTAATGAATGGTAAGAAGCTAATTGGTCTCATTTAGTGCAATTAGTAGAGAAAAATCAAAGCACGCTACACTTCATGAAAATTTCAAAGGCTCATATTGACCTAATATATAAAGGGAAAATTAAAATAAAGCTAGCTTAATTATTAAACAACACGGTAGCTGCCATATTAAAATTACTTTCGGAAAGTGTGAAAAACAAAGAGATAAGCAAGAACATTTAAGAAACTGCGCACGTAGTCGAAGCATTAGACAAATTATTTCATTCCACAAACGGGCAAGGATCTCGCAAAGACATTAAAAAAATCGACAAAACGTAACAAAATACAGCTTACACCACGACCGTAGGAGATAATGTATAAAAAAAGACACTTCACTTCCTACTTCATGTTAGTCTCAAATGCTCATATTTACCTAAAATATAAAGGGAAAATTAAAGTAAAGCTAGCTCAATTATTAAACAACACGGCAGCTTCCATATTAAAATTACATTCGGAAAGTGTGGAAAAAAAGATAATAGCAAGGACATTTAATTTTTAGAAACTGAGCACGTAGTCGAAGAATTAAACACATTATTTGATAGCACAAACGGGCCAGGATCTCGCAAAGACGTTAAAAAAATCGTCAAAACGTAACAAAACTCAACTTAAACCACGAACGTAGGCGAGAATGTATAAAAAAAATTAAGACACTTCACTTCCTACTTCATGTTAATCTCAAATGCCCATATTGACCTAAAATATAAAGGGAAAATTAAAGTAATGCTAACTCAATTATTGAACAACACTGTAGCTGCCATATTAAATTTGCTGTCGGAAAAAGTGGAAAACGACAACAACATAACTTTTATCACTACAAAAGGCAGAACTAACATATGAGGTTGCCCTTCGGGGTGGTTCCGCCAATGATTCCGTGCAGGAATTGACAAAACAAATAATAAAACTAGCTAAAGACTTACCTTCAGAAACGATCTTAGAATCACACTTAGACCCAGATACAGATTTAAAAGAACTCAAAGAATAACTTGTAAAATGTAATAACAATCTAACCTTGCTAAAAACAAGATTTGAGAAAAATCTATACCTAAGAACAGAGGTGTTACTTTCACATCCACCATAGACAAGAAGATATATAAGAAGATAGACAAGAGGAAAGAGCTGTCGAGGAAAAAACTCACAAATCGTGAGCTGTAATTTTATCTTTAATATTTTCTGTGGTGTTAAGGTAAAAGGAGATGAGTCTAAAAAAATATGAGATTTTTGCACCTATTGTTTACAAAAGATTAATATGTGTCACGGCAATAAGGAGATGAGTCAATAAATTGTATTATAATTTTTTACACCCCTACGTACATAACGGGACTAGTCATAACATCAAAATGTATAAATGGGTAAAGAGGGTTCAATCGAGTTATCTCAGTATCGCGCTTTTTACCGCCAACAATTTAGTTATGCATAGTGACATGAGTCGATTCGTACCTAAAGTACGCGACGTTATTTTGCATCAGTTGTGACGTGTGCGTGGACTCGTCGCGTGTTGCTCTGACAGAAATTGTGATAAAAATTTGTTTTATCATGTATCCAGGTCTTCTCGCAGGACCGTCTCAATGACTTCAATATCACTGACTCATCTGTGTGATAGGCTCTCAACAACCATTCCGTGCCGTGACTGATCCACTCGACCTGTACACAGCTTTATAATAAAAAAATTTACAGCTTATATAATATGAATTATAATATTCTCTTTAATATTTCAGGTTTGAACCTTCATGCGTGGCCAGACCCCAATAAGGACTTGGAGAGGTTCAAAACATGGAAAGAAATTGTTAGAAGACACATGGGAACCCCAGCTGACTATGAGTACTATAAAATAGAAGAGTTTGTGATAAACATTTCACCGAAGATTGCAAGCTCAGAAACAATCGCATCAGTATTGACGCTGTACCAACTCTTCATTTGCATGGTGAGTTTGAATTAATATGTTTGATAATATATGTTAATGCTTTCTCTATTATGAGAAAGCATTAAAATTTAAAATAACTCTTTTTTTTATATTTTGTAAGTAAAAACTTCTTAACACTAACGATTGTTTAAATAAATACTAAAAGTGACACTTAAGATAATGAACATTAAGTAAATTATAATTTTCTAATAAAACACATGAGTTGTTTTCTTAAATTGCCCCTAGTGAATAGTTCAAGTGTATGTACATTCTGTCAAAAAAGTATTGGGAATGGATGATTAGTTTATGGTTTGAAATTAAATTTTAGTTTTTTTTGTTGTTGTTATATTGGCACATCTGTTTCCTATTTTGACGCGGAGTTTGAGTTGCGTCTGTTATTTAGATTAAATACAGTGCTGATTTTAGTTAGATCATAATATGATCTAACTAAATATTATTTAGTGTGTATCGCGAATTTCATAATGGACAAAAACATGAAACAAAGAGTTTGGCTTAAATTTTGCATCGCCAATGGAATTTCGTGTTCGGAGTCCCTGAAAATGTTACAGAAGGCTTTCGGTGAATCCATTTTATCAAAAACACTTGCTTATGAGTGGTACAAAGCGTTCAAAAGTAGTCGAGATGTGATGGAAGATTTGCCTCGCTCTGGTAGGCCATCAGCGACTTAAACTGAAGTTAACATCGCAAAAGTGAAGGAAATAGTGACTGAAAATCCTCATTCCACTTTGAGAGAGCCGCTGAACTTTCTGTGTCTCACGAGTCAATCTGTACCATTTTAAATGATAAATTGGGTTTGAAACATGTTGCCGCTCGGCTAGTCCCAAAAGACATGAATTTTCTCCAAAAACTCAATCGCATAAGAGTCGCTGAGGACATGCTAGAACGAGTCAATTCCGACCCAAAATTCAAGAAACGCATTGTTACTAGTGACGAGACATGGGTTTACGAATTTGACATGCAAACTAGTCAACAAGCTTCGGAGTAGTAAACTCACAGATCTACTAAAAACTGAACCGAAACCGAAAAAACCACGCCAAAGTCGATCAGAAGTCAAAGTCATGTTGACTGTTTTCTTTGACTATCGCGGAGTTTTGCACTCGGAATTCTTGCCGGAAGATCAAACGGTAAATAAAGAATATTACTTGAGTGTTATGAGGCGTTTAAGAGAGCAAATTCGACGAAAAGGGCCAGATTTGTGGAAAGGAAATTCTTGGGACTTTGCACCGTGATAATGCGCCTTCGCACAAGGCCATCATTGTGAACGAATTTATGACCAAAAACGCAACAAATACCATCGAGCAACCACCTTATTTACCAGATATGGCTACAGCAGACTTTTTTCTTTTGTCTAAACTCTAATTACCAGTTCGTGGTTCCCGTTTTCATTCGGTAGAAGACATAAAGGAGAATTCGCGGCGGGAACTGAACTCAGTTCCGGAAAAAGCGTTATAATATTTTGATGGTTGGATTATTCGTTGGCTTAAGTGTATCGTTTCTGAAGGAGCATACTTTGAAGACGATAAAATAAATTTGGATGAATAACTAACATTTAGTGTATTATTGATCGTTTCCCGGTAGTTTCTTGACAGAGTAGTACTTATCTTCTTTTTCCTTGACACCACAGTAACTAACTCAAATGAAAGACCTTGACCAACTAAAGGCCCATTTTGAAACTGAACAACTATCAAATCCCACAAACAAAAGTGCTCCTTCTAAGCCAACAGTAGTCTCGGTGACGTGTGAGAAAGGCTGGCATACGGAAAATTTAAACTAAAATATAATGGAAAAACCTGCGTACGAGCTTTTATACAAAAGGTAGAGGAATTTGCAAAGTCTAGCGGTATCACCTTTGAAAAAATCATGTCCTCTTACGAAATATACACTGACGAGGCACTCCACTGGACTGGAATTTCAAGGACAGCATTATCTCCTTCAATGAACTACTAAAACTACTAAAATCGGACTTCAGTCACAGTGACTATTATTATAAGCTACTCAACGAAATACGCTCGCGAACGCAGGGTGAACATGAGAACATATCAATTTACATTGCAATAATGCATGGCATGTTCTCTAGACTGAGCGAACCTCTTCCTGAAAACAGTCAACTTGAAATACTCCTACACAACGTCAGACCAATTTACAGTAGTACGCTAGTACCTTAGCGGCTTCACCGGAAATACAAACTATTGAAGCTCTTAAAGCACTATGTAGGAACTATGAAAACATTCAATCTCGCTTAACTCAATTCCGTGAACCACCACAGGTCACACCAAAAACATTAGCCCCGGAATTTGCTAACACTAAGTCAGTAGCTCAGGTATGCAACAAATCCGCTCTTCACCTAATAACCAAGGACAACAAAACACTAAGTACACTAATAACTGCAGAAACTTTAATAGGGTGTCTGCTATCTCCCCACAAACCATACAAAACAGATACCCATTCTCATGTCCTAGATTCAGGTCAAACTCTCAATACATGAACAGCACTATTGTAAGGAACCTAGAACTATCCTGTTTCAAGTGCGGCAAAAAGGACTTCCGCTCTCCGGAATGTCCGGTTTGCAACAACTGCAAAGGATATAATACTTTTAAAAAAAAACGGATAAGGAAGGATTGCAGAGCTCGTATAAAGATAGTATATAGTACTTCAACATCCAGACGAATTGCAACTAGCCAATGTTAAGCTCGACAATAAACATCGCTGGTCGTATGATCACCTTTCCGCTACTCAAAAAATAACAGCGGACAAGCAGATAATTGCTAAATTTCGTGCTATCTCATACGTGCCATTTCATACCTACTTACCTTAAGTTATTATACGCTCGTAAAGGGCAGGCTGTTGATACTGCCTACTATGTTTTTACCATCTTCCGTACACAGTTTTACAATAAATGATTTCTGATTCTGGGGAACGAGGATTGGGACGAAGTATAACTCATGCTATAGACACCGGAGACAACCGAAGACCGTTTAATATTGTGAAAAAGCTGTCCGGTGCTTCACCCAGAAGGGCTACAAATATAAAAAAGCAAGAACACTAGTTAATGCTGCGGTAAAACGTTCACCATGCCAGGCATTATCGCTATTGATCGAAGCAAAGCTGAAAACACAATAGTACAATACTATACGACAGACTAACAAAAGTATTGTTTGTTACGTTTATCCACCGTACGATCTGGTCAAACAAGCAAAAAAAGAGTGTTACCCAGCCGAAGAACATACCATTGTAACTTAAATGTCTGCCGAAGTAAAACTCCAATTTTTGCTATATTTGAGCGCAAAAAGAATATGTCAATCACAAAATTATGTGTTCGATCAATTATCCAATCCACCATCATCACTACAGTTTATTACCAAGTGGGGTTGTGACGGCTCTGCCCGTCATTACAAACAAACTCTTGATGTTAGTGAGTACAGCGATGAACATTTATTCTCTGTCCCATTAGTGCCGATTCGACTTGAAGAAATGTATCAAAGGTGTACTGGGAGAATTCACGTCCTAATTCTACGAGATATTGTAGATCAGTACGGTTCGTCCATAAAAAAGACGTTATCAAAGATGAAGTCAGATAGACGCAGGAAAAAATTGTGAACCTGGTTCCAACTGATCTACATTCAGTAAATTACGGAGTTTAATGCAAGCACAAACTCATTTTTACAATGGTAGATGGAAAGATTTGCAGCACTCTCCCAGTAGTAAGTGTAACATATTGATATGAATAAAGAACTATGAACTTATGACTCGTCTCAAAAATGTTATGATTGTGGAGCCAGCCCGAAGGAGATGAATGATGATAGAGTCGCCAACCGCTTTCCAGACGAGGAGATGTATTAGCCCTCTTCATTCGTGGATAAGATGTTTTGAAAGTTTGCTTCATACAGCCTACAAGCTAGACTTCGTTTTTATTTCTCCTCTTTTCGATAAGCGTTTCAATCAATTGATTGAAAAAACTAACAGAGACTAATACTTAATTTAATTAATACTTGTATTTGAATTTAACGGGAGAAATATTTCTTTATTATGCAACGCCAGTGTAGCAGTGCCTAAAAAAAGTAACATTGAAAGACACTTCAATGCTTTTCATGTTTTGTGTAACAGTAGTTTTCCCCCAAATACTGAAATCCGGTAGAAACGTGTCTGCGAATTGAAGACAAACCTAATAAAATAACAAAGTGTTTTCAACAGGCCAGTTCAACTTTCAATAAGTGCTACATTGCATTTTTAAAGGTTTCCCATTTATTGGCTGAGAAGAAAAAGCCTTTTGTAGACGGGGAAATAATAAACAAAGCCTTCTTAACAGCTGCTGATTCAGTCTTTCAGAATTAAAAAAAAAAAAAAAATTGCGGCTATTGAAGCAATATCATTGTCAGCCAGAACAGTGTCGATAAATGGTCGATAAGAATCAAAGTTATCTCTGCTGACATGAAATCGGAGTTGGAATGTAATATTAAAAAGTGCAAGTTTTTCAAGTATAAAGTGAAAGAAGGTAATAAATTCACCAGTTCTTTTGTGTATAATAATTATGTCAGGCAAAATATTTATTATTATTATTAATGTTGATAATATAAAGTTGTTATTATCTTACAACGTGCCATCCCTAAAGTATAAAAAGTCCGCATTATATAAATACTAATGGTTTTTTTAAAGAACCCAAAAAGATACAAAAGCTAATTGAAGTGGTATGGTGAACAGACTCGAGTAAAACTATTAATTTATGCCAGATTCAAGAATTTAAAATCAACGTGGACCGATGGTCGACGTACACGAGCAGAATTCAGGCGTGGCTCAAAATACACGATGTGAAACCTGCGGAGTCGATCCGTATACATCGATCGACCACAACAGTGGACATACTTACTACTCGGATTACCAAATTGAATTCAAACGTTTGCAATTTCCTGTTAAACTATGCTACGCAATGACAATTAATAAAGCACAGGGGCAAACTTTGAAAGTAGCTGGCGTAGATCTTAGTACCGACTGCTTTTGTCATGGTCAATTGTACGTGGCGTGTTCCAGAGTCAGCTCATCTGACAGCTTAGTTATACTTCAGCCAGAAAATAAAACAAGAAATGTAGTTTACAAGGGGGTTTAAAAAAACTAGGGATGCAGATAATGGTCTAAGCTGCCTCAGACATATATAGAACTGCCGAAGACACCTTGCGATAGGAACAATAGACATAGTTTCCTGTTCGTATTCTTCAAAATTGGAAATTGAAAGATAAAGTTCTGATTTTTATCACAGACAACACTGCTAACATGAAAGGTGCTGTAGAAAAAATGGGATTCAAGCATTTCGGATGTTACGCTCATACAATTATTCTCATCGTGAAATACTGTGCCACTGATAATAGCCTGTAATTATATGCAGCTGCATTATTGCAAAACCATTGACGCTTACAAATTGGAGTATAACAATCCAAGATTTTTCACACCACTAGATAACATTTTCCTTGGCATTTTAACCCAGGAATAAAGAAATGAGCTAGAAAAAGAAGTTCCATCACCAAAACGCAGATAAATGATATACAAAAAACGTGTTTGTAATTTTCCATAGAGACCATCAAACAGATCACAAAACTCTTCAACTTTTCTGACCCACTTTACGAATCAATAGGACAAGTAACAGATCCTCAAAAAGCTCAGTTTTGACACAAAAGACCTTTCACAAGTGGTCAGCAGATTCCCAAACCTAAAAAATGAGGTGGATGCCGAGGAACTTAATAAGAAATGGAAAAAGCATGCCCTGCTAGATTTTGCCGAGTTAAAATTTTTCGAATGCTGGAATAAAGTATTCAAAATGAAAAACTATGGAGGGAAGCCTTTGTTACCTAATTTAAAAAAGTTATGAGGCTTTTTATGGCTTTTCCAATTTCAAACGCTAGCGTTGAACGGGTTTTTGCCAACTGAAGCTAATAAAATCTGAAAACAGAACTCGGCTTGGCACTGAAACAATATCAGCGTTGATGGCTACTAAAGGGGCTATCAAAAATGCGACAACATTTGAGCTGTAGTGACAGGAATGCAATTTTGCATGTTTTTGTAGAGCGACTGTCCGAGCGCTCCCTCCGCTGCAGTCGCCTCGCAACCGCGGTCTGATCCGCGCAGTTGTAATTAACGAAATAAATACTGGAAATTCATTAAATCTTTAATTAAAGGAAATAGGATTAAACCCGAAATAACACAAGATGATAGGTTTAACAGAGCTATCAAAAGCGATGCTCAATACTAAAATAAAATATATATATGATATGGGTGGTGAAGGCAGAGCCGGCTTTACAAGCTAGACTTGGTTCTAATTTCTCCTCTTCTCGATACGAGCTTCAATCAATTGATTGAAAAAACTAACAGAGACTAATAGTTATACGGTGAAAATTCAGCAGTCATCGGCATCAATCAAACTTTAAAAAACTGCTCAAAAACCTAACACAACATTTTAGAAAAGGACGGGGGAAAACAAGAATGGTCTGCCTCGTCAAAGCTTGCCGCAACAACCAGCAAGAGCGATGTTACGGGGCAGACCCAGAGGCCGCGGACAACCGTCGCATCACATAGATACTCTAAACATCTAGTGTAGATGTTTTACTGTTAACCGTTACTGAAACTACTGAGCTAAACAATAAACCAGGAAAAGTCCGTACGGAGCAATTTTATGAACCACGGTCAGATACAAATAGAAAATAACTCTGGAAAGTGGTCATACCTATTTGAGGTCGAAGAAAATAACAAATCCCTATTGCATCTGAGCAAGATAACATCCGCACATTGTAACCCTGTTTTTTCAGTGAACTCCAGGTTTTGTCGTGTCGGAATGTTATGACTACTTACTGTGTTATTTCGGCATCTCCGTTAGAATTAAGGGAGGAAGAAACCTAGAAGAAACATTCCGCAGTTTCTCCATCACACTGTGCTCGTTTTTATGTCTTGGAAATCGAAGAAACTATTACTTTATAATTAAATAACTTTATAATTGTTTACAAAATGCAATGTTATTCATCCTCGTAGAGGTGTTATTAATATATTCGTATTAGGTATATATAATAGGTACAAGACAGAAGTTTAATATTAGGGTAATATGAATTTTGTCGTAATAGGTTATTCATTAATAGTCAAATAATAGTGAGCGACTGAGCGACGTAACGCTAACGGCGACCGAGTGACGCTATTCTTCCTTACAACTGTAAGTGACTTGCCATCTCACTCTCACCCGTTGCGAGAGAATGTGACGCCGACATTCCAATTTGCAATGTATCCTCGCGGCTCTGTCCTTGCACGCGGAGGCGTTCGGTGAAGTTATTGCATGTGTTGTAATACATCTCGCTTTTTGTATCGCAGCTTCGTGGATAATTAGAATGAAACCAAGCAATGGGTATCGATAGATAAAAAAATATGCAATATTATGGGTTAGTGATCACCTATTATTTTAACGCTGCCTATTACGTACTATTATTTGAAATATTCGTTTAGTCGTGTTTATATCATCATTGCGCGTGCGCGTACTTAACATTGAGTTCGAAAGTGAGTATAAAAATGAAGCGTGCAAGAACAAGTGAAGTTTGGACACATTTTACGATTGAGTCCGAGGAAAATAAAATTGCTGTGTGCACCATTTGCCAACAAAAGTGTTCCTATAAAACTACTGTTTCAAATTTGAAGAAACACATACAAAGCAAGCATATCGACGTTACTCCCGCGAGCTCACAATTACGGCAAATACAAGAAGAAATTATCGGCAATACCGAAAATGAAACTCAAAGTTTGAACTCCGTAGAGTCTCTAACCAGTACAATATCAGTACAACCTGGACCGTCTACTCTACCATCCGATCAGCAGCCGAGATCCACTAGTAACATTGGCAAAGCTAGTGAGACCAGACTTATTCAAACCCAAATTAAAATGCCAGTAAAGAAAATGACCGCTGCGCAAAAATCTGCAATAGATGAAAAGCTTTTGCTACTTTTTATAAAAGATTTTCAACCGTTTTCCATAGTTGAAGATAAAGGTTTCAGGGAGTATACAAATGCTTTAAATCCGGCCTATCATCCACCAACAAGGCAACATATTTCTAATACACTTATACCAGTACTCTATGAAAAAACCCTGAACTAAATGCAAAACAGATTTAAAATGTATCACATCTTTAAGCTTGACAACGGACCTCTGGACATCTGCGTCACAAGACGCTTACATAGCAGTCATGGCGCATTATATAAATGAGGAATTTGAGAGCCACAACTTACTACTAGAGTGTGCACCACTGGCCTAGCCCTCACACAGCCAAAAATGTGGCAGAAGAAATTACTCGCCTCATGACTGAATTGCAATTAGAAAAACGACAAATTCTAATAGTGACAACTGACAATGCACCGAGCATGAAAAATGCTGTGCGTGATTATTTGGAGCTAAAACATTTTGGCTGTTTTGCTCATACTCTTAATTTAGTACTGGAAAACGCTCTAGACTTGGCACCCATAAAATCATTGGTAGAGGCAGTGAAAGTCATAGTTGCACATTACAAGCGCAGCACTGCTGCTATGGAAAAACTACTGCGGTACCAAATTCAGAACGGAGTATCACAACCAAAACGGCTTCTCCAAGCAGTGCCAACAAGGTGGAACTCCGTCTACACTATGTTAGAGCGGTTTTTAGAGCTCCAAGACGCACTAAAAAGTACAGCCGGTTTGCTAGATAAGACCTTACCTATGCCATCTAGTGAAGAATGGGGCATGTGCAAAGATTTGTGCAACATTTTAAAGCCCATACAAGAAGTGACACAGCAGATGAGCATGGAAAACTATGTCACTGGTAGCCTTGTCATAGTGTACAACAGGGTGTTGCGAAATGTATATGAAAATAAAATACCTTCCAACATACACCTTGAAGTTCGCAAGGCTGCCATAGTCATAGTAGACCAATTAAATTCAAGATTGGGTCAGATTGAGTTTAGCGCAACATATGCAACGTGCACTTTACTAGATCCACGATACAAAACTCAGTGTTTCCAAGACAAAGTAGCAGTTGAAAAGGCAAAAAAAGAACTGATAGAACTAGTGACCATCGAAATAAATAAAAAATAAAAAATTGCCAGCACGTTGGCTACGGCTACAACATTATCCGACAAAAACCATCACAGTCAGCAAGAAAAAAACAATCAAGAACTTTCAATATGGGATAATTTAAACGAATTATTGGGACCCGTCGAGACAACTCAGACACCTCTGGCTTCGGCAATTATAGAGCTACAACGCTACCTAGAAGACAGATTACTGCCGATTAAAGACGAATATAAAAATTTCAATAATCCAGCTAAATGGTGGCAAAATCACCAATACATTTACCCAAACTTGGCTAAGGTATATCGGATAAAATGTTGCGCAATGAGCACATCAGTACCTTGCGAGCGGATATTTTCTAAGTCCGGATACCTAATATCTGATCGCCGAACAAGACTAAAACCGGAAAAAGTTAAACAACTTATGTTTTTAAATGTAAATATGTAAATAAGAATGAGTGGAAGGACCGATTTTCTTAAATATATATAAGTAAAAAGTTAAGTCCTAAGTAAGTAATAGAATAAGAATATTTTTCATACCTAAATGATAGGTATACTTATACAGGGTGGCGCAATAGAACGTGCATATTGCATCATCTTTTTTTGCGGGGTAGAAAGCGCGCGGGCGGGGGGAGCCTACATCGTTGGGGAGGCGCGCTCATGGAGTTTTAGTCACTATGAGCCACTTCGACGAGAAGCGTCGCGCATTTTGCGTGCGCGCATTTTACGAGAACTCTCGTTCATACATTGTTACTAGGCGACTATATTGTTCTGAATATAGACTACGGCGAATTAGTGAAGCTCCGAGTGCTAATTTAATTAAAATATGGGTAAAGCGTTTCGAAGAGACCGGTTCAACGTTTAAACCACAAGCAAAAGGTCGTCCAAGAACATCTAGGTCCGAAGACAATATTGAGAGAGTTATGCAGTCGGTACGAGGAGATCCACAAATGTCTACTCGCAAGAGATCGTCTGTCTTACACTTATCGCGACGAAGTTTGCAACGAATTTTAAACTTGGATCTTAAACTGCATCCATACAAGCTGCAATTAACACAAGAATTGAAAGAGTCTGACTTCGGAGTAAGGCTCGCATTTGCTAATGAAATGCTTAATCGATTTTCCAATTTTGACAATATCCTTTTCTCTGATGAGGCCCATTTCCATATCAATGGGTTCGTAAACCGCCAAAATTGTCGTTACTGGAACAGTGAGAATCCCAAACTCAAACACCAGAAACCACTGCATAGTCCTAAAGTGACAGTATGGGCAGCAATCTCTGGCAGAGGAATAATTGGTCCTTTTTTCTTTGAAAATGCGCGGGGGCAAAACGTCACTGTTAATACCGAACGCTATGTTGCGATGTTGGATGGTTTTTTGGCTCCAGAACTTGAAAATTCAAGAATAATGAATTCTAGGACTTGGTTTCAACAAGACGGAGCTACCAGTCACACATCAAATGACTTCATGGCGGTTGTGAAACAGATGTTCCCTGGCAGACTGATTTCTAAAAGGGGCGATATCCCATGGCCCCCACGTAGTCCAGACTTGACACCTCCTGACTTTTTTTTGTGGGGATACCTCAAACACAAAGTCTACAGCAATAATCCGAGGAACATCGATCAGCTCAAGGAGAATATCCGTGGTGAAATGGCAGCAATTACACCAGCATTACTGAAGAAAGTTTTTAATAATTTCCGTTTGCGGTTAGAGGAGTGCCGTCGTAGAGAGGGTCAACATTTAGATGATGTTATTTTAAAAAAATAAATTTCTGTTATTACTATACCATTCCTCAGTTTTATTTTAACTATACCTTTTGTATTTATTTTTTTATAAATTTTTTTATGTGCACGTTCTATTGCGCCATCCTGTATAAAAAAATACAAAAAAATTATAAAAAAAATTAAAAACAAAAAGAACATAAAAATAATCTACATTAATAATGTAAATACAACTTATAAATCATTGTAAATATCGTGATTTACTTTGTAAATACGCCAACTATTTCGTTGACAGTTCTATCCTAAGCCTGTAAAAGTATGAAGGCAAAGTAAATCACTGTATATTTATATCAATAACGTGAGCAATTTTTCAACTATTACACATAATATTTTAACCAATAACGGTTAAATTGCGCGTCTTTTAGGAATAAATAATATGATAAGTTCTGACTGACTATTATTTGACTATTACCCAGTAATAGGTTAGATAACATAATATTGGCTAAGCGTTATATTCGATAATAGGATTACGAATATACGATCCTAATATAACACCTACATCCTCGTGTTGTGACACAGACAGTGAAGTCTGGTTTGTCCTTGTCAACGTCAAGTTTGTTCCTAATCTGTCAATGTTACTTTTAAGCTCGTATGGAGTGTGCGTGTGCATATGAAGCAAGTAACACGTGACTTGAGCTAATCTGTGGTGTATTATTGACTTTTTCTAATGGCAATGTCTATTTCTACTGACGTCATGTCCGTAAGTTGTTTTTTTCGGTTTGAGCCGTAGGAGACGATTTGATTTTTCTTGCACGAGGCGTTGTTTCTTCCTCGCAAATATTTTGTTGTTTGATAGTGCTGAGGTGAGTCTTTTCCTCGTGGAAACAGAGTGAGACTGCCAGTGTTCCAATTGTGTTGCGTTTGCGTGTGTTTACAATGTTTTCTGGGATTGTTTCAGACAGGAGTTCTTGAACAATTTTCATTTTGGATTAGGCCGGCTGCTTGCCGTCCTTTTACCAAACTTAGTGGACTTTCTCCAGGCAGGAGGGCCTTCGAAACTTGAGTAAGTGTCGGATGTGCGAGTGTGCGACGCAATCCACGTTTTATTTTGATAGTGTGATATAAATTGGTGTTATTTCGGTTACAGCCTTTGACGCTGCGTTGTGGATTTTGTCGGTGTGCTTGTCTACGTGATTGCCTGGATTCCATCCTCCAACTTGGTATGTGAATTGTCGTAATCTTCTTGGAGTAGTTTCAACTCATATTTTGGTAAGCGGATTTGCCCGTAAATGTGTAAATTACGTTAAAATTCCATTACAAACATTGAAAGTTAAAGCCACAAAGTGTAATAATGCCGTTCGTTTGATTTAATGTCCAAAACTCATTATGTTGTATGTAGTGAAAAGGTAGATTTCAGAAATTAATAAAATATTAACATTATGACACAATTATTGAGTTGTGTAGAATTGTTTATCTTTTTATCTAGTTTAAAGCATGACATTTGGTCAATTCTAGGAGGTGTTTGGCCAGGCTGAGGTGATTGGCCGAGCTGAGGTGTTTGGCCAGGCTGAGGTGATTGGCCGGGCTGAAGTGTTTGGCCAACTTGGAAGTGTTTGGCCGAGCTGAGGTGTTTGGTCGAGCTGAGGTGTTAGGTCGGGATACGGTGCCCTGGGCAGTTTCGTGAACGGCTGAGGAGTTAGAGTTGCTACGCTCCGTGAAGCGTGGTGAACCTGGAGAGTTTGTACGAACGTGACATAACCGGAACGTCACTACTCACTACTATCTAGTGCGTTTCTTTAAATTATAACACGGTTTACTATTAGTTTATTTATTGGTGAACGTTTTCTACTACCATTACAATAACGTTCTACATTGTAACATTAATTACTGGGGTGTTTAGGACACAGATATACTGCTAAACCATATATCTTTTGTGTGGAAACGTTACTTTAAGTTGTTTTAAGGATAGTTGAAAATTTAAAAAGGCGAAGGCAAAACCGAACGACCGTCTCCCTGTCCTCTTTTATTTTTCCCAACAGAAGCTAACCCTTCGGTTGTGTGTTGTACATAATACATTAGATAAACATTAAAGACGTTAAGTGGACCTGAAACGTTTATTTTTTTTCTTCCCCCCCCCCCGACTTTTCCCCCTTACAACATGTACCTACGACCAAAATACCGCGCAAATGTGAAAGTAAAATATGCTGCCCAGGCCCTAAGTAATACTGTATCAGCTGTGTTGAAATTGATGTCCCTGGCCGAAAGTGGTGATTTTGATTTTTAAATGTTCTTTATTTATCATAGGCCGAAAGTGGTGATCAAAGGAAAAATTAGATGATCCAGACAGCTGTTGTTATACAGCAGCTGGATCGTCTCTTTGATTACACTAATGGCACATCGTGCAAGGAAGATGTAAAAAAAGGACAAAGACAAAATGTCTCTACTAAAACAAATCATCCTTAGGTCTGAACCGAACATAAGAAAAGCCTGTAAAGTAAAAAAAAAAAACGACCGTACTGAAGCGAAGTTTGTTAAAAGCATCCAAGGCATGCTAATGAACACTGCAGGATTTGTGGAACGATGTCCAAACACACCCCTAGTGTTTTTTCGAAATTTAAATTTAATATCGATTTGAAAACTTTTTTGGTATTATTCGTCAGGATACAATCGAAACCCCAAGTATGCAGGTTTCGTAGCGCCCTGAAAACATCAGTGGATTCAGGAATTACAGCTACACACAGTAAGAGTTCTAACTGCGAAAAGGATAACCAGACACTGCTCACAAATTTTGAAGACATCGTGCATAGTGAAACATAAACTAGAGAAATAGGGTAGGATGTCCAAATTGTCCAACAGTGAACCAATAGTATACACTGAACCAGCCATCTTGCTATGTTAACGCAACGTTGCCAGATCGTGCCACGAACACGAAAGTGCTTCACTTACCCCGCGCGGCCGGCCCCATTGTAATTTTCAACGAAAAAACAACAAAAATTACGTGAGTACAATTTTTCATCTTAACTCTGCTAGGTATTGTTTTTCTGACTAATATTTTTTACACTTCTTATATAATTACCTGTCCACCGTTTGCAAATAAAATTATTGCTAAATGTATTTCCGTTATTTGTCAACACAAACAAATGTCTATAATGGTGGGTGTAGTACACAGTGGACCATCAACGCTGCTTGAACAGTGAACCGGTTCACTGTACTGTACACCACCTTCAATTTGCTACATCATCAGAAAAAATAAATAATAATCAAGTTTTTTTAACTACTTTATAGGACGGGGCGAAATAAAAATGCGGTAAGGAAAATTGGAAATCACACTGCAAATGAAATGCTCCGTGCTATTATGCTGGTGAAAAATGGAGATTCAATACGTAAAGCAGCTAAAGAGTGCCAAATCGCTATGGAACCAGGCATGGCAATGGTAACAAAAAAATACCGGAGGAACTGGAATCAGATACTGAAACTGATTTGACACAGACATCAAATTTCAGCCTGTGTTCTATGTATGTGGATATCTAGCATCCACCTTGAAAAATCATGACTGTGCAGTTGACCGGAGTCTTTTAATTGAAGAAGACGAACAAATACAGCAGGCAAAAATATATTCCTGTAAAAAAACAATCTAAATCCACAGAATTATGACTTTTTCTTGGGTTCAACTGTGGGTAACAGCAATACTTATTTTTGTCACTGCATTCGCCTGAGAGGTCTCGTTATAATTGACGAATTGCCGTTTTGTATGGAGGTCGATGATACGCGTCCAGTTGAACTGACCTCATCATTTCAGCCGTAGGACGTCCACTGCTGGACATAGGCCTCCCCCATCGATCTCCAAAAGGGCCGGTTGGAAGCGGCCTGCATCCAGCGTTTCCCTGCGGTCTCTTTTAGGTCGTCTGTCCATCTTGTGGGTGGACGTCCTACGCTGCGCTTGCCAGTCCGTGGTCTCCATTCCAGAACCTTTCGGCCCCATCGGCCATCTGTTCTGCGTGATATGTGCCCTGCCCACTGCCATTTCAACTTACTAATCCGGTGGGCTATGTCGGTGACTTTCGTTCGTCTACGGATCTCCTCATTTCGGATTCGATCTCGTAGAGAAACCCCGAGCATAGCCCTCTCCATAGCTCGTTGTGCGACTTTGAGCTTGCTTATGAGGCCCATAGTGAGAGACCACGTTTCAGTGCCGTATGTCATCACTGGTAACACACACTGGTCGAAGACTTTCGTCTTAAGGCACTGAGGTATTTTGGACGAGAAGACGTTGCGTAGTTTACCGAACGCTGCCCAGCCGAGTTGGATTCGCCGATTGACCTCTTTCTTGAAGTTGGACCTACCTAGTTCGACGGTTTGTCCTAGGTAGACGTACGCGTCAACAGCTTCAAGAACTGAGTTCCCAACTGATACTGGGGTGGGCACAACATGGATATTTGACATAACCTTTGTCTTGTCCATGTTCATTTTAAGGCCCACCTGTTGGGAGACTCGATTGAGGCCTTCGAGCATCATGCTGAGATCTTCCATCGATTCTGCCATGACCACAATATCGTCGGCAAACCGAAGGTGAGTGATGTACTCGCCGTTGATGTTGATGCCGAGTCCTTGCCATTCCAGGAGCTTGAAAGCATCTTCCATTGTGGCAGTGAACAGTTTCGGAGAGATAACGTCTCCCTGTCTCACGCCTCTTCGCAATGGAATTGCCTTCGAACTCTGCTCCTGTACTCGGACCGACATGGTGGCGTTATTGTACAAACACTTCAACACTTCGACATACCGATAGTCAATACGGCATCGCTGGAGAGACTCGAGCACCGCCCATGTCTCGACCGAATCAAAGGCTTTCTCATAGTCCACAAACGCTAAACATAGTGGCAAGTTATATTCTTCGGTCTTCTGTATAACTTGGCGTAGCGTGTGGATGTGGTCTATGGTACTATAGCCTTTTCGGAAACCGGCTTGTTCGATAGGCTGGAAGTCATCGAACCTGCGATCGAGACGATTCGTGATGACCCTCGAAAACAGCTTATAAACATGGCTCAGAAGCGAGATGGGTCTGTAGTTCTTCAGCAAGGTTTTGTCACCTTTCTTAAAGAACAGCACCACCACGCCTCTGTTCCATGCTTCTGGCGTTATACCTTCGAGTAAGACAGAATTAAAGAGCTTCTGAAGGACTCTGAGTACCGGTCTTCCACCCGCTTTCAGAAGCTCTGATGTGATTCCATCGTCCCCCGGCGCCTTGTTGTTCTTGAGCTGACCTGTCTGATGATTATTTACAATTACACTTTGCGAGAGCCCAAGTTGCGAGAGCTCAAGCATCTTTGGCCGGCTCAATATAACAACCAATACGTGCCAAAACAGTAAGACCTGTAAGACCCCCATATCACACCGAACGCGAATTCTTTAGCCGTTACTGCCGTTAGCAAGGACTTCGGGTAAAATTATATCCGTCAATCAAAGGTAAACAAATACTGCGTCTGCGAAATCGCTGACATCGACACAACATAGCCTGGACAGATCCCTCTCAAGCTCCCAACTGAGTGAGTATACGGATATACCGAACATAATATTATGTAACAGATTAAGAAATCTGCTAAGTTGCGGTTCCACAGAGGTTAACTTAAATGGGAACAAGTTCTCAGCTTGACATGTCTTCATCATGATAATGGTAAACGGCAAGGTCGATAATGCTTAATAAACAGGTGTTGGAACGGGCAAACATCCTAGAAAGCAAAGATAAGTAATAACACAAATTCCGAAAAAAAAAAAAAACATGCAGTTGCTGCTGTGGATTGTTTTCTTGTTTTGGGTTTGGTATTGGATTCTGTTTTTTTAATGTTGCTTCATTTCCATGTAGCTCATATCTGTGATCATAATTTCAGTTTTAACACTATCAATGCCCCAGCAGAGTGAGATTGGGCCCAAATTCAAAACAAATGGCGATACATGCCATATCAACGATAGAAATGCAGTAACTAACTGCCATATCAACGATAGAAATGCAGTGAATAACAGCCATATCAACGATAAAAATTCAGTAAATAACTGCCATATCAACGATAGAAATGCAGTGAATAACAGCCATATCAACGATAAAAATGCAGTTAATAACTGCCATATCATCGATAGAAATGCAGTGAAATACTGTCATATCAACAATAGCAATGCAGGTAATAACTGCCATATCATCGATAGAAATGCAGTGAAATACTGTCATATCAACAATAGCAATGCAGTTAATAACTGCCATATCAACAATAGCAATGCAGTGAATAACTACCATGTAAACGTTAGAAATGCAGTAAATAACTGCTATATCAACGATAGAAATGCAGTTAATAACTGCCATATCAACGATAGAAATGCAGTGAAATACTGTCATATTAACAATAGAAATGCATTGAATAACTGCCATGTAAACGTTAGAAATGCAGTGAATAAATGCCATATCAACTATGTTCTGCAAAAAATGTTCTGCACTTGGCTTAATCTTTGAAAGTTTTGTTTCATTAATTCGGGAATTTTTCCAAATTTGTACTACGATTTTGTAGTCATATAAATAGAGCGCGTGTTTTTTTTTTGTTTTCATTTTACTTCACGCTATCATGAGCTGTTATGTTACGCAACCATCCAGAAAACATGTCTAGTTTTCAGCAAAGTTATTTGGCTAAATGGGAACAAATTCCGGAGCTTTCTTCGTGTCTTTCAAGTTATAAAGATTTGCCGCGTTTTGCAAAGCATGCAGTGCGAATCTCTAATGTAGATTAGCATCTATAAAACAACATGCAAATACTGAAAAGCATAAAACGAACTTGAAAAAATATAAAGGACAGTCAAAGGTAAGCATAGCTTGTTATTAATTAGCATTACCGTACCTAAAGTCAAGAAGTTCGGAGATGTTTTATTTAGTGGATAGTCATAATTATACAATATGTTTTTATTTGTTCACAGGTTGATACATTTTTCAAAAAGGCACCACTGAAAGAAGAAGTCAAGAAAGCGGAGCTGCGTTTATGCAGTTTTATTTCAGAACACAACATCCCTTTTAGAGCTATGGAGTTATGGACCATATTAGTGATATTCAAGTGAAATGTTTTCCCGACTCCGAAATTGCGAAAGAGTTTTCCTGCAAGAGAACCAAAGCAGCCACTATTACTTATAGCGTTTTAGAACCCGAATTTGAAAAAGATATGATTGAAGACATACTTCGTACTGCATCTCCGTCAGGTAAACCAGTATATTCAATTGTAATCGACGAAAGTACAGATGTTACCACATTCAAAGTATTGGTGATAGTAATCAAATACTTCTCTGAAACCAAATGTACAGTACAAACCAAATTCCTTGATTTAGTTGATTTAAGTGGTGAGACCGCAGATCATTTATTTGATGCTTTGTCATCAAAGCTATCCGAATTAGGTTTAGATTTAAAAATGTGATGGGGCTGCTGATACTACGAATGTTATGTTTAGCCAACACTCTGGCATTGTTGTAAAAATTTAAGAAGAAGAATTAAACGGTTGACTACTTGAAGAGCAAAATTAAATTGAAATCTTTTTAATAAAAACCAGAAAAATCCCACATAAAACATAAGTAAATTTTTTGTAGTCTTAGTTGCATTTTAGTTAGTAATCCCGCTATTTTGTGAGTTCGTTCCAGCTATTCAGTTTGCACAATCCTATCCCTATCAGTTATTATTGTGAAATTTATTTGAAAACACGTGTTTCCGTTTAACGTTTGTATTCTACACAAGAAACTATAATTCAATTAAAAAAACTGTCAAAAAGAATAATTTCACTAATTTGGAAAAATGTTTACTCATTTAAATACTACCTACATAAATATAGAAAGTAAGGAAAGAGTTAATTATTTAAATCGTTATAAAAAAACTAGTTTTAAGGCTAGTTTTGTGGGTTCGGTTTATTAATAGGGACCTAACAATGTCGTCGGTTCATCTAGTGGGAGGCCTACTTACGCCTCGTCTTCCGGTTTGTGGTCTCCACTAAGTAACTTTTCTTCCCCATCAGTTATCGGTTCTTCGAGCGCTGTGACCGCCCATTGACACATTGGTTCTCAATATATCTGTTTTTTGTGTTTATTTTTGTTTTGTTTTAGGTTCCGTGTTTTATTTTATTTATCTCGAGGATGGTCCCACTTAAATTTATGGAAAACATTCCACCACTAAGTCTGAAAATTAGACGATGAATCCCGTTTATTGAACTTCATATGTTTTTTTTTGTAAATAAAAACCTTTGTACACATCATTTCTCCCAGATAACAATATTGCAAGTCGCGCATTTCAACATAGTTCTAAAGCATTATCACAACTTAAGAATATACAAATATTCGTAAATATATTTGGCTAATCTTTTTTTACTAGTCTCGTTTTTATATACATATCTTTATAATACAATATCTACAATATTTAATCTAGTTATAGTACATATCGGAATTGTCCTGCGATCTTGAATTAAGTTTTATTAAGTTTTATTGTAATAACGAGTACTTTTATTATTATTCGAAGGCAGATCGCAAAACATAATCATTGTCCCACGATCGGTTGTTTCTCGACCTCTCAGACCAGGGAATTATTCTTATGTTGTCATTAGTTATTTCGTTAGGTATAACTCTATATTCGGGCGAATTAGTAGCCCCCGCCGCAACTCTCAAATCGACGGAACTCGCCGAAACATTCGTCGCGTTTTGGACAACTCTAAAATCGGACGAAGAACTTTGAACGGCCCTGTACAAAGCATTATTTGTAGAGGTATTGGGCATAGCACGGAAATCTTGCTGGCTCGAATTGGGTGCGGTATAATCGCTCGGATTGGGTATTACTCTAAATTCAGTGCCGTTAGAAGGCTGGACTCGAAATTGTGTGCTGGAAGGTTGAACTCTAAAATCTGAGTTCGATGAGCTGGGTCGGTCTACATTAGAGGTGGTGGGTACCGCGTTTAGCCTGGGAATCCGTTGAGCTAGTGTCCGGAGTCGTGAGTTCTCGCCTCGCTCATGCCGTGTTTCTGGAACGAAGTTGGGTGCGTCAGGTCGCCGTGTTTCGCGCTGTTGGCTCGAATTCGACGCAAACATGTGTTGAAATCTGTAATGTGAAATATAATCTGATGGCTACGTTAAATAAATAAATAAATAAATATTCGGGACATTTTTGCGCACACGGTCATCTGACCCCAAACTAAGCAAAGCTTGTGATATGGCTGCCAGAGACTGATATACATACATAAATATATTTTTAAATACATACTTAAATAGATATTAACACCCAGATATAGAACAAACACAAATTTTCATCACATAAATGTTTGTTCTAAGTGGGAATCGAACCCACGCCCCCAAGCGCAGAAGGCAGGTTCAATACCAACTAGATCAACAGGCTATCTTAGGGTATGGGTTACGTTTCATGGTTGATATTCTGAGAACCTGTACGAAGCGCTTTGATTTCACTTTTCTTGTGCTCGTTACTGTGTATTTCGCTGCCTGAATAGAATAGAATTATTTATTTGCCTTATAACTGAATTAATTGATTAATGAATTAGTGTTGCATGCTGAATAGAAGTCAGTTAAAAAATAAGGAAACATGCCTGTTACTATTTCAGAGCACGTACCTGGCAATCTCACTGGGCAGCAGCGGTCTGGCGTCCCTGCCGATCCTCTGCACCGTTATTTGCCGCTGGTTGTTGCTGGACAATTCTGGGGTAGTCGGGTGAATTATGATGTTCGGTTGCACTCTCGTAGGCGAAGAGAAGTTCAGTGCGAGGAAATCTGGCAGCGGCACACAAAATACTCCTAGTTCCTCCTGAAAATAAAAATAACATACAATTTCATCTTTCCGCAGGCGTGAACGCTAACAGTGTGTGGCTCTTGTCTAGACCCCAAGGTCTTGTCAGTTTGTATGGGGTACTTACATGTGACGTCATTCGTAAGTATGTGCGCTCTCTGTCTAGTAAGACATTCAAATGGACATCTTCCTTAATTTTGAAGACATTTCAATTTTGTTTTTGATGTTCTGCTCTATTTATGACCAGCGTTTTTATAAGATAATAAAAAAAAACAGTCCAGTAGCATATTGATATTTGGGCATGCTTATCTTTGTAAAGTTAAAAAAAATATACATACATTAGAGTTGGGAGTCCTTTCCCCGCCAGTTTCAGGTATGCTGAAGAATGGCTTTCGTTCCGGCTCCAATGATGACGGGTTCGAGCTTTTGTCTTTAGTTTCCTCTTCAAGTGGAATGTCTGGGACCACTTGCAGGTCCTCTGGTGGGTTTGGGATGATCACATAGCTGGCTATAATGCTAGATAGCTGGTCTAACACCTGGAATTGACAATATTATTATTAACAAGCTGAATACCGCGGTGTCACCGGCGATTTTCCAGTTTTTTCCGCATTTTCTGGGGGGGGAGTATCCTATGTCCGCCCTTATGATGTACACTATCTTCTTCTGCTTAGCGTGTATCCCGGCACGGGCCGGGGTCCGCTTTCCTACTGCGACTCCTCCACTTCGCACGGTCGTTAGCGTCATTCTTGGTGAGTTTATTGGCTCTCATGTCATCTCTTATGACGTCAAGCCATCGTCGCTTTGGTCGGCCACGAGGTCTTGTTCCAGGGAGCACAAGGTCCAAAAGTTGATTGCCGACGTACTCTCCCGGTCTGCGGAGAACATGCGCCATCCACCGCAGGCGACTTTCCTGGAGCTTATCCGCTACGTCCCGTACTCCGAGGCTGCCACGGATGTGCTCGTTACGAATACGGTCCGTACGCGTAACTCCGCACATCCACCGCAGCATCTTCATTTCGGTGACGCGAAGCTGTTGGACATGACGCTGCAAGGCAGGCCATGTCTCGCTACCATAAAGAAGTACAGGTCGGACAATACTTTTGTAGATAAGTCCCTTGAGCTTTGGCGGCATCTTTGGATCACAAAGGACGCCAGTAACTTCTCTCCATTTGGCCCAAGCGGCGCTGACGCGGGAGTTGACGTCGCAGTCGATTTCTCCGGACGAGTGCAACACGCTACCTAGGTACTTGAACTTATCGGCTTTTACAGCCAGTTCGTTCCCTATCTGGATGGTGGTGTTATGATGTACACTATCATCCTGCCAAATTTCGTGGAAAGCGAACAAGCATACTGACAGAGAAAAAGAGTTACTTTCGCTTTTATAATATTAGTAAGAATTCTTACCTAACAAAATATTTATTTAACTCGCAATGTGATGGTGATCTGCCGTGTGATCTCGTACCCTCAATCTTACCCTATTATTTAGCTGTTATGAGGTATAGAGGTCCACTAAGAAAGAATTTTACGACAGGACCGAATTAAGGAGGTCGTCCGAAACTGTATATTAAAGTCTCAAGCATTTGAAATCGCAGGCAAACGCTAGTTGTTTAAAAAAAGTTAGGATTTTAATATCAATTGCAGGTTTTTCACTCACCTCATCAGCCAGTAGTCTATGTTTGGGATCTTTGACTAGCAATCGTTGTATTAGAAACACTGTATTGTCCGAAGCTTGTACAGAGTTGCCATCACTGGAAAAAAAAGGTTGTCATTTCTTTTGTGCTAACAGTAATAGCAATTGCTAAATATATTTTTACTGGCGAGTTCCTTTATTAACTAAACAAAAAAAAAGCTAACATTAACACCACAAAAACAGCTACAATTACTGTCCATAGACTGTTGAAGGTCTAAAGACGAACCAAATGCTCAAGCCCGCTATCAGTTGGCAGCGTACCCAGCATACTGACAGCATTACCTCGCGGAATGGCAATGCTTATGCGTTGAGCCAGACACCTAAAGACGAACCAAATGCTCAAGCCCGCTATCAGTTGGCAGCGTACCCAGCATGCTGACAGCATTACCTCGCGGAATGGCAATGCTTATGCGTTCAGCCAGACACACGCTAACATTTGGTCCCGCGTCACATTAACCAGGCACTTTAAAAGATTTTTGAAAATGAGGCGAGGTCCCGGTCTCCAGGAGCCCAATGTCTCGACCTCAAACGGCTCTAGGGCTTCCAGACTGATAATCTTTTAGTGGCTTATAAAGATGACCATAAATAGAGCTGATCACCGAAAACATCATTAAAATGTGTTCAAAACTAAGGAAGGTAAAAGAATCTGGGAAGACCTGGGACGATGCCAGTTCACTGGCCACACATGTCATCGAATCACATCAGAGCTTTGGTCAGTCCTATTTATTTTTATTTATATCGCCGCGAAATAGCGATAGTGTCGGACCTTTGACCAAAGCTTGAGTGCAGAAGTTCACTGTGGATGGAGCAATATTGAAAGAAAGAAAGAAAATAAATTTTATTCGACACCTTTACAAAAATTTATATCTGAAGGATACAATCAGTGTTGAAAGGGTCCGTCACGGCATTAATGCTGAAAGTCAAGGACTACCATCGCCGGTTTTCAGACGAACCCTGTTCTTATGTTGGAGGTTAGATCTACCACGAAACAACTTCCTGTACTAGTGTCTTGGTCTCGAAAATACTCACGGTGGTATGTTATAGTTGGCAGCCTGTATTCTACTAAACAGCTGTGCAAGGCTGGTATCACAGAACGGGAACTGTCCGTACAGCATTGTGTACAGAACCACTCCCAGCGCCCACATATCGGAGGGCTTCCCTAGATACGGCTTGCACATTAGCACATCAGGTGATATGTATGCTGGAGACCCTAGAACAAAACTACCATTTTAACACATTTTTATTAATTGATTAAATCAGGCGTATCTATCCATCTGCGCAGATGGATAGAGAACTAAAAAGACGAGTAAACAACACCTGGGCTTTTCTAATCCAGATTGCAGCTATAAAATTATAACTATCCTTTAACTTTTAAACTACTTTCAGCATCACCTGCCAGTTTCCTTGTTTCCTGCGAGATATAACCTGGGCCTTTTCAAGGCCAGAGTGAATAGCTATCTTCTAAGTCTGCGTGCTTCATCTTCGACCACATCGTCGCTTACCAACAGTTAAGCGAGCGAGTTCAACGAGTTGGTGGTCAAACGCGGACGTATTCGTAGACGTATTAAAAAAAAAGTCTTTCAAGGCAGTGATTTTCAAAAGTCTAAGAACTTTTGAAAATCACTGCCTTCTCGATTCTAATTTGGCACTCTTACGCTTTCACAAGTCTTTGAAGCAAACAGAGTCTAAAAAGAACAGTCATTTGCTTCAAACCCTAACAATTCTCACCTCAGATTAGATCACTCTTAGATGACTGTAAGCTCAAGGAAAAAGCGGAAGGCGCAGTATACTTAATTAAAGTCAGAAAGTTCAAGTTACCAGCAGCAAATTCAACTTTCTATGTGAAATATACCAGGGGCCTTACGGCTACCTGTATTAAGCGATTCTGTTTAGGTGATAGCAAAACGTTGTGCGACCGCAAATCGTATTTCGGCGCGTTAAGGTTCACGTTTGCGTGATTTTCCGCACTGCGTTGCTTCGAGCACGCGTTAAGAGATAGCCGCAAGACCCCTGGTATACTGTTACATTATGTAACAGGCTTACCTCTTTGATCTTTCAATAAATCTCTGTCGCTTCCCAGATGTGTTCCGAGACAGAAGTTGGTGATGATGACCCGTCCCGTTCTTTGGTTTAGCACTATGTTGCCTAGCTTTAAATCTCTGTGTACTATATTTCTCTGAAACAATGTAATAAATTGTCAATTGAGATCAAACAATACTTATTTAAACTATTAATCAATTGAGCATTTCGCACTGCAGTGTGAATCACCTTCGATTTTATCATACTGGGTCTATTCACAACGCGGTGGGAATCGCACATGATTTTTTTGTACTAGGCGATTCACCCTGCCGTGATAAATGCTGCAGTACCCACTTTTTTTAGTTTTTAAAACAACAAAACATAGGAACTGCTCATATAAAAAAAAGGTTTTTCAGACATGCAACACATACTAACATTATATATGACAAGTGTGTTTATTTGTTCCTCTTTGACCCAGGGACAGAGCAAGGGATCGACGGGATTTTTTGCGTGATTATTAAATGGCATTCTACTTAGCACAATTATAATTTATGTTTAGTTAAAATTACATTTTATCGTGAAATATAATACTTTTTATCCCGGAAAAATATAAGGTTCCCAAGAGTATGTCCACGCGAGTGAAACCGCGGGGCGCAGCTAGTAAGAACCGACTATGACTGTAAGAAGACCACACGGTTGACAATAATAGCTACAAACCTTATGTAAATTCGCCACAACCCTCACAA
The DNA here is from genome assembly GCA_914767915.1 of Agriopis aurantiaria. Lineage (NCBI taxonomy): Eukaryota > Metazoa > Arthropoda > Insecta > Lepidoptera > Geometridae > Agriopis > Agriopis aurantiaria. The sequence goes on along the minus strand of OU612001.1, from coordinate 12,117,496 downwards.
TATCATAAAATATTAGTATGGCCTCTCTCTCTGGAACCTTCTTAACTTTAGTGACGTACTGCTGCAAGTTGATCAGCTCTGATCCTTTCTCACTGAACTGGTGGGATGTGACACAATCAAGGACAAGGAACAGACGTTGGCGAACCCGACCGGTGTATACGAACCCTGGGCCGCAGGGGTTCGGAACTTCTTCTAACGCCTGGTCCTGTGGATATACGAGGGATAATTACTGAAAAGATTGAGTTAAGAGTCCTTTGTTGAATAATGGTAATGGGTTCCTTACCCCAAGGGTGTGAACGGGACCCAATTACTAAGCTTACTCTGTCTGTCTGTCTGTCTGTCGTACCATTTAACAACTGTATATTTTGAACTACATAAAATAGCCACTAAAAAAACACAGAATATACAGCGTTACGGCGGATTACCTACAAAATAATAATATAATGTACCTTCCCCTTAGCATACAACGAAAATTCTATGTGAAGTCCGGGCAAATACTATGTACATTTTTGTACCTGCGGACTTTGTATAAGTGATTGTTTAGCTTACAGTGACCTGTGATAGTACCTAAAGTAAACGCCATTAGTTGAGCCGAAAACAAACTAACTTACTATAATGTGGGTACCCTCATCTCAATATTAAAACATACAAAATACCGAAGGTAAACACTAGTAAAATATAACAGTACCTATCATCAGACAAAGGTCCGAACTAGTTAACTTAAATAGTTTACTAGCTACGCTGTGTCTAGATCCATAGCAAAATGTATGGTTTTATAAAGTTATATGATTATTTACGGGATATTTACCGTGGTAAGGTTGTGGAATGAGCTCCCAAACAAAACAACTACAAACTAACTAACTACAAACTTTAGTGAACAACCGTGATAGTTTAAAACAGTGTATGGTTTTATGTTTGACATTTTAGAGACGATTTATACAGTAGGTAGCTTGATGAAGTACTAGCTGTTGCACTCTAAATTCAGCCGCAATAGTCCTTTCTTAGACCTCTACGCCCTATAACGAATCAACATGGCATTGCAGCTTTGTAGGTCAAGTCAGTTTCTAGATTTTCTGATGCGATGTGAAAAACATTTTGAAGTACCTTAAATAATCCGTGATGATGTATAACCCCTTCCTGGTCTTTGAGCAAAGATAATAGTGAATATTCAGTGTGAAGGAGCATTTTGCCTTGCCGGTCATCCTGGGTCTCTGGCTGGCCTTCATATCTAAGAGTTAGTATTTTAACCTGAAAAAAAGAATTATTAATAGGTATTTAATTACGAAAAGCTTTTGAGGGTTCAGTTTGTTTGTCACGTTCCCGCCCTGTTATTCTTGACCAAGGCGGCAGTCATGGTAACAGCAAGACTAGGGGGTGCAAAGAATCCCCACCCTGACACATCTGAATTTGGCTACGAACAACAGAAGGTTGACTTAGAAGGATCTCTTTTTTCTCGTAGGATAAAAACTATCCTACGAGAAAAAGACAAACATATCAATATTCTAGACAGAACTGGTGTCTAAGAGTCATTATCAAGTATCTTAGAGTGTGTTGAAAAGTAGCCTTTCTAGAATGCTAAAAAGCATTAAGCAGGGTTTAAGTACCATTGTTAGCAATTATTACATCATCACATTATTACATTACTAAGCTTATCCATCATCATAATGACTCTCACCCCTGGTTACAATTTTTTCTAGAATATAACACAATAGATCCGCCATTTCATATTCAACTCTAACTATGTAGGTAAATTAATACAAACAGGAATGTAATTGTCTCACCTGGTAAAAGTCATCTATCTTTTCTTTTCTAGCCAAACACTGCACAATACTCTTTACAGGACTGGGGCCGAGCTTAGGACCCAATAAAAAAGGTCCCGCTTTTCGCACGTGTTTCTCTGGTACGGGGGTCCCAGTTGCAGGTACACTGCTTTTACTCAACGCTATCTTAGACTTTCTCGACGAATGTAACTTTTTGGAACCCTTTAAGATACCACTAGAACTTGAACTGGGGTACGTAGATAGTCTTGCTATCTTTGGGCTGGGCTGTAGAAGCAAAGGTCGAGTCCTTTTTCCGTGATTCGTAGAACTCTCAGGCCTGTCTTGATCCATTACTTGGAATTCGCAGACGGGAGACGTTGCAGTTTATTTGTTTAGTGAGGTAGATAGGTATAACGGTTTTTGGTAAGTTTAATTTTGTCTGATTTCTAGGATACAGGAAAACATGTACGCGGGTGAAACTTTTATTTTTATTTACTCTGCAGCAGACAGACAATGATAGCAAAAATGAAAATGTCTGATTTTTCGTTCGGAAATCTACAGATAATAGTGCCATTGGCAGTTGGCACTGTAATTTTTTTTTCATTCTACGTGAGAGTATTTTGGCGTTGTACTTCATGTGCCAGTGTCAAGTATTAAAATATTTTAAAGCACAGATATACACAATAGATCTGTGTTTTAAAGTTTATAATAAAATTATTATAGTCAAACAGAGTCAAGCAAAGTAAGTCGAGGACAAGTCAAACTCATACTCAATATGCTCTTGTAGTACAAGAGCATATTGTGTATGAGTTTGACTGTACAAGACTTGTACAGTCTCCACAACTGTATAGGGGCATGAGTTTATGTTGACCGTGACTTACTTAGCTTGACTCTGACTGTGACTATGACTTGTTTGACGCTTTTAAAACAACATTACCACACTACACTACATTAAAAGACAATGAATCCACGGTCATGAAAATTTTAACAAAAAAAAAGATATTATTCTAGGAGTAATATTATTCCGTGTTCTGATATGGAGTTTTTGGCGCCAACGTTGAAAAAATATGTCGGCTAGTGCTATTAATTTCCTAAACTTGTGTATTTTCGAGTGTTAATGTGTATTAAATGGTGAATTATTATTCGTTAAGTGCTCGTAAACGTGCTCGAGTGTGGCTAAGTGATATAACGAGGTGAAACGTGTCTTTTCGTGTTGTTTCCAAAACTCCATAGGAGCCTCTTGTAAAGTCCCCACCACTTTACAGGGGCATGAGTTTGACTTGACCGTAACTTACTTAGTGTGACTCAGACTGTGACTATGACTTGTTTGACACTATTAAGACTATAAAAAACAGATGAACAGGCGGTATGGCTTTAAAGGCTTTAGCTTGCCCGATGGGGCGAATATGCCGAATATTAAAAAAAAAATGTTCTGATATCACCTTGGATATGGGAGGCAATAATGTACGACACAGATAATGTACACCATGATATTGTACGGCGTAATAATGCACAGCATGATAATTGGTGTACATGTACATGGAATATCATGTTGTACAATATCGTGTCGTGCATTATCATGCCGTACATTATCAGGTCGGCCCAATAATGCACACACGATAATGTACAGCATGATATTTGATGTACAAGTACACAAATTATCATGCTGTACAATATTGTGGCGTACAATATTATGCCGTACATTATTGACACGATTCAATAATGCACACCCCAATATTGTACAGCATGATAATTGGTGACATAAAAAAGTAAAACTGAAGCTTCGTTTAGACGTGGACATTCCACTCGCATGCTAGTTGTACCACAGATTCACTCACATTGTTGTAGCATTCATTCATTCAAATGTCATTGTCAATGTACAGTTTTATTTAGCTGAGAACTTTCATCTTTCAAAAAAAAAGAAAAACTTTTTTCTGTGATGATTTTGGCGTCGCACTTCTTGTGCATTTGCCAGTGTCAAGGTTTTTTTAAAATTTGGATTCTTTAACGCACGGACTTTTAGAATTCTCAAAGCGCATGTAACGCGGCGTGTTAAGTTAACTATTTAAATTTTCATCTCTATTTCCTAGGGAATAACGGCAACTTTAGAGGTTAACTTAACTCACCGCGTTACACGCGTGTTTGAAGTTATGGAAACTGGGCCCTGCCTTAAAATCAAGCTTGTACCATAAAAGTTTGCCAAAACTAAAAAGGGCGAGGTAAACACGTATGCATGCACTGACATATTTTTATTCTACAAACGCACATTTAATAAAGAGTGGCACACAACTTTACTGCAAACGATATGCTCAAAAGTCATCAAATGGTCGACCAAGGTAGTGTAAGTGCTAAAGAGGAAACTGTAGGTATTCCTATTTATTCCATTTTTTTTTTCTGAATTGATAATAATCTCCTTGACTTTTTTATTTTACTCTGTGTAAGCTTATTTTTCGCCCCTTACAGAGCAGGCTAAAGCCGCTATTACCATACCACCTCGTTTTCCATAATATATTTTACTGTCATTTTAGATCATAAATAAATAATATAGGTTTTCTCTTCTTTCAGCGCACAGTTTCAGCGAGCTTATTATGGATGTATGTTCGAGACACATAATAGGGACAAGTAGCATAGGAGAAGTGCTAATTTAGAACGTAACTAATGACGAAGACGAAAACGACGACCAACGAACGACAAATGATGATGTTACATTTTTATGCCACAACATTTCATTTATTATCCCCTGCTATTGATGAATTGAAACTATATATTTTTTTAAATGTGAGCCTATGTTTTAGTTTACTTTAAACTCCATTTTTGTATTTAACCTATTTTTTTAAATCCAAAATAGGTAGTAGATCTGTGAAAAACTATTACGTTTTATGACAGCTTTACCATAGTTAGGATAATAATTATAAAAAAAGTAAACGTCAAAGTCTGACTCAAGTTCACGAGAGGTTGTCTATAAAATCACGAGACGGAGGATAAACCTGTGGGATAAACAGTCGAATAGGGTATTTGACTGTATTGAAAATATTATGCCAATTGACATCATCCATAAACATGACATAATGAAAAAGCATATTTCATTGATTTTTTACTAAAAATATGCTTATTTTTTGTAAAAAACGCGAATAAAATAACTGTATTTTCGACATTTGATCAAGTGATCGTAAACGGTCTGTAATTGGCTTCATCCCTAGTGACGTCACACAGATCTAAATAAACAGATTTTGTATTGATATTTGCGAATTTAATGTTGTAAAGCTATTTTGAGAGCGATTTATCCAGATATTTTCACCAAAAGCAGTCCGGAGGTTAAATGTGAGAAGAATGGAGAAACATTTTGTGCAAGCAGACAGCAGTAACTTACCCAAAATTAAAGTATTTATGGTTGCATATTTCTTCAATAATAATCTAAGTCATTGTTTCTACGCTGCAGAACTCAAAACGTAAACACTACAATATAAGTATTTTTTTAATTTTTTTTTACTGGGCAAGTGCCTTTAATAACTAAACAAAATACAAGCTAAAACTAACACTACAAATACAGTTAGACTGCCCATAGACCGTTGAAGGTCTAAAGACAATCCAAATGCTGAAGCCCACTACCAGTTGGCAGCGTACCCAACATGCTGGCGGCATTACCACGTTGAATGGCAATTAACAATTAATTTTTAATTGTTCTCCAAGCAAAACATTCAATCAAGTTGTACAAAAAGTATGTTGTAGTAGGTAGATATGACTATTTTGTTAGGTTATGTCAAGCTTTACAATGTTTAAAAAGAAAGTAACAGTACATAAAATAGTAATGCAATAAAAACACCAATTATAATAGAAATATATAGACTCAAATGTGTACCTCAAAATGATCTTCGCACATAGAAACACTTGAATTAGCTCCAATACTTTTGGGTTTTCTACGAGCTACTTAGTTTGTTAGTTCCAACCACTTTTTGCGAGTTTTGGGGTCCATTGGTACAGGAACGAATAGTTTTTCCGGTGTATTTATGGAAGTATTTGTACATTCTGGCACTACACAACATTTATAAACCATTACTTCTATCAGAAATTTAGTGATTATCAAACTTTTGCTGCCTGGCTGCAGTTGTTTAGATCTGTGTGACGTTAATGAGTCGCTCGACCGTAGCTATGACGCAGATCTGCGTTTTGGCGCGATATTTTTTAATTCAACTTTAACATCGATTTATATCGCAAATACGACTGATAGCCAGAAAATATAAATGCAGTATACATTAAATTATATTAGGCAATAATGTGCAATAGTTTCCCAAAAGTAGTCAAATACCCTATTATAGGTCCAACTTGAAAAAAGAGGTCAATCGGCGAATCCAACTCGGCTAGGCATCGTTCGGTAAACTTCGCAACGTCTTCTCGTCCAAAATACCTCAGTGCCTTAAGACGGAAGTCTTCGACCAGTGTGTGTTACTAGTGATGACGTACGGTACTGAAACGTGGTCTCTCACTATGGGCCTCATAAGCAAGCTCAAAGTCGCACAACGAGCTATGGAGAGGGCTATGCTCGGGGTTTCTCTACGAGATTGAATCCGAAATGAGGAGATCCCACTGGTGGATAGCCCACTGGATTAGCAAGTTGAAGTGGCAGTGGGCAGGGCACATATCACGCAGAACAGATGGCCGATGGGGCCGAAAGGTTCTGGAATGGAGACCATGAACCGGTAAGTGCAGTGTAGGACGTCCACCCACAAGATGGACAGACGGAAGACCAAAAAGAGACCGCAGGGAAACGCTGGACGCACGCCGCTTCCAACCGGCCCTTTTGGAGATCGATGGGGAGGCCTATGTTCAGAAGTGTACGTCCTATGGCTGAAATGATGATGATGATGTCTTTAAAATAAAACAATAATATAGGTACCTACTGACGAACGGGAGACGGGGAGGGTAAGGCGTACTTCCAGTACTTAATATCTTTCTGCCAGATTTCGCGGGAGGTGAGGTAAACGGTACGACTCACATTTAAATAATATATACAAGCACGCACGGACAAACAAAGAATGATTGTTGTTACCATGATCAAAGGAAACAAGGTCTGGCACTCTGGGAGTTGTACCGCAATGATGTCACTGTCCAGTTGCCACTTTATTGTAACAAACAAAGATACTGGGAAACAACTTTTTAAATAATCTATTAAATAAAATACAAAAAGAATTTCAATTGTCATTTGGTTTGTCCGCTCAATCAAGTTAAGCACGAATTGAATACATTAAACACAATTTTATCAAAACCAAATTGAATAGGGTATTTGACTACTTTTGGGAAACTATTGCACATTATTGCCTGATATAATTTAATGTATACTGCATTTATATTTTCTGGATATCAGTCGTATTTGCGATATAAATCGATGTTAAAGTTTGAATAAAAAAATATCGCGCCAAAACGCAGACCTGCGTCATAGCTCCGGTCGAGCGACGATTGACGTCACACAAAACAAAACAGCTGCAGCCAGGCAGCAAAAGTTTGATAATCACTAATTTTCTAATAGAAGTAATGGTTTATAAATGTTGTGTAGTGCCACAATGTACAAATACTTCCATAAAACACCGGAAAAACTATTCGTTTCTGTTCCAATGGACCCCAAAACTCGCAAAAAGTGGTTGGAACTAAGTAGCTCGTGGAGAACCCAAAAGTATTGGAGCTAATTCAAGTGTTTCTATGTGCGAAGATCATTTTGAGGTACATATTTGAGTCTATATATTTCTATTACAATTTGTGTTTTTATTGCATTACTATTTTATGTACTGTTACTTTCTTTTTAAACATTGTAAAGACATAACCTAACAAAATAGTGATATCCACCTACTACAACATACTTTTTGTACAACTTGATTGAATGTTTTGCTTGGAGAACAATTAAAAATGAATACTTACATTGTAGTTTTTACGTTTTGAGTTCTGCAGCGTAGAAACAATGACGTAGATTACTATTGAAGAAATATGCAACCATAAATACATTAATTTTGGGTAAGTTACTGCTGTCTGCTTGCACAAAATGTTTCTCCATTCTTCTCACATTTAACCTCCGGACTGTTTTTGGTGATAATTTCTGGATAAATCGCTCTCAAAATAGCTTTACAACATTAAATTCGCAAATATCAATACAAAATCTGTTTGTTTAGATTTGTGTGACGTCACTAGGGATGAAGCCAATTACAGACCGTTTTCGATCACGTGATCAAATGTCGAAAATACAGTTATTTTATTCGCGTTTTTTACAAAAACTAAGCATATTTTTATGAAAAAATCAATGAAATATGCTTTTTCATTATGTCATGTTTATGGATGACGTCAATTGGCATTGTATTTTTAATACAGTCAAGTACCCTATTATTAGATTCCCACAGGTAATATACTAATATTGGGGAATTATAATTTCTCGCTACTGTTAACACAGAAAATCATAGAGAGTCCGCGAGTTTTTGGCGCCAACGCGGAAAAAACATGTCGGCTCGTTGGATTATTTTCTTAAACTTGTGTATTGTCGAGTGTTAATGTGTACTAAATGGGGAATTATTATTCTTTAAGTGCTCTTAGGCGTGCTCGAGTGTGGGCAAGTGATATAACGAGGTGTAACGTGTCTTTTCGTGTTGTTTCCAAAACTCCATAGAAGCCTCTTGTAAAGTCTCCACCACTTTACAGGTGCATGAGTTTGACTTGACCGTAACTTACTTAGCTTGACTCTGACTGTGACTATGACTTGTTTGACGCTAGTAAGACAATGTAAACTGTTTAATATTACGACTAAAGGACATTAAATCCACGGTCATGAAATTTTTTACAAAAAAAAAATAGAGAGTCCGCCATTGTTTCTTGTATCGTCATCTCTCTCGAACTTGTTGTAAATTACTTATTCTGCTCTTGCTTATGCACGTGTACGTGTATCCATGACATTGATGACATCATTGCGGTACGCCCACGTCACATTATTTCTCGCTGACAAATAATGTGACGTGGGCGTCTCAGTGGGCTATACCTGCCGGAGTATATTATTTTACCATGGTTGTTACAGTGCGTTTACGGCACTTATCCAGATTAATACTTATCAAAAACTTATGCTAGTTAAACGTCAAAACACCCGTTTTGAAACAGCAAGTAGCGTCTCAAACTGGCGTTTTGACGTTTATTATCAAGTATATGTTTTCAGTCAGGGGTGCGTTTACGGAAGATATAAATTAAACTGGCGGGGGTTCGCTGAACGGAGTCATAGCTTTATCTCAAAAATGGTTGTCAAATTCAATTGACATCTACAAAATAGTTTCAACAATAGCTTTTATTATTTTTCATGACTATGGATACAATGTCTTTCAATCTTAATTATAGTTATAATTAATAATAATCCACCAATAATAAATATTAACACTCGAAAATAAATAGTAGTAATAATAGTAGTAAACATAATAGTAATAGTAATAATAGTAATAATAGTAGTAAACATAATAGTTTATTTTTATTCTACGATACAAAATAAAACGCATTCCTTTAAAAATTATATTAGTATTAATTTATTTTATTACTTTTAATTTTACATCAGTTTATTTTAGATTCGTCGTAAGTGACAAAAGTGAACAGGCGTTATGGCCTGAAAGGCTTTAGCCTGCCCGATGGGCGAATAATATTTTAAAAAAATGTGACAAAAGTGACACTATGTTGACATACCAATGACAGAATTCGACAAGAAAAAACGTTTGGTTTTGAAACATTCGTAATAAAAAGTTTTTTTAGGTTTTTCAGTTGTTTCATTGATTTGTTTTCGTTGTTTCGTTGTTTCTGAGTGCCTGTTCTGAGTTTCTGAGAATAATTGAGTCTCCTCAGAATTCATTGCGATAAAACAGGCTCCGTGTTGTTTTCACCATGCCGCACCACTGTGCTTTTGGTTGCAAAGTTTACTGGTAAGTAGATAAGAGACCCTTATCAAACTTAGTGTACTAGAGCGTAATTGAAAGTGGCTTCATAAATCATAATCCTACAGTATCTGGAATGTTTATATAATTATAAGCATGCAGTTCAAATTAAACACGAACGTCTACGTTGAAATTTCAACGAAGACGCTCAAAGCTCTTGTGTACATTATGTATAAGTATATTACCTACTGTATTGTCAGGAAGGAGCTTCATATTCATTATCAAAGGGCAGGAGTCACTATCCCATAAAATTGTCTTGCCAATAACATTCAAAAAGTCCTATTTTCTTTATTTTCAGATGTTGTGATGCATGTATTTCGAAATCCTGACAAATTTCCTGATCGTTTCTAAGCTTGGGTTAATCTTGTTGGGGGGAAAGCTGGAAGCAACATCAGATTATGATTTGTTCAAGAAGAAACGGATTTGTGACATTCACTTCGCTGACGAACACAGGAATCGGTACAAACGCCTGAATGCATTAAATTAGCAATGCCACCTCCTCTGTATTTACCAGGTGCGTAAAATGAATGAACTTTGGAAATCCACTTAATCGTTTAAACATGATTCATACATTATATTTATTACTATACCTGCTTAGTATTAACATAGTTTCATTCTATTCCAGGACAATCTGCCCCTCTGCAGTATGACGAAAATCTACCTACCCTAACTTCTACACGCCTTATCACTGCAACTCCAGGTACCTACATAATAATAACACCATTCCAAAATAATATTAAGTATTATGATGACCTGTTCCATGCATCTTTACATGATAAAATATATTTTAATTTCTGTGATATTACATAAATACCCAATTAATTACTATTAGTACATTAATCAACGACTACATACGTAATATAGTATGAAATCTTTGACATTAATGCCCATTGCAGACCATGCGAAGTACAAAATTTGCAAGTATAAGTAGCAAGTACCTACTAAGCATCGTTTTGCTTAGCACTAAGTAAAAAGTGTGTAGTTAGTTTGTCGCAAATGATGTGTAGTAGTTACTTGCTACTTGTGCTTCGCATGGTCTGCAACGGGCTTAACAGTTTGGATGGTTTGATAATTAATATAATAAATTTAAGTAACATAATATTTTCTACTATGATTTCAGGACCATCTATCACTCTGCAGTCTGGGCCTGACAGTGACAAAATGCAACCCATGGCTACTCCTGCACTTTCCGTCATTGCAACTTCAGGTAACCTATTATTAATAGATTCTTGATAGGTGAAGGATAAAACAAACAAATGGTTCATGTTTATTTCCTGATTGAAGTTAATTCAAGTTTTATACGACAAGTACTGCAAGTGTTTTAAATGTTATATAATGCAAGCCCGCTCTGTTCTCTGTAATGTTGGGCGACTAGGAGGCAATCCACGTTCGACCCAGAAAGCCCTGTAGTCGCCGGACATCGGTCCGAGCCAAAAAAATAAAATCCCACAAGGTCGAACGTTAGGCGGGGACACCGTCGCATTGATCCTCCAATTTGACCGAATGAAGAATCGAATGGGAATCGATAAATTTTTAAGATGTGATTTTACGGAAACACCACTCGTAAAGTAGTTACTATTAATGGGATTAATAACAAGAAAAAAGACAACGTATAGTAGTAAATTAGTAGTTTAAGTGCTAGATTTGGTTAGATTTTTAGTCAAAAGGTAAACAAATAAAAATTAATCGACTAAAAGTTGATTAATACCGTTATCGATTCGTAATCCATGATTAGTAGCATGATCTGGCCTACAATGACGTCACATCTTGATGTTTGATTCGCAATTTGCGGGACACACAAATTTATAGGAAAAAGTGGAAATATGATGCTACAATATACAATAGTTCTATATTGATTCCAGGACCATCTATCACTCCACAGTCTGAGCCTGACAGTGACAAAAGGCAACCCATGGCTACTCCTGCACTTCGCATCATTGCAACTTCAGGTAACCTATTTCTATTTATATTGATATGATCAAAAGATACCGAAACAATAATTTGAATCGAGTCGTCTATGGTCATCTAGATGATGATATTCCCAGCTGATCAAAGGACACTAAAGAGTCTACTTTTATCACCCAGGTGATCAAAGTGGAACAGACCTTATTAATATATTTATTATTCATATGAAGAACCTATTTATGTATCCAAAGAGACCAAGCACTTGCCGATTCCTTCTCATTTGAAAATAAAGCCCTCTATATTTTCAAATGAGGCAATTATGATATGGGTATCAAATGAAAGGATTTACTGACAAGAATTCGAAAATCATCATCATCATCATTTCAGCCATAGGACGTCCACTGCTGGACATAGGCCTCCCCTATCAATCTCCAAAAGGACCGGTTAGAAGTAGCTTGTATCCAGCGTTTCCCTGCGGTCTCTTTTAGGTCATCTGTCCATCTTGTGGGTGGACGTCTTACCTCCACATTAACATAGTAATACGAAAATGCTTGTTTCTAAAAAGTTTTTTTTAAATTAATTATTTTTATTATATTTTATAACACTGACGAAAATCACCAGAACTTTTTAATTTTTAGGGTTCCGTACCCAATGGGTAAGAAAGGGACCCCTATCACTAAGCCTACGACGTCCGTCTGTCCTACCTATTGACGGCTGGATCTTTCGAACCGTAATAGATAGCTAGTTCATATTTTCACAGAATATGTAATGTTACGGCGAATTAATTAAGAAATAATAAAAAAGTCAAAAAGTATAACCCTTAACACCCTTCACATGGTAAAATATGTAGTCCGTCATAGATATATCTTAATTTAATCATTGTTCAATAATTTTTCAGGTGGCAGACATAGCATCACTTCATCTACTGTGCTAGTGGATCATAACAACAGTGCTAGCAGCAACTCAAAACGAAGAGCAGTATACAATACACAAACAAGACTGTTTCAAAAAAACATACGGAATCTACGTAGTGAGATAATTATGTCGTTTGTGGAAAAAAGGTCTCTCATTTAAAAAACGACTAGCAAATGCTGAAAAACTGTCGAATAATGTGGCATTTCAAATAACAACACAAACTATGACAAAGCCAGCGCAGTTGTTTGCGCACATGCAGCTGCAAATCAAAAAGAAAGCTAAGGGAAGATGATTTTCTATTGACGAGAAAATCTTGTCTTTGTCTCTGTATAAAAAGATTATTATATATATGATTATGATATATTAGAATTTTTAAAGGTATTTAAAAATAGGACTGACAACATAATTATTACGTACTTGTACTGCAAGTTAATTAAAAGCATGTAAAAAAGAAAATAACTATTTTAAATAAATAAATTAGTTAACATTGTTTTATTCTCAGATCAGACAAATAAGAGATATATGGTGGTGTAGCAGGTGTGAACACATCTGGCCTAAACTTGACAGGATGGAGAGATAGCAGCTCTGCACCAATGACTTAAATTATGTGCAGTAGCAAAGGTAACTCAGCTCTGAGCTGATTCAAAGATGTAGATCACTTAGGTTTGGACTCACTGAGTCACCGCTCAAGTGTAAAACAGGTAGCTCAGTCACGGCTCACGCTAGGTCACTCATTCACTGTACTATTAGATTCTGTCATGCTAAAAACAGCGAAACGAGCCGACCTGACTGAAGCAACTCCGAGTGTACGGTACAAAAACAAAGCGATAGATAGCGCGTGAGTGAGAGAGAGAGCGCACTGACCATTACAGTTGATTGAGCGGTGAGCTAATCTGACTCAAGTGTGAAGAATAAGCTGAGCTGCGGCTCACAAATATCTGGTCAGTTACCCATGGCTAATGTGCATTACTCAACAATAAAGGTAAACATTGTTAGGAGACTGGTATGTCAAAGTACCTCAAAAGTTCAGACATATCATTTACCAAAATGCACTGGGCCAGCACGGTGGATAAGGATCCATCCTCTCTCTATGAGATGCCTGTCCTGTTTCCCAGCAGTGAGAACATGATAGGCTAATAATGATGATATTTGGTTAATGTTAATGATGATTTGGTTTGATATGTTGTATATTATTAACTGTTTTCTTTACTAATTCAATTGTGTTTTCTTTTCATTATGTATTTATGGTATCCTCAGTGTTCATTCTTAGATATTGTTATTACTATATTTATATCCGTGATGACCGGTAATTGGCGTTTATCTAAGACATTTGTAAGCAAGCTGTTAGTCGTCTTTTGAAGAAAAAAATAAAATATCTCCCTTGTTTGTCTGATCTGAGGTTTTACTTATGATATCGCACCGATATTATTATGCCAAAGGACACTTCCTATCACTAGTTGAAAACTACGTCCTACCTAATCAACAACGGGGAGTAACTATACAGTGAAACAAAATGTGAAATTCAATATTTTATATATTGAGGTACACAAATCAGAATACAGTTATAATAAAAAACTAAATTAACCATAAATCCCAAAACGTGCATACTCATCATGATTAGGTATTATAAAAGCAGTATGATATTACAAGAATGAAAATTTGGTTGATAATTATAATTTTATTTTCAATTAGTTGCATTCACGATTAGCCGTGAATGCAATATTTTTTATATTTTTCTTGAATCTGGGTAGACCTTAATCAAAAATGTCTATCGAGCATCGAGCTATGCTTTTTAATGATTTCATTGTATTGGCGACAGATCATATTCTTATTCGAGATGGAGGCGATAAGTCCTGCACTGACGTCCCGCTCGGGGTGTATTGTGCATTTCCCCCTACCAGCACCTACCCGAGCCAACCCAGCTCCTTGAAATATGTTGGTACATATATTTGTACAGTGAGGCTCTGGGACGCTGGCACACACGCTCCAGTAGCGTAGATGGAAGTGTGCATAATGACAATGAAAAGCCGTCTAGCTGTTGTGGTGACGTGGATGAAAAAGGCAATGATGCCTCTTGCAACCTGGTAGCGATTCTAGTTTCTTCTGTGGCTACACAATGCCACAGCACATGCTCAACAGTTTCGTTCTCCTTCATGCAGCCACGACAGTGGACTGTCCGTGGCTCCCAGCTTATACAACTTTATACAAGTGACTATTCAAGTTGCAATGACTGGAAGGCCTACCATCAGGCGAAGGTCCTGTCGTTGCAACTTCATTAGGTTGTTGGTGATCTTCCTGTCAATAATTGGGAAAGCAGCTTTAGCATGGTTACAGTCATCTTTCTTGTCCTACAGATTCTGTTGTTCTTTTTCAGTGTGACGACGCAGTAGCTCTCGCACTCTTATCGCTGATGGTATGCAGAGGTCTGCTACGTCGTGGCGACAAATGCTAACTACTGGGTTATAAAAAGAAGTATTATTTTTATAAGTGTGCAGTTAGAAAGATTTCAGTTTTAAATAATAGTTGTTGCAAACTTTTGAAGTAACGTTAAGTAGTAGTAGTAGTAACTGTTTGGAAGTACAGTTTATACTTGAGTACAGTTGATCAAATGATCATGTGTTCATGATCATGATAATATATTATATCGCACCGATATTATGGAAAAAGGACACTTCCTATCAAAAATTTAAAAGATGACATAGTTAGGACTCTTTAAACCATCAGCGATGGGAGGGGCTGGCTGTCTCGGGCAGCGACAGCGTAGTGGAGCGGGCATTTTTCGCAACTAGGCCATCCATAGGCCCTTATTGCGTTAACCGGCTGCAGCTAGTTCAACCACCTGGTCTCTTCCAGGAAGGCCGTGCAGGCTTCCCGGAATCGATGCTGTGATGTGATAGATCGTGTGTAGGTGGGAAAGGTTCTATTAGTTCCCAACATCTCAAATCTGTAACTGAAAAAGCACAAGTTTTGACTATGTCATAATATAACAGACTAGCGGTCCGCCCCAGCTTCACACAGGTATAGATTATAGCCTATGTCACCTGATATGATAGTGTAGCTTCCCAACAATGAAAGAATTTTTCGAATCGGTTTAGTAGTTTTGGAGCCTATTCAATGCAAACAAACAAACAATTAAATCTTTCCTCTTTATAATATTAGTATAGATTAACCATTACACGTTTTATAATTTACTAGATGGTCCCCGCGATTTCACCCGCTGTTCTATACGATCTGTTTATTTTTAGGAATAAAACGTCTCTCCATACAAAATTTCATTCAAATCAGTTAAAATGTTACAGATTTGAGTGCAGATAACACCTATAATATACTAACTGCGCCCCGCGGCTTTGCCCGCAGGGATTACTCTATAATATTACTCCCAGTGAAAGTCCCGTCAAAATTGGTCCAGACGTTTTGGAATTCATAGGGTATATACATACACACATCGCCTTTTTTAAATAACTAGCTGACCCAACAACCGTTGTCCTGTCTTAGCTATGAATGTTCAAAAATAAAGATAAAACTGCTGTCCGTAAAATCGTCGTATAATTTTCCGAAATTTAACATTTTCTGCATAATATTCTTAATTTTTCTTTCCGTTAGAACCTTCTACAAAGTATTAGAAGTCGTTCTCAAGTTATGGCGTGTCCAATGTAAATAGGGATTCATTTTTTCAAATATAGATGAGCTGCGCTCCCGCGGTTTCACCTGCGTTACAGGCCTCCTTAAAGCAATGTCCTTGGTATCAACAGCAACCTCCTTTGACTTAGAATGACAATTTATGACTTCAATTCTTGCCGTTTCATCATCGAAATACAATTCCTATAGAGACACAATCTCTCAGTGAAAACAGGCATTAAACATCCGAGCGTCATTGTACATACATCGTATCAATTATAGGTATAGTTCACAATGCCACATTTACACCAATTTAGACATTATATCGCTTGCATAGTGTTCAACGTTAGTTGTCCGCTATGTCATCGTAGCTCTGACATCGCTCGGCGTTTTTGTCGGATCGCGGTTACCTTGTAACTAAACAAAAAGTCTGCGCGATTCCTAGCGCGCGCCGAGTTTTGGTTCGGATTTTTTTGGCACGATTGTGACTATGTATTGTATTGTATCTCGATGCGTTTCATACAGAATGTATGGGAAACTGATTTATTTCATATTTTTTGTTTGGTTCTTCCATTTTTCCGATACTAATTCTGCTATTCGGGGCAGAGAGAACTCCAATAAATCAAAAATCATGAAAATCGGTCCAGCCATTCTTGAGTTATAAATGGTGTTACTAACCCGAATTGGATATTGAAGCAGCATCAAATAAATGATGTCTTGGAGCAGGGCGCCGTGGTATGTGCCTCTGGCGGTGTCCTTCCCATACTGTGGACAAGGTGGGCTCTGTGGGTGGTAGGTCATGTGCAGGAAGGGAAATCTAAATTCTATCCATCATGATGCCTAGGAGTTGACACTTGACCTAGATTGGTCGCTTCCCCCAGGCCTGTTCAAATCTGCAACTGAAAAAGGACATGTTTTTACACTATGTTATTAATATACCAGATCAACCATTACAAAACAAAATATATGCTAATACTAACACTACAAAAACAGTTAAGACTGCCAATAAACCATTGAAGGTCTAAGTACAATCTAAATGGTCAAGCCCACTATCAGTTGGCAGCGTACCCAGCATGCTGGCGGCATTACCATGCTGAATGGCAATATTGGGCAATGCTTATGGGTTGAGCCAGAAACACGCCAGAATTTTGGTCAAGCGTCGCATTAACCAGGCAATCTGAAAGATTTTTTAAAATGAGGTATGTTCCCCTTCTCCAAAGGACTAGTAATAAGTAGAATATTTCTATAAACTATTAACAAAACACATTGAGATAAAATTCCTATAGAATCAATCTCTCAGTGAGTATTTAATCATAGCATAGTATTCAATGTTGTCCGCTATGTCATCGTAGCTCTGGCATCGCGCAGCGTTGTAGTTAGATGGCGGTTACCTTGTAACTAACCAAAAAGTCGGCGCAATTCGTAGCGTGCGCCGAGTTTTGGTTCGGACAGTTTTTGGCACGATTGTGACTCTATTATGTATTGTATCTCGTTGCAAAAACATAATTTTATTTATATTACACGTGAATTACTCACATAAGATTAAGCCGGTTACTCAGACCGTTTCAACCGCATTAGGCGGTCTTTTTCAAGGTGAGTGCGCGCGCGCAGCTGTATCTCACATTGCACTACGGGTTGCCACACGGTGCGCACAACAGCTGCTGATCGGGTGCACCCCCCATCGGGTGATCGGGGTAGGCCGCGTATCGAAATATGTTGCGCCGGCGCGCACTGGAACTCTTCTCCACTCGAATCTTCCTGTGTGAACTCCCACGAACTCCATGAAGACAAGTCAGTGGTAGGTTCCATCCTCCATCCCTATTGAAGGTTGGACATTGATTTCGATGGCTTCTCTGACTTTCCGGGGCACTAAGAATTTCTCCCATGCCAGCACTTTCGCTCTGTCGATTCTAATAATAATGCTGAGCGCTGGAGCTTAGAGAAAGTTCTGCCACCGCGGAACCGTTGGTGTCGAGCTTCTTCATGGAACGTATCTGCTCCGTGAGTCTCGTGGACAAGTTCCACTTTGTTTCGCCAACACAACATTTACATTCGCAGGGGATCATATAAATACCGGGAAATGGGTCTCTATCTTTTGAAGGCGGAGCCGCTGGTTTAGTTGCCCGATAGGACGGAAGATCGTCTTGATGCTTTACCTCCGGCGTAACAAGTTTCCGATACTGTCCGTCACTGCTTTACCATAGGGCAAATATGCTGTTGCTCTCTACCGGTGTCCGACATGTCCCGGCCGTCGTGTTTGTCATACGCCAGCTCTGCTTCCATTTATACCCGTTGCTATACAGCACACCTCTAATGTGATCCAGCTCAGTATCCAGGTAACCGGTAACCAGCTTAATCTTACGTGAGTAATTCCCGTGTAATATAAATAAAATGTGTAAACACCACGTCAGTTTCCATAATGATTTAAGTGTTTATCTTCCTGCGCGTACAAGTCTCCCGGATCTTAGCGTAGCGTTAGATCAAAGAGTAAAGTAATATACAGGAAATTCTCTTTGCTAAAGCGCTACTACTAAAAACATAGTTGTTAATAATTTGTTTTGATCCGCCATGTCTTTTTTAAGCTTTTTTATTACATCTCCACTCCATAGAGTATATTATATCGTACGAGTTCCGTAGTTAATCTGTGACTATCTCACACTTTCCCGTTCAAACGAAGCATGGAATCGACAGAGCTCACGATCTCAACAGCCAATAAGAGCAGAGACCGTTCAGGAATTTAGCCAATACGGGAAGATGCCACCTTTTAACATGTTGTACATTATTGGTCGTACATTTTCGGCTTTTTTCAGCAAAACACGGCCCGTATTGCACAACATGATAAAATACGGCATAATAATGTACAGCCCAATAAAACGTGGACTTTTCCCACGTCCATGGATTATTGGCTGTACATTCCTGGCTGTGCATTCCTTCCCGTACTTTATTGACACGAGCCAATATTTGACGGCCAGTATTGTACGACATGGATTGTACAGCATGACATTTGGAATCACTGTACATGAATTACTGCCTGTGCTTTCCTTCCCGTACATTATCATGTTGGCAAATATCATGTTGTACATTATATACACCCTTGGATATAATATCACAGAATTCTCCCTATTTTGATTGTTTTATGAGGATTATTGAGGATTGAGGAGTAAGTGTTCCGCGTGTTCCGTGGGTTTATGAAGTGAAGATCAGTGTACAAGATCCAGGTCATAACCACACTTTGTAAATCCATAGTATACATAGTCGTACTATTACTCGTCTGTCTCGTAGCAGGAGTTGGAACTCTCCGTAAAGAAGTTCTTGGTTGATCTTGTTAAAAGTACCTACCTAATATATCTGTAAGTATTCGCATATGAACTACGACCATTTTACACTCCTTCTAATACTCCGTACTAGTCCGTACCCACTCAAAGACTTCGCTGTGAACTGACACATTCTGGCGCCTCTGGCTCTGTGTAAATCAACCTATGTTGACCACTCCGAACTTGCGTTAAGCAGAGCACCACATGTCTTTTAGTACTATAAGACTGCGGCAATAGGTGACAAAAATATGACATAATGCGCCAACATAAAATCAAGGCTGTAATCTGTGAATAGAGTTACACTACCATTTAATTGCTCTTGTGATGTCATAGTAGGTACCAAAAATGCCCTCCCGTGGGTTCCTGCCTTGTCAAGGTGGAGGGGCTAAGTAGCTGTACTGGCTGACTGCCAACTCGCCTGATCTTACATGATAATGCATTTCACTCATGATTTGAAGACTCCCAGACTAACTATTGAGAAACACCCATTCAGGCACACACACAGACATTCATTCAGGAAACAGACTAGCAGTTTGCACAATTAAAGTGGAATCAAATCATTTTGTACGGGTTTTCAGAATATCGACCTTAAAGCGGTGTCGATTTTTTGTGCCCTATCTGGCAGTCCGATAGAAAAATGAGCAGGAGGGGATTAGATCATGCAGTTACGATGAACACTCTCCGAAATGTATCTAAAAATCCGATAGACTAACAACTTTGCGCCGATGTTTAAGACGAAAGGCGCTTGCAGACGATGCGTAGTACAAGTAACAAGTATAAGTAGCAAGTGCCTACTAAGCATCGTCTGCAACAGTGTGCTTAGTGAATGTGGCAGTGAAAGTGCTTTGTAGCACTTCGCTGATAAACTGCAGCAGGTTCACGCAAAAAAGGCCTATAGAGCGGAAAACGCCTGCACCACTATGGAACAATGTAATGTAGAAGTAGAACTTCACAGGTCCATGGTGCCAAGTCAAGCTTCGTATTCCCTTCCATATTCGTATTTCCTTGCTTATGCGCATCGTTCCTCGTTCTAACACTCGTACAAGTACATACTCGCACGCGAGATGTGGCGTCACTGCGCGAGTGGCTACTTATCGTTTGAACGCCTACTTGTACTTGCTACTCCTACTTGTTACTTGTACTTCTCATCATCTGCAAGCACCTTAAGAAGCTTAGTCTAAACCAGGGATTCATTGCTTATGAGTTGTTGTTGCTGTTCTGTAAAAAAATACTATTATTAATTATTATATTTAATAATTATTAGTAATTATTATTCACCTCATTTATTTTTATTCTTAAATTTAAGTTTTTTTTTATAATAAATATATAAAAACAAGATATTATAAAAAAAAACTAAACCTAGAGTGCCGCCGGCAGCGGGGCAGGGCCCAAGCTACCGGTGGTAATAATAATAATTATTATTATTTTTAATTATTATATTTAGATAGCCCATTGGTCCAGTTGGTAGTGAACCTGCCTTCTGAGGTTGGGGGTGTGGTTGGATTCCTATTTTATTCCCATCCTAGGACAAACATTTATGTGATGAACATTTGTGTTTGTTCTATATCTGGTTGTTGATATCTATTTATGTATGTATTTAAAACTATATATGTATGTATATCAGTCTCTGGCAACCATATCACAAGCTTTGCTTAGTTTGGGGTCAGATGACCGTGTGTGAAAAAATGTCCTGAATATTTATTTATTTATTATTTAATTACATTGTTTCAGAAATATGCTCAAGTGTTTCTGTGAAGAGCCGATGGTCATAGACCCTAATTCTGAGAACTGGTATGCCACTAGTTGTGGGCACATGTTCCACTATCTGTGCCTAATTAATTGGCTGGAAAGGTAGGTACCCATCATATAAAATATCAAGCCTGCCTATTGTGCATTAGATATTGTCCTTGTTGCACTAATTAACCCAATATAAATGGAATGGAAGTGACTGTGACAAAACCCACCGGGGCCCTATTTCATAAAACTATAGTAGACTGACAAAATGTCAATTTTAAAGCAATCATGTGCATTTGAATGCAATCATCAGTCATCACTCACATCATGGATTGTTTGTGTGAAATCTCATCTCGTCTCCTTTGTTTATATAAAACCATAGACAAAAGGAATATAAAACGAATAGATAATTTTTAGGACTCCGTACCCGAAGGGTTAATGGCCGGTTTATTTTGGTTCTTATTTAACGGCCTCATATACCAAATTTGTCGGTTTTAAATCAATTTTATTCAGTTAAATTATAATATTTAAGCTGGAAAAAAATACATGTCACAGATACATCTGTGTTTGAGTTTATGATTTGGTTCAAAACACGATAGAATAAACTGTACACGATAAAAAAAAATCTGAAACAAAGTCGAGTTAGTTTATTTTTTTCGTTTTATGCTCTAATAAAAGCTCGAAACAACCTGGAAATTGCATGTACTGAAAGGCAATTTTATTCAACTTTTTTTTTTTAGGATAGATTTTTGATGGTAAATAGTTTCGTTTTTTAGTGGAATTAAAAGCGTAAAAAGGTCGCGAGAATTTGCGCGCACCGCGTTCAGTACCGCGCCAGGCGTCATCGAGGTCGGACCTATGTTCGTTTTTGTCGTTGCACTCCCCCGCGGGCGTCCTGATCCTTGCGTGGCAAAATACATCGTCGCTATAACTTGGCGGAGGCTGAAGGAGCGTTTTGTTGCCTAAGCGACACGGATAACCGGCCGTTAAGAGTATTCTCCAGCCTTCCCGATCAGTGTTGGCATCCTTCCGGATTTTGATGATATTGTCCCGCGTCCCGATAACCTATAACCTTTTCCCGAACATGCGACAATCATTCATTCGCTTCGTTCAGACTAACAGCACAATGACGTTGTCATTGTACGTCGCAAAAACGCGTACGCGTCGATTGAATTCATTATACGTACTATACGTAAGGACAATTTTGACCTTTTTTTCTGAGTATACTGCTTACAAATTTACTTAATTTCCAGATCTAAAACCTGCCCACAATGCCGTGAACCAGTGAGGGCGGGCCAAATGTTCCGTCTGTTTCCAACGGAGTGGGAAGACCAGCCCAAAGATGAGATCAACGAGGCCCTCCAAACATGCTTGGATGATGCACAAGCACAGTTAGACGATATGACGGCTCTGTGCAAGAAGAAAGACGGTGTTATTGCAAATCTAAAAGTTGATGCGGATAATGAAAAGAAGTAAGCATAATTATATGTTGTTATAAACGACTTCAAAAAAGAAGAGGGTTCTCAATTTGGGAAGGGGGTCGGCACCCCCTTTTTATGTTTGTTACCTCAGATATCCGTCATTTACAAACTGATTTAGATTTTTTTTAATTTTTTTTTTTATTTGAAAAGGTTAGGCTATACTTTCAGATTGGTCTCATAGAATATTATCGAAATCGGTTCAGTAGTGATTTTTTTAAATTAAAATAACTGGAATAAATTTGTCATCCAAGTAAACGAAATTGCGTAGGTATTTAGAAAGTCGGTTTTTTTTTTTTTTTTTTACTATAATAATTCATTTAAGTTATTATAGTTTAAAAATTAAATACATATTTCTATATTCCAAGGTTTTTCTATTTGCTATGCAAGGTCTGAAAATAATATTTGTATACCTACAGTTTCAGGAGAGAAAATGAGGCACTCAAAAATTTACTGGAGGTTTGCGACGGGTAAGAAACAACAAGATTTTACTATGCTCTACTACATTATTTTTATTTCATCATCATTTCAGCCGTAGGACGTTCACTGTTGGACATAGGCCTCCCGCATCGATCTCCAAAAGGGCCGGTTTGAAGCGGCCTGCATCCAGCATTTCCCTGCGGTCTCTTAAGTTGTCTGGCCATCTTGTGGGTAAACGTCCTACGCTGCGCGTACCGGTCCGTGGTCTCCATTCGAGAACTTTTCGGTTCCATCAGCCATCTGTTCTGTATATAATTATCTTTGGTGATATGTGCCCTGCCCACTGCCACTTCAACTTGCTAATTCGGACAGCCAGGTCTGAAAAACTTAGAAGCTACCGCATGGACAGTTTCCACTAACCTAATATGGGCATGGTTAGATCGGTGCGTGGACTTCATTAGACGAGAGCCTATTACCATTGGGTGATCACTACCGGTTTTCACCCTGTGAATCACAGAGACTTCATTAAATATTTGTATCTTGGTGGTCATAATGAAGTCTATCCAGGTCCAGTAGTGGTCCAGGAGTGTCCAGGTCCATTTCCTGTGAAGTGGCTTCTGAAAGAAAGAGTTCGTCATAAAAAGTCCTTCTTTTTCCGGAAAGTCGGCCAGCCTCTGTCCCCTAAGGTTCCGTTGCCCACAGCCAAATTGCCCTAATCTCATCGCCTGACATGCCCAACGTCGCGTTAAAGTCCCCCATAACAACAGTGAAGTGGGTCTCGGATATATGTATGGCTCTACTAATGTCCTCATACATAACCTCCACTTCATCATCTGGGTGTGACGAGGTCTGTGCGTATATCTGAATGACCTTCAACGAATATCTTTTGGATATTCTGAGTATTAGGCATACAACCCTGCTCGAAACACTGTCTATGGTGATAATGTTGTTAGTGAGGAACTTGTGCTGAGGAAGCTGACACCACCTTGGGTCTGTAGGTCGGGTAGTATAGTAGGTTTCCAGATTTCAGGGTTATCGTGTCCTCACCCTCTCTACGGACTTCGGATAGCCCCAAGACATCCCAGCGTACTCTACTATTTCTCGGTAATTTTATAGCCATTAGTGCAGAGCCGCGTATTGAACCGGGTGCCGTTAGATTGTAAAAGGCAGCACATGCTACCGCTCGGCTACCATCGCTCCTGTATCATAATGTACTATCATCATCAGCCAGAAGACGTCCACTGCTGAACATAGGCCTCCCCCTGAGACCACACTGAACGGCAATCTGCCATCTGCATCCAGTGGATGCCCGCGACTCTCACGATGTCGTCTGTCCATATAGTGGGAGGCCTACTTAAGCTGCGTCTTCAGTAATGCACTGTGGCATTCTAAAATGCATAACGATGTTCAATTGTATTTCAGCGATGAACTAGACGAGCTTTTTGACGACCCTCATAACTTTGACGCAATGTTGAAGGAAATGACAATATCAACAACACAGGGGTCTGAAGAGGAGGCTGTTGCCCAACTAGATACAGAAGCATCTGTAACAGACGGTGCGGAGGCCCAACCAAGAACAGGAGCTGGACATGCTGGTGATAGCGTAAGTTTGTCAAACCAAAGGTACAAGCACACACATAAGGAGTCTGAAGAAGAGGTTGTTACCCAACTAAATACAGAAGCATCAGTAACTGACGGTGCGGTGGCTCAACCAAGAACTGGAGCTGGACATGCTGGTGCTAGGGCGAGTTAAGGTGTACAATACTGTAGTATATTATTTTGATCTATCTCGTAGGGTTCAGCCAGCGTGTGCAATATAAGCGCAATTTTTTTATTTTTTATTTACGACATCACATTAGAAACCTATAAAATTATCAGTTTTTCTCTACTATATTATGCATGTATTATACATACAAACCTCCCTCTTGAATTACTCTAACCGCAAAAAAAAACGCATCAAAATCCGTTGCGTAGTTTTAAAGATCTATGCATACATAGGGACAGACAAACAGCG
Source organism: Agriopis aurantiaria (assembly GCA_914767915.1). Lineage (NCBI taxonomy): Eukaryota > Metazoa > Arthropoda > Insecta > Lepidoptera > Geometridae > Agriopis > Agriopis aurantiaria. Next base: position 12,092,398 of record OU612001.1, on the reverse strand, counting down.
GGAACCGACTTTGTTTTATACTATGTAGTGATAGTGATTAAAGGAGCCATACAATATACACTTTTTTGCATGAGTGCAGTTTTGGCCGTACGTGGGCAAAGCTATTTTTTTATGCCCAAGGTGGCAAAACCGCGATGCTGGCATCAGATCGTAGTTCTTCAGAACATTCCCCGTTGTAAATGCGATAAAAGACAAAGAGACCCAACGTCTCTCTGTTGCATCTTAGCACCCAAACTGCCGAACTTTATTGAAAGATGTCTCGAGCGAGAGCATTCTTAACTATGATTCATGAAAATATGTTCTGTCGTTTAAAGAATATCAGCTCTATTATCAGGGTTTTACAAATAATTCAATTTATATTTGTAAGTTACCGGATTAGCAAATTGAAGTGGCAGTGGGCAGGGCAAATAGCACGCAGAACAGATGGTCGATGGGGCCGAAAGGTTCTCGAATGGAGACCACGGACCGGTCAGCGCGGTGTAGGACGTCCACCCACGAGATGGAGAGATGATCTAAAAGAGACCTCAGGGAAACGCTGGATGTAGGCCGCTTCCAACCGGCTCTTCTAGAGATCGATGGGGGAGGCCTATGTCCAGCAGTGGACGTCCTACGGCTGAAATGATGATGATGATGAAATTTGTAAGTGAAGTTGTTATTATTATTACAGGACTCAGTATCGGATGATGAAGCTATGGAGTCTTCACTTAACACTGTGAGGGACATGATATCAAGAGTCTCAGACATCTCAATAATATAAAATTATTTACTAGAAACAAATTAGAGAAGTGTCGAACAAAAAATGCAACTAAGTCTGTGATTGGGGATACTTAGGCTAAGATTCAGAGACGAGCTTAAGCGTGGACTTACGCTTCCTTAGTTAGGGAACGTACCCATACTAGGTACGTGAGTCCATTTTTTTTAATTTTTTGATTGCTATTGACTACGTGACGAAAACCTGAAGCCCCGCCCCTGTGAACAAGCATGGTATTTTGAAAACCCCCTTCCCTCCCTAAACGGGTCACGTAGTACGGATTTGTTCCCTTATATCAAAATTCAGTGCTTAGTATTCAAAATACTATACGCAGTGACAAAACACACTCACTGTGTTGTTTTGTCGGGACTTAGGTTCGAGTTCCAGTGATACCGTAGCAAAATACTAAGAAAGATTGTAGATCGCTTTGTCTCTAACTTTGTAACTGTTCGACCAACCAACCGCATTCTTCAGTCTTCCTGTGAACATGGTGCATGTAACTGCGCCGGTCGAAATATCGGAAGCTCATTCCCAGGGGCGGATCCAGGAACAACCTTACCACGGTAAATATCCGTAAATAATCATATAACTTTAGTGGCCAAACGTGATAGTTTAAAAAGGTCTTTCAACAAAGTATAGTCTTAGCTAAGACCGCGCTAAGTTTTGACGAAGAATTATATAGATCGACTAAGCTGATGCTCGGCGGAGACTGGTCTTGGACCGTTGTCTGTGAATCTTAGCCTTAGACCGGGTTTCGTGCGTGTGTTTTTCCGAAACATACAAAAATCGACCCTACGCCGACCGCACAAGCGCATGTCCTAATCGCTTTTTACGCTAAACGTTCAAAATAGTATTCCACCTGTACGCAATATGCAGACAAAATAGGAATAACCAAAGAGAATAATTATAATGCTACTGTAAAAACTTTCCTATTATAAAAGTACTAGCTGACCTGACAGACGTCCTGTCTTAGAACTGTCAAACACGCAAAGTTAAAATTGTAAATCTTATTTTTTTACACCTTGGTTACATTATAGGAGTTTTAGTAAGAATCCCTATTTAAAAAAAAATTATAATATAGCCTATGTTACCCGGGGATAGTGTAGCTTCCCAACAAAGAAAGAATTTTTCAAATCGGTTCAGTAGTTTCGGAGCCTATTCAATGCAAACAAACAAACAATCAAATATTTCGTCTTTATAATATTATTATTAGTATAGATAACAGCCGCACTCAGAGACGTTACTTAAGTTAAGGAATACTTCAAATTGCTCTGTCAACTTCTCGTTGATGGAAATTGTCACACATGAAAACGAGACAAATTAATTTTAAGCATAAGTATTCCTTATCTTAAGTAGCGTCTCAAGATGTCATATTTATACTACGTATTATCTATGGTATAGGTAAGTACTCTGCGGTTATCACAGAAATTAACTCAATTGACATTTTTAAAAAGGTCACAGAAAAGGTTTTTTTTTTTTTTGTGATATAAATTATAATAATTGAATGTCTGGAAAGTGTCTCCTACATTTTAGTGTATAATTATGTTAAAATTTAATTAATATGTATTTTGGAAAATAAATTTAATCTTTATAATTATGTTATAGAATTATTGATTATATCATGGGTAGAAAACTTTAGTAGTTACGGAGCCATTCAAGTATTATGTTACCACCAAATGGGGTGCGAGTGTCTAGTTTCATTGCTTATTTTTAATAACATAGGGTACGGGGGGGGGGGGGGGACTGGACGGGATTACGTCCGCAACATTATTTTATTTCAGATTTTTTCGCATAATTTGCTTGAATTAATATTACATGGGCATTGAATTCCTTTATCTATCTATATATAAAACCTCCCTAGTCCCTATGGACTCCATAACGGCTAGACCAATTTTAACAGTACTTTCGCTGGCAGATAGCTGATGCTAAGGGTTTCACCCGCGTAGCCTAAGTTAGACTACGCGGGTGAAACCGCGGGGAGCAGCTAGTAATCTATAAATTCCTTCCGTCTTACCACAAAAGATTTAAGCACGCTTTAGACAAGTGTTTAGCATATTTTTCGCTAAACACATGTCTAAAGCGTTCTTAAATCTTTTGTGGTAAGACGGCTTATTTCTAAACTCATGAATAACAATAGGGAAATAGAAACAAATTTTAAAAAATACCAATGTATAAGTACCTAAGTTTAGATGGGAGGGAGGGGGATATTGCATAATTATGTCTCTGTCACACCTATAATCTCTATCTCTAATTCTCTACATGGTATAAAACTTTGTGTAAATACCTACCTTCAACCAACTAAAATATAAAGTCAAAAGTGCTCGGTATTATCATTTTCCTGCGGAGTCATCACTACACCAACAACATTGGTCCTTCGACCCAGATAAATGTTTAACACTCCGCCAGCGAAAAAAGATACAATGGTTACTATCCGCAGTACGACAAATAAAAACTAAAGTTAAAAGTGCTCGGTATTATCATTTTTCTGCGGAGTCACCACTCTACCACCATCACCATGTAATGTTTCAGTATATAAAAAGGTACTCTTTGATGTAATGTTATATTTTTTTTTTATAATTACGGTCACGTCACACCCGCTCCACCCACAGCTTAACTATGTGTTAATAAGATAAACGGCTTTGAGGAATGGATATTTTCGAGAGTTAATGTGCACTAATGGTGGATTATTATTTAATAAGTGTTCATGAACGTACTAAAGTGCGGGCCAGTGATAAAGTATGGTGAAACATGTGTGTAGGTTCTTTTCAAAACTTCATAGAAGCTTAAAGTGTGAGACGAGGCGGTATGGTCTTAATAGCTGTAGCTTGCCCAGGAATTTAGGTGAAAAACAAACAATTTAATATAAAAAAAAACAGCTATAGCATGGCAAGTGTTGCCAACTTAACGGATTTTGTCATATATAGTTGATTTGAAAAGGGGAAAAAGTGTATATAACGCCTAACAGGATACTTGACGGGACAAAAACTATCTTCAGCCAAATAATTAAGTCTACCAATTTTTTTTATACGGTATTTGACTTTTGCAAATAGCGAGAGAGTGGCATAAACAAAGGGAGGCCTATACCCAGCAGTGGGTCACTCAGGGTTGATGATGATGATGAAAATATTATGCCAATTAACATCATCCATAAACATGACATAATGAAAAAGCATATTTCATTGATTTTTTAATAAAAATATGCTCATACTTTGTAAAAAACGCGAATAAAATAACTGTATTTTCGACATTTGATCACGTGATCGAAAACGGTCTGTAATTGGCTTCATCCCTAGTGACGTCACACAGACCTAAACAAACAGATTTTGTATTGATATTTGCGAATTTAATGTTGTAAAGCTATTTTGAGAGCGATTTATCCAGAAATTTTCACCAAAAACAGTCCGGAGGTTAAATGTGAGAAGAATGGAGAAACATTTTGTGCAAGCAGACAGCAGTAACCATCCCAAAATGAATGTATTTATGGTTGCATATTTCTTCAATAATAATCTACGTAATTGTTTCTACGCTGCAGAACTCAAAACGTAAAACTACAATGTAAGTATTAATTTTTAATTGTTCTCCAAGCAAAACATTCAATCACGTTGTACAAAAAGTATGTTGTAGTAAGTAGATATCACTATTTTGTTAGGTTATGTCAAACTTTACAATGTTTAAAAAGAAAGTAACATTACATAAAATAGTAATGCAATAAAAACACAAATTATATTAGAAATATATAGACTCAAATATGTACCTCAAAATGATCTTCGCACATAGAAACACTTGAATTAGTTCCAATACTTTTAGGTTCTCTACGACCTACTTAGTTACAACCAGTTTTTGCGAGTTTTGGGGTCCATTGGAACAGGAACGAATAGTTTTTCCGGTGTCTTTTGGAAGTATTTGTACATTGTGGCACTACACAACATTTATAAACCATTACTTCTAGTAGAAATTTAGTGATTATCAAACTTTTGCTGCCTGGCTGCAGTTGTTTTGTTCTGTGTGACGTCAATCAGTCACTCGACCGGAGCTATGATGCAGGTCTGCGCTTTGGCGCGATATTTTTTTATTCAAACTTTAACATCAATTTATATCGCAAATACGACTGATATCCAGAAAATATAAATGCAGTATACATTAAATTAGATCAGGCAATAATGTGTTATAGTTTCCCAAAAGTAGTCAAATACCCTATTCAGAATTATTTTGTATGATGGCAATAAGGTAGGGTCAAAGATGTGTTTTAAATTTTTTGCAGTTCAGAATCAGATACTTGCCTAATAAAAATTAAAAATGCAATATAAACAAAACTTTCGCAGTATGTGGCTTCACGATAAGTTATTTTAGAGACTGGTTAGTACGAAAATAAGGCTGAATTTGTTCCAGAATACAAATTTTGTCGATGTGTCGTAAGTAGCAGCAACAAATATTCAGATTTAAAAGCACATTAAAACAACTTCGTTATGTACTGTGAAAATATATAACTTTAGAAATTTTACGGCCAATAATGACTTTTTTTTAACGGATTATTGATGGAAATACGCAATGAATTTGGCAAATTTTTAAAAATCTTGTTGGCAACACTGCAATCATGGCGTCTTTTTATGTGAAAAAGGCAAAGAGTATTATAATATAATAATTACGAATTAAAGATTCTTCCATTTGCGCATGTGGTATAGACGAGTCCAACCTTAACCACATTTTCTTTTCTTGTTCCAATTTAGATCACAATTCATTTTTCAACTTTTAAATTCATCATAAATTTCCATTTCCTATTCATATCGACAATCTTTTGTATAATTTAGACCCCCCTTCAATCGCTTCATTATCAAATTTTATTTCTGTAAATAATATTAAATTGTAGTTATTTTATTTTTGCAGCCCTATGTATGTAATATAATAATTGTAATAAATGTTCATGTTGTTTTGTTATAACATTAATTCACCTCTGTATTATATAGGATATTTTCTTTGTTTCAGCTAACAAATTCTAAATTCCGTCTTATTTTACTAGACCCGAAACCCATAAGCACTTAAGTCAACATTCAAATATTTTGAAAAGTTTACAGGACGATGTTTTTAACGACTGGTATAAAAAAAAAGTATGGAGATGGTAGTTTTTATTACTTATTCATTACTCACTTAAGAACTAGTTATACACTAAATAAAGGTTATTGCCCTATGTTTATTAGTACACAATATAATCTGACTTAAGTTTATTTTACCGCCTAAACTTTTGGTTAATGTAGGTTATGACATAGGACTTAAGTGTTTCTTACAAATAAGTATGTCCTGAAAGTCAGCCACTTCATCATCATCAGCCGGAAGACGTCTACTGCTGAACATAGGCCTCCCCCTTTAACCTCCACACTAAACGACAGCCCACCTTTTGCATCCACTGGATACCCGCGACTCTCACAATGTCGTTGGTCCATCTAGTGGGAGGCCTCCTTACGCTGCGTCTTCCGGTTCGTGGTCTCCACTCCAGAACCTTTCTTCCCCATCGGTTATCGGTTCTTCGAGCGATGTGGCCTGCCCATTGCCACTTCAACTTGCAAATTTTAACAGCTATGTCGGTGACTCTGGTTCTTTGGCGAATATCCACGTTTCGGATCTGTTCGCGCAAAGAAACTCCGAGCATAGCTCTCTCCATTGCCCGCTGTGTGACTCTGAGCTTTTCCAAAAGGCCAACAGTCAAGGACCACGTCTCAGTACCATTTGTCGTACCGTCTCACAGCCACTTCACATCATGCCATTTAAAAACGTTGTTTATGGTGTCTTTTTTTCGGGGCCTTTTATCAAACTTGGAAAGTCCATAAACTCCGCTTGTTGCATCTCATAAACAGTAAACTTTTTACTGCTCGACCTAACGAATTGCATCCAATCATGAGGGTGAAACACTTGAATAGGAGTTTTTTTCATTTTTTTTTCAATAACGGCGTGATCTAAATCCAATTCCATGTGAGTGTGGCCTGGCACCATGAATTTGCGGTGTTTTTTTTTGTGAGGGTTTCAGTGTCATCAGGTAAGTTAACATTGCAGCCACGTGGGTATTCTTACTCTGACGTCCACATGTATCAGACAACAAAATAACTTCTACAATATCCTGAGGCAGTCCTTTGAGGTGAATGAACAAGCAAGATGCTATTTGATTAGCACCTCGACCCGAGATACCCTCATGCCACATGTAATGTGTAGACCTAGAATGTGTAGAGGGTGGTAACCCCGTTGCATTGTCATGGACAGTCAGATTAAATGTCTACGGATGACTCGACGTTTTCTTTTTCGGCTGTGTACCTACTGATTCCTGTTCCAGCATTTGTGGCAACTCTTCATCTTCAGCAGGTAGGTTAGAGCTTGGAACGTGATGGTCAGGCACAGAGTATGTTGGGTCAGCCACAGAGTCATCACTAGAAAAGTCACTCGGTGTTTCGTGAATAGGTGTATGTGTCTGTGTTCCAGATGTGCTTGGTTCAGGATCAATTAATATACATTGATCACCTGTTGATTTATTTAGTTCATCGTTATTTTATGTTAGCAGACTGGGACTTGATGGTGATTTATTTTGATTAGCCACATAGTCAACGTCAGGGAAAGGTTCGGTTTGTGGCTTCTGCATCTCTGACGTACTTGGTTGCACAGTTGTAATAGTAGAATCTCGGTCACTAGTACTAGTATTTTTTGTATTTAGAACAAGTTTCAGTAACTTTCTTCCCCTCGATTCCAAAATAACTTATAATATTCACAAATCGCACAACACATCTACAGCAGAGGACATAATAGTGACGTTTTACCTAAAAATAAAACGTATATTAAATACTTACCTTATTTGAAAACCTAATTACTAAAATATGAGATAAGCGACTTCCGTTTCTGTTCTGTTCAAGCGAGTGCTTTCCTCCGTCCGATACCTGTGCGCATGCGCGCTCCCACCGCGTGGTCTGACGTCATATCCTACCGCCACTAAGGCAGTCGAATTGGTTCGATTTGTCTTCATTAGGCTCATGTTTTGCCACCAGGCAGAGATTAAAAGTATTAGGTTTTCAAATAAGGTAAGTATTTAATATACGTTTTATTTTTAGGTAAAACGTCACTATTAAATAGCTTGACCGTTATTTGAAAACCTAATTACTAAAATATGAGACGTGTTTGTTATCGCCTGGTGGCGGTAGATTGTTATCATACAACGCAGACTACTAAGGAGATATTACATCATACAGTAGTAGGGTTTGGACGCTAATGTGAATGTATGTGTTTTCTAACTATAGTTATACTGATAGTAAGTATGCCTAGTTTTATTTATAATCCCTCTGTTATCTTTTTGTTTTGTACTTTCCAGGAGGTAAGTATATAATAATTTTACTCTATAACAATAATTATCCAAGAACTGTAAGACAAGCTATCTTAGCTTGAAGGTAAAAATCAAATTAAATTACCAATGCCAGACAGGACAGGTTTGTTTCATTTCCCAAAATCAGACAAACACCTTAATCTTATTATATTATTTAATTGGTACTAAATCAGATAATACACAAGTTGACCATTTGTGTAAAGTAAGTAGGGTACATAGAAATCAATCTAATTTAAGTACAAGAAGCCGATGAAGAGCTCATTCAAAAATCACATCATAGATCATCATCTATTCAAAATTAAACAATTAGTATTAAGTTCAATTGACCTTAAATGCGAGTAGAAAGATGCACTCAATCAGTGATTGGAACGAATAGGTCTCGTTTAAGAAGGCTGTTGTTAGGAGGTTTTGTGTTCACCTCCTTACAGTAATACCGTTTGAATGTTTTGGCGGAGCGCCAATTTCCTTTAGCCAGGATATCATCGACTGGACAGTTCTCCAACCAACTTTTCGATGCCACTGCCGAGCGGAAACTTCCTGGAGTAGCTTGTATTCCAACATCTTGTAACAGCCTCTTGATCCAGCCCGCTATAATTGTGCGTGTAGCTGCTTTTGGTTTATTACAAATAGATAAGAATAAACTATCACTTTTAGCGCAATCGCGTCTTGCTTTTGACAGATTTATAAGATGTTTCACCCAGTGTACCGGGTCTAAGGTTTGGATTTCTTTATTTTGATTCAGCCTCCAGCCAGATTGTTGACGTTGTGGTGTGTCGGTCTTGGAACCGTATTTTGGCCAAAAAATTACATGATCTTCAGAAATTATACATGAAGATGAATCTATGCTCAGGAGTGTCAAATCGTGCACACGTCTCCCTGATAGTAAGAGCAATAAAACAGCGGTCATCTGAGAAGTTTCGAAAAAACTATCTGTGTTAGGATCCACGGTAAGGAAGTGATCGAAAAGTAAGTCTACATCCCAAATGGGGGCTATTGTCTTCACCTTTGGTTTAGATATGGAAATAGCTTTAATAACTTGTTTAACAAGAAAGTTGCTACTTAAGTTGTTACTATGGCTTGGATCACAGAAAGTCGAGACTACTGATTTATGAACTAGAATCGTAGCCAATGATAGGCCTTCTTTTTGATGTAGGTCGCTTAAAAATCTTGCCAAGTCTGAACCTGATGGTCTGTGCGGATCAATGATTGCTAGTTTAGCCCAAGAGACCCAGCGATTCCAGGCTGGTTTGTACGTTTTCACTGTAGAAGGTCGCCAACTATTGATTATAAGAGATTTTTGTTCTTGCGACCAGTCGGTCAAGTACTCATTCCACCCGCACATCTCCATATCTCGAGAGTCATTTGAGACGCCTGAGAGGGTGGTAATCCTGTTGTCAAGTCCACTAGGACCTGGTGCGGTTTCTTTATCGTGAATGGAGGTGACAGAGCTCGGTTCTTCAGATCTGGCCTCCAATAGACCTTTTCCCACCGTGGGACTATTATTAGATATACCCCTCGAGCCATGTTCAGGTGATGCAGTACTCGGGGTATCATATATGGCGGTGGAAAGACCCACGCTAGGTCGAAATTCCAATGGTTCGCTAGTGCATCGTACATACATGCTTGTCGGTCGTTCCTGTCGAGCGTGCAGTACGTTGGTACCACATGGGCTTGGTTTGAAGCGAAAAGGTCTATTGTCGGAGTACCCCACTTCTCGAACACAATGTTGGTGATTGCGGGCAAGAGGTGCCATTCTGGAAGACGTCTGTTCCGTGACAAGTGGTCCGCTTCGCAGTTGTACGTCCCTGGTATGTGATATAATGACATATGAATGTTGTGGCTGTCGAGAATCTGAAATATTTCTATTGTCAGGTTCATGAGGGCCATGGACTTTGTCCCCCCTTCGTTCCGTAAGTAAGAGACAACTGTTTTGTTGTCGCACTGGATCAACAATGCTTTTGAGCTCAGGATCTGATAGTGTTCTTGTAAGACAAACAATATTGCCAGCATTTCTTTCTGATTGCAGTGTAAGTCTTTCTGGTGTTCTAGCCAAGTCCCTGATAGGGTCTCGTTGTCTAGTTTGGCTCCCCAACCGAGATCGCAGGCGTCTGTTGTAAGGTAGTGCGTTGGAAGTGGCATGTGTATTGGAGACCTGTCCTTGCAATGTTCTATCCACCACAATAGCTCGTGAATGACGTGTGCATTCAGAAAGAATGGAGGCTTTGCTGATAGCGCAAAGTTGGCAAGTCTCTGCAGGTAACGATAATGTAATCGGCCCCTTGGTACGGCAAAACTCGCAAAATTGAGAGTGCCGATGATAGTCTGAAGTTTTTTCAGCGATGTTTCTTTTTCCGCAATCATGCTTGATGCAAGGAATTGTATTTTTACTACCAACCTTAGGGGAAGATATTTTACGTTTCTCCATGGGTCCCATACAACTCCGAGGAACTCGAGGGACTTCTGTGGCTTGAACACCGACTTCTCCGTATTTAATTGCCATCCCAGTTCCTTCAGCGTCGTCGTAGCAAATGTGACATGCTCTTCGAGTTTCTCCCGATTTTGATGTACTAGGTAGAAATCGTCTAGGTACACTAATAGGCGAACGCCGTGTTCCCGGAAGTAACGAGCGATCCAATTCGTTATCGAAGCGAACGTCTTTGGAGCAGAGTTCAGTCCGAAGGGTAAGCATGTCATCTCGTATAGACGTGGATATGCTTTGTTTTCTAGCCTGTATTGAATTCGCAGAAAGCGTCTGTGGCATTTTGCCATAGGCACGTGAAAGTAGGCTTGGTGAATATCGATTTTTGCAGCCCAGTCGTTCTTTTGGATAAAATCGGGTACTCTGTGAATGTTTATGAGTCTGAATTTGTCGGTACCCACATAAAAGTTTAGGTTTTTGAGGTTGAAAATTGGCCTCATTGAGCCGTCGGTCTTGGGTCGAAGGAACATTGGCGATATAAAACTCGGCGAGGCTTGGACTTCCTTGAGTACACCTTGTGCAATCATTTTTATGATGGCTTTTGTCATATTCTCGGAATGAGGTGTTACCCTGTGTGTCGCATCCGGTACGCGTAGAGGAGGTTTTTCGATAAAAGGAATGCGGTACCCTTTTATGAGTTTCTGTATGTAAGGTGGGGCTTTTAACTTCCTCCAGTTGTGCCGATACTTGTGGAGTTGACCCGCATTGAACTTGATTTTGTTTGGATAGTCAGAATTTACGATTGTTTGTGTATCTCCTTTCCCGGTGGGAAGAGGGAGGCGACTTGTCGCAGCCTTGGTTTTTTGTTTCACGTTTGTGGAGATTCTTTTTAGGGTACCCACGAAAGGAATTATATTTTTTGTTTGCACGTTGCTTTTGGTGTGTGTATGTAGGCCCATTCGTGGTTTTATTATGTTGAGGGTAATCAGAGGACTGGTTTCGTTGAATGGGTCGTGAGCGGTCCTTGTCTTTGTTCCAGAATACATTCCGGACACCTCCTGCTTTGTCTAATACAGCTGTAAATTTTTCGTGCTCAAACAAGTGGGAGCAGCTTGGAGCAATTTTTCGTAGACTGTTTTTGTACAAAGGATCTTTTACGGCTGATAGTATTGTTTCTCTGCGATGTTGCACTAATTCAGCTCTATGACCGCATACAATTTGTAAGGCATCATTAAATATCTTAATGTACTCGCCATTACCTATTGAATCGTTTAGTTCTCGATTCACGTCTTCGTAGTTCAGTACATTTCCTTGTCGAACCTTGGAGAGGAAAGTATTGAGGTCACTCTGAAGCGCGTTGCGCTGTTTTAGCAGAGTACATGTTAGACTTGCGAAGGCTTTCTCCATATTGACATTTGTCTTCGAGTTGTCGTATCTTTTAACCTCTTCATTGGCTTCGAGATTGGTGAAACCAGGACTTTGCAAGTATAGTTTTTGAACATCGGAATAACGAACATCATTCCATTCGGCACTGTCAAATCTTTGTAAATCTTTCAAATTTTCAAGCAATTTAGGGCATGCGGGAGCAACGGCAGGCTCTTTAGTTTTAGTACTTAAAGAGAAGGTAAACTCAGGTTCGGCTGTTGGTTCTTGTAAGAGTGATGTGCTAGCGTGATCATGTAGGTAACTTGACCAATTATCACTCGCATCAAGGCTGATGCAATCACCGTTCTCTAGATAATTACGATTGCCTGTGCTTTCTTGGTCAATTTGCTTCCTTAGATTGCTTATTTCTGTAAATAGTTTATCAAACTTACTGTTCTCGCGGCGGCGGCGGTGACGCTTGCGCTTATTAGTCCTGGAACGCTTTTTCAGTTTCTCTTCCGAAGAAGAGCTAGATGTTGAAGACGAACTGCTCGAGTCGGATGAGCTAGACCTCGATCGAGAGACTGCTTTTCTTTTCCTTCCCTCCGAAATCTGTGCAGCGCATCCTTCTTCAGTCCTCGATGCGGACGGGTTGTCATCCATTTTACACAATTTCTTCTAGAAAAAATGGAATCTGAAAGCTACAAAAATGTTTTAAAAATAAAACCGAACGGTAACACCGTTTAAATTATTATACGTACCACCTCACTCGAAGTATAACGTATACCTATGTATATTATCGTCTTTATCGCTTGTTAGCAGTGCTGGTGAAACTATTCCGAAGAACGAGCGACTTCACCAGTCGAGAAACAGGACGCTAATGAAGACAAATCGAACCAATTCGACTGCCTTAGTGGCGGTAGGATATGACGTCAGACCACGCGGTGGGAGCGCGCATGCGCACAGGTATCGGACGGAGGAAAGCACTCGCTTGAACAGAACAGAAACGGAAGTCGCTTATCTCATATTTTAGTAATTAGGTTTTCAAATAACGGTCAAGCTATTTAATAAACAATAATGCTGGTTCAAAACAAAATCTTCAAGAGGCACTTCAAATTTTTGTGTGGTAAAATTCTTAATATATTTTTAAATGCATTAAAAAAAGAGGGTACTTGAAAATATTGTATGAACCAGACCACTTAAGTCAGATTACTGAAGTCAAAACGACAGTTATAACTGCTTCGATCAAAACAACCTAAGTCGACTTAAGTGCTATTAACCGGCGCTGAAAGGGTCACAAAAACATAAGTTGTATGGCGCGTAAGACTGTCGCCTCGCGTATTGAAGCCCTCTGACTTAGTTGCTTATTCCCGACGACGGATAACGCAAAAAGCAAAGCCCTGCGAGTTTTTAGCATTTTGAGAAAAAACTGACTTAAGTGCTTATGGTTGCCGTGTCTAGTTATTTTTCTCTCTTCAGTCATACTTGTTGCTGGCAATAATGTTATCTTAACTTTTGCCATAAAAAAAAAAAGTATTATAATATAGGGGAAAAAAGGCGTCTTTTTATATTGCTACGTAGTATTTATATTCTCTTTGATATTGCTATTTGTTTGCGACTTGCATGCCACTTGCGTCATGCATAGAAAAAACCTCATCACATTGTTTTGTTGTTTTCTTTCATCTCTTGGTTTGGTCGGTAGAGAGTAGTATACAGTAGTAGTAGTAGTAGTTCCCGGTGTATATATTTCTCTATGGTAGTATAAGTATTGAATATTCCTTGATCTCATCAATCGTCAATAAACTCAAGATCAACAAAATTAAATAAACTGTGCTGTAATGTGATATTAATTTTCCAAAAAGATTAACATCTAGGGCAAGCAAAAACAAAATTGCCGGTTACCGCCGCGAGCAACAAGTACTTTCAGAAATTATTGTCATCTCAGGCTTCGCCCTCAGGCACCGCCCTGGTAAGTTCACAACAAATAAACAAGTTCCTTCAATTCGAGAAAGCCAAGTTAGATATGCTTTTAATTAACTACCTTTTTCCATCGATTTCAATGCGAGCAAACCAAGTTATAAATGCTGTTAATTAATAACCTTTTTCCATTGATATTTAAATGTACTTTGAATTAATTGCCTCATTCTTAATATCCAGGAATATTGCTTTGGTACTCTAAAGTAGTATGAAAATCAAACACCGCTTTGCCTGCTTTATTGGACTTTTTGAAAATAGCAGTTGCCTGTTATTATCTAAACAAAATACAAGCTAACCATAACACAAAAACAGACTGCCCATAGACTGTTGAAGGTCTAAAGACAATCCAAATGCTCAAGCCCACTACTTACCAGTTGGCAGCGTACTCGCATGCTGGCGGAATTACCACCCTGAATGGCAATGCTAACGCTTTGAGCCAGAAACACGCCAGCATTTTGGTCATGCGTAGCTCGGAAAGATTTTTGTAAATGAAGAAAAAAACTTTTTTTATAATTATTTTTAGTTTTTTCCATTTACCTTACTTTCGAAATCTTAAATATGTACTTAATTGTTCCAGAAACATGGCCATACATTGCACTGTGTGTAAATCTCCTGAATACCTGGAAAATTTATCTGTGGCCAAATGTGGCCACACATTCCACTCCGGATGTCTGAAGGATGTAAAGTATGTAAAAAAATGACATAAAACATTTGTAATGTAATGTTAAATCTTTTTATGGTGTCATAGTACAACAAGATCCCTTAAAAGATTGATGTGTCCACTCCAGTCTGTGCCAGGAACAACTTACTACAAAATAAAAGAAACCAAACCAAAGCCCATGACATTTGATACCATGATAGGTTCCATATTATATCTAGTTCTACTATGGAGAATGACTGGTTTTCACACATATCCGTGGGTTTTAGGATTCCGTACCCTTAGGGTAAAAATGGGACCCTATTACTAAGCCTACGATGTCTGTCTGTCTGTCCGTCCGCCTGTCCTACCTATTAACGACTGTATCTTTCGAACCGTAATAGATAGTTGAAATGTTCACAGAATATGTAATGTTACGGCGGAATAATTAAGATATATTATTCATACAAATATTATTATTTTTTTAATCCCCGCTGCCGGCGGCACTTTAGGTTTAGGTTTTTTATGTTTTTATAGGAAATAATGTAAAAAAACGTAAATTTAAGAAGGAAAATAAATATGTGAATAATTATATTTTGGATATTATTATACTTCTTGACTATTTTATTATTTGCTAGTCAATCTGCCGTAACGTTACATATTCTGTGAAAATTTCAACTGTGTATCTATTACCGTTCGAAAGATATAGCCTTTAATAGGTAGGACAGACAGATGGACCGACAGACAGACAGACTTTGTAGGCTTAGTAATAGGGTCCCGTTTTTACCCTTTGGGTACGGAACCCTAAAAACAGCTCCTGTGAGATTGTTCACATGAGCGCAACTAGTTGCTCATTAAAATATATTTTTACAAATTTGTGAGATGGATAAATAATTTCAGCTCAAAGTCAGTAAAGAACATCAAATGTCGGGTGTACTCATGCCAGTCAAATATAAAGGAAGATGCTATCATCAAAATACTGCCCATTGTAGAGAGTGTTACAAACCATGCCCAACAACAGTCCAATGCTGCAGTGGACCAAGAGACGGATGAAGAGTAAGTTGTTTTTTATAGTGGATAGATAACTCGGTATGAATCGTTTTCTTCTAAGCAAGGGTGCTCGATCGTAAACCGCAGCGTCGCTTAACATCAGGCGAGATGGCGGCCAAACGCATCCTATCTAATAATTAAAAAAAAAAACTTCATTCAATCTCATTCGGTCAGTAATTCATTCATCAGATTCTTCATTCAATGATTGTTCACAATAGACATGAATAGAAATACGAATGACAAATATAAGACAAAAACAATTTAAAACTGAAACAGACCTTAGTACTTAGAAGTGAAACCATTGGCAGCCTTACATAATATATGAGCGGCTATAAGCGATCTCTTCTAGGCAGCTTTAAATGGATAAGTCCACATTTGACCATCAACTCGCCTGTTGGTAAGCGATGATGTGGTCGAAGATGAAAATGCTCAGATTATATAAAAATACAAATATTTTTACAGATTTTATTGCAAAAAAATATCAGTTTTTCCATCGAGATACAATTCCTATAGAGTCACAATCTCTTAGTGAAAACAGTCAAAAAAACGTCTGAGCGTCATTGTACATACATCATACATTTTATCAATTATATACTTCACAATGCCACATATTTTTTTTAATAATAGTCTTGCGTTTGGCCATCAACTCGCCTGATGTAAAGCGACGATGCGGTCTACGATGGAGCACGCTTGCCTAGAAGAAAGCGTGCCCTGAGTTTTAGTTCGGATTTTCGTTTTGACACGATTATGACTCTTATGTATAGTATCTCGATGGTTTTTCCATACATTTCGCTATGCCTGTATCTATGGAATATGCTGCCAGCATAGGTGTTTCCCAAATAGTAACAATTTCGGTGTCTTAATGTCGCGAGTGAATTGGTTTGTTCCAAGCAAGTGTGCTCTATCGTACATCTATTGAACCATGACATGTTTCTAAGGAACCGCTGATATTTTCTGTGCAGCTTCACGATTGGTCCCATAGTAAAAGTTGTTCACTAACCTAGATGTCCTTGTTTCAGTGAAAATCAAATTATATGCACCATTTGCCAAGAAGCTGTGACAGATACAAATGATATATCTGTGATAAAATGTGGCCATGTTTCCCACTACGAATGCGCAAAGAGGTTTGTGATGTAAGTAGAAATTGTTTTATAAAATACTAGCGGTCCGCCCTAGCTTCGCACGGGTATAGATTATAGCCTATGTCACCCGGGGATAGTGTAGCTTCCCAACAGTGAAAGATTTTTTTCAAATCGGTTCAGTAGTTTCGGAGCCTATTCAATGCAAACAAACAAACAATCAAATCTTTCCTCTTTAAATATTAGTATAGATAAAAATCTACTTAGACCAAAAAATGGGACAAAGTTCTCCGCAGTTGTTATCTATTTCTGAGTAATGTTTTAGGTCATGGCACAAACAAAATTCAATGAGTAATCACCGATGAATGCTGATGCTGAGCAAAGTACCTACTTGGCAACAAAATGTACATATATTTAGTATTTTTTTTTTTAAACTATGAATTCTATGAATAATTTTAACAGGAAAAAAAGTTGTGATATTTTTGTTTCTTTATTAAACTTTCTGTTTGGGTTTAAATACTCTTATATAAAAATAAACCGGCCAAGTGCGAGTCAAGTTCGCGCATTGAGGGTTCCGTACCACCACAAAATTCAATTAGTTATTGTTCAGGGTTAACGCTTTCCAAAATAGTCAAAGCAATTGCTACGCAATGACATAGTTAATATTTTGCTACAGTGTCGTACGAGTATAACACAATTATAACCTAGTAATGAACAGAATTTGTCACCGACTCGCATTTGGTCATTATTTATTATTGTTTGTTATACCTTAGAGTGTGCACTATAATCATACCAAGTCAACGCTTGTACGTATTACCGTTTTTACCCTAGAGCTAATACAAAAATATGTTTAAAAAATTCAGTTGCTTTTTGGGGGTTTCCTTTTCGTTTTAACTCATTTTATTATTTCTTAGTTAATCCGTCGTAACATTACATATTCTTTGAAAATGACAAGTGGCTATCTATTACGATTCGAAAGATACAGCCGTTAATAGGTAGGCCAGACGGACAGACAGACAGACATCGTAGACTTAGTAATAGGGTCCCGTTTCTACCCTTCGGGTACGGAACCCTAAAAACAGATAGCAATTCGATTTTTATTCTCAATTCCCAAATTCAAATTTTCAAATTCAAATTATTTATTTGTCAGAACATGGTAGGTACACATACATATTATAAAGTAGCATACATGGTCGTAAGAATGGAGACGTATCTCATGTCCTTGCCTGTTACAGCGTACAAATGTTAGTTTTTTTATAAATATTTTTATTAGTTTTTGTTAAAGTTAAAAAGGAAAAACAATAAACAAAATAGGCATGATGACTAATATTTTTTTATTACCTGATAAAAAAGCTGATCATAAATAGAGCACATCAACAAAAACAATATTAAAATTAGTTCAAAAATAAATAAGATATAAGCATTTTAATTTAATTTAATTTCATGGTAGACAGAGAGCGCACTATACTGAGCCGTGACGTCACGGCTCAGGAGCGCCATACAAATGCTATACTAACACACGCTTTGCGAGAAAGGGATAGAACATCCCCTCTCTATCCCCACCTAAAACTTTAAATACTCATATCTCAGAGATTTATCAGCCAATTCAAATAATTTTTTCAGTATGTGTAATGTATTTAGTTATATTCATCGCTAAGCCGGTTATTTGTAATAAATTAAACATTAGGAATCATGCCTATTATGTCTATGTTAGAATATTGTTAGAATCATATTTTGGTTTGGTTGTATTTTATACCTTAATTAGATGTTTATGTCTACATTACATATCAAAACATTTTTGTCATTAAGGAATTCTGAAATGTCATAGTAGCTTTTTTGTGCTAATAAAGTTTTTAGTTTATTTTTAAACATTCCAACATAATTAAAGAGAATTAATTCTCTGATGATTTTCGGAATTTTAGTATATATTAAAGGAGCCATACAGAATACACTTTTTTGCATGAGTGCAGTTTTGGCCGTACGTGGGCAGAGCTTCATCTCGGCCTGTGTGCGAGTTCGAATACCAGCATCAGTTCAACTACCAAAGAGATGTGGATTTAATTTTACAAAAGTAGCTATTTCTAATATGTATAGAGATGGTAATGTCAGAATCTTGTGTTTTAAAAAGTACGGTTTACAGCTATCAGTCTTATGAAGATGAAACATTGCCCTGACGCACCTCTTTTGGGCTTTGAAAGCAATCCTTTTGTCAGTAGAGTTCCTTCAGAAAATAATGCCGTATCGTAGAATAGATACTGCCATGCCATAATATGCAGTAATTAGAGCTTCTTGATCAATAACTAATGACAATCTAAATAGTGCGTATGCCGTCGAGCCCATTCTTTTAGTTAATGTATCTATGTGTGCTTTCCAATTAAGTTTACTATCGATGGTCAATCCAAGAAATTTAGTTGAGTCCACTTCCTGTATGACTCTACCATTATATTGCAAAACTATTTTATCACGTACTGTACGCTGCCGAAAGTGGATGATGTTCGTTTTGTTAAATTAATTTTTAGGTTATTGTCATCTAGCCATTGAATGATTGATTTTAAACTATTTTTTATTTCCGATTCGTGATTTTATTTTTACAATTAATAGTAACTGTGCTTTCGTCTGCGAAGAGAGTCGTAGGATGGTCTAGTGCTTTAGGCAAGTCATTGATATATCCTATAAATAGAAGAGGGCCCATGTCCACAAAATATTCTTATGAATCCACTGCGCGTCGGTGAAGCTTCCGGTAAATACTGCGAGGTGTTGTCGACAGATTTTGAACTTGTGTTTAACAACATGGTTTCCTCACAATCATCATCATCGGCCAGAAGACGTCCACTGCTGAACATAGATTAGGCCTCCCCCTTTAACCTCCACACTGAACGACAGCCTGTCTTTTGTATCCACAAAATGCCGGCGACTCCTCACAATGTTTTTATAACTTCTAAAAAACGCATACAGATATTCACCCCCCCCCCCCCCCCCCCCCATTTGCCGCCCGTTATTCGTCCCATTAGATGGACCGACGACAATGTGAGAGTCGCTGGCATCCATAGGATGCAAAGTCAGGCTGTCGTTCTGTGTGGAGGTTAAAGGGGGAGGCCTATGTTCAGCAGTGGACGTCTTCTGACTGATGATGATGATGATGATGATTCGTTCCTTTTCTATACTTCCTGTTTCCTGTACTTGCAAACCAAATTCTAAATTACTAATAAAACTATATTTATCATAGTTTTAATTTTATTTGATATTTGTCATAGTTTTATTAAAAAAATGGATTATTATTTGGACCGGATTTCAAGTTGAAGTGGCAGTGGGCAGGGCACATATCACGCAGAACAGGGCCAATGGGGCCGAAAGGTTCTCGAATGGATACCACGGACCGGTAAGCGTTGTGTAGGACGTCACCCACAAGATGGACGGACAACCTACAAGCGAGACGACAGGGAAGCGCTAGGTGCAGGCCGCTTGCAACTGGCCTTTTTGGAGATCGATGGGGGAGGCAGCAGTTGCCAGCAGTGGACGTCCTATGGCGAAATGATGATGATGATTAAATATTTCACAAAAAAATATTCCAGGCGACAAATGACCAAGTGTCCGGTGACGTCATGCGAAGAAATGATGTCGCAGAGTGCAATCATCAAAATTCAAGTAGATGACATGCAGAAGAATTACCAGAGTAATAAAAAAATTAAGTAAGTTATAAAATAATTTTAGCTGTCAAGGCAAATAAATGCTTAGACCCCTTAGACCTAATTTAGTTGTTCGGTCTGAACTGTGACCTCGCAACCCATATAATATCAAACAACTTTTCTTCTAATTTAAAACAGAGTAGTTACAATCTGGTTGTCTTCAAATCACGAGTGAATCGATTTCTTCTAGGTAAGCGTGCTCCATCGTAGATCGCATCATCGCTTAACATCAGGCGAGTTGGCAGTCAAACGCAGGCCTATTATTAAATTCAATAAAAATATAAAAATAAACCCCTCTCTACGAGGGAGGCCTTTGTTCAGCAGTGGACGTTTACAGGCTGATGATGATGATGATAAAAATAAACCGGCCAAATGCGAGTCGGGCTCGTGCACTGAGGGTTCATTACCACAACATAACTTGTTAGCTACTAAAATACAAAAAAATTGTGCAAACAGACAACATCTCATGGCTTAGTAATAGGGTCCCGATTACACCCTTTGGGTATGGAACCCTAGAATTTTGCTTTTCTTTTATAATTAATGGTTCAAAAGTAAATAAACTAGACCGAGTTCCAGGGAGTTACTTACGTTTTGGTATTATATTGCAGAGACAAAAAAGGCGCTAAGGAAGACATACCGATAATTTGGAAGAAAGTGTTCAATTTAATCATGGAAAAATTCGAGAACCCTAATAAGAGTATTTCTGCAGAGGAATCTGGATATCTCATGGAGGAGATTGGGGAACTGCTTTGTGCAGAAAAATGGTGAGAGATGCTTTTTTTATAGGTTGTGTTTGAGCGCCAACTTAAGCTAGATGGCGCCTAATTTTCATACAACTTCCAGAACTTGAAAAATGTTAATTTTATTTTTTGGTTTCACATAGTCAAGAAAATGTCGTTAACTAAAAATTTAAAACATGAAAGAAAATATGAAAAAGTCAGAAAACGGAATGTTCTAGATCTAGATAATGTGAAACGAGTGAATCCGTTTCTTCTAGGCAGATCAAAATTGCTGTAAAAATTAGGCGCTAATTCATCGTTACAACACTATAATGATACTATTAAAATAAAAAAACCAGTTTGTCTTTTTGCCTTCAAAAACATATCATATATCTGTCTCCATAGTGAACACCACAGACCTATATCTAAGTAGACTTCATAAGCGGTCCAAACTGTATGAAAACTAAATGTGTCAAATTTTTCGTACCTAAAAGTACTTGTGAAAAGAAATGTCTTTATTCTGTCGGCAAACTCTATTTGTAGTATTCTTACAACTCAGTATTGCACAATTACCCATTTTAATTTCAAACTGACATGTGTTGTCGCTGCACCGATTGAGCAGACTGATTTTAGCCGAACTCAATTACGACTATTTGTTATAATTGTATTGTGGTATTCTTACAACTCAGTATTGCACAATTACCCATTTTAATTTCAAACTGACACGTGTTGTCGCTGCACCGATTGAGCAGACTGATTTTAGCTGAACTCAATTACGACTATTTGTTATAATAGGGTACTTGACTGTATTAAAAATATCATGCCAATTGACGCCATCCATAAACATGACATAATGATAAAGCATATTTCATTGATTTTTTGATAAAAATATGCTTATTTTTTGTAAAAAACGCGATTAAAATAACTGTATTTTCGACATTTGATCACGTGATCGAAAACGGTCTGTAACTGGCTTCATCCCTAGTGACGTCACACAAATCTAAACAAACAGATTTTGTATTGATATTTGCGAATTTAATGTTGTAAAGCTATTTTGAGAGCGATTTATCCAGAAATTTTCACCAAAAACAGTCCGGAGGTTAAATGTGAGAAGAATGGAGAAACATTTTGTGCAAGCAGACAGCAGTAACTTACCCAAAATTAATGTTTTTATGGTTGCATATTTCTTTAATAATAATCCACGTCATTGTTTCTACGCTGCAGAACTCAAAACGTAAAAACTACAATGTCAGTATTAATTTTTAATTGTTCTCCAAGCAAAACATTCAATCAAGTTGTACAAAAAGTATGTTGTAGTAAGTGGATATCACTATTTTGTTAGGTTATGTCGAGCTTTACAATGTTTAAAAAGAAAGTAACAGTACATAAAATAGTAATGCAATAAAAACACAAATTGTAATAGAAATATATAGACTCAAATATGTACCTCAAAATGATCTTCGCACATAGAAACACTTGAATTAGCTCCAATACTTTTGGGTTCTCTACGAGCTACTTAGTTCCAACCTTAGATTGATTCCAACCACTTTTTTCGAGTTATGGGGAGTTTTGGGTCCATTGGAACAGGAACAAATCTTTTTTCGGGTGTCTTTATGGAAGTATTTGTACATTTTGGCACTACACAATATTTATAAACCATTACTTCTATTAGAAATTAATTAATCATCAAACTTTTGCAGCCTGGATGCAGTTGTTTTGTTTTGTGTGACGTCAATTAGTCATGTGATCGGAGCTATGACGCAGGTCTGCGTTTTGGCGCGATCTTTTTTTATTCAAACTTTAACATCGATTTATATCGCAAATACGACTGATATCCAGAAAATATAAATGCAGTATACATTATTTTATATCAGACAATAATGTGCAATAGTTTCCCAAAAGTAGTCAAATACCCTATTGTATTGTGGTATTCTTACAACTCAGTATTGCACAATTACCCATTTCAATTTCAAACTGACATGTGTTGTCGCTGCACCGATTGAGCAGACTGATTTTAGCCGAACTCAATTACGACTATTTGTTATAATTGTATTGTGGTATTCTTACAACTCAGTATTGCACAATTACCCATTTTAATTTCAAACTGACATGTGTTGTCGCTGCACCGATTGAGCAGACTGATTTTAGCTGAACTCAATTACGACTATTTGTTATAATTGTATTGTGGTATTCTTACAACTCAGGTTTGCACAATTACGATTTTAATTTCAAACTGACATGTGTTGTCGCTACACCGATTGAGCAGACTGATTTTAGCTGAACTCAATTACGACTATTTGTTATAATTGTATTGTGGTATTCTTACAACTCAGTATTGCACAATAGGGAATATGCATGTGTTTTTTTTATATTTTTAATTAACTGTTTACATCGTTATATCATAGTAAAAAATATAATTACATTTGGAAATGCTCAAATTAATTTTTAAAATAATATTTAAAACATTGAATAAATTTGAGCTGTTTGAACGCCGCAATTTTTCGCGGGCCTTGGATGACGTCATAAGCCACGTTCTGTGTTTGTTTACTATAGACGATACAGTTATTTCACACAGATTTTCAGTTTTATTGATATCCAGACCATGGAAGAAGCTAAAAAACATTTTTATAGGTATCGTCTTGTGCCAAAGTGTACAAACACTATTAGAAATACACCCGATAAAGTGTTTTTTTCCTATTCCAAGAGATGCGAAAATACGTTAACAATGGTGTAAGGTTATGAGAAGAGATGAAGTATCTCCAACATCATGTTTGCATTGTCGTGAAGATCATTTCAATGTAAATATGTTATATTTTGATAGCATGGTGTGAGTTAGAAGTATGTTTAGTATTGAATATTATCAAATATTATGCACTCAACAAACAAACAATAAGTAGGTACATTAAGTATTTAGAGTAAACAGTATTCACATTTAAAAAAAAACTTAAAAATTCACGGAAAATTACGGAACATAAGTAATGTTAGGTATAATTACTTATAAATTATTATAATATAGATAGTAGAGCAGCAAATTCATAACAATTTTAATGACCAATGATTATTTATAGGTTATGTTTTGTAAATTACTGCTGAGTGCATTTATGTGTAAAAACCTATGTAATGGATTAAAATATATCATGGATTATAACAATTACCTTGCCGCTTTCACTCCTTTGATCTCAGCAACTGTAAAATCTGGATTTGATGCAAAATATGCTGTCATTATGAATGCATCAAGATGATTTTGGTAGATTGTCCGAATGTGCTTTGACAAAACCAGTCTCAGTCATCGTCGTAAATGATCTCTAGTCTCACAAGAATGCTAAAATTACACTAGCTAATGGAAAAAACTACAGGAACTCAATATAAAACGATTTTTCTCTCAAACACTACTAAAACAGTATGAATATCGACGCCGCTAAAGGCAATGTTGTGGCTTTTGACGTCACGTTTCGTTTCGACCAATGGTGAAGCGTTTCGCAAATTTGAATTTCCCTCTTATATTTTGCACTTTTTATTTAATATTTTAAGCAATTAAAATGTAAATAAATTAAAAAAAAATCTTTTAGATATAAAGTCAGAACAATAAAGATTCGGAAAAAATTTATTTCAACCAGATTTAAACCACATGCATATTCCCTATTACCCATTTTAATTTCAAACTGACATGTGTTGTCGCTGCACCGATTGAGCAGACTGATTTTAGCTGAACTCAATTACGACTATTTGTTATAATTGTATTGTGGTATTCTTACAACTCAGGTTTGCACAATTACGATTTTAATTTCAAACTGACATGTGTTGTCGCTACACCGATTGAGCAGACTGATTTTAGCTGAACTCAATTACGACTATTTGTTATAATTGTATTGTGGTATTCTTACAACTCAGTATTGCACAATTACCCATTTTAATTTCAAACTGACATGTGTTGTCGCTACACCGATTGAGCAGACTGATTTTAGTCAAACTCAATTACGACTATTTGTTATAATTTTTTTTCAGGACAAGTGCCTTTATTAACTAAACAAAATACAAGCTAAAACTAACACTACAAATACAGTTAGACTGCCCATAGACCGTTTGTTATAATTGTATTGGAAATATGACATGCAAGGTAGGTCGACTTGTGGCGTCTCCTTAGATATAGGTCTGGTGCACACTATCTCCTACCATATTTTCATAAAAACCGGTCATCATTATCAGCCATGTTCCCATACTGTTGGGACACAAGACACAGGCCTACTCTCAGAAATTCCCAATTAGGGCGCCACTCCTGCGCCCCTCTCACCTTAAGGGTGTGTCTCACTGTCTATAGTATAGAGGCTATAAGCGTACTTTACTATAGTTTATAAAATGTATTGTGTTCATTATTGTATTCATTATGTAAGCAGAATTTTAGCCATATTAACATTATGCTGTCAGCAAAGCTCTTCCCCTTTCCTGCATACTATTCTTTGTACTCTTCTCTACTGTATTGGCTGACGTAATCCTAATTCAAAACTGCCTGCATCTACCGTTGTCATAAAAAATAAGCAAATATCGATACCATGTATATTTTTTCAGGAAACAGCAACCTCACTGTGGCAAGTGTGACAAGAATAAGTAAGTTTTTTTTAAATTTTGTATTAAGCTTGCGTTTGGCCGCCAACTCTTCTGATGTTAAGCGATGATGCAGTCTACGGTGGAGCACGCTTGCCTAGGAGAAACCAGTTTACTCGTGATTTGAAGACACCCAGATTGTAACTCGGGGAACACCCATTTAGGCGCATTCCACAGACTAGCAGGTCGCACAATAAAAGTGAAATCAAAGTGCTTCGTACGGGTTTTCCAAATACCAACCATAAAAAGTGCTCGCTCTGACAGTCCGATAGTAAAATGGGCAGGAGGGAATTATATTATAGACTGGCAACTTTGCGCCGATGCTCATAACTAAGAAGCTTAGTCTGAACTTGGGCTTCATTGCTAATGAGTCTCAGGCCTGAGGAGATCATTAGGTACCAGATACTGCAGGAGTCTGTTGGAAACACGTTCCATAGTTCGGCACTTGACCAGTCTCAAGCGAGAGACGAAAGAGGCGTGTCAATATAGGAGATCTACTGTTTGATGACTCATAAACAAGCTCAAAGTCGCACAACGAGGGATAGGGCTATGCTCGGGGTTTCTCTACCAGATCGAATCAGAATTGAGGAGATCCGTAGACGAACGAAAGTCACCGACATAGGCCACCGGATTAGCAAGTTGAAATGGCAGTGGGCAGGGCACATATCACGCAGAACAGATGGCCGATGGGGCCGAAAAGTTCTGGAATGGAGACCACGTAGAACGTACACCCACAAGATGGACAGACGATCTAAAAGAGACCGCAGGGAAACGCTGGTTGCAGGCCGCTTCCAACCGGCCCTTTTGGAGATCGATGGGGGAAACCTATGTCCAGCAGTGGACGCCCTTTGGCTGAAATGATGATGATGATGATGATGACTGTTTGATGACTGATCTGATGCCAGCGTCGCGGTTTTATCATCGCACTAGCCGTCACAGTCTGAAAGTTCATCCACACATCATATTAGCAACTCTCGCACACGATTCACACAATCTTTCTTGCCTCATACTACTTGCAAAATGTGGAATGAGCTACCGTCCACGGTGTTTCCGAGAAGCTATCAACGTGGGGTTCTTCAAAAGGCGAGTTAATAGAGTCCTCTAGGGTCGGCAGCGTATTTGCGACAGTGACTGGCCATCAGGCGGCCCGTCTGCTTGCTTGCCACCTATGGCATGAAAAGAGAGACAATCCTCTCCCCCCCCCCCCCCTAAATTTTAAGTTTAACACGTGTGTATGTCTGTGGTATCATAGCTCCCAAACGACGGAACTGATTTCGATTTAGTTTAATAGGCTTGCTTGGCCACCAGCTCGCCTGATGAATGAATTTTTGTTTGAATAATAACTTGATCGAGAGTATTCTTAGCTATGACAAAAAAAGTCTGTTCAGACGTTTGAAGATTAATAAGATGGGTTTTTTTTAAATTTTATTTATTCATTTTATTATGTAGATAGAGGAAGCTCTCGAGGTTATCCCACTAAAATTGCATTATCATTGGTTCGGTAGTTTTATCATTTAACTAGCGACCCGCCTGCCCGGCTTCGCACGGGTGTAATTTACGTGCAAAGCCGGGGCGGGTTGCTAATTATATATATAAACCTTCCGTGAAAATGTATCTAACTGATGGTGAAAACCGCATCAAAATCCGTTGCGTGGTTTAGGAGGAGTTAGCGGCCATACAGACAGACAGACGCGGAAAGCGACATGTTTTAAACGTTTATCGGGACTTATCACGTATTATTTAATTTAGGTAAAAAATATGTACCTTTGCTCGACGGAAAGCGGCTTTAAGAGAGAGATAGAGAAGAGACTACGTAGAGAAGAGATAGAGAAGAGAAGAGATTTAGGTAGGTATCTAATTGGTATAAAGCTTTTCCTGTAATAAAGCATTCACCTTTACAGACTAAATACAGAGAGCCTTCAAAAGAAAATCACAAATATAAAAAACCTGAAAGCGCAGTGCTACTTAAAAAACAGAGCTCTGAAGAATAAGTACAAAATTTTAATGGAGTAAGTTAATTTACAAATCTTGCTTCTACCCGCAGCATCACTCGCGCGTTAAACAATACACCCTGGGGCCTTACGGACAATAGCTAATTGCGGCACCTAATCTGCTCAGTTGGAAATCACGCGACCGCAAACCGTATCTGGGCGCGATAAGGTACACGTTCGCGTGATTTTCCAACTGAGCGGATTAGGTGTCGCAATTAGCTGTTGTCCGTAAGGCCACTGCCTCTCATCTCATAGTACATTAGACATGTGAATACCGTAGGGTTACCATCCGTCCAGATCTGTCCGGACATGTTTATTTTTTTATTTATTTAATAATGGTCTTGCGTTTGACCGCCAACTCGCCTGATGTAAAGCGATGGTGCGGTCTACGGTGGAGCACGCTTGCCTAGGAGAAACCGATTCACTCGATCACATGTCCAAACTTTTAGACCTTTGTCCGGCCTATTTAGCTTGGGCGATGTGGTCTTTAATCTGTTACCACTAACGATATGCGCAGTGTTTGAATACGCATGCATGTGTCCTTTTTTTAATACCTCATAAATAGAGCTCATATCTACGAATACAAAACAAAATTTGTTCATAAAGAAATAAATTTTAAGTATTTTAATTTCATGCTAGACAGTGAGTGCCCTATAGCACGCTATGACGTCAAGCAGTGCGCGCGCCATACAAATGCTATACTAACACGCTCCATGTCTCCGCTGATTCGCGCCCGCCGCCACTTCAATGCACTCCTTTCCACCAACTGATTGTGATATTATTTGTGACAATTGGAAAACTGTAACGAAAGTGTTTTTGACTTATTGTGAAAACTTAACTGATCAATGGGACAGGGGCAAAAAAGCCGATGACTATGATGACAATTTGTATGACATACTGATTTTGTGTTGACATATTTTTACAGCAATTTGTTGTATTTATTATATTAGTTTTTTTATAAAATTATTCCTATTTTTACCAGGAAATATATTTAAGCTTAATAGTATGTGAGATAAATGTTAGTGGAATTTGTCCGTTTTTATTCTCAATAAATAATTTGAATTTGAACACATGCTTTACGGGAGAGGGACAGCGCATTCGCTCACTATCCCCACACCACAAACACCTAGTCATCATCATTCATCATGATTCATTATCAATTTTATCAAACAAATTACGTCACACGTTAAAGGGAGGGGGGGGGGGGGGGGGGGGGGGTGTCAACAAAATGGGACAACGCGTGTCGTGGACGTGGACGAGTCATAAGCTTCGTGACGACGTCACAACAATACATCTATAAATGTTCCAAACTTCAACTCCAAAATACTTACAGCTCTTATATTCCTAAATATGTGACGTCACACCAAGGAACCAGTTTTTTTAATCATGAGTTCATTCATGACCATAGAGATATACAGAGTCCTTCAGTCGTAACATTAAATAAGTTTACATAGTATTAAATAACGTCAAACAAGTCATAGTCACAGTAAGAGTCAAGAAAAGTAAGTCACGGTCAAGTCAAATTCATGCCCCAGTAAAGGGGTGAAGGCTTTACAAGAGGCTTCTATGGAGATTTGGAAACAACACGAAAAGACACGTTTCACCTCGTTATATCACTTTCCCACACTCGAGCACGTTCACGAGCACTTCTATAAATAATAATCCTCCATTTATACACATTAATACTCAAGAAAATACGCAAGTTTAGGAAAATAATACAACGAGCCCGACATATTATTTTATTTACGTTGGCGCCAAAATGTTGGTTTCCGAAGGGACCAGGTCACACAAATGTGACCAGGTGCGACAAGGACGGGGGCAGATCCAAAAATCATGAAATTCGTGTGACGTAATTTATAGATGGCCCCTAACCAGGGAATAATCAATTCCAGGGGAGGTGCATCAGGGATCGCAGAACTCCGTGAAGATAATGCAATAAAGATGTTAGAAATTGAGAAGTTGAGAAAAAACAATAAAACACTAGAGCAAGAATTAAAAACTTTGCAGAGGTAAGAACAGGTCTCTTCTGGTGAAGTTGTACATAGGGTTGCGCATATAGACTGTATTAAGCCGAAAGGAAGTCATTGTACTCATCATTATGAACAACTTTTTCTATGAGGGCATCCCTGAAATCGAAAAAATATATCAGCTGTTCCGTAGAAAACGGTCATTGACATTCAACAAAATGTATGGGACAGCATTTTTTTTTTTGCGGTTTTATGATTGGTCCCACAGAAAAGAGAAGTAAACAGAACGGAAATGAGAAGGAAAATCTGTCGCCAGGCATTATAACAGAACCTTGAGTGAACATTCTTATTTATGTCAACGCGTCGAACTCCGCATCCAAAGAAGTTAGACCTTCCTTTTTTGGGTTAGGTCTCAAAGTTCTTTGTCCGCATCACAGTTGCTAACTGATGTCGAATGACTGACGTTTCGATTCTATGGGTGCACCGTGCAACTGGCTACAACAAATTTCTTACAAAAACGCCAACAGCGGTTCTAACAAAAAAAAACTTTTCTGTGATTGGTCCCATGGTAAAAAGTGTCATAATTATGACTACAATGACGTCCTTTCGGCTTAGTACAGTCTATATGCATAACCCTGTATTAGCCTCAGAAGCTCTTTAATCCAGGCTGGGAGCGCCCATCTTCCACCACACTACACCTTTATTTAACATCAGGTTAAACTAGTCCCAGCATATATTTGCTCTGACAACTGCAACAACATTGTAAAAAGCTAAATGAAAACCACGAATTTGATGATTTTATTCCTCCTTTTCCATCGCTGGTTCTACTTTCACTTTAAAAAATAACAAAAAAAAAAAACATGCTTGTATTGAGATATAAATAAATGAATGGAAAAAGTATAGTTGGGGTCAAACGCATAGCCTGTCATCTATAAAATACATACCGGCCAGGTGAGAGTCGGACAAGCGCACCGGGTTCTGCACCCAAAAAATACTTTTCTTTCATTGTGTTCCGGAACTTAGCACATGCCCTACTCGCACTTGACCATTGTTTATTATAATATGTTGTTTTACTTTAGAGTGTGTACTATAATCATTTCAATTTTAATGCTTGTAAATATTACAGTTTTTTCACTAGTGAGTAGAGCAAAGATAAAAATACTTCTTTTTTTTTTACCCAAAATCTATTCAGCATTTAAAAAATAGATTTATACTTATTTTCTTTAACAGCGAAGCCGCGACAGCGGTCGCCGACCTGGGCCAAGCGAACGAGCAGCTCTTGGAAATGAACAATCTGAGAGAGCACAATGAAAACATGCAGCAGATGATACAGACTTTGCAGAGGTAAGATCTACACTACTCTACGCTAATAGTCTATCTTCTACTTAATAAAAATATATTAATAAACATAAACTCATTTTATTTAATATTTATTTTTTATTTATTTAGTTTCTAACAAGTTATGTGTTGGTGTGGTGTCTCACGTCACTTTTGGGCCTCACGTTACGCCTAAGTGGTACGCGAATTTTGACGTTTATAAGTCACTTATAAAGATATATATATATCAGCAATTATAATTATATTATATAAATATATCAGCAAGCTAACAAAATTTGTTACTGGAATAAAATTTCATCGAGATCCATTCAGCATTTCAAAAATAGAGTTAATATGTACTTCTATAACAGCGAAGCCGCGACAGCGGTCGCCGACCTGGGCCAGGCGAACGAGCAGCTCTTGGAAATGAACAAACTGAGAGAGCACAATGAACAAATGCAGCAGATGGTACAGACTTTCCAAAGGTAAGGTTTACACTACTGTTTCATATGTATATTCTTAGTATATTTCGAGTATAGCATTTGTATGGCGCGCGCAAGGCTTGACGTCATAACTTGCCATAGTGCGCTCTCTGTCTAGCATGAAATCAAAACTAAATTACTTATTAACTAATTTGTTATTGAACTAAATTGATTTTGTTTTCGTTGATGAACTCTATTTATGATCAGCTTTTTTTATGAGGCAATATAAAATAATAAACTTACCGACATAGCCCACGGGATTAGAAATTCGAAGTGGTAGTGGGCAGGGCACATAGCACGCAGAACAGATGACCGATGGGGCCAAAAAGTTCTTGAATGGAGACCACGGACCGGTAAGCGCAGCGTAGGACGTCCACTCACTAGATGCACAGACAACCTAAAAGAGACCGCAGGGAAACGCTGGATGCAGGCCGCTTCCAACTGGCCCTTTTGGAAATCGATGGGGGAAGCCATAGGACGTCCACTGCTGGACATGGACGTCCTATGGCTGTAATGATGATGATATTAGTGTGAAGTGTTATCTGATTTTTTACGAGTGATTTTGGGATGTCAAAAGTCACTTCCGGGAGGACCATAGTAGGAAGCTGATTTCGACGTTCATAGGTGACATGATTATAACACTTTTTGGCATACACGGCAAGCTCAAAATATTTCCAAATATATCTGGTATAAAAATTTCATTGAAATCCAATCAGTATTTAAAAAATAAAGTTATAACTTCGATTACAGCGAAACTGCGACAGCGAACATCAGCCTAGGCCAAGCAAACGAGCAGCTCTTGGAAATGAACAAACTGAGAGAGCACAATGAACAAACGCAGCAGATAATACAGGATTTGCAGAGGTAAGGTTTACTTTAGATAGCCCGTTGATCTAGTTGGTAGTGAACCTGCCTTCTACGCTCGAGGGCTCGGGTTCGATTCCCACCTAGGATAGGACAAACATTTATGTGATGAACATTTCTGTTTGTTCTATTTCTGGGTGTTAATTTATTTAAGTATGTATTTAAAAATGTATGTATGTATATCAGTCTATCATAACGTATATCAGTTATATTACAAGCTTTGCTTAGTTTGGGGTCAGGTGACATAGTGTGTGCAAAAATGTCCCAAATAATTTAAAAAACTACTGCTTCTACACTAATATCTCGAATAATACTCAAACTTCTACTTTATAAAAATCTTAAATTCATTTGTTCGCATACCCTTCCTTCAAAAACCCTTAGTGCTAACCAAAGAAGGTAGACTAATTTTAATTTTCACTATATGGATAGCTTGTTAGTATCTTTTTAGTTAGGTACAAGTTTTCTTACCGCGTTATTTATTGTTGCTTTTTTGGGTTCCGTACCTCAAAAGGAAAAAACGGAACCCTTATAGGATCACTTCGTTGTCCGTCTGTCTGTACGTCTGTCAAGACCCTTTTTCTCAAGAACGCGTAAAGATATCAAGTTGAAATTTATATTAAATATCAGGGTCTACGGTTTCTTTCGGCTGTAAAAAAAAGTCAACGCAATCAAAAGATATGAACGTTTATGTCGCATATTTTCACAGGGAAATCAAAACCTTAGGGTACTTCCCGTTGACCTAGAATCATGAAATTTGGCAAAAGGCAAGGTCTCATAGCACATATATAGGAATAAATCTGAAAGTTACAAATTTGAAGTTGATATAACTATTTATGATATATGATTAAAAAATAATTATTTTGCTATTACAAACTTACATTTTGTAGTTGGAATGTATCGAAGAACCTTATAGTCAACTACAAAGTTAAGTTTGTCTTTCAATATTTTAACTTTATTTTTTTTTAGGACTCGCGCTCTGAGGTTTCTATCCAACGGAATACTCAGAGCACGAGTCCTACTCGTACTTGTCCGGTTTTTTTAGGCTGAGTTTTATCACAAATAAAAAAAAAAATACAGATTTTTTGCATTCCGGTTGTAATTTTTAAACTTTCGCGATTTTTTGGGACTTATCATGCAGGGTTATGCTCAAAGGGTGAACTTAGCCGAAAGGGGTCAATAGTACCCATCGTTATGAACAACTTTTACTTTGGGATCAAACATGAAATAGACAAAAAAAATTTGCTGTTCCATACATTTTGCCGAGCGGAAAAAGTTGTTCATAATGACAGGTACTTTGGACCCCCTTTCGTTTTAGTACACCCTTTCCGCGTAACCCAGTACCTATTTAAAGAAACTATTACAGTGGAAAAATAGAGGATGAATTGCGTTTATTGAACTTTCCGTGTAAAAAATTTTTTTTTTTTTTTTTTATTCTTTAATTATTATGCTTTCTGTTTTGCCTGCGCCACAGCCAAGTGATCACCATCCGCGAAGACAAAATCTTAAAAGAAACCGAAATAAAAGAGCTGAAAACCCAGAACGGGGCTTTAACAAAAGAAAATGAGGAGATAAAAAGGTAAGGAACCTTTATGACCTTTTCCTTAGGTATTAAGTACTAATTTAAAAAAAACCTTGATAAAGTGGGGGGGTCAAAATTTTTACTGTATCATTGGATAGGTCTTTCAAAATGATAATGAGGTTTGTACATCATTATTTGTTCAGGTGTACCGTTAGTGAAAAAAGATCCACCCGGTTCTATAGGACGTCCACTGCTGGACATAGGCCTTTTAAATTGGTTAGTTGTAAGGCAACCGATCCGACTACAACGCCGCGCGATGCCAGTGCTACGATGCCATAGCGGACAAGCGACGTTAAACACTATGTAAGCAACATAACGTCTAAATTGGCATTGTGAACTATATAATTGATGTCTAGGACGTACTACGACGCTCTGATGTTTTTTGACTGTTTTCGCTTAGTGATCGTGACTCTTCGGGTATTGTAACTAGTTTTTTTTATTTTTTTTATTTTTTAATCATGAGGTCATCTTTTGACTATAAGCATATGAGGTGAAAGGCTTTTTAACATGGAGGATGCTGCTCCCAGTGGAGCCAGCCCTTTCTTTTGTACAGTCTGTTTGTTTGACTATGGTGGAATATGTCCCGCCTCTTTTTGAGCCGGCATATGGTTCCAGGGATAGTGTGTTGACCCGCAAGCTGATTCGGGTGTTTTTCTAGTCTCAGTTTGTAATTGGCTCCATGAATAATTATTTCTTTGTCTACCATAGCCATGTCACAGAAGACATAATAGACACAGAAGGTTCACTCCGCGAAGAAATTTTAATAAATAAGAACTCTATCTACGTGGCAATAAAGTAGCAATTCAACTCGTACAGCGCTGGATACCGCTCGCTATATTCACCTAGAAGGCCGCTCTCTTTCTATCACGTAGCTCTATCTCTCCTGACGCGGCACGTGTAACGTTAGGGTTGTCTTCTTGATATTTACAGAGAATCATCATCATCATCAGCCAGTAAACGTCCACTGCTGAACACATGCCTCCCTCTTCGAGAGGGGTGTTACACAGAATACTTATAAGCATTTACTAACCAGCTATGTATCCTATGTAGTACCTACCTATTACTTATATTCTACCTTAATTAGAACGACATTTAATCTGCACAAAAAAACTAACGCTTATTCTGAACTTGGTCCAATAACAATCATGCAAAAGTATAAGTTTAAGAAGCCTATTACAAGATCATCATCCCGATGCATATTTAGGTAAAAACTACATGAAACATGGATACCTCATTTGGGAGCCCTAATTTGCTGATATTGTTGAAAATAATTGGCGCGACGTGGCTAGCGTAGCGTGCGAGCCGAGCTGATTGCCCTGCTATGACCCTCTCGGGAAGGGACACCGGCCGAACCTACCTAAAGTCCGGAGTGCGCCATGCCTGGCCATATTGAGATATTCATGGATGTTTTTTAATTAAAGTATATTTTATGTTCCAGAGATCTATCTACATTGAAAAAAGATTATGAAAGTCTCGATTCGACTCTCTCAGACTTAATGATTAGTGGGGTGCAAGGTGATATAGAGAACGTCAACTTTTATGAGCAGATCAACACACTGCAGCTATCTAATGATAGATTGGTGCAATACAACGAAGAGCTGCAGAAGGAAAATCATTATCGATGGTATGTGAAAATACATTATCAATAAAAAAAAAACATTAGGTTTCTGTACCCAAAGGATTAAATCAGGACCCTATTACTGAGCCTGCGCTGTCCGTCCGTCCTACCTTTTAGTGTTGATAGCCCGGTCGTCCAGTTGGTAGTGAACTTAACTTCTGCGCTTGAGGGTGTGGGTTCGATTCTATGGCAAATATTTATGTGATGACATTTGTGTTTTTCTAAATCACTATAATAAGTATGTATTTAAAACGATATATATTATGTATGTATATCAGTCTCAGGCAGCCATATCACAAGCTTTGCTTAGTTTGGGGTCAGATGGCCGTGTGTGCAAAAATGTCCCGAATATTTATTTTAACGACTGTATATTTCGAACAGTAATGAAATTTTCATAGAATATGTAATGTTACGGCAGATTAACTAAGAAATACTTATAAAGTCAAAAAGTAAAAACGAAAGGGAAGTCCCCATACAACAAACGTATTTTTATACGTGTTTTTGTATTAGCTCTAATGGAAAAACGGTAATACGTACAAGCGTAAAATTTGGTACGATTATAGTAGTACACACTCTAAAATTTAACAACAAATAATGGCCAAATGCGAGTCGGTGACAAGTTTCTATTCATCACCAAGTTATAACTGGTAATTTCGTTATTGAATTTTGTGCTGGTACGGAACCCTCAGTGCACGAGCCCGACTTGCACTTGGCTGGTTTATTGTTTTGATTATTATTTCTT
This sequence comes from Agriopis aurantiaria, assembly GCA_914767915.1. NCBI lineage: Eukaryota > Metazoa > Arthropoda > Insecta > Lepidoptera > Geometridae > Agriopis > Agriopis aurantiaria. Next base: position 12,056,199 of record OU612001.1, on the reverse strand, counting down.
AGTGAATCCACCGTAACATTTCTTATTCTGCGAAAATTTCAACTGGCTGTCTGTAACGGTTCAAAAGAGACAGCCGTTAATTTTTTTTGGACAGACATGAGTTAGAGAATTAATAGCGGTGTTCTTAATTTTGAAAAGAAAAAAAAACCTATTCCTGTAGTACTTATGTTAATTATTTTTTTCTTTCAGGGAATTATTAATGAACACCAATGCCTGCAACGCTTTTCCTGGAACAAGCAAGGGTGCTTCGGCACATTAAAATTCATCAAAAACATCAGTTCATTTCAACGTCAGAGCCCGACCAGCCTTGTGTAAGTATGCTGGCGACGGTGGTCTTGTGTCGTCTCGCTCGCTCTAATTCACCCGCACCATGCGCGTACGCAGGATGCCACGCGATCAACATTGTCATTTGTCACTTTCACAGCAAGATGGCTTAGACGGGAATCATCCTAAAAGAAATATAATCATATATATTTTTTTAATGTTAGTTTAAGTTTCATTTGTATTTTCGGTGTGTAATAAAGTTGTATTGTATTGTATTAATACAGGGCCATTCAAATATTAAGTAAGCAGAATTCGATTTTTTTTATCAGGTTGTAGTCTAGAAATAAATAGATTAAAAGAGATTTAATGTCCATTTAAAATTATATCAGAAAAAGTTAATAAATAAATATTGCTGACATAATCACCCTCCAGACACCCCATGCACCCATGCCATAAAAAATAAGCAAATCATAGACCAACCCCCTACCTCTACCCCTTCTGGTGCTTATATAATACTTGAATGGTCTCATCATAATTTGTTTGTTTGTTTTTAAAGTTCGTTGCAACGACTCGACGTGATATTTTGCATAGAGATAGAGGGCGGGAGTGACATAGGATACTTTTTATACTGGAATGGTTTTGTTCCTTAGGATGTCCACGAGGGACGCAGCAGCAAAAAATTTAAAAAAAAACTTTCGGGTGCCATGTTGCCTTAGTACTTATCTTTAAGTTAGTTTAGTATAGAAATGGTAAAGTGCTAACAACATAAGGTTTCGTCAAAAAGAACGCGTACCTGGGACGGCGACAACGCGTATCAGTTGCGTTTAAAAAAAACATACGTGGTAAACAGCCACATGGGCTGCCTGGGGGTCTAGACAAGAGCCACACACTGTTAGCGTACACGCCTGCGGAAAGACGAAATTGTATGAAAATGACATTAGCTGCAGATAATTTATCTCATGCTAATGTCATTGTCAATTTCATTTTCATACAATTTCATCTTTCCGCAGGCGTGAACGCTAACAGTGTGTGGCTCTTGTCTAGACCCCCTGCTCAGATCAAATAGCCAGATGCCAGAGCTACGGCGTACTCCTAAAGTGAATCCAAAATCGCTTTCACAACTACGTGAATTCCCAGTAAATACACGACTCACGCAAACATCAAATCTGGGACTAAGTCCCCTTGTAGAGATAATTATGTTTTTTATATATATATTTTTGATAGCTTCCTTACAAGCAGGCATGCAAAAAGGCGTGCAGCAAGCACGTGTTGGTGATAATCGGGGCCCTAAAAATTTCGATAATCTGACTGTATTGACTGATGCGCGTTAGAGCATATAACTTGGCAAAAAAGTCGAGAAATGCATTTATTATCTATCGGATTTCAAAAGGAAATCTCAAAATATTAGTAATGCATATTTTATGTTATGAACGCTGTTTAAAAGTGTCATACAAGCTGTTATGGCGGCATTTATGTGCGATAATGGCGTTCACATTATTTAGTTATAGGTTTCTTATTTGCGTCTACCTAATAGGATTGTGCACATAAAAATTATAACGAACCATATTTTAATGACGTTAAATATCAATATAGTATACAGAAATACCAGGGGGGTTAGACAAGACTCACTTTCTGTTAGCGTTAACGCCTGCGCTAAGATGAAATTGTATGAAAATTAACTTCATATAATTTCATCTTTCTGCTGACGTTAACGCTAGCAGAAAGTGGGTCTTGTCTAACCCCCCTGGGCCTTACGCACAACTCCTTACGCGTCTCAAACTAATGTTAAAACCGCGCAGTTCGGAATAACACACCAACGTGAACCTTAACGCGCTCAGATACGGTATGCGGTCGCGCAACATTTTTTCATCACCTAAACTGGACGCCTAGCTGTTAAAACAGCTAAGACCCCTGGGGCCTTACGGCTACCTGTTTTAATCGATTCTGAGATGATGAGAAAAGTTGCGCGACTGCAAACCGTATCTCTGTGCGTTCGCGTAGTTTTCGGAACTGTGCTGTTTCAGCGCTAATTCGAGCACGCGTTAGGAGTCAGCAGTGAGGCTCCTATAGGTATATTATTATAGCATGTTTGGACCAATTTTATGTGCACATTCCAGCGCACAGAAAATCGTATAACGTATAACATTCTTTGTCAATTGCTTGTGTATGTTTTTAAAATAGTTATATTAAAGTTATCATGTGTAACATGTACTGTGATGGAAAAAATCTCACAGTTTTTTTAGTAAATAATTTTAAATGCTAATAAATGTTTATATTGGGATTGTATATTTATTTTACTAGCTATGACGCGCGGTTTCTTCCGCATGGACAATCCCTGTACATTGTTTTGCCGACTATATTGCTTTTAGAACCTTTTTATTTATTTATTAATAGGCTTGGCAACACTCCTCTATTGACTTGACCGGAGTTTTGGCGCCAACGTGGAAAAAAATATGTCGGCTCGTTGGATTATTTTCCTAAACTTGTGTATTTTCGAGTGTTAATGTGTACTAAATGGTGAATTATTATTCATTAAGTGCTCGTAAACGTGCAGAGTGTACGTCGAGTGTAGACAAGTAATATAACGAGGTGAAACATGTCTTTTCGTGTTGTTTCCAAAACTCCATAGGAGCCTTTTGTAAAGTCTCCACCACTTTACAGGGGCATGAGTTTGACTTGACCGTGACTTAGCTTGACTGACTGTGACTTGTTTGACGCTATTAAGACTATGTAAACTGTTTTAATATTACGACTAAAGGACATTGAATCCACGGTCACGAAAATTTTACCAAAAAAAAATGACGACCGGGAAGTTTTGGCGCCAACGTGGAAAAAAACATGTCGGCTCGTTGAATTATTTTCCTAAACTTGTGTATTTTCGAGTGTTAATGTGTACTAAATGGAGAATTTTTATTCATTAAGTGCTCTTACCGTGCTCGAGTGTTTGGAAAGTGATATAACGAGGTGAAACGTGTCTTTTCGTGGAGTTTCCAAAACTCCTTAGAATCCTCTTGTAAAGCCTCAACCACTTTACAGGGGCCTGAGTTGGACTTGACCGTGTGTACAGGCGCACCCAGCCAAACTCGTGTGGGTCAGCAGACGCCTGACAAGAATATCGGAGCACCCGAGGAAGTAGCCAGTGTTCGCCGTAATCACGTCGTACCCATCGACCAAAATGAAATGAATGGACAGGCCCAGTAGAAGCGCATTTTTGAAGATAACAAAATGAGCGCCGGCTTTCATTTCGTTTCAGTCGGTCTCTAGCCGTAGGAAGTGCAACACGTGTCTATTGTTACGTGATAACGAAACATCTGACAAAATTATGCATTCATATTATGCTTTCCCGAAGTGTAAATACACATATAAAACCGGGATAATTTTTTTTTGTAACAAATATACCGTAATTTTTTATAATTAGGTGTTGCTGTTGAAGTATAATTAAAACCGTCGGACATATTATTTCCGACGCTTTTGACTCGTTTTTACTGAGCAATTTCAATGGTTAGGGCCCGTCCATTCATTTTATTTTAGTCGAAGGTCGTACCCATCTTCTTGGAGCCTGTCTTTTCGGAGGTGTTTAAGTCAAATCCAAGATCTAAGTAATGACTGCTTATTGAATAAAATAATTCATATTGAATACTATAATAAGTAAACTTACTGTACACATTTACAATCGTTTAGATGTCTGCAGTCGGTCTAGGCTGCTGAATCAGCACTAGGTTAAATTCCATCGCTCTGTACCGATGACCCACAAGGTTGTTGCCACTGCTTGCATAAGTGAGTCGTTGCTGATCGTGCATAACTGGGTGTAAACACATGTCATGTTCGTTCTATCAATCACATTAAAGCCAATTGTTGATTTTTGCTTAAAATCAGGAATTGTTCTGGGGCCTTACGGCCAACGGCTAACTCGATATCAAACTAACATTAAATCCGCTCAGTTGGAAAATCACAAGACCGCAAACCGTATCTGCGCACGTTCACGTTCGCGTGATTTTCCAACTGAGCGGATTTAACGTTAGTTTGATACCGAGTTAGCCGAGAAGTTTACGGTCCATCCTAATTCGCTATGTAAAGTTTTTTTTGTATTTTTTTTATATTTTTTTTTACCGTAGAAGAAAAAAACTAATTTCAATATTTTTGTTTTCTATTGAGTAGTTATTTTACAATATTTTTTTGAAAATTGATATTATGTGACGTCACCATATAGCACAAAATTTCGTTGCGTTGAGAAGTCTAAAAAAGCACCCCATATTGGCAGCCCTGAAAAAAACCAGACAGTCAAACCACAGAAATGAAAAAATATCCTATTCTGTGTGACGAACAGTGTGTCAAATGTATAATATTTTTATTCTTAAAAGGCACAGAAAATAAAATGCTACACCGTGACGTCATTTACAGGTCAAAGAAAGTCGAATGATTTCTTAGTTTTATGTTAAAATAAATGGCATCTTATCGTTTTAAAAGGTCAGAGTAGAAAAATAACGGTTAGTAACATAAAATCTCGAAATGGTTTTGGAATAGGGTATTTGACTACTTTTGGGAAACTATTGCACATTATTGCCTGATATAATTTAATGTATACTGCATTTATATTTTCTGGATATCAGTCGTATTTGCGATATAAATCGATGTTAAAGTTTGAATAAAAAAATATCGCGCCAAAACGCAGACCTGCGTCATAGCTCCGGTCTAGCGACTGATTGACGTCACACAAAACAAAACAACTGCAGCCAGGCAGCAAAAGTTTGATAATCACTAATTTTCGAATAGAAGTAATGGTTTATAAATGTTGTGTAGTGCCACAATGTACAAATACTTCCATAAAACACCGGAAAAACGATTCGTTTCTGTTCCAATGGACCCCAAAACTCGCAAAAAGTGGTTGGAACTAAGTAGCTCGTAGAGAACCTAAAAGTATTGGAGCTAATTCAAGTGTTTCTATGTGCGAAGATCATTTTGAGGTACATATTTGAGTCTATATATTTCTATTACAATTTGTGTTTTTATTGCATTACTATTTTATGTACTGTTACTTTCTTTTTAAACATTGTAAAGCTTGACATAACCTAACAAAATAGTGATATCCACCTACTACAACATACTTTTTGTACAACTTGATTGAATGTTTTGCTTGGAGAACAATTAAAAATTAATACTTACATTGTAGTTTTTACGTTTTGAGTTCTGCAGCGTAGAAACAATGTCGTAGATTATTATTGAAGAAATATGCAACCATAAATACATTCATTTTGGGTAAGTTACTGCTGTCTGCTTGCACAAAATGTTTCTCCAGTCTTCTCACATTTAACCTCCGGACTGTTTTTGGTGATAATTTCTGGATAAATCGCTCTCAAAATAGCTTTACAACATTAAATTCGCAGATATCAATACAAAATCTGTTTGTTTAGATTTGTGTGACGTCACTAGGGATGAAGCCAATTACAGACCGTTTTCGATCACATGATCTAATGTCGAAAATACAGTTATTTTATTCGCGTTTTTTACAAAAAATAAGCATATTTTTATAAAAAAATCAATGAAATATGCTTTTTCATTATGTCATGTTTATGGATGATGTCAATTGGCATAATATTTTCAATGCAGTCAAACACCCTATTGGCATAGGTTAATTTTTTTTAGCATACCGAATTCTTTTTAACCTATAACTTGAACACGGCAACTATGTTAATCACGCGAAGCCAAAAGCCCCAATACGGGAAGAAAAAAAAAGATCTCTAGTATGCTAATGTCAAATAAATATAATGTCAATCCACAGATCTACGCCATTTTTTTTTTTTCATTTTCAACCCTTACCTACGACCACCCCCATCATGCAAACGATCAGATTAACATACATACATTATTAAAAATACGTAGAACATTTATGCTATCAATATCTGACGCGCTCGAGTATGTCCATGCAACAGTTTTTTTTTTACAAATTTGAACATCTATAGCCGCTTCCCTCACCGACGATAAGGTATACATTATATAATTTTTTTTCTTATTATCATCTAAGCTTTGCAACCCAATAGGTCTCTACGACGCTCGAGTAAATCTCTATTTAGCATCGTGGGCTCCCCTACTATATGTTAAGAGTTGAAGTAGTTTCCAAAACTATATAGGAGCCTCTTGTAAAGTCTCCACCACTTTACTGGGGCATGAGTTTGACTTGACCGTGACTTACTTTGCTTGACTCTAACTGTGACTATGACTTGTTTGACGTTATAAGAATATGTAATCTGATTAATATTACGACTAAAGGACATTGAATCCAAGGTCATGAAAATTATACAAAAAATAATAATAAGTAGTTTATTACTTTATTTATCTGTGTTATTAATGGTTTTGGCGCCAACGTTGAAAAAAACATGTCGACTTGTGCTATTATTTTCCTAAACTTGTGTATTTTCGAGTGTTCATGTCTATTAAATGGTGAATTATTATTCATTAAGTGCTCGTAAACGTGCTCGAGTGTGGGCAAGTGATATAACGAGGTGAAAGGTGTCTTTTCGTGTTGTTTCCCAAACTCCATAGGAGCCTCTTGTAAAGTCTCACCACTTTACAGGGGCATGAGTTTGACTTGACCGTGACTTACTTAGCTTGACTATGACTTGTTTGACGCTATTAAGACTATACAAAACAGATGAACAGGCGGTATGGCCTTAAAAGCTTTAGCCTGCTCGATGGGCGAATATAAAAAAAAAAATACTTTGTTTATTTTCCTTGCCTTGATTCGGAGAGTTTTGGCGCCAACGTTGAAAAAACATGTCGGCTTGTGCTATTATTTTCCTAAACTTGTGTATTTTCGAGTGTTAATGTGTATTAAATGGTGAATTATTATTCATTAAGTGCTCGTAAACGTGCTCGTGTGTGGGCAAGTGATATAACGAGGTGAAACGTGTCTTTTCGTGTTGTTTCCAAAACTCCATAGGATCCTCTTGTAAAGTCCCCACCACTTTACAGGGGCATGAGTTTGACTTGACCGTGACTTACTTAACTTGACTCTAACTGTGACTATGCTTGTTTGACGTATTAAGACTATGCAAAACAGATGAACAGGCAGTATGGCCTTAAAAGCTTTAGCCTGCCCGATGGGCGAATAATATATTTAAAAAAAAAAAAAAATTGCCTTGATTCTCATTATAATTAAAAAGTTTGTAATTATTATTTAAGACGGGTTGCGGGTAAGGTAGGATAAGAGGAAACGAAAACTATTTTTAATACATACATCGTAAGTACACTAATCTTTATATATATATTTTTTTAATTATTGTTTTTGTACCGGTAAGTTTAACTATGATAGTGAAAATATTACAGTCTTTACTCATTAACGAATTGAATCATTTCGTTTAATGGTTCAAGGTCATAGTGCCAGCTACTGTAGTGCCTGTGCTATGTGTTATGGTAATTGAAATACTCCGCGTGCCTGAAACACAGAAGACATAATAGCACACCTGTGATCTCTCGATCATTATAAAGTTTTTGCTCATGACCCTGCCTTCCTTCGACCGAAATAAAATGAACGGACGGGCCGTAACCACTGAACTTGCTCAGTAAAAACGAGGCAAAACCGTCGGACATAATTATAACCATATACAGTTTGTTACAAAAATAGACAGCGGGTTTTTTGTTGTGTATTTACACTTCGGAAAGCACACGAATGCATAATTTTGTCAGATGTTTCGTTATCATGTAACAATAGTCTTGTGTTGAACTTCCTACGGCTAGAGACCGACTGAAACGAAGTGAGCGCCGGCGCTCATTTTGTAATCTGCAAAAATGCTCTTCTTCTGGGCCTGTCCATTCATTTTATTTTGGTCGAAGCTGCCTTCTACCTAAAGTTAATCTATATTAAACTTGGTCCAGATACTGGAAAACAGCAAAAAATTAAAGGTGACATCCAATCTGAAGAACCTTAAGCCCCATGCAGTGAAGGTCCTAAATAATTTTTTGGGTGGTGCATGATCTCAAGTTAGTGCCTTGGTACCTGTAACACCAGCGGCGTCACATACGTACTGAGCTTTAAAGACAATCAACAGTCCTTTTGAAGGACTCCATGATATAGTTAGGTACTTGGAAATGTCGCAAGTTCGCTGTTCATGCAACTTATTGTATAAAAAAAAACAAAAAAAAAAAAATTTCCCTTTCAGTAATATGCACTTTCATTGCACCATCTGTAGAGAGCAAGGGAATCTCTGGCAAGACTTGGGAAACGTATGCGTGGCAAAATGTGGTCACACATTTCACTTGAAATGTCTGATGCCGCATATCAGGTTTGTAAACATTTTCATGAATAGTATTAATTATATATCATTGTTATTTTTTTGTCTCTTCATCTTATCATGATCCCACTGCTGGCTCTCAGAAAAAAGATGGGTCTCTAATCCACCCACTGTGCTAGCCTAAAACTGCATTTTTTTTACCAACTACTAAATAAGTCATTGGTGCAGGGCTGAGGATCGAACCGGGTGTCATCAGATTGTAAAGTGCACATGCTACCGCTCGACCACCATCGCTCGAGTAATGTACTATTATTGCAGTGGTATTGCAATAAATATAATGATGTCATGTTTTGGCTATGAATATATAGGAAGATTGAGCGTAAAGTAGAAACTACTACTATGATAGTACTGTCACTACTAGAGATAGTACTGACAGCAATATATGAAAGGGTTGTTGCTATACAGAATAACTACTCTTAGTTTATGTTTATTTTTGAATAATGAAATGGGCTAGCTTGTCATCATTTCAGCCGTAGGACGTCCACTGCTGGACATAGGCCTCCCCCATAGATCTACGAAAGGGCCGGTTGGAAGCGGCCTGCATCCAGTGTTTCCCTGCGGTCTCTTTTAGGTTGTCTGTCCATCTTGTGGGTGGACGTCCTACACTGCGCTTACCGGTCCGTGGTCTCCATTCCAGAACCTTACGGCCCCATCAGCCATCTGTTCTGCATGATATGTGCCCTGCCCACTGCCATTTCAACTTGCTAATCCGGTAGACTATGTTGGTGACTTTCGTTCGTCTACGGATCTCCTCATTTCAAATTCGATCTCGTAGAGAAACCCCGAGCATAGCCCTCTCCATATCTCGTTGTGCGACTTTGAGCTTGCTTATGAGGCCCATAGTGAGAGACCACTAGCTTATTAGCTTGTGGTCAAATGACCACAACTCACCTGATGGTAAATGACGATGCGATCTAAGATGGTGCACGCTTGCCCATTATGCAAGTTGCGATACTATGCTTGTAGTATTTTATGGCTCTGTTTATTTTGAAAAGTCTTGTTTTAATAGTAGGTACCTATTAGGCTTTCAACAGGTTTTTAACTGACTGTACTTTGCACGATTGGTCGAGTTGGCCCCTAGGAAAGAGGTAAAATAAAATAGGGTCAACTCGGCTGCGCTGGCGAGTTAATTACCGCCGAGTTGACCCCCTAACACAGCAAAATATAATATTTAAAATTTCAAGACAAAAATATTCCATGAGAACAAAATCTTGAAGTGAAACACTATAATTGGTTAAAGATAGGTTTATGCTGCATCCATACTAAATTTCACTAAAATCCGCTCACCTGTGGCGGAGTTGAGTGCACATAGACACTTACATATATACTCAGATGTACATGTATAATGTTAGTGTAAAATTTCAAGCTCTACATCTTTCTATCCCTGGTCGAAAATTGAGAGGCAGACCCAAGACAATGTGGAAGGACGTTGTGCCACAGAACATGAGAGAGTGTAAGGTTTCCGAAGACTATGTCGAGAATAGAGCGAAGTGGAGGAGAAAAGTAAGGAAGGCTGACCCCACCACCATGTGGGACTCATAGTCAGGAAGAGAGAGAAAGTCAAATACAAAATTTCTACTGCAAAATTATGACCACCACACGCATTCACTTTCGCTCTTGACTCAGCAGCCAATAGTGAAAGAAGGAAATGATAAAAAAAATCGTCAATAACTTACGTCTCATTTGTATTTAACTTAATTTTCAGTTCGCAGTCAAAATCAACGATCAATTGTCCAGCGTCAAGATCAGATCGTTGGTCAAAATGTGATAAGAAGATACAGCTAGCTACTATTATCCAAATAGATCCTATTATTATAGAAACACAGAAGAATAATACGTAAGTTAAAGTTTAAAGTGTTCAGCCCTTGGGCGTAGGCATGTTGGGACACGGTGGGATGCTTGCCCCACCCTAGCTGGCCTGGCCCTGGCATAACCTCTGGGGTGACCGGTTTCTTTCTTTTTTCAAATTAGCATACTTCACACTCATAGTATGGTTTTATTTTTGCATGATTTAAGCATGATTTGATAGCCCGTTGGTCCAGTTGGTAGTGAGATAGCCCGTTGGTCCAGTTGGTAGTGAACCTATCTTCTGAGCCTGAGGGCGTGGGTTCGATTCCCACGTAGGACAAACATTTGTGTGATGAACATTTGTGTTTGTTCTATATCTGGTTGTTAATATCTATTTAAGTATGTATTTAAAACTATATATGTATGTATATCAGTCTCTGGCAGCCATATCACAAGCTTTGCTTAGTTTGGGGTTAGATGACCGTGTGTGCAAAAATGTCCCAAATATTTATTATTTATTTATTTATTTATGATTGTGTAAAAAAAGCATCCATTTAGGAATTTCAAAAAAACAGTCTTTAATGATTATAACAATAATTACCCCAAACCCGAGTCCATACCTCGCAGGTCTGCGAAAGAAAAGAGCGGAAAACTGGACAGTGTGGGATTTCCAGTTTTGCAAGATGTAAGAGCTTTGTGACGGTGTCCTATCAATGAAAAAATAAACATACAATACAATTCTTTATTAATAACTCCATAGTTACATACATTGAAAGCTCAGAAAAAAAATGGAAGTGTTCTACAGTTTCCCTTTTGGCACTTAACCCCCCCCCCCTTAGTCCCTCCCTTGCAGTTGTGTGGTGCTCATTATTGAAGTGTGCATTTGTAGAACTTATACTACATGCAATACGTATTTACCTCGCCCCCTTCAGTTTTTGGCAGACTTTTTGGTAATTGCTCGAGTTTAAGGCAAAGCCAAGCTATATAATGATCTAAGATTAACTGCCGTCTGCCACAACCTTTTTTCCATAGTCTAGAAAAAATTGAGTAAATATGTATAAATGGGAGTTTTATATTTCAGAAATAATATTAATTGCAACTTCTGCGAGAAACGTGTGACGGATCCGAAAAATATAGGGATCACAAAATGTGGTCACATTTACCACTATGATGAGTGCCTGACAAATTTAGTAAGGTTTGTAAAAACTTGCTTTCATATATCTATCAATTTTTAGAGTTCCGTACCTCAAAAGGAAAAAAAAAACCCTTATTGTCACTTCGTTGTCTGTCTGTCAAGACTCAAGGAAATCAGGTACTTCCTGTTGATCTAAATTAATTAAATTTAGCAAGAAGCAAGGTCTCACAAAACATATAAAGGAAAAATCCGAATGTAATACAAACGTGTTAAAAATAATTTCAGGCTGAAGTCGAACCCGTGTATGGCGCCCTTGTGCCAAATGAAAACAACGCAAGGAACCATTGCAAAAATACACCTTGTCCTGGGTGCGAGTGACGTCACACAGTCCAGCTCGGCTTCAACCGTGCGCGACGAAACTCCGTGTCCACAGAAGAATGAGTGAGTTAAAAATTAGTGCACCACACTTATGAATGGGTATTCTTTTTGTAGCGATTTCAGATCAGACAAAAAAAAGGTGATCCAGTTCAATTATCATTTGTGTTCAAATGTTTCATAATTTTTTTTCTCTATATTTAGGCCAGATGCTTTCGCACCTGCCACGCTACCTTACCATATCTCCCTTGTTTGTCTGATCTGAGGTAGCGATAATAGCTGCACGCTGCAGGCGTGGGTTGAAACTTCACAGTCCAGTAGGATAGACAACGTGACACGTCAATTTGTATGATAAAATATGATAACTCATCGTGCCACATTTTTTTGTACCTACTATCACGTCACAAGAGCAAATAATTTTACACATAAAGAAAAATTAAAAATAAGCTAAATAAAAGCTTTTGGATTCAGTGGTAGTTTAACTCGCGACACGTCAATTTGTATAATAACTCAGCGAGACACATTTTTTGTACCTACTATCACGTCACAAGAGCAATTCAGTGGCAGTTTAACTCGCAACACGTCAATTTGTATAATAACTCAGCGTGACACATTTTTTGTACCTACTAACACGTCACAAGAGCAATTCAGTGGTAGTTTGACTCGCGAACGTCAATTTGTATAATAACTCAGCGTGACACATTTTTTGTACCTACTATCACGTCACAAGAGCAATTCAGTGGTAGTTTCACCACTTCAATTTGTATAATAACTCAGCGTGACACATTTTTTGCACCTACTATCACGTCACAAGAGCAATTCAGTGGTAGTTTCACCACTTCAATTTGTATAATAACTCAGCGTGACAAATTTTTTGCACCTACTATCACGTCACAAGAGCAATTCAGTGGCAGTTTAACTCGTGACACGTCAATTTGTATAATAACTCAGCGTGACACATTTTTTGCACCTACTATCACGTCACAAGAGCAATTCAGTGGCAGTTTAACTCGTGACACGTCAATTTGTATAATAACTCAGCGTGACACATTTTTTGTACCAGCTGTGACGTCACAAGATTAGTTATTATTTATGATCTAACTGAATAGTGTACACTGTACACTCTCTGGCTCTTAAACTATACCCATGCAAAAAATCAGGTCGATCCATTGTTCCGTTGCAGCGTGAAAGAGGAACAAACATCCATAAATACAAACTTTCGCGTTTATAATATTAGTAGTATTACTCCTAAAGGGTCTCATCATTATGAACAACTTTTACTATGGGACCAACCCTAAAATCGCAAAAAAGTAGCTTTTCCATACATTTTGACGAGTTTTAATGACGGTTTTCGATTGAACAGCTGTTTTTAGGGTTCCGTACCTCAAAAGGAAAAAACGGAACCCTTATAGGATCACTTCGTTGTCCGTCTGTCTGTCTGTCCGTCTGTCAAGACCCTTTTTCTCAAGAACGCGTAAAGGTAGCAAGTTGAAATTTATACTAAATACTTGAGTCTACGGTTTCTTTCGGCTGTAAAAAAATAAAAGTTGTAAGTCAACGCAATCAAAAGATATGAACGTTTATGTCGCATATTTTGCGATTTCACAGGGGAACCAAAACCTATAGGGTACTTCCCGTTGACCTAGAATCATGAAATTTGGCAAAAAGCAAGGTCTTATAGCACATATATAGGAATAAATCCGAAAGTTATAAATATGAAGGTATATCATTTAAAAATGATTATTTTGCTATTACAAACTTACATTTTGTAGTTGGAATGTATGGAAGAACCTTATTGTCAACTACAAACTTAAGTTTGTCTTTCAATATTTTAACTTCAGTTAGTTTTTTTTTTGGTCTCGCGCTCTTTAGGTTCCTTTATGTCGTATATTTTGCGATTTCACAGGGGAATCAAAACCTATAGGGTACTTCCCGTTGACCTAGAATCATGAAATTTGGCAAGAGGCAAGGTCTCTTGCCAAATTTCAAGAAGGTATTTAAAAATAATTATTTTGCTATTACAAACTTACATTTTGTAGTTGGGATGTATGGAAGAACCTTATTGTCAACTACAAACTTCAAAGTTGTCTTCCCAGAGACTGTGGGATCGGCCGATCTGCGAACTAGCATGGAAATCACTACTAGATACGTGTCCTAGTATTGCAGATCGCGCTCGTATTCTTGCTGTCTCTGTTTGGGAATCGGGACTTTGGTTGCAAGCCATGCCCTCTTTTAACACAGGTAGCCTTTTAGATCCAACCGCATTTCGTCTAGCTGTCAGCTTACGCTTGGGTGCAAGGTGCTGTGAGGCCCATCGCTGTCAGTGTGGTACTGCTGTTGACCAGCTCGGTCACCATGGTCTCTCTTGCTCGAGAAGCGCTGGTCGTATTGGCCAACACGCTAGCCTGAACGATATCATACGCAGGGCACTTTCCACCGCCAATGTCGCAGCTGTGCTCGAACCAAGTGGTCTTGCGCGTGACGATGAAAAGAGACCTGACGGTATGACACTTGTGCCCTGGAGGTTGGGGCGGCCCCTTGTATGGGACGCAACTTGTGTCGATACTTTGGCGCCGTCACATCTTCCTGAGACACAAGGTAGGGCTGGCGCGGCTGCCAATTCGGCAGAGCAGCACAAGCGTCGCAAATATGCTAACCTCGGCAGTGGTTACATATTTGAGGCGTTTGGGGTCGAGACATTGGGCCCTTGGGGACCGGGAGCTCACCTCATTTTCAAAAATCTTTCAGAGCGCCTGGTTAATGCGACGCGTGACCAAAATGCTGGCGTGTTTCTGGCTCAACGCATTAGCATTGCCATTCAACGTGGTAATGCCGCCAGCATGTTGGGTACGCTGCCAACTGGTTGTGGGCTTGAGCATTTGGATTGTCTTTAGACCTTCAACGGTCTATGGGCAGTCTAACTGTATTTGTAGTGTTAGTTTTAGCTTGTATTTTGTTTAGTTATTAAAGGCACTTGCCCAGTAAAAAAAAACTACAAACTTAAGTTTGTCTTTCAATATTTTAACTTCAGTTAGTTTTTTTTTTGGTCTCGCGCTCTGATGGTTCCGTCTAACGGAACCCTCAGAGCACGAGTCCTACTCGTACTTGTCCGGTTTTTTTTTTTTTAATTTCAGGGTGGGTCCCAATGTAGTAAAAGTTGTTCATAATGATGGATATTATGGATCCTTGTCGGTTTAGAACAACCTCTCCGCATAACCGTGTATAAACAAAATATCACATACAAAGTGTCAGTCAATAACATACAAAGAATAATTTCAGACAAAAGCCGGACGTCTCTCCTGTGCTCTCATGTAAAAAGGAGAGAAAGCCAATTATTATTCCTATACCAGTCAACTCTGGCGTAAACCATGGTATACCTCATGATGTAAAGGAGGAGTCTGCCCAAACTCCAGTGGTGAATCCAGTGCCTCCATTGTCACAGGAAAATAAGGACTTTGAGTAAGTTAAGGCATCAAAAGGCGCTAAGAACCCCCTTTAAAGCCTGTTGCAAACCATGCGTAGTAACTTGCGCAAGTATTACTCGCGCTAGTAATACTTGCATTACGCACATGGCAATTATGGTACCACCCCTCTGTAAGAGGGAAGTCTTTGTTTAGCAGTGGTCATTTAATGGCCGATGATGATGTGATGATGTACTACGTATTCGTCTGCAATGAGCATGTACACTTTTTGCTTGGTGCAAGTGGCAGTGGAAGTGCTTAGTGGCACTAGCGCTGGTCCTTGCGCAAGTGAAGCTTCTTTCCCCCGCGTTACACCTTCCGCACTCCTTCCGCCTCGCGCAACGACCACTGCGCATCGTACGCGCACGCGAGTGGCTATTTACGTTTCAACGCCGGCGCGAGTACTTGCGCAAGCTAATGGTCTGCAACGGGCTTACGAAAGCGACCGTAGCTTAGTAAATTGACCGCTCGGGGCGTATCTCAGCGTGACACATTTTTTGCACCTACTATCACGTCACAAGAGCAATTCAGTGGCAGTTTAACTTGTGACACGTCAATTTGTATAATAACTCAGCGTGACACATTTTTTGTACCTGCTATGACGTCACAAGATTAGTTATTATTTATGATCTAACTGAATAGTGTATTTGATTGTTTTTACGAAACCATGTCAAATTGTCTATAATACGAGTATTATAACAAAGCAATCATAATTTTCAGTATTTGTATTATAAGTGGACAGTCAAAATTAAAATTATAAGACTTGCTGCGCCCCGCGGTTTCACCCGCGTAGTGATGAAAAATTGTGATGATGATGATGATGAAAAGTAGCCTATGTCACTCTCTGGCTCTTAAACTATACCCATGCAAAAAATCAGGTCGTTCCGTTGTTCCGTTGCAGCGTGAAAGAAGAACAAACATCCATAAATACAAACTTTTGCGTTTATAATATTAGTAGGATTACTCCTAAAGGGTCTCATCATTATGAACAACTTTTACTATGGGACCAACCCTAAAATCGCTAAAAAGTAGCTTTTCCATACATTTTGACGAGTTTTAATGACGGTTTTCGATTGAACAGCTGTTTTTTTTTTAAATTTCAGGCTGGGTCCCAATGTAGTAAAAGTTGTTCATAATGATGGATATTATGGATCCTTGTCGGTTTAGAACAACCTCTCCGCATAACCGTGTATAAACAAAATATCACATACAAAGTGTCAGTCAATAACATACAAAGAATAATTTCAGACAAAAGCCGGACGTCTCTCCTGTGCTCTCATGTAAAAAGGAGAGAAAGCCAATTATTATTCCTATACCAGTCAACTCTGGCGTAAACCATGGTATACCTCGTGATGTAAAGGAGGAGTCTGCCCAAACTCCAGTGGTGAATCCAGTGCCTCCATTGTCACAGGAAAATAAGGACTTTGAGTAAGTTAAGGCATCAAAAGGCTCTAAGAACCCCCTTTAAAGCCTGTTGCAAACCATGCGTAGTAACTTGCGCAAGTATTACTCGCGCTAGTAATACTTGCATTACGCACATGGCAATTATGGTACCACCCCTCTGTAAGAGGGATGCCTTTGTTTAGCAGTGGTCATTTAATGGCCGATGATGATGTGATGATGTACTACGTATTCGTCTGCAATGAGCATGTACACTTTTTGCTTGGTGCAAGTGGCAGTGGAAGTGCTTAGTGGCACTAGCGCTGGTCCTTGCGCAAGTGAAGCTTCTTTCCCCCGCGTTACACCTTCCGCACACCTTCCGCCTCGCGCAACGACCACCGCATCGTACGCGCACGCGAGTGGCTATTTACGTTTCAACGCCGGCGCGAGTACTTGCGCAAGCTAATGGTCTGCAACGGGCTTACGAAAGCGACCGTAGCTTAGTAAATTGACCGCTCGGGGCATATACGCTCCGGGCTCTAGTATACGCCTATATACATATATATGTATATCAGATGTTCTGATGGCTCAGGTTCAAATCCTGCTGGTCGTCAAAGAGCTTAGAACCTTTTTAGCATTTTTACCCGACTCATTTTTTTTAAGTTTCCGTGTCTGATGTATGTTATATATGTAGGAGACTCATGTAAAAGCAAAAAAATTCAAGTGAAATGGTACCCTAAGGTGTCACGTTGTCTCGATATATTTGGAGGTAATATTCGCCATATGAGAACAATTACAATAGTTAAAAATGCAGTAATTACGTGTGTGTGTATGCAATCCATATGATTTGATTGATATGAGAAATACGGAAATACTAAATAATGGCCAAGTGTGAGTCGGTGACAAATTTCCGTTCATTACCAAGCTATAATTGTGTTATATTCGAGCGTCACTGTAGCAAAATATTAACTATGTGACAGCGTAGCAATTGCTTCTTCAGTTTGAAATGCGTTAAGCCTGAACAATAACTGGTAATTCGGTTACTTGACGAACTGATCATTTCTTTCACCGAATCGAAATTCCATATTTTACTAATTTTGAAGGCGGTTTTTGTATGTGTTGGTACGGAACCCTCAGTGCGTGAGCTCGAGTCGTACTTGGCTGATTTAATTTTTGGTTTTCACAGCATAAAGTTTTCATCTCTACCCTTTGTGGTTACATAATATGGTGACTTTTTCAGGCAACTAATTAAACTGAGGTTGGAGCGCAACCGTTGGATAAACATTTTGGATGAAGAACACAATATAAAAAAAAACAATACGGACCATAGTAAAAAATTTGAAAAGCAATACGAGACACTCAAGGAACAAATGAAGGCACTTGAAAAGTAAGTAAACCTTATCTTCTTAAGGGTCCTATCACATTTATGACGAAAAAAGCATCGAAAACTGAACTAATAAGATCTGTAGACAATTCAGTTGTTGTATTAAATAGATCTGTATTTTTTATTGAATGTAGCGGCTTCAGATTTTGGTAAAACTCAACATATCCATTTGTTACCTCCAATTTACAAAAGTAGTTTTTCGTAAAACTTTAGGAGGGAAAGTTTGAGAATGGAGTTTGTTAAATTACTGTCATAAAATAAACATTGCATGTTATGGTTTACTTATTTTATATTTATCTTGAAAATAACGGCTTTATTTATTCGTTTTATGCCCGTAAATACAAATACTTAAAATTGAACGGTGTTTTTGTAATACGCCTCTTAAGCTAGAAACAAATTATCGGACGCGACATAAAGGTGTCTAGATAATGAATGTACACTGAGCTGTGCAAACTACCGGACGTAAGTCGTGGACGAAACCTTGGGCTGACCTTGAGCGTTCGGACGTCCGACAGAAATCTGGCGCGCCGGATGTTTTTGTCAGCCGTTGTTGTCTTTTAAAAGATTGTGCACACTTATCTGTCGCGTCCGTCAGCCGCGTCCGATAGTTTGTTCCCAGCTTGAAGTTGTACGCGTACGAAATCGCGAGCAAGTGATAATTATGATTTTTGTACCTGCTTGTTGCAGAGAACTAAATGATGCTAAGAAAGAGACGAAGATATGGGAGATGACGTTCGGACACCTCCAAGATAAATTCAAGGACACCGAGATGATGATACCGAATGAGAAAACTCTTAATCTTATAAAGGAAAATGAAAAACTGAAGATGCACCCGTCAGAAATGGAAAAGTAAACAATATATTTTTTTACTACGACGGTTTGGGTTAAGATTTTGTGTGTACCATTTATCTCTAAAATAGCTGTACCAATTTTAAGGATTCCGTACCCAAACGGTATATACAGGAACCTATTAGATAGCCCGTTGGTCCAGTTGGTAGTGAACCTAACGTCTGAGCTTGGGGGCGTGGGTTCGATTCCCACCTAGGACAAACATGTGATGAACATTTGTGTTTGTTCTATATCTGGTTGTTAATATATATTTAAGTATGTAGTATATAAAAATATATACGTATGTATGTACGAGTATATCAGTCTCTGGCAGCCATATTACAAGCTTTGCTTAGATTGGGTCAGATGGCAGTGTGTGAAAAAAAATTACCCGTTTTTTTTATTACCAAGCCTACGATGTCTGTCTGTCCCTTCGTCCTACCTTTCAACGGCTGTATCTTTCGAACCGTAACAGATGGCCAGTTAAAATTTTCACATACTTAATAATATATGTAATAGTAATTTTAAAACTTTCGCGTTCATGTTTTAAATGTTTATCGGGACTCATCGCGCATTATTTCATGTCGGTAAAAATAGGTCCTTTCGCTCGACGTTTCGACCATGTCACAATGGCCGTGGGTCGTAGTAATATGTAATGTTTTAACTAATAAATAATAACAAAGTCAAAAAGTAAAAACTAAAGGGTACCAATACAATAAACGTATTTTTTTATACGTATTTTTGTATTAGTTCTAGTGTAAAAACGGTAATACGTATGGGTTTTCCTTGTCAGTTACAATCTGGGTGTCCTCAAGTGGAGAGTGAATCGGTTTCTTCTAGGCAAGCGTGCTCCATCGTAGCCCGCATCGTCGCTTAACATCAGGCGAGATGGCGGCCAAGCGCAAGCCTATCTACAATTTAAAAAAAGCGTCTAACGTAGACATGATTACAGAACACACTTCAAGGTAAAACAAAATAATAAACAAAAGGTTTTATTTATTGTGTGCAGTGGAAGCGAAAAACCAAAGATCGGGCTGATTGGCGTGCCTTGGGAGAGCTGTATGTCCAGCACTGGACTAGTATTGGTTGTTTATGATGATGATGATGACCAAAAATATCGACTTATCAGCTATCAGCTTAATTTGCCCTTGTTTCTAAAATGTAGCTAATGTTCCCCAATAGTTGCAATGTGGGTGTCTTCAAATCGCGAGTGAATCAGTTTCTTCTAGGCAAGTGTTCTCCATCGTAGACCGCATCGTCGCTTAACATCAGGCGAGGTGGCGGTCAAACCAAGCCTATTATTTAACTAAAAAACCTATTTAATAAAGCTTGTACCTCTTGCAGAGAACTAAATGATGCTAAGAAAGAGACGAAGATATGGGAGATGGCGTTTGGATACCTCCAAGAGAAATTCAAGGACACCGAGATGATGATACCGAATGAGAAAACTCTTGATATTTTAAAAGAAAATGAAAAATTGAAGATGCACGCACTAGAATTGGAAAGGTAAATAATGGCGTCCATTCTGTCATATCACTCACGAAACTAAACCAATATTACAGGACTAAAATTATCTGCCTCTCTTTTAATTTTAATATGTGAGTGAAGTACGGCAACAATTTTAGAGCTGTCATATTTAGTTTAGTTTAGAGTACATCAGAATCGATGCCATTATATTTTTGTGTCGCATGAGTGTTCGATTTTTCTCCAAAATGGCTGGACCGATTTGAATGTGTCTTGTAAATTACAGGCAGCCAGCTGTTTTAGTCATGAGCCCTTTTGCAAATAGTTGTTGGTTTTTATTTATTCAGCAAAATTGATATGGAGGAATTGGTTATAATTGAACTTGCAAGATTTGATTAAGGTGGTACGTTTTAGCTTTGGCGGGAAATCCAATTTTTTACAATTTTTTGGGCCTTGTACTCGGCTGGGTGATTATTTTAACATGACGCAGTGTTTTTTTTTTTAAATACAATATTATTTATTGTTGTTAAACAAAGATCCAGAAAAAATAAGTAACCCTGCCTACTGCTTTAGCGTTAGCTGTGATGTAGTTTGCGCAAATCGTTGGTCGTTCTTTACATTATCATGTACAGCTATTTAACAGTAACGCTCGATATTACTTACATTTGTCAATAAACCGTTTGAAACAGCAAAAAAATGTTTATTGACAAATGTAAGTAATAATGTGCATTAGAGATAAATAACTTTACATGATTTTGTAAAGAATAATAATCAGTTTGGGCAAACATCATGTCGTTTACAATAATTACCCGGCCTAGCTACAAGGACAAGAAAACTGTTTGAAATTTGAATTTCCCGCCACAGGTGAAACGTACCACCTTAACATACAAACATCGCAAGTTATATACAAGCTTGTAAAGTAACCTTTTTGGGCAGTCGAATAAAAATGTCATTCACACTTAACGCTATAATACACACCTTTTTCGCCATGAGGGTTGTTCGTAATGATCAGTTATAAACTTCCATCAGCTTGGCTTGGACCCACCGTTCCAACTTTGCTTCGCGGTTTTACAGGCATTGTTTTCTCAAGTACTTTATATACACACACACTTTACCTTTTTATATTACAGAGAACGAAACTATGCTAAGAAAGAAACGGAGATATGGGAGATGTCCTTCAAGTATCTTCAGGATAATTTCAACGACTCTGAGATTATGATACCGAATGACAAAACTCTCAAGCTTATAAAGGAAAACGAGAAACTGAAGAAGTCCGTTCAAGACTTAGAAAGGTTTGATAAATTTTTGTCAATTAACTCAGCACATTTCATACTATTCTAACATGTATAATTAAATAATTTAAATAGGCTGATAAATTTCTGATTAATTGATGCAGGCCGCTTTCAACCGGCCCTTTTGTAGAGCGATGGGGGAGACCTATGTCCAGCAGTAGACATCCTATGGCTGAAATTATGATAATGATAAGTTTCAGAGATACTAGCGTTAAAATTTTGGTGGGGATTGAAAGGGGATGCTCTGTCCCTTTCCTGCAAAGCGTGTGTTAGTATAGCATTTGTATGGCGCGCGCAAGGCTTGACGTAGTAACTTAGTTGTTCTCTGTGTAGCATAAAATTTAAATATTTAGTTGAGTTTATTTGATTATACGAGTCTATTTGAGCTATTAAAAGTCACTCCCGTGACGATCACATGTAATCTTAGTGGTAGGCTAATTTGACGTTTATAGGTGACAAATATTTCTTGAATAAAAATGTAATTGAAATCCATGCAGCATTTCAATACAAGCCTGTATATTTTTATTAACAAGCTTTTTCGTATTCGTCTCAGCTAACCCTTTCCTTTGATGTAAATAAAAACATTTTGTCCGTCATCTTGGGGCGACCGCCATATAACATTTATCATCTAGAACCAAAGTGCTTGGGAAGACAAACCCAACGAACCCAAACTAGACGGGGTTACGTCGTTTCTTTTAAGAGTTCCTATAGCCACCTTCTGTCTCCATCATCAGGCCAGCTCATAACGTTGCATTGTCACCGAACTTATACATAAGTATGCCAAATTTTAGCTCAATCGGTTGAGGATAGCCAGTATAAAATTTTGTTGCAAGATTTTTCCCACACATACGAACGAACATACTAAATAAAAGCTTGTAAAAATAAAGTTATATAACTTCTATTACAGCAAAGCCACGACAGCGAGTGTTGACCTGAGTCAAGTGAACGAGCAGCTCTTGGAAATGAACAAACTGAGAGAGCATAAAAAAGAAATGCACCAGATAATACAGACTTTGGAGCGGTAAGGTCTACACTACGGTTTCTATACGAGTAGTATATACGAATATACTACAAGAAAACTTCCAATACCCTTGAATAATGGCACTTTGATAAATTTGTCATCAGTAGTATTCATTATAGTAGTAGCAGTATTCCCACGCTGGATGGCAATGGCCAATCTTTGCACCAGGAACGGGCCAGGGGGGTTAGACCAGACCCATTTTCTGTTAGCGATAACGCCAGCGGAAAGATGAAATTGTATGAAAATGACATTGACAATGACATTATCTTGAGAGATGTTATCTCAATCTAATGTCATTTTCGTACAATTTCATCTTTCCGTAGGCGTTAACGCTAACAGAAAATGAGTCTTGTCTAAACCCCCAGAGCCACCACCGTTGTCTCGCTTTCTGCTGCCAACTTCTGACACAAAGCTCAGATTCATCGCTCCAACTGCCCAGTTTCCACGGCAGTCGGTATAAAATTAAACTGCGGTTCCATTGCCGCGTACATTTAGTAATAAACAGAAATGCGAAGCAATATTACGCCGGGTTTCGTTTGCCAAAAATTTAATTAAACATGTTCGGGATTATTATGGATACCCGTTAGTGATTCGGATTGTCATCGCGGTCGCGTTACATCTCGCTCACGCGCGTGATGCGAGTAGGTAGATGGCACCATCACGAGTACTTATCGTATCGCATCGACGCAGTGTTCTGTAATGCCCCTGGTATTATAGGGGACGGTGATCGTTTAACATCAGGTGGCCCGTTAGCGTGTTTTCCACCTTAAATGTTAACAATACTTCTGTAATAAAAATTTCATCGATATCCATTCAGCATTTCAAAAATATAACGTTATATAATAGTTATATAACTTCTATTACAGCATAGCCGCGACAGCGGTCGCCGACCTGGGTCAAGCGAACGAGCAGCTCTTGGAAATGAACAAACTGAGAGAGCACAATGAACAAATGCAGGAGACGATACATACTTTGCAGAGGTAAGGTCTACACTAATAGTCTATCTTCTACTCAATAAAAATCATAAATTCATTATATCATTGACTGACTACTACTAACAGGGCATGTTAAATAAAAGCCCGTAAAAATTAAGTTATATAACTTCTATTACAGCAAAGCCACGACAGCGAGTGTTGATCTGAGTCAAGCGAACGAGCAGCTCTTGGAAATGAACAAACTGAGAGAGCACAATGAAAACATGCAGCAGATGATACATACTTTGCAGAGGTAAGGTCTACACTATTAGCATACACGTTTTTTTTTATTCTCTACCGACTCAATGGACTCGCTTGATGTTAAACGATGATGCGGTCTACGATTGAGCACACTGACCGCTAGGCTGTGGAATGCGCTGCCGAATGGTTGTTCCCCGATAGCCCGATAACAAGAATCTGGGTGTCTTTAAGTCCCTAATGAATCGAATTCTTCTAAGCTAGCTTGCTCCATCAGGCGAGAAGGCGGTCAAATGCGAGCCAATTTATAGTTTTAAAAAAAAACATTTCGAAAAGTAGTTTGCAAATGTTTCAAGTACAAGACAGTTAATGGCCATAAATCCTCATGATATTATATAGGTTTGAGATAATCGACCTTATTAATAACATAATTATGTGATCAACGTTTTATTTATATCACACGGGAATTACTAACGTAAGATTAAGCCGGTCACTCCGACTATAGTTCTATAATAAAATATATGTGATCAACTTTCTTCATATGTTACAGGGAGCGCGTTTCTGTCAAGAAAGAAGATAAAAGCTCAACATCTTTGAGAGAAGACTTAGAAAATTATATAGAAGAGAATTTAAATTTGACAACTGATAATGAGAACATGAAAAGGTATATTAGGTTTAGAAAATGAAACATCATCATCATCATCAGCCGGAAGACGTCCACTGCTGAACATAGGCCTCCCCCTTTAACCTCCACACTGAACGACAGCCCGCCTTTTGCATCCACTGGATACCCGCGACTCTCACAATGTCGTCGGTCCATCTAGTGGGAGGCCTCCCTACGCTGAGAAAATAGAACATAATTATTTTTATTTGTCAACATTCCAAACTATGGAACTAGCTGTTGCCCGCGACTTTGTACGCGTAGACTTTTATATACACTTCAACCACATTTAGACCCTCTTGATTCGTCGCCGTCGTACAAAGATAAGAATAGACAATATAAATCGTCATTGTCGTCGTATAATAATTTCTAAGAGTATGTCTGTCTATACCCCATAAGGAATCTACCTGCCAAATTTCAGCATCGTATGTCTTGTGGTTTTCAAGATTTTGTGATCAGTGAGTTGTAGTTCGCTTTTAAATATACTGGGTTACGCGGAAATGGTGTACTAAGTCGAAAAGGGTCCATAGTACCCATCGTTATAAACAACTTTTATTATGGAATCAACTCTTAAATCCCGAAACAAATATCAGCTGTTCCATAGAAAAAGGTCATTGACACTCGACAAAAAGTATGGAACAACTGATATTTTATTCGCAATTTCTAATTTGGTCCCTTACTAAAAGTTGTTCTTAATGATGAGTATAACGGACCCCTTTCGGCTTTGTGTCTCTTTCCGCGTAACCGTGTATTATAGATTTGGTTTTGTAGACCAAAGTCACCAACATAGCTCAGTGTATTAGCAAGCTGAAGTGACGGTGGGCCGGTCGTATCTGTTGCAGAACCAATAACCGTTTGGGTTCTCGAGTGGAGACCACAAGTCGGCAAACGTAGCGTAGGACACACTGAGACTAGATGGAGTGACGATATACGTAAGAGAGTGTCTGTAAACCAAAGAAGCTGAGTGGCGTGCTGTCCAAAAAAGTCTATAATCAAAGAACGAAGACGAAAAGTTTCTTCGAAAAGGGACTGCAAAAAAAAAATATATACATTGAAAAATTCGTCTTTTTTCCATGGAATTTTTGTATGAAATTGAAATTAGGACAGGACACGTCAGCTTGTTAACTAATAAAAAACCTTTCTTTTTATGTTACAGAGATCTAAAATCAGTACGTGAAAACTTGAATGAGCTTGAATTGATTGTCAATAACATCGTCACAAGTCACTCGCTAGAGACCAACACTTTACAAGAATTTAGCAATACGTTACTAAATGAAAACACTAGACTGAAAGAATCGTTCGTTTCTTTACAAGCAGAGAACAATGCATTGAACGATATGGAGAAGAAAGAAGACAACAATAAATTAAAAGAACCTAATCAGTTTTTACGGAACGAAATCACCAGGTTGAGCGAACTCTTTAATACTTTACAAGAAGACAACAATAAATTGAAAGAGCCTAATCAGTCTTTACTGGACGAAAACACCAGGTTGAGCGAACTCAACAATACTTTACAAGAAGACAACAATAAATTGGAAGAGCCTAATCAGTCTTTACTGGAAGAAATCACCAGGTTGAGCGAACTCAACAATACTTTACAAGAAGACAACAATAAATTGAAAGAGCCTAATCAGTCTTTACTGGATGAAATCACCAGGTTGAGCGAACTCAACAATACTTTACAAGAAGACAACAATAAATTGAAAGAGCCTAATCAGACTTTACTGGACGAAAACACCAGGTTGAGCGAACTCAACAATACTTTACAAGAAGACAACAATAAATTGAAAGAGCCTAATCAGTCTTTACTGGAAGAAATCACCAGGTTGAGCGAACTCAACAATACTTTACAAGAAGACAACAATAAATTGAAAGAGCCTAATCAGTCTTTACTGGAAGAAATCACCAGGTTGAGCGAACTCAACAATACTTTACAAGAAGACAACAATAAATTGAAAGAGCCTAATCAGTCTTTACTGGACGAAAACACCAGGTTGAGCGAATTCAACAATACTTTACAAGAAGACAACAATAAATTGAAAGAGCCTAATCAGTCTTTACTGGAAGAAATCACCAGGTTGAGCGAACTCAACAATACTTTACAAGAAGACAACAATAAATTGAAAGAGCCTAATCAGTCTTTACTGGACGAAAACACCAGGTTGAGCGAACTCAACAATGCTTTACAAGAAGACAACAATAAATTGAAAGAGCCTAATCAGTCTTTACTGGAAGAAATCACCAGGTTGAGCGAACTCAACAATACTTTACAAGAAGACAACAATAAATTGAAAGAGCCTAATCAGTCTTTACTGGAAGAAATCACCAGGTTGAGCGAACTAAACAATGCTTTACAGAAGGAGAAACGGGATTTCAAATGGTAAGCGATCAAACAAGGTAATTTATTTTGAAGGCCAGAGTGAATGGGTTTCTGGTTTCTGGTGGTTCTGAGGTGACGGTACCGTTTAGACTCTAAAGATACGTGCACATTCTGACGGTGAACCTACTGCGATCCCCAAGCTGCCTGCCTAGCGTGAGGATTATGGCAACACCTAGGCGGTCGCTTGCATTGTTTAGCACTCCATATAAAGAAAAATCTATTTGTAAAAAAAAAGTTCGACATAATTGATTGATAATAATACAAAACACGACCGTTCGCAATAAAAACTACGATAAAAATGGCGGTCGGTCGCTGTCGCTTGAAGCCGGTCGCCACCATCGTATAACTCAAAGATAATATTATATCGTCATTGGTATAGCTACTGGTTGCCAGACGACAGGCGACCAGGGTCGCGGTCCGCCTGTCGCCGTGGTCGCCGAGATCGGAATGATACCTTAAAACAATGTCGCTTGTCAAAAGCAATGAAACTAACCTTTTTTTTTTAAAGTTACTATTCCACAGAATCGTAATCATCAAATGAATTGGTAAAATCAAGGAAAACGTTTAAATACAAACCAGAAAATAAAATAATACTGACCTGAAAGATTAGTGACATTTTTAATTTGATGCCTTTTAAATATTTCATTACTAGTAATATTAGTGTAAAGCAAGAACAGTTTTAACTTTAATTTATAATGTTTTTGGCGGTAATTGTAATATTGTGTTTATTTCAGGGAGGTCTTAACGAGTCGTTTTTGCGCCAACAGTTCTCAGATCACCAAACATGAAAACGAAGCAACTGTCAAAGAAGAGGTCGTAAAGGAAGCAGCTGTCAACGAAAATGGCACCAAACGAAAAAAACTAACATAACTGTGAGCTAACATGTAGGGGTGTATAATGTACAGCATAATATTTGGTGACACTATAGATAGAAACTCTTTATTGTGTACACCAGAAATAAATATTACAACACGATAGAAAACACTTACGAGCTAGTGCCACAAGTGGCGGCCTTATCGCTAAAAGCGATCTCTTCCAGGCAACCATTGGATGGAAAGAATTTACGTAATAGAATCGACGGGGGATGCTAAAACACTTTTAATGATACCATTAAATAGATACTATAATGTACGACAAGGAAAGCATAAGCAATAATTCATGTACAGTGCTTCTAATTATCAAGCCGTACAATCTATGACGTAGGGTAGGGAGGCCTCCCACTTTATGTACCGACGACATTGTGAGAGTCGCGGGCATCCAGTGGATGCAAAAGGCAGGCTGTCGTTCAGTGTGGAGGTTGAAGGGGGAGGCCTATGTTCAGCAGTGGACGTCTTCTGGCTGATGATGATGATGTACTTTGGAGCTGTACAGTCCGTTGGTGCCGATTTGACCAGTGGAGCTGGACTGCCCGGTGGTGCCGGACAGTCCATTGGTGCCGATCTGACCAGTGGAGCTGGACTGCCCGGTGGTGCCGACCTTACCTTAAGAGGCTCTCGTTAGACGGTTGGGTCAAGGGTCAGATGCAGAAGGCGGTCATCCTTGACACGGCACGTATTGTCAGGAGGTTCTTCACCCTGCAGCTCTAACCGCCGGTAGCTTGGGCCCTGCCCCGCTCCCGGCGGCACCCTAGTTTTATTTTATTTTATAATATTTTGTACGTGTATAGATATTGTAAAAAAAAAAAACTTTAATCTAAGAAAAAACATATTTTTTTATTTATATTATACGGGAATTACTCACATAAGATTAAGCCGGTCACTCCGATTATAGTTTCAACCGCATAAAAACATTTGCATTAGCATTTTTTATAAATAAATTTGTAAATAATAATAAAAAACAATTAGGTAATAATGAAAGTTATTTTTTGTTGCAGAGTTCAATGAAGATTGATAAAGAAACTGTTGAAAACTGAAGTTAATTGCAGCATAAGTAAATAAGATGAATTATAAGGGTAAAGTTAGTCTTATACGGGTACCACTTTTTTTTTAAATACTTACCAAATATTAATTTGAGCCATATTATGTTTAGAATACACTAAGTGTATATAGTCATGATAGTAGTACCTAGATATATACTTATAAAGTATGTTGATATTAAACCGACTTCAAAAAATAGAGGGAGCTGTCATATCGGTTATATTTTTTTAAATGTTTGTTGTCTCGAGAACTCCGTCGTTTACAAACCGATTTGCAAAAGTCTTTTTTTATTTGAAAGGATGTAATTTTTACAATGAACCCATAGAAATTTAATTAATTTCATTAAAAATGGTTGAGCAGTATTTTGGTTTTTAAATCAAAAGAACGGATAATTCAAGTAAACGTGGTAATGCCGCAAGCATGCTGGGTACGCTGCCAACTGACGGGGGCTTGAGCATTTGGATTGTCTTTAGATCTTCAATGGTCTATGGGCAGTCTAACTGTATTTGTAGTGTTAGCTTTTATTTTGTTTAGTTAATAAAGGATCTTGGCCCATTAAAAAAATTAAACGTAATTGCGTATAAATTTACTAGCTTATAAGTCGGTGCTTTAAATTGATTAATATTTTACGAACATTATTATAACTTGTTATCTCTCTACTAATGTTATAAAATATTTAAATTTTAAGTGCCTATTTTTTTGTGAAAATCATACCATAAAAGTTAACATTAAATAATCATAAAGATGAATTGAGTCTATAATTTCACAAAACCTACTATATCCTACAAGATCACAAAGAATATGGATAAACGACTTAAAAGAGACCGCAGGGACACGCTGGATGCAGGCCGCTTCATACGGGCCCTCTTGGAGATCGATGAGGGAGGCATATGTCCTACGGCTGAAATGATGATGATGACTATCCTACCAATATAATATAAATGAAATACGTACGAAACACTCGGTGGACTATAATATAATCTTATAAAGTTTATTCCTAATTAAGTATAGCTTTTTCCAGCTCATACCTTATTAACCGAGCGCAGCAAGGTCTTAGTCAATAGGAACATATCGACGTTTGTAATTTTTATTTTTTATTTTATTTTATTTAAGTTCAAATGCTTGCTGTGCTTACAGCGAAGCCAACGCGCACAGCAAGCCAACATTATCTTAATATTAATTTATATTACTTACACACAAATTATTCTAACAGATAACAAAAGAAAACACTAACCTAAAAAATGTAAACAAGCACTCATTATAAGCGTAAATTTTGCACAGAAAATGTCTACCTCTGGATTCTGATCAATCAGATCGTTGAGCAGATTGATGGCGCGAGTCGTAGGAGCATACAGAGCAGTGTCGGTGCGCACGCGCGGGGTCTGGAACAGTTTCCGCACGCAGCACGCGCGCGAGTGCCGCACGCGGTCTGGCACAGCCAGCGAGCAGCGAGCCAGTGCTCGAGAGTTATCGATGTGCCCATTGAGTAGCTGATAGTAGTGCATCAACAGCGAGCACTTACGCCTTAGTTCTAGCGTATTGATGCCCACCATACCAACGACGAACATAGACGGATACAAAAAAGGATAATATCCGTATAGTTTTTTGTACAGGTAGCGAGCAAATTTCCTTTGTACTCTCTCCAACATAAGCGTATAGTTCTTTTCATGCGGGTCCCAAACTATAGCATTGTATTCGAGCTTACTACGAACAAACGAATAAAACAGAGTAATTATAGCGCTCCTGTCCTGAAATCTAGCGGTTTGCCGCATGACGAAACCGAGAGATTTGAACGCTCTTTTACAAATGTCCATAATATGCTGATTAAATGTTAGTTCTACATCTAAGGTCACTCCCAGGTCTCGGATTTCTGTGACGCGCTCCAGACTGACACCAGACATGTGATAATCGTGGCAGATGGGACTCCGCGATCGGGTAAATGAGATGATTTTGCATTTGGAGCTGTTAAATTCCAAGTGATTGGTCTCTCCCCACTTCACCACGCTATCGATGTCCCTCTGCAGCGCTTCACATCCATCTATACTACTAATACCTAAGTACAGTTTCAGATCATCGGCAAACATAAGACATTCAGCAGCTCTGACTACCCCCGGCAGGTCGTTTATCATAATAACAAACTGGGTAGGACCTAGCGTGCTACCTTGACTTACCCCAGAACAGGTCGGATATGGAATAGATCGAAATCCAGAGAGCTGAACGTACTGCATACGATCAGAGAAGTAGTTTGCAAATAACTTTAGCAGCTTAGGCGTGAATCCAATAGCAGAAAACTTCTTCAAAAGGACATTGTTGTCGACGCGGTCAAAGGCCTTTTTAAAGTCGAAATAGGCTGTATCTACTTGTTTTTTTCGATCCAACTCTGTGACTGCGTAGTCAACAAAGTTTATCTGATTAGTGGTCGTAGACTTGCCGGCTCTAAAACCATGTAATGAAATATTAATAGCAAAGCTACGGGTTGGTCTGAATGACCATTATCGTTTTTACCCGACTTTGCAAGGATAGTATGTTTTTCGTGTATGTATGAGGTTTCTTTGGCACGCCCTACAGCCTATACGGCTTTATGGATTTAGACGTGTAAGGTGTTATTTGAATAGTTTTAATAGGAGTGACAAGGGTACAAGAATTCAAGATTGCGTCTGCGAAAAAATGCTTAAATTCTTATGCTCTGTGAGCCTCGTGGACACGCTCCTCTTTGTTAGCTTGGGGGTTAGACAAGACCCACTCTTTGTTAGCGTTAACGCTTGCGGAAAGATGAAATTGTATGAAAATGACATTAGGTTGAGTGATGTTCTCTCAAGCTAATGTCATTTTCATACAATTTCATCTTTCCGCAGGCATTAACGCTAACAGAAAGTAGGTCTTGTCTTGCCCCCCAAGACCCGCAATCACAGGGGATCATATATACACCAGGAACCCCCCCCCCCCCCCAATACCTTTTGCAGAGCGGAACGGAGCAGTTATTCAGTATTTGTAGACTTATGATATGCAGAGCTCGGCCTTGCATTGAGTTTGGCTTTTGACCTCGAAGCACAGAAGATTTACTCCGCAAAATCATTTAAATAAGAAGCGACTCTTGCTGCTACACAATAAAGAGCGTGAGCGCTAACTGTCTACAGCAAGGGCGGATCCAGCTTTGGTGCCGGGGGGAGGGGGGGTCAAATAGTCTTGGTAAAGTATATTTTAAATTGGTCCACCTAGGTCCTGGGCTCAGCCCAGGGGGGGGGGGGGTCATGACCCCTCCCCCCTGGATCCGCCCTTGACCTACAGTTATATTAACCTAAAAGTTGCCTCTCTGTCTCGCGCGGCAGTACCGACAAGTCGGCTACTTGTAGCTTCATACCTAAAGTGCAGAGTGCGCCAGGCCTGCTCGAAGTTTTAAGCTCGACGCTCCTCGACATCATCTGACTTGTACCTGGAGGGTATACATAGTCAAACAATAACGTTTAAATCAATTCATTATTCATTTATTAATAGAAAATTATTATTAACAGTCTCATTATACATATTGGATTGATTACGACAAAGTCCCGAAATGGCGACACGTAGAATTCGCCAGCAAACTCTAGGAATGGGGATTATTCATATTTCTTTCTATATTTTTTTCCCCTGACAATACTGTTAAAACACGTTAGTGAAGAATCATCCAATCATCTTCAGATGTACTACAATTGCTAGTACATATAGTATTTAGAACTATTTGTGATAGTGGCGCCCCTATGAATCATCCAATCATCTTCTTCAGATGTACTACAATTGCTAGTACATATAGTATTTAGAACTATTTGTGATAGTGGCGCCCCTATGAATCATCCAATCATCTTCTTCAGATGTACTACAATTGCTAGTACATATAGTATTTAGAACTATTTGTGATAGTGGCGCCCCTATGAATCATCCAATCATCTTCTTCAGATGTACTACAATTGCTAGTACATATAGTATTTAGAACTATTTGTGATAGTGGCGCCCCTATAAATTCCCACTCTTTTATGCCAAGCTGTACAATGGATTGACAAAAAAAAAACTATTTTCCCCATTGTCGCATTCGGGATTTTGTCGCAATGAAACTTAAGTCCATTGTGATGTTAACGCCAAAAACGTTTCATACAAAACGGTGGGTCTTTAATTATTATATATTATTTATATTACAAATATTTTATTTCCGATTTGTGATAATTCAATATAATATTACATTTAAAAACACAACAACAAATTCCAAAGACAATGATTCTGTTGAATTAACATTATATAAGTTTGAAAGTTCTAAAGTTGTCGTTTTAAGACGGATGGCATTTTTACCGAAACGAATAAAATAGAGTTTTACAGACATATGGATGATATCGAGAAGCTCATGGTATGAAAGTTAAAAAAAAGTTTTCTAAATTGTCTGTAGTGTGATAAAAAATAGTAATAAACTCAATACTGACACTCCCTTTGCGGTAAAATCGGAACAATTTTTTTTCTCTTAAATCTCTGAACTTTATCAGCTGGTCAAAATTGATGATTTATTGAGTAGTTGTATAATATATATTTATTTACTGTGGCTGTTATTTTTAACAAATCAAACACTTGTCCGGTAACCTACTTACTTCTAATCTTAAAACCGTTCGTTAGTCAAAATAGTCAACTGACACAATGGTCCAATTTCAGTTGAGTGCTTTCTAAGGGGCCATCCATAAATTACGATGATATTGGGTTTTTTAGTTTGTCATTGGTCATTCACCTATGACGTGACTTGGTCATTCGTGTAATCCCTGGTATGACGTCACATATTTTGGAATTTTAATCTAATTACAGCGACCACCACGTGCCGAAAAGTGATACCAACAAACTTAATTATAATAATATTGAAATAGTTGATAATATATAAAAGTTTTTCGTTGGAGTTAAGAATTTTAGTACTTGATATTTATACATGTGACGTCTAGAAGCATATGACTCGCCCCCCCCCCCCCCCCTTGTCACACTTTTTTGACCCCCTCCCGCCCCCATAACGTGTGACGTAATTCATGGATGGCCCCTTAGCGCGTTAACTAGACGGACAAATTTTTATATGTCAGTTGAGTACTTTGCTTTACGGACGGCAGAATAGGTACATGATCCTTATGACTACTATTTCAGCTTAATGATCTATCTTGACTCATTCTCTCTAACAGTTTCCCTATATCTTGATTCCCTGAAGGTACGGACGGCCGTTTTAACTTATGCTTAGCAGTTAACTTCGGCACGCAGCTCTTAAACGTAGGCCTTTGCTTCGGCGTAGGAAAAGTGTCTAATTTAGAATGACCTCCCAGACCGTCGTAAGAGACATCTAACTGTGGGGTCTCGCAGGTGTCAGGTTTGATCGGTTGCTTCTTGTGAAATATGCTGCTGTGTGGTAAGTTTTCAGAAGATTGGAGAGAGTAACTTCTCGCTGCGTTTATTATTGCGAATTCAGAGGGCTGTAACAAATAGAAACGGCAACTGTCAAACTGATGTCTAAGGTCCAAACGTTTAGGGTGCCTTTCTGCCAGAGATATGCTGCGCTGTGTAGCTATGGATGTGTTTGACATCCGACCAATCGGGAACCTTTATTTTCATAGCTTAGCATAGCACTGGCGGAAACGGGTTAAATGAAGCTATGTTTTACAAGCTTTTTTTTAAATTTTCTATGTATGTATGTATCTATGTTTGTTCGGGTGGAATCTTGCAACTAAATTTTGAAGCAGATATCCTCAACCGATTGAGCTGTTTGGCTTACTTATGTAAGTTCGGTGACAATGTAATGATATGGTACCTTCGAGCTGGTCTGGTGATGTAAACAGAAGGTGACCATAGGAACTCCTAAAGGAAACGACGTAACCCCATCGAGTTTGGGTTCATTGGATTTGTCTTCCCAAGCACTTTGGTCCTAGATGATAAATTCAATATGGCGGATAACATTTTTATATCTACCATCATGATATGGGCATCAAATGAAATGGTTTGCTAAGAAGAATACGAAAAAGCTTGTGTTTAAAAGTATTTTTAAATTAATAATGCTTTTTTATATAGAGAGTGTTATAAGAAATGGACTAGAGAACATCTCTCAAGCTAATGTCATTTGTCAATTTAAAAAAAACATACAATTTCATCTTTCCGCAGGCGTTAACGCTAACAGAAAGTGGGTCTTGTCTAACCCCCCCTGGTAGGATCAGACCGGCTAAGTAAAAGTTAGATAGATAGAAACCGTATTTTTTTGTGGTTCCCATTTTTTAAATAAAAACAGGGATCCGACCGGAGTAAAACAAATAATTAGTGATATATCTTCATGGGATCCGACTGGAATACACATATTTTGATGGGGTTACCTTTATTCCGTGACTGGGATAGCTGTGGGGTGCTCGTTGGAGCGCCGAAAGCGCCAGACTGCTTTGCTTCAGACTCAAATAAGGCGAGTCCGCGTTCTCTATGCGATCTACCATCGAACTCTGTAACAAAACACATCACCATCATCATTGGAAGCCCACTGCATAAGTATCTTATTCGTGATGGGGGCGATAAGTCCAGCACAGGGTCTGGGTCCAAACAGGGGTATATTGTGCATTAGCATCTTCTTCACCAGCTTCTTAGTCATAAGCATTGACGCAAAGTTGCTAGTCTATCGGTTTTTTTATCGAAAACATTTCGGAGAATGTGCAACGGATCTGCATGATTCAATTCTCTGTGGGCACGAAAAATCGTCACCGCTTTATGGTTGGATCTTGTGGGTGGACGTCCTACGCTGCACTTACCGGTCCGTGGTCTCCATTCGAGAACCTTTCGGCCCCATCGGCCATCTGTTCTGCGTGATATGTGCCCTGCCCATTGCCATTTCAACTTGCTAATCCGGTGGGCTATGTCAGTGACTTTCGTTTGTCTACGGATCTCCTCATTTCTGATTCGATCTCGTAAACCCCGAGCATAGCCCTCTCCGTAGCTCGTTGTGTGATACTCACCAAGCTACTATTGCTCTCGCCTAGTATCGCAGTATTGAGGTCGTACGACTCATTCTTCCTCGCTTGTTTGAACGCTGTCTCTTCCCTCATAGTCCGGTCCTGTGGTTCCGGAGCTTTCCGCTTGTTCTTCACAGCTTCGTATTTGCGCATCAACGTGGAGAGCCGGTCTTCTATTCGCCTGTAATTTGGAATAGTATTGGCATTCAAAACGCTAGCTGTTGTCCGCGAATTCGTATGCAATCTTCATATAAATTTCAACCCCCTTTTGATCCCATTAATCCCCTCATCTCTCGTGAAACCCTTCCCAAGCGAACGTCTACACCCTATAAAGAATCTGCCTGCCAAATTTCAGCTGTAAAATCTGTAAATTACTATAACAACAAGCTCTTCACGGCCTTCATAGAAGACGTTGTGAAGACGCTTGCATGGGAAGAAACTATCCTACTACTACCTGTCACACCTGAGATTTGCAGATGACCTCGCATTGATTGCCGAAAACCCTACTGACCTCCAGCGCATGCTACAAGACCTGTAAAACGCATCTCTGAACGTTGGCTTCAGGATAAACATGTCCAAGACCAAAGTGATGTCAAAAATCTCCAGAACTCGTAATGTAACTATCACGGTCGGTAACGAGAGGCTTGAAGTAGTTGACGATTACGTGTATCTTGGATATGTTCTTTCTTCTGACAACGAATCTCAGAGCAAAGAGATCGCTAGGAGAATACAGCTTGGGTGGGCTGCGTTCGGGAAGCTGGAAGACATTCTCCGATCGAGATACCACAGTGCCTGAAGACTCGTCTCTATAACCAATGTGTCCTGCCCACCATGACCTATGGTGCTGAGACATACGCTCACGGAGAAGACTGTGCACAAGATAGCCGTCCCACAGAGAGTCATGGAGCGAGCCATGCGAGCCATCAAATTGCAGGACTGTATCCGAAACACTGAGATACGACGTCGCACCAAGGCTGCAGACGTCGTAAAAAGGATGAAGGAACTTAAGTGGAACTGGGCAGGACACATGGCCAGACGTAATGATGGGAGGTGGTGTACAGCAGTAACCGCGTGGTGGCCGAGACTAGGTTGGCGGAACCCAGGCCGGCCGAGGATGAGGTGGACTGATGACATCAAAAGTACTGTCGGGAGCGAGTGGATGCGACTAGCGAGAGACCGGGGAGAGTGGCATAAACAAAGGGAGGCCTATACCCAGCAGTGGGTCACTCAGGGCTGATGACGATGATGATCGACCGATTGCGGATCCATTGGAGCTCCTTCGTCAGGGAATAAGCGCGTTTCTGGAGACGGTCGCCCGCGTACTGACAATGCCAAGGCCGCGGTTGAGTCGATTTAACTAAATAACCGTGTGGAGGCTTACTCGTTGGAAGCGTGCAGTTGGTCCACGATGGTCTTCTCTGCGGCGAGTTGCTGTTTCATGGAGTGCAGCTTATCACGATACTCATTCTTCTTTAACTCCGAATCGCACAGGGCTCTGAAATGCACAATGTGGAATGAATACCTTCCACGGTGTTTCCGAGAAGCTACAACATGGGGTTCTTCAAAAGGCGAGTTAATCAAGTCCTAAAGGGTCGGCAACGTATTTGTGATGCCTCTGGTGTTACAAGTGGTGGTCCATAGGCGACGGTGACTGCTTACCATGAGGCAGCCCGTCTGCTTGTTTGCCAACTATGGCATAAAAAAAAATGGTATTTCATATAAAGCCGGCAATACGCATTGGTCTTAGCCTCAGCTAACGCGAGCAAAGGCAACTTAATACAAGGCGAGTGCTGTCTGTCAAGTTTGATCGAGCCAATGCCAACCAACATGGGACGCGGCTTGCCGATAGAGCCTTTGTGTTGTGCAGAAAAACCAACAACATCCTAATATTATTGATGAAAACTAAATCTAAAGGTATGATGGTAAGTGGTAGCACTGGAAGGAAGCGACATATGAAGGTGTGGATGAATTGTGTAAAAACTAGTAGCGCTCCACTACAGGATTTGTTTATTTTTTCCGGGATAAAAGTGGTCCACGTGTTAATGCAGGGTATAAGCTAACTTTGTACTAAAATCTATTGAAATCTGTTTAGCCATTACAGAGTTAAGTGGGGACAAACATACACATTCATATAGAAACTTTGGTTATACCAGGGGGTGTTACTCCGCAGTTTACGTAGGTTCGGTCGGCGCACCTTTCGGGCAGGCGTATGGCAGGGCAATGGCCGCTCGGCTAGCACGCTAGCCACGCACGCGTAATTAAGCACCTTTTCTGTGATTTTTGCACTGAACAATTACTTCTAAATGATCTTATAATCCGTATAAAAGCTACTGTTGTGCTTACGAGTGTATAAATAAAAGAAAGAACAAGGAATCGTTTTTTAAAAATAAGATAACCCTAATGTTCTCCTTGCCGAGATAGAGCTACGTGATAGAAAGAGAGCGGCTCTCTAGGTGAATATAGCAAGCGGTATCCAGCGCTGTGCGAATGAAATTGCTAT
Organism: Agriopis aurantiaria; assembly: GCA_914767915.1. Lineage (NCBI taxonomy): Eukaryota > Metazoa > Arthropoda > Insecta > Lepidoptera > Geometridae > Agriopis > Agriopis aurantiaria. Next base: position 12,017,916 of record OU612001.1, on the reverse strand, counting down.
TTTATTGCCTCGTAGATAAGAGTCCTTATTTATTTAAATTCCTTTGCGAAGTGATCTTTCTGCTCCTTGGTGTATTCTTTGGTTACGATACCTTTTCAGAAGGTATTCGATCATACTTTTTTAGTCATACCTTTTCAGTGAAGTAGCAAACAGGGCGAGGGTCCTAAGGTCTGTGTAGCTTTGCAAGATCTTCTCCACTTCGTCGCATGTAGCATTTAACACCTTCTGCAGACTGTAATACAACAGAAAATTGTGTGAGATTTGTATCCGTGATCAGTAAAAGTTAATAACGCTGCGAAACTTTCAGAGCAATTTTATCATCATCATTTCAGCCAAAGGACTGCTGGACATAGGCCTCCCCATCGATCTCCAAAAGGGCCGGTTAGAAGCGGCCTGCATCCAACGCTTCCTCTTTTAGGTCGTCTGTCCATCTTGATCTAAAAAAGCTATTTATGCCAGTGCCAATGCTGGGCAGTGTGTAGGGTTTCATATTACGATTGTTTTTTATAATAACTGGCCAAGAGCGTGTCGAGAATCATATATGGTAGGGTTCCGTGGCCAAAGCCATATAATTGTAGTCACAATCATAGGTCTGAAATTTGTGGTATCAGTATTTATTCTCTCATATTAGTATTTATTTTCAGTCTCGGGTCTACCTCAGAGTTTTGAGAGGCATTGGTGAGGCCGAAGCCAACACCAAGAAGCCCAGTTTAACCAGGGTTGACACTTGCCACCTGTGGAAGTGGAAGTACTACTAACCACTACCACTTGCACTAAGCAAAACGATGCAGACGATGCGTAGCAGCTACTTGTAACTTGTGCTTGCTAATTGTACTACGCATCGTCTGCAAGCGCCTTTAGTGCATGTGGCAGTGGAAGTTCTTAGTGCTACTAATAGCACTCGCGCTGGTCCTTGCGCAAGTGAAGCTTCGCTTCCCCGCGCTACTCGCGCGACGCACCCTGCAGATCGTTCGTCTCGTTCGAACAATCGCGCGAGTACGTACTCGCACGCAAGTTGTGCGCGTTGCCACGCGATTGGCTATTTACGTCTGTTTGAACGTCTACTTGTACTTGCAAGCTACTTCGCATGGTCTGCAACAGACTTATTGTATAGTCAGTATAGCATTGATTTTTTTGGAGCTATTATGGTTATTTCTTAATTCTGTTGAGCTGCCCCCGTATTATGGATGATTCGGATCGCGATCGCGTGGCATCTCACTCACGCGCGTGGTGCGAGTAAATAGATGCGAACGGGACGGCATGCAATCTCGATCCCGATCAAACTTCTATAATAAGGCCCCTGGTCTATGGTATGCGGTACGGCATATTAGTATGATTATTAGAGAAACATTTGTAACATCCTCACCCATTAAGAGTTTGTAAATTCTTTTGTAGCGCCTCGTTTTCCTCTTTCAGTCTGTTGGTTTCTTTGTTCTGTACCTTCACATACTCTAGTTGTTCTTTGAGGGCTGAGACAGCAGAGTCGCGGCTTACTAGCTTCTTTTGGTACGATTTGACCAATTCTCTGTGAAGAAAGTACAAAAATTTACAATAAGGTATGAGTACTGGAATGGAACGCAGTGTGTTCTTTCTTTCTTTCAGTGTATCAGGTAATAAGAGGACAGCTTGTAACAACAAATTGTAGTTATGTCTTCAGTGTCGTCATGAGAAAATAAGGCTATGATTCCAAAATAGATTGGATTATGTGGTTAACTTACGCATAGCGGTCCGTTTCTGCATTGAGCGCTTCCAACTTTTCATCTTTTGTTTTGCATGATGCCTTTTGCTGCCTCAACTGCAGTTGGGCATCGTCGAGTCGGGACTGCAGTGTGGCCGCGTTATCAGCACTCGCCTCGTTGGAGATGGTGGGATAGAGACGGAACATACATCTCTCTGTCACTTTGTTGCGGCATTGCGGACAGGACTTTGATCTGGTGATGAATTTTTCTATACTAGATTTTTAACAGCAGTAAGGAGCTAAACAGGATTAGGGCTGTATAGGGGATATACAGGGTTATACGGAAAGGGTATGCTAAGCCGAAAGGAGGTCATTGTACACATAATTATGATTAACTTTTACTATGAGACCAAACCTGAAATCGCAAAAAAAAACAATATAAAAATATAAGCTGTTCCATAGAAAACGGTCATTGACACTCGACAAAATGTATGTAACAGTTTTTTTTTCTTCGCGATTTGAGTTTTGTTCCCCTGTATATTTTAGTAGCTGCGCTCTGCGGTTTCACTTGCTATCCTACAGTTATTGTAATTTTAAAAATATTCATTGTTTTTTTGCCAGTTCTGTAAGAAATGGCATGCTCTCCATCCATACAGGGTTACACAAAATGGTGGTACTAAGCCGGAAGGTGATCCTGGTCATTGTACTCATCATTATGAACAAATAGAGTAACTTGCTAGTGCAATGTTTGGTCTAATGTGTCGGAGAAAGTAAAGACAACAATAAAATTTGGTTAATATCAACAACTGGGTAATATCTGGGTGTCTTCAAATCACGAGTGAATCGGTTTCTTCTAGGCAAGAGTGCTCCATCTTAGACCGCATCATGGCTTAACATGAGGCGAGTTGGCAGCCAAAGGCAAGCCTAAAACTATATTTTTTTAAAAAAACTTTTGCGTTCAATATTGAAAACAACAAATACTGCCGTTTCATCGAAACATGTTACAGTTAGCACAAAGACATCAAGAAGATTAAAGCACTAATGGAAGATTCTCAAGACTCTAATTGAGATCCGCCCATAAACTTGCAGCTTGTAAACTCTAAGTATTTCAAATAAGTATTAAAAAAAATAAAAGTATTTAATTTTGATCTCTTTATTAATGTATACCTCTATATATATAACTAGCGACCCGCCCGCCCGGCTTCGCACGGGTGTAATTTACATGTGAAGCCGGGGCGGGTCGCTAGTTAATGTATAAACCTTCCGTGAAAATTTATCTAACTGATGGTGAATACCGCATCAAAATCCGTTGCGTGGTTTAGGAGTTAGCGGCCATACAGACACACAGACAGACGCGTAAAGCGACTTTAATTTATACTATGTAGAAGATAGAAGAAAACAGATAGATAGATCGATATAAATATGTAGAGAAGATATATAATTTATATATAATTTTTTACTCTATGTGTTTCATTTTTTCTTGTTATTGTGTGCTTAATGAGAGTCCTTTTTCTACAGTGTTATTTATCTACTTTATTATTTGTGAAAACTTGTAACCTTCTATCTTTATTTGTTTTGCTTAATTTTGTACCTAGCTTTAAGTTTTCCTATGAAAATAAAATAAATAAATAAAATAAACCGGACTATCTCCGGAATAAATGTCTACCTGACTCTACACAAGACATTGCCTAGTTGCGGCAATACCGCAGAAGCCACGAAGAAAAATAGAATTCAGTTACGTACCTTTCTATCCACTGCGCCAGACAATGATGGTGGAATATGTGCCCACATTTCGTTACAAAAATGTTCTCCGCTTGGTTCACTAAGTCGCTGCAGATTGCACATAAAATATTCATATTTATTAACCTGGAACAATCAGCGATTATTGGTGGAATTAAGTTTACAGCAGATATTAAACTAGTTGTAAATGATAATGCAGTCATGGGGTTTGCCACAATCCCCATGCTTGGCAGGCGGCTTGAGGATCGTAGGAGTGTGCTGCTGCCCATCCTCTGGTGGTTCAGGTCGCAGTTTTAGGACGTACCCAGGTTCTTTAGTATTGCCAACTTTATTTGTTAGATGCACTTGGCCATTATTTACTTTTAGAGTGAGTGCTATAATCATGCCAAGTTTGACACTTGTACGTATTACTAAAAACTAAAATACATTAATAAAAACTGTTTGTTGTATGGGTGAGTTAAACTGCCAACATACGCGTAACATTACATATTCTGTGAAAATTTGCTGGCTATCTATTACAGTTCGAAAGATACAGCCTTTAAAAGGTAGGACGGACAGACGGAATACAGACAGACAGCGTAGGCTTAGCTATAGGGTGCGTTTACCTTTACCGTTTACCAAGAATGGAAACCTAAAAAAGAGGTTATTACCGTAGCTGCAGTCATTGTAAGTGCATTTTTGTGACATAACACGGTTGCACTCTAATCTCGCCTCAACCACCTGGGGACTGAATAAGCCAACCTATTATTTCTCTCAGAGATGAAGAAGAAGAAGGTTGTTTTACTGAAGTGTAGTGTTGTACCTTTGTGATTTATGTGTGTACTTTTTGAATGTGCATTGTCGGTCTTATGCAGGGACAAATTGTTCTGGCAAAACATATATAGGAACGCGCCTAAATCGCATGGCGGCGTTTTTTTTTCTGTGGGTGGTCACTGACTGCAGCCCAGGCCTACCACTAGAAGGCTAATTTGATTGGCACTACCAAGGGATGACGAGTGGAGTTACGGAATAAGGGTGCTTTCTGAACGAGGTTGGCTCAGTCCATGAAATCTCTATTTTGGGGGGTGTTCATTACCAGGTGCCAAGCTTACCCAGCTTAGCGCGGACGTGACCTCGGGCCGACCTGAAACGATCTGATATCCAAAAGCGATCTGGTGAATGGATGTTTTCGCCGGCTGAAGAGACTACTGAACAACTGCACTCCCTCCGCATCTGGTCGCGTCCGTCAGCCGCGGCTTACGGTTTGATATAATTGGTTTGCAGCATCTTGTTACGAAACAAAAAAAAGCATATTTACCCTTTTTTGTGCTTTAAATTAGACTAACCTCAAAGCCACAGGGATGTGCCTCATAACATAATTATGTTCACGCTTATTTAAATTATTGTTTAATTAATGCAGGTAGATGAATGATACCGTGGAATGTTTGATACATAAAACTGAATTATTTGCAATATGTAACTAACAAAGTTTTTATCACAAACACACACCACACAATACATTAATTGATCAAAAACAACAAAAATAAAAATATAGATAAATAACAATAAATAACTGAACTGACAAACAAACTGACAGACCTGACAGCACTCGGCACAGCAGTGACAGTGACAGCAGGCAGTCAGACAGTACACCAGCCAGCCACACGCAACTTCTATACAAAAGAAACGTTTTAACACAGCGTTTTAAGGAACGCGAGCGTGACTATAGATACACTTCTTGCTCTAATACGTGCATGTCCTAAAAAAAAAAAGTTCTTGTCAACTTACGTAGTATTTATATCACAGATCTACTACCTATAGATTTTCAATGAGCGTGGCTAGCTCAGTGCCTCTCGCTTCAACAAGGTGTGTTGCCACATTAAAATGATTTGCTATAAGTTAGGGTAATTTACCTACTATGATGGGTAGTGAATCTTCAATAAGTACTTTGGAAACAATACTACCTTTTAAATATTTATATTTTATACACTATCTGCTGCAACCCGCGGAGCTACCTGCAATGTTCTGGGAAGAAAAGTACGTTGTCTGTCCCTATGACACACCCCTATCGTCCTGACAAAATTTGACTTAGCCCATGATCTAAGAAAACAAGGTCTAGCAATTTGAGAGTGGTCCCGCAATGACGTCACTGTCCAGTTGCCACTTTATTCAATCAGCTGTTACGTGGTGTATCGTCATCTCTCTCAAACCTGTTGTAAATTGACATCATGACATCATTGCGGGACGCCCACGTATACATTTTTTCTCGGATTGCTATACCTGGCGGAGTATATTATTATACCATGACTTAGCCATTTCCTCGTAAAAACAGACAGAAAGTTACTTGCGTTTTTATTATAATTATTTGTTAGGATTAGAATATAGTACTAGAAAAAAGGTTGAAAGGTAACCATAGCATGCTTTTTTATAATTAATAAAATATAATAAAAAAGTCAGAGTTAAAACGGAACGGGGGTCCCTCATGCAACAAACGTTAAACGTATTTTTGGATTTGTTCTAGTGTAAAAACGGTAATCCGTACAAGCGTCAAATTTAGCGGATTATAGTGAACATAAGTAAAACAACAAATAATAAACACTGGCCAAGTGCGAGTCAGTGACAAATTTCTGTTTACCACTAAGCTAAGCAACGTCGGGCGCGGTCGGTACTTGGATGGGTGACAGCCTGGGCGTGATGTTGTCTTTTTGCACAACTTTTTGTAGTTTGTGATTGTAAAGAACTCTCAGCGCGCGAGCCCGACTCGCGCTTGGTCAGTTTAGTTTTTTCATGAATGGAATTATGTATAACATTCCAAATAATTAGATAAATAGACTCTTTAATGTTTACAGTACAAATTTCACGAACAGCGCGTAGCTTTTTGAATCGGTTCGCCGAAATCGCCTTTTGCTTTTCCAGCTTCATAACTGTGGCCTCATTAATATATATTTAATATTAACATTCACCATATTCATATGGGCATAAAAGGGTCGGTATTTTGCACTTCTTGCAATGTGCCAGCTTTTTTCAGCAATGTGACAGGATCAGTTGGAAACCTGCAGAACGAATAATTTATGTTAGTAGTTGCGGTGGGTAATTTCTTTCATAAACTGGCAACATTCATAATTTATTTTCTAAGTGAATAATTTGATAAAATTCATAGAATTAGACCACAAATCGACCTAAAAACGGACTAATTATGAATAAAATATTTGCGAATTGATATCCTGAATTTATTTAGGTGATCGTTACAAGCTTTATATGTTTACTTACGTGTGAAATGATATTTCATCGTATTTTCGCTCACTGCGCTTCTTGCAGCCCAAAATGCTACCACCAACCATTGTAAAATATCTTTTACAATTATTTCTCAGAGGAAACACGCATTTATCACATTAAATCACCAAAAAAAGGCAATAAATATAATTCAGACCCGTTTTGTTTGTCACTGATTATTACAGATTTTGACACTTGAGGTACCAAAAACAGGTCACGCCGATAAGGACAACAAAAACTATTTATGTCCTTTTCGTACTTGTGCTGAGCCATATCAAGTTGTCTCTTTCACTAAAATATATTGCCGATCTGGTTGTGTATATCTGTGATTTATATTCTCTTTGCAGTACACTACAGCTCAGAAAACCTAAAAGGGGAACTGGCATACTTATGAGCAATTTTCCTGGTTAATGCGACGCGTGACCAAAATGCTGTTTGTGCATGTTTCTGGCTCAACGCATAAGCATTGCCATTCAGCGTAATGCCGTGGTAATGCCGCCAGCATGCTGTTTACGCTGCCAACTGGTAGTGGGTTTGAGCATTTGGATTGTTCAACGGTCTATGGGCAGTCTAACTGTATTTGTAGTGTTAGTATTAGCTTGTATTTTGTTTAGGCAATAAAGGCACTTGCCCAGTAACAAAAAAAACATACTAGTTATTTCCGGGAAAAAGAAATTAATAGTTCCGTATCAGGGTATCAGCTAGTTCAGCTATTAATCGCAGTCACAAATGAAGCAAAAATAGATTGCTAGGTTATAAAAAAATAACGTAGTTTCTTTTAGTCGTAGATGTAAAATAATCTTTGACACTTCAATAAAAACAAAAATACCGTATTACCCTCCGTAGGCAAGTTACTTCAAAAGATGGTCCATTTAGTTATGATTCCAAAATAGTCTACAACTTAGTACTTTTCTACCCCTATCAATTAGTGCCAATGTTTGTTTGCAAACAATGATGATCTAATGAACGATCAAGGATGCTAAAAAGGGGTAACTGTAGTTATAATGCTTTCATTATTTATTTCTTTTTGGTCTGTATCTTTTAATGTGCTTTTAATAATAATGTGTTTTTTCATTATGACGTTGACATCAATGTTTTAATGACGGTAGTAGATCTGTGATCCTAATCCTTCCTATATCCTAATTTTCGCGTATCGTTTCCCTACTTTTAAATTCTAAAACTATAAACTCATACGACTTGTAAATGGCAACTGCGTCTATCACGCGGAGCCAAAAGCCCCAATACGGGGAAGAGGAAAAAAAAAAATGTGTTGTGAAACTTCAGAAACTTCAAACTTGTGAACTTGTGGTGGGAGCGAGCGAATCGTGTCGCCGTTTTGTATTTTATTTATAAAATCTCACATTAATCTAATAATAAACCCACAAAATACTTTTCGACTATCTTCAAGACGGTAGAGGTGCTCAGAGTTGTTATGTTTATAAAGCAGTCGCGTAATTTCACGTCGTTTAGAGCGACGCAAATCCTCAGCGCCAATCCGAAATGTTTTTGTTTAGTGAAATAGCTTTTACTATCAAAAATATCCTCAACACAGTTTAACCTATGGCTCTAACGAAAATAACTATACGACCCAAATACTAGACGTATAAATCGGTCAGCTGTCTCATAAAAATCAATGTTTTGATTAGATACGAATCTAATATTTTTCGACTGATTAGGGTTCGCGAGTGATAATACAGCGTGAAAAGAGTGATAATGTGGCTTAAATACGCCGCTAAAGAATAGTGTCAACAGAGTTGAATATTTCGCATCGGTGTTAAAGGGTTTTGTAAACGATTCGCAAGATGCCTGGGAAAATCAAAGTGAAAGTGCTAGCAGGAAGAAACCTGCCCGTGATGGATCGGGCCAGCGATACTACCGACGCGTTTGTGGAAATAAAGTTTGGTGGTGTCACGCACAAGACTGATGTGTGTAGGAAGTCCCTGAACCCTCATTGGAACAGCACAGAATGGTATCGATTTGAGGTAAGATGTTATTTCTTAGGTATAAGCTGTATTCTGTCTTACACTATCATGGTTGTTAACTACAGGTATATAATTATTTACCGTGAACGCATGGTGCATCTGCGCTGAAATATTGAGAGTTCCACCCACAACCTTATCATGGTAAATATCCCATTACTCAATAATAATTTTCTGAAGCTCTGCGTTATTTCGTTTTCTGTGCTGTCTTACAATAACCATGCAATTTTCAGGATGAAATTAACCTCTATTATTTCAGGATATAAGCTACCTACACTTCAAAGCTTTATTCATATTGATTCAGATATAATAACTTTTCAATCTATAGAAATAAAAATGAAATGCTGCTTACCTATTGGTAAGCACATAACTTGAGAAAGACTGAACTGATTTGGATTTTTTATTTTCCAATGTTCGTAATAGTCTGCGAACTAGGTTTTTAGGAAAGAAAAACTAGAAAGGTTGCCTGGAAAATTGAATAATTAAGATAAATCCGTTTTTTTTTTGCCTTTTCCTATGGTATTTTTGTATGAACCATTACTCAAACAAATTTATTGTAATTTGGACAGGACAATGTTTGTCAGGTCAGTATATAAAAAATACTAATGTGATGGGAATTTAAATTTCCAAAGACATAATACCTGAAGGCTTTAGTTTAATTAATTGTTAAGAACTATCAGCATCAGTTCAAAGTTGTGAGCAGCATCAACTGGTATGGTTCTGTTGGTAGCACATCTGAGCTGAGATGAAAATGGAATGATGAACTTAAATATCTGTCGATATCGATGATCCTGTTACGTAAATTCTTTCCATCCAAAGGTTGCCTGGAAGAGATTGCTTTTAGCGTTAAGGCCGCCACTTGGGGCACTAGCTCGTACGTGTTGTCTATCTGTTTGTAATTTTTATTTCTGGTGTACACAATTAAGAGAAAATATCTATCTATCTATCTATCTATCTAGTTATCTATCTTATATCTATCTATCTGCTCAGGATCTATGATCTGAGTTGCCCTGGTGTGTGTGTCTCATACCATCCCCAACACAGGGAATCTTAGTGAGGAGCTATGAGTGCAGGGTTATTTTATTATCAGAATTAAGGCCCGTTTCACTTTGTTTAGTGAAAGTGCAGGTGATTTTATTGATTAGTAATTTTGCGAGTGATTATAGTATACGCTCGCGCTTATCAGTTATGGTCCAAATGTGTTTAGTACTAATCACTAAGCACCTGCATTAATCACTGGCACTAATCGCTAATCGAAGTGCAATCGAGCCTTTACTCTATAAAATCATAAATACTAAAAGCATCAGAGACATCACATTATTATATCAAGGTTGAAAAAGTTTTCACCGTAATCATTGAATACAAACTCACGGATGTCTGCTCTAGTACAAAAATCACGATAATCTGAGTTATCACGATAATCTGAGTTTACCTATACATTAAGATACATTTTAGAAATACCGACTAAGTAATTGTAATCCTGTGTAATTAACACAATATCTATATCTAATGTAGCTAGCCACAAATGCAGTTAGTAAATACAAAAAATAAAATTGGTTCGTATATTCTTGAGCGCTGACCCAATATCCATAGTTTTAAATATCTTTGATCATAATCATCAAAATTTTGGCTCGTTCACAAAATGTCATTTGCTGTATGCGCTGTATTTATATAATGAAAGTCTGGCGTCCGTCTGCAAGGTATTTGTTTGTGTATTTCCACAATGTACCCACATGTTGGATGATTATGCTGCTTGGATTGATGCCAAATGTTCTTTATTGAGACTGTTTGGTTTCTAATAGTGATTAGGTCAGAGTGATTTAATCTTAAGATGGAATAGAAAGTATCCATATTATCCATCTGTCCAGTTAGTTTTTAAAAACACTTTTTTATTGAATCATGGCCTACGTTTGCCATGCGTTTGCCACCATCTCGCCCATTGTTAAGCGATGGTGCGTTCTATGATAGAGCATGCTAGCCTAGAAGAAACCAATTCACTCGGGACTTGAAGACACACACACACACACACACACACACACACACACACACACACACACTCACACACACACACTCACACACACACACTCACACACACACACTCACACACTCACAACACATAAATATTCGTGACATTTTTTCACACACGGTCATCTGACCCCAAATTAAGCAAAGCTTGTGATATGGCTGCCAGAGACTGATATACATACATATATAGTTTTAAATACATACTTAAATAGATATTAACAACCAGATATAGAACAAACACAAATGTTCATCACATAAATGTTTGTCCTAGGTGGGAATCGAACCCATGCCCCCAAGCTCAGAAAGCAGGTTCACTACCAACTGCACTAACGGGCTATCTATCTAGTACAAGTTACTAGTAATTATTATAGTTATTTAAAACATGCAGACTTGCAGACATGCAGAACTGCAGACCACCTGAGTAACTGCTGGATTATTGGATATGCTGCTATACTGCAGTGTTGGATTAGTGAGACTACTGTACTATTTCGTCCCCCAGGTAGACGAATCAGAGCTTCAAGACGAGCCTCTTCAGTTGCGTCTGATGGACCACGACACATACTCCGCTAACGACGCCATAGGCAAGGTGGTGATCAGTCTCGGACCACTACTAGCGCGTGAGGCCAACAACGTTAAGGGCACTCCGGGATCTGCACCAGGTGAGTTTCTAGAGTCTATAGACTCAGCGTATTTGACCATAAGGTCTTTAGTAAAACTCTTCAAGTCAAAATGTTCCATACAAAGGAATGATATTTTTTATATATTTTTTTTAAAATAAATAATAGGCTTGCTTTTGACCACCATCTCGTCTGATGTTAAGCGATGATGCGGTCTACGTTGGAGCACGCATTCCTAGAAGAAACCAATTCACTCGTGATTTGAAGACACCCAGATTGTAACCATCGGGAAACACCCATTCAGGCAGCCCATTCAACAGACTAGCAGTTCGCACAATAAATGTGGAATCATAGCGCTGAATGCATGATATATCATAGCTCTGCTGCCTGCTGAGATCGAAAACGCGACTCTGTCACGCTTAAACTCAGAAATACTTTTAATCTCTCTCAGTATAGCAGAACTTGACACGTGCAAATACAAATAAATACGTTTGATGAGCATTACCTCTTTACAAGGTTACGTCAACTTGAAAGCTATAATGTATTGCTTTCAAGTTGTGTTGTTGTTTCAAGTATACTTTGTGTAGTTTTGTACTACGCTGCCGAATCCAGGATCTGATTTTGCCCACACGTGCAGTAATTCTTCCTTTTCTGTCCGCAGGTGCGGTAATGTCTGGGTGGATTCCTGTGTTCGACACGATGCACGGTATCCGTGGGGAGCTCAACGTCATCGTGAAGGTGGAACTATTCTCCGACTTCAACAAGTACAAGACTTCTAGTTGCGGAGTGCAGTTCTTTCACTGTGAGTGGGGTTGTTACAATGTTTTTGCAGCTATCAGAGTAAATAAATTAACGGAAATAGTGTAGTTGCAAATACATCAAGAAAAAAAGTATATTGAAAATTAACAAAACAATATTTGTTGTTGAAATTGTTGAATGTTCTCGCGAACAAAAAGCTGGCGTGTTTCTGGCTCAACGCATTAGCATTGCCATTCAGCGTGGTAATGCCAGCATGTTGGGTATGCTACCAAATGCTTGGACTGAGAATAGAGGTATTTACAACCAAGTTACCGTTGACACATTGATATTTTTTGGCAGATATAAAGTAGGCAATGGCGTCGATTCTTTCATACCACTCATACATACATAGTCCTATCAGATTGTTTTAGTTTAGTGAGTGCTATGACAGAATAGATGCCATTAAAATCGATGCCAATGTCACACAAAAGTCTTATATTATTTGTCATGTTTACCTTTTCAATTCCAAACAAACCGTAAATCAGTTCCTCTATAATACTAGTAGCTTGTTGTTTACGTTACCCGGCAGTAAAACCCGAGTTTGTTTCGTCTTTCAACACTAAAGTCATTGTGTCCGTTGGCGGCAATGGCGGTGTAAATCAAACTAACCGTAAACATTTGATAAACATGGTTATATATAGGGAATGCAATCCCGCAAGATAATTTCAATCCAAGTATTTGTGAGACTGAATCATCTTAGTCCCGCTGGATCCAGGATCCATCAGGGTGGACTTAGACCTCTGAAATTAATCTAAAGACCCCATTTTCATGGTTTTAATTTTAACCCACATTAAACAAGCTTTTTCCAACATTTTAGTTTAGTTATACTTTAAGAAAAAAGATTTAAGTGAATAAAGGGCGCTAGAGGAGAATAGGCATGATTCCTAATGTTTAATTTATTACAAATAACCGGCTTAGCGATGAATATAAGTAAATAAATTACACATACTGAAAAAATACTTTGAATTGGCTGATAAATCTCTGAGATATGAGTATTTAAAGTTTTAGGTGGGGATAGAGAGGGGATGTTCTATCCCTTTCTCGCAAAGCGTGTGTTAGTATAGCATTTGTATGGCGCTCCTGAGCCGTGACGTCACGGCTCAGTATAGTGCGCTCTCTGTCTAGCATGAAATTAAATTAAATTAAAATGCTTATATCTTATTTATTTTTGAACTAATTTTATTTTTGTTTTCGTTTATGGCTCTATTTATGATCAGCTTTTTTATGAGGTAATAAAAAAATATTAGTCATCATGCCTATTCTCTCTCCCGCACCCTCACACCGTTCCCATAGGTCCCGAACTTTACGCATCGCTACGCATACGCTTTAATAGTCTATCCTCTATTGCACACCCCGTCTTCTACAAAACCTTTCCATCCTAAGGTTGCCTGGAAGAGATCGCTTTTAGCGATAAGACCGCCAGTTGTTACACTAGTTTTTAAGAGTTTTTTTTGTGTTCTTGTCGTTTATGGTGTGAACAACAAAGAGTTAATCAATCAATCATCGCTTCCACGCGCACGGAGTAACACGTATGATCCACGCTTTTCTGTAATCCCGCCAGTCCAGCGTGATCCTGCAAAATTTTCGATCGAGATTAGCCCCGCAAAATGTATGCGGGAACCCAGTATTTCGGGATCCCGGTATCTCGGAATGGCATTCCCTAGTTATATAGACTGTACTCTATTTGACATTGATGAGGCACAATAGGCTAGTTTACTGGTGTTTCATTTATTGGAGGGTCAAATTACGCTCATGCGGCTCTCGAAACTGTGAAACCTTAGGGGTAGGGTGAGCGGACGACATTTTGGGCTCATAAATTAAGCGTGGAATCTAGAATATCATCATCATCATTTCAGCCGTAGGACGTCCACTGCTGGACATAGGCCTCCCCCGTCGATCTCCACAAGGGCCGGTTGAAAGCGGCCTGCATCCAACATTTCCCTGCGGTCTCTTTTAGGTCGATAGAATAATCAACAATTATCTAGAATAGACGGCAACGACTTTTCTCAGTTGGCTAAACATAGTAATGTAGACTTTGTCACGTTACAAACAGTTACGAATGAATCGGTTTCATCCAGGCAAGCGTGTTCCACCGTAGACCGCATCATCGCTTAACATCAGGCGAGTTGACGGTCAAACGCAAGCCTATTATTAAATTAAATAAAAAATGTAACAAGCGATGTTTTCCTTCCTGGCAGGTCCATCAATCCCCCCCGGGTACCGCGCCACCTCAGTTCACGGGTTCGTAGAGGAGCTGGTGGTAAACGACGACCCGGAGTACCAGTGGATCGACAAGATCCGCACTCCGCGCGCCTCCAACGAAGCTCGCCAGGTGGCCTTCATCAAGCTCAGTAATCAGGTAATTATGTTGAGAAGTCGGGTAGATGAGTGACCAATCAATTCAGTTATTCAGTCATAAGCTTCGATCAAACGTACAAATATGCCACAATGACGCGCTGATCGCGGCAATACTCAACTGGTCCCGACTCAATAAGGAGACAAGTTGGACCCACAGTCACGCGATAGTTGCGCAAGCCGTAACATGATTAAATGCTCCGCTTCGACTAAAATAAAATGAATGGACGGGCCATAATCATTGAACTTGCTCAGTAAAAACGAGTCAAACCGTCGGACATATACTTCAACACCTAATTATAACCATGTACAGTATATTTGTTACAAAAAATAGATTGCGGTTTTTTTGTTGTGTTACGCTTCGGGAAAGCACACGAAGACATAATTTAGTCAGATGTTTCGTTATCATGTAACAATAGTGTCGGGCTTCCCACGGCTAGAAAACGACTGAAACGAAGTGAAGGCCAACGCTCATTTTGTAATCTTCAAAAATGAGCTCCTTCTGAGCCCGTCCATTCATTTTATTTTGGTCGAAGGTGCTCTGTGAAAAATTTCAAGAATAACAAAACAAAATGTAAAAAATGCGGGGCCGGTTTGTGACATAAAAACATTTATTGTTCTCTTGGTTTTTATTTTTTTGTGTTGTCTGTTTTTTTGGTCACAAATAAACGCTGTCTATGTATGTCTTTTTGCGTCGCGGGTTAAAATGATTTTTACGGTTTATTTCAGCTAACAATAAATGTGTATGTACACTCAGGTGCAGCGTCTAGTGGGCCTTAAGGCAGCCGAGCTGGGCGCTAACGCAGTGGTAGGATACCAGCAGGAGTTCGACCTGGAGGGCGAGGCGGGAGTCGTCGCACGAGCCATCGGTAATTGATAATAATAATGCTCTGGGTCACCAGTACTCACCAGATAGCACCACTAGCAAGTAGGTGCAAACTGTTGTAAGCGAGTGCCGAGAGATGACACTAGAACGCAAGAAAGCGTGGATGTACGCAAAAATGAAGAGAAAAATATAAACCAAGAGCATCGTTGTTATATTTACGTAATAAATAGTAATAATGTGCTATTGGTGAATATGTTCTCAGCGCTGTTTTGTTTTTCTTGCTTTAGGGAACAGTATGGGAGAAACCACTATTCTGCTAGTGTAAACGAGTATTGGGAAGGCTCCAACAGATGACACCACTGGCATTAATGATAGTAGCGCTTTTAATCTCGGTCCAAGCATTTGCTCTGACAGCCACAAAAAACATTGTAAAAATTTGAATGAAAACCAAGAATTCTGATCACTTTCGCTAGGTTTTGAACGTAAGACTGTAGCAAGTACCCGATATATTTCAGTGAAATGTTAAAAGGAAATGTTTTCATTCTGATTTTTACTATGTTATTGCAGCTTTCAGGGCACATAAATGCTTGGACCGAGAATAATGGCAAAAATTCACAGCAAATACACATTTAATTTACTTTCAGGTACTGCCATCAGCGTAACCCCGCTGCCAATGCCTAGTCAGACTATGAACATACCTCCTTGCACTCAACAGTGAGTATAGAGAACCTAACTATGTAATAACACTTTATGTAATAACTAGCAACGCACCCCGGCTTCGCACGGGTGTAAGTCTTATTTTTTACACCTCGGGTTACATTATTAGAGTTTAAGTAAGAATCCTTATATTAAAATTAAAAAAATATATATATATAGCCTATGTCACCCGAGGATAGTGTAGCTTCCCAACAGTGAAACAATTTTTCAAATCGGTTTAGTTGTTCCGGAGATTTTTCAATGCAAATAAACAAACAAACAAACAATCAATCAAATCTTTCCTCTTTATTATATTAGTATAGATTATAGACATAGAGAAGTTTTTTAAATAAAATACTCATAAATATATGTTTGCATGGTGTGTCGTGTCGTGCTTATATTAAAACTTAGACAATTAAAAAAATGTTTGGACATTTTGGCGACTGATGACGAAACTGTCACAGATCTAAATGAGTACTATCAAACGCACCAAGAAGAACTCATGAAAATGATTAGTATTCTTAATCCTAAAGATACGTCGATGTTGGATGAAACTGAAGCTGTAGACGATGACGATGATAAAATAGAACAAGGACGCTTAAGCATCCATAGCTTCACAGGATCAATGTCTCTATTTCATGACGATCAAATACATCATAGGAGTTTACGACATCTATCTGAAGACCAGACAGACTTGAATAAGCTTCTGAGTAGAAAGAGCGGTGACGATGATGATGATTCAGATTCATCTGGCCCGATACAGAAGATAAAGAAAATGAAAACTAACTTCTTCACGAAAAGGTTCTCAAGACGCAAGCGCGACAAGAAAGAGAAGCAAGATGATCAGATATCTTTAAAGTCTAATTCCTCTGATGCGTCTCGTATTTCGCTGACGGACATCAAGAATGAGTTTAAAAAGAGATTCAAAAAACCTAAAATACGTAAAGTGTTCACTAATCCTGAAGGTGAAGGTGTTGAAATGGCATCGATACTCGCTCGGTCGGTTATACATACGCAAACGAGTTTAGCCTGTATTGCCGAGACACAAGACTCTGAACACTCGGCGGCAGAAATGAGACGGACTAGCGAATCGGAACCTAACATAAACGTATCTGATGATGATAAACAGAGAAATATTAGTATGGATAAAGTTGAAGAGATTAAAAATGAAATAGAAAGTATAACTGTTCCAGATATACATTTTTCGTCTTTAAAAAATATGAGTTCTGAAGAAGCTGTTCCGGAGCGAGTAAGAAAAATATCGGAATCATGCCCTTCCAGTCCTATGGTAGGTAGAACCGAAAATCTACTTAAATTACCTGGGGATAAAGGCTATTTTGACTCAGTGTCATCCGCGCTATCTGGTGAAAGCTCTGAAGCATACTCCAGTTCCGAAGAAGAAGATGAAAGCTCTGAAATCAAAAGTGACTCTGAAATTGAAACAATTGAAACTACAGCTTCGGTCGTGAACTCTGTACTAAATCACAAAGTGAATCCAGATTTTATTGCTCAAATGGAGAAAAAACTAACTACTCTTGAAAAGGTTCATCCGACAACTAGCGAGACTTGTGCTGAAACTCAGCTCCAAGAAAAAGAAATAAAAAGTAATGAAGAAGCTGAAACAAAACAAGAAACTGTTAATATAAAGGCATTAGAAAAAAATTACAAAGTGTTGGAGGTCGCATCTAATGAAATAAATGAACCTCAAGAAAAGGTGGAAATAAATGAACCTTCGACATCTGCTCAAGGCTCGGATAAGTGCGTATCAAAACCCAACATGCATCACATTAGAATTCACAATCCTTTTGCTCACAAAAAATCTTCTAAAAGCTTTAGCGCTCCATCATCTCCTGTAGAAAAAAATAGCTTTGTGTATCGCTCATCGAAACGCATCAAACACCAACTAGCAAAGTTGTCTAAAAGCAGCATGATCAAGAGTATATCCCACTACTCTCTTCTGCCAAAGAAAAAAGAGGATACAAAAAATCTTAGCCAGCCAGGATCAGGACCAGGATCGTCCTCAAATGTTCCATCGAGAGCACCCAGTGACACTGTTTTGGGATCTCTCTTTTTATCTTACTCAGACTTGCTTAGCTTAGACAAAGAGGCACTTTTAGCCAACCGCGGGTTATGCAAAAGCGACGAAGGGCGCAAAAAAGTGTCAATGTATATTGGTTCTGAACCTGTATCTAGAACATCACTTAGTGGCCCATCTTTCCCCTCACATTATAGAGAAGAACATGGTCACAGAAGGCTATCATCTCTCAAGCCAGAAGGCTTGATTCATACTGCCATGGAGACCATTCTTATTGACAAAGTAGATACTTTGCTTTTACCCACATCTCCCGATCCAGATACTAAAAATAATAAACAGTTTTTTGATGATGTCAGTGAGAAGTTAGAGGAGCATAAGAACAGAGGATCTTCTGGAATAATAAGCATGGGCCAAGTTCAGTCTAACACTGGTTCTACGACTCCTAGAATAGTTGCGATGACACCAAAAAGGTTAAGTGATGACTTCACTGCCCACGCGCACAAAACTCAGGATAGTAAGAACTCTGTCCCAGAATCCAAAGGTTTGGTTCACACAGCCATGGAAACTGTAGTCATGGACAAACCACATTCAATTCTTCCTAAAACTCCAGAGGATAGCTATCAGTTTAAAGGCTCTTCCCATGATATTCACGAAAAAGCAAAGCACAAAGATCATAATATTTTGAGCACTATTAAAATTACTCTTAAGGAACACCATGTGAATTTAGACTCTGTTTTTGGTAAGCATCAAGCTAAAAAAGAAAATAGCCCGGATATTAAATCCGGTTGCTTGATTCATACTGCTATGCAAACTATGTTGATAGACAGAGCTCAGTCCATGATTCCTGATACGCCAGAACCGATTCCTATAAGAACTGAACCTGTGTTCGAACGTGGTAGTAGGTCGCGTAAAACTTCTGAGACGTCAGAATCTAGTGGATTGATTCACAGTGCGATGCAAACAATTCTCATGGATAAATTTAGAGCAGTGATTCCGAACACAACTGAACCAATACCGATACATTTAGATGATACTGGTACAAAATCGTCTAATAAAAACGATAAGCATGATGAAGAATTAGGTGGATTAGTCCACAATGCTATGCAAACTATTCTAATCGACAAAGTCCAAACAGTGATTCCTGATACAAAATATCCACTTCCTATACATATAGGTGATAATAATAACAAATCAGAGAAGGGGACTGAATTACAGACAGAAGAGTCAAAAGGATTAACTCAAACTATGTTGATGGACAGAGCTCAGTCCGTGATTCCTGATACCTCAGAACCGACTCCTATAAGAATGGAACCTGTATTCGTACGTGGTAGTAGGTCGCGAAAAACTTCTGAGACATCAGAATCTAGTGGATTGATTCACAGTGCGATGCAAACAATACTTATGGATAAATTTAGAGCAGTGATTCCGAACACAACCGAACCAATACCGATACATTTAGATGATACTGGTTCAAAATCGTCTAATAAAAACGATAAGCATGATGAAGAATCAAGTGGATTAGTCCACAATGCTATGCAAACTATTCTAATCGACAAAGTTCAAACAGTGATTCCTGATACAAAAGATCCACTTCCTATACATGTAGGTGATAATGATGACAAATCAAGGAAGGGGGCTGAATTACAGGCAGAAGAGTCAAAGGGATTAACTAATAGAGCCATACAAACTATGTTAATTGAAAAAGTTCAAGCTGTATTGCCTGACACTCCTGAACCTATTCCTATACATTTAGAGAACCTAAAACCTCTCAAGAATATAGATCCTTCTACAGAAGTAAAAGAACCAACAGGATTAGTTCAAAGCGCTATTCAAACTATGCTCATAGAAAAAGTTCAGTCGGTACTTCCTGGGACATTTGAACCAATTCCTATCCATTTTGAAGATGACACCACTCTGAAAAGTAATCGTATTGATATTAAACCAGAAGGCTTATTGCAATCAGCTAAGGAAACAAACTTGCCTAAAGTTCATTCTTTGATTAATCCTGTAACTACAATAGTTGGTGACGTTATGCACAATGAAAAAACTCGAACTTATAGAGATGAAAAAGACTATTCTCAAGGAAGTCTCCATTCAGCTATGAAAACTATTATAATCGATAAATTTCAAACAATATGCCCTAACTCGACTGATCCAGACCTTATTACCGACTTGTCCATTGAAGATTGCAAGGAAAAATCAGTTGACAATACATCTTTACAAAAGTCTGAGAATGAATGTAGGTTGGTAAAAACTGCCATGGAAAATATTTCATTGGATAAAGTGCAAAGATTAGCCGGTGCTCGTGATAATATCCCGATACAAATAAAGCCTACTGGTAGTGAAGATCTGAAATCGCCTGCTTTGGTCGAGACTGCAATGAAAACTATTCTAATGGATAAATTACAGTCAGCGATTGTCACTACTAGTACAAACGCTCCAGAAACTTCCAATGTATTTGAAGATACAGAACCTGAAGATACTCAAGGAAATACAACCAAAGAAGAAGTCTTAAAGTCAAAAAAGCTAATTCGTCAAGATAGTATTCACTCTATATCAGACATAAAAGAGTCCAAAATGTCCAATGAAGACCTGTCTAACATGTCGTCTAAAGTAACTCGACCGCCAGTCTTGCAACACTTCCATCCTATACTTAGTGGATTAGAGACCATACCATCAATGTCCGAAAGCAGTTTTGACCGTAGCGTAGATGGTGAAAGTTCGTTTGAGACTAACAACGCTAGTGTGTGTGATAACTCGCATGCAGCGTGCGGTTTTGGCAGGAGCGAGAGAGATAGAGATAGGAGCGAAAAGGACAGGGGATCACCGAGACACGCGCGGGCTGAGTCGTACGGAGGGAAGGATCCAGTGGCACCGGCGCAGACGCAACCTCAGGCCTCGCTCAATTCCACTTCAACGCCGATGGGGATCCATAGGCGGTCGTCAGATTCAGATTTAAGTGTTACGCCTAAAGGTTAGACTATTGCAATTTAATTCATTTATTTTCATACTCATTACAATGTTATGTAGGAAATGTACGAGTAGGTACCATTATTTTATCTTGGATCTTTTAAATTTCAGACAAGAGGTCCAGATCTAAAAAAAAAAATTATACCGGTCAAAATGTATATTTTGCGTAGTAACACCAAGGCTTACAATAAAAATACAATGTTATCTGTGGTCTACGTAAACTTATAGTCCCTTCCCATAACATTCAATTCCAAAGAACTCTATGCAGAGCTCAGTGTTATCTTAGCCCATTTTTCAGGTGGGTCACTGAACACATCGGCGGGTAACGTCGGCAGTGGTGGCGGCGCCATTTTGCGGCCTTCTATGAACACGGATAACTTGGACATGCTGGAATACCCCTTTTTAACCATGACTGAATATCCGCCTGGGTTTATCGTTCATATTGGTAAGTTACATAGTTATCAATAAAAAAGGCTATCATTGTTAGAAAGAATCTTGTTCAATTTTATTCCTCAAACTTATAAACGTTGTCCGATAAAGGCAAAGTTTATAGCCCTTACTTATAAACGTTACTTAAGTTAAGAAATGCTTAAAATAGCTCTGTCTCGTTTTCATGTGTAACAATTTCCGTCAGCGAGAAGTTAACAGAGCAATTTTAAGCATTGTTTAACTTAAGTAACATTTATAAGTAAGGCCGTGAAGGTTTATGTTATAATTATTTTCCACTTGCACTATCTCCCTGTTTTTTGTGTTTCTTCTTCACACTTACCTTTCCCTCTCTTCTGTCTTTTTTCATTCTTCTACTTTCTTTCTTTCACCTTTCACTCTATGCCACTTCCCTATTTTCCTATCTCTGCCCCTTCTAGCCATTCTCTTCCTCTTTTTTAACCGACGAATAAAACGAGGGGGTTCTCTAGGCGACGCGTATTTTTTTGTTTGTTTGATGGCCAGTTGACCACATATAACTTTATACTGAGCAGTCCGATTTTGATGATTTTTTATTAATTCTCGATTTCCTCTTTTTGTCCATCTGTCAGTTCAGACGTGTAATCTGACGACAATATAATGATCCCCAGGTGGCACGGTGTGCGCGCGGTCGGTGAAGCTGGTGGACGGAGGTGGCGAGAGCGCGGCGCGTGCGGCGTGGTGGGCCGAGCTGCGCACGGAACTGCGTGCGCACGCGCGTGCGCTGCGCTGCAACGCTGTCATCGCTTATACTGACACTTGCACCATATGGTGAGTTACAAAAACTTTACATTCATATTAATGACATGTGCCTTTACGCCTACCCGTTTTAAGCGATTCAGCAGTGCAAGCACCGTTCTTTATCGATCGTTAAATTTGACAGTTAAGATCGACAAATTCGATATAATGCTATGATCGATTCTATGGCATTTTATCGAATTTGGCGGATGATAAAGAGCGGTACTTGCACTGCTGGTTAGGTGATGAGAAAAGTTGTGCGACCGCAAACCGTATCTCTGCGCGTTAAGGTTCACGTTCGCGTGATTTTCCGAACTGCGCTGTTTTAGAGCTAATTATAGCCCGCCTTAAGAGTTAGCCTAAAAGCCCCTGTAATAAATGCTATGTGGTGGGACGCAAGAAATAGAGTCCCAAAACTTAATAAAAAAATATATATTTATTTACCTTACCTTAGATATAGAATGTAAATACAGCTAAGGAGTTCACTGATTTAAAAAAAATAAAATAAAAAAAAAAACTGGCCAAGTGCGAGTAGGGCTACCACCGCCACCACCAAATACAAAAACGAAATTACCAGCTATAACTTGGTAATGAACAGAAACTTGTCACCGACTCACTCTTGGCCATTATTTATTATTTGTTGTTATACTTTAAAGTGTGTACTATAGTCATGCCAAGTTTGATGTTTGTACGTATTACCTTTTTTACATTAGAAAAGTAGATTAATTTTAATTTTAATTTTTAATAGAATAAGTGGCACACAGGCTACAGACCACCTGATGGTAAGTGGTCACCGCTGCCTATAGACACCTACAATACCCGGGGCATTGTCTGTGCGTTGCCTACTTTTGTGGACTCTATTTGCTTTAAAAAAAGGTGGCAACCCTACTGTCCTCTCTTCTCTAAAGGACTGTATATCGAGTTTCGATAAAGATACGTTTGGTTCCAGTGAAGATGTTTGCGTGCTATCAGCCTCGGGGACGGCAGCCGTCATAAACCTCGACTGCGATTACAACGTGGACGCAGATGCGCCTATTACAGGTACCAATTATAATAAACTTGGTCATTTATTACCGACTTCAAAAAAGGAGGGAGTTCTCAAACAGGTTGTATTAAAAAAAGTTTGTTACCTCAGGTGTTACTTTTTTAAGAAATTAAAAATCTTTTAATCTTTTTTTTTTCCAGGGCCCTGATTCTGTAACTACAAACACGCACGCAACGCGCCGTATTAAGTTAACCTCTAAAAGTTGGTCTTTTTTCCTAGGGAATAGAGTCCAAATTTTAAGCGGTTAACTTAACGCGGCGCGTTACTTGCGTGTTAAAGTTACGGAATCAGGGCCCAGAACGAAAAAAAATATAACCCTAAAATCGCGAAAAATATCAACTGTTCCATAGAAAACGGTCATAGACACTCCACAAAACGCATGGAACAGTTGACTGAAAATATATGTTTTTTGTTTAAATTAGAACGGCTGTCAAGGCATTTTTGTAAGAAATTTGTTGTAGCCAGTTGTAACCATATAAACATAACGTCAGTCATTCGAAATCAGTTAGCAACTTTGATGCGGAGATCGACGCGCTGATCTAAATAAGAAAGTTCAATCAAGGTTTACTCATAATGCCTGGTAAGTAACAGATTTTCGTTCTCATTTCCGTTCTATTTACTTCTCTTTTCTGTGGAACAGCTGATTTTTTAGCGATTTCAGGGTTGGTCCCATAATTAAAATTGATCATGTACAATGACCCCCTTTCGGCTTAGTACAGTCCTATATGCGTAACCCTGTATAAAAAAACAACCTTCTTTCGAGTCGATGTTTAGTAAATTTTTCATTTAAAGTTATGTCTATTTACGGGATATTTACCGTGGTAAGGTTGTGGAATGAGCTCCCGATATTTCGGCGCAGTTACATGCACCATGTTCACGGGAAGACTGAAGAATGCGGGTAGTTGGTCGAACGGTTAAAAAGTTAGGTGCAGATATAACGATCTACCCTCTTTCTTAGTCTTTTGCTACGGATATCACTGGAACTCGAACCTAAGTCCCGACAAAACACACTAACTATCACTGCGTATAGTTTTTTATAGATTAATTGGCAAACAAGCTACGGGCCACCTGATGGTAAGTGGTCACCGCAGCCTATAGACACCTACAATACCCGGGGCATTGTCAGTGCGTTGCCTGCCTTTGAGGACTCTATTCACAGTATATAATAATCATGCGTTAATTACCAATTTATTTGTTTTTAAATTAAGTTTAAGGACCAATATTTGGCCACCCCTATGGCACTCAGGTGTGCAAGTTGTGCAGACATGGTCTGAGGGATCACATCACAAAAAAAAACAATGAAAGTGCTACTTGTCCAAGTTGCAATTTGTATAT
The DNA here is from genome assembly GCA_914767915.1 of Agriopis aurantiaria. Classification (NCBI taxonomy): domain Eukaryota; kingdom Metazoa; phylum Arthropoda; class Insecta; order Lepidoptera; family Geometridae; genus Agriopis; species Agriopis aurantiaria. The sequence continues at coordinate 11,993,362 of OU612001.1, read as the reverse complement.
TTCAGTGTCAGCTGGCAACAAGGTGTTATCAGAAGAGGAGATGGACGCGTGCTCTGTGGCGCATGTGCCGTATTCTCCGGGCACCGGCCCTTACCGAGCTGAGCTGTCCACTTGCGGCGGATGCAGGTCCGTACATTCATCATTCATCATTTCAGCCGTAGGACGTCCACTGTTGGACATGGGGCTCCCCATCGATCTCCAAAAGGGCCGGTTGGAAGCGGCCTGCATCCAGCGTTTCCCTGCGGTCTCTTTTAGGTCGTCTGTCCATCTCGTGGGTGGACGTCCTACGCTGCGCTTACCGGTCCGTGTTCTCCATTCGAGAACCTTTCGGCCCCATCGGCCATCTATTCTGCGTGCTATGTGCCCTGCCCACTGTCACTTCAACTTGCTAATCCGGTGGGCTTTTGAACACGAACGATATACTATAAATGTATTAAGACTTATCTCCCTTGTTTGTCTGATCTGGGACTACACGGGACCGTAACCGATTTTTTTTAAATAATGGGACTAGTGAAATGCCCATTACTTTGTTTGTACGTCTAGTGCTCGGGTTTCGGGTTCGCCAAAAGATGTCAAAAATTCTTAGTGCTCACCACAGATCTATATCCAAGTAGGCGTCACAAGTCGACCTTGCATGTCATATTTCCAACACAATTATGACTAATAGTCGTAAAGCCAGTCTGCTCAATGTGTGCCGCGACAACACGTATCAGTTTGAAACGAAAATGGGTAATTGTGCAATACTGAGGTTTAACAATACCACAAAAAGAGTTGGCCGACAGAATAAAGATATTTCTTTTCAGTTTTAGGTACGAAGAATTTGACATGCTCAAGTTTCATACAGTTTGGACCGTTTGTACAGTCTACTTAGATATAGGTCTGTCGTGCTCACCTACGTTATACAATATAATTATAAGGAACACTGGTACAACATTACGTGCATTGAGACCCAGCAGTTAACGCTGTCAGTAATTTAATTTAAGATTTGTATTAAATAGAGATAGTCCTTCATCGTAAATTCCTCTGTATGTAAAACGATATAGTGCTCACATTTTAAGGTCATCATCATCATCATAATCAGCCTTTTAACAGTCCACTGCTGGACTTTTAGCCTACCCCCGAAAGGGTGATTGGGCCATATCCTCCACACTGGCCCAGTGCGGGTTGGTGGTTAGTTGGTGGCCATTGAATTCCTTCTCCGTACGTATGCAGGCTTCCTCACGATGTTTTCCTTCACCGAAAAGCCAGTGGTATGAAAATCCGTACATAAGCTCCAAAGAGCTCATTGGTACGGGCCCGGGGCTTGAACCCGCGACCTCACGCTTTCAAGTCTAGCGGTCTCCCAAACGGGGCTACCACGGCTACGGCATTTTAAGGTATCGACATAAAAACGTAAAAAATTTATACGGTTTCAGACGAGCGCGAGTTCCAGCAGTATTGCTGGCTACATGCGCGAAGCCCAACAAACTGGTGTCCTATACCAAAGCCGTTACGCTGACGGCAGTAGGTCAGTATTCTATTTTAACCCTTCCAGCCGCACTCAGAGACGTTACTTAAGCTAAGGAATACTTAAAATTGTGACAATCTGCTCTGTCAACGAGAAGTTGACAGATCAATTTTAAGTATTCCTTAGCTTAAGTAACGTCTCTGAGTGCGGCTGTGAGACATGCAAAATACATGTGCGCTTCTTATATTTATATATATCTATATTTATTTATAGGTATTATATACATTGACCGACTTGGTCAATTTGATAATTTACAAATTAACTAAGTCGGGCAATGTAATAAAAAAGGGAAAATGTATATGCTATAAATAATTTTTGCTTGCTTTTTATAAACTACGTATAATGTAATCGGTATCAAACCAGTTGGGCAATCGCGCTAAAAAATTACAGACGAAACGCAAACGCTCCACAACTTTTGGTCGATTTCGTAACAGCGCGAAAAAATTAATATTTTCTAGCTTTATCACAAACGTTCGTTTGACAGCGTCTACGTTCCAACTGTAATCGGGTTGCGTTTCTTCTTTGGTTAAAATCATTAGCGCGATACGAAATCGACCAAAAGTCAATACTTTTGGTTTGGAGCGGTTGCGATTCGTCAACGATTCGTCTGTAATTCTTTAGCGCGATTGCCCTGCAGTTTAGTCAATGTGATAAACCACTCGCCACAAACATCTCTCCGTGTACGGGCCCACCGTACAATAACTTACTTAGGCATTTAAGTACCTATTATGTAAGCTGTGTTGGGTTAACCCTATGTTTTTAATTAGAATAGATCTACGTTTGCCCACCAACTCACCTGATGGTAAGTGATGGTGCGACCGAGGATGGAGCCTTGAAGATCCCTAGATTGTAGTTCTCAGGACATCAGAACATAAATTGATATTTGTTTGAATGCTTAGTTTGAGTACCGCTGGTGGAAACAAAGGTTACATAAGTAATGTAAGTTAATACAGTGAGCTCGTACATTCTGCCTTATTTATAAATTTTTACGATAATATCACATTGACCAACATAGTCTATGTGGTAAATTTCACATTGACCAACATAGTTTATGTGGTAAATTTCACATAGACCAACATGGTCTATGTGGTATATTTCACATTGACCAGCTTGATTATTGTTGTCTGTTAGCGGCGCGTGTGAGGCGGGCGGGTCCGGGCGCGGAGCCGGGTGCGCGTGATATTTCTGACCAGTTACCCTTCTTGGAGTACGAGTTGCATCGTTTGTTGTTGGCCAAATTGCGGATGCAGGTATCTACCGCCTAACTACTCTCGCCTACCGCTCATATACACTACCCTTTCAGTTGCTACCCCTACTGGACTTTATCTCATTTAAAGGCTGTGAAAGATATTAACAATAAGAAATGAAATGAAATGAAATTTTTTATTGTCCGGACTTGCAATAAGATCCACCTACGCCAGACTGTCGTCTTATCCTAAGCGAACCATGTATATCATGTCTACTATGCTGCTACAATGTTACAGTCAGTCTATTATGTTAATCGCTTTTTGACAGGTCATGCAATGTTGACGACATAACTTTGTAAAGCGTCCAGCAAATATTGCTTTCATGTTGACGTAACCTTGTAAAGAGGTAATGCTATGCTAATCAGGTGAGTTGGCGGTCAAACGCAAGCCTATTATTAAATGCTAGATCGAACGTATTTATTTGTATGGGATATAATTTGCTAGATGCTTTACAACGTTATGTGGTCAACTTTGTATGAGCTGTCAAAAATCGATTAACATAATGGACAGACTGTTAAGACGTCGTATATTACAGGGCGCTAACGCGTTATTCGGTCTGTCCACGCAAGTGGCGCTCGGCGAGCGTTGCGTCGTGGCGCTAGCGAGCGGCATCGCTGTGAAGTTAACTGCGCTGCCAGACCCAAACCCGCCTACTATCAAGGTAACGTTCATTAACAAATGGTGCCTCATGGAATCGCTACCGGGTTGCATGAGGCACTATTGCCTTTTTCATCCACGTCACCACCACAGCTAGACTGCTTTTCATCGTCATTGTGCACACTTCCATAAGTATGTACATACATCTATGACGGATCATAAGACGGAAAATTCGGATGTATGTATGAGGTAATCTCTGGGATCAATGATCCGATTTTTTTTAATTCTTTCTGTAATAGAAAGTTACACCATCCGTGAGTGACATAAGCTTTGTTTAAATGATAATGGGCAAAAACTAGTCTATATTAATATTATAAAGAGGAAAGATTTGTTTGTTTGTTTGTTTGTTTGTTTGCATTGAATAGGCTCCGAAACTACTGAACCGATTTGAAAAATTCTTTCACTGTTGGGAAGCTACACTATCCCCGGGTAACATATGATATAATCTATACCCGTGCGAAGCTGGGGCGGACCGCTAGTCACTAATAAAATAAGAATTACACGGCTGAATAAATGAATACACGACTCGACGCGACTCGACGCTTGTGATTGGAGACTCAAAAATCATTCATTCAATTCGTGCCTAGGATTGGCCCGCTCGAAATAGTTTAAGTTGACATTTTAGAACCTTACGGCGGGGTGAAGGATGAGCAGTCAAATGGTTATATTATCATTGTTTACTGCCAATCCCCGCCATCATTCCTGGTATTGTTTTGTACAAGTCTTTTTAACATTTTAGGCTACAGAAAAGGACAAAGAAGCTTTAGACCTGCAGAGGAAGTTATGGGACTCGTTCACCGCCAATAAAGCTGCCAACGGATACGATATCGGTGAGTTAAACACAAAATAGGCATGATGACTAATATTTTTTTATTACCTCGTAAAAAAGCTGATCATAAATAGAGCCCATTAACGAAAACAAAATTAAAATTAGTTCAAAAATAAATAAGATATAAGCATTTTAATTTAATTTAATTTTATGCTAGACAGAGAGCGCACTATACTGAGCCTTGACGTCACGGCTCAGGAGCGCCATACAAATGCTATACTAACATACGCTTTGCGAGAAAGAGATAGAACATCCCCTCTCCATCCCCACCTAAATCTATCTATACTCATATCTCAGAGATTTATCAGCCAATTCAAATTATTTTTTCAGTATGTGTAATATATTTACTTATATTCATCGCTAAACCGGTTATTTGTAATAAATTTAACATTAGGAATCGTGCCTATTACATGACGGCTGGTCTTGTGCATGCAATATTGTTTGTCTCCGTCGCACTTTCTCTATCAGAATCTGTAAATAGACGTCATTTACAGATTCCACGTGTGTTAAATCCAAAGATAATTATAGCCACTTGATCGCGCATGTAGACAGAATTTCCTTCTTCAAAAGTAAGCCACGTCGGTCGCAGGGGTATCGAATGGTGGCTTGTGATTGGAGACTCAAAAATAATTCATTCAATTCGCGCCTATTGGCCCGCTCGAAATAGTTTAGGTTGACATGTTAGACCTTTGGCTTATGCGGGGTAAAGGATGAGTAGTCAAGTGGTTATATTATCATTGGGGCCGCCCACCCTCTCTGAGAGAAGGCTTGTGTCCCAGCAGTGGGAACAAAGGCTGATAATGATGATATTAATAACTATGGTCTATTTCAGCGGGTATAGAGCACGCTTCGAACGGTGCGTTGCCGGAAATTGAGCGAGAAGAGCCGCCGGTTTTAGACCTCTGTGCTGATAAGGACGCGTGTGTACTGGAGCTAGACGAGGCGGAAGACGTGAGTATTGAGTAACTTTTTTATTGTAATAGGCTTGCATTTGACCGCCAACTCGCCAGCTGTTAAGCGATGATGCGGTCTACGGTGGAGCACGCTTGCCCATAAGAATTCACTCGTGATTTGAAGACACCCAGATTGTAACTATCGGTGAACACCCATTGCAGGCAGTGCATTCCACAGACTAACAGTCGCACAATAAAGGTGGAATCAAAGCCTCGATGCTCATTAAGTGCCTATTCACTGTTGCCTTGAAAAGAACCAGGTACCTTACCAGTACCTTATAGAGAACACCGAGGCAGAGAGCGCATTCCATTCCTGTGCAGTTTTAGAAATTAATTTTGAAAACGCTGCGCGCGGTCTTTACCAAAGTTCACGACGTGAGGATGGAATTCCACGTCTCTTTTTATACTAAAAATAAACGGGCCAAGTGCGAGTCGGACTCGCGCACGCAGTTCATCATCACCTCTGTGGTTCATCATCCCTTTGGGTACGGAACCCTAAAAAAATGTTTGAGAAAACGTGTTATATGTTGTAGGTGTCTACAGCTCGGGCATTGTGCGTGGTCAGATCTCACGCGGCTGCGTACACGCCGGCGCTGCGGCCCGCCGTCGCGCCGCCTCACGCCTTCGCACAGGTACTCTATAACCGGATCTAGGAAACGAGAGGCTTACGATACTGACTGGATGGAACTAGGACGCGTTCCGAATCACGCCAACGGCGGTAAACAAGCTAATGACAAGTACAACCATATTACTATACAGTGCTACAATAGGCATGATGAGTAATACTTTTTTATTACCTCATAAAATAGAGCTCATCAACGAAAACAAAATTAAAATTAGTTCAAAAACAAATAAGTTATAAGGATTTTAATTTCGTGCTAGACAGAGAGCGCACTATACTGAGCTATGACGTCACGCCTCAGGCGCGCCATACAAATGCTATACTAACACACGCTTGGCGAGAAAGGGACAGAGTATCCCCTCTCTACCCCCACCTAAAACATTAAACGCTCATATCTCAGAGATTTATCAACCAATTTAATTGTCAAATGTCGGTTTTGAATAACGGCGTCCTATCAGCCTGTGTAAGTGCTGCATTTTGTTGCAAGTTTAAGTTCCAATTGTCGTTATTAGCTTAACTTCTTAAGTTCTGAACTACATTATACTACACAGTTGCCTGGAAGAGATAGCTTTAGTCAATAAGGCCGCCTGTTAAAATCCTAGATAATATAGTTTTGTTGTAATTTATGTTATTGTGTAATCTTTGTTTTTGTGGTCTTTGTTTAATAAAGAATTATTTATATTTTCCGTTCAATTTCTCAATCTACCTTCATATGCAGGTGTCTCGCGGCCGGCTCGCGCTGTCGCAACAAGGCGGCGCGTGCGCGGCGGCGGAGCGCCACGTAGCGCGCGCGCTGGACAGCGTCACTTACAAGCTGCGCCGCTTGCAACCTGCTGCGGTGGCGGCCTCCTTCCAACTTGAGTTGCCCGAGGTATACGCCTCCTTAGATCTTAAAAGCGTCAAGACCCTATTGACAAGCCTACGTTGTCTGTCTATCTGACCTTTTACTGGCTGTATCTGTGAACCGTAATAGTTAGTCGAAATATTCACAGAATATGTTTGACATTTTTTTTTATTAAAAGCAAGAAGTAAAAAATAGAGGATCATCATCATCAGCCAGAAGACGTCCACTGCTGAACATAGGCCTCCCCCTTTAACCTCCACACTGAACGACAGCCTACCTTTTGCATCCACTGGATGCCCGCGACTCTCACAATGTCGTCGGTCCATCTAGTGGGAGGCCTACCAACGCTGCGTCTTAAAAAATAGAGGATCACAAGAGTAATTTTTTACGCATTTTGTATTTGCTCTAGTATAGAAACGCTAATACATACAAGTGTAAAACACACACACATACTTGTTGTGTACACTTTAAAGTAAAGAACAAAAAGTAAATACCGGCCAAGTGCGAGTCGGGCGAACGCTACTTACTTTTTTTATATTGGATGTACTTGTACGCAAACCTTCTGGCACATTCATGCGTGACGTCACATGCCGGTCTCAAAGAAAGACCACCGCCGTTTGTATGCAACCGGAATCTTTAGGGTTTGGGTCCCGGGACGTCTCGTGTCTCGAAGTCCCGGGACTGTTGAGTAGAGACTCGAGATTAGATTCTTAAAATCGTATCAGACATCATAATAAAGTTAATTAGCTCACTTTTTATGTGTATCACCGAGAGAACAAGAAAATTCCTTTGGTATAGATTTGTTTTAATTGTTAACATAGTACAGTGAATTTTCTGTCACAAATAAACGATATTAGTGGCAAGACTGGAACTCCCAACTAACCCCTCTGTTCCATGCTTAGTCTCACCTCACTGCTGAAAGAAAGAAAAAAAAGAAAGAAATATTTATTTATGACTAAACAAAATATAATCATAATCATATTGAAGCGGGAATAAATTGACGAATAGCGGTAATTTCCTTACGCACCGCTCCGGTGCCTAACGCGCGTCGAGCACTTTTCGCTTACGCCGACATGCGGTGCGTAACACATTCAAAGGGTTAATAATAGTTGTTACAGGTCATGTCTATACAGACATTATGAATAAAATTAAAACATCAAAGTAATAGTTCCACAAGCCGATCACAACTCAGCGTATTGCTGGTTGTAAACAACCAGCGCTGGGCTAAGGCTATCGACCATTTCATTCCACATTTTTTTAAATAAATAATAGACTTGCGTTTGACCACCATCACGCTTGGTGTTAAGCGATGATGCGGTCTACGATGGAGCACGCTTGCCTAGAAGAATCCGATTCACTCGCGATTTAAAGACACCCAGATTGGAACCATCGGGGAACATATTCAGGCAGCGCTTTCCAACGACTACGCTTCGTACGGGTTTTCCGGGTTTTTTTACGGGTTCATATCCTTAACCAAAGATTACTTGTTCACGAATAACTTAAACAATAGTAATTTATTTCCAACAGGACGAGATACAGCTAGTGGTGTCTGGAACGGCGATTCCACTCGTAGACCCTTCCAAAGAACAACTCGCCGAGAATGGAAATATTCCTTCACAAGGTTAGCTATACATAGTTTTTTTATACGAAAAGAGGCTTTTTTATTTAATCAATCAATCAAATCATTTATTTGCTAGAATACATTACATTAAAAGGTCTTAATATTATATTTATGTCACTTTGTACTCAGTCTGCAAGCAGACGTGTAAGTGCTCATTTTTATACTAAACTAGCTGACCTGACAGACGTTGTCCTGTCTTAGAACTGTCAAACACGCAAAGTCAAAATTGTAAATCTTATTTTTTTACACCTTGGGTTACATTATTGGAGTTTTAGTAAGAATCACTATTTTTTTTTGAAAATATAATACAGCCTATGTTACCCGGGGATATTGTAGCTTCCCAGCAGTGAAGGAATTTTTCAAATCGGTTCAGTAGTTTCAGAGCCTATTCAATGCAAACAAACAAACAAACAAACAATCAAATCTTTCCTCTTTATAATATTAGTATAGATAATTTAAATATTTTAGAAACGTATAATATAAGAATTGTATTCCATAAATTCCTTAACACTATAAAACAATGGTTAAGAAGCCAATTAGACAATTCTTTTTTTACATTTGTTACCGTCCAACATTTTTATATCATTAGGTACCTTATTATAAATGGATATACACATATTACGTACACATTTCTTTTGTACAAGTCTTTTCTGACAGGAGGTCGATACAATAGGTTAGTGAACTTGACTCTTTTCTGACAGGAGGTCGATACAATAGGTTAGTTAACTTGACTCTTTTCTGACAGGAGGTCGATACAATAGGTTAGTGAACTTGACTCTTTTCTGACAGGAGGTCGATACAATAGGTTAGTGAACTTGACTCTTTTCTGACAGGAGGTCGATACAATAGGTTAGTGAACTTGACTCTTTTCTGACAGGAGGTTGATACAATAGGTTAGTGAACTTGACTCTTTTCTGACAGGAGGTCGATACAATAGGTTAGTGAACTTGACTCTTTTCTGACAGGAGGTCGATACAATAGGTTAGTGAACTTGACTCTTTTCTGACAGGAGGTCGATACAATAGGTTAGTGAACTTGACTCTTTTCTGACAGGAGGTTGATACAATAGGTTAGTGAACTTGACTCTTTTCTGACAGGAGGTTGATACAATAGGTTAGTGAACTTGACTCTTTTCTGACAGGAGGTTGATACAATAGGTTAGTGAACTTGACTCTTTTCTGACAGGAGGTTGATACAATAGGTTAGTGAACTTGACTCTTTTCTGACAGGAGGTCGATACAATAGGTTAGTGAACTTGACTCTTTTCTGACAGGAGGTTGATACAATAGGTTAGTGAACTTGACTCTTTTCTGACAGGAGGTCGATACAATAGGTTAGTGAACTTGACTCTTTTCTGACAGGAGGTTGATACAATAGGTTAGTGAACTTGACTCTTTTCTGACAGGAGGTTGATACAATAGGTTAGTGAACTTGACTCTTTTCTGACAGGAGGTCGATACAATAGGTTAGTGAACTTGACTCTTTTCTGACAGGAGGTTGATACAATAGGTTAGTGAACTTGACTCTTTTCTGACAGGAGGTCGATACAATAGGTTAGTGAACTTGACTCTTTTCTGACAGGAGGTCGATACAATAGGTTAGTGAACTTGACTCTTTTCTGACGGGTAATAACTTCACCACGTTTATATAAATAATCTGGTACTCTTTGGTGATAATACAAATGTCCTTAAACTCCTTCATATACAAACATGGCAACGGAAGTATGTTGCATGCTTTGAATCTGTGCTTTGAATAGTGGTCTGCAGCTGTCCAGAAACCAAGATCTATTGATCTATTTATTTTTTCCTCTGTGTGAATTTTGGCGTCGCACTCTTGTGCATTTGCCAGTGTCAAGTATTAAATGTTTATCAGGTTGATGAAATGTTGTCGAACAAGTCAGTCAGAGTCATTTATAAACCGATTTAGAAAATTATTATTTTTTATTTGCAATGATATATAAATAAATAATAATAAACCTGTGAGCAGCTCGGCCAAAGACCCAAGAGCCAAGCTGAGCCGACACTATACCGAAGATATCCCGGACATCAGCCTGTACGAGATTAGGATGGCCCTGAAACAGCTCAAGAACAACAAGGCGCCGGGGGACGATGGAATCACATCAGAGCTTCTGAAAGCGGGTGGAACACCGGTACTCAGAGTCCTTCAGAAGCTCTTTAATTCTGTCTTACTCGAAGGTATAACGCCAGAAGCATGGAACAGAGGCGTGGTGGTGCTGTTCTTTGAGAAAGGTGACAAAACCTTGCTGAAGAATTACAGACCCATCTCGCTTCTGAGCCATGTTTATAAGCTGTTTTCGAGGGTCATCACGAATCGTCTCGATCGCAGGTTCGATGACTTCCAGCCTATCGAACAAGCCGGTTTCCGAAAAGGCTATAGTACCATAGACCACATCCACACGCTACGCCAAGTTATACAGAAGACCGAAGAATATAACTTGCCACTATGTTTGGCGTTTGTGGACTATGAGAAAGCCTTTGATTCGGTCGAGACATGGGCGGTGCTCGAGTCTCTCCAGCGATGCCGTATTGACTATCGGTATGTCGAAGTGTTGAAGTGTTTGTACAATAACGCCACCATGTCGGTCCGAGTACAGGAGCAGAGTTCGAAGGCAATTCCATTGCGAAGAGGCGTGAGACAGGGAGACGTTATCTCTCCGAAACTGTTCACTGCCACAATGGAAGATGCCTTCAAGCTCCTGGAATGGCAAGGACTCGGCATCAACATCAACGGCGAGTACATCACTCACCTTCGGTTTGCCGACGATATTGTGGTCATGGCAGAGTCGATGGAAGATCTCAGCATGATGCTCGAAGGCCTCAATCGAGTCTCCCAACAGGTGGGCCTTAAAATGAACATGGACAAGACAAAGGTCATGTCAAATATCCATGTTGTGCCCACCCCAGTATCAGTTGGGAACTCAGTTCTTGAAGCTGTTGACGCGTACGTCTACCTAGGACAAACAGTCGAACTAGGTAGGTCCAACTTCAAGAAAGAGGTCAATCGGCGAATCCAACTCGGCTGGGCAGCGTTCGGTAAACTACGCAACGTCTTCTCGTCCAAAATACCTCAGTGCCTTAAGACGAAAGTCTTCGACCAGTGTGTGTTACCAGTGATGACATACGGCACTGAAACGTGGTCTCTCACTATGGGCCTCATAAGCAAGCTCAAAGTCGCACAACGAGCTATGGAGAGGGCTATGCTCGGGGTTTCTCTACGAGATCGAATCCGAAATGAGGAGATCCGTAGACGAACGAAAGTCACCGACATAGCCCACCGGATTAGTAAGTTGAAATGGCAGTGGGCAGGGCACATATCACGCAGAACAGATGGCCGATGGGGCCGAAAGGTTCTGGAATGGAGACCACGGACTGGTAAGCGCAGCGTAGGACGTCCACCCACAAGATGGACAGACGACCTAAAAGAGACCGCAGGGAAACGCTGGATGCAGGCCGCTTCCAACCGGCCCTTTTGGAGATCGATGGGGGAGGCCTATGTCCAGCAGTGGACGTCCTACGGCTGAAATGATGAATGATGATGATGATAAATAAATAAATAATAAATAAATATTCGGGACATTTTTTTTTCACACACGCTCCTCTGACCCCAAACTAAGCAAAGCTTGTGATATGGCTGCCAGAGACTGATATACGTACATAATATAGTTTTAAATACATACTTGAATAGATATTAACAACCAGATATAGAACAAAAACAAATGTTCATCACAAAAATGTTTGTCCTAGGTGGGTATCTAACCCACGCCCCCAAGCTCAGAAGGTAGGCTCACTACCAACTGGACCAACGGGCTATCTATATGTACTCTCAGTCCCATTGGTCCCATAGATTTAATAATTTCATCAAAATCGGTTCAGTAGTTTGGATTACAAATAAAAATTACTGGAAAATTTATTTGGATGACATATTCTCACCCAAGTAAACGAAATTGCGTATTTTTTGCAAATTTTAAAGTATTTATTATTTGAATTGATAATTATTACAACCGTCAATAATACACGCCTGCCTTTAGGCGCGGTGTCCACGGGCTCACACAACGGCACGGGAGACGGCGACGACGATATCTTCACCCTGGATGAGGAGCAGCTCGTGAGGAGTTCTCAGCCCCCGGAGCCGGAGGAGAAGCCCCAGCTCAACGGAACGGTATGCGGTTCCAGATGATCATCTAAAACTGACTGAACTTATGGTTCCTCTTCAAATGCTCAGTACTGGAGGTTGGCCGTCAGCTAAGGGGGCGTCCATTAATTACGTGAGGCGTTTAGAGCAAAGGAGGGGTTCGAGCTGAATATCAATCAATCTCACGTGGGGGAGAGGGGGTCTCGGAAAATATCACATAATCCCCCCCCCCCCCCCAATAGTTTAAAATTGCGAAGAAACTGGGTTAAAATAAGTAAAACACGTTTCTCCACAAAAATATTGTTAAAAACGTATTATTAAAAAAAAAAAAACGTATATACAATAAAAATACGAATTAAAAAAAAACTTTACGTGATATTAGGGGGTCGAGCCAAATCTCACGACATCTCATCAAGTCAAAAATTGACAAAATTGCCTCACGTTATTAATGAACGCCCCTCAGCAAACTTCTCTGTATCTTATGCCAAGTGGAATAGTTGTTCGACGCTGGCTGTGCTGGTCCATTCCCGGATGTTGCGTAACCACGACTTTTTCCTTCTTCCAGCGCCTCGTTTGCCTTCAACTTTGCCCGATATCATCGGTCGGACAAACAGACAGACGAACAGACAGAAAGACAACGTAGGCTCAGTAATAGGGTCCCGTTTACACCCTTTGGGTACGGAACCCTGAACGGATTATTGAATGTCACCAAGTTTCCGTGAAGATGGTTGTTATTTTTTTTGTATTGTTATGTGCAGGTTCCAACAACAGTGTCGTTGACTACTTTGAGTCACATAGCGGGCGTGAAGGTGGCACGGAGAGTGTGCGCGTTGCGGCTGCTGTTCGTGCGGGAAACCACCGCCGTCAGGGAGCTGGGCGGCCTCAGCGGCTTCCTGCACACCTTCACCTGCGAGGTATATAACCAGTGCCACATAAGACATAATAGTGCATTCATTTCAACTTCAATACAATTTTAAATTTCAAAGTATCTATATTTCTTTTTAGTAATACAAAGAGTGTTAAACTAGGGTACGTAGATGGTCTTGGTTTACAAATTTTTTTTTGTTTGTTTAACAAGTGTACTTACTTAACTTATGAAAAACTTCATCATCATCATCATCAGCTAGAAGACGTCCACTGCTGAACATAGGCCTCCCCCTTTAACCTCCACACTGAACGACAGCCTGCCTTTTGCACCCACTGGATGCCAGCGACTCTCACTATGTCCTCGGTCCATCTAGTGGGAGGCCTCCCTACGCTGCGTCTTCCGGTTCGTGGTCTCCACTCCAGAACCTTTCTTCCCCATCGGTTATCTGTTCTTCGAGCGATGTGGCCTGCCCATTGCCACTTCAACTTGCAAATTTGAACAGCTATGTCGGTGACTGGTTCTTTGGCGAATATCCACGTTTCGTTTATATAAAACTTACAACATATAATTTATTAAATAAACTTGTCTTTAGGGTAGGCAAGCGCTAACTAGTCACAGCTATATTAACCTAGAAGTTGCCTCTCTGTCTATCGCGTAATAGGCATGATTCCTAATGTTTAATTTATTACAAATAACCGGCTTAGCGATGAATATAAGTAAATACATTACACATACTGAACAAAATAATTTGAATTGGCTGATAAATCTCTGAGATATGAGTATTTAAAGTTTTAGGTGGGGATAGAGAGGGGATGTTCTATCCCTTTCTCGCAAAGCGCGTGTTAGTATAGCATTTGTATGGCGCTCCTGAGCCGTGACGTCACGGCTCAGTATAGTGCGCTCTCTGTCTAGCATGAAATTAAAATGCTTATATTTTATTTATTTTTGAACTAATTTTAATTTTGTTTTCGTCGATGAGCTCTATTTATGATCAGCTTTTTTATGAGGTAATAAAAAAATATTAGTCATCATGTCTATTCTTGTCGCGTTATCTCTGTCCATTCGGGTATACTGGCCTTAAAATATTTTTTTATCTCCTAGGTGTTAGCGATTGCGCGTGCGTACACGGCGGCGCTCGGCGGTAACGCGCTCACTTCCTTCTACATACGACAGCTGATGCTACAGGACAACGCGCATAAAAACCAGGTACTACATAAACTACTCCAAGCAAGTACTAAGTGTGCAAGGGGCGCCAAAATGACATAATCTGAAAAAATACCGGCTAAGTGCGAGACGGGCTCGCGCACTGAGTGTACCGTACCACCACAAGCTGTTAGCTACTAAAGTAAAAAAAAAATGCAAAAAAAAAACGCACAGGCGGCCACCCATCCAAGTACCGGCCGCGCCCGACGTTGCTTCACTTCGATGATCGTACGAGACCCGGTGGTGAACAGAAATTTGTCACCGTCGCGCACTTGGCCATTATTTATTATTTGTTGATATACTTTACAGTGTGTACTATAGTCATGCCAAGTTTGACGCTTGTACGTATTACCGCTTTACATTAGAGCTAATACAAAAATACGTTTGTTGTCGTTTTCTCTCTTTTTTTTAACTCTTTCGTTGTTACGTTTTGACTTTTTTACTATTTTGTTAGTTAATCCGCCGTCACATTACATATTCTGTGAAAATTTCAAGTGGATATCTATTACGGTTCGAAAGATATAGCCGTTAATAGGTAGGACAGACGGACAGACAGACAGTCAGACAGACAATCAGTCAGACAGACAGACAGACATCGTAGGCTTAGTAGTATTTTACCTATTGGGTACGGAACCCTAAAAACGAACAAAAAATAAAAATCATAAAAAATATTATTCTAAAAGCCGGGAAAGTGGAGGGGAATGCTGGCAGTATTGCCACGCTGGCTGGCAATGCAATTTTTTTTGGCCTAAGTAGGCGCCAGCATACGATAGTTTTCAGAAATGAAACGCGCCGAAAGACAATCTCGCTCTACCCTGATCAAAGGCCAGGGCCGACACTGTCCTCAGATCAGACAAGGGAGGGTGCCGGGCTGAGGATAGAACCGGTGCCGTCAGATTGCAAAGCGCACCTGGTAACGCTCGGTCACCATCGCTCCATTGTACTCGTAGCTTATTTGTATATCAGTACAGTATTTTTAACCGACGTCAAAAGAATCCGACTTGTATTTTTTTATTTGCAGGATGGGCTTTTAGGTTTGTCCCATAGAAATCATTGGTTCATCAAGATCGGTAATTTGGTTTTTAAATCAAAATACCTTACTGGAAAATTTGTTTACTTCGATGACATAATATTATCCAAGTAAAAGAAACTGCGTATACTAATTATGAAGTAGATTTTTTTAATCAAAATTCGCTTGAGGTTTCATTATAAATTATTATAACACCGGCTTGCACTCACGGTTATGTTTCTATCGGTCAAGATGATCGACCGGTTTCGGAGCCATTAGAGCTCCTTCGTCAGGGAATACGCGCGTTTCTGGAAACGGTCGCCCGCGTACTGTACCGTACCGTACCGGTCGATCGTCTCGACCGATAAAACATAACCGTGAGTGCAAGCCGGTGTTATAAAATATAACGAAAAGTGGCAGCGTTGTCACAAGAAGCATCGCTAATAAAAGCCTTTTATTGCCTAGATTTAATAACACTTATGGTAAAAGAACGTCCAAGTACATAGTTCCGTTTTTAATTAATAAACTACCCCTACTGTTTAAAAATAAGTTAACACAAAAAAACATAAAATGGAAATTATAACAGCATTACTTAACACAATAAAACATCACCTGGAGCACCCTGTATTCGTTGCATGGCGCGCTAACGCTGCAACTGCTGTACGAGTAGGGTAAGCTTTGTCTTTGTACTAATATGTATTCTGTAGTAAACGATTCACAACCGGTTATACTCCGCGATACGCTAATGCCTACAACAACAGCAGTCTGGTGTGTTCGCGCTCTTCATTTTGTGTAATGTAGGTTAGATTACATAGATTAACTAGATTTAAAAAAAATCTTACCGAGAACCAGTTGTCTGGATAAATCTAACACAGGCGATAAGGCCGCCAGTTGTTACACTAGTTTTTAAGAGTTTTTTGTCCTCTGTATCAAATTTCATGGTGTGAACAATAAAGAGTTAATCAATCAATCAATCAATCACAGATTTTAAGACAACTTACTAACTTGAAATGTAACGTACTATGTGTATTAAATAAATAAAATAAAATAAAAATATATAATTTTGTATGTTTTGTTCGCAGGGCCAATGTCTGATGTCGGTGGGAGGCGACATCGTTCACATAACGTATTAAAGCGAAACATGACATATATAGTAAAGTAGGTACCCATAAGTAACTTATTTCTTTTGTGTGTTTAAGATTTATTCGAACACGATTCGACTTTCGATATTTGCTCTTAACGGCGTGTTCTTCCGCCTGCATCACTTGAGAGCCAGTTCCCATTCTACGGTAGGCGTATTTGCCATCTTCGACCGCGTCGTCACGTAACATCACGTGAGCTGTGGTCAAACGCCTAGCCTGTCAACCATATAAAAACCTCTGCAAATTGTTATCAATTGAAAGATGATAAAGTTTTCTGAAAATATTGTTTCAGCAATATTATTAGTGGCAAAGATCTAGTCTAGTTTTTTTTTTTGTTTTTTGGCTTCTCGCATATTGTGTATTTAGACCTAAAACAATTAAATATGGTTGAAACAAATTTTATTATTATATTTAAATTTTGATGAACAAGGTCCTTTATGTCATCACTGGTAACACACTGGTTGAAGCCTTTCTTCTTGTTTGATTACGTCACTGGATTCGGGCGTTTGTTTGTAGTCAACCTACTGCTTTAGCTTATATATCTACTGTGGTTATGGCATCTCTGTCCTACTCTATGTTATCTCTAGGAATAACTAATTGACTAATATTGAATCGTGTTGGAAATCTTTTTTTTTATTTGATTGAGAGACTGTAAATTGTTAAACGAATTCTTATTGTAAAATCTATTGGTGTTGTATATTTTGTAGTATATATAATGTAGAATATAGGTGTCCGTTCTGTTGTACTATTTTCTAAAGTAAACTGAAAACATATATATGTTTGTTGCTGTTATTTTTACACAATAAATACAGGTTGTTTAGTAGCTGCGTGCAAAGCTGTAAGGGGGACAGCTTAGGCCATAGAAGTTAGGCGTCTTTAACGAACTCTGCATACTTATGTTTAAACTCTAAGGCTATTTTGGAAAAAAAAAAACGCATTAGGGTTGGTGCCAAAGTAAAAAAAAATATTATGAATACAATAGGGATATTGACAAAATTTTGCAATGGCCTTAAATTAAAAGAATATGGTGCATATTCACACAAAAAAATACTTTTACCTCCATTAGTTCATTTATTGAATAATTATTAGCTCTTTTAATTTCAATTTTTAAATGAAGCATCAAAACGCGCCAAATCGACGTTGTGACGTCAATATACTTAACTACAGAGTTGCGTTCAAGGTATGCGATATAATAAAGCATCGCCGTTTACAACGTCATCGTCAGTGTGAAAAACAACCGTGACACAACTTGGCTGTTACGAGTATCTGAGCGTACACTTCAGTTGCAATTGAACAATAGTGAATTCGATGGTTAAAAAAACACTGATGTTCATCTGTCATTCATTTTCAAATCTCACTCTGGGTGCCCCGAACGCATCTTTCGAACGGAATCTACCCATTATATTACTCTATGCTGCCCATGTAAATAAACAAACATCTGTCACAGTCGGCCGTGAAATGCTGCCGTTGTTGTTATTTATTTGTAAAATTATTTAGTTGAAAATGGATCGTAAAACTTATCATTGGTGTGTAGTGCCTCAGTGTCCCAATATTTCGAATGCAATACTTGCGAAATTATTCATAATTGTACCGTCTAAAGCTGAAATACGAAGAAATTGGTTGTGACTTGAAGGAAGATAGAATGCTTCTCAAATATCAACAACTTCGTCGATTTACGTTTGTGAAAATCATTTTGAAGTGAGTATCACCATAATTAACTCGATTAATATTGATACATTTAGTAAACTTTTACAGAAAATGAATTTGATTTCGATCTGTTTGCTTTGTTTTGTTTTGGTTGTGCTGTCATCACCATGTTGACGTCACGCACTGTGATTGGATTTTCGAGTCACGTGACACATAGATAAAAAAATCGTGATTTTAAAATCTAAATAATTAATTTTATGAGTGATTATTATTATTAATAAAATATTGAAAAAATCTCTTAATATAAAACCTTTCAATATAGCTAGGTTTCATATTTTATTTCCACCAGTGTCAAATACCCTATTACATCCTTGAATAATCCGTCTGTATTAATAAATAATTTTAGAGACAGATTAGGTTAGAAAATATTACGTGAGAATTGACACCATTGGCCTATTAATTGATTTTAATTAGTATTATTTGCTAATCGTAAATTAGAGTACATATAAAAAATCTAAAACATTTTTGTATATTTATATAAAATCACCTCTAGCCTCTCCTCCACCTCCATGCTAAAAATAATATGTAAATTTGATAATTCCAATTTTCTACGACGTTCTACGTTTTCACTTACGAACTTTTGTTCTAATAGTTGGTTTTCTTGTGAGCACTCGCTCACTACTTCAGAGGGCCTAGTGCGGGTCTTACCAGTGGCGTTTACTTATTCAAACGCGTCATCGTTAAGGCGAAATGGTAAAGAATCGTACACTTGTATGACGGTAATGCGGCGTGCGCGCTTTCAAATATTTTCAATATTTTTTTTTTTTTTATTTTCTACAAATAATCTTACGCTTTTACAAAAAACTGCGGCCACTAAAGTATTTGAATGATTGTTAGATTTACACACAATTTTTTTTTGATAAAAATATCTTCTATAGAATGGAGTTGATTCAATCCATTGAAGGGAACGTAAAAACGGGTGTTTTTTGGGAAAGTTTTCGATTTTTTTTTATCGAGCCAAATTTCTTTAATCGTGTATCGGTGAACACATCCGAATAAAATATTTCAAGAACATTTATTAAACATAAAGAAATAATGTCAATTAATCGATTTTAAAGGTCTAATTTTGAATATTCGTGATGACGAATCGTCAAATTTGAAGCATATTTCGTCTTAACAACGATTTCCATTCAAGAACCTTTCGGCCCCACCAGCCATCTGTTCTGCGTGCTATGTGCCCTGCCCACTGCCACTTCAACTCGCTAATCCGGTGGGCTATGACGGTAACTTCAAAGCTCACTTTATATATTTATCATTACTGAAATGTATATTATTATCTTGCCAATGTAACGTTAGTAATTTGTGTACCTTAGTATTTATTCGTAAGGTTTTTTATATTTAAGGTTACGTGGTGCTTGAACTTATAAACAACTGGACGTTCTAACTATGAAAAGTATAAAACACGCTCAACTAAAATTTGCGGGAAAACGGTGCTTATAAAGATCTCTATTTATTTTGACATTCATTAGAGTTATCTTTTGTGCTAATTTTATATTATCTTTGCTGCACTCAGCATTATTGATTTACAAACACAGGTATCGGGTCAAAAATCAAGAAAAAAAGGTTTGATTTTACTTATAAATATTTAGATAAATTTTATACCGACAAACTAATTGAAATCTTAAATCCTGTTGTTATAAAAATGTCTCATTTAGCTTGAAAATATTTTTTTTACTACTGTCTACATTTACCCAATTACTACAATAGGCCTGTGTTCTAATGAAGTTATATGATTATTTACGGGATATTTACCGTAGTAAGGTTGTGGAATGAGCTCCCGATATTTCGGCGCAGTTACATGCACCATGTTCACGGGAAGACTGAAGAATGCGGGTGGTTGGTCTAACAGTTAAAAAGTTAGGTGCAGACAAAAAGATCTACCCTCTATCTATCATATAACTTTAGTGAACAACCGTGATAGTTTAAAACACTGTGTTCTAATGTTTAATTTGTTTCAAATAGCAGGCGTAGCGAAGGATATCATTAAATATATTACACATACTGAAAAAATTGTTTAAATTAGCTGTAAATTTATGAGATATAAGCGTTTAATGTTTCTGCTGGGGATAGAGAGCGGATGCTCGGTTACAAAAAGTGTGTGTGTCGCAAAGCGTGTTTTGGTATAGCATTTATATGGCGCGCGCAAGGCTTGACGTCATAACGTGCTCTACAGCGCTCTTTGTCTAGCATGAAATTAAAATACTTTTAATTAATTTATTTTTTAACAAATTTTTTAATTTTGTTTTCGTTGATGGGCTATTTACGATCAGCGTTTGTATGAGGTAATAAAAAAATTAGAACAGACTTATCACTCAAATTATATTAATGTTTAGTAAGGTTGTCTGCTTTTCGTTTGAATATCTTTGCTTAGAATGCTATAATTTTCAATTGACGTTTACATAATAAATTCATAAAACACTGTTTTAAACTATCACGGCTGTTGACTAAAGTTATATGATTATTTACGGTTTATTTACCGTGGTAAGATTGTGAAATGAGCTCAAAAAAAAAACCGTAAATAATCATACAAATTTTATAAATTCACATTTAGTACCACAGAAGACAAATAATAGTACAATGTAGTACGTAGTTGAGTTCTCGTCCAGTGGTCTATAAGTCCAAGGGTTTGTGTTCGGTGCTATTTCATATCGTTTAGTTTTCTATTTTCAATGCGTGTTAAATATTTACTTTTGTTTGTACCATCTTGAATATTTTGTAAAACGTGTTTCCATGTGTTATTAATTGTAGTTACATATTTATATTATACAGGGTTATCAGGAAAAGGTGTACTAAGCCGAAAGGGGTTTATTATATACATCATTATGAACAACTTTTACTATTGGACCAACACTGAAAGCGTGAAAAATAATAAGCAGTTATAACCATGCGTTTTGTCGAGTATGAAGAACGGTGTTTATGGAACAGCTAAAAAACGCGATTTCGTGTTTGGTCTCTTAGTAAAAGTTGTTCATTATTATGAGTATAACCATAGACCAGTGTTTCTCAACGTGTGGGACGTGACCCCCCCCGGGGGGGGGGGGGGGGTTCGCGAAACCTCGCTGAGGGGGTCGCGAAGAATCAGTAAAAGAAGCAAAAAAAAGTTTTTAAATATGATGAGAATCTGTTTTGGCTATGTATCGCTTATCCTGCGTTGAATAGTACTTAATTGTCCGAGATGTATATTTTTGAGCTTTTTCACCTCGTGTTTGCCAAACATTATCTCTGCTGTATCTAAAGCCACTGGTATTTGATATTTATAATGTAATAAAATACATATTATAAACAGTGGAGGGTAGGGGGTCGCGAAAATGTTTTTCATACTAAGGGGGTCGCGTCATTTAAAAGGTTGAAAAACACTGCAAGGAATATGTATAAGTACAAAAAAAGGAATATGTATAACGAACCCCTTTCGGCTTATTTTTATTTTTGAGCTTTTTCACCTCGTGTTTGCCAAACATTATCTCTGCTGTATCTAAAGCCACTGGTATTTGATATTTCTAATGTAATAAAATACATATTATAAACAGTGGAGGGTAGGGGGTCGCGAAAATGTTTTTCATACTAAGGGGGTCGCGTCATTTAAAAGGTTGAAAAACACTGCTATAGACAAAAGGAATATGTATAACGAACCCCTTTCGGCTTATCATAGCTCTTTCTTTATAACCCTGTATAGTGACACGAATACGTAGCATTTTTTGTACGGTTTTTAGGGTCGAAACACACTTGGCTCGCACGAATAGGAAAATGATAATGCATATTATGTAATGTCCTTCCCCCGAAAACCTTTCCGCCGAGGTTCAACATGGAGCGTTTTAAATGGGTGTCTGTCTACAGCCACCTCTCCAGGCTGGCATAGCATCAATAACGAAGCAGATTTTAAATATTTAAAAAAAATATTCAAGGTCCTCGGTACATAAACAATTCACACCACGGACTTCAAAAAAAAAAAATTCTATCGCTTACTCACAGAATTTTAAACGAGGCTTAGATAATTTCGTCTATCTGCAGGCTATTAAATGCCAAAATGATTTCGACGCAGTTTGAAATATCTTGAATCAACAAAATTATTTTTCACTTCTCATGCTCGTATAGTTTTTTTTTTTTAAATTTTTAACGCTGATTTGTCTGCGTTTGACCACCAACTTGTTTATGCCCGGTATATGCGGACTACAACTGCTTTTTATGTTCTAGTGCATAAACATTTTTACTTTATAAAAGAGGTTCAGTTTGTGATATATTTCAAGTAGGAAGTTCGCCTCTTTAGGGCATTATTAAAGATCCACACATAGCTTTTGTCAAATAAAAATAGAACCAATAGAACATTGTTCAAATTTCAGTATTAATTTTGTTTAAAAAGATATTACTCACAAGTGAAAAGTCGATTGTATAACTCGTATTGTACTCGATTGTACATAAAACCCATTTTATTCTCGACTTAAATATCCGCTTTCTTCTCGGAACTGGCTGATAAGTTTCTCGGCTAAAATGACTTGTTTTATGCACTCGAACAATCTACCTTTTTTGCGCCACATAAACCCTGTGAGTTTCGAACCTAAAAACTGTAAAAAAAAAAACACTTGTTAGTAGTTAGTATTCACACCCACTAAAGTAAAAAATAAATGTATTTTGTTTCTTAAATGTATTTTATATCCGTGTCTTTATTGTATTGTGTGCAATACACGATGTTTGTAAAATTAAATGACTTTTTTATTTTAGATGAATTATAATTTTAAAACCAGCGAAAAACAGAAAAGCCTCGTTTATGGTAACACGTAGGCAAGTTTACTGTTTTTTCAAATATAAATTCGGGAATAAATATTCAGGACATTTTTGCACACACGGTCATCTGACCCCAAACTAAGTAAAGCTTGTGATATGGCTGCCAGAGACTGATATACATACATATATAGTTTTAAATACATACTTAAATAGATATTAACAACCAGATAGGGAATCGAACCCACGCCCCAAAGCGCTGAAGCCAGGTTCACTACCAACTGGACCAACGGGCTACCTAAGTGTGTAATCTAAAATACTATCTAGAAAGGCTAAAATAGAGTCGACCGACGCAATCAAAATCGGTTAAAAAAATGGGAAGTTTTTTTCATTGATAGACAGGAAGGACGCACCACACGTATGCACTAAGATGTGACGTCAAGCCTTGTGTGCGCCATACAAATTCTATGATTAGTTCCCAGTTCGTACAATACCCAATTCGTCTTATGTCGTTATTTACCCAGTTCGTTCAATGGTTATTCTCAATTGAAACAAAAAAGGTTCCCTTTTTGGTTCCTAACACTTGATTTGCGGAAGATCACTCTCAATCCTCATTAAAAACTTAACGCTTATACGGATTTGCCCTAAACTCGAGTAGTACCGAAAAAGGTCTGCCAAAAACTGAAGGGAAAACCGTATTGCACACATTCATCATCATCATCATTTCAGCCGTAGGACGTCCACTGCTGGACATAGGCCTCCCCCATCGATCTCCAAAAGGGCCGGTTGGAAGCGGCCTGCATCCAGCGTTTCCCTGCGGTCTCTTTTAGGTCGTCTGTCCATCTTGTGGGTGGACGTCCTACGCTGCGCTTACCAGTCCGTGGTCTCCATTCCAGAACCTTTCGGCCCCATCGGCCATCTGTTCTGCGTGATATGTGCCCTGCCCACTGCCATTTCAACTTACTAATCCGGTGGGCTATGTCGGTGACTTTCGTTCGTCTACGGATCTCCTCATTTCGGATTCGATCTCGTAGAGAAACCCCGAGCATAGCCCTCTCCATAGCTCGTTGTGCGACTTTGAGCTTGCTTATGAGGCCCATAGTGAGAGACCACGTTTCAGTGCCGTATGTCATCACTGGTAACACACACTGGTCGAAGACTTTCGTCTTAAGGCACTGAGGTATTTTGGACGAGAAGACGTTGCGTAGTTTACCGAACGCTGCCCAGCCGAGTTGGATTCGCCGATTGACCTCTTTCTTGAAGTTGGACCTACCTAGTTGGACTGTTTGTCCTAGGTAGACGTACGCGTCAACAGCTTCAAGAACTGAGTTCCCAACTGATACTGGGGTGGGCACAACATGGATATTTGACATGACCTTTGTCTTGTCCATGTTCATTTTAAGGCCCACCTGTTGGGAGACTCGATTGAGGCCTTCGAGCATCATGCTGAGATCTTCCATCGACTCTGCCATGACCACAATATCGTCGGCAAACCGAAGGTGAGTGATGTACTCGCCGTTGATGTTGATGCCGAGTCCTTGCCATTCCAGGAGCTTGAAGGCATCTTCCATTGTGGCAGTGAACAGTTTCGGAGAGATAACGTCTCCCTGTCTCACGCCTCTTCGCAATGGAATTGCCTTCGAACTCTGCTCCTGTACTCGGACCGACATGGTGGCGCTATTGTACAAACACTTCAACACTTCGACATACCGATAGTCAATACGGCATCGCTGGAGAGACTCGAGCACCGCCCATGTCTCGACCGAATCAAAGGCTTTCTCATAGTCCACAAACGCCAAACATAGTGGCAAGTTATATTCTTCGGTCTTCTGTATAACTTGGCGTAGCGTGTGGATGTGGTCTATGGTACTATAGCCTTTTCGGAAACCGGCTTGTTCGATAGGCTGGAAGTCATCGAACCTGCGATCGAGACGATTCGTGATGACCCTCGAAAACAGCTTATAAACATGGCTCAGAAGCGAGATGGGTCTGTAATTCTTCAGCAAGGTTTTGTCACCTTTCTTAAAGAACAGCACCACCACGCCTCTGTTCCATGCTTCTGGCGTTATACCTTCGAGTAAGACAGAATTAAAGAGCTTCTGAAGGACTCTGAGTACCGGTGTTCCACCCGCTTTCAGAAGCTCTGATGTGATTCCATCGTCCCCCGGCGCCTTGTTGTTCTTGAGCTGTTTCAGGGCCATCCTAATCTCGTACAGGCTGATGTCCGGGATATCTTCGGTATAGTGTCGGCTCAGCTTGGCTCTTGGGTCTTTGGCCGAGCTGCTCACAGGTTTAGCAACCGAAGTGTATAACTGTCCATAGAACCTTTCGATTTCCCCTAATACCTCGGCTTTGGTCGACGCTACACTACCATCTTCCCTCTTCAGCTTTGTCAGCTGGCTTTGCCCAATAGACATGTGTCTTGCAAACACTTTGGAGCCTTTGTTTTGCTCAATCGTCTCTTTAATACTGTTCGTATTAAAGGTACGTATGTCGTGCCGCAATGACTTCCAAATTTGTCTATTGAGCTGCCTATATGAGTCAGCGTCATCGGAACATTGTAGTTGTAACGAGCGTCGATCAGCCATGAGGTTACGGGTATGGTCGGATAATTTTTGAGGTCTATCTGTGCGCCGGCCAGGTCTAAAAAACTTAGAACCTACCGCATGGACAGTTTCCACTAACCTGTTATTAATCTCATCCACGGAAGCAAAATTCTCCAGGCAATCAAAGCGATTAGACAGCTCGAGTTGAAAGCTCTCGGGGTTTTGAATATGGGCATGGTTCGGTCGGAGCGTGGACTTCATTAGGCGGGACCTCTCAATTTTAACGTTAATATTCAATGTGCCTCTTACTATTCGGTGATCACTACCGGTTTTCACCCTGTGAATCACAGAGACATCATTGAATATTTGTCTCTTGGTGGTCATAATGAAGTCTATCTCATTTCTCGTAGAACCATCGGGGCTCATCCAGGTCCATTTCCTGTGAGGCGGCTTCTGAAAGAAAGAGTTCATCATAAAAAGTCCCTCTTTCTCCAGAAAGTCAGCCAGCCTCTGTCCCCTAGGGTTCCGTTGCCCACAGCCAAATTTCCCCACTTTCAACTCATCATCACTTCTCTTGCCCAACTTCGCGTTAAAGTCCCCCATAACAACAGTGAAGTGGGTCTCGGACGTATGTATGGCTCTACTAATGTCCTCATACATAACCTCCACTTCATCATCTGGGTGTGACGAGGTCGGTGCGTATACCTGAATGACCTTCAACGAATATCTCTTGGATATTCTGAGTATTAGGTATACAACCCTGCTCGAAACACTGTCGATGGTGATAATGTTGTTAATGAGGGACTTGTGGATGAGAAAGCCGACACCACCTTGGGACTGTTGGTCGCCCTCCCGGTAGTAGAGTAGGTTACCGGATTTCAGGGTTATCGTGTCCTCGCCCTCTCTACGGACTTCGGATAAACCCAAGATATCCCAACGTACCCTACCCATTTCTTCTTCCAGCTCAACAATCTTCTCATCAGTCCTCATGGTGCGTATGTTGTGTGTTACCAGGGCCAGTCGTCGTCGTTGGGGTTGGTAGCCGAGCGTCTGCCGGGGATTCTTAGCACCCCTGGCCCCGCCGTTACCATGACCGCTACCGTAGCCAGGAATAGCGGGGCTGCCGGGGACTGGGGGCCTGGTCCTTTTTGTATTCATCATTGAAGGGGGGGATTGCCAATACTCGCCACGCTTGGCAGGCGGGTTGGCGAGCGCAGTCGGTGTTTTTATACTCAGAAGACGCTGCTGCCCGTCTTCTGGTTGATCCCTTAGCCGACTTCTACGGCACCCACGGGAAGAGAAGGGGGAGGTCTATTCTTAGGCCGGACCTCCACAGCAGCACACATTGACAAATTCTTATTAGTTCTAAGAAACGCACACTTCAATATTGAGCGACACAACTGCAAACGATAAATATATTAATAAAATGGCAATTTACAAGTCAATTAAGAATATAAAAAATAATTAAAAAAAAATTTATAGAATTACAAACCTATTAATTTATTAGATTATAAAAATAAGGAATAAAAAAATATATTTAATAACAATAATAATAATACAAAATGTCAAACAATTATATCGACACTTGTCAAAATGTTATCAAATGGATGGCTAAGGAGGGGGTGTACCTAAGTGTTAAAGGGGAAACTGTAGGTATATAACCTATAACACTTCCTTTATTTAGTTTCATTTTTTTTCTGAGCTTGACACTTTAATAATTGCCCCGTAATCGTATAATTTTAGTACCTATACACACCTACACAGCAGATATTCAATCGGTCTGATCACTCATAAAATTTACGACTTAGGGAAACAATTCCTAATTGCAATTTCAATTAGAAAGTTTTCACATCAAACGCAGTAAAACCATCCATTGAGTTTGCATCATACTTAGGTAATAAAATAAATAGGTACAGAAGGCTGGCTGCATACAACGAGCATTAACAGATGCACGCAGCCAATGACGCGTACGTACTAAACTTCACTTCCAGAACGTTCAAGTGCTAACAGGAGTAACGGGGCTTAGTCCCAGATTTGATAGTTATCGAAAACTTTTTTCGTTTACCTACGTATTGTTCCATACATTGCTGGGCTGAAAGGTATTCGAAAACTTTTTTCGTATTAGAGTGAAGCAATCTACACCGCCGATTACTACCGATTTTAGTTCCTCCGCGTTTCCGCTGGAGGCGCTTTACTAAAATGTATGGAACAATACATAAACGAAAAAAGTTTTCGAAAACTATCAAATCTGGGACTAAGCCCCCTGACGTGTGGATTTGGTACGCCGGACTGTAGTCTAACCAACGGGAGAGAAAGAGTGGGACTATATTATCACTCTTTCTCTCCCGTTGGTCAGACAGCGGACAAGCGTACCAAATCCACACGGCTGTTATGGCTTATATGGTTGTTTTGCCAGCCCTAGCGCTACGGTTGCGCGGTAGATTATTAATATCATGGTCTTCCGAAGCCGTCCTTCTGTACCTATTTATTTTGTGCTTAGGTTTTAATCGCGATAGTATCTGTAAAAGTAACCTCTCAGCGGTAGGTAATGGGTGAACGGGTTTGGATGTTTTGGCAGCTTAATTATTTAATTAAGTCAGGAAAAACATGGAGATTCAGGAGCTTAACGCCGTGCCAATAATCATCGAATGGACTAAAGGCAAAGTCGCAGCAGGCTTATCACAGGCTGTTGACAAATTGTCTTTCCAACGTTTTTGTCAAGCGAGAGAGAGAGAATCATATCCCTATTCTAGCTTTGACGCGTCTCATTTCAGTCAGCCTATCACATGATCCCACTGCTGGGACTCAGGCCTTCTCTCAGAGAGAGAGAGAGAGAGAGAGAATGGGTCTTAATCCACGATGCTCGCCCAGTGCATTCTGGTGAATGTCATATATATTTGAACTTCTTGGACATAGGTATAGTATATATATAGTCCTCACGACCTTTCCTCACGGTTTCCTCACGGTGTTTTCCTTCACCGTTGTTGAGCGATGGCATCGAAACTGCACATAATTTATTTAGGTACCAAATAAGTGATTGGTGCAGGGTCGAGGATCGAACCAGGTGCCGTCAGATTGTAAAGCGCACGTGCTACGTGTACCTACGTGGTCGACCACCATCGCTCTTAATGTTTCTACGCGTGGATAAAAACGGTGAAAAGGCAACTTGACCACGGCACGTGCTAGGCCTGCTGGGCTTATGTCAAGAAGGCGCACCATCTTGGATGGCCGGCGAATAGTTAGCCAGCCTAGATATCGCTGGGAAGATAGATACCTTAGACTCGGAACTGCGTGAGCTCCAAGTCGTCGACTGGCGAGATCAGGAACGATGGCATCGACTTGTGTCGGATTCCAAGACCTACAGCGGGTTGCTGCGTCAGGAGAGTAAGTGAGCAATTACCAACATTGTTTATTTATTTACTTAAGTCCACATACACTGTGTACATCAATAGGTATGATTCCTAATGTTTAATTTATTACAAATAACCGGCTTAGCGATGAATATAAGTAAATACATTACACACACTGAAAAAAATATTTGAATTGGCTGATAAATCTCTGAGATATGAGTATTTAAAGTTTTAGGTGGGGATGGAGAGGGGATGTTCTATCCCTTTCTCGCAAAACGTGTGTTAGTATAGCATTTGTATGGCGCTCCTGAGCCGTGACGTCACGGCTCAGTATAGTGGGCTCTCTGTCTAGCATGAAATTAAATTAAATTAAAATGCTATTTTTGAACTAATTTTGTTTTTGTTGATGTGCTCTGTTTATGATCAGCTTTTTTATGAAATAATTAAAAAAAATAGTCATCATGCCTATTTATCAAAAACGTTAACCAGAAATAAAAATATAACTACATGTGCTGTGCCCGACAGGGTCCATATGAAACTATGTACCTACTGATTGAATTTTCATGTTTTTTACCTTGTACTTTATGGAAGCATTAAAAAATCTAATCTAATCTAAATGTCACAATAATTACAGGTGAAGACAGCATGCAATAATATTGAGTGATAAAATAAAATAATTATAGTTAAACATAAACACAACTGAGATATAAAACAAAGAAATTAAAATGAACAGTCAAAGTTTAGTCAAAATTAATATTTTAATAGAAAAGTTAAAAAAAATTTTTTTTGTCCAATTTACCAACGAACTTGCGTTGGCCAAATGAGGGACCAAATATTATCGATCTTTGTTCAAAAACTACGGTGGTAGCTCCCTTGCTCGACTTTACAGATCGCTAGGCAGTATATCCAATCCAGGAAAAAAAAAATGGTAGGTAGGTACTAGGTATACGTCTTGGAATAGCAAAGTTCTGAAATGTGCAGTTAGTTTTGTAATAGG
Source organism: Agriopis aurantiaria (assembly GCA_914767915.1). Taxonomy (NCBI): domain Eukaryota; kingdom Metazoa; phylum Arthropoda; class Insecta; order Lepidoptera; family Geometridae; genus Agriopis; species Agriopis aurantiaria. Next base: position 11,963,392 of record OU612001.1, on the reverse strand, counting down.
TAATATTTTTATTACCTATTACAAACAAACTTCTTCTAACCAATCAAATTGTGTTAAAATTTTACTAGAATTGTTTTGTATTGATGAAAGGATTTGCTCAATAAAAATCAAAAAGCTCGTCATAAATACGTTATTTATTTAAAACATTATATCATCGACTTACATTTTACAAATGAAATGCCAAAAAAACGTTGACAACAAGATCGTTAATTACTCTTAAAACTATTAATACTTTAATTAATTTAAGTACATTTTATTAGTAAGTCTAATTCTTATCGTAAATTGGGAGAGAGGTTTAGCGAGACCGTTGTTTTGTCTCTTGAGGAACTTTGGACGAAATAACTTTTAAACTCTTAACAGAAGGTAAGGGAATAGAGATCTAAACAGCTCGTGTAGCATGGTAGTGTCGGGTGGTAGTGCGCGGGCGGTATGTCTGCGCGCGGGTAAGAGTGCGCACGGGAGGGTCGGCACGTCAGCGCCGGCGACCGAAGCGCAGGAAGGAGTGCACGACGTCCTGTCGCTTCATGCCAGAGTCCAGCAGTTGAGGGTAGTCGCGCACCAGAGCTGCTGACAATACAACCATGGCAGTTAATATTAATTGCTAAACCATTTTAAAAAAAGGCGTGGCTTATCTTAGCTTAACCGGATGGAAAGTATAGATAGACAAGGTTTACAGTCGAACTATAATATCCAGAATAAGATTTAAGATTTGAAATAAAGACACACATACATACATAGCCATACATTTGTTACGCGACTAGTGCGGCGCAACATTGCTCATTTTGTTGAACGACGACGCGAAACTTTTGTTTAGTCATGTTCGTCATGTTGCCCGTCATCTGGTAGCGCGCGCGCTGTTGTAAAATGTTATCAAACATTTAGGGCGTCAGGTTATGCGCGATAATTATTGTCTAATGAATTCATGGTCTAACTTTGCAAGGATATACCTAATCCTCATTAATCAAACAAACAGCTCAATTTGACACGTCAGATTTCTGCCACTGCCCTCAGCCGCGCACTATTACAAGCTGCAACTAGCTGCATGTGCACTTTTCAACGGTCTATAGGCAAGCAGTCTGTTTTTGCTGTTAGCTCGTAGTTTGTTTAGTAAAGCACCTGTCAGTAAAAATAAACTTTACCAGTAGATACCAACTAGTACCTACGTACCTTGGTACTCAGGCACCTGTTCCCCGGCCGCCTCAGCGTACAGCTCGAGGAAAGTGTTAAGCGCCTGACAGAAACGTGCGGCGCGCGGGTCGTCTTCCGCGGCGCCCGCGCAGAGTTGCGCCGGCGCGGCTTGCGCCACCGCCAGCAGGGCCGCTACCACCACGCACCACACCGCCGTCAGCCTCCACGATTCGGATCTACGACAAGGAAACACCACATGAGTTATGTAAGTAGAACAAAGTAGGTACCTAGTACAGAGCAAATGATTCCATCGGAGATAGGATGGAAATCGGCCTCCCAAAAGAGTAAACCGTTTTTTAAAGGTGATTTGTTTAAGCGTTTTCTTAGCTATAATTTAAGAAAATCTGTTTAGCCGTTTGAATATCATCAGCTCTTAATTGGGGGGTTTCCATGTACACTTGTTCAATCATGTTTGTATCTTTTGGTGTCCAAGTTATGTACAGGCCAAAGCTAGGTAGGCAGGTATTTAGTTTGGAGCCTTTTTGCCTTTTCGGATATTTTTAAATTTTTGTGTCTAGCTATTTACGCTTTGTGTGTGCTTATTAGAAATACATAATATTTATCTGTTTCTTATTTGTTAAAATTTAAATAACTCTTAAAAATTGCTCTGCAGCCGTTTTATACTAAGGTGTTATAATAAGTTGTAGGCATATGCCTACAACTACAGCCTGCTTATAATTACAGAGTTTATATATTACTAGCAGTCCGCCCCAGCTTCCCACGGGTATAAATTATAGCCTATGTCACCCGGGAATAGTGTAGCTTCCCAAAGTGATAGAATTTTTCAAATCGGTTCAGTAGTTTCGGAGCCTATTCAATGCAAACAAACAAACAATCAAATCTTTCCTCTTTATAATATTAGTATAGAAGTATAGATGACACCTGTAGTTAAAAGCACATTTAAGGACCACGCCTCAGTACCATAATTATGTCACCTTTGATTGGCAACGCTAAGTTAAAGACCCTTGTCTTTAGGCACTGTGCATTTTGAACGAGAATATGTCACGTAATTTCCCGAACGACGGTTTTTTGTGTATTGCAAAGTCTTTATACAGTCACTACTTATAGTAGGTACAATAATCCAAAGGCGTCCACTGCATTAGAGTGTCGTATCTGATTACAATAGGTAATAGGGAGGTGAGGGGCTGCGAGACTCCGAGGTCCTCTTATGCGGGCCTTTGTGAGGACTATCGCATTACTAGTGGTTTAACGAGGTAAATCGCATTTTCCTTCTGTTGTCGTGGTTTATTTTGAACTAGTGGCGTCGTCGAAAACTATTTTCGAGATTTTTTCAATCTCATTTATATACATATGATATATGCCATCATATGATATATCAGCACGAAAATTGCTTTATTTGCTATTTGCCATGCTTTTTTAGCTGGAGGAGGCCTTTACCCTGAAGGGAATCCTATAGACAATGTAAAAATTAAATCCTTAATTAAATAAATGTATAAATAGATTTATGGTATAGGTATCATACATATATTATTATAATTATTCAAAAATTTGCAAGCGTGTTTCTGGCTCAACGTATATGCATTGTCATTCAGCGTGGTAATGGCGGCAGCATGCTGGGTACGCTGCATTTGGGTTGTCTTTAGATCTTCAAAGGTCTATAGGCAGTCTAATTGTTTTTTTAGTGTATTAGCTTATATTTTGTTTGGTTAATAAAGACAGTTGCCCCTTTTATTGTGTAAAAATATGTGTGTAATGTTTTTTTATTCATTAATAATTAAATGTAAAATAAAATAACACAATTATGCAAACGTAATAAGGATTTATAAACAAAAGGTTATTTATTTTAATTTTGTTCTATTATTTGCAATGTTATTCTAAAGATAATGTCCAATCTGTTTCTTTTAATAACTACTGTGGTTTTTTTCAATATGTTGAAAAAATGCGAAAGAGCTCTCGCTGGGAACAATGTTTCTAAAACATAGATAGATTTGGAAACTCTATATGGCGAATAGCGAGAGACCGGGGAGAGTGGCATAAACAAAGGGAGGCCTATACCCAGCAGTGGGTCATTCAGGGCTGATGATGATGATGATTTATGTGCACCAAAAATATAAACCTATGCTACGTTAAAATGTGATCTGTGTTGCAGTATATTTTCAAGCCTCAAAAATAACTAAAGGCCGAAAACACGAAAATATTTAGGAATGCGCATTTTATCCACAAAACACATGTTCAGAAGGCAATAAGATTATATTTCACGAGGAATGTGGCTTGTAAGGTCACACTTTGAAGACAGACCGCGCATTCCGAACCTTTTTTGTGCTTTCTTCTAAGTTCGTAGCGTGGTTTTCCCTTCGTGTGGTTTTAAGATTTGGATTCCTTTCACGGTTTTTCCTGCAGTTTACACGTGTTCTGATTTATACTGAATTTTTCTTTTTTGCCCTCTCATATATTTTGACGGAAAAAGCAATAAAACCTGGATATATGGCGTTTTGTTTCTATCAAATATACAGATGTATAGAAAATTCAATTACTGCATAAAAAGATCTGAATTTTTATTGAACATAACAGCTTCAATTTTTTGAAAAGCTTAACTTGTTTCCTTCAATATACAAAAGTAGTGTTTCCTAAAATTCTCGTAGGGAAAAAGAGTATATTTCGTAAAATTACCTACTGTCATAATATAATAAACAATTAAATGTTATGGTTTACTTGTTTTACATTCGTGGCATTTAGAACTGAGCTTTTGTGCTATATGACAATACTTGCCTAGCCAAGTCAAAGGCCTTCGATGACCATATAATTATCAATAACTATATAATTGATAGCCCGTTGGTCCAGTTGGTAGTGAACCTGCCTTCTGCACGTGGGTTCGATTCCCAACCAGGACAAACATTTATGTGATGAACATTTGTGTTTGTTCTATATCTGGTTGTTAATTTAATATCTATTTAAGTATGTATTTAAAACTATATATGTATGAATATCAGTCTCTGGCAGCCATATCACAAGCTTTGCTTAGTTTGGGGTCAGATGACAGTGTGTACAAAAAAAACGAATATTTATTTATTTATATTTTATTTAAAAAAACAGACTTCACGAAATTAGTTAAATACGAATTTTCCAGTAATTTTTATTCAAAAGCCAAACTACTAAACTGATTTCGATGAAATTTCTATGTGAAAAAATCTGTTAATTATAAAAAAAAAACATCGGTTCATATGACGGAGTTATGAAATAACAAAACAAAAAAATAACGGATTTAGAACCCTCTCCTTTTTTGAAGTCTGTTAAAAACGGACTATAGCCATGATCTTATTTGACGCTTGTATAATAATATTATGTATTCTGCGTTTGAGATAAGTTTCAGAAAAAGTATAATTAAAGAGCTTAAGTACCTTAGTACCTAGTTATTATGAAAGCCGGATCATTATAATTGTTCATACAACATTTCAAAAGCCACCGAAATGAGGAACATAAAACTGAAGAAAAGGACTTTTCTTCTTACAAAAAAAAAACACGAATTTTGAAGGGAAATTCATTTCGCCCCGCTTTACGCGGATTTGTCGTTTCCCCTGTTCCTTTTAATATGTTTGTGTTGTGTATATTAAACGCCTACTGCCCTTCGAGCTTCTAAAAAGCCTCTCCAAAACATAGAAAAGTTAAAGCACTTTGTGATTGACAGAATGCCGACAGATTAGAGACTCAGCCGATGCTAAGGCAGTATAATAAAACTGTCAAGGCTGGTTCCGACTACGTTATAAACCTACGCTTGATTCAGGTGAATATCTAATCTAACGTGACTTAACTTATCTGCCTTCCGCGTTTCCTACATTTCCCCCGGAAAAGTATTTTCTATATGTCGTTGTGCACACTACTAGCCCAATTTCAAATTAGTACAGTGTGCAAAGGTAACAACCAGACAGTGAGAGCTACTTTCGTATCACACTAATATCTATACAGAGTTGTTTTTAATTCACCTAAATTTTATTAACTTTTGTAAAAGCCATGGAACAAAAATTGTCAGAGAAGCTGATTGGGACGACAGGTATCGTGTAGGTAAGCGGACTGGTTTTAGATGAATTGAATATAACCCTGTACCTATATAAGAGTGTCTCAGCCTCTCCGGGCTGGCAAAGCACCGCCAGGCGGCGGTTTATGCTTACCATTAGGTGGACCACATGCTTGATTGCAGCTTATTTTAGATATAAAAAATACAAATACAAAAGTTTGTGTTTTGTTTGTTCGCAGTCAAAACTACGGAACAGCTGAACAGATTTTAATGCAATATAATTATTTGTATTTGTTTATTCAATTAGTATGGCTTGCGCCAATAGGCATGATGACTAATATTTTTTTATTACCTCATAAAAAAGCTGATCATAAATAGAGTCCATCAACGAAAACAAAATTAAAATTTGTTCAAAAATAAATAAGATATAAGCATTTAAATTTCATGCTAGACAGAGAGCGCACTATACTGAGCCGTGACGTCACGGCTCAGGAGCGCCATACAAATGCTATACTAACACACGCTTTGTGAGAAAGGGATAAAGCATCCCCTCCCTATCCGCACCTAAAACTTTAAACGCTCATATCTCAGAGATTTATCGGCCAATTTAAATTATTTTTTCAGTATGTGTAATGTATTTAGTTATATTTCTCGCTAAGCCGGTTATTTGTAATAGTTTAAACATGAGGACACATGCCTATTACACCAATGAGACATAGTTACACCAATATGTATTATGATACATTTTTAAGCGAATTTTAAATTAGAAAAATACTCAATTGATAATTAATGAAGGCACCTTACCTATACCCTGGATAGCTTCTTTGATTGGTTGATTTTGACGATTTGATTTTTATCCCGAAACTAATAATTATGGTTTCTGTAGAATATCGGGGGAAACTACGGGACACTTATAGTTTATATTATGTTTATAACATTGGTGACTTCAAAAAAGGATAGGGATAGGGTATTCAATTAGTTTTTATTGTTTGTTGCTATAACTCCGTCATTTCTGAACCGATTCAGTTTTTTAATTTTATTTGAAAGAACATACCTACTTTCAGATTGGTCCCAGTTTCGTCAAAATCGGTGCAGTAGTTTGGGTTTTAAATCAAAATAACTGGAAAAAATATGTCGACAAAGTAAACGAAAGTGCGTACTTTACTAAGTCGGTTTTTAAATTGATAATTGTAAAGGCACTTGCCCGCCACATAGCGTCGTCTGAAAAGGATTATATAGGTAAGTAGGTCCTACGCCATGTTTGTCCGAGGATTTGCCTCGTCCGAGGAGTTTTTGAGGGCTTATCCTAATACGCTTATAGGTATATGTATATTGGACTTAATCACTATTGTGAGTTTGTTGAACTAAGAGATTCCAGGCAATAACACTTTAATAAAAAGCAGCCTAAGTACCTACAGTAACTTCCGGTCCCTCGGGGACCAGAGCTTACCTTATTTTAACCGACTTCAAAAGAGGTGGGTGTTCTCAATTTGGTTGTATTTTTAATGTTTGTTACCTCAGAACTCCGTCATATTTATGCAACGATGTGTTTTTTTTTATTGTTATTGAAACTATTGAAAGTGTATTTTTCATATTAGTCATATATAAATTACATCTAAATCTGTTGAGTACTTAGTTTGGCTTTAAAATCAAATTAATAGGAAAATTCAAACTGCGTATTAAACTATTTTTTTTGAAGTCGTTTTTTTAAAATTGATAATTACCCATCTCTTATAGTATTTGTGTTAGGTATTTGTACATTAAAGCCGACATCGTTTAAAGCCGACATCGCTTATTGAGACGTTAATAGATAAACCACCGTCTCATAGTCTTACCGCTCAAATTGGTTCTGATATTTGCCATATCTCACCAATTTCAAGTAATGACTTGAGATACTAAGATATTAACTACTGTATTGTATAACCCTAACACTGTACTTAAATCATAGGATATACTTCAGATTCGGGTATTTTCAGATTGGTCCTATAGAATGTCCCTTCATCAAAATCAGTTCAGTAGTTTGGTTTTCAAACCAAAATAACTAGAAAATTTGATTTCACTTTGATGACATAATATTGTCATCCAAGTAAACGAAATTGGGTATTTTGTTTACTAATTTCAAAATTAGTAAACAAACAAGTCAGTTTTAAAATTGATATTATTTATTTAAATAATAATTATGTACAGAGTTAGTTGGAAAATGTACTACCTAGTATCACGTTTCGTTTATCCTTTGCAGTTGGCAGCACTGGCACAGAAGACTGGTATGGTATGTAGGGGTTTTGGCGCCAACGCGGAAAAAACATGTCGGCTCGTTGGATTATTTTCTTAAACTTGTGTATTTTCGAGTTTAATGTGTACTAAATGGTGAATTATTATTCATTAAGTGCTCGTAAACATGCTCGAGTGTGGGCAAGTGATATAACGAGGTGAAACGTGTCTTTTCGTGTTGTTTCCAAAACTCCATAGGAGCCTCTTGTAAAGTCTCCACCACTTTACAGGGGCATGAGTTCGACTTGACCATGACTTACTTAGCTTGACTCTGACTGTGACTATGACTTGTTTGACGCTATTAAGACAAAGTAAACTGTTTAATATTACGAGTAAAGGACATTGAATCCACGCTCAAGAAGATTGAAACAAAAAAAAAAAAGACTGGTATGAAATGTCATCAATGTGAAACAGAAAGAAAGAAACAACGCTACAGATATCGGCACGATATGAAGCTCATTGTTGTAATTCGAACATATAACCTTTATCTTTGGCACTGAGATACATTGCTACAACGAATTCAAATGAATACGTAGTACATACTATAGGTCGTTGCATTGCTACAAGCAGGGTTGGGCAGTATTTGAATTACTTGTAATTAAAATACGTAATTGAAATACAAATACGTATTTGGTATTTGTATTTTAATTACTTCCTTAAAATGTAATTTGTAATTCGTATTTCAAATACCTGACGCCGAGGTATTTTGTAATTAGTATTTCAAATACATGAGGCTTTAAAATACATTTTAACATTAAAATACATTTAACCTTCATTTAGCGATCGTGAGGGTGAGTGCGAAGCAAGATTATAATGACGGTAAAGCAGCTATTAGAGTTGGCTACACTGCACCTGTATGTATACTGTAGGCTATGACTGTACGTCAAAATTTGCCAACAAAACGCAAAAAGAATTACGTCAAATTGTCAATGTCAAGCTAAGAAGTCATAACGGTTTGTTTTTAGTTTTTTCACGGAATAAATAAAGCTTCTGTTCTGTGTAGAATACAAATTGTATTATAAAAGTTTGTCGCGACGGATGATCAAAATCCCTCTGCATGAATGTCGTCAACGAAGCCGGACAACGGTGGCGATGGAGTGAGCCCGTGCTTTTCAGCCCATGCTAGTCTAGATTACTTATTTTGTATTTTGTAATTTGTATTTCGTATTTCAATTACATATAGCTAAAATACTGTGTGTTCCAAGGCAGCCGACACAGGGAAACCTATGAATAGTGGAGTGTAGCGTTAAAATGCATTCTTTGAAATAATATTTATATTCTGTGGTGGTATCCACTGTACTAGCCTTGCTTAATAAAAAGAAATGTCATATTTCAATATCTAAGCCATTTATGCCGCAATAATGGGGTAATTGCAGTTTGTATGCGGATGTTGTGCGAAGTAATAGGGAAATATCATGGGGTAGCCATGTTTTGTCGTAAATTATCTTCTTCGTGTTAATACAGAGATTATTTATCTCATTCCCGCTGGTTACTTGTAGATACGACAAAGAGAGTACGAGTTAATAATTATCTACTTAAATACAGACTGTAAAAATAAAAATAAGTAGGTAATTACATAGGTAGCTCATCATCATCATCAGCCAGAAGACGTCCACTGCTGAACATAAGCCTCCCCCTGTAACCTCCACACTGAACGACAGCCTGCCTTTTACATCCACTGGATGCCCGCGACTCTCACAATGTCGTCGGTCCATCTAGTCTAGCTTTGAATTTGATAGAATGAAAACGCCAAAAATCCAGGTTTCGTTGCTTTTATCGCCAAAAAATGTGAGACGGCGCTTAACTCAACATTTAATAATTGTTTAGATACCTATGCATGTTTGAAATATAATTTAAATTTAACTTGGTTGGACGCTATCAACAAGTTAACGGAAACTCTCACCAATCATCGGTAATTTATTGGCAGCAATCCAATTAATGTCAAACTGTCAATCATTGAAAGAAGATAACAATTGCAATAAATCAGCAATGTTTACTCCAAACTGGGTAATTTTGCAAAGTTTTTGGTGTGAAACAATTGGCGTGCCTTGGCAGTAAACCCGATTCGTATGCCGTGACGGAAAACAACGCTCTCTTATGCTGTCATATTTCACATCTGCCGGGCGTCCCACCCGTGACGGCCAACTCTTGCCCTGTCAGTGTGGGACAAATGTTGCAACTGAATTTTAGGCTAGTTATCCTCAACCGATTAAGCTGTTTGGCATACTTATGTAAGTTCGGTGACAATGCAATGTTATGGTATACCAGTGAGCAGGTCTGATGTTGGAGACAGAAGGTGGCCATAGGAACTCCTAAACGATACTACGTAACCCAGTCGATTTTGGGTTCGTTTGATTTGTCTTCACAAACTTTGTTCCTAGACGATGAGACGCTTGTTTTAAAACTATTGTTTTGTACAAATTATTTCTATGGGTAGGTACTTTTGGCGCTTTATTAATTTTGTTGCCAACATCTTTACTCTCTGTTTTCCGCCAAAGAAAAACCAGTTTAAATAATCGTTACTCTTTGTTCTAATTACTTTTAATACCGGTACATTATACCGCAGCGGTAGGCAACAGTACTTCAAAATCCGTGTAAAAATATTATTTTGTTCTTTAACTTAGAATGTTTGTGTATTGTGGTTTTTTAAAGTCGGTTTTTTTAAAGATAATTTATTTTAAATGAAGGTTTTTAGGGTAACTTAATCAGCATGATAAGTAACAATTTAAGTTTCTATGTCTTATACCTACTTGTAGTTTACAAATTCAAAGGAACAACTACCTCATTTGACACATGCTCTATATACCTACATAATTATATTATAAAAGATTGATAAACTCATTATAATAAATACCGAAATGAAAAAATAGATTATGAAACGTTTTTATAATGATGCTTTTTAGAAATAACCCTATATCAAGTTACCAATTTCATTATCATGTGTTTTGTATGTTTTAAGGTTCTTGTTTTCCTTGGAGTTGGGTTTTTTTATTAATTAATTCTATGTAACATTACTCTAACATTACTTATGTACAAGATTTTAGAGAAGAAAAAATTCTTCGCCAATCTCTTTGAGCCGTAGCCATTTCAGTAGAAGAGAGTTCTTTACATTGTGAACATATTACCTACCATGTTTTATAATAAACACTAGCTGACCCGACAGATGTTGTCCTGTCTTAGAACTGTCAAACGCGCAAAGTTACAATCGTCGTTAAGTTTCCTGAAATGTTCCAATTTACTGCGCAATTTTCTTATATTTTCTATCCGTTAGAACCTTTTACAAAGTATTCATCATCATCATCATCAGCCCTGAGTGACCCACTGCTGGGTATAGGCCTCCCTTTGTTTATGCCACTCTCCCCGATCTCTTGCTATTCGCATCCACTCGTTCCCGACAGTATTTCTGATGTCGTCAGTCCACAAAGTATTAGAAAACTTAAAAACAAAAAGATGGATGAAATCGGTAAAATCGTTCTCAGATTATAGTATTAAATAGCGTCAAACAAGTCATAGTCACAGTCAGAATCAAGTAAAGTACATAAGTCGCGGTCAAGTCAAACTCATGCCCCAGTAAGGCTTAACAAAGCAGGCAAGGCTTAAGGCAGGCTTTACAAGAGGCTTCTATGGAGTTTTGGTAACAACACGATAATACATGTTTAACCTCGTTTTATCACTCGACCAAACTCTAGCACGTTCACGAGCACTTAATAAATAATAATCCACTATTACTACACATAAACACTCGAAAATAGGTACACAAATTTAGGAAACCACATGTTATTTTCTTTTTGTCCATGTTTGCAACTGAATTATCGTAACCAGCTACGAACATGGTTTTTTTCTTGTTTGGTAACCAGCTACGAAAACAGAATAAAATTGCCGTTTTTGTGACCAATTTTCATAACCAATTACGAAAATGGATTTATTTGTCTCTGTTCATAACTGGTTATCAAAACAGAATGGTTTCTATCGTTTTTCAAGTAGTTTTTCACTAAAATATCGTGTACTTAACAAGTTCAGAAAGAAATATCATACAAACATTATTGAATCCTATAATTGTCCCGACATGCACTTGACCATTTTTTGAGGACCTTTTCTTCCTTTATTACCTACGTCATGTAGTTATCATTTATTCTGGTCCTTGTCTATGTATCGGCTTCGCTTCATTGACATTTCATAAATTTTTCATGCGCTCTCTTGCTTACGTTACGTTTGTCGACTTACTTTACCCTTTACACGTACGTAAGAAGTACTATCGTAACCAAATTCTAAAAAACTAAGTATACCTTCTCTATAGCCTTTTTTGTTTTTCCATTTCAAGCGATATTGTCGTCAAACTGGAAATCGTATCCTTGCATATAAGTACCTACTACATTTTTCATTAATTTCTTTAGACGGGCTATTTTTATTGAATACGTAAAACAAAGTCGTTTACACGGTTTTAAGGCAAGGTTTGAATCAAAACTTTGACATAATTTGTAAATTAATGCAATTTTGCACGCCCTTGCCCTTGGGGCTGTTAATGGATGAACGTGTAATATTTTAAGACCTTTTATACCCATTGGCAAGCAAATAAAAACTTTGACTTTGACTTTGAAAATACTAACGAAGAAGAAAAAAAACGGTACTTACGATTTATTTACCAACATATCACTTCACCAAACCTAATGAAAATAATTCTTTAGAATTTCAATATCTCAAATTTTTCCATTATTTTCACTCACTGGTCTCTACTTAAATTAAGTTATATTGGTGTCCGCATTTAATATATGAATTATATTTTAGTATACCGAAAATTGATACCGATTGTTATAAAGAAAGTTAAAATAAATTCATACTCACGCTCGATGCGTTTACGAGTCAAGTCATCACTGCAAGCGGGTTCAGATCTCAGCAAAACTTTATATCGTGAACTTCGGTGGGCTGATTTAGGGATGTCACACTCATGGATGGATGGATGGTCACCTCATTTTCAAAAATCTTTCAGAGCGCCTGGTTAATGCGACGCTTGACCAAAATGCTGGCGTGTTTCTGGCTCAACGCATTAGCATTGCCATTCAACGTGGTAATGCCGCCAGCATGTTGGGTACGCTACCAACTGGTAGTGGGCTTGAGCATTTGGATTGTCTTTAGACCTTCAACGGTCTATGGGCAGTCTAACTGTATTTGTAGTGTTAGTTTTAGCTTGTATTTTGTTTAGTTAATAAAGGCACTTGCCCAGGGATTGGCCTTATTTTAGGCACGTAAGTTGATATTTTTACGATCAATTTTACGAGTTTGGGTAATATTCGTAATAATTTCATCGACATCATTATTTAAGAGCGTTGCTCTGACGGTGGAATAATTTCCAAGTTTAACGACCTGCTGCCAATGTTCCACTAAGACATTTCAATTCTGGGATTTCCTGCGGCATTAATAAGGAGAAAGCTTAGAATAACTACTCAGAGAAGGTAGGTTTCCAAACAACGCCTTCTCAAAACGTAAGCTACTAATTCGCTTTGTAGCTTACGTTTCGATTGGTATTTTAAACGATTTAAGCAAGAAAATTAATGGATTACCTGTGGAATGTCACACCATAACTCTTATGCTGCTTTTCTAATTTGTTGTGGTAAGATTTCACCGCGCAAATTGTCATAGTAAAATTTTTATATTCTTTGGAGCCATATATGACACCATTTGAATGGCTTAAGTTTTGCAAATGTACTTGGTTTCTTTGCGTAGTTATTCTAAGGGAGAAAGTTAGAAAAATAACAGTTGAAGAGAATAATCAAAACATTTACTTTTGTCTTCTGCTTCTAGTAAAGTTCTAGATTCTTGTGGAGTAATAGGTAGACTGGACTTAAAACTTGTGTCTGGCTCTAAGTAAATTAAAACTGTAATTGGAATTTGTCTGGTATTTCTTCAAGATCCATAAAACTGTTGGACATTCAGACATACTTTGTTAACTTTTGTAGGCACTTATAGGTATTGATATGTTGTGCTAGGTATAAGGTCCCCAAAGGTAGGCTACGCACTGACAACGCCCCGGGTGTTGTAGGTGTCTATGGGCAGCGGTGACCACTTACTATTAGGTGGCCCATCGTTTGTTTGCCATTTATTCTATAAAAAAATTAAAAAAACCTAGGCCGAGTGACAAGCCCTATATAGTAACAGACGTTTGGGTTGTCCGAAGGCTTCGATGAAAAATCGGGATCTACAAAACAAGCTATCCAAAACACGGAAGAGCTCAGTTTTAAATGTAAATTGGTAAATTGGTAATGTAAATTGGTACCCCAAACTGGTTCTGAGGTCACAAAAAAATACAACCGAATTGAGAGTATACCTCTTTTTTTTAAGTCGGTAAATATGTTTAGTCCAATTACTCGCTTGTAAGATTTTATTTGTGCAAATAAAATACAATAATATGTCTGACATTGTACCTTCTAATCCGTACAAACTCTGTAATAGACCATTTAACTTCTAACATAGCAATAGGTTAGAAACATAAGTTTATATTAAACTGTACCCCGTAATCTCCAGTTCACTGGCAGCACCAGACGTCTCTGCCGTCTGGTGTTGCCAGAGCAAGGAGACGGGGAGGTTCCTTGTTAGTTTGCGGGAGGGACTGACGAAACTTAACACAAAGTTTCATTTGTCTAGTCTTAGATTTTTGGGTTCCATACCCAAGGTGTTAATGGAACCTTATTACTAAGCCTACACTGTCTGTCTGTTTATCCTAGTTTTTGACGGCTGTATCTTTCAAACCGTAATAGATAGGCAGTTGAAATTTTCACAGAATATGTACCTAATGTTACGGTGGATTCACTTAGAAATAATAAAATCAAAAGTAAAATATTAAAACCGTCTTGCAACAAACGTATTTTTAACGTGATTTTGTCTTTGCTCGAGTGTAAAAACGATAATACGCATAAGTGTAAAACTTGTCTTGATTATAGTACAGACTCTAAACTAAAACAACATATAATGAACAATTGCCAATTGCGAGTCAGACGCACGTTAAAGATCCCGAACAGAAAATAAATTACACAATTTTTAAGTGCGGAACCCTCGGTGCACGACTCCGTATCGAACTTGACCCGTGTTTATTTAATTTTTGCCTTCAGACTTGTTTGTTTATATACTTAGCCAGTGTCAAGTACGTATGAGTAAGTTGGAGTAAACGAGTACTGGCGTGGAAATCACGAATCGGCAAACAGCACGGGACGCCCTGAAACTCGATGGAGTGACGATATGCGTAAGACAACTGGCAAGAAGCGAAAAGCCGAAGATTGAGTCGAATGGCGTGCATTGGGAGAGGCCTATGTCCAGCAGTGGACCTATACTAGATAGGCTGTGGATGATGAATAAGACTTGGTCTTGACATATGACTTGAAGAAATATGACAAGACATTACAAAACTAAATAAATATTCGGGAAATTTTCACACACGGTCATCTGATCTAAGCAAAGCTTGTAATATGGCTGCCAGACTAACATACATAAAAATATATTTTCTTAAATACATACTCAAATAGATATTAACACCAAGTTATAGAACAAACACAAAAGTTCATCACATGAATTTGTCCGAGGTGGGAATCGAACCCACGCCAGCGCAGAAGGCAGGTTCACTACAAACTAAACCAACGGGGCTACCAACTGTGAGTCAGGTACGGAGAAATATTTCTGTAGCTTGCTTTAGTATTTGCTAACTGTCAATATTAGCTTCTTTTAGCAAATCCCATAGGGTCTATGTGTCATGTAAGCGGTTTTTTGCTAACAGGATTGGAATGTGAGCATCAAAAACTTGACTCACTGACATCACTTGGGAACTTTCAGTTGTTTTTTTTGTTTTGTTTAGTCATCTTCATTTCGAAGGCCTAACGGTTGCATTCCGATATTGGCGACCGTGACCTTTAGTTTGATGAATGGAATTCTCACGCGGTTTTGGTTTTGTTATGTATGATTAATTTCATAGATGTCATCAATGATATGATCATTGACGTTACGATTTCGTGGCTTCTCACAGACCGATTAACTCACTTTGTTAAGTTTTTTTTAATTAAAAAAGTTTTTGAAACTCAAATATTTTTTTTAAGAATCTTCATTCATAATAGTTAGTTTTTACGTTTGTTACCTTATAAAATACCTTTTATGAAGTAGGTTAAAAATTGGTAAAGCACAATGTAAAACTTATTCAAAATGTTTAGACTCCGTTTACGAGAGCTCATTCTCATTTAGCAACTCCCTCGATAGAGATCGCGGGATACTGTTCAGATACGTTTTCATTTGTTTTTGTTTAATTTGCCGTAATAAAAGGCACCTGTGCGGCCCTTGTACTCGAATTAACTTCTATAGGGGTTTATTTGCACGCAACAATTGAGGGTTCTGTCTATATTTACCACCATATACTGGGTGACTATATATAGTCACCGCGATACCAACTGAGTCGTAGGGCCATAAATTATTACCTGTCTACCTCGCTTGCACTTACAGGTCTTGATCTGTCTATCTCGCTCGCACTTACAGGTCTTATGGTATGACGTTTATGGCCCTACGACTCAGTTGGTAACGCGGTGACTTTAGTGCGACTGGCAACATTCGGGGATATCATTGTGAATTACCTTTAATAAGGAACCCTGAAATCGCGAAAAAAACTGCTGTTCCACACAAAAAGTTCAATAAAGTTATATGATTATTTACGGGATATTTACCGTGGTAACATGCACCATGATCACGGGAAGACAACCGTCTTCCCGTGACTGACGTAACTGAATATCGGGAGCTCATTCCACAACCTTACCACGAAAATATCCCGTTAATAATCATATAACTTTAGTGAACAACCGTGATAGTTTAAAAAGTTCAATGTATGGAACAGCTGATATTTTTTTTGCCAAAAAATTTGGTCCTATAGTAAAAGTTGTACGTACCTACATAAGTTTTTTTGTGCCACACCTGAGTTTTTTAATGCCATAGTTGGCAAACAAGCTGACGGGCCGCCTGATGTTAAGCGATCACCGTTGCCTATGGATAGCTGTAACACCAGGGGTATCACAGATACGTTGCTGAATTAATAGCCCTTTTGAAGACCCCTGTACTATAGTTACTCGGAAATGCTGTTGGAGCTGCACAAACTTAGTCCATCTTCCCTGACAGTCTAATCAAATTGAGATCCAGAAATCCTACGATAAAAAGCTCACATCAATTCGTAGGTATCGGAGTGAATGGAAACTAAACACCTGTCTCCAGTATATTGCATGTCGCTGATTTAGGATTCTCTCCGCGAGCGACGGAGACAGACAGACGGCCCGTTTGTCACTATTATGTGTGACAGCGACTATTCCGTTCACAGATCTAGACAGGTGACTGTTGCTGTTGTTTTTATATGGCTTTTATTTGGTGAATTGGTTTTGTTGTGGAAGTGAAATTAACCAGTCGATTTAAGGTACATATATAGGTATAGGTTTATATGGCGCGCCGCAATCTCTATCGGATATTTGAAGTTTTTTTTCTGCTCTTGAAAAATTGTGCTTCGGACTTTTTGCGAAGTTAATATATTAAAATATGTATAAATATATTGTTTCAAAATGTCATCGATTTATAATTATGTACAACATACCAAAATATAGAAGCAAAACTGTTTTAATGTTTTTATTGTGACCACAAAAAATACCTAAACATAATCTTTGCTAATATTACCTCCACCTAAATGTGATAGTTACTCTATGTTTGTTTTGTTTATTGAATTATTAAAAATAAATGGCAGCTAGATCCGTTTTTTGAGGGAATTTAACAAGGAAGAAGTGATATCATGAAGTACCTAAAACAGGATTATTTTCGATCCCAAAAAAATGTAAGTTAGTTCAATTTGTCAAAATTATGTAAATACCTGCTGCGCCCCGCGGTTTCACCGGCGTAGTGATGAAAAATGGTGATGATGATGATGATGGTGAAAAGTAGCCTATGTCACTCTTCGACCTTTGAACTATACCCATGCAAAACATCAGGTCAATCCATTGCTCTGTTGCTGCGTGAAAGAGGAACAAACAAACCAACGAACCAACAAACTTTTCGCATTTAAGTATAATATTTGTATGATTTACAATCAATCTGACAATCGCATTACAATCTGACGGCAACCGGTTCGGCCCTGCATCACTTAAATAAATTATGAGCAGTTTCGATGCTCAAAAACGGTGAAGGATAACATCGTGAGAAAACAGGTACGTATGTCCAAGAATCTCATTAGTTCAAAGAGTTATGTTGTTCACCAACATGCACTGGGCCAGGTGGATTAGAGCTCATCCCCTCTCTATATATATATATATATTATAATTAATAGGCTTGCGTTTGACCACCACCACGCCTGATGTTAAGCGATGATGCGGTCTACGTTGGAGCACGCTTGCCTAGAAGGAACCGATTCACTTGTGATTTGAAGACACCCAGATTGTAACCATCGGGGAACACCCATTCAGGCAGCACATTCCACAGACTAGCAGTTCGCACAATAAATGTGGAATCAAACAAAACAAATATACACAAACTAAGTTAGATACTACGTTCATGTATATCTCTCTCTCTCTCTCTCTCTCTCTCTCTCTCTCTCTCTCTCTCTCTCTCTCAGAGAGAAGGCCTGTGTCCCAGAAGGAGGAACATGATAGGCTGATATTGATGTTGATATAAACATTACACGATAAAAATTCAATGTAAAACTCATCTGCAAACATTATCAGATAACTTTAGGCCTTAGAAACGCAATTACCCGTTTTTTACTTGTGAAAACATAGAATTTTTATACGGAACCTTTTTAAAATGTTATCTTTGAAATGTAAATTATGTGGTAGGCCCGAAATTAGCAACTAAATTTGAAATTACTACAAAAGGTGAAAGCTTCGCGAGGCTGGACTTAGTTTAGCATAATAAATAGGGATTTTACGAAAGTAAAGAAAACTGCCACTGCAACTGAAATGGTTGCCTGGAAGAGATAGCTTTTAGCGATAAGGCCGCCACTTGTGGCACTAGCTCGTAAGTGTTTTCTATCGTGTTGTAATTTTTATTTCTGGTGTACACAATAAAGAGATTCAATCTATCTATCTATCTAAGTCGTAAATTTTTCTACATTAGTATTACGCTTTGACCAAAATAAAATGAATGGACGGGCCATAACCATTGAACTTGCTCAGTAAAAACGAGTCAAAACCGTCCGACATATTATACTTCAACAACTAATTATAACCACGTTCAGAACATTCGTAAAAAAATATAGCGGGTTTTTTGTTGAGTTTTTACACTTTGGGAAAGCACACGAAGGCATAATTTTGTCAGATGTTTCATTATCAATGTTGTTTTCGATGTTTGTTGTTTGTTTGTTTTGTTGTTTGTTTTTATTGTTTGTTTGTTTTGTTGTCGTTATGTTTGTTGTGTCGCACTTCCTACGAGTAGAGACCGACTAAAACGAAGTGAGTCAAATGAACGCCGGTGCTATCATTTTGTAATCTTCAAAATAGCGCTTCTTCTGGGCCCGTCCATTAATTTTACGTTAGTCGAAGGTATTAGGTACCTGTAATATTACCCTAATTATTATTAGTTATGATTATTTACCATGATAAGGTTGCGGATGGAACTCCCGATATTTCGGCGCAGCTGACAAGCACCATATTCGCGGTAAGATGATGCGTGTAACTGCGCCAAAATGTCGGGTGCTCCATCCACAACCTTATCATGGTAAATATCTAGTTATAATCTAATAAATAATTTTTATACCCATTAATAATCATTACCTGTAATTTTATATTAAACAAGGTTTCTTAAAATAATAACTAGTAGGAAGATTATATTTTTGTACCTATCGATAGTCGATAGTTCAAAACTATCGACAATTATCCAACCCTAACCTCACGCGTTCCCGGACAAAAACCAATGCAAACCTGTAGAATGTCGGAGCTTCCTTCCCATTAGATTCAAGTTACTAATGAGGAAGTTTGTATCACAGTGTATGTTTGTTTGTAACTCAATCGTGCTGGGGGGGGGGGGGGGGGGGGCTGAACAGATTGAGATGAAATTTCGGTCTTCACAGTGCCTCGTATCTAGGTAGCGGTCACCCTAAATAGGTTTCCTTTACTTTATTTTTGAGAGCGATTTTTGAGCGATGATAGCCGGTAGCATGTGGCGGTAGCATGTGGGCTTTAAGTACAATCTGACGGCACCCGGTTCGATCCTCGACCCTGCACCAATCACTTATTTAGTATTTAAGTAAATTATGTGCAGTTTCGATGCTATCGCTCAAAAATGTCTAAGAACCTCAAAAGTTCAAAGACATATAACATGCACCAACATGCACTGGGTCTGCATGGTAGATTAGGGCCCATTCTCTCTCTCTCTCTCTCTCCCCGAGAGAAAGCCTGTGTCCCAGCAGTGGAAACATGACTGATAACAATGATAATGATGGATATATTTTTTTAAATCAAATTCTGTATTTTAAAAACTAAAAATCCGTAGTAATCTATATATCTTTTTCTATATTAAAAATACACACATCGAGTGTGGGTGTGTGAGTATGTAGGTATGTTTCCTTATGGACTCCGAGACGGCTAGACCTATTTTGACGGGATTTTCACTGACTCTAGCTCTGATTTAAGAGTAGAGCAGATAGCAGAATTAAAGGGGGGCAAATGGAGGTTGAAAGTTTTTTTTTTGTTTTTGAGGTTAGGGGCATGAAATAGTTTAAAATAAATAAATACTGTGGTAAGATTTTTCTGAAATTTTCATTGGGGTTTGAATTTCGTGTTGAAACTACTTAGCTGAAATTTTGCAAGTAAATTCCTCATGGGGTGTGGTGGTCCACTAAGAAATTATTTTGCGAAAGGATCGAAGTTTGGATGAAAATATATATACTACGCGTTCGTAGTCGCAGGCAACAGCTAGTTTTAAAGAGTTTTTTGTCTTCTGTATCAAATTTTATGGTGTGAACAATAAAGAGTTAATTATCAATCAATCTACAATAGTACTAGCTGTTGTAACAACAAGTACCTACATAAGGTTATTTAGCTTAACACCTAATAAGTCTTAACAAATACCAAAAGCTCTTTACAGCGTTTTTTTGCTAAGTACGAAAATATCCCAAACAGAACAGAGGGTTCAGCTACTGGACTTTCCGGTAGCACTAATTGTAAGATGAACCCAATGATTTGTCGCAAAACAAGGAACGACGGGTTTTTACGCTCGTGCCACTCGGATACAGAAGAAATATATGAAGAAAGGTGTATAACAAAGGTTGCCCATGCATTTTTACAAGCTTTAACTTGCCATGTTAGTATGTGTGGGACAAATCTTGCTAATAAATTCAACCGATTGAGTTGAAATTTTGAATTAATGTTACGTTGATTATAATACGCTAACGATGTTTCACAAAACCAGCCAAGTGCGAGTCGGGCTCGCGCACTGAGGGTTCCGTACCACCACAAAATTCAATAACGAAATTACCAGTTATAACTTGGTAATGAACAGAAATTTATCACCGACTCGCATTTGGACATTATTTATTATTTGTTGTTGTACTTTAAAATATGTACTATAATCATGCCAATTGTGCGTATTACCGTTTTTACATTAGAGCTAATACAAAAATACGTTTGTTGTATGGGGACCCCCCTTTTATTACTTTTTAATTATTTTTAGATAATCCGTTGTAAAATTACATATTCTGTAAAAATTTCAATTGACTATCTATGACGTTTCGAAAGATACAGCCTTTTAAAGTTAGGACGAACAGACAGAAAATTTAGGCTTAGTAATAGGGTCCCGTTTTTCCCTTTAGGTACGGAACCCTAAAAATACCCAATAATTAAAATTCACAGTTTTGTCAACCTGTTGACAGGTGATGATACACTTTCACAATACATTGACGGAGAAATTATCAAACGACTCACAGTATTGTGCCAGTATAGGCAATAAAACGAATTAATGATGATTGTGGTTTTATTGATAAACGATATCACATTAATTAATTAAATGCTGCAACCGAAGAGAACGTGTGACTAGATAAAAAATACCAGAGTGTGTAAGGTGACAATCACTTTCAATTCGTGGCGACTAAGCCGGTGCTCTAAGGGCGGTAAATGCGTTCAGAAATCTGATTAGGAGTCAGCGCGCGCTTTTCTAAAACTGTCAGTTGACAAGCCACCATGATGGGTGCTAAAATATGCAACGGCACGGGCTCAAGCCTAGTTAATTACGACTCTGGTCACTAATTACTTTTACTGTGTACATGGCGGAAAAAGTTTGGGGGTGGCGAGGCGAGATAATAAAACTAACCTTTTTAGTAAAAAGGTGAAGTTGCAATTTTTTTTAAAGAAAAAGGTGCCGTTTTTGCAACCTCTTTTGTTGTTGTTTTTTGCATGAAGCTAAATTACAATAGAGGATAATTCGAATATGGCACCCCATAATGTTTAGTACAAGTACCGGAGTTTTGGCGCCAACGTGGATAAAAACATGTCGGCTCGTTGGATTATTTTCCTAAACTTACTTGTGTATTTTCGAGTGTTAATGTGTACTAAAAAGTTAATTATTATTCATTGCTCGTAAACGTGCTCGAGTGTGGGTAAGTTCTATAACGAGATGAAACGTGTCTTTTCGTGTTGTTTCCAAAACTCCATAGGAGCCTCTTGTTAAGTCTCCACCACTTTACAGGGGTATGAGTTTGACTTGACCGTGACTTACTTAGCTTGACTCTGTCTGTGACTATGACTTGTTTGACGCTATTAAGACTATGTAAACTGTTTAATATTACGACTCCACGGTCATGAAAATTTTAACAAAAAAATAAAAAAGTACAAGTACACACCTATTACACAGATATATCTGTGACCTATAACTATATTATACTACAAAAATATGTGTTTTCACCTATTTGACATTGCGATATTTCTATTGAAACAAAACCAATCTTGCTAGGCATTTCCTCCGGGAGAGCAGGTTGATTGTCGCAAAGCAAACAGTATCCTTCAAGTAAAAATGGTTTTTAATCATTGAAATATTTGCTAAGGAACGGGAATACCTACCTACCTAGTAACACGTTGTACTATGTATCGATGTACGAATAAACACGCGTATAAAAAAGACAAGAAAATTGGTTCACAAGTGTAGAAGAAAAAAATATATATATATACGGATCGAAATGAAAACCTACCCCTTTTTTGAAGTCGGTTAAAAGTTTACTAGAAAGATCTTCCAAGCTAATAGTGCACTGCTAACAGACGCACGAACGCGGCTGACCTCAACCGCCGTCTGACCAATGGGAGAGAAAGAGAGGGAAATATGATATTCTCACTCTTTCTTGGACTTCTTCTTCTTCTCTTGGACGGTGGTCCGTCAGCCGCGTTCGAGCGTCTGTTAGCACTATAATGTTTCTCCGTAGTATATCTATCTCGCAATATAATTCTTGATGCCTAGATGGACAAATGGGTATTTTCATAAAGGTTTGTTGAATACTGATTTACATAGATATATTTATTACCATCATGACCATAGTTATTTTTGTTCCATTTATGTTAGGACGGTGAAAAATCGCAAAAATTAAACGCTGATAGCTTATAGAGTTACCCACTTCATTAAAATGTAAGAAAATAGATGTCGCCCACGCCTTCGTAAGCGTATACTTTCATATAAATTTTCAACCTATGTCCCTATCCTTTTGTTAACGGATTCCTATAAGGAATCTACCTGCCAAATTTTAGATTCGCAGGTCAAGTACGTTTCGAGATTTGGTGACGAGTCAGTCAGGAATGAGTCAGTGGTATTTCGGTTTTATTCATATATAGATGTATCAGAAGTGAGAGGTTTATATAGGTTAAACGTGAACAATTCCATGGGAACATTTTTCCAAAATAAAAAGTAGCTCTCTCCAATCCCTGTGCACAAAATACGCCGATCCGGTCGTTTGTTGTTTCGTGATAGAAGAACAAACAAACCAACAACACAAAAAAATGCCCTTCAAGCTTGCTTAAAGGCTCCTTGCCGCGGGTCGCTCTCTTCTCTCAAATATGGTTGAAGAGGGCGATGGCTGGCACATGCGTCAACTTGTGAACATGCTCTGGACTCGGTGTATACACGCAACATAGTAATAAGATTGTATGCTTAATTTC
Source organism: Agriopis aurantiaria (assembly GCA_914767915.1). Lineage (NCBI taxonomy): Eukaryota > Metazoa > Arthropoda > Insecta > Lepidoptera > Geometridae > Agriopis > Agriopis aurantiaria. Next base: position 11,939,833 of record OU612001.1, on the reverse strand, counting down.
ACCTTGTGAAGTTATTAGTTTTATCTTATGTTAGCAATAGTTAATAAAATAAATTGTATAGGTAAACTAGCTGTTGCCCGCGACTTTGTACGCGTAGACTTTCATATAAACTTTCAGCCCCTATTTGCCCCCCTTAATTCGGCCCTTTCGCAAAATCTTTTCTTAGCGAACCTCTACACCCTATAAGGAATCTACCTGCTAAATTTCAGCTTCGTAGGTCAAGTAGTTTTCGAGATTTCGTAATGAGTGAGTAAGTGAATTTTGCTTTTATATTTATATAGATTGACAAAATGGCATGGACCCCGGAATCCAAGAAGCTGCACAACTTACAATTATTAAAATTAAAAGACCTACAAACACACTATCGCTTTCATTAGGATAGGTAGTAGAAATATCACAAAACAAAACTGTTTACAAAACGTGCATTTAAAACAATTTAAAATGCAGAACCGTCGCCTTTATTCGATTGACATGCGGTGAGTACCGTGTCACTTGCAAAAACATTCTCGGTAATGAACAACGAGTGTACTCATAATGTTCCGACTTAATGAGGAGGAAATGTAGATTAAATTATTATTATTGTATTATTAATGATTAATTATATTATTAATGGCTTTTGTAGATTCAATTAACATTCAGTAGAGTATCCATCCTTCGACCAAAATAAAAATTATGGTCGAAGTATCCATCTACAGAGAGATGGTAGCCGAGCGGTAGCATGTGTGCTTTACAATCTGACGGCATCCGGTTCTTTCCTCAGCCCTGCACCAATGATTTATTGAGTACTAGCTGCGCTCCGCAGTTTCACACGCGAGTTAAAATAGTTATTTATTTTCTGCGCAATTTTCTTAATATTTCTTTCCGTAAAAACCTACTACAAAGTGGAAGAAAACTTTTAAAAAGATGAATGTGTTCGTCAAGTTAAGGCGTGACCAAGGTAAATAGAGATTTATGTTTCGTGATCAACGTAAATAGAGATTGATTTTTATATATTGTTTATTATATTTAAATAAATTAAGTGCTATTGAAGAATGAGCGAACGAGTACGATGCCATCTCTCAGAAAAGGTGAAAAAAACATACTGAGGAAACCGGGAAATACAAGAACCTCAAAATGTTCAAAGACTTGACCACAGTACATGACATTGACTAACATGCAGTGGCAGCTCTAGGGTAGAGCGAGAGGAGCGGTCGCTCTAGGCGCCAGGTAGCAAGGGATGTCAAAATGGCAAATCCGAAAAAACTAATTTTAATGGTTTTTGAGAGCAATTTTGCGGGGCAATTTATGATGTGATAGCGTCGACCAAAAAAAAGGGCAACGAAAGGCAGTAGGGCTGCCATTGCTAGCATGCAGTACCGGCGTTAGGGTAGGGCCTGGTTGATAAAAGGGGGCGCCAGAGGTGCCTATTAAGGGGCGCTGCAGGTATATAAAAATCTATAGATCTAATTTATTCTTCAGTCTATCTACCAGGGGGTGGTGCGCCGTAGAAGTCTCGCCCAGGGCGCTGGTAGTGCTAAAACCGGCACTGCTAACATGCACTGGGCCAGCATGGTGGATTAGGGTCCATCCGCTCTCTTAGAGAAGGCCTGGCAGTCCCAGCAGTAGCAACATGATAGGCTTATAATGATGATGATTTTTGTGATATAATTAGTGATAAAGTATTTTTTATCAATTGTTTCTTCTAAAAACAATCTATATGAGTGACAATTTATCATTCTATGGTGAAATAAAAGGGGATTTCCCAGCATTCAAGAACAAAAGGACACCATTGGCTTATCGTTTTGTTATTTTTAAATTACTCCTTGCATTGTTGCCGCGTTTTCAATCTCCCTGCCCAGTTGTTCCAGTTATTTATATAAGTACTGCGTTTCATATAATTTCTATCTCTTCTCTAATTGCTGATCTCTATTGTTTCAGAGTTTTGGGCTAAATAAAGACACTGACACTACGGTTAATTGCGTCTCAAAAACGTTATTTTCACACATTAATTAAAGTAAATTCACAACCCACGAATCTTACGTCACCTACATAATATTTTTTATGTACTTACGTTAATCTAACTTCGCTGCCTGCAATGCAATTATTTGTTGAAAATATATTAATTCGTGATGTTTCTGAAACTCCACAAAAGCCTCTAATAAAGTCTCCACCACTTTACTAAAGCTAAGATTTGACCCTAACTTACTTTGCTTGAATCCGACTTCCTTTACGATCTTATTAATACTTGAAAAAATCTCAATACTTAAACACTGGCAAATGCACAAGACGTGTACCGCCAAAACCATCTCAAGAGGAAAGAAGAATGGCAGAAGCATGTAAGACGTTCTATTCCGAAAATATATATGTACTTACCTAGAACGACCTATAGGTCGTTCTATATGTACTATTTGAATTCGTTGGTTACCAAAGAAATTTATAGGTCAATGTTGCTTACCTACAATTCTTGTGGGTCATTTGACCATAAACAAGAATGTATTATTAGGTGTTCCCTGATAAAATATATACTTACTTACAATTCTTGTGGGTCATTTGACCATATACAAGAATGTATTATTAGGTGTTCCCTGATAAAATATATACTTACTTACAATTCTTGTGGGTCATTTGACCATATACAAGAATGTATTATTAGGTGTTCCCTGATAAAATATATACTTACTTACAATTCTTGTGGGTCATTTGACCATATACAAGAATGTATTATTAGGTGTTCCCTGATAAAATATATACTTACTTACAATTCTTGTGGGTCATTTGACCATATACAAGAATGTATTATTAGGTGTTCCCTGATAAAATATATACTTACTTACAATTCTTGTGGGTCATTTGACCATATACAAGAATGTATTATTAGGTGTTCCCTAATAGAAACAATTTGAGTGTCTTCAAGTCGCGAGTGAATCGACTTCTCAACAAAAGTCTTTTAACGAATAAAAACCAGGTGAAACCACAGGGTCCAACTAGTAAGATTTGTTCACACCAATTTCAAATTATGAAATGGGTGAAATTCAAATTACCAGGAATATTAATCGTTTTATGCCCCTGGGGGTAGGCAAGAGGTAAAAAGCCAATTAATCAGCTTGCAGATGATATTCCTTTGGATACAAAGGTCACGAGTTTCGATTAACATCGCCAATAAACCAAATATATTATGTTACAAGATATCGTATTTTATTACAAACAAAAATTGTCGGTATTCAATGATATTACTTTCTTTTTTTAGTCCGGCTAAAACCAGTCTGCTCATTCGGTGCCGCTACAACACGTGTTAGTTTGAAACGAAAATGGGTAATTTTGCAATACTGAGTTCACGAGTGAACCGGTTTATTTTAAGCTAGCGAGCTCTATCGTAGACTGCATCATCGCAGTTGGCAGCCAAATGCGAGCTTATTAATAAACTAGCCGTTGCCCGCAACTTAACCGTTCATAGCTAAGCATATGCGTGAAAACCGCATTTAAATCCGTCCAGTAGTTTAGGAGATGTGCGTGCACAAACAAACGAACAGACAACAATTCTAAAAACTGTGTTTATTTAAGCGCACTGTGTGATTTTTTGTTGATATCACGCAATAACTTTTTTTTCAACTCTACGATTTTAATAATATGTATAGAATAGATATAGATAAGTAAATAATAAATAAATGTTAACGAACTGTATGGTAATATTTTATGCGTAATAAATCGGTACGCAGAAGGTACAACACGAATAACTGGATCCCGAAATTACCTGTAATTAATGTAAACATCTACCATACAGTACGTTGGTGGTAGACAAGTTGAAATTTTACACCAAAGTGTGTTAACGAAATTATTTATTTAGCATCAGGGTATCTTGTTCCGCTGTAGCCATCGCTGAAGTTTAACATAACTGCCAATTTGCCGAAAGTAAGCTTGAATTTCAGCGTCTTGTAAATTGTAAGACAAATAAACCACAGGACAAGTTATTTAGGAATTATCTAAACCGAAAGTTCTTTCTAACTCGGGTCTCAAAAAAAAAACTGTATGCATTTATATAAATCATACTAATGTGAAACAGTGTTTGTTTGTTTGTTCCTCTTTTACGCAGCAACAGAATGTGTAATTTTTTGTAAAGAGATAGTTGGAGGGCCGGAGAGTTAAATAGGACTTTTTATCCCAGAAAAAATTACGTCTCTTAGGGGAATATACCGGATGTAAGGGAAATGCTCCAGAAGTCAAAACGCTATTATTATACTATCTAAACACAAAGTGATTTAGTTGTAAACCAGGAATGTAAAGCGTACAATGTAAAGCGGACTGCGGACTCGTTGACTTCTAGCTGACGCTCGAAGCTGATATTTTATTTGAATTACATTGCGAACATATTTATATAACAAACGTAGTAAACTGTATACATAATAACAAAATAATAATAAAAAACTGGACCGAATTGAGAACGACGTCAGTTTAAAAAAGTCAGTTTAAAAAAGGCGAGTTTAAGAAAGCCAGTTTAAAAAAGGCGAGTTTACGGGAAGTTCGCGGAATTCAATAAACGGGATTTATCCTCTAATGTTCCACCCTAGAGGTGGAATATTTTCTTCAAACTGAAATGGGATTACCGTCAAGATATATCTTATTCTATATAGTGGAGGTTAAAGGGGGAGGCCTATGTTCAGCAGTGGACGTCTTCCGGCTGATGATGATGATGATGAAAAGTGGTCCACAATCGGTGTGCATATCACGTAGCATACAAAAAAATATTCGAATGTCGAAAAATATTCAGTCGCGGTTGAGAACGAATCGTAGGAAGGAACATCGCGCGTCTACGACATGGAAACGTTAATGAAATTAGATTCTGGAAAACCATTACGCGTTCCTAGTCCATGAGTTTATAGTTCTAAGCCTGCAGTATCAGTAAACTGTTGTCAATGTGTGCTAATGCGGCAATTCTCGCTTGTTTAGGGAGTATTTAGAAAGTTTAAATTGAATGAAACGGTATTGAGAAAGACTTGTGTCGCGAAGCAAACATTCCTGTTTATGTAGGTGCTTGTCTTATTGGTTTGTACAAGTAGGTGTCATCATCATCATTATCAGCCTCTCATATTCCTACTGCTGTGACACAGTGTTTCTCTCAGAGGGAGAGAGTATGGGCCCTAATCTACCACTGGCCCACTCCATGTCATGAATGTCATGTCATGTTCAGCATGCCTCAAAAGTTCATAGACATATTGTTCTTAGACATATCGGTTTCCTCACGATGTTTTCATTCACGATGATTCAGCCGTTTGAAAGTAATCAGCGCTTTTATCGGGGGTAAAAATATTATTTGACTGATAAACCTAACGTGAAAGTAAGCCGTTTTTAGAGCAATTAATCGATAGTTTTTTTTTAAATAATTTAACTAATGTTCTCCCCGAGATACAATACATATAGAGTCACAATCGTGCCAAAAAAAATAATCCGATTTAAAACTCGGCGCACGCTACGTATTACGCAGACTGTTTGGTTAATTACAAGGTAACCACGATTCGACTACAACGCCGCGCGATGCTAGAGCTGCGATGACATAGCGGACAACTTTGAACACTATGCAAGCTACATAACGTCTAAATGGTCTGTTGTTGTTCTTTATTTGTTCTCTATCTGGATGTTAATATCTTAAATACATCTATTTAAGTCAGCAAAATAGTTTAAGTACGTATAAAAAAAAATATCAGTCCGGCAGATTCAGATTACAACTACAACTACTACTAGGTACTACAAGCTTTGCTTAGTTTGGAGTCAGATGAACATGTGTGCATTTAATTGCTCAAATATTTATTTAATTACTAGCTGACCCGACAGACCTTGTCCTGTCAAACGCGAAAAGTTAAAAACATCGTAAATTTTTCTGAAAATTTCCAATTTTCTGAGCAATTTTTTAATTTTTCTTTCTGTAAGAACCTTTGACAAAGTATAAGAAATGAAACACTGTTTTAAACTATCACGGTTGTTCACTAAATTTATATGATCCCGTCGTCTTCCCGTGAACATGGTGCATGTAACTGCGCCGAAATATCGGGAGCTCATCCCACAACCTTACCACGTTAAATATCCCGTAAATAATCATATAACTTTAGTATAAGAAATTTAAAAAAATAAGACGAAATAAATCAGTAAAAGTCAAGTTATGGCGTGACCAAGGTAAATAGGGATTAATTTTTATATAATTATATATATTATATAGATTAGATTTTTCCCTAGTGCATTGCCGATTGCCAAGTAGGATGAGACATTAATAATCATCTTGTATAAAAAGTAAAAAAACAAAAAAATACAAAGGTCTATTATACGAAATACAAAAGAAGAACTTTGAAGCAACTTTTAAAATTACGCGTTAACACCACACACACTCACACATTTACACACTCACACTTACACATATATACACACACCATACACAAACCTAAGTGCTCTAATATTTAACAGGTAATGAAAATAGTAATTATAGTGCATTACGATTAACGATAGATTTATTAGTTGATATAGTAATACCCGCCGCCGCCTAATGCTCACCTACCATCTATTTCTGAGCAAAGGGGTATGCTGAAAACCAGCCCTGCGTGACCCTTCGGGACCTCGCAGTACAGCGCTGAGCGTACCCCTATTGCCAAACATTGTATCTCCTTATGTTTCTTATAGTATATGTCCATTGTTTTTGTTTTTTGGCAACAAATATTTCTTATTCTTAAGTACCAAAGTATCAAACAGCAATTCAAGGCGAGTAGGCCTTGTTAAGGGCGGTTGTTATTGACAATGTAACTTTAGAATCCTGTCGTGTACAAAAAGTCCTCAGCAAATTATTTGATCTCAAACTTAGTTAACGGCCAAGTTCTGAATAAAAGCGATTTTGTAAGCGGTATTTATCTTGTTTATTAAAAATTAAGGTTTAAAGAGCGTCGGAAATTGTCTCATTAGATATAATGATTTTGGGTAAACTAGTTAAAAGACAATTTAAAATATTCTTTGTCGTAACGCCACCAGAACGATGACTTCTAAATTAAATTTGTGGTTTATTATTTGTTCTTAGTTGATATTTTAAGTTCAACTTACTTAGTTTCGTTAATTGTAATTTCTAATCCATTATTCTGTCACTACGGAAAGGAATCATGAAATTTGGCAAAAGGCAAGGTCTCATACCTTGCCTTTTGCCAAATTTCATCATTCTAGGTCAACGGGAAGTACCCTATAGGTTTTGATTTCTCTGTGAAATCGCAAAATATGCGACATAAACGTTCATATCTTTTGATTGCGTTGATTTACAACTTTATTTTTTTTACAGCCGATAGAAACCGTAGATTTAGTAAGTATTTAGTATAAATTTCAACTTGATACCTTTCTGACAGCTGCAATGACATTCTAGAAAACAGAATTTTGATAACTTTCCCTAGGTATTTTAACGCAAAACTGTAGCATCGTACCCGGTCTACGTCAGTAAATTATTAAAAGAAAATGTTTTTATACAGCTTTTAATAATTTTATTGCAGCTGTCAGAGCAAACAAATACTTGGACCAAGATAGATAAGATAGAGAGATAGTAGATAGCAGTGAACTGTTAGTCTAGTGTGTGTTACTTAGCTATTTAAATTAATAACATCATAGTTATCTTAACTATTGAAATTGTTTCGACAGTTAATAAAACTTAATAAATACTTTTTTTATACAATTAATATTAATGGTATTTTTATACCATCTCTCTAGATTTGTACGCCTACAAACTAGACAAACATGATACAAAGTGACAAATATTTTAACCCACCTATTGTCCATGCGTATTTAAATCTGTGTATGATTTACTCGTGTTTTGTGCAAATAAATTATCTTTATCTTTATGTAGAATAGTCTATGCAGAAAAATTATCTAGAAATGTTAGTCTAGATAGTAGATGAAGGTGAAATAGTTCGTATACAAGATTTACAATTTTAAGTGATATACATATAAATATATATATAAATATACAATGTTATAGATTTCAAAATAGGTACTTTTGAGTGATGTTTTAAGTAATATATTAAAAAATAAATTTTGACAGGTTTTTTCGCACAAGTCAAAATTGAGAATAAGTACAAACGAAATTTAAGTAAATTAACAAAAGTTTAATACGTTTACATCGAAGGTTTACAATACCATTTTGTGTGTTGATCCGATGTAATTGAATAATTATTTTTTAAGGTTATTTTCTTCTTTTTTCATTGTTTTTATACAGCTCTTAGGTACTGTTTCTTTGATGAGAGCCTCGCGCTTACTTGGGTAAGTATTTTCTACGCACGCTAGAAATTCAACAGGTAGGACGAAGTTTTTGTCAACATAGTGTGTTCCTTAAATATTTATATCGCATGAAAAATGTATAAAGTAGCTCTATCTTGAAAAGAAAAAGAGTTGAAAGATATTTTCGGTAAAATTTCACTACTAAAACTGTCCTAGGCAATATCACGTACTCAAAAATACTAAAGACTAGCTGTTGCCCGCGACTTCGTACCGCCCGCGACTTCGTACCGCCCACTTTTTGTCCCCTTTTTTTTTTTTCGCAGAAACGTTTCTTAGTCTCCCGGGCCTTACGCATACACAGTCTCAAACTGGCGTTAAAACAGCGCAGTTCGGAAAATCACGCGAACGTGAACCTTAACGCGCCCAGATACGGTTTGCGGTCGAGCAACTTTTTTCATCACTTAAACTGGATTGCTTAAAGCAACTAGGCGTAAGACCCCAATTTTCTTGCCAAATTTCAGTTCCTTAGGTCAAATAGTATACGAGATATCGTGAAGAGTTAGTGAGTGCGTATTTTTCCTTCTATTTAAACAAATTTTACTTTGCTAGTATCAGCATCATCGTTTCGGTCATAGGACGTCCACTGCTGGACATATGCTTCCCCATCGATCTCCAGAAGGACCGGTTGGAAGCGGTCTGCATCCAGCGTTTTCCTGCGGTCTTTTTTGCCAGTATACTAAGACTGTCAAAGTATACTAAGACAAGTCGCGGATAAATGGCCCATATTACAAAATAAAACAGAAATTGGATTACTTCTGCACCAAACTTTTGTTCGGAAAGCTTCTTTATGTAGTAAAAATTACCTAAATTGTTTTATCTCGGGCAAACTTTCACGAATTACTTAAAAACTTTAACCGCTTTGTTGAAGTTATTTATAACAACTTGGATATGGTTTAGTTATCAGTGTGAGGTAAAGTTTCAGAGCACATTTTCCCTTATAATTATTTTGACCCTCTTTCGCCTACGTAAAAAATATATTTAGAATTATGCCCGATTCGTCCCGATGTTTTGGCCCTCAAGCTTAAAAAATATTGTTTTGTCCCTCTCGATATATTCTCGTTTCGTCCCTCATGCCTAAACTTGGTCAAAGTACAGTTTGCAACAAATGCATGAAAGTTATTGGTAGAGCATTTGGTGAATCTTATTTCGCAAATAGTATAAAATGTGGAATGATCTCCCATCTACGGCATTTCAGAGTATATAATATGGGGTTCTTCAAAAGGGCTGTTAATAGAGTCTTAAAGGTCGGCAACGTATATCTGTGATGCCTCTGGTGTTACAGGTATCCATAGGCGACAGTGATCACTTACCATCACCGTTACCTTGTTTGCCACTTATGGCATATTTTTTTAATAAAACATGAAGTATCAAACCTAGAATTCATTTCCAAATATTAAATGATACGTAACATGAAGTGCAAACAAATTTTTTATTATTATTTTTCGTTCTGTACTTATGATGACGTCACCTTGTGACCATCCCTGACTCTTTATTAAAATTAGTTGAGCCATTTAGGCTGCAAGTGGAAACATACAAGCATGCATACATACACGCTAAATACAATTCCTCTTTTTGGCTCTTATTTTTTGTCGTCGTGAAAAAATAAACAACTTTTTTTAAATAAGCATCTTAAATAATATTATAAATACGAAAGCAGTTTTGTCTCTGTCTGATACGTTTTCACGTCAAAGAAATAGTATTAATCATCATGAAATCGGAAACAAAATGAATTTTATTTCAAAAATTGCGGGAAAATGTTGAAAATCTCCTGAAAGCCGTGGGATGCTGCCAGGGATTTGTAAATAAGAAATTAATGTTCTAGGCTTTGCGGTGGCTTTATCCTTTACAGTGACCACTGCCCAGCGGTGTAATCTTAGAGACAAATAATTAATTAAGTAATCTTGGCTTTGTAAAAAGCTTCCGGCGCCGATTTACCGTAGCATAGACGAAGTAAAGCAGAAACTTTTGGAACCTTTTTCTAAACAAGATTGAAATAATCACAATGTACAGAATTTAATGTACAGAATGTACGTTGGTACTGCTATTTAATACATACAACTAGGATTCAGCTTAATTATATGAAATATTACATGAATCTCGCATGTTACCCACGATTGTCCAGATTTTTTGCATTTCTGGGGGGAAAAGTACTCTATGCCCGTCCTTATGATGTACACTATCATCCTGCCTAGTTTCCTTAAATACCGCTTATCCGTTTAATCGTGAAAAGTTAACAGACAGACAGTGTTACTTTCGTTTTTAATATTAGTTAGGGTTTGCCAAAAAGATGTAAATGTGTAAAAAAAATTATTTTAACCGCTTCATTATATTTTCTAGTTTATACATTAAACAATACTTAAATGTATTGACATATAAATGATCAAAAAATTGGTTAAATAAACTTGAAACATTTTGAAGTTTTGTTTCACTTGTTAACTCAAGTACCCTGCAACCCGCAAACGTATGTATGTACGCAATATGTATGTGTAATATTTGTATTACCTTCATACAAGTAAATACGTTCTTGATCCTATGACGAATCTAACTTTAAAAAAAACTTTTTGGAAGTAATGAACGTAAGTTTGAATTTTTTTTCCAGGGAATTTAATGTAAATTTATATTATGTAAAGTTTAATGTAAAATTAATTTTAGCCATTGCTCAATTTTCCTTCATTCAGGCAATCCATAAAATATGTCAGGAAAATTGATCAGATGGTTCACCTAGCTAGTTCACCTGGATTGACTATGGGTACTTACACTGACCCATGGTCCACCTGTTTGGTGTACTATGGGCACCACTATAAATCTTAGTTCAAATTGAGAGGAGGTGTGATATTTTGGAAACATTTTTGACCCCCGGTACATCATAATTATCTGTTATTAAGATGAAAAGAATGATTAAAAATGGAAAAAAGGAGTGGTATCATTAAAAACTAAGTCAACACAAATTAATGAAGTTTTACGAGAGTACGAGAGTAAATAAAATTTAAAATAGGTTTTGGCTCTCAGATCCTAAATTCAAATTCAAAATTCAATTATTTCAGGCTTAACCCATATCAGAACAGAAAATTAACCATTATTAAAAATTAAAATACATCATAACACAATAAAAATTAAAACAAGTAAAAATACATTCAATGTCACAAGGTCACAATAATATAATAAAATAAAGTCATAAATACAGTAAGTCACAATCAGTTTAGTACTTGCTCTCCGGCATGGGTACCGCGACATGTCTATCGCAGCAATGCCGGAGGTAAAGGCAGTCCAGTCTAGTCGCAATCATCTTAAGAACAATGTTGGAACTGGCCTAACCAACATTAGAAAACTCATTAACATTTTGGAGGTAAGCATTCGAAATGTTTAAGAAATCGTAATAAAACTTCACGGTTAAGTTTCCTCGGGTTAAGTTACGCGTTTGAGTCTTGCTTGGAATTTATTTTGATCCGCTATTTTACCATGGCATTTCCAAATTGTTTTAAGGTAGCATTAAATGTAGTGTTTTAATAGAAAAACATATTTTGCTGTAAAACATATTTGATAGGATATTTGTTTTATTACCATAATATATATATTATAAAAATTCCAAAAAAATAAAATCGTTATATAGGAATTTTTACGTATTGTGTTTTTATTTTATTTTTTAAAGTAGTAGTAACAGCTGTTAACTACAAAATAAAACTTACCCCATCACCATTTTTTTCGTACGTGTGGTTAGTACTACGCCGTAGCGGATGTTCTCTGCTACGCTGCTTGCTTAGCTTGTGCCGTAGAGGGCAGCTACGCCGCCTTATATGCAGTGCAGGGTGGCGCCCACAGAACCGCCCTCCCCGCTCAGGCCGCGCCCCCCTGTTTCCTTTTTTGGGGCATACGAACTGTGCATAACAACCACTACTTGTTTAGAGATAATTACCACTTTGATGGTTGTTTTAAAAGTTCACATAACTACAAACTAGAAACAAAAAAAACAACATTTTTTATTAAAAAAATATAAAAAATATATTTGATGTTGATTTTCATCTTACTTTCTAGAAGTACCTACTATTAGTAGTATACAGTATAAATATCATCATCATTATCAGCCTATCATGTTCCCACAGGGACACTGGGACACAGGTCTTCTCTCAGAGAGAGAGAGAAAGTATGTCCTAATCCACCATACTGGCCCAGTGCATGTGGTTTTATGTCATATGTCCTTAAACTTTTGTCCTTAGAACCACCGGAGGATGGGCAGCAGCGTCCTATTAGTACACTGTGAGCGTACTGCGATCCCCAAGCCGTCTGCCAAGCGTGGGGATTATGGCATCACCCCTCTCTAAGAGGGAGGCCTTTGTTCAGCAGTTGACGTTTGAAGGCTGCTGATGTGTGATGTGTGCTTTTGAGATTCTTGGACATACCGTTTTCCTCACGATATATTTCTTCACCGATTTTAGCGATGGTAGCGAAACTGCACATAATTTATTTAAGTAGGTACTAAATAAATAATTGGTGCAGAGCCGAGGATCAAACCGGGTGTCGTCAGATTGTAAAGAGCACATGCTACCGCTCGGCTACCATCGTTCTATTAAATGTTACCGAGTAAAGTCACGAGCAAACGCTAGTACCCACACATCACTGATTGATATTAATCGTTATTTGTTCGGCATACACCTGAAAGTTAGCGGAAGCTGTTCTGCCATTAAATTGGCGAAAAGGGCACGGAGAGATTTCAGGAGATCTAGCTGTGGGTATTTTAGTTCTAAGTCGATGGCCTTTGACTTCAGTGTTTTATTCTAAAATAGAGCGTTGCGTTAGGATATTTTTACAGAGGTAGAGAGACAGGAATTTCATTGTAATTGTTTCTTACAGCTCTTAAGCTTAACGCAGACTTACGCCTATTCTCTATCTAACATGAGATTCCTTGACATAAACGCGTGACGTAATATGAAAATGTTATTGAAAAATTTATTCTGTGCCCTTAGTCTCTATAACCACATAACGTGCCTGCGTATGAGCATAGAATAGGCATGTGTCCTCATGTTTAATTTATTACAAATAACCAGCTTAACGAGAAATATAACTAAATACATTACACATACTGAAAATAACTTAAATTGGCTGATAAATCTCTGAGATATGAGCGTTTAAAGTTTTAGGTGGGGATAGGGAGGGGATGCTCTATCCCTTTCTCACAAAGCGTGTGTTAGTATAGCATTTGTATGGCGCTCCTGAGCCGTGACGTCACGGCTCAGTATAGTGCGCTCTCTGTCTAGCATGAAATTTAAATGCTTATATCTGCTTATATCTTATTTATTTTTGAACTAATTTTAATTTTGTTTTCGTTGATGGGCTCTTTTTGTGATCAGCCTTTTTATGAGGTAATTAAAAAATATTGCCTATTGGCAATGCCAAGTTTGCAGTTTTTAAAGTGATGCGGTTCGTAACGTTTTCGGTTTGAATGGTCAAAATAACGCGGAGCAAGCTAGCGCCCTTCGTACGCGTTTGTCAAGAGAATGTAGTATCCAGTCGCAAGAGGCGTTTGATTCGTTTGATGCGTCCATATAGCTAGTCTAGTAGTGTAGGGCAGAGGACCGGACTGAAGGTTGGACTTTGGTTCGATTAATTTGTGTCTAAATTACTATACGATTCAAAGTCGACGTCGGGCCTAAGAACTGTAAGAAACAATTAAAATTTCCACGAAATTCTTGTTTCGTTAAAATCTCTCCATTTCTTTTATTTTAAGCTTTTTGTTTGTAGAGCGATGTTTATTTATCATAGATGGCATTACTTTAGATATTTATCTGATTCTAGATCAGACAAACAAGGGAGATATAACATGGGTAAGGAGTCGAACACAGGATGTGATCTTCTCACCCTTTTTTGCGTGTGGGCCAATAGTGCATTGCTGTCGCTGCAAGTTTCTTAGCGAGCGTAAAAATGAGTGTGCCGTACGTAGGTACAGATTTTTCGTTATGTGGTTTAGCGGTATAGTGAAAATATATTTGAAAATTGGAGACATTCGAATAACGATAATTGTACTAAGGCATATAAATAAATATTCGGGATATTTTTCCACACACGTCATCTGACCCCAAACTAAGCAAAGCTTGTGATATAGCTGCCAGAGACTGATATACATACATATATAGTTTTAAATACATACTTAAATCGATATTAACAACCAGATATAGAACAAACACAAATGTTCATCACATAAATGTTTGTCCTAGGTGGGAATCGAACCCATGCCCAAGCTCAAAAGGTAGGTTCACTACCAACTAGACCAACGGGCTATCTGAACATAAAATCTCCCTTGTTTGTCTGTTCGTAGATCCAAACAAATCCAGAGTTGTTATTGTTCGTCAATAGAGAGATATCGTCCCGCTCAGTGTGCTTCAATTAAGAGGTCGTTTAAACGAAAACATAGAACGAATTTATTGTTTTGGGCGCGTTTGTTTGTTTTTAGAGGTTTTTGTAAACAAAACGACATGGAGTCTGGCCAGAGCAACTAGATAAATACATGTTCCATCCTCGGCATGCTGGAGATTTTTTTTCAAATGCCAAGCTTTTCTTGCTTCTTGCTTTGAGGGCAAAGCGATTATAATTACAGTAATTTTAAGCTATTTAATAGCTCTCTCACATGTTTAGACAAAAAAGCAACGATCGATATTTTGGCGTTCTGGTTCTCTCGAATAGAAAGATCTATGGAAAATTTTATTTCTATAATAAATAGATCTCTACATGAAACCTCACAGCAAGTTTATAACACCCCTGTTTTTGCATCGGGGCTAAAAACATTAGAAAATGTGAGTACTTACTTACCTTTTTAGCACAATTTTTATTTTTTTTCCTGTATTTTTATCACTCTACTTTATACATTTTTGCGCGAATATTTTGCAAGTTATTTACATCTTACGTTGTTGATCAAAGAAGTGTAGATTTTTGTAATAACCAGCGAAATTATGTGTGGAGGAGTGTGAAATTACAACCCCTAACTTAGAAAGTATAAAAATATAATTTGTGTTATAAAAGAAAGGGATGTTTTCATAATCTTGTTAAAGGTGCCATTTATTTTTAAATTATCAAGTAAAATTTAAATTAAAAACCGAGAAACTACTAAGCCGAGACAGCAGTGCAAGTACCGTTCTTCGCGATCGACAAATTTGACTGTTGAAATCTACTAATTCGATAAAATGCTATAGAATCGATCATAGCGAGTACAGATCTCGGCACTTTATCGAATTTGACGATTTTAACTGTCAAATTTATCTATTGATAAAGAACAGTATACTTGCCCTGCAAATCATGAAAAAATGTAACTATGAACCACCAACGAAACCGGCTTTTAAATATAACAAAACACACAATCGGTCCCGCTGTTTTGAAGATATAGCTTGACAAAAAAGGGTAGAAATTAATGTGGGTTGCCACTATCGCAAATAGTTCTAAATACTAGCAACCCTGTAGTACATCTGTCTGAGGAGGAGTTTTGGCGCCAACGTGGAAAAAAACATGTCGGCTCGTTGGATTATTTTCCTAAACTTGTGTATTTTCGAGTGTTAATGTGTACTAAATGGTGAATTATTATTCATTAAGTGCTCGTAAACGTGCTCGAGTGTGGGCAAGTGATATAACGAGTTGAAACGTGTCTTTTCGTGTTGTTTCCAAAACTCCATAGGAGCCTCTTGTAAAGTCTCCACCACTTTACAGGGGCATGAGTTTGACTTGACCGCGACTTACTTAGCTTGACTCTGACTGTGACTATGACTTGTTTGACGCTATTAAGACTAAGTAAACTTATTAATATTACGACTAAAGGACATTGAATCCACAGTCATGAAAATTAAAAAAAAAACTGTCTGAGGAAGATAATTGCATGAAATTCTTCCACTAACGTGTTTTCCACAGTATTGTGAGAATAAAAAAAAATTCAAGACTTTTTTTCAAAGTTTGAGGTACATGGTAATTTATACAACATTAGTTCAAACGGCATGTTTACCATCTCCGTTCCGGGCGGCACAACGTGGGTAAAAACGATCATCCTCAAGGATAGTTAAAAAATTACACTAGCGTAAATAGTAACCAGATAAAATAACAGATGTTCAGTGTTTTTCATGAAAGAAGTCTCCGAGAAGCGGCGCTGTCATCGCGTATCAATCACTATATCAGTAGCATTTCTCAAGCAGCACTTTTAACAACTTCAGGCACCGTACACTAATCTTTAACGATGGCAAATTAATAAAAATCTCACTAGCGTCCAAACACAGTAACATCACCTGACAACTACATGGAAATTTAGTTCCGTTGTTTGCCGTGGGATTTGTTTCATGAAAAGTGCTCTAACGTTTTTTTGATATCTTACAAAATGGTAATCATACCGTACTAACAAGAAGGTATTTTCTAGTTATCCTAATATATAGTTTACTTTTTGAAAACCCGTATTACGGTTTTCTGATGTAACTTTTTGCATTCAAACTTAACTAATTAAGTACTTTTGTTTGATCTTGTGAGTACAAACTATGGAATTATGAATATTCACACTTTGTCCAGTGTTTCTCAACTTGTAGTCACCATTATTTAAAATTTATTTGTAAATCCAGATTTGAATATCCATTTACATGCGTTAGTATACCGATACCTTACCAAACATAAAAGTTAAGCGCTTGGCAAAATTTTAAACCATGTACCTTTTTTGACCAAAGGTATGTTAGATACGGTACTATGCATATATTCCTAATATTTGGGCTATTATACAAACTAATAACGCTTTCTAATGGCGTAGAGATACTTATTAACTTTAATTTGAGGGACAAATGACAAAAATAAAATATTAGTAACACACAGCCAGTTAGAACTTTTTACTCCTATCTGCCCCCTTAAGATAACAGCAAGGAGATCGGAAATAATTTGTTCGATCTGTTCTCTCGTTGGTAACAAGGGGAATTTTTTGTTTCTGTTTGTCCCCCTGGGTACAGAAAAGCCGGTGTCAGCCCGGAATAATTCAATTATTTGCTCAGCTACTAACTTAATGATTCGTAACTAAGCTGGAAAATTAGAATTATCACCATCCATCATCTTACTCATCCATCTTAATGGGCACATTTTAGAACTATACCGCCGTTAACAATTCAATAATATAATACAATTTAATAATTGCAAATATTCCAGTTTTTAAAGTACCTCTAACTAGCTATTCACCCCGAACCGATACCTCTTAATCTTCACAATCTCTAGACCGGTTTTGCTCATCTTTCATGAACAACTTGCCAACAAAATTAGGATCAGCTGTAAAATGATATCTTTAAATAAAATTAAACGTTGACTTTACCTTAAAAAGTAAGGCTTTTGGACCACTCAGTCAATAAAATAAAACGATAAAAATCATGACGAAAATGTGGTCCAAGTTTGAGCATCACTGAGTTAAACCAAGTTTAATAAGCAAGCTGATCTTATGCATAATAAATGCACAAGTTTCAAGCGGTGCGGAGATGGGGCGACGATCATCCGTCAAAAGTTGAGTTAAACTCTTGTTAAATTACCAACAATAACGAAACGGTTCTTTAACTTTGGCGGGCATTTGGACAATCTTTAAGTGGAATTTGGTAAAATTATTGGAACACATAGTCTGTAATATCATAAGACAATAAAAGAAATAATAAAATTTATAATTTCTTTTCGTCAATTTCAGCCTATCATGTTCCCACTGCTGGCCTTTTCTTTTCTCTTAGACACAGAGAGAGAGAGAGAGAGAGAGAGAGAGAAAGATGATGGACCCTTTTCCACCATGCTGGCCCAGTGCATGTTGCATATTGCAATTTCCTTTTAGTTCTGTTTTAATTTTTTACGTTAAATAATGTAGTGGCTGTGTTTTTATTGTGTTTTTATGTCACAAATAAATTTTGTTTAAGTCTGTGTAGGAGTTTTTTGTGTTTTAAGTGTCTTATGAGCGAAATTAAATGTGTGTAACAGTTGATACTATTTTCGCGATTTCAGGGTTAGTCCCATAGCAAAAGTTGTGCACAACGATAAATACGAATCTACTTTTGGCTCAGAACCGCTGTTTCATGTAACCCTGTATATTTGCTAAACAAGGACTATTCAATGAGCGTGTAGAAAAAAAAGGGGGAAGCCTATGTTCAGCAGTGGACGTCTTCTGGTTGATGATGATGATGAAGTAGAAAAAAAAATGATACTTAAAGAGTTAGTCCTAATAGGGTTACTTTTATTGACCAGCCAAATCTACCTTAAGCCAGTTTAAGTACGAACATCATAACATACTAGTAATAAAACTTGTATGGACACAATACTTATATTGTACTACAACTTATAAAAACTCGTAAATAATCAGCTGTTAAAAAATCATTTTCCTGCTGGTCAATGAACTTTTTCTTTGAAACAGCTGACATTTTTTGCGAATTTTCAAAATTTTTGGAAACAAAAGCAGTTTGTTATGATGTACAAAATCTTCCATTAAAGGTGGCTGGTTAATTAAAGTAACTCTGTATAAATACATTAACTAGTGTACTCACCCATTTTGATATTATTCAAAATAAAATCTTTTTACTGATTCTAAATCTAATGGAATTTTCCTATATCTATGAGAAATAACTTTATTAGATTGCAAGTTCCTAGGCGTTTGTCGATATGACTTGATATTAAAAATTCTTTGAAGATACGCGTGGTTTGGAATGGATTATCTGGTTCTCAAATATATCTAAAACTTTGTAGAAATACGTATTATAAGACCGTCTTACTTTGCTTCTACGACAGCATAGCGTCGTAGCATTACGTAGCGAGCCGTAGCGACAGCATAGCGTCGTAGCATTACGTAGCGCAGTCGTAGTGACAGCATAGCACATCGTAGTATTACGTAGCGCAGCCGTAGCGACAGCATAGCCAAGTTGGTGTTGCAACGGAGCATTTACACTATGATTCATAGATATTGGGTATTTAAGTTTGTATTAGTGAAAACTTTTTTTTTGCTATTATGTTACTATTTATCGCGTATCTACGGTGTTTGTTAGCAGCTGTTTGTATTCCATGTAAAAAAAAAGTAGTACATCGTAGCATTACGTAGCGCAGCTGTAGCGACAGCATAGCACATCGTAGCATTACGTAGCGCAGCCGTAGAGACGGCGTAGCACAACCGTAACATTACGTAGCAATACATTTAATTACATTAGTAAATTACAGAGCCGTAGTTTATTAATTTACGTAATTTGGATTCTTTACAGCTACATTTTTGCTTTTTTATTTCCTTTACCTAAAACTGGAACTAAAAAGCGTGGTCTATCATCCCATAATCTCGAGTTCTTGACATTATCTGAACTGGAAGCTCTTAACGTAACGGACGGTCAATTAATATTTATAGATAAACCAACACTTGTGGTAACAAGGGAGTAATTTTATTATCATTACGCCACTAATGGAAATGTGACGCCACCGTGATAGCACTAGGGGTCAAGTTGCGAGGACTATTCGACGAAATTTGGGTAGGTACTAGATTAAGGTTTTAAAATTAGGTACTTAGTACTTCTCCTAACTGGTACTTTGGTACTGAGGAACTTTGGTACTCAGCCGTACTTTATTTTTAGGGTTTCGTGCCCAAATGTTATCCAACAGGGTCTACGCTATCTGTCTATCTTACATTTATAGAACTGCATCTTTGGTATTGTTTGGTTTTTGTGTACGTATATTTAGCTACTTAGTTGAAATTTTCACAGAAAATTTATTGAAAGAAAATGAAACAAAAACGTCCCATCTATTCGTGGATATATTTGTCATAAATATCTTGAAGCAACCTCTCTTCAACCAACCTCTTCTTTCCTTTTTAGGGTTCCGTGCCTCAAAAGGAAAAAACTGAACCCTTATAGGATCACTTCGTTGTCCGTCTGTCCGTCTGTCAAGACCCTTTTACTCAAGAAAGCGTAAAAGTATCAAGTTGAAATGTATACTAAATACTTGGAACTACGGTTTCTTCCGGCTGTAAAAAAATAAAAGTTGTAAGTTAAGTTAAGTTTGAGGGTTCCGTCCAACGGAACCTTCTTTACCAGGCAGGCCAGATAAAGACAGCAATATTTTAGCATACTTCTATCAACTGAATCCACCAAAATCGACCACTGTATTATTTTATTGTATCGCTACCTTATAGCTGGAAAGTTGAAAAGTTAGAACATTTTAAGTAGTATGTAAGTAACTAGGCTTTAGTCTTTTATTTTATTTATTGAGGGAAACAAAATGTAACAATAAAATTCCCGTACAGTGCTACGAACTCGATGGTGATGTCATTTTCGTAGACTTAGATCTCACATCACTGGGTGAGTTTTTGCATACTGAATGCCAATTTTAAAACTCGATTCAACGTAAGTGAAGGGAGAAGCGAGTTCGCTTGGGTGAGATGACTTTTTACAGAATCGCCATGCAGTTCGTCGAATTACCTTTGAACGATACAATCGTACACAGCTATATTTAACTTATATATTAATCGGTTTAATTATGGCTGTCTTGGGATAGTTGGGAAAATGCGGTGCAACTAGCACAAAAAACGGGTAAAACCGCGCTGTTTGTAATACAAAAATAATTTCACAGTCGATTTGTTGAACAAATTATGGTAAAGTCCATATTTTCCATAAGTATTCATACGTTTGATCAACAAGTTAAATAACGTATGGGCGTTCAATATAAATGTTAACATGGAAGCTGGTAAGGTCGCGGATTATTATTGTAACCAGTCTGTAGGTATACAGCGTGACTTTTTTAAGTGGGCTTGAATGGCCAAGTCCGAAACTATGAGGAATAGCGAAAAGTACCTACTCAAAGATTATTCAAAACCGTTTTTTTCAACCCGTCGAATGCGAGCGAAGGAGTTTTTTTATGGCTAAAATGTGGAATTTCACCTATCTTTTAGATAATTAAAAAAAAAATTATAAAATTAGTGCATAAGTATTATATACCATTGGTATTGTGTATAAATCTTCTTACACACAATACGCGCGTCGGAGCACTTTTCGCTTACGCCGACATGTAGTGCGTAACGCATTTGGGGGGCTAATAATGGTTCTTAGTTTCTTACCATATCTCCCTTGTTTGTGTGATCTGAAGGTAATGCTATTGTTTCATCTAGATGCATCACCATCATCATAATCAGCCTTTTAACAGTCCTCTGCTGGCTCGTTCGTGTAGCTAATTGTACCTAGCCAACCGAGCGCTAGACAGCCTAACGCCATGTTTTGGTAGCATCATTTTGTGAACCAGGCTCTCCGTTATTATACACCAGATGAACTGTGGTGAAACGCCTGGTCTGTCAACCATTAATAAATGTAAAGTACAGAGTACATTATAGTAAAATTTATACTATAGTTACTGTAGCATACGCTTTCTAGTCCGAGCTATCTTTATTTTAATTAACAACTCTAAGAAAAAGGCATTTTGCATAGAATAATAGTCATCAGGATAGAAGAATCGACAATTTATCAGCTCAAAGGCTTCGTTAATTTGAATGAGAGGCTAAACCAGGAATGTAATTGTAACCTGGTACCTAACTAAGAAACTCACATATCTAAATAGACCGGCCAAGTGCGAGTCGGGCTTGCGCACTAAGGGTTTCGTACCACCACAAAATACAACCACCAGTTATCAAAATAGTTGAAGTAATTGCTACACAGTCACATATTTAATACTTTGCAATTATAGTGACGCTCGAGTATAACACAATTATAACTTGGTAATGAACATAAATTTGTCACCGACTCTCACTTGGCCATAATTTATTATTTTGTTGTTATATAAAAAAAAACCTACTTTAAAATTAGTAAGATATGGTATTTCGATCAAGTGAAATGATAAAGCATCCCGGTAAGGAATTACCAGTTATAAATTGGTAATGAACTAAAATTTTACACCGACTCACACTTGGCCACAGACAAATAGACAGACAGACTCCCAATGGCTCCCAATAGGGCCAATAGACAGACCCAATAGGGTCCCGTTTTTACCTTTAGGGTACGGAACTCTAAAAACTATGTTGGGTACATTTTCGAAGGTGGGCGTTGTTATCCGCGACACAGTCCTCCAACTATTGAAACATCGTTCTTTTGTTGTTTTAAACCTATTGTTAACTTTTCCAAACATAAAAAAACATCATCGTTATTTGATTTTCTTTACAAATTTGCTACTGCTACTGTTCATGTAAATAAAAAAAAAATTGCATTGATAATTTTTACCAAAAACTAAACTTAATAAAATTTACAAAGTGTACTTAAAAATCTACTACGAAACTTACATCAACATAAAAATCATTATCTTTATTTTAGTTTCTTTACAACATTCTTGGATACTTTAGCATAAGCGTAACCAGCTTTCCATTGCTGAACTTAAGCCTGCCCCCGATAGGGTGATTGGGTCATATCCACCACGCTGGCCCAGTTGCGGGTTGCTGGATTCACATACCTACGCCATTGAATTCTTTCTCCGTACGTATGCAGGTTTCCTCACCATGTTTTCCTTCACCGCAAAGCCAGTGGTATGAAATCCGTACCTACATAAACTCCATAGAGCTCATTGGTACGGGCCCGGGATTTGCACCCGCGACCTCACGCTTTCAAGTCTTTTGGTCTCTAAATCAAAGAGAATACAATAGAGAAGAGAAGGGACTGCATAGAGAAAAAAAAATTTACTAACGTCAAAACAAAGCAAATGATGTAGTGCCAATCTGACGAAGCGAATTGACGGCTTAAGACATCAGTTCTACCAACATAAGGAAAATAATAGAGATGTGCCACCTCCCATACAAAATTTATCGATATCGATTTCATACCTACTAGGTGGAATTCAATACTGTTTACTAAATAGAACCTTGCGCCACTGGTTTTGTTTAAGCGGTGCTATAACAAAACCTGTGCCACAAAATTCAGTGTATTACTATTTGTGTACAATAAAAACTCCACCGACTCAAATATTATATTTTATTTATAATAATATTTTTCGTATATCCTCGTTGCTGCGAACTTTCTCAAATTATCGCTGCCTGAAAAAAAGTGTTTTATTATAGAACTAGCTATGCCCTGCGGTTTCACGTGGGCGTGATGTTGTCTTTTTGCACTACTTTTTGTACGGTGGTGATACGGAACCCTCAGTGCGTAAGCCCAACTCGCACTTGGCCGGTTTTTTACAAGACAAGCTTTGCCACACTCCATCCACCCACAAACAAAATACCTAAAAATAAAAGCATCGATATCGATATTTATACTTTCCGTTGCACCACACTATTTTCTGACCCAAATAGGTTATGATGTTTTTTGATATTTTGGCCCAATTATAGAAGTAGAGACTCATAATTTAACTGATGATCTACATACCGATCATCATCCAGAGGATATCTCACCATAAAATTACGTTTTGTGTGATCTTTTCGTGCAGATTTGATGCCGCATATATATTTCACATTTTCTGTAATTCATATACACTTTCAGAGGCATTACATTCACCAAAACATACAATTTAAAACCCTCTTTCAGTACGTATCTCTTTTAGCAAAAATTATAGAGACGTAGTTAAGCAAAATCCAAAATAATACACTAATGAATAACAAAGCTATAACACGGGAGGACTGACACTGACAATAAAATTTAGGAAAGAACGAGAAACGTTGAGGAAGTGAGTGAGATAACTATATTCATCACAAATCCGCCATAAAAATTTTGCCCTTTTTCATACGACGTTTTTTTTCTTCTAAGTTGCGACAGACTGCTCTAAATAAGCTACCACTCGCAATGACTGTTTTAAAAAGGGGGAAGACGCGTGACATCCAAACATTGTACCCAATAAATATGGCTCTGTTTCGGCTTGAGTCAGCGGCGACGTTGACGTCTACACTGTAAACGTCAACTTCACCGCTCCATTAGACACTACACTAGACCATAGAAGGGAACTTGATAGCTGTCACACGTGATCCGCGAGTTTCAGGGAGCTAATAGTGCCTGTTTGGCAATATTTACGCAGAAGTTTTTGTTTTTTGATCTGGTGGTGGTGTATATTAACACAGGTGAGTGGATAGTATTGGTTTAACATAGTTGTTTGTTTACTAACCTCGCTAGAGAATCCATCATGGATTCTTTAGCTCCAGACCCACCCGATCCTCCAGATTTACCCATGCCCGTGGTCACGAGTTTAAAACGTCGAGCTGAAATCGATGAAGAAGTCACAAGTGCCAAAAAAACAACTGTGGAAAAAGATATGGCTTCCGCCTCGACGCAGTGTGTGTACATTCACCCGTCATTGGTGATAGGTATTAAAGAATATTCAGCTCTTGACAATGGTCCTTTCGTGGTCCATATTTCCCGTTCTGAGCCGGATTCCGCGGCAGGAACTTCAATCAGATCCATTAAATTTGGCCAATTTCTCTACAATAATAAAGTCGCTAATATCTGTCCGGATGGAGTTAAAAAAGTGGGTAGGAATAAAATATCAGTTGAATTCCGTACAAGCGTTGATGCCAATAAATTTCTGGACAACCCTCTTCTTGAAGCAAATAAATACCAGGCTTCAATCCCAAACTATAACATTTCAAAGATGGGCATTGTCCGCCAAGTTCCAGTGGACCTTTCAATGGACGAGCTGGTAAAGTCGTTGGAACTTCCCAGGGGATGTGGGATAGTTCTTAAAGCAAGAAGACTTAATAGGAAATCTGTGGTAGAAAGCAAGGTATCGTGGATTCCAACTCAAACCGTAGTTATCACATTTCAGGGGCAAATCTTACCACAGAGATTATATCTTTTCCATAATTCTCTCCCCGTTGAAACTTACCAGTATCCCACAATTCAATGCCAGAACTGTTGCAGATTTGGACATATAAAAAATCAATGTCGTTCTAATGCCAGATGCTTCCGCTGTGCTCAGCCACATTCAGGTGACTCCTGTGTTGTCCCGGAGGGTGAGGCTTCTTGCCTGCACTGTTCAGGCCAACACTTTGCTAACAACAGGATTTGCCCTGAGCAGGGAAGGCAGAAGGCTATTAAGCTTCTAATGTCCCAGGACAATATGTCGTATCAGGAGGCATCGCTCCGGTATCCCAGGGTAAACAGACCCTTCGCTGAGGTAGTACAAAACTCGAATGTGTTCACTTCCCAATCACTCTCTTCCTCTCAAATGGATCAAAACGCAAATCCTGCCATCATGTCATACCGAAAAACTGTTTCCTCCACCCCTCGTACTAGGGTTCCATTAGGTAAGTCATATGACAGGGCAACCCATCAGTCTATTATTGCTGAGGAGCCGTCGGTACTGCCTAATGGTTTTACTCTGTCCCAACAGACCAACTCCGTACCTCCATCCCAGGAAGATAACCTCCTGGAAATCCTCATCACCATGATCATCAGTATAATTTCCAAAAATAACTCAATCATACCGTCCCACGTTGCCCAAAAACTTAGCCAGATTGTCTCATTATCCAATAATTATGGATCTAGTCTCCGCCCTCCAGTGGAACACCAGAAGCCTACGTCCCAAGAAGCCTAGTCTTCTCTATTTAATAAACAAACATCACCCGTCAGTCATTGCCATCTCGGAGACATGGTTGGTGCCAGGATCCCGTTTTAGGGTCCCAGGTTACTCCTGTCTCCGGGATGACAGGGCTGACGGGTGTGGAGCCGGCTGCGCCTTATTTATAAGGCGCACACTTCCATTTTCCCAAATCCACCTCCCATCTTCCCATCCTAATATAAATATCGTAGCTGCAAAAATTTTGGACTTCTCATGCGTGTCTGTTTACATTCCACATCCCCACACAAGCATGGTTGCGGATATATTATATCTAATTTCCGCTCTTCCACCTCCTGTTCTAATAATGGGTGACTTTAATGCCCACCACTCATCTTGGGGATCTACCGAAAGTGATGCTTTTGGTCTCTGCCTTTTGGAAGCTTTTGATGATGTTAATCTCTGTGTCATCAACAATGGCTCCCCTACTCGTAGAGTTAATCCATCCCAAGATCCTAGCAGTGCAGTCGACCTCACCATATGCTCTCCTTCCCTTGCCCCTCTCCTTTCCTGGCAAGTTTTGTCTGATTCCTTTGGCAGCGATCACTATCCTATTATCCTCTCTATTCCTAACAGAGTTATCCCAGCTCGTAATTTCTGTCCATTGCTTAAATACAGATTATCCAGCGCTAACTGGTCCTCTTACTCTTCTTCCCTCGAAAACAAAACAAACACATTGCCTGTTCCTAACAATATCGAGAACTATTCCAAATTCATTGAATCAATAATTTTAAGTGCTGATGAAAACTTCCCTCTAAAAAAACCTTTCAATTATAAAGTGTCAACCCCTTGGTGGGATGCAGAATGCACAGAAGCTGCCAAGCAAAGGAAAGCGTCTGAAAAAGTATACAAGGTTGCCATGACTGTAGAGAACTTTCTTGTATATAAAAGAAACGCTGCTAAGGCCAAAAGACTCTTTGTTAAAAAGAAAAGGCAAGGTTGGATAAAATTCTGTCAAAATCTGTCTCCGAGAACTCCATCTTCTTTAGTTTGGAAACAAATTAAAAGATATAGAGGCTCATTTGGCATGGATAATACTGAAAACATTGACCCGTCCTTATGGCTAGAAGCCATTTCAGATAAAATGTCCCCTCCGTTTGTCCCTAGTTTTGACTCTTTTCCCTCACCTCCAAGCTCCCTTCCAACTCTTCACAGTTTAGACTCCCCCTTCTCTTTCTCTGAACTTCAACTGGCCCTTAGTGGCCTTGAGGATTCATCTCCAGGAGCAGATGGAATTCCATACTCATTTATTAAGAACGCGTCAGATAAGAGCAAGGAGATCTATTTGGGTCTGGTTAATAACTTTTTTGAATGTGGAATAATTCCCAAGCCGTGGAAAACTCAAGTAGTGATCCCATTACTGAAGCCTGGCAAGAATCCTTCAGACCCAAATAGTTATAGACCAATTGCTTTATCTTCCGTATTAGCAAAGATAACGGAGCATATGATCAAACATCGACTTGAGTGGTTAGTAGAAAATAAAAACTTGCTGGCAAAATCACAGTATGGATTCAGAAAAGGTATGGGTACCATGGATAGTCTCAGTATTTTGACAACTGACATCCGCATATCCCTTGCAAAAAAAGAATATTTGGTTGGAGTTTTTCTGGATATTGAGTCTGCGTATGATAACGTCTTACTTCCGGTACTCAGGAGTAAACTCGTTCAGCTGAGTGTTCCTGAGAAGTTGGTTCGGTTCATATGTAACTTACTAATGGAAAGATCAATTTCAATTAAAGGTCCAAACTCTACCCTCCCTCTTAAAAATGTCTGGAAGGGATTACCGCAGGGTTCAGTCACTAGTCCGATTCTATACAGCTTGTACACCTATGACCTAGAGTCGATGGTTCTACCTTTTTGTCAAATTTTGCAGTATGCCGATGACATAGTTCTATATGCTCAAGAAAAATCTCTTGAAGAAGCTGTAAGTCGTCTAAATTGCTCTCTCGACTACCTGTCTGATTGGCTCCTACAGCATGGTCTATCTCTGTCAGCGGCTAAAAGCAGTGTTGTGGTGTTTACCAATAAAAGACTCGTTCCTCCTGCTATCATTAAAGTCAATAATGAAGTCATTCCGGTGGTGAATAAAGTTAAGTTTTTGGGGATCTGGTTAGACCGCAAACTTTCGGGTACTACCCACTTTGATTTCATTACTCAAAAATGTGAAAGAAACATTAACGTCCTACGATCCCTGTCTGGTGTGTGGTGGGGTGCGCACCCTGTCACTCAAAAACTGCTTTATAATGCTATTATCCGTAGCCATATGGATTATGGCTCTTTTCTTTTAGACCCCTGTAACAAGTCAGGCCTTGATAAACTGGATAAAATACAGTCAAAATCCCTACGAATCATTTTAGGGGCAATGAAGTCCTCTCCTATCAACGCCATGCAAGTTGAGTGTTGTGAACCACCCCTCTCCCTTCGCCGACAGTACCTCTCCGACAGATTCTTTTTCAAGATGGCACAGCACAATGAACATCCTCTCCTTTTCAAATTAGAACAACTAGCTGCTCTATATCACCCCCATCGTTTGACTGATGATGATATTCCCTGTATACTACGTAGCTACCTACTACTCAATCGTCTCCCTAACCCACTTTTTCAAACTTCCATATCTCCATTATATTCTACGCCGTATGAGGCGTTGTGCTACCAACCCAACATCATCCTGGACTTTGGAGTTGACAAGAACTCCATAGAAGCCCAGAAAATGTTTGCTCTTAAAGTTCAAACTGAGTACCAAAACTGGATCAAGATCTTTACAGATGCTTCTAAAACATCCCTTAGTCCGGTTGGTGCTGCAGTATGGATTCCTTCCACTAGAATCATTTTGAGTTACAGGTGCCCCTCGATCACCTCTGTTTTTACAGGAGAATCAATAGCCATTCTAGAAGCCATTTTGTTTATAAAGGCCCACAATCTCAATAATTCCATAATTTTTTCAGACTCAAAAAGTTGTCTTCAATCAATCGTATCTAACCCGTTTCGGTCAAAAACCAGGTTCCCGATAATTCTTAAGATAAGAGAAGCCCTATTAGAGTGTCACAACACAGGCATTAACATAATTTTAGCATGGATACCGGGTCATTCTGGTATCCTTGGCAATGAATGTGCTGACTCTTGTGCTAAATCCGCTTCACAAATGGGTTCCCTTGAATACTCTCAAATATATGCTCATGATATGTGCACTACTTTAAAACCTTTGTTACATAAATGTTGGTCCCAAAAATGGCAAGTATCCAAATCTATTAAAGGAAAGTTCTACGGTGAAATTCAACCAGAAATCCCCCATAAACCCTGGTTTTCTAAATTCCCAAAGGCAGATAAAACAACCACTTCAACAATATGTCGTTTACGATTAAACCACTTGTGTACACCTGTCTTCTTGGCCAAGCTAAGGATTAGGGATCACTCTCTATGCGAATGCGGTCTAGATGAGGGAAATGTGGACCATATTTTTTTCAGTTGTCCTTTAATGCAGTTTTCATTATATGATGTTATCCCTCCT
This sequence comes from Agriopis aurantiaria, assembly GCA_914767915.1. NCBI lineage: Eukaryota > Metazoa > Arthropoda > Insecta > Lepidoptera > Geometridae > Agriopis > Agriopis aurantiaria. Next base: position 11,910,543 of record OU612001.1, on the reverse strand, counting down.
GAAATCCCACGTCCCACCTCCCTTAAATGTCTCCTTCCTCTTGTTTTTTCCCCATTTGTAAATATTTTGTGTAAATATATTAGAAATAATAATATTAAGTTGTAAATTTATATATATATATATATATTTTTTTTGTCATTTTTCAACTTTCCTTCCAACCCATTTGTGATTGTTTTAATGTTTTTGTGTTACCGATTAACCTGATTTTGTTACAAATTTTAAAAAATAATAAACTCTGCATTATTATTTACTGACCAACAGTACAAAACTAACTATATAAAATCCTTGCGTTTGACAGTCTATCTACGTGACATTGGCGGAGTTGAAGAATCTTCATTCTTCATGGGAGCCACAAACTAAGAGTTGAAGTTGAAGTTGACCATAGAAGTGACATTTAAAGAAAATTAAGTTAATTGTTTTTAAGTATTTACGAGTGAAAAGTAATGCCGTGAAACTTGTTTTTTGTCTTCGAACTGGTGCATCTTGTAAAAACGCAGGAAGTAATTTTTGCTGCTTTATTTCACACAATTTTGACAAGTATTTCACGTGCTATCAAAACGCCAGTTCGATTGTGACTGAAGTGGATTGTGCCCCGGAGCCTATATTGTGCGGTCCACGTCAAGAAGTTCGTCCCGTATCTTCCCCCTATTTACTTACATCAATGGCCCCACGGCTTTTTTTAGTTTGAGTAGGTGCTTTATATATGATCTATTTAACGAAAAATATAGTAAATGGCACAAATAATAAGGAAGTAAAAAGATAAAAGAGAACCTTGTGATGGTAAGTTACAAAAACACGGAGAATATCACTGACCTTTATCTGGATTACATCATATCCTGTAAAAGGTCTGTGGAAATACTCTGTCTTACATATCTATACTAGCAGCACCCGTCAGTTTTACCCTCGGATCAGACAAACAAGTGAGATATGGTAAGGTTCCGTGGCTGGTGCAAACGCATCAGGCCTAAATCAGGCTTGATGTTTTTAGTCAAACTCAGGGTGAGTTTGACAGCAGACGATCTTGCCGTCTTTTTTTACTTGTGGTAGTTAAGGCGCTCGCAGACGATGCGTAGTACAAGTTACAAGTAGAAGTAGCAAGTAGGCGTTCAAACGATAAGCCATTCGGGCGGTGACGCCACAACTCGCGTGCGAGTACGTACTCGCACGAGTGTTCGAACGAGACACAAGATGCGCAGTGCGCGTGAGGGAATACGACGCTTCACTTGCCGCCATGTACCAGCGTGAAGTGCTGCTAAGTAATTTCACTGCCACGTTCACTAAGCACACCGTTGCAGACGATGTATAGTAGGCACTAGCTACTACTACTTGTTACTTGTACTACGCATCGTCTGCATGCGCCTTTAGTTCACCGATGTCAATGGAAGTTTCTTGTGCGTGAAAAATTTGTCAGTGTGCCGTAATTGCAGTTTTGCGTTAAGCAGTACAATGAAATAAAATGGTGACACATTTCGTAGATACTTCACCACCTTGTTTGTCTCATCTGAGGGTTTACCCGTTAACCTACAGGATCCCAAATGTTTTTCGAGATAAATTAAGCTACTTTTATACAAAATTACGTTAGATTCGTTAAGCTAAGTTACGAAGTTGAGAAGAGTTTGTCCGCAACAAACGCATAAACAAACTTTCTCATTTATGTTTATTACAGCTTCGATAAAATAAAATAAAACGTAGTATTACAGTGTGAAAATAAACCCCGATCTCACAATACAAAGCACGCACTAAGTATCGCCGCGAGCACAACGCTTTTGAGGCCGGTGTTACGCGAGAGCTCTCACATTTTTGACCACATAATATTATCTTCCGTTATTTTGAATACATTTTAATTTACTGTGATCGGCTCTACCTATTTATGAAGCTTTTTTATGCCAATAAAAATAATCAATCTGATGCACATTTGTAGACAGCGGCATTGCATGTTGAACTAGCCAAAACTAGCCGAACTTGAGGCACCAATCTCAAAACATCGAGAAGTTAATTAACACAAATGGCGGGCTTCACAATAATCCGCGCTGTTTAATTATAAAGTTCTTTATCGGCCGTTTGTCTTCGTCCCTTTGTGGCGAGAGCCGTTCCGGGTTCACGGGTAGGGCCAGTTTTAGGCGGGTTATAGATTCACAGCATTGCTATTTAGTACCAACAACTAAATTTCAGATGCCAAAAATTTCAAAAAAGCCATGGTATTCTATTTGGGAGATATACTAGACATGAAAGCGAGGACGCGGGTTCAAACCCCGGGCACGTACCAATGAGCTCTCTGGAGTTTATGACGGAATTTCATACCACTAGCTTTTCGGTGAAGGAAAAACATCGTGAGAAAACCTGCCTACGTACGGAGAAGGAATTCAATGGCGTATGTGAATCTACCAATCCGCAACTGGGCCAGCGTGGTGGATATGGCCCAATCACCCTTTCGGGGGTAGGCTAAAAGTCCAGCAGTGGACTGTTAAAAAGCTGATTTTGATGATGATGATGAAATTTCATATAGCTATCAAAACAAAAAAATGGGAACAATAGGCATGATGACTAATATTTTTTTATTACCTCATAAAAAAGCTGATCATAAATAGAGCACATCAACCAAAACAAAATTAAAATTAGTTAAAAAATAAATAAGATATAAGCATTTAAATTTCATGCTAGACAGAGAGCGCACTATACTACGCCGAGCCGTGACGTCACGGCTCAGGAGCGCCATACAAATGCTATACTAACGCACGCTTTGTGAGAAAGGGATAGAGCATCCCTTCCCTATCCCAGACTAAAACTTTAAACGCTCATATCTCAGAGATTTATCAGCCAATTTAAATTATTTTTTCAGTGTGTGTAATGTATTTAGTTATATTTCTCGCTAAGCCGGTTATTTGTAATAAATTAAACATGAGGACACATGCCTATTATAGTAATGCATACTATAATTGTTCCCATTTCGCATACTTATCACGTTACCACTTCCTAATCATATATCTTACGTAATTAAGGAGTAATAGCTTTTTTTGCGTAATCTGCAGTGCAGGTAGGTAGTATAGATAGGTATAGTTACACACTCTTTGATAGCTGATACCGTTAATTTTACGGTAAAGAAATATTGACGACTGTTAGAACCATAGATATATAAATATATACAACTAACGACCCGCCCCGGCTTCGCACGGGCAAAATTTTGTATCTATGAAACCGATTATGTCGATGACAAAATATTTCAAATTTATCTTACCTATGGTAGGTTAACCTGGTCAAGGCACATGACGAAAGACTTCCAATGCGGCAGACAGCTCGGTTCCCTAAATCGGTTGGGCCGACCTTCTAAGAACGCGGGCCGCGACGCAGATATCATCACTATGAGTCACTGTTAGAAAAACATCTTTGTACACACCATTATAATCGGCAGCTTGTTCAGCCCACTGCAGCACAACCAGGCTGCAGCTTCCTCGTGTCGTGACATACCTACTTACCCCCTCTGTAAACGGCCTAAGTCTTTTGGAGACTTTGTTTTGATTGATAGATGAAACAGTGCGTGAGCTGCATACTTATTCTTCTTTTATAATGTTCCGTAAATTATTATTTTATTTTCAAATTTAAACCAAAATTTTGCCAATGGCACTCTCCGTGGCTTCATTCAGGTCGTCTGGTGTGCAAGTTGTAAGACACGCTGCACACTCCACCAAGTGTGTCATTGTCTGAGGGTTCACACCACAAAGACATTCGGTGTCAGAGCCCTTTGTATAACCCCACTTTGCCATATTATCCCGACTTCGGCCCACTTGGGACCGAAGTCGGTTCAGGGTTTTCCAAGTGGGCCATGGTTATGTATGGCCTGGGGGGAGCTTTTCGGCAGGGACAATGTAATTTGTAGGTGGACTGTGCATACTTATTTAGGTATTGAGTAAACAATCAAAATAACACTATCTTCGCTCAGTAAAAATAAGTTTTTCATCGCCATCATAATCAGCGCACCTACTGCTGAACTTAGGCCTCTCTTCATGGCACGCTACTCTGCCCAAACTTCTGCTTTTCGCTTCCTGCCACTGTCAGCTCAGCTGCCATGCGTACGAATATATAAGTATGTAGGTACCTATATGACCCTATATAAATCTATCAAGTCTCAGGGCGTCCTATACGCTACATTCGCCAATTCATGGCCTCCACTCTAGAAAACATCTACCCTAACGATTATTTATTGGTTCTACGACAGATATGATCGGCCCACTGCCACCCAATGAGAAGTACCTATATTACTTCTAGGCAAGCGTACACCATCGTAGACCGCATCATCGTTTAACACCAGGCGAGTTTTTTTTACATCGAACTAGGCTAACGTTTGAGTAGACGGTCAAAGGCAAGCCTATTACTAAATAAATAAAATAAAAGTATTTTTTTAGTTCAGGCAATATGATAAGTATTTCGGAGTGTGCATAATCTAATTTCTTCCAGCAGGACGGGAAAGAAAAAGCGAACTAGTTCCATGGTTGCCATTCCAAAAGCCCGACAAAGCGCTTTGGTTATACTTTTATTGTGCGAACCGTTAGACTGGAATGTCCTGCCTAAGTTCCCCTATGGTCACAATCTGAGCGTCTTCAAGTCGCGAGTTATTTGTTTCCTTCAAGGCACGCGTGCTCAATCGAAGACCGCATCATCACTTAACACCAGCCGAGATGGCCGTCAAACGGAAGCGTACAAAACGAATGAAAAACCTGACGCGTATACAATGTGCGAGAAATTGTATCAACCATCTATCAAGGTTATTGATTTAAGTCACGAGGGTAAAGTTTGACAGCTTTAAGTGACTCATTAAAAACGGATTATAACTGAGAAATCTGAAGACTTGATAACAAGGTGGACGGTGGAAACTAAATATTTCCCAAGTCACACCCAGTTGAACAAAGGTGAGCCGTTGTAAAGAATACTTTCCATGGTTCACCCAGGTGGTCTCAGAAGGTGGACGGTGGGTAAGAACTCATATATCTAATTTTCAGCACTGTTTCATTTATTCATAAGCACTGTTCAGAGTATATAAATAAAAAAGTTTTAGATAGCTATAAAATATTTATTCATTTAAAAACAATAAAATGGTAAATACAAAACATATTCTGGCATCAAATACCATATTAATAAGAATGTCATTTTTTTACACTACACTCATCTGATTCATAAGGTTAGCTCACATTATTATTATTATTATACAGTGTAATTACCCGATAACAACGAATCCTAAGAAGTTCTGCATTATGAACATTAAAAATAAGGCTTTATTCAGATTGTTTGTACAACGAATTTTGACAGCTTTTCAATACGAAATTTAAAAAAAACAACGTTATAATAATGTTAAAAAAAAATGCAATCCAAATATGAATTTTAGAAAATATAACTTTTTGTCAGATTGTAATTTGTGTTCTATAAAAAGTAATAAAATAAATGAGAATAAGGCCCCTGAAACCACAAAAAAAAATTGTGAATTTTTTACTGATTCAACAAAATGTATGTACTGACATTTTCGCAATTTTAGCGTTGATCCTTAGGGACTTCGGATATGGCCCAAGATCCCTTTTGTAAAATACTTTTGATGAGATGACGACGATCGGAGTGAGACAGCATGATAGCTCACAAATATATTTTACTGGTCGAACATTTACTAGATATTACAAAGGTCAATTTTGTTGTAAGGTAGGGCTTATAAAGTATAACATAACCAAATGCCATTGCCGTTTACAAACCAATAAAAACGAGAGAAATATTTGCTGTCCATAATTTTTCTTTCGGCGACCAAGTTCCTATTAGTGATGTGCGCGACCCACAGATTTCGCAATAAACTTAGTAAATAAACGCGCGTTCACAAAACGCCGCAATCCTATATCATTTCCCTTTTTTTCTTTTTGCTGTTTTATAATATAGTTATTATATTCACACATTCATTTTATTAGCTTAACTTTATAGTTTTTTTACATTAAATATATATAAAAACATAAATAATAATAAAAAAATAACTAGGGTGCCGCCGGCAGCGGGGCAGGGCCCAAGTTACCGGTGGTAAAAACTATTTATTATGCCGTTATTATATTCATTATTATGGTGACCCACTTTCTTGTTTGGAGTTATTCGATAATCACACTGTATTGTTAGCCTATATAGTTGAATTGGGGCCAGTCTGGGTATTAAATAAAATTATTCATTACGTGTGTGACTTTTAAGGTCATCGTTCATCGCATAATTTAGACACCGGATCGTTTCTAAGCCAAAGATTGGAAGAGCATAACATCGTGTGTCACTCAAAGCAGGAGTTTAAATGTTGCTTGACCCGTATCGCGTCCTAAACGACCAACAATCGCACGAACAAACGATGATCGCACTGCATTATTCGTACAAACTTGCGATCAATTTTGGCGTCGCACGTCTTCTACATAACAAAGCTTACTAATTCAATGATTTGTTTTTAGACGGTCCGGTGCTGAGTTCGTACGGTGCGCGATGTCGTTTAATCACTTAACTGGTGTAATATTTTTATTAACAAAACTATAATTTTGTGTACAAAGTTAAAAGTACTCTTCAAATAGAACTAAAAAAACTATGACTAAAAAAATACTCTTACCTCTATGTATCTCATGATTATGTAGTTATACTTCATATGAACAAATGTATTAAATAATTATGTTTTTTATTTGAAATGTTAATTAATAAAACTATGATCGAGCACTTACATAATGTTCATAAGTTCCGGAAGTTCATAATTATATATGTATACTGGGTTACGCAGAAAGGGTGTACTAAGCCGAAAGGGGTCCGTAGTATCCATCATTATTCACAACTTTTAGGGAGCAAATCTGAAATCGCGAAAAAATTTGCATAAAAACACACTCGACAAAATGTATGGAACAACTAATAACTTTTTTCATAGTAAATGTTAATAATGATGGGATTATCGGACCTTTCGGCTTAGTACACCGTCTCCGCGTAACCCTGTATATGTTAGAGGTAGGTTTAAATACTATACCTATTGTATAGTACATAATATAGTACTGTATAGCGTCTTTAGATGGATACGATTCTTAATATTTGATTGATAATATTTTTTTAAACTTTGACAGATTACGCGCCCTCAGCAACTTTGCATTTGCCCCCAACTATCGTCGTCGTCCCCCCCCCCCCCAAGCAACATTGCATTTGCCCCCAACTGCCCCCTCCCCCTGGACAACAAAATCCAGGCAACCTTTGAATCTGTCAACGCGTTCTTAAGATGGTACGTTTCACCAATGACGGAAATTCAAATTTTAAACAGTTTTTTTGTCTTTGTAGCTAGGCTTGGTAATCTATACTAATCTATACTAATATTATAAAGAGGAAAGATTTGATTGATTGTTTGTTTGTTTGCATTGAATAGGCTCCGAAACTACTGAACAGATTTGAAAAATTCTTTCACTGTTGGGAAGCTTCACTATCCCCGGGTGACAGGCTATAATCTATACCCGTGCGAAGCTCGGGCGGACCGCTGGTTATTTTATAATGACACAGTGTTTGCGCACATCGTTGGTTGTTCTTTACATTATCATGTACAGATTTAAAAGTAACGCACCACATCACTTACATTTGTCAATAAACCGTTTGAAACAGCAAAAATTTGTTTATTGACAAATAAAATTAATAATGTGCATTAGAGATAAATTACTTTACATGATTTTGTAAAGAATAATAACCAATTTGCGCAAACATCATGATCGTTTACAATAATTACCCGGCCTAGCTACAAGGACAAGAAAACTGTTTGAAATTTGAATTTCCCGCCACAGGTGAAAGGTACCACCTTAAAGATGCTGCATTTAATTTTTTTAATTTTATAACAGGAAGTTTCCAAACACGCTGTACAAGTGTACGAATACATCTATTCAAAATCTATTAATTTCTCAATACTTAATAATAGGCAATTCATAGTTAATTCCATATGTTAGTTATATTTGTTGATTTCACATGTCTAATAGAAAGTCACTTTAGAAACTAGGTAAATAATAATAATTAACTTTCTTTTAATAATTAAGTATTGATTTAAAACGAACGACTTGAAACAGTAATCAGTTGTTAAGGGCAGTACATTCCACATAAAAAAGCGACCATGTCACCTTATTATCAGCATTTAGGGTTCCGTACCTAAAGGGTGTAAGCGGGACCTTATTACGATGCCTACGCTGTCTGTCTGTCCGTCTGTCCGTCCATCCGTCCTACCTTTTGAGGGCTGTATCTTTCGAACCATAATACGTAGCCAGTTGAAATTTTCACAGAATATGTAATCAAGGGCGGATCCAGCTTTGGTGCCAAAGGGGGGTTCACATAGTAGTGGTCAAGTCAGAAGAAGTTATAATAAAATAAAATATATATATTAATTAGTGGTCCACCTCGGTCCTGGACCCAGCCCGGGGGGGGGGGGGTATGACCCCCCCCCCCCCCCGATCCACCCTAGTATGTAATGTTACGGCGGATTAGCTAAGAAATAATAATAAAGTAAAAAATAAACAACAAAACCAGACACAAAAATATTTTTTTTTTACGTATTTTTGTATTAGATCTAATGTAAAAACGGTTATACGTAAAAGCGTCAAACTTGGCATGACTACAGTACACGCTTTCAAGTAAAAGAATTGTGTTAAAATACGCTTTAAGTAGTTCTCTAGTGATTAAAGTCGTCCGTTTTGGTTTATCCTAAAGGTCCGTGCTATAGTTGAGCAAAAATACTGTTGCTCTTCGATGTTTTGAAGGACCTTATAAAGCTATCATTAAAGATTTTACAAGTAAAAAAAAAAAAAAAATTATAAGCAAAACATTCTTGAAGTCTTTGAAAATAACATTTACTACTAACTACTAATAAGACCCGGGATATAGAATACTTGTTAATATTATATATACAAATAAACGGGAAAAGTCGTTAACTAAAATTATTAAGTTTTATGTTAGCTATGTGTTTTTTAACAACAGTAATAGTTATCAATTTAAAAAAACTACTTCAAACTTAGTAATTTTTAATTTTTAGTGAAATTTCGTTTACTTGGATGTCATTTTTTCCAGTAATTTTAATTTAAAAACCTAACTATTGAACCGATTTTGATGATATTACTGTGGGACTTTCAAATAAAAAAATATTTTCCAAATCGTTGTATAAATGACGAAGTTCTAAGGTAACAAACATAAAAAAACAACCGAATTGAGAACAACCTCCTTTTTTGAGATCTAAAGAGAAGCTACTACAAAACGTTTAGATACAAGGTGACCAGACGAAAGAGGTTGTACTGTCCAAACTGTTGTTCAAATATACACAAAAACCCTTTGACCAAAATAAAATGAATGGACGGGCCCAGAAGAAGCGCATTTTTGAAGATTACAAAATGAGCGCCGGCTCTCACTTCGTTTCAGTCGGTCTCTAGCCGTAGGAAGTGCAACACGCGTCTATTGTTACATGATAACGAAACATCTGACAAAATTATGCCTTCGTGTGCTTTCCCGAAGTGTAAATACACATTTAAAAACACATTTAATTTTATTGTACATGGTTATAATTAGGTATTGAAGTATATGTCCAACGGTTTTGCCTCGTTTTGCTGAGCAATTTCAATGGTTAGGGCCCGTCCATTCTTTTATATTAGTCAAAGCAAAAAGCCCAGCGAAAAAGGGACGTTCAGTTTTTCCCGAATTTGAAAATTTTCGAGACAACCAGCCGTCTTCCAGTAATGCGCTTACCAACAGCATTTAATTTCTATTTATTTAGATAGTTATAAGTATTGTTAATTCCATTGTAAATGTCAAAGATAAGACAATAACATATTGTGACGTAAACAAACGACCAACAAGTATTCTACATCCCTAGTGCAATGTACGTTTGTAACAGCTAGGTAGGAATGTAAAGGCGCGTCCACACCGGCTCACTTGTCCTGCAGTTGCACGTAGTTGGCGGGGAACAGTCCGTACGCGCCTTTACACAGCCCTTGCCACCAACCCTCGTCGATCTGTCAAACAAAATATAGATAGTATAATCAAGGAAGATAGACTAAGAGGAAAGACAATAGCGGAACATTAGAGCGTAGCTCGGAAATTTGCCTAAAAACGGTATGAACTTAGATGGCGCCGTAATTTGAGCGTCCTATAGGTTGTCTCGAACTTCCGTAAGCGCTGAAGTCAGATAATGTACGAAAAGTTCTACAAATTACCGTAGCGCTAGTTCAGATTCGATAAAATGCTATTCTATCGCTATGGTCGATTCTATGGCATTTTATCGAATTTGGCGATCGATAAAGAACGGTATTTGCACTGCTGCAGTGCAAGTACCGTTCTTTTATCGTTCGCATCGATTCTGATGTTCTCTAAGCTAAACTAAATATGACAGCTCTAAAATTGTTGTATCCTTCTCTCACATATTCAAATGAAAAGAGAGGCAGATAATTTTAGTTATGTCAGATTGGTTTAGTTTAGTGAGTGGTATGACAAAATCGACGCCATTGTCATCCAAACTAAATGTGTATGAAAAATCGGCGCGGCCGCTTGGTAATTGTACAGCGCTTGCACAGTCTACTCCTCTTTCCCATCTTCTACCCTGTTAGTGACGTCACTAGCTACTCACCATGACAATGTTAGTGATGACATCATCCGGGTCGAAGGAGATTTCATCCGGCGCGGCCGCTTGGTAGTCGTACAGCGCTCGCGCAGTGTAACCCTCCTCCCCCTCCTCGCCCCCTTCCTCACCCCCTCCCTCGCCTTCTGTTTCCCATCCCACTGGGGAAACTACGATAGTGGGCTGACGAGTTAGCTGTAAAAATAAAGGTAAAATAAATTAAATTACAGTACCCGATCCGACTGCTCCTTGCAATAAGAAATATTCCGTTTTTGGTACAGGCGTCGGTTACCAGAGGCACACACACACACACAACGATCCCGCCGGCGGGATCGTAGACCCCCACGATCTGTTAGAAGATCGGTTAGATTCTCTCCAAATAATCAATCAGTTCAAGCACCCCTTCTGGGGTGCCTGGGCAAGTCTGATTCCCACTCCCGGCGACGGCCCATGCCGAGGTTCGTACCTTCGAGGTGCCCTTGTGCTAGTCACCCCTAAACTTAAACAACCAAGTTATGCCGAACGCGCTCTGCGTTCGCTAACTAGTCCGGTCAAGCTGTAGAGGCCAAAAGGCCAACAGTACAAGTCAATATTAAATAAATATTTTATTTTATTTTATTTTACAAGGAAAACATACAGCTGCTAATTAATACAGTAGATATAAGATAAACAGTTACACAAAAGCCAAAAAAACATGTTTTCACTAATACAAACTAGAAATAGTGTAAATGCCCCGTTGCAACACCAACTAGGGCCTGGGTAGATACACAGTAATTGGAAAACAAACATTCGAGGTCTTTACTTATGAGATAATAATTAACCTAGTTACCAGAAAGAAAAAAATTAATAAATAACATACAAATTGCAAATAAATAAAATATACAGTATATTTTATATCGTAAAGTATATTTTATCGAGGGCAGAATGAACAAATGTGCAGCATAATACTCTGTCTACCACGTTATTAGTTTTTTGACAGTTTATAAATAGTTGACTAGTTAAATAGTTGTTGATAAATAGTCTTGCAAATTATTTCCCATACATATGTTTTGTTTAGTACGAGCCCTAGATAAAAGTAGCCTAAGCTACTCCTGATAACATCAGCTATCTGCCAGTGAAAGTCCCTTCAAAATTGGTCCAGCCGGTTTTGGAGTCCATATGGAAACTAGCACACATTGACTAGCTGTTGCCCGCGACTTTGTACGCGTAGACTTTCATACAAAATTTCAGTCCCCTTTCGCAAAATCCTTTCTTAGCGGACCTCTACACCCCATAAGGAAGCTACCTGCCAAATTTCAGCTTCGTAGGTAAAGTTTTCGAGTATTTGTGAAGAGCGAGTGAACGAGTAGATGTATTTCGCTTTTATACAGATAGATAGAATAGCTGCACCCCGCGGTTTCACCCGCAGCTAGTACCAAATATTTCTATAATAACAGAATGCGGGCTTTACGGCGGGCTTGTGATAGGTTTCGTCGAGATCTTCATTTCAGATGACAGCTGTCAAACATGGTTCAGCTTCCAAGATATCGTCAAACCAAGTTTGACAGCTGTCATCTGAAATGAAGATCTCGAAGAGATCGATGGATACAGCTCGCCGGGATCCGTGGCAAATTCAAACCGATACCGGGATCCGTGGATGGAAACCCGTAGATGTGTAACAATGAATTTGTGGTTTCAGCATACAAACCATATATAGCCAAAAATTATAGAAAATCACTAAAATCAACATTATTACTGACCTCTTCCTTTTCTTCTTTCCCATCGCCCACCCGAGTGACATCAGGTAGATTCGCAGGCCTTTCCTCTACTTGCTTTATTTCCTCCGCTAATTTTGCTTCTTCAGCTCGATTTGCCTCTTCCGCTCGATTCGCTTTTTCCAATCGATTCGCTTCTTCCGCTCGTTTCGCTTCTTCAGCTCGTTTCGCTTCAATAATCCGCTTCGCTTCCTCCGCTTGACTGGACCGTTGTGGTTCGCTCTCGAATGCCTGCGTGAGCAGTTTTGTTGGTGTTTTGATCGGTGTTGCTTGGGTTGGCTCAGGTGATGGTGGTCTCGCTATTTCTTCTTTGGTCACACGGTCTTTTTCCTGTTGGTAATATTTAAGGTAGATATAAATAAATAATAATAATAAATACAAGACTGCCAGAGCGGGCACAAAAAATCGACACCGCTTTATGGTTGGTATTCCGAAAAGACGAACAAAGCGCTTTGATTCCGAACTGCTAGTCTGTGGAATGCGCTGCCTGAATGTTCCCCGATAGTTACAATCTGGGTGTCTTCAAATCACGAGTGAATCTGTTTCTTCTAGGTTAGCGTGCTCCACCGTAGACCGCATCATCGCTTAACATCAGGCGAGTTGGCGGTCAAGCTCAAGCCTAGTATTTATTTTAAAAAAAAATAAAAAAAGGGGGCCCTTTTTGTACACACGGTCATCTGACCCCAAACTAAGCAAAGCTTGTGATATGGCTGCCAGAGACTATAGATAGATAGATATACATACATATATAGTTTTAAATACATACTTGAATAGATATTAACAACCAGATATAGAACAAACACAAATGTTTGCCCTAGGTGTGGAATCGAACCCACGCCCCCAAGCTCAGAAGGTAGGTTCACTACCAACTGGACCAGCGGACTATCTCATGAGCAATGAATAAAAGGCAAGATACGTACAGAGGATGGTACCACCAGAGGATGGACAGCAGCATCCTCGGAGGAGATTCTTAATTCGGCTGTTTTATTTGTGCGTGTGTCGTAAGTCGATTGTAAACCAATTATATTTAATAAATTTTTATTTTATTTAATACTCTAATAATGGCTCAATTTTGGGTGTTTTGATTAATTTTAAGTTTTTTTGTGATTTAGTGATTAAGTTTCAGGGGATTAATCCCGTTTCGGTCTGTTTATATTTTTTCGTAGAAAATCTCAATATTTTTTTTCAGGATTTTGTGCGGACTTCCAATTTTTAGCCCATAGCCCATCCGATGTTTAGGACTTTAGATATGGAAGCAGTAGTTATGTGAGGTAAAAATAAACGTAAGTGATAAAAACCCTTCGGGACCTCGCAGTACAGCCCTGAGCGTACCCCTATTGCCAAACACTGTTTCTCCTTATGTTTCTAATAGTATATGTCCATTCTTTGTGTTTTTTGGCTATAAATAAACCTTATCTTAAAAACAAGGAAATTTAGAATATTGAACAATCTTCTGCTGTTCACAAATTTATATAGGGGGACGCAGAAAGGGTGTACCAAGCCGAGAGGTCCGTTATACTCATCATTATGAATGGGACGAACTCTGAAATAGCATTAAAAATATCAACTGATATAGCCATATATTTTGACGTGTATATGAAATTTTTCAATGGAACAGCTGATAATTATTTTGAGATTTCAGTTTTTTTTTAAATCGCAGATAAGTCCGCGTTTGACCCCCAACTCGCCTGTTGGTAAGCGACAATGTTGTCGAAGATGAAGCACGCAGACTTAGAAGATAACTATTCACTATGGCCTTGAAAAGGCCCAGGTTATCTCTCAGGAAACAAGGAAGCTGGCAGGCTGTTCCAATCCTTGGCTGATCGCTTCCTTATATCGAGGATTGCTTCCTTAGTCAAGGTTGTTCATAATGATGTGTACAATGACCTACTTTCGGCTTTATATCCTCCAAGCTTATAACCATGTAGATAATCTACTATATAAAAATAAGTCGGGTTTTCCTTCCTGACGCTATAACTTCAGAACGCACGAACCGATTTCCACGGTTTTGCATTCGTTGGAAAGGTCTCGGGCTCCGTGAGGTTTATAGCATATAGGTTTATAGTAGCGAGGCCGAAGGCCGAGCTCTACGCGTACGAAGTAGCGGGATTCATCTAGTTATGTATGAAAGTTTGATATGTGTACCTTCCTATTTTTTATTTTGTAAGTGCGCGGTGAATGTGAGCACCATGTCAAACCAACTGTGGTTTTTTGGTGCAACAATATGCTATAAACTGTATTATTTGTGTAAAGTAAATAAAATAAAATTTTTTTTTTAGATATAACTTGGTGTAATACCTTTTCAGAGAGATCCTTATCGATCTGTTGTCTCTGCTGCCTTATTTTCTGTACGGACTGTTGGGCCTCCTGAAAACAAATATAGCTGTTAATATTTAATTTATTTGAACGTAATATCATCATCACTTCAGTCTATCATGTGCCCACTGCTGGGACTCAGGCAAGAGCGAATCCAGGGGGGGGGGGGGGGGGTCATGACCAACATGGCTGGGTCCAGGACCTAGCTGGACCACTAATTAATATAAAAATTACTTATAAAAATCTAATTGTGACTTGACCACGACTATGTGACCCCCCTGGCGCCAAAGCTGGATCCGCCCTTGGACTTGGGCCTTCTCTCAGAGAGAGGATGGGCATCCACCATGCTGGCCCAGTGCATGTTGCTGAATGTCATCTGTCTTTGTTCTTGGCCATACCGGTTTCCTCACGATGTTTTTCATCACCGTTTTTGAGCGATGGCATTGAAACTGCACACAATTTATTCAGGTACTAAATAAGTGATTGTTGCAGGGCCGAGGATCGAACCGGGTGCCGTCAGATTATAAAGCGCACATGCTTGGCCACCATCGATCGAGAGTAATTTAAAATAGTTTATCTCTATTCACGCGGCCTCTGAAAGAAATAAAAAGAAATAACTAAAATCAGGGGCCTTACGGCTATCTGTTTTAAGCGATTTAGTTTAGGTGATTGCGAAAAGTTGCGCGACCGCAAACCGTATCTCGGCGCGTTAAGGTTCACGTACGGCCCCAGATCAAAAAAAAAATGTTACCTGTTCTTTTTCCTTGGCCATGTTCTCGAATTTGGCTCGAATGGAGCTGGGCTTAGCGGCGCCAATGTCCGGCTTCTGCTTGATGTAGTTGGTGCCAACTTGACCGCCGACCTCGTCGAACCGATGCGCAGACGCATCCACGCGGTCCGTCTCCACGCCGAATTTGCCACCGAAACCCTGGATAAAATGATTTTTTAAGCCCCCGATAAAATTTCCAAACGGCTGAACAAATTTTCGTGAATCATGGCTAATAACACTCTCGATCAAGTCAGCTTTCAAACGAAAAATACTATATCAAAATCGGTCGAGCCGTTTGTAAGCTACGATGCCATAGACACACTTCTGTTTACGTCAGGATTAAAAAGAGTAACACAGGTTTTGAATTAAAAAAAACTGTTTTTTTAATGCCATAAGTGACAAACAAGCAGACGGGCCGCCTAATGGTAAGCATTGACCGTCGCCTATGGACACTTGTAACACCAGAGGCATCACAAAAACGTTGCCGACCCTTTAGGACTCGATTAACTCGCCTTTTGAAGAACCCCATGTTGTAGCTTCTTGGAAACACCATCAGATATATTATTTGTGATGTATATGTGGTCTATGGGAATTGTTTTTTTTATGGTCGATAGGCGTTTGACCACACCTGATGTTAAGTGACGGTGTGATCGAAGATGGTAAACACGTCTCGCCTGGAACACGAACTGGCACTCAAGTGATGCTGCCGGACCACACCAGTAAGTTAGGTTAGCTTGTTTTTACGGTTACACATGTAGACTTTACTAAGCCGAAAGGAGGTTATTGTACTCATCATTACGGACCAACAATAAATAGCGTTAAAAATGAGCCGTTCTATAGAAAACGGTTATTGACACTCGAAAAGAATGGATACAAGACCTCCTTTCGGCTTAGTATAGTCTATATGCGTAACCTTGTAGAAGAAACATGAGACTTGAAGTTTTAAATCGCCTCCCACTAGATTCTAGGCCTATCTATGGTGCGTCCTCCGGTTCATTGTCTCCACTCATAAACCTGTCTTCTCCATCGGTTATCGGTTCTTCGAGCGAAGATTATTCGTTTGTTACCTTTTTGTGATCGACTTGGCTAGCGTGAGCGGGCGCCTTCTCCACGTGGTCCCAACCAAGCGCGGAAGCGTCCTGCCGGTCGCGCTGCACGCCGTACTTGCCGCCGAAACCAATTGCGTAATCTGACACATAATATAAATTCAAGTGGTGAGTTAATAATAAACAGGCCAAGTGCGAGTCGAGCTCGCGCACTGAGGGTAACTACTAAAGTACAAAATAGTGCAAAATGACATCACGCTCAGGCGGTCACCCATCCAAGTACCGATCGCGCCTTACGTTGCTAAACTTTGGTGAACAGAAATCACCAACTCGCACTTGGCCAGTATTTATTATTTCCTGTTTTACTTTAGAATGTCTATAACCATGCCAAATTTGAGGCTTGTACGTATTATTGTTTTTACAATAAAGCATATTTATTTATTTATTTATTTATTTATTTATTTTATTACAATTTCTCAAAAACTTACAGCTAAAAACCAAAACATTTTTGAGACAATAACAAAAAACTTTTCTTACAATAACATTTCGCAGCTAAGTATTACTACAATGTAATATCGAGTTAATGCCAAAATAACTAATACAATTCTGAAGCATAACATTTATATTGGTAAAAAACAAATCAATATCAGGCTGGTGAGTGATTAGCTCGTTGAGCAGTGTGAGTGCGTGATTTGTGGGCGCGTAACGCGAGGTATCTGTGCGCGGGGGGACGAGCGGCGCGAGCAGCGGCAGGTGCCGGCCGCGCCTGCGCACGCGCGCGACCACCGACCACTCCGGGACGTACAACGCACATAGAGACAACGCATTAGGGTTATCAATCCTATTGTTCAGTAGCAAGTAGTAGTGGACAATGAGTGCACACTTCCGCCGCAGCTCTAGTGTGTTCATACCCACCATTCCCGAAACAAATAAAGAGGGATAGAACCAAGTAGGCCAGTAACCATATATTGTTGTATAAAGGTACCGTGCGAACTTCCTCTGCACTCGTTCGAGTATCAAAGTATATTTATCTTCGTGCGGGTCCCAAATAAGCGAATTAAATTCTAATTTACTGCGGACCAAAGCATAAAACAATGTTAAAATAGTTTGCTTATCTTTAAACCTGACCGATTGCCTCATTACGAATCCTAGTGATTTGTAGGCTCGTTTGCACAGTTCAGTGATGTGAGTATTGAAGGTGAGCTTCGAATCGAGTGTGAGACCCAGATCCCGTATCTCTGTTACTCGCTCCAGCGCTACTCCACACATATTGTAGTCATAAACGTGGGGGGAGCACGATCTCGAAAGAGTTATTATTTTGCATTTAGATATGTTAAATTCTAACTTGTTCTGCTCACTCCACTCCACGACACTATCAATATCGCGCTGTAGCGCTTCACAGTCAACGGCCTCATCTATACCTAAGAATAATTTCAAATCGTCCGCAAACATCAGGCATCTAGCCGTCCTGACAACACTCGGCAGATCATTTATCATGATCGAGAACTGGGTCGGACCTAATGTGCTTCCCTGGCTGACTCCTGAAAGAGTTACATAAGGATTGGACTTGTGTCCAAGATGGTAAACAAATTGAATTCGGTTGGAAAAATAATTACTAAAAAGTTTTACCAGACCTGGACAGAATCCAATCTCGACGAACTTCCTTAGCAGTATATCATTATGTACGCGGTCAAACGCCTTCTTGAGGTCAAAATACGCCGCATCTACCTGCCTATTCTGGTCCATACTGGTGGTCGAATAGTCCACGAAGTTGATGAGATTGGTTGTGGTGGACTTACCAGCACGAAAACCGTGCTGGCTTTCACTTAGTAGGGGCCGAATTTGTAAGGAAATGCGACGATTCAGGATTGTCTCCAAAACTTTACCGAATGCTGAGAGAACGGCTATGGGCCTGTAGTTCTCGATTTTAGATTTAATGTCATTCTTAGGTATAGGTGTAACCCGCGAGATTTTCCACTCCGTCGGATATACTGAACTCTTCAAACATAAATTAAATATGTGAAGCAAAGGTTTTTCAAAAGTACTTATACAATCTTTTATTATGAACGGAGGTATGCCGTCCGGGCCGGTAGAAGAGTGAGGCTTGAGACGCTTAACTGCATAGCCTAGATCAGCTGGCCCTATGTGATCGATCGCGATACGCTGCGACTGCGAGCAGTGTGAGTCAGTAGCTGCGTTCTGTGCGGCGGCCTCGGCAGATAAGGTAGGAGCGTCACACAAAAATACGGACTCAAAATATTCGGCAAATGCGTTAGCAGCATCTTCGCCAGAGACTAGTTCCCCTTTGTACTCGAACTCGTCGCAAGTATTTCTGCCGGCCTGCTGGTCCTTCACAAATTTCCAAAAACTTTTAGGGTCATCGGAAATACCGAGCTCCGTTTTCCTAATGTATGACTCGTGCGCTTCTTTAATTAATTGTTTCGTATGTTGCCTATAAAATCTAAACATTTCCAAATTAAAATCTTTTCCAAATTCTCTAAATTTTTTGAGGTGAAAATATTTGTTTTTTAAATTTTTTATAATTTCAACGTTAAACCAAGTCGGATACTGAAAGTTAGGATTAAATCTAAGCCTTCTTTTTACAGGAACGCAACTGAATATAGATGCACGGATTTTATTATAAAACAAATTAACTGCGTTGTCAACCTCATTAATGGAGATAATATCGTCCCATTCAATACCTTCAAACGAGGCATAAAGAGAGGGAAAATCTGCCTTACGGAAGTTCCACTCCGGAGCTACGTTCTCAGGGGGTGGGGGCGGGCGCGCGCGCGGCAGTGGCGCCTGTCGCGGCCTCGGTATGCGCAGGCGCACCTCGAGCGCGGGGTGGTACGCGTCCTCCGGCTCCACGACCTTCAAGTCACCGTACACACTCACACACTCGCCTCCGAGACTACTCAGCACCAAATCCAGTATAGTATTAAATGTATTAGGTATAGTATTATATTGCTTCAATTTACAATACGTAAGTAAATAATGAAACTGTAAACTAATATTTTGACTGCAAGAGTTTAGATTAAAGTCGCCCAATATTAAAACCTCTAATTTCGAATACTTAGCTACGACATTTTCTAATACTAGAAAAGACTTCATGTATGTTACGTCATTGCAATTAGGCGGAATGTACACTACACAACACAAAATTTCTTTATATTTTAAAGTTACTATTCCCATAACAATTTCTACATCCGGAGTATAACCTTCTATGTCTATAACTTGTCGGATCTTGTACCGATCCCGGACCGCAAGCAGCACGCCTCCCCATCCTGCGTCACCTTCACGGTCTTGGCGTAACACTTTGTAACCTGCAGGAATGACTTCGGCATCACTGATGCTACTGATCAGAAAAGTTTCAGTGAACGCGATCACGTCAGCTGACTCATTTAATAACGCTTCTTTGCATTTATCCAATTTCGTGCGTAGTCCTCGTACGTTCTGATAAACTACTTTAAATGTTTTGAACTTTGATTTATCATTACTGCACTGAGTTACGAAATCCACTACGCCAAGGTTTTATGTAAACATCTGTAGCCCAGTACTGAGGCTCCATGTATTTTTCTACATTTTTCGCAGGTACAGATAATTTAAAGGATGCATAGTCGCCTCTGGATTTCAAGGCCTCGACTGCGCATTTATCTCCAGGACAGATTGTAGTCAGATATTCAGTCACTTGCTCAGCCGTAGTTCCGAACTTTACAAAATAAAGATGCAGATATGATTTCCGATCGGCGGCTTGCAGTACAGTTGTACCCGGGGCGGCCGTACCGCAGGTCGCGTTCGTTATAGAACGGCGAGGTCGTCTTGCCCTCACCTCCGTCCAGGCGGAAGCATTGTCATTCACTCCTGCGCCACTCAGATTGACATCCACAGTAATGCAGTCGTCTTCAAGTAACGGCGTGGTAGGCGTAGTAGGTACGCTCGGAGTAGGAACTACGAGGCTCGATGACGTAGCCGCAGCGGTAGCAGCGGCGGCGGTGAGGGTTGCTGGGCCTGTTGCTTGAATGAGCGGAGATATCGGCTTTCTCGCTTTTACCGTTCGGTTTTGAACGACGAGCGCCGACTTTGCACGAGCACCTGCCTCACGGACGGGCCTTTGGGATGGCGGTGCTGGGATCGGTGCTTGCTTACCCTCCAATGCGTTTAAAGCTGGTATTTTTTCACTTACTGCCAGTTTTTTTATCAGTCCACTTTGTTCAATTACGAGTGTTTTCAGTAATTTTACTTCATCCTGAAGATCTAGCACAGTTTTTGTTAATTCACGGACCACACTATCAAAACTTTCTGTTGACATAGCGAATTATTTTAGTTAAAAACACGGAGCGAAACATATGACGTCTGACTCAGTCAGCAGACCAAACGTGACTTATACAAAAATATTACATATTTTACAATAATTTTACATATACAAAAATATGTAAAAATAAATAAATGGGGAACCCCCTTTGAATTTTGACTTTATTATTATTTCTTAGCTAACCCGCTTAGGTAATAATTATGAAAACATGAAAGGATGTGATTTTATAAATGTACCAGTTTTTAATTCGTTATGACGGCTTACTTTTAGAGTTCCGTACCCAAAGGGTGTTAACGGGACCCTAATAGTAAGCCTACGCTGTCTGTCTGTCTTGTAACGGCTGTACCTTCCCCATCCCCAGTACCTATATATAGCCTAAAAGTATGTATACCTTTCTGCGAGTCGTGCGTCTGATTGTCCTCTTTATGGTCCCAGCCGACGGCGGAAGCGTCCTTCCTGTCGGCTTGTACACCGAATTTTCCGCCGAACCCGTGCGAGTAATCCTTCTGAGATGAATGTTTCTCCAGTTGCTCTTTATGCTCCCAGCCAGCCGCGCTCTGTCGCAGATGAACACAGTGAAAAACAATACGATGGAGATAGTATATTATGGCCGGCAACAGAAGCATATTTTTGGTGTGCTATAGGTGGCAAACAAGCTGAAGGGCCGCCCGATGGTAAGCGATCACCGTCGCCTATGGATACATTTTTTTATTTTTTTTATAGAATAAGTGGCAAACAAGCAACGGGCCACCTGATGGTAAGTGGTCACCGCCGCCTATAGACACCTACAATACCCGGGGCATTGTCAGTGCGTTGCCTACCTTTGAGGACTCTATTCACCCTTCGTTTGAAGCAGTCCAAATTATGGATATATGGATACTATGGATACCTGCAACACCAGAGGCACCACAGATACGTTGCCGACTCTTAAAAACTATTAATAGGCCTTTTGAAGAACCCCATGTTATAGTTATTTATGGATGAACATGAAAATGTGGACCGATGCACGAGTCCATATTTGCCCAGTTGCCACAGACTTGTATAGTATTTTTTGCAAACATTGTATATATCATCATCATCATCATTTCAGCCATAGGACGTCCACTGCTGGACATATGCCTCCCCAATCGATCTCCAAAAGGGCCGGTTGGAAGCGGCCTGCATCCAGCGTTTCCCTACGGTCTCTTTTAGGTCGTCTGTCCATCTTGTGGGTGGACGTCCTACGCTGCGCTTACCAGTCCGTGGTCTTCATCCAGAACCTTTCATATATTCTATTGCATAATTATATATTCTCGTGAAAATATCATCATCATCATTATCAGCCAGGAGACGTCCAGCCACACTGAACGACAGCCTGCCATCTGCATCCACTGGATGCCTGCGATTCTCACGATGTCGTCGGGCCATCTAGTGGGAGGCCTTCGTCTTCCGATTTGTAGTCTCCATTCAAGAACCTTTCTTCTCCATCGGTTATCGGTTCTTCGAGTGAAGTGGGCCGCCCATTGCCAGTTCAACTTGCAAATTTTAATAGCTATGTCGGTGACTGGTTCTTCGGCGAATATCCACATTCCGGAATCTATCGTTCAAAGAAACTGAGCAAAGCCTATGTCTGTTAAAATATAAAATTTTGGAAAAAAAAGCATTTTAAATGGGCCTTGGCTTGTAATATGTGCTTGCTTGTAATGGTTGCCTGGAAGAGATCACTTATAGCGATAAGGCCGCCACTTGTCGCACTAGCTACATTTTTTGTCTGTATATTCTATGATAATCTTTGTGCTTTCGCATCTTTTTAGTTGAAAAACATAATCAAACCTCTTTGCACATGAACACACTAAAGTTAATCAGAGGCGACAAAAATTGGCCATCAATGGCTTTATCGAAGGTCGATGCATGTATAGTTATAATGGGTCAACTCTGACGCTAGCTGTTGCTCACCTTGTCAACTCTATCGGTCTGTACGCCATATTTCCCTCCGAAGCCCTGCGCGTAGTCCGTCTGTGACACGTGTTTTTCAACTTTCCCCACGTAGTCGTGTCCGACTGCGGAGGCATCCATTCTGTCGGTTTGTACACCGTATTTACCGCCGAAACCTGACAAACAAAAACTTAAATGTCACTAAACCTAGGCTACAATTAAATGTTGAAAGACTTCGTATTTTTACAAGCTTAACTTGCAATGTTTGTATGTTTGTTTGTTTAGGTCAATACTTGCAAGCTGAATTAGAATCAGTTGCACTTAACCGATTTTGGTGAAATGTTGACCCACTGCTGGGGTAGGTTAGTAATAAGTCCCATAGTCAGTTTTTAGGCCAGTTAAGGGTCTGCAGTCTACAAACCTTGAGCATAGTCCTTCTGCGAGACATGCTTCTCTGTCTTGCCGATATAATCGTGTCCAACTGCAGACTTGTCCATTCTGTCTTGTTGTACACCAAACTTTCCACCGTATCTGTGAAAAAAGCATGGTTTTAGTGTGGTTATGGTTGGTTGGTATAGTTGGTTGTTATGGTTGATTGTTATGGTTGATGGTTTATTGGTATGGTTGGTGGTTTATTGGTACGGTAACCTTATACCCTAGAATCTAGGGTATAAGCTACCTCCAAACCAAAACCTACGTGTCAATCTAAGGCCTAGATTGACACGTAGGTTACGTTTCATTCACCAGACTGTTTTTTTTTTTTTTTTCTTCGTTGTTTTCGACCAATGACAGCTCTGAATTTCCTCGCCAGTGATTCGTCATTGGTTGCCCGTCCATCATATTTGTTTACATGGTTGGACAGTCAAAAAGAAGCAGACTGTAGTGGTCACAGAATAATTGGATGACAGAACCAACCAACCTGAATAATAAACCATGATTAATTCACAGTGGTCTGAAAGACCCCATTGGAAAGAATTCACACCATGGTTGAATCGCATAGTAGTAGGTAATCATAATGCTTACCCAAATGAAGACTTTGGTCCATCCTCGAATTGTTTCTTTTTTATTTCTTTGTCTGCTTCGAACACCTCCTCTCTGAGCTTTGCCATGCTGAAAAGAAATTTTACTGATATTTCAGCTTTAGGATGTAACTGACATCTCTTTTCGTTTCAATGTGTGCGATAAGGATGGAAATCATTCAAGCTGACACATTTTAGAAAATACTACAACAGCACTGTGTGTAGGGTTGTCGTCAATCATCAAATTTTATATTTAGAATCCACAAATCTGATCAGATGATAATCTTGTTAATTTATAGAATACAGAAAAATAAAAATAAAAAATGCAGAAATACAGAAATGTTAATTTGTGGTAATTAAATTTATAGACAAACACAATTATCCAAATATGAGTGCGTACATTATCACAAAAACCGGCCCCAACTCAGCATGTTGCTGGTTGTACACAACCAGCGCTGGTATTCTGTTGGGCCCGGCAAGTGACGTCACGCTCAATACCTGTGCGTGCGCGCGCGTACAAATACATATAATAAAATATATATACAAATCGAATAATAAACACTAGAACAACAATTTTATACAGAACAACAATAACATACAGAAAAACAATTATGTACAAAACCAGAATACTATAACAGAATACATACTGGCCCACGATCAGAGACAGACAAATATATGGAGTTGGAGCCTAATACTAAATTGCACTGGTGTCATTTTTTTTACTTTCCTCGCCTTTTTGATGCATAAAAATATAAATCTTTAGTTACCGTACTTATACAGCAGAATAAATATTTTATCATCAATTCTTGTTCTGAGAAGTCAATAAAAAAAAAAAACTGGCCAAGTGCGAGTCGGACTCGCGCACCGAGGGTTCCGTACAAACTTGTAGGGCTATAAATTCATTACTGAAGTTCATAAATTATGAAAGCACCGAACATTTCTCTAAGTAGAAGATAAACTGGATTGAGGGAGAGTTTCTCCCTCTTTGCCAACTTTGCCGTTGGATAACTGTTGTTTCTAAAAATAGACATAGATCGCGGTAAGCATACAAAGTGCAAATAAGTTTATAATCACAAAAAAACAACAAATTCTCGGTTTTCGGATTTTTCCTTTTACTTTGTCATAAGACTATGCTTCTTGCCAAATTTCATAATTCTAGGTCAACGGGACTTCTCGTTGACCTTAAAAAGGTTTTGATTCACTTGCGAGTGTAATATATGCCACATAAACGACTTATTTTATGATTGCTTTGACTTAGAAGTTTAATTTTTAGGTCCAAGGGATTGCAGACCTAAGTATTTGATATTAATTTCAACTTGATATATCCACACGTTCCTGAGACAAAAGGTCTTGACAGACAGACGGACAACGAAGTGGTCCTATAAGGGTTCCTTTTTTCCTTTTGAGGTACAGAACCCTAAAAAAGTCCTAACGCCGATTGGAGAGAGAGGTAGTACAAGTATAAGAGGTTTTGGAAGATTCCAGTCGATATTGAACCTTAGTATACCAATAGCAGCCTTTATGCAATCCAACTCTGATACTAGCGCCGTCCATTTAGCCTATATGAACTTACGTTATTTTACATTCATACAGACAAGTCATTGCACACAGAATACAGTATTTAAATTATTTAACAATGAAATTGTGCGAACGCCCACTAACTTCCTTCCTTGTATCATTAATTTATTATTGAGTTATTGCCTTGTTACTATTTACAGAAGTGTCTGTATGACACACTTTTAGAGTTCACAGAGCAATAACCTAATGAATTACTGTCTATCAAGGTCTTAATTCAGAGCCTAATTTCCACTACATTGAGCTGCCAAAATTTGAAAACACAACAGCGCTTACCACAAACAACATTTAATTTTTATTTATATAAATTTAAAAGTTGTAATATCTGAACCAAAATGAATAAAGCTTTGATGTGGAGGTGGCTTATATCCTTAAATAATACAGGGTAATTGCATGAAAAATTGCATGGTTTCTGTCAGACAGCACAGAAAATGAAAAAAAGCAGCTTCAGATATCTGATTATTAAACGGGATATTTACCGTGATAAGGGGCCTTATTATGATTCTGTGATCGGGATCGAGATTGCATGCCGTCCCGTTCGTATCTATTTACTCGCACCACGTGCGTAAGTGAGATGGCACGCGATCGCGATCACGATCCGAATCATCCATAATAAGGCAGAAGGTTGTGGACGGAGCTCCCGATTTACGGTAAGCAACTGTGATAGTTTAAAACAGTATTTTGAACACCAAATCAGTTTTCATTATAACATGACAAGCAGGTTTCATTATAACATGACAGCGTTTTGGCGGATTTATTAAAACCCACATCTACAATACGGTTATCAGGC
The DNA here is from genome assembly GCA_914767915.1 of Agriopis aurantiaria. Lineage (NCBI taxonomy): Eukaryota > Metazoa > Arthropoda > Insecta > Lepidoptera > Geometridae > Agriopis > Agriopis aurantiaria. Next base: position 11,884,442 of record OU612001.1, on the reverse strand, counting down.
ACTGCGACACAACCGTCAAACACGTGTCTGTCCGTCAGGCAAAACCCATTGTTACAAAATGGCTTTCTACACTCAGTTATGATGACACAGAACGTTTGATATTAATAAAACAGTAACATGTACACGGGACTACTCGTAACTAGATTACCCAACATTTCCTTAAATTTTATTTTATTTCATTATAAAATCCGTTTAATAAAACCTTACTGTTGTTAAAATTATCTAGCCATATTTATATATTTCGTTTTTGTAGTAGCGTCAAATTATTATTATTAAGTAGCTATGTATTTGTTTTTTTTTTTTTTTTAAGTAATTGTAAAAAGATGTCAGCTGAGATCTAACTCTTGTGCACTTGTAATCGTATCCAGGTCCTCACGATACAGGCTGTGCCTAGTGTGAGGACCGTTAGATAATACTATCAAGGGCACTAAATCTCTGTTTAAGCATGTTTAATTTACATTAGTATAATTTATCTGTTAAAATATCTGTGAATGTTTATACAGTAATAAATATTTTTTCATTTTTTTTTTTCAGGTTATCTTAAATCTAAGGTACCCTGGATGACGCCTGAATCTTAAAAGTGTGAATGTTGGCAAGTCATTGGAGTAGTGGAGCGATGGTAGCAGTGCGCTTTATAATCTGACTGCACCCGGTTCGATCCTTGGCCCTGCACCAATCATTTATTTAGTACTTAAGTAAATTATGTGCAGTTTCGATGCCATAGCTCAAAAACGGTGAAGGAAAATATCGTGAGGAAACGGGTGATGAACTACAAAAAATTCAAAGACATAATTATGATATTCATTAACATGCACTGGGCCAGGATGGATTAGGACCCATCCTATCTCTCTGAGAGAAGGCCTGTGTCCAGTTCCCACTGCTGGGACACGCTCATGATAGACTGATAATGATGATTGGAGTAGTCACCAGATACTGTACTCGAAACACACATTTTACTACTGGGGTTAGACAATCCTCTGTGCATGCATGGTGATAGGAACGTCCACGCATATGTTGTTAGAGTTAACAGCACGGCATACCAATTGTATGACTGTCTTTGGGTCATGGGTGACTGGACAAGCTGCACCCGGACTACACCCAGTAAGCTGTTGAACAGCCTAGTTGCGGAGAAGGGATACATGTAGGTCGTAAGTGGAAGTCTTGCAATCTATACTCACTCGATAGCCTCAACATTCCTGCCACCAGGCCCCCATCGCTGTTCATGCTCCGTCACATCGTTCACATAGTCCGGATCAGTCTCCCAGTCATCAACCTCTGCCGGTGCCGGCACATTTGCTGATATCGACGCTTTCCACATCTGTAACATGCAATAGGACATTAGTATATTTTGTTTTTATTATACGAGAATTACTCACGAAAGAAACGATAGGTTCATTTTGAAGAAAGAATTTAGAAAGTACCCATTATTTTGCAGGAAATAGCACCACCCGGGGATAATTTGTGGGGTTTTTGAGTTTACGGGTGCCTTCGCAAAGACCAGGGTGAACAACTCACCAAAAATTGGTATCATCTAAGCAAGCATGCTCTAGACTCACAAAATAAACAGGTACAGAAGGACTCAGAAGGTTCTGTTCAGTCTGCAGACTGCTTACAACAAGCGTTAATATATTGTAAAAATTTACAATACTCATGAGTAAATCCTACCAGATTTGTTGTGTGTTTGGTTGTTAAAGTACAAAATTATACAGAAAGGACTTGGTTTTTTTTAAATCACCTGTCAATGTAGAAAAGTAAGTGAAAATTGTTTTATACCATGAGTTATGAGTAAGGGTATTCCATCAGTTATTAATATGTAGTAGGTACTAGCGACTCACCCCAGCTTCGCACTTTATTATATAATTATAAACCTTCCATGAAAAATTATCAACTGATGGTGTAAATCACATCAAAATCCATTGCGTGGTATGGGAGTTAGCAGATATATAGACAGACAGACGCAGAAAGCGACTTTATTTTATACTATGTAGAGATAACCATAACTTTGCCAGCTACGGTTGCGCGTAGGTAAGCCGAAGCCAGCCTATACCTTCTGTACCTATTTATTTTGTGGACTGCAAGGGTGTTTAAGCACATGTTTGATGCAAAATTGGACCAACCCTAAAACTGAAAAAAATACTTCCATTTCATATGGTGAATGTGAACCATTTACACTCGGCTCTGTCCTGAGCCAGGCCGGCCCTGATTCTGCCAGCTTACGGGGCTATCTCATCATTTCATTTTAAGAACTATAATTCCAATATTTCCTGCTTCTCTTTCTTTCTCACACAGAACACAGTACCACTGTCACATTATAATTATGTTATACATAATTTATTACCTAGATTCCTTTTACGTTTATGTTAAGGGGTCACAAGAATGGAAGTTTATATTTTAATACAAGTTGGGCTGACACACAACTTAGTCTCAACAGGCAATATATTATTTCATACAACGTTGAGAGATAACAATGGTATTGTTATCAAATACTATCTCCCCAGATAATGTTGATGACTCAGGTATGCATTGTTTTCTGTTTAAAGATACGGCGTGTATGTACACAAAATCTTAGTAATATTAATTCGGTATTACATGGGAACTATTTAGAAGTATCTTACAATACATTAGAATAGAATAATTAATAAACAAAGACACAAGAGCTTACTTTCTATGCGCCGGTACTTTGGTATCACGTTAACACTTTCACTCAATTTCTTTGGGAGTAACACATATCACGTAAGCCGTGTAATGCTTTTTTTAGTTACCTACCAAAATTAGTTTTTCTCTGTATTGTTTATTTAATTATAACAAGTTTATTATTTAAAAAAATCGAAGAATACAAAACTTGAGATTTCCTACGCCTTGCGATTGTTGATTGATGCGTCACGTCATTGGAAAATGACAGTGACATTGATTGACACTGACCAGATGACATTCAACTCTTTTTTTCTTCTATGATGATTTTGGCGTTGCACTTCTTGTGCATTTGCCAGTTAAATAAAATACAAGTTTGAATAAAAGATCGTTACCCAAGTTATAATCACAGTCAGAGTCAAGGTCCTAGGTAGAAGTAGGTACGCGTCAACAGCTTCAAGAACCGTTCGCAACTGATACTGGGGTGGGCACAACGTGAATATCTTTGACATGACCTTTGTGTTGTCCATGTTCATCTTAAGGCCCATCTGTTGGGAGCAAAGATGTTATATATACCCTAAAGTGAATGGTAGAACATCCTTGCTTGGGATACTCGATTGAAGCCTTCGAGCATCATGCTGTGATTTTCCATCGGCTCAATTAGTCGTCACGGGGACAATTTTTTTGAAGTATGTACCTATAGCACAACCATTGGCGGATCCATGGAGGCCATGCCCCCCCCCCCCCCCCAAAACACCTAGGAATTCCATACATTCGACTCAATTTTTCGATTTGATTCCTTCGAACCTTGTCAGTATGAAAAAAATTAAATCCTGGATCCGCCCCTAAGCACAACTAGTTGTGTAAAGTAGTTGGTCCACAGGGACTACCTCGACTCTGCCATGACCACAATATCGTCGGTAAACCGAAGGTGAGTGATGTACTCGCCGTTGATGATGATGCCGAGTCCTTGCCATTCCAGGAACTTGAAGTCTTTCCGCCTATCTCTATAAGTATATAATTATATTCAACTTGTAGGTTAGGTTAGAGTTAGGGTAGGGAAGTAGGGCTGTTATGGTGATAGGGACTTAGGCGTACAACGTAGATGCTCTTATAATTCTGTCAGGCGTTAGTTGACCGGAGGTCTGCTGGTGCCTGTACAGTTATGAATAAAGAGTATGAATGTGTTTGTGGCATGAAATGAAAACGCAGATCTTTCATCAAATGCCTAGGCATTTTATTTCTTGACATTTTTATTACAATAAAATTAAATAATTATAAAATCATTACGATACAGTAGATATTAGTACTACTTATTCCTCGTTAAGTCGCTATACATATTACATATTATTCCTATTACATAATAATTTTGGCAACCACTTCCTACAGTAGGTAAGACTTATAATTATTTTAGTTATTTGTTCTACTCTTTCTTTTGCTAACAATTTTTTATTTGACTAATTATTTTACTTATATACAGTGCAAGCAATTTACCTGTAGAGTTGAGTGAAGCAGAAAATTATGTCTTCTGTGATAATAGTTTAAAAATTTCAATTCCATTTTTCATAGAATAACCTTCCGCTTAGCTCAAACAAACAAGGGATATATTATTATGCTTTAGTACAATTATCGCTAGTGTTAAAATGTCTCCATGTTTTTTATTTAATTTTGTCAATATACAGGGGCCTTACTGACTACTGCTATGGCGGCACCAAACTAACGTTAAATCTGCTCAGTTGGAAAATCACGCGACCGCAAACCGTATCTGGGCGCGTTAAGGTTCACGTTCGCGTGATTTTCCAACTGAGCGGATTTAATGTTAGTTTGGTGCCGCAATAGCAGTTGTCTGTAAGGCCTTTGCTAAACCGCTTTTAAACGCAAAAACTGTAAGTCCGGCTCAAATAATTCGTGCCAAAAAAAATATATCCGTACCAAAATTCGGCGCACGCTACGAATTGCGCAGGCTTTTTCGTTAGTTACAAGGTAGCCGCGATCCGACTACAACGCCGCGCGATGCCAGAGCTACGATGACAGCGGACAACTTACGTTGAACACTGCAAGCGACATCACGTCTAAATTGGAGTAAATCTGTCATTGTCAAGTATTTATATAATTGATATACAATGTAGGTATGTACAATGACGCTCGGACGTATTTTTGACTGTTTTCACTGAGAGATTGTGACTATAGACAAGGGCGTCGCCAGCCCGTGGCCCAGGGGCGGCAAGTTAATATTATGGAGGATGAGAAAAATATGAACTGTACTTAGGTACAGTTAAATTTTGACGTGCGGTTTCAGGCGAGTTTAGACGTGCGGGATTTATCGGCATAGCAAGACAATTGCACGGCCTTAAGATTTTGGTTTCTTTGCAGTTGCAGGTGCCTCTACCTACCCCCACTTGGCGACGCCCTTGACTATAAGAAATTGTATCTCGATGGGCTCAATCCACGTGGAGAAAGAGGGCGACAAGGTCGTATGCTTGGTGAGTTCGACATCAAGCTTTAAGAGAGATGCGTTCGCATTCGCACCCGCCACGCCACCGTACCATATCTCCCTTGTTTGTTTGGTCTGAGACCTCCCGCTATACATTTTAGTTCCCTCATTTTGCTACTTCTACAGATAAGTTGGTAACACTCGTTTACACCTATACACTTAATTTTTTTAAATAATTATTTTTATTCTATATTAATCTTAGAATAACAATAGAAACCAAGTACATTCGCAAAATTTAAGCCATTCAAATGGAATCATATATGGCTCCAAAAAAAAAAAAAAAAACTTTTACTATGACAATTTGCGCGGTGAAATCGTACCACAAGAAATCAGAAAAGCAGCATAAGAGTTATGGTGTGACATTCCACAGGTAAACCAATCAATCGAAACGTAAGCTACAAAGCGAATTTGTAGCTTACGTTTTGAGAAGGCGTTGTTTGGAAACCTACCTTCTCTGAGTAGTTATTCTAAGATATTAATATTATTCAATGTTGTAATTAGGTTATATATTTTGCTAGTCACCCACGATTTCAACCGCCTTGGACAGTCCCGTCAACTGTTTTAAGCGATTCTATTTTGGTGATTGCAAAAAGTTCTGCGACCCTAAACCATATCTCGGCGCGTTAAGGTTCGCGTTCGCGTGATTTTCCGAACTGCGCTGTTTTAGCGTTAGTTTGAGATCGCGTAAGGAGTTGGATTGTTTTTATTGTCTTAAAAAGAAGCTGACCGTAAATAACGAATCACTGAAACGATCACCGAAACAAAATCAAAGTTTAATATTAAAGAAGTTGTTTTATAATTGCTTTTTATAAATTAAGTAATTTAAAATGTCTCGCTAGACAGAGAGCGCACTATTCTTAATACGTAATGTGAGATATAATCTGGGCCTTTTCAATGCCGCAACAATTTTTAATCACATAAACTGGATTGCTTTAAACAGCTAGGCGTAAGGCCCCAGTAGCCTATTTCGCATTTATAGTATGGTTATAGTTAATATAAATTACAGCCAAATTTACCAACGGAATAAACTTAACCTTTTTAATATACAGAACCTTTTTGATTAAACCTCGGGATCAGGCGCGTCGATGGCGTAGCCTAACTTCTGCAATGCTAGTTTTATTTCGCCAAAAACTGTAGGGTCTTCAATTGTCGAGGGTAGTTTGACAAGTTGAGAGCGAGCCAGTTTAGCGATGGCTCCTCGGAGAGCTTTGCCAGACCTGGTGCGGGGTAGGGCTGGCACAGCGACTGCTTTTCTAAAAGCCGCAATAGGGCCTATCAAGTGGCGCACCAAAGCAATCAATTCCTGCGTCACTGTGCTTTCTGCTACGATTTCTTCATCTGTACATGAAACAACAACAAATAATTATTTAGGATTAGTGGCGTAGCTATCAGGGGTGGATCCAGGATTTCATTGGGGGGGGGGGGGGGGGGCTGGTTGCATTCTGACAAGGTTCGAAGGAATCAAATCGAAAAATTGAGTCGAATGTATGGAATTGCTAGGTGTTTGGGGGAGGGGAGGGGGCATGGCCTCCATGGATCCGCCAATGGTTGTGCTATAGGTACATACTTCAAAAAATATCGGAAGACTAGGCGGTGCCGTGTGCCGGGGCCCTCAAGCTCAGGGGGCCCTCGGACCCTGACCAGTAAACCTCAAACTTAACTTGACTAGGCTTGAGAATGATAGCTAGTTAGACGATCATTAAGTTCCACCGAGTGTTTTCCCTATAGTTCCCTCACAATGTTTTCCTAGTCCATAGAACAACTTACCATCCTGTGGCGGTCTCATCACGTATAGACAGAGCGGCACATCTCCCTTGGTCTGATCCGGAGCACCAACAACCACTGCATCAGCCACCCTCGCGTGTCTCAGCACTACGTCCTCCAGCGCCGCAGTGGACAGCCGGTGGCCAGCCACGTTGATGACGTCATCTGCGCGAGCTACCACCCACACCGCGCCTTCCGAGCTGATCCAGCCAGCGTCTTGAGTGTCGTAGTAGCCCTGTATACACACAACAACTTACTTTGTTACTACCACTATTATAGACCTATTAATGGCTGTACTTTAAAACAACTAATTAAAACTAATGTATATATTTTTGTGCTGTTGGTCTTGAATAAAGATAAAATAAAATAAATAAACTATTTAAGGCCCTCTTTTCCGAGTTTTAGCAATTTTGGTTGTTCTAGTTGAAGTGTGCCTACTTCCATGGTTAGCTTTATAATTATAAAAATTGTGTCATTTCAAAATTTAATAATTAATCTAGGAAACCTCAAAGACCGAAAAACGATTAAGAACATTTCGCTCGATAGTTTTTTTTACAGTAACCCTAAACCCTAATTTGAGCTTTTCTCCCTGTCTTTTTGGATTCCACAAATACTTATTTATTAAATGATATCTACGATATCTATATATACAGATTTCATAATTATGGAGAAAACCATTAAGGTACATTTTACATTAGACCTAAACTTTTCGAAAAATATGAGAAAAAATTTCAAAAATAGAAGTAGCGAAACGCACGACTGTGTAAGCGCCATGGTTTTGCTCCACCAAATGCTACTTTAATACAATATATTAAGCCTTGTGGTCATCTGTAGTAATGAACGTTGCTTAAAAGTGGGAAAAACACACAGCAACTTATTCCAACATTTGTGAAAAGTTTAAAGCCGAAGTAAATAACAGACATTTTTACCGTGTAACTTTGTTTATGTGATACGAAGAAAAACAATAGGTGCGTTACCGCAACACTGTATTGCTGCCGGCAACAAAATATTGCGTCTAAAAGTGCTAACAGACGTATGCATTTAGTTGACTTTAACCACCGCCTGACCAACGGGAGAGAAAGAGTGAGAAATATGTTAATCGCACTCTCTCTCCCGTTGGTTGGATGGCAGTCCGTCAACCAAATCCACACATCTGTTAGGGCTTTTAAAAGCTAAGCCTTCGATCATAGTAATCTTAATAACAGGGCCGGATTTAGACGTCTAGAGGTGCTTGAGCAACAAAGGAAATGACGGGCCCTGATTACGTTTAAATAGGTTATACACTTTTTTCATTCAAGTGTTTCAATAATTTATTGCGAGACAAATTGGATAGCCCGTTGATCCAGTTGGTAGTGAACCTGCCTCCTGAGTTTGGAGGCATGGGTTCGATTCCAACCTAGGACAAATATTTTATGTGACGAACATTTTTGTTTGTTCTATATCTGGGTGTTAATATCTATTTAGGTATGTATTTAAAAATATCTATCTATCAGTCTCTGGCAGACATATCACAAGCTTTGCTTAGTTTGGGGTCAGACGACCGTGTGCGCAAAAATGTCCCCAATGTAAAAAATACATAAAAAATACATTTCAACTAACAATGTATTTTTTAAATATATTAAGTTTTTTTTTTCGATTTTAATTTTGCATGACTATCTTTGGACAATTTTACCTAGAAATGCCTATTGTGTTGTGGCTCTCTCTTGGGGAGGCCCGGGCATGTAGCCCCAGTTGCCCTCCCCTAAATTCAGCCCTGATAAATATTATATGTTTCTATGCAGCTTGGCAACGGTTGAGTGGATTTGGATGAAGATAATTGTGAAAAATGTAGCTGCGGACAGCGTGTTGTGTAAATTTACTCTAGAGTATTACTGGATAAGATTCGAAGTAGATCTTCTTAAATCTCTCGTCTGCTTGCCAGAGAGTAGCAGCAAACCCTGGAGGCAGAGGCAGTTTAGCCACCAGCCTCCCGACTTCTCCCGTCTGACATTCCGTGCCGTCTTCTCGTAGCGTTCGAACTAGAAAGACAATGTATTATAATTAATTACGAGAATCAGCGTTACAGACTTTTTTTTAAGTAGGTACAGGGACTCGATTTTTGAATTACTCGTTTAATTTGGTGGCTTTGGGTGTACTGAATGTCAGCTTTTATTTCGCATAGAAATTGAGCATTTCCATTCAACGCCGGCTGGTTTCCACGGACTCATAGTTTCCACCCCCAACGGAGCGAACATGTACATCTAGCCAAGGTATGCATTTTTATCAATTTCTTATTATTGTTGTGCGATCCACTTACTGTCATATCCAGGCACGGGATAGCCGGCGGAGTGAGGCGGGATAGCGTTCACGCCGTACCCGAGGCAGGGCGCCGTGATGGGAGAGCCGGACTCAGTCTGCCACCAGTGGTTCAACACTGGCACGTTGAACACACGCTCGGCCCATTGCTGCATAATAAACTTTTGTTAAAATATTAGTAGACAAAGCTTGTGGGGGCAAACAAAGATAATATAACCACTTGATCGCGCACGAGTCATAATTTTCTTGTGTAAGATGTCAGCCCCGTGATTGGAGACTTAACGCTTGTGATTGGAGACTCAAAAGTCATTTATTCAATTCGCGGCTAGGATTGGCCCGCTCGCAAAAGGTTAAGCTGAAAAAGTGTAACTTTGGCTTACGGCGGGGTAAAGGATGAGCAGTCATGAGGTGAGCAGTCAAGTGGTTATATTATCATTGGGGGCAAAGGATGTCGGCATCAGCAGTTTGCGATCTCCGCCGCACACTTGCCAGCCCGCAGTCGTCCACTTTCCGCTGCCGGACGCCATTTGAAGAATAAAATCGGTAAACCATGAACAGTGTTTGGGTCTTAGAATAACTACACAAAGAAACCAAGTACATTCGCAAAATTTAAGCCATTCAAATGGTGTCATATATGGCTCCAAAAAAAAACCTCAAAAAATTTGCGCGGTGAAATCGTACCACAACAAATCAGAAAAACAGCATAAGAGTTATGGTGTGACATTCCACAGGCAATCCATTAATTTTCTTGCTTAAATCGTTTAAAATACCAATCGAAATGTAAGCTACAAAGCTAATTTGTAGCTTACGTTTTGAGAAGGCGTTGTTTGGAAACCTACCTTCTCTAAATAGTTATTCTAAGGTTTGGGTATTCCATCCCGGATAGGGTTACCACATCTCAGTATTTGTCCTAAGATCTCTGGATTTTGAGTCTTTTTTCAGGATTGTGTTAGATTGTGCGGCCGGATTATTTTAATCTCAAGAAATCTGGTAAATCAGTTTTTTTTTTTTTTAATTAAATAGAGCCAGATACAACACGCACCCTACATAATGTTGTAAATTACGTTTGCGAGAAAATTCACAAATTGCGACAAAATCTAACAGGATTTTTCAATGGAAATCAGGCTTTTATCAGGACTTTTCCGGTAGCCCTAAACCCGCATAGATAGATAGTTACATAAGGGTAGGGTTACTATCCGTCCAGATTTATCCGTACATGTCCCGGACATATAATATGTCTCGGGGGCTAGAGGGCGATGGGGGTGTTTACTTAATAGGGATGATAAATTTTTCAAATTATCTATATTAATTGTATATGCTAGTTTTTGATAACATTAAATAGCAATCGCTAACTTACTTGGGAAATTGGTAGGTACATTAAACGCGTGTCATGCATATCAAAATTACTTCATTTTAATAAGTAATTCGAGCTTCCTGTATTAAACCGTTCAAAAAAGTCATTGTTCGCATTCAACCTATTCAGGAACTCGAAGCCCCTCGTTGTAAAGTCATAGAAGAAGTCAGGGGTCAAATCAGTAATTGTCTACTGAATCGATTTCCATAGACATAATAAAACGGTTCAGTTTGCTTGCGTGATTTATTTTAAGAACGACCATTTAAAAGGGGCACACAAAGTAGAAATAATCAGCTGACGCAGCTTGAAAACTACTATTTATTGTAAGAAAATGTCTGTAGTGTACATTCTTAGGAGTTCTAAGATTCTAGGAACTACCCATGAAACAAAATGCCACGGGAATCGAACTTCTTACCAGAGAAAACACAGAGGAAATCCCATAAAGTGAAAGGGTTATTTATATATCAATGATAATCTACGTAGACTAGGCACGATAGCGGACATGGGAGAACGAAGACAGTAAAGTTGTTGACGATGCCAAGAATGACACAATATGTCGTAAGGAAGTAAGATTAGCATAGGAAGATTAGGAAAACACCCATGTAAACTCACCGTGGACAGAGCTATAGCTTTTACAAAGGGTGGGGACACCAAAGCGCAAAAGATCTAATTTTATTCACACCGTCAAAAGTGGTGCACCTTCGGCAGTACAGCACACAATTCACATGAAAATTAGTCTTATTTTTAAAGCAAACTGTTCGGTCTTACTGGACCAAAACAAAAAATGGGAAGACTTAAGGTTGGGAGCACAGATAATTATTCCTACTGAATCTGATTCAGCAGTAAGCCAAACTAGAAGATTTTATTTAATAAAGCACAACTGTATGCAACTATAGCAAAGCGACAATATCTACAGAGTAGACAGGGCCCTGATTCCGTAACTTTAACACGCACGGAACGCGCCGCGTTAAATTAACCTCTTAAAATTTGGACTCTATTCTCTAGGAATAAAGACCAACTTTTAGAGGTAAACTTAACACGGCGCGTTACGTGCGTGTTTTAGTTACAGAATAAGGGCCCAGAGATCCAATGCCATTGCCATTCATCTGCTAACCAACATGCACTGGGCCAGCATGCTGGATAAGGGGCCCATCCTCTCTCACTGTGAGAAGGCCTGAGTCCCAGCAGTGGGGAACATGACAGGCTGAAATGAAGAAGGAAGGCCCGCTTCCTTGTTTCCTGAGAGATATAACCTGGGCCCTTTCAAGGCCAGAGTGAATAGGTATCTTCTAAGTCTGCGTGCTTCATCTTCGACCACATCGTCGCTTACCAACAGGCGAGTTGGTGGATAAACGCAGACATATCGACGTTAAAAAAAAGAGAAGACAGAGATTCTTTCCCTTCTTCCCCATGAAACTCACCCTCGTGTCCTGATCGCAGTGCTCTCCAGCAATGAAGACAGTTTTCAGCGAGTTGGCGCAGTACCGGCGTGCGTATTTCGCGTTGGGATCAGCACGTTTCAACACACGAAACACGGTAGGAATCGTGAACAAGGCATTTACTCGATGCTGTTCGATTATTCTAAAAAAGAACGATAATTAAATTAATTCAAATTGAATATAAATTAGGTTATAATGAAATAAGTAGTATGATAATATACCAGCAGTGTTGATAACGTAACAATGACACTATTATATTCACTCAAAGTTGCACGGTTTCACAGTCCAAGACGCATTTAGCCGAATAAAAACTTATTAGTATTTTATGCATATTATGCATGTGACAGGCAGATACTCAAATTAAATCACATGTAAAAAGTAAATGAATAATATGTACCGTTATGTGCTCAGAATAGAATAGAATATCACCGACTTAGAAACCGATCTTAGAAGGAGGAAGGTTCTCAATTCAGCCTGTTATTTATTATTATAATTTTTTATGTATGTACAGCTATTACTTTTTTCTGTAAACCAATTTGCGTGTTTCTTTTTTTATCATGTAGAAGCAAACCGCGCGGTAGTCCCTCAAAAATTTCATTAATTAAGGCACAGTAGTTTTTAAACCAGCTCAAATCATATGGATATTTTGCTAGAGCACCTACGAATTCTGACAGTTACATTACAAGCTTCGTTAGCAAAATATTGTAATAAAAACAAAGTGCTTTGTTGCTGTGACAAACGCAACAACGCAACGAGTATAGTGGCAACAACAATTTTTTATTATGGAATAATTATTATGGACGAGCTAAGGATACCTGACTATGAAAATACTACGACTGACAAAGGAGAGTAGATCCAAGGACATCATTTGTTTGATTTTGCAGCAAACCATTTTGTCACGCTGACAAATAAGAATAGATGCAAGGAAAACATTCGTTTGATTTTGCAGCCAAGCATTTTGTCACGCTGACAAAGGAGAGTAGATCCAAGGACATCATTTGTTTGATTTTGCAGCAAAGCATTTTGTCACGCTGACAAATAAGAGTAGATCCAAGGAAACCTTTCGTTTGATTTCGCAGCAAAGGGTTTTGTCACAGTGAGAAGGTAATTTGTGATAGAAACAATGAGTATTTTTGTTTCATCAGTACCATTTTGTTAATACTGACAATGTCACACAATTGCTGTACTGACAATATATTTTTACTGCAAAAACTTTGCCATGCCAACTATTTACTATGAACCCAGCGCATAAGTTTTATTGTTAGCCCAACGATATTTTTGTTATCCGTGTTGGCTTACTTACGTATAGTACGTAAGTAAGCCAACACTGATGTATTTACAAAATTTTGTGCATTTTGTCTATTTGTTACTTGATAACATCGATATACAATACATATTATATAGTCACAACCTCTAAATGAAAACAGCTAAAAATCGTCAAAAAATCAATTACTTATATTATAGTTCGCAATGGCACATTTAGCCACGTCAATTTAGACGTTATGTCGCTTGTATAGTGTTCAACGTCGCTTGCCGGCTATGGCATCGTAGCACTGGCATCACGCGTCGTTGTAGTTGGATCGCGGTTGCCTTACAACTAACCAATAAGTCGGGCAATGCGTTGCGTGCGCCGTGTTTTGGCAGGGTTTTTTTTTTTGCACGTTTGTGACTCTTTCTGTATTGTACCTAATAGGAACTTACCTAAAATACTGTCCAGGGTCCGGCGTCCTGTCAGGTTTGCCCTCGTAGAGTACCGAAGTGACTCCAGCTAGCAGCGGTCCGTAGCAGATGTACGAGTGTCCCACCACCCATCCCAGGTCGGACGCAGCCCACCAGACGCCCTTCTTCAGTCCGTACACCACGCGCAGACTCCAGCACAGCGTGGCTGCGTGACCACACGGCCTTTGGATGCCTTTTGGAGCGTCCGTTGTACCTGAAATGCATTTTTTATGGTTAACAGTCTTGGTTTCGGACCAGGGCCTTATGGCTACCTGTTTAAGGGTGCATTTCCAAGGTCCATTTAGATGTGCAAGGTAGCTTAAACCAGTGTGCGAGGTAATAATCAATCTATATAATAGGCATGGTGACTAATATTTTTATTACATCAAAAAAAGCTGATTATAAATAGAGCCCATCAACGAAAACAAAACTAAAATTAGTTCATAAATAAATAAGTTATAAGTATTTTAATTTCATGCTAGACAGAGAGCGCACTATACTGAGATATGACGTCACGGCTCAGGCGCGCCATACAAATGCTATACTAACACACGCTTTGCGAGAAAGGGACAGGGTATCCCCTCTCTAAACCCCACCTAATACTTTAAACGCTCATATCTCAGAGATTTATCAGCCGATTTAATTAATTATTCAGTATGTGTAATGTATTATTGTTATATTCATCGCTAAGCCTATATATTCGTAATAAATTAAACATTAGGACACATGCCTATTATTGTATCGGTAGGTATATAGTTGTTTATCCCTGGAGCCGGGGTCTTAGAATACTGCTTCGGTATCCCCTGCCTGTCGTAAAAGCCGACTAAAACGCCTTTGGGCTTGTGGGTGGTCAGTTTTGGGGAACCGACCTCCCATTCAGCAAGCCCAAGGAAGAAAACGGCGCGGTGTGGCCTACGCTGTTATAAAAGTAATGAACGGAAATGCCCTGAGCATTTCCCGGGAGCGTTGCTTCAGGCAGTTAGGAGGATACCGGTGCGTTCCTATGGAGATCCCGGTACCCTCCGTCTGGCACAGAGGACGGCCACCGAGGGGGTTTTAGTGGATGCAATCTCACATAACCCGGCTTCACCCCCAATGAAGCTGGGTATCTTTTAAAGATTTCCCCACGTGAACAAAATAATAATAATAATAAAATAAAAATTATATAATTGTTGTACGTACACTCAGTAACAGAACATAATTCATTTGCCTTATTATAATATATCTACTGCGTCTCTACTGTATCAGCGGAGCAAAGTATGATTCATCATCATCATCATCAGCCAGAAGACGTCCACTGCTGAACATAGGCCTCCCCCTTTAACCTACACACTGAACGACAGCCTGCCTTTTGCATCCACTGGATGCCCGCGACTCTCACAATGTCGTCGGTCCATCTAGTGGGGGCCTACCTACGCTGCGTCTTTCGGTTCGTGGTCTCCACTCCAGAACCTTTCTTCCCCATCGGTTATCGGAACCGAAGTATGATTACCTTCGAGTAAATAATATTTCTGTGACAAAGAAAGCGAATTATACCAAGTTTTACCTACACTTTAAAATGTACCAAGCAGTGCGTATAAATATATTTTAAATGTTAATCGGGACTTATCACGTATTATTTAATTTAGGTAAAAAATATGTACCTTTCGCTCGACGTATAAATAAATATAAATCGCACATCCATTTAGATCTCTTGAATATGTATATGTTGTTGTGTTTGTTTGTCTTTTTATGAATTTTATTTTGAGGGTCACATAATATCGACTTAATTAAATTAATCATGCCGACATCCTACGTGTACGTTGCCTTTGTTTATTTATTTACTAGCTGCGCCCCGCGATTTCACCTGCGAATTTCCAGGATAAAAGTAGCCTGAGTTACTCCTTATAACATCAGCTATCTGCCAGTGAAAGTCCCGTCAAAATCAGTCAAGCCGTTTTGGAGCTCATAGGAAACATACACACATAGATATTTGAACATAGATTGCACCAAATTCTTAAATAATTAATACTTTTCTAAAACTAGCTGTTGTCCACGACTTCGTACGACTTTCAACGCTCATGGGTATCGTATGGCGCTTGTGATTGGAGACTCAAAAGTTATTCATTCAATTCGCGCCTAAATTATAGAATTGGCCCGCTCGAAGCGCAGTCAAGTGCTCAGGACTAGTCTGAACTAGGGTTCGTCGCTGATGAGTCTCATAGCACTTGGTATTACGATTTTAGTTTGTCGATTTACGTCTTCACGTCATTACTGAAATAACTAACCTGACGTATACAAAATGTAAAGAGGTTCATTGGCTTCAACTGAGACACATGAGGCAGGTTCAGACTCGAGAGCTTCTTCCCAGGTTATGTCCCGGTTCACCTCCAGGGGACCTTCCAGCACTCGCCGCCGCTGGTATATGATGCAGGTGTGGGGCTGGTGTGTACTGTGGCTGAGGGCTTCGTCCAGTATATCTTTGTATCTATGAAGAGAGTAAAAATAAAATTATATTTTGTAAATTTTACCATTAAAAAATTAAGGGAGGGAAGAACGTTACTTTATTGTTAATAATTTGTTTCATTACTGTTTTTTTTTAATGTTAATTCGTGAAATATTATTACAAAAATAAAACAAAGTTAAATTAAAAGTAAGCTCTTTGGAGTTTATGCACGGATTTTAACCGTTAAAAAAAATCTTTACTTTAATGTTTCGTTACTGATGTTTCAAATGTTAATACATAAAATAATAAAAAATAAGAATAAGGTTAAATTAAAAGTACGTACGTAAATACAATCATTGCTGCAGTAGTGAGTTAGTGACACGTATCCTAAATTCATTTTGCTTTCTACAACATGATCTTGGTATCGTTGTTTTTTCGAGACGAACACACATAACTATCTATACACATATATCTATCTTATAACTATCGCCTCTTTAGTTAGACAGAAAAAGCACGGAGGAAGTTTCAGTTTAAAAGTTTTTAGAAAATTATGCAACATTTAATATCTTGGTGTTCACCTGATAATTTTGTTGGGTTCCACGCCGCAACTGGCAGCGATGATAACAGTTGGCTCAGCATGTTCTATTCTAGTTCTGAGTTCTCTTGCAGCAAACCCTAGAAATAAAATAGAAAACGAGGGAAAATTAGTGAAATAAATCATGCAGATTTGATGCAATATCTACGAAATGTAATGTGAAAAAACCGATAGCCGAGCAACTTTGCGCCAATGGTCAAAGCCAAGAAGCTTAGTCTGAACTGGGCATTCGTTGGTGAAGAGCTTACTGGCACGTTTTTCAATGGAATCCAAGGCCCCAAACTGTTGCTTGGCTGATGCATCCCAAAGTTGCGAGCAGTACTCCATCCACGACCGAACTTGTGCTAGGTACAATGAAAGCAAATGTTCCGACGTGAAGTAACGTCACATCTTCGAAAGTATATAGCTTTTTGACAGCCAATTGAGCCTTGACCAGGTTTGCATCGCCCAAATCAGAGACTGCCTTAAATGCGCTTACCCCTGTCCTTTCTTAGAGTTTGGATTTATAGTCCACTGGTTCGTGCATTCGATAGGTTCATATAGCTATCCACAACTGTGCTGTCGTCTGCGTACTCAAAGTACCGGGCTTTAGCAGATCGTTAAGGCACAGCAGGAAGAGCGTTGCAGATAGTACCGACCTCTGGGGGACACCAGCCTTAATTGCCAGTTGAACAGACGAGCAGCCATCAATGATCACTCGAATCAACCTATCTCTCAGGAAGTCCGATATCCACGCAACAAAGCTGGCGGACAAGCTAAACAAAGAGAACTTGCTTGTAGGGTTTCATGCCAAACCCTGTCAAAAGCCTTCGAGAAGTCGAGGGGAACAGCGAACACTTCCCCGTGTTACTCGACGGTTTCACTCCAAATATGAGCGGCGTAGGTACCTAAGCTAAAAGATCCCCAGTAGACCGATATCAACGGCATCCGTATTGCCGGGCACTGAGGAGATCATTAGCTTCTAGGTACGTAAGGAGCCTATTGTTCAGGACGCGTTCTATAGTCTTACAGAGTAAGTATAGACGTGACCAAGATGATTGGCCATAAGTTGGCAGGATAGGCACAACTAGATTAAAACCGGTAAGTTGGGCAAACCGTCTAGTTCGAGTCATTGGCATGTCATTCGATTGTCAGCTGTTTTAGAGACCTTTCATTCAAATCTAGATACCATTCCGCATGCATTAATCTTTTTTTTACTGCACGTTTTGTTTGTTTCATCTCTCCTTTCTTTCTCGTCTCATCATATAACTATAGTAGGTACTAGTAGGACCCATCTACTTACTTATACCTAAATAGAACGCCCCTAACAAAGCGGGTGCCTCTAACGACTCACCCCCAAAAACAACAGAGTGTATAGCCCCGATCCTGTTGGTGGCCAGCATGGATATGATGGCTTCGGGCACGAGTGGCATGTAGATGAGCACTCGAGAGCCGCGCCTCACGCCCAGTGACGACAACTTGCCAGCGAGTCGAGACACCTGCAATATACAGATTTTAGTTTTTGTAGAGCAGATAACTATGGCATGGGTTCCCTGAATTTCCTGGAGTGCGGTTTGATCGAATGGTTGCAAGCTCGAGCACCTCTCCTTAGATAGGGGGTAATTTTAAGTGTCTAGTTCCTACCATCTAAGGAGAGCTGCTCAAGAGTCGCGCTTGCGAGCAGCACGCTTACGGCTGGCGTTCTATCAGTTCAGACCGACCCTGTAAGCACGGTGTGCTAACGGTTCCAACACGCGAGATTGCGCACTGTAAGAGCTGGGTGATGTCGTCATTGGTGACATACGATATTATGTCTTATCTGCAGTGCAAGTACCATTATTATCGATCGAAAAATTTTACAGTTTAAATTGTCAAATTCGATAAAATACTATAGAATCGAATTTTATCGAATTTGTCAATTTCAACTGTCAAATTTTTCGATCGATAAAGAACGGAGTTATGCTGCTGCTGGCTCGGTGCAAAACGGTAGTTGCTGTTAGCATATTTCGGCCTAGCCGTGAGCATGGCAACCCTGTTGTTGGCGTGATGCAGACCACGCTGCAAGTCCAACTCGTGAACCTTCGCTGCTCAGAAGGTCAGGCGAAAGACAATTTATGTAAACAACTCATTGTTACTCACAAACAATAAAATTTGTAAATTATTGACAGACTCGTTGTTTTTTTACTTCAATTCAATTCTTATAGATAATAATTTTTTTCGTGCTTTACAGCACAGATATACACAGATCTGTGCTTTACAGGGAGTCAGGGGGCCGCAAACTTCAAATCCACCCTGTGCATGTGACTGCTGATGATATTAGGACCACAATTTTAATTAAATAAATCATGTTATGTTTAAATAAAATATTTCATTTTATAATATAGTTTTCTATGAACAAATGCTAAAACGAATCTATAAAAGTTGATTTTTAATAACTTATGTTTTTAATTATGATGAAAACATTATATATGATAATTATATGGAAATTAATATGCAAATTACCATAGCACGTATATTCTGCGCCTAGTTTTTGTATCGAATGTGTCAAATGTTGCAAAAGACTATATGTAGATATATATATATATATATATATAAAAGTAGAAGAGAAATTAATAAGAGTATTTAGAACTCTGAAGAGCCAATGAGTAACAATGAAGTCAGGGCCATGAATTCTTCTGAATTCTCTAAGGGCCCAGGGGGGGTTAGACAAGACCCACTTTCTGTTAGCGTTAACGTCTGCGGAAAGATGAAACTGTATGAAAATGACATTGACAATGACATTACCTTGAGAGGTGTTATCTCACAGAAAGTGGGTCTTGTCTAGCCCCCCTTCCGTATTCCTGATTCCGTAACTTTAATACGCACGCTCTTCAAAATGTACCATATTTCCTAAGGAATAATGGCCAAATCTTAGAGCGCCGGGCTACGCGCGTGTTTGAAGTTATGAAATCAGGGCCCTGGTAGGCCATAAAGAAAATCTTTGTTCAAAATTATTTTGAACTTTTAGTGATCATAACTTTTTAGATTGAATCAGAAATGAGGAGATCCGTAGACGAGCGAAGGTTACCGACTGGACCGACTGGTTAGCCCACTGGATTAGCAAGTTGAAGTAGCAGTAGGCAGGGCACATAGCACGCAGAACAGATGGCCGATGGGGCCGAAAGGTTCTCGAATGGAGACCACGGACTGGTAAGCGCAGCGTAGGATGGCGCACGAGATGGACAGACGACCTAAAAGAGACCGCACGGAAACGCTGGATGCAGGCCGCTTCCAACCGGCCCTTTTGGAGATCGATGGGGGAGGCTTATGTCCAGCAGTGAAATGACGATGATGATAAACTTTTTGACTACCTAATAGCAATAAAACTGTAATAAATTCAAGATAATATTTCCACTATCTGTTCTGATCTCACCTGATCCAGCAGCTCGTTGTAAGTGATCTTCCGCACGGTGTCAGTGACGGGAGAGTCGTGGATGAGAGCTACTCGCTCGCCCTTGCCGCTAGCGACGTGGCGATCGATAGCGTTGTAGCACACTGACATTTCTCCGCCTACCCACCTACGAAACACAATTTTAACACAATGAGCCTACGGGATCCAACTTAGTCCGTAGAATTAAATTCCCTTTTTATTCACTTGTTGTGTAATCTAATATTTTGTTTGGGAATGACAGTAGAGAATAAATATGTAAATAAAGGGATTATTTACTAATAAGATGGCAACAAAAAAATATAATTATTATTTAAGGTGGTACGTTTCACCTATGGCGGAAAATTCAAATTTCAAACAGTTTTCTTGTCCTTATAGCTAGGCCGGGTAATTATTGTAAACGATCATGATGTTTGCGCTAATAGATTATTATTCTTTAGAAAATCAAGTAAAGATATCTCTAATGCACAATATTACTTTTTTAAACTATCACGGTTGTTCACTAAAGTTATATGATTATTTACGGGATATTTACCGTGGTAAGGTTGTGGAATGAGACTAAGAAAGAGGGTAGATCGTTATGTCTGCACCTAACTTTTTAACTGTTCTCCAACCACCCGCATTCTTCAGTCTTCCCGTGAACATGGTGCATGTAACTGCGCCGAAATATCGGGAGCTCATTCCACAACCTTACCACGGTAAATATCCCGTAAATAATCATATAACTTTAATATTACTTTTGTTTGTCAATAAACAATTTTTTGCTGTTTCAAACGGTTTTTTGACAAATGTGAGTAATATGGTGCATTATCTACTGTTAAACAACTGTATAGGACAATGTTAAGAACAACCAAAGATTTCCGCAAACGCTGTTTTAAAATAATTACCCGGCCTAGCTACAAGGACAAAAAACTGTTTGAAATTTGATTTTCCCGACAGGTGAAACGTACCACATTAAAGCCATCCAGTTTAGGTGATGAATAAATGTTGCGCAACCGCAAACCGTATTTGGGCGCGTTAAGGTACACGTTCGCATGATTTTCCAAACCGCGCGGTTTTAACGTTAGTTTGAGAGCACGTGAAGCGTTGGCCGTAAGGCCCCTGGGGGGTTAGACAAGACCCACTTTCTGTTAACGTTAACGCCTGCGGAAAGATGAAATTGTATGAAAATGACATTAGCTTAGCTAACATCTCTCAAGCGAATTTTATTAAGACCCCTGTCATTATTCAGCGCCTGCATTTAACTCTTAATGCGGGCTCGAATTAGCGCTAATACAGCGCAGTTCGAAAAACCACGCGAGCTTAAGGTTCACGTTCGCGCCGAGATACGGTTTGCGGTCGCGCAACTCTTCTCATCACGCAAACAGAATCGCTAAACACCTGAGGTAACAAACATAAAAAAATAAGAACTCCTTTCTAAGCAATCCCTGTAGATGTCGGTATAACCACTTGTTTAGCTTACCACTTCGTAAACGGCGGGTTGGTGTGGTCCAGCACGCGGTCCCAGGGCTTGGTCCAGTCGAGCTCGTGACCGACCTCCGCCCAGAAACCCTCGGGATCGTCCAGAGCCCGGTGCTGAGCTCGCTGACACTCCGGTGTGATGCCACTCTCACCTGAATTATAATTTGAATTAAAATAAAATTGATCGGCTTTGTTTGTTGTCTGTGTTTTGTGTATTAAGTATGAGTCCTCTAGTTTAGAATATACAATGGGTGTCCCATTATGGGACTGACATGTAGAATACTATACAAGTCCAAAAAAAAGTGCCTGAATCAAAAAATAAAACAAATAATGCTCTTTCGTCACCCGCCTTCAAAATCCGTGTAAAAATATTATTTTGTTTATTGTAGCGGTTAGTGTTTTGAGTTTTTTTTAAAGATAATTTCTTCTCAAACAAATAATCACAATAACAAATCAATTTATTAACTCCAATTTACAAAACGACCTTTTCCAAAACTCTAGGACGGATATTTTGGCAGTGGATTTCGTTAAATTACTGACATAGAATAAACAATTTAAATTTTATGGTTAACTTGATAAAAAAAATAGTGAGTCCTGCAATAGGCAGTGTGCCGGTGCTGTACAATCTGTACATAGATGAAGCCAGAAATGCTTAGACTGATGATTGATTGATTAACTCTTTATTGTTCACCATGAAATTTGATACAAAGGACAAAAAAACTCCTAAAAACTAGTGTAACAACTGGCGGCCTTTTCGCTAAAAGCGATCTCTTCCAGGCAACCTTAGAATGGAAAGGATTTATAGAAGACGTAGAAGACGGGGTGTGCAATAGAGGATCGACTATTAAATTACATGACTAATGCATGGCCCGTCCGGCTTTGGGACGAGGCCTTATGCAAATAAACTGGCCAAGTGCGAGTCGGGTTCGCGCACTGATGGTTCCTTACCACCACAAAATACAAAAAGTTGCTTAACTTGGCGGTGAACAGAAATTTGACACCGACTCGCACTTGGCCATTATTTATTATTTTACTTTAGAGTGTGTTTGAATCTACCTATAATCATGCCAAGTTTGATCCGTTTTTACACTAGAGCAAAATTAAATACAAAAATATGTTACAAAATAATAGAGACAGGGTTGTAACCCTTATTAGGTTTTAAGTTTTTGAATTTATTACTATTTCTAAGTTAATCCGCCGTTACATATTCTGTGAAATTTTTAACTGGTTATCTATTACGGGTCAAAAGATACAGTAGACGCGGATTTATACGTAATACAATGGACTGTTATGTTTAGCATTTATTCAACTGTGCAAAAGTTATTAATAATAAAATATCATAAATAAGGCGCTTGAAATCGCATAAAATGATAATACCGCCTTTTGTGGGAAAAATAAAACAAAGAGGTAGGTAGACATAATATTCGTAGTTGTAGTACCTATGTACCTACATATATATATATTATAGATATTTTTATTATACTATGTATCATTTAGTAGTATCTATTTAATGGTATCATTAATAGTGTTTTAGCATCCCCCGTCGATTCTGTTACGTAAATTCTTTCCATCCAATGGTTGCCTGGAAGAGATCGCTCTTAGCGATAAGGCCGCCACTTGTGGCACTAGCTCGTAAGTGTTTTCTATCGTGTTGTAATTTTTATTTCTGGTGTACACAATAAAGAGTTTCTATCTATCTATTCCCATTCTCTTCAAACCGCAATATTTATATTTAGATCAATTATAATTTTTTTATGATTGTGGAAGTTATCTATTAGGTTGTATTTTTAACCGGCTTCAAAAAGGGTTATCAATTCGGCTGTTTTATTTTTATTTTTTTATGATTGTTATCAAATTGTTACCTCAGATCTCCGTCATTTATAAATCGATTTGAAATATTCTTTTTTTTAATTGAAAGGATATACTTACAAGATAATAATGGTTTCTTTCGATTTTTCCAATTTTACGGGAAACTTTTCTTTCCTTTTTAGGGTTCCTTACCAAAAGGGTTAAAACGGGACCCGATTACTAAGCCTACTAAGTATGTCTGTCTGTCCGTCTTTTATCGTTGGAACCGTGATAGATAGCCAGTTAAAAAAATTCAATTTTAACCGAATGTGTAATGTTACGGCGGATTAACAGAAATAATAAAAAACGTCAAAAAGTAAAAACAAAAGGGGGTCCGCATACAACAAACGTATTTTTGTATTAGTTCAAATGTAAAAACGGTAATATGTACAAGCGTCAAAAAAACTTGGCATGATTATAGTACATATTCTAAAGTATAACAACAAATAATAAATAATGGCCAAGTGCGAGTCGGTGTCAAATTTCTGTTCACCACCGGTTCTCGATCAATCACCGAAGTGAAGCAACGTCGGGCGCGGCCGGTACTTGGATGGGTGACCGCCTGGGCGTTGATGGGATGTTGTCTTTTTGCACATTTATTTATTTATTTATTTTAGTAGCTAACAAGTTATGTCGTGGTACGGAACCCTCAGTGCGCGAACCCGACCCGCACTTGGCCGGTTTTATTCCTTCTTTAAAAACCTTCTTCGGACTATTACGAACATAAACAAGTGATGCTCTTACCAACGAACACTACTTATTTCATTTATATACTAGTCGCGCCCCGCGGTTTCACACGCAAGTTAAAAACGTCGTTAAGTTTTCCGAAATTTTCTTAATTTATCTTTTCGTAAGAACCTTCTACAAAGTAATACAAAACTACGAATGTAATCGGTAAATTCGTTCTCAAGTTATGGCGTGACCATGGTAAATAGGGATTATTTTTTAGGGTTCCGTACCTCAAAAGGAAAAAACGGAACCCTTATAGGATCACTTCGTTGTCCGTCTGTCTGTCCGTCTGTCAAGACCCTTTTTCTCATGAACGCGTAAAGGTATCAAGTTTCAAGGGTCAAAGAGTCTACGGTTTCTTTCGGATGTAAAAAAATAAAAGTTGCAAGTCAACGCAATCAATAGATATGAACGTTTATGTCGCATATTTTGCGATGTCACAGGGGAATCAAAACCTATAGGGTACTTCCCGTTGACATAGAATCATGAAATTTGGCAAGAAGCAAGGTCTTATAGCACATTCATAGGAACAAATCCGAAAGTCATAAAATTGAAGTTAAATCATTTATAAATAATTATTTTTCTATTACAAACTTATATTTTGTAGTTGGAATGTATGGAAGAACCTTATAGTTAACTACAAAGTTAAGTTTGTCTTTCAATATTTCAACTTCAGTTTTTTTTTGGTCTCTTACTCTGAGGGTTCTGTTGGACGGAACCCTCAGAGCGCGAGTCCTACTCGTACTTGTCCGGTTTTTTATATGTATAGATTGCTATATTTAAAAGTTAAATAGAAGTCTACGTTTGCCCATGCACCTCTCATGGAAAGTAACGTTGTGACCAAAAATAAAGTAGAGGAAGACTGGAAGGTACTTATTCACTCTGGCTTATTTCATAATTGTACTAAGCCATATCTTCCTTGATTGTCTGATCTGAGGCTAGCCTTATGTGAAAGATTTTAGGCCCCCTAAAAGCCTCTACCTGTCATTATAATAAAAACAACAACTGGGATCAGATACTACCGACGCACCACGTCTCGATTCCGTTCGTTGTACGGAATTTCAGTATATAAAAGGTACTCTTTGGTACGGAACGCCTAAAACTGGGTCAAGCATTTATTTACTCTGAAACTAAAACTCGGTCCAAGAATTGATTTACAAACGTGGACGAAATGGAAATATGCAATAACTGTAAAAAGGTGACCAAAACGATTTTCTTTTAATATTTCATTGTACCTACTATAGTCCTACGTTCAAAAACCTAGCGAAAATTATCAGTATTCGTGGTTTTCGTTCCGCTTTTTACAATGATTGCAACTGTCAGAGCAAATAAATGCTTGGACTCAGATTAGAAAAATGAATCCCGCTGTGTTTCCCGCGATTTTCAATTTTTCCACGTTTCTGGTGGAAAAAGTACCCCATGTCCGTCCGTCAAGATAGAGTACATGCACTCTATCTTTCTGCCAAATTTCGTTAAGATCAGCCTAGACGTTTAGTCGTGAAAATCAAACAAACAAACATAGACCTAAGTTTCCTTCGCTTTTATGATATTAGTTTTTTATTTATTTATTTTATTTCCAACTTAGAACTATCATTACAGGTTAGGATTAGGTTCCGTAAAAAAGTACTTACTGTAACTTTCTATATCAGCAGCAGACACAAAGGTTTTCTTTTTTAATTCACTTATCGAAGACTCGAACTTATTTTTTTCCACCTTCTTGGTGACATTTTCGGTTTCTTGAAACATTTTTTTAAATTATTAATAACTATAAAATACTATTCTTCGTGTAAATTTTATTAATAGCTATATTGGTTAATATTTAGCAATTAAAGTACAACACTAATTATATTTTTATTACGCATTTACATAAAACAAGAAGAGAGCAAAGATGGTTTTAAAAAAATAACGGGAATGAATGGTATCTGTCCCGAAGCCAATACAGTATTTGTGCCTGAACCAAGTAATCTATTGTAATGCTTTTATTACAATACGCATAATAATGGCCACCTCTGAACCTGCTGAATTATTTATACCTGACTGAAAATCTTGACGTATGTCGCTCACTCGTCGTAGGGGGGGGGGGGGGGCTTAGAGTAACACGGAAGGGAGTCGCCAAGCACAGTGACCCTTAGTCGAAGTACAAGTCCACGCGGCCATGCGCGTTACACACGTACAGAGGCTCGATTTTTTAATCGCTCGTATGATATTTCGCACGCCAAAACGTGTTTTAACATGGCAAGTCGGTAACCATGGTTACACAACTAATCATACGCGTCTTTCGATTGGATACCAATATCTCTTGGAATACGACCACGTTATTCGCTAGCTTGCTCCACGTTATTTTGACAGTTCAAAACTAGCGCGTTACGCCTTATGGCATTAGCAAACTTGACATTTCCAATTCCAGGCAGATAACGCAACACAGCCGCGCTACAAGTTTATGTGAATGGAGTCCATTTTCAATTACATTTTCATGTCACGTGTTTCTGACATGGAATCTCATGTGAAATAGAGAATAGGGGTCCTGAGGTATAGATGTGTTTAAGTAGTTAGGTATCTACAAAATATTATGTGTTGCTCTATTTGTAAATGAGAGCATTTATAGCAATAGAGCAAAATTTTGGTGTGTGAATGAGTCCCCGCAAATAATCCAAAAGTTACCATCAGTTTGGTTGGAAGCGCTTATAGCGTCTCCCCTTCTGATCAGCCGCTGCGCTGCGACTCAATGGCTGCGTTACTCTAAGAAAGGGGCCATATTTAAAAGGAGTGATGGATGGTGTCAGTATTTGTATCAGGCTATTTTAGTTTTTTTTTATCGACTCTAAAATGTGAAAGATACATGCATATCAAATCAGGCGGTCCCTAATTTCGTCACTATACGACAATAAGTACCTACTTACTATTCTATGACATTCGCTATGAAGATATAAATTGTTCTCAGTTCGGCACGCTTTTTTATTACTAGGTACTTACCTATAATTTTTATGTGTGTACGTCGATTACGATCACATCTGGAAACCAATTTGCCTGTTTCTTTTATAGTAGAGGACACTCGAGATTGTCCCACGAAAATTTAATTACTTTGGGTTCAGTAGTTTATATTCCAGCTCGAATAATAGGATAATTTTGCTGGAGCGCCTACCAATTTCGCCACACTATTACAAGCTGTAACTACAATAGTTTTGATCAGGCGCTTTGCCCGAGTCAAAACAAGGAGGTATTCATGCATGGATGTATAAATATATCGTAATGTTGTTTCACTACAAATTCTAAAATAAATTATTGGTTTTAAGAAAACCGACTTCAAAAACCACAAAAAACAAAGGATCAAGGACGGGCCGCAGCGAGGCGGATTTCCATATAAAATGTATGAAAGTGATTACTTATTGCGATGCTACGATACGATACGCTAAGATACTTCACGGTACGATCAGAGCTAAAGTCGCGCGCGCCGCGTCAGTGAGATTTGCCATGCATGTGTGTCGTAAGCGTAGAAGAGTGCAACAAAATAATGAAAATTTTCTTAAAACCCGATAGTAGCAACCCTAGCCTTGTGACAGACAGTAGGCATTGAATTCAAGGACGCGTCCCGAGTTAGCCTACTGCTTTAGCTTATATTTATATACTGTGGTACAGTGTTTTAAGGCGAGGTGAGTCCCAAAATTAGCCGATCGATACGTGTTGATAAAACGTCGATTGTAAAATCGTAGACTTAAAAACTAATTCAGTCAGACCAGACGTCAGAACCAGAGCGGTGGTTTATTATACGGTTAAGAAAATAAACCAACAATCCATTTGATTGCGACCACACATTGCCACATGCCACATGGATAATCATCTCTAATCGAGAAGGCTAATTGGCTATGGTATAGCCAAATTAGCCCGTATACAATCTAGGCCGTCCAAAAGTCTTCGATAGAACCAAGATAGAAAATGCGGTACTCGGTTGAAGTCCTTCACCGGCGACAAGCGGCAACGACAAGCGACACTACTGTTTCCCATAAATTTTCTTTACATGGAAAAATGGAAGGATATTTTTTTTTTTTTTATTTAGTGTCGTCATCGTCATGCCGTAGCAACACGCCAGTAGTGACGCTGTGGTCTGTGAGACCACATTTGCGCGCACGTTTTCGTATCAAACATTTCTTTTGTTTTCTCTTGGTATATAGATATTATTAAAAATAAAAACATCCTTTTCCAACAAAAGGCACAACACTTGAAGTTCGTCAACCGATATCTTGTCTCACAACTGATCCGAAAGTGTTGCTGTATTCAGAATTATATCGGCCGCCGAGACAGGCGACAACGATGGACGACGGTCGTAGCGAACTGCCGCTCGTAGCTGTCACTGCTGCTTTTCACCGATGACGGACGAGGGATCCACAAAACACGTCACGAGCGCTACAAACTCATGCTAATGTGAATAGATCTTTATTTTTTAAGCATGTAGGTGATATATGTACCTAGGTACAATCTATCATTTGATAAGAATTTTAAGATCGTTTCTTATTTTATTAACAGAACACAACATGTTGCAACTTCTACTGTTATTCTTTTGTAAGTATAAGTAGGTCATGTAGGTATGTGATACAGATACATATTTAAACTTTAAAAAGCCCTCGACATTATACCTATTAGAAAACTAATTGATATCTTTTAAATTAATCTAGGTGTTAAATAATTAATTGGTGCCAGCACGAGGATCCAACCGTGTGCCTTCAGATTGTAAAGCACACATGCAACCTTCGCTCCTATTTTTGGTTGCATGAGTTTTATTTAATAGTTTGTCATAATAGCAAAGGTTTTATAAAACAAATAATTAAAATATTTACTAAAATTATATCATTTAATAACAATGCCACATGAGCGGTGAAAATAATTTTAAATTAATATATACAGTGACCATTATATTCTTTTAGAATAATATCAAACAAACTTTATTTGTCCGTGACTTCGTACGCTTATACTCTTGTATACTGTATTGTCTGTCTTGTATTGTGTCTTATACTTGTTTCATAATGAACTTTCAAACTTATTTCTTATCGGATCTCTACAAGATAAATAAGAAATTACGTGCAAAATTTCAGCTTTTTAAATCGTAGATCAAGTAGTTTTCGAGATTTATGACGAGTCAGTCAGTCAGTGATATTTCGCTTTTATATACCTACCTATACTCGTAGATTTTACCATGAACGTAGTATTGCAATAAAATGAATATATTTTTTTGTAACGCGATCAATTTATTACGCAGCCATTTCTGCTTATACCTACTCGTAATGTTGTATTATATTAAGATCTTACTTCACAGTTCTGCATCAATCCCAAGGATATGGAGTCAAAGTCCAAGCCAACGTGGATATTGGAGACGATGGCTTGGCTTCAGTCGTAAAGGATCTCATGGAGAAGTACCTTAAAAATGGTAAAACCGAAATAGACATTAGTGAGTTAGTACAACGTGTTGAAATGCTAGGACGCACCCAATCCCCACAGCCAATGAAGTTGGCGAATGTTGACGACGACGAAGTAAAAACAAAACATTATCAGTCAGTGAAGGCTCATAAAGAAAACAATGAAGTAAATAAACCAAGGAAAGTTGATAAAGAAAATGATGCAAAACACACAAAGAAAGGAAAAAGTTATGTTGATGAGTCTAGTGATAATAAAAATGAGAAAGAGGCCAAAAAAAGTCACAAATTACAAAATAAAAATAAAAAGAGGGAATCTGATGAGTTTAGCGATGATAGCAAAGAAAAAATGGACACAAAAAGTCATAAGTCAAAGAAAATCAATAAAAGTAGCGAATCTAGTGAATCTGACGAATTTAGCGATGATAGCATAGAGAAAGTAGGTAAAAAAGACCACGAATCTAAGAAAACAAAACATGCTAAAAGAGAAAATAACGAAGCAAAGCAGTCAAATCCTAATAGTAATGAAAATCAGAAAGTAAAAAAAGGAATGAAAACCCAAAAAACTAAATCATCAAAGAATGATGATATATATGATGGGTCAAAAGAAAATGGGACATCAAAAGTCAACAAAAGTGAGATTTCTTCAGAGGAATTAAAGGAAAGGCGGGAAGAGGTTCATATTTTCGGGACGCATGAGGGAATAAATGAAGTTACTCCTAGCAAATATCCAATAAATAACATTAGATCTTAAATCCAAGGAAATAAAGAGGTGGAAAATAAATACTACCCATTACATTTAAATTAACCTCAAATAATAAATAGTTTAAAAATATCAATTTAAACTTGTTTTATAAATCAGTCAAGCTACTTGTACCTACCTCATAATTATATGCATGCTCTATTCTGTGGCGAAGTGTATCTTTACGATTACCTACTGTACAGATATATTCTATGTATTTTTACTTATGGCGCTTGCACACGGCGCGAGCGGCTGGAGCAGGCAAACGTGCAGGCGTAGACAGTAAGGTCTTATTTTACTGACGAGGGGGAAATTTTCCACAGATACCTGGCAGCATTGGAGTGCAATCGGTTTACGTGGAATTATACCCACAAAAATTCCCCGGTGACCAGGGCACTTGATAATTGCCCTGACTGACTCCGGGATCTCCAGAGGAACATACTGGAGCCCTCAGTCTAGCGCTACGGCACCACCCGAAACAAACTGCGTCACAGTAGTTATATAAGCTAAAGCAGTAGGTTGATTTTAAACAAACGCCCGAATCGAGTGACCTAATCAAACAAGCGCCCCTTCCCCCCGGCCCGCTACGATACTTCACGGTACGCTCCGAACGATAGCCACGCGCGCCGCGTCATTGAGATTCACTGTGTGTGTGTGCCTGTGTGTGTCGTCAGCGTAGAAATAGCGTACAAAATAAAGAATATTTTCTTAAAACCCGATAGTAGCAACCCTAGCTCTGTGACCGATAGTAGGCATTGAATTCAAGGATATGTCCGAGTCAAACTACTGCTTTAGCTTATAATTCTACTGTGACTGCGTGTTGTCTCAGGTCCTCTGCCTAAGAGGCGCCTCCTCCAGAGGCTCACTTGGGGTTGGTTTAAGCCCCAACTCCGACCATCCCGAGCCTACAGGTCTCATTTTAATAGCCTCTTACTAGAGGTAGAGGGATATCGGTGCCTGTATACTATTGCCCCGCTACTACGGCTATAGACCAATTAATAGATAGTATAAGTTAACAATTTTGTTACCTAGTTATATAATAAATTGAAGCTGTGTAGTGTACCTACGTACGTACATTCAGAAAACTAATTAATTATGTATAATGCTAATTCTTATTCTTCATTAGCATTTAAAGATTCGAGGATTTCGAGATAAGAATTACCTAATTAAACACTACATTTTTAAACTAAAGAATTAAACTACA
The DNA here is from genome assembly GCA_914767915.1 of Agriopis aurantiaria. Classification (NCBI taxonomy): domain Eukaryota; kingdom Metazoa; phylum Arthropoda; class Insecta; order Lepidoptera; family Geometridae; genus Agriopis; species Agriopis aurantiaria. Next base: position 11,852,931 of record OU612001.1, on the reverse strand, counting down.
AGCTATAAACATGTTACGAGTGCTGCTGTTATTTTGTTGTAAGTATAAAGAAAATATTTTTGTAATGAAACTTAATGACGAGACGTGCAAGTCACTCGTCTGAAATGGTAAGCTTCACGCTTGCTTTCAGCGCCACTCATAATTTTGGCAATTCAATACCGCGAATTTGTCTATGCCCAACACTTTTACTGGAAACCATTGAAATATCAAACATTGCCCTAACAGTAATGTTTGCGCAGTAGATACTACTATTTGGCGGTTAAAGAACTGGCAAAGGTGTTCAGCACTAAAAAGGATTTCGTATTTATGGAGCGATGATGGCCGAGCTTGGCATATGCGCTTTACAATCTGGCGGCACCCGGTTCGATCCTCGGCCCTGCATCACTGATTTATTTAGTACTTACTTAAATAAATTTATTTTATTTTACATTACATGGAAAATGGAAAACAAACACGTTAGATATGCGATAAATAGTTACACAAAAGCCAAAAGGAAGTTTTCACTAATACAAAGTTAATGCCTCAAAGTATGTGCAGTTTCGATGACATCGTTTAATAAACCAGCCAAGTGCAAGTCGGACTTGCGCACTGAAGGCATGAGGGTATAATTTGTGACATGTATGACTAAATGTCCCCAATAAAAACCAGATTAAAAATAAATAAATAAAGTTTCTACTTCTGTGCATCTCTTTTCGATGGTATAACGTTATCAAACCTATATATTAGAGCAAAAATTGGCCGCCAATTTCTTGAAAGGTCCTAAAATCGTTGAAGCATGTTCTACAAATTGTGGACATGTCTAAGACCATATTTGAGAAAAGTATTTAATAGTATTATTGTACCTACTACATTTCCAATTCTCGCCTTACAGATGTCTATCAGTCTCAAGGGCAAGGAGTCAAGCTGCAAGGTAAAGTAGACATCGACCAAAGCATGGCTTCCATCTTCCACGAGTTCATCAGTCAATATTTGAATAACGACTCAAAAAACGTAAAATCTGATATAAATATCAATAAACTAGTAGATTCTTTTCAAAAATTTGCAAATGGACCTTCGAAAGAAATAAGCAACATGGATGGGTCAGAGAATGATAATAAGCATGCCAAAATGGTAGATATAAATCTAAATATAGACGGAGACGATAGGCCTAGTAAAAAAGTTAAGCAGTCCAAAAAATCAAACGTTAACAACGATGAAGTGAGAGCAACAAAACATACATCCTTGAACTTATCTAAATCAAAAAGAAACAGAGAAAATAGAAAGTCAACAAGAGCAATTACAGATGATAATTATGAAGAAAAAAGGGACAGAAAGAGAAAGACGAAAAATAAACATATTACAAAAAAGGAAGGGAAAAAGGTGAAAAATAAAGATGCAAACAAAAAAATGATAGACAAAAAGGCAGGCAATAAAGATACTAGGAAAGAAAATGAAGAAAAAGGGACGGTTAATAAAGATGCTGGAAAAGAAAAGGAAAAAAATAAATATGCTGATAAGAAAGTGACGAGGGAGAAGACGATTTTGGAGGAAATCATCGGGATGGAACAGAACATGCATGTCTATGGAAGGCATAAAGGAATTAAATATAACGTACCCTTAAATAACATTAAGGTTTAAAAGTTGGTAGAATAAGAAACCCAACTATATGGACACCTAGACCCGTTCCCTAGACTTAAAAACCGTAGCAGCCATAGCTTATAAGCTTTTTTTTTCACCTCACCAGCTTAGAAAGGATCAGCACCAGCTTTCTTTATCGTTTAAAATCTACGCGCAAGTCGTTTACAGGGTTCCGGTTTAGGTACATAGTCTAGGTACTTTCCTCGTCTGTCTGTATAACCGCTAACTCCTAAACCACGCAACGGATTTTGATGCGGTTTTCACTATCAGTTAGATAATTTTTCACGGAAGGTTTATATATATAACTAGCGACCCGCCCCGGCTTCGCACGAAAATTACACCCGTGCGATGCCAGGGCGGGTCGCTAGTTTACACACAAATCTAAACAATATAAAATACAATTAGAAGTACTTACCTACCTACATGTCAAAAATTTGCACTACTGCACTGCACCAGTCAGGAGTAGGTCGAACTCACTGTCAGATAAAACCTGAAAAAAAAAAACTGGACCAAGTATATATACCACATACTTTTATCAGGTAAAAAGGTAAGGGTAAGGTGATAACTAGGTAATTACCTGGTAAGTGCAGACAATCTTATACCTAAAATGAAAGACGAAATCTTTTATAATTAACTTTATTTCTTTACAATAAACGAATATTCCGTGTGCCGTACAATGCGTTTTATACTGCCGCGCTATTGATACCTTTAAATGCGAAAAATTTATTTTTACAAATTATTTTAAGACGTGTCCCATCGTGTACCCTTAGTAAAAATTTTGATAGTTTTCGAAAACTTTTCGTTTTCGTATTGTTCCATACATTTTAGTAAAGCGCGTCCAGCGGAAACTTGGGGGAACTAAAATCAGCAGTATAGGTTGAAGGAAAAAGTTTTCGAATAGCTTCCAGTCCAGCAATGTAAACAAAAAAAAAAGGTTTCGCAAACTATCAAATCATGCACTAAGGGCTCAGTACACGAAGGTACTATGACATGACGCTAAGCAAGCTGCGCCAAGCTGTAACTGTGTATATGCTTTACGTTTGTATTTTAATGATATGAAATTATGGTTTAAATTTCAATGTTTATTACCTGTTATCAGTAATGTAAGAACATTATTCGTCTTTGTGAGGGACGAAAAAAAATTAAGACGGCATAAAGAAATTTTCTGAATGTGTGTTTGTCGTTGGCGTTGAATCGGAATGCACCGTTATTAATTTTCCAACCTTACAAAAGTTTGTTAACATTAACAAGATGTTTGTGTACCTTTTCTAGGTAAAGCTGTATTTTTACTTTGACACCTTTTTACTACGAAATACCCACTTCTTTTCCTTGCACATCATTACAGTCATTGTATCCATTAACTTTAGGTCTAACTGCTACTTTAGAAAAGCAAAATGAGACAAAAAAAAAAACTAAGTGATTGTGGCAGGTTCCATTATGCCTATTACGCTTTTCGTCAAAGTACAATCGTAATCCGATTGATTGAATAGTTATTCGCTATGTTCACTCCTCCGTGTTAATATCAATTGTGTTCTCATGTTAATACGGTGGGCATTGGAGTAAGCGGAATTTAAATCAATCGCAGGTTAAACTTTGACTTATAGGATAAACGCTGAGCTGGTCAATCATATTGGGTTAGCCAGTAGAAACTCTCCACAGGTGGTTGTAGCATAGCATTTTTATAAGGGTTTTGGATTTAGAAAAAGTTTTTTTTTACCAAAGTGAAATAATGTCACAATGACGAAATTCCCATAGAAAAGGTACAAGCTAATACAACCACTATGACAGTAATAAGTGATGAAGAATTCACTCGAACTATTGACCTGTGAACCGATGAGACACGTCGCAACAGCTATTTTCAAAAACTGTTAGCCTATTAAGGCGACTCTTACTCAATTACCGTAATGTTAAAAACGATTACCATTTAATATCATATTTACGCGCGTATGACCGCGCTTTTGAGACCTGTCGTCCATTATAATTAACAGAATCCGCGTCAAAACTGTCCGCTCTGAACATACCCATAAAACGCAGTGGGGAGCGTCACGAAATGTTTCGTGCAATCTCACTCTCTCACACATCTCAAGATTTTTGAACATATTAATGATTGAATGTACCTACTTATGTATAATCTTTAGTTATACATATAAAGGAAATAACATTACGAATGTTTGAGAAAAACATCATTTTGATTGATTCTATATTTTCATTTTGATTGAGATTTAAGTCAATTAATAATTTAATATCTTCATAAATAAATGTTGAGATGCGCAAGCGACGCATAGAGGATGCACGGAACATTGCGGATGGTACGACCCGAACACTGTCGACAGAGAGATAACAGTTATTTGTTGTATTAGGCTGCAAAGTTGTTATTTCGCGAGTGCCTGGCATTGAATCCCTCGTCACGAGACGTAAATACATTTTGTATAGAACACACTTTTCACTTCACCTTGGCGAAGAACATATTGCTAACAATGAGACAGGAACGTTCTTGAATCAAACTAGGTGTTATTCAAAAAGGTTGGAACGTTTTAATACTGAAAATGTGAAGGTTAGACAACAATTCGTCACATTTGAATTTCGAATTTATTTTCCGCGCCAGTTGATAAAACCTACTTAGATTTTAAACTAAAATCCTTTCCAAGCTGGTGTGGGATTTTTTAAAATCCTTTTTCGTTCGTGGTCCGCTGTACCAAATCGGAACGTGTATTACTAGTTTGAAACACGAAAATATACAAGGGTAACAGCAATGCCATCGTTTCCTTGACGGACCTTCGGCGTTCCAACAAAACCGTGGTATGCCCCTCGGTCCGTTGCGGCACGCAAACTTTACAAAAATCACTACGTTGCGGCACCGCAACGCACCGTGTGACATTGCCCTTAGGGACAGGGCTAAGTTCAGCGGTTACAAATCTTGACACGGACTCTAGTAGAAAATAATTATACGTCTACTAAAAGATACCTATAAAATAAGTTAGTGTGAAATATTTGAAAGCATGACCGACCATATGGCGTTATAAATAGGTATGTTAATTTCATTAATACATTACATTTGACTACAAAATTTTACAACAGGCCAACAACGGTGTGGACAACAGGTCTAAAATGTTAGATACATCAGTGACAAAGCCTCTTAACACTAAAAACAAGGATAACATAAATAAAAAATAAAATTAATATCAATATAAAATTTATTAAAACGAAACAAATACAATATTTACAACAACAAAATAAATGTTATCAAAACATTATTTTTATAATTCTAAATGAGAATAGGCCCCGATTTTAAAATAATGATTTAACGTTGGGGAACAATACTATTTAATGCTTTTTTTAAGCAGTTAGAATATGCAAATTGTTGCAAACGACTGTCTGACTTCCGACGGTGTCAACGTTCCAAAGAGGAGTTGTTTCATATTTGAGTGCGTTCTTATCAATTCAATACGACTAAACTTCGACAGCTATCGGAATCAGGCTGCTGATCTTGTCTGACCCACCCTTAAATAATAAATTAATGTTTATTTTACTACGAATAATAATCTTATTAACAATTTCGTAATATTATGGATGATTTTTTTAGACAAAGCTAGTAACTTTTGCAAGATTTTTCCATATCGCAACAAGTTTAGTTACATAGTTACTAGTAATATGTTTTGAGTTTAATTGCAGCACGAGTTTTTATGCAAGTTTAAACCTCATTACAAGTAATTTGATACTTATTTTAATTTGCCATCAATTAAGACTATTTAATGATTTTTTGCGACTTTTTCAGTAATATGTCTTGACTTTTCACACACTCACTACTTCACTCTAGCGTCAAAATATATTTTCGTCTAAACTTGGCTTTAATCAACCAAATAATATAGAAACAGCGACTTCCTTGTAAACGCTACACATTCAAAACAAATGGGATATACAGTGTGTAACATAACTAACGCATTTCATTAAAATAATTTAATTTGTATCGACTATATAAAGTTTTTTTTAAAGAGCGGCAAACAAGCATGTTGTGCCGCCTGATGGTAAGCGGTATGGTAAGAGGGGTGCATGTGTATTTGTAAATAAGTTACTGATTTTCTTTAAAAAAAAAGAAGTATTTATGCAGTTTTTTAATGAAAATCTTGCGGTTGAAAAGTTATGTTATCTATTCTGAATTGCTAGAGGCTTTTTAATATTAAGAATATAAAGAGATTTTACTCGCAAAATTAAAAAAAAAAAAAAACGTCTTTAGCTTCCTTTAACATATACATATATTCAGTTCGTCAAAATTTATCATTATTAAAATTACTCTAGTTTGAGCAAAAAATGTGTTACTTTTGTTACACCCTGAATAACACTGTTTCCCCCATGGTATAACACACTCAGCCAGGTAAGATATTCCGAGACGCAAAGGTCATGTGGGTGACACAAGCCTACGTCATAGATGTTTAATATATTAAATTCGTGTTTAACTAAAATTGTTTCGCTTGAGCGGACAAACAAAATGACCAGGGGGTCTAGACAAGAGCCACACACTGTTAGCGTTCACGCCTGCGGAAAGATGAAATTGTATGTATCATTTTCATACAATTTCATCTTTCCGCAGGCGTGAACGCTAACAGTGTGTGGATCTTGTCTAGACCTCCAGTGCTTTTTTGTATTTTATTTCATAGATTTTTAACAGGTTTCTTTCTCAATTTCTGTGTTTGTTGCAATACAGTGGCAACTGGACAGTGACGTAGGTTTGTGTCAATCCCGGAATATCAGAACAACAAAATAAAAACCATCAACTGTACAAAGCCGCTTCCTTAACCACAAACCAACTAAATACATATAAATAACGAGTATATTAATAAAAACATCAAATTAGTGTACTTAGCGTTACATATGGAACGTTTCTATCGAAATGGTACGATTTAGAAATAAACAGGTGATTCTCGACCTTACCGCCTAATATATACCGACTATTTTTGAATACTAGAAAGTCCCTTTGATGCATTATTGATTAAGCGACGATGTGGTCTAAGATGAAGCACGCGGACTTAGAAGATACAATTTCACTGTGACCTTGAATAGACCAAAAAGTGAATCGGTTTCTTCTAGGCAAGCGTGCTCCATCGTAGACCGCATCGCTTAACATCTGAGGTGTCGGTCAAGCGCATGCCTATCCTAGATTATATCACGCAGAATACAAGAAAGCCAGCAGATTGTCCTATTCCTTGGTTGTACGGATTAGTAACATGGAATCAAAACGTTTGGTACGTATCCAAGGAAATCCACAATGTTTGGGTGTAGGATGTAAGGCCATCTTTCCACTTGTCCAGGGGGGTTAGACAAGACCCACTTTCTATTAGCGTTAACGCCTGCGGAAAGATGATTATGTATGAAAATGACATTGACAATGACATTAGTTTGAGAGATGATATCACAAGCTAATGTAATTTTCATACAATTTCATCTTTCCGCAGGCGTTAACGTTAACAGAAAGTGGGTCTTGTCTAACCCCCCACGGGCCTTACGGCTACTTCTTAACGCGAAAAGAAAAAGCGCAGTGCGGGAAATCACGCGAACGTGAATCTTAACGCGCTGAGATACGGTTTGCGGTTGCGCAACTTTTCGCAATCACCAAAACAGAATCGCTTAAAACAGGTAGCCGTACGGCTCCTGTAGTAGAAATATATGTAGAATATTGTTTTGTTTTGCAATCTAACTTACTTTTGTGCTTGTTTTATTCAATAGATTGAATTGAGCATGTAAAGTTATTCTCGCTGGTCAATTAGTGTTGCCCTTTCTGCGGGTTACAAAGTCCAGCAACTAATTAGCAGTAAACTATTTAAATTGCTGATTTAACACGAGTCCGTTCACGCAATTGCTACGAGTGTACAACTTCGTCATAAAAAAGTAAACAAGTTTATAGCAAAAAAAAAAAAAACACTGTTTTAAACTATCACGGTTGTTCACTAAAGATAAATGATTATTTACAGGAAAGAGAAGACTAAGAAAGAGGGTAGATCGTTATGTCTGCACCTAACTTTTTAACCGTTCGACCAACCACCCGCATTCTTCAGTCTTCCCGTGAACATGGTGCATGTAACTGCGCCGAAATATCGGGAACTCATTCCACAACCTTACCACGGTAAATATCCCGTAAATAATCATATAAATTTAAGTTTATAGCTGTTTGGCCTTAATGGCGTCGTTTCTGTCATACACTCACTAAACTAAACCAATCTGACAGGACTAAAATTATCTGCCTCTCTTTTCATTTTAATGTGTGAGAGAAGAATGGCAACAATTTCAGAGCTGTAAAATTTAGTTTAGTTTAGAGTGCATCAGAATCGATATCAATGTATTGAACAATTTATCATTTGATGAAAATGAAATGAAACGAAATTTACGAGCGACTGTAAAATTAAAAGTACGGTGACTGGTGAGACTGGAAATATTCCGGTATATACATTGATACGAATAATCATTTATACTCACAGAAAAGAGAAGTAAATAGAACGGAAATGAGATGGAAAATCTGTTACCAGGCATATGAGTGAACCTTGATTGAACATTCTTATTAAGATCAACGCGTCAAACTCCGCATCACAGTTGCTAACTGATTTCGAATGACTGACGTTTCGTTTACATGGGTGCAACTGGCTTCGACAAATTTCTTACAAAAATGCCTTGATAGCCGTTCTAATTTAAACAAAAAAATAACTTTTCTGTGATTGTCCTTATCATTATGAACAACTTTTACTATGGGACAAACCCTGATATTACAAAATAAAAATTTGCTGTTCCATACATTTCGTCGAGTGTCAATTAACTTTTTGTAAGGAACAGCGGTTTTTTTTCGCAATTCCAGGGTTGGTCCCATAGTGCAAGTTCTTCATAAAGATGAGTTACATTAACATTCCACTGCTGGATATAGGCCTTCCCCCATCGATCTCCAAAAGGGCTGGTTGGAAGCGGCCTGCATCTAGCGTTTCCCTGCGGTCTTTTGTAGGTCGTCTGTCCATCTTCAGGGTGGACGTCCTACGCTGCGCTTGCCAACTGTCCAGCAGTGGACGTCCTATGGTTGAAATGATGATGATGATGATGATTAACCTTCCCGAACATTTCCACTGTCTCACCAGTCGCCCAATATAATTATGTAAAAATCTATTGCCGTGCGTTGGTCTCGCAAAAACTCGAAAATGCAGCTAGTTTAGAATAAATTATAATTTTTCCAATTTCGTTTTCACAAACGAAAATGTCAATGAAATAACAATAGTATATTATGCAAATAGTGAATAAAGAACGGATTTATAGCGAGGGTCATAGATGAACCACGAGCAAGTGAAGGATTCTAACGACTGAATCACGATCGTAGGGAGTGATTCATGATGACTGAATCACGAGCGTAGCGAATCCTGAGCGACGCGAGTGATTCATGGCCCGGGCCCGCGATATAAATCCGTTTTATTCAAGAATTTCATACTATACTTTATACCATGACTACGAGAAAAGGAAAAATTTAAGGAGTTTGAATCGAGTATTTTTGCGCAAGGAGGTTGTATAGCATTGAGATGGAGGTCTTATATATTGGTGTGTTCTAAATAAAATAAAACAAAATAGTGATTTAAAGAGATGCTTTTTTTTGTGAATAAAATAAGCTTTTTAGAGAGGGAATGGTATAAAATATCTTTAGATGACTCAAAATTAAGAAAATAGTGTTTTATTTCACACAGGTAAACAAATACCTTTCACTCGACATATTGAACATGTTGCATTAGTCGCAGTCACGAACTGACCACGACTGTTGAAAAAACCTTTGCGACTAAAGGTTCTAAAGGAAAAGTCGAGCGAAAGCTATTTTTTACCAACGTATAAACAAAACTTTATATTCTTAATTTTGTGAGGTTAAACATAAAAATAGTAAGTACATCATCATCAGCCAGAACACGTCCACTGCTGAACATAGGCCTGCCCCTTTAACCTCCACACTAAACGACAGCCTGCCTTTTGCTTCCACTGGATGCCAGCGACTCTCATCTCAACAGTAAGTACGGTTTACATCAACAATGCATCAAAGGTATCGGCCTAACAGTTAATGAAGTAGGCATAATTGATTATTCTAAATAGTTATGATAAAAAGGGAAATGATTACCGAACGCATCGCTTGCCCCCACAGTCGGCTTTGGAGATGATTGAGCAATATTGCTTAGGACTCCAATTACAAGACTGAGATGGGTGGAACTGATGGACCTGAAACAAAATATTAAACAGGTAAAGAAAAGGAAGTCCAAGAGCCACCGATATAGATGATAAGATTTGGAAGTAAATAGGTTCTGCAGTTTGGGAGCTACGATGCCAGACATAGAAAACTTTTTTTTATTATAACACTAGCGGTCCGCCCCAGCTTCGCACGGGTATAGATTATAGCCTATGTCACCCGGGGATAGTGTAGCTTCCCAACAGTGAAAGAATTTTTCAAATCGGTTCAGTAGTTTCGGATCCTATTCAATGCAAACAAACAAACAAACAAACAAATCTTTCCTCTTTATAATATTAGTATAGATGATACGTTACATTTCATGTTAGTTATCTTATAATCTACCGTTACAACTCTTAACACCCCTCTTTTTGCGTCGGGGGTTTCAAAAAACCAAGTAAATCGTTACACAAATAGCGGAGAAATCTGTGTACATAGGTACATAATAAAATTATGAATTTTAAAAACTTTTTAATAGTTTTCGTATTTTTCTCAGCAAATCCTTTTATTTGATACTTAGCGGACCGACTAAGATCATGATGGTCAAAATCAAAGTCAAATAATTGATTGCACATTATTCTTAATAGGTGAAACTTGTATAAACGTAATGACAATATAACCACTTGACTGCTCGTCCTTTACCCCGCATGAGGCAAAGGTTCTAACATGTCAACCTAAACTGTCTCGAGAGGGGCCAATCCTAGTCGCGAATTGAATGAATGACACTTTTTATTCTCCAATCACAAGCGTCGAGTCGCGTCGAGTCTCCCATCACAAGCTGCCCCCCGCGACCGCCGTCGCATTATTTTGCTAGTGCTCTTCCGCAATAGACATTATTGAAAAAACAAAGCACGTGACCTCGTCTATTCCTTTTGATTAATGTACATATTAATTAATCGTATACTAATTACTGTTCCAGTCGTTCTAGAATATAAAATGCGTCATATTTTATGATAGGACGATTTATAGAAGTCGGCATTATCTATACTTCATTAACAATTTGCACCTTACACAACAATAATGAGAGATTTTTCAAGGAGTTACGACCTTAAAAACAGGGTAGATCGTTTCGTCTGCACCTAACTTTTTAACTGTTTGACCAACCACCCAGTCTTCAGCCTTCCCGTGAACATGGTGCATGTAACTGCGCCGAAATATCGGGACCTCATTCCACAACCTTACCACAGTAAATATCCCGTAAATAATCATGTAACTTTAGTAAACAACCGTGATAGTTTAAAACAGTGTTTTCGAACTTAATCGTATATCTTCTGTGGGCTTGCAATGCAGTAGTACATGCTCCACAGTCTCGTTCTCCTGTAGCCAGCCTCGGCACAGAAGGCTGTGCCGAGTTTGGACAACAAGTCTGCAATACCACAACACCTGGCGAAATAGGGGTAGAGCAGTTTAGTCAGCGACCCAAAGCCGTGCTTCGTTATTTTAGAGAGCTCGGCTGGTTTGTGAAGGCTGGCAGGGGCAAATGCACAATACACCCCAAGCAAGATGTCAGTCCGGTGTCTTCCAACCGGCCCTTTTGGAGATCGATGGGGGAGGCCTATGTCCAGCAGTGGACGTCCTATGGCTGAAATGATGATGATGATGACGATGTCAGTGCAGGTCTTATCACCCCCGCTTTGAATTAGAATTAGAATAATGAGAGAACACAAAAGTGAGTGAGACAGATATACATGTTTTTAGGGTTCCATTCCCAAAGGGTCAAAACGGGACCCTAAGCCTACGCTGTATGTCTGTCTGTCCGTCCTACTTTCTAATGGTTGTATCTTTCGAACCGTAATAGATAGCCAGTTCAAATTTTCACAGAATATGTAAATGTTACGGCGGATTAACTAAGCAATATTATAAAAAAAAGTCTAAAAGTTAAAACTTAAGGGGATCCCCATACAGCAAACGTGTTTTTACGTTTTTTTGTTATTGCTCTCATGTAAAAACGGTAATATGTACAAGCGTCAAACTTGGCATGATTATAGTAAACACTCTAAAGTATAAACAACAAATAATAAATAATGGCTAAGTGTGAGTCGGTGACAAATTTCTGTTCATTACCAAGTTATAACCGGTAATTCGGTTACTTGGACGACCCTATCATTTCTTTCGCCGAATCGAAATTGCATATTTTACATATAAGTCGGTTTTTTTAATTGATAATTATTGTATTTTGTGGAGGTATGGAAAATAGAACACTCAGTGCGCAAGCCCGACTCGCACTTGACCGGTTTTATTTATAATGTTTACTAGCTGCGCCCCGCGGTTTCACACGCGTGGTGATGAAAAATTGTGATGATGATGATGATGAAAAGCCTATGTCACTCTCCAGCCCTTGAACTATATCTATGCAAAAAATCTGGTCGATCCGTTGCTCTGTTGCTGCGTGAAAGAGGAACAAACAAGCCATGTTAGTTTGTTCCTCTAACAAAACAAATTGGTGTTCCCCGATGGTTACAATCTGGGTGTCTTCAAATCACGAAGAATCGATTTCTTCTAGACAAGCGTGCTCCAACGTAGACCGCATCATCGCTTAACATCAGGCGTGATGGTGGTCAAACGCAAGTTCATATATATTTTAAAAAATAAAAAAATACATACACACATCATCAGCCATTAAATGTCCACTGCTGAACAAGGCCTCCCTCGTAGAGAGGGGTGTTGCCAATAATCCCCACGCTTTGCAGGCGGCTTGGGGAGCGCAGTGCGTTCACCGTGTACTAATAGGATGCTGCTGCCCATCCTCCGGTGTTTCTGGTCGCAGTTTTCGGACATACCCGGGTCCGTAAACAAATAAATGTATTTATAATATTAGTATGATTCTACTAAAAAGTAGTGTGCATACAAGCGAGCGCGGGCAGCGCGCGGCGCTCAGCGCAGGTCGGGGTTGTCGTTGATCTGCTTCTTGATGCGGACCAGTATGGCGGTGTACCACTGGTCGAGGCGCGATATGCTGTCGTATGTCTTCACGGCTTCGGTGAATGCCTCCACGTTCTGCTCTTCCAGATGCTCGATCAATTCCTGCCGACAAAATACAACACTGTTGACAACTTTTCAACAACATACCATTTAAACAAGCAGCCTAACTGTGACCTCATAATCATATCATCATCATTTCAGCCGTAGGACGTCCACTGCTGGACATAGGCCTCCCCCATCGATCTCCAAAAGGGCCGGTTGGAAGCGGCCTGCATCCACTGTGACCTAACCTAGAGAAACTGACGCTCGCGGCCAGTGACAGCCATCTATATTGCCCCTCATTATATGTTGAAGGACTAGAACCACAGAAAAGAGAAGTAAATAGAACGGAAATGAGAAGGAAAATCTGTTACTAGGCATTATGAGTGAACCTCGATTGAACATTCTTATTTAGATCAACGCGTCGAACTCCGCATCACAGTTGCTAACTGATTTCGAATGACAGACGTTTCGTTTATATGGGTGCAACTGGCTACAACAAATTTCATACAAAAATGCCTTGACAGCCGTTCTAATAAAGTAAAATAAACTTTTCTATGTCTAGGACTTGCAGACATACTTATTTCTTATCTTTATCATCATTTATTTATCATAAGGTTTTATCATCGCACCAGCCGCCATCGCCTGAAAGTTCATCCTGATATCATAGATCGGTGGAAATCGGAGGTGGTGCGTTTTACGAGATCTTTTTTGCCTCACACCTGCAATTTGTGGAATGAGCTCCTACCCCCAGATTGGAACTATCGGTGAAAAGACTAGCAGTTTTCATAATCATAACTGTGGCTAGCTTGGAATGGGAACTGGCTGTCAAATGAGACCTGTACACACTGAAAGGTGCTTAGCGACAGATTTTTAACTTGAGGTGGTAGCATTACAATCTTGGAGTGTTCAAGTCTAGGGTTAATAGGTTATTACTGGCCAAACGGGCTCCACCTTCGACCGCATCATCGCTTTCCATCAGGCGAGATCGCGGTCAAACGTTAGCCTAGTCCGAAGTAAAAATAAAAAAAAAAGCTAGCCAGGCTAGCCGAGCACAGCACTATAGGCTACACCCTACCACTAATGTGGTTTAATAATAATTCATTAATAATGTGGTGTAATTGTGGTTTCCTCATGGGTTTTTCCTCACTAGCAGCTTAACCTCCTTGTTGGAATTTGAACCCACATCCTACGGGTCAGAATTCGAACGCGCCAACCACTGAGCTGTCATCGCTACAAAGTTCGCATCTTCTTTGCGTGGCACCCGTAGAGTCTGTCTAATAAGTTATTGTACTTACGTTTTTTTTTTATTGGCAAAATTTAAAATAGGTGTGGGCAATTCTATGAAAAGTATGTACAATAAGAGTTTTGGCGCCAACGTGGAAAAAACATGTCGGCTCGTTGGATTATTTTCCTAAACTTGTGTATTTTCGAGTGTTAATGTGTACTAAATGGTGAATTATTATTCACTAAGTGCTCGTAAACGTGCTCAAGTGATATAACGAGGTGAAACGTGTCTTTTCGTGTTATTTCCAAAACTCTATAGATGCCTCTTGTAGTCTCCACCACTTTACTGGGGCATGAGTTTGACTTGACCGTGACTTACTTTGCTTGACTCTGACTGTGACTATGACTTGTTTGACGCTATTAATACTATGTAAACATGTTTAATATTACGACTAAAGGACTTTGTATCCACGGTCATGAAAAATTTAACAATACACAACAAGTTTTCTTGTTTAAAACTATTTTGTGGAATTCATTATAGGAATTACTTTATTATATTTTTACTTACTAAAATTACCTAAGTACAATAACTTATTAGATAGACTCTATAGGCACCACAAAGGTTATGCTCTAGCGGTGAGTGAATGTTCATGGACTCACTTTAACGAGCTTGCACTCCCGGGTATCTCCAAATGCGGGGTAAAGACTGCAGTACTTGTCAAGTGCGTGTTGCGCGTTCAGTATGTCGACGCACAGATGACAGAGCGCAGCGCGGAACATGTACTCTTTAGCGCTGTACTTGAGGAGGCTATTATCCAGGGACGACTTGGCGATCTGGGGAAGAAGGAATGTTTGCTCGATTATTCGTTCCTATAACGTTAGGCCAAGGCATCTTAAACTGGCCAGCGTTTTATGATTGGCCAGCCATGGCTTTGGGCGGCTAATTTTATCAGTCGTTATTACGAAAAGGCAGAGTCTAAAAATATAGATAAAGATTATTTATACTATTTATTATTTAGACTATTATATTATATATATACTAGCGACCCGCCCGCCCGGCTTCGCACGGGTGTAATTTACGTGTGAAGCCGGGGCGGGTCGCTAGTTATATATAAGCCTTCCGGGAAAATTTATCTAACTGATGATGAAAGCCGCATCAAAATCCGTTGCGTGGTTTAGGAGAAATTAGCGGCCATACAGACAGACAGACAGACAGACAGACAGACAGACGCGGAAAGCGACTTTAATTTATACTATGTAGAGATAGAGATATAGATTTACATCGAGTTATATGATTATTTACGGGATATTTACCGTGGTAAGGTTGTGGAATGAGCTCCCGATATTTCGGCGCAGTTACATGCACCATGTTCACGGGAAGACTGAAGAATGCGGGTGGTTGGAGAACAGTTAAAAAGTTAGGTGCAGACATAACGATCTACCCTCTTTCTTAGTCTTTTGCTACGGTTATCACTGGAACTCGAACTCGAACCTAAGTCCCGACAAAACACACTCACTGTATCACTGCGTATAGTATTTTGAACACATTTTGAACGCGAATTTTTATTTTTATTTTTGAGGCAACATAATACTGGATTCCACGCACTGGCGAGTTGAAAACCATCACCTCGATTGAAATTCCGTGATAGTTTAAAACAGTGTTTTAGATTTACATCGATTTGTTTAAAAAAAATTATACCCATTTTCCAAGAATACTATCAATGCAATTTAAATAATAACTACACCAAAATGATCAGAAAAATAAGATTAATCTTCTGTGTGAATTTGAAGAAAAACGAAGACCTAAAAATGAAAGTGGAAAAATTGCAATATTACTAAAAACAAAGTTCAGGAGCGAGATCCATTCATGAGCTGTACGACTATAGGTACAGGCAGCAAAATACAGAAAACATCCAAATAGCCTGTAAAAAAGCCTGTTTCCCTACAAGTTCGAACACTTTCTAGTATGTTATTACCTGTTCGTAGATCTGTATCGCCTTGTCGTAGTGCTCCAGTTGCGCGGCGTACTGCGCCAGTTTGAGCATGCACTTGTTGGCGGAGGAGGTAGACTCCTCGCCGCGGAAGTAGTCGGCCGCTTGTTCGTAGTGCTGCATGGCGCGGGCTAAGTCTACGCATTCAGTCTCGTACAGCTCCGCTATGTTCTGAAATAGGAAAGTTTCTAAAAAGTGATGCCGAATGAACACTCGTTGAGGAATGTCGAGGTTCGAGGCCCATCGAGAGCTTTTAGTACACACTAGTTCTCCGGCTATCTCAGGTCTGAGCGGCGAGGGTTTACCGTAGATTAAATCATAGACATTGCTATTACGAAATAGGATTTAAAAAAAAATCGGTACATGTTTTTTAGCTTTACAAGCTGCAACAGATTGCAAAAAAATAATTGATCGCAAAATTGTTGTTGGTAGCTACATCAGTGAGCAATTAAAAAAACTGTATTCGTTGAACTTCTTTTTATGTTATTTCAACTGTCAGCGCTTCATATCAGAAGGACAATCTAACATAACGGCCAACCTTGAGAACACCCGAATTTTAAAATGACTTTTTGGGAAGAAATCCGCAAACGTGAACCGGTCTACTAGTAGGAAATGCTAATAGTAGGTCGTTTGCGGTGTTGGCCATTTTGCTAGATTGTCGTTAAGTCCGAGTATAGTTAGCGATATTTCTAAAATGTATTTAAATTAATAAAGATAACCATGACACTATTTTCATATTATTTTAGAGTTCCGTACCTCTGAAGGAAAAAACGGAACCCTTACATCACTTTGTTGTCAGTCTGTCAAGACCCCCTTTCTCAAGAACGCGTAGAAATATCAAATTAAAATTTATATCAAATATATACTCGGGTCTACGATTTTTTTAGCTGTGAAAAAATCAAACTTGTAAGTCAACGCGATCAAAAGATAATATGACCGTTTATATCGCATATTTTCGTATATTTTGCGATTTCACAACGGAATCAATACCTATAGGGTACTTCCCGTTGACCTAGAATCATGATATTTGGCATGAAGCAAGGTCTCATATCAAATATAAAAGAAAAAATCCGAAACTTGTTAATTTAATATTACATCACATAAAAAAGGTTTTTGTTATTACAAACTAACATATTGTAGTTGGTATGTATGGGAGCACCTGTTTGCCAACTACAAAGTTAAGTTTGTCATTCAATTCCCGGGATGGATCTACATATATATTTATTACTTTTGGACGGAACCTTCAGGGTGCGAGTCCTACTTATACTTGTCCGGTTTTTACTAGAATATTCACGTGTTTATACATAAATATTTGTAATTTTACAGATTAACAATTAATGTGACAAGGTACCTGATGTTGTTTAGCCGCGACGGTGAATCTACCCATGTCGGTGTAGATTTCGACGGCTTTTAGGATGCACGAAACCGCCTCTGTAACAACATATAACAATAATTAAAAAACGCAACGGCGGCTTTTTCCCGAGTCGTCGTTGAGTGGCGACACCGCATACCCCGTTTCCATGGGGCTAAATGAGACCCCGACCCCTGACGTGCCATAACCGGCCGTCTGGGAGTGGAAGCCGCAAGAGCTAAGAACCTAAGCTCCAGGGTGGAAGTGTTAAAGGCATAAACCCGCGAGTAGCTCTTAGTGCAAGAGCACTTCTCGACGCCCTAAGGGCGCTTGCAGACGATGCGCAGTACAAGTAGCAAGTATAAGTTGTAAGTAGCGACTACGCATCGTCTGCAACGTTTTGCTCATTGCAAGTGGCAGTGATAGTATTACTAAGCACTACCACTGCCACTTGCACTAAGCAAAATGTTGCAGACGATGCGTAGTAGCTACTTACAATTTCTACTTGCTACTTGTGCTACGCATCGTCTGCAAGCGCCTTAAGCTACCCACGCCAGTTGCCTCTCCGGCTGCAATATAAGGCAGCCTTTACGCAATGGGTGGCAAGGTGCCTTTCCCATCTTGTACATCTATTCTTTTATCCAAAAATTGTTTACTTCAATAGCCCAGTTTATTTAAAACCCCACAGCATTAAGAGTCCTATTACCAACATCATCCCAAACCACATAGTTAAATTTATTTTTATACACAAAAGGCCTGGTTGTGTAACCCTGTAGATTACAAGTGCAACATGCGAAAGATAAAAGATACAATAGAGACAATACTTATAGAGTCAAGTGAAAACAGCCAAAAATCGTCCGAGCGTCTTTGTACATACTTAGAATACATGTATGTAATCAATTATATTATTGTACGCAATGCCACATTTACTCCAATATAGACGTTATGTCGCTTGCATAGTGTACAACATCGCTTGTCCGCTATGTCATCGTAGCACTGGCATTGCGCGGCGTTGTAGTCGGATCGCGGTTGTCTTACAACTAACCAAAAAGTCGGCGTAGTAAACCAATGCGTACCGTGCGCCGAGTTTTGCGCGAGATTAACATTTGTACGCTGTAACAGGCAAGGACATGAGATACGTCTCCATTCTTACGACCATGTATGCTACTTTATATGTATAAGTACCTACCATGTTCTGACAAATAAATAATTTGAATTTGGTTCGGTAATTTTTTTGCATGTTTGTGGCTCTATAGGTATTGTATCTCAATGACTATACACCATAGAGCTCGATAAATAATTTGATCCAGGCTATCGTTCTGATAAAGATAAGGAAGATGCGGACCGGACGCTTATCTAGTGATGTAATAACTACATCATGGTTACTTTTAATCTTATTTCAGTACTTGAGCTAGTGATTATGAGATAATGCGAATGATTAACTTGTTGGTTTGTTTTTCAGGTAGCCTCGTAATAATAACAACTCGCCAAGGAGAACTGGTATATATCAAAGACGCTACAGGAGGCTATTGAAGCGGATGCGCGACTGAAACTGATAGGGTGGAAAGGAAGGAAAGTAGATTTCTTCTATACTACGCGAGCGAAACCGCGGACTGCAGCTTAGCATCATCATCATCGTTTCAGCCATAGAACGTCAAAGAGGCCTCCCCATCGATCTCCAATAAGGCCAATTGGAAGCGGCCTGAATCGCGTTTCCCTGCGGTCTTTTTTAGGTCGTCTGTCCATTTTCTGGGTGAACGGGAGGTTCTACGCTGCGGTTACCAATACGTGGTCTCTATTCGAAAACCTTTCTGCCTCATCGACAATCTGTTCTGCGTGCTATGTGCCTTGCCCACTGCTACTTAAACTGGCTAATCCGATGGGCTATGTCGGTAACTTTAGTTCGTATACGAACCTCCTCACTACTGATTCGATCTCGTAGAGAAACCCCGAACATAGCGCTCTCCATAGCTCGATGTGCGACTAGTAGCTAGTAAAGCAATAAAACATAGTAAAACTTACTTCTATCAAAGTGGATTATTGCGTGCAACTGTTTACTTAGTCGGGGTAGACGGATCGATGTCAGACAAACGTAACAGTGGTTTTGTAGATATTATGAACTGACTTACAATTCTAATTGTGGTGGGTAATTCACACTCACTCGAGATGGAGAAACATTTTGTGGTAAAGTGTGAAAAATTACGTAGCTACAGACCGCAGAAAAACGCTGGATGCAGGCCGCTTCCAACCTTTTGGAGAACGATGCGGGAAGCCTATGTCCAGCAGTGGACGTCCTATGGCTGAAATATGATGATGATGATGATGAAGACAGACAGACGCATTTTCGGATAAACCACTTGACATTGGCTAAATTGGCAAGATGTCTGAAGCCAAAACGTAAAAGATAAAAACCCTAACCGGCGATTTACGTTATTGAAAAAAATTACCAAACACTCTTTACACGGTTTCGACGATACGTCGAAAATGGAGCATAGAGATTTACGGTCTTTCTATACTACAGAAGAATAAGTTTTATTCTTATTAATCATCATCATCATCAGCCAGATGACGTCCACTAGTCCACTACTGCACATTGGCCTCCTCTTTAGAACGCCACACCGAATGGCACCTACCATCTGCATCCACTGGATGCCCGCGATGCCACGATGTCATCGGTCCATATAGTAGGAGGCCTACCTACGTTGCGTCTTCCGGTTCGTTGTTTTCACTCAAGGACCTTTAACCCCATTGGTTACTGGGCGTTGTGGCCCACCCATTGCCACTTCAACTTGCAAATTTTTGCAGTTATGGCGGTGAATGTGGTTCTTTGGCGAACATCCTCATTCAAAATTATATCGCGCAAATAAAGTATTCTTATTCAGATACATAATAATTTTGTACCATTATCTAAACTAAACTAAATTTGACAGAGCTCTAAATTATTTGCAGACGTATTGAAATAAAAAGACAGACGACGATATTTTTAGTCCTGTCAGATTAGTTTAGTTCAGAACAGAATTGGCGTCAATAACTTGTTTTAGCTAAAAAAAAAAACATTGTTTTTCCCCACTACGGAACGGAGAAGGAATATACGTTTGGGTTACGTAAAAATTGTGTATGTTAGTATGCCTGTTACCATTTTACTCCTGATCCGTCCAGCCTGATTTGAATGTGTTTTTAATACGAATACAGGTTTATTAATTGTGTCATCATCATCATCATCATCATCATCAGCCCTGAGTGACCCACTGCTGGGTATAGGCCTCCCTTTGTTTATGCCACTCTGCCTTTGTTTATTAATTGTGTATGTGATGTATTTAAAATAAAAAAATCTTTGCTATGTTTGATCAAAATCTGCCCAGCGGTTTATAAGTTTTGAGCTCTTTTACGATTCATCATCATCAGCCAGAAGACGTCCACTGCTGAACATAGGCCTCCCCCTTTAACCTCTACAGTGAACGACAGCCTGCCTTTTGCATCCACTGGATGCCCGCGACTCCCACAATGTCGTCGGTCCATCTAGTGGGAGGCCTACCTACGCTGCGTCTTCCGGTTCGTGGTCTCCACTCCAGGACCTTTCTTCCCCATCAGTTATCGTTTCTTCGAGCGATGTGGCCTGCCCATTGCCACTTCAACTTGCAAATTTTAACAGCTATGTCGGTGACTCTGGTTCTTTAGCGAATATCCACGTTTCGGATTCTATCACGCAAAGAAACTCCGAGCATAGCTCTCTCCATTGCCCGCTGTGTGACTCTTGAGTTTTTCTAAAAAAACTTTTACGATTAGGTTTACGTAATTTATCTCAGTTCACAATTTATCTCGCTCGGAGAACCGATAACCGATGGGGAAGAAAGGTTCTTGAGTGGAGACCACGAACCGGAAGACGCAGCGTAGGTAGGCCTCCCACTAGATGGACCGACGACATAGCAAGAGTCGCTGGCATCCAGTGGATGCAAAAGGCAGGCTGTCGTTCAGTGTGGAGGTTAAAGGGGGAGGCCTATGTTCAGCAGTGGATGTCTTCTGGCTGATGATGATGATGATGATGAATTTATCTCAGTGAATAAACACACAAAATATTTACACAGCTCTGCCAAACTGCTTGTTACAGCGAGACGATGAAAGAATGCGTCTCTTATTTTGCAAAACGTCAATCATCATCATCATCATTATGATCTTTTAAACGTTTTTCAAGGGCTAACACAAAAGGGTAGTACCTATCTACGTACGTACAATTTTTTTTGTCCTAAAATGTATAACCAGATTACAGTTTCTTCCTTTCATTGAAATGTGATAAAAACTGCGAAGTCACCATTATTTCTTTGTTCATGTAACAAAACCGATTCACTTCATTAGCTATTCTAATGACTCTATTATAGTAGGATTAGTGGGCTATTAATTTCACCGCAAGGCCATTTTTGAGGCGCCAGAGTGTGAAAATTAAACTAAGTAGTGTAAAACTCGATTGCAAATTGCAAGGGCTTTGTAAGATTCAGTTCAATTCCGTATTAAATTAAATAAAACATTTACTATTACTCAAACCAGCGTATTTTGCCAAAAAATGGGCGAGAAGCTGTTTTTTTTTTGAGCTTTCTATGTTGGTCTCACAGTAAATAAATAAATATTCGGGACATTTTTGCACACACGGTCATCTGACCCCAAACTAAGCAAAGCTTGTGATATGGCTACCAGAGACTGATATACATACATAAATATATAAAAATAAAAAAAACATGTTACATTAATGTTCACAAGGATAAGTACAATGACCTCCTTTCGGCTTAGTACAGGATAACTGCGTAACCCTGTAAATTTTTTCTTTCTTTCTCTTTTAATTGAATAGGCTTGCACTTCACCGCCACCTCGCCTGATGTCTACGATGGAGGACACTTGCAAAGAAGTAACCGATTCATTCGCGAGTTGAAGACACCCAGATTGTAACAATCGGGGAACACCCATTAATAGGCACAGTCTAGCAGTTTGGACAGTTAAAGTGGAATCAAAGCACTTCGAAGTAACACAGTACTAATATTAGAAATGCAAAAGTGTTTGCTGTTTCGTTTTTCACGCAGCAACAGACCAAAAGCTCATTCCAGGAGAGATAAAATAATAAAGAGCAAGCAAAGCTTCAAGCAAGCACTTGTGTTGATTTACAACTACCTAATAAAGCACCGACTCAAGTAATTTACGAGTTACACTGAACGAAGAAGATGTATGTGAGACTTGAGCTGAATACCTAAAAAGCTAGACGGCTATAGAACTGAATAAGAAATCAGCAGATAAACAACTCCAAAGGCACGAGTGTGATAGCTTACTTAACTTGCGTGGATGAAATTTTAAGCACTGGCACACAGTCCAGTTTCGAGCACAGACATGGTACCTATTCAACTCAGAAAAATTGTTAGTACCTATTACCTACCTCGTTACTAGTGGCACTGATCCACTACACGGACATGCCAAAGCTACGGCACCACAGTTTTTTTTTTTTTGTTTAAATTAGAACGGCGGTCTAGACATTTTTGTAAGGATTTTGTTGTAGCCAGTTGCACCCATATAAACGAAACGTCAGTCATTCGAAATCAGTTAGCAACTGTCATGCGGAGTTTGACGCGTTGAACTAAATAAGAATGTTCAATCAAGATTCACTCATTTCCGTTCTATTTACTTCTCTTTTCTGTGGCACGGCCCACTCTTGTTGTTTCTCTGTAGATTTTCTACTCGGAGGCTGTAGAGGTTTGGCTTACAGCCAAAATTACATGTGTTTTTCGATACAGGAAGTAGGAGCAAGCTTGTATTAGTATCATAGGATGCTAGACTAGAGCAGTAGTGATTTATTCGTAACAAGTTGAATGAACTAGAAACTTGAAAAGACGGCCTTATTACATAATCTGTGATACAGTAGTTTCTTACCTAACTCATTGTTAATCTTATGCCTGTTTTCACTAACCACGAACAAAGCGACGACGCCTAACTAAGGAACTCCTAATCTAAGCAGAGACTTAAGTGTAATCTTCTGTTTCATCATCAAGCGAGATGGCGGCAAAGCGCAAGTCTTTTCAATTATAAAAAAAAAAAACATTTTTATATGCCTTGGTAGCCCATTTGGGAGACTGTTAGACTTGAAAGCGTGAGGTCGCGGGTTCAAACTCCGGGCCCGTACCAATGAGCTCTTTGGAGCTTATGTACCTACGGATTTTCATACCACTGGCTTTTCGGTGAAGGAAAACATCGTGAGGAAACCTGCATACGTACGGAGAAGGAATTCAATGATGTATGTGAATCCACCAACCCGCACTGGGCCAGCGTGATGGATATGGCCCAATCACCCTTTCCAAGTCAAACTCATGCCCCTGTAAAGTGGTGGAGACTTTACAAGAGGCTCCTATGGAGTTTTGGAAACAACACGAAATGCGGGTGAAACCGCGGAGTGTAGCCAGCTTGGTATAAAACAATACAAAACTGTACAAATTATCAGCTTTTGATGGTATATCTACGTGACATTGGAGTTGTAAGTATCTTCCACACAAGCCACAAACCAAGAGCGTTGAAGCTCGAACGTCAAGCTAGTTTTGTACTCAGTTTCTAAGTTTGAGAACTACATTAATAGAACTAATTTAACTTCGAAATGACTTGTTTTGATATAGCTATCGACCACCAGACTTCAGAATGCCTGAGATTTCAGTATTTAAATAGGTGCAAGATTCTATCTAAAGGGTCCAAATATTACCAAGGTTAGACATTGGTTGATTTCAAGATACACGGCGCATAATTGTGCTGGTAAAAGCTCAATAGATTTTTTTTGAATCATAGCAGAGAACACTTTAGGTCAGGGGTGTCCAACAAAAATCATTGGCGGGCCGGATTTATTATTTTTGTAACTATGGCGGGCCAAGAGATGCTTCGTAACTGAGCAAATCAAGACTTATATACTTACCTAAGTAAAATGGTAGAAAGGGTATATTAGGCCTGTACGTTGCATGCGAGTGGGTGGGTGAGAGGGGCGATAATGTTAACGTTTTCGCGCGCAGTTGTTGTTCCAAGAATTAAAATAGCATTTACGTTTTATTTTTTGGTTTCACCCGATATGTATGCTAGTTCACGTTTTCGCCGTATTGTGATCGATCGACGTAATTTTTTAAGAACGGCGTTTAATATTTTTCGAACTTATGACTCGTCGGTCGTCCGCCCCAGCTTCGCACGGGTATAGATTATAGCCTATGTCACCCGGGGATAGTGTAGCTTCCCAACAGTGAAAGAATTTTTAAAATCGGTCCAGTACTTTTTGAGCCAATTCGTTACAAACATACTTACATACAAATCTTTCCTCTATAATATTAGTATAGAAGTATAGATAACGCGATAGTAGCAACCCTAGCCCCGTGAATGACAGTAGGCATTGAATTCAAGGACACGTCCGAGTCAAAGTACTGCTTTAGCTTCTTTATCTACCGTGGCCAACCGTAGTAATAGTGATAACACACCTATGGATTTGTTTGACCTCAACCGCCGTCTGACCAACGGGAGAGAAAGAGAGGGAAATATGATATTCTCACTCTTTCTCTCCCGTTGGTTGGACGGCGGTCCGTCAACCAAATCAATACGTGTGTTAACACTATTATAGCGTCCGCCCCATTTTCCCACACTGATTACAAAATGCACTGCTTATTATTCGAATGAAGCTGGATTTAGTCTTGTTCCCAAGCTTCAGACGAATGCGCGTACCAGTCTTTTTAGGGTTCCGAACCCAAAGGGTAAAAACAGGACCCTATTACTAAGCCTACGATGTCTGTCTGTCTGTCCTACCTGTTAACGGGTATATCTTTCGAACCACAATAGATAGCCAACTGAAATTTTCACAGAATATGTAATGTTATGGTGGATTAACTAAGAAAATATAAAAAAGTCAAAAAAAAAAAAACGAAAGGGCCCATACAACAAACGGTATTTTTTTAACGTATTTTTGTATTAGCTCTAATGTAAAAACGGTAATACGTACAAGCGTCAAATTTGCTATGATTATAGTAAACACTCTATAAATAATAAATAATGGCCAAGTGCGAGTCAGTGATAAGTTTATGTTCATTACCAAGTTATAACTGGTAATTTCGTTATTGTATTTTGTGGTGGTACGGAACCTTCAGTGCGCGAGTCCGACTCGCACTTGGTCGGTTTATTCTAGCTAGATGAATTAATTCCATGGACGCGAAACAATGACGATAATGGGCTCTTACGTCAACTGGTCCCACCTCATCCTGCGGTATCAGTTGACAAATTCATTAATTTTATTATTTTTCTTTTATCGAATGTATGCTTTTAAATTGGAAAAAGAAAACAAGGCACTAAAGCACTAAACCTAAATTCCAGTCCAAATTTGACCTTAATTCAACGTCGAGTCGGGGCAATGCGTTCAGTTTACTCAGCGCGTAGGGTACAATAAACTTTTTAATTCTATTGAGCCAGTGACCTCTGATCTCTACGTATATCTATAGACAAGGTGAAAGCCCGCCCTTTGACTCTGGGGGATATTTATGTACCTACTTGTCAATTCAAATATTCAGTATTGTTTTAGTTAAGAGCAAAGAGGTAATCAGTCAATTTGGTACACAAATTGTACGCCTTGGATTAAGGTGGATAGTTCAAAGCTAGGTTGTCAAGAGATGGTATAAAATTCAACACAAAACAATAGCAACATAAAATTTATATTTTACGCCGTAAATTGCAATCCAATTTAAACTTTGCCTATACCCATTAGTGGGATAAGGAAGGCTGTGGATGATGATGAGCTTCTGCTGATGCAGAAGCTTTCTGCTTTCGTTGCTGATGGTGTGGTCTATGATGAAGCTACTCCGTGACATGTAGTCCAATAAATGTGCTGCCATTGCTTTTACTTCACAATATTCGTCAGATCTAACTTCAATGTTTAGTTTAGGCTACTCACCATTGGGGTCGCATTTTTTATAACAATTGGATGCGTCTACGAAGTTGGTGGCTGCGTCGTGCCGTACGCCAGCCTTGAGGTGCAGTTGCGCGGCGAGACAGAACGCCTGCCCCGCTTGCGCCCATTTCTTGGCCATTTTGAATAGGTTGGCTGCTCGGAGGTAGCAGTCGACTGCTTCTTCGACTTTCGACGAGCCCCTATTTGAGAAGAAACTGATTATGAACAAGTATACCACTACCAGACTACCAAGTGCAAGGTTGGAGTAATGGCAGGACAACGTAACCTGGCTAAGCGCCGCCGTAACCCAGTAAATCGTGAATGGCACTGCCATTTACCTGTTGACACTGACAAGTGGCAGAGCCCACAAGCAGGGAACCGGCGCCCGGTTGCCTGCCATTTTGAGCGGAAACATGTGTAGCCAGGAGCCGGCTTGGCGGCAGGCACTCAAGGATATAAGAAATTGAAAAAGAATTGTTGTCTTAAAAGTTGCTTTAGAACTGTTTTATTTATTTAGTAATCACAAACACTTAAAAAATTGTTAAGTCATCTTAACTCCTTTTAACCTTGGCGAGCTCGTGGCTAACGAAGGGGGTTGATGTCGGCAACAGGAAACTCAGCAATCTGAGTCACTGACCTGAACTGACAGAAACCTGGTCGCTGACTGATTCTCAAAAGTTCAAACTTAGGGTTTGCTAAAGAGCAATGGATCGCAGCGTGCTTGGTATCAAAAGAATGGAGTCCGCAACAGCGCACTGTGCTCCATAACAGGTGTGGTCGACGTTGGCCAAAAAGCCGCCAGATTAAAATGGGATTGGGCGGATATGTGGCGCGTATGCATCCGGACCGATGGGCCAGGATGGTCACACAGTGGGTGCCTGATGGATGATGCAGTCAAGGCCTAAGAAACGCTGGCGTGATGATCTTGACTCATTCCGGAGAGGTTGGCAAGAGGTGGCGGTGGACCGAAATTTATAGAAGGTAATGGAGGTGACCTTTGCCCAGCAGAGGGATAGAATAGGTTAAAAAAACAACCTTACTCTAACTGAGAAGCATGATAAATTTATATTATATAATATATTCACACATGATTTCATGTGGAGCTTAATATTTGCTACTGTACTGTGCTTTGATTCACTTGCATAACAATCAGGTGAACATCATTTCTAATTTTAAACCAAGTTTAGCACAAAATAAAACAGATTTTAAATAGCTAAAAGTTGAGCATATTCTGAACAAATTCTATTAATTATTTCAAATAGTGTGCAGTGTGCTGATGTGTTCAGAACTGCATTAATTCTATCCTGCCCTCTATATCGGACGGCTAGGAAGGGCACAAAATGCGACACCGTTACATGGTCGATACTCCAATATTACAATTAACCAATATTACAGTACGCACAGCTGATCTTTGTGTCTCTGAAGTTAGGCTCTGAACCATTGCACAAGTTGAGTAGCAGATCCTTTGCAACACAAAAATTGCTATTGCGCAGGTCTTGCATACTGGGCAAGTACTAAAAACTGTAGACAATCAAGAGAAGCTTCCCCGAAACTCAATCCGAGATACTCCCGTAAATTGTTGAATCTAAAATGTGACATACTCCGACAAATTGTTGGGGTTGTTACAGGTCCTTGCCATTTAAACAAACACCTTTTTAAAATTGGGGTTTCTGACAGTCCCCTATGTAGAGGGTGTCTGGAGACTGAAGAAACGGCCGCGCATTTGCTGCGGCTTACATCAGCAGTGTGGCAGAACAACGAAACACTATCCTCAGATCACCGAGGACGCTCTGGGAAGCCTGCGCAGGCATAAGCGAGCTGCTGGCTTTCCTGGAGGAGACCGGGTGGCTAAATTAGCTGCAGCCGGGTGACGCAAAATGGGCCAATGAATGGCCTAGTTGCGGAAAATGCCCGCTACACAAGTAACAAGTAAGTAAAGGTCTTGCAGCTAATTTTAGAGACACAAAGATCAACTGTGCCTAGTCTAAATTAATGTTTTGATCCAGCCCATAACCTTACAATGATTCAAGTACTTGGGTATACACTTGGATCGGCGACTGACATGGTAAAACACATATAAACAAAGAGAGAACTACTCAACCTGAGGTACAAAGGGCTCTACTGGCTACTAGGAAGAAACTCAAAACTGTCTGTTGCCAAAAACTTCTGATATATACAAGACCATACTAAAACAAATTTGGACATATGGCATCCAACTATGGGGCTCTGCTTGCATCTCAACTTAAAATATCATTCCAAGAGCACAAAATTGAATATATTAAAGAACATATTGCATGCATAAAATGCATAATATACTATAAATAAAACAGTTGCAGAAGAAATTAAAGCAACATTCAAAGACATTTATGGGAAGACTTAAAAACAATCCAAAAGAACTGGCAGCACGACTAGTTATAACAGCATACCCAAAAATACTTAAAAAATTAAACAATGACAATGTTGTCATTCTGCTAAACTATTATCCAAACTAAACTAAATTTGACAGCGTCAAAATTATTGTCATCCTTCTCTCACATATATAAATGAAAAGAGATGCAGATAATTTTTGTCCTGTCAGACTGGTTTACTAGTTCGTGGTATGACAGAATCGACGCCATTGTCATCACATATAATAAAGACGACAGAAGAGAAGTCTCCAATGGGAGACCATATCTGCGGGGCACAACCTACTACACCAAACCTGCTCAATGTCACGAACTGGACTGATTACAGATAGCAACGAAACACAATAAAATTTGTTTTGATCCCGTTTTTATTGTTTGAAATGCTAGACTGTTGAACGCACCGTATGAATGGGTGTTCCCAGATAGTTTCAATCTGGGTGTCTTCAACTCTCATGTGAATCAGTTTCTTCTAGGGAAGCGTGCTTCATCATGAACATAATTGCTTGACATCAGGCGGTCAAACGCAAGCCTATTATACAATCCATTTGTATACATAAAAGGGATATACTACTCACTAACTGACTTACTCATCACAAAATGTCAGACTATGTAACTTAAGAAGCTGCTGTTTGGCAGGTAGATTCCTTATGGGGTTTAGAGGTATGCTAAGAAAGGATTTTGGGAAAAGGCTGAATTAAGAGAGACAAATGGAGGTTGAAAGTCTATAAATAATACATAATATGAACTATGCATATGAAGTCGTGGGCAACAGCTAGTTATTCTTATTTTTAAGGAATATATTACGTAATTTATTTTACAAATTTTATTTCAACTAACTTTTTAACTTTAACTTTTTTCTCCTATTTCTTTGTTAGTACTAAGAATTTTTCGGTAATTTCCCGAATTGGGCTGGTTTTTTTTAAATGTTTGACTAGCCATTACTCATCTGATGTTAAAAAATAACAATATGTTTAGTCATATTAAATTTGTAGAAGTGAAAGTTATGATGTCAAAAATGTTTCCCATCATATTTAAGCAAAAATTAGGCAGGTATGGGTGGTTCCCCAGGTACTGTGCAATGTATTGTCCAAAGTGTTGTAGTGTTTCATTTACTTATAGAGTTATGGATATTTCTAAAGGTATAAGTTATTGCAGCATCAAGCTATAGCTTATCACATGTCATGATTCATGCATTGGTAACCAACATAGCAAGGTTAATTAATCATCTCACAATGAGATGAAATTACCTTGTGTTTTAGACTCTGGATATGACCTGGGGTGTCAATCTGATTAATTGTTTTGACCATTTAGCGTCTATGAAAAGGGTGGTAGAACCGTAGGTTTCTATATCAATATTTGATGAGATATTGAGATGAGAATGAAAATGTATATCCAGTTCAGGTCGTGACACTTTAGGAACAACAATTTTAGCTAAGAACTCCATGGATAGTGAAGAAATACAGTAGTTCTCATTGTTCTTACCCGAAAAGAGAACCAAGGAAGGATTTTGACGAACTCAACTTCTTCTCCGCCTCCGCCATGAGCTGCATAGCTTTCTGTTCATTATCACCCATGTTTCTGGCTTTTTTAACACTAATTCACAACGAAAAAGATTAGATTTCTCTTCAATTTTACAATTTATTGACAAAATGTCGTCAGCGAACTTGTGCGAAAATCCGTCGCTGTCATCGATTGATTTTGTAAAATGTTACTAGTGAAAAAAAAAAACAATTTTACGTAGCGTTCAAAATCAAATAATTATTTATACTAAATAGAATGGTCGGAGGACTAATGGGACTTTGTCTATGATTTGGTTGCCGCATTGTTAAGTACTACAAAATACATTGGACAAGCAAGTTTCATTATAGTGCTAACAGACGCTCGAACGCGGCTGACCTCAACCGCCGTCTGATCAATGGGAGAGAAAGAGAGGGAAATATGATATTCTCACTCTTTCTCTCCCGTTGAACGGCGGTCCGTCAGCCGCGTTCGTGCATCTGTTAGCACTATTACAATGAATATTATCTGAAACTTTTTAATATAGTTTACACCTCAGAAAGAAAGAAAAAAATCGTTAAGTAGCCGGTAGCAAGGACACAGTGAAAGAGAAATAAAATTGTAGCTATGTAAAAACGACAACCGGCCCCATAGAGCACATTATATATACGGGTAACCGGCCCTTTTGTAGATCGATGGAGGAGGCCTATGTCCAGCCGTGGACTGTGGACGTCCTATGGCTGAAATAATGATGATGATGAGCTAACAGAGTAGATGTTACGGACCGCCGTCCAACTAACGTGAGCAAATAATCTACCGTTTCTACGATGAATTTTATCTGAAACTTTTAAATCATCGTTCTATAAATGTTTTAGTAGTGGAGAAACGTCATTGAGTAGTGGTTACATCACAAAAAAAAATGGAATCGTTAAGTAGACGTGACAGGCTTCTCTTTCACTCCCGTTGGTTGGACTCACAGGTGGGACATATTATTACTTTACTCTTTGGGTTGGACTGCGGTCCGTCAACCAAATATTATGTGTGATTATGTCCCTGTCACGTCTACTTAACGATTCCATTTTTTTCTGTGGTTGGACGGCGGTCCGTAACGTCTGTTAGCTCATCATCATCATTTCAGGCATAGGACGTCCACTGCTGGACATAGGCGGTTGGAAGCGGCCTGCATCTAGCGTTTCCCTGCGGTCTCTTTTAGGTCATCTGTCTATGTTGTGGGTGGACGTTCTACGCTGCGCTTACCAGTCCGTGGTCTCCATTCCAGAACCTTTCGGCCCCATCGGCCATCTGGTCTGCGTGATACGTGCCCTGCCCACTGCCACTTCAACTTGCTAATCCGGTGACTTTCGTTCGTCTACGGATCTCCTCATTTCGGATTCGATCTCGTAGAGAAACCCCGAGCATAGCTCGTTATGCGAGTTTGAGCTTGCTTATGAGGCCCATAGTGAGAGACCACGTTTCAGTGCCGTATGTCATCAATGGTAAGTTTATGGCACTTTTTTCGGCAATTACAGGTATTAGTTACCTACTCTGGTAATACTAGCTAGAGTCCAAGATCAAAGGCCTCAAGTTATCTCTTTGTAAGCTTCGTGTAAGTAGATAGATATCTCCAAAAGGCAAAATAAAACACAGTGTATAAACTTTTAACTTTATTTTTATAGATAGACCTCTCCGCTTACGAGCTTGGTGTAATAGGTTTACGTTCAAAGCATTTTATCTGTAGCCTTCCCTGACTATGATTCTCTCTATAAAGTAGCTAACAGACGTGTGGATTTGGTCGACGGACCGCCGTCCAACCAACGGGAGAGAGAGTGAGAATAACATATCTCCCTCTTTCTTTCCAGTTGGTCAGACGGCGGTTGAGGTCAACCAAATCCGCACATCTATTAGCACTATTCCTTATGCTAGGTTTAACCAAAATTCCATCTTCCTTGATTTAACATACAGATAAATGTTATGGGAACCACTCCTAACAAAAATATATTTCCAAGAAAATCACATTGTAATTTATTGATCACCATGGTACGTACCTATTTGGTACAGACAGACCAATTTTTTAAACACCTTGTTATTTTTTTTGTGGACTCTGATCTATTTGGGTTCAATGATTCAACATCGATAGGCCAAGAATGGCACTTACATACAATACACAAAGCACACCATCACCCACAGATGTGAATTTGAGAAATGAGTCCTAACGGTTGGTTTTTGTGACTGGTTGTTTTTTTATCGGTCCACAATTTCCCTGCTTGGTTGTCTTGAAGGTCGGGACTTACCATAATAATAGACAAGGGTTCTGGATATTTTTTTACAACATTCAAGCAAATTATGGAGGGTACCTCCATAAAATTAATGTTGGGTTGATCTTGGTTGGGATTATGGAGATGTCAAAGTGTGACAAAATACTTTTTAGGTGATTTTCATGTAATTAATAAATTGCAACATGATTTTGGTCTTACATATCGAGCTAGAAATTTTTGTCTCAACAGCTATACATCATCCTTTATAGACATTTATAGAGTGCTACTAATACTGTGACAGATAAGAATGCTAGCTTACTTTTGTGTTAAACAACTTTTTATTATGTTTATAGTAAATAGATTGGCTGACTGCTACATAGTTTGTGATAGTATTGTCATCGGAACAAGAGGTAAATTCTATATTAACAGACACATACACTTACATACATTGGGATTACATTTAAAAACTAAATCAATTTGAACTTATCTCGATTTAGGTACAAGCTTACAGTGGACCCATGGATAAAAGCGCTAAAATCGCAGAAACAAAATAAAAATCAAAAAATTATATGAATTTATTTATTTTCATAAATAAACTAAATTGGATATCTAAAGACGCGATAAATCTAGCAAATAGAGGATTATTTACATAAAAACATAACTAAATAGTAGATAAAAATAAAAGAATAAAATGTACAACTTAAAATTTGATGAGTACTTACTAGAAACATTTCTCATTATACTGTGGTGAATCTAGTAATTTTATCTATAAATAGTTGTAAAAAGTAATGTATGGTGAACTCATCTTTTTTCATCACCATCATCACAGCATTCACAGAAACAGTATGGCCAACTAAACAACTCTCGTAAAAATAAGCACTGGATTTCATCTGGCTAGTCCAATGAAAACAAATATAACCAGGAGTGTTGCCATTTAATATTACAAATAAAATATTGCACGAAAAATACTAGCGATCGAATAAAAAAATCAACAAACAGATCTCATACAAAACTGCAAATGATATTAAATATCATTAATTTGAATTCTCAAACTAGTTCATAGATACGTACAGTAAAAGCTATATAATTATTTTAACTTGGAACACCTTTAGCTTTTTACAAATCTAAGATACATTTTTCTCAGGTGAGCTAGGGCAAAGAACAAGGTTAGCACTATGTACTATGTGGAACGACGTTAACAAACAAGTATTTACATTCACCATTGAACTGCACTGATGCATATTGAACTCTAACTTAGCTAATTCATAGAGTAACTTGTATAATTTTCTTAATATTAAATGTATAACCGCTACAGATTTTTTTTTCTGTGAACATTAGATTTTTCTACACAAAACACACTTTAGCGCAGCATTGATGCCGCCATACGACAATTTCTATTTAAAAAAAAAAAACATTGTTTAACATGACACAATGGCAACATTTTGTACAATACTTTGTCCAAACGATAGAAAAATATATTTGTTTCTTTTCCCATATAAATAAAGCCTATTTTTAATACTTTGAAAAAATTAAACAGTCTTTCGAAATCAAAATATCACAAATGAAAATGATTCAATATTTTAACTAGCACATTTGTACAAAGTATTGTTGTATAGTAAAGGGTGTATATTATAACCATAAATTGTATATATTTGGCAATATGCAACACGAAATATATATATTTTTTGTACACATGCCAATTTTGATACCATAAGAAAACCACATTCAATTGATTCGTTATTTGGATATTTGGGTCACTCGGCAATTATTTCTTTGTATGTCAGTAAAAAAAATGTTAAATTTTGAGTTATAAACCACCTGTAAGTATATTCACAACAGCAATTATACAACTATACACACCCGTAACCTCTTGTTTTCATAACAATCTAATGAGATAACCATCTATCTATACACAATTAAGCAATGATTACAGGTTTCTATAAGATTAGTGTATTAGGGAAAAGTGCAGGGCGATCAAAATTGGTTGGCATACTATTTTTCATAAGTACCGTAATCATAACAAAAGCTTTCAAGTAGTAGTGAATAAAGCTGAATTTATACCTAGGCAACATATTGCGGCGTTGTGGCATGCTACAATGATACCCAATATTTTCAAAATAATGAAAGAAAGAATGAACGAAAGAAAGAGAGAAAGAAAGAATGAATGTTTATTTATGACCGACTACGTTTTAAAATCACTAAAACACATAGCTTATAAAGTCACAAATCGGCCCCAAATCAGCATAATGCCGGCTGATCAGCAGCAGCGGGCAGCTGTTATCTGATCATTATGGCGTCCATGCATTAAATTTAATGTGGCAAAACCATTTTCACAATCTATCCGTACCGAAATTATTGAACGAAACATATTTCATTTGAATGAAAGTAACAGAAAATTACGGGTGTGATGACAGGGTGGAGTAAGATTTTGACAGAGTGGTGGCCTTGGCAAGGTAAGCGAAGCGTTGGTCGTCCAGCTGCAAGATGGGTCGACGATATTGTCACTTTCGCGGGTCGAACCAGCAGTGAAAGTACCGTTCTTTATCGATCGCCAATTCGATAAAATGCCATAGAATCGATCATAGCGAGTACTGATCAAATGGCATTTTATCGATTTAGAAGATCTCAACTCTCAAATTTGACGATCGATAAAGAACGGTACTTGCACTGCTAGACTCGATTAGCGCAGGACCGAGGCAGATGGCATAGCAAGAGAGAGGCCTATATCCAGCAGTGGGATAAGGACTGTGGATGACGATGAAGAGAAACATTTTCTGATAGTGTGGCATGCGGTATCAGCTGCTTAATATTGTCGCTTGTTTATTATGGTTACCAGGCGATGTTACATTATGTAGCATGCCACAAACCTTAAAATACTGCCTTGGTGTAATTGTAACTGGTAGAATTTTAAGTCAAAAATCAACACTAGAGTATCATAAGTTTTTTTTCCATTTAAACATAACAAATCATAAGTATGCATTGTTTGATGATTATGGGTTGAGTTGCACAAGTCATTATAGTTTAACAAATTTTGAAATTTTACTTTGTGCTCAATGTGAGCGATTATTCTTTTTGTCCACCACTGTCCGCCAGTGGTGGACAACGGGAATGATCGAATGTGAGTGCAAACTAAGAACAAACGCTTGAGAACAGATTGGAAATATATAAAAAAAAAAACATCAATAGGATTGTAACTGGAGTTAGGATTTACTAATAATTAATTAATATTTACTGATGTTATTATATATTTTATTTGCTCCGTTGGCAAGATTGAAAACGAAAAGAATAAGTTAAAAAAGCTATACGATAAGATATGACATAAGTTCATAAGTTTTTTTTTAGTACAAAACTATGGAATGTGATGTGTATACAATTCAGAGAAGAGAAGAAATAAATAAATATTTTTTATTATTCATGTTAAAAAATTCGCACCGTATTCATAAGAATTTCATTTAAAATAATTCATAACAATTTTTATTCAATCTAAATTTTACATGAACTTGTCTTCAAATGAATAGTATACATAAAAATATGGCCCATATGTGCAAAAAAACCAAAACTATACCACTAAATAAAGTGGTAACATAATCCCTCATTTCATTTAGCTAACTAAATTTGACTAAAATAATATTATCCAAAATATTTATGACAATAAAATTGTATGAAATTACTTGGAATATTTTAACCCTTAAAACGGCCATGTTCATTCCAATGTACACAGTAAAGCGAACAAGTTCTTTTAATTGTTCACAAATTTTATGTTTTGTATTGTATTGTAATTTAACGTGTAGGTAATGTGAATACTATGATTTCTATTTGTTGTAATGATATTTCATATACGATATGGTCGCATACTAAAATCGGCTAACATAAATAAAATCCGATTTTCATCTAACATGACCAGCTATAATTCCATTTTATACATTTTATAATATAATAATTTTGTTACACGTGTAACTATACCAAACGTAGACGTAGCATACGTTTATTACATCTCATAACATCTATTTGCAACTACCGCTTGTGAAATAACAAAACTTTGTAACGTAAAAAGTCGTCGCTCACTTGGCTCCGAGTAACATTTAAAGTGATTTTCATGAAAGAAGTACAGACGCGGCGCTGTCGTCGCGTATTAAACACTATCAGTATCATATCTCGAGCAGCACTTTTAACTTTAGGCATCGTACACGACTCTATAACGATGGCAAATAAATAAAAATCTCACTAGCGTCCAAACACAGTAACAATACTTGACACCAACATGGAATTTTAGTTCCGCTGTTTGCCGTCAGACTTCTTGCATGAAAACCAACGTAACTCGTATTGTAACAGTAACTGTTAACTTTTGTAACTAGTAACAACGTAACTCATTTGTTACTCGTAATTTTGACTTAAGATATTTTCAATAACGCACAAACAATAAAATGAATGGACGCACGATCTACGCGCTGTATATGTTATTAAAAAAATTACTGTATGTGAAAGAATTAAAGGCGAAAATAGATGTCAAAATTGGAACACAGGTACAACTGAGCTATTCTTTCGTGTTCTAATCCACAAGCGTACGAGCGACGACCTTACGCTCCAACTTTGTAACTCTGTACAAAAGCGTAATATAATTCATATAACCAAATGTGTATTGTGTTGTACGTTTAACTGAACTGGTTGGTGGGTTGTGGGGGCACGGCGGGCCGCATGGGGGCTTGCATGCCCCCCATGGGCATCATTGGGGCTCCGCTCATACCCATTACCATCCCCCCTGGCTGTTGCTGGAAATAAGGAGAGGCGCTATTAAATAGTCGAAGATAAATGTAAAATGGGGATAGTAAAACATTGTTATTATTTTGCTAACTGATGGAAGTACCATTAACACAGGAGTTGTTGTTGAAACACCTATACTAAATCAAAGTATTTTTTTTTTAGTTTTGAGAACTATAATAACATTGTAAAGAGCCGATTGGATCATTTTCTTTTAATATTTTACTGTAGTATATCGGCTACCAGCTACATTAAAAACCTAGCAAAATGTATACAGAATATACGGTATTTATTCAGCTTTTTACAATCTATTGCAGCTGTCCCAAATAAAAAATAACTTAGAACGAGTATAGCCCGCCATCACAAAAAGGTCACCGTCAAAAACTACACTACAAGAAATACTATTTTTATTATTCATACAAGAACCTTGAAAACTGCAACATTGTATTTTATTTCAACGAATAAAACTGGGTATTTAATTAATTGAAATGTTATAATAAACATGTAAAGGGTTAATTGAAAGACTCAAGAATTAGGATTAAGAGTAAATCAAGCAAAACCTGGATCGAAGAACAATGATCAACATTTTCACAAAAAGTAATAAAAAAAACAACTACTCGTAGATCATGCTCAAAATCCATTCATCCATTCACAACCATGCTTAAACTTTAGTATCAAGACTAAAAAATACTACATATTGTACTAAAACTATTATTAGAGCACAGTTTATACTTACCACGCTGTAATAAAACAGTTCAATTCAAAAAGACAAGGCCTTATCTCCTAACCGCTAACAGTGCAAGTGTGCATCTGCTTTAGTGTGTTCTACAGGGTTAAGCATATCCCCTGTACTAAGCCGAACGGTGATATTGTACTCATCTTTGTTTTTTTTTTTATTATGTGACCAAACCTGAAAGCGTGTAAAAACAATCACCTATTTTATAGAAAACGGTCATTGACACTCGACAAAATGTATCGAATAGCTGTCTTTTTTCGTGTTTTTTTGATTGGTCTCATAGTAAAAGTTGTTCATAATGAACTTCTTCCGGCTTAGTACAGGGCAAAGACAATATTTATCTTTGGTACAGGGTATATGCGTAACCCCTGTATACATTATATATACATGGGGCCATAGCAAGGATGTACTAAGTCGAAAAGAGCCCATTGCAGTCATCATTATGAATAACTTTTACTATGTGATCAACTCTGAAGTCACGATAAAAAATAGCCTAAAGAAATTTGTCATTCGCACTTACCGAAGAAATAGCTGGTATTTTTACGCGATTTGAGGGTTAGTCCCATGGAAAGTTCATAATTAGGAGTAGAAAAAATTTTCAGCTTAGTATAACCCTTTCCGTGTAGCCCTCTATACGTGCGCCCTTGTACTCGCTAATGTCGAGAACATTGCAGACTTGCACTGGGGCCATACGGCTATCTGTTTTAAGCGTTTCTGTTTAGGTGATGGGAAAAGTTGCGCGACCACTAACCGTATCTCGGCGCGTTAAGGTTCACGTTTACGTAAATTTCCACACTACGCTGTTTTTAGCCCGCATTAAGAGGTAGCCGTAAGTGATAGGAGAAAGGGTGGCCAATCATTGTAGTCTTTGTGAATTAAACAATCCTTCTGTTGCACCTTACCTCCAATATCTGGATCAGTCTGTATCAAGAACCTACAAGGGAATGTGCTAGCTAACAGTGGGATCTAAAGCGAAAACTACGGGTTTCCGAAGAAGAGGGCACTAAAACTAAAGCAAATAATATTGAAGTATTTATGCGCACATCAATTTTTTGTTTATATTCATTGCAAATCTAAAATGCGCACCAAAAATAAATGTCTTTGGCAGAGATTTACAAAGTTCATAATTGCAGCAACCTAAATAACATAACCAGAATCCCGATTTAGAATACTGTCAAAATTCAATGTAATAAGATTGATTGATCTTATCTACCTTAAAATAAGGTAGACATTAGTGGCCCATCCACTAACGTTCATTCTCTCACTTGTCCTGTCGTACAATCTATACAGAAACACGACGGGATAAAATTAAACCGTTAATGCCACTAATTAAATTAATAAATAATAAATATACGGGTAATTTTTGCACACACTGTCATCTGACCCCAAACTAAGCATAGCTTGTAATATGGCTGCCAGAAACGGATATACATGCATATATATTTTTAAATATGTACTTAAATAGACATTAACAACCAGATATAGAACAAACAGAAATGTTCATCTCATGAATGTTTGTCCTAGGTGGGAATAGAACCCACGCCCCCAAGCGCAGAAGGTAGGTCTACTACCAACTAGACTAACGGGCTAAATTACCACCATCCCCTCATTATTTTCCGGCAATGGCGTCGATTCTGTCATACCACTCACTAAACTAAACCAATCTGACAGGACTAAAATTATCTACCTCTCTTTTCATTTTAATATGTGAGAGAAGGATGACATCAATTTTAGAGCTGTCAAATTTCATCAGAATCGATGTAATTTTATCATAACGGCACGGTTATCACGGTTGGGTACATTATGCCTGTCATTTTGTATGTTGTCAGTCAAACGATAGCCCATTGGTCCAGTTGGTAGTGAACCTACCTTCTGAGCCTGAGGGCGTGGGTTCGATTCCCACGTAGGACAAACATTTGTGTGATGAACATTTGTGTTTGTTCTATATCTGGTTGTTAATATCTATTTAAGTATGTATTTAAAAAACTATATATGTATGTATATCAGTCTCTGGCAGCCATATCACAAGCTTTGCTTAGTTTGGGGTCAGATGACCGTGTGTGCAAAAAATGTCCCAAAATATATATTAAAAAAAAAAAAAAAAAAACAATGGATTGCGTGTCTGTGGATGGTTATAATCCTAACATTTTATGAAGATTGTTGTCATTTACAGGGAATACCCGTCATTTTCAATTATCTTCATGGATTAATTACATTTCGTAGAGGCATTAGCTAAGCTAATGCCAATAAGCTAATTTAGCTTATTCAGTAGCCGCATCGTGTCTTTCGCGACGGGAAAGAAGGCGGGATTTAATACCGTAATTTTAACTCGCTCTTGCAAATTTCTTAGCGTTCATTCTTTGCAGATTTTACATTCCGGCAAGAACTAATACTCTTAATAGCGGCCTATCCACTAGGCCGCTATTAAGAGAAGGGGCGAAACATGAAGCGAGCGAGTCTTCTCGCTGTACATTAAGCCCCTTTTCAGATAATATTTAGAGGCTTTTTTCATTAATCCAATGTGATTGAATTTCGAGATTGATCGTCGGGAATCGGGCAGCAGAATGTTAAGGCGGAAGCGAAGCGCAGAAGCTTGTTACCGACAGTCCTACAGCCCCCGAATTTAAATTGGTGGCAATACTTTACGTGTGTTAAATATTTTTGATGTGCGCTTAAATACATCCCTAATAATAAAAATCATAGCGCAACTTACCATCACATAATGCGGGGGGTGGTATGTGTGTGGCAAAGTATGGGGCATGGATGGTAAATTCATGCCGGGGCCCTGTAAAACGCAAAATAAACGAAGCATGCTACGGGATAACAAAAAAATGCAAATAGGATAGGGAACTTCAGCCTTAGAGAAAAACAGAGATGCTGACAACGGATGGCGACATTATTCATCATAGCAAAGAGTAACAGTGCGCGGGGTGAGGGGGGTCGTTTCTTACATTACATCCCAATTTAATTTATTGACGATAGATGGCTGACGCATTTTACCATGGTTTGTCACATACAATGTGGCGCCATCTATTGTTGAATATTGAAATGTCTATGACGTTACCAATGACGTCATTGCTAATGTGGAAGTCACGGTGCTAAAATGTAAGTCATCTCTGTTTCTCAGTGTTGAGCTCTATGTTTTATGGCATAAAGTAACTTGTTGCAATTAACTGAGAGAAATAAGTGTGAAAAGAAAAGTTTTAGCGCAAATGCAACATGGAAAGCAAATAGCTCGGAAAAGAAAATAGTTTGTGTACCAGATATTCACAGATTACTATTAAGATTAAAAAGTTAATAAGTTAGATTTGTACAATAATTATGTAGTTAGAATCGTTATAGATATAGAACATAACATTATTACGTAAAATTCTGATCAAGTTCACTAAGTGCTTTTCTTGTGAGAAATTAACAATACAGGGCAATAATAGTATTTTTTTTTCATTTTATTCTATTACTGAACGACTACAGAAAACGTTTTTGCTTTTGCTCAATTATAACAAAAGTACCTACTTGTAATTTAGCAAAAAAACTTTACTTTTATAGGAAACAATTAAGGGGCATCATTTTTTGATATTTAAATTATAACTGAACAAACAAAAAAAAAAAATTTAACTTAAAAATTTCAGAAAAAGTTTATGTGCATTTTGTTATCTAACACGTACCATAGGCCTGTAGCCCGCTCCAGTAGTGGCCTGCATTGGCTGCGGTGTCCACGTAGCTCCCGGCTTGCTCGCGTTCTTCGGGGAGTTCCATTGCATCGGTCTGGTTCGTCGAGATTCACGTCGTCAGGTTGGTATGGTATAGCGGGGTGAGGAACGCGAATGAAAGCTGTGCTTTTTGGTGAACGTTTGTAGCGGCAAGGCTAATTAAGGCTAAAAACAGTGCTGGATCAACATGACGGTCAGTGCGTACGTCGGTCGGTCTTGTCAATCATTTCCATCCACTACCGCGTACAGGGGCCTTACGGCTACCTGTTTTAAGTGATTCTGTTTAGGTGATTGCGAGAAGTTGCGCGACCACAAACTGTATCTCGGCGCATTAAGGCTCACGTTCGCGTGATTTTCCGCACTGCGCTGTTTCGAGCCCGCGTTAAGAGGTAGCCGTAAGGCCTCAGGCCTCTTAAGCGTGCTATCAAGTCGACTCTTCTTGTGCATTTATATCAATCCGAATGAGTGACTGTGACAAAACTGATATCGCAGGTCTTGGAATAACCCACCTTTCCTCATCAATCTCATTAAAATCAATGAATATTTGTGAGAGGATTATCACCGACGGTAGTGTGCATGTACATTATTTCTATAGATATCAAGTACGGATACGCACCAACCGTCGACGTCGGTTGTTAACCATTATAAATACCTTTGCGTGCTAGTGTGGAATAATTATTATGCACTATTGATTTGCCAATACTTTTGTAGTTAATCACAATGAATGCTTTTATATTACTTTTGTGTTTGAACTTTAAAAAGAGGCTTTCATTCACGTTATTAATTTTAGCTACCTTTTTAGTCAAACAGTTATTTGTCGTTTAGTCCAAAAAGGGCAGCTAAATAATGAGTAGATATGAATATTTAAAG
Organism: Agriopis aurantiaria; assembly: GCA_914767915.1. Classification (NCBI taxonomy): domain Eukaryota; kingdom Metazoa; phylum Arthropoda; class Insecta; order Lepidoptera; family Geometridae; genus Agriopis; species Agriopis aurantiaria. The sequence continues at coordinate 11,810,391 of OU612001.1, read as the reverse complement.
ATCCCGTTAAATGTTCTAAAAATCTATTAATTTATTTACAACTATTTACTAATATCAAATACACCAGTACTAATAAATACCACATACACAAAATAATAAACACATTAAAGAGATCTTTGTAATAATACTGATGGTAATTCTGAATAATTAAAATGTTTATAACTGGACTAAACTGACAGCATAATAACATCTCTATCTTTGTCTTATGTAATAAATAATAGACTTGGACAAATTTTGTATTGTCAGTTCAGTATAAGAATGATTTTCAAAATTGACATCAGTATTGGATCAATTTGTGATAATATGTAATGATCAAATTGGATAAACACAGTAAAATCTAACTATATTCACTTCACCACTGGCATTAAGTTTCGAGCAGAGTGGCTCTAAACTTGTCAAACTTTAACGCCGGTCACAATGTTCAACCAACAGCCGCTGCTTACGTAGGTAGGCAAATATTCAATATCTATGGAAATGTCATACATATCTACAGTAACTTGACCGTGTCACACAGTTCCATGTATATCGATATGAGCGACCGACGTTAACACTGACCGTCGCATTGAGAACTGTAACCAGCCTAACTACGTCACATTACTGGATATTGGAATTGAATAAAGGGATTATAATCGCTTCAAAATAAACTTCATTCAAGCTAATAAATATACTTCTTATGATATTTCTATGGAATTATTTAGGTTGTTTATTACTGAAAATGTTACACTAGGAGAACAAATGTTAATTTATTTGCGAGAAAAATCAAAGAAAGGGAAATTCGTCGATAAAACCCTATTAAAATGCAGAATTTGTTTAGAATTTAATCAACCTGATTTTGTAAAAATTGTAAGTGTTTTCTGCGCGTCTTAAATGTTTGTTTCACTCCGATCTCTTTTAGATGACCGCTGTGCCTTGTCTCTGAGATTCAAGAACGAGAGAATTAAATTAATTTTTATAGTCTCTAAATAGCTCCACAGAAATCGACATATACATTCTACTATATAACAAAATAAGGACTCACTTCTGTGCACTAGCAGTTTTATTGATGCTCAAATTGTTGGCCAGCTGAGCGAGCGACGAGTCCAAATCGCCTGTCAGCACTTTCCCCTGCTGCTGCTGTTGCTGACCTGTACATTGCATCTTATTAGTATTGGAGTAAGGTTGGAGTTTCCATGACAGGCGATGGAGTTGATGAACCAGGCTGGGAATGATCAACCGCCAGTTGGTGCATGCGTCCATTGATCCTATGCTTATGGAAATATTTGAAGCAGTTGGTTGATTACCGTTTACACTGGTATCAGTTCAGTCTGAGAAGTAGCGTCACAATCATTCACGATTTGTACGTGACTGTCAATCAATCCACACTTACCCATCAGGCATCAGATCATTCCATGAAGGACTGAAATGATGCCAAACTGAGCAAGTAACCTCCATTTTACAGACGGTATATAATTAATTTTCATAGTGTTCGACCGACGTATGCACCGACCGTCGCACTGTAACCGCCCTAAACTAAACACTATGATCGGTTCTGGAAATGAGATCAATAGATGGACAACATCTAAAGCATGGAATATGAACAACGAGAATTGCAGAAATATCTAGAATAGCGATGTAATATATGAGATGGTATTCCTTTGCTATTGGAACATTTTAAAATGTAATAGCGAAATCGACGATGATTTTAAGGGATTGTGATTAAAACGATAAAATTTGATAGCGGGACACATTGATCGTGCAAAAACATCCATTGGAATCAACAAACATGAAAACACGAAAAAAAAACTTAGTACAAAATGTAAGGTTCGAAATGAAGATGACTCGACGCTGTTACCTAAAATGAATTAATTAACTGGCCGCAACTGAAATGTTTGAAGCTATAAATCAACAAAAAATAACTGTCATGCTATAAACCGGAGTGTTAAAAAATAATACTACAACAAATAGCATTATGTACATATTAATAAGGCACTGTGCACTGTGAGGGTAGTACGAAAAACATACTAATACAAGCGGCCGTTTAAAAAAACGAGGGTACTAAGAAAAACACAACACACTGGCAACTAAAAAGCGGCCATTTAAAAATCGAACCGGCGGTCGGCATCATCGGTTGGCGCGCCGGGGAACCGAACATCATCGGCTGTGGCTGCATCGACATGACGTCGCCGAATTGCTGAGCTGCCATTGGTTGGGGCTGCTGCGTGATTGGCTGAGACTTGGCCGGGGAGCCTCCTAGAGACATGCGCATCACATCCTCGAGGTCGTCGAAGGCCGATTTAGGCTGTGGAGGGATAGATGGGGGAGGGGGACGGGCGGGGGATGCGGATATTGGCTGTGTGGGGTCTCCCATACCCATGAAAGGGTTCGCGGCGGCAGCTTGCAAGAAACGGACAATTTAGACGAGTTTACATACATATTACCATCACCATAGAGTTCAAATTACATTTTGGGCAACTCTGGTTGCATAAGTTATCAAGTGAATATTTTTTGACTTTGTGAATGAATAAAAGTTTAGAAAATAATTTGTGCAACCATAATCGTTTTTAGAATATAAGTTTATTAAGGAAATTATTGATATAATAATCTAATTACAGAAATTCTCATGTGATATGTAAGGAATTTTCTTATCCATTTGAGAACATTTTGACATATAAGCATTTGTATCTTTAACTTATCGCCTTTTATATCGCATCAAAGGTGTTGAAGTGACTGCAAGCCGTTAAAATTATTAGCGAAAACCTCAAATATCACAAGACAACTTTTTGTCGCCGTCAAGAAAAACTAATAATCATATAAACGAAACCTATCTTGCGTGGAAATCTCCAAAGAATCATAAGAAAAAACTTTTTGCTACGCAGAATTACGGGTTTAATCTAAACATGTAGCATTTTCATCTTACACTTTTCGCGTTCGTCGCTCTTTTCGGGTTTAATCTTTTCAGTTGTCGCGTTTATACTTACACTACCCCTATTAATAAACTTGGAGTAGGCTTGGAATAGTTACTCCGTCTTTTGTCTTTTTCGATCGAGTTCAAAATGTGTAAGAGAGAAGAAGACAAAACACGGCGTAACTATTCCAAGACTACTCCACGTTTATTAATAAGGGGGATCGTGTTTAATCTTTAGGCTTGAATTTTATTGAAGCGATAATCTCGTGTTTATAACATGATATTAGTTTCTCATGACAGCGATTATGCCGACTGTACACCCTCGCCGAAAAATTTCGAAAGCGTGTGTAGTAGACGCTCTCGTTGTGTCGTTATTTCGCGCTCGAGTCAAAGAGACTTTTCACGAGGAGTATCAAAGCCTCAAAAGGTGTCTCGGCGAGAATTTACAGCCGAAGTTATAGCGTTCTAAGCTCGCCTCACCTGCCGAGGAGTCAGTGTTATCGAATACGTTAGAGAAGTTAGCTTCCGGTACGAAGGCGCCGTTGCCTTGCGGGAAAGCGGAGAACCCGTTGGTGGGCGGAGCACCCCACATCGGGGCGGCGCCCTGGGCCGCCGCGGGCGCGGGTGACGGGGCGGCCGCTACATAAGAGGTTTATACTAAACGGCAACGCTCGTGGTAGTCGCGGTTATTTGTGAAGATGGTGTTGCGTTTTCGTTCATATTTTTAAGGCTAAGGCATATCCCACACTTGTTTCAGCAGACGGTTAACCACAATCCCCAAATTAATAGTTCTGGCCAGGATGATTGGACTTCTGCTGACCAGGCCACGATTGTGTGGGACACTAAGGGTGCAAATCAATGACGATATATAACCACTTGACTGATCATCTTTTACCCCGCGCGATGAAAAGGTACACATTTTATCTTTTTCGAGCAGGCCAATCCAAGGCGCGAATTGAATTAATTACTTTTGAGTCTCCAATCACAACCCCCCCCCCCCCCCCCCCCCGCGACAAACGTGGCTTACTTTTGCAAAAAGAATTTTTTGTCGCGGTTTACAAGTAGCCGTAAGAAAGTCAACTGTCGGTTTATATTAAAAATTGTACCTCAATTTAGTGATGCCATGTTACATAGGTTGGTGCAGTTTGTGTCACGGCAAATCATCGTAATCATGTACTTAATGCGACGTTAATGCAGAAATACACTTTGTAAAAGAAACAGTTTTCCGCAGTCGTTTATACACCGCCTCGGTTCTACAGTGGGCGTTGGGCCTTAGTCTGAATGTAGGGCGCAATTTCATCTGTATTATAATAGCGACTACCACGAGTGTTTGCATATAGTACGGTGAAAGCGTCAGAGAGTTATATTTCTGTTTATAATATTTTATACAATATTTTTTTCTTCCGCTACAAAATAGGCTATTCGAAGTCTATCTGATATCTACACATTTGTGCGTGTAAACTTGTTGTGTTGCTTCGTGCTGTGGTAACCCATCCCAACTAACACTAGGGATGTGATATGTACATTTATACAGTAGTGTTGTGCTCTATGTAAAAAGTGAGTGTTAATGTATAAGATATTCTAATCTATGTATCACTAAGTTTATAGCATGTTCTTATGTATTACAGAGTATTAGACTGAACAGTTATTAAATAAAAGATATTAATATTGTTTAGTCAATTATTGTTGTGTCAGTAAATGTTAGGGAAATACTTCATACAATGGCAACACAGTTTTTTTATTGTATACGCTTGTACGTGCACTGATAGATTCGTGCGTGACCTGCCAGTCTTAACGGAAGACCAGCGCCGGTTGTTTACAACCAGCATCATGCTGAGGTCGGTCAGTTTGCGACAAAAAACTACAGTATGCTCGCTCTTGGCTGTTTATTTTTTAATACATTTTTTGCATCTTTGTATATTTTTATTGTGTTTTTTTGTCATAATACCTAAATGATGCCTATTTGTATTCTGTAAAAATATTAATATCCATAATATATAGGTATGTATTAATTCTAATATATTATATGATTTTTAACAATCGGTATCATATTATTTCTGGTTTTGGCAATGAAAAGTATAAATAAAAATTTCGATAAGTAAGTCCATGAGCACATTGAAAAATAGCTCATAACTTTTAAACTGTTGGACAAATTTTGATAAAAAATTGCTAAGAATCACCATAATCAAAGATTTAACATATTAAAAAAACTTAATTCTGCGGGGAGCATTGAAGAAGGCATACAGGCATATTGTATAGATATTGTATTGCAGTTTTAATTTGGAATATGGGGGCAAAACGATAGATTATAATTGTGCCTCACTCTCGAAGTTTTTATCTGCTCACAGACTATAAATTCGTCATGTTGCAAATGATGTTTGACCACACCTATCCTTATAAGTGACGGACTGTTCAAAGACTACGCAACCTATTTATAACCGACTTCAAATAAGGAGGAGGTTCTCATTTTTTTTGTGTATGTTGTATGTTACGCGATATCTTCGCAGATTGTTAACCGATTTAAAGATTTTTCTTTATTATATAGGCTACTAGCGGCGCCCCGCGGTTTCACTCGCGTGGATTACTCCTTATAACATCAGCAAAAAAATCGGTTCAGCTGTTTTGTAGCCCATATGGGAACATACATACACACATCATCATACATAAGACGAAGATTTCTATACTTCGAAGTGGTCCCAAATATTGACAAATAGGGGATGAATTCTGTTTATTGAATTTCACCAAGTCGGTATACTTTTTTTTTTTTTTACTTTATTTCCTAATACCCCAGTAACTTACCACCAAACATATCAGCAAACGGATTCCCAAGCGAGAGCAAATCATCGCTCGCTTTGCTTGCATTACTAGCGTTGTCCGCCGGCGTCGGTCCAAACAGATCCACTATAGACTGTTGGTTGTTTGTGGGGGCAGATGAGAGGAACGGATTGTTCGCCGCGTTGGTCGGAGATTGCACCTTGTTCTGGAACGAATAGAAGTCATAGTTGAGTGAGGGGCGGTGGCAAAGTTGGTACCGTCACCGAATAGAATGAGATGGAGGGTGTAAGAAGTATTTCATTAAAGAATATGAAGCTTTTTAAATCATTGATATAACCACTTCGAGTTGACAATGGGGATGAATAAACTCAACAAACAATGCAACAAACACAAATGATAAAATAATTTGTAGGTACTTTTTTTCAATTAACTTTTCTAAAATAATTAAAGGCCTCAAAAATTGTCGCTATCCTTGTTTCACAAATAGCAATAAATAGGACGCCGAAAATAAGAAGCCACAGGTAAAACTTATCTCAGATGGCGCCACCTTCGCTGGTGCTGTCATTTGTGGTTTATTTGAGGTTATAAACATTGATCTTGAATGAAACAATAAAAATATACTTTGCTTTTAAACAGTGAAATGTTTCTATAATGAAAGTGGCGAATCACAAAAAAGATTTAATGCTTCCTTAGCTGGTAAAAAAGCGAATCTTTTGGCAAGGTAGGTGCAATAAAATTATCAATATTATTTTTTCTCATCGGAAGGAAAACGGTGTGTACCTTTATTTTTACACTGAAATGCACTACACAGAGGCATGTTTTAATACCAGACGATATTTATTGTGTAATTACTAAAATAATCTATTGATATTTGACACTTTTGACAGTGAAACAACACCAGCGATAATGCGCCACCTGGCGTGATAAATAAGCAGTGCGTCTCCCCATTGTAACGCTGTCAAACTCGTTTAAGAGAATCGATGCCATTGTAACCATATGCAGTGCAAATAACACTCTAGAGAGAGTTTGTACGTAGATACATATTAAAACTATAATTTGACATTTAAATAACATATAACAATACATAAATAAACACACAATGAGCGCGCTGGCAACACCCGTGTCATTACAACTTATTTTATTACAAGTCACCTGTCAATGTCAAAATTTCACCCACCCGCCTCCCATCCCACAAAGATCTCGGCGGGGCAAAGTTTGACAGATCTAAGTAACCCATTAAAAATCTAGTTGTATCCGTTATACCAAAGCGATGTTGAACACAATGTATACAGAATCCCCCAATTTTCCTTACAAGTATCTCTGAAATTTCTTCTGCGCCGGTCCATTCTGTCCCTTGCAATAAGTGCACCTGTTTTGGAATAAACATGCTGTGAGTTTACTAATACAACCTCCGAATAATTATTATATTTAGAAGAAATCGCAAATTCTATAGCGTTCCATGGAAACATTTGTTAAAAAGCTTCTTTACAAGTGGTTGTTTACAACCGACATTTTGCTGAGTTCGAGGCGGTTTGTTAAAAAATAAATATAATAAGCTCTTGTTCAGTTTTATTTTTGATTTAATGTTTTACTTACCATTGTATACTGGGTTACGCGGAAAGAGTGTAATATGCCTAAAGGAGCCCATAGTACCCATCATTATGAACAATTTTACTATTGGAGTAACTCAGAAATCGCAAAAAAAAAACTGCTGATTCATAGAAAATGGTCATGAGCAAAATGTATGGAACAGCTGATATTTTTTTCGTGATTTCAGGGTCGGTCGTATATCGACATTTTTTGTGCATTTTCGTGCGATTAGTCTTGAGTTTAGTATTATCTACTGTGTGGTATGTAGGCTACCTTGTATTGGTTCATGGCGGCCTCTTCTTCAGCCAGCACCTGTTGTTTGAGCGAGTCGTCGATCAGCAGCGCCCCGTTGCCGGTGCGGTCGAGCCGGGAGGACGCGGCCGCGTGACCGAACGATGACGACGTCGACGATAGCGCGCCCATCACACTTGCTACGTTCTTTTGAGCGCTGGAATGAGGAATGATGAGATTAGAATTTTTTGCTGCTAGCAAATGCCCGAGCGGTAGCATGTGCACTTTACAATCGGATGGCACCCGGTTCGATCTTCGGCCCTGTATCAATGACTTAAGTACCTACTTACATTTCGATGCCATCGCTCAAATGGTGAAGGAAAACATAGTGAGGAAACTGATATGTCCAAGAACCTCAAAAATTCAAAGACATGACATTCACTGGGCCAGCATGGTGGATTAGGGCCCATCGTTTCTCTCTGAGAAAAGGCCTGTGTCTCAGCAGTGGAAACGTGATAGGCTGACAATGTTGTAGTATCAAATGCCAACGTTATCAATGGTAGAATAGGTCAAATTCCTTTATGTAATGCTAAGAACCGCATCGTCGCTTTCCATCAGGCGAGTTGGCGGTCAAACGCAAGCCTATTATTAAATTTAAAAAAAAAACATCTGCGAAGCTGATGCAGTAACCTAACACATTGGGTTGCTTTGATTTGTAGTTGCGCGCACGCAACGTAATATGGGAGCAACGACGTGCCTTAGTTATAGCACAATTACCTGGCGGTCGGCGAAGAAGAATTGGATGTTGATTCCTTCGTGCATCTAGAGAAGCGAGATGTCCTTTTAAGTTGTTGAGTAAACAAAGGAATTATTATGGATATCGTGATATCATCGGGGATAGTGCAATAACGCGTAAGTACCGTCGGTCAATACCGCGTAACTACGTATGTAGCCAAATCTATTTTTTTGTACCAACGCACACAACGATTTCGTTGGCTCCTCTCTATGTTACAAAAAAATAAAATTTACCAATAGAAAACGAGTTATGTGGTTCCTAGACCCAAAAATTACGAAACTAGGCAGTTTTTTGTCTCCTGTAAAGTGAAGTGAAGTGTAGATACGCGTTATTTACCTGTGTTAGTTTCGGGGGGTTTGCACTATCCCCAACGATATCTCGATTACCTGGCGGTCTGTGTAGGAGTATTAGCAGCAGATCCTTTCTTGCCCTCCAGAGTAGCGAGATGTCCTTCTAAGGCGTCCAGCAAACTGCTCGGCGCTTTGGTCAGGTCTGGGATGTCGCCCTTGTCTATGCCCACGTTTTCTGCCACCTGAAATGTAAGATTATAGTGTTTAAAACAAGAGACGCCGTTGAAAGGAGCGAAAGGAGATCATTCCTTTCACGACCTCAGTCGCGTGTCGGTATTGTTATTTATTTTAACAAAAAATCCAAATTCCAAACATGCAAGATTGGTTCAAAATAACGGATTTGTTGAAAAAATTGACCAGAAAACTTTGGACATAATCACCTTTACTAAAAAAAATATGCAAGACACTCGATTTTAGACTAATGGCGCTTAAGTTTTCTGGACATTTACTTGCGTGTTTAGTGTTTAGATTAATTTTCCCCAACTCTTAGAGACTGACCTCTAAGATAGCGTCGCGCGTATTATTCTTGGTCATTTCGACGCTTTGAATATAATATTTATATGGAAGGAGCATAAGCACGAGCTGCTGTGGAAAAAAGTCTGACGCTTCATTGCAGGGGACGAAGTTAACACGTAGTATAGCACACACTGTCTTGTTTTTACACGCACACCCATGCAAGTAATCGAACACATCTCTACAGAGCACACATTCAATATAACCTGCACACATCGCCAAAACAGAACACAAATACAAAATGCGCACCGCTCATTGGTCGCCTCACTATTGTTTACATCGCACCCATACAAAGCTAGTGAAGCGGTAAAAAAAGGCAGACTACAGAGGATAAAATATACTAATGGGTCTAGATTTTATTTTTATTAATGTATCTATTTATATTAGTATTATTTAGCTGTGTTTATTTTCAAATCAGGTGAAAATGGTTACAACGAACGGTATGCACTAAGGATAACAGACAGGTACGAATTAAGGGGAGGGCCAGAGAGGTTTATTGTGATAGTCAATTTTTTTTCAACCCTAAATTCGCTTCTGCGGCAAAACTTTGTCCGTTCTTGTCTTGTGTCAGAATAGGGTGCTTCGGGAATCTGTAAATATTTCATGTAGTTAATTTTGGTAAATAATTTAATAATTTAATTTTGGTTTTGTAGTTAATTGTTTGAATGACCTTAATACTTTTTAGTCTTTCTTAATCTGCCTTGCCTTGATATTGTGCTATTTAAAACTAACACTTTAATTTTGTCAATTTCTTAAACCATAATTATTATATTTTAAATTCGAGTATATTAACCTGGAAATCGGTTTTGAGTATACATAGCTTCAAAAACTTTAATATATTTTATCGATTTTAATTCACATTTGACACTTAACTGTTTTTTTACTACCGTATTTCATCCCTGTCGTAAAAATATTATTATTGTATTTCATTCATTCTCCCCGGGAAATAGTGGCATAAACAAAGGGAGACCTATACCCAGCAGTGGGTCACTCAGGGCTGATGATGATGATGATTTATTCATTATACATCGTTATCTTAAATGCCAAAATCCTAGTTCACGTGAAACGGGTATATAAAGACTAATTTCTAAAGTATGAACATGACCACTATGATATTGCTTTGGCCACAGAACCCTACCATAAGCGTATCTCGACACACTCTTAGCAAGTTGTTTCAACCTTAATCCATCCCTGATGTAAAATCCTTTAGTTTGAATTTGAATTATAGATTTATTTATTTAATACTTTATTGCAGACTTACAAATAATAAAAAAATTACAAATGGAGGACTTAATGCTAAACATTTTCTACCAGTCATCCGTCATACCATTTGTTTCAACCTGGCGTCAAAACTTGTTAAGAGTCTAAAAAACAAAAAGCTAGTCAGTCAACGAAAAAAAAGAAGAGAACTAAAATTTTAACAAGAAATAGATTCACAGATTTAAGAGAAATTGATAATAATTATGGTAACACAACTTTTTATTTTAGGTCTTTTCTGCACAACATATTGTTCATTCATTCTTTATTGTAACTTTACTAACATTTAGCTGTTTTAGCACATCACTAGTTCTTGTTTTTATCTTCTGATCACATAATTATTATTAATTAAACTGTTCTTCTTGTAAAATTGTAGTTATTTGTTTTAAAAAACCAAACTTGGCCGTCTTTACTGAAATTCCTTGATTGCAAATGATATTTACACCTGATTGCCCGTTGGTCCAGTTGGTAGTGAATCTGCCTTCTGAGCTTGGGGGCGTGGGTTCGATTCCCACCTAGGACAAACATTTATGTGATGAACATTTGTGTTTGTTCTATATCTGGTTGTTAATATCTATTTAAGTATGTATTTAAAACTATATATGTATGTATATCAGTCTCTGGCAGCCATATCACAAGCTTTGCTTAGTTTGGGGTCAGATGACCGTGTGTGAATAATGTCCCGAATATTTAAAAAAAATAAAAATAAAAATACTGCACGTACCATTTCTACGGAGCTTCGTTTCACAGCAGACTAACATCGACAGTTTTTATAAAACAGCGTGAAAACAGTTCAGGGGGTAGAGTGTAGACAGACCCTACCGCATGTACCAACGGCTTAGGGGAAATTATAGTTATGGCACTTCCCATTCTAGATCTTTTATGGTGTTTAGTTTAATCAAAACAAAACTAGATGGCGCTATGAGTATATTAGTTTAAGAACTCTCGGTGTCTATCCATTCTGATGAGGAACTTCTAGAGATCGAGAGCATCCGCGCGTTTTTTTTGTTCATATATAATTATTTATCTAACTATTAATGTATTTAAAACAAAACTAGATGGCGCTAGGAGTATGTTAGTTACCTTCAAGAACTCTCCGACTCTATCCATTCTGATGAGGAACTTCTTCTAGAGATCAATAGCATCCTGCGCGTTTTTCTTGTTCATATAGAATTATCTCTATATTAATAGTGTAATTTAATCAAAACAAAACTAGATGGCGCTAGGAGTGTGTTAGTTACCTTCAAGAACTCTCCGACTCTATCCATTCTGATGAGGAACTTCTTATAGAGATCGAGAGCATCCCGCGCGTTTTTCTTGTTCATATCGAAGTACTTCTCCAATAGGTTGATGATGCCATCGTTGTAGCAAGCGAACAATCTGTAAACATAATAAATGATTATTTTAAAATAACGACTGGAGTGATACGCGGGCGGAAGTGTGAGAATAGAGAGTCCATAGAGGCTGGACGCAAAAATGTATTCAATATATTGTTTGTGTTTTCGAGACCAGGGGCCTTACGGACAACAGCTACTTGCGGCACCTAAGCCGCTCAGTTGGAAAATCACGCGACCGCAAACCGTATCTGGGCGCGATAAGGTTCACGTTCGCGTGATTTTCCAACTGAGCGGATTAGGTGCCGCAATTAGCTGTTGTCCGTAAGGCCCCTGGGCTTCATACTAAACGCCAATAGGTTCAGTGCATCATCATGTCATCTTCCATTGTGATGATGTTTGTTACTTGAATTTACGTGATCAAGAACTTAAAGAGTAGCATGAATCACATGTTGATAACTCCCATTGTGAGATCGTTGGTAATACCACAGACCTATATCTAATTAGACTTCACAAGCGGTCCAAACTGTGTAAAAACTAAGTGTGTAAATTTTTTCGTACTTACCTGTAAAAAGAAATGTCTTTATTCTGTCGGCCAACTCTTGTTGTGGTATTCTTACAACTCAGTATTGCACGATTACCCATTTTCGTTTCAAACTGACACGTGTTGTCGCTGCACCGATTGAGCAGACTGGTTTTAGCCGGACTCAATTATGAAGATTAATCATAATTGTATTGGAAATATGACATGCAAGGTAGGTCGACATGTGGCGTCTACTTGGATATAGGTCTGCAATACAGTCAAATGACCGTCCAGCTCGAAGGACCAAGGTTGACAGTGACGCTGAAAAGCATAGATCAAATTTTACAAACTGCTGTCGTACCTGATCAAGTCCCTAAAGAGAAGCATGAAGCACATGTTGATGACGCCGTTAGTGAGATCGTTGGCGGTGCAGTCGAACTCCAGTAGGCCGTCCAACTGCGCCTGCAGCACTGGCAGGGTTTTGAGCAGTTTCTCAGCGTTCATCATCCGGAGGGAACCTTCCTCCTTCCTGTAATGGGGTAAGTAAACATGGTCAATTATATACTTAAGTAACTAAATGCTTTTCCGTATTTCCTGGGGAAAGTTGTGTATGCCTCATGATGCTATCTGCTAGCGAATTTTGTTCAAGATCGTTTTAGCCGTTTAAGTGACAAAGATCACAGGTCAGAAGAATTGAGTTACTTTCGTTCGCAAAGCTGTTTTCCGTAACCGATCCGTCCCGATGGCGTTCTTGTGTCGGAGGCCAAAGCCCACGCTATGCCATCGAAGTAAGTATTATCCTAGATTATTTTTGAAAAAAGCCTGGGAACATCTACTCTAAATGGATCGTCTTATTCCCGTGGCTGCAAGTTTTAAGATAAATCTTGGGAGAATATCTCTTCCATCGCTAAGGTGCAACCGGAGATGTTAATGGATTCAGCGTAAAAGGTTATGAGAGGAAGTGAATGTAGAGAAATGAAAACTGGATATGGGCTATGCTGATGGGCCATAGTGGGACGAGGGCAGGAAGATGATAGAGGAACTGGTAGAAGGTTGTACTCACCCCCGTTTCACCTTGCAGAAGTCAAACGCCACCGTCCTGTATGACAGCGCCTTCTCGTTCAGATACTTGGCGTAGCGCCGGATGAACGGGGACATATCATATCCTGTACACAGATTCAAATATTGCCAACAACCGTGCTAAGTCCTCGCGCAAGTTGTAGCCTGGTAGCTTGCGTTGTTGCGGCAACGGCAAAGTGTAAAGCACGGTGTCATTACAGTTGAAATTATGCTACAAATAGCATGATATAAGGTTCAAATTTTAATGATACTTTTGCCACGCCACTGTCGCTACACACTTGCTCTGCCTGATTTGAGGTATGGTCACGGCCAGACAGGGAAGGACTCCAGCGCTCCCATGCTCAATAGCAACAACCATACCTCAGTGACTTTAACTTGCGCGCAGACTTTTAAAGGAATCTGATTTGACTTCACCAAGAATATCTTGAATTTTGAGTTCTTTTTGGACTGTAGTCTCTAGGAGAAATTTAGACCGTTCAAGCTAAACGACTATTTTGAACTGATCGCAGGTTTTTTAATTCTCGTTTCTAGATTATAAGATGTGATACGGCTTTATATGAATGTGGATAAACGAGCTGATGGAGCGCTGAATGTATGTTTGTCTCTATTTATCATTAAAGACAAAATGAAACGGTAGCAGGCTTAGCACGTCCGCTGGGATAACACTTTGTCCACCCTTTTTGTCCTCGCGTAAACGGGACAGAACTAGAATGTGGATACGTTTGTCTCTTTCTAGGATAAAAGGATATACATTTTTATCACGGTTCGCGTGCTAGGCCTGTTGTTCCACTTTCGACCACGTCCATCACAAGTCATACCATATATCATCATAATTATAATCATTTATTGAGGTTTGAGTTTGTTATTTCTAGTATATTGAGAACATGTGCAACAATGTTGCCTCTCGATTACAAAACTAGTCCAGAGTTCTCATTAAAGATATTAAAGGTGAAGTCATAATCACAGTAAGCTGCTTCAAAATGTATGTAAAAGCTAGCAGTAACATTGACACAGAAGCAAAGGAAATAAAACACAAAAATCATGCAACATTTTAGTTCCTTTTGCAAAATAAAATAACTTCAATTCACATTAATGTACTTACACTACAAGACAAGAAATATGGAACGTCAGAAAAAGAGCTTCTTTAAACAAATGCTTACTATAAGTATATAAGTTATATGTATAAAGATTTACCCTCTTATATCGCACAAACTCTCGATAAGCAATATACCTGTTTTTTGTTTTTTTTCATTTTCTTAGGTAATGTTAGCACGCGTGAAAGAGGATTATCGAGCGATTATGTATAAGCGAGCAATTTTATATTTGAATTCAATGAATGTTACAGTTATCATAATTATTTTTATTTGCCGCGCCATATTTCTTACCAAGTAATGTAAATAAATGTGATAATTATGCAGCAAACGCCTACATAGTGCACACTAATGTGTCTAACTGCCGACTTATCTGCTCCCGACCTACAATGAGCAAGGTTGAACAACCTGACTTATAATAACAAATCTTTTTTAATGTTGTGAATTTTATTCTTATTGTTTTTTTTTCATCACATTGTGTGTTTTTATGTGTGAATGTTTATAGCAGTGGTGTAACATAGAAGTAGATGTAACCAAAAAACGGCCAAAAAAGATTAGCACGAATTAGTGTGGTCATATTTTGGGCAACTACAGCCAGCGTGCGGACACGCGTCAAAATGTATTCATTCAGGGGCATTCTAAGTTATATATCTTTAAAAAGGCTTTTAATAAACGGAATTTTCTGACATTTTAAAGTATTTTTGACATTATCTTTTGAACTTTTAGGTTTTTTTTACTTAATAGCTTTATGCAGTAACATAGGTATATCTAAACGTGGCCGAATTTCATGGAGACCCTCCATCTAGTCCTATACTACATCACTGGTGATGACAAAGAGTAATAAGTAAATGTGCTAATCATCATTCGTGTTTAGTTATGTGACAAGACCAAAATATTCAAAATACGAAAATAATACTTATTAGGTGATTATACTATTGTGCAATCGTGGTGAAAATGCAACAAATAAAACAAAAACTACAAGTGCCACAAACAAAAGCGTGTCTTATTTACCTAGTAAGAGCTTATACAAACTAGTAAAAGACTTCAAAATGACAGCACATTCATCAGCTAACCCAATTCATCCGAATCATGCCTTTTTGTGATACCGTATCCAAGAAATGATACGGCAAGCACATATATGCCTACAACACAGACGGTTTGTTACACATTTGTCATACATTTTGGCCGGCACTGTTCGGGGGTTTTAATCGAATTTTTAAGGCATAAAGTTTAACAGCAAGGAAATTCTACTGGGCATACTGGTGTTCCGCTGGTTTCACAGCTGTACGGGCGACCCGCACGGGCTCCCGGAGCGGAGACATACGTGAGGCGCTAGAACATCCGTTTCACAGCGACGCGGATTGTTCCGTCCGGGACTTGCCTCCGCGTAGATCCCGTCTCCCGTAGTACGGGCGACCCGCACGGGCCTCTCGTACAGCTGTGAAACCTGAACTAATTTGTTTTTACCCTAAGGTGCCAGTACTCTATTAGCCAAACTTCGGGCTTTATTGAAGTTAGGTCAGATTTTGAAAAGCTCAGAAGGAAGTTATATGTTCGATGAAAAATATCAAAGCACATCTTAGCTGATCCACTAAAATGCTCGCTCATAAGCTCTTGTTCGACAAGAAGCAGATGTCATGTGAGCTTTAAAACACCCGTAATGTAACATTCTTTAGAATGATCAGGTTCATCAGCGCATGTGGGCGAATTTGAGATCAGAGGCGAACAATAAAAAAACAAGAAAACGTACAAAGCTTTTAAAACGTGTGCAAAACGAGAAAATACAATCCAAGCGTGTTTGAGTGCAGTGAGACATACAAAAGCGGCCATTTCTATTTTTCTAAACTCACCGATCCGGGCCCCCGCCGCGCCTTTCAGTGAGCGAAAGAAATAATGTGGTTTAGTAAATCGTACAACATTGTAAATATTGCATATTCTTTTCATATAATATGCCAGTGCTAATATTGCATGTCTATTTAGTTGTCTATTTAGTTTGTTTTCGGAGCTCTTAAGAACAGGTTATATTTTGTATGTTACATCTAGGTTTACCAACAAACTGCAATAAATATGTTTTGATTTTGATAATAGGCATGATGACTTATCTTTATTTATTACCTCAAAAAAGCTAATCATAAATAGAGCCCATCAACGAAAATCAAAATTAAAATTAGTTCATAAATAAATAAGTTATAAGTATTTTTATTTCATGCTAGACAGAGAGCGCACTATACTGAGTTATGACGTCACGCGCCAGGCGCGCTATACAAATGCTATACTAACACACGCTTTGCGAGAAAGGGACAGAGTATCCTCTCTCTATCCCCACCTAAAACTTTAAACGCTCATATCTCAGAGATTTATCAGCCAATTTAATTTATTATTTCAGTATGTGTAATGTATTTGGTTATATTCATCGCTAAGCCTGTTATTTGTAATAAATTAAACATTAGGACACACGCCTATTGAGTAATGGAAAGTGTAAATTAAATTAAATCAAACAGTTGCAATCAGATACAGACAGACAGACATCGTAGGCTTAGTAATAGGCATAGTTTTTTTTTTGTTTATATTAGAACGGCTGTCAACGCATTTTTGTAAGAAATGTGTTGTAGCCAGTTGCACCCATGTAAACGAAACGTCAGTCATTCGAAATTTGTTAGCAACTGTGATGCGGACAAAGAACTTTGAGATCTAACCCAAAAAGGTAAAGTCCAAGTTCTTTGGATGTGGAGTTCGACGCGTTGTCGTAAATAAGAATGTTCAATCAAGGTTCTGTCATAATGTCTGGCAACAGATTTTCCTTCTCAATTCCGATCTATTTACTTCTCTTTTCTGTGGTAATAGGGTCCCGTTTTTACCCTTTGGGTACGGAACCCTAAAAACGAATAATCAAAATATGATGCATCTGCTTCTCTTCTAATATTACCGACTGGTTTAGCCTAAATGTCAAGATAACAAATTCGAACACCGAAATATCATATCACATTACGTACAATTTAACACGTCAACTGCATCGAACCTTATCGGTGCCACAGATTACACAATACAACTAACGGCACATAATTAATTAATACTATTAACTGTTATTAGTTTGATAATAGTTGAGTTTATTGCTGCAAATTACATTATCACTCATTACAATGTATGTTTTAAATTATAAGGAAAATTAATTGTATTTAATATTTTATTCTTTGCAGCGAAATGAATCTCTACAATCTAATAATAAACTCGTTACTGATGAATGTAAAAACCAACCCAGTTGCACACGCGCCCACATTATATTAAACATCAGAATACTTTGGAAAAAACTGTTCGAAAAAATATACAGTATATCGACTTGCACAGACTGACCAACTGGATTGGTTTTAAAAACTTGCAGCTTATTGATTTTCATGATCATCATCAGCCAGGAAACATCCCCTGAACATAGGCATCCCCCATCGAGATACAGTACATATAGAGTCACAATCGTGGCAAAAAAATCCCGAACCGAAATTCAACGCCCGAATAGTGCCGCTACGAATAGTGCCGACTTTTGGTTAGTTACAAGGTAACCGCGATCCGACTACAACGCCGCAGCGCGATATCAGAGCTACAATGCTATAGCGGACAAGCGACGTTGAACACTATGCAAGGGACATGACGTTTAAATTGGAGTAAAAGTTGCATTGTGAACTATATAATTGATGTCTAAGTATGTACAACGACCCTCGGGCGTTTTTTGACTATTTTCGCTTAGAGATTGTGTTTTTTTTTGGTGTGTTTCGCTATAGGTGTTGTTACTCGATGATTATAGGCATCTTATCAAAGTAAAGCTATCGCTGGTAAAGATCACCGAACGTTATCTGCACCTTTATCAAGCACCACCCTCATGATGTCATCATTACAGAGCCTAAACAAATAATAACCAGACGTTATGTCTGCAAGGTCAATGTGAATGCAAAACAGGCTTCAATTTAAATAACAATTAGTATGCATCGAGATACAATTCCTATAATCACAATCTCTCAGTGAAAAACAGTCAAGAAACGTCCGAGCGTCATTGTACATACATTATATCAATTATATACTTCACAATGCCACATTTACTCTTTAGACGTTATGTCGCTTGCATAGTGTTCAACGTTAGTTGTCCGATATGACATGTCATCGTAGCTATGGCATCGCGCGGCGTTGTAGGTAGTCGGATCGCGGTTACCTTGTAACTAACCAAAAAGTCTGCGCAATTCGTAGGGTGCGTCGAGTTTTGGTTCGGACTTTTTTTTGGCACGATTGTGACTCTATATAGAGATCTCGATGTTAGTATGTTAAAAAGTGTAAATAAATTAACTAGTTTACATGGCATAATTGTCATTTTTTCATTTTTTATTTTTTTTCCGCTAAAAGAGCTGATGATCTTCAAATGGCTTAACTAATGTTTATGAATCATAGCTAAGAACAACCGATCAAGTCACTTTTCGAAGAAAAAAATACTAATCAAAATCGGTGTAGCCATTTGGGAGCTACGATCCCAAAGTACGGAGGAGTATTTTTGCGTCGGGGTTATAAAAATACAGTCGAATCTAGAACCTCCTTTTAGAAGTCGTTAGAAAAAACACTGGTTTGATTACAATATGGTATTGAATAATTTTACGAAATGATCCTTAATTGTTTTTTATATTAAAGCAATCTTGTGATTTAATCCTCATAATTTTCAGTATTTGTGTTTTAAATTGGCTGATCAAAATTCAAATGATTAAACATCGCGCAAACGCATCTCTTTGGCATTTATTGGGCCACGTGACACTAATGACGTCACACATAAGCAAAGGAGTTCTTCTACTTTTGTGACGTCATAAGGACATTCGACCTACAAACAGTGTTTGCAGTCAAGTCACGTGATCAATGAAAACCATATTTTTATTTTGTTTTTTCTGAAGTAAAATTACCACCGTGGTCACCATTTGATTATAAATGGTGACCTCGACAAATAACCAAAATTAATTTGAAAGAGTCACAATAGCACTGAGCGTGACAATTTTTTGTTACTCATCTTGTCATTCAGTAAAACGATTGGCACCTACCACAGATCAGGCATACAAGGGATATGCTCTGGTACAAATATCGTTCAAATATTTCTTTTACTAAACCGCTGTAAGTGGGTACGTTGCACACTAAGAAACTTGTCGCGGCACCATTGAACTAACTAATAAATAGTCTACATGCAAAATAAGTAATAGTGTGGAGGTTAAAGATAAAGTTAAGCCTATGTTCAGGGGTGGACATCTTCTGGCTGATGATGATGATGATGATGCAAAATAAGGACGACAACACCGACAGCCAGACACAGCCGTAGTCACCGACATAGCTATTCAATTTTGCAAGTTGAAGTGGCAATGAGCAGGCCACATCGCTCGAAGAACCGATAATAACCGATGGGGAAGAAAGGTTCTTGAGTGGAAACTACGAACCGGAAGACGCAGCGTAGGTAGACCTCCCACTAGATGGACCAACGACATTGTGAGAATTGCGGGCATCCAGTGGATGCAGATGGCAGGCTGTCGTTCAGTGTGGAGGTTAAAGGAGGAGGCCTATGTTCAGCAGTAGACGTCTTCTGGCTGATGATGATGCAAAATAAGAGCGAGAAAGTAGTTTAATAGGCAAGTTCGATTAAAGGCATCAAACCTGCGATTTAGGCCAAATGCGTTAGCACCCACCACGCCACCTTACCATATCTCCCTTGTTTGTCTGATCTGAGGCACCTACTAAGATACAAATTAGCCTAAACTAGAGACTACTGTTTGATCTGTGGTGAGATGACTAGTCTAGGTACTTGAATTCTACACAACACGACTTTGTTACCTACCGGAAAACTATAACTGTTTCGTTTTGTTTCGATATTAATTTATAATAACTATCTTTTGGTGTGAAAATTTTCTAAATACCGAACAAATAGCTGCCGAATATTATTTTTAAAATTTGGAAGATTGTTTCAATAATTTAATTTTGTGCTTAAAAATTGGTTTGAGAGAATATGCATTCGTTTGGGGATTATGCGGCGTCGTGGAATCCCATAGTTAGCAGGTGTACAAACCGCGATGTATATAGAACATTTAATACAGTCAGTGCTGTGTGTGACAACTCAGTTGTGTGGCCCAGTTGGTTGACAACCCTGTGGCCCAGTTTGTAGTGAACCTGCCTGCTGCACTTGGGGCGTGCTTGGGTTCGTTTGCCACCTAGCTAGGGCAAACATTTATGTGATGAAAATTTGTGTTTGTTCTATATAATATCTGGGTGTGAATATATATTTAAGTACCTATGTATTTAAAAATATCAAAGTTTTTTTTAACGCGGATAATTCGGCGTTTGACCACCATTTCGCCTGTTGGAAAGCGACTATGTGGTTGTAGATGAAGCACGCAAGAAGATACCTAGTCACAATGGCCTTTAAAAAGGCCTATGTAATATAACAAACAAACAAACAAAAAGTAATTTATTTTGACATAAATTTAGTTTTACATAACGTGGTTTTCCATAGGCTCCCGAACTAGTCTGGGACTGTGTTTCGGGTGCCAGTGGCTTCTCTTATTATAACAGTATAATTATGCCAAAGCAAACAGTTATATCATGCAAAATGTACATATTATATCAGTCTCTGGCAGCCATAGTACAAGCTTTGCTTAGTTTGGGGTCAGATGACCGTCTGTGCAAATGTCCCGAATAATTATTTACATCTTGCTTGTCCCAGATCCTGACGACATCATCCATGAGTCAAATTTCAATCAAGCTGCAGGACCTAGTTGTTAAAACAACTCGTTTTATGGGACCAGTTAATGCAAGTGAAACCATACAATCGTACATAGGGTACGGCGGCTTGGTAACATGGTTGTTGACCGCTGACCTCGACGGTCGGTGACTCGCGATATTGCCATGCGTTTTTTTTTGCTCTACATGTAAGGTGATGCATAAATTATAGTACAGGCAAGTGGCAAGATTTAAATTATGAGTTCGAATTTCGAGCCGGCTTTAACAGTTAGCTCGCTGCTTTTATTAGTCATATCTACGGTAGCTAATGATGTGCTTTATCAAATCATATTCTTGAGTGCAGCGAGATTTATATATTATCACAGTTGAGGAACTGTTCATCATTGCCTCGAAGAGATACAAAATTATTCTAACCCATCAGGATGACTCAAATTTGGCTTAAATACCTAATATGTAAATACATAGTATCATCGAATCGATGAAGTTTACTTTTCAATGCAAAAACTTTACCTAAGCTAAATTTTCCTCGCTGGCTTTTCGGTGAAAGAAAACATCGTGAGGAAACCTGCATACGTACGGAGAAGAAATTCAATGGCGTATGTCATTCCACCTACCCACAACTGAGCTAGCGTGGCCTATATGGCCCAATCGCCCTTTCGGGGGTAGGCAAAAAGCCCAGCAGAATTTTAAAAGGCTGATCATGCCATGCTTTATTATTTTGGTAATACAAGCATGAGATAATAATTCTTAGCTAATTTTTGACAAGAAGTCATAAAGTGTAGAATTAAAACGTTTGCCAAGATGGTCGAGAAAAGGCACCCCGTTTCAGCATTGCATTGTCTATTTTCGGTTGCCAAATAGGCGCCAGTGGTAGCCGACGTTGGCAGACCAGCGACGTACGGACATGCACATTCTATACATTTTTTTTTTGCTATGTTTGTGTATGTACTCCAGTCTATAATATAGATCGGTGATTCGGGGATCGGTGCGGTAGAGATATTTTTATGTAGATGTGAATAATAATCGAAGACGCAGCAAAACCTACTGTCATTTTTATCTGCATTATTGTGTAGATAGCATTGCAATGTTCGGAGTAAAATTCTGCAATTTTCACATAACTAGCCGTGCCTTTGGATTCACCCGCGCCACTGCTGCCACTGTACCATGCTGGCCCAGTGCATGTCATGTATTTTTACTTATGAGGTTCTTGGACATACCGGTTTCCTCACGATGTTTTTCGCAATGACATTGAAAGTGTACATAATTCATTTAGAGTGCTAAATAAGTCATTGGTGCAGGGCCGAGGATCGAACCGGGTGCCGTCAGATTGTAAAGCACACATGGCATTTATTATGTTAGTAGGATAAATGTCAGTATGCAAAGACGGCGACTGAGTAGCGTATCTAAAACCTATGTCCTCCAGCAGACTAAAGTGAGCTGATAATGACAAAGCGAAGACCCGAAGGGATCTCTTTTTAGGTACAATTTAATAAACAAACCATTTAAGGCGAAATGGTAGAGAACCGTACACTTGTATGACGGTAATGCGGCGTGCGCGCTATCAAATATTTTCAATATTTATTTTTTCTTTATTTTCTACAAATAATCTTACGCTTTTCCAAAAAACTGCGACCACTAAAGTATTTGAATGATTGTATAAAAATATCTTCTATAGAATCAGAATGAAGTTGATTCAATTCAATGAAGGGAACATAAAAACGGGTGTTTTTTAGGAAACTTTACAATTTTTTCTATCGAGCCAAATTTCTTTAACCGTGTGTCGGTGAAGATATCCGAATAGAATATTTCAAGAACATTTATTAAACATAAAGAAATAATGTCAATTAATCGATTTTAAAGGTCTACTTTTGAATATTCGTGATGACGAATCGTCAAATTTGAAGCATATGCTTATAAGTAAGATGAGTCAATCGTCTCTTGTATAAAATACTAAAGATAATAAATTACTTACTAAGAAAAAAAAAAAAAAAAACAATTAAAAACTAATCATAACAACAATAATAAAATTGAAACGCTCGGACGCCTAGAAACTGCAAGCGGCGTTAGAGCGACCATATTTTCTGTGGAGTCGAATGGGGGGCGCCAATATAGTGTTTTCTGAACAAAACCGAAAACCTGCCTTGAAACATTTTAGTTCTCTCATTTGGCCAACACTACAGATGAGTTGGTCTTTCTGTTCGCGGAATATCAATTGAGTGCAATTAAAATTAATAAGCAATCACACTCACGAGTCACTGCTCGCGCTTGCAACGAGGTTTTACTTCACTTTTTTCGAGTTTATTGACTGCATAATGCAGTATGAATATGACAAGAATGTGTATTATGTCACGAACAGTTTAGCCAGAGGCGCTATTCTTGCGCGCTCGAGATTATCACGGTCACTCTGGTTTAATTAGAGAGAGTAAGGTCCAAAATTTACATTTTGCAAAATGTGCACAAGGTTCGAAATGAGCATTTCTCAGTTGGTGCACTTCCCACAATGTGCATTACGCACAATGGGCACTTCTCAAAATGTGCACTTAATTTGTAAATAGGAAACGAAAAGCATCGTTTTGTTATTTTTTTGTCCAAATTATTCATCATCATCATTATCATTTCAGCCATAGGATGTCCACTGCTGGACAAAGGCCATCGATCTCCAAAAGAGCCGGTTGGAAGCAGCCTGCATCCAGCGTTTTCCTGCGGTCTCTTTTAGGTCGTCTGTCTTTCTTGTGGACTTGTGGTGGACGCCGTCCACTCTCATGCTTAACAAGTTAGAAAAGTGCACATTTTCCGTAGTCTGCATTTTGAGAAGTGCCCATTGTGGGAAGTGCAATCTCATTTTGAGATGGGCCCTTTTTGAGAAATGTACGTTGTAGGAAGTGCACCAACTGAGAAATGCTCATTTTGAACGTTATACACATTTTGCAAAGTGTACATTTAGGACCTAGCCCATTAGAGATCGTTACGGAGATAAACTCGAAGGCGAGAGAATAGCGTCCCCGGTTCAATGAGATTAACAATGGCGGATGTTTTGTTTAGCACGCCACAAAAATATAGAAGAGCAAAGACCGTACAAGTTGTTCACGCAATTATTATGTAACCAAGAACATCAGTCAAAATGTAATATCTCGAACGACCTGTTTATGAACGTTGAACGGGAAGCGTATTATTAGATTTTGCTTTTATTATATTTGTGTAAATGCTGTTAGTTGGTACTTACTGGTATTTACAATAAAAAATATCTCGATTCACAAACGTTCGTTTAGCTATCCAAACATCCTGTACATTCAATGGTTGACAACCATTCAATGTACAAAGATATAGAAGGTAATAAACATTAAAAAACATCCATACGCCCGAAAAATAATTCCCTCCTTGGGCATTTGGATAAAAAGTAGCCTATGTTGCTATGTGTAGGTATGTAAAAGTGGCTCTTGCATGCAAAAAAAAAAAACAGATATCCGTGATTTGTTGCTGCGTGAAAGATGGAGATACAAACGGGCAAACCAACTAATATGCATTGATAAATTAGTTTTGTTATCACGTTACCAGCGTCCGATAGTCAGTGGTAAGGGAAATGCGTCGAGAGTTCCATATCCGGCATCGGTCCGACAAAATACATTCCATTGTTAATAATACAAGAGCTTCACTTGCAGCAATAGAGGGTTACGCGGAAAGGGTTTTCGAAGCCGAAAGGGGTTCTGATATACTAATAAATAAATGAATATTTTGGACATTTTTGCACACACGGTCATCTGACCCTAAACTAAGCAAAGCTTGTAATATGGTTGCCAGAGACTGATATACATACTTACATATATATTTTTAAATACTTACATAAGTTCTTAAATAGATATTCATCATCATCAGCCAGAAGACGTCCACTGCTGAACATAGGCCTCCCCCTTTAACCTCCACACTGAACGACAGCCAGAAATAGATATTAACACCCAGATATAGAACAAACACAAATGTTCATCACATGAATGTTTGTTCTAGGTGGGAATCGAACCCACGCCTCCAAACGCAGAAGGCAGGTACACTATCAACTGGGCCACCGGGGCACGCGACCAATC
This sequence comes from Agriopis aurantiaria, assembly GCA_914767915.1. Taxonomy (NCBI): domain Eukaryota; kingdom Metazoa; phylum Arthropoda; class Insecta; order Lepidoptera; family Geometridae; genus Agriopis; species Agriopis aurantiaria. The sequence goes on along the minus strand of OU612001.1, from coordinate 11,785,144 downwards.
ATATTAATCATTACAAACAACTTTTATAATGGGACCAACCCTGAAATTGCGAAAAAAGCATCAGCTGTTCCATACGAGTGTCAATAGTTTAATCGCTGATATTTTTTTCCCGATTTCGTTGCTACAATAGTAACACTAACGACTCTCTTCAATATTATAATCCCCATCCAAACTACTTTACCTATCCCACAAGCTGAGCCAACACTTCTGATATTTTGTAATTTTGTCTTTAATTAATAATTAATTTAATTTTGTTTTGTGTAATTTTGTCTTTTTGTTTTTTCTGTCTTTTAAATCCATTAAATCCAATAATGATACACCACCCTAATACTACCATAAACCGCCGGCATCTTTACAAACATTTACTCACTCACTAGAGCCAATTCATTCATACATGTACTCGAGCCAGTTCACACATACATACGATCAACTGCACTCATTTATACATTCATTACTAATACATATACACCCTCATCATACATACACAATATATCCACCATCCACCACCGCCATCATACACCATCCAAATATGCACAATCACACAATTAAATTTAGACACGCTAGCTCTTCCAGCGCTTAGCATTACAAAAAAAAATTGTTTTATATAATAAATGACGTAGGCACGCGCACATCTCATTTTGTAACCCGATGAGACTGGGCCACCAAGATACAGGCTTTGCCTAGTTTGGGGCCCATTGGTACCGTACAGAATATCTGATTTAGTAGTGTATTTTATTAACCCTCATTTTTATTTGTCTTTTTAATACTGTGTAACTTTCTACTTCTGTTTGTATTCTGTGTTAATGTCCATGTAACTTATGCTTAAAAATAAACATTATTATTATTATAGCTGTTTATAATGATGGGTACTATAGACCTCTTTCGGCTTAGTACACCCTTTACGCATAACCCAGTATAATAACTATATTAAGAACTAAAAACCTACGAATTTGATTATGTGTCGAATATATTTGTAAACACGTTTTCTCAAAGATCGTCCTTGTAAAAAAAAAAGAATTCAAGTTCTGTTTTAATTTTATATTATCATATTTTTATGCTCGAGGTGTTTTCAAATTTGATACTAATTCAGTAAAACTAATAATTTGCAACAACAGTTTTTTTTTTTATTATATGCTTTTGTTTGGACGCCAACTCGCCTGATGTTAAGCGATGATGCGGTCTACAATGGAGCACGCATGCCTAGAAGAAACCGATTCACTCTTGATTGAATAACATTGTTGTATCAGTAGAGCCTGTGGTAGAGCTATAAAATGCATGTAAAACAATACATATTATTAGGTATATAGGTACAGTGTAACAACGGAACGTGTGCCAACTTATGCGCAAGCAAGTTTAGCACAGTAAATCACTACAAGTTGCACCCAGCTAAAGAGCTTTTGTCATGCTTCGAAGTGTGTACTTTACATTACATTGTAGGTATCTAGTAGGAATAAATATTGTGGATACATGCATTTGAATTGTTCAATGCACCAAAATGCTTCAATAACTACTTGTTTGTGGTAATTATTAACTGATTCTTGCAAAGCCTTTAATAAAGTAAGGGTTTTCAGTTGCGAAATAACCACCATCTAAACGTATGACCTCTTAAATCTTCAGAAAATAATAATAAATGGAAGCGTTATACCTACACAGTTTCTCCTTACAATTGGTCGTCCATTTGATGACTTTTGAACATATTGAGTTGTGTGCCACTCAATATTGAAGTGTGCGTTTGTAGATCTACTAAGAATGACAGTGTGTTTATCTCGCCCCCTTCCGTTTTATGCAGTATTTTTTCGGTACAAGCTCGAGTAAGCCTCTCCCTTAAGGGAGATCCAAACTATATATATAAACAAACTACATATTATCAATGCTCATATCAAACGAGGCAGATATTACAATTATCGTTCGTGTTCAAATGACATCGTGTTTTTTTTTTTTTTACATAACAGTTAAACGCTAACGCAAAAACTGTAAGTAAGGCAGACTTGCTCACGTTTTAAGAAACTTGCAGCGACACCAATGGCCTAACTAATAGTCCACATGCAAGAAAAGGGCGGCAAGGTTGTGTTCGCACCGGCCACGTCACCTTTCCATAATCTCCCTTATTTGTTTGATCTGAGCGTATAATGACAAACCCGGTACCGATAATTTAAAGGAAAGTGACACTTTTAAACTATTCCATTTAGACATTGCATGATTATCTTTAAATTTTAGTTCAAACCAATTATAAAAGCCTTCTGAACATATACCTCAATCATAACCTAACAGCTTTGTTTCCTAACCCAACCGTTCTGTTTTCTAACCCAACCGCTCTGTTTCCTACACCAACCGCTCTGTTTCCTAAACCAACTCCTCTGTTTCCTACCCCAACCGCTCTGTTTCCTACACCAACCGCTCTGTTTCCTAACCCAACTCCTCTGTTTCCTACCCCAACCGCTCTGTTTACTAACCCGACTCCTCTTCCTCCTTCCCAAACATAACTGGTTTGTTTCCTAACATTACCACATTGTTTTCTAATTTACTCGCTAGATATAAATATTCAGATACATACCTTGCACCCCGCTTTTATCTAGGAAATTACTAAGTTGAAACGTGGAGTTACTCGATGCCAGGTATTGTGTGAATCTCTGAAAGGAAACAAACAGATTAGAGAGTCGACAAGTTTCAGACAGTGATTGAAAAGGGTTCAACAAAGAATCGCGCGGAGCCGCATTACATTAATAAACCATATAGATCAAATCTGGTGCGGAACGCGGGATGATTTGGTGATGACCTGGGGGGTTAGACAAGACCCACTTTCTGTTAGCGTGCGGAAAGATGAAATTGTATAGATAGCCCGTTGGTCCAGTTGGTAGTGAGCCTGAGGGCGTGGGTTCGATTCCCACGTAGGACAAACATTTGTGTGATGAACATTTGCGTTTGTTCTATATCTGGTTGTTAATATCTATTTAAGTATGTATTTAAAAACTATATAATTATGTATATCACGAGTGAATCGGTTCCTTCTAGGCAAGCGTGCTTCAACGTAGACCGCATAATCGCTTTACATCAGGCGTGATGGTGGTCAAACGCAAGCCTATTAATTATTTAAAAAAAAAAAAAAAATGTATATTAGTCTCTGGCAGCCATATCACAAGCTTTGCTTAGTTTGGGGTCAGATGACCGTGTGTACAAAAATTTCCCAAAATATGTATGAAAATGACATTGACAATGACATTAGCTTGAGAGATGTTATCTCAAGCTAATGCACGCTAACAGAATGTGGGTCTTGTCTAACTCCCCTGGTGAGAATAGTCTACCGGACCATCGAGATACGATTCCCATAGAGTCACAATCTCTCAGTAAAAATAGTCAAAAAAACGTCCGAGCGTCATTGTACATACATTGTATAAAATATATACTTCACAATGCCACATTTACTCCAATTTAGACGTTATGTCGCTTGCATAGTGTTCAACGTTAGTTGTCCGCTATGTCATTGTAGCTCTGGCATCGCGCGGCGATGTAGTCGAATCGCGGTTACCTTGTAACTAACCAAAAAGTCTCCGCAATTTGTAGCGTGCGCCGAGTTTTGGTTCGTTTTTTTTGGCACGATTGTGACTCTGTGTATATATTGTATTTCGATGTACCGGACTCATTTGAGAAGTAGAATAACATTGTATAAATTGTATTACACGTCTTAGCCATTAGCTGCATAATAATTTATTTCATCTTCTCGGGTCTAGGAGGTAAAATAAAATCAGCATAAGAAAGGAAAAACCGGACAAGTACGAGTAGGGCTCGCGCTCTGAAGGTTCCGTTGGCAGGAAAACTCAGAGCGCGAGTCCAACCAAAAAAAAAGGTGAAATATTGAAAGACAAACTTAACTTTGTAGTGCACAATAAGAGGGTCTTCCATACAACTATAAAATGTAAGTTTGGTAATTGTAAAACTTTTTTTTAAAATTTGATATAACTTCAAATTAACGACTTTCGGATTTTTTCCTTTAAATGCGTTGTGAGACTCCAGGCAAATTTCATTATTCTAGGTCAACGGGATTAACCCTATAGGTCTTGATTCCTTTGTAAAATCGCAAAATATGCGACATAAACGGTCAACTTTTTCAATAATTATGAGTGAAAATTTTGGTACTATTTTGTCTTAAATATTATTAAATGTATTTCTTATCTTGTTAAGTGCACATCTTAGTTTGTCTTAGTTTATTTAGAGTCTATTGCTTTTTTCTTTATTCTAGTAATATTAACATCTATTTTTTTTATTCACATGTTTTAGCGTTCATATAATGTACTCTGTTTTTATAAGTAGAAACTTCTAAATGGCCTCTTTGTCTCTAGCTAATTATTAACTCTGTTAATTAAGATCGTTAGTTTCTCTAAGATAATAAAAATATAAAAATAAAATATAAATAATATATATTTTCATAGCGTTGACTTGGGATTATTTTTACACAGCTGAAAGAGTATTTGATTGACTTGAGTTGAGTATTTGATTTAAATTTCAACTTGATGTCTCAACGCGTTTCTGAGAAAAGGGTCTTGACAGACAGACAGACGAACAACAAAGTGATCCTATAAGGGTTCCGGTTTTCCTTTAAAGGTAACCCTAAAAAGATCAGCTGAACGCAAGATTAAACTTGTACCTACGTAGGCATGGCACCAACATTTTATACCCTACATCTCTACACTAATCCCTAGCCTGCCCTTCTATTACCTCTAAAGCACCTTCAAGGGATTAACGTATGAGCCACCATCGACCTAATTCTATTCCGGCCCTCCAATTTCGGGCTCTCAAAATATGAGATCTTTCATATGAAGTTATCGACATTGTAACATGTAAATACCTGATGAAATATTTACGGCAAAATGTTTGCTACAAAATGGATCTTTAGGAAAATGTAGGTACATATATTTGAATTATAAACACATCGGTGGCGGTCGTTTATTGACACAAGTGGTGATGACAATTTATTCATGATACGATGTTTACTCGCGCAGTCCCATGAGAGGTGCTAATGAAGTGGGTTTCATAATATGCTTATTACTACTTACAGTGATGATTCTACAGAAATTAGGATTCTGTTGTGGAGATCAAGATAGTAGAACATTGCCTCAAAAATACGCAAAACCGACTTTTTAACCGATTTCGACACTTTTAATCGACTCGATCATAGAAAATAGTCGATCGACTGTTTTTTTTTAAATATTACGCGATATTTTCTTAAACCTTTTTTTAATGGTTCTATTTTATTGAATAGGCTTTATATCAAGAGTGCTTCCATTTAAATTTAAGGCGAAATGGTAGAGAACCGTACACTTGTATGACGGTAATGCGGCGTGCGCGCTTTCAAATATTTTCAATATTTATTTTTTCTTTATTTTCTACAAATAATCGAAGGCTTTAAAAAAAACTGCGACCGCTAAAGTATTTGAATGATTGTTAGGATAACACACAATTTTTTTTGATAAAAATATATTCTATAGAATTTGAATGGAGTTGATTCAATCCATTGAAGGAAACGTAAAAACGGGTGTTTTTTAGGAAAGTTTACGATTTTTTTCTATCGAGCCAAATTTCTTTAATCGTGTATCCTCACGGATACACGATTATACACGGACACATCCGAATAGAATATTTCAAGAACATTTATTCAACATAAAGAAATAATGTCAATTAATCGATTTTAAAGGTCTACTTTTGAATATTCGTGATGACGAATCGTCAAATTTGAAACATATTTCGTCTTAAGGAATTATTCCATTTCTAAGGGTTAAAAATTAGGGGACGAATCCCGTTTAATGAACTTTCTGAGCAGTCGGTTGTTTTTCTTTAGTTATTTTTTTTTTCAAGTAATTCGGCTTCAGCTATTTGAACTATAAAACCGTTACCTAGAAGTTTGGTTCCATATTCCATACTAAGATCTAATGTGTTTATTTTTACTTTCATAAAATTGTTTGGAACGACGATCACGATTATTAATTAAATTATTTTTAATTACTTTCACGAAATTTTTTTCCAGCTATCATTTTGTGTTGTTTTCATCACAAGCCCTGCTTGCCAAAAATAAGACGTGTCCAGCGTTTTGGTTACAGTTTTATCGACCTAATTTTAACGGCTACGGCAACACAGAACAGATCAGATATTGTTGCTCCATAATTAGCCTTGCCGTTACGAAATATGCTTTTGTCTTAAACAGGTACACAGCTGGTACGGCTTCTGAATCATTTGAACGGATTTCGTCTCGAACATTCATTGCAATAAATACACCGTCGATTTAATCGGTTGATGGCGAGCGGTAAATTAATATTTGATAAGACCCGGAGAACGTATGTTACTGCATATAATGTAGATTGTAGGTATTATTTTTTCCTTGTCGTCTTTGGGTACGTTTTATATAACAGATTCTTATTTTAGCTCACAATTACAATACATTTCAACGAACTTTAAAAAAGAGGTTCCACAAATATAAAACACCGTTTTAATAATATAAGTAATAGTAGACAAACAAGCGACGGGCCACCTGATGGTAAGCAGTCACCGTCGCCTATGGATACCTACAATACCCGGGGCATTGGCGGTGCGTTGCCTACCTTAGAGGACCCTATTCACTCTTCACTTGAAGCAATTGAGTTTATATTTTGGAGGAAAAACTGAAGGTGGTAAGCCATTCCACAACGTTCCACACGTTTTAAACTATCACGGTTGTTCACTAAAGATAACTGATTCTTTACGGGATATTGACCGTGGTAAGGTTGTAGAATGAGCTCCCGATATTTCGGCGCGGTTACATGTGCCATGTTCACGGGAAGACATGTCTTTCCGTGAGCCTCGGTGTCAGAGATTAAATGAAGAAGTTGTCGCCATAATTGCTGGGATTTTAGTGCGATATGTCTTCCCGCGAACATGGTGCATGTAACTGCGTCGAAATATCGGGAGCTCATCCCACAACCTTACTCCCACATAGAGTTGTATCCCACAACTCTACAAATATAGTCTATTTGACTGTATTTTTGGGTTCCATAGCCAAAGAGTGTAAACCCTATTACTAAGCCTACGCCTTCTGTCTGTTCTACCTTTTAACAGCTGTATCTTTCCGTAAGTCACATCAGTATTTTGGCACATTTAATTTGAATTTATATTGGGGTCGATTTTGAAGGTGTAAATGACAGTATTAAATTGGCTAAAAATATTGCTGTCTTTTTTATTTCAGGCTACGAAATAAAAACAGCCACAGTTATTTAGTTTAAGATTGTCAACTAAATCTTCAAATGGATGCCATTCGATCTTTTAAATACTAATAATTTTAATACAAAGTTTGAATACGAGGAAAATCGATTCAAGGATAGCAAAGATATAGGGGTCGCGAGGTCAGTTTTATCGCACTAAAAATCCCAGGAATTATGGCGTCAACTTCTTTATTTAATCTCCGATACCGAGGCATCTTGCGTCACAGTAATGTTTATATCACGAAGTTTCGTGGGTGTGTAAGACCTGGTGGTAATCTGCCACGTTACGCATAAGGCGCGCCTCTATTACGACAGCGATAGTGACGTCCAATTAGGTGAGTGACCGGCGGTCAAGAGCGCAGTTTGACCCTAAACAGGGTCCTATATTGGCTGTTATTGTCACTTGTAAGCCACCGAGGCATTTATTGGTCGAAATTTTTGTGATTGAATATGAGCGACATCGCTTTGGGAGCGACCAGCCACAGCTATCTCGCTCGCACATTTTAGAAGAAGAAAAAACAACACCAAGCAGGATTTTTAAAAAAAGTCGATGACCGAGCATTTTTAAAATAATATTGCAAATGATTTAAAGTCATTTTCACGTTGATATCTTTTATTTTAGCGGAGAAGATCAAACTAAACTATATTTTTCGATATCCTCCGCCTATTATATGTTATTTTAAAATAACATATATAACATATCATAAAATAAAATGCATATTTTTTTTAAATATATGTCCACTTAAATACAGTTATAATTTACCGTGGAATGAGCTCCTGATATTTCGGCGCCGTTACATGCACCATGTTCACGGGAATACTGGACCGTTAATTAGATATATAAACTGTAGTGAACAACCGTGATAGTTTAAAACAGTGTTTTATTTCCACTTAGTTTTGATTATGAAGGAAACATCTCGGGCCGTAGAGCGAGCTCTTAATCAGCTGGGGATTTGATAATTTTACAAAAGAGTATCCAGGAGTGTCTATTTTTGAATGTAAACGACGCCATGGAAGAACGAAGTTTTAGTGGCAAAGTATCCCCGAATAGACGATCATTCCCAGCGAAGAACATATTTTTCTAGAACTAAATAGAAGTGCGCTGAGCTGCCGACTAACCTCCAATAATGAAGAAAGAAGCAGATGATGATGATAGCTTTTGACAAACGCTATCGAAAGTTGAGTAGAAATGCGGTCAAGGGTGGCACAACGAGTTTAGAATGCAAACAGAACTTCCACAGTTAAAAGTCTTGGGAGTGACAGACATAAAAGTGTTGCAGTTTGCATGCGTAAAGCATTTCGAATATTAAACTGTAAATAAGCTATAGGTATAGGTGGGGCCGAAAGGTTCTGGAATGGAGACCACGGACCGGTAAGCGCAGCGTAGGACGTCCACCCGAAAGATGGACAGACGACCTAAAAGAGACCGTAGGGAAACGCTGGATGCAGGCCGCTTCCAACCGGCCCTTTTGGAGATCGATGAGGGAGGCCTATGTCCAGCAGTGAACGTCCTATGGATGAAATGATGATGATGATGATTATAGGTGTATGAAGTCCAATGTGATTATTATCATCACAAATACACCATTTTAACAAGAACCTGTGAAGTAAGAATGTCCGAGAACTCCCAGAACCCCACAGTTTACAAAAAGATATCGGTAGAATATATCCTTCTAGGGCGAGGTTTACCCACTTTTGAGCAACGCTTATTACTACAGATGACTACAAGGTTTAAACATATTGTATTAAAGTCGCATTTAGTGGAGCAAAACCATGGCGCTTATACACAGTCGTGCGTTTCGTTATTTCTATTTTTGAGGTGTTTCTCATATTTTTGGAAGAGTATAGCTGTAATGTAAAATGTACCTTTATGGTTCCCTCCATAATTATGACGTCTGTATATCAAGATATCGTAGACATCATTTGGTAAATAAGTGTTTGAAATTTTAAAAAAAAAACAGGGAGAAAAGCGTAAATCAGTGTTGCTTTTTTCTTCTATCGAGTGAAATGTCCTCAATCGTGTTTCGGCCTTTATATAGATAAAACATTCAGTTTTGATATGGCGTCATTTTTATAATTTTAAGCCAACCATGGATGAAGACAAACTAAAACTAGAAGGACCAAAATTGCTAAAAGTGGGAAAAGACCCTAAATGTTTGTTATTATTTGGTACTACTAACCTTTATTTTTCGAAACTTCTACATATTTTAAGACCACGGCGAAGTCTATTGACCTAGAAATCATCAACCAATTAGGCATAAGCATTCATACGATTACAAACATTTTAACGTAACCTTAAGAAACGAGTATTTAAAATACCTACTGATAAAGGTCTTTTCATTTATTGGATAATGTATAAACACCAAAGTAAACTCCTGTGCTTACTTAGTAATAATACATTTTTTCTCTTATTTCTTGACGAGTTTAGTAAATAAAACGGGCAAACACTCGTGGGAATGTGAAGTATCATCGAATGTCAGCAGAGACCGATTGGCGGCGAAAATAACGTTTATTCAAAGACAATTTTGATTTCAGGGCGAGTAGAATAAATACCGGTATATATTATACCTTATGCTTTTTACTATAATTTTATTATTTTTATTTTATATTTTTTATTTTATTTTATAATTTGTCTAGAAAAGACACGTGTTTAAAACAGTTTCTTGTTTTGACAACAGCAATATAGGTTTTAAACAATTTTGTTATCTTACAGGCGGATCTAAAGCTTTAGGACTTTCCATAAAAATTAACTGAAAGAGAGAGCTTCCATGCGTGTTAAGATGCTTACCCTGATTTCAGTTTTAGCTTTTTTTTGACATGGCCCTAAATAATTTACGTTGTAGTTCTAGATTTTATAACAAACGACCAGTTTAACGTGCCATTCGGAGATCGGTAGCGTTTAGTCGTAAATTCAAGGTCATTCAAAGACTGACCAGGTAGTAGCTTAACTTTTCTCATAACGTTGCTCATCCGTTGGCAATAGATAAGAGGTGTTGGAACAAAAAAAGCCACAAGGGTTAAGAAGAGTTATCTGGTGGGCACAATATAAATCCGAGATGGATGCCAAATTTCAAAGTGGTCTGAGGAGAGATTTTCTAGAGGAATACAGAGAGTTAAAAATACTATATTTAGTATTTTTAATAAACGATAGTTAAAGACTTGAAATAGTTACGTACCTCATTTCCATATGCTAGTAGATGGTGTACTGTTATTAGTGATTTGTAGACCACCACCCAGTTGGTGTTCTGTGTGCGCTCGACAAGCAGGTTCGCAAGCTGCGGTATCGACACGTTGGGCTCGTTTGTGCAGTGGACTAGATCTGGAACAAGGAGATGAAGAAGAAGATGAGAAGAAGAATTACTATTAAATCTTTTTTTGACAGATAACGTGTTTGGATCGCAGCTCACCCAAACAATAGACAATATTTTATTTGTAGCAAAAATACACACACATTTAGAGCTACACACAAATTTAAAACTAAAAAAAACTGGACAAGTACGAGTAGGACTCGTGCTCTGAGGGTTCCGTTGGAAGGAACCCTCAGAGAGTGAGTCCAAAAAAAAAACTAACTGAAGTTAAAATATTGAAAGACAAACTTAACTTTGTAGTTGACTATAAGGTTCTTACATACATTCCAACTACAAAATGTAAGTTTGTAATAGCGAAATAATTATTTTTAAATGATATAACTTCAAATTTATGGTTTTCGGAGTTATTCCTATATATGTGCTATGAGACCTTGCCTCTTCCCAAATTTCATGATTCTAGGTCAACGGGAAGTACCCTATAGGTTTTGATTCCCCTGTGAAATAGCAAAATATGCGACATAAACGTTCGTATCTTTTGATTGCGTTGACTTCAAACTTTTATTTTTTTACAGCCGGAAGAAACCGTAGTTCCAAGTATTTAGTATAAATTTCAACTTGATACTTTTACGCTTTCTTGAGTAAAAGGGTCTTGACAGACGGACAGACAGACGGACAGACAGACAGACAGACAGACGGACAGACAGACGGACAGACAGACAGACAGACAGACAGACAGACAGACAGACAGACGGACGGACAGACAGACGGACAACGAAGTGATCCTATAAGGGTTCCGTTTTTTCCTTTTGAGGTACGGAACCCTAAAAACGTAGGATTTTTGCCACAAACCGGCTCCAGCTTATGTGAAGTTGTGGAGGAAGATGGTAAACACACGTAGCCTGAAATGGGAATTAGGTCTCAAGTAATACTGCTGGAGCTTACCATTAGGTGCTTGGGTGGTAGGAGGGTGGTAGCTAGCCAGCTTGGCACTAGAAAGTGCCCTATCGCAATGCTTCGGTTTCCTAACTATGTTTATCTTCACCAGCAGCTGAAGCTACCGACCTAAAGTCGAAAATCACCAAGTAACGAATTGTTTTATTTATATTACACGGGAATTTTTCACGTAATATGAATGGTTACTAACCAAAGACATTTCAACAGCTTCACTTAGTTTAGAGTCTAGAGTTTCTATTCCAGCAACAAAATAGCACAAGTAAGGCTAAGTAAGTAAGCTGCTCTCATACCTATACCCTTGAAGTAAAGCTTAAGAGTTTCAGTCAAACATCCAGAAGCAGGTTCTTTATTGAGTAATTCGGGTGGCAATGGTGACCGCGAAGCATCCCTTACACGCCAACTATTTCGCACCATGCTCCCGAAATGGATGGCACGCGATCTCCACCAGACTGACGCAATAAGGCCCCTGCGGTTTGTGATAGAAACTAAACACCGCGATATTTAAATCAAAACTCAAACTGTAGACGAATCTAATTCCTATTTAAATGCATTCAAATTCATTTTATTTCGACTTTTAATTTCTTACAAATAAGGTGTTTAAAATTATAGATCACAAATAATTCAAGCTACAATATACATTTTGTCATTTGTTTGTTAGTGCATAACATATTCTTAAATCTACAGATCCTTAAGTGTACGGATTCCCAACACTACAGATTCCTGACTGTACGGATTCGTAGTGCTAAACCTGCAGGTTCAACCAGCAACTTTTATGATCTAGCCTCATAATTGTATTTTTTGTGCTGTCCCACTTCTGAGAAAAGACCTCCCCCATCTCCTTCCAGCTATTCCTTTCCTGTGCGATGTCCTGCCGTTATTTGCAGAATACAGTCATCGATCGTCTCGCCATCGTTTCTGGGGGTCTGCCTTGGACGAGAACGTCTTGAGGCAACCATGGCGCGACTTTTTTGCCTATCTTTATGGATTAAATCTGCAAACATGGCCCACCAATACCCATTTTAACATGGCTCTTGTCTCACTACGTCCGCAATTTAAATCTTGACCCGCAGCATTGTATCCCGGACACAGTCAATTCTTATAAGTCCCACTGGTCCATAATGGTCTTAAATTACATAAAAGTAATTAAATGCCACAATAACAACTGTGAAATGAATTATCTCGCCATACAATACACTATAACCTCGTACCATTGAATACGTAATCCTCATTGTGATAAAAAAAGGCAGATGTGAAAACGCTGTAACCAAGTGATAAAACACAGAGATAACTGTTATACATTTCTGAGTAATGAGTTTTTTAATCAACTGGGCAGTTGGTATTTGTTGATAGGTACTAAATATGTGCATAATGGAGAAGGAAAAAATTATATGCCCAATGAATTCAATACATATATTGCCAAACCCAGTGGTATAAAGGAAAGATGATGAGGCAAAATGCAATATGCAAAAACTAAAACCACTCGACGTCCAAATACACACTCTCACGAGCATACGTTTTTACTTCGAAATTTGCATTAAATAATAACGAAATTAGATTGTAGACTTAATGCCAGTAGAGCATTACAATTCTGTCGCTGTCTGTCGCTGACGACAGAGTTTCGATGTCAATTGCAGGTTGATAGGTTCATCAATTAAAAGTTTGAATCACCTACTAATCGTCGCTTACCATCTGGCGAATTGGTGCCCAAACGAAGATCTATTTTACGTAAAACAAAAACGTCGTCTTATATCCTAGCCTACTTCAATCTTCTTTTATATTCTAGGTTAAAAGGTTGATGATTACATTATGTACGGTAAATTATTCTCCCTACTGGAAGAAAGGAGAAAAAGCAAACTTATCAGCCGCTTCATACATTTCGTTGAGTGAGAATGAAGGTATTCTATGAGACAGCAGATTTTTCTCGATTTCAGCGTTCGTTCAATTGTACACGTTGTTCATAATGTTGAGTACAATGTCCTGTTTTCGGTTAAGTAGCAACGTTTTGTGTAGCCATGTATGGTTTTCTTAGTTTGCTACGGAACTCTAAAAATCGAGGCATAATCACAGACTTTGATTGCGTCTATTTTAAGAAGCCTTCTATCGACCCAGTTCACGATCGCGAGCAGGCATCTGCATTTTCAGTGCGGATGTACAGTCACAGACTTATTAGTTAGTACATGAAACCGTCCAGGGGTCTTACCGCTAACGAATTAGCGCTGAAACAACGCAGTTCGGAAAACCACGCGAACGTGAACCGAAATTGTTCAGTATCTTTATTTCAATTGGGTACAAATACAAGTACACTTTCGAAAGGTCAAAATTAAACATTAAAAGTAAAAGTACATAGTCTAACCGAAAAAAGGAATATTTGTACATACGGTTTGCGGTCGCGGTCATAACCTTAACAGAATCGCTTAAAACAGGTAGCCGTGACGCCCCTGTTGACGGTTTACCGCTTACATAAACTTTGCTTTATGACGTACGGTGATCTGATCGATACTATCTGGAGGTGCTGGGATTGGAACATGATGCTGTCAGGGAACTGTTGACGGTAGTTCTAATTTCTAGACATGATACACGCTAATAGGAGAAGGTATGTCATTCGAATGATTACGAAAATGATAATGATACGAGGTTTAATAAGCAAATCGCGTTCTTAACAACGATGTACCATTACGAACAAATTGACAAGTCTTGTTAAATATTCAAAGGGATTACCACTTAAAGCATCAACAATAATCGGATTTACTTTATGAATGCTTAATGCTTACGTCAGAAGTGTGAGTATTATGACGTATGATGCCAACTATAACGAGCACTTATTTCGGTTTCCTAGGGGATATCGTCGAGGGTTGAATGCTGATTTCATTCCATATCCCATGCATAATTATGACTTCTTTTGCTTTACTTGGCGCCATGAATGTGCCTAGTTTAGTATTCTGACTTTTACGAGTGTTCTAAAAAAGACGTTCTCATTCGACTGTATTTTTTTGTGTATGTTAAGTTAAGCTATAACTTCGCCGACTGGTGAAAAATATTTTTTTAATCTTAGCAAATATGTCATTTCGTACGGTGGAAAGTTATGGGATAAATCTTGTTTATTGAATTTCACCCTTTTCCTTTGATCTGAGGGGGATAGCTCGGGTAGAGGACTGTCAGGGGGGGGGGGGGGGAGATAATACACGAGTAATGCATGGAATATTACTACTATTTAACACTACTGAATTGAGCTGGTTGGCGCATATTTTTTTCGAACATAACTTTCCACCATTCTAGCTTTAATGTTAGTTTTTATTGATAAAATAGGCTTGCGCTTGACCGCCATCTCCCCTGATGTTCAGTGATGATGCAGTCTATGATTCTTGCCCTTGTCTAGCCCAACAGAGAAACTGATTCACTCGTCGCTTAAATGCCCTAGATTGCTTGACTGATTGTTTGATATTTACAAAACTTTCCTACTTTTCAATTCGACTTTATGTTTTTTTTTAACACTGACTTTATTATTTTTACGTAATTTTATAGTTTATCCTCGCAATAACCTTGAAACAACGTACGCAAACGTCTGCTATCAGATCCAGTTGTTTACGAATAACAACAAGATCCGGAGAGCTGGGTGAGATGTTATGACAACTTCAGCCGGCGTCATCTGGCAACCCTTGCTAGTTCGGCTAGTCTTATTCATCAACTTTTAGAGTTAGAATGTTAGTGAAAAATCACACTAAATTATACAGGGCTACGTGGAAAGGGCATACTAAGCCGAAAGGGGTCCGTTATACTCATCTTCTCTATCTCGACATAGTATAAATTGAAGTCGCTTTCCGCGTCTGTCTGTCTGTATGGCTGCTAACTCATCCTATCTCTCTAAATTACACCCGTGCGAAGCCGGGCGGGCGGGTCGCTAGTTAAATATATACAACTTTTACTTTAACCAACATAGAAATCGCGAAAAATAAATCAGCTGCTTCATAAATTTTGTCGAGTGTCAATGAGCGTTTTCTATGGAACAGCAGATTTTTTTTCGACTTCAGAGTTGTTCCCATAGTAAAAGTTGTTCATAATGATGGATACTACGGACCCCTTTCGGCTTAGTACACCCTTTCCGCGTAGCCCAGTATATGTGTAAAATTGTGTGTATGTCGGTCGACACTCAACTACATAACAGCTAAACGGGTTTGAATTAATTTTGGTATGGTACTTGGAACCCTGGATTAACACTTACAAGCTAGTTTTTGTCCCGGAAAATTATTTTAGGACAGAGAGTGAAATCGCGGAACGTGATGGTACCTTTTTTTGTTTTCGAGGTGGAAATCTTACAAACAACGATCTAACATACGTAGTACTCGTATAGTATGAAATATTTGCTTCCAAAGATACCCGGCTGCATTGGGGTGCAGCCAGGTTATAGATAATAAGGATGGTGAGACAGACGATTTATTAGCTTACATAATAGTTTGTAAGCTTTCAACAGACACTATAAGGGTCAATTCATACTGAGATGTCGGCTCCCGACTCTAATATAACTTGACATTTATGTAATGAAGATGAAGTAAGGTCTGGGCTGCGAGCCCTACGCAGCATTTTAAAATGTATTGCCCCTTAAAAATACAAGGTTATATCAAGTTATATACAGCGTTAAGGTTGTACTAAGGCGAAAGGGCCCATAATACCCATCATTATAAACAACTTTTACTATGGGACTAACCCTGAAAAGAAAACGGTAATTGACACTCGACAAAATGTATGGAACAGCTGTTTTTTTTTGCGATTTCTGTTTGGTACCAAAACTAAAAGTTGTTCATATTGATGAGTACAAAGACCTCCTTTCGGCTTAGTACAGTCTTTATGCGTAACCCCGTATATGATTTTTGCAAGTCTTTTTAAGAATTCGGGACGATTCAACTGTTTATATCTCGCTTGAAAACTCTATGCCTCGATTACATCAATGCGATTGCATTGGAATTATAAACAAGTTATGTCAGCTTTTTTGCTGAGAACACTATTAAATTGTGATCGGGCATCAGTGACCTTTACAATTCTGTGGCAATGTCGAAGTTAGCATTTGCGGTTTTGTTTTGGAGACGCCTACTTTATTGCCGTATGAAAGTAATAAGCAAGGTTATGTCATGTCACCAACTCAAAGATTTGCCATCAGAGTCTAGTTTTAGGCGCCTGGACCACCAAAGCTTTCGACCGTAAGTGAAGAAGGACGGAAAGGGGGTCTTTACCCTGGAACAGTCACGGATAAAATAGTAAATATTTTTTGTTACAAAAAGAATTATATCGACTTCACTGGGATTGAGTGAAGTTCAATAAACGAGATGCAACCCTTAATTCTCCTTATATAACACTAGCTGACCTGACAGACGTTGTCCTGTCTTAGAACTGTCAAACACGCAAAGTCAAAATTGAAAATCTTATTTTTTTACACCTTGGGTTACATTATTGGAGTTTAAGTAAGGATCCCAATTTTTTTTGAAAATATAATATAGCCTATGTTACCCGGGGATAGTGCAGCTTCCCAACAGTGAAAGATTTTTAGAATCGGTTCAGTAGTTTCGGAGCCTATTCAATGCAAACAAACAAACAAACAATCAAATCTTTCCTCCTTATAATATTAGTATACTTAGATGTTTTTTTTATTTTTTTCACCCCTTCTCACCTCTTTTCAAGGTTCATCCTCGAGATATATAAATAAAGAAATAATCATTAAAATCGGTTCACAATCAGAGTAGTTTTTTTTTACGTTATAGGAGACAAACAAGCAACGGCCCTCCTGATGGTAAGTAGCCACCGCCGCTTATGGACACCTACAATGCCCGGGGCATTATCATGTCAGTGCGTTACCAAACTGATATCGCGTAATATACTCAAAAAAGTTGGCCGTCACGGAACGCCCAGCAGGTGTGAAACAACGGCATAAGGGAGCGTCATGACATTTGCCGTCACGGCATACGAGACGATTTTACTGCCAAGGCGCGCCAATAGACGTTTCACATAAAAGAGACGAATTTAGCATAGAAAGAGAACCTTCTTTTATATTCGGTTAAAAATAATTATAGCGTGATCTCCATACATTAATTTTCAAATGTCACAACTATACAATAATTTTATTTTTATTTTTAATATAATTAATAGGCTTGCCTTTGACCACCATCACGCCTGATGTTAAGCGATGATGCGGTCTACGTTGGAGCACGCTTGCCTAGAAGGAACCGATTCACTCGTGATTTGATGACACCCAGATGTCCTAGGTGGGAATCGAACCCACGCCCCCAAGCTTAGAAGGTAGGTCAACTGGACCAACGGGCTTTCGGGCATACTAATGAGATCAATAAGCCATTAAAAAAATATGCGACTGAAGATGTCTGTGGACAAGGTAATTTGAACATAACAACCGAACAGCTGTCGTCGAGACTTCCGTCCTTGACCCAATCACTTTCCATTTCCACCGTTTCGAGCAGGCAACAAAGCCTCACTTTGCTCATTATTTCCAAATTAACGGGTCAAGTGCATACGTACAACCAGCGTACAACAGTAATTTTGCTACGGCCGTGTTGTGACCTCTCTGAGGCATTGTCGTGGTATAATTACCTAGCCTCTATGCTATAGTCTAAGGCTGTTCAACTCTAGGCCCGCAAATAAAAAGTGACCGCCACCGTTTCCGAATTAACCCGCCAACTTGAGTATGTATATTGATATTTTTTTAAATATTTTATCTATCTATATATATATAAAAATCGATGTGTGTGTGTGTGTATGTTATGGACTCCAAAACGGCTGAACCGATTTTGACGAGACTTTCACTGGAGATAGCAGATGTTATAAGGAGTAACTTAGGCTACTTTTATCGAGGGTATTTACGCGAGTGAAACCGCGGGGCGCAACTAGTTAAAAAAAGGCATTCTTTATAAACAGCCATCTCAGCCGTCTGTTGGTAACCAGTTACCTTTTGACGCTGATCACCCGCAACACCAGAATTGTTTGAGTCTGTGGTTAAAATTGTTGCCCCATAAACATTTTCATAGTGTCTCATTGACAAGGGAATTATGAAGAACTAAAGCTCGTTGATTGAATCAGGCGTTACTTTGCGGAAGTCCATTTTTAATGTGTATATGAATTTCTAGTGTAGAAGCGGAATTACACTAGAAATTCATATACACATTAACTAAAGCTCGGTTAATTTGTGTATTTTGGGAAGTATCTATCATAACTTCGGCAAGTATAGACTTATTTTTTTTAGCTGGCCCTCTGCGCTGGCTAGTTTGCCGGCTGACATGGTATCGAAACTGCGGCCCGCCATTAAAATTGGTTGGGCACCTTTTCCATAGTCGGTATTCGACAATGCAACCTGTCAAAACACCTATTCTTTGCTTCAAGAGTTACGTGCGAAACGTCGTAAAGTTTTTGTTATCAATCGCGGATAGTTTATACTGTGACGTAACACTTATTTTCGTCTATTTTAATCCTAGACGACCCCAAAATTTATTTACGAGTAGATTCTTGTCATTATTCTCATTGGGTTTGGCAAGACTTTTGGGTAACATATCAACCCAAAGCAGATTGGAGTTTCATTATTAAAACTTATTCCGTCTTACCACAAAAGATTTAAGAACGCTTTAGACATGTGTTTAGCAATTGTTTCACTGCGAAAAATATGCTAAACAGTTGTCTAAAGCGTGGTTAAATCTTTTGTGGTAAGACGGTAAGTATCTCACCCATTTAGCTCTTGATACTTGAATTTCGTACTCGTAGAATTTGGTACTTAGAGTCACACAGCAGGCAATGGAGAGAGCTATGCTCGGAGTTTCTTTGCGCGACCGAATCCTGAACGTGGATATTCGCTAAAGAACCAGAGTCACCGACATAGCTATTAAAATTAGCAAGTTGAAGTGGCAATGGGACGGCCACATTGCTCGAAGAACTGATAACCGATGGGGAAGAAAGGTTCTGAGTGGAGACCACGAACCGGAATACTCAGCGTAGGTAGGCCTCCACTAGATGGACCAACGACATTGTGAGTCGCGGGCATCCAGTGGATGCAGATGGCAAGCTGTCGTTCAGTGTGGAGGTATAAGGGGGAAGCCTATGGTCAGCAGTGGACGTTTTCAGGCTGATGATAACTTGAATTTCGATATCCTATAACTAGGATAAGACCAGCAGTTTGAAGTAGAATTGGGCCAGACATATCAGTCGCCAGTCGCATGCTCGAAGATTTGTGGGCCAACACCACAACCGTGTGGTTACCAAATGTCACAAGGCCTATCAGCAAGCCCAATTAGAGATGAGCTTTTATGAGAGACGAGCTCGACTCTCACTAGTTTCTCTCTAATTAACGTGTAACGTAATTTATGGATGGCCCCTTATTGTAACTATAATAAGCTTACAAGTTTAAGACGATAAAACCTGCTATTCACTACAATACGCGAACATCGAGTGTATTTGTGATATGAATATTGATCACCACGCTCTAGGCGACTGTCTTCGAAATACCTAACATCTCATATTGGTTCGCAAACTTCGCCAGACGGGATATAATTTCGTTAGGCGTGGTCAGCTCTGTCGTCTGCTCAACTTCATACTCCCGTAAATGTTTTAGGAAAATGAAAGGGTTTGTTGAGAAGAATGTCAATAATACATTCGAAAAGATTGTTTAAAAAAAAAGTTGTTTTAACCGACTTTATAAAAGGAAAAGGTTCTCAAATAGACTGTATGTTTGTTACGCAATTACTCCGCCAATTATGAATTGATTTTGATAATTGTTTTTTTGTTTAGTGGGCCATACTTTGTAGGTAGTCTCATATAAATTTTAGCAAAATTGATTCAGCGCTTCTTGAAAGAAGTATAAGTACACGTAACGTTAACGTTTAGGTAACGTTTTGGTTTGGTTTTCTTCAGCAAAAGTTTTGAAGAGGAATTTCAATCTGTGTTTTAACCGTAATTTTTCTACTTTCCAACCGATTCGAAAGAGGAGGAAGGTTCTCAATTCGGTCCGTATTTTTTAGTTTAAGTTTGTACATGTAGGTTAGTCTTGAAGACGTTTTATATCTTCGCTTTCGCGTTCGACGCGTGAGACGCTTTCAGTTCCATCAGCGAGTGAATCGGTTTCTTCTAGACAAGCGTGCTCCATCGTAGACCACATCATCGTTTAACATCAGACGAGTTGGCGGTCAAACGCAAGCCTATTAGTCAATAAAAAAAACCTTTTTTGAGACACCCCTTCACGTAGAGACTGTTTTCTATCATATTCTTACTTTAATCAAATTTATCTCCAAGGCACTTGTTATGATACAGGCATCTGTGTGGCGAAATATACAGAATCAACTTACCGACTTTACGGGTGAAATGATTCGTTTATGCCCTGTTTATGCCTTATCTTGTGCAATAAATAGACGTGCTTACAGTCTTTTAACGTAATAACGTTGAAATACTTGTACAAGACTCTGGACTATACACTATACCAGTGGTTCCCAATTAGTGGTCCGCGTACCCCTAGGGGTACGCGAAGTTGCATCAAGCACTCGGCGCGCGGCAATATCTTGACTAAGACAATTTTATCAGTATCCCGGTACCAGTGTTTTATTTATTATTTATTATTCCTGCATTAAAGGCTGAGTATTGTGTATTTTACTGGTCCTCACAAACTGCGTCTGCACCGGACCGGACTGCAACTGGATTTGGTGTGCTTGAGCCGAGCTCGAGAGGTACGCGAGTTAGAGGTCTTTCTTGAAGTGGTACGCAAGAAAAACTTATTGGGAACCACTGCACTATACAGATCAGTTGTCCTAAGCTTAAAGGAGATCATTAAACTCATCATTGTACATAAAATCGCGAAAAAACATCAGCCGTTGTCATTTAGCTATTTTTCTAATTTAAGATTTGATTCCATAGTAAAAGTTGACCTAATAGTCTCTTTTACATTTAAAAACTGATCAAAACTGACCGTTTCTTAAGCGTTATGTACGTAACTTTTTTTTTATCGCAGATAAGTCCGCTTTTGACCACCAACTCGCCTGATGGTAAGCGACGACGTGGTCGAAAATGAAGCACGCAGACTTAGTTGTCTATTTCAATATTCCGTATATACATCTACACCAGAAATAATAAAGCTACATAGATTTAAGAAACAACGACCTTCAAAAGCCATGAAATTATCGTGCAGTTTTTACGACCGATCACGAAAGAGCGCGATATCGAATATTTTAATTTTCAATATCTATGACAGTTCGTTACTGCACAAGATTGGCACTGGACCGGGATGAGTGGCGTACCAAAAGAGGTCTATGCTCAGAATAGTTGATTACATTAAAAAAAACAGCCAAGTGCGAGCCGGGCTCGCGCACTGAGGGTTCCGTACCACCACTATATACATATACAATAATTATCAATTTAAAAATACTATTTGGTCCGACTTAACGCCTACCAAAATAGCCAAGCAATTGCCACGCTGGCGCATAGTTAATATTTTGCAAGAGACACTATAATATACCAGACACTCGGTATAACTTTTAATGAACAAAAATTTGTCAACGACTAGCATTTGGTCATTATTTATTATTTGTTGTTATACTTTAGAGTGTGTACTATAATCATGCCAAGTTTGACGCTTGTAACAAACACGTTTGTTGTATGAGGGACCCCCTCTTTCGTTATTACTTTTTGTATTTTTTTATTATTTGTTAGTTAATCCGCCGTAACATTACATATTCTGTAAAAATTTGAACTGGCTATCTATTACGGTTCGAAAGATACAGCCATTAATAGGTAGGACAGACGGACATCGTAGGCTTAGTAATAGCTGATGCGATTGCCTCGCTTCTGCAGTGCATCTGAGATGTTCTCTGGGGCACGCACTGACGACTTCCATGCGATCATTCGCAAGAAAGTAGCATCCCTACGACAGCGAGCGCAAGGCAGTCGCAACGGCATCCTGCAAATGATTGTTGGCCGGACGGATTGCCCCATCCAAAACAAGTGGATGTATACCTTAATGGGCGAGAAGCTTTAATTATATTATTAAATTGATTGAGTACCTATTGTAAAATAATTTTAATTATTGTGTTCTGTTTTTATGTTCGTAGTTATTATTTCGGCATTTTTATTTTTCTATTTTAATACTGTTTCAATTTGGTGTATTATATTTTCCGAAATAAAATAATAATAATAGGGTCTCATTTTTACCCTTTGGGTACGGAACCCTAAAAAATACTGGAAAAACAACCTATTTCCAAACGATTTAACTTTCGAGCTGCCCATAATCGCTAGCTACACGTTAACCGCTGGGATTCAGGCCTTCTCTAGAGAGAGAATGGGTCAAACAATCAAATCTTTCCTCTTTATAATATTAGTATGGGACCGTCCATTAATCACGTGAGGCTTGAAAGGGGGGAGGGGGTTTAGCAAAAATCACGAAATATCACAATCAATACATAAACAATGGTCTTAAACAACACCAAGGGGGAGGGGGGGTTAAAAAATGCCAAAAAAAACCCATCACGTGATTAATGGACGGCCCCTATAGATGACCGATCTGTACTCTGACATGCAGATTTCATCTCGCAAAGACTTGTATAGGTATCTTACACAGAAGATATTGATCGCATTTTATCTGGATACTAGGTCTTTAACCTTTGAGAGTAGGTATTTGTCTAGAATATGGGAAGCGTTCAGACAAGGAAATGAGATGTGATAATTTGTATGAATAATGGAGTAGGATTCAACTATGTTCTGTATCTAGATCAGGTCATAAACAACAAACAAGCAGACGGGCCGCCTGATGGGAAGCAGTCACCGTCGCCTATGGATACTTGTAACACCAGAGGCATCACAAATACGTTGCCAACCCCATAGGACTTTATTTACTCGTCTTTTGAAGAACCCCATGTTGCAGCTTCTCGGAAACGCCGCGGAAGGTAGGTCATCCACATTTTGCAGGTATGAGGCAAGAAAGATCGTGTGAATCGCACAGTGTGATTATTCTAGTTGATATTATTCCTGCTATCATATCAAACACCTCTACACAATTTGAATTATAATTTAATTTTGAATTTTAAGTGTCCATGGTCATATGTAGGCCCAAACAAGAAGTGTGGGACCATAATCTTCGAAGAAAAAAAAGTTGGAACATGGTTCAATACGAATGCGAAAATAGAACTAGTTTGTTTAAAATATAATTTGAGTGTCTGTCAGTTGTCATTGTCAGTTGAAAGTGATTCTCCCTAGGGCTGAAATGTATTACTTTCAACCCGCTCCTCAGGCAACTTCAGACCTATATACTTTCCGAGTATGAGTAATGAAAAAGTATTTAATTTTAATGTTTCATCATCGCGAAAACTTCCGAAATCATTACCTCTACACATTGGCCAAGAGCAGGTGGAGCGCGTTCATCAAACTTGGCAGTGTCGTGACAGACATGTCGTGGCAGGGGTGTCCAACATACGCCCCGCGGGCCACAATGGGGCCCGCCAAGGTTCCTAATCCAGCCCGCGAACGAGTCAAAAGTTGGATAACTTTAACTTCTTCAGACGTAATTTAAAAAAAAAACGGCGATTCATATTCGTAAAATATTGAAACGCCGTTATTAAAAAAATAATGTCGATATAAATAAAAAATAATCGCAATACGACACGGCGAAAACGTGGACGAGCATATCGGGAAAAACGAAAAAATAAAAAGTAAATGCCATTTTAATTCTTTGAACAAGAATCCGGCGCGCGAAAAGTTAACATTACCGCCCCTCTCACCCACCCCACTTCCTCCGCGCATGCAACGTACAACCAGTCAGTCAGTGGTGTCAGGTGTGCCTGTGCATGCAGTTACAAGTGAAAACTGCTGTGAATTCCACCAAATAGTTATAATTATACCCTTTCTACCATTTTCCTTATATTAGTCTTGATTTGCTCAGTTACGAAGCATCTCTTGGCCATATTTAGTTAGTTCCCGCTATAGTTACAAAGTTAATTAATCCGACCCGCCACAAAATTTAGTTGGGACACCCCTGTACTAGACGAACAGAGAGGGACTTCACTTCGAGGATCGCGAAAGTACTTTCGAGTAATTCCAGAAGGAACGATCCTAAAGAGGTCTTTCATTTCCACGTCAAAACTGATAATGATGACGAGACCGCATGTAGAATCTCCAAGTGTTAGTCAATCAATATCTCCGCCAAATACTACGGATATTCAGGTCGGAAATAACTCCCAATAAAGAGAAGATGCCATGAAAATCCGATCGACTAACGGATCAAGCGGCGTTCTATTATTTTGAGATCAAGGAAATTGGCAGACGTTGATCGAAGTGAAGAGTCAGGACGGGATTGAAAATCTTTTTCGACGTCATCTGCCCCACCCAGGGGACCTACGAAAATAAGTCAAGTATATTATCATACCGGAAGACGCAGCGTAGGTAGGCCTCCCACTACATGGACCGATGACATTGTGAGAGTCGCCGGCATCCAGTGGATGCAAAAGGCAGGCTGTCGTTCAGTGTGGAGGTTAAAAGGGAGGCCTATGTTCAGAAGTGGACGTCTTCTGGCTGATGATGATAATATCATAGAGCTTGGCCACAACACCACCTTAACCCTTTGGGTTCAATCAAGTTTCAAATGCGACGAAATATCGGTAGCTTCATCTACAATCAACAAATATCACGGTAAATATCCCTTTAATAACCGTAGGGCATGTAGTGTGTGTTACCAGTGATGACATACGGCACTGAAACGTGGTCTCTCACTATGGGCCTCATAAGCAAGCTCAAAGTCGCACAACGAGCTATGGAGAGGGCTATGCTCGGGGTTTCTCTACGAGATCGAATCCGAAATGAGGAGATCCGTAGACGAACGAAAGTCACCGACATAGCCCACCGGATTAGTAAGTTGAAATGGCAGTGGGCAGGGCACATATCACGCAGAACAGATGGCCGATGGGGCCGAAAGGTTCTGGAATGGAGACCACGGACTGGCAAGCGCAGCGTAGGACGTCCACCCACAAGATGGACAGACGACCTAAAAGAGACCGCAGGGAAACGCTGGATGCAGGCCGCTTCCAACCGGCCCTTTTGGAGATCGATGGGGGAGGCCTATGTCCAGCAGTGGACGTCCTACGGCTGAAATGATGATGATGAACCGTAGGGCATAACCGCGAACTAATCCGCGACAAAAAAAAAAACATGATAGTTTAAAGCAGTATTGTAGCATGATGTATTTGCAAATCGATTGGTCTAGGTCACCAATATGGCCTGATAAATATCTCGTCAGCCTTAATTACCCGTCCAATTGAAACACAATCTCTTTACAGGGAATATACTCGAACACAGTACATGGCTGTGATAACACAGGAAACGGAGCTGTCCTGTTTATCGTATTTAACTGCAATACAGTAAACATATGTCCAATCTAAACAGATACCCAGTTACATTGTACGCTGGACAGTTTTAGGGGCGGTTGTTTCTGATAGCACCTCAGAAAAGAGTTAAAAAAGTAAATAGAACGGAAATGAGAAGAAAAATCTGTCGCCAGGCATTATGACAGTACCTTGATTGAACATTTTTATTTATATCAACGCGTAACTCCGCATCTAAAGAACTTGGACTTTACCTTTTTGGGTTAGGTCTCAAAGTTCTTTGTCCGCATCACAGTTACTATCTGATTTCGAACGTTTCGTTTATATAGGTGCAACTGGCTACAACAAATTTCTTCCAAAACAGCCTTGACAGCCGTTCTAATTTAAATATGTTTTTTCTTTTCTGTGGATAGCACCCATTCTATAATAATCAGCAGATTATGTCAGCTTTACAGGGTTACGCGGAAAGGGGGTCCATTATACTCATCATTATGAACAACTTTTACTATGGGAGAAACTGAAATCGCGAAAAAAAAAACAGCTGTTCCGTTTTAGTTTGCTGGCTGTTCCATAGAAAACGGTCATTAATCACTCGATCATATATACGGAACAGCTGATAGTTTTTCCCAAATTTCAGGGTTGGTCCAGTGGTGACGGTAGACACCACCATGATGCTGAGCGCAGCGGGCAACTGATGTCCGCGCGCATACGCGTATAGCGTATATCTACTATGTTAGATAATTAGATATAGAACATACACAAATGTTCATCACATGAATGTTTGTCCTAGATGGAAATCGAACCCACGCCCCCAAGCGCAGAAGGCAGGTACGCTACCAACTGGGCCACCGGGGAAAAGTAGTTGTAGACAACTTTTTTGAAACGCTTCTGAAATTTACGAGGTCGCGGGATCTTTCCGGCAGGCCTAGAATGGACTGTGGATAAATTGTCTTTCCACCGTTTTTATCCACGCCTAGACGCGACAAAGCTAGAATATAGATACGTTTGTCTTTTTCTTGTGGGATAAAAACGGTGGAAAGACAATTTATCCACAGTCCATGCTAGGCCTGCTGATATAGATCTGTAGTTCAAACATTACAAAGCTGAATGGTGAACATTTATGTTAGCGTGATGTAATGGTTAACATTTAACTTGCATTTAACCATTTATAGAAAAAAAAACCTTACTTATAGCTTTATTACCTACTGTTACAATTATGTTATATTCCTTTAACAGATTGAAAGTAATTACTTAGTGTAAATCTATTTCCTGGTATTATATTAATGTACTTATGTTGGGGTTCGATTCTTTGTTAGAAATATTGTTTTTTTTTTTTTTAAATCCTATTATGCAGTTTGCATCAAAATTGGGCCCGAGACTCCTTCGAGTACTTTTCGCTACTTTAGTTCACATAGTTTCGGATTTGGCCATCCACGCCTACTTGAAAAATTCAACCTGTATGCCCAGCCATCAAGATAAATGATGTAATAAATAAATAATACTCGGGACATTTTTACACACATGGTCATCTGACCCCAAACTAAGCAAAGCTTGTGGCTGCCAGAGACTGATATACATACATATATAGTTTTAAAGACATACATAAATAGATATTACCAACTGATTACGAATCAGATATAAACAAACACAAATGTTCATCACATTAAATGTTTGTCCTAGGTGGAAATCGAACCCACGCCCCCAAGGTCAGATGGTAGGTTCACTACCAACTTGACCAACAGGCTATCCTATGATAGATATGATATATGATATTTGATAGATGACTTCTGATATATGAAGATGACTCATTTACAGGGAAGGCCCACAACTTTGACATTAATTTGCATTAAATGTATTAGTAAGCTTCAATGGAACCATTTAAACCTCATTTTACAATAACTCATACTGCACTAAATATAGTCTATATTATAATTATAGTCTATGTTATATTATATACTAGCAGACCTGACAGACATTGTCCTGTCTTAGAAATGTCAAAAACGCAAAGTCAAAATTGAAAATCTTATTTTTTTACACCTTGGGTTACATTATTGGAGTTTTAGTAAGGAACCCAATTTTTTTGAAAATATAATATAGCCTATGTTACCCGGGGATAGTGTAGCTTCCCAACAGTGAAAGAATTTTTCAAATCGGTTCAGTAGTTTCGGAGCCTATTCAATGCAACAAACAATCAAATCTTTCCTCTTTATAATATTAGTATAGATATTATTGTTTCTATATGATTATATATTCACATATTGTGTAGTAATGTATTTTAGGACAAAAATTACCAGGAAATGTTATGAATAATACTGCAAGCATTTTATGTAATAGTGTAAAGCAATTTTATTTATCACAGTTGCCATCTTCTTGACTCTGTTATTGTTTATTTAACTTCTTCTTCTTCTTCTGCTTAGCGTGTGTCCCGGCATGGGCTGGGAACCGCTTTCCTACTGCGACTCTACCACTTTGCACGGTCGTTAGCGTCATTCTTGGTGAGTTTATTGGCTCTCATGTCATGTCACCTTTACGTCTTCGCTTGGGTCAGACACGAGGTCTTGTTCCAGGGAGCACAAGGTTCAAGTCTATGGCCGACGTACTCTGCCGGTCTGCGGAGAACATGGCCCATCCACCGCAGGCGACTTTCCTGAAGCTTATCCACTACGTCCCGTACTCCGAGGCTGCCACGGATGTGCTCGTTACGAATACGATCCGTACGCGTAACACCGCACATCCACCGCAGCATCTTCATTTCGGTGACGCGAAGCTGTTGGACATGACGCTGCAAGGCGGGCCGTCTCGCTACCATAAAGAAGTACAGGTTGGACAATACTTTTGTAGATAAGTCCCTTGAGCTTTGGCGGCATCTTTGGGTCACAAAGGACGTCGGTGACCTCTCGCCATTTGGCCCAAGCGGAGTTGACGTCACAGTCGATTTCTCTGGGCGAGTGCAACACGCTACCTAGGTACTTGAACTTATCGGCTTTTACAGCCAGTTCGTTCCCTATCTGGATGGAGTTATCATCGGTGCCGTCGCATACCATGTACTCAGTCTTCGCCACATTTAGTTTCAGCCCGCTGTTTCAAAGCGAGACCGCATATTAAACTATTCGTAATTATTTATTAACCCACTTCGAAAAAGAAGGAAGGTTCTCAATTTGGCCCATTTTTGTTTAATATTTTTATATTATCGTAATAGCTCAGATGACATTTCGCACTAAGGATGGGCTTTGGC
The DNA here is from genome assembly GCA_914767915.1 of Agriopis aurantiaria. NCBI lineage: Eukaryota > Metazoa > Arthropoda > Insecta > Lepidoptera > Geometridae > Agriopis > Agriopis aurantiaria. The sequence goes on along the minus strand of OU612001.1, from coordinate 11,756,085 downwards.
TATGGATGAAGATTATGTGTTATTTTTTAATAAATCTATTTCCTTGCTTTTGACTGCCAACCCTTCTGATGTTAAGCATACGATGGAGCATACTTGCCTAGAAGAAACCGATTCACTCGTGATTGAAGACACCCAGATTGTAACTATCTGGGAACACCCATTCAGTCAGCACATGCCACAGACTAGCAGTTCGAACAATTGGAATAAAAAGCGCTTCGTACGGGTTTTCAGAATATCAACCATAAAGCCATGTCGATTTTCCATGCCCACTCTAGCAGTCCAATAGACAAATGGGCATTAGATCATGCAGATCCGATGCACTCTCCAAATGGTAGGTAGATAGATGGATATTTTAAACGATAATAATATATTCAATAATAATATTAATATATTAAAATAAATACCGAAGGTAAACACTAGTAATATATAACACATATTAATAAAAAAAAAATTGAGATTAGCGGAAACTAAGGATTCCAAATCCACACTGACAACGCTATTGAGAACCAATACAGCACTAAGAACTTTTCTGGATACTGTGTTGGTTCTCATTCGCGCTAGTCATTAGAAATGTAGGTCTGGTTTGGAACATGACCTTAGATGATAAGAAACAGCTGATATTGACCTCTAATTTTTACGACAGTTAAGTACCTACATGACATCGAGATCAACAATGAGATTAGATATTTATTATTATATAGTATTTCCATTTGTTTATTTGCTCTGATAGCTGCAATAACATAGTAAAAAGTTGAATAAAACAATTTTCTTTTAATATTTCACAGAAGTAGGTATATCAGGTACCTGCTACAGTCTTACATTTAAAAATGCAGCAAAAGTGATCAGAATTTGTGGTTTTCATTCATTCCTTAGCCTGTTAATTTCTTATTGCAGTATCACTTTTCTCCAAACACTTATTTTTTTGTGGGTATTGATTATCAAAGATTAATGTAAGACAGATTAACTGGCAAGAGACCGGGGAGGGTGGCATAAACAAAGGGAGGCCTATACCCAGCAGTGGGTTACTCAGGGCTGATTATAATGGCATTTAACATCACAAGCTATTTACAATAAAAACTTAATTTAAAACCTGCTAACTTGTAGAATCAAAACTGAAGCCTTGACTTGTACTACACCACTCACCAAAAAGATTTCTTACATAAAACTAAGTGGGTAGTTCAAGTCAGGTTTTCGCATGAACTCGTTTATTCAACCCTCATAACATGACATAATATCGAAATGTATGTCAAGTTATTGAAACAGTGAGACTTGTAATATTATGTAAAATTATTGTTTTAGGCTCTTTGGCCCAGAAATTGGAATCAAGACTTTATAATTTTAATTTACTACGCGACTGTAAACGTATGAAGTTCAATAGACGGTAGTTACTTACATTGTGTATTCAAGATCATAGAAATGTTATCGACCATTGACGACAATTTGTCGTGGTGGCGAAGTCGTACCTATTTTGCACACAAATTTACCAGCTAAGTTACGACACGACATAATATTTTTTTTTAAACAGATTAGAGGAATAAATGTATACTTACAATCTAAATGTTTCTTTTTAGGTGCTATCATTTCTTCAGTGGTGGCTTTGCAAACGGACTTGGCTAATCCCTGCCCGGCTATGCTGTGTCGGGCGGCCAAAAGCCTATCGTTTATAGTCTGACCCGCCATCCTCACGTTCAGTCCTGACATAAACTATTTACACAGCGAAACTACACAGATTTTCGCTTTTTTTCAACAAATTCACAAAATTACGACGATGACGGGTAAAATATGTCACCGCCCCCCCGACTGGCACAATACTAAATTCAAGATGGCGGAACTGACAGTGTTGCCACCGCTTATTTCTGTACCGCTATGATTTGTTTACTTTAATGATTAGAGCATGACATCGCACGAGGTGATCGAGGGTATGATGGCATGCCGTAATCTCTTTATCGGTGCGCGAAATCAATAAAAATAAAAAATACTAAAAATTTATAGACGATACGACAAAAATGGCCCTGGACTTATAGGAAAACTACTAGAGTTTGCAACACTCATTCCGACAGCTGGTTCAAATATTGCAAGAACAAAAAAAAATATGTTGCGCAAAGTGCTTCATCAATAGCGTTTACTGAGACGGGCTAGAACACGGTACACTATGAAATACTCTTTGAGTCTTAAGCGTCAAAGCAAAATCGCAGCTTGTGACAACCCAAGCATAAAATGACCAGATTTTTTTTATAATCGCCAAAAAATAAAAAAGCGCCCGTACATCTTAGATTATGTATCTAAGATGTACGGGCGTTTTTTGTTTTTTTATTGTTATTTAGGAATTTGGGAGTTTTGGCGCCAACGTGGCGGCTCGTATTATTTTTCCTCCACTATTTTACAGGGATGTAAGTTAGACTTGATCGTGATTTACTTTGCTTGAATCAGATTGTGAATTGTTCGACGTTATTTAATACTATGTACCACAGATATACACACTATGTACACTTGATTAATATTATTACTCTGTATCCATGGTCAGGTTTTTTTTAACCTTTGTTCTGAGAGTTTTATGGCGAATGTGAAATAACGTTACATGTCGGCTCGTTGTAATAATTCCCTTAACATGTGTATTTTCGGATTATAGGCCTTGGATCTTGATAGCTGTCACACGTGATCCGCGAGTTTCAGGGAGCTAATAGTGCCTGTTTGGCAATATTTACGCAGAAGTTTTTGTTTTTTGATCTGGTGGTGGTGTATATTAACACAGGTGAGTGGATAGTATTGGTTTAACATAGTTGTTTGTTTACTAACCTCGCTAGAGAATCCATCATGGATTCTTTAGCTCCAGACCCACCCGATCCTCCAGATTTACCCATGCCCGTGGTCACGAGTTTAAAACGTCGAGCTGAAATCGATGAAGAAGTCACAAGTGCCAAAAAAACAACTGTGGAAAAAGATATGGCTTCCGCCTCGACGCAGAGTGTGTACATTCACCCGTCATTGGTGATAGGTATTAAAGAATATTCAGCTCTTGACAATGGTCCTTTCGTGGTCCATATTTCCCGTTCTGAGCCGGATTCCGCGGCAGGAACTTCAATCAGATCCATTAAATTTGGCCAATTTCTCTACAATAATAAAGTCGCTAATATCTGTCCGGATGGAGTTAAAAAAGTGGGTAGGAATAAAATATCAGTTGAATTCCGTACAAGCGTTGATGCCAATAAATTTCTGGACAACCCTCTTCTTGAAGCAAATAAATACCAGGCTTCAATCCCAAACTATAACATTTCAAAGATGGGCATTGTCCGCCAAGTTCCAGTGGACCTTTCAATGGACGAGCTGGTAAAGTCGTTGGAACTTCCCAGGGGATGTGGGATAGTTCTTAAAGCAAGAAGACTTAATAGGAAATCTGTGGTAGAAAGCAAGGTATCGTGGATTCCAACTCAAACCGTAGTTATCACATTTCAGGGGCAAATCTTACCACAGAGATTATATCTTTTCCATAATTCTCTCCCCGTTGAAACTTACCAGTATCCCACAATTCAATGCCAGAACTGTTGCAGATTTGGACATATAAAAATTCAATGTCGTTCTAATGCCAGATGCTTCCGCTGTGCTCAGCCACATTCAGGTGACTCCTGTGTTGTCCCGGAGGGTGAGGCTTCTTGCCTGCACTGTTCAGGCCAACACTTTGCTAACAACAGGATTTGCCCTGAGCAGGGAAGGCAGAAGGCTATTAAGCTTCTAATGTCCCAGGACAATATGTCGTATCAGGAGGCATCGCTCCGGTATCCCAGGGTAAACAGACCCTTCGCTGAGGTAGTACAAAACTCGAATGTGTTCACTTCCCAATCACTCTCTTCCTCTCAAATGGATCAAAACGCAAATCCTGCCATCATGTCATACCGAAAAACTGTTTCCTCCACCCCTCGTACTAGGGTTCCATTAGGTAAGTCATATGACAGGGCAACCCATCAGTCTATTATTGCTGAGGAGCCGTCGGTACTGCCTAATGGTTTTACTCTGTCCCAACAGACCAACTCCGTACCTCCATCCCAGGAAGATAACCTCCTGGAAATCCTCATCACCATGATCATCAGTATAATTTCCAAAAATAACTCAATCATACCGTCCCACGTTGCCCAAAAACTTAGCCAGATTGTCTCATTATCCAATAATTATGGATCTAGTCTCCGCCCTCCAGTGGAACACCAGAAGCCTACGTCCCAAGAAGCCTAGTCTTCTCTATTTAATAAACAAACATCACCCGTCAGTCATTGCCATCTCGGAGACATGGTTGGTGCCAGGATCCCGTTTTAGGGTCCCAGGTTACTCCTGTCTCCGGGATGACAGGGCTGGCGGGTGTGGAGCCGGCTGCGCCTTATTTATAAGGCGCACACTTCCATTTTCCCAAATCCACCTCCCATCTTCCCATCCTAATATAAATATCGTAGCTGCAAAAATTTTGGACTTCTCATGCGTGTCTGTTTACATTCCACATCCCCACACAAGCATGGTTGCGGATATATTATATCTAATTTCCGCTCTTCCACCTCCTGTTCTAATAATGGGTGACTTTAATGCCCACCACTCATCTTGGGGATCTAGCGAAAGTGATGCTTTTGGTCTCTGCCTTTTGGAAGCTTTTGATGATGTTAATCTCTGTGTCATCAACAATGGCTCCCCTACTCGTAGAGTTAATCCATCCCAAGATCCTAGCAGTGCAGTCGACCTCACCATATGCTCTCCTTCCCTTGCCCCTCTCCTTTCCTGGCAAGTTTTGTCTGATTCCTTTGGCAGCGATCACTATCCTATTATCCTCTCTATTCCTAACAGAGTTATCCCAGCTCGTAATTTCTGTCCATTGCTTAAATACAGATTATCCAGCGCTAATTGGTCCTCTTACTCTTCTTCCCTCGAAAACAAAACAAACACATTGCCTGTTCCTAACAATACTTGTCTCATCGAGACCTATTCCAAATTCATTGAATCAATAATTTTAAGTGCTGATGAAAACTTCCCTCTAAAAAAACCTTTCAATTATAAAGTGTCAACCCCTTGGTGGGATGCAGAATGCACAGAAGCTGCCAAGCAAAGGAAAGCATCTGAAAAAGTATACAAGGTTTCCATGACTGTAGAGAACTTTCTTGTATATAAAAGAAACGCTGCTAAGGCCAAAAGACTCTTTGTTAAAAAGAAAAGGCAAGGTTGGATAAAATTCTGTCAAAATCTGTCTCCGAGAACTCCATCTTCTTTAGTTTGGAAACAAATTAAAAGATATAGAGGCTCATTTGGCATGGATAATACTGAAAACATTGACACGTCCTTATGGCTAGAAGCCTTTTCAGATAAAATGTCCCCTCCGTTTGTCCCTAGTTTTGACTCTTTTCCCTCACCTCCAAGCTCCCTTCCAACTCTTCACAGTTTAGACTCCCCCTTCTCTTTCTCTGAACTTCAACTGGCCCTTAGTGGTCTTGAGGATTCATCTCCAGGAGCAGATGGAATTCCATACTCATTTATTAAGAACGCGTCAGATAAGAGCAAGGAGATCTATTTGGGTCTGGTTAATAACTTTTTTGAATGTGGAATAATTCCCAAGCCGTGGAAAACTCAAGTAGTGATCCCATTACTGAAGCCTGGCAAGAATCCTTCAGACCCAAATAGTTATAGACCAATTGCTTTATCTTCCGTATTAGCAAAGATCACGGAGCATATGATCAAACATCGACTTGAGTGGTTAGTAGAAAATAAAAACTTGCTGGCAAAATCACAGTATGGATTCAGAAAAGGTATGGGTACCATGGATAGTCTCAGTATCTTGACAACTGACATCCGCATATCCCTTGCAAAAAAAGAATATTTGGTTGGAGTTTTTCTGGATATTGAGTCTGCGTATGATAACGTCTTACTTCCGGTACTCAGGAGTAAACTCGTTCAGCTGAGTGTTCCCGAGAAGTTGGTTCGGTTCATATGTAACTTACTAATGGAAAGATCAATTTCAATTAAAGGTCCAAACTCTACCCTCCCTCTTAAAAATGTCTGGAAGGGATTGCCGCAGGGTTCAGTCACTAGTCTGATTCTATACAGCTTGTACACCTATGACCTAGAGTCGATGGTTCTACCTTTTTGTCAAATTTTGCAGTATGCCGATGACATAGTTCTATATGCTCAAGAAAAATCTCTTGAAGAAGCTGTAAGTCGTCTAAATTGCTCTCTCGACTACCTGTCTGATTGGCTCCTACAGCATGGTCTATCTCTGTCAGCGGCTAAAAGCAGTGTTGTGGTGTTTACCAATAAAAGACTCGTTCCTCCTGCTATCATTAAAGTCAATAATGAAGTCATTCCGGTGGTGAATAAAGTTAAGTTTTTGGGGATCTGGTTAGACCGCAAACTTTCGGGTACTACCCACTTTGATTTCATTACTCAAAAATGTGAAAGAAACATTAACGTCCTACGATCCCTGTCTGGTGTGTGGTGGGGTGCGCACCCTGTCACTCAAAAACTGCTTTATAATGCTATTATCCGTAGCCATATGGATTATGGCTCTTTTCTTTTAGACCCCTGTAACAAGTCAGGCCTTGATAAACTGGATAAAATACAGTCAAAATCCCTACGAATCATTTTAGGGGCAATGAAGTCCTCTCCTATCAACGCCATGCAAGTTGAGTGTTGTGAACCTCCCCTCTCCCTTCGCCGACAGTACCTCTCCGACAGATTCTTTTTCAAGATGGCACAGCACAATGAACATCCTCTCCTTTTCAAATTAGAACAACTAGATGCTCTATATCACCCCCATCGTTTGACTGATGATGATATTCCCTGTATACTACGTAGCTACCTACTACTCAATCGTCTCCCTAACCCACTTTTTCAAACTTCCATATCTCCATTATATTCTACGCCGTATGAGGCGTTGTGCTACCAACCCAACATCATCCTGGACTTTGGAGTTGACAAGAACTCCATAGAAGCCCAGAAAATGTTTGCTCTTAAAGTTCAAACTGAGTACCAAAACTGGATCAAGATCTTTACAGATGCTTCTAAAACATCCCTTAGTCCGGTTGGTGCTGCAGTATGGATTCCTTCCACTAGAATTATTTTGAGTTACAGGTGCCCCTCGATCACCTCTGTTTTTACAGGAGAATCAATAGCCATTTTAGAAGCCATTTTGTTTATAAAGGCCCACAATCTCAATAATTCCATAATTTTTTCAGACTCAAAAAGTTGTCTTCAATCAATCGTATCTAACCCGTTTCGGTCAAAAACCAGGTTCCCGATAATTCTTAAGATAAGAGAAGCCCTATTAGAGTGTCACAACACAGGCATTAACATAATTTTAGCATGGATACCGGGTCATTCTGGTATCCTTGGCAATGAATGTGCTGACTCTTGTGCTAAATCCGCTTCACAAATGGGTTCCCTTGAATACTCTCAAATATATGCTCATGATATGTGCACTACTTTAAAACCTTTGTTACATAAATGTTGGTCCCAAAAATGGCAAGTATCCAAATCTATTAAAGGAAAGTTCTACGGTGAAATTCAACCCGAAATCCCCCATAAACCCTGGTTTTCTAAATTCCCAAAGGCAGATAAAACAACCACTTCAACAATATGTCGTTTACGATTAAACCACTTGTGTACACCTGTCTTCTTGGCCAAGCTAAGGATTAGGGATCACTCTCTATGCGAATGCGGTCTAGATGAGGGAAATGTGGACCATATTTTTTTCAGTTGTCCGTTAATGCAGTTTTCATTATATGATGTTATCCCTCCTGAAATCCCACGTCCCACCTCCCTTAAATGTCTCCTTCCTCTTGTTTTTTCCCCATTTGTAAATATTTTGTGTAAATATATTAGAAATAATAATATTAAGTTGTAAATTTATATATATATATATTTATTTATTTTTGTCATTTTTCAACTTTCCTTCCAACCCATTTGTGATTGTTTTAATGTTTTTGTGTTACCGATTAACCTGATTTTGTTACAAATTTTAAAAAATAATAAACTCTGCATTATTATTTACTGACCAACAGTACAAAACTAACTATATAAAATCCTTGCGTTTGACAGTCTATCTACGTGACATTGGCGGAGTTGAAGAATCTTCATTCTTCACGGGAGCCACAAACTAAGAGTTGAAGTTGAAGTTGATGTGTATTTTCGAGTGTTAATATATAATGGTAGATTATTATTTACTAAGTGCTCGTGAATATACATGAGTGAGGGCATATGATCTATCGATGTGAAACATGTCTTTTCGTATTGTTTCCAAAACTCCTAAGAGCCTCCTGTAAAACGTCTACCACTTTACCACGGAACACTATTACTCCTGGCACATTTGACTCGGGCAAGAGTTTGACATGACCGTAATTCTGACTATCAATAATAAGTCTATGTAAACTTGTTTAATATTACGACTGAAGGACTCTGTATCATTGGTCATAAACAAAAACATATGTAAAATGTTCTGTTTAGCGGCCATCTTTTTTAAAATCTAGGAAGTTGTCTGTCTCTGTGTCTGTTTGTGTCTGACTTTTCGTTTTCATTGTATCGTTTTGGAAATAAAAGAGATTAAGCAGAACAATTTATATTCTATTGTAAACAGTCGCCGAGGCGTGTGTAACTCAGTTTTCCTGTTATTCATTACAGACTAACAAACGATGGCAGAATCGTTTTTGCCCAAAAATCGGCCGACTACAATGTAGTTACCCTTAATCACAAACTATACCCTAGGCTTAAATTGTTGGTAGGGTTGGCGGTCTGTCTTTTTCAGAATATCGTAAAACAAAATGGTGAAGAGACGACTTAAGTCGAGGCCTGTCAGGGTGTCAGGTGGAACGAGCACTCCAAGGGATAGTTCCACCAGTGAGTCTGTAGACGATGAGATTTTCGCAGCTCTAGCTTCGAAACCCCAGATGCCTCCAGTGCTCATGAAGGTCTGCAGACTGTGTGAAACTAAAGATGGACCGTTTCTCAACATATTCGACGCCGATAAAGTGACAGCTAAGAGAATTGATGAGGTGCTACCATTTACGGTAAGTGTACTTGTAAATTTCATGTTTCTTGTTTTGCTTCCAATAGAAACAAAGTGTTTTGTAATAAATTTAAAGTAACATGACGAGGTCCTGAGACTCGTTGGTATGCTGTAAAATTTGGCCTTACCTGTCTCTAGGTCCAATCGATTTGGGGTTCATAATTATTTGCAGAGGTCTTAGGTTGCCTTTCCACAGAGGTGGAGATGAGCGAAGCATAGAAGAGATGGGCCGAAGTTGACTGATTACATTGCTTGAATCATCTCTCTCCCAGCCTCCACACGATCATCCAACGCACGTGCGCGCCGTCGGAGCTGCACTGTGTCTTTGTGAAAATGTATTGGGTCATGGAATTGAATAGAGTAATTCACCAGAGAACCAGTTACTGACATCAGCATATCAGACGGCTGAATGCTAGCAGGGCCAGTCATATTTGTTGCTGTTGAGGTATAGATGTTTAAATTGGACACCACAAGATTGTGCTCTCAATTCTAAACATGTTTAATCTACGTTTGCCAATTAGTTGCCGGAGACCTGAATCGATGGAGTTGCTGGAAGCAAAAACGAAGATCAGGCTTAGTGGCGCACCCTCAGACTCAGATCAGACGATGATGTCAACTATCCAGGGACCATCCTTAAACTTCATCATCGTCATAATCAGCCTATACTAGTCCACTGATGAATATTGGTTTCTCCCAAGGCATGCCACTCATCAATCTTCTGCTTTTTATTTGTGGTCTCCACTGTAGAACACTTCTACCCCAACGGTTATCGGTTTTGAGACAGATATGATCGGCCTACTGCCACTTCAGCTTGCTAATATGCTGAGCTATATTGGTGACTTTGGTTCTCTGGCAAATAACTTATATATGATCCCTCAGAAACGCCAAGCACAGCTCTCTCCAACCGCTAAGTAACTCGATCAGCAAACTTTAAACTTGACTCTGAACTTAGAAAATTCTATTGATACCTGATTTATCAAAACTGGATTAAACCAATTCAGACGTTTTGGCTTTAAATGGTAACAAAAACACACACATGTGTTTATTTTGTGTTGTACTACACACAATAAACAGCTCTTATAGCTTTATGTTGTTGGGTAAAAACCTCACCTATGGGTGAGTTTTTAAACGCACAGAAGCTTGAATAATTACTGTTTTGCATCTTTTAGTATTTTTTTTATTTCAGGTTGCAGAAAATGACGAACTACCCCACAAGATCTGTTTTCGCTGCTCCGCCAAAGTGGAAGAACTTTACGAATTTATACTGAAATGTATCAAGACTCAAGAAAGTTTGCAGACTACTGTAGGAAAGAAGACTCCTCTCGTTACTAAAAGTAGATTTCGTGTGCAGTGGGAAAAGCGACTAAACAAAAAGAACATCTCAAATGATGATATTTGTAATGCACTAATAAAAAAAGCAATGGAAGGAATCAAAGATGTTCCTCTAAATTCGTTACCTGTTGAAGAAGAAAATCCTCAACGGCCACCCGTAACAAAAAAAGTTCAAAACAGCATAGAATCTCCAGTGACATTGAAAAAAGACAAAGTACCTGCAGCTATGTCAAGTAAAAGTAGCTTAACTTTTCAATCTGACGAATATGTTGAGTCTGACGAAGTAAAACTTAAACAGGTCAAACTAACAATAGAGAAATGCGATGACAAAGTTCCCCTGACCAGAACTTCACGATCTAACAAATCGGAGGCTTTAGTAGATGGTTTGGTAGAACCACCTAAGAAACCTAAACAATACCTGTCCCGGAGTAAAAATGAACCGGCAGACAAATCAGCTAACGTTAAAATTAGCGATAAACCTAAGCAGATTAATGATCACAATGTAACTACTGTTATTAATAAGGAAAAAGATGATGATAAAACTGATGTAGCAGAGACAGCAGAAAAGCCTAATGAACCACCAGCTAAAGTCCCGGAACCTCCGCCACCCATAAATATAATGGACCATGTAAGCATTATCAAAGTCAACAGTGTAGGAATACTATTCCTCTGTAAACTGTGCAACAGGAATTTCCTAAAGAAAGAATTGGTCTTGACACATGGTTGTGCTAAAAACAACGTACCCAAGTTTCTGCATAATCATGCGCCTCCACTAGAGGTGCCTAAACCGCCGACTGTCAAATACATAAAAATGGATAAAGACTTCAAAAAATCTATAATGCCTGAAAATAAACCAATCGAGAAAAAGTCTCTTCCAGATGCCATAAAAGTTAACATTCCTGTACAGCCTGATATTAAACCAAAACCTAAAATTGGTCCAGCTAGTAAAGTAAAAAAATTTGCAAGACCTACGGAATCTCCCAAAGAACCCACCCCGCCGCCACCAATACCACCAGCACAAGAAAACAAAATTGTACCTGAAGTACAGTTCCCTACTATGCCTAGTCTGAATTCCCTTTATAAATTGGTCCGTGGACCAAATAATACTTTCACATTGGTTGAAGATGGATCTCCCAACACTGGAAGTCCGACTCCTCAACCGGTCAATAATCCTGGCCCAAAATCAAAGAAGAGACGAAAAGTCATGGTCGGTGAAGAGGACCCTGCTAATCAGTTGAGACCAGTTGTTGACATAGATTCTAATCCGGAAGTGATTGATTTAGACGATGGTCCACCTACACCGCCAGCAATCCAACAACCTTACCCAGTCGGCTTATTCCAAACGCCACACCATTCCGGTGGCTTTGCACCTGCACCTCCAGAACCACCGCCATTTACAACACCGGCAATGAAAAAACAGTCTTACACGATTGTCAAAACAGGGAATCCAAGCAAACTACTTATATCAACTAAACCTCAGCCAGTCATTGAAGAGCCCCAACGGAAAAAGTTGAAGAAAAGTAAACCAGATGCTAGGGAAAGCACAACCGGACCGTATAACACCCCTGTGGAAGACACTTCCCAATCAAAAGACGGAGGGTTCTTTACATTCATAAACGTGGATCCTCTATCACAACCGTCATATGTTTTGCCCACAAATAATATTATCCAAGAATCACAAATCTCCACTTCCACTCCCGCTTCGAAAGCGGTTGTAGATAGTAAGGACAAAGAGAAATATTCTTGTAACATGTGCGAAGAAAAGTTTTCTAGGGAAAAGAAATTACTGGCCCATATACAATCTCATTTCAATCAAATGGACGAGGAAGACCAGTTGAGAAGAGAAAAGAGTGGCCCTAAAAGGAAAACGCGGAAATCTTAACTGCAGACAATTTATTACATATTGTAGGTACAGTGCATTTATCATAAGTTTTAGTAATAGCCTTGAGGTTACACAAGTTAGATATGTTTAAATACCACTTTGTAGTTATAATTATGTTGTTTCTTTTAAAAGTAAGTTTTATGATTTTGTGATTCAGATCTGTAGTATAAATGTTGACAGACAACTGACTAAGGAGTATCTATTTGTTGTAAATTTTAAATAAAAGTTAAGGTATCTTTCTATCCATACAGTGGCGTAGCTAGGTAATCAAAGGCACTGGTGTAAAAAAAGAATTGGGGCCTCATCTGGGGCTAGCTGCTTAAAGCAATCCAGTTTAGGTGATAAAAAAAATATTGCGCGACCGCAACCGTTTCTCGGTGCGTTAAGGTTTCACGTTCGCGTGGTTTTCCGAACCGCGCTATTTTAGCGCTAATTCGAGCCCGCGTTAAGAGTTAGCTGTAAGGCCACTGGCCTGTTTAGCAGGTTTAGCATGGGTCGATGTCAAATTGTCTTACCACCGTTTAGGCATGATGACTAATATTTTTTTATTACCTCATTAAAAAGGTGATCTTAAATAGAGCAAATTAACGAAAACAAAATTAAAATTAGTTCAAAAATTAATAAGTTATAAGCATTTTAATTTCATGCTAGACAAAGAGCGCACTATACTGAGCCGTGACATCACGCCTCAGGAGCGCCATACAAATGCTATACTAACACACGCTTTGCGAGAAAGGGATAGAGCATCCCTTCTCTATCCCCACCTAAAACTTTAAATACTCATATCTCAGAGATTTATCAGCCGATTTAAATTATTTTTTCACTATGTGTAATTTATTTAGTTATATTCATCGCTAAGCCGGTTATTTGTACTAAATTAAACATTAGGACACATGCCTATTTGTCCTCGGCCTGTGCTAGGCCTGCAGCTTTGTTTAATTTAGGACGTCTTTAGATTCTCTAATGTTGTATTAAATGGCGCTCATGGTAGTATCTTACCACAGTTCCAGAATAAGCAATGAACCAGCGTCAGATAACTAATCATGTGTTCGTAAGAAATTGCAGAGGCGCGTAGAAGGAGAATGAGCAACAGAAACGCTGTACACGTATTACTAAAGGATAGCTATAGTCTGGCACAGTGGCGTAGCTTGCCTTACACGGGCCCTGTATCAAAATTTGTCGGGAGCCCAAATAAAGGGTAAAGATTATTCACAAAATAAACAAAAACGCTCGCATAGAATTAAACTACGCTGACTTGGATTTGGCGCTTAAGTATTTTTTTAAAGGAATGAATCCATAAATAATGATATTGTATGATACGATGTTTTTTCCCCCAGGAAGTACGGCCTAAGAGTTTTAAGTGAGTATTTGGATAAAATTTCACGAATTTTTGCTCACACACTTTCGGGGGCCCTTGTAGCCCGGGTGCCCCGTATTTTTGATACGGCGGTAGCTACGCTTCTGGGCCCTGATTCTACTAAACTACTTAATTGATTTTAATTTGTAATTGTTTCAGTTTTAATTTTTAAATAATTGCCTCAAAATTGACAGGTTTTTTTTTATTTTTATATACTAAGTTATAATATTAGGTAGTGGTATTTTTCTAGTATAAAAAAATAATGAAAACTGACAATTTTGAGGCAATTATTAACCTTCATTTATCCTTGAATGACGTCAGCGTTGGCGTTATGCTAAAAATCTTAGCTGTTTACACAAACAAACAAAAAAGCCAAACCACTGTGCAACTATAGTCCTTTTCAAATAGCATGTCACTTGACAGGTGGTTTAAAAGTACGATAGAATGTAAAGTGATTCGTAAATATTGATTGTGACGTCAAAGAACTAATTTAAAAATTAAAAATTTACCGCGAAAACATAGCTAAGCGCCATTATGAAAGCTAGTGGTAAAAACTAGCCTGCTAGTCACAGATATACACAACCAGATCGGCAATATATTTTAGTGAAAGAGACAACTTGATATGGCTCAGCACAAGTACGAAAAGGACATAAATAGATTTTGTTGTCCTTATCGGCGTGACCTGTTTTTGGTACCTCAAGTGTCAAAATCTGTAATAATCAGTGACAAACAAAACGGGTCTGAATTATATTTATTGCCTTTTTTTGGTGATTTAATGTGATAAATGCGTGTTTCCTCTGAGAAATAATTGTAAAAGATATTTTACAATGGTTGGTTGTAGCATTTTGGGCTGCAAGAAGCGCAGTGAGCGAAAATACGATGATGAGCGAGAGGCACTGAGCTAGCCACGCTCATTGAAAATCTATAGGTAGTAGATCTGTGCTGCTAGTGGTAGTTCTCAAGTGCCATGCTTCAACTTCAACTTCAACTTCAACTTCAACTCTTATTTAATGGCCTCTTTTGTGGAGTGGGGCCACCACAATTTCGCCAATGCAACGTATTGGGATAAACCATCAAACGAAGAAGTGCCATGCTATTTGAAAAGGACTATAAATGCTATTTGAAAAGGACTATAATTAAATTGACAGATGAAATTATTACAGAAGTAAGGTTTTTTTGTACTCTACACGAACTAATATAAAGCACATGGTGACGTCATCACATAAAAAAAATATACAATCTTAAATAATTATATTTTTATTAAATAACTACTTAGGTACCGTAAGAAAAACAAATTAATTTAAATTAGTATCTTAAAATAGACTATATTTTTAGAAAATATCAGGTCAGAAAATTTCGACAGTCCCCATTGAATACAAAATACATTTTTTCTAAAATTTGTAACAATATAATATGTTGGGACCCTGTGCTCGTGGCCCTCTTGAGCTTTGGGGCCCCCTCTGGCCGGAGCCTGTGCCATTTTGCCCGCTCTGCCACGCTATTGTTACGCCACTAAATCTTTATCAATTACTATTTAATTAATAGCCTATAGTAATTGATAAAGATTCACTAAAATATGGCTATCTTGAAAATTAGTCTACTCTAGTTGGGTGATGATACGTTTGTTAGCAGTTTGTTGGAAAAGTTTCCATACGGGAAAGTGATAAAATTCATACTGTTTCCCTTACTCTCAGCACTGTTTTGATGTGTTTGTCCTCTCATTAACATGAGGGTGCTATCAAACAAACTAGAATATATTCCTATTTTGAATCTTAAATTGAATTTTGTCTTGCTCTCTCATTTGCCTAGAGAGCGAGACAAAGCTCAATGTAAGATTAATTCGAGAAAGTTTTTACAGTTTTAAGTACGCCCCAAGGGTGACTAAATTATAAGAATAAGGAGAGAAGGACAGACACATCACATCAGCACTAAGAGCAAACGAGACAGTATGTTTTTATTATCGTATTCGTATAAAGAAAATTTTCCTACAGGCTTCTGATATGCTTGTATATCTATTGCTCAAGCTTCGTCAATGCGGAGGTGTTACTAATCGATCTGTAATAAATAGTATACATCGTTAAATTTTAATTAGGGAAACAATTTGTACTGATATAGGTAACGTGGTAAATATTTTTAATTTTTAATTATTATTATAAACACAATAGTTACACCTTAGACTTTTATTTATGCATCGAGCATTAGGTATACTTTAACCATTTTTTAACCTTATGCATAAATGCGCGATAAGCTGATCTATCTATTCCAAGGGTGGGTTGCACATAGTAGCAGTTAAAGTAAAGGTTTAATAACGCTGACTTTAGCAGTTACTGCGAAATGCGTTGCACGTATTCACCAGCATAGTTAAAGTCATCAGGGTTGCAAGTCAAATGAGACCTTATTTACCCCAGATGCATAGCTGGAAACATATTTTATGCATCTGACAGAATCTGGCATGAATGGCTGGCATGGCAGCAAACATTTTCCGTCTTACCACAAAAGATTTAAGCACGCTTTAGACAAGTGTTTAGCATATTTTTCGCAGTGAAACAATTGCTAAACACATGTCTAAACCGTTCTTAAATCTTTTGTGGTAAGACGGCTGATGTTTTAACATATAAACGATAACATTAACCAGCGAAGCGTGGGCAGTTACGGTTAACAGTTAAAGTTATTACGTTATGATCGTTACGTTATTGTCAGATGGTGCAACAATTTATTTGCCTTATTGGTCATCATCATCCTCAGCCAGAAGACGTCCACTGCTGAACATAGGGCTCCCCTTTAACCTCCACACTCAGCGACAGCCTGCATTTTGCATCCACTGGATGCCCGCGACTCTCACAACATCGTCGGTCCATCTAGTGGGAGGCCTACTTACGCTGGGTCTTCCGGTTCATGGTCTCCAACTCTCCACTCAAGAACCTTTCTTCCCCATCGGCTATCAGATCTTCGAGCGATGTGGCCTGCCCATTGCCACTTCAACTTGCAAGTTTTAACAGCTATGTCGGTAACTCTAGTTCTTTGGCGAATATCCACGTTCCGGATTTCCTAACCCTAACCGGTACTTTAACTGAAATGTCGATGTTTGTTATTGCTAAAGTAAGATGGTGCAACCCACCCTTAAATTTATCTACTCGCTCACGAGAACTGTTACGGTAAAGCGTTTTTTAGGGTTCCGTACCTCAAAAGGAAAAAACGGAACCCTTATAGGATCACTTCGTTGTCCGTCTGTCTGTCTGTCTGTCCGTCTGTCAAGACCCTTTTTCTCAAGAACGCGTAAAGGTAGCAAGTTGAAATTTATACTAAATACTTGGGTCTACGGTTTCTTTCGGCTGTAAAAAAATAAAAGTTGTAAGTCAACGCAATCAAAAGATATGAACGTTTATGTCGCATATTTTGCGATTTCACAGGGGAACCAAAACCTATAGGGTACTTCCCGTTGACCTAGAATCATGAAATTTGGCAAAAAGCAAGGTATCATAGCACATATATAGGAATAAATCCGAAATTTATAAATATGAAGGTATATCATTTAAAAATGATTATTTTGCTATTACAAACTTACATTTTGTAGTTGGAATGTATGGAAGAACCTTATTGTCAACTACAAACTTAAGTTTGTCTTTCAATATTTTAACTTCAGTTAGTTTTTTTTTTGGTCTCGCGCTCTTAGGGTTCCTTTATGTCGTATATTTTGCGATTTCACAGGGGAATCAAAACCTATAGGGTACTTCCCGTTGACCTAGAATCATGAAATTTGGCAAGAGGCAAGGTCTCACAGTACATATATAGGAATAAATCCGAAAGTTATAAATTTTAAGGTATTTAAAAATAATTATTTTGCTATTACAAACTTACATTTTGTAGTTGGGATGTATGGAAGAACCTTATTGTCAACTACAAACTTCAAAGTTGTCTTCCCAGAGACTGTGGGATCGGCCGATCTGCGAACTAGCATGGAAATCGCTACTAGATACGTGTCCTAGTATTGCAGATCGCGCTCGTATTCTTGCTGTCTCTGTTTGGGAATCGGGACTTTGGTTGCAAGCCATGCCCTCTTTTAACACAGGTAGCCTTTTAGATCCAACCGCATTTCGTCTAGCTGTCAGCTTACGCTTGGGTGCAAGGTGCTGTGAGGCCCTTCGCTGTCAGTGTGGTACTGCTGTTGACCAGCTCGGTCACCATGGTCTCTCTTGCTCGAGAAGCGCTGGTCGTATTGGCCGACACGCTAGCCTGAACGACATCATACGCATGGCACTTTCCACCGCCAATGTCGCAGATGTGCTCAAACCGAGTGGTCTTGCGCGTGATGATGGAAAGAGGCCTGACGGTATGACACTTGTGCCCTGGAGGTTGGGGCGGCCCCTTGTATGGGACGCAACTTGTGTCGATACTTTGGCGCCGTCACATCTTCCTGAGACACAGGGTAGGGCTGGCGCGGCTGCTAATTCGGCAGAGCAGCACAAGCGTCGCAAATATGCTAACCTCGGCAGTGGTTACATATTTGAGGCGTTTGGGGTCGAGACATTGGGCCCTTGGGGACCGGGAGCTCACCTCATTTTCAAAAATCTTTCAGAGCGCCTGGTTAATGCGACGCGTGACCAAAATGCTGGCGTGTTTCTGGCTCAACGCATTAGTATTCAACGTGGTAATGCCGCCAGCATGTTGGGTACGCTGCCAACTGGTAGTGGGCTTGAGCATTTGGATTGTCTTTAGACCTTCAGCGGTCTATGGGTAGTCTAACTGTATTTGTAGTGTTAGTTTTAGCTTGTATTTTGTTTAGTTATTAAAGGCACTTGCCCAGTAAAAAAAAACTACAAACTTAAGTTTGTCTTTCAATATTTTAACTTCAGTTAGTTTTTTTTTTGGTCTCGCGCTCTGAAGGTTCCGTCTAACGGAACCCTGAGAGCACGAGTCCTACTCGTACTTGTCCGGTTTTTTTTTAAATAGAACTGATTACATATCGAGCGTGTATGCCTTAGATCATATAAACAAGGGAGGTTGGTAAGATGGTGAGGCGGGTGCGAACGGTGGCCTAAATTGGGCTTGATGCTTTTAGTTGAACTCACCCAGCAGACGACCTTTCCGCTCATTTTTTTGCATGTCGACTATTATTTTGTTTATTGGTGTTGCTGCGAGAAAAATGAGTGAGTGTTCCGTACTAACAGTTTTTGCTGGTTTTACCACTTTAAGCAACGCTTATTACTACAGATGACGATTAGGATTGGTTTATTGTATTAAAGTCGCATGGAGCGGAGCAAAACCTGGATTAACACATAGGCTACTTTTTATCCCGAAAAACATCATCACCATGTCAACATTTTCATCATCATTACCATTTTTCATCACAATGCGGGTGAAACCGCGGGGCTCAGCTAGTATAGAAATAAAACACGAATTGAAGATAATCCATTTATTGGTTTGTCATTTAAGAACAATAAGCCGTAAGTAGGTATACATATACTTAGTTAAAACATAAAATGGCGTCGATTCTGTCATACCACTCACTAAACTAAACCAATCTGACAGGACTAAAATGATCTGCCTATCTTTTCATTTTAATATGTGAGAGAAGGATGGCAACAATTTTAGAGCTGTCAAATTTAGTTTAGTTTAGAGAACATCAGAATCGATGCCAATATCATCTAAACAGATATCGAAGTACCTATTAGATCTGACGCAAGTTCAAAATCATATTTTTTTTAAATGTATTACCTCTTTATGATATAGATTATGTATGTATGGTACTCATATAAATTGTCTTAGTCTACGTACTACCTATCTATCAATTAAGTAAAATATTAAATTAAAGATATTAGATAGATATATAAAGTATCAGAAGTACATATACAAATATTTGTTTCACATGACAAGAAATGTGGGTAGATTAAAGTTAATGTTATTCCTGCTTACTAAACAAATCTGAACATCAAATATGTTTTTATCGACATTTTTGGTAACGAATTAAATTTATCGCATTTTTAATTAATTTTGTAGGTAAATTAAATTAACCTACAACAATAATTAAAAATAAATTTACTAAATTTTTGCGCATTTCAACGCTATTTCCTTTATTTGTTTAGGTCCTAAGTAAATAATATTAGTACTTCAATCTTCAAACATATCTTGCCTAAAAACTAATTTGGAACCATGCATGGCTCACAAGGGTAGTCTGTAGTCCTTTTCATGAAAGAAGTCCCACGGCAAACAGCGGAACTAAATTTCCATGTTGCAGTTGTCAGGTGTTGTTACTGTGTTTGGACGCTAGTGAGATTTTTATTAATTTTCTATCGTTAAAGAGTCGTGTACGATGCCAAAAGTTGTTAAAGTTGTACTCGAGAAATGATACTGATAGTGATCGCTGATACGCGATGACAGCGCCGCGTATGGGGCGCGACTTCTTTCATGAAAAGCACTCTATAAGATCTAGGAAGTTTACTTCAGTAATGGCTAATTGAGGGTAGACAAACAACTTCTGACAAATACAGGCTGCTCCCTAAATAAATAAATAAACTAATTAAAATTGCCATAATAAAAATCCAATGACGACCGTTAAATTAAAGTAGTGTTGCCAGCCGCTCATGAATAAAAACGTTAAAAAAAAACAACAAATATAACGTATGACATAATTTATAATAATCGAGTAGATACGGTCGTTTAAAATAAAATTATTATTTACGAATAAAAGCATCTTTTTAAACACTTTGATTATTTACCCAGCTTATCACACCTGGTTCATATTTAAGCCAACTTTACAAGGTAATTCGTTGTTTTCATAGCCCGCATTTGACAAAAGTTTACACCATTTTACACAGACAACATCTAGTATGATTAACATGATGGACTTGAAGAATAACAATGGAAAGATAAAACTTACATTATTCAAGATAAAATCTCTGCCTATTAATTTATACTCTCGCTACTATCTTAACATTAATAAACATTCAATAACTCTAAATCTAACATTTATTTTAATCACATAATTTTGATATGCTTTTTTTCATCTAACATTTATTTAATCACATAATTTTGATATGCTTTTTTTTTCTAACCTTTATTTAATCACAATTTTGATATGCTTTTTTTCATCTAACATTTATTTAATCACAAATAGGTAATTTTGATATGCTTTTTTTCATCTAACATTTATTTAATCACAAATAGGTAATTTTGATATGCTTATTTCATATAACATTTTTTTTATTCACATAATGTTGATAGTTCCGGGTGTGCAGCACCGTTATACTATGCTTTCTTGATAACTAGGTTTATTTCAAAAAAGACTAAAATTTCTACTAAAAGGATCTATAAAAAATGTTCAACTACAATACCGATCATAGTAAAATAATTGTACTTTATCAGCTACGAATTAAATCTATGATATGTTTTTTAAACCTAAAGTTAAGTTACAATGATATGTCTCCGTGGTCCTATTCTGGATTTTTCCAAAAGCCAGATATAAAGCGCATGCATTCTTTACATAACGATTCTTACTTTTTTTTATTAATCTAAGGACTTCAAATCGACCGATTTAGCTTTATATCTCGCTTAGAAAGGACGCTTAACGTTTCCATCATTTTTATGTCATTATGGAGTCGCCTCTGATATTCGTGGGTAGATTCATGGGTTAAGGGTAAGGGCGACATTCATTTCTCACTCACTCCTCAGGGTTGTCGAGGCTACAGCCAGGGTTACTACAAACTGCGTCGCGAAATATTAACCTAACCTCGGAACATTTCCAAATGGCAAATCACAGATTCTCATGCTATCTCACGACGACAGTTCGATGGAGACGCGAGTTTCGACCCTGACGTAACCCCAAAACTTTCAAAATTATACCAAAGTTTACAAAAATATACCTTACTATTAACTATTCTACATTGAAAATTAATACCGTAGTGTCCCAGCCGAAGCTATAGGCAAGCTGTTGAAGAAATGAGCGTCGAGGTCGGATTGCCGTCATTGTGGCCGGAGGCAACGCCGAACTCAAAATCATTTCTGTCTCAGTCATAAACATGCTCTCAGGATTGGGGAGTAGAATTATGGATCTGGAGTTATTTCCTCCTATATTTGGTGGAATCGTAGGGAAGGTAAGAGTAGAAGGAGGAGCTTAGGGGTGCGAATTGGACGATGTAGTGGTCAGAGGCAGACTCCGGTGCTATTCAGTCGAGGAAGCCAGTGTTGACCAGCTTCTCGAGGAAAAATTTGACGTCTCCAAGCTCAGAGTCCTTGATACCGAGCGACTTGAGCATACCGAGGTCACCGTTCTCGACAGCCATGAATACAGAGCGTAGGTGCTCCAGGTCCGATCGCATCAGGTGCAACGCTGCGCCGAAGTCTTCGATTGTTTGTGATTCTGGAAAATTAAAAATGGCAAATTTTACTTGTGGTTCGGACCCCGTTGGGCGCCAATCTTATCTCGAAGTTTATTTTGTTAGAATTGTAAGCTATTTTGAAGGAGTTTTAATCGAAAGCACAAAAAGTTTTCAATTTTAACCCAGTTTTTTTTAATGTTGCGTTTGACCGCCAACTCACCCGATGTTAAGCGATGATGCGGTCTACGATGGAGCACGTTTGTCTAGAAGAGACCGATTCACTCGTAATTTGAAGACACCCAGATTGAAACTATCAGGGAACACCCATTCAGACAGCGCATTCCAAAGTCTAGCAGTTTGACGGACCAAACCGTTTGCACAATAAAAGTGGAATCAAAGCGCTTCGTATGGGGTTTCGGAATTTCAATAATAAGGCGGTGTCGATTTTTTGTTTTCGATCTGGCAGTCCATTAGAAAAATAGGCAGGAGGGAGTTAAATCATGCAGATTCGATGCACACCCCGAAATGCACAAATGCAGCGCCATCTATGATAACAAACGTCAATTACCTGACAAAGCAATGGCGACTTTCTCGACGCCGCCTAGCGGCTCCAGTGCGTCTCTCGCTTTGCTGCCAAACAGCTTCTCCAGGTAGTTCGGGCCGTGCGATGCCAGCAGTGATTGAAGAAAAGACGCCGTCTCTTCAACAGGTGGCCGCTTTGCTGAAAGCCAAAATATTTTTTGTGTTATTTTTTTTTTTTTGCTGATTAGTCCGCATTTGACTACCAGCTCGCCTGTTGGTAAGCGACGATGTGGTCGAAGTTGAAGCACGGATTAGTCCGCATTTGACCATCAACTCGCCTGTTGGTAAGCGACGATGTGGTCGAAGTTGAAGCACGCAGACTTAGAAGATACCGTTCACTCTGGCCTTGAAAAGCCCTTATTTTTTTTTCCAGGGCGGAAACTTCCAAAGATACCCGGCTGCATTGGGGTGCAGCCAGGTTATGTGAGGATTGTACCCACTAAAACCCCCCCGGTGACCAGACTTAGTGCTTGACAAGAGGGCTCCGGGATCTTCAGAAGAACGCAACGAAGCCCTCGGCACTGCGCTACGGCTCCTCCCGAGCCAACTGTGTTGTCTCAGGCCTTGAAAAGGCCTAGATTATATCTCTCAGGAAACAAGGAAGCTGGAAGGTTGCATATAGCTTCATTCTAGTATTATTGCCTTGTCTCTCAAGTACCAATCCCATCCCAATTTTGTAAAACGCATGAACGCCTTTTGTAGTTCTTGCGTGTAGTTTTGCACACACAACAATTTACCTCGACTAGATACCTACCGCTACTTGCCTACTTGCTAGCCTAGCTTATACATGCTTATACCTAGGTAGGTAGGTAGGTTCTTAAGCAAATACCATTATGTAGGTAGATACTTATGTATGTCTGCATAATGTACCTATGTGCTGGAAAAGTATCACGAAAAGCGACACGTTTATCGTGACTATGACTCCCATGGGAAGAAAAGCCCCAGTTTTCCAACCAGCAGCGAATGGCGTAAAGTGGTAATACCATAGCTAAGTAGGTAGGTACATAATATAGTAGAAAGGTACACACGGGCTTAGCCGGGTTTTAGTATTGGCGCGTTCATAATAATTAAGTGACAAAAATGTGCATGAACATCGCCTCTCCTTATTTCAATACATAAACATGTTGTAGATACTGCAAGGCACAATAATTTAACTAAACGGCGCAGACTACATGCTATTAAAAAACGAGAGTTAATGTTTTGTTATGAATATAAGACAAGTTTTCCTAACGACCACCTAGGTGGAAAGCTGGTGGTCTGTTAACAACAAGATTTCCTAACCGACCTCCCAGATAGATGGTTTGGGTGGTCCGTTAGTAATAAACGGCTAGTACATAGACATTAAAAAGTAAAAACAAAAAACACCACATCTTCTTACCATTATTCTCCCTTGTTTGTCTGATCAGAGTGTTCGCATGACGTGATAAAATTATAATTTTTATATACCCCGATCTATAAAAGTTTAAAATCCCACATCTCTGCTTGAAAGGCACCCTTATTGTCGCGTGCGGTGTACCTAGCTGGATGCTCGAAGTAGAATAAATCGGAAGTATTTATAAAAACTTTTTTCCATCCGGCTTCATCTCGGCTTCACCATCGCTTATCATCAGGCGAGTTGGAGACCAAACGTAGATCCATCTCCAATTAAAATAACATCAAAATGTAATCACCCATATGATAATAATATGACCCAGTTGCAAACAAAATGGAATTTCAGCTGAATTTACATAGAGCCCTGTAAAATTACGAAATTCAGATTCTTCAAAGGTATACGTTTTTATTTTACTAATGAGAGAGCTCTGGGAATTTGGGAATGTAAAACGTTTCAATCAAGCGAAAAATTTGTTTCATGGACCCTACGTAAAATAAGGTAGTATGGGATACCTGACTATTTTATTGAAATTGATCATAATAATGATCAGAGGACTTACGCCCAACTACTTACGCGGTCTCAAACTAAAAACCACGCAGTTCGAAAAATCACGCGAAGGATTAAAAAACAAATAGGCTTGCGTTTGACCACCATCACTTGCGGAGAAGAAACCGATTCACTCGCGCGCGAGATACGGTTTGCGGTCAGGAAACATTTTTTCATCACCTAAACTGGAATTCTTTAAACAGCTAGGCGTAAGGCACCAGGGGTCTAACGGCTACCTGTTTTCAGCGATTCTGTTTAGGTGATTGTGGAAAGTTGCGCGACCGCTAACCGTATCTCGGCGCGTTAAGGTATACGTTCGCGTGATTTTCCGCACTGCGCTGTTTTGAGCCCGAGTTAAGACGTAGTCGTAAGGCCCCTGTTTACGTCAGTGGACATAGGCTAGATCTCCCAAGACAAGAAAAATACACACTCCGGCTCTACGTTGCCAGAGAAGTTGCCTTGACAACGTAAACTTCATCGTCACATTACCATCGAGTTATATAGGGCATGGAATGAATGGATGGATGGATTTCCGCAGGGAAACGCTGGATGCAGGCCGCTTCCAACCGACCCTTTTGAAGATCGGTGGGGGAGGCCTACGTCCTGCAGTGGACGTCCTATGGCTGAAATGACGATGATGATGATATAGGGCATCCTAATAATATACTACCTCAAAAAACGGTAAAGGAAAACATCGCGAGGAAACCAGTACCAAGAACGTCACAAAGACATTTTGACATTCACCAACATGCACTGGGCCAGCATGGTGGATTAGGGCCCATCCTCTCTCTCTGAGAGAAGGCCTGTGTCTCAGCAGTGGGAACATGATAGTCTGATAATGAATACTCTACCTCAGCTGATTCCTCGTCTCAACTCTAGGTAATATCTACCTACCCCAAAATTCCAATGGTTATATTTAACGGCAATTTAGCTAGTGAGCTCAGTATCTACCCTGGTTCTCTGCTAACGAATGATTTTACGTAGCATCTTGAACAACTCCTATGAGACATGAAAGGGACAAATGAAATCGCAATGCGAATCGTCTCAGCTCTTTCAGATAACATTCTCTGAGCTTTGTGCTCAGAAGCACGTCGCGGATTGTTATTAAATGTTAATACAGCTATAACGGGACTCTCGGCTTCAAAATGCTTCAAAGCAAAAGGGAAATGCTATTTTGCGGCCTTTGTAACAGCTTTCAAGTACCGAATTTAATACAGTTATGCGTTGTTGGGGAGTTCAGTTACATTGATTTTATGGTTAAAGTTAGCGATCGAATTACTGCGAAGTGCTTTGCCTTTGGTGCTTAACAAGCTTCTCTTTGCGTAAATTTGGACCCTTAAACAGATTTTCGTCTTCTGACAAACTCCTTCGAACAATTTATTGATAAAATATCGGCATAGCATCTATACACAAAAGCGTAGCGTTGCCACAGACAGATACACACGTTAAACTTATAACACCCCTCTTTTTGCGACGGGGGTTAAAAAGGGTACGAACTTTTCCGTAGAACAGTGCATCTCTAACTTCGAACGTATTCTCAGAACTTCGAACGTAGGTATCATTATTTGTGGTTGTAGCATTCAAACTTTCACGATTTGAACATGTTTAATGGGTATATCCCATAGGATACTTAACCCGCATTGTTCTCTCAGGATCATGACCATTGCAACATGTCGAAATGTTGTACAACACAAACCGACCTATAAATAAGTAGTATTTTTTTGTTGTGCATCTCCACGGACTTAGGGGTTCGTGCACTTTGTCAACTTTTTCTAATAGTATATCACTTTTAGTATAAATAGTTTTATGCCTTTAGGCCTTGCCTGATGGACGCAGTCCACGTTACAACACGCTTCTCTGGAATATAGGTCTGGAATGGCTTTAGCACATTGTTTTATGCCTTTATGCCTTGCCTGGTGGATGCAGTCCACGATAGAACACATAATAAATACTTACTAATCTACCAAATACACGAGATTAGGAAAATAATACAATTAGACGGTATGTTTTTTTCACGTTGGTGCCAAAACTTCAATTTCAAAGCTTTTTGCATTCGACATCGGCACTTCAAACTTAGGCTAGTTTCACAGCTGAACGTACGGGTCACGAGATCTACGCGGAGACGTAAGTACGGCGTACGGACAACCCGCGCGTGTCTCCCGTACCTACTACTTATGGGAGACAGGATCTACGCGGAGGCAAGTCCTGCAGGGAACAATCCGTGTCACTATGAAACGATGTTCTAGCGCTTCACGCATGTCTCCGGGAGCCCTTTCGGACGACCCGTGCCTCCGATACAGCTGGGAAACCAGCCTATTTCCCTTGAGTTTTTTCACGTTATCTCGCGGGCGCTTCACAGCTGCCATTGAGTTTGATTTGGACTCTATCAAGTGAATGTCTCTTCGCGAAGGTTTACTAAGTACTAACCAGCAGTGCATAGCTTGGAGTCCTCATCGTACCCGTCGATGCAGTCGGGCGCTCCGTCGCACAGGTACTGGATGGAGATGCAGTTTCCGTCCACCGGACACTTGAACGGCTCGTACGGGTGGCAGTACTCTGGAAGTATAGTTATGTTTCTAATTAGTTTTAAGCAATTATTTATTATGTGCTTAAGGCTGCGGTCTCTTATAAACGCCATAGGCCACTTACAGCGTCACGCTGTACGCCGCATCACGATGCTGACTATAGAAATGTACTGTTATGGTCTCTCCTCTACACGCTCAAGTCGGCGTATGGACTTCGTAGGTGGCATTCAAACTCTTTGCGCCGCGTCTCTAGTTATTTCGAACCTACGCTTACGCTGAAGCTGGTCGTCAACAATTTTTATGTTGATATTTTATAGGATGGTGGAGTTTGAAAATGACTCGAAAAAACCCATCTCTCACACCCATATACCTACTGCCTGAATAAAATGTATCAATACAACAATTACTTTAAACGTTTGAAATGCTATGCCCAACGGTTTCAGTAATTATTTTAAGTATGTATTTAAAAATATATATATTATGTAGATATGTATATCAGTCTCTGGCAGCCAAGCACAAGTATGTAGGTACATAGGATGTAGAGTTCTAGACCTAGGTAGGTAGGTAGGTAGGTACCTACTTTTCATTGTACTTAGTTTGAAGAAGCCGGTACCTACATTTGTCTCGATAAAGGAAACCCAAAGACTTGTTAATCCTGAGATTTCCACGTCTCCCACGCAACTGCGCTCCGTCAAATCTACATAGCTCCTTAAAACATGAATAATACAATAATTTTCTCTCTAATTTGGTTATTCCTCGAATATTTCAGATAGAAACTGTGAGCGACAACTTTAATTAATGCAAAGGAATTCTTTATTAAACGCCAAGCGGATAGAGCTGCGTAAAGAAAAACGTCGGAGGAAAAATTCCCGTTTTGAGAAAAGGCATTAGCAGTTCTAATTTGCTGAATTACCGGCAATTAAGCTCGGGTGTTCCCAGGACATAGTATACGAAACGTCAGTGCCGCAACTTAATACAAATAATTATCAATAAGAAAACACGACCTCAAAATTAGTAAATACACAATTTCGTGTACTTAGATGACTTTGTGTACTTTTGTTTCGGTTATTTTGATTTAAACTACTGAACCGATTTCGATGAAATTTCTATGGAATCAATCGGGTTTATAAAGGGTGTATAAATGACGGAGTTCTGAGATAAGAAACATAAAAAAAAACAATTTGAACTCCCTCCTTTTTTAACTCCCTCCCTCCCGAAGGTGTATTAATAATCGGAAGTTCCGACTTAACGGAACCGGAGTCGAAGCTCCGCGACATCCCTGGTAATTACCTATCAATATAATAACGATAGGTGCCAAGCGGTAGCATGTGCACTTTACAATCTGATGGCAGCAGGGCCGAAGATCGAACCGGGTGGTTCGATCTTCGGCCCTGCTCCACTGACAAATTTAGTATCTACTAAAATAAACTATGTGCAGTTTCAATTAATGCACATAATTTATTTAAGACATTGGTGCAGGGCCCTGTTAGAACCGGGTGCCATCAGATTGTAAAGCGCACGCTGCGCACGTGCTACCGCCGGCCACCATCGATCCATCCCTGTAGGTTGACTACCTACTTACGAGTTATTTAACCAAGTGGGTAGGTATTTACTTACACTTGTCTATTCACACATTTGATTTTTGATGTGAAACATCTATTGGCGCGCCCGGCAGTAACACCGACTCGTATACCGTGACGGTCGTGACGTCAGTTGCTCTCTCATGCCGTCATGTTTTACATTTGCTGGACGTCCCGTAGAGACCATCTTTTATTTTTATTTTCATGTTTTATCGAATCTACTATGTTGGTATGATTTTCTAGAGTTCCGTAACTGTCTCTACCCAATACCTACCTTCCATTGCGTCGAAAACATTCTTTTGGTTCCCATTTCCGAGGGTTCCGTATTATTTTTAAATGGAGCCAGCCACTATTAGCTGGATAACATCTTTCCGGGGATATTACATGCGTCCCTTTGGCCCTTCCCTCAGACCTTAATTAGCACTATCTGTCGTAACCCAGGTCTATTGAATTACCTTATTGATAAGGGGAAAAAGGGGAGTTTAGTTAGGTTTGTTATTTTTATTTCATGACCATGGATACAGAGTCCTTCAGACGTAATATTAAACAAGTTTACCAAACAAGTCATAATCACAGTCAGAGTCGAGCAAAGTAAGTCACGGTCAAGTCAAACTCTTGCCCCAGTAAGGTGGTGGATGCTTTACAAGAGGCTTCTATGGAACACTGTTTTAAACTATCACGGTTGTTTTTTGGCTTCTATGGAGTTTTGGAAACAACACGAAAATATATGTTTCACCTCATTATATCACTGGGCCACACTCGAGCACGTTTTCCACCACTTTATAAGTAATAATCCACCAGAAATACACAAGTTTATGAAAATAATGCAACGAGTCGACATGTTTTTCTCCACGTTAGCGCCAAAACTCCAGTTTAGTTAGGTATGTTATACAGGGTTATGCGCTTGGGGTATACCAAACCGATAGGAGGTTTTTGTACCAATCATAATGAACAATTTCCTGTTAACAGCTTTATGAATGGTTTCCTTACAATGTTTTCCTTCACCGTTGTTGAGGCCGGAATCGAAACGGCACATAAGTGATTGATTAAGCTATTGGTGCAGGGTCGAGTATCGAACCGGGTGCCATCAGATTGTAAAGCGCACATGCTACCGCTCGACCAGGTAGCCAATATACTACAGTAAAATATGAATACTAAATATTTTTTTATATGCTTCGAAGTTTGTCTCTCTCTCTGACTCTCTCTCTCTGCTGTTGAAAAAGCAGGAACAAGTTCAATATAAGAATTAATAATGTTTTTGAGGTAGGTACGCTCCCTGAAAAAAATTTGCTTAGGTTACGATAGACGCTACAGCTTGGTTACAGGGGCCTTACGGACAACTGCTATTACATGAACCTAATCCGCTCAGTTGGAAAATCACGCGACCGCAAACCGTATCTGGGTGCGATAAGGTTCACGTTCGCGTGATTTTCCAACTGAGCGGATTAGGTGCCTGTAATAGCAGTTGTCCGTAAGGCCCCAGCGCGGCGTAGCGACTAAATATATTATTCTAAGCGACCACGCGTTGAAATCTTCTTACTACAAAATTACAATTTGCCCACAAACGTTGTCTGACCTTTAATTTAATTAATTTTATAGTGAAAACATTACTCGTAAAAAAGTTAATTTACAAGAGCGTACTGTTATAATTCTAGACTAGATTTAATATTGTTGTAAAAACCTACTAAAACCTACAATTACTGAATGCTAAAATTAACTGTTGAAATATTTATAATTTTTACATTACGCACACTTAGAAGCTTGTAGCGACACCGATGAACTAATTAATAATCCACATGCAAAAAAGGGCGGCAAGGTAGTCTGCTGGGTGAGTTCGACTAAAAGCGTCAAGCCTGATTTAGTCCAGATGCGTTCGCACCCACCACACCACCTTACCATATCTCCCTTGTTTGTCAGGTTCAAAACATCAGTAATTGAAATAATCTATCATCATCATCATCAGCCGGAAGACGTCCACTGCTGAACATAGGCCTCCCCCTTTAACCTCCACACTGAACGACAGCCCGCCTTTAAATCTATACTTATAATCTATACTAATAATTTTTTTATAATCTATACTAATATTATAAAGAGGAAAGATTTGTTTGTTTGTTTGTTTGCATTGAATAGGCTCCGAAACTACTGAACCGATTTGAAAAATTCTTTCACTGTTGGGAAGCTTCACTATCCCCGGGTGACAGGCTATAATCTATACTCGTGCGAAGCCGGGGCGGACGGTAGTTTTAATATAAAAAAGTGTGTGCTTAAGACCACACGACAGAAGTGAAAACTTCATTAAGGTTGTGTTAGCTTTTCAGCCAAGAAATCACTTTTTAAACTGTTTTACACACAATTCGTTTACACTTGTTATCGCTTCGAGGTTCGAGCAAAGAAAGAGAGTGATTGCAATGCAACCGCCACTTATATACTGTGTTCGTTGGCAGTCGACAAAAGACTGTCAACTGTCAACGAACACGTGTGAACTTCGCCAATACAGTTTCATTATAATGGTGTTGTTAGTTCATCTATCCATTAAATGATTAAACTAAAGTTGTTCTACATTCGGCCATCCGACTCAATTACACGTCCTCGTGTATACGTGTCATGTATTATATGATAATAGACGTTATACGTGTTAATTAAATGTGTACTTTACAATCTTATTTTGAAGTCTTATACTATCGTTTTATGTTACATAATATCAGAATGCAACTGCATACTGAAAAGCACATCATATCAGACTAAAACCGAATCTGGTTTAGTTAAGTCAGTACGCAACTGCGTACACTGTCTCTTACGCAACTGCGTACATCGGCTCTTACGCGACTACGTACACCGGATCTTACGCAACTGCGTACAATGTCTCTTACGCAACTGCGTACATCGGCTCTTACGCGACTACGTACACCGGATCTTACGCAACTGCGTACAATGTCTCTTACGCAACTGCGTACATCGGCTCTTACGCGACTACGTACACCGGATCTTACGCAACTGCGTACAATGTCTCTTACGCAACTGCGTACATCGGCTCTTACGCGACTACGTACACCGGATCTTACGCAACTGCGTACAATGTCTCTTACGTAACTGCGTACTGGAGGCTCCGCTGCAGGCTCAGCTGGCAGGTTCGACGGCAGGCTCAGCCGCAGGCTCAGCCGCAGGCTCGACAGCAGGCTCAGCCGCAGACTCCGCGGCAGGCTCCACTGCAGGCTCCGCTGTATGCTCCGCCGCAGACTCGACCGCAGGCTCGACAGCAGGCTCAGCCGCAGGCTCGACGGCAGACTCGACAGCAGGCTCAGCCGCAGGCTCGACGGCAGGCTCAGCCGCAGGCTCGACAGCAGGCTCAGCCGCAGACTCCGCGGCAGGCTCCACTGCAGGCTCCGCTGTATGCTCCGCTGCAGACTCGACCGCAGGCTCGACAGCAGGCTCAGCCGCAGGCTCGACGGCAGGCTCGACAGCAGGCTCAGCCGCAGGCTCGACGGCAGGCTCAGCCGCAGGCTCGACAGCAGGCTCAGCCGCAGACTTCGCGGCAGGCTCCACTGCAGGCTCCACTGTATGCTTCGCCGCAGACTCGACCGCAGGCTCGACAGCAGGCTCAGCCGCAGGCTCGACAGCAGGCTCAACGGCAGGCTCGACAGCAGGCTCAGCCGCAGAATCGGCGGCAGAAATTTGCATATATAACAATAAGTACACTAATCGGATATATAATCTGAAGAACTTTTAACATGAGCACAGTTATTTAGTAATTAGTATTAAATTAATCATTAGTAAATAAATTATAATCAAGAAAACGCAAGGAATAAAACAGCCACTTTGTAAAATAACTATTAATTAGGGCTCTAAAAAAAACATGACTAGCAAACAGGTTTTGAACCACTTAACAAAAGACAAATTACACTCTGTGGACATGGGAAAATAAGAAGACATCTGTAACTTATTAATCCCGATTCTGATTTGTTAGCTTTTCAGCCAAGAAATCACTTTTTAAACTGTTTTACACACAATTCGTTTACACTTGTTATCGCTTCGAGGTTCGAGCAAAGAAAGAGAGTGATTGCAATGCAACCGCCACTTATATACTGTGTTCGTTGGCAGTCGACAAAAGACTGTCAACTGTCAACGAACACGTGTGAACTTCGCCAATACAGTTTCATTATAATGGTGTTGTTAGTTCATCTATCCATTAAATGATTAAACTAAAGTTGTTCTACAGTTGTCTCCCTTACCTAGTCGACTCGAGCCGACTTTACCCGAATGAGTATCTGAGCGTAAGGGTCACGCAAGTTCAGTGCTTTTCCCCCCATCCCAAAAAGTGCCCAAAGACCTAAAGAAGTTTTCCATTTAAAAAAAAAGTGCGAGCGAGATAGCAGCGACCTGGATATAATTTTGGATTTTCGAACTAAATAAAACAAACATCAGACAGAAGTAAAAAGAATGCGCAGCCCGTGAAATATTGCCTTCGTTTATGTACCAGCCAGCAGTTCCATGGTATATTAAGTAGATTACTAGAGCACATAACGATAACAAATTGTGTCATTTATTATGCCATTTGTGTCATTTATTATACCATCATAATAAAGGGCCTGTTTTATGTTTTACAAGCAGAACAACGAAGACGCTTGTTCAACATTTTTGTAGCTGTAGGTAATCATCTTTTTCCCGACGACTCAAGCAAAAAGGGTATTTATTGTGTTCTGTTCTGAGGTAATTAACTTACATGTATGTTTGTGCCCACACCATAAACGCTTTAAGGCTGGCTTGCACCACAAACTAAATCTGGTTTAAATCTAGATTATACAAAATTTTCCATACAATCGAATTTCGTTAAATCGAGATTTAAATCGGTCGTGCAAGTAAATAAGGTGTCGATAGAGCGTAAAATAAGGGATAGTCGCTGGGTAGGTGAATGAAATGATTCCTTTCACCCTACTGTATGCAATAAAAACCGATAGACTGGCAACCTTGCGCTAAAATATTTTTTTTTTTTGGGGTTTTGGCGCCAACGCGGAAAAATCATGTCGGCTCGTTGGATTATTTTCCTAAACTTGTGTATTTTCGAGTGTTAATGTGTACTAAATGGTGAATTATTATTCATTAAGTGCTCGTAAACGTGCTCGAGTGTGGGCAAGTGATATAACGAGGTGAAACGTGTCTTTTCGTGTTGTTTCCAAAACTCCATAGGAGCCTCTTGTAAAGTCTTCACCACTTTACAGGGGCATGAGTTCGACTTAACCGTGACTTACTTAGCTTGACTCTGACTGTGACTATGACTTGTTTGACGCTAATAAGACAAAATGAACTGTTTAATATTACGAGTAAAGGACATTGAATCCACGCTCATGAAAATTTTAACAAAAAAAAAAGTATTTTTTTTTTCACATACGGCCATCTGACCCCAAACTAAGCAAAGCTTGTGATATCGCTGCCAGAGACTGATATAAGATATACATACATATATAGTTTTAAATACATACTTAAACAGATATTAACAACCAGATATAGAACAAACACAAATGTTCATCACATAAATGTTTGTCCTACGTGGGAATCGAAACCACGCCCCTAAGCTCAGAATGTAGGTTCACTACCAACTGGACCAACGGGCTATCAAGAGCGGCGGGCGGTTCAAGAGTAAGAAGCGTAGTTTGAACTAGGGATTCATTGCTGATGAGCTTCTTGGCACGTTTCGCAATGGATTCCAATACTTCAAGCTGGTGTTTGGGTCTTAGCTGATCCACTCCAATGATGTGAGCGCTCCACCCACGAGTGAACTTGCACATGTACCAACTGAAAAGCAACTGTTCCTATAAGTGAAGTACCATCGCACCTTCGATTAACGATAACCTGCTTTTTGGCAGCTAAATGAACCTTGTTCTCAATATTGGAGCCAAAATTGAGGGTTGACGTCAGAGGCACGAAAAAGAGCTTAAGCCGGTCTGTTATCGGTATTGGATCATCATCATCATTTCAGCCATAGGACGTCCACTGCTGGACATAGGCCTCCCCCATCGATCTCCAAAAGGGCCGGTTGAAAGCGGCCTGCATCCAGCGTTTCCCATAGGTCGTCTGTCCATCTTGCACTATTGGATACATTTCGGAAAGTAGGAGCCAGGAAAGTAATGGCTTCCTTTTGGCGAAGAATAGGCACGCCTTGGTATTGGCTGCCTTGAATTTGACCAGACAAGAGCCCAATTGGCGATTGCCTTAAGGCAGTCGCCGATTGGGCCATGCGCTCGACCATGGCCTCTCTCAGAGACTGGATTTGAGGTCCACTGGTTCGTGCATTATCATCAGCGTACCTACCCGGTACTACCGGGCTGCAGATCGTTGATGTGCAGCAGGAATAGAGTACCAGAGAGCACCGACCCAGGGGACACCGGCATTAAAATTAAATGGCATTCGATCGGACGAGCAGCCAACAACGACAACTCGAATAAATCTACCTCTCAGGAAGTCCGATATCCACGCAACGAAACCGGAGGACAAGCCATACAAAGAGAGCTTGCTAATGAGGCTGTCATGCCAAAACATGTCCAAATGAATTTTACAGTAAAAAAATTAAAACGCGCGAACGAGATAGCATAATGTTGGGAAAGCGTGAATATCGAAGATTTTTTTTTTCAATAATCTCTTTCGATTCACGCCGCTGCTGAGCTGATCTCTGCTTCCACTTTAAAGTTTGTTTAGTTCACTCAACATCTCACTCCGCTAGCGGCCAGTTTTAGTTTTCAGCACTTTTAACTTTTCACTTAGCTGCCGACTTTTCGCCTCTGGCTCTAATCGTTTCAAAACTCGAGACGCGGCGGATGTTTAATTTTAAAGTTTCCTAATACTAACTGAATTTCACTTAGTTTTCCAACTATGAACCAGTTTAGCTGTGCCATTCTAGTTGAATTATTTATAACTTACCTAAGTTCATAAGTTTTTAACAAACTCGAACAGTCTGGGAAAGTTTTCCCATTCAATGAAATTAAGTTTAAGTAAGATAATAGAGCTGGGCAGGACACGTTGCTAGGCGCAGTGATGACAGGTGGAGTAAGGTTTTAACAGAGTGGTGGCCGAGGCAAGGTAAGCAGAGCGTTGGTCGTCCGGCTGCAAGATATCCACGATATTATCACTATCTCAAGTCAAACCTGTAGAGCCAGTACCGTTCTTTATCGATCTTCAAATTCGATAAAATTCCATAGAATCGATCATAGCGAGTACTGACCAAATGCCATTTTATCGAATTTGACGATCTCAACTGTCAAGTTTGACGATCGATAAAGAACGGTACTAAACTTGCACTGCTGGACTCGATTGGCATAGGGCCGAGGCATATGGCATAGCAGGAGAGAAGCCTATACCCAGCAGTGGGATAAGGTTGTGGCTGATGATGACGAAAATATTTTTTTACGTTTCACTCCAAAATATATCCCAACTCGGTTTATAGTTCTGAGGTAAAAAACATAAAAAAACATAGACAACCTAATTGAGAATTTAACCACTTGATCGCGCACGAGTCATAATTTGCTTGTGCAAGATGTCAGTCACGTCGGTCGTGGGGGTATCGTATGGCGCTTGTGATTGGAGACTCAACACTTGTGAATCGACTCAAAAGTCATTAATTAAATTCACGCCTAGGGTTGGCCCGCTTGAAAAAGGTTAAGCTGAAAAAGTGTAACTTTGGCTTAGGGCGAGGTAAAGGATGAGCAGTCAAGTGGTTATCTACCTCCTTTTTGAAGTCAGTTAAAAACTTGGATCGAGTATAATCTAGTTACGCCAATGACGCTACGCACCTATCTAATTAGGATGTTAACGTGATTACACACTCTCCCGACTCCGGAGATCAGTCACACGAAAAGGAACAGCTAAAATGATAATGTCAGATAAAAATAGCAGTTTTAAATGTTGGAGCTTATGAAGCGTTTTGAGGTCACCAGCTTCTGCCTGCGGCTTCGCCCGCGTTTGAACAAAACTTTGCCTATTATCACTTAGAGATTGTGAAGGTTCTATCGTCAGACCAGACAAACAAGGGAGATATTATCCCTTAATACAATTATCGTTCTTGTTTAAAAGTTCTGTCATGATACCTATATATATTTATGATCTACCTCATTATCATCATCATCATTTCAGCCATAGGACGTAGGCCTGGACTGGACATAGGCCTCCCCCATCGATCTCCAAAAGGGCCGGTTGGAAGCGGCCTGCATCCAGCGTTTCCCATAGGCTTCAGATCAAATAAATAAGGGAAGTATGTCTTAGTACTATAGGCATGACGTATACTTTTTTAGCCGATTTCAAAAAGGAGGAGTTATCAATTCGACTGTATGTATTTTTTTTTTTTACATCTCAATCTGATTATGAATAGAGCTAGCTCATCAACAAAAATAAAATTAAAATTAGTTCATAAATAAATATGTTTAAGTATTTTAATTTTATGCCAGACAGAGGGCGCACTGTTCTATCACGTTATGACGTCTGAGTCATGTGCGAGTCGGGCTCACGCACTGAGGGTTCCATACCACCATAAAATACAAAAGTAGTGCAAAACGACAACTTCACTCCCAGGCGGTCACCCATCCAAGTACCGAACACGGCCAACGTGGCTTAACAGAAATTTGTTTGCGACTCGCAATTGGCTATTTTTTATTGTTTTACTGTAGAGTGTGTACTATAATACTTTAAAAACGTTTGTTGTATGGGGATCCCCCTTTAGTTTTTATTTTTTGACTGTATTATTATTTCTAAATTAATCCGCCGTAGCATTACTTACCCTATGAAAATTTCAACTGACTGTCTATTACGGTTCGAAGAATACAGCCGTTAAAAGTAGGACGGACAGACAGACAGACAGTCAGACAGCGTAGACTTAGTAATAGTGTCCCATTTACACCCTTTGGGTATGGAACCCTAATTAAGTAGGTACTTAAACCGATGTTTACGGAGACATGGTAGGGACTGAAATATCAACCGCTCTCAGCGAAATAATAACTATATTCCCAGACCGACCAGACAAATATCTACGAGCTTATTAGGTATATGTTATACGAGTATACCTAAGCTAGAAAATTTGTTCTATATTCATTCTACCACAGAAAAGACCTACCTATTCTTGGCATTCTACCTACATACTTAAATAAGTTACCCTGGCTAATGGCTTGAGACAGTGCAAGCTACAAACGATACCTTAGGGATTCCTAAGAATTGTTCGTGTAAAAACATTTGAGAATATTCTTTTAAAAATATCAGCTAAAATAAAATAAAAATCGAGCACAAAAAAGCCTGAACACTTGCTCAGAAAGTGCCTGTGTATTGGGGAGAGCAGGTTGTAAATATCCTAAAAGGCAATTTTGCTTTGATAAAATAAAATACGAAATAAAATTACCAGATGGATAGAGGACCCTTGTGTGCAATAGCTTTTCGTTCTACTCTAGTTCTAAGCTGTCTAGTGTTAAGGGCAGAAGTGCAAAATATATCGCTCTAATTTATTTCCAAAAGATATTTTTAAAGATTAAAGATATATAAGATAATTTGTTTCCAAAAAAATGTGTAACAAAGATAGCTTAAATTTAATTAAACTAGTAAAAAACTAAACATAATAAAAGCTTGATTTTACTACGACCCTTAATGTGGAGGCCAAAAATACGAAAAGTCAACAAAGTACAAATTTTAATTAGAGTTTTTTAACCCGTGGTACGTTTCCTGATAAACTTCAAACGGCTAAACAGCTGATTATCTTGAATCATAGCCAATGGCGCTTGCAGACGATGTGTACAAGTTCCAAGTATACTTGCTACTTGTATTACGCGTCTTCTGCAAGCGCCTTTAGAACATCCTCGATCAAGTCACTTTTCAATCAAAACGCCGTTTGGGAGCTACGATGCTACAGACAGATGCACAGACACAGATATACAGACACACGCTAAGCTTATAACACTCCTCTTTTTGCGACAAAAAATACAATACAAAAAATACAAAATAAAATACAAGAAAAATACAGAAAATACAAAATACAGTTAACAATATGAAAAAACAATATAACAATTCACAACAACAATTACAACAATTTACAACAATATAACAATGTAACAATATGTTAGAAATATGAAAATACAGTTGAAGCGAAAATTTTACGTAGAAAATAATGGAATCATAAACAATATACTAAATAACCATACCAGCTCAAAATATATTAATTTATTAATATTATTTTTTCTAAAAGTGAGAACAAAGCTTATTAACCAAAACAGGAACAAGAATAATTAATTTTGGTTATAACTGAAAATATATAACACAGTACCTAAAGAAAGGAAAACGT
This sequence comes from Agriopis aurantiaria, assembly GCA_914767915.1. Lineage (NCBI taxonomy): Eukaryota > Metazoa > Arthropoda > Insecta > Lepidoptera > Geometridae > Agriopis > Agriopis aurantiaria. The sequence continues at coordinate 11,717,263 of OU612001.1, read as the reverse complement.
GGCAACTTAGGAGTAACCTGTGATGTTTTTAAATAGGTACTACTGCAATGTTACGTTTTTTCTTTTTTGTAATGAACACAACATAATTAGTATGTAGTTTTCTTTTTTAAGCTCACATCAGACTATTAGTGGCCAAGCCCAAATGTTATCGAAAGAGTGTTCTTAATATTCTTAACGCACTTGTGTCCTAACAAGATGCCTTAGGCAACATACCAAAGACACTGCTCCATTTTTTGGCTCTACCGTCTTACCATCAACTACTGAAATCAGTTAAATCAACCAACTACTGTACCTACACGTACAAACCCTGTCAGCAAAGCTTTTTAAATTAACTTACCTTCCCTAGTCTGAAAACTAAACAAAACAAAAGCTCATACATTTCTCTACTCACGTTCGCTCCAAAACGTTTATTTTCTCAAATAATATTCCGATAGTGCTTGGGTGTAGCCAAGTTGGGATATAGTGGTTTTTGGGGCACTCCCCCCCCCAATCACATCTCTTCCTCTAGCTTATGTAGTGAATAAAACTGGTACTTGTCTGATAAGTAATTTATGAGTAAGTATTATATTCTTACGAGCAACAGTTTATTCACTCAGGGGCCTTAAAGCTACCCTGTTTAACGATTAAGCAGGGCAAGTACCGTTCTTTATCGATCGTCAAATTTGACAGTTGAGGTCGCCAAATTCGATGAAATGCTCAGTACTCGCTATAATCGATTATATAGCATTTTATCGAATTTGACGATCGATTAAGAACGGTACTTGCACTGCTGTTTCGGTGATTTGGTCAGTATTTGGTCATTTGGTCAGTACTCGCTATAATCGATTCTATAGCATTTTATCGAATTTGACGATCGATTAAAAACGGTACTTGCATAGCTGGGCCCCGATTCTACTAAAGAAATTGTTTTTAAATTGTAATTGTTGCGATTTTAATTGTTAAATAACTGCCTCAAAATTGACAATTTTAAATATTTTTTTATACTAGAAAAATACAACCACCTAATAATATCATAATATCATAAACTGTCAATTTTGAGGCAGTTATTTAACAATTAAAATAGCAACAGTTACAATTTAAAGACAATTTCTTTAGTAGAATCGGGGGCTGTTTAGGTGATTGTGAAACGTTGCGCGACCGCGAACCATATCTCGGCACGTTCGACAGGTTCACGTTCGCGTGATTTTCCGCACTGCATTGTTTCAAGACTGCGTCAAGAGGACGCCGTAAGGCTGCTTGCAGCACTGTACATCGCGACTTGTCAAGATTTTGCTCAATATAAATATTTATCTATGATATAAAAAACCATGTCGCTTCATTGTATTGTTTTCCTAAATTTGTTTATTTTCGAGTGTTATGTGCAATATAGGTGGATTATAATTAAACATCCTTGCACGTGCTCGAGTGTGGGTGATATAACGAAGTGAAACATTGTATTTTCGTGTTGTTTCCAAAACTCCATAGAAGCCGCTAGCACAGTCGCCACCACTTTACTAGGCCTTGGGCTTGACTTGGAATTGAACGTGACTTATTTTTCTTGACTCAACCAGCCCAGTCACAATCAGAATCACCCCTGATCACCCCCTACAAAGCTCATCCTGGCTCCATCTCTGGCAAATATTCAGACTTGGCAATTTCACGTACCAAAGCTTCTGGTACGGACGCTAGTTTGAATTCAATATTCCGTTACATATTTTTAAATTGGCCGGGCTTATTGCATATTTTGGATTCTAATAAATTCAAGTTGTACCTACTGTATTTTACCTACATTATACAATTTATCTTTCTTCCTCTTTATGTAGGTACCTATTTATAAGTTTCGCTTATAAATATGGAATGCGCTGCCTGAATGGGTGTTCCCCGATGGTTACAATCTGGATGTCTTTAAATCACGAGTGAATCGGTGTCTTCTAGGCAAGCGTGCTCCACCGTAAACCACATCATCGCTTAACATCAGGCGAGATGGTGGTCAAACGCAGGCCTACTATTGTATAAAAAAATGGAATTTATTTGGGGAGCCACCATTGGATTTTGTAAGCAAAAGTTACAGTTATTCGTAGAACTGGTCTAGTTCCAACATTTGGCCGATTGAACTGACAAATTCTACTTCTGGTCTACGATGGAGCACGATTGCCTAGAAGAAACCGATTTACTCTTAATTCGAAGACACCCAGATAACTATTGGGGAACACCCATTCAGGTAGCGCATTCTACAGACACACATAGTTCGCACAATGAAAGTAGAATCAAAGCGCTTCACACGGGTTTTTGAAATATCAACCTTAAAGCGGTGTCCATTTTTCGTGTCCACTCTGGCAGTCCAATAGAAGAATGTGCAGGAGGGAATTAGATCATGCAGACCCGATGCACACTCTCCGAAATGGATTCGGTAACAAACCGATAGACGCCATAAAATATTTTGATCGTACTGTATATGGATCCGTAATATTTAAAGCTCATTTTTTCTCTCTTGTCAACGCCAACGTAGAAAAAACTTTGCAAAATTGAAGATTGAAAATTGAAAATTCAAGAGCAACCATTAGGACAGTCGACATCATAAATATGTAAGGAGTTTTTAATTCCGTCTCATTCGTGTTTATCGTCGACAGTACCGAGTACCAACAGAAGAAATATGTAAATTTTTTCGACACTGCATTAAGGGAGTTTCGCATTTCTTTGGTTACTAAGCGAGATGCCAGCGAATTTGATGGTGACAGACAGACTCTCTCTTTATTATTAGAAGTACTTATTAAACATTGTAGGTACTCTCATTAGCTTTGACTTCGCTGTTACTTACAAATCAACAATGCAAGTACCGTTCTTATCGATCGAAAAATTTGACAGTTAATATCGGCAAATTAATAAAAATAGTATCGATCATAGCGAGTACGTACGGATCAAATAGCATTTTATCGAATTCGTCGATGATTTTAACGTTCATATTTTTCGATCGTCAAAGAACGGTACTTGCACTGCTGGTGGTATATTTCTGTCTACCATGGAACTGTCAACGAGGATAAAGTGTGGTGCAATTCATAGAGTTAGCCTCTTCGGCACATGTTTATACAGAGATTTTGTGGTCTTGATAGAATTATCTAAACGATCCTCACACTAGGCACAGCCTGTATCGTGAGGACTTGGATACGATTACAAGTACACAAGAGTTAGATCTCAGATCTTTGTATCATTATTTGCCTATTATAGGCATACATATCTGAAGAGATAAAAAAACCGTAAATATATTGAATAACAACAAACCCGCATTTGCATAATATCTGTGATCGCTTAGAAAAACCTCGAGCCAACAAAGCTACGATTTTTTTTATGTTAGTCCTAATCTTTCCTTAATCTTATCTTGGGCAATTTTTTTTTTTTTTTTTTTTTCTTTGTCACTCTTTGTTAATGTGCCCTTATTCATGTTCTTAGGGTATGAATAAACAAAATCCGTTTTTGTGTCGACCGTGCATTATCGTTACGAAAACCGATGAAACGGCCACTCGATATTTGAGACTTTTACAATCTGCTACAGAGCCTTTTACAATGTTATTGCAATAGTCAGAGCAAATAAACGAATAGAAATAGAGAAAAGGAGAACTTATTAAAATATAATTGAGCATACGCTGTCGAGCTTACATTTCAAACTGATAGACATAAACTCAATCTAAATTTGAATCCTAGAAACTCGCAGAATTACAATTGTTTGTTTTAGACCTTTGAAATGTTAGGCTTATTTTAGTTATATCTATTTTATTTATTTAATATCTGAGTGGTGATATCGCTTCAATGGTTCCATCCAGTCTGAATGTTATAATAACATGCAAATGGAATCCAATTCAGAGCGTAACAATCAAGCGAATGAAGATAATATTCCAAATATGGCAGCATAATGCAAACCGTAGACCACAGACGTCATTGCAATAGGCTAGTTGTCTGGTGTTTCATTACAAATAACAAGCTAAGCAAACATCGAGATACAATACATATAGAGTCACAATCGTGCCAAAAATGTCCGAACCAAAACTCGGCGCACGCTAGCAATTGAGCAGACTTTTTTGGTTAGTTACAAGGTAACCGCAATCCGATTACAACGCCGCGCGATGCCAGAGCTTCGATGGCATAGCGAACAACTATCGTTAAACACTATGCAAGCGACATAACGTCTAAATTGGATTAAATGTGGCATTGTGAACTATGATATAATTGATACAATGTATGTACAATGACGCTGGGACGTTTTTTTTGACTATTTTCACTGAGAGATTGTGACTCTATAGGAATTGTATCTTGATGTTAGCTAAGGATATAAAATTAAATAAATACATTGCACATACTGAAAAAACAAGTAGCTAATAAATTTCTGAGATACGAGCGTTTAATATTCTTCATGGGTATTGAAAGGGGGGGTACTCTGTCCCTTTCCCGCAAAGCGTGTGTTTAAGTGTGGTAGTAGCATTTTATGGCGCGCGTACGGCTGACGTCATAACTTGCTAGAGTGCGCTCTCTGTGTCTATAGTGCGTCTGTGACTAAGCCACTTACGGTGGACCATCTTATTTTACCTATAACAAACATCGACATTTCAGTTAAAGTACCGGTTAGGCAAAAAATAAGTGGCACCATCTGATTTTTTTTAAATGACGTCATTACTTTAACTTTCGCTATTTTTTAGTTAAATATCTGTCAGATGCATAAAATTTATAACCATGTAAGGTATCTCTGGTAACTATTTAAGGTCTCATTTGACTTGCAACCCTGCTACCTTTAACTATGCTAGTGAATACGCTGGTGCAACGCATTTCGCAGTAACTGCTAAAGTCAGCGTTACTGTCATTGTCAAATTTGTCATAAACCTTAACTTTAACTACTACTATGGTGCAACCAAGCCTTTTGTTGTATCTATCTAGGTTATCTATTTCTTGTAAAAATTTGGTTATGTTATTTTTAGGTTCTGTAGTTGTCTTTTATTATAAGGTGTTTTTGATGCACGCCTACATACATACCATTTGTTCCAACCTGGTGGATGACTAGTAATGTTTAGCATTAAGTCCTCCATTTGTACATTTCTACATAATTTGTAAGTGTGCAATAAAGTATTAAATAAATAATTACTTATATTAAATTATATTGCTCATATTGCTCAAGACGTCAGGTCACTGTTAGCATTATTAGCATTAAAATCAAGTCGAAATAAAGAAAGTAAATACTCTTTTAGACTGTCTGTTTGACATTTAATTTTTACTACAGTTTAACGATAAAGGTATGCTATTCGAAAAGCGTTTGCGGTCTGCTGTCTGCAGTCGGTACCCATCAGAATAGCACCTTCATTAGAATTTGAGACGTATTCATAATTCAGAGGTTGAAATTGGAAAAATGAAGGGCTAATTAGCAAATGTACCTACTTTCCACTTTTTAGATTAGTTTTGTTTAGTTTAATCCTCTTTTTAGGGTATCATTAGTACTACAAGGAACCTATAAAAGTTTATTCTGTTCGTCCGTCATAATCCTTCTGATTTCTACAGTTATTAAGGGTACATAAAATTGGTATAGATTTAATATTAAAGTAAAAAATAGTAGATTGTACTACGAGTGCATAAAACAAGTCAATTTAGCCAAGACGCCCTCGCCTTCAGCTCGGGCTGATAACTAAATCGATGAGAAATCGGTTTTATGCACAACATATTTTAATTGCGAGAAAATGTAAGTAATACTTATCTATCTATTGTTTATAATACTAAATAAAGTTTATTATGGCAAATAAGTACCTAAGTACTAGAAATAGAAAATTATTTATTCTCCAATGAATTCAGCAGCAACTTTCTAGTTTACACTCAATTTTAAGAAGCGCCCCGAGCTCTCCCGCTTCATCAAAATTTATTACTTTCGTAACTCTCGTTGCACATTTGTGGGTAAGTATTTATTTTTACCCACAGCAAAACGGAGAACGTATGACATGCATTTAGGGTAAGAGAAAATAAATATTAGTGTGTATTTAAATATTAGTACAGACCACGTACAGACTATAGACAGTTAAAAGAGCGCTCGGGGCGTATGATGGCACAGGTTCGAATCCTGAATGCTGTGAAAAAAAATTTCTCATCATCATTTCAGCCTGCCGTGTTCCCACTGCTGCGACTCAGGCCTTTTCTCAGAGAGGAGAGGCCTCAGAGAGGCCTTAATTCCACCATGCTGGTGCTAGTGCATGTTGGTGAATGTCATAATTATGTCGTTGAACTTTTGAGGTTATTGGACTTACCGGTTGCCTCACGATGTTGTTCTTTACCGTTTTTTAGCGACGGCATCGAAACCGCACATAATTGATTTAAGTACAGAATAAGTTATTGGTGCAGGGTCGAGGATCGAACCGGGTGCCGTCAGTTTGTAAGGTGCACATGCTACCGCTCGGCCACCATCGCTCAAAAGGTGGGTTTTAAATAATGTATTACTTATACTAAAATTACTCAAATTTGTATTTCGAAAAATTTATGAACAATTTACCCTCTTTTAAAAAGGTTAATTTACTTTTGTCGTTAAAATTAATTGCCCTTGCTTGTACCCAAATAATAGCAACACAAATTGTTCTTTATTATTGCTTCATAACATGGGTAGGCAATAAATCTCTTCATGATCTTTCATAAACCAGCCTGGAACCCAAGCATTCATATACAACCAAATTTTAACAGAAAAAGGATACAAATATCGCTTTTCTATGACGTTAGAAAGGGGCAAAAAGCCTGGCTCGGAATTTCGTCATAAATAATTCAGACAGGGATTTATTCGGGACATATTTCAGGGCGAAATATAGAAATGTCGGTTCCATTAGTCAATTTTGTTATAAAAATTATGTCTGGTATTCATTCTGGAGGCTAGCGGATTTTGTTAACTTCTTCTTTATTGGAAAACGTGACAGTTTAAATGTATAAACTTAAGGTTTTAGAAAACACAATGTATTTCACAATTTTGACTAGTTTTTAGAGATCCGTACCTCAAAAGGAAAAAGCGGAACCCTTATAGGATCACTTCGTTGTCCGTTTGTCTGTCCGTCTGTCAAGACACTTTTTCTCAAGAACGCGTAAAGGTTGCGTCAAGTTGAAATTTATTTTAAATACTTGGGTTTATGGTTTCTTTCGGCTGTAAAAAAATAAAAGTTGTAAGTCAACGCAATCAAAAGATATGAACGTTTATGTCGCATATTTTGCGATTTGACAGGGGAATCAAAACCTATAGGGTACTTTCCGTTGACCTAGAATCATGAAATTTGGCAAAAAGCAAGGTCTCATAGCACATATATAGGAATAAATCTGAAAGTTACAAATTTGAAGTTATATCATTTAAAAATAATTATTTTGTTATTACAAACTTACATTTTGTAGTTGGAATGTATGGAAAACCTTATAGTCAACTACAAAGATAAGTTTGTCTTTCAATATTTCAACTTCAGTTATTATTTTTTGGCCTCGCGCTCTCTCGGTTCTGTCCAATGGAACCTTCACATTACGAGTCCTACTCGTACTTGTCCGTGGACTGCGCTGCCTGAATGGGTGTTCCTCGATAGTTAACATCTCTGTCTTCAAATCGCGAGTGAATCAGTTTCTTCTAGGCAAGCGTGCTCCGTCGTAGACTGCACATCATGCGAGTTGGCGATCAAACGCAAGCCTATACGTTACGTACTTAATGGAATAAAAAAGGACCGTCTGCAGGATGAATTTGACTAAAGGCATCAAGCCTGATTTTAGCCTAATGCATTCGCACCCGCCACGCCACCTTACCACATCTCCATTGTTTGTCTGATCTGAGATTGAACCCCTTTTCTTCACAACATAGTTAAAGCACTTAGCGAATTTACCCTATCCTGAATTGTATGGTTTCCCAAACATTCACGATCGCGAAAGGCAGTAAAACTTCAGGAAACTACGGAGTAGTAACACTACACTTTATGGAGAATATCCTATTCTATGTAGGCGTGGAAGGTACGAGTAGATAGAGTTACTAACTTGTACCGTTTAACTACTTTGTGAAAGGCAGTTTAGAAGACAGAAGGATCGAATTGTTGATTCGATATGACCGAGTTGGTCTGGCCAAGGCATTTGAAAGTTTCGAGCACCTTTTCATTACCGGACGTCAAGACGAACGACAAAGCGTCACCCTTACTTGGTCGAAATGCCATTTATTCGCACTAAGAGCTTTGAGTCTTCTTTCTTAATTAGGACAGCAAAACAATGGAACGCCTTGCCCCTGTGTGTGTTTCCGCAGCATTACAATCTTGGAGTGTTCAAGTCTAGGGTTAATAGATTATTACTGGGCAAACGTGCTCCATATTCGACCGCATCATCGCTTTAAAACTTAGTCTTGATTATCTCATATGATGACTATGATACCAGTGGCGGAGCAAAACCTAAATTTCATGTGGGGAACATACCTTTGATAACACAATAATGTGTGCTTTATAATATTTTTCAAAATATGTGTTTTTGTCCATAAAAAAATCTGCCTATCTCTCTAGCTATCTTCGGTCATTGTGCGAAGTTGGAATTATTGTGGGACCACTTCGAGAGCTTCATCTACAAAATAATTATCAAATAAAAACAAAAATAAACTTTTTTATTTTTCTAAATTATTTATTTCTATTTATTTATTTATTTCTGGTATTCGTTTACTTGGGTGACAATCACAGAAAAAAATATGCTTTTCTGTGGTGACAATAGTATGTCATCCAAGTAAACAAGTTTGTCAGGTATTTTGATTTAAAAACCAAACCCCTGGACCGATTTTGATGAAATTTGTAAGGGACCAAAACTTTTAAAAGTATACTCATTCGCATCGACAAAACCATTCAAATAAAATAATAATTTTCTAAATCTGTTTATAAATGACGCAGGTAGGTCAGTAGGTAGAGGTAACCTTAGATTAGGTACATTTTGTCAAAGGAGGTAATAAATATAAAATAAAAATAAAAACTTTTTCGTTGTTTTATACAGCCAGAAAATTAAAAAGTTCTATGCCGCTATCTCCCAGCTTATTGTAAAGTGGATTTCCCACGGACACAGGTGCAAATAAAGTGCCTTTTAGTATCGAATATTGGGCACATACATAAAGTCGAACGCGCTGTATTGTGGCTACACAATATGGCTGGTGCTAACAAATATGGCTGTAAACGGCTCGACACGGCTGTAAATAAAATATGACTGTTACGGCGCGATATAGCAAGTTTTATGTGTTTGAGAAATTGACTGTTAATATTGTACAGTTTAGTGTGGCTTAGATAACAACCTTAACCTTCGAGGTATAATAGAAGCTAAGCTCCTTAGTCTTGAGCAACAGCGCAAAGTTGCTAGTCTATCGGTTTTTTATCGGATACATTTCGGAGAGTGTGCATCGGATCTGCAAGATCTAATTCTAATTCAATCTAATTCAGAATTGCTCCCATAGTAAAAGTTGTTCATGATGTGGACCCCTTTCCGCTTCAGCGAAAACCAGTATAATTCTTAGTAATATTACATTGTAAGTTAATGTTAATATCTGCAACTAAAGTTAATTCTTTGGTTGCATTTCTGGAAATGCAAACGGGCTTAAACTTATGCTGAACGCAGTTTGCATTTCCTGCTTCCAGCGAAGCTTCCACAGTTTGTATTACATTAAAATTCCGCTCAAGCTAGCGAAGACCTTATTTTAAATGTATAATGCAACCTACTTATTTACCTAAGGAGTTAAGTAGGGGAGCCACCATCGAAGTTTTTGAATAAAACCGATATCTTCCAATGAAACATATTAGTACTATCATATATCCAACTCTACAGATAAGTTGGTTGAGCTGTATCTTTTGCTGTAGTTTTATGGACGAGGAATCTTTTGCTGATTTTATAGTACTGAGGTATTTTTCTTGGTTAACTTCAACAGTTTTACTCTGCAATACAAGATCTTGTAGTTTTATGTAATATAAAACTTTGCGGTTATGATATTGTAAAAGTTGAGACGTTCGCATTCCGCTCAAAGTTCAAAGCAACGCAAGTATTTTTCAAATCTAAGTATATATTATAAAAGCGAAATACTTTTCACTGACTTACTGACTGACTCATCACGACGACTACTTGATCTACGAACATTGAGATAATACACTATAGCTACGAAACTAAAATTTGGCAGATTCCTTATGAGGCATGGAGATCCACTAAGAAAGGATATGCGAAAGAATTAATTTAGGGGGTCAAAAGTTTATACCTATGACAGTCTACGCGTACGAAGTAGCGGGCAACATAAAGTATAAGTTTAAAAAGTTTTACTATTTCATATTTTTATTCCAATTTATCTATGAAATTTTGTAAGGTTTATCATATTTGCCACGAGACAGCGTAGTACCTACCTATATGAAAACGGTGAAGGAAAACATCGTGAAGAAACCGGTATGTCCAAGAACCTCGAAAAAAAGTTCAAGGATATAATGACATTCACCTACATGCACTGGGCAAGCATGGTGGATTAGCCATCACCATCCTCTCTCTCTCTCTCTCTCTCTGAGAGAAGGCATGTGTCCCAGTAGTGGGAACATGATAGGCTGATATTTATTTTTGAGCGATGGCATCGAAACTGCACATAATTTATTTTATATTTATAATCTAATTAATATCATCATTTATTTAGTACCTAAATTAGTGATTGGTGCAGGGTCGAGGATCGAACCGGGTGCCGTCAGATTGTAAGGCGCACATGCTACCGCTCGGCCACCATTCCTCGTAAGTACTTACTACGTACTAAATACGTACTACATACTAATTTAGTTTTAACTACAGGTTATGTGGTCAGGGATGGCGAAAAGTTATGTATGTAATAATTATTGTAATCAAGGATAATATTGAACCGGCACTGGTTTCTAGGGTCTGGTACTCACCAGAGCGTTTAGTGTGGTGTCCGTAGAGTCTGTTGAGGTCCAGCGCGTAGACCGACTGCGACAGCGCGCAGCACACCGCCGCCAGCGCCGCCACGCACGCTGCCACTCGGCATCTCGACATATCTGCAGACAAAAACAAACAAAACCCTTACAGACGTGATGGACTTGGTTGATGGACCGCCGTCCAACCAATGGGAGAGAAAGATAAAATTTTCTCATTCTCTCCTTTTGGTCAGACTGCGGTCCAGCTGTACTATTATGACACGTCTTCTCTGGTCCAGCGTACCAAATCCTCACGTATCATACGATCATCACGTGATCCATTTTGCTTCTAAACCGACTTAAAAAAGAGGAGGTTTTCAATTAGTTTTTTTTTGTTTGTTACCTCAGAACTCAGTCGTTTAAAACCGATTTGGAAAATAATTTTTATATATAATATAATATATATATATATAATTTTTAATTGAAAGACTGTATATATATATTTTTTTAATATTGGTCTCATAGAAATTTCATCAAATTGGTTTAGTAGTTTGGTTTTAAAATCAAAATACGTAACTGGAATATTGCATATTTTACAAATTTTGTGATGTCGGTTATTTAATTGACAATTAACGAGTATCAACGGGACCCTATTACTAAGCCTACGGCTGTGTTTGTATGTTATGAAACCTCGAAAGCTGAAAAAACGAAGAAGGTAACTATAACATTTAAAATTCAGATTAGACAAACAATAGGATATATTATCTTATAAAAAAAAAAAAACTCTTTTTACTATACCGCTAAACCTAACTACTGAGCTAACTACTTTGTTAAAATACAGACCAATGTCTAGCTAAGGTTATAATTATATTTGGTAGAGAAGTAAACAGTGTAATTCGACATCTAAAACATTACCTATTCAAACAAGACCAACCCCGCGTTTTCATGAATGTCTAACGACTCCGATAGACCTCAGCACCTGAATCTGGCGCAAACTAGGACCACCATGACTTCAAGTGAGATAATAAAAATAAAACGTATAAAATACTCAATTTAAACGATTCTGAAAATCTATATTTATCTTTGAAAACTCCAAAATAAAATTACAAACGTGGCCAATAATTTCACTTTACCCCAAAATATAGCTAAAACATCAGGGACTGATCCCTTATACAGGGTTACAAAACACTCCAGTACTAAGACCGGGTTATTCGTGGATTTCAAGGACCTGTTAATAGTTTTGTCACCGACTCCGAAAATAACTGATTATAAATTGTAAATATATAAGTAGGTAATATATGTAATCATAATTTCGTTGATTGTCCTCTAATGCTCATTGCTTTGAAGTTATTTAAATATTATTTTCTACTTTTTAGTTTCAGTTTGTAAATGATAGGCATAGTCATGAAGTCGGTTCTTTTTTTTTTCTAAAAATTATTTAATTTTTAATTTTTTGTGGGCTTTTTTCCGCAGAGATAAAAAAAGCGCGCGTCGGGCTCGCGCACTGAGCGCGCTCGCGTACGTTCCGTATCACCACAAAATACAAAAAGTGCAAAAAGACATCACGTCCAGGGGCTTTACGGACAACAGCTATTACAGGCACCTAATCCGCTCAGTTGGAAAATCACGCGACCGCAAACCTTATCGCGCCCAGATACGCTTTGCGGTGGCGTGATTTTCCAACTGAGCGGATTAGGTGCCTGTAATAGCAGTTTTCCGTAAGGCCCCAGGCACCATCACCCATATCCATCGAAGTATCGACCGCGGGCACTGACTCACACTTTGCCATTATTTATTACCTACTGTTATACTTTAGAGTGTGTACTATAATCATGCCAAGTTTGACGCTTGTACCTACATATTGCCGTTTTTACATTAGACCAATTACAAAAATACGTAAAAAATATATTTGTTGTAGGGCCACTTTTAGTTTTTACTTTTTGACTTTATTATTATTTGTTAAGTTAATACGCTGTAATTTACAAGTTCTGTAAAAAAAAACTGGCTATCTATTACGGTTCAAAAGACAGCCGTTAAAAGGTAGGACAGAAATCACATGCAGATAGCGTAGGCTCAGTTAACCCGTAGGTCCCGTTTTTACCCTTTGGATACGGAACCCTAAAAAGGAATAATAAACCCTAATAAGGTTCCAAAACTCCATAGAAGCCTCTTGTAAAGCCTCCACCGCTTTACTGGTGCATGAGTTTGACTTGACCGTGCATGATTAGCTCTGCTTGACTGGCTTGTTTGACGCTATTGAACACTATATAAAATATTTAATACTAAATACACGACACTGTTTAATATTACGACTCAAATACTCTGTATCCATTAACGATAAACAACAGAGCATGGTCGCATCATAGTCGCCATGGAGACACTTCTTTGTTTGTTTGAAGTTTGTTCCTCTATGTTTGCTGTTTAGTTGACAGCGTCGCTAGTGGAGAACAAAGTATGAAATTCACCAAGAAATAACGGTAGTTCCAATGTTGCTCACCTTAACAGCTAAGTTGGTGGCACTGTCCAATGTTTACAATGTACATTGAATTAGTAGATATTTTTGTAGATTTTTCAAAAAGCACTGAATCAATGTCGATAAAAAAAACATATGGAACCACCTATGAGATATGATCTACCAATCAAAAACAATTCTATATTGGCGGAGTAATCGCGTAACAAACATACAAAAAAAAAACAGTCGAATTGATAACCTCCTTCTTTTTGAAGTCGGTTAAAAAATGAGTACAATGAGCTCCTTAAGGCTAAGTGTATCCATGTCGTGTAACCCTGTATAAGTTTTTCTACTAAAACACTTCTTTGGACCGTACTCGCCGCTACTTTATAGACCTTTCAGCATATTGAGTTGGGTTTCGGAGCTAAAATTGGACTAGATCTAGTGAGTATTTTAGGTTTTGATGGCTATCGCAGTAGAGAAGCCACTTTAATCTAATATATTTTACAGTGCGAACGCTGAAAGAATGCGTTGGACAGTTGCCATAACATTGTAAAAACCTGAACAAAAACAGTAAATTCTGATAACTTTTACTAGCTTTTTGGACGTAAGATTGCAGCTAGTAGTCAATATACTGCAGTTAAATATTTTACGAAAATGTTCTCATTCCAATTTTTATGGTTCGGTACCCAAAGGGTAAAAAAGGGACCCTAATACAAGCCTACGATGTCTGTCTGTCTGTCCGTCCGTCTGTCCTATCTTTAAACGACTGTATCTTTCGAACCGTAATAGATAGCCAGTTGAAATTTTTACAGAATATGTAACGTTACGGCGGATTAAATAACAAATAAAAAAAGCAAAAAGTAAAAACGAAAGGGTAGACAACAAACGTAGTTTTTTTTAACATATCTTTGTATTAGCTCTAATGTAAAAACAGTAATATGTACATGCGTCAAATTTGGCATGATTATATTACACACTCTAAAATATAACAACACTATAGTGTAGTCGATAATAGATCCACTAAAAACATCAATATCGTGGAACTAGAAATCAATACTAACTAAGTACTCTTTTATTTAAGTTATTCCCAAAAAACCGTCAATATTTCGGAAAAGTTTTCTGAGTCTCCAAGTTCTGAGAACCACTCCATTCATTCCGGAAATCCCTAGACGACGTAGATTCAGGACGTCGTATTACGGTGGTAACCAGGGGGCCTACCAAAATCTCAAAAGCATCCTTATCAATCTAAAGCCCGTTGCAGATCATGCGAAGTAGCTTGCAAGTATAAGTAGCAAGTACAAGCGTTCAAACGTAAATATCCACTCGCGCGGTGACACTCGCGTGTGAGTATGTACTCGCACGAGTGTTCGAACGAGATGAACGATGCGCAGTGTGCGTCACTTGAGTAGCGCGGGGAAACGAAGCTTCACTTGCGCAAGGACCAGAGTGAAGTGCTACTAAGCACTTCCATTGCTACTTGCACTAAGCGAAATGATGCAGACGATGCGTAGTAGACACTTGCTTCTTGTACTTCGCAATGTCTGCAACGGGCTTAACATTGAACTTTGTCTTGCTCTCGCAACGGTAGAGGGCGAAGAGTTCAATGAGTAGGCACCCATGTTGTTCCCCGGAGGAACCAGAACTGATGGCAAACCCAACAAAAAGCGACAGTTTAATATGTAAAACTTCGTAAAAGGTTCTACAATTCTTTTCCATTTTATTTAGAAAAAGTGGTATATTGGTACTCCATTTCTTCGTATAATATTATGCTATAAAAAGATGAGAAAACGTGGGCGTCGTAATCGATTCGCTTTTAGATTGGTAAATCTTGAGCATACAACTCAATTGAAAACTTAGTTACCGAGGCTATCCTTTTCGAGCTTAACTCTTTACTCGAACAGAAATAAACAGAAATATAAACAAGCTTTTTTAGGGTTCCGTACCCAATGGGAAAAAACGGGACCCTATTACTAAGCCTACGATGTATGTCTGTCTGCCTGTACTACATATTAACGGTTATATCTTTCGAACTGTAATAAATAGCCATCTTAAATTTTCACAGAATATGTAATGTTACGGCTGATTGACCAAGAATTAATAAAAAAGCGAAACTTTAAAAACTACTAGTCATATGATGATCATGAAATGAGGAATTATGTGAAAAAGAGCTTACTTATTAAATAAAATTAGCTGCCATAGTACTAGAATAAAATAAAGCGCCTTTTAATAGCTCCGGAATGGAAATTAGCAGCGAACCATTTTCCCGTTCCGCAGTTAATTTTCACTGCATTCAACATTTCAAAACCAGCTCGTAATTAGTCCCCACAGTTGAGCAAATCAACCTGTCACAGTGCAAACTATAGTTAGACCACTCCAGTTGAACAAATCAGTGTGCCGCAGTGCAAAGAGTAAGTAGTTAAACCACTCAGAACAAATGAGAGGTAACGTATGAGCGATGGAGCTTCGGAAAGTTTAATTGCATGCATGGGTCGCTTGCTCCGTCCCGCAGTTAAACGTGTAATTAACTAGGTTTCCTTCTTAATAATACGCTTCTTTTGTAGTGTGACAAGCAAGCGGGCCGACTAATGGTAAGTGTTCACCGCCGCCTATGGCCAACTGCAAGCGTTGATAACTGTTCAGGGTTCAATTTATTATTGAAGTTAAATAGATAGAAAATCTTTATTGCGCACACCAGTTTTTTAGACATAAACATAGAAAACACGAGCTAGTGCCACAAGTGGCGGTTTTATCGCTAAAAACGATCTATTCCAGCCAACTATTTCACTCCATAATATAGTTCTTCTGAAAGGCCTCAGATACACACCGCACACCTCGCAGGTACGCGGCAAAAAATACAAGCAAAAATAAAAGCAGCGTCCTGTTTGGCTCAGTGGTAGCACGTCTGCCTCATGTGCATAAGGTCCAGGACTCGAGTCTCAGCCGGGCAGATGATTTAATGGTGAATATTCTGGTCTGGGTGCGAGTTGTCCGTGTTTTTGTGTGTGTTGTATCACATTGTATCTCCAATACAGGTAAAGTGGAAATACCCCCTTGTTATGATTAATCATCGAATAGGTCTTTTAAAATTGAAATGAGGTTTGGTACATAATTTTTTAATCAATAAAACATTATTTCGCGCTTGCGAAATATTCGCGAAAACATCGTAGCGGGTTTTTTAATAATAAAAAAGATTGATAATAATAAATATCTAAATACCTATAAACAGGTACGCACAGATGTACCTATATAGGTAGCGCTACTGCATACCTATATGTATCTCACTGTACCTTTATTCCGTCGCTTCCATTAATAACAGTTCGCAACTTGGGACCTAATTTAACTTCACGCTTGCAGCATTCCGCAGTAAAGATTATTCTAGAACCATTCTCTCTAATACCTACTTAATCTTTATTGCGGTTAACAAACTTTACTCAATAGGCATTGCTTTTTGTGTTAATTCCTACGGATTTACATCCGGTTTTTACCTCTTAAATGCTGTAAAGAGAATTTTAAGGCTTTATAATGTACGGCTGCTTTTGTTTATACCTGTATTAAAAGAGGTTTTAGCTCAATAGCCTTTGTATTAAAAGAATTTTTCATTCCAAATTAAGAAATGGGTATGTTCAGTGCTTTAGTGATTGCTTGTGGTAGGTGTAATTCAGTGAAATGTCGTAATTCTTGTTTTGAATTAGCTAGGACCTAAAAAAATGAGCCGTGTGAACCACGGTCGCGCTCAGTTGCTTATGGCACTAGGTCATCCAAAAGCTGTCCGGGTCGAAAGTGATTTGTTAGTACCAGGTAGTTTTTTTTCGCAGAACAGATATAAGTACCACTGTTTTAAACTATCATTACCAATGAAATACTAATTCTCCAATGCCGTCAAGGTGATTTTTGTTAGACAGGTCAATTTATTCGATCGAGGAGTTTTTTGATAATGACTATAGCCATTTAGAGCCTGTTTGATAACTTAAACATTCTACATTCATTTCATTCATTTTTTTTTCTTCATTTTTTTTTTTATTTTTTTTTATTTTTTTTCTTCATTCTTTATATTATTACTAACGACCCGCCCGCCCGGCTTCGCACGGGTGTACTTTACGTGCGAAGCCGGGGCGGGTCGTTAATTAAACCATCCGTGAAAATGTATCTAACTGATGGTGAAAACTGCATCAAAATCCGTTGCGTGGTTTAGGAGTTAACAGCCATACAGACAGACGCGGAAAGCGACTTTAATTTTTACTATGTAGAGAAGAGATTGTTTATACTATAGCCCTTTTACAGCTGAATACTAAATTATTAATTATTATTTTTGTGGCATGACGAGATCAGTGTGATGCCCAGTTCATGATATTTAAATTATACTAAGATGTTATAGTGAATATGTGAATAGTCGGCCGATCAATAAATTATATTCTATTCTATCACGGTTGTTCACTAAAGTTATATGAACGGTAAACATTCCGTAAATAATGATATAACTTCAGATATAAGTAGTTACGATACACTTTGATGCCTGTGAGTACCTATTTCAGTGGAATAAGAGACTGTCACAAGTGTTACAAAACACTGGCATTGTATCCAGACTTCGTAAGTATCTTTATACGGCCTTAGCCTTTTAATTTTCTTTGCGAATCTATCTCTCGTGCTACATTAAAGCAAATCCTAGACGTTGCTAAGACATGTTAAAGCTGTAAAAGACTACGTTTATCCCATTCAAGAGTAGGTATTAGGTATTTTATCTCACAAATCTTAGGATATTAATTTTATCTTAAGGTTCTCGCGCACTTCATTTACTAAGACTAGGACCAGTGACCGCAATAACGTACGGCTTCATATTTGCGACTTGACATTACTAGCTAGTTGCTGAGTTGGTCTTAGAGTCAAAGATGATGGTATGGCCACCCATGCATTACTACCAAATATCGTGGATTTTTATAGCGTATAAGTCCCTGTTTAAACACCGACTCGCCTGTTGGTGAGCCACGATGTGGTAAAAATGCAACACGTAGACATACATGTTCACTAAGACCTTAAAAAAACCTTAGATCTTAACCTAGATTTTACCTATTTCTATTGAGGTTTCTATTCATTTGAACTATTTATAACCAAGCATAGATCAAAAAAAAAAAAAAAAAAAAAAGCCTTAGCTAAATGTTGATGCTTAGCACCATGGTCGAATAGTAGACAGACGACCAGCCGCATATAGAGATAAAAATATTTTAGCTATGGTGCATAGTCAGCTACCGTCGCTTCAATCGAAATCGAATCAAAGTCTCATCATCATCAGCCAGAAGACGTCCACTGCTGAATATAGGCCTCCCACCCTTTAACCTCCACACTGAATGACAACCTGCCCTTTGCAGCCACTGGATGCCTGCAACTCTCACAATGTCTTCGGTCCATCTAGTGGGAGGCCTGTCCATTTTCCGGTTCTCCACTCAGGACCCTTTCTTCCCCATCGATTATCGGTTCTTCGAGCGATGTGGCCTACCCATTGCCACTTCAACTTACAGTATACACACAGATTGTACTGAAAGTTGTTATGGTCGCTCTCATGGCGACACTTAATAGAGCCCATAGCTAAAGTGTGGTGGCATCCAGTTCGCGCCTTTGGTCCTGGAGCTCTAGTGCACAAGAACCCTAGACATTTGAAAACCTTTGGGGGTGGTTTATATGGGTCATAAAATTGTTTTCCGCCTCATTTAAGGGGGTGATAGAACCGCCTTTTGTGCCTTGTACCGTAAATTGCGGTAATTACTTCTTTATTAAAAGAAATTACTTTTTTATATCTTTTAATCCTACATTTTGTAACATACGAAGTCAAATAAAATCTTTTGACTAAATATACCTAAGAAATCTTTTACTTTTGCAGTTGATTAAGAATACGAATAGGTATACCATGTAGGTTACCTATGTTGAGGTTTTTGTGAACTCAAGCTCAATATAATCTTAGTGATTCAATTAATAATAATTGGATAGTATTTTTAATATTGGAATTTATTTAATTTAAGACTATTAATATTTCAGTGGCTCCTCGTCCAAATTGGTTTATTTTTTACTTACTTTGTTATGTGTCCAATTTCTCGGAAGCTTATGTTACATACAGTTTCATATTTTCTTTGCTAGCAATTGAATTATTTTTATTTCATTTGTCAAAATAAAATAATAAATGTTGTATGAACAGAGAAGGTAATGACTACGCTATAACATAAAAATAAACGAGAAACAAATGTCTCTACATTTTGTTTCTTATGTAAGCATGAGATAAATTTATTCTTACAGACATTGTAATTTAATATTATGAAGAATTAAGTAAATGCGCTCCGCATAACGTGTGCTCTTTCACACCATTTTTTTGGGCAAATAAATAACTATAATTTATTTTTATAATAAAACTAATCAAGTTCAGATTTTTAATCAAAATACTGAATTTACTATGGTATCTGATAATATTAAGTAATTATGTTCTTCTTCCAGTTCTTGACCAAAAACCTTGGTTTTTCATAAAAAATCTGATTTTATCATAAACCTGCGACATAATACAGGGTGATTTTTTTAAGTGAGCGTGGATGGCCTAATCCGAAACGTACTCAAAGGAGTCACAGGCCCGATTTTGATGAAACCTAAAACTGAATCATTGGATTTTTGAAAAACCAATATTCCAAGGGATCCAGCCCTTTGATTTTGAAAAAAATAACACACTATTATTACAACATTCGATAATTAGTTTTGGGAAGTAATGACACGGAAAACTCAGGAAACAGCGAATTCTTAAAAAAAAACTTTGACGGATGACGGATTTGATTCCTGTCTAGGAATATTGAAAAAATATCTGATGATGCAATTTTAGTTTTCATTAAAATTAGGCCAGAGACTCATTTCAGTTACTTTTTGCTATTTCTCAAAGTTTCGGATTTGGCCATCCACGCCCACTTGAAAAACTCACACACACACGTATATACGTCTACTGTACGTACAGGATGTATGCCTTTCAATGTAAGAATAACAATTTGGCTAACATACACTGCCCTGGGGTATACAGTACGGAATGGAAGACATTTTCTTTGTATATTTTTCTACGCTGGCCTTTTGACGAAGGTTCCCCGGTGGTCGAACAACACTACTTCTTTGAAGATTAAAATTGAAGTGGATTAGCGTTGACTCGTAACTTGGACTATAATCGGTCCAAGTTTTAGCTCTGACAGCTGCAATAACATTGTAAAAAGCGTAATGAAATCATGTAGTATTTTTATGCCATAAATGGCAAAAAATCTAACGGGCCGCCTGGTGGTAAACGACCGACCACCGTCGTCGACCTGTAACACCAGGGGCATCACAGATACGTACGTTGCCGACCTTTTGAAGAACCTATGTTATAGTTACTCGGAAATGCCACAGGAAGCTCATTCCACATATTGCAGGCGAGAGGCAAACATTTTTTGTGGGAATTTATTTAACGATCAACAAGCAGAATACAACAATATAATATAAAACTACAGAAGTATACAGAAAAAAATTTGCTCGCGAATTTTTTTATCGCGAAATCGCACAGCGTGTGTTTGTGCAATTTTTTATGTTCTTTGTGTGTAATAGTAATTTTTAACGGGCTAATAATTATCTTAATTGATTGATTGATTTATTGATTGATTAACTCTCTTTATTGTTAACACCATTAAAATTGATACAGAGGACAAAAAACTCTTAACAACTGGTCACACCATTTTTGATACAGAGAACAAAAAACTCTTAAAAACTAGTGTAACAACTGGCGACCTTATCGCTAAAAGCGATCTCTTCCAGGCAACCTTAATTCCCCATCACACAGTACTACCAACATTCATTTTAACCGATTTTCATTTGTTTTCGATTTAATGAAATGAAACGATGCTTGACGAAATGAGCGGTCTTATGCGTGACGATGGAAAGAGGCCTGACGGTATGACTTTTGTTCCCTGGAAGTTGGGGCAGTATGGGACGCGACTTGTGTTGATACTTTGGCACCGTCACATATTCCAGAGATACAAGGTAGGGCTGATGTGGCGGCCAACTCGGCGGAGCAGCACAAACGGCGCAAATATACTAACCTCGGCAGTGATTACATATTTGATACGGATCGAGACAGACCATTGGAGACCGAGAGCTCACCTCATTTTTTAAAGGTTTAAGCGCGCTTGGTTAATGTGACGTGTGACCAAAATGCTGGCATGTTTCTGTCTCAATAAACATTGCCATTCATTGTTGTAATGCCACCAGCATGTTGGCCAACTGATATAGTGGGCGCGAGATTCCAAACGGGATTGTCTTTAGACCTTTCCGTCCACGTTTGTAACTGAACTTTCCTAACCAGCTACGAACATGTTTTTTTTTCTTGTTTGATAACCAGGTCCGAAAGTAGAATTAAATTGCGACTTTCAACAGTCTATAGTCTATATATACAATATAAATATATAGTCTATATATTTAAACATGGACACCCATTTAACATGGAAAGCCCACATCGATAATATCAAAACCAAACTGATCACACTCCGCGGTTCCCTTCGCAACTTTGTGCGATGCATCCCACGCAAGCTACGTCTCACAATTTATAATTCACTTGTGAAGCCGCACTTGCTATACCTTGTCGAAGTGTGGGGAAGTGCGGTCAAAACAAGAATAGCTGAACTGCAAATATTACAAAATAAAATCACCAAAGTTATATTTAACCACCCCTACCTTACACAAACTAAAAAAATCTATGAAGAAACCAAATTAATGACTATAAAACAACTATACGCCTATAACAGCTGCATTTTTATACAAAAAACGATTAATAAAAACGTCCACACAAACTTGGTGTTTGCTAAACGGAAACAAAATGTTTCGTACCCCTGCACTCGCCGCGCTAGCTTCATTTGCCTGCCGAAGATACGAACTAACTACGGCAAGACAATGATTACTTTTGAAGGAGCGTGCCTTTATAACAAACTACCCTCGGAAATTAAAAACACTAAGTCGTTCAACGCATTTAAAATGCGGCTTGCTGAGCATGTTATCACAACATAAAATTAAAGCAAATGTGTTGGACGAATAATTAGATGGATATTATGTACTGTATGCTATATTATATTATTTTGTTCTACATGTTTGTAATGTTAATTTATTTAGTTATTTTTGTGACGACGAACTGTAAATTTATTGTTAGCAGTGTTCTCATGGAAGTAATGGCATCTTATATGAGAATAAATGTCTATAAACCTAAACAAAATATACGCATGTTTTGTTTAGTTAGTAAAGAAAGTTAGTAAAGTTAGTAAAAAACGATATACTTATTCTGCTAACTCAATGCAAAAATTATTCTAGATAAACATCTGATACATTTATTATCGGCCCCGTGTCTAAAATTAAGCTTCACATTCATTCCCCTCCTATCCTACTTTACCCCACTCGTGTAATAGTTGAATCTTAATTAATGTAATATACCTAGCACCTCAGGCCTAATTAATTTGAGCAAGTTCTCCATGTGTAATATCGTATGTTCATGTTGGTTCAAGTAAATTGTTAAAAGTAAAGTGTGTTTTACACGCTTTATTTTAGCTTTATTTGTTACCAACAATGTCATTAACTATTGGAAGTCAATTTTAACCTAAGTACTGATTGTTGTATCGATTTGAAACGTTGCAATGTAAGTAATAGAATAATGTATCGGACAGGTATTTGATTTGTTAAAAATAACAGGCTAATAATTAACAAGCTTCATTAATTAAATAAAAAGTTTTTCACCACAAGATTATTTGTATTCTTCTCAGGATGAAAGGGTTTATTTGATGCCCATATCATGATGTGAACATTTTGTCCGCCATCTTGGGGCGTCCGCCATATTGAATTTATCATCTAGGACCAAAATTGCTTGGGAAGACAAATCCAATGAACCCAAACTCTTTTAGGAGTTCCTATGGCCACCTTCTGTCTCCATCATCAGGCCAGCTAGAAGGTACCACAACATTGCATTGTAACAATAAGTATGCCAAATTTCAGCTCAATCGGTTGAAGATATCTGCTTCAAAATTTAGTTGCAAGATTTCACCCGACTAACATAGTTATACACACATACATACATCGTAAGTTAAATAAATCTTGTAAAAGTAATACACTTACTGAAGAAACGATTTAAATTAACTAATAAAGTTCTAAGGTATAAGCGTTTAAAGTTTTTGTTTGTATTATTAAGGGACGCTCTGTCCCTTTCTCGCAAGGTGAGTGTCAGTATGGAGTTTGAATGGCATACTTACATGTGACGGCATTCGTTAGTATAGTGCGTTCTCGCACATTCATCATGTTCCCTACCCAACAGTACTGACAAAGAGGTTCACGTTGGATAGTTTTACTTTACCGCGAGTACCGCGACTGCTCAAGTAGCTAAGAGAGTAGAAGTCAATTCTTAGGTAAGTTATCATTTCCGTTGTTTTGTTTAATGCCGTAGGAGGTAATCTAGCAGACGGGCTGCCTGATGGTAAGTAGTCACCGTCACCTATGGATAGGTACTTACTTGTAACACCAGAGGCATTACAACTACGTTGCTGACCTTTTAAGAATCTATTAACTTGCCTTTTGATGAACCCCATATTGTAGCTTCTCGGAAACACCGCGGAAGGCTGCTCATTCCACATTTTGCAAGTGTGAAGCAAGAAAGATCGCGTGAATCACAGTCTGCTATTTCCACTGATCTATGGTATGTGGATGAGATTTCAGGCGGTGGCGGCTATAATATACTATGTTGAATATTATTAGGCAAAGTTTCATCGCTTAACATCAGGCGAGTTAGAGGTCAAGCGCAAGGCAATTATTGAAAAAAAAAAGTTTTATATTGTGTTGTTCAGATTTCATTCTATTTTGCTTTTGCTATTTTATAAGCTTTTGAATATTTTGTGAAAATTTAAGTATGTTTTTATACTGATTTACGCAAAAAGGGTGTGCTAAGCCGAAAGCGGTCCATAGTAAGTACTCATAATTATGTTTTTTTTTTTTACTAAATGAGCAACTTGCCAGGAAAAAAAAACAGCTGTTCCATAGAAAACGGTCATTTGCACTCGACATAAAGTATTGAACAGATGATATTTTTACGTGATTTCGAAGTTGGTCCCATAGTAAAAGTTGTTCACTATGATGGGTACTATAGACCCCTTTCGGCTTAGTACACTCTTTCCGCATAACCCCAGTATTATAGCGCTCCTTAAATCACAAGACATGCGTGCCTTTAGAATAACGTCTTTACCGTCACCTCACGTATTTAATATCAAACGCAGCATTTCATCGTCACAACACCTGGGGCCTTACGGACAACTGCTATTACAGGCACCTAATCCACTCAGTTGGAAAATCACGCGACCGCAAACCGTATCTGGGCGCGATAAGGTTTGCGGTCGTGTGATTTTCCAACTGAGCGGATTAGGTGCCTGTAATAGCAGTTGTCCGTAAGGCCCCTGGTCTGAAAAAAATCTATCAATAATCTAAAATACCGCCCCAGGAGGGCCGCAAAGGTGGCGGTGGTGTAGCCAGACGGAATAAATCCTACCTTACCCAACCGTCTCGGGTAAATTGTACCTACTTTACCCCATCTCACTCGGGGGTGAACGGGGGTCAGTAATGCAGTTACCGTAATGGTTATTGGCTATTTTATAGGTTGAGGTGTCTACGCGTGTAAGCATTTTTCTGAAGTTTTCTATTATAAATGCAAACAAAATTAAATAATAATTAATTAAATAAAAAAGTTTATTGCAATCGTTTACACTCAGTGACTGACTCATCACGAAATCCCAAAAACCCTTTTGTCCGCTAAGAAATGATTTTGCCAAAGATATATTAAGGGGGGTAAAAGAGGGTTGAACGTTTTTATGAAAATCTACGCTTACCTAACTAAGTCGCGCGCATCAGATTAGAATACTCGACACTGGCATATGCAACATGTGAGACGAAACGAAACGAACGAAAAAAGCACAAAAGTCTAAATAGCGCTAGTCGCATAAAACACTGTTATAAACTATCACGGTTGTTCACTACAGTTATATGATTATTGACGGGAAATTTATAGTGATAAGGTTGTCAATGGAGCACCCGATAATTCGCCACAGTTACATCAAGGAACAATGCACCATGGACGATAAATAGCTCGTATATCCACCTAACTGTATTCTATGACCCATGTCTTATAATAAAAAGTAAAAACGTAGACTAGGTAAAGCTACAACGTAGAAAGTCTTTGGGTAAAACAAAAAATATGGGAGTAAGAACATTGTTTTTTACGTTATTATATCACATTTCTCAGGGCAATGCTTTTCCTCAATTCATCTTCTCTTAACAAATGTCAGAAACACAAAACAGACATCTGCAAATGGATTTTCGTATCGGGTTTCTTTTGGCTGCCACCTTGCAATTTGAAAGTTTTAAACAGTTTTCCTTGCATTCGCGTCCCTATATTCAAAATTATAAACTCGCCTATTTGTTCTTGTCGTTTAATTTGGATATTGATTCGTTAAATCATAATTATATTGTTGAGTATCTTAGTAGTAAATCATCCTTTTTTTCTACCATCACTGAGTAAAGTTCCGCTTTCGCATATTTATTTTCAGTCATTACCAAACAAAATAGTAGATTATACAAGTGAAAAAAAAAGGAATTTAATTCGAGGGACTAAGTTGGACCCCGAAAGCAGCGAAGGATTCTAGAGTAGACCGAGATGTTTTTTCTTTTCTTCTACGAGTTATAAATAGTCTACTGTTTACCATTGTCAGCGAGAAAATAAATAGTAAGTAGTGTAGTATTTATATTTTCACACCACCTGCTCGACAATGTCATGCGGGCAAGTCATTTTACAGCAACGCTTAAATTAAAATATTACACAAACCAATAAAATTAATAATAGTAAAAGCAATAGACAACAAGTTAACAAGAATTTGCACAGCTCATATAAAAAATGCTCATATGGCATTGTAAAGAGGTTTGTTCGAATATCGAACTGGCCACCATAAGCAGAACTAAAAAAAAGGCGCGCTTACAAAGAATGTAAAACAAAAGACGGTGTTTGGTGCTGTGATTTTCAGTGAAACCTGGCTTTTTACCGTCTTACCACAAAAGATTTGAGAACGCTTTAGACATGTGTTTAGCAATTGTTTCACTGCGAAAAATATGCTAAACACTTTTCTAAAGCGTGCTTAAATCTTTTGTGGTAAGACGGATATTGTCTCGCTGAAGGTGTGAAAAGTAGAGTATGCTCCTCTGGAATAAAGCCTGTCTTCGTCTTGACCAGCCTGAACCGCTTCACTCAGGGCTGTATATAACTCTAGAGACAATCGTTATGCTCATATGCCGCCCGCGACGTAAGACACTGCTTTATTCCCTTAGTGCATAAATTACTATTATCATATGGATAAAATAAATTTATAAAGTCACCTTATGTTAATGTCAAAGTCTCTCATGGGTGTAAAATCGCAAAAGATCAAAACGTACACTATCAGTTAAAAAAAACTTCCACAGGCATCCATGCTAGTCTGTTAGGAAGTTTCTATTCGCCTTGGCATCTGTTTGTTTTGGTTAGAGCCAGGCACGTACCTAGTCCCAAAGCGGCTGCAATTATAACTTGTAACAAAGACGGGGAAGTAGGGCGCGCAAATGGAATTACTTGGATCGTCATTTTTCTTACAGGAAAACTGTGTTTCTGGAACATTTGTCTCTAACAAATAAGTGAAAATTGAGATGAACTTTTAGAAGCATTAGTGTGGTTTTTGGGGTTCCGTACCCAAAAGGTGTCAACGGGCCCTATTACTAAGTAGAGTCTGTCTGTTTCTCTTTACTGTAAATGTTGAACAATAATTTATAGTTAGTCAATTGAAATTTTTACAGAATATGTAACGTTACAGAAAATTTACTTATAAATCTAATCTATATACAGGGCTGATAAAGAGTTTCTATCTATCTATCTACTGGTAATTAGTTAGCATTCTCGTCGGCCCTCTTGTCCTTATTTTAGAAATAGGCATGTGTCCTCATGTTTAATTTATTATAAATAACCGGCTTAGCGAGAAATATAACTAAATACATTATACATACTGAAAAAATAATTTAAATTGGCTGATAAATCTCTGAGATATGAGCGTTTAAAGTTTTAGGTGGGGATAGGGAGGGGATGCTCTATCCCTTTCTCACAAAGCGTGTGTTAGTATAGCATTTGTATGGCGCTCCTGAGCCGTGACGTCACGGCTCAGTATAGTGCGATCTCTGTCTGGCATGAACTTTAAATGCTTACATCTGCGTATATCTTATTTATTTTTGAACTAATTTTAATTTTGTTTTCGTTGATGGGCTCTATTTATGATCAGCTTTAATAGGTAATAAAAAAATATTAGTCATCATGCCTATTATGGTCATTCTAGTTTTTGTTTGCCTACTTCCATGGTTAGCTTAAAATAATGATGCAAAAGAAGTTTGTTTTGACGTATTCAACCCGCCCGTATGACGTTTGACGTATTCTTACTGACCAGTAACCCTGTATATAAAAATCGATGAGTGTATGTTTCCCTGTGGACTACCAAACCGTTGGACCGATTTGGACGGGACTTCCACTGGCAGCTATAAGGAGTAATCCACGCGGGTGAAACCGCAGGCACAGCTAGTACAAAAATAAAATTTTAAATAAAAAACTAAAGGGAATCCCCATATTACCAACGTATTTTTAAAAACTTGATTTTGCGTTTGTCAGAGCAAACACTACTATAACACTAGAATGTAAAAACGTTAATACGTACAAGTGACAAACCTAAAGTAAAACAACAAATACTATAAACACCGGCCAAGTGCGAATTGGACGCACGTTAAAAATTCCAAACTAAATAAAAGAAAACACATTTTTGGGCGCGAAAAATCTTCCACGGTAAAGTTCATAATATAATTCTGTTGATAAAATAGCGTATTTTTACCTGCAGACAGCAATGTCCAATACCTACACAATGGTTTTTTGTCGTTCAGACCCAAAATAAGAAAAAGAAAACATAATTAATTATATAAGTCCAACTTACACCACATTTTGGTGACAAAAACATTCTGACAATAAAATGCCCACAAAGCAAGTAAACTGGAATTGGAGCCAAATCATTACTCTTGCCTCTTGTCTGACCGCAAACAAATGACGTTGGGGCAGCTATTTGATCGACCAATATTTTTAGCGTTGGTTGCGTAGATTTACTATACTCGATCTAGGTTTTTTAGCCCTTACAGCTGAAATATGCAGTAAAAGCTCAAAGAAAACCGTAAATTCTGATCACTTTTGCTAGGTAAGATTGTAGCTGGTAGATGTAATGCATAAAATATCATAAATGTAGTTATATGATTATTACCTTGATATTTACCTTGATATTATGGTTGTGGATGAAGATTTCGATATTTCGGCGCCGTTATATGCACCGTGTTCACGGGGATACTGAAGAACGCGGGCAGACAAAACGATCCACTCTCTCTCTATCACTCTCTAGTCTTTTGCTACGGTTATCACAGAAACTCAAATTCGAACCTAAGTCTCGACAAAACACACTCACTGTATCACAATAGGGTATTTGACTACTTTTGGGAAACTATTGCACATTATTGCCTGATATAATTTAATGTATACTGCATTTATATTTTCTGGATATCAGTCGTATTTGCGATATAAATCGATGTTAAAGTTTGAATAAAAAAATATCGCGCCAAAACGCAGACCTGCGTCATAGCTCCGGTCGAGCGACTGATTGACGTCACACAAAACAAAACAACTGCAGCCAGGCAGCAAAAGTTTGATAATCACTAATTTTCTAATAGAAGTAATGGTTTATAAATGTTGTGTAGTGCCACAATGTACAAATACTTCCATAAAACACCGGAAAAACTATTCGTTTCTGTTCCAATAGACCCCAAAACTCGCAAAAAGTGGTTGGAACTAAGTAGCTCGTAGAGAACTAATTCAAGTGTTTCTATGTGCGAAGATCATTTTGAGGTACATATTTGAGTCTATATATTTCTATTACAATTTGTGTTTTTATTGCATTACTATTTTATGTACTGTTACTTTCTTTTTAAACATTGTAAAGCTTGACATAACCTAACAAAATAGTCATATCTACCTACTACAACATACTTTTTGTACAACTTGATTGAATGTTTTGCTTGGAGAACAATTAAAAATTAATACTTACATTGTAGTTTTTACGTTTTGAGTTCTGCAGCGTAGAAACAATGTCGTAGATTATTATTGAAGAAATATGCAACCATAAATACATTCATTTTGGGTAAGTTACTGCTGTCTGCTTGCACAAAATGTTTCTCCAGTCTTCTCACATTTAACCTCCGGACTGTTTTTGGTGATAATTTCTGGATAAATCGCTCTCAAAATAGCTTTACAACATTAAATTCGCAAATATCAATACAAAATCTGTTTGTTTAGATTTGTGTGACGTCACTAGGGATGAAGCCAATTACAGACCGTTTTCGATCACGTGATCAAATATCGAAAATACAGTTATTTTATTCGCGTTTTTTACAAAAAATAAGCATATTTTTACAAAAAAATCAATGAAATATGCTTTTTCATTATGTCATGTTTATGGATGATGTCAATTGGCATAATATTTTCAATGCAGTCAAACACCCTATTCACAGTGTACCTATGGTATTTTGTACACATTTTGGATGAATATTTTTATATCTGAATTCCACCCACAGGCGAGTTGAAAACTATCACCTGGATTGAAATTCTTGCATTTCGAAATCTCAATCACCAGCCTTGGTATGTAGTGGCGCTCAGTGGACAGGATTATAGGGTTATAAAATTCTAATTATTGAATTTAGAGACCCCAAAATCGAGGTGATTTTCTGAATAAAAAAATATAATTCCATGATCCACCTCCTGGCTCATATATCAGATCGTTTCTATGGAACTATTGTATAAGCATTTAGAGTACGTTATACCTGCAAACAATTTAAGCATACTTAGACTAAGACTAACTAAATTGACATACAAGATTTGTTTATATAGTTAGAAATGAAGCTAATATAAGCTTGTAAAAAACGTCTGCATTTCAACAGTTGACAAATATTTTCCTTTATTGAATTGGGGTTTCATACGTCTTGACCCACTTTTGGGTGGGTCTAATAAAACATAAAACATGGGCTTAATAACACTAAAATATTGGGTCACACGTAGCACTAAGCCAAAAGGTACTCATCACAAACAAATTTTACTATTGCACCATCTCTAGACTCGTGAATAAAATATATGATATTCTATACATTGACTAATCGTTACCGGAAAAATAGAGGGCAAGAAACCGAGAGGAAGGAGCCCAATGCGTTGGACAGATCAAATCCGCACCACCCTCAAAATCAACGTTGCCGAAACGGTTCACGCTGCTGAAAGCCGGAACAGATGGCGGAACATCATAAGGGAGAAGTTGATGCCGTGATGGGTCACAACTCCCAGCATTGGGGAATCGACGAAAGGGGGAGGATACATTGACATTTTTTAAATTCAAAGTCTAAGCCATTGCTTTTTTTTATGAAACAGTGTATTTAACCGATTTCAGGTTTGCCCCCACAATAAAAGTAGTTCATAATTATGAACCTACATTCGGCTTAATACCACCGTTCCGTGTAGCCCTGTGGAGGCAGAAGATTTAACACCCAAATGAAAGTTAGTTAGCTAATACAAACGAAGGCTATGGTCGGTCGTTGACTCTCCAAACAACACCCAGGCATAGGTATATAACTAGAATGAAACCTAATCGAGATAGACGATAGGGAAGAACGAGCAATGCATTTAAATGTCCTTCTATGAACACACGCTGCCGACGACAGTTAAACCTTATTGCGGCTCATGAGCGTACTCAAGATTTTGTTCAGGGGGCAAGGCAGGGGAAAATTACTATATGCATGCTACTTAAACTTTTATTCATGGCAGTGACCTACTGTAAATTCTGTAAAATGCGTAACATTAATTCCTTGTGTATTTTCGAGTGTTAATGTATAATAATGGTGGATTATTTATAAACTGTTCGTGAATGTGCCTGAGTGTGGGAAGTAACGTAATGAGGTAAAGCTTGTATTTACATGTCGATCCAACAACTCCATAGGAGCCCCTAGTAAAGTCAAGTCAAAGTTTTTTATTTGCTTGCTTTTGTTTAAAATTTTCATGACCGTGGATTCAATGTCCCTTAGTCGTAATATTAAATAGTGCACATAGTCTTAATAGCGTCAAAGAAGTCATAGTTACAGTCAGAGTCAAGCTAAGTAAGTCACGGTCAAGTCAAACTCATGTCCTTGTTAAGTGGTGGAGACTTTACAAGAGGCTCCTATGGAGTTTTGGAAACAACACGAAAAGACATGTTTCACCTCGTTATATCACTTGTTCACACTCAAACACGTTTACGAGCATTTAATGAATAATAATTCACCATTTAGAAATACACAAATTTAGGAAAATAACCCAACGAGCCGACATGTTTTTTTCCACGTTGGCGCCTTTATTTGCTTGCTTGCCAACGGGTACACAAGGTCTTAAAATATAAAAGTCACTACTATAATGGGGATAATGACAGTAAAATACGGAAGAAGAGGCGGTTTGGCCATAACCGATTTAGCCTGCTCAGTGCTCAGTAGTGAGTGAAAAAAAAAAAGTACAAACTCTGCTAGCCCCACGTTGACCGCATTAGTTTTGCGTCTGACGGTACCCTATTAGTATCACGTCGTAAATTCTAGGACAATGTTAATCACTGACACAGGCCTATTAATAAACAAGTCATGTGTCGTGCCTACATGAGTAATTAATTTAATTTGCTCCTGTTTCAGCCTTTACCACAACCCCATTACCAAATGACCCCATTTACCCCGCATTTACGGGTAAATACTCAACTGTCCGTCCAGTTACCCCTCGTTATCTATCTGATAAAAACTTATTAAAACTACGTGGCTCATCCTGAGGCTACGTGGATTTAATGGGATTAACGTGTATCAACGTAGGCAACGTATATAAAATCTTAATGAATAAAATGAAACCGACTTGGACATTACGAGTTCATTATTTTGATATAATCCTGACGACATTAGTGGTTGAAAACCTTGGACTTTGTTAGTATATACGAGTTAGTTACTGTTGGGGTAGACGTGTAGAGTAACAGTTTAGAGTGCTTTTCATGAAAGAAGTCCCCCAGACGCAGCGCTGTCATTGCGTATCAATCACTATCAGTATCATATCTCGAGCATTACTTTTAAAACTTAAGGCATCGTACACAACTCTTTAGGGATGGCATGTTATTATAAAATCTCATTAGCGTTCAAACACAGTAACAACACCTGACAACTACAACATGGAAATTTAATTCCGCTGTTTGCCGTGGGACTTATTTCATGAAAAGCACTCTACTAGAATTACGGACTAGGTAAAGCTACTGCATAGCCTAGAATAGACTACGAGTCAGCAAACATAGTGTGGAACAGCTTGACACTCCATGGAGTGAAGTACAATAATTGGAGTGAAGTATATTTTTTCCCCTATTGGGGGTTGGGGCTTTTGGCTTCGCGTGATTGACGAATTTGCCATGTACGTTAAGACAAGTTTATCTACCTACTTATCTGATAATAATCCTTACAGTGAGATTCAAACGTATGTCTGTCTGTATGTATGTCATACTTGACTTTTTCAGGAACTACAAAATAATGAACTAAAATAAAAAATAAAAAAAATTGTGAGTACAATTACAAATCTTAAATCTACGTTATTGGACATCACAATGCCTTTAGGTACGGGTTACTAAATAATCCGTAGAAGCCTCAGATCAGGTAAACAAGGGAGATATTATAAGGTGGCGTTGTGGGTGCGAACGCTTTAGGCTTAATTCAGGCTTGATGCTTTTGATGCACCCAAAAGGCGACTTTGTTTTTTTAAAAATTAAATACGCGGATAAGTCCGTGTTTGACCACCAACTCGCGTGTTCAAATATGGAGATATTTGAACACGAAAAGTACACTCTCCTCCAACCTCAATCAACTAAATCAAATGTCTCAATCACCTCATATCAGACAAACAAGGGAAATCTATATATATAAAATTCACTCACTCACGAGTTTCCGTGATGTTCACACACGGAATTTAAAAACTGCTTGGCCTACGAAGCTGAAATTTGGCCAGTAGATTCCTTATGAGGTGTAGACGTGTATAGAGAGTAAATATTTCGCGAAAGAGCTGAATTAAGAAGGACAAATGGGGATTAAACGTCTACGCGTCCAAAGTCGCGGGCAACAGATAGTATGTGTATATTTCTCTTGTTTGTCTGATCCGTGGTAGTAGCTTATGTAGAAAAATACAATTTCGCAGTCCCATTAAGATCCCAATGCCAGGAGTAATGTCATGATCCTCTGGGCTGATCCGGCAATTAGCAGTAATCCGCCCTTTTACATCCATTTTCCTTAATCGGTCTAGGTAGGAGCAAATGGTCTTACTATGTCTACCTACACTATATTTCTATCGGAATATATTAGCCATTAATTACAAAGACCCGATGTATTATAGCGGTGGTAACTCAGTGGCGCAATGACTAACAGGCGTAGGTTCGAATCCCAACAATGCTGGTAGTAAATTAGAATAATCTCATGTAAGTTAGAGAATAAGGACCCAGTTTGGTGGCTAGGGCCGATAATATTTTCTATACTAATATTATAAAGAGGAAAGATTTGATTGCTTGTTTGTTTGTTTGCATTGAATAGGCTACGAAACTACTGAACCGATTTGAAAAATTCTTTCATTGTTGGGAAGCTACAATATCCCCGGGTAACATAGGCTAAAATGTATTTTCAAAAAAATAGGGATCCTTACTAAAACTCCAATAATGTAACCCAAGGTGTAAAAAAATAAGATTTATAATTTTAACTTTGCGTGTTTGACAGTTCTAAGACAGGACAACGTCTGTCAGGTCAGCTAGTGTGAAATAAATACATTTTAATTTGATACTGTCTGGTACGTCTAGTACTTCTATACATATATATTTATTTCGCTCGTTCTTGACATTGGCATTCTATTCATCTTAGTTCTTATGATGGCTTTGATTGGCAGAGTGGAAACCCAAGGTTAGAGATACATAGTAACGTAGACAACGTATCTGTAAGTTGTAGAATGGAATACCACCTTCGGTTTTTACTCAGAATGTATAATTGGGACTGTTTCAAACTAAAGATGAATTGAGTCCTCAAAGGTAAGCAACGCACTGACAATGCCCCGGGTTTTGTAGATGTCTTTAGGCAGCGGTGACCACTTACCATCAGGTGGCCAATCGCTTGTTTGCCGTTTTTTTTAAATGCGTGTCTGCTTAAAACCACACTATAGAAGCGAAAACTCCCTCAAGGTTGACTATATGTCTCTCGCTCCCTTAGTCGAGCCGACTTTACCCGAACGAGCGTTACATAGCCGAGCATAACGGCTCAGTCTCATTCACAAAATAAAGTGCTCAGTGCGCCTAAAGAAGTTTTCACTTCAAAAAGTTTATAGTATTTTAATTGAAATAATTTTCGCCTACGATTGAACAATTAAACCGTAATAACGCCATTAGCCACAGATAGGTATTAGATCTGTGCCATTAGCCGTAGAGGGAGAAAGCCATTAGCTTACGTATTTGTGATGCCTCTGGTGTTACAAGTATCCATAGGCGACGGTGACTGCTTACCATCAGGCAGCCCGTCTGCTTGTTTGCCACCTATGGCATAAAAAAAAAAAAAAAAAAAAAAAAGCTCTCTTGACGTATCACTGACGTCACGCTAGATGTCCTTCGATTCCGATTATTCAACCTACGCAGCCGATTTTATGTATGTAGGTAAGTAAGAAAGTAGGTTAGAACTAAATGGATAAGTAAATAACCAAATGATTGGATGGAAGCACTTTTTACAGAAGACGCTAGCTGGTACCTTTTCGAAAGGGTTTTCGTATTTGAAAAATGTCTAATTTCATATACAGGGTTATGCATATAGATTGTACTAAGCCAAAGAAGGTTATTGTACTTATCGCAAAAAACAGCTGTTCCTTACATTTAATCACATTCATGCTTACTTCCATTCTTATTTTTACTTCCTTACATTTTTTTTACATATTGTCGAGTGTCTATGGTTTTCTATGGCACAGCTGATATTTTTTCGCGATTTCAGGTTTGGTCCTATAGTAGGTAAAATAAGTTCATAATGATGAGTACAATGACCTCCTTTCGGCTTAGTACAGTCTATATGCGTAACTCTGTACACTATGTCTTCATTAGCAAGTTTTTGTTCATTATTTTCAGTTAAAAGTGTTTCTATCTCTAAAGCTGGAAACAAACTATCGGACGCGGCTGATGGACGCGGATGACGGAAGCGACTGATAAGTGTGTACAGTCTTTCAAAAGACAACTAGATAGAAAATAGATAATGAATGTAGGTACACTGAGCTGTGCAAACTATCGGACGTAAGTCCAGCTTAAGTCTGCACTGCTTAATTTGCTTAGGTAAAGGACATAAGTAGTATAATAATAGATCGTTGTTAATTTGATTGTCAATATGTATATATTATCCCTTAGTTCTTTAACTAGTTCAATTTCTTCGTCGTCAGTCTAGTAAGCTATTAAATTTATAGTCGCATATAAAGCACACATCTAAAGACAGTGTCGTAACTGTACTGACATACTGACATTGTTTAAATCAATGTCTGAAGTTATTTGTTTACTCCTAAAGGTACTCAAGGTAAGGTTCTCAAGAAATCTTAAATCCTTGTTAACTTATCAAAACGAAAAAAAGAAGCATTTTAATGAATCCTTATACAAAACTAAAGAAATCCCCGGATAACGACATGACGTCACATTTCTCGAAGTTATTGACAAATTGGGTAAACCTACGAAAGGTTAACGTTCTACCCACATATAGCTGTTGCATGGAGCGTGGGTGGATTGGAAGAAATCATTTGTCTTACCCACGCGACGCGCCTACGTTGGGCCAGGTAGGCTTTAGGGTTAGAGTACAACTATTGTAGCTATCGAGTTACAATTCCTATAGTCACAATCTCTCAGTGGAAACAGTCAAAAAAACGTTCGAGCGTCATTGTACATACATTATCAATTACATACTTCACAATGCCACATTAACTATGATTAAGAACTATGCTCCTCCTACTGCCATAAAACCTCTGACAACTGGCTCTGCCCCACGATTTCATCTGCGTGGAAATGAAATGAAAAATCGTCCATTTTGCGAATAAAAAGTATTCTATCTTAATTTTCAGTCAACTACGAGTATCACTATGTAAAAAAACACGTCGATCCGTTGCTGCATTAAAAAGAAACAAACTGTGTTTGTTTGTTTCTTTTTTATAATTTTCGTATTTATAATATACAGTAGTGGCATTTGGTCTAATTAAAGCTATTAAAGTCTTTCATGACGAAAAACCAATTAGTCTTTCCATCAATTTACTAGGCTTAGGACTGTTACCTGACCGTGACTTACTTTGCTTGACTCTGACTGTGACTATGACTTGTTTAACGATATCCAATAAAACCAGGAAATGTTTAAATACTTGACACTGGCAAATGCACAAGACGTGGGATACCGAAATCCTTTAAAAAAAGTTGCAAGCAAGCGACGGGCCACCATAAGTGGTCACCGCCGCCTATAGACACCAAAAGCTAGAATGAGCTCATTGCGTAGAACCAGCATAGCCATGACGGTATTTTCTATTTGCGATCATCACTCTCAATAAATTTATTATCAATTGTGATTGTGATGTTGACTTCCGACAGTTCTGGAACAAACACGACCTGTTACGCCATTTTGACACGGTCGCCTTCGACCGAAGCGTGTCACGGATAAATTCGCAAAATTTAATGTGTTGCGAACATACATTGTGTTCAGACCCTAACGAGTACGTGGTAGGTACTTTAATATGCCTGTAAAATGTGTACATTGTGGTCGGAATGTTAAGCTCCAGTAAATATGTGAAAATAACAGAATATTGCGAGAATTTTTTCACGACAGCTTTATTGCCAGGGATCCCGTTCGTAACGGTTAATAGCTAGCTTCTCTGTACACATTTATTTGGGAACGCATTCCACTCATCTTATGTCTAATTAACGTTTCTCTTATGTCAAATAAATGTTATATGATTATTTACGGGATATTTACCGTGGTAAGGTTGTGGAATGAGCTCCCGATAATTCGGCGCAGTTACATGCACCATGTTCATGGGAAGACTGAAGAATGCGGGTGGTTGGAGAACAGTTAAAAAGTTAGGTGCAGACATAACGATCTATCCTCTTTCTTAGTCTTTTGCTACGGTTATCACTGGAACTCGAACTCGAACCTAAGTCCCGACAAAACACACTCACTGTATCACTGCGTATAGTATTTTGAACACATTTTGAACGCGAATTTTTTATTTTTTTATTTTTGAGGCAACCTAATACTGGATTCCACGCACTGGCGAGTTGAAAACCATCACCTCGATTGAAATTCTGACATTTCGAGATCTCAATAGTTTCCTTTGCCTATGCCTATATTTATGTCTGCACCTAACTTTTTAACTGTTCTCCAACCACCCGCAT
Source organism: Agriopis aurantiaria (assembly GCA_914767915.1). Taxonomy (NCBI): domain Eukaryota; kingdom Metazoa; phylum Arthropoda; class Insecta; order Lepidoptera; family Geometridae; genus Agriopis; species Agriopis aurantiaria. Next base: position 11,679,338 of record OU612001.1, on the reverse strand, counting down.
TCTTCAGTCTTCCCGTGAACATGGTGCATGTAACTGCGCCGAAATATCGGGAGCTCATTCCACAGCCTTACCACGGTAAATATCCCGTAAATAATCATATAACTTTAGTGAACAACCGTGATAGTTTAAAACAGTGTCAAATAAATGTATATAGAAATTAAGGTTTTTTTTTACATCCAATTAGGCTAACGTTTTACCGCGATCTCACCTGATGGAAAGCGATGATGCGGTCAAAAATGGAGCACGTTTGCCCAGTAATAACCTATTAACCATAGACTTGAACACTCCAAGATTGTAATGCTGCGGAAACACAGACAGGGGCAAGGCGTTCTATTGTTTTGCTGTTCTAATTAAGAAAGAGGAGTCAAAACGCTTAGTGCGAATAAAGGTTCTTGAGAGTTCTACGTATGTACAATTAGTACTTCAATATCTAAGGTATAAATTCATCTTATGCCAGTTTCGGCTAAGGGGACAGCTTGACATAGGTTTGATATACCGGTGCAGCTATCTGGCTCACGGATTTGATGTTTTTTAATACATAAAACGACTGTGTGATTTTATGACATACAAATTTTACGTTAACATATTTGTTGTATTTAAAAAATTACTTATTTGTCACATTGTTTAAGGAAATCGATTTTAGTATAACATTATGTGATATAAATGTTAGTGGAATCATTTGGTTTTATTCTCAATAAATAATTTGGATTATTCAGCACTAAGCTACGTTCCATTTTAGATTCAACGTCTAAATACTTAAAACGAACAGACAGTAGGCATCAATCAAGCAAATTGAATTATTCGCTCCAAATTCAAGGGCAGTTTCAAATTGAATAAAAATGGAAACCAGCGACCATTTCAGGCGCTCCATGAGATGATTCGATTTGAAGTAGTATTTACATATTTCTTAGGCTGGTTTCACAGCTGCACGGGAGACCCGTGCGGGTCGCCTGTACGAGCCCCAGAGCGGAGACATACGTGAGCCGCTAGAACATCGTTTCACAGCGACAGTATGTCTCCGCTCCAGGACAAAAAACGTTTCACAGCGACGCAGAACGGAACAATTCACGTCGATGTGAAACGTTGCCTAGCGCCTCCCGTATATCTCCGCTCCGGGAGCCATTACGGCCAGTACAGCTGTGAAACCAGCCTTAGTAATGGCTTTGTTGCTTTCTTGTCAGAGTTTTTGGGCCAAAAATAATAATGGCACACTACCTTCTTGAATGTTAGAAGTGTTTCAAACTCTCACTCTGGACTCTTCCACGTTTTGGAGCAAAACGTGGAAGATATACTTACTAATATAAAAGTAAAATCTTTACTATAGCTAAACACAAAGCGAAATACCATACACTGATCGACAAAAAATATAGAGTATTACTTGTCTTTTTTTGGCGGATATAAAATTTTACTTAGCCCTACCGGTAGGGTTAAGTAAAATTTTATGTAGGGATAAGTATAAATAAAATTATACTTTGCCCCACTGATAGGGTTAATCGGTAGGGCTAAGTATAATTGGCAGATTTTACTTAGCCCTACCGGTAGGGTTAAGTAAAATTTTATGTAGGGATAAGTATAAATAAAATTATACTCTGCCCCACTGATAGGGTTAATCGGTAGGGCTAAGTATAATTGGCAGATTTTATTTAGCCCTACCGGTAGGGTTAAGTAAAATTTTATGTAGGGATAAGTATAGATACAATTATACTTTGCCCCACTGATAGGGTTAATCGGTAGGGCTAAGTATAACTGGCGGATTTTACTTGACTCAGAATTATTTTACATCCACTCACCATTTTTCCCTCACGTTTATTTTTTGATATTAATTAAATTTGTTATATCATCGCAATCTTACGAACATACAAAGGCACAAACAATATATTTATTATATTGGGGTATCTTAATGTATTTTTTATTAAACTATTTTGCTCTACTGCTAGGCAAAGGTTTCCTCCAATATTTTAGATCTTTCTTCCATTTGTACTTCATTGAATCTTTTTAAAGGATTATCAGATGAATATTTAGATAAAAGTAACTATTGAAAAAAAATAAGATATTTCCTAAATTAATTGCTCAAACTTCTGTTAATTTATAAAATCAGTACAGAAACAAATAAATAAAAAAATTGTGTCTAAGGCATTTAGACCCTTATTTACAATTTACGAGGCTCTAAGTTTCGACTTCAAAAGGATCGTTTAAGGCTCGAGCTACGGTTAATGCAAATTAAGGTATTTATTTCGATTTTAAGCATGTTACTGACAAGAGTTATTTGGTGGAATTTACAAAATTAACTTACTAAATACAGAATAAATTAATTACATATTGTGTAGCTGTTATCCGAACATACAGGTTTAGATGGAATGGTGATAATCAACCGACAAAAGAAAAAATATATTGAAAACACATTACATTTTTACAGTAGTAAAATGCAACATCGCATGGGCATAGCTACGACGTAGCTTCATACAGCGTAGCATGCTACGGAGTTAATATGCATGACGTAGTGTACTACGCCGTAGCATGATACGGTGTAGGTTTCTATGGCAGAGCACGCTACTAAGTTGCAAGCCAAACCTGCATCACATCACTTGCAGGTGGCGATATTTGGTTATTTTTAGGGTTCCGTACCTAATAGGTGTTAATGGGACCCTATTACTAAGCTTACAATGTCTGTCCGTCCTACCTTTTAACGCTTGTATCTTTCGAACCGTAATAGATAGCCAGTTGAATTTTTTACAGAATATATAATGTTATGGCGAATTAACTAATAAAGTGAAAAAGTAAAAACTAAAGTTGGGTGGGTCCCCATACAACAAACTTTTCCGTTTCCGTTCTGTCTCGTTTGGTTCCTGTAAAATAACTAAAATAAAAATATAAAAGGCGATGTGTGTATGTATGTATGTTCCCTATGGATACCGAAATGGCTAAAACAATTTTAAAGAAAAAAAAAAACAGGCATCTTCTGATTAGCCCAGCTAGTGATACTGTGAAGTTTGGTAGTGATCAGAGCAACAGAATGTTTTTTTGGTTCAATGAATTGTAGGTTAGTACATCTTTATTAGTACAAATAATTATATCGATGTATTGGTGTTTTCATATTTTCGTGATATTTTCCCTACATTGACATATAACATCATACAAAAAAAAAACCTCTAACAAGTCAAAGGAGGTTGCTGTCGCTGCCAAGCAAGGAGGCTACTTCAAGGAGGTTGCATTGTTTTATCTTTCACTGGCAGATAGCTGATGTTATTAGAAGCAACCTGTGCTACTTTTATCCCGGATATAACGTACCTAGGTGAAATAAAATTCGTCACAGCGAGTACATCACAAACCCCGTCATCGCAGCATGTGCGTCAATATACGACATTGTTTTCGCTCGCAAGCCGAGCGACACCTCATTTGCATTGTAATCGAATCGAACCTCGTTTGTTAAATATAAACGGGATTCGTTTACAAACCCGTGTGCTGGTGTTTTTCAAACAGGTATGTGGGTGTTGACTATAAATACCGTAGAGGTAGTATACTTAGCCTATGATAAATGCGTTCTCCGAATCTAATTTTTATTTAATAAAATCTTACGATATATCACTTTCCTTTTTAACTCCCGACGCAAAAACAAGGGTGTTTTAAGTTTAGCATGTGTATCTATGTGTCTCAGATATACGAAATGAAACAAAACTGATTGACTTCCTGCAACACGCACTTAGGCTAACATGGCGATGGGCAGGCCATATAGTCAGGTTGCCGGACCAAAGGTGGACTTACACCACGACTAAATGGCGTGGCCCAAAAGGCAAAAGGCGGCGGCAAACCGGTGGCGCGCTGGGTAGATGGTATCAAGAAGTTGGCTGGATCATCTTGGATTAACCAAGCAACGTACAGGGACAAGTGGAAAGCTCTAGAGGAGGCCTATACCCAACAGGGGCTCTCATCATCTAACATGTAATTTTAAGTTAACAATAATGACATGAAATAAATTCAGAACAATGTATAATCAATCAAATCTATACTAATATTATAAAGAGGAAAGATTTGTATGTAAGTATGTTTGTAACGAATTGACTCAAAATGTACTGGACCTATTTTAAAAATTCTTTCACTGTTGGGAAGGTACACTATTCCCGGGTGACATAGGTTATAATCTATACCCGTGCGAAGCTGGGGCGGACCGCTAGTAATTCATATTAATAATTATATGATGCAAAAGTTGACATAAAATTTATTAACTATAATTGTAATGGATAAGAAATAAAAGGGTTTTTTAATTATTTATTTTATTTATTTATCTATGTGTCTATACATCTGTGTAGTGTATTTGTCTGTGGCATCGTAAGTCCATCCAAATGGTCGTAAGTAATCGTAAGTCCATAAGGGCATCCAAAGGGCTGAACCGATTTTGATTTAGTTGTATTTTTGTTTGAATAGTTACTTGATCGAGCGTGTTTAGCTATGAATCATGAAAATTTACTTACTGAAATCGCGAAAAAAACTACTGTTCCATGCATTTTGTCGAGTTTTGTCAATTACCGTTTTATATGGAACACACAAATGGAACAGCAGGTTTTTTTTTCACGCTTTCAGTGTTGTTCTCATAGTAAAAGCTGTTCATAATGATGAGTACATTGACCTCCTTTCGGCTTAGTGCAGTCTATATGCGTAACCCTCTATTATATTAGTCACTTTTTATCATGATTTGCCTATTTAGTAGCGTACCTACAAATCTAGAGAGATGGCACAAGAAAATATTATTTAGATTAAAAAACTTAATGAAATCATTTAGTCGAAACAATGTCGATATAATTTCAAAGAAGAATCTAATCTTATTTGGCCAAAACAAACGAGAGAAACTAACTAAATATACCGTGTGCCAGTATAATGCAAATATGTAAGTAAAATGTAATGAAAACTCGAAATGTATGTCCATCTGTAATTCGAAGGTTGATTACGCAAATAAGGGGATGTTTGAATTAAACTGGATTGTTATCACAATGAACTTTGTAAGGTCGTAGAACACAGATATTAGTAAAATCATGATCCAATAAAACAAGTTTTGGAATTCCGGGAGTGGAATCAATTTGGAAATAAATGTGTAAATAATCTAAGTATTAAATAAAATATAAAAAACCGTACAAATGCGAATCGGGCTCGCTGAGGGTTCCGTACCACCACATAATTTGAAATCAGAAATCAGAAATACTTATTGGGCATAAAAACATTAAACTAACCAACTAACTAACTTGTTAGCTACTAAAGTACAAAAAAGTGGTGCAAAAAGACAACATCCCTTCAACGCCCAGGCCACCCATCCAAGTACTGACCGCGCCCGACGTTGCTTAACTTCGGTGATCGTACTAGAACTGGTGGTGAACTGAAATTTGTCACTGACTCGCAGTTGGCCATTATTTATTTATTTTTTGTTGTTATAACTTATAGTTTGTACTAAGTTTGACGCTTGTACATATTACCGTTTTTACATTAGAGCATATACAAAAATCTTCCTTCCTCCTTTCCTTACTTTTGGAGATCGATGGGGGAGGCCTATGTCCAGCAGTGGACGTCCTATGGCTAAAATGATGATGATGATATACAAAAATACGTTAAAAAATATACACCTATAGTTTTTACTTTTTGACTTTATTATTAGTAAACTTAGTTAATCCGCCGTAACATTATATATTCTGTAAAAATTTGAACTGGCTATCTATTACAGTACGAAAGATACAGCCGTTAAAAAAAGGATGGACAGATAGACAGCGTAAGCTAATAGGGTCCCGTTTTCACCCTTTGGGTACGGCACCCCAAAAAGCATTTCAATTGTCATTTTGTTTGTCTGCTCAAGCGAAGCAATTAATTTTTTATATTTATATTTTTACTTACTTAATAAGTTATCTGGGAGTTTAATATGATTATGATGATTTACATTTTTATTATTAAAACTAGAAAGAACTAGATAGAACCGATAGCAAAATGCTGCAATGTATCTCTATTTTACTTGTAAGTGCAGAGTCACATCGCAGCAACAAGATTCTTAGATTCGTACGTTCCTCTCGCGTTTCACGTCTGAAAGCACTTGGATTGTTTCATAAACCCCCAGTATATTCCATTCGCGCCATCTTGAAACGTGTTTAATCGAATGAAAGTGCCGTTTTCCAGAGCGAGACGGTGTCGAAATATGGTGTGTTTTTAGACGGCTGACATATTCGACGATATCATTGTTTTTTTCGCAATTTCTGAGTAGATCCCCCTTTTTAAAACTGGCATTGTTTGACCCTATAGTAAAAGTTGTTTATAATGATTGGTTTACCCTATAGTAAAAGTTGTTTATAATTATTGGTTTACCCTATAGTAAAAGTTGTTTATAATTATTGGTTTACCCTATAGTAAAAGTTGTTTATAATGATAAGTACAGTACAATATATCTTTGAACTTTCCTCCTTTAGAGACATACCCTATATAACAAATTGAGTTCTTCCAAAGATAACTTGACAATAGTTTTTGGTGAATTAAATTTCTCAAACCATACACGTGAAAAGTTTACTATACCTCTTTTTAGGGTTCCGTATCCAAAAGGTCTATCCGTCTGTCTGACTGTCCGTTCTATCTTCTAACGGCTGTGTCTTTCGAACCGTAATAGATTGCCAGTTGAAATTTTCACAGAATATGTAATGTTACGGCGGATTTACTATTAAATAATAAAAATGACAATAAGTAAAAACGAAAGGTCCCTATACATAGATTCGTACTTATACTGAATCTATGTCCCTATACAACAAACGTATTTTTGTAATTGCTCTTATGCCAAAACGGTAATACATACAAAATTCAAACTTGGCATGAATATAGTACACACTCTAAAGTATAACAATAAATAATAATCATAGTCATGTGTGAGTTGGCGATAAATTTCTGTTCATTACCAAGTTATAACTGATAATTCGGTTACTTGGACGACCATCTCATTTCTTTAACCGAATCGAAATGCCATATTTTACTAATTTTGCAGACAGTTTTTTTAACTGATAATTATCGAAACACCAATTCGAGTGTTACAGGTATTTGCATAACAATGTCTAACATTATACGGCAAAGAAAGAAAACAGAAATTCTTGGAAAAGTTTAAAATCTACAACGCCGACAATGTTATTAAATAAGACTACGTAGCGCTACGAGACTACGTAGCGCTACGAGACTACGTAGCGCTTCGTAGCAAGGAGCTACGAGACTACGAAATGCTACGGGACAACGATCGTTAGTTCGTTAGTTGTAGTTAGTGAAGTAAATTGGATTTTGCAGATGATAGTTTATTTAGTTAATGAACGACAATTTAGTTTGTCTAACAGTGGGCGTGTGGTGCTAATTGCGAGTGCATGTGTGTGTTTGTGTGGGACCCGGGTATGTCCTAAAACTGTGACCAGAACTACCGAAGGATGAGCAGCAGCGTCCTATTATTACATGGTGAACCTACGCGATCCTTCTAAGTCTGGGGATTATGGCAACACACTCTAAGATTTTAGGACTTTGTTCAGCAGTGGACGTTTCCTGGCTGATGATGATGAGATGGACGGACGATCTAAAAGAGACCGCTGGATGCAGGCCGCTTTTAATTGGCCCTTTTGGAGATCGATGGGGGAGGCCTATGTCCAGCAGTGGATGTCCTATGGCTGAAATTATGATGTGTGTGTTTGTGTGTGTGTGTTTTTGTGTGTGTGTGTTTGTGTGATTTATACATGAACAATACAGAAAAAAAAATAACTTAACTACCTACAAATGTATTTTAAACAGGACGCTAGTTCCTAAATTCCTTTGCTATAAATTAATATTAATTACTCATTAATATTAACTTTTACAGCATTTACAATTTATTATATTTTAGCCTTGTAGCAATCTAATAAATTATTGTAGTCTCGATAATCCGACACTTTATAAAGTGTATCAGCATGTCGAGTAATCCGGCACCTACAGGTAAAGTTGGACTGTGCGCTTTTGAATTATAATAAGTTGTACGCTTTAAAACAGTTAAATAATAACAAAAATGTGTAGACAAAATATTAAGATGAAAGATTAATCATAATATTGAATAATTTTTCAGCGTATTATTTTACGAGTCTACACATTTTTGTTATGTGTAAAACACTGTTTTAAACTATCACGGTTGTTCACTAAAGTTATATGATTATTTACGGGATATTTACCGTGGTAAGGTTGTAGAATGAGCACCGAACAGTCTGTTCGACCAACTACCCGCATTCTTCAGTCTTCCCGTGAACATGGTCCATGTAACTGCGCCGAAATATCGGGTGCTCATTCCACAACCTTACCACGGTAAATATCCCGTAAATAATCATATAACTTTTTTGTTATGTGTGTCCTAAAACTATGACCAGAACCACCAGAGGATGGGCTGCAGCATCCTCCTACTGCACGGGGAACGCTCTGCAATCTCCAAGCCACCTGTCAAACGTGGGGATTATGGTACATAATATAAATACCCAGTAGCAATCCAAATTCTTTACAAAATAAATATTTTCATTACATTACATAATAGAAATATTTTTTTATAATAATAATTTTGAAATAACTGTCGAATGTAGTTACTGCCAATTATTCGCAGTTCCTTGGATTGTTTTGTGTCGGACTAACGAGTGACCCTACTGTAGTTATATTTCAGCTAATGCTATAAATTACAATTTAATAATAAAAATATATAAAATAATAATAATCCGAATCAGCTGTCGAATATACGATTAGTTACTGTCAATTATCCGCTGCTCCCTGGATTGTTTAGTGTCGGACTAACGAGTGACTCTACTGTAGCTATATTTCAGCTAATGCTGTAAATTACAGTTTTAATAATAACAGGCATTCGTGGGCGGGGGCAGTTTCAACGAATATTAAATGCCTTTAATTAACTACTCGGTGAGTTAATTCGTTATAAGTATTCATTAGTCTTGGAATAATTTCGATAATTTGCTCGTAAAATCACGTCTAGTATTTATGAACTAGCACAATGTTCTTGCTTCGCTTGTACTTTAAATTGTAATTAGCACGCTTTTGTTAGCTTCACTAGTAAATAACAAATTATGTTAACAAATCTTGGAAGTCGATTTTAATTTACTTGTAATTATAGTGTGTGTAATTTATGCAGTTCCTTGTGTGTGTATTATAGTGTAGTTATAGTGAAAGTCGATAATATTCGCGACCAATCGCAAATTTAGTTTAAAGGCGATTTGGGCAAAGCACGTTAGCCTGCCCATGACGTTTGATTGACAGGCTGGTCAGATTTCTGGTTGTCAAATTGTCATTACGTTTTAAAGAGAAAGAAGTAATTTTAGATTCGCGCTTTAAAAAAAATGGGTTTATATCAAGGATGGTTCCCTTGTGGTATATACATGGTATACATAAGATCTTTGGTTTATATACAACAACAAAAAATACCTAGAATACAGATGATGTTTTTGTCTGTGGTTCACTCAAAGAAAATAGTTCTTAATCTGTGGGTTTACTTCAACAAAAGTTTTGTTTGATGATGACCTTCAATCTCTGTTTTAGCCACGTTTTAACTGTAGTTTTTCTACTTTTTAGTTTGTTTAGTTCAAAGTCCTTGGTTTGAGGTTGTACATGTGGACTTAAAGTAAGTTTTGTTTAAAAAAAAAAAAAACTTAGGCTTACATAACGCTGGTATGTATATAGTGCTATTTATTTCTCATTTCATAAGTAACAATATTAACTTATAACCAAAGCATTGTTCAAATTATTCCCAAGTGATTTCTTTATGGAAGGAAATTACTTCATACACGATTATTATAAGCCAAGCTCCCATATGTGGCTCAACTTGTTTAATCCAAATCGACGATTATGTAAATAAATTAAGGCTGCGCCGACCTAGAGACAATTCGAATGGTCAAGCTCACTTCCAGTTGGCAGCGTACCCAGCATGCTGGCGGCGTACCCAGCATGCTGGCGGCGTACCCAGCATGCTGGCAGCATTATCACGCTGAATGGCAAAGTTGCTTGTTTTTACAATTCAAATTTCAAATCGAATTATCATAATCGATAAAAAATATCACTAAAACAAGTGTATTTTATAGAAACATGTTAAAATAGTTCGTACAAGTGCGTTCAAAATTATTTTAATGTTACTTAAAAACATTTTATAGTTTCGATAGATATAAATCATTTCACGTGATGAGGGACTTGAAAATAATTAGTTATTGACGGTTTGAACAACATGAAATGAATATTAAAACGGGTCGGTTTCGGAGCTGAACTAAAATGTTTTTTAAATTGTACATACTATAGTAACTACAGGTATGAAAAAAGGTTTCAAATTATTTATTTATGATAGCCGTTAATAACTCCACATTGGTTAAAATTCGTTTGGGAAAAGTGTAAAAACCTCTTTATATTCAAGTCAGGCTAGCGTTTGTCTACCTCATGCCTGATGTTAAACAATAATGCGGATTCGGATAAAGCACGCTTACCTTGAAGAAATCTGTTTGCTCTAAATTTGAAGACGTTTTTTGTATTTAGGGAAAATCTCTTAAAGATATATAGCAAGCGTGCTCCATTGTCGACCGCATCATCCCTTAACATCAAGCGAGGTGGCGGTCAAACGCAAACCATTTATTTAATTAAAAAACTATATTAGTAACTGTATATTGAAAATACATGACTGGTAACATCTTGTACCATCGATTTTATCGCTGAACTTAGTCGACCGGATAAGCCAGATGAAGGATATTACAAGGGGAACGTATCACTAACAGGCAACATTCAAAGGACGCCTTTGATCCTTACCATGATGGTTCGTTTCAGGTTCATTGTTAAAAAGTAAAAAGATTTCTTCAAATAGAAAGCTCGCCTTTCTACAAATGTTTGCGGATTTAATCCGGATCGGTTACTTTCCTTTGAACAGAATATTTTTTTTGTTGAATCAGTTATTTATTCAGTATTTTTATCGAATCGATGTTTATTTGTACGAATGGTTTAAAGGGCGATTTCTGTTGTTTTAAGAGCCGAATTTTCTAGCTAAATCGGCAACATAAACTGAAAAAGGTCTAAAAAAAAACCGGACAAGTACGAGTAGGACTCGTGCTCTGAGGGTTCCGTTAGACGGAACCATCAGAGCGAGAGACCAAAAAAAAACTAACTGAAGTTAAAATATTGAGAGACAAACTTAAGTTTGTAGTTGACAATAAGGTTCTTGGAAGTTAAAATTGAAATGAAGGTTTGGACCCGGGTATGTCCTAAAACTGCGACCAGAACCAGCAGAGGATGGGCAGCAGCATCCTCCTGCTTGAAATGGTGGAACCTCCTGCGATCCACAAGCCGCCTGCCAAGCGTGGGGATTATGGCAGCCCCCTCAAATGACAGACAAACAAAAACGACGGCCCCCAGTCCCCGGCAGCTCCTCTATCCCTGGCCAAGGTAGCGGGCCAGGTAACGGTGGAGTAGGGGGTGCTAAAAATCTCCGGCAGTTGCCCCGCTACCACTCCCAACAAAATCTGGCCCTGGCAACGCACAATATTCGAACACTGAGGACCGACGAGAAAATTGTCAAACTGGAGGAAGAATTGAGCAAAATACGATGGGACATCATAGGACTATCTGAAATCCGACGAGAGGGACAGGATACGATAGTTCTGGATTCCGGTAACATGCTCTTCTTCCGGGAAGGAGAACGAAAGTCCCAGGGTGGTGTTGGTTTTCTCATCCGCAAGTCACTCATCAACAACGTGATTAAGGTCGATAGTGTGTCGAGCAGGGTAGCATACCTTATACTCAGAATAACTGATCGTTATTCGCTGAAGGTCATACAGGTATATGCGTTGACCTCGATATACCCTGACGATGAAGTAGAGGCTCTTTATGAGGAGATATCCGAAGGATATATAGGATACATTCCTCCGAAACATACTTCACCGTTGTTATGGGTGTCCAAGTTCTTTAAGACCCCACGCCGGAAAACACCTCAGAAGCTCTCAGAGGAAACCATTAAATTAATGAAGGACCGGACTGAGATGAGATTGCAATCTTCAGCTGATATGTCGGAATATGGCCAACTTAATAGACGAATCTCGAAATCGGTGCGACACGATTTGCGTTCCTATAACACAAGGTGTATTAGGGATGCAATTGAGCGAAACAAGGGCTCGAAAGTGTTCGCGAAGAATTCGTCTATTGGGAAAAGCCAAATGACGAAGCTGAAGATCGAGGATGGTAGTATCATTTCGTCAAAGCCGGAGATTCTGAGAGAGCTCGAGAGGTTTTACGGACAGTTGTTCACCTCGACACGACAGCCTATTGTCAGTTAAGCTCAGGACAAGAGAGCGAAACTGACCCGACACTACACTGAGGGCATCCCAGATATCAGCTTGTACGAGATTAGAATGGCTCTGAAACAGCTTAAGAACAACAAGGCGCCGGGTGATGACGGAATCACGACAGAACTACTGAGAGCGGGTGGAAAACCGGTACTTTTAGTCCTCCAGAAGTTATTTAATTCCGTCATTCTCGAAGGTACTACGCCTGAAGCATGGCACAGGAGTGTGGTGGTGCTCTTCTTCAAAAAAGGTAATTCTTCAATAAGGTGTTACTTATTGAAGAATTATAGACCCATCTCACTCCTGAGCCATGTGTACAAGCTGTTTTCCAGAGTCATTACGAATCGTCTCGAAAGCAGGTTTGATGACTTCCAGACCCCCGAACAAGCCGGTTTCCGTAAAGGCTGGAAGCACCGTAGACCACATTCACACGCTCCGCCAGATTATACAGAAGACTGAGGAGTATAATCGGCCATTATGCCTAGCGTTTGTGGACTACGAAAAAGCCTTCGATTCAATCGAGAGCTGGGCAGTATTGCAGTCCCTCCAGCGATGTCATATCGACTATAGGTATATCGAAGTGATGAAGTGTCTGTATAAAAATGCCACCATGTCGATCCGATTACAGGACGAGAGCACGGAACCAATCCAACTGCAGAAAGGCGTGAGACAGGGAGATGTTATCTCTCCGAAACTGTTCACGAACGCATTGGAGCACGTTTTCAAGCTCTTGGACTGGAACGGATTCGGCATCAACATCAATGGCGAATACATCACTCACCTTCGTTTTGCCGATGATATAGTCATCATAGCAGAGTCGCTGGAGGACCTCAATACGATGCTCAGCGACCTCAGTAGCCTTTCCCAACAGGTGGGTCTTAAAATGAACATGGACAAGACAAAAATTATGTCCAATGTCCATATTGAACCCGTGCTGGTAGTCGTTGGGAACGATACTCTCGAAGTTGTTGACCATTACACCTATCTTGGACAGATTGTTCAGTTAGGTATGTCCAATTTAGGCAAAGAGGTCGCCCGTAGAATCTAACTCGGATGGGCAGCGTTCGGGAAATTGCGTGACATCTTCTCGTCCAAGATACCACAGTGCCTCAAGACAAAGGTCTTTGACCAGTGTGTGTTGCCAGTGATGACATATGGTACTGAGACGTGGTCCTTAACTGTTGGCCTTTTGGAAAAACTCAGAGTCACACAACGGGCAATGGAGAGAGCTATGCTCGGAGTTTCTTTGCGCGATAGAATCCGAAACGTGGATATTCGCCAAAGAACCAGAGTCACTGACATAGCTGTTAAAATTTGCAAGTTGAAGTGGCAATGGGCAGGCCACATCGCTCGAAGAACCGATAACCGATGGGGAAGAAAGGTTCTGGAGTGGAGACCACGAACCGGAAGACGCAGCGTAGGTAGGCCTCCCACTAGATGGACCGACGACATTGTGAGAGTCGCAGGCATCCAGTGGCTGCAAAAGGCAGGCTGTCGTTCAGTGTGGAGGTTAAAGGGGGAGGCCTACATTCAGCAGTGGACGTCTTCTGGCTGATGATGATGATGAATAAGGTTCTTCCATACATTCCAACTACAAAATGTAAGTTTGTAATAGCATAATAATTATTTTTAAATGATATAACTTCAAATTTATACTTTCGGATTTATTCCTATATATGTGCTATGAGACCTTGCTTGCCTCTTGCCAAATTTCATGATTCTAGATCAACGGGAAGTACCCTATAGGTTTTGATTCCCCTGTGAAATCGCAAAATATACGACATAAAGGAACCCTCAGAGCGCTAGACCAAAAAAAAAACTAACTGAAGTTAAAATATTGAATGACAAACTTAAGTTTGTAGTTGACAATAAGGTTCTTCCATACATTCCAACTACAAAATGTAAGTTTGTAATAGCAAAATAATAATTTTTAAATGATATACCTTCAAATTTATAACTTTCGGATTTATTCCTATATATGTGCTATGAGACCTTGCCTCTTGCCAAATTTCATGATTCTAGGTCAACGGGAAGTACCCTATAGGTTTTGATTCCCCTGTGAAATCGCAAAATATACGACATAAAGGAAGCCTCAGAGCGCTAGACCAAAAAAAAAAAACTAACTGAAGTTAAAATATTGAAACACAAACTTAAGTTTGTAGTTGAAAATAAGGTTCTTCCATACATTCCAACTACAAAATGTAAGTTTGTAATAGCAAAATAATCATTTTTAAATGATATACCTTCAAATTTATAACTTTCGGATTTATTCCTATATATGTGCTATGAGACCTTGCCTCTTGCCAAATTTCATGATTCTAGGTCAACGGGAAGTACCCTATAGGTTTTGGTTCCCCTGTGAAATCGCAAAATATGCGACATAAACGTTCATATCTTTTGATTGCTTTAACTTACAACTTTAATTTTTTTACAGCCGAAAGAAACCGTAGACCCAAGTATTTAGTATAAATTTCAACTTGATACCTTTACGTGTTCTTGAGAAAAAGGGTCTTGACAGACGGACAGACAGACAGACAGACAGACGGACAACGAAGTGATCCTATAAGGGTTCCGTTTTTTCCTTTTGAGGTACGGAACCCTAAAAATGGACAGAAAATACGACGGAAATTTGGACTTGGAAAAAGTGATTCTCATCATCATCACCAGCCAGAAGAAATCCTGGATGTTCACGACTGTCACGATGTCGTCGGTCCATCTAGTGGGACGCCTATATACCTACGCTGCGTCTTACAGTTCATGGTATCCTCTCAAGAACCTTTCTACCCCATCGTTTATCGGTTCTTCGAGCGATGTGGCCTGTCCATTACCACTTCAACTTGAAAATCTGAGCAGCTATGTCGGTGACTGAGAGTAACGTCAAGTTATTAAAAATAATAGTTTTTTTTTGCACATGAAAGTTAAATTACAGCACAAAATATAGCATCAACTATAGAAATACAGGGTTACTTTTAATAAACCATCAGCCACCTCTTAAGGGCAGTTTCTGTAAATTATTACTAACTACTTTTGTTTCTACGACTATTGAATATTCTCAAAAAACAACTGTTCCATAAATTTTTTTGTAGCTCAATGAACTTTTTCGATGGAAAAGCTGACTTTTTTCCACTATTGACCCATTAATGACGTATCATTGAATAGGTCTTTCTAAACATAAATGAGGTTGGGTACCTACATTATTTGTTTCATTATTCATTATTTGTTTCGCGGAATATTATCCACCAAAAAAAACCCGTTGTTATATTTTCATTTATTTTTTATTAAAGAAAGAAATTTGCCTTAATCTATACTTTGTTCATAAGCATGTCTCAAAGACTTCGTAGAGTTCGTTGCCAAAAATAATATTTTAATTAATCAAGTTACTTTAATTAGATACTTCACACAACACACTGCTTTGAAACAACTAAGTTAATTAAGCTACGTACAATTAAACTTGAAATTAACGTCGCACAAGTTCAGTGCTTCCAGAATTCACTTAGGGCGTACCCTGTTAGAAACATCACTGAAAGCCACAATATACCGTTCGTACATAAAGCGACACAAGTATCTGTTTCTCGCTGACCCGAGTAACATTGCGACTTTTGTACTAGCGCACTTAAGAGATTTCTACGATGATCACTTACATTCAGGCAGGCTGTTTGCTAGTTTGTCTTCTATTACGGCATAAAAAGTAACTAACTTACCTACAGAAATATAAAGTGCTCACAACAAGGAGTAGTTTAAGTAGATCTATTCTACTCACTGAGCTTCTTTATTCTTGCCTTGATTTCAATCGTCCTTCAGATCTTATTTGTTTAATCGTAAACCGTTTTGTCTATCTTGTTTTTTTGCTTATTTTGACAGTACATATTTTGGCAAATGTGCGTTTGTTTTAACGATTTTTTGTGCGTTATTGCGAAAATGGTCGAGAATGAAAAAAACTCAGAGCTTTCGTGAGCCCCGCTCCGTTGATAGAAACGGTGAGTTGGGCGACAGCGTGGCGCTAACGTGCAGGCGGATGCGGGCGCGGACGCTGTCTTGCCGATCACCTCTTTATAAATCACGCCCGCGTAACGTTTGCAACGCTACGCCAATCACCGAGTATCCGATACACGCGTTACCTTGTATACGAACGCTCTAAGTTAGAATCAAGCTAAGTCATCCTTCAGCATCCAACATAAGTTACTGTCTAGCTACTATACAGTAGCTTATGTTTGTGTCTGGACCACCAAGGTCTGGACGAACGGAATAGATTCCAAATTGGTACTTCGCAAATAAATCTAGATTGTAATAAAAGTATATACCTACATGGTCAATTATAATAGGCATGTGTCATCATGTTTAATTTATTACAAATAACCGGCTTAGCGAGGAATATAACTAAATACATTACACATACTGAAAAAAAAAAAAGAAGACTTTATTATGCACAGCTAAAAAAACAGAAAATTAACGAAAACTTAAATAAATAACTAAAAACTAAAACTTAAAATAACTAAATACAAACTAAAAACTTAAACTAAAAGACCATTAGTGGAGGGAAAGGTCCCCAGAATGCTGGCAGCATTGCCACGTTGAATGGCAATGCTCAATTTCTGGGCGAAATAGAAGCCAGCATTCTGGACACCCGACGCCTCCACCAATCGCCTGGCCAAGTCCCGATAAAGGCCCACAGCCGCTGGCCCCCACGGACTCATCGTCTCCACCCCGAACGGAGCGAACATGTACACCCGGTCAAGGTGTGCATATTTGCGCCGTTTGAGGTTTCCGGCTTGAGCGGCGGCGGCGCCGGCCTGAACTGATGTTGCAGGAAGGTGAGACGGAGCCATTGTGTCGACGCATGTCGCATCCCACACTAATGGCTGCCCCACCTTCCAAGGTATGAGGGTCATCCCGTCGGGTCTTTTGCCGTCGTCTCGCATCAGTCCATTAGGTTCCAGGACTGAAGGGACACCGGCACTGACGAAAGCCCGACGGATGACGTCATTCAGGCTGGCGTGCCGCGGAATGCGCCCAGCACTCTTAATACACGATAAGCCGTGGTGGCCGAGGTGATCTACATTATAAAAATAATTTAAATTGGCTCTCTGAGATATGAGCGTTTAAAGTTTTAGGTGGTTCTCACAAAGCGTGTGCTAGTATGGCATTTGTGTGGTGCTCTTGAGCCGTGACGTCACGGCTCAGTATAGTGCGCTCTCTGTCTAGCATGAAATTTAAATGCTTATATCTGCTTATATCTTATTTATTTTTGAACTAATTTTAATTTTGTTTTCGTTGATAGGCTCTATTTATGATCAGCTTTTTATGAGGTAATAAAAAAATATTAGTCATCATGCCTATTGAAAACTAGCTCCTCGTAATTTTAAACAGTTTTATAACTCGCCGCCAAAGCACCCGCGCCACGTCCCAACCGCTCGTTTCTTCTGTTTAAGTCTGAAAGAAAGAAGTTCTCACCCCTGCAGTTCTTCTCAAAAATGTTGACAAACACATTAATTGATTGAAAATACCACTCAGTTTCATCACTGGATGGTCAGTTTGCTATGCAAATCACGTAGAGCACTCCTCTTTTTGTTTGTGGGACGGCAAATAAATTTACATTAAACATAATAATTTCCAGCACATCTTGTATCTAACCAGATTAACACTGAGCGTTGGAAATTATCCTTTGTAGTCTGCGAGATACTGTTTAATTTGGTCATGACGAGAGATAAATATTCGGGTCATTTTTGCACACACGGTCATCTGACCCCAAACTAAGCAAAGTTTGTACAATGTCTGCCAGAGACCGTTTTTTTAAATACACACTTTAAATAGATATTAACACCCAGATACAGAACAAACACAACTGTTCATGCATTTAAAATAAATATAACGATTTTTAGAGAGCCATGTACAAGACGTAATATTGTAAAAAGATTATCCAGTTCAGGGGCCTTACGTCAAGCTGTTTAAAACAATCCAGTTTAGGTGATGAAAAAATGCTACGCGACCGCAAACCGTATCTGGACGCGTTGTGGTTCACGTTCGCGTGAATTTCCGAACTGCGCTGTTTTAACGTTAGTTTGAGACCGCGTAAGGAGTTGGGCGTAAGGCCCTTAGGGACTTATACCATGACTTTTCAGCGCGGTTCAAATATGGCTTTAAAAAAATACAATGGGCATATTGTCGTTTGAGACATTAATGATAAAAAAATATTTACACATAAAAAGAGAATATGAAGAATGCGAGTAAATTATTTGATAGCCTACTTTAAATAGAGCTGGTGGTAGGCTTCATGTAAATGGCCCGACTTCAAAATCCGCGTAAAAATATTATTTTGTTCTTTGTAGTGGCATATTAACTTAGAATGTTTGTGTTTTGTGGTTATTTGAATTCTTTTTTTTAAATATTTTATTTCGTTGACGTTTGAATGAAAACTGTTATCCATTCGTAACAAAACTACCCAACCGCTCCCCGAATACCTTAAAACCCTGAATAATACATAAAGGCTCAGAGAGCACAATAACTAACAAACACAATGGCACAAAGGTCGGGGATTACTCCTGTCGCGTCTGCGCCTGTTTCGATAACCTTCCAGCGGATTTTCAAACATTGACGCGGCGACAGCTCCCGTTAAAACAGAAAAAAAATGGTTTTGAAACCAGCTGTAAAAGGGAAATAGCTTTCAGTCTACGTACTAAAATAATTGACATAAATATAAGGACCGTCCCTATGGAACTTATTTAAAAGTCAGTGGTGCGTACCAGCCCCCCGATTCTACTAAACAAATTGTCTTTATTTGTAATTGTTGCGATTTTAATTGTTAATTAAATTGGTGTTTTAAATAAAAAAGTTATACTAAGTTATAATATTAGGTGGTTGTATTTTTCTAGTAGGTATAAAAAAAAAAAATTGTTAATTTTGACGCAATTATTTAACAGATACAATCGCAACAATTACAATTTAAAAACAATTGGTTTAGTAGAATCGGGGCCCAGTATTAACCCAGTTGTACGCGGACTTCGTTGGTGAGTAATAGCCGTACTTGAGACTTATACGACATAGTTAGCAAAGATTTGGACAGATAGGATATATTGTTCAACGGTATATGATCGTGATAATGTTGTGGATAGACCTTCTGATATTTCGGAACATTGACATGGACCATTTTCACGGGAAGACGGATGAATGCGATTGGATGGTCAAACAGTTCAAAATTAGGTGCAGAGAAATCGATCTACCCTCTTTCTTAGTCTTTTGCTACGGTTATCACTGGAACTCGAACCTAAGTCCCGACAAAACACACACTGCATTTGGTATTATGAGCAAATTTTGAACGCGTGTATTTTTATTTAAACAACCGTGATAGTTTAACAGTGTTTTATGTTGTTCAAGTTCTAGACATCTGTAAAGCAATCTTGACATCTACGACCAAAAATTAACGAAGTAGACTCGGCAGTTCTGCCCATATACTCTAATTTTGAATGAAAATGTTATCATTCAATTAAGTCATATTCTTAGACGTGTAACCATTTCCGAGGGTTCAAAGGGCGGGCGTTTTAGTTAGGATAACATTACAATAAGGTGTCTTTCACAAGTTTTAGACGTTTTCGAAATAAATAAATACAATAAAAAAACCTTAGAATAACTACTCAGAGAAAGTAAGTTTCCAAACAACGCCTTCTCAAAACGTAAGCTACAAATTCGCTTTGTAGCTTACGTTTCGATTGGTATTTTAAGAGGGGGCAACCGAAATTTTATGCTAATTTGCCATGATATTCTAACTAAACCAAATATCCGATCACCGTAATAATTGATATATGTGAATTTTCAATTCATTTTCTTTCCGCCATTAAGACAGAAACATAATAGCAAGATATTTACTCGATACTTTAATGTTTTGAAATTGGTGCCTTTTTGCTAATTTTTTTGATTTTACTTGGAAAGTACTTCAGTTACATATCTAAAATAAATACTCACCGAAGGAAAATATAGTTTGTTTTCCAGTGTTAAGACAAAATTTACCTAGATTAATTAGTACTCTCATAATAAATTATATTCGATTTGAGACTTACGTCCTTTAGTTCTAAGCAACTATTCGGTCAAACGGCAAGTCCGATATTCAGTCTTATTCTGTTGCGCTTTGCATCTAAATAGCGAAACATGCTCCGTTTAACCTCAGTACCGCACTGTGCCTCAACGGGGAAGGACGCACGCGCTTGCTTTTCGCCTTGGTTTTATCTTCCGAGTGCGATTATATCAACACCTACTGTATTTTCAAACAAAGGATAATATAAAAAATCGATGGCTCGAACGCGACCACTTGATGCGGCTACCAAGTGGTGACAATGACCTTAGAGCACAGACTAGGTAAAGCTACTACGAAAAAATAACATAGATACAAATAAAATGGATACGACTAGGCCCTAACGAATCCATTATTATGTATGCTCAGTAATATAACTATTAGAGTCGGAGTGTTTCTTTGTGACAGACAAACAGACAGAGAGAGAGAGAAAGAGAGAGAGAGACGGAGAGAAGCAGAGAGAGAGAGTCAGAAAGATAAAACTAAAAATTAAATGACATTATAAAATAATTTAGATTCATTATAATTTTATAAAATTAAAATTAAAAATCATTTAAATTAATGTGATGGTTAATTTGACTTGAGAGTTCCATCCACATTTTCTCACGTTTTTACGAGAAGCGGCTTTCTGCAAAAGGAGGAAGGTTCTCAATTTTAACAGACAAAAAATAGCTTGGTAATAATGGAAGCAAAAAAACATCTTCTAATAAAAAAAAATTTAAATGTGGAAAGTCAAACAATAGGTACTTATGTTTTTAACCGACTTCAAAACAGGGGCAAGGTTCTCAATTCAACCGGTATAAAAAAATACTAGTCGAATTGAGGACCTTCCTCCTTCTTTGAAGTCGGTTAAAAACATAAGTACCTACTGTTTGACCAGTTGGGTTGGCTCGGGTATGTGCTGGTAAGGGGAAATGCACAATACACTAGCGGGACTACTTACCTTAGTCAAAGTCAAATACTACTTACCTTTTTATCCGACTTCAAATAAGGAGGAAGGTTCTCATTTACCTTAGAGTACCTTCAATTCGACCAGTATTTTTTTATACTGGTTGAATTGCAGTCCACCACTGCGGTGCAACAATGCGGTGCAACACTGCGTTGCACCACTGCGGTGCAACAGTGCGGTGCAACAGTGCGGTGCAACAGTGTGGTACAACAGTGCGGTACAACAGTGCGGTACCATCTTTAAATATTTTGAATCAGTAGCATAAAATACGAGTTTCTCAGATCAAACGCTAGGTGGCACCACCAGTATTTCAGCAAAGTGAAGTTATATCAAAAAATAAATAGCAATTTTTGAATATTTTGAACTAATTGGTTGGAAACATAGGTGAGTTTTTTTTTGAGGATTAGGTGAGGTTTTGCGTGATTTGCGTCCAACACTAGATGAGAGCATTTATATTTCAGAGAATCTTGACTTGTATCGTAAAATATTTCTGCCATCCTTGCATATTTTAAATCAGTAACGGTGATTATAGATTGTTCAGTTCTAATACTAGAAGACATCTTCAATATTTCAGTGAAGACGTTAAATCAGAAAATATTTCAGCCATCCTTGAATATTTTAAGTCTGTGGCATCGATTAATGGCTGCTGAGGTCTAAAGCCAAACGACGGCACCAATATTTCAGAGATTTTGAGAAGTAGCTTCACTAACGAAATTTCTTTATTTAATTCAAATCCGAAAATATTTTGACCATCACTACATATTTTGAGTTTTATTCAGTGGTAAATGATTTCACAGGGTGAGTATTAGGGAACTAACGCAGTATTTTTCATACATTTTGGGTAATGAGAAGCCACAGGCAAACCACGGCAAAACTTATCTCAGATGGCGCCACCTTCGCTGGTGCTGTCATTTGTGGCTTATTTGAGGTTATAAGCATTGCTCTTGAATGAAACAATAAAAATAAACTTTGCCTTTAAACAGTAAAATGTTTCTTATATTTCAGAGAATCATGACTTGTATCGTAAAATATTTCTGCCATCCTTGCATATTTTAAATCAGTAACGGTGATTATAGATTGTTCAGTTCTAATACTAGAAGACATCTTCAATATTTCAGTGAAGACGTTAAATCAGAAAATATTTCAGCCATCCTTGAATATTTTAAGTCTGTGGCATCGATTTATGGCTGCTGAGGTCTAAAGCCAAACGACGGCACCAATATTTCAGAGATTTTGAGAAGTAGCTTCACTAACGAAATTTCTTTATTTAATTCAAATCCGAAAATATTTTGACCATCACTACATATTTTGAGTTTTATTCAGTGGTAAATGATTTCACAGGGTGAGTATTAGGGAACTAACGCAGTATTTTTCATACATTTTGGGTAATGAGAAGCTACAGGCAAACCACGGCAAAACTTATCTCAGATGGCGCCACCTTCGCTGGTGCTGTCATTTGTGGCTTATTTGAGGTTATAAACATTGCTCTTGAATGAAACAATAAAAATAAACTTTGCCTTTAAACAGTAAAATGTTTCTTGACAGTGGCGAATCTCAGAAAAAAGTTAATGTTTCCTTAGCTGGTAAAAAAGCGAATCTTTTGGCAAGGTAGGTATGCAATAAAATTATCAATCACTGCGTTGCAACACTGCGGTGCAACAGTGCGTTGCAACACTGCGGCGCAACAGTGCGATGCAACACTGCGTTGCCACACTGCGTTGCAACACTGCGTTGCAACACTGCGTTGCAACACTGCGTTGCAACACTGCGGTGCAACACTGCTTTACAACACTGCGGTGCAACACTGTGGACCAAGTAGACAGAGACACTAAGATTATACAAGTCGCATTGAGAACCTTCCTCCTTATTTGAAGTCGGATAAAAAGGTAAGTAGTAATACCTACTGTTAGACCGGCCGGGTTGGCTCGGGTAGGTACTGGTAGGTCAAACAGTAGGTATATTAGGCCGACTTCAAATAATGAGGAAGGTTCTGTGAAGGATGATGATGATATTTTTTAGTAAATTGAATTGAATGGAATGGAATTGAATTGCATTGCATTAAATTACATTAAATTAAATTAAATAAATCATACTTAAATAGATATTAACAACCAGGTATACTCGTAGAACAAACACAAAATGTTCATCACATTAATTTTGTCCTAGGTGGGAATCGAACCCACGCCCGAAGCTCAGAAGGTAGGTTCACTACCAACTGGACCAACGGGCTTTCGGGTATTTCGTTTCGCGTGTTTCGTTTAGTATAGTATAGCATAGCGTAGCGTAGCATAGCATAGCATAGCATTAGTTTAGTTTAGTTTGATTTAATGTTTAACGATCTCTGACTCTCTGTCTCAAGCGTAAAATTTTAATTTCAAAATTAATTTAGGCAATTTCAATTTAATTTATATAATTTATTAATTTTATATTGATATTGTAGAAAACTTAAAAATTAAGTTTAAAAATATACAACAAACACAATTTTGAAAATTGAAATAAACAATTTATGGTTTTGCGCGCCGCGACCGAACCCAGCTAATCGCCAAAACGCCAACATTATGCTTATCCTGTGTTTATTACTCCTTGCCGCATGACGAGTTCGACTACGCGAGTTATGTGTACTGGAGCTGCGCGCGACTGCCGCGCTGCCGTGGTTGTGTTTCACACTAATGCGGGTGATGCGAGACGCGCGGGTGAAATCAGAAATTTTCCTCGCTTTATACGCACTCTTAAACGATTTAAGCAATGTGGAATGTCACACCATAACTCTTATGCTGCTTTTCTGATTTGTTGTGGTATGATTTCACCGCGCAAATTTTTTATATATTTTTGGTGTCATATATGACACCATTTGAATGGCTTAAATTTTGCGAATGTACTTGGTTTCTTCGTGTAGTTATTCTAAGAAAAAAACTGACTTCAAAATTAGTAAATACGCCATTTTGGTTACTTGGATAATATTTTTTACAGTTATTGTGATTTAAATAACCAAACTAATGAACAGATTTTGATAAAATAACTATGTGACTAATCTGAAAGTATATTCTTTCAAATAAAAAAAATAACTTTTCCAATCGGTTAATAAATGAAAATAGTTTCGAGGTAAACATAAAAAAACAGAAACGATTTGATAACCCTCTCTTTTTTTGAAGTAGGTAATCACTGAGAGAGACCTAAAAGCTATATAGATTGCGTATTATCTTACTTGATAATGCCCAATTTACTAGAAAGGTTAGGTACTTGATGGGGAGTGTTCTTAGCTATGTTTCATAAAAAACTGTTCAGCCGTTTGAAGATTATCAGCTCTTTTATCGGGGTAAAAATATGCAATTTATAATACTTGTTATTTTATACGAGGAAAAATGGATTGTGTGTATGCCTCGAGCATTCATGCTCACCATCGAACGCACCTTCTTGCGGCGGCGTCGTGTGTCGAGTCGCTCTCTTCTAAGATATGTTTGAGGAGGGCGATGGCTGGCTCATGTGTTCTCGTGATCGGGTGCTGCTTGCCACTCGCTGGTCTGCTCGCGGTATACACACAACACTAATGCCTAATAACATGACTAAATTGTTTTAACCTTGGATTTAGATCTTTCCTTTTTTTACTTTCCTCTCCCTGTATTTTGTAGCTTAAGAAAATTCATTTAAGTTAACAAAATCGTAGTTAAGTGTAACCAAAGTCATGGACCCCGGTATCCGTGGAGTTGCTTATTCATCATCATCATCATACACACCTTATTGTGAAACTATTTATCATTTTGATTGTACATTTGGAAGACGCTGCTTTTGCAAAACAGTGTTTTCACTAAAGCAAAGGCAGAACCACAATTTTTTTGTACACACGTGTTTACCAATAAACTGTGTTTTATGTTTTTATCATCATTTCAGCCATAAGATGTCCAATGCCGGACATAGTCCTCCCCCATCGATCTCTAAAAAGGCCAGTTGGGAGCGGCCTGCATCCAGCGTTTCCCTGCGACCACGATGCGATGCGATGGAGACTACGGGCCGGTAAACGCAGCGTAGGAAGTCCACCCACAAGATGGACAGACGACCTAAGGGAACTGCTTATTAAATTAAGTAAAAATTAAAAACAAAACCTAATACAGAATATCATGAATATGGGTAAGTCATCAGCAGCCATTAAAGTCCACTGTTGGACAAAAGCCTGTTAGAGAGGGGTGTTTCCATAATCCCCACGCTTGGCAGGCGGCTTGGGGATCGCAGTACGTTCACCGTGTGCTAATAGGATGCTGCTGCTCATCCTCCGGTGGTTCTGGTCGCAGTTTTAGGACATACCCGGGTCAATGTGGGTAAGTATTAACCACATTTTCATCACGTCATGATATTTGCCTCTACCTACTCGTATTTTCGCCGCCCCAGTGCGGCGAATTCTGTTAAATCAAACAATGGCCATTGATTGGGTGTGTGGAGCGCGGCACACTGCAGGTGTTTAAGTACACAAATGTATCTAGTTCACGTGTATGTAGGTCTTTCGGTACAAATGTACCTACCTAGTTTATGGCGCTCATTCGCATTGAGTCTGTTAGGTTAGCTTTTTATTCTGGAACCTATGTTAAAATAGGTCACGTAACGTTTTGGGGAAGTTGAGCTTTTGTGATTGAATTATGCCAATAAAATCAATAATGTTTGAGATTGAATAAAATAAATGTTGATAAGTAATAATTTTGGCTGTGCACAAAATCAGCGTAGCACAGAGAGCCATGGAGAGATCCATGCTAAGTATCAACCGACCTATGGTTCTGGTAGACCGAGTTCGTAATACCGAAATCCGACGAAGAACAAAGGTTCGAGACGTCGAAATCGCGGTAATGAAATTAAAGTGGAGCTGGGCAGGGCACGTTGCTAGGCGCAGTGATGACAGGTGGAGTGTCAGAGTGGTGGTCGTCGCTGCAAGATATCCACGATATTATCACTATCGCGGGTCGAACCTGGACTCGATTAGCACAGGACCGAGGTAGATATCATAGCAAGAGAGAGGCATATACCCAGCAGTGGGATAAGGAAGGCTGTGGATGATGATGATGAAGTAATAATGAATTTTAACAAACGTAATGCGTGTAAAACTGCAATAGTTTGCAAATTTGACCTTCTAAATGTTTATGTATAGAATAGGGGCCTTACGGCTAGCTGTTTAAGCAATTCAATTTAGGTGATAAAAAAATTTTGCTCGACCGCAAACCGTATCTGGGCGCGTAAAGGTTCACGTTCGCGTGATTTTCAGAATTGCGCGGCTTTAAAGTTATATTGATACCGCGTAAGCAGTTGGCCGTAAAGACCTTGGACCTTTCTTTGGTACCCAATTTTGTGTAACATCCATAAATCACTTTTATCCTATACAACCTATACGTGTGTTATTTATTGTTATATATAGAGCTACTATAGCTGAAACCTGCGGTGTTACCCGCCATTTTCCAGTTTTTCCCATCTTCCGCTCGTTCAAAATTATTGCTATTGCTAATAAATTCTCAGTTAACCCGCTGTAGCATTACATATTCTGTGTAAATTTCAACTGGCTATCTATTACGGTTCGAAAGATACAGTCGTTTAAAAGTAGAAAAGACGGACAGACAGACAGACAGACAGACAGACAGACGGACATATACCGTAGGTTTAGTAATAGGGTCCCGTTTTTACCCTTTGGGTATGTAACCCTAAAAAGTATACCCACACTACATCTGTAACCTGCATGTGTAGGTACATTGGCTATTCCCACCTAGCCATGGCTGTGTCCGTTGTCAGTTAATTAGTGACCCTTTGACATGTTTGAGTTCCGCCAGTGCTGTTCCGACGCAATTTGGATGCCCACTGACGCGACCTGCTCGAGCAAATAGTCACTACGTTTATTAGATGCTGTATAAACGAGATAGATCAACGTTTTGTACAATACAAATACGCTTTACTGACCATCACACTGGAGACTGGATGTACAGTCAGCTGCAATATGTACCCAAACGAAAGTAACCTTGTCTCTGTCTGTTAGCTTGGCAAACAGATTTGATTTTTGATTTGATTCAATTTTTAACGAAATTTGGTAGGATAATAGTGTAAAGGACGGAAATAACATGGGGTGTATACCAATAATTGTTACAAAGCCTTCCCCCCCCCGAAATTGAAGAAAAACTGGAAAAGACGTGAAAAGCGATCAAACAGACATAGAGACAGAGTTACTTCTTACAGATAGAAGTTATGACATAAAAAAATAATTTAAAACTTAATTTAAAAATGTTAACTTTAACTTTTGCGTGATGGTTAAACCTCCCATAACATTGCAGGGCAAACCAGAATTTTTGATCTTCAAATGTTCTTCAAAATGTCGCATGTAGCAGAGATGGTCAAACTTTTTTATTTACTATAGGTACTTACCTATTTAATTTCTTACTCACGGAGCCCCCTTCCTAGCGTTTCATAAAAACGCCTTACCTGAAAGGATAACTCATGATTAGTGATCGTAAAATAGATTTTATCACGACCTTACTAAAGTTTATTATCAAGTACCTTGCACCCTCGAGTCCCGTAGTATGTATTGTTTAATGTCCATTTCGTGTTACGATTATCGGCCTAGTTTGTTGTATCGAATATGGGTTTTATTGATATTGTTTAGATTGATTCGATGAAATTGCTTTTAGACAATAAGATTACCGAGTGATAGAGACCAACACTTCCAATAATCCGGAATTCCACTTCACTATGTATTGTGCTATGTATAGCTATGGTAGACCAGGGGTCTTACGGGTACATGTACGGGTATGGTAGACCAGGGGTCTTACGGGTACAGGTGTCCTACAACTTGCACACAAGACGACCTGAATGAAGCCACGCAGAGACACTTGATTTAAAAATAGAATTGTATTTTGCGGAACATCGACTCGAAAGAAGAAGAAGACGGGTACATGTTTTAAGATTCAATGATGAGAAAAGTTGCGCGACCGCAAACCGTATCTCTGCGTGTTAAGGTTCACGTTTGCGCGATTTTCCGAACTGAACTGTTTCAGCGCTAATTCGAGCCCGTGTTAAGAGTTAACCGTAAACCCCGTGTGGGTCAATTTTGTAATAGGCATGCTAAGACTGAGATACAACGTCGCGCCAAAGCTGCAGACGTCGTAAAAACGGGGACAGAACTTACGTGGAACCGGACAGGACACATGGCTAGACGTAATGATGGGAGGTGGCGTATAGAAGTAACCGCATGGTGGTCGAGAGTCAGCACTGTAATAAAAAAAGACCAGACTCGGCAGACTAGATTGACAGAAGCTAGTCTCGGCCAAAAAAAAATATTTTTTTATACTTTTAGAATTGAGATCTTATCTCAAACTGTAATTATGCAAAGTTTCAAGCTATGTTAAGTATGCCTGAATAACTATAGAAGATAGAAGGTTCTCAAAAATTTGGACGGACGGTCAAATGGACAGACGGACAGACGGCGAGACGGACAGACGGCGAGACGGACAGACGGACAGACGGCGAGACGGACAGACGGACAGATGGACAGGCGGACAGACGGACAGACGGCGAGACGGACAGACGGCGAGACGGACAGACGGACAGACGGCGAGACGGCGAGACGGACAGACGTACAGACGGACAGACGGACAGACGGACAGACGGACAGACGGACAGACGGACAGACGGACAGACGGACAGACGGACAGACGGACAGACGGACAGACAAACAGACGGACAGACGGACAGACGGACAGACGGACAGACGGACAGACGGACAGACGGACAGACGGACAGACGGACAGACGGACAGACGGACAGACGGACAGACGGACAGACGGACAGACGGACAGACGGACAGACGGACAGACGGACAGACGGACAGACGGCCAGACGGACAGACGGCCAGACGGACAGACGGACAGACGGACAGACGGACAGACGGACAGACGGACAGACGGACAGACGGACAGACGGACAGACGGACAGACGGACAGACGGACAGACGGACAGACGGACAGACGGACAGACGGACAGACGGACAGACGGACAGACGGACAGACAGACAGACGGACAGACGGACGGACAGAACAAATAAGGGTTCCTTGTCAGGTTACGGAACCCTAAAAATACTAGATACAGTTAAAAAAACTTATTTTGTTATTTAAAATTTTAATTTCAGTGGTTCTTTGTCACAGCTACCATCATGCCATTACCTACTATGCAATGTTAAATATCACCTTTATACATGACCAAGTTATACATGACGATGCAAATTCCTATACATATATAGAACTACGAAAGGGTACCTAATGGTTTTAGTCACGACAGATGCATGTGGAACAACCATAAAATAATCATAAACGTATTAGGCACCTCTATTATATTATCGTTTAGGAAAATACGTCACAATTTTGATTTCACGATATGCCA
Organism: Agriopis aurantiaria; assembly: GCA_914767915.1. Lineage (NCBI taxonomy): Eukaryota > Metazoa > Arthropoda > Insecta > Lepidoptera > Geometridae > Agriopis > Agriopis aurantiaria. Next base: position 11,649,610 of record OU612001.1, on the reverse strand, counting down.
TTCCATTTTCCCCTTGTTCCTTCCAAAAAGAGGCCACGCTCTCTTTTAATTTGCTGTCAGTCTGTTCAACAAAATTCGAGAACTACACTTAGACCCACAGTCCACGGAGGCGTAGCTTCATAGCAGTTAGTCATCATTATACACTTGTTGTACGCCACATGCTGGTTATGGGGAATTTATACGATTTCTTTCTTCTACGATCGATTTCTACCGTACGACTAGGCACGATGAAAATGGCTAGGTATGCAAATAGCAAATCAACTAGACTTCTAGTGACTAAAACCGCAAGCGCCAAAGTTGGCTAGCTTTACCGTTTGGCGACAGGCAGTACTTCGACGCTATCTATATGACCTGCCTTGATAAACATTTTCGAAAAAAATGACCCAGTATCGCCTTGGATTTTAGTCAATTGTGCGGTTTTGTGAAGCGATTAGCAGCACAGCAAAATCGACTCTTGTATAGGCATTTAGGTACATTTAAAACCATGAAACTCAATTGGCAAAGCGGCGCCCTCGCATACAACATACATACACGATACACGCATACACGCTTTGTGACGCCTGTCGTCCTGCATGTCCTTTTTTGGGGCATATCGAGCGGAACTGCCCATGTACTCATTTGTATAATAATGACGTTGTTTGCCCCAAACTTATCATCATCATCGTCTCAACCGTAGGACCTCCACTGCTGGATATATAGGCCTCCCCATCGATCTCCAAAAAGGCCGGTTGGCAGCGGCCTGCATCCAGTGCTTCCCTGTGGTCTCTTTTAGGTCGTCTGTCCATCCAGTGGGTGCGCCAAACTGCGACTTTATCTTTTCAACCCCTTAATTGATTTTACTCATATTCGAAATCAAAACTTACATTTGCATGATCTACTTGCCTACAAATATTATGACAATCAGAACAACGGTACTCAAGCTATCGTCAAACTCACATATATGATAAAAACGCTGAACTCTTTCCGTAGAGACTGAGACGTGAGTTTTGCTCGTTCAATAATAGCGGGAACATAATTTTAATATGAAAATGTACGTTTGCACATTAGTATGCCAGGCTGCACAAGCCGCACGGCGTATTTTGAAGCGCCTATGAAGCTACGCCTCCGTGGACAGTAGGCCTAACAGTAGAGCATATTATTGAAAAGAAATTGAAAACTCACTATTTATCGTATTTTTTCACCAAGGACGGAACGAACATTTGTTTGCGTTTGTGGTTGTGTTTTATCACAGGTTTTATATAGACTGTATATGTGTTACCATATTTCAAAACGGCTCAAGCGATTAAATACAGTTATAAACGTGTAGCCAGTGAGAATTTATATTATCTTTGCGTGTAACGATTGGATAACAAAGTTATTTTATTATGCTATCAATATTATTAGCTCAATTATGATATTGACATTGAACTAGACTTCTATTAATGCAAAATGTATCGGCAAATATTTGGGCCAATTATGCGGAAATTTGATGACGCTTCACAATGTTTATTTAAACTAAATTAATGTTAACACAACGTGTCTAAAATGTTGTTGAACAGAAACCTCATAATGTTGAAAACATGGAATGTATTTGTTAATAGTATCGTACCAATATAATATCCTACTAATATTATAAAAGCGAAGGTAACTCTGTCTGTTCTTTGTATCAAATTTCATGGTGTGAACAATAAAGAGTTAATCAATCAATCAATCAATCTTTCTTTATGTTTGTTTGTTCGCTTTTCACGACTTCTTGGCTAAGCCGATCTCAATAAAGTTTGGCAGGATGATAGTGTACATCATAAATACGGAAATAGGGTACTTTCCCCCCAAGAAAACGTGAAAAAACAGCAGTTTGTCTTTCTTTCACGGAACAAAAAATTTACGGATCGATGTGATGTTTTGAAGAGATACAGTAGGATAATACTGTATTAGATTAAGGCGAGGTTTTCCCACTTTTAAGCAACGCTTATTACTACAGATGACCATAATCCTTGGTTAATTGTATTTAAGTCGCATTTAGCGGAGCAAAGTCATCGCGCTTACACACAGTCGTGCGATTCGCCACTTCTATTTTTGGGGTTTTTCTCATAGTTGTCGAAAAGTATAGCTGCAATGTAAAATGTACTTCTTCGGTTTCCTTCATAATTATGAAATCTATATATCAAGATATCGCAGACATAACTTAATAAATAGGTAATTGAATTAATCCAAAAAACAAGGATAAAAGCGCAAATCAGTGCTACTTTCATATATTTTTTTCCATTAAAACATTTAATTTTGTTATGACACCATGTTTATAATTTTAAGCTAACCATGGAAGTATGCACACTTAAACTAGAATGACCAAAATTGCTAAAGTCAGAAAAGAGCGTCTATGCTAGACCGTGGCGGGCGTAGGCTGTGTTCCGTACGAAACGCGGACGAGGCACGGATTTAAAACCTCAGGAACATTTTATAAGTTGCAATTGATGCTACACCGTGTGTCTCCCGCGCCCCGGACGAGACTCGGCCGTGCCCCGGCACCTACGTCTTCATATAGAATGTTCGTGAACTGTTAAGGGGGGAAACCAGTTTATACCGATCAAAAAATCGACTTTTTTTTATTGCATAATTTGTTAGTATAACTAGTCAAGAATATGTGGTCAAAATTTGAAAGCAAAATTCGCATTATTTCTAATGCTATGAGGACTTAAGTGACCACCCGTCGGTCTGGAGTCGAAGCGCGCGGTAGTTGGAACGGAGCGGTCGCTCAGGGACCCTTTTTCGGTTACCTGCCTCAATACCGTTGTACTAAGGAATAATAGAGAGGGGGGCATTTCAGCAGATGTGGCTTGACCTAGGGTAGAACTTTCTCGAACGTTTACGATATTTCGACAGAGCGTCGAGTTTTCGCTACATTTTATTTAAAACGCGTTTTTCTTGAAACGACTTTTTTTCAACTTGTGGGCATTGTATAGCTCGAAAAGTTCTGAACCAATAGTTCTGAAATTTAGTGTGAACATTCTTTATTCAATTCAAATCTAGATGAACCTAATTCTGGGATTATATGATTATTAAAAATATGTTTTTTTTTATGCAAAAAAGGTGAAAAAATATGGTGTAAAAACATAACATTGTCTTCAAACACCTCAAAAAAATGCAATTTTCAATATTTTTCAACACATTAAGGTTCATATTCTTAGGAAATATGTTTCTAACGGAAAAATAAATTGTGATGATTACAGATGAAAATTGTTACCACAGGAATGCCCACCAGCAAAATACTCCGATGGCAATCGTCCATGGACAGCACGATCTAACGACACTATTTCCGGCGGAAATTACTTGAAAAACATCCTAAGTTTACACCAAAACATGAATAAAATATTCCCAAATTTAAAAAACATTCTGTTTATTCCGTCCCTATGTAAAAAATTCATTAAAAACAACAAAATTTCGGCCTCCTAAACTGGTTTCCCCCCTTAATCCGTGCCTCGTCCCGGCCTCGTACGGGACACGGCTCGTGCCCGCCACAGTCTTACATAAATCATCCTTAATGCTGTGGAAATGTGAGGTTTGAGAAGTATAGCTGGATTAGCTGGAGTGATGGACTAAGTAAGGAACAGCGTGATAAGGGAACGTTGCGGTGTGGTAGAAGATGAAACAAAGATAGAGGAAGCGATGCTATAAATAGGGGAAGTGCTTTTATTAACCAAACAAAATACAAGCTAAAACTAACACTCGAAAAACAGTTAGACTGCCCTTAGATCATTGAAAGTCTAAAGATAATCCAAATGCTCAAGCCCACTATCATTTTCCAAAATCTTTCAGAACGCCTGCGGCACGTGATCTATATGCTGGCGTGTCTCTGACTCAACCCATAAGTATCACCATTCAGCGTGGCAAATGCCGTAAAAAAAAAACCTCCAAAAATTACAATTTATTTGAAAGAAGAAAGAAAATAAATTTTATTCGACACCTTTACAAAAACTTATATCTAAAGGATCACATAAAGGATACAATCAATGTCAAATGGGTCCGTCTCGGCGTATTATGGCATTTGTTATGCGTGACCTTCGATAACAGCTGTTTTTGGTCCGGTAAAGGCGATCCTTTATAATAACATAATTATAATTAAATTATTTAACATAATTATTTATCATAATTATTTTTATCCAACATAATTTCAATATCGGTAACCTGAAAACCAGAGTCGCTCGTCAATACCCGCTAGGCTATCCAACGTTAATTATTTGATTAAATACAGCAACAATTGCCATTGTTTATTGAATCATTCAATGAAACTTTATGTGTGTCTCATATATTTGGGTCACTGTATAAATTTTGAGACGCTTGCTTAAAAATGAAACGCATGGATACAAAAAACTATTTATAAATCCAATGCGGAAAAACATTTATAACTATTTAAATAACAATAATAATATTTAGGTAGTATTGTGTATTTATTGTATACATAAATGTAGGGATACATAAATTTATTTAGGTATATTTTATGTACACCACCCACCGTTTTTCAAATTCTTTAGTCCTGTCCATCCAAAGGTTGCCTGGAAGAAATCGCTGTAGGCGATAAGGCCGCCCATTATACTGATGTATATTTGTTTTTATGTTAGTTTAAGTTTCATTTGTATTTTCGATGAGTAATAAAGAAATATTGTATTGTATTGTTAAAGATTTTTAGGTAGTTAGGTAGGATTGTTTTAGCGGCTTTACTACTCTGAATGGTAATGCTTATGCGTTGAGCCAGAAACACGCCAGCATATTGGTCACGTGCCGCATTAACCAGGTGCTCTGAAAGTGGGCTTAGTTAGTGGGTTAGTGGGCTTGAGAATTTGTATTGTCTTTAGACTTTCAATGGTCTATGGGCAGTCTAACTGTTTTTCTAGTGTTAGTGATAGCTTGTATTTTGTTTAGTTAATAATGGCACAAGCCCGTAAATAAAAGTAAAAAATAATAATACGATAAATACATAGTTTTACAATAAATCAATGTTTAGGCAGGTAAAATGTTACATTCGTGATTATTAACCAACGATGATACGTAATTTCACCGAAAACGGTCTGGAAAACACTTTGTATAATGAAAAATGGTCCGATACCTCCACATGATCTATTACTTTGAGTACACCTCTGTAATTGGGTTTAGGAGTGGCATTCAATAACGTGTAGGGTTGTCAACTGTTTTCTTTTGTTTGAGACAATGATAAGCAGCTGCGAACTAAAATAAACTAAAGGTCACCGAGTTCCAGTGTGAGTATCTTTCTAACAAAATAAAAGACATTGCCCAATTTGTTTGGACCCAGATAGATAGCTATCAGTTCAATTTTTTTCTCTGAGCTTGTTGTTTTTCAATAAAAAAAATTAAAGTTAAAAGAAATTTACTACTGACCTTCGACCAAAATAGCTACCGACAGGATTTGAACCTGTGCAATGGTCTGGGTAAATTATTTTTTACCCACAGATTTTTTTCTTTTCTGTGGGGTAAGCGTATTACTTGTTTTAGCTACTAAGCTACGGTTGCTTTCCTGTTTGTCTGGTTGCTAAATTCGTGAGCTGTCTTTGCATACAATCTAACTGTTGGCATATAATTTATTTAAGTACTAAATCAGTCATTGGTGTAGTGCCGAGGATCGAACCGGGTGCCATCAGATTATAGAGCGCACATGCTACTGCCCGGCCACCATCGCTTAGTTCAACATTTATCATTTCAGCCTATCATGTTCCCAATGCTGGGATGTATCCCAGCATTGGGAACATGAACCTCTCTCACTGAGGAAGACCTACAGGTCAGTGAGAGAGGTTGGGGTAATCCACCATGCTGGTCCAGAACATGTTGTTGAATGTCATACGTCTTTGAATTATTTGAGGTTTTTGGATATACCTACCGGTTTCCTCACAATGTTTTTATTCACCGTTTTTGAGCGATGGCATCGAAACGGCACATAATTTATTTAGGTACGAATTGAGTGTACTTGCTACCGCTTGGCCGCCATGGCTCAGTCATCATCAGCCAGAAGACGTCCACTGCTGAACATAGGCCTCCCCCTTTAACCTCCACACTGAACGGCAGCCTGCCTTTTGCATCCACTGGATGCCAGCGACTCTTACTATGTCGTCGGTCCATCTAGTGGGAGGCCTACCTACCTACATCGCTCAGTAATGGAGTTCTAATCTGAGTTTTGGTAGGTATTAATAAAAGTATAAGCAGAGTGGCAGCCCTACGTGGCTTGTATTTAATTTTGATAGCGTCTCGTAGCTGGGCACGTCATTTATCACGTTTTGCGCATTTATTAATTAACAATCTTGAAAAGTTTTGTCGTCAACTTTTTGTAATGTTACTACTAGTAGCCGCGCCCGTAACCTTGGACGCGTAGACTTTCAAATAAAGTTCAAACCTCAATTTGCTCCCCTAATTCGACTTTTTCGTAAAATTCATTCTTAGCGGACTTCTAGAGCACTTTAATGTTAGCTTTTGGTCAAGTACTTTTCGAAATTCGAGTCAGATTCGCTTGTATATGTTTTTTTTAATGCCATTGGTGGGCAACAACTTGAGCAAGATAAATACCAATCCAGTCCAGTATCCAGTTGGTAGTGAACGTCTTCTGCGCTTGGGGGCGTGGGTTTGATTCCCACCTAGGACTAACATTCATACGGTTTAAGATTTTTATTTCGTCAAAAGAATTTACAAATTCACTTATTGAGAAAACACAGTATATATAGGTAAGTATTATAACGCCATTGAGCGTAGTTTACAGAGATAATTATGCAAACAATAAATTAACTAACAAAACAATAAAAATTAAAAAGTACATTCATGTGATGGACATTTATGTTTGTTATATATCTGGGTGTTAATATCTATATTTAGTCTCGTGCAGCCACATCACAAGCTTTGTTTAGTTTGGGGTCAGATGACCGTGTATGCAAAAATGTCCCGAATATTTATTTATTTACTATTTGTCCAGTACCTCGTGAAAATGTACATCTGCGGAGGAATGAAACCATTAGTACAAACGTACAATATAACGTTGTACCGCAGATTTAGAGAACATGGATTGGAAAAATCATATTGGTAACTTTTACTGAACAGGAACAGTGTAAGACACGTTTTTTACCACAACTTTTGAAAGTAAAAAAAGAATCATCAAAGTCGGACTGCTCAGGAAAACGTTTTTTGTGCTCATATAAGAAAAAAATATACGCGTCGACAAGATAACCTCCTTCTTTTTTTCTTCGGCAAAAAAATCAGACGTTTCAAAACTGGCAAACAATAAGCGAAAAAATATAGCACAATAACATAGTTTTTGTATCTCTTCTTTGTCTGATAATTAATGTAGAAATGAAAGCAAGTAATGCCTGACTTTTTACTTTTATTTTTTGTCATCTATACTAATATTATAAAGAGGAAAGATTTGATTGTTTGTTTGTTTGTTTGCATTGAATAGGCTCCAAAACTACTGAGCCGATTTGAAAAATTCCTTCACTGTTGGGAAGCTACACTATCCCCGGTTAACATAGGCTATATTATATAATAAAAAAAATAGGGATCCTTACTAAAACTTCAATAATGTAACCCAAGGTGTAAAAAAATAAGATTTACAATTTTGACTTTGTGTGATTGACAGTTCTAAGACAGGACAACGTCTGTCAGGTCACCTAGTAGTAGATAAGTTCATATTTGGTAAGAGTCACGTGACATAAACGTTCTAACAATAAATAACTGTAGATAAGTTACAGTTCTAGAATATTAGGTACCTCATCTAGTTTTTTTGTATCTTTGGTTTCTACTTGCCATTTGTTCTGAGGTCGGCCATTTGTTCCAAGTCTAGCCGTCCGCTTATCTTTGTTATGACAGTTACAAATATCTGTTATTGTTCTGGAATTTATAATGAAGGTTTTCCAGAGTTGGAAAAGGTGAGCGCTAGATTTATGACCAACTTTAATTTGTCCGAGTAATTTCATTTGCATGTCTATTGGTGTTGAGTTTTAAAGTTTTTTGTTTTCGAATATATTAGCTGCATGGCTGGCTACATCACGCGGTTTCACCCGCGTTGATTTATCTGCCAGTGAAAGTCCCGTCAAAATCGGTCAAGCCGTTTTGGAGTTCATAGGGAACATACATACCCATCGCCTTTTATGTATGAGAAAAAGATGTATTGGTGCCCGAAATTGTTTGGATCAAATCTGGCGCTGCCCATAAGATAAAATATCTTTATTGTCTTGTCAGGACTATTATATATTATAAGGAGAGACCGTTTGTGGGTTGATATTCCGAAAACCCGTAAGAAGCGCTTTGAATCTACTTTTATTGCGAACCGTTAGACTGTGGAATGCGCAGCCTGAATGAGAGTTTCCCTAAAGTTACAATCTGGGTGTCTTCAAATCACGAGTGAAGCGGATTCCAATAGGCAATAGTCTAGATTTAAAATAAAAAAAATGCTTCTCCACGGGCACTAGGGTCCGTGATTTTTCTCAAATGAATTTACTTCATAGGTAAGTATGTTCCATAGTTTAACATCAGGTGAGATGGCGGTCAATCCCAAGCCTATTTATATCAATATAAAAATAAATATTCATTCTAGATTTTCTCACAATTTTGTTTATTCTAACAGTGTCGTTCGAAATCATAAAACCTTTCATAAAAATAGCACCACACAGTAGTTTACCAAATCTCGGAAACAAAAAGCGTGTGCGGAATCCGCAGAATCCGCCCCCGAGTTTCTAGATCTTGTTAAAACTTAGGGGTTGTTTCGAATACCAAGTGGTTTCTTTGTGAGCAACCCTCGCCAACCCACGCGACCTTATGGTGGTTATATTCCACGGAATATACGAAGTGGATGGAATAGACACTCCAAAATAGTTCTTTGTATTAAATTAAATATTTAGCAAACAATAGTTAAATTTAAGATTGACAAGAATGCCAAATCACTTGAACAAAATTATTTATACTTGTTATTAAATCTGGTCTCAATTTTTTTTGTGGAATAACCTCATGAGCCTCTTCTACCTACAAATTAATTTTATAACATAAAAATTATATGAATTTAGAATGTAGGTACATTTTTTAATCCTTAAAGCAACAAGTCATAAATTACAGCCATGACTTTTGACTTCCTTTTGACGTTGATTGATTGATTGATTGATTAACTCTTTATTGTTCACACCATGAAATTTGATACAGAAGACAAAAAACTCTTAAAAACTAGTGTAACAACTGGCGGCCTTATCGCTAAAAGCGATCTCTTCCAGGCAACCTTAGGATGGAAAGGATTTATAGAAGACGTAGAAGACGGGGTGTGCAATAGAGGATCGACTATACATTTTTTACTTATACCATACACATACATTCTAATAGTAATACACACTATTACTTAAAATTATTTAAAATAATTATACTAATAGATATGCAATTAAATATATATATATAATTATGTAATAATTAATGATAGAAATAATACGAATAAGCTGTTCGACATAACGATATTAACAAGGCTGCAACTTTGACAAATAAAACTCTTTAACGCGATCTTTGAAAGTAGCAAGCGATGGAGAATGTCTGATAGACACGGGCAATTTGTTCCACAACTGAAATGCCTGAAATGTAAACGACTTACCATAAAAAGTTTCAGAACGTGCGGGAGGGGACTTAAGTGAGAGGTTGTTCTTCGACCTTAAAGGAAGAGGATGACAGTCTCTCCACAAAGTGAAGCATTCTTTAAGGTAGCGCGGGCTGGAGGGGTTAAATAAAATATTATATAGAAAAGAAAGGATGTGAGCATTCCGACGAAGACGAATAGGTAACCACTTGAGCTTAGCGCGATACTGGGATATGTGATCATATTTGCGTAAACCAAATATGAATCTAATGCAATAATTTTGTAGGCGCTCAAGTTTCTCTAGCTGGTTCTCTGTAAGATTAAGGTAGCAGGCGTCAGCATAATCTAGGATAGGAAGAAGGAGAGATTGTGCGAGTGAAACTTTAGTGGCAGTGGGTAAGAAGTTTCGGATGCGTCTTAGTGAGCCACCAGACGCAAACAATTTGCTGCTGATCGATTTAATGTGACAGTCCCAAGATAAGGTGCGATCAAAGATCACTCCAAGATTTTTAACAGAATCACTGAATGGTATTATAACCCCATCAAAAAGAACACTTGGTATCACAGCCCAGTTAATTCTGGAGATCCAGTAAGAGCTACCTATTACTATGACTTGTGATTTTGTGGGGTTGACTTTTAATCCAAAAGAATTGCTCCACTCGATGATTCGATGCAGATCAGCATTCGTTCTAGCAATGGCTACATCCAGTTCATTAAGTGAAGCTTGTGTATAAATTTGGAGATCGTCTGCATAAAGGTGGTAGGAAGAAATAAGACGCTTGGAAATAGAATTTATGAAAATTGCGAAAAGAAGAGGAGATAAAACACCGCCTTGTGGGACACCAGCTATTGTATTGCACCAGGAAGAGAAAGTGTCTTCAAGGCGAATCCGCTGCTGGCGTCCGTGTAGATAACTACGAAACCAATCGATAACCGGTGGAGATATGTTAATGGAGCGGAGTAACGCTAATAATATGTCGAAGTTAACGGCATTAAAAGCATTACTGAAATCTAACAGGGTTAGAACAGTAAGCTTGCCGTCATCCATACCTAAGCGGATATCGTCGGTGATCTTGACAAGAGCAGACACAGTGCTATGCCCTGGGCGGAAGCCGGATTGAAAAGGATTGAGGAGGTCTTGCCTGTTAAGGAATTCGTTAATTTGTCTGTGGACAAGACGCTCAAGAACTTTGGATAGGAAAGGGAGAATAGAAATTGGACGGTATTCAGAAAAGGATTTAGGATTGGGTTTTTTTGGCAATGGCAAAATATGCGCATTTTTCCAGATTGCAGGAAATACTCCACTTATGGCAGAATTATTAAGTATTGTGCAGAGGATGGGAAGGATAATGTCAAGGATGGGCAGTAGCATGTTCCGACTAATGCTATCACCGCCTACCGCATTAGAGGAGATCGACATTAAGCTCTTCTTAACATCACACTCGGTAAATCGATTAAAAACAAAAGGAGAGAAATCGGGGGTTGGCAAGGCAGAAAGATAGCTGATAGTTGAGTTCTTATCTGCATCTGGCATAGCAGAAGCAGAAGAAAAATGTTGATTTAGGGCGTTGATATCAATATTATTAGACACTGAATTTGGACGTGATTTGCCAACTCCCATTGATCTAAGAAATTTCCAGACCTTTGCTGGGTTCTCATCATCGATAGATGCATGAATATGGCGGCGCATTGCATCCCTACACGTTTTATTGCAGCGATTACGGGCCTGGACATATTTTGCTTGATTGATGTCAGTGGGACGCATCTTGTACCTAGATTTGGCTGCTGCTTTCTTATGCATTAACGTTTTTATGTCATCAGTAAGCCATGGCGCAGGAAGATGTTTTATTTTGATTGCACGTATTGGAGCATGAACATCATAAAGTTGCGTGATCAGCGTGTTGAAAATAGCTACCTGATAATCCACTGACTCAGAGTCAGTAACAGGACTCCAATCAATCTTTCCTGCGTCTTCGAGAAGGGCCTCGCGATTCATACCACCAAAGTTGCGCTGCAGAAGAATTTGAGGTTTAGATTTTGGAGGACGTATTTTATAAGAAAGAAAAACCAAATCATGGTAAGAAAAATTATCAGCAGAGTATTGGCCATGCTTAGCAACATTATTTGGGGAAGAGACAATCATCAAGTCAAGAAGAGATGGGACACAGTTGGGAAAATGGTGCGTAGGATTAAGAGGGAGAATGTGCATGTTATAAGATTTAACAATGGACTCCAGTGAGGAACTGCGATGGTTATTCTTAACAAGACACGTGTTGAAATCGCCCATTATGATGGCGTGATTATAAGAGGGATAAAGATCAAGTAAAATATTTTCAAAAGAGGAAAAATAGCTAATATTACTAGATGGACAATAATAAACTCCGAGAAGAACTTTACTATGAGAGAGAAGAACGTTATCAATTATGTAGATAAAAGGGTGAAACCACAAGTCCATAATCCGATTGTTGATACCATAGGGACTTAGTTTTTTTTTAATAGTGGGAGGGACCACTAGCCTGAAACTAGTGGGACCATGAAGCCGGTATAACAAAATTATAGGGACCACGAGTCAAATATAAAAAAAAATACGAATACCAATTGAGAATCTTTCTCGTTTTTTAAAGTCACTTAAAATATGCCGTAGTTTTTATTACTAAGGGTGGAAACATTATTTGAATCAGGGAGGGCAGCTACCGATCCAACTGTAAGTGTCAACGTTTCAGCACCATAAGCCACGACAGGTGAAATGCACTCGTCAATGAGTTCAATTATGTATTTAAATATATATACTGAGTAATGTTTACGCACATTGATTTATGTATTGGGATTTGACTACATAATTATGACTTTCTTCCAACTTAATAAACCTGAAGAAGATTAAATAATAACATTATATATTTTTGTATTAGGTATTATAATTATACATTTTAATGGTAAAAAACAACAAATTTCTAGAAATATACACTGTAAATGTCACATCTAGAAGAGTAATGGTTCAAGTGGTATCCATCAAAAAGAATTTGCTCATATTTGAGATGACACTTTTTACATGACATGGCCATTCTAACTACCGACGTTCCGTGGTAATATTAACAAAAACTTGGCTTGTAACTTTCCTGTTATAGCCGGGATCTCATTATTTTGTTTCGGTAGTAAAACTTTTATTATACCCGGTAAGTGATGAGATTTTTGAACCGTTGCGGTGAAGCTTCACGGGGTTCAAACCATTCTTGTGATGGATTACACTAAATATTAATAAAATTAATATTAGGCAAAAAAATTTTTTTTTAGGATGACGATCACAATAAAATTAAATATGACCTATAGAGGTTTAAGTGGCAATGGGCGGGCCACTTTTTTTAAATACCATATGTGACAAACAAGCTGACGGACCGCCTGATGGTAAGCGATCACAGTCGCCTGCAACACCAGGGCAGATACGTTGCCGACCCTTAAAGACTCTATTAACAGCCTTTTTGAAGAACCCCATGTTATAGTTACTAGGAAATGCCGCAAGAGGGAGCTCATCGCTCGAAGAACCGATAATCGATGGAGAAGAAAGGTCCTTGAGTGGAGACCACGAACCGAAAGACGACATTGTGAGAGTCGCGGGCATCCAGTGCATGCATATGACAGGCTGTCGTTCAGTGTGGAGGTCTAAGGGGGAGGCCTATGTTCAGCAGTAGAAGTCTACTAGTTGATGATGATTAAACTCCCGTGGCTTTATTCACTATCTTACAGGATCTTTTTATTGGGATATAAAGTAGTATAGTTGTTAATCCAGGGTATAAGCTACCTCCATACGAAATTTGTTCAGCTGTTCCGGTGTAAAATTGTGATGACCCAAACCGAGTGATTACCTTATAATAGAAATGATCAGAAGGAATTATTAAAGCTAATCCTTTTTTCGGTTTCCTTATAAATAAGGTACCCCTCTGTACGCCTTTATATTTGTCCTCAATACAAATACTTTTTTCAGGTAAAGTGTCACATTTCAAGAGTATCGAATCACAAAGACCTCGTAAACTTTTCACAAAATAAATAAATTCGGGACATTTTTTCACACACTGTCATCCGACCCCAAACTAAGCAGAGCTTGTGATATGGCTGCCAGAGACTGATATACATACATATATAGTAAACACATATACAGTACATACATATGTAGTACAAAAATGATTCACAACACAAAATATAGCGTCCCACATGATAATGATTCTTTTTTAAAGCTTTACGAAGAATATTATTATATTTTCAATAAAATTTTCATTTTCATTTTCAATTTTCATTTTGATTCAAACCAGGTTTCATACCTACTTGTAAATCACTCTAGTATTTTTTTTAAGTGTTTTTTCTCCTAATGTAATAATTCAAAATTAAATTTAAAATCTTCATAATTAGTAAATACGCAATTTCGTTTACCATTTTCCAGTTATTTTGATTTAAAACCAAACTACTGAACCAATTATGATGAATTTTTTATCGGACCAACCTGAAACTAGCTGTATCCTTACACATATTTTTTTAAATTCCAAATCGGTTTATAGATAACGGAATTCTGAGGTAACAAACATTAGAAAAAATACAACTTAATTGAGAACCCCCTCCTCTTCTGAAGTCGGTTAGCAACAATTTTATGTTTTTTTTAATGTGCGAGCGTGATTAAAATAGCATGAAGCATGAACTCTTAAATAATCTGAATTTTTAACAGAATCCTACTAATAAGTATTATAAACGCGAAAGTTTGTATGTATGGATGTTTGTTCCTCTTTCACGCAAAAACTACCGAATGGATTTTAATGAAAGTTTACAATAATATAGCTTATACATTAGAATAACACATAGGCTATAACGGATTGTAGTAGCGAGGCCGAAGGCTGAGCTCTACGCGTACGAAGTAGCGGGTTTCAGCTAGTACATTATAACAGTGCACATCAGCGGCCTTCGAAAGACAACACTAGAGCTAGAAATTTAGAACTACATAGAAAAAGATTAATTTTGAATAGTAGTAGCCTCCGCCTTCCTCGATTGAGGCTTGTGGCACCTTTTCGTTAGTATCAGGAACATCATACCTATATACATGTACATTATACAAACAGTATCCTGATTCATGACAAATGGTTAAAGCTCGGTGAATAACGAGTGAATCGGTTTCTTCTAGGCAAGCGTGCTCTATCGTAGACCGCATCGTTGCTTTACATCAGGCAAGTTGGTGGTCAAATGCAAGTCTTTTGTGAATTGTTAAATATAAATAATACACCCGACTACAAAATCCGTGAAAAAAATTTTATTTTGTTCTTTGTAGTGGCATATTAATTTGTGTGTTTATGGTATTAGAAGTCGTTTTTTTAAATAGATAATTTATTTTAGAATTGTCAGTGAAACTCCTATGATAGTGGAATGCTTAAAACCTTCTTTAACTCTGTTCGGGACGAATTAATAGTTTATTTATAAAAACGATTACACGTACACGCAATCGCTGTACATACATTAAAAAACTGGTCTAAAGTGCAAGATTTGTCCCACACATTCATACTAACAGACCAGGTTAAATAAAAGCTCGTAAAAACAAGATGTTCCGAAGATTCTATGACATTCTATTTGCACCGAATTCGTATCGAATCTGATCTAGAATGTTATATAATCATAGAATGTTCATAAACGATTTGTGTAACTATGGAAATGCACTGAATTGCATGAAACAGAGACTTATAAACTGAGTTACTGGGGCGCTACATATTGTCTAGAGGTGGGTGAAAGCCACACTTCCGGTCACGGCACGATTGCTCACAGAGCCGGACGCGCGATAACGACCCATCGGACGATGAGAGGCTATTCGACTTGAATCGTGACTATTGAAACAGCTATACAACTTCATACATAAGGTTGTAGCGTTCGTAGCTCATTTAGGCGGTCTTTGGCAAAGCTAACAATCTTTTATTCGGTTATTGGATGGGTGAACGTGAGCGTGGGTGTTTCTGATTACACATTGACCTTTGGCTTCTGTTGTCTTTTTGTTTGTTTTTTTACTGTTTATATTTCTGAAAAAAAAACTAAAACTACCACATGGTAAAATTTCGTATTTGTTTTAAAAAACGACTCGGCAACCCTCTCAAATAGTGCATAGAGATTTGTTCTCACTTTGCATAGAAATTATGTTTATTTACTTACACCAGGCGATCCGCCTCATTTCAACTCAATACGTATAGCTTATACCCAAATTTTTAATAATCTAAGGAGTGTTTGAAACTTTCTAATGAAATGGTGAAAATCTGAAAATCCGTCCATTAGTTACGGATATAATAAGCACACAGACAGACAGAAACGCGGCGGGTGACGCTATTTTATAATTTTCATGGTGGTGATAAAAATTACCTATGTACTTGTACTTTTAATCTTCAGTGACAGTATAACTTTTTTTAATAGACTTACATTTCAAGTTGTTCCATCTGGTCGTTAAAATAACTTATGTTTTGAATGATTATGACGTAATATTCGAAGCGTATTTGTGGAGAGATAGTTATCCCTTTTACCATCCGACTTTTCGTATCTTCTTTCGCACTCATCGGCGAAACTTGGAAACAATGTAGGTGTATAACCACCGAAATGTGTTACGCACTGCTTGTTGGCGTAAGCGAAAAGTGCTCGAAACGCGTTAGGCACCTAAGCGGTGCGTAAGGGAATCGGCGCTATTCGTCAATTTATTCCCGCTTGAATAAAGGTTCCAATGACAATTTAAGTTCACTGTACATTTCAATCAGTACAGACTGAATGCATTTTTACCAGTGATAAAGCTCAAACGAGGTGTAGAAAAATAAAAGTAGGTCACGTGCTGATAAAAAGTATGAATTGATGTCCGGCCGCCATACTGTTTCTTGAGGTTCGAAACAAAATGTTGCATGATGAAATTGTAAATTAATAACAGTATTTTAAGTGTTAAATAATTAGTGAAATGGATAAAACAATAGTGTTAATGGTGTGATAGTGATTCCCATTACTTTTATTACCATATATTATTAAAAAAATTGTAATGGCGCGGGATAAAAAACTCCGGATATCTAATTAATGGTGAATATTATAGTAAAAAGCATATTATTAAGTGATAGAAGTTTCAAACCCAATAATATGGTATACAATACTTATGCACGTATTATATACCATAGCGTCGGGTGTCCAGAATGCTGGCTTCTATTTCGCCCAGAAATTGAGCATTGCCATTCAACGTGGCAATGCTGCCATCATTCTGGGGACCTTTCCCTCCACTAATGGTCTTTTAGTTTAAGTTTTTAGTTTGTATTTAGTTATTTTAAGTTTTAGTTTTTAGTTATTTATTTAAGTTTTCGTTAATTTTTTGTTTTTTTAGTTGTGCATAATAAAGTATTCAATGCACGTATTTGGTACTTTTTTCTTCTTTAAGAGGCGTATTACAAAATGAACCGTTCAATTTTAAGTTTTTGTATTTTCGGGCATAAAACGAATAAATAAAGCCATAATTCTTAAGATATTTAAATATAAAATAAGTAATCCATAACATAAACAGGTTTATTTTATGACAGTAATTTAACGTAATCCATTCTCAAACTTTCCCTCCTAAAGTTTTACGAAAAACTACTTTTGTAAATTGGAGGTAACAAATGGATATGTTGAGTTTTACCAAAATCTGAAGCCGCTACATTCAATAAAATATACAGATCTATTTAATACAACAACTGAATTATCTACAGATCTTATTAACTGAAAGAAAAATTATACCAAAAAGCAAAAATCCTGCTTTCGAAGCTTTTTTCGTAAAAAAATGTGATAGGACCCTTAATTACTCTCATCTCAGGTAAAATATCATTGAGTGCCAATAAAGTATTGTAGCCAAAAATGGCTACACCAGCCCAAGCTTACTTTGGATGAAACTTTGCAAAAAGGCTTTATTCTAATATTTTAATTAAAAATATCTTCGAGAAAACGACCATTGCCCTTAATAAAGCACATAATCATAAAATAAAAAATAAACTTTAGTCATTTATTAAAGTATGTACTTTGTACTTTTCCTACAAAGAAAACATCAGACCCTTTCTCAAAACAATGCACCGTCATTTTCTTGTTTAGGATCTCCGGCATCATATTTTACACAAAAAGGGTGTTTTTGTGTTATATTACTGTTTCTACTCAGGCGGAGGGCTTAAACCAGGATCCACACCGGCGAAAGCAAATAAAAAAAATACTTAGTACGTTTCCTGAAGGATTGTCCACGTGAGTGAAATCGCGTACATTGGTCTAGTTTGTTTAAGAATTAATTTAAGATACCACAACTTTTTTTAGAAATAAAGATTATTATTATTATTACACTTTATTTCAATATAAACATGGGTCTAGCCCGGACATTTAGTAGGCATTGGTGGGGCCGAAGCCAACACCAAGAGGCCCCGTTGAATATAAAATACAATATTATTGAATGTGTATAAAATGGATTATAGAACTATTGTACAGTATAGGATATAAAACGTCTAGGCTATTGAGGTGAACAACTTGTGGATGGGATAACAGATCTATGGTATGAGGTACGGCACCTGCCAATTATGCCTCATTTCAAAATACCTAGGCAGGTGATGACTTGCCACTCACTAAATGGGCCCCCCATAATGGCTGCCGCATATTGGCACCGGAAGGGCAACATTGACGTGGGTGGCTTAAGGTGTCGAGAGGTGTGCTGCACTTTCACTAAGAGCTACTAGCGGCGTTATGCCCTTTAACACTTCCACCCTGGAGCTTAGGTTTTTAGCTCTTGCGGTTTCCACCCCCAGACGGCCGGTTAAGGCAAGCCAGGGGTCTGGGTCTCTGGGGTTTTAGACCCATGGAATCGGGGTACGCGGTGTCGCCACTCACCGAGTCATTTGTGTAGGGCCGAGGATCGAACCGTATTGTAAAGTGCGCATGGCACACTCGCCACAATCGCTCTATGCTTATAATATATCTACAGCGTCTTAATCAACGTCTATAAACATGCCTGTGGTGGGACCCTGGCATTAGGGCTAGTACCTATACGGAGTGGATTAGGCGAAGAGATGGACGAGCAAAACGATTAATGTCTGTCGAGTGAAATGAAGATGTGTGAAGCTTTGTGGAGACAGTAAGATGAAAACTAAGTAGTGGAATGATTCGGGTGGCCTAGCTTGATTTATGTTTTAAAGGTATGTACGTAGTTTTCTCATAGGTTTAGCTTTATACGCCTATTCTTTATTACCTACATACAATGTGACGCCATCTTTGTTAAATATTTTACAACTTGACAAATGATGCTACTTAAGTGTATACCTGGAAATAACGGTGGCCAGTTGTGCAAGCCTTCTCTGTTTTTACTCTGTGGCTTTAATTCCTAGGGCCTTTTAAGGCTGCGCTAAACAGCAATAAGTATCTCTTACGCACGTTTAGCTTGCAAGCATACTAGTTTAAATACCACTGGACAGGATAAAAAAAACGATTATTCATTATCTTGTGAATAACACTGCAACTTTAATTTTTGAGTTGTTATTAAGAGGATGGCGGAGCTCCGCCATCTTATTAAATATCAACATGAAAACTTGTTCTATGCTATTTGGAAATAATATTCTAAAAATAATGCTCAATCTATTTTTGAGCATTCTGACAGTGATTTTTTTCCTAAAAAAACGTTGATATGCCCAAGTAAGATAGCGACGCGCCTTTAGTTGCCCCTTAATGTGCCTATGGTGATTGCGTGCTGTCCCGCTCACGTGTATGGAGTGAATAAATGAGTGCGAGTGACATAACTTCAGGTCCCTGAATTACATAACGCGCGAGCCGTGTTAAAGTTGTGCTGCTACTGACATGCGTTTGGTCTCTGGAAGGCTACGTAGTAGCTTTACCTAGTCTGTGGTGGAAGGCTTATATTGCGTACCTAAATACTGGTTAAATGCCTGCTGCCAGAGTGCCAGATTACCTCGTTATTTTGGTTAACACTGCGTAATACTCGTCGGAATAGGATTAGGAATTGTGTGTGAGTATGCAAATATATTTTAATAACACTGTCGTTTGTAATGTTTTTCTGTATCGTCTTATGTTTATTTTTAAATTAATTTTTTTCAAATTAGGTGAACTTTAACTTTAAAAGTATATAATTTTTCGTTTTATTGTGTTATCCTTCTAGTTTTACGTATTCAAAAATATACGAAATAAAGAAGAAAAAAACATAACTTTCGCATCTTTTCCAGTTTTGTTAGGCACTACCAAGTTGTGTGAGAATGAGCTATGCGACAAGTACACACAGTATGCGATAAGTATTAGCAAAAATAGCACGATTCGTGAAAAATATAATTAAATGTTAAACATGTACAGAAGATATTATTTAAATCGGCTGGTAAATTTCTAAGATATAAGTGTTAAAGATTTTAGTCTAATCAGGAAGGGATGTTCAGTTCAGTCCCTTTCCCACAAAGTAAGTGTCAGTATGGAGTTTGTATGGCGTACTCTCAAGTGACGTCATTTGTAAGTCTATTGCGCTCAAGGTATTTTATATCTTCTTAATTTTGAACACATTTTAAT
Organism: Agriopis aurantiaria; assembly: GCA_914767915.1. Taxonomy (NCBI): domain Eukaryota; kingdom Metazoa; phylum Arthropoda; class Insecta; order Lepidoptera; family Geometridae; genus Agriopis; species Agriopis aurantiaria. The sequence continues at coordinate 11,629,482 of OU612001.1, read as the reverse complement.
TTTGTTTTCGGTGATTGTTTCTATTTATCGACAGTTTTTGATAATTATTATCAGTCATATAGCTTATTACGTACGTTAACACCTTAAGCTAGATAAAGTCATGACTGTCAATTCCAACTGATTCATCACAACTTATTTCGTATGAAAATTGAATTCCAGAGGTGGAGGTTGGGAGCTCCTGCGAACGTGACCTGCGTGCTCAAATGCAATAAACTTACATAAAAGCCTTCAGAATTACTTAACAATAAGATATCTGACGCTGTCTGCGCAGTGAGGCTGCTAATTCTCTAGAATACATGCTTATACAGTGTTACTCTTATTTACCCAGCAAATACACATCTTAATATCATAAAAAACAACTTTTGTTTCAACAATTTTTGAAAATTCGCAAAAAAATATGTGGCAAGGAATCTCATGTGAAATCAAAGACTTTCTAGTAGCTTTACCTAGTCTGTGTGTGAAATAGAGAATTACGGCTGGATTGACACCAAGCTTAAAAAAACCGGACAAGTACGAGTAACACTCGTGCTCTGAGGGTTCCGTTAGACGGAACCCTCAGAGCGCGAGACCAAAAAAAATACTAACTGAAGTTAAAATATTGAAAGACAAACTTAAGTTTGTAGTTTTTTTTTACTGGGCAAGTGCCTTTAATAACTAAACAAAATACAAGCTAAAACTAACACTACAAATACAGTTAGACTGCCCATAGACCGTTGAAGGTCTAAAGACAATCCAAATGCTCAAGCCCACTACCAGTTGGCAGCGTACCCAACATGCTGGCGGCATTACCACGTTGAATGGCAATGCTAATGCGTTGAGCCAGAAACACGCCAGCATTTTGGTCACGCGTCGCATTAACCAGGCGCTCTGAAAGATTATATGTAACCACTGCCGAGGTTAGCATATTTGCGACGCTTGTGCTGCTCTGCCGAATTAGCAGCCGCGCCAGCCCTACCCTGTGTCTCAGGAAGATGTGACGGCGCCAAAGTATCGACACAAGTTGCGTCCCATACAAGGGGCCGCCCCAACCTCCAGGGCACAAATGTCATACCGTCAGGCCTCTTTCCATCGTCACGCGCAAGACCACTCGGTTTGAGCAAAGCTGCGACATTGGCGGTGGAAAGTGCCCTGCGTATGATGTCGTTCAGGCTAGCGTGTCGGCCAATACAACCAGTGCTTCTCGAGCAAGAGAGACCATTCTGACCGAGCTGGTCAACAGCAGTACCACACTGACAGCGATGGGCCTCACAGCACCTTGCACCCAAGCGTAAGCTGACAGCTAGACGAAATGCGGTTGGATCTAAAAGGCTACCTGTGTTAAAAGAGGGCATGGCTTGCAACCAAAGTCCCGATTCCCAAACAGAGACAGCAAGAATACGAGCGCGATCTGCAATACTAGGACACGTATCTAGTAGCGATTTCCATGCTAGTTCGCAGATCGGCCGATCCCACAGTCTCTGGGAAGACAACTTTGAAGTTTGTAGTTGACAATAAGGTTCTTCCATACATCCCAACTACAAAATGTAAGTTTGTAATAGCAAAATAATTATTTTTAAATACCTTCAAATTTATAACTTTCGGATTTATTCCTATATATGTACTATGAGACCTTGCCTCTTGCCAAATTTCATGATTCTAGGTCAACGGGAAGTACCCTATAGGTTTTGATTCCCCTGTGAAATCGCAAAATATACGACATAAAGGAACCCTAAGAGCGCGAGACCAAAAAAAAAACTAACTGAAGTTAAAATATTGAAAGACAAACTTAAGTTTGTAGTTGACAATAAGGTTCTTCCATACATTCCAACTACAAAATGTAAGTTTGTAATAGCAAAATAATCATTTTTAAATGATATACCTTCATATTTATAACTTTCGGATTTATTCCTATATATGTGCTATGAGACCTTGCTTTTTGCCAAATTTCATGATTCTAGGTCAACGGGAAGTACCCTATAGGTTTTGGTTCCCCTGTGAAATCGCAAAATATGCGACATAAACGTTCATATCTTTTGATTGCGTTGACTTACAACTTTTATTTTTTTACAGCCAAAAGAAACCGTAGACCCAAGTATTTAATATAAATTTCAACTTGCTACCTTTACGCGTTCTTGAGAAAAAGGGTCTTGACAGACGGACAGACAGACAGACGGACAACGAAGTGATCCTATAAGGGTTCCGTTTTTTCCTTTTGAGGTACGGAACCCTAAAAAAGAGAGCAGGCCATTTGCATGATTTCTAACTGACCCTGCGCACGGTGCAAGTAACCTGCTCAACTAGGGTGTAAAAGTACAATCCATCTTTTTTTTGTATACGAGCTGCGCCCCGCGGTTTCACACCCAGATTAAAATCATCGTTAAGTTTTGTGAATTTTTAAAATTTTCTTAATTTTTGTTTCCGTAAGAACCTTCTACAAAGTATTAGCAAAGTAAAAAAAAGATGAATAAATCGGTAAAGTCGTTCTCAAGTTATGGTGTGACCAAGGTAAATAGGATTAATTTTATCTATACCAATATTATAAAGAGGAAAGATTTGATTGTTTGTTTGTTTGCTTGCATTGAATAGGCTCCGAAACTACTAAACCGATTTGAAAAATTATTTCAGTGTTGGGAAGCTACACTATCCCCGGGTGATATATAGGCTATAATCTATACCCGTACGAAGCTAAGGCGGACCGCTAGTATAATATATAGATATAGATATAGATTAGGCTTGCGTTCAGGTGCGCGAGGTGACAGCCACCTCGCCACCTCGTTGTAAAGCGATGATGCGGTCTACGATGGACCACGCATGTCTAGAAGAAACCGATTCACTCGTGACTAGAAGGCACCCAGATTGTAACTATCAGAGAATAGCCATTCATCAGGCATTTCAAAATCAAAGTCAAAGAAACTTCGATTAAATATATCCACTACACTCGGCTGCGCAGTTTAAGCTTGGATTAACTCAAGTACAGTCTTACGGCTCCGACATCATAGTCCAGCACAATATAAAGTAAGTACTCAATAAATTGTATAAGTAGCCTGTCAGAAAATATAGAAACCTTTTCTAGACCTCATCAAACATTCAAATATCGTAGGCTTTTGCGCGACCGTCGTCAAACAACTGAGCTCACAAAGGTCCTACACGTAACCATATATCAGATCTAACCAACGACTTACTCGTTCTACCCATTGAAAATTCTTCACTAATGACACGTCAGTATCGATGTGTTTGCTTCAAGTTATAGCATCAGCGTTCAGCAATCAGGGTATCGATCTCGGCGCACCTCAGCGGACACAACCGACAACGGAAAAGCCTATATTAGGTTGCCTGAAAAAGATCGCTTATAACGATAAGGCTGCCAATTGTTTCACTAGTTTTAAAGTTGTTTTTGTCTTATGTATGTAATACAGTCTGGTGTGAACAATAAAGAGTTATCTATCTATCTAGGATATTATAGTAAGCGTGTATGCACGTATTATAATTATTATTATTTACTTTAGTACCTTGATACTAGTAACAAATATGACTTGTAATTATTAGTTAACAATAAAATTATTATGATTATGATTATATTATGTCATCACCTACATCCTAAACGCCTAAAACTATTATGATAAATTAGGTAAAATGAGGTTTCGATATAGGGGTGCAAGTACCGTTGTTTTAGCGATCGTCAAATTGACAGTTGAGGTCGTCTAATTCGATAATATGTCATTTTTTCAGTACTCGCTGTGATCGATTCTATGGCATTTTAGCGAATTTGACGATCGATAAAGAACGGTACTTACACTGCAGATTCGTGTAAGTTTAAGGATGGTTTATTATATAAATAGGTGACGGCATCATAAACACAAGATAGCGATATATAAAGTGAAGATGGAAAAAAAAAATGTGAGGAAAAAACTTATTTGAAATGCTCATTTCAGTACGGTCAGATTAGTATGAGCAAGATATTAGAGTAATCGTATATGGAATTGACCGATTTGCGTAATTTTCCTGTAATAAATTTACATTTTTAGTCTATCTATTTACATCAATTTACACACCCTAAGCATGGTTGGAATTTTGATATTTTATGATAAATAGTAAGCCAGTATCAAGACGACTATATTAATGGTAAAATTAGGAACTTACGGCATGTTAAAATAATCCTCAGCTCACACACAAACACGGCACGGCAAAATGGCGGCACTTTTTAGTTCAGGTGTATAATGTATATGATTGTGAAATATTAGACCTGCCAAAGTTGTCAATGTGCCTGTCCCCTCTTCTTAATAATAGTTTCTAAACTGTTCGAAATTATGAACTTGTCACAACAAATTAGAATAATAATAATTGAAATAACGTTGTAGGACGTAATTTGCTAAAAACCCAAAGTATTTTCAGGTTTTAGTTCTATTTCTTATTTTGAATACTTGCTATGATTTTCTTAAGTAAATAAGTTTTTTTGTTTTCAATCTAATAATTATATTTATTTGTATACCAATACATAATAATTAATTGTTTAAAATAAATTTCTCATCAGTTTGCGAATAAGTTCTATTATAATGTCTATAGGCTATCAAGTCGTTGGATCTATAACCCTCTCCCATTCGTGCCTACATTTTCTTAGATTCACACAGAAATGAAGACAAATATAAGGGAATTTCATTGTTTTCGAATCCCTAGGGAGCAAAGAAGGTAGTAGTAATAAAATAAAATTATTTCTGCGAAATTCGATCAAAGATATTTCGATTTTTATTTGTTTTGTATGGACTGTTTGTTTAATAAAACATATTGGCATTTTATTGGCGAAACAATAAACAGTAAAATGTTACAGGCCTAAGGGTTACGCTATAAAGGCACATAATTGAATACACGACAAGTGCAACACATAAAAGGGTGAAATTGAACTAACATTTTCATCTTTCAACTGTCAGAGGAAATGTAAGAATGTGAATGTGAAAGTTGGGCGTCATGGGGCGCATGGGGGGCATGTCTACGATGAAGAACACTTGCCTAGAAGAAACCGATTCACTCGTGATTTGTAGACACCCAGATTGTAACTATCGGGGAACACTCATTCAGGCAGCGCATTTCACAGTTTGCACAATAAAAGTGGAATCAATTCGCTTCGTACGGGTTTTCGGAATATAAACTATAAAGCGGTGTCAATTTTTCGTGTCCGCTTTGGCAGTCCGATAGAAAAATGGGCAGGAGGGAATTAGATCATGCAGATCCAATGCACACTCTCCGAAATGTATCCGATATAAACCCGACAGATTAGCAACTATGCGCCAATGCTCAAGAGTAAGAAGCTTAGTCTGAACCGGGAATTCGTTGCTGATGAGTCTCTTGGCATGTTTTTCAATAGACTCCTACGCCTCAAGCTGGTACTTAGCTGATCCATCCCAAAGTTGAGAACAGTACTCCATGCACGATAGAACGTGTGCTTGGTACAGTGTTAGCAACTGCTCTGACGTGAAGTACCGTCGCACCTGTACTGCCTGTGACGCCAGCTGTACATTCTCCAACTTGTCCTTGCATATCATAAAAAGATAAAAGTATGACCTGGCCTGACTAAGCCCGTTACACGTCCCATGAAAGACATTTGTATTTTGCAAAGCTCCTCAACATCCTTTGCTAGAAGACAGTCCTACTTTCGTAGTGCATTTGTGTATAACAAACTCAACAAAATTTTAAATTTCCACACCATGACTCGACATCTCTGCAAAAAATCCCTCCAAAGCTGGCTACTTAAGCAAAGCTATGAGTCTATAGAATCAATTTTAGTAATCTTGTCATAATTCCAGATCTCATCTGATTATCACACACCAAATTCACATTATCACATTACCTATTAATAATAAAACGAGGGTATTAACATTTATTAGTACACAAACACTCCCAATATTCCCAAATATTTTTAACATTCATTCCTGGGCAATGTCGCAACAGTGCAACTCCATATGGGGTATAACTGCGTGGCAATGTCTAACTCAGACCTATTAACATCTCGACAGCTTTTGCATGCTTTATTTTCCTTTTTTTTCTTTGTACAAAGCTAATGTGGAATCGTCACATGACCAACCACCTCTGTTCGGCGGAGGGTATTGGTATGCCATCTCACAGGTTTTTCCTAGTTTGGGTACCAATGCACTTCCACTAGGACTATTAATATGTAATGACACCATGTATTATAATTATTAAGAAGACGTTTGTTATTTTTCATTTCATTTCATTTCATTTCACCTTCGATAGGATACCCAGCTGTATTTTGACAGCTTTCGTTTTAGGCTCATAAACTCCGCATAACGTAAAACCAGGTATACATTTTTAATCCTTGTACCTACCAAATACCTATTGCGACACAAGTTGGACTGTTTCCAAGAAAACAAGGCCTATATATGGAAACCGTCTTTTAATAACTTTAGAATTCTGGCAACGCATAAAGTAATATTGTCATAAATCAACTTTGTAGACACGGCGCGTATTACAAAATATATTTTCGCAGAATATTACAGTTTTTATACGCTGCTAAGAATATGGACACGAAATTTAAGGTGTGGAGGGCCATAATATAGAAATAATATATAAGTACAATCAAATCTCAAATATTTTTTCAAGCAACAAGCCAGGAGGCGAATCCTATACCCACAATACGTAGATGGTACAAAATGTAGATTAGGCGATTAGAAAAACTTATCATACACATTAAAACAAAGATTATGACAATAAGCTAATGAACAAGAGTGACATCTGTCAACTTGACACCTGTCACCTGTTTATTTTGCACATCATTGCTTTTGCATCAGCAATTTTTTATGGTGTTAAAATGACGTTTATTTTGGTGTGCAAAATTAAAATTGGTAGTTGTAGCATGGAAAAAAGTCATGGTATAACCGCTGCGTTCAGTTTAATCACATCTGAAAAAGTTGAGTAACTGACGTTTCGGACACAACATATTCGGCCAATATATTCCTTTTTTTCACTGATAATTCGGACACTGATAAATTAACCGGCCAAGTGCGAGTCGGGTTCACGCACTGAGGGTTCCGTAGCACCACAAAATTCGAAACGAAATTACCAGTTAGGTATAACTTGGTCATAAACAGAAACTTGTTACCGACTCGCACTTGGCCATTATTTATTATTTGTTGTTATACTCTAGAGTGTGTACTATAATCATGCCAAAGACGCTTGTACGTATTACCATTTTTACATAAGAGCTAATACAAAAATTCGTTTAAAAAATATGTTTGTTGTATGGGAACAACTCCCCTTTAGTTTTTACTTTTTGACTTTTTTATTATTTCTCAGTAAATCCACCGTAACATTACATATTCAGTAAAAAATTCAACTGGCTATCTATTATGGTTCGAAAGGTACAACCGTTAAAAAGTAGGACAGACAGACAGACAGCGTAGGCTTAGTAATAGGGTCCCGTTCTTATCCTTACCCTAAAAAGCGCCATGGTACAATCAAAATCGATTCACCGAAAGACCGAAGATCCTGACCACAGACTAGGTAAAGCTATACTACGTATCTTAACAGACTTGATTTTACGTACATCACTCAAACACCTCATCCGTCTAACAAGCAAAAACAAAGTGGCAAAAGCTATGCATAAAAACTTTACTACACAGATCTCCCTAGACCTTAACTAAGCACTAAAGCGCTAAGTGAGTGCGCACTTAGGTCTTGATTTGTAGATCCTGACATCATTGCTGGAATTACTTGGAATTGGCTTAACTTGGAATCGTTTGTGGAAGAATTACAGTGTCTTAACTTAGAATAGCCTATGTGAGGGTAAAGTTTGGGAGCTAAAAGCACTTTCACAGCTGTTGCACATCATTAATTTCAATGTTTTAAACTTCGATCAAGAATGTTTCTTGATGGAAGATTTTAAAAGATGTAGGCTTACATAAAGATACGTAGTATAGTAATAAATCGTTGGATGTAGGTATATGTTGAATTTACTGTTTTATAACAGTGTTATGAAAGAAACAGTTGCAAAAATAAAGTTTTTTTTTTTTAAAATTAATTGTTAGGTTTAGAACACGACTTAAAGTCGAAAGAGTAGTTACAAAAAACTTGCAAAATCACGACGTTGTTTACAAAACATTAAATGCGACTACATTATTTCACCTACACTCACAACGTTTACAAAATATTGCATGCAACTATTATTTTTTTCAACTACAGTCTGTTTAAAACATTAAGCATTAAGAAAAGCGTGAACACACTCTTAAGTTAGGATTGCCTGTGTTAGCGATTCTGACAGAAGTTATACATTAACTTTGAAATGTTCTCACATTGTTTTTATCTTATGTAAGCTTGCTTGCATGCTTTTATTCAAGTTTATCAAATTTACTTTTCTCAAACATAACAAGGATATTTCCAGATATATTTGTAGCAAGTTTAAAATAATAATAATAATAGGCTTACGCTTGACCGCTACCTCGCCTGGTGTTAAACGATGATGCGGTCTACGATGGAGCTTGGCTAGAAGACCCCGATTTACTCGATTTGAAGACACCTAGATTGTAACAATCGGGGAACCTGAATGGGTATTCAGGCAGCGTATTCCACAGACTAACAAGAAAAGAAAAAACCGGACAAGTACGAGTAGGACTCGTGCTCTGAGGGTTCCGTTAGACGGAACCCTCAGAGCGCGAGACCAAAAAAAAAACTAACTGAAGTTAAAATATTGAAAGACAAACTTAAGTTTGTAGTTTTTTTTTACTGGGCAAGTGCCTTTAATAACTAAACAAAATACAAGCTAAAACTAACACTACAAATACAGTTAGACTGCCCATAGACCGTTGAAGGTCTAAAGACAATCCAAATGCTCAAGCCCACTACCAGTTGGCAGCGTACCCAACATGCTGGCGGCATTACCACGTTGAATGGCAATGCTAATGCGTTGAGCCAGAAACACGCCAGCATTTTGGTCACGCGTCGCATTAACCAGGCGCTCTGAAAGATTTTTGAAAATGAGGTGAGCTCCCGGTCCCCAAGGGCCCAATGTCTCGACCCCAAACGCCTCAAATATGTAACCACTGCCGAGGTTAGCATATTTGCGACGCTTGTGCTGCTCTGCCGAATTGGCAGCCGCGCCAGCCCTACCTTGTGTCTCAGGAAGATGTGACGGCGCCAAAGTATCGACACAAGTTGCGTCCCATACAAGGGGCCGCCCCAACCTCCAGGGCACAGGTGTCATACCGTCAGGCCTCTTTTCATCGTCACGCGCAAGACCACTTGGTTCGAGCACAGCTGCGACATTGGCGGTGGAAAGTGCCCTGCGTATGATATCGTTCAGGCTAGCGTGTTGGCCAATACGACCAGCGCTTCTCGAGCAAGAGAGACCATGGTGACCGAGCTGGTCAACAGCAGTACCACACTGACAGCGATGGGCCTCACAGCACCTTGCACCCAAGCGTAAGCTGACAGCTAGACGAAATGCGGTTGGATCTAAAAGGCTACCTGTGTTAAAAGAGGGCATGGCTTGCAACCAAAGTCCCGATTCCCAAACAGAGACAGCAAGAATACGAGCGCGATCTGCAATACTAGGACACGTATCTAGTAGTGATTTCCATGCTAGTTCGCAGATCGGCCGATCCCACAGTCTCTGGGAAGACAACTTTGAAGTTTGTAGTTGACAATAAGGTTCTTCCATACATCCCAACTACAAAATGTAAGTTTGTAATAGCAAAATAATTATTTTTAAATACCTTCAAATTTATAACTTTCGGATTTATTCCTATATATATGTACTATGAGACCTTGCCTCTTGCCAAATTTCATGATTCTAGGTCAACGGGAAGTACCCTATAGGTTTTGATTCCCCTGTGAAATCGCAAAATATACGATATAAAGGAACCCTAAGAGCGCGAGACCAAAAAAAAAACTAACTGAAGTTAAAATATTGAAAGACAAACTTAAGTTTGTAGTTGACAATAAGGTTCTTCCATACATTCCAACTACAAAATGTAAGTTTGTAATAGCAAAATAATCATTTTTAAATGATATACCTTCATATTTATAACTTTCGGATTTATTCCTATATATGTGCTATGAGACCTTGCTTTTTGCCAAATTTCATGATTCTAGGTCAACGGGAAGTACCCTATAGGTTTTGGTTCCCCTGTGAAATCGTAAAATATGCGACATAAACGTTCAAATCTTTTGATTGCGTTGACTTACAACTTTTATTTTTTTACAGCCGAAAGAAACCGTAGACCCAAGTATTTAGTATAAATTTCAACTTGCTACCTTTACGCGTTCTTGAGAAAAAGGGTCTTGACAGACGGACAGACAGACAGACGGACAACGAAGTGATCCTATAAGGGTTCCGTTTTTTCCTTTTGAGGTACGGAACCCTAAAAAGAAAAAAAACAGATCATACATCCCTGCTTCATTAAGACGATTTTTTACCTTCATCAGTCGTTCCTTCCGATACCACCCCCCTAATTAAGTACAAGTTGAAAGCAATTATCACCTGTTTAAATATTAATAGCCACGCCTTCTCTGTTCTCTGGTTATACGTTCAGACAGTATTGTAATTCATACAACTATTTCATTATTTACTTAATTCAAGAAACGTATAAAATAATTAACACATCAAATAATTTTGTCATTATTTGATTGTTTCAAGTATCATATAAAATAATTAACACATTAAATAATTTTATTTTAATTTGATTGTTTACTTATTACATGAATAATATAAGTAATAAATAATATTTAAGGCTTTTTTATTTTATTCGTTTGATATACCTTTGTACTTAAATAAATGTCTGTCCTCATTTAAAATTAAAATATTGTACAAGAACCGTAAAAAATAATTAACACATTAAATAATTGTGTCTTTATTTGATTGTTTACTTAGTTCATGAACCGTATAAAATAATTAACACAGTGAAAAGTTTTGTCTTTATTTGATTGTTTACTAAGAAGAACCTTATAAGATAATTAACACATTAAATAATTTAGTTATTACTTGATTGCTTAGTTTAAGAATAGTATAAAATATTTAACACATAAAGTATATATTTTTTTATATATATTATTTTTTATTTTCATAAAGTATATATAAAACTAAAAGCACGTTTATGTGAGTCGGTAGAACATACTAAGAGATCCCAAACACTAGGGCCATTACACTTGGTGACGAGGTTCTGATTACTTCTGATGATGGAGCCGAGAGATGGATAGTGGTCCTATTCGTCTGGGATACACTTGGTGACGAGGTTCTGACTACTTCTGATGATGGAGCCGAGAGATGGATAGTGGTCCTATTCGTCTGGGATACACTTGGTGACGAGGTTCTGATTACTTCTGATGATGGAGCCGAGAGATGGATAGTGGTCCTATTCGTCTGGGATACACTTGGTGACGAGGTTCTGACTACTTCTGATGATGGAGCCGAGAGATGGATAGTGGTCCTATTCGTCTGGGATACACTTGGTGACGAGGTTCTGACTACTTCTGATGATGGAGCCGAGAGATGGATGGTGGTCCTATTCATCTGGGATACACTTGGTGAGGAGGTTCTGACTACTTCTAATGATGAAGCCGAGAGATGGGACTGTGACGTCGGGACTTCGTATTAGACTCGCCAAAACAAGCCCTAAGTATCTAGCCCCAAGATTTAATAGTATTTATCCATTTTTATGCTACATGTGGCAAATAATCAGATGGGCTGCCTGATGATAATCAGCCACAGTCACCTAGGGCTTCTAGTAACACTATCACAAATACGTTGCCAACATTTAAAGACTGTATTAACTCGCCTTTTGAAGAACCCTATTGTGTGTAGCTTCTCGGAAACTCCGCGGAAGGTATAGCTCATAATAAGTACCTACATCAAGTGTATTTTTACTTGATGATGCAAAGCCAAAAAGAGGAGTAGGTTAGCAATAGTTATTGGGTACACAGAAAAAAGTCAGTTTTTTTTTTCTGCCAGTGTACTCAATACAACTGTTACAACCTACCCAGCTCCACCCAGAGAAGCCTTGGCGGACATTTGAATGATGTTATATTCCATACATAATGGAATCGATAGGTCTATCAAACGAATAAAAAAATTCGATGATATCTCACACACACTTGTTTTATTAGGAAGCGCTGAATGAAAGACCCGTTATATGGTGCCGAAATATGGAGCTCTTTTTGGCTTTGCGTCGTCAGGTAAAAATGGACTTGATGTACTGCTTTGTGTATAACTTGTACGAAGGAGTATGATGGTTTGATTCTGGCAGGCCAGTGGGCCAAGGGCACTTCGGTTTGGATTGCTGAAGGCATGAACTTTTGGTTAAGAGCCATATTACAAAATCATCAAATTTTAGGTATTTAATTTTTTGCGGCATAAAATGAAACAATAAAGCTGTACTTGTCAAGACGAATATAAAACAGTCAGTCACGTGTAAGTAATTTAACGAAATCCACTCTTAAATTTTCCCTCCGAGAATTTTACGAGTCTCTTTTGTAAATTGGAAATAATAAATTAAAATTTCCAAAATATGAAGCCGTTATTATCAATAAAAAAAATAAAGCTCTATTTATTCATCATCATCATCAGATCCGACTTCATGACTATAATATCATGACCTACATTTACAAACTTAAACTAATAAAGGTAGAAAATAATATTTAAATTACCTTAAAGCAATGAGCATTAAAGGACAACCAACGAAATTATTGATAGATATATACATACTTACCTATTTACAATTTGTAATCAGCTATTTTTAGAGTAATAGGTATGACCTACCAAACAAAAAAAATAATCATCAAAATCAATTCATATTTGGCGGGGTAATCGCGGAACAAACATTTAATAAAACATATAGTCGCACTGATAACCTCCTTCTTTTTGAAGTAGGTTAAAAATCCAGTTTGTTGTGGCTTTTATCGTTAGAAAATGTTAGAGTACTCTTAAAGGTACATACACTGTTTTTTATGCTTGAAATATTTTTCATCGCATTAGGAATGGTGTTAAAACGTGGTATTTAATTTGTCTATAATTATGGTGGCGTGTATTGGAGAACAATACCCAATTTGAGACATAAACATAAAATAGTTGTAAGCAAAACATCAATGGATCTAAAACCTACCACCCTACCTCGTCCAGGAATAGCACAAGCCAGTCGAAAGTATTGATTGCCTTATACACTATGCACGGACGGCCATGTCCTCTATTAACACACTGAATAGAAAACAATTTAGTAGATTACTGCGTTGTTAAACTATGGCACGATAAAAACTGTCATTTCCAAAAAAAGAAATGTTTGTTTTTGTCTTAAAGTTTGTTTGTTACACACCTTTAAAAAAAAATCGGCTCGCGCTTGGCCGCCTACTAGCCTGATGTTAAGCGAAGATGCGGTAAAAATAAAAATTTGTTTTTGCATAGAAATAATAAGCTTTCATCAGCAGCGAAATCCATTTTATAGAATGCTCTATCGACAAAATTAGAACTATTTCGTTGACTACAAGAGACAGTTGGTAAATCAAGAACAATTACGTCTACAAAAGTTGTCAGAAAAATATAAGAAGATCTTAAACTTGCCTCCCAACATTGTCAGAGAAGTTGAAGACATGAACAGGTTAATAAAGGCCTGAGTTTATGTAACATTTGGTCTAGACACGTCAAGCGGAACAGAAACAGCTATATTGATCGACCTGGCTCAGGTTGCCTGTTGTATTTAGTACCTGGGACGGTCGTATTTCAGATATAAAAAGAAACTGGATATGTTGGAAATGTTTGGCTTTGAGCGGAATTTGTGAGAACACTTTGACTTTGTCTGCTTACAAAACAAATTGTAAAATATTTTCTGTAACATGGTCTTTAATCGTTCATAATTTTGAGAACATTTCTCGAAAATTGGACTTTAAAAGTTCAACCGTTGCTAGAGTAGGTGGTAAATTTTTGTCTCCAAGTTTCTTTGTGTTTTTGATTTGGCGTACTTTGGAGTTCTTTGGAGTTGGATCGATCTGTCTGCTGGTCTAAATATTGCTAGAAAGATGCTGTGGAGTTGGAGTTTGAAAATATAAAAAAGAGGATATCAAATAAAATGAATTGTGTGAGTAAAATCGCCACACTATCGTATTTTTAGCGTTGAAACGTTATTTTTACGTCTTCTTTTCTTTTCTGCTTAGATTTTAGAGCACGACGATGTACAAATAACTCATGTAAACCTTTCCATTGCGGAGTTCTGAAAATTTTTTTGGTCATGCAGAGTAAAATTCGAGGCTCTTTTTCGACTTCCCTCCCCGCTCAATTACTTAGGCGCCATCACGTAAGTGCACTAACAGGCAACGTACAGTGGTCTATTTGCAGAATAAATTATTATGTAATACTTAGCGAAACAGTCCTTGAGTCACAAGCTTCGAGAAACTATGTCACGATATTTATATTAATTTATTTGGTGACAACAAAAGGGTGTCATCCCTAACTCTGGCAGATCTAAAATTTAAACATTGTAAAAAAGTTTTCTGTTCTTTTAATGATTTTGGCTTCGCACTCTTGTGCATTTGCCAGTGCCAAGATTAAATGATTATCTAGTTTGATGAAATGTTGTCAAACATGTCAATCACAGTCAGAGTCAAGCAAAGTAAGTCACCGTCAAGTCAAAGTAACGCCCTGCTAAAGTGGTGGAGACTTTACAAGAGGCTCCTATGGAAACAACACGAAAATACATGTTTCACCTCGTTATATCACTTTCCCTCACTCGAGCACGTCGTGTAGTCCATCATTACGCATTAAATCACTCGAAAATATACAAGTTTATTTAAATAATACAATGAGGTGACGTGTCAAAGGCAAATCATTTATTGCACGTTATGCTAAATAGGTGAAACTTATATAAAAATAATGACCCAATCAAGGTATGGCAATTTATATATATGGAGCCGAAACATGGAGCCGAGCCCGATCTGTTTTATAATGTTTTATCGTTAAGAAATTTTCGAGAAATTTTAGAATAAGTTCTACTGAATAATAAGCACTTTCCAATTAATACGTTTTTAGCATTGTTTTTTCACATAGGTGCCAACATTTCTACAAAAGGTTTTCAAGTTAAAAGTTCAATATTGAGCGGGTGTGATTAATTAAATCAATTATTAATTCAAACAATTATTTTGTTGTAATTACTTACATATCACATAAATATTAACCACCTCACATACCCTCCCTTTGATTTGGCAAATTCCATACATAATTCAAAGGGGAGTTAGTGATGAATGGAACCAAACGATGTTAGAATTTGTAGAGGAGGTCCGACCCGTTTGAGTTTGAATTGAATAATGAACGAAGGCTATTAATGGAGGTTGGTTGCAAACATGGTCCATAAATACCTGATCAGAATATTGCCTCATAATATACACTGCCTTTTAATTGCAGTAGGATTCTGTTAAAGGGACTGGAGAGAGAGAAGGAACTACAATTAGATTAGATAGCCCGTTGATCCAGTTGGTAGTGAACCTACCTTCTGCGCTTGGGGGCGTTTCGATTCCCACCTAGGACAAACATTCATGTGATGAACATTTGTGTTTGTTCTATATCTGGTTGTTAATATCTCTTTAAGTATGTATTAATATAATAATTAATTAATTAAGTAATTCTATTTAAAATTAATACGTCACTTACAGAAATAATATACAATAAATTGTCAATTAATACTAATTACCTACTCGAAAAGTCCTCCGCGGGCCGAGCCCTGACCGAAAGTCCCCTGGCTACGCTGGCTGCGTTCCCCCGCTGAATTGCGAGAGAAATCCGCTGTGCCAGGAACCAACCCGATCGTGGATCGAGGCCCTTCTCCCTCATGCGGCGCCCCAGGTCCAGCACAAACTTCCGTGCTTCAGCACACCAAGGCCCCGCCGTCTCGACGGCAAACGGGACAAAATCGTATGCTGACCCCAAGTATGTATTTAAAAATATATATGTATATCAGTTTTTGTCAGCCATATTACAAGCTTTGCTTAGTTTGGGGTCAGAGGACCGTGTGTGCAAAAATTACCCGAAAAATATTGTAAGGATTATTACATTCATCAACATGCACTGGGCCAGCATGGTGGATTAGGGCCCATCCTTTGTCTCTGAGAGAAGGCCTGTGTCCCAGCAGTGGGAACATGATAGGCTGATAATGATAATGATTAAATAATAAAATTTACAAGCTAGAAGAATCTCTGACTCCTATGCTAGGTAGATTACTTGTATTATAGAAGTCCATTCCTTTCCAGTTAAGATGTCTGATTTTGAAAAAAACTGGCCAAGTGCAACACGGGCTCGCGCACTGAGGGTTCCGCGGCACCACAAAATTCAATAACGAAATTACCATTTATACCTTGGACAGAAGGCATGGTAAAGCTGAACTTGGTAAAGCCGTGGTAGCCCATTTGGGAGACCGCTAGACTTGAAAGCGCGATGTTGCAGGTTCAAATCCCGGGCCCGTCGTACCAATGAGCTCTTTGGAGTTTATGTACTGATTTTCATACCACTGGCTTTTCGGTGAAGGAAAACATCGTGAGGAAACCTGCATACGTACGGAGAAGGAATTCAATGGCGTATGTGAATCCATCAACCCACACTGGGCCAGCGTGGTGGATATGGCCCAATCACACTTTAGGGGGTAGGCTAAAAGTCCAGCAGTGGACTGTTAAAAAGAAGGCTGATTATGAATGAACAGAAACTTGTCGCCGACTCGCACTTGGCCATTATTTATTATTTGTTGTTATATTTTAGGGTGTGCACTATAATCATACTAAGTTTGACGCTTCTACGAATTACCATTTTTATATAGGAACCCTAAAAATCATCCTTTTTTTTACTAAGATTTAAAGCGTTTTACTAGTTTGTTATTTTGCAACATGTTATTGAATTACTTTAAAGGACGTGCCAACAAAGTTGATTCTAGATGGCAAGAGACCAACACTCGTGGCACCCCTAGGGGATGAACCCTTACTTACCCGCGTTAATGGCGTCACTCTGTGTCCACACTAACCATGAGTAATTGCTTTAGCAGACTTTCCATTACGCAGCTGTAGGTGGGAACCATTCATATTATGAAGGCGCTTTTCATGTTAAATAGGCTCGAACTTTCCATGAAGGAAAACAGTGCGAGAAAAACCATAGAAAAATGTCATGATTCCAGTAAAATTACAGGACCTGCCGGCTTCCTCGTTTCCTGAGAGATATAATCTGGGCCTTTTCAAGGCCAGAGTGAATAGATATCTTCTTATATGCGTGCCTCGTCTTCGACCAAAACACTAAAGTAAAAAAAATAGTGCAAAAAGACAACTTCCCATCAACGCCCAGGCGGTCACCCATCCAAGTACCGGCCGCGCCCGACGTTGCTTCACTTCGGTGATCGTACGAGATCCGGTGGTGAACATAAATTTGACACCGACTCTCACTTGGCTATTATTTATTATTTGTTGTTATACTTTAGTGTGTGTACTATAATCATGCCAAGTTTGACGCTTGTAAGTATTACCGTTTTTACATTAGAGCAATTATAAAAATACGTCAAAAAATTCGTTTGTTGTATAGGGACTCCCCTTTTGTTTTTAAATTTATTATCATTATTTCTTGGTTAGTCCGCTGCAACATTACATATCTGTGAAAATTTCATCTGGCTCTCTGTTACGGTTCGGAAGATACAGCCGTTAAAAAGTAGGACAGACAGACAGCGTAGGCTTAGTAATAGGGCCTAGTTTACACCCTTTGGGTGCGGAACCCTAAAAAGGAAAACTAGGGAAGTGGAAACGCACTACGGAAATGCACTATTTTATTTTATTAAATTTTGTTAGTATATAAGTAAGGAAAAAAACCGGTCAAGTACGAGTAGGACTCGTGCGTAAGTTTGTAATAGCAAAATAATTATTTTTAAATGATATAACTTCAAATTTGTTACTTTCAGATTTATTCTTATATATGTACTATGAGACCTTACTTTTTGCCAAATTTCATGATTCTAGGTCAACGAGAAGTACCCTATAGGTTTTGATTTCCCTGTGATATCGCAAAATATGCGACATAAACGTTCATATCTTTTGATTGCATTGACTTACAACTTTTATTTTTTTACAGCCGAAAGAAACCGTAAATCCAAGTATTTAGTTTAAATTTCAACTTGATACCTTTACGCGTTCTTGAGAAAAAGGGTCTTGACAGACGGACAGACGGAAAGACAGACGGACAGACAGACGGACAGACAGACGGACAACGAAGTGATCTTATAAGGGTTCCGTTTTTCCTTTTGAGGTACGGAACCCTAAAAACGAAACGAATGGTCTATTATGCAGCCTGTATGGGTGTTCCCCAATACTTAGTTACAATCTGGGTGTTTTCAAATCACGAATGATTTGGTTTCTCCTAGACAAGCGTGCTCCATCGTAGACCGCCAGGCTGAGTCGGCGGTCAAATGCAAGCCTATTATTAAATAAAATAATAACATATCGTATTTTCCTCTGAAGGATCGCCTGTCTGAAATAAATTAGTGAGAACTACTGGCAACAATAAATCAAATTAGGTTTTTCTATTCCCACAACACATAAACTTGTGTAACCTAAAACTCGTTGCTGAAATGGAAAAAAAATTACAAGCAAGTTTTTTTTGATTGGCCGAGAGAATTTGAAATTTGAGAATTCGGCTGATTAGGTTGGTTCAGTGAACTTTCTTTTACTGAAATGTGAATTTATTTTCATCTGTTATTTAAGTATTAACTGATGTAAATGAAAAGTTAGACGTTTTTTAACTTATTTGTACTAAGGTACCAGTTTTATACCGCATATTTTAACGAACAAGTACTTTTATTAGCTAAATTTTTCACACCGGTTTTCCTCACGATGTTTTCCTTCACAATTGTTGAGCGATGGCATGCTAATAGCACATAGTTTATTTAGTTGCTAAATAAGTCATTGGTGCAGGGCCGAGGATCGAAACGGGTGCCGTCAGATTGTAAAGCGCACATTCTACCGTTCGGCCGCCATCGCTCACAAGAATTAATTAGGTAAAGTTGTATGATTATTTACAGGATATTTACCGTGGTAAGGGTGTGGAGTGAGCTCCCGATATTAGAAACCGTGATAGTATAAAACAGTATTAATTAGGTATATCGCAGAAATAGCTATGTCCATAGAAAAGCGTTCGAAACATATGATTGACTATAGCCACACTCTGCTGTTTCAATTGCTATCCTTCAGGAACCGTTTTTTTTTTGTATAGCCTGTTTCAATCCAGGGTTTTAACTAATACTATACAAAATTTCATCCAAATGCATTTAACCGTTATGAAGCTCAGTAGTAACAAACACAGTTCACACAGATACTTTCGTATTTATATTAGTGTGATTAGCATGAATAGCTTTTAACGTGGCCATGGAAAACCATGGCACCACCAGACGCTCGACACAAAGTTTCACCTCAATTGGATGAACGAAGCGCGAACGCATAGACGAGAATTAATACTTTCGTGTAAGTTTAGTATATCATCATTATCAGCCTATCATGTTCTCACTGCTGGGACGCAGAGAGAGAGAGAGAGAGAGAGAAAGAGAGGATGGCCCCTAATTCACCATGCTGGCCCAGTACATGTTGGTGAATGTTTGTTACATATAACTCACATATAAATTCTTACAATATATTGTATTTTAAATGAAACGGCGTTTTTCGGCGTTAGCTTGCGCAAGATAGAGAAGAAGGGCGTCTTTTGGTATCGGAGGCCAAGACACATTTTGGGTCGCTGCGTCAACATTAGTAGTAGTATACTAGCTTCTAAAAAGGTAGCATCTTTCTTAATCGCAATCCTCCAAGACAATTTGTAAGCTAGAAAAGCCAGCAGCATTAAAAAATATAAGAGCCATGAATTAAAAACTGTGCTGTTTGCCTTGGGGTCTCTCAAAACAAACAGCAAAATTGAAGATTCGCAATTGTCGCTTGAAACGCGAGCCACACGCGGCTCCTAAGCTGCTTTTTTCTAATCCAGAAAATCTGATATTCTATAAGATGTACATAATGACAGCACTCGCTTACCAATAATATATAATCTATATTCGTTCATCCTGTTTTGTCTCCGAACTAAAGTGGCTTTTAAGATAGGCGAGTCGAAAATAGATTAAAAACGTCAATTTACCGAATCCCAGGAAAAACCAAGTTATTCAATTTCGCAATCAATATTCAAGTTGAACAGATTCGATAAAACTGAACTCGTTAAAACTTCGCCTACTTTTAACCAATATGACTTGGATTGACGACATTTTTAAACGTGTTTTCGTATTCTACAATAGCGATCAGCCTGTGCTGTATGTACCTATGTTTTAATTTCATCTAAAGATTTGCCGTCTTACCACAAAAGATTTAAGAACGCTTTAGACAAGTGTTTAGCATATTTTTCGCAGTGAAACAATTGCTAAACACATGTCTAAAGCGTTCTTAAATCTTTTGTGGTAAGACGGTCTATGTTCTAAGGTGGTAAGACAGCGCAAAATTTCACATAACTGGGTATTGAAACAAAATACTACTAACAAAATATTACCTCCAGCTTCGATGGTCCTCATGGAACCACTTTAAAATACCATAGGAACCCCATGTCTGTGGGTATTGTGATTCATCCCAAATCTGAGTTGGAAAGCTTGTTTTTTTATTTTTTATAATTAATAGGCTTGCGTTTGACCATCATCACGCCTGATGTTAAGCGATGATGCGGTCTACGTTGGAGCACGCTAGCCTTGTGGAAGTAGTCTTAAAACCGTTTACAAATTTACCATACAAATTTGAATGAACCCTAATCTAAGGTTTGTATCAGAATGTGCTTTTAAAGTACCTGGTTGCTACCTATTACATAAATTTGTGGCAGATAAAACTTTTGGGTATCTCACATCACGTTTCACAATCCTTTTTTATCATCCAGATACTTAGTTCTATATTGCTCGGGCAGCGAAATGGCAACACCGCATTTTAAAGTAATTTTTATTTTTACTGTCAAACTCAATTCAATTTCTTCTTCGTGGCTTCGTGCGGTATTGCCACAACTTGCCAATGTCTTGTTTAGAGTCGTGTAGGCAAAAATATTCTGGAGATTGTGCGGTTTATTGGTGGCGGGATCCCAATATACTTTCTAACCAACTAATACATTTTTATTTGCAACTTGATCTGACATATAAATGACATGACAATGACATAATTACCCACTATTATTTTCTGTGTTACTGTGTGAGATAAATATAATCATATAACTTTAGTGAACAACCGTGATAGTTAAAAAAAACCTAATTTAAGAAATTAATAGAAACTTTATGTGATGGTAAGTATTTTTTTGTGATTGTGAAACGCAAGCAGTGTTTATTTAATAGATGAGTTCTTATTAGCTTAACCGGAACTTTAACCGGACATTCTAAAACAAAGCTTTCAGCTTGTAAATATACCTAAAAACCTAAAAATATACTCCCGAAGAATAATTTCATACTTTTGCAAGCCAAAACACGTTTTAAAAGAATTGAAATACATTTTATGCGATAAAAACTATCCCAATACGTATCAAAGAATTTATCCGTAATAATGTAAAACGTATACGATCACAAAATCCTTCTCTACTTGTTGATTAAACGCGCAACAGATACGTGAGTCCTTTGTCTGTGGTGTCAAGCTTTCAGGGCAAGTAGGGGGAAAACTGCGCCTTTTTACGATGCTTTCTATAAGTCGTTATCTTCATTATCCACAAAAACGAATGAAAATAGGTCTTTGTTATGCAAAAATTGCGCTTAACATTTAGCGCAACCAAAAAACATGATCAAATGGTTATGGTGGAGTTTTCTTATATTTTCTTTTGTTTTTAGAATAAAGTGAGCCTTTTCATTTCCTAAATTGAAAGATTTACGAATAGAAATGAGCGCGCCTTTGTTTAAAAATAGAATGCTTCATTTGTTTTAAAAAATATTTTATGGAAAACAATTTAAAAGATTTAATAGCTTCTTACCTTTAATTTTAGTAGTTAACAGCCGACAGGAACCGAATCACAGTATAATATTTTGAACTAGACTAGAGGCCCAGAGACGCGACCGTTCCGCTGGGCTGCCGGAGTGAAACTGACGACCGAAGGGGCGATGGTAACTGTTACCTTTACCTGTTACTTTGTTTAGGGCGGGGGTTGCTAGGGACGTACCCGACCCGAATCAAATATCGATACTTGACGTTATTATTCGATAGAACGGCGATAGTAAAATTGTCTTTTTTTACACGAGTCATGTAATTACAGAATATTTCAATAAACTCTTCGCGCGGCAAAAATTAAAACGAATAGTGTTTTATGAAGGAAAAAAATTAATTTACGATAAAACGCCATCAACTGCGTATAGAAATTCAGCATGGAAAGTCAGCTCTAATGACTTTGGAAAAGCATTCAAGCCACACAAAAGGCTTTCCAAGGGTTTAAAGCTTTAGCGACCACCGACTTTACTTTCTAAATACATATGAAATTTACCTACGATATAATATTCAATTAAAAATAAAAACATCGAACAAAAATTCTCCGAAATGTAATCATTCGTGACTCCGTAACTTTTTCTACGACATGCTACGATGCTACGTAAACGTAGACCTTGCTACGCGCAATATTGTAGCAAGTTAGTGGTGATCACAGACTAGTTAAAGCTACTACGTAGCTGACTTTGGTGGTGATAGTGTTATAGGCTTATTTCTGTAAGGGCGCGTATAGAAGCTAAGGGCTAAACTTTAAGCGATATGTTAGTTCAGCGAAGGTAATGGTTTTCCAGATATTTGCAGTCAAAACCAAACCGAAACTAGACTAAGTATTTTGTACTATCTATTTCTTTGGGTGCGTCTCGTAGTAGTTACCAAACGCTACCAAACGCTACGCTGACCGTATAACGCCACCTAGTTTTTTCTATTATAAGCTGTTAGTACACTTCCTTTATACCGCCACTAGCAGTGAGTGAATTTAGTCCCACGGAAACTTTTGTAACTAACGAATTTTTGCCTAGACCACCGCGGATGAACTAGTCTGTGTAGAAATAAATCAAACGAGGATGTACCCAACAAATCACAAAAAAAATCCGTTAGAAATACAAAATATCAAATAAACTAAACTGTACAGGGTTACAGGGAAGAGTGGTGCTAAGCCTAAAGGAGATCATCGTGCTTTCATTATGAATCATTTCATTAACATGTACCATGGGGTTGCGTAGGGAGTTGGATAGGGTCGGTTCGATAATATGGGATCGGCTAAACTTTTTCGCGGCTTTAACGTGAAATATCACCTAACTTTTAATGACCCCTCCTTTTTTTTAAGTAGCCTCCTACTTTACCAATTTCCGTTTCTTTTTAAGTAGCTTTCTACTTCGTAAGTCGGCTCGTATTTTTATGTATTACTATTGCATTACTATTTACAAAGCAGTCCGATTTTGATTATTTATTTTTTAATTAGCATCCTCCTTTTTAAGCACCCGCCTCCCGTTTTAGGGTGACTCTCCTTTTGAAGTCGGTTCAAATACACGCAAAAAGAGAAAAGTACTTACAACTTCGTTGTTCCAAAAAGTTCCTTTCCTATCTACTAAAGTTTCTTAACCATCAACCTCTTTGTTCCGATTTTCTCACAAAAAAGTATTAAGCGCTGTTTCCACCGATATGTTTAGTTGATACTATTTTGCTATTAGTAGTGTGCAAATATTACTGAGTCTCGGATTGAAAAGCAATGTTTCCAGTGAAATCACTGGGCGTCATCATCATCATTATCAGCCACTATCATGTTCACTGCTGGTGGAAGCCTTCTCTCAGAGAGAGAGGATGGCCTCTAATCCACCATGCTGGCCCAGTGCATGATGGTGAATGTAATATGTCTTTGAACTTTTCGAAGTTCTTGTACATACCGGTTTCCTCACGATGTTTTCCTGCAAAGTTTTTGAGCGATGATATCGAAACTGCACATAATTTATTTAATTACTAAATAAGTCATCGGTGTAGGGCCGAGGATCGAACCGGGTGCCGTCAGATTATAAAGCGCATTTGTTCAGCCACTGAGAGACTTGCTCGTCTAGTCATTCGTTGCATAAAAATGTACTACATTTACCTACTTGCACTATACGTATCCGAAATGAGGAGATCCGTAGACGAACGAAAGTCACCGACATAGCCCACCGGATTAGTAAGTTGAAATGGCAGTGGGCAGGGCACATATCACGCAGAACAGATGGCCGATGGGGCCGAAAGGTTCTGGAATGGAGACCACGGACTGGTAAGCGCAGCGTAGGACGTCCACCCACAAGATGGACAGACGACCTAAAAGAGACCGCAGGGAAACGCTGGATGCATGCCGCTTCCAACCGGCCCTTTTGGAGATCGATGGGGGAGGCCTATGTCCAGCAGTGGACGTCCTACGGCTGAAATGATGATGATGATGATGATGACTATACGTAGTACATAATGGCTCAATTGTATGGCGGATTATGTACCACGTTCATAATAGCCTACCGGAATGATTATTATTTATTGTCTTATGAATTACTAGCGGTCCGCCCCAGCTTCGCACGTGTATAGATAGCCTATGTCACCCGGGGATAGTGTAGCTTCCCAACAGCGAAATAATTTTTTAAATCGGTTTAGTAGTTTCGGAGTCTATTCAATGCAAACAAACAAACAAATCTTTCCTCTTTATAATATTAGTATAGATAAAAAGGCTGACGATAATAAGAGCAGAAAAAACAAACTTGCTGGACGGAGAGTGCACTATACTTACTATTGACGTCATTTGTGACACAAAAAACGTCACAACGTCACAAACTCCATACTGACTCCATACTCACTTTGCGGGAAAGGCACACAGCATCTCTTTTTAACCCGATTTAAACGATTACATCTCAGAACTTTATTAGCCGTATTAAATATTTTCTTTTGTATACGTATTACGTTTATTTATATTTTTCACTAGGCCTGCTATTTTTAGCAAATCAAATACCAATCCGATGGGCTACAGGGTTTAGTTTTTTTCCAAAAAGGTGAGGAAAATCACGAAATTCGTACTTTGACAATGCAACCTTGCGTCTCCTCAGCTTATACTTTTTCTCAGCTAAATACGACCCTATTAAATACAGTATACGTTTAATCATCAACTACAGCAACAGACGTGCTTATATAACACTACGACCTTAGCCTAGCTTGTCAAAAATGTTTATGCATAGTCGTAAGTGGAGACACCGACTAAATAAAACTTCTTAGTACATTGTAAACCTGTGTGATGTGAAGATTTAAGATATAAAGCATGTAGCTTAGAGAAGTTCTAACTCAAAGTTTGTTTATAACTGGGTTAAACCCTCGTTTGTTATGATTTAACCGACTTTCCGAGTATACGCGAGATTCCCAATCTTTGTGGAGTATCTCGTTTAATATTTTGTTCGAATTATTGCGGTTTCACCCGCGTAGTGATGAAAAAATTGTAATGATGATGATGAAAAGTAGCTTATGTGGTAATACAGGTCATAAGCTAACATATATTCTAAATTTCATCCAAATCTGTCCAGCCATTTCTGCGTGAAGGAGTAACAAATATACACACACACTCTCACACAACCCTTTTCGGTTTATCATACTCTTTCCTGACAACCCTGTATAAACATATATTATTCGTGAGTTATGTTCCAGTAACAATACCGATTGGTTGATAAAAACTAATGCACTGAAAAAAAGTTATCCTACATAGGGCCTATGGCCTATACTATAGTCTAGTGTAAACAATAGTAAAGGTTATAGTGTGGGCTGTTAAGGGTATATTTATAGTATAGACTATATTATACCCTACCTTCCAAATAAGCGTTGGTGATATTTCAATTCCTGTTTATATATGCCTAGAAATGGGGGTAGCTGGTTTTAATTTCAGGTTGCTGATAATGATGATTAATTGTATTTGGGAATAAATCGTCATAATTTAACTATTGATAGCGTAGATAATAAATTTATATTTCTTTATGATTGGGTAAAAATAAATACTTTACAATATCTGAAAGTTATTTTTATTATTAAAAAGAGGTTTTAACCTTATTAGCATAGTATACACATGCACTTACGATAAAACTTGGCCCATATTTTTTTCATTGCCAGATAACCCTTTTCATTATCACCCGCCTCACCATAAGTATAGGATAATTATTTTTTATTGTAAAGGTATATTCAAATGGATACATGGTAATCGCCATTATGGGGAGCAAAGACCGTGAGTATATGCTGTAAAATAAATAAATACATAAAGTAAGGACCCCTAGAGCTATCAAAGTTTTAGCCACCATTGCTAAGACGTCAGTAAAGTGATGCTTGACAGTTTTAGAGTTTTTTATTAACTTAACCACAAGGTTATGTGTTCATATCACGTCGGCGTCACCAATTTAGGAGGCTATGATGGAGAGAGAACGCATCTCGTAAGAGCACGTAACAAGCAGGAATTTCAATGAGAATAAAACTTTCCAGCGCGCCAAGTTGTTCTATCTGAACTGATAGCTCACCATAGATAACCAAAAGTGACGTTCCAAAACGCAACAGTGAAAATTTTAAACTGGGTTTTTTTTTTATTAATTGGTAAGTGTAGAAAACCCAAAGATCTTATACTCGTATATACCCTAAAGTAGGTAGAATGTCCTTGAGAAAACCCGATACATATCTTTTAATAACAGCAGCAACATTATACTTCCATTTGAATAAGCCTTTCAAATCTTTCATAAATACGCTATTCCAAGGGTGAGTGCACAATACCATATTGCCGTATCGCCGATACGCACCGCAACTAACTATCTACATAAGGTACTGACGTAGCGCTGTTTTGCTTACAATATTGACATACAATGTTACGGTTACAATAATTCTATTAATTATATCTGGTGATGTTACCAAAATATTATTTAAATTAACGAATTTAAATAATGTCAAAGTTTTACATCATCCCGATGATGTGTTTTCTCATGACATTTATTACTGACGTCAAATCTAAGTTACTAACAATAAAACAGCTGCTACAGATAGAATTAATGAATGGAAACTTCTAGAAAAGGATCCTTATAGAAATACTGTTTTAGATCGAAAGCACAGTCGTACCTATGCAGAAATCCTAACTTAACAACACTCCTGATATTATTCAGTCAATTTATTTGGCAGTCTTGCTTCTTGTATTCGACAATGAAGTTACAACCGGGTGGTGCGCATGATAATAACACTTGAATTATAATCATTGTATCATCTTTGATACGTAACATAAAAACCCTCTTCAAAAAACCTCTTCAAAATAGTACAATACGAAATTTGCATCACGTTTTCAAGCAACTGTTTCCGAGTAGGTACGTAAGACACATGATACAATAAATTATTGGTTTGTGTGACTACAGCTTTACAATGAACTATTTCGCCAAACGTAGAATTTTGGTGTTACCAGATTATCCAGATTTACACTTAAATTGGATTCGTTATGATTTTGTGGTCGTTTTCCTTGTAGTTTATTTTTCATACATCAAACTTGAATTTGAAAGACGTGATTTATATTATTTTCAGTGTTACTAGATTCAAATACGTACTTGTAAAAAATATCGAAAAAATAAGATAGTCCATGAAAAAGAACCAACAAATCAGATCACTTGTCAAACCATCCAACCAGACGCGAGCCAATCGCGATGCGTAGCGTACGCGTACGTAACAAATTCACAGTTCCGTGTGGGTAGAAGGAAACTTCTTCAACACCGCATGGTAAAGATTATAAAACGCGTATACTGATACACTAACTATTACTAATAGAGTCCCACCAAACACGAAGCTTAGAAAGTTTCCGTCAATCATGGTGGTGCCACGGAGACTCCTAGCTTCTCCATGGAACAGCTCCTTAGTGCCTGAACCAGCGGCTTTCCGCTCCTCCATCATTCTCTTCATGGATGACAGGCGCTCTTTTAGCTCGTCTATTGACTCCATCATGTCTTCTGACCCTGGAAAGATGAGGTTACGGTTAATAATCTGGAGGTATAATATGCCATTTAAGACGTATGTTTTTTCTGTTTTTGTATATCAAAATATCAACAAAAAAAACTGTATTTTTAGTTTTTTTTTTTAATCTTTTTTTTTTCACTTTCAAATTCATTGCAATAAAACAACCCTTAATACAACCCATAAAGAATAATAAGGTATTAAAATGTATTTATAGTTACAAGTACAATGAAAAAAAGAGATAAAACACTAATATCAAATGACCTACATAAACAAAACAATAAAATGCTAAAATATTTAATGTTATTTATGTTTTCATTCATAAAATTATTCAAATTTTCAGTCATAAAATCTTTGACAATTTTTATAATTATAATTATGAGCCGGCTGGGTCAACCAGGAACTTTCGTTTAAACCCCAAAATTACACAAAAACAGTTATCTAAAAACTAAACCCGGTAGAGTATAATAATTCTAGCAAAGACTTACCATCATTCTCTCTTTCTGGGCTCATTTTTACAGTAATTCAACAAATATCACTGAGAAACTCTTTGTTTTTGGTTATAAAGTCCCGTTGTGTCCCGGTTCCAAGATGTCTGCCACGCACGCGCGGGAACAGGGAGGGAGCCATATTGATCGCGCCCGGGATTTCCTAGGTCCAGCCTAGTGCACAAATCTTTATCTTTCACACAAAAATACTCTTCGTTATCCGTGTTACTACCAGCCTTACTACCAGTAGTGACACGGGGATTTTTTATTTGCCATGTCGCAACTGATTAATTTTAGAAATTTTAAGAGATCTCTTCATGAAACTATGTGAAAGTTATACCAATAACAAGACTTTTTAATTATTTTAGTCATTGGTAAGACTGAGAACATAATTGGGTTTCGTTTATTATTTTTAACCTTCATATTTTGCTTCGTTAAATGCGAACAGACAGATACAGCTGCAGATGCTGCTTATGGCCTAATGATCGACTGTGGTAACAATCGTGCTCGCATCGCACTAAGTCTTAAAATAAGAGTGTTTTTGAGGTTGTGGTAGGATGGTGGCAATATCAATGTCGTCGTCCCTTCATCCGTGGATTCCCAACATTGTCGTGGCAGGTGGGGTTAAGTAGCCGTGGTTAGGCTGCACCACGGTGAAGAAACCAAACGGAACCCTAGGTAGGCAAGGTAGAAAATCTGCCTCTTCACTCCAGGCTTTCTCTAAGCTCACGTTGAGGCAGCCAAACTAGGTTGCAGTATTGGAGGCACTGCAACTGATGCGGGCTGCGGTGTCGAATGGGAGGCACTGCAGCCGAAGGAGACCACGGCGGGAGAAGGCTGTTGCTCAGGGGACGAAGAGTTTCAGTAAGGCGGTGAGTCGCTCTCCCTATCCTCTACGACCGAAATAACAGGTGCGGGGCCGCATAAGACTCGCTAAAAAGGGACCGCTTAATGGTCTGGTCCTATAAATGGAGGATGCCTTTGTTTTTGTCTGGTGTTGCGACACATCGTCATCGTGTGGGGAGGAACTCAGATTCTTCGAGATGGAGCCTTGTGGAGCTAGCGCTGTCGACGCCACGGAGAAGTACGAAAGTGTGCTCGTAGCTTCGATATTGAGCGGTGAGGTGGAACATCCCAGGTTTTTAGTGAGTGAAGATTCTCACATAACCACCGTGCTCGATCGGGAACCGTTGGTATCCATAAAAAAGTGTGTGCTTAAAAGTCTTATTGGCCCTAACAGGCGTGTCGAACTTGGTTAACGGACCGCCGTCGAACCACCGGGAGAGAAAGATACAATTTTCTCTTTCACTCCCGTTGGTCAGACGCGATCCGGCGCACCAAATCTATACGTCTGTACACTTTTAGTACTATAAGACCACACCACATACGTGAAAACTTCATCAAGGTTGACTATATCTCTCTCGCTCCCTTAGTCGACTCGAGCCGACTTTACCCGAACGAATGTCTGAGCATGATGGTCAAGCGAGTTCAGTACTTTTCACCATCTCAAAAAGTGCCTAAAGAAGATTTCATTTCAAAAATCCCTGGATGAAAAAAGATGGCAACAATGTTAGAAAATGGTACATCTAATGTTCCAAACATTTCACAACCAGTTGAAACTTCTACCGTAGACAAATATAACTAATATAATCTGAGGACGATTAATGATTAGGTATGATTACTTGTAATCTTTTATCAGAATTGCAGTAGTATACAGTAGCTCACGGTAGTTCGAATTAAGTATGTGATAAAATAAATAAAACAATTATTCTGACACTCATGATTAGTGTGATAACTTTATGCGAGATAGTACTGAACCAATTATTTAATTCACGTAAAAAAAAATTTAGTTTTCCGAACTTACCAAGTATATAAAAACAACAGGCATAAGTGTATTACAGGCAACACTTTTATTTTAGTTGAAAGGCAACACAAGCGTTTTGGACAGATGTAAAAATGTAGGGCCAAGACTGAGTCCTGCCTCCAAGGCTATAATACTTTTATCTGTAGTATGTTACTCGTACATGGCGAAAATATTCACATAAAAATTTACATAGGTACATATTTGAAAATACTCTAAGTATTATAGAAACTGACGTGGTTTTCACACATTTTATTTATATTACACGGGAATTACTCACGTAAGATTAAGCCGGTCACTCCGACTATAGTTTCAACCGCATTAGGCAGTCTTTTTCAAGGTGAATGCGCGCGCGCGGCTGCGTCTCGCTTGCCAAGCACTCCACCACCACTCCACCACTCTAAGTATTTTCAAATTTGATTGCAATAGCGAAAATAATGTACTACCTATCCCGCCCTTTCCGCTATAGTCCCGCATGTGTCCTGTAATCCACTATCCTTTAGTCCCACCTTTTCCACCTGAATGGTATGCCTACTTTTAGAGTGTTGTTTTTTTAGCACCATACCATAGTTTTTATCTATGTAAAACTGAAAACATTAGTGATAAGACCTACTTCAAAATTAGCAAAATACGCAAAATTTTCGTTTAATTGGGTATACGACATAATATTGTTATCCAAGAACTGAAATTTCCAGTTATTCTGATTTAAAAGCCAAACTACTGAACAGATTTTGATAAAATTTCTATGGGACCAATCTGAACGTATCTGAAAGTATGTGGGTGTCTTCAAATCACGAGTGAATCGGTTTCTTCTAAGCAAGCGTGCTCCAACGTAGACCGCATCATCGCTTAACATCAGGCGTGATGGTGGCCAGACGCAAGTCTATTAATTATTTAAAAAATTGCCTTTAAAATAAATAAAGTTTTCCAAATTAAATCATTTTCCAAACCGGTTTATAAATGACGGAATTTTGAGGAAGCAAACATTAAAAAATAAACCGGCCAAGTGCGAGACGTCATATCACGCAGAACAGATGGCCGATGGTGCCGAAAGGTTCTGGAATGGAGACCACGGACTGGCAAGCGCAGCGTAGGACGTCCACCCACAAGATGGACAGACGACCTAAAAGAGACCGCAGGGAAACGCTGGATGCAGGCCGCTTCCAACCGGCCCTTTTGGAGATCGATGGGGGAGGCCTATGTCCAGCAGTGGACGTCCTACGGCTGAAATGATGATGATGATGATGATGAAGTGCGAGACGGGCTCGCGCACTGAGGGTTTCGTACCACGACAAAATACAGAAAGTAGTGCAAAAAGACAACATCATGCCCAGGCGGTCACCCATCCAAGTACTGACCGCGCCCTACATTGCTTAACTTGGAGATGAACAGAAATTTATCACCAATTCGCACTCGCACTAAAACATTATAATTATATTCTGTGAAATTTTCAACTGGATATCTATTACGGCTAGGACAGACGGACAGACAGCGTAGGCTTAGTAATAGGGTCCTACTTACAACCTTGGGGTACAGAATCCTAAAAACAATCCGGTAGCCTATAAAAATTATGTTAAAAACTACTTCCGAGATTAGTTAACGTTGTT
Source organism: Agriopis aurantiaria (assembly GCA_914767915.1). Classification (NCBI taxonomy): domain Eukaryota; kingdom Metazoa; phylum Arthropoda; class Insecta; order Lepidoptera; family Geometridae; genus Agriopis; species Agriopis aurantiaria. Next base: position 11,597,593 of record OU612001.1, on the reverse strand, counting down.
ATTATTAGTTACGAGTGAATCTAACAAAAATAAAAGGCTGAGACAGAAGTGAAAACTTCATCAACGTTGACTATATCTCTCTCACTCCCTTAGTCGACTCGAGCCGACTTTACCCGAACGAGTAGGTATCTGAGGGTGGCGGTCACACGAGTTCAGTGCTTTTTCCCTATCCCAAAAAGTGAGTGAAGAAGTTTTCACTTCAATAAATTATGTGGAACCCAATATTAATGATCCAATACTAAATACTCGTATCTTCAAACTTATCTATGATTTAGTGTAACAGATTAACTTATATGTAATCCGTATGATTTAGATTAAAGAGCCTATTCAAGATCTATAAAAATAGACATCCAGAAGCAAGTTCTCTTCAATCGGTGAACAAAATGGCAGCGCTCAAGGTGTTGACTCTAGTTCTTCTGGCGGGTGAGTTGAATCAGGGGGGCGTACCAGCTTTGGGTGTTGGAGTCCATTGAGAAAAGTACCAAGAGGCTCATCAGCAACGAATCCCTAATTCAGAATTAGTTTTTAGCTTCTTGAGCAACATCACAAAATTGCTAGTGTATCGTGTTAACTATTAAGTTAGTGTGAGGTTATTTAAACTACATTCACTCATATTTAATTAACTCGTAGTATTTTGAGGAACCAAAACCAAGCCAATAACAAAAATCCAAACATAAAGAACACGGGCAAGCTAACAACCATTTTTAAAACACCACGCCGTTGCCCTTCGAACCAAAAAGTTACCCTCCGTCACTTGTTCTTCTTTTTTTTTTAAATTTAAAGACACATACTTTTTTCGTAAACCGCACGGTAGAACATAGACTGCAGTTCTTTTAGGTGTTGCCAACAATCGGTTTTTAATCTACACTAATATTATAAAGAGGTAAAGTTTGTAAGTTTGTTAGTTTGTAAGTTTGTTTGTTCTGTTTTAACTCAAAATCTACTGATCCGATTTTAAAAATTATTTCACTAATAGAAAGCTACACTATTCTTGAGTGCCATAGGCTATGTTGTGTAATGATGAAACTTAATTTTCTATCCTAAATAACCGTTTTAGTAAAACATGTTGGAGAAAAATAAGCTGATTGGCTTCTTTATCGGCTTACGCTGACCTAACGGTTTGAGATAAGTAAATACAATGTTTGACAAAAATGTAGTTCTTAAGTAGTTTAAAAAAAAAATGCGCGATAGCATATATCTAACTTTTATAAGAAAACCACAATAACGATAATAACCGGTTATTGTGTTCAGAATAGAAATTTAAATTATAAGGTCATGTTTAGATGCAGTTTTGTAATCTAACTTATGAGGCTTTACAAAAATAAATGAATTTATTATTAGGAGTACTTTATGTAAATAAAATTTGCAGTTTACAGTTTGTGGTTTAGTCGCATAGTTCATGAGATAATGTAAAATTAAAATAACGCGACCATAATAATCCGCGCAGCGCCTTCACACACATTCACTTTGCACATAATAAGTAGGTAATTAATAAAATTACCCATTATAAACACCATATTTTTTTTTATTTATGATACAAGTGCGGTAAGTTGGTTATTAAAAAGACGGGAGGTAGTAAAATAGATTTCAATACTACGCGAGCGAAGCCGCGGGCAACAGCTAGTCGGATATATTTCGGAGAGTGTGCTTCGGATCTGCATGATCTAATAAGCTCCTGCCCATTTTTCTATCGGACTGCCAGAGTGGGCACGATAAGGCAAAACCACTTCATGGTTAATATCATGGATGCATGATAGAGCATTCACTTGAGAGCTAATCTTCATTTTAGGCATTATCTAATCTTCATTATAAAATATATAACCTGTAACATATTTTAATCTTTTTTATTTCCCAGGTACGGCGTGCACTGCCTTACCTAACCGCATAGTGGGCGGTGAGGACACCACCATCGACAAGTACCCCTCCGCCGTCCAGGTGGATTTCATGGGAATTTTCAGCGGTGCTTGGGGACAGTCCTGCGCTGCTAGCATCTTGAATGCCCGTTACGTTTTGTCTGCTGCTCACTGTTTTGAAGGATGGTACGTAGAAACTGTATCTATTTCACTACCAACTAAAGCGCAAGCCACATTTAAAAGCGTAGACGTTCCGCTTTTGGCTAGGCCCTGGAAGCGATTATGCAGTTTGAGTTGGAAGTCATTGGGGTTTTAAATTTGGGCATGACCTGGGTGGAGCGTGGACTTCACCAGAGGTGACCTTTCTAGCTTGATGTTGATATTCAATGTGCCTCTGACAATACGGTGATCGCTACCGGTTTTCACCTTGCTGATCACGGAGATATCATTGAATATTCACTTCTTGGTCGTCATGATGAAGTCGATCTCATTTTTGGTCGAACCATCGGGGCTCATCCATGTCCACTTCCTGGATGGTCACTTCTGAAAGAACAGTTCTTTCCTCTTTCTCCATGAAGTTGACCAGCCGCTGGCCTCACGGATTCCGCCGTCCATACCTATATGACCCCACTCTTAACTCATCGACATTCCGTGTGCCCACCTTTGAGTTAAAATCACCCATAACAACGGTGAAGTATGTTTCGGAGGTATGTATGGCCTCGGAAATCTCCTCATACGAACAACGCCTCTACTTCATCATCAGGGTATGTCGAGATCGGTGCATATACCTGTATAACCTTCAGCGAATAACGATCAGTTATTCTGAGTAGAAGGTATGCTATCCTGCTCGACACACTATCGACCTTAATCACGTTGTTGATGAGTGACCTGCGGACGAGAAAACCTACACCACCCTGGAACTTTCGTTCTCCTTCCCGGAAGAAGAGCATGTTCCCGGAATCCAGAACTATCGTATCCTGTCCCTCTCGTCGGATTTCAGATAGTCCTATGATGTCCCATCGTATTTTGCTCAATTCTTCCTCCAGCTCGACAATCTTCTCGTTGGCCCTCAGTGTGCGAATATTGTGCGTAACGAGGGCCAAATTATGTTAGGGGTGGTAGCAGGGCAACTGCCGGTGATTTATTGCACCTCCTGCTCCACCGTTACCTGGCCTGCTACTATGGCCAGGGATAGAGGAGCTGCCGGGGACTGGGGGTCGTGGTATGTTTTGTCTGTCATGGGGGGGGGGAGGGGGTTTCCATAATCCCCACGCTTGGCAGGCGGCTTGGAGATCACACGACGTTCCACCATTTAAGTAGGAGGATGCTGCTGCCCATCCTCTGGTGGTTTTGGTCGCAGTTTTAGGACGTACCCGGGTCCAATTCAATACCTAGTGTAAAATGTTGGTCCAATGACAATTTTATCTGTTAGAATAATTTGTTTGTAATATAACTTAATATATTGATAGTGTTGGCTTCGCTGTAAGCACAACAAGCATTTAACTTCAAGTTTGTTAATCATCGCACATGAAATAAAATTCACCTGAACATACTCTTAGAAAAATCTATCAACTATTTCACTGTACTGCTCTTACTACACCTAGTTAATTTATAATTTTTTTCTCTTCAAGGACATACTCACCCGAGTACCGTCGTATCCGTGCTGGAACTACCTACCGCAACACCGGTGGACAGTTGGTCAACGTTCTTCGGGAGCACAACCACCCATCTTACGGATCGAGCAGTTATGATGGAGATATCACCATAATTCTCCTCAGTTCTGCTCTGTTCTACAACCCCGTGGTGCAGCCAGCCATCATCATCAACCAGGGTGGCGTCATCCCTGACAACATGCCAGTCGTGCATGCCGGATGGGGCGCAATATCGGTTAGTTTCTAATGAGATGTCCTTTTTGCACAATCAGTAGCAAAAATTACCACTCTAAGTAAACACCCGTTTCAAAGGTTTAGTCGACATTGGACCTATTCGCAAAATTACCTATATTCTTATAAGAACCTGTTCGCAATATGCCTTATTCGGGAAATGCCCTATTCGTACAAAGACTCATTGTTAACAAGACTTATTCTTAAAAATACTTATTTGCGAATGAACTCATTCAAAGCCGCAGAAACTATTTAAAACACACAAATAGCTTTGGAAAGTTATTCCAAAGACGGTTGACTTGCCGTTTGGCAAAAACTGCACAATTCACCTCCCAATTATATTATCCCTGCCAAAGAACATAAAATCGATGGATAACTTGGGAAACCCCTAATTGACTTCAGTTCTAACCGGGCTGAAGTCTAGATAATATGGCAAAGTGGGGTTACATAAAAGAGTCCTAGACCTAATGCTCCCTGTGGTGTGGTGTGGTGGTGGTGTCCAAATGTTACCCTCTAGCAATGTCACGCTTAATGGAGTTTGCAGCATGCCCTAAAACCTGAACGCTGGACGATCGGAATGAGGCCACGGAAATGCCATTGTGGAAGCGGATTTCTGGTCCAAACACTTAAAACAAATTTGATTATTCACGAAACATCGACACGACAGATAGAGACTAGGTTTTCGGAAGTTAAAACTGATTATATTTCATACCTGTAGGTATGAAATATAATCAGTTACAGTCCTACAGGTATATTTTTATTTGTCGGACTTCAAAAACGTGAATTTAAACAACATTGGGACCGTATACCACGGAAATTCTGCCTGAAGTACGTGTTAGGGTTCCGTAGTACTACAAGGAACCCTTATAAGTTCGTTCTGTCCGTGTGTCTGTCCATCCATCTGTCCTAATTCTTTAGAACTTATTTCTGAACTAAGAATATTATCAAAATTATATGGCTACGGAACCCTACGATATGCATGTATCGTCACGCTCTTGGCCAGTTATTTTTTTTAAATCAATTAAAGTTGTTTTGGATTTTTCAGGGTTGGTCCCATAGTAAGATGTGTGTGACATACATAATGTTGTGTACCATATGAACAACCCCTTTCGGCTAAGTACACCCTTTATGCGTAACCCTGTGATTTGTGTAAAATAATAAATAATACACCACCAGAACCACCATAGGATGGGCAGCAGCGTCTTCTTAGTACACGGTGAACGTACTGCGATCCCCAAGCCGCCTGCCAAGCGTGGGGATTGTGGCAACACCCCTCTCAAAGGGGGAGGCCTTTGTTCAGCAGTGGCTGATGATGTGTGTGTATGAATAAATAATAATCCCTCTATTTAATAACTAAACTTTGTCGAACAGCAAGGAGGACCAGCGTCTCCTGTCCTTCAGGACGTGACCATCTACACTGTCAACAACGAGTTGTGCCGTCAGCGCTACTTAGGTGCTCCTTGGCCAGGCACTGTCACTGAGAACATGATCTGCGCCGGTATCTTGGACGTCGGTGGCAAGGATGCTTGCCAGGGTGACTCCGGTGGCCCACTATACTACGGAGACATCCTCGTCGGTATCGTCTCTTGGGGACAGGGCTGCGCTCAGGCCGTTTACCCTGGAGTCAGCACCAGGGTTGCATCCTACACTGACTGGATTGTCGCTACTGCTGTTTAAACAGTTTAAATACCCACAGTGTTAACGATATGAATATGTAAATAAATAGAAGCTATACAATTTTTTTGTTACAAATTTGCATTTTTTGCTTCATCCTTAATCATCCTTTTCCTAAGTTTTTACTTGACTGCCCAAGAAGGAGGGTAATATTTTTCGGGTTTATGTTAATTTTTTAAAACTCAATAATTTATTGTAATATTATGAAATTTACATAGTAAATCTAGTAGTCCGCTAGTAGTAGTAGTTCGCTCTTCTCGACGAGTCCGTCGTTTTCCTGCAGTTTTCAGTCAGCTCGTGACCTGTAACATGGTCGAAACGTCGAGCGAAAGGTAGGTACCTATTTTTATCTAATTGGGTATGGCAACTAAATGCTGAGCGGAACGATTTATTCCATAATTTATTTGTTTTCTAAATACCTACTCTTTTAGGCTATAGTCACATTTTACTAGCAATATAAATTTATGTCTGTTTTGGGAAATTTATTATTTTATTATATTTAATTTATTTTATTAATAAAAAAGAAAAGCTACTACGTAGCTAAAGTCTTTGTGTGCATCATTATTTTACCTAATTTACCGACGTTTCGAGTACTTTCCAGTGTTCATGGTCACAGGTAGGCGCTGGAAATTAAAATAATGTTAAATCCGATAAAAGCAATAATAAAAAAATATTATGGCCTTTTTTTATTTGTTATCGAGTAATTTATTAGTGAAATTAGAACAAAAATTACAAGTAAAATAAAAACTATCATAAATATAAATTCATAACTAAAACTAATACAAAACTAAAACTAATCTAACAAGCCGCTACCAGTGGGCAGCGTTCCCAAAATGCTGGCAGCATTGCCACGTTGTATGGCAATGCTTAGTCTTTGGGCAAAATAAAAGTCAACATTTTGGTCACGAGTTGCTTCGACTAGTCGCCCTGATATGTCTTTAAATATTCGATGGGCTCCTGGTCCCCACGGTCCAAGCGTCTCAACCCCAAAAAGCTCAAATATATACCCGCTATCGAGGGCACTATATTTGCGCCTTTAGAGGCTTTCCGTTGATTCAGTCGCCACACCAGCCTTTTTCTGAGTTCCCGTAAGATGAGACAACGCAAGGGTGTCCAGTGTCCACGCAAGTAGCATCCTACACCAAAGGTCACCCCATCTTCCATGGAATGAGAGTCATTCCGTCAGGTTTTTTGCCATCGTCACGCATGTGACCACTTGGTTCTAAAATGGCCGCTCAGTTAGCGGTGGTAAAAGCCCGACAGATGATATCATTAAGGCTGGAGTGGCGAGGAATTCTTCCCGTACTTCTGCTGCAAGACAAACCATGGTGACCAAGTTATGACCATTTGTTATCAAAAATCAAAAACTTGAGAATATTAACTAGCATTTTATTATCTGAGCCAAAATTTAATCATACTTTAATGTACATAATTAAATCTTAAACAGCAGTCTCGATAATCCAGTTCGTATAGGAAGAAACTTTTGTGCTGACTCCAGGGTAAGTGGCATTTGCGCAGCCTTCTCCCCAGGACACCACTCCGACGAGAATGTCAATATTGTTGTTGTTGTAGTAGAGCGGGCCTCCGGAGTCACCCTGGCAGGCGTCCTTGCCGCCCACGTCCAGGATGCCAGCGCAGATCATGTTCTCGGTGACTGTTTGAGGCCATGGCCTCAGGTCGGCATAACGTTGGCGACACAGTTCGAAGTTGACAGTGTAAATGGTCACGTCCAGGAGTTGAGGAGATGCAGAACCTCCTTGCTGTTAGGAAGATTAAAAGATTGTTTTAATAATAAATAAATAAACTAACGATGACTGCTTATACAGCCCACAGAAAAGAAATTCCGAATGACTGTCAAGGCATTTTTGTAAGAAATTTGTTGTAGCCAGTTGCACCCATATAAACAAAACGTTAGTCATTCAAAATCAGTTAGCAACTGTGATGCGGAGTTCAACGCGTTGATCTAAATAAGAATGTTCAATCAAGGTTCACTCATAATGCCTGGTAACAGATTTTCCTTATCATTTCCGTTCTATTTACTTCTCTTTTCTGCGATACAGCCAATCTGCTTTTAGGCCAAATAAATAAATGGAAACTATATTAATTAATTAGCATATACACTATTACAAGCAATAACAAATTAGCTTTTACGTATTCTTCTGAGCAAACCTTTTCATTTGACACCCATTTCATGATGGTAGATAAGAACATTTTGTCCGCCATCTTGGGGCGTCCGTGAATTTATAATCTAGGTCCAGTGCTTTGGAAGACAAATCCAACCAATCCAAACTCTTCGTGGTTATGTAAATTTTTTTACGACTTTATATGGATACCCTCTGTCTCCGTCATCAGACCAGCTCGGTGATATCATAACATTGCATTGTCACCGCATTTATATTCCAAATGCATGCCAAATTTCAACTCAATCGGTTGAGGATAGCTGATCTAAAATTCAGTTGCAAGGTTTGTCCCACACTAACTGAGCAAGTTAAATAAATGATTATAACACTGGCTCACACTAACGATAATGTTTTAATCGGTCGAGACGATCGACCGCTTTCCTCACGCGAGTTTTTATGAAGTTAAATAAAAGCTTGTAAAAATTACTTGAACTTACAGAAACCGCTCCCCATCCAGCGTGGACGACAGCCGCGTTATCAGGGAGGTTGGACCCCAGGCTGATGATGGGACCAGCTTGCACCACCGGGCTGTAACTCAGGGCAGTCTGCAGTTGAACCACGCTAATGTCACCATCGGCACCGAGAGAGCCGTAGCTCGGGTGGTTGAATTCACGAACGAAGTAGTAAATGGATCCTCCAGTGTTACGGTAGGTAGAGCCAGCACGGATGCGACGCCATTCTCGGTCGTAGAACCTGGAATGAGATTTGTAGTTGTACTATAAAGTAGCTAACAGACGAGACGGGCTTGGTTGACGGACCGCCGTCCAACCAACGGTAGAAAAAGAGAGTATACTGTTAGTTGATCCTTAAATACTATCATTGCTTAAATAAATAAACTAATTCAATAATAGTTCAGCCGTGTGGGAGCTACGATGCCTTAAAAAGACAAACAGGTACACACGTTAAACTTATAACATCCCTCTGTTTGCGTCAGGAGTTAAAAAAATAATAATTTGAATCGGCGAAGATAGCGCGTATATATTCACAAAAAAATATGTTAAGGCCGCGTTCACGGACTAGATTATCTCTTTTGCACAGTGAGAATATTTAAAACCAATTTAGTTTTTTTTTTTTTTTAAATTCTTTTTTTTATTTATTCATCAACAGAATGCTTACAGTTAAACCAAAGCGCAAACTATTTAAATAACAAAATATGATGTATACTACTAAATACAATCAACCAATCTTAATTAACTACTAACAAATAACCCTAAACATGAGGAAAAACTTTATGAATAACTAGCTGTACCCCGCGGTTTCACCCACGTGGATCACTCCTTATGACATCAGCTATATGCAAGTCAAAGTCCTGTCCAGCCGTTTTGGAGTCCATAGAGAACATACACGTCGCCTTTTATTATAAGAAGATATTGCTAACAAATAGTATGAAGCAATTTTCGTGTTGCTATTTAATAGGATAGCAGAGAAGATCGTTTTTTTTGGCAGTATAAAACGTTTCAACAGAAACGTTTGCAATTATTTTATAATATTTATGCCATATTTTTTATTCCAACTAATATGAAGAAATTCATAACCAATTATCTTTTAAAATGTGCGAAAAGAGCGATGTATGAAGAGATTTGGAAGGTCTTAAAAATAAATATAGGTTCTTTGACTTACAATCCAGCAAAGCAGTGGGCAGCAGACAGAACATAGAGATTGTTCAAGATGTTCGCAGCGCAGGACTGGCCCCAGGTAGCGGTGAAGATACCCCGAAAATCGACTTGGACGGCCGAGGGGTACCTTTCGATGGTGGTAGGAGATCCTCCAACAATGCGAGTGGGTGTGGCAGAGCACGCCGTAGCTGAAATTGTAAATGACGATTGTGGAGGCTAGCTGCATTATCTCACGTATCGAGGGTACGGGAAAGACGACAAAGGAAAACGAACCTTATAGTTATATAACAATAAGGTTTGTTTTCGTTCGAAGGATTCCTTATGGAACCCTTAGCTCTGATGTGTGTGAAACTGTTCATTGCCTTCGGTAAAAAAGGAGTGGTTAGGGTTGTTTTACTTTTCATCATCATTGACAATTTTTCGCCTACTTCCTTGGTATAGGTCTCTTCAGCGCGCCATCTTTTCCGGTACTTTGCCAGTTTTGTCCACTGCTTTCCTGCTGTCTTAGTGATGTTGTCCGACCAGCAAGCTGATGGTCTACCTGGGGTCACTGTCCATTCCACGGCTACCATTCTGTGATTTCTTTAGTCCACCGTCCGAAATCATCATCAGCAACATCCCTGATTTAGATTGAGCTTCTGTCTTCAAATCGCGAGTGAATCGATTTCTTTTAGGAAAGCGTGCTCCATCGTAGACCGCATCATCGATTAACATCAGGCGAGGTTAAATTTTAAATTTAAAATATTATCTGTTACTATAAATACATTTTCATCACAATTATTTTATTACTACATAATTTAAAAAATCTTTTACCTGCCAAAAGTAGGAAAGCCAACACCTGGATTGCCGCCATGTTTCCTGCTTATTGATTGAATAGAAGCTGCTACCGTTTTAAGATATTTATATAGGTAACAATAATCACGATCATAAAGATTAAGCTAGGTTTTTCCCATCAACTAGGTGTGGGAAAACCAAAGCTGATTAGCATTTAGTTGATAGGCGTCACAGAAGATTTGGGTTTCGATAGATTGTATATCGAACTCATTGACTTTTACTCCACGCACGATAAATCTGTAGTTTTTTCACCATTGCCAGGGCCCGTACCTCATTAACGCAATCTAGTTTAGGCATAAAGAACGACCACGGAAAATTACGAAAACGTGTACCTTAACGCAACGAGATACGGTTTATGGTCTTGTAACTTGTCGCAGTCAACTAAATTTAAGCTCGCGGTACGACCCAAGCCACATTTGTCTACCCCGTGTTCAAGCTGCAACTCTAGTTACTCTATGGCATCAACTAATATTCAATTATCGGTACCTTGCCCAGAAAATATAAATGAAAGTGTTACACCTACAGTTTCCCCTTTAACACTTACAACACCCCTATTGTCGTCCATTTGATCATCTCGTTTGGAGTTGTGTTCCACTCAATAGTGAAGTGTGCGTTTGTAGCACTAATTCTGCAGGCGACGGCAGAGCGCAGACGTAAGCGACAGACGTTATTGAAGCAACGTAGAAGAGGAATTACACTAGAGATTTGTCAGAAAAACAGTTTTATGAGAGTGTGAGTTTGTTAGGTTACAGGACTGCCTAACATTATGAACAGTACAAATAAAAAAAATTGGGCGATCCTAGCCTACAAATGTTATATTAAAAAGTTAAATTGTTGTACATTAGTAAAAAAAAAATTGGATTCCGTACCCAAAGGGTAAACATGGGACCCACGACACTACTACTAAGCCTACGATGTCTGTCTGTCTGTATGTCCGTCTGTCCTACTGATTAACGGTTGTATCTTTCGAACCGTAATAGATAGCCAGTTGAAATTTTCACAGAATATGTAATATTTCGGCGGATTAACTAACAAATAAAAAGTCAAAAAGTAAAAACGAAACGAATTTTTTTTAAAAGACCCCCATACAACAAACGTATTTTTTTACGTAATCTGTTAGCTCTAATGTAAAAATGGTAATACGTACAAGCGTCAAACTTGGCTTGATTATAGTACACGCTCTAAAATATAACAACAAGTAATAAATAATGGCCAAGTGCGAGTTGGTGATAAATTTCTGTTCATTACCAAGTAAGTTATAACTAATAATTTCGTTATTGAATTTTGTGGTGGTACGGAACCCTAAGTGCGCGAGCCCGACTCGAACTTGGGATAATAGACCTTTCAAAAACAATAAAAAATCTGTTTGTTAATATTAGTTTAGCCATGTTGGTGACTTTAGTGGCGGTTTAGTATATTCCGATTCCGGTAGTACTCGGTAACTACTATATCTAATCCAGATAATCATTATCCCAGTAGCTTAATAGCTGATAAGCATTATATAGTATGGTTTTACGAGAATTGACGTGATATTTGTGTGTTTGATTCCTTATGCTGGACCGGTATGTCTATTTTTTTTATGTTTGTTGCCTCAGAATAACTGTCCGTTATAACCGATTTTTTTTTGAGTAAATATTTTTCTTTTATTTGAAACGATATACTTTTAGATTAGATAGATAGAAATTTCATCAAAATAAGTTTGATTTTTGTTTCAAAATAACTAGGGGAAAACATGTCATCCAAGTAAATAACTACTTCTAAGTCTGCGTGCTTCATCTTCGATCAAATCGTCGCTTACCAACAGCGAGTTGGTGGTAAAACGCGAACTAATCTGCGTTAAACGTGAGAACCTGTAATTGGCTTCCCATTGCTTTTCCATTGTAAATTTTAGTGTAAAAAGCTGTTGGTTTTCCAATAAATAAATGAATAAAAAGCGCAAATTAATAATTTATTTGTTTTAAAACTGTCTTGGGATTTTATGGAAAAAAAAATTTGCAAATACAACTCGGGGAAAACTGTTATTTTTGTATGAAATATAAACTCAAATAAAATTTATTGAAATTTGGACAGGATGTAGTTATGGCTGTCGGGTCAGCTAGTAAACAATAAAAAATAAATCTAGATTGCCAATTCGGAAAAGAACTCGTAATTTTTTTAACTGACTTAGGAAGGTTGCGAGATTCTCAATTTGGTCCGTTTTTTTTTTAAATCACATTTTTTACGGACGTACCCCGATTATTCCGACATTTTTGTGAACCAATTACTTGATTCATATTATGTAGAGAAAGCTCTCGAGGTAGTCCCACAAAAATTTAACATGAATAATTTTGTTCGTGTGCCTTTTGATATGGCAAGTAAAAAACTGCTTCCTAATTTTGAGGTCGGTTTTTTGCCAGTTTTTTGTATTGATAATTTTATTATATCCATGCGTAAACGTGAATAAGCTATGAACGTATAATATGGATTTATTTTGTTCTCGCGGGACACGAGTGGGTAAATTTTATCATGGCTCGGGTACCTACTAAGAGTGGAATAGCAGGTAAAACTGCAGGATGCAGTTAGTCATTTCATCATCATCATCATTGTCAGCCTGAAGACGTCCACTGCTGAACATAGGCCTCTCCCTTTGATCTCCACACTGAACGACAGCCTGCCATCTGCATCCACTGGATGTCTCTGTGTCTCTTATCGCATTTACAACGGGGAGTGTTCTGAAGAACTTTGTACTTATAGGCGACGGTGACTGCTTACCATCAAGCAGTCCGTCTGCTTGTTTGCCACCTATGGCATAAAAAATCTGATCAGACCAACGTATTGGGCCGTGACCTCCTGATCTTTTGTCATCGACTTTCCCCGTTCCTTTTCCAGGTTATTTCCTAGCTAAGAGGCTAAGAGGCTAAAGTAGGTACTCGAAAACACGTTTGAGACAGATGATGACAGAGAGTGCTGTTGCTTAATTGCACATTTTTTTTTTTTAATTTTTTTTTTTAATTTAAATTATTATAAAAGAAATTAAATAAAACGAAGCGATAGCGATAGCGATAGGTAATATTTATGTATTTCTTACAATAATTACCATCACATTATGACTGTGGCCTTATTAGTTTTTCGTTTTATATTCGATTAAACAGCATTGCCAACAATCCAGTTAGTGTATGACGAGACTCTGGTGCTGACTCCAGGGAATTGAGCCTGAGCACAACCCGAGCCCCAGGAGACGATGCCGACGAGGATATTTCCGTAGTAGAGCGGGCCTCCGGAGTCGCCCTGGCAGGCGTCTTTGCCGCCCACGTCCAGGATGCCAGCGCAGATCATGTTCTCGGTGACGGTGGCTGGGCGGGGCCATAAACTACCGTAACGCTCAATGCACAGTGCGCGGTTAATGGTGAAGATAGTCACGTCGCGAAGAACAGATGATGTCGTACCTCCTTGCTGTTGGACAAAAAAGATTAAACTATCATCACATAGAAAGAAAGAAAGAAAGAAAGAAAGAATCATCGCCCGTCTCACCCGTGGCTTGTGCCTTGCGCCGCCGCCGATTGTCTCTTTTGTACATGCAGATAATGCAGACTTTGAAACGACGAGATACTTGTACTTTAGGATCCGTACCAGTTCCACCAGGGCTAATGGTTCTCACATAATGTCAACTTGTTTCCATTTAATAGGTATTACTTTGCAAGTAGTCCTATATAAGTTTTAACTACCCTACATATAAATATTGTACTAACCTATTTTTTAAGTCTACTAATAACTGTAACTCGAACTCGGAAGGAAGAACTGAATCTCACGACACAGGACCCACCTAGTGTGAGATACAGGGCTACTTTATTTGAAGTAGGTATGTAAACATTTCTCACCTACCCACTAACTCTTATCTTGTTTTATTTATCTTTGTACCTATTTCATAAGCTTGTAAAAAACTTTGAGCAAATAAACGTTATTTTATTTTATTATTATTATTAAGAAAGAAAGAAAGAAAGAAAGAAAGAAAATAGTTTATTTGTGAACTTGTGGAGCCAAACTGAGTAAACATCTGTCTTTGCTTCAATATCATGGAATTATTATGATATACAAAAGTCCTTGTTCAATGTCGAAGAGGGAGAAGTACTTAGTATACTTAGCCTACGTTCAATATTGATTTTTTGTATCCTGAGAGATGTCTAATTTACATTTCATAGCAGTAGGTTTTTTCTTTTAATATATTTTCACCATGGGCAAAATCGCCCTTTGTTAGCTCATATTTTTTTATTTTTTTGCAGTTGAAGGTTAATTTCGGTTAACTAACCTGACCTAAACTTAGTTTTTAGAAGAAGAAAGTGTATATATCTGCAATAAAGAAAGAATAAAGAGAAAAACGTACGCTAGTAGTACCCCATCCAGCATGCACAACCGGCAGGTTATCGATCAGCTCGAAGTCTTGCGGCGGGATAGCGATAGGTTGGATCGCGTTGGTGAATGTGAGAGGCGACTCCAGCCGCACGAGGGCAATATCGGCGTCCATACTGAGCAAGCCGTAGGAGGGGTGGTTCAGGCGATGTTGGACGCCGATGACAACACCGCCAGAGTTGCGATTAGTCGTTCCAGCTCTGATGCGGCGATTGGTTACAGAGAACAGGCTGGAATTTGAAAATATTTTCAATATGAGCGGTGGAATCCTAAGTGTTATAAAAAGAGAGATTTTTCTTAATGTACAAAAACCTCTTGCATGTAGATTCACTACATCATACCATAGACAAAAGTAATATATATATGCTTAAACATAGTTCCCAGCATAAGGAAATTCGATATATATATTCTTATAAAAGTGATAGAGCTGTCGCATATAGACACGCTAGCCATGCTGCCCTCTCTATAGATGCGCTGGCTACTTTTTAATTTCTTTAGAGACGCTGGACACTGTCCTCTTTATAGATGCGCTGTCCTCTCAAAGATAATAAACACCTAGCCTATCAACCATACAAAAAAGAAATACGCTGGCCACTCTGTTGTCTCTATAGACACGCTGGTCACTTTTTAATTTCCTTTCACGCTGGGCACTTTGTCCTCTCTATAGAAGCGCTGGCCATTCAGCCCTATCTACAGACTGATACCTTCTGCCTCTGGTGTCTCTACATGCAGGCTATGGTCACTCTGACTTTTTTAACCAACTAACCTACCTCAGACCGACCTAACCTACTTCGAAAAGTTTCGCAAGTCTGCATAGGTACTTGTCGGCATTGCCGGTTGCTCGTAACCACATATTTGTTTTAGAAGCTGTGAAATAACATACACGAAGCCAGCGAAACTCAGAGAACTATAACTTAGAAAATCTTAAAATGATCGTCAGATGAAAGCTTGATGAATGTTGATCATCATCATCATCATCATCATCATTTCAGCCGTAGGACGTCCACTGCTGGACATAGGCCTCCCCCATCGATCTCCAAAAGGGCCGGTTGGAAGCGGCCTGCATCCAGCGTTTCCCTGCGGTCTCTTTTAGGTCGTCTGTCCATCTTGTGGGTGGACGTCCTACGCTGCGCTTACCAGTCCGTGGTCTCCATTCCAGTACCTTTCGGCCCCATCGGCCATCTGTTCTGCGTGATATGTGCCCTGCCCACTGCCATTTCAACTTACTAATCCGGTGGGCTATGTCGGTGACTTTCGTTCGTCTACGGATCTCCTCATTTCGGATTCGATCTCGTAGAGAAACCCCGAGCATAGCCCTCTCCATAGCTCGTTGTGCGACTTTGAGCTTGCTTATGAGGCCCATAGTGAGAGACCACGTTTCAGTGCCGTATGTCATCACTGGTAACACACACTGGTCGAAGACTTTCGTCTTAAGGCACTGAGGTATTTTGGACGAGAAGACGTTGCGTAGTTTACCGAACGCTGCCCAGCCGAGTTGGATTCGCCGATTGACCTCTTTCTTGAAGTTGGACCTACCTAGTTGGACTGTTTGTCCTAGGTAGACGTACGCGTCAACAGCTTCAAGAACTGAGTTCCCAACTGATACTGGGATACTACGGATGATACGGATACTGAATGTTGATACAAATTAGAAATGTAAATTGGGCGAATAAATATCACGACTTAGGATAGAAACCAGCTTTGTAAATAAGAAGTAAGAACTGGGTATATCTTTAAGTAGATATACTTACAGGCCTTCGAAACAGTGAGCGGCGGAGAGAAGGTAGAAGCTGTTGAGGGTGCTAGCGGCACACGACTGGCCCCAGATGAGCAGAGTCCTGAACTCCACCTGCACGATGCTGGGATACTGCTCGATAGTTGTGGGGTCCCCACCGACGATGCGTGCTGCATCGCCGCTGCATATTGCCGCTGGAATTATGAAAAATTTACTTTGTCAGTTGATTGAATCAGCCGTTACTTTGCGGAAATCCATCCCCAAAACTGTTTTTCTGACGAATTCTCAAATCTCTGTTTTTCTCTTGAATAAATTTTTCACGTCAGAAAGTCAGTTTCATTATTTCAGGTATTTATTAGCTTGCTTATTCTTTAAGATTTTTACGTTAAATACAAATAAATATAACAGCATATGAAAAAAAAAAAATATGTTTACTTTAGATGGGTTTGCGTATGATTATACCTCGCACGCGTATGGTAAACGAAGATGAAGCCGATGATGAAACGTGCTTACCAGAAGAAACGTATTTATTAAACAATAAGGTATCACCGGCAGCGTGGACCAAGCTGGTCTAGGCTACATACAGAGGAACCTCCTGCCGATGCGTGCTGTGTCAAAGCTGACTGCTTTCTGTATCTAACCTTTGAGTAACCACCTAGCGAGATTCGAGGCTTCGCTGCAAGGCCGTTCACGGTGAAGTGTCTTCTTCTTCTTCTTCTTTCGAGTCGATGTTCCGCAAAATATAATTCTATTTTCAAATTAAGTTTCTAGACCAAAACTCTGCCACCCCAATGGCACTCTCCGTGGCTTCATTTAGGTCGTCTAGTATGCAAGTTGTAGGACACGCTGCCCACTCTATCAACTGTGACATTGTCTGAGGGTTCACCCCAGACAGACATTTGGTGTCAGAAGCCCTTTATATAACCCCACTTAGCCATATTATCTCGACTTCGGCCCACTTGGGACCGAAGTCGGTTCAGGGTTTTCCAAGTGGGCCATGGTTCTTTATGGCCTGGGAGGAGCTCTGGTGAAGAGTGACGAAGACTGTGAAGAGTGACTACTATCGACGGAACAATGATCATTCAGTCAACATCCCATCACATGGGGCCATGTGGGGCTAGTTAAGTTGTTTATCTCCAGTTTCAAGAGGTTCTTTTAACAGTAAATAATGTAAAAGATGGTTTCTACGATAGCAGTTTGTAGCAATATGTTAGGTAGATGCGTCGTAGTTAGTTAAAGTTTCGACAGATGGTAAAAAAAAATCATGTAATGAACATATGGGACCCAATTTTCAGATGTCGCTAGATACCAGGTGTAAGGGAAAAGCTCCCGAAAACGAAGACTGGTGATAGTCCTGATAATTACCGATACGATAAAACAAAAAAAATGCTTTTTTAATAATGTTCCCGATGTTATGCAAATAAAATATCAGCTGACTCTAGAGGTCAAGTAAAGACCTGCGCCGCGCGCTTGCTTGTACGCTTTACATTGTGCTCGTTTGCAGAATTCTAAACCACACTAAAACAAGTGTAAGGCAAATGGTTATTGGTATTCAATTGTGATTATATAGTATAATAATAGCGTTTTAGCTTCGAGAGCGTTTCTTACATCCCCGGTGTAAACTCAATGATACAAATACACTTTAATCTAGAAATTGTTTTAAGAGTTTAGAAATAATAAGGATAAAAATTGTATTACCTGCCACCAAAAGAGCCCAAACGAATTTCATCTTGTCCTCTGTGCAATCGCAATACAGTAGCCACGCCAGATTAATAACATTTATAAACTATTCCGTATCAGTTAATCTCATAATTTACTATACGTTATTACAGCGCTTGTTATCTAATCCTCACGTAACTGATATATTTGTTTCATATCTCATGCTTAGCAAATTAGCCATCATTCCCAAAGTAGGGTAATATTAGGTTAATTTATCTTCCTATATGCTTCGACCAAAATAAAATGAAAATAAAATGAATGGACGGGCCCAGTAGAAGCGCATTTTTGAAGATAACAAAATGAGCGCCGGCTCTCATTTCGTTTCAGTCGGTCTCTAGCCGTAGGAATAAAACGTGTCTATTGTTACGTGATAACAAAACATCTGACAAAATTATGCATTCATATGCTTTCCCGAAGTGTGAATACACAAATAAAACCGGGATCTATTTTTTGTAACAAATATACGGTACATTTTTATAATTAGGTGTTGAAGTATATGTCCGACGGTTTTGACTCGTTTTTACTGAGCAATTTCAATGGTTAGGGCCCGTCCATTAATTTTATTTTAGTCGAAGCCTATATGTACATACTTACTTACTCCGCTGGTGCTGTGTTGGCGCTTCTTGGCGTGCTACACAAGAGAACGTCTTCGGTCCCGGTCTCACGCTTTCTCTCGCCAGTTGTCTCTGGCGACTTGGAACTCACGCAGTTCTGACTCTGCGGCATCTTTCCAGCGATATTTAGACTAGCCAACGGATCGGCGGCCATTAATAACTCCAAAACTCCAAAATACGCCTTCTTTACATTGGCACTCTCCCCCATTCTCAGCAGGTGGCCTGTCCAGCGAAGTCTCTGGGCTTTGGTCTCTCCCATGATATCTTATGTACAGTTATTTTACTGAGTCTTAATAAGCTGCCAAATAGCTGAGTTGCTTTCTTTGTACCATGCACAAGTTCGGTCGTGTATGGAGTACTGCTCGCACCTTTGAGATTTGCTGGATGGATCAGTCAAGCACTGACTTGAAGCGTTGGGAGTCCATTGAGAAACGTGCAAAAAAGATCATCAGCAACGAATCACTAGTTCAGACTAAGCTTCGATATCGGTGCAAAGTTGTAAAGTTAAGGTGGTCTATTGGCTTTTTATCGGATACGTTTTAGAGAATGTGCTTCAGATCTCAAGTATAACGGCCTGAAGCTAAATCTAACAAAGACACAGTTCATGGTCTTTGATCTCTCAGGTCTCAAACGGCGTCGCTTAGTGGTTGACCTTGAAGAAGAATCTGTAGAACAAGTTCAATCTGTCCCTTTTCTGGGTTTTCACATGGATCCTGTTCTATCATGGGAATCCCATATAGACAAATTCTGTGGGAAACTAGGAGCAGCTTGTTTCGCCCTTAGTAGGGTCGCGTCGACCCTGCCAAAAGAGGCTGTGCGGTCTTGCTACTTTGCTAGCGTACAGTCTTTGCTTCAGTACGGGCTTGAGTTTTGGGGACGTGTTGCCGAATGGAAGCGGGTATTTAGACTGCAAAAAAGAGCCGTTAGAGCAATGGCGCATATCAAGCAGGATGAGTCCGCAAGGCCGTTCTTTATTGAGCTGAGGATATTGACATTGCCCAGTCTCCTTATCATGCAAGCAGCTACATACACACGGGACAATCTGCACTTGTACCCTAAACGAGGTGAAGGGCTACCACGTCGTAGCAGATACGAAAATAAGTTAGTTACCGTAAAACGGTCGTTGGTCAAATCGTCTAAAATGCTCCACGTAATGGGACCTGATATTTACAACAGACTTCCACAGCCGGTCATTGATGCTCCGAGCTTTGCATCCTTCAAAATAAATAAGTGGGTTATTACGCAAGCTTTTTATGAATATAGTGACTTTTTCGATATCAAGATAGCGCGTAATACTAATTGTATAGCAAATTTTTAACATAATATTATTTTGTATACTGCCTGACTTGTAATTCTTATAATTATCAATAAATATATGTCTATGTCTATGTCTATGTCTACATGATCTTACCCTACCCATTTTTCTATCGAAAAAGCGACGCCTCGGATCAGACATACAAAGAAGATATGGTAAAGTGGTGTGAAGGGTGCGAACGCATCAGGCTTATATCAGGCTTACAATACATCATCATCATCATCAGCAGCCAGAAGACGTCCACTGCTGAACATAGGCATCCCCCTTTAACCTCCACACTGAACGACAACCTGCCTTTTGCATCCACTGGATGCCAGCGACTCTTACTATGTCGTCGGTCCATCTAGTGGGAGGCCTACCTACGCTGCGTCTTCCGGTTCGTGGTCTCCACTCAAGAACCTTTCTTCCCCATCGGTTATCGGTTCTCCGAGCGATGTGGCCTGCCCATTGCCACTTCAACTTGCAAATTTTAACAGCTACAATACAATACAAAACAAACGTTTATTAATAACTCCATAGTTACATGTCAAACTTCTCCAGTACACTTTTTTACAACGATGTATATAAACTTATATATATATATTTTTAATTATATTATTATGTCAGTACATCAAATTAAATAATAATTTATTCAATTTAAAATATTATGAACAAAAATGTATAATAATAAATATCAATGTGTATTTCATTACAATTATGTCAAATTCATTCATCAATCATTATTTATCAACGCAGCTACCTGAAATATTTATGGATGAATCGAATCCATATTTTTTTAAAGGTAGTTTAACATAGTCATCAAAATTATAATATTGTTGGTACCGTTGCTTGAATAATCTGTCGAAGTCACCTTGCAGATGACTTTGCCGGCCTTTTTTGCATGTGGGCTATTAGTTCATTGGAACCGCTACAAGTAGGGTGTTTTTAGGGTTCTGTACCTCAAAAGGAAAAAACGGAACCCTTATAGGATCACTTCGTTGTCCGTCTGTCTGTCTGTCCGTCTGTCAAGACCCTTTTTCTCAAGAACGCGTAAAGGTAGCAAGTTGAAATTTATATTAAATACTTGGGTCTACGGTTTCTTTCGGCTGTAAAAAAATAAAAGTTGTAAGTCAACGCAATCAAAAGATATGAACGTTTATGTCGCATATTTTGCGATTTCACAGGGGAACCAAAACCTATAGGGTACTTGCCGTTGACCTAGAATCATGAAATTTGGCAAAAAGCAAGGTATCATAGCACATATATAGGAATAAATCCGAAAGTTATAAATATGAAGGTATATCATTTAAAAATGATTATTTTGCTATTACAAACTTACATTTTGTAGTTGGAATGTATGGAAGAACCTTATTGTCAACTACAAACTTAAGTTTGTCTTTCAATCTTTTAACTTCAGTTAGTTTTTTTTTTGGTCTCGCGCTCTTAGGGTTCCTTTATGTCGTATATTTTGCGATTTCACAGGTAAATCAAAACCTATAGGGTACTTCCCGTTGACCTAGAATCATGAAATTTGGCAAGAGGCAAGGTCTCATAGTACATATATAGGAATAAATCCGAAAGTTATAAATTTGAAGGTATTTAAAAATAATTATTTTGCTATTACAAACTTACATTTTGTAGTTGGGATGTATGGAAGAACCTTATTGTCAACTACAAACTTTAAAGTTGTCTTCCCAGAGACTGTGGGATCGGCCGATCTGCGAACTAGCATGGAAATCGCTACTAGATACGTGTCCTAGTATTGCAGATCGCGCTCGTATTCTTGCTGTCTCTGTTTGGGAATCGGGACTTTGGTTGCAAGCCATGCCCTCTTTTAACACAGGTAGCCTTTTAGATCCAACCGCATTTCGTCTAGCTGTCAGCTTACGCTTGGGTGCAAGGTGCTGTGAGGCCCATCGCTGTCAGTGTGGTACTGCTGTTGACCAGCTCGGTCACCATGGTCTCTCTTGCTCGAGAAGCGCTGGTCGTAAGCGCTGGCTGGTGGGGCAGCCCCTTGTATGGGACGCAACTTGTGTCGATACTTTGGCGCCGTCACATCTTCCTGAGACACAGGGTAGGGCTGGCGCGGCTGCTAATTCGGCAGAGCAGCACAAGCGTCGCAAATATGCTAACCTCGGCAGTGGTTACATATTTGAGGCGTTTGGGGTCGAGACATTGAGCCCTTGGGGACCGGGAGCTCACCTCATTTTCAAAAATCTTTCAGAGCGCCTGGTTAATGCGACGCGTGACCAAAATGCTGGCGTGTTTCTGGCTCAACGCATTATAGCATTGCCATTCAACGTGGTAATGCCGCCAGCATGTTGGGTACGCTGCCAACTGGTAGTGGGCTTGAGCATTTGGATTGTCTTTAGACCTTCAACGGTCTATGGGCAGTCTAACTGTATTTGTAGTGTTAGTTTTAGCTTGTATTTTGTTTAGTTATTAAAGGCACTTGCCCAGTAAAAAAAAACTACAAACTTAAGTTTGTCTTTCAATATTTTAACTTCAGTTAGTTTTTTTTTGGTCTCGCGCCGGGTGCGCCGCGCGCGGTCGGGTTCCGTCTAACGGAACCTTCAGAGCACGAGTCCTACTCGTACTTGTCCGGTTTTTTTTTAACGAAACATGGAGACATTTGAACACGAACGATAATTGTACTAAGGCTTATCGCCCTTGTTTGTCTGATCCAATGACGATTTTATCTTTGTCCTTAACTGACGGGATGACTTTGAGGGTTGAAGGTTTATATGAAAGACGACTACTACGAAGTCGCGGACATCTAAAGACATTATCTACATATCCAAAGTATATCATAAAAAACATCACAATTTTGTAAAAAAATATGTTTATTTGTTATAATTTTTTCATTCTTTATTTGATTAGACAGCATTGTCAACAATCCAGTTCGTGTATGACGAGACCCTGGTGCTGACTCCAGGGAAGTAAGCCTGGGCACAACCCGAGCCCCAGGAGACGATGCCGACGAGGACGTTTCCGTAGTACAGGGGGCCTCCTGAGTCACCCTGGCAGGCGTCCCTGCCGCCCACGTCCAGGATGCCAGCGCAGATCATGTTCTCTGTGACGGTGGCTGGGCGAGGCCATAAGCTACCGTAACGCTCAGTGCAGACTGCCCGGTTAATGGTAAAGATTGTCACGTCGCGAAGGACAGATGATGACAAACCTCCTTGCTGTTGGACAGTGAAAAAAATATTTAAATGATATTTTATTTTATTTTATTTACTACAAATATACAAACCATACATCATAGATATACGTAGTATACACAGATCTACTACCTATAGTATGAAATCTTTGCCATACATATTAGAAAGAAAATAAAAACACAATAAAGTAAAGTTTGAATAGTACCGACATATATCTTGCAGAGAAGGTTTTGTAAATTTAGAAGTTCATTACCAATAGTTTCCTCACTAAGCAAAGCCTGTATCGAGGAATCCTGTTTTTAAAAAGAAAACAAAAAAACGAATTGTCATATTGTCTTTAAGCGTCATAAGTAGCCATTTTCGCAACCTATAGAAACAAAATCATCATCAGCCAGGAGACGTCCACTGCTGAACATAGGCCTCCCTCTTTGATCTCCACATTCAACGACAGCCTACCATCCAACAACATTTAAAACATGTGTTCAAATCGCGAATGTTTAAAAATTACTAGCCTATCATCTCCATCCAACGAATGCACGCGATTCTCCAAATGTCGTCGGTCCATCTAGTTGGAGGCCTACTTACGCTGCGTCTTCTGGTTCGTGGTCTCCACTCAAGAACCTTTCTTCATCATCGGTAATCGGCCCTTCGAGCGATGTGGCGATTATTTTCGCCACTTTCGAACGATCTCTAGAGTGAAGCCATTAATGGCTACCGGATCATTTATTGGCAACGTGGACATAACCTGGATTTTATCAAATTCTGCCTCAGCAAGTTCAGCCGGAGACAGATGCGTTGGGAAGAATTTGCAAATCGTAAGTGAGAGAAGTACTCGCCATTGACAACTCGCGTTGCACAGCCCAGCGTCGCAAATATGTACTTCATTGCGTTTGAGAACAACTCCATGGAGATAATAAATATCTTTTGTCTCGCGCCCTGACGCAGATGAATATGTTTTTTTTTTTTTTTTTTTTATGCCATAGTTTGCAAACAAGCAGACGGGCTGCCTGCTGCTTTGTTTGCTGGTTTTGGGCTTAGATTTTAATTGTCACGGCATCATAGAGATATCTCATCACCCCGATGTATCGCCAGGCAACTTGGCATAGCTGTGAGGACTCCAGAACAGCCCAGGTTTTGTCCACCCAGTCCAAAGCCTTCTCCATAGTACACAAACACAAAGCAAACGGTCCATTGAGGAGACGGCTATTGATCAAATTTCAAACAGGAGTAAGTTTAGATAGCCCGTTGGTCCAGTTGGTAGTGAACCTGTGAACCTACCTTCTGAGCTTGGGGGTGTGGGTTCGATTCCCACCTAGGACAAACATTTATGTGATGAACATTTGTGTTTGTTCTATATCTGGTTGTTAATATCTATTTTAGTATGTTTTAAAACTATATATATGTACTATACTGACTATGTATATCAGTCTCTGGCAGCCATATCACAAGCTTTGCTTAGTTTGGGGTCAGATGACCGTGTGTGCAAAAATTTCCCGAATATTTATATATTGTTTTATTTAAGTAATATAAAATCACTTACACTAGTAGTACCCCATCCAGAATGCACAACCGGGAGGTTATCATTCAGCTCGAAGCCTTGCGTCGGGATAGCGATAGTCTGGATCGAGTTGGAGAAGGTGAAGGGTGACTGCAGTAGCACGAGGGAAATATCGGCGTCCATACCCTGCGAGCCGTAGGAAGGGTGATTGGTGCGACGTTGGACGCCGATGACGACGCCGCCGGAGTTGCGGTTAGTTGTTCCAGCCCTGATGCGGCGACTGTTCACGGAGAACAGGCTGGAATTAAACGTAATTTTAAAACAGTTATCTCCAATCGATTAAGCTGGAATTTAGCATAAACGTTTAGTTTGGATGACAATTAAAATAGTAGTAGTTTTAATTACGTTTTAAACACTTTTTTTAATTATGGAAGATATATTCAAAACAAATACAAAAAGAAATTATACACACATTAATGTTTCTTAATTTAAAATTCTTTCTACATACAATCATCATCATCATCATCATTTCAGCCGTAGGACGTCCACTGCTGGACATAGGCCTCCCCCATCGATCTCCAAAAGGGCCGGTTGGAAGCGGCCTGCATCCAGCGTTTCCCTGCGGTCTCTTTTAGGTCGTCTGTCCATCTTGTGGGTGGACGTCCTACGCTGCGCTTGCCAGTCCGTGGTCTCCATTCCAGAACCTTTCGGCCCCATCGGCCATCTGTTCTGCGTGATATGTGCCCTGCCCACTGCCATTTCAACTTACTAATCCGGTGGGCTATGTCGGTGACTTTCGTTCGTCTACGGATCTCCTCATTTCGGATTCGATCTCGTAGAGAAACCCCGAGCATAGCCCTCTCCATAGCTCGTTGTGCGACTTTGAGCTTGCTTATGAGGCCCATAGTGAGAGACCACGTTTCAGTGACGTTTCTACATACAATATTTAAACCATATAAACGTTATATAGCCAAATAACGTTATTTTAAATCTAATATGGCGGATTTCCAAAGATGGTGGACCAGTAATTTTTTATGTAACCTCGTGAATAGGGTAAATGAAAGGATTTGCTGAGATGAATACGAAAAATAAAATGACGTCACACTAAATTCAATATAGCGGACGCCCCAATATGGCGGACAAAATTTACTTATTTACTATCATGACATGGGTATCAAATGAAAGAGTTTACCGAGATGAACACGAGTATGGCCATAAATAATTATTATGGCCATGTGTCATCCCTACTGAGATATGGCTTGATAATGTGGGGAAACTCAGTTGACATAGACAATATTCAAGATTCAGAAGTGATGTGTTAGGGTTATAAATAAATTTTGGTTTCTGGACAGCTGCAGACCACTCTTCAAAGCATGCAACATACTTCCGTTGCCATGTTTGTATATTAAGGAGTTTAAGGACATTTGTATTATCACCAAAGAGTACCAGATTATTTTTATAAACGTGGTGAAGTTATTACCCGTCAGAAAAGAGTCAAGTTCACTAACCTATTGTATCGACCTCCTGTCAGAAAAGAGTCAAGTTCACTAACCTATTGTATCGACCTCCTGTCAGAAAAGAGTCAAGTTCACTAACCTATTGTATCGACCTCCTGTCAGAAAAGAGTCAAGTTCACTAACCTATTGTATCAACCTCCTGTCAGAAAAGAGTCAAGTTCACTAACCTATTGTATCAACCTCCTGTCAGAAAAGAGTCAAGTTCACTAACCTATTGTATCGACCTCCTGTCAGAAAAGAGTCAAGTTCACTAACCTATTGTATCAACCTCCTGTCAGAAAAGACTTGTACAAAAGAAATGTGTACGTAATATGTGTATATCCATTTATAATAAGGTACCTAATGATATAAAAATGTTGGACGGTAACAAATTTTAAAAAAGAATTGTCTAATTGGCTTCTTAACCATTGTTTTTATAGTGTTAAGGAATTTATGGAATACAATTCTTATATTATACGTTTCTATAATATTTAAATTATTTAGTATAAAAATGAGCACTTGCACGTCTGCTTGCAGACTGAGTACAAAGTGACATAAATATAATATTAAGACCTTGTAATGTAATGTATTCTAGCAAATAAATGATTTGATTTGAGTGAAAATTCGAAAAAGCTTGTTTTACAAAAATTTATCAAATATATGAACAGCCAGACAGGCTATCTAAATATAAAGTACCTATATGAAATGAAAAGCCTAAGCCTACAGATGTGGAAAAAAGTCCATGCATGGTGGTTTATACCGTGATGGTGACCGAGCGGTAGCTTGTGTACGGCACCCGCAGTGCAAGTACCGTTCTTTGTCGATCGTCAAATTCGATAAAATGCCATAGAATCGATCATAGCGAGTATTTATCAAATGGCATTTTATCGAATTTGACGACTACAACTGACAAATTTGACGATCGATAAAGAACAGTACTTGCACTGCTGGTTCGATCCTCGACTCTGCCATGACTTATTTAGTACCTACTTAAATAAATTATGTGCAGTTTCGCTGCCATCGCTCAACGGTGAAGGTTTATACATCGTGAAGAAACCGGTATGTCCAAGAACCTCAAAAATTCAAAGACCTAATTATGACATTCGCCAACATGCACTGGGCCAGCATGGTGGATGGCCCATCCTCTCTCTCTCTCTCTGATAGAAGGCCAGTGTCCAAGCAGTTTTTTTTTTTCCATCTAACGGCATTCCACTCATCATCATTTCAGCCGTAGGACGTCCACTGCTGGACATAGGCCTCCCCCATCGATCTCCAAAAGGGCCGGTTGGAAGCGGCCTGCATCCAGCGTTTCCCTGCGGTCTCTTTTAGGTCGTCTGTCCATCTTGTGGGTGGACGTCCTACGCTGCGCTTACCAGTCCGTGGTCTCCATTCCAGCATTGGCATTCCACTAGTAGAATATAAAAAGGCACTTATACTTGTTAAGTTTTTGTTAGTTAAAACAAAGCTAAGTCAAAATTAGGAGGAATTTAGGTATTAATATACTTACAGGCCAGCAAAACAGTGGGCAGCAGAGAGTACGTAGCGGCTGTTGAGGATGTTGGCAGCACACGACTGGCCCCAGAGTATACCGGTCCTGAAATCCACCTGTACGATGCTAGGGTACTGCTCGATGGTAGTTGGATTTCCGCCAACAATGCGTGCTGCATCGCCACCGCAGACTGCCGCTGTAATCATTGCACGTCATTATTAATTAGATAGGGTTCAGACCTTAACGGCCTCATATACCAAATTTGACGGTTTTAAATCAATTTTATTCAGTTAAATTACAATATTTGAGCTGGAAAAAAATACATGTCACAGATACATTTGTGTTTGAGTTTATGATTTGGTTCAAAACACGATAGAAAAAACTATCTTCGATTAAAAAAAAAAATCTGAAACAAAGTCGAGTTAGTTTATTTTTTTCGTTTTATGCTCTAATGAAAGTTTCAACAACCTGGAAATTACATGTACTAGAAAGCAATTTTATTTTTTATTTATTTTTGGGTAGATTTTTGATAGTGAATAGTTTCGTTTTTTAGTAGAATTAAAAGCGTAAAAAGGTCGCGAGAATTTGCGCGCGCCGCGTTCAGTACCGCGCCAGGCGTTCGTTTTTGTCGTTGCACTCCCCCCGCGGGCGTCCTGATTCTTGCGTGGCAAAATACATCGTCGCTATAACTTGGCGGGGGCTGAGGGAGCGTTTTGTTGCCTACACGAATCGGATAACCGGCCGTTAATCACAACAAATAGTTTTTTTAAAATTCAAAACCAATTTAAAACTATTACAAATAAACTGGCCAATTGCAAGTACAAGTACCGTACTGGCCAGTACAAGTACCGTTTTTTATCGATCGTCAAATTTGCTATCGAGATCGTCAAATTCGATAAAATGCTTACTCGCTATGATCGATTCTATAGTATTTTATCGAATTTGACGATCAATAAAAACGGTACTTGCACTGCAGGCTCGCGCATTGAGGATTCCGTACCATCACAAATTACAAAAAGTACTGCAAAAAGACAAAATCACGCCCAGGCGGTCACCCATCCAAGTATCGACTAGTTCAGCAGTGTACGTCTTTTGCCTGATGATAATGATGTTATCCGGTTCGAATTTCGTCCCGACACCATCTTATTTACTACTTAAATAAATTATGTGTAGTTTGGATGACATCGCTCAAAAACGGTGAAGGAAAACATCGTGAGGAATCCGGTATGATCCTCAAAAGTTCAAAGACATAAATGGACATACACCAACATGCAGAATATGCAGAGGGCCAGCATGGTGGATTATGGCCCAACTTTTCTCTCTGAAAAAAGCCTTGTGTCCCAACAGTGGGAACACGATAGGCTGATATTGATGATCATAAGAATAGTCGGGACGCGAAGCGGCGCGGGGAACGATGTGTGACAATTTTCAACCTACGGTAAACGTGGAGGGGTTACTTTTACACGGCCGCGATCAGTCCTTAAAATATCTCAGTGCCTTAAGACGAAAGTCTTCGACCAGTGTGTGTTACCAGTGATGACATACGGCACTGAAACGTGGTCACTCACTATGGGCCTCATAAGCAAGCTCAAAGTCGCACAATGAGCTATGGAAAGGGCTATGCTCGGGGTTTCTCTACGAGATCGAATCCGAAATGAGGAGATCCGTAGACGAACGAAAGTCACCGACATAGCCCACCGGATTAGCAAGTTGAAGTGGCAGTGGGCACGGCACATATCACGCAGAACAGATGGCCGATGAGGCCTGGAAAGGTTCTGGAATGGAGACCACGGTAAGCGCAGTGTAGGATGTCCACCCACAAGATGGACAGACGACCTAAAAGAGACCGTAGGGAAACGCTAGATGCAGGCCGCTTCCGACCGGCCCTTTTGGAGATCGATGGGGGAGGCCTATGTCCAGCAGTGGATGGCCTATGGCTGAAATGATGATGATGATGATTATTATTATCATTAAATTGTTTTTACCTGCCACCAAAAGAGCCCAAATGAATATCATTTTGTCTTCAACTGCAATAGAGTAGCTGCACCAGATAAATGTTATTTATAAACTTTTTCGTCGGCTTATTATCTAACTTATTTAGATACTGCAATGATTGCAGCGATTGTCGCTGTCAAAATAAATAATCGATCGTGACTTGCACGCGACTTGCGACTAGCGACCATAATCTCTTCTCTTCTCTACAGTTAAAGTTACTTTCCGCGTCTGTCTGTCTGTCTGTATGGCCGCTAACTCCTCCTAAACCACGCTACGGATTTTGATGCGGTTTTCACCATCAGTTAGACAATTTTTCACGGAAGGTTTTTATAAATATAATTATAACAAGCGACCCGCCCCGGCTTCGCGCGTAAATTACACCCGTGTGAAGCCAGGCGGGCGGGTTGCTAGTAATATATAAAACGTGTCGTTCGTCGAACTTATTTTATTCTCGCCAATGACTGTTTTAAAAAGGGGGCTACTCGCCCTTTATATTGTTCTAATCTCTCTCAAGTAGCGTATTTTGACACTCATAATTATGATAATTTTGTGATTGGTTTTGCAAAAACTTGTATGCTATTGAAATAAAGTCGAGAATAAAAAAAATGTTTTCAAGTAGAACGTAGTGCATCTGTATCTAAGTAAACATAAGGAACCCTAAACATCATTAAACAAAATTAACAAAAGAAAACAAACTGAATTTTTTTTAAAGTAACAAAAAAAATTGTGAGCTAAAATTTTGTAAGCTACAATGAAATGAAATATAGAGATCGCACGCGCGGTTCAGACTCGATTTTTTCCGTTTCGCTTTGCGTTGTTTCATTTGTCTTGCGTCTTTTTTTCGCTTTGTGAAACCCATGCACGTTAGTTTTCATCACAAGTAAGGTCTCAACAAAGGGTCTTAGATATTTAGAGGTCCTTTTTTCTTTGAGACTATGTACTTTTAATGTTTAATTTTGACGTTTCGAAAGTGTACTTGTATTTGTACCCAATTGAAATAAAGATACTGAAGATACTGAAGGGTATAAACGTACTTGGGTCTCAGTTGTAAATGCCACTTGCGGCCACCCATCCGATGAATGACAAGATCGTCCGTTCCTTAACTTTGGTGATCTTTTAAACACCTAGTCGAGGTACACAAGCGTTAGTGAATTGCACTATGTAAGTGCATAACTGCGAGTGTGTACCAACATTATTTATATAGTCAGTTCGCTTTATTTGCCCACTCGATTAGCACGAAGAATGGAAAGGAGAGGTTTAGCACAAAAGCTTTTCGCGCTTCAATTAGATAGAATGGAGTACGATGATGCATATCTTCTCGTTTATAAAACTGCAGACCATCTTAAAATGCCTAAATAACTATACTTACCTATAAACGAAACATAAAACTTAAAAACCGAACGAACTATTAGAGATCGTTTAAACTACCTATTATTATTATTATATTGTCGCTCCATTCCCTCAATTACTGCTAACTAAATTTTTAACTAATCCTATTGACTGAAAGATTCTGTACGTGACCAAAATGCTAGCCTGTATTTGAGCCATTTTGCTAGCCATTTTGTACATGTTGCCCGACAAACATGTACAAAATGCTGGCTGCATTGTCCCCCTGGATTGCGAACTTTCTGGGTAACTTTCTGCCCAAAATATGATGGATCCTTGCCAAAATACAGGCTAGCATTTTGGTCACGTACAGAATCTTTCAGCCAATAGGATTCGTTAAAAATTTAGTTAGCAGAAATTGAGGGAGAGCGACAATATTCGATCGCTATTTTAACTGCAGTCGCTGCGATTGTCGCAATCGCTAATAGTTAGCTAATAAGGCCGGCAGTATCAGTTAATCTTATAATTTACTGCTTTGTTATTGTGGCATTAAATGTGTCGTTAATCCTCATATAACTGCCTGCTACTTGTTTTTAGGATTCCGTATCTAAAAGTTTAACAGGAACCCGCACTCAACATCAGATCAGACAAACAAGGGAGATATGGTAAGGTGGCGTGGCATGGTGGCGTCGCGTGGTCAATGAACTTAGAATGTTGCGTTTGATGGTTTTTTGACTACTTTTTTTAAGATAATTTATTTTACAAAAAAATTATATAATATGAACAAAACATCTAGAAGAAAAGCTGTAGTTTAAGTTTAAATAAAAATAAATCATAATCAGAAATGTAATGAATTAAAAAAGCTAGCAATTCAAAGTGATCTGTGATGTCAGATTTTAAATCTACGCTCGTACCGCCAACCACGTACCTACCTACATGTTCTTAGTTATTCTTAGTAAATCCTACGGTGGACGGACGGACGGACGGACGGGCGGACGGAGGGACGGACGGACGGACGGACGGGCGGACGGACGGACGGGCGGACGGACGGACGGGCGGACGGACGGACAGGCGGACGGACGGACGGACGGTCGGATGTTCGGACAGACAGACATCCAGGCAGACATCGTAGGTTTAGTTATAGGGTCTCGTTTTTACCCAATGGGTACGGAACCCTAAAATAAAATATATATATTTTTTTATTGCAAATATGTCAAAATAAAATTTGAATTATAATAAAATTGTGCAATAAAAATATTTGAGTCATTTTTGGTTCGAACCCCGGTGCAGAGTAGCCATGAAAAAAAAAATTGGGCTAAAGGGCTAATGACAGTTCACCTAGGCACTGCACAATGTTATTCTTTGAACTCCATATTGTAGTTGTCAGGTGTTGTTACAGTGTTTGTGGTGTTTGGACGCTAGTGTGATTTTTTTTAATTTGCCATTATGGGTATAGTTTTTAAGTCTCGTGAATATAGTGTTATTAAGTGCTGCTCGAGATAATGATAGTAATTGATACGTGATGACAGCGCCGCGTCAGGGAGACTTCTTTCATGAAAAGCACTTTATTGTTAAGCTTTGATAATAAACATGGTCTATCAAAGTATCATAGTAGATATTTAGCAATTATTATTAATGGTAAATAAATAAGTAACGAGGAATGCTATTTTCTCGGAGTTATTTTAGTTGTGAAAGAAAAGCGCCATCCTTATCAATCTTAATAAAACAATTATCCGTCTTGCTGTATACTAACTGAATTGGGTGGAAAATTACGAATCTACTTAGATTACTTTGCACAACGTAGTGCAAAGTAATTTTCATAGATGGCGTTTAGGGAAAATCACTTACAAGTCATCATAAATATAAAATAAGTAGGTAGTATATTCAAATGTCTGCATTTTGTTATCTTGTTTATGGTTGATATTCCGAGAAACCATACGAAGCGCTTTAATTCAACTTTTATTGTCCAAACCGCTAGTCAGTGGAATGCGCTGCCTGAATGTGTGTTCCCTATAGTTATACCTATAATCTGGGTGTCTTCAAGTCTAGTCTTCAAGCGTGCTCCAACCTCCAACGTAGACCATGTCAATATTATGTATATAATATTTTTTATGCCAATGAAATCAGGGGTCTACCAAAAACAGAAGGTGGTCTTTGAGTCAGATTAGTTTGGGGACCTGTGCTCTAGATTATCTCGCTCAACAAAATATTTTCGCAAAAAAAAATCTCCTCTTGCACCTTTCCCTTAGCAACTTTTATCTGCATCACCTCCAGCAATTCCGGTTGTTATACTAAGATAAAATATAGTATTCTCTGATGTAGTAAGTACGTCCATACGTACCTAGTTAATATCTTTATTGTATGGCGTGCAATAGGTCATAATCAGATCACGCGCTAGGCACGATTTAATTTCCGCCTAATTGACAAAGAGTTCCGTATAATTTATTTCTCAAACGCGTTATCAATTCCACTACAACTCTCCATCCTTGGTCGATGATCCAGAGGCAGACCCAAGAGAAGATGAAAAGAAGTCGTGCTAAAGGACATGAGAGAGTGAAATACTTCCGAAGGAGAAGAGCAAGGAAGGCTGAACCCTCCACCATGTCCCTCCCTCCTTTCGTATAGTTGGGAAAAGAGAGCACTATACACCAAACTTCTTTAAGGCTAGGACTGTTCATCATCATCATCATCATTTCAGCCCTAGGACGTCCACTGCTGGACATAGGCCTCCCCCATCGATCTCCAAAAGGGCCGGTTGGAAGTGGCCTGCATCCAGCGTTTCCCTGCGGTCTCTTTTAGGTCGTCTGTCCATCCTTGTGGGTGGACGTCCTACGCTGCACTTACCGGTCCGTGGTCTCCATTCCAGAACCTAACCAGGACTATTAGGGTTTACAAAACTTACTTTGGAACCGGTTTAAATCACGACCTTGACATTTAAATACTGGCAAAAGAATATCATAATCGCCGATCTAGCGGAGAACCTGGCACAGGAAATGTAATAGCCTCTTGGCTCGTGCCTAGTCAAAAGAGCCGTCCCCGTCGTCCACCACTTTTTGTTCCCCACTAGTGGACATAAAAGAGCTATGTTGTACCCGTCAAAGCCACAAGAAGACACCCGTTTTTGCTCCGCGTTATGTTATAAGTAGCGGAGAGTGGAATAATTCTCCTGAGATGTTGTCTTAGATAAAATACTGGGGAGCACCGCTGCCATCGACTTCAAGTGTTGGGGTTCCTGCATCGGCGAATGGCACATTTACGTACGCAAACCACTGAAGGGTTTTAGTGGTTGGAATCTCTCATAACTTGCTCAATTTAAATGTAGCACTGTATCATTGGCAAGTATCTCTTCAGTCACCAAAAAAGTTGTCAACAACAGCCACCTTGTGCTATGTTTGCTGCATGCCTGTGAAGTCTACTTATGGTACCTATAATATATGATTATTCGGTTTCATAATCTCTAATAACATGAATCCCCAATAATTACTCGTAAAATTTGTAGGACCATATTGATTAGGCAAGTTATTAATTTTATTGCTGTATATAGTCAAGATATTACTAATCTTCTGTTTATAAAAGGCATAATAACATTAGGATCAGTGCTGTTTAGTCACACGGAAAAAGGACAATGTCTGCGCAAGTCTGGGCCCTAGTACTTCTAGCAGGTAAGAGGAAAACTTGAAAACCTACTTCATTATAGTGTTCTATAAGGAACAAACTCCGGTCTCAAGTTGGCCAAAGTCTGGATTGCTTGGTGAAGTAGGGTAAAAGACACCGAGACCAAACGCCTGTGTGTTGTGAGCCTCCAGAAGTAGGGTTAAATAAAAGAAGATTGTAATTCACCAAACGTGAATAGTGTCGTTGTCAGTTCCACCGGATCTGATATAAAATCGATCCATGTTAGGATATAACCATTCCTTGTGATTCAGCACAAATTGGATTTGGATTTGGGCACAAAGAGGCTGAAGCACAAAAATTAACCGATTGTGTATTTAAGGTGTACAACTGTACAAGTACATAAACCCGATCAGGTCAGTTGATTTTCATAGTTTCATAATAGGGCTTTTCATCTGCTTTTCTTTTTTGAGTCAGTACATAAATTGGTGGGCCCATTCTTTTTGGTTTCTTCAAACCATTTTTTATTTATTTGAAATACTTTTATCACGTTTTAAAATGTAGACTTATCATGGATTGCGTTCAAAGTTCTGTAAAAACTCGTAGGTAAAGCCGGCAATGAGTGTTCACTTTTCTTGTTAATCTCGGACTTGGCAACTTTTACGACAGCAGGCCCCCGATTCTACTAAACAAATTGTTTTTAAATTGTAATTGTTTCAATTTTAATTTGTAAATAAGGGACTCAAAATTTACAGTTTAAAAAAAAATACTAGAAAACTGCCACCACCTAATATTATAACTTAGTATAAAAAAATATTAAAAATTAAAAATTTAATTAATGCAATGTAAATACTCAACAAACATGACAAAAATCATGTCCAATGTCCATGTTGAACCCGTGCCGGTAGTCGTTGGGAACGATACTCTCGAAGTTGTTGACCATTACACCTATCTTGGGCAGATTGTTCAGTTAGGTAAGTCCAACTTAGGCAAAGAGGTCGCCCGAAGAATCCAACTCGGATGGGCAGCGTTCGGGAAATTGCGTGACATCTTCTCGTCCAAGATACCACAGTGCCTAAAGACAAGGGTCTTTGACCAGTGTGTGTTGCCAGTGATGACATATGGTACTGAGACGTGGTCCTTAACTGTTGGCCTTTTGGAAAAACTCAGAGTCACACAGCGGGCAATGGAGAGAGCTATGC
Organism: Agriopis aurantiaria; assembly: GCA_914767915.1. Classification (NCBI taxonomy): domain Eukaryota; kingdom Metazoa; phylum Arthropoda; class Insecta; order Lepidoptera; family Geometridae; genus Agriopis; species Agriopis aurantiaria. The sequence continues at coordinate 11,562,026 of OU612001.1, read as the reverse complement.
TCGGAGTTTCTTTGCGCGATAGAATCCGAAACGTGGATATTCGCCAAAGAACCAAAGTCACCGACATAGCTGTTAAAATTTGCAAGTTGAAGTGGCAATGGGCAGGCCACATCGCTCGGAGAACCGATAACCGATGGGGAAGAAAGGTTCTTGAGTGGAGACCACGAACCGGAAGACGCAGCGTAGGTAGGCCTCCCACTAGATGGACCGACGACATAGTAAGAGTCGCTGGCATCCAGTGGATGCAAAAGGCAGGCTGTCGTTCAGTGTGGAGGTTAAAGGGGGAGGCCTATGTTCAGCAGTGGACGTCTTCTGGCTGATGATGATGATGATGAATGTAAATACTCAGGTAAATATTAAAGATGTAAATTGCGATGGATGGCAAGCAACGCAAATCTCGGACAATTAAGTTACAGGGGGTCACAGCAGGGGGTGGAGCTGGGTAGGTTAGGTTTGGTGTTGACATCATTTTCTCATATCTGTCACTCTTATTCAGATGAACATGAGATCGATAGGGACAAAAGCAATGTCGAGTGCAACAGAATTATCACCATGGCCGTGACTGCGCTGCCATAACGCTTCATATTCAAAACAAGAATTGTAGTTTTGGCGCCAACGTGAAAAATACATGTTGTCTCATTGTAAATTTTCTTATACTTGTGTTATTTCGAGTCTTTAATGGCTGGTTAAGTATTGTTTTTAAGTGTTGTTCGTGAAGGTGCTTAAGGTGGTATGTTTCACCTATGGCGGGAAATTCTTTCAAAGAGTTTTCTTGTCCTTGTAGCTAGGCCGTGTAATTATTGTTAACGATCATGATGTTTGCGCAAATTGGTTATTATTCTTTACAAAATCATGTAAAGGTATTTATGTCTAATGCACATTATTACTTACGTTTGCCACAAAATAATTTTTGCTGTTTCAAACGGTTTATTGACAAATGTAAGTAACATGGTGCATTACTGTTAAATAGCTAGTACATGATAATGTAAAAAACAATCAAAGATTTGCGCAAACAGTGTGTCATTTTAAAATAATTACCTAGCCTAGCTACAAACACAAAAAAAACTGTTTGATATTTGAATTTCCCGCCACAGGTGAAACTTACCACCTTAAGTGTAGGCAAGTGATATAATGAGGTGAAAAATTATTTTTTGTGATGTTTCCGAAATTCTACAGAAGCATCTAGTAAAGTCCCCACGACTTTACTAGGGCATGACTTGGACTTGACCGTGACTTACATTGCTTGACTCTCTGTGTGAAGATATTTAATCAAACTTGAATAAGTCTTAATACTTGAAACTGGCAAATGCACAATACGTGAGACGCAATATCCTCTCAAAAGGAAAAAAAAAAAACCTGACAAGTGTGAGTAGGATGCGTACCCTCAGGGTTCCATACAAACGTAATAAATATTTATCTAGTGTTTATCCATCCCGGAAATAGAGTCTCGACGAAAAAAGGTTGAAAAGGTTGCAATACTGATTGAAAAACTTAACTTTGTAGTTGGAAAACAGGTGCTTCCATACATATCCTTTATAATATGTGCCGTGATACCTTGCTTCTTCCCAAATTTCATTATTCAACGGAAAATAATATAGCCTATAGGTTTTACTCCCATTGAGTCTTGACAAACAGACAGACGGCTAGACGGACCTATCCATAGACGGATCCTTATATAAGGGTTCCTTTTTTTCCTTTAAGGGTTCCTTTTTTCCTTTTGGAGTACGAAACCCTAAAAAGCAAGAATCTTTTGTAATTGTATTTCATTTTCGTACAAATATCTTTTTTTCAGTAATTTTTTTTCCCTACAAATTAACATAATCATAAACACCAATCTGCCCATATATAGCATATTATTCCGTGTTCCCTTCCCTATAATCGGATTTGATTGACACAGATAATAAATATTGTATACGTAAGACAGGTAAGCCTGTCCGATAACGAGATATGGTATGATATCAGTAAATACTTTAATTGCTTTACTGATACATATAAGATAAATGAAGTAAACACGGGAGCTATAAGGAAAAGGAAGTTTCTAAGAATTTTCAAACATCCCGATAAAAAATGCTTAATTTAATTATTTCAATTTCTAATTTAAATTTAATTTATTTTTATTTTCTTAATTTAAAAATTCTTAATTTTTATTTTTTCTTTCTTTCTTTTTTATTCTGTCTTTATTCTTCTTTTTTTAGTTTCTTTCTTTTTTATTCTTCTTTTTCTTTTCTTTCTTTCTTAATTATTATTTTACGATTCGTAGTCGACGCGTGGTTGATGTGTCATCCACACGTTGACCACATTCTATATTACAAACTTCTGTCTCCATCATCACGTACCATAACATTGCATTGTCTTGTCACCCGACTTATAAGTAATGCCAAATTTCAGCTCAATCGGTTGAGGATAACTGCTCTAAATTTCAGTTGCAAGATTTGTCCCACACATACGAACAAACATACTAACAAACCAAGTAAAATAAAAGCTTGTAGAAATGATCAAACTTCCATACAAACTTTCATTCCCAAAAAGTATGTTTCCAAAAAAAAATATACAAGAATTTTTTTGTTAAAATCAGAAGTCTAAGTAGAAACCAAAATCCAAATGTTTAACTTCAAAAAAATTACGAACTTCTTACAAACTGTCTATAATATAACCTTCTAGGGATGCATGTTTTAAATCCTTCCTTAGTACTTACCTCACCTACTACTACATGCTACTACTCACCTTACTACTCACCTTACTACTCACCTTACTACTCACCTTACTACTCACCTTACTACTCACCTTACTACTCACTTTTAACTTTTTTGTTACTCACCTTTGTTATAAGGAACATTTTTGTGGAACATTTCATGCTTCTAGACCCTGTCGGTCAGTGAAAGAATTTCCTCCTCAAGCAAAAACTAATAATTCCAGGAGCAGTAGCTTCAGCTGAAACCCTTGGTGACATCACCAGCATCGAGGAGTTCCCCAGCCTGGCGCAGGTGGAGTTCTACGACCGTGACTTGTGGCTTCAGCAGTGCGCAGCCACCATCATCACCAACCGACACTTGCTCACCGCGGCTTCGTGCTTCCATGGACCGTAAGTACCAACTACAGTAGAACCAGGGGGGTGTCACTCCGCAGCTTAGGTACGATAGGCCAGCGCGCCTTTCGGCCAGGCGTATGGTAGGGCTGCCACTCGGCTCAAATCGTTATGGTAGATAAGAGCATTTTGTCCGCCATCTTGGGGCGTTCACCATGTTGAATGTATCATCTAGGACCAAAGTGCTTGGGAAGTCAAATCCAAGGAACTCAAACTTGACGGGGTTACGTCGTTTCCTTTAAGAGTTTCTATGGTCACCTTCAGTCTCCATCATCAGGTCAGGTTGATGGTACCACGACATTGCATTGTCACTGAACCTACATAAGTATGCCAAATTTCAGCTCAATCGGTTGAAGATATCTGCTTCAAAATTGAGTTGCAAGATTCCACCCGAACAAACATAGCTATATAAATAAATATAAATAATAAATATTGTGGACATTTTTGCACACACGGTCATCTGATCCCAAACTAAGCAAAGCTTGTGATATGGCTGCCAGAGACTGATATACATACATATATATTTTTAAATACATACTTAAATAGCACCACCAATATGCATACATTGCAAGTGAAATAAAAGCCTATGTAGTGCCTACCTATTACTGTTAAGGCGCGTGTCCACTGGGTCGGAATCGGAGCGTACGCGGCGTACGGTGCAGATTTGTCGATCCAGTGCACGCAGCACCATAAAAATCAATACAAAGCAACAAATCCGTACCTACGCACCGTAAGCTCCGCTTCCGACCCAGTGGACGCGCGCCTTAACATTATTAATAGGTAGGTACTACATAGGCTTCATAGCTGGTAAGTAAATACTAATAAGTATTCTATGTAAATATCAAGAAGACAACCCTAACGTTACACTTGCTGCGTCAGGAGAGATAGAGCATCGTGATAGAAAGAGAGCGGCTCTCGCGGTCTAGGCTAGGTGAATCAAGCAAGCGGTATCCAGCTCTGTGCGAGTTGATTTGCTACTATATTGCCTCGTAGATAGAGTCCTTATTCATTTACATTTCTTTGCGGAGTGAACTTTCTGTACTTTCTGTACTTGACACTTGTACTAATAATATATTTATGTCTTCTGTGGTAGAACTAAATAAATATAAAGAACCCTCAGATCAGACAAACAAGGGAGATATGATCAGGCTTTAGTCGAACTCACCTTACAGACGACCTTGTCACACTTTTTGCATATTTATTTAGTCATTAATTAGTTAGTTCATTAATGTCACTGCAAGTTTCTTAGCGTTCCTTAGTGTGTGTGAAAAATGAGTAAGTGAGTCGTACTTAATCCTCCTGAAATTGGACATACCAGTTGGCCCCCTGGGACCCCCGACATAGCTATTAAAATGAGCAAGTTAAAGTTGCACTGGGCACACTGGGCAGGCCACATCGCTCGTAGAACCGATAACCGATGGGGAAGAAAGGTTAATTAGTGAAAGAAGAAGGGTGTGAGGAAGAAAGGTGGACCACGAACCGGAAGACGCAGCGTAGATAGGCCTCCCACTAGATGGACCGACGACATTGTGAGAGTCGTGGGCGTCCAGTGGATGCAGAAGGCAGGCTGTCGTTCAATGTGGAGGTTAAAGGGGGAGGCCTATGTTCAGCAGTAGACATCTTCTGGCTGATGATGATGATGATAATGATAATAATAAAAGTTATATAATTCCTATAAGTTGCCTACGTACCTAATTAATTTCAGAACATGTGATAACTATTATCCTGATTCCAGTAACTACGCTACCACCTACCGTCGCGTCCGTGCAGGAACCTCCACCCGCGGCGTCGGTGGCCAAGTCCTGGGCGTGGCAGCTGCTCACCTTCACTACAACTTCGGCACCCTGGACCTGGACGCTGACATCGCCGTGGTTTTCCTGGAAGGCTACTTGACTCTCGGCGCGAACGTGCAGCAGTTGCCTATTCTTGGCCAGGGAATCGAGCTGCCTTTTGGGTTGATCGTGAATCATGCCGGCTGGGGAACTACCGCTGTAAGTACTTAGCAATGTTTGTATGTTACTTTGTTTAAGTCAAATCTTGCAAGCTGAATTAGAACCACTTCCCGGATTTGGATAGCCCGTTGGTCCAGTTGGTAGTGAAGATACAGCCGCTAAAAGGTAGGATGAATTTACAGAAGACAGACGGACAGACAGTATAGGCTTAGTAATAGAGTCCCGTTTACACCACTTGGGCACGGAACCCTAATAACAGAGGGTGCAATTACAAAAGATAATATAATCACAGTTATGATAATTTAATTCTTCTTCCAGGAGGGCGGCAAAGTCTCCAGTGACGACCTTTACGCCGTCGAGCTATTAGTCCACGACCCCATGGACTGCCTGGAGAAGTATATCGGCATACATGAAATCACTGAGAACATGGTCTGCGTCGGACTGGGCTACACGCGAGGCAGAGATCTGGACAACGCTGATATTGGAGCGCCGTTGATCTATGAGGCACGTATTAATACTGACAGGGCCCTGATTCCGTAACTTTGACATGCACGTAACCATCCTCATATTATAGATGCGTGGAAGTCTCGCACTGTTCGATTTGATAGATTGTTTCTGCCACGCACCTGTAAGTTGTGGAATGGTTTCGCCTTCGGTTTTTCCTCCAAAATATAACCTCAATTGCTTCAAGCGAAGAGTGAATAGAGTCCTCAAAGGTAGGCAACGCACCGCCAATGCCCCGGGTATTGTAGGTGTCCATAGGCGACGGTGACTACTTACCATCAGGTGGCCCGTCGCTTGTTTGTCGAGTATTATATTATAAAAAAAAAAAATTGCGGCGTGTTTAGATAAATTTAACAAAAAAAAAACAATGGACTCTAGCGCCCCATGTTGGTACTTGGCTGACCCATCCCAAAGGTGCGAGGAGTACTCCATGCACAACCAAACCACCACCTGTGCTTGACTAGATGAAAGCAACTATTCCGATTTGAAGTGCCATCGCACCTTCAATACTCAACTTTTTGGCAGGCTATTGAGCTTAATGATGTCTTTGGGACCGCTAAGGGCAGCTTTTATTTGGTCGCTCCACCGTAGTGCTTGTTCACGTTGAGCTCGCGGGTGCAGGCGCGGCGGAGCGCGGGCCGTTCTTCAGTGAGTTCTCGTTCACATTGGCTGCCTGGTGTTTGCGCGGGTGTGAAGACTGTATTTTGTTTTTAATGGATAATTCTTACCTAAAATGGCAGACATAGAATGTTTCTATTTATTATGATGTGGATGTTTGCTTTGCCAAATTGTAATTATTGCCTGAATAGCACTTATAAATTCTTATGTGTCTTTCACACGATTCCCGTGCTATAGTCTCAAGCGATAACTTCAAACTGGTAGAACTTTGCTGAAACCGCACGCGTTTCGGCGCTAGTTCGACGTGAACCACCACAAACAACTTCATACGTTTGATCACAGAATATAATCGTGGTTTGATCACGCCAGTCGCGAGCTTACCTACTCTCTCCGCACCTGCGTTTTGTACGTGAACACTTGCATATTATACCCTCAGAGCAAATAAAAATACAGAGTCCCTACGGCGCACTTCAAAAGTGATGCCAAAATCGCTTCCAAAACTACGTGAATTCCCAATAACTACACGACTCACGCACATATACGCATTCGAAACTACGTGAATTTCTTGTCAGAACGTCGTACTTAAACATCCGTTTTAAAAAGAAACATTGACTTCTTGCAGTGTTAAAAACTGTAAAAACAACACAAAAATAAATAAGAAGAAGGATGGAATATTTCCACACTTAAGTATTTATATTATCACTTATTTTGATGAATTACACGACACGAACTTCGACTACGCACACATGTTTCAAAAAATGGCTCCACTTTTCGTGTTCGCGGTAGTCCCTCTGTATTTTTATTTGCTCTGAGATTATACCATATGTATAATTATATTCACGACCGCGCCCGTGAACAAGCACTGGTATCTGCCGCGCGCTGGAATAAATAACTGGAAGGAAACCCAGATGTTTGAAAACTATTGTTACCTGGTCAATAGGCATGTGTCCTTATGTTTAATTTATTACAAATAATCATTATACCATTACACATATATCATTACACATACTGAAAAAAATATTTAAATTGGTTGATAAATCTCTGAGATATGAGCGTTTAAAGTTTTAGGTGGGGATAGGGGGGGGATGCTCTATCCCTTTCTCACAAAGCATGTGTTAGTATATCATTTGTATGGCGCTCCTGAGCCGTGACGTCACGGCTCAGTATAGTGCGCTCTCTGTCTAGCATGAAATTTAAATGCTTATATCTGCTTACATCTTATTTATTTTTGAACTAATTTTAATTTTGTTTTCGTTGATGGGCTCTATTTAAGATCAGCTTTTATATGAGGTAATAAAAAAATATTAGTCATCATGCCTATTGTAGATTTCATACTTTTTCCTTTCCAGAACACGTTAGTTGGACTGTTGTCCTTCGGAGCCGCTGATGCAGATGATGAACTCCCAGCAGTGGCAACAGCTGTCGGCTCTTACACCAGCTGGATTATTGATACCGCGGCTGTTTAATGTTACAACTATGATATGGGAATAAAATGCTAGCTTTAAGTTGTGTTTCATTTTGTTTATACGAAACATGCCTGTTACAAAATTAATATATTATTATACGCAGTGGCTTTGTAAGTGAGTGGCAATACCGTGTACGCCAATTACATGGGGCTAAATGAAACCCTGACCCATGACTTGCCTCTGGGGGTAGAAACCGCAAGAGCTAAGAACCTAAGCTCCAGTGCAGCACACCCTACATAGGAACATAGGAGACACCAAAATTTCACATGCAGAAGCTAGACAAAAATCGTGTCGCCCGGTGATTATTAATAATTAATCATCGTCAACATAATTTCAGCCATAGGACGTCCACTGCTGGACATAGGCCTTCCCCATCGATCTCCAAAAGGGCCGGTTGGCAGCGGCCGGCATCCAGCGTTTCCCTGCTCTTTCCCTGCGTCTCTTTTAGGTCTTTTGAGGAATTTTTTAATAATTAATAAGCTTTTCAAGTAAATAAAAAAACAACCAACTTCACTGGGTTATTACCCTTCATCTGATATATCTCATGTATCATTTTTATCACATTTTATCAACAGGGTTTAACACTTGTTGAGTGCGATAAATAACATTCATAATTTCATTAGATAGTAATAAATTTGTAGATAGTTTTACTTATCAATTGCATTAATTAGTAAAGAAAATTTATCGTAATATTATTTAAATCTTGTGGATTACGAATGAATCAGTAACCCATTTTTTTTTTATGGAAACCTTTTTTTAGGGTTCTTTAGTACAAGGAACCCTTTAAGTTAGTTCTGTCCGTCCATAGCCATAGGACGTCCACTGCTGGACATAAGCCTCCCCCATCGATCTCCAAAAGGGCTGGTTGGAAGCGGCCTGCATCCAGCGTTTCCCTGCGGTGCTTTTAGCACAGAAATAATAGATTTAGGTCGTCTGTCAATTTTGTGAGTGAACATTCGACGCTGCGCTTACTGGTATGTGGTCTCCATTCGAGAACCTTTCGGCCCCATCGGCCATCTTTTCTGCGTACTATGTGCCCTGCCTACTGCCCCTTCAACTTGCTAATCCGGTGCATGGGCTAACTTGCTTTGCTGAAATCAAATCGTTATTTATTCCTTTTGCTGTTTTTGAAGTGAAAACTTCTTTAGGCACGTTGTACACTTTTGGGGATGGGGAAAAGCACAGAATTCGCGTGACAGCCACTCATTATACTCGTTCGGGTAAAGTCGGCTCGAGTCGACTAAGGGAGCGAGAGAAATGTTGTCAACATTGATGAAATTTCTCTTCTGTTGTTTCTACAAAAATGTTGAAAATGTAAAGAACACGCAGAGAAGAGAGACAGAGAGTGGCCGGAGAGCGGGCTCAGTATTTACGCTTGCATTTTATATATATATAATATTTTATTTACTCGTCAAACTTACAGCTACGCCAAGAAGAAAAAAAAAATACATAAAATTACGAATCAGTATACAATAAGGTTAGAGGTATAAGGTATGTCAAAATTTTCTAGTAATAATCATTAAAAAAAATACAGTAAATTATAAAATGTCATTTATAAATGTAAATTCAATGTTATGTAAATTAAGTCAATCAACATACATTAAAAAAATATTTAAACATCCAATTAGCATAAAAATAAAAAATATGTATAAAAATCATACAAATTCAAAATGTCAAAAAATTCTACAAATAAAAATTGCATTATGCACAGATATAAGTGGCCGAAGCGGTAATATTTGACCTAAACCTACCTACTTAGGAGTACTACAAACAATGCCACAGATCTTAGGTAGTAGATCTGTGGCATTGAGTGTAAGTAGGTAGGTTTAGGTCAAATATTACCGCTTCGGCCACTTTCGAAACTAGTTTCGGAAAACGAAAAATTATTCTGTTTATTTCATACTATATTTACAAAATCTTTGTATAGGTACCTACTGGAGCCTGAATACCAACCCGATTTACTAGACCAAATAAATAAGAAAATCCAACTACACACCTTTTAAATGATGCTCTTATCATTGACAAAATCAAAGGATATTTTTTTCGGAAAACATGTAAAATAATTAAGCTCCGGAGAGATTACTTTAATTGATTGATTGCTTATGACGTACTTACCTGCTCACTTCAGAAATATGTCTATATTATGTGCAAAATCTAAACTAGCTGTGACCCGCGGTTTCACCCGAGTGAAAAATTATCTCGAAATAAGGCATTGTCAGTTGGTGGGTGCCGTGCCTCATATCATAGACCAGGAACATACCATCAAGAAGTCATCACAATAGCCCAGATTTATGAAACTATAGTCACAGTACTATAGTTTCATAATTCCGATTCACATACACCCCATAATTTTATTGTCTATACTAATATTATAAAGAGGAAAGATTTGATTTTTTGTTTGTTTGTTTGTTTGCATTGAATAGGCTCTGAAACTACTGAACCAATTTGAAAAATTCTTTCACTGTTGGGAAGCTACACTATCCCCGGGTGACAGGCTATAATTATATACCTGGCTATACCCGTGCGAAGCCAGGGCGGGCCGCTAGTGTTTTATACTCAAAAGGGCCTCTTGGTGTTGACTTCAACCCCACGTGCTAGACCTGTAAGATGTATGAAATAAAGATAAATAATAACCTTCTAATTCCTCATTGATATTATGACATTAAGCCACTGGGCTGGTCTTCCGTTGCACTGTAATCCTGTAAAAAGATAAAGTATAAACATACTCGTAAATAGTCTATTTTGTAAATTATCTTTGATACTTATCTAAAATTATAATGCTATAAACCCGAAATAAACCTGCACATCCGGTGTTACGCACCGACATTAGTGATAAATATTATAGGCAAGTAGATTGTACGAAATCTGGTATTTTATTACCTCCTAAATTCAATGGCCCATTGCTAACCAAGCTCAAGGGCTCGTCTGAAAACCGGTGCTGATAGTCCTTGACTTTCAGCATTAATACAGAGACGGACCCATTCGACACTGATTGTATCCTTTAGATATAAGTTTTTGTAAAGGTGTCGAATCAAATGTATTTTCTTTCTTTCTTTCTTTCTAACCTTTTTTCTAGAAGATCTTGTTCATTGACCCTTGCGGGAGTGGCGCTGACGCCGCGTGCTGGTCGCTTTGTTTTCCTCAACTCCAATTTTCTACTATATCCAAAGAGTATTTTATTTTATTTTATCTTTATTCGAGACCAACAGCACAAAAATATATACATAAGTATTAAATAGTTATTTTAAAATACAGCCATTAATAGGTCAGTAATAGTGTTAGTAACAATGTCAAAAATCACTACAAAAAATCATATATGTGTTGCATACTAAGCGCTAAATAACTCAAGCTTCAATAAGTTGATAATAAAGGTAATTAACAAAATTAAGCACATTTATACATAAGTAGCACATAAAAACCAATACTAGTTAAAAATTATGGTTAGGTATCATAATTATAAAAAGTGCAGGTAATATAACGTTATGATCATTCTAAAGATTGCGTGCCCACATATAATAATTCGCAAAAGGCATATAATGCCTGTTTATTTCTTAATAATCATGATTTAAGGCCACGCTCGCCGAGTCGAGCTATGTCTTTTATTCACGAGTGAATCGGTTTCTTCTAGGCAAGCGTTCTCTAACGTAGACCGCATCATTACTAAACATCAGGCGTGATGGTGGCCAAACGCAAGCAAATTATTTATAAAAAAAATCTCTTTCGCACATTATCATCATAAAAAAATAAAAATAAAATACGATAAAGCAAGAATAAAAATAAATAAATATTTCAGGACATTTTTCACACACGGTCATCTGACCCCAAACTAAGCAAAGCTTGTAATATGGCTGCCATAGACTGATATACATACGTACATACATATATAGTTTTAAATACAAACTTAAATAGATAGATATAGAACAAACACAAATGTTTGTCCTAGGTGGGAATCGAACCCACGCCCCCAAGCTCAGAAGGTAGGTCCACTACCAACTGGACCAACGGGCTATCAACCTATGGATCATTATTTTTAGAGCGTTGTAAATGTTTTAAAATACTTTTTAAGTTGTTGTGTAGCTGTTATGTTGAATTTAGTAGAAGAGATGGAAAAAAACATGTTTCGCGTTTTTGTTTCCATCTCTTTCTCTTTCCTATAAAATTCAACACGACGCTTTATACTATTTCCAATGTTATTATAAAGAATTTCTTATATTATTTTTTTATTCTCACGTAGAGATTTTTTTCATCTTCAAAACCTTTAATTTTTTTTCATCTCTGTATGGGCTATCAAACCCTACTGAGATTCAGAGCTCAGCTTGGAATGTTTCAAATCGATGCGACAATTAGAAGACAAATTTGTCTTCCCAGATTTATTTACATAGTTCGTTAGTTACAAGAAATTAATCACTTTTGGTTATAAGTGAAGCTAATAAAAGTGCGTTAATAAGTGTTTTTTTTTTTTATTATAAAACAATTATTTATTATTTACCACACGAGTTCATAACTTGTTTTCGCTGCATTGTCGTCAACCAGATAAGCGTATAGTCCGATGATATCCAATCCATTTTTAGGGAGCTTATTTCTGATGGAACCGATTATGAAGATAACCTCTTTTTATCAGATTATTAGGTATTACATGATCACACCACCTGGCCACCTGCAAGTTTGATTAGTTAGACTTTTCAGGCCACATACGGCCTAAGAAACCTAAACATAAACATATTGACCGAGCGAAGAGAGTTCTCAAATTTGAATTGGACAAATCAGCGTTTCTTTATAAATGTATATTTGTAGACCTTTGATTTCATCTTTATGAAACTTTGTAGGTGAGTAGTTAATTTTAATCCAATTTTTGAGTTTAAATATGGACAGAATCAGTCCAGAGGTTGCGAAGATATGGTGGTTACGAGGTCTCAGATCAGGCTCAACAACTAGTTTTTATAAAGCGATCTCAAGCTACTACAGTGTGCTTGCCTATAACAGAAATATCATTGTTATCGACATCATTGTTTTACACTACTTTTTAGGCAACCCGTCTGCTTGTTTGCCCACTCATGGCACTAAAAAAACCCACTATTTGATGACCCCGAACTGTGAACCTCGTGACCCCTATATCCATGTACCTACCCTCCTTTTATCTTTGTATATTTGTTCCAAGTTCAAAGTTATCGTCAAACAAATACACAAACACACATAGAATCGTCAACTTGTGCCATTAGAATCTAAGACCTCTCTTTGTTCCGTCAAAAATGCCCTAAGATTAGTCCGTAAATAGAAATATTCTCGCTTTTTTAGAGAGTAATGTTAGCTTGTCTCCTAGAAGGTGTATTGTATTGTGGCGGCTTGAGATCACCATTTAAAATTAATATTTTATTTACTTTTAGGCTTTTCAGACCGTGAGAATCATAGGGACGTGGACCTAAAAGCCTAAAACGGACCTAAACGACTCCTTTGAGATAACAACCTGATGTAACAGAAAATGCATTCTCTACTAAATACCTAGCATTCTATTTAATACCTATCAAAGTACAAAGCTAGGTAGGAACTTAGTATATGTAAAGGGGTTCCGCTTACTTCTTATATTTATTTCGCGATAATTATTTAGATGAAGTACTGATACTTAAGGTCAATTTCTTGCTTTTATTAAATAATTATTAGTAAACATGACTAGAACCACAGAAAAGAGAAGTAATTTTTTTTCTCTTCTGTGACTAGAACTATCCTATGAAATTGAGAAATTGACAACCCGCGCGATGAGTTGACAAACTCATCGCGCGTCCAGTTTGGGGTGGGTCCAGTTGACGTAAAGCCCGTTGCAGACCATGCGAAGTAGCTTGCAAGTACAAGTAACAAGTAGATGTAGCAATTACAAATAGGAACAACTAGGTACAACAATTACAAGTAGGTTGTGTCGAAAAGAAACTACAACGTTAGTTGGGCTTTTCATTGAGGGAGGGCCCCATCCGATGAATTTACCACGGGACTCAGCGGTATAGATAAGCCACTGATTGATCAATTTCTAAGTAAGTTTATTTTGCAACAGGCTACTGAGTCAGTGGGTTATCTTTTGAAGTGGAAAATCTACATGCCACATGCTTACTGTCTGCTGAATAACCGATAACAACCAAGGTAAACGGTCAATGTAATAGGAACGTAAGAAAAATTATCCATCAGTCATCATCATCATCAGCCAGAAGACGTCCACTGCTGAACATAGGCCTCTCCTTAGAACGTCACACTGAACGACAGCCTGCCATCTGCATCCACTGGATGCCCGCGACTCTCACGATGTCTTTGGTGCATCTAGGGAGACCTACCTACGTTGCGTCTTCCGGTTCGGGGTCTCCACTCTAGAAAATTTCTTCTCTATCGGTTTCAAAAAAACTTTTGTCTTAAAAACTTTCGGTCTTAAAAACTTTCGCCTTCTGAAAATGTATAGTATAATCATTTCTAAATGTAATTAAAACAAAGAGCCCCCTTGATGGCTGTTCCCCGATAGTTATAATTTGAGTGTCTTCTAGGTGAGAGTGAGTCGGTTTCAAAAGTTTTGGCAAGCGTTCTCCATCGTATACCGCATCATCGCTTTACATTAGGATAATTTGCAGTCAAGCTGTCAATGTCAAGTCAATCTGTCTGTCAATGCAACACGTGGCCAAAATGCCGGCCTCTACTTTGCTCAACGGGTGAGTATTGCTGAACAACGTGATAATGGGGCCAGCAGTTTGGGAACAATTCCCACTGGCAGCAATTACTAGGTATTAAGGTTTAATAAAAAAAAACTGTACTTCATCATCATCATCATAATCAGCCTTTTAACAGTCCACTGCTGGACTTTTAGTCTACCTCCGAAAGGGTGATTGGGCCATATCCACCACGGCGGCCCAGTGCGGGTTGGTGGATTCACATACGCCATTGAATTCCTTCTCCGTACGTATGCAGGTTTCCTCACGATGTTTACCTTCACCGAAAAGCCAGTGGTATGAAAATCCGTACATCAATTTCAAAGAGCTCATTAGTACTGGCCCGGGGTTTGTACCCGTGACCTCACGCTTTCAAGTCTTTCTGTACATGTCAATGTTTATATAGGTACTAGTGGTCCGCCCCAGCTTCGCACGGGCATAGATTATAGCCTATGTCACCCGGGGATAGTGTAGCATCCCAACAGTGAAAGAATTTTTCAAATCGGTTCAGAAGTTTCGGAGCCTATTCAATGCAAACAAACAAACAAATCTTTCCTCTTTATAATATTAGTATAGATATAGATAAATAAGATCCTAAGTGTTAACCCGGGTGTGTGGATTCGGGTATGTCGTAAAACTGCGACCAGAACCACCGGAGGATGAGCAGCAGCGTCCTATGAGTACACGGTGAACGTACTGCGATCCCCAAGCCACTTGCTAAGCGTGGAGATTATGGCTACACCCCTCTCTAATAGGGAGGTATTTTTTTTCAGTAGTGGACATTTTACTGGCTGATGATGCGTGTGATGTGATTAATGCGAATAAAAAAATTTAGTAAAAAGAAGAGCAATATAAAAAACATACAGTCGAATTGATAACCTCCTCTTTTTTGGTGTCGGTTAAAAAGGGGAAGAAACTAACATTTGAATAGAATATCAATCGCTAATCCGCTACACTCCAAAAATAACTAAGCCGACCAAACAACCACGGTTCGCCAAATATTTCCGTCACCTATCTTCGGTAATTATCTATCTATGTATCAATTATATTAAGCCATAATACGTAACTGATAATTCGATAAATAACAACAATGCACCGGCTCCAGTCCTGGTATAAAAGCCGTGATAATTTTTGAGGAGGCACATTCCGCTGCAAATTGGATGGAAGTCAAGATGAAAGTAGCCTTCCTGTGTTGTGTTCTGCTCTTGGCAGGTAAGTCAGGAACTTCTTAGAAACATATGAATTGTAATAGGATTCCGTACCCCATTGGTGCAAACGGGACCCTATTACTAAGCCTGTGTCTTTCGAATCGTAATGTACCTATGCCAGTTGAAATTTTAACAGAATATTTATGTAACAAATTATTAATGCCTGGTTAATGTGACGCGTGACCAAAATGCTGGCGTGTTTCAGGCGCAACGCCATGAGTATTGCCATTCAGCGTGGTAATGTCGCCAGCATGCTAGGTACGCTGCCAACTGATAATGGACTTGAGCATTTGGATTGTCTTTAGACCTTCAGCGGTCTTTGGGCAGTCTAACTATTTTGGTAGTGTTACTGTTAGCAATTGTTAGCTTATATTTTGTATAGCTAATAATGTTATATTTTGTTTTGTTAGTTAGTTATATCCTATTAAACAAATCTTTGCTATTACATAAAAGCAAAGACATAAATGCGTTAAAAACACGTTTGTTGTATGGATAAAGATCTTTTACTTATTTAATTATAGTTTGTTAGTTAATCCGCCGTAACATTACCATATTCTGTGAAAATTGGTTCAAAAGACACAGCCTAGACAGAAAGACAGAGAATGCAGGCTTAGTATTGCCCTTTGCAAATCCCAAAAAGCATAATATTATTATGTTAAAAATACAAGTAGATCTAACATTTGGCATACCCGTTTCTCACTCATTTGATTCTTAAAGTGACTTAATTTGAATTCTAGGTTCTGCTTCCTGCAGCCCATTAGAGGCTGACAGCAACACCCTGCTCGACATCAACATCCCTGACTGGATCCTCGACCTCGTTAGTGGTCTTGAACTTCCCGATGCCATCCAAAACATCATCGACAGACTGCCTGAGATAATCGCTGCGGTCCCCGATATAATCGATAAAATCCCGGAGATCATTGCACAGATTGTGGACAAAATCCCTGAAGTGATCCCGATTATTCTCGACAAGCTGCCTGAAATCATCGCTCAGGTCCCTGCCCTTATTGACAGAATCCGTGAAATCCTTGAGACCATAATTGAAAGGATTCCCGAACTCATCCCCATCATCCTTGAGAAGATCCCTGCAATTATTGAAGCTCTTCCCGCCATCGCTGAACAGATTAAACAGATCTACGAAAAGATCAAGGAAGTTTTGGAGGGATTAGACCTGCCCGATTGGTTTCCTACCTTGCCCGGATTCGAGAAACCCGAGTGGTGGCCCAATGAGATCCCTGAGCTCCCTGAGTTCAACCGCGCCACTCCTGGAACCCAGACCACAGTCGAGGAGTATCCCGGTATTGTCCAAATTGAAGTTGGTACTGGTCCCATCTGGATTCAAGGTTGCGTTGGTAGCGTTTTGACTTCCATGCACGTTCTGACCTCCGCTCGCTGCTTCTCTGGAAGGTAAGTTACGACATCATTACAGCAGAAAAGTATATAACGTTCAAAGTTTAAAAATGCAGTCACGAGGACTGCCGACAGAAGTGAAAACTAATACGTCACATTAGCATGTCGTATAAGTTTTGGCCATACCAAAAATCGCTGAACCAGGCTAAAGAAGTTTTCACTTCAATAAATTGAGGCCACCTTTGAGGCTCTTACGCTGACACTGTTGATATTACTCCCTTACAAATATATTTTTAGTTGGTTTGTTGGTTTTACATTAGTTGGCTTTGCCTTTATTTTGGAGCTCGCTTGATAGTAAGCGTAATATTGATAGGTCCTAAAGAAACCTATTTATTATATATTTTTAATCACTAGGTTTGTAGGTGTCAGTAAAAACCGACGTCGGGAGAGAATTCCACACCCCTGCAGGCCTAGCATGGGCTGTGGATAAATTGTCTTTCCACCGTTTTTATCCACGCCTAGACGCGACAAAGCTAGAATATGGATACGTTTGTCTTTTTCTCGCGGGATAAAAACGGTGGAAAGACAATTTGTGCTAGGCCTGGATGTGCATACGATAAAATTAAAGAGCCCTGAGGCCTTACGGCTAGCTTTTAACGCAGTCCCGAAACAGTGCTGAAACAGCGCAGTGCAGAAAATGACGCGAACATGAACCTTGACGCGTTAAGATATGGTTTGCGGGTGCGCAAGTTTTCGTAATCACCAAAAAATATCGCTTAAAACAGGTGGTCGTACGGTCCATGTAATCGTGTATACGAGCGTTACCAACGGTCGTTTTTGGTAGCTGTTTGTTCAACTACCTATTGGTGTGATGGTGTTGTCTTTATTGTAAAAGGGGTGAACACATTTTTCGAGTGTAGTGGTTTAGTAGCGTAGAATAACGATAATGGAATGAGGTAGTAAAGTTTTGAGTCACACTAACCAAAATGGATGTGGTAGAACACCGATGAACATGCCACTCGAGGTCTGGTATATGCTCCAACAACTCTACAGCCTTCTCGTAACCAGCGTCGTGTCATTAATTAGGTTAATGACAAAACGGTGCGTTCTCTAAGCTGAGTCTTTAAAGTAGACCATTCCTTCCTAATCTATCGCTAGTTTGAAAGAGGCTCATTTTGCTCTTTAGACTAATATTGAGTGCTTTTTCAGGACCTACGCACCTCGCTTCCGTCGTGTACGCGCTGGTTCTTCCACCCGCAACGAGGGTGGTTTCAGTGTCAACATCGAGCGTGCCATCAACCACCCTTCCTTCACCAGTGACTCCTTCGATGGTGACATCTCCGTCGTCAGATTAATCACCAACCTAATCCTCGGCTCTACAATCCAGCAGACCCCTATTGTACCTCAAGGCTTCAACCTGCCTGATGGTATTGGCGTTACTCTCGCAGGATGGGGCTCCACAGCAGTAAGTATATACAACATCAAATTGGTATGAAAGTAGGTATTATTTGTTTACTACCTATCTGGATTACCTATAATTATGTAGGACATGTTGCTTTCTGATGCCCGTAAAATATTTTCTAAATAGAGCACTCTGCAAAAATGGGCACACACAAAAGTTGACCACCCTGCTTGGCTCCTTAATGTATTAACGTTTCAGTAGGTAACAGTTTAAAATCTGCGAAACAAGTATACATTGTAAAAGAAAAACGACTAATGTGTAAAAAACAGTTCTTTTAAGTTAACAGTACGTTTTAAAAAGTAAGATTTTTTTATTCATATAGCACAGACTAGGTAAAGCTACTAGAGATCGTTAATTCTAAACGTGCACGACCCTCTACCGTATTTTGTAGTATTTTGTATGCGTAGTGTGATGGACGGGCGTGCACATTTCGAATGAAATATCTCTACTAGCTGCTAAAAACATCCCATATTAAACTAGATTTAGATTTAAAAACCGGTTTAAAATCCGGAAAAAAAACGGAACCCTTATAGGATCACTTCGTTGTCCGTCTGTCTGTCCGTCTGTCTGTCCGTATGTCCGTCTGTCAAGACCCTTTTTCTCAAGAACGCGTAAAGGTATCAAGTTTCTCTCGGTTAGTCTCGTTTTCTTTCGGCTGTAAAAAAATTAAAATTGTTAGTCAACACAATCAAAAGATTTAAAAGATTTATGTCGCATATTTTGCGATTTCACAGGAGATTAAGTATGTCTTTCAATATTTCAAATTAAGTGAGTTTTTTTTTTTGGACTCGCGTTTCGATCACGAGTCCTACTCGTACTTGTCCGGTTTTTTTTTGCAATAACAGCAGCTGATCCTTTTTATTGTTACTTATTGAATGTCTTTCTCCAAACAGCAAGGCAAGCTGATCGCCGACCGTGACCTTTACAAAATTGACCTCGCCACCGTTGATAACGTATCCTGTGCTGAACGCTGGCGCCTAGTCCCTCTCTTCACTATCACCGACAACATGATCTGCGTCGCTGATGCCCAGTATGGTGGCCGCAACGGTGACGTACGTGACATGGGGGCCCCTGTGTACTACCAAGGTATCCTTCTTGCTATGGCCTCTTTCGGTGCCCCTGTCGGCAACCAACACTTCCCGGTTGTCACCACTGCTGTCGCCTCTTACACCAACTGGGTCGTCGCAAACGCTGTTTAAATTCGGAATGTCAACTGAACTTATTAAATATTTAGAGTGTATTGGGTTGTTTTGTATTCTAATTACCCCCAGACCTTTATCAAGACAGACAACAATTTCCAAATATCCATAGGTATTATATCTATCATACTAATATTATAAATGTAAAAAGTTTTTTGGTTTGTTTGTTCCTCTTTCACGCAGCAACAGAGCAAAGGATCGACCTGATTTTTTGCACGGGTATAGGCCTGGAGAGTGACATATGTTTTTCATCATCATCACCATTTTTCATCACTACGCAGGTGAAACCGCGGGCGCAGCTAGTAATCTATATATATAAAAAATAATGTTCGTATGTATGTTCCCTATGGACTCCAAAATGGCTGGACCGATTTTGACGGGCCTTTCACTGACAGATAGCTGATGTTATAATGAGTAATCCGCGTGGTGGTGGTGAGTAACCACGTGGCGCTGCTGTTATTATGTAAATTTCTATCTTTTAACAATATCCAAATTCCAATAAAGCTCGGTTATTTGGAGCTGCACTATTATCACTGTGCGCTGTCTGTGCGTCACGCACTCCAAACATAGCACGGGTCGCCATGTAAGGATGGGATTTAGAAGCCAGCGATACCACTGAAGTCTAGATGATAACTCTCTGTATTTGGGATAAGCAGTTTAATATCTAAGTCTAGTATAAGTCATAGTGAGAGTCGCTGGCATCCAGTGGATGCAAAAGGCAGGCTGTCGTTCAGGTTAAAGTGGAGGTTAAAGGGGGAGGCCTATGTTCAGCAGTGGACGCCTTCTGGCTGATGATGAGGATGATGAGTCTAATATACAGGGTTGTAAGGAAAGGGTATGCTAAGCCGAAAGGGGCTCATTATACTCATCATTATGAACAACTTTTACTATTGGACCACACCTGAAAACCTGTTGTTCCATAAACTTTGTCGAGTATCATTGGCCGTTTTTTATGGAACAGCTGATCTTTTTACGCGATTTCAGGGTTGGTGTAAAAGTAAAATTTGTTCATAATAATGAGTACAATGACCTCCTTTCGGCTTAGCATACCCTTTTCTTATAACCCTGTATAGAGTTATCCAAAGTACCTACCTCAACCGCAAGTTCTAAGGAAAAAGGAACGAAATTAGTCGCGAAAATTAAATAACACAATTACTGAGGCGACTACAGAGCGCATTTCTGCGGAGAAATGGAGTAGACTTAACAGGAGAACTACTTGATGCGGTGGCGGTCGCGGCCGCAAGATATGTCCAACTAACACACCGCATCGTTCGTTCGATCATTATCGTGTTGGCAGTAGCACGCTAGATATCAACACAAATGATACGTGGGTACGTATTACCATCCAGGATTCTTGTGGTGGTCCGTTAGGAACAAATCGCCGTAAGGCCTCAGGGGCCTTACGGACAACAGCTTATTGCGGCACCTAATCCGCTCAGTTGGAAAATCATGCGAACGTGAACCTTATCGCACCCAGATACGGTTTGCGGTCGCGTGATTTTCCAACTGAGCGGATTAGGTGCCGCAATTAGCTGTTGTCCGTAAGGCCCCTGAACACTTTTTTCAACTTTTCCCTCATATAAGACGGTTCTCATTACATCTATTCCTTAGGTTAAAGTAGAAGACCACAGTCAAGTTGCTTGTTTCCAGAGAACTACAATCTAGGCATCTTCAACACTAGAGTGAATAGATTACAAAATCATTTACAAATACAAATACAAAATCATTTATTCGGGCATAATTTATAGTGAGCGATCCCAGAGGCTCCCGAACTAGTCAGAGACTGTGTGACGGGAGCCAATGGCTTCTCCTATTAATGTATCAATTATTTATACCAAAACAGCAATACGTATAACATTTTAAAATTAAGTATAAAATATTTAAAAGTATATTAAAATTTTGATTACTATGCCAATAAGTAGCCAAATATAAATAATAATTCTAGTAAATTATCTTTGATAATAATAAGATAAAAAAATACAACAGTCTGCGCTATTCTATGCACAGTTTGTGTGAGTGTGTGTGTGATTTCTTCTAGATTAAGGTGTTCCATCCTCGGCCACACCTTTGCTTTACATCAGGCGAGTTGGTGGCCAAATTCTGTATTAAAAAACGCTCTGTCAAGATAGAAACGAATAAAACAATAAATGGCGTCATCTGTTTCAAGCCTTCCTAACTAATTCCATTATTGCGATAATTTATAATACTCAACGTGTATGATAAAATTTAATGTAAGTGTGATAAAACAAATTATTATGTTTGACTAGTCTTCAATGATTTCTCGTAAGATGTCGCTTCTAAATAAATAACAGATAAGTAAGGTTGTTATAGTGCTAACAGACGCTCGAACGCGGCTGACGGACCGCCGTACAACCAACGGGAGAGAAAGAGTGAGAATATCATATTGCCCTCTCTTTTTCTCCCATTGGTCAGAAGGCGGTTGAAAGAGCGCAGGAGTGGCGCCCTCACTGGATGTGAAGTGTTTTTTGAACTATTATTTTGGGTAACATGACATACCCATGTAACATCATTATAAACATAGGTAATTTGGTTATAAACTAATCTGCGTTTCATAAACTATATTTCATAAACTGCAATACGTTGTGTTGTAGTAAGTAGTAGTACTCAAAGGTCATCATCATCATTATTATTATTTAAGCCTTTTATGTTCCTACTGCTGGGATACAAACCTTTTATCAGATAGAGAGGATGGGCCCTAATCCACCATGCTGGCCCAGTAACCCATAACCCATAACGAACCAAAACTTGACGGGATTACGTTTACGTTTCGTATAGGAGTTCATATGGCCACCTTCTGTCTCCATCATCAGACAAGCTCAATAGTATCTTTATATTGAATTGTCACCGAATTAACATAAGTATGTCAAACAGCTCAATCAGTTGAGGATGACTGGTCTAAAATTCAGTTGTAAGATTTGTCCCACAAATACTATACGTATTTTATTATTATTTATTTATTTATAATTATTTTAACATAAAATATCAATCAAGTCATTCTAAGGTATATATACAAGGTATATATGTAGGTATATAACTAAGGTATATAATTTATTTATTATATTTTATTTTATTTTTAATTTCTTTGTTTTACTGTGGCAAGTGCCTTTATTAATTCAAAATATAAGCTAATACTAACACTACAAATACAGTTAGACTGCCCATAGACCGTTGAAGGTCTAAAGAGAATCCAAATGATCATGCCCACTACCAGTTGGCAGCGTACCCAGCATGCTGGCGGCATTACCACGCTGAATGGCAATGCTTATGCGTTGAGCCAGAAACACGCCAGCATTTTGTCACGCGTCGCATTAACCAGGCGCTTTGAAAGATTATACTTAATAATACGTATATATAATAATACGTATATATAATATTATACTAACTAACAGGGTAAGTTAAATAAAAGCTTGTAAAAACAGTACTCCAGAAATATTGATAAAATTGTATCTCTTCTAAGCACTACACGTGCCTAAATTGTCTGAAACCCCCTTAAGAGTTTATATGTCGTGAACTTGGGTAGCGTTGTCATGAACTTGGGTAGCGTTACTATACGCGGTTATGGCAAACAGCAGCAAATTCATATTTTGGTTATAAATAGTTAAGTATACAATTAAGTTAAATGTATTTTTGGAAACATGATTGTTGAAACTTTTCTCGATAGAATTATTCGGCGAAAACAGGCTTTCTAAAACACGTTTTAGTATTTTTCTCCGCGTCTGGAAGTTCTTAACAATGTATTAATTCATATTCTAATGGTCATTTGTTTAATAAAATTTAATGTAAATTCGTTTTATTTAAAATTCGAATAGTTCTTGAGTAATTTGTAGCTGTATGTAGCATATGTAGCTTCCGTAATTTAGTTCTGAGGCGGGTGCCGATTCGTGCGTATATCTTCCTGCAGGCGTAGATAGCATATTTTTGTCTCTGTTTCGCACAGAGGCAAATCTTGAATTTGAGCTGACGATATATCGACTCTTAAATAGGAAACTCCATAACTGAAAAGATAAACGCACTATCGTCTAAAACTAAATCTTTAGATAATTCAATATTACCAATTGATAAAACCTAGTAAATTATCTTTGATAAAACTAAGCAATTTAGCGAGTCATTCAATGGAATAACACAGATTATACACGTAAAAGCCCACTGCAATCAATACTAATTAATTGTAGTTCTAAAGGATTTTTACTTTTGAACAGGTTTCCCATTATGTAGTATTTTTGTCCTGCTCTTCTTTGTCTGATTAGTGTTTGTCTGGTTAGTTTCGGCTTCTAGTAACAGTTTAGAAATTAGATTTTAAATATATGGTCGTGTTTCTTTCTGCGTGAATTATGCTTTGTTTACATTTTACATTAATAATAAATATTTTTTCGTGATACACAGAATTATTGCCACGGACCGATAAGCACAGCGTAGGACGTCCACTCACAAGATGGACAGACGACCTAAGAGAGACCGCAGAGAAACGCTGGATGCAGGCCACTTCCAACCGGCCCTTTTGGAGATCGATGGGGAGGCCTATTTCCAGCCAGTGCCGGATTAACCACGTAAGAGTAGCAATTGCTACGGGAAATACCCACTCATCTCTGCCTGAGCGTAATTTTTTGAGTGAAACTTATTAAGATGTGGTATATTGAAGTTACTTGATGTCATAAAAACGTGAAACGTTACAACTTTTCCCACCAACTTCTTTTACCATTGCATTGTCATCCAGTTCTGAACTATGTTTAAAGTTTCACGTTTAACTATCTCATTGAGAAGTTAGATTTAAAGTGATTTAACAATTTGAACTAACATAGTCAGCGAGTAAACAACAAAACGTGGTGAAATGGCACGCAAATTCATTTGGATTTACCAATGTTGTTTTTTAGATTGATTGATTATCTGATTGGTTTTCAGCGTTGGTTGTTGGATAGTTATTGGGTATTCCAATAAAAGATTAATAATAAATATTATAATTTAAGTGACGGATTATTACTGATAATATACTGATATCTAGTGAGAAGGAAGGAGTTAGCTATAAATACGGAATGGTTTATAATGAGATCATTAGAAGTGGAATCGAGGCTGAAACAATGAAGCTAATTTTGGCGCTTTTGGTTGCAGGTATGTTTAAAATTGTGCTGTTATGAATTATGTGTATAGTTCTCTATACTCAATTATTTTTTCTATAAAACTACGTGTGGTATTTACATCGCGTTAATGCAGACGTGCAAATCTCTTTTTATCATTTTATAGACTTACTTACTTGAAGGTTCAACCAAAATTTATAATTTCTAAATTCTATCCGACACAGCATTGTTTTCATCATTCGTTTAGTAGTTTTCTTCATAGTCCAGCATATTTGTCAGAATAGTCATGGTTTGTAATAAGAAGTGGTGGCCAACTACTTCTCTCTTCTTTGACTTTTTCCTTGTATATTTACCAGTCGTATTGTGGTTACAGTCGCAGTCTGCCATGTGGACGCCAGCCGTATTGTCGGCGGTGAACCCACCACCATCGAGCAGTACCCCAGCATCGTGCAGGTGGAGTTTAGATACTGGAACATTATCTGGAGCCAAAGCTGCGCGGGCATCATCCTCAGCAATAGATACATCGTCTCTGCTGCCCATTGCTTTTCCGGAGTGTAAGTACATATTTTGCTTTTTAAATATATACCTCAATATAATATATATGTATGTATAAAAAGTCGTAGTTACTTACATGGTTTCTACTGGTTAGTAACCATATTTTATTTAATAGTGTATTTATGTTAAATTACAAACAAGAACTGTGTCGTCGGCTAAATAAAAGTCAAGCGTGATTTATTTTCAACCAGCAGAGGTCATTAATACAGACCACAAATTTAATAGGGTAGGCCTAAGGATACTACCCTGTATAACACCGAAACACGTATTTAGTAGTCAAGCTTAAGATTTGTATACAAATAAAACTAGCTTCGCCACTCGATTTCACCCGCGTATATTACTCCTTATAATTATCATTATTTATCTGTAGCCAGTGAAAGCCGCGTCAAAATCGATCAAGCCATTTTGAAATCCATCGGGGACATAGATATATACATACATCGCCTTATAAAAACATACTTTAGTGCTACTTTTGTATATAATTATTGATTTAAAGTTGTTTTAAATGTGCAATTGTTTTTCATGTGCATAATTATTATTGCCTTTTCTTGTATTTAATTATAGGTTTTCGCTATGAAATAAAGTATAATTATAATTTAATATGTCACTAAAGACTTGAAAAGTTTAGTTTATTACGATCACTTTTACATTTAAAAAAACTCGCAATATAACAACTTCTACAAGTTTTATTATTCTTGCCTAGAAACAACTTGATAGAAATAATTTACGTATTCATAAGCAAGTGTATGCCACACCGTTCATTCATTTATTGATGTTAGTTTCATTTGTATCTTTGGTGTGATAAAGTTATATTGTGTTGTATTCCATTCTATTCATTATTTTGTGTCCTACTTTATTCTATTTCCTGTCCTGTTTGTTTTAAGTTGCATATAGATACTTAAAAAATATATGTAAATTTGTGTTAAGTTAAGTGTAAACTCAAGGGTTCGTCTGAAAACCGGCGCTGATAGTCCTTGACTATCAGCATTAATGCTGAGACGGACCCATTCGACACTGATTGTATCCTGTAGATATAAGTTTTTGTAAAGGTGTCGAATAAAATTTATTTTCTTTCTTTCTTTCTTCTTTCTATTCATGTTGGCATAGTTTGACCCGTATAAACAGGTAGGTGTGTATTATAGATAATGATTGTTCCTATTTCACAGGACCGCTGCCGACCGCCGCATCCGCGCTGGCTCCACCAACCGCAATGCTGGTGGCGTCATCATCAACATGAACTGGTTCCTTAACCACCCGTCTTACGGCACCCCCAACATGGGGCTTGACGGAGATATTACCGTCGCCCAGCTGTCTTCTCCGCTGAGCTACAGTCTTGGTATCCAGGCTATCCCTATCCCTCCTCAAGGATATGAGCTGCCTGATGGTCTGCCCGTCGTGCACGCTGGATGGGGAGATATGGTTGTAAGTATATTCATTATAGTATTTTTCAACCTTTTGTAGGGCCATACCTGCATGTATCTTTATATCTAACTAGCTGACCTGACAGACGTTGTCCTGTCTTAGAACTGTCAAACACGCAAAGTCAAAATTTTAAATCTTATTTTTTTACACCTTGGGTTACATTATTGGAGTTTTAGTAAGGAGCCCTATTTAAAAAAAAAATATAATATAGCCTATGGGAACCGGGGATAGTGTAGCTTCAAACAGTGAAAGAATTTTTCAAATCGGTTCAGTAGTTTCGGAGCCTATTCAATGCAAACAAACAAACAAACAAACAATCAAATCTTTCCTCTTTATAATATTATAGTATAGATAATAATTATCTGAGTTTACCCTCTTTTATGGACATGACTGATTTTATTAACATTAGTGACGAAGAATCCTGTTTTTTATGTACACTATTAAAATCGATTATCTTAAACTAATATGATTAAATTTTTTAATAGGAATTAAAGCCATTATGGTTGTACAACATTTCTTTGCACTGACCTAGAAAAAACTGTTTCTCCTAAAAATCAGCTTTCTAAAAACACCAAATTTCATTTCGACCTTTATTCCTTTTACAGGAAGGAGCTAATTTGGGATCGCCCATTCTCCTCGATGTCACCATCTACACAGTCAACCGAGAACTCTGCAGGCAGCGTTACTTGGAGCTTCCCCGTCCTGGTGTGGTCACTGACAACATGATCTGTGCTGGTATACTGGACCAGGGCGGAAAAGACGCCTGTCAGGGTGACTCCGGTGGTCCTCTCTACTACGGAAACGTGCTCGTCGGAGTGGTGTCTTGGGGAGAAGGCTGCGCCAATGAAACTTACCCTGGAATCAGCACAAGAGTCAGCTCATATACCTCCTGGATCGTAGAGAATGCTTCATAACTGTGAATTTTCGAATAAGAATATCGTACTACATGAATAAATAATTATTAACAATAAAAGGCGAATTTATTGATACTATACCACCTAATCCCAATAGTACCCCAACTAGCAATAACTAGTTGTATAAAGGACCATAGAACGTTTAAGAAAAAACTGTTTTTAGTCCCATATAACACCTAATAACGTTATTTTATATGGAAGTGGCGCATTTATATCTCTGATTAGTCTCAAAACGAATTAATAGCAGTGTAACACATCACAAATTAGTCGTACACAATCTATGTAAATATGTAATAAATAAAAATATAAAATAAATATTCGGGACATTTTTTCACACACGGTCATCTGACCCCAAACTAAGCAAAGCTTGTGATATGGCTGCCAGAGACTGATATACATACATATATAGTTTTAAATACATACTTAAATATATATTAACAACCAGATATAGAACAAACACAAATGTTCATCGCATAAATGTTTGTCCTAGATGGGAATCGAACCCATGCCCCCAAGCGCAGAAGGCAGGTTCACTACCAACTGGACCAACGGGCTATCAAAATAGTGACGCAGGTCTCAAAATAGTGATGTAATGGCTACTATAGGACCTTTTATACTACTTTTTCATACTAAACAAGGGCTTATATTTCTTGTACCTCACTTTATTCAGTCACCATTAATTATTGTATCATTTTTGAGTAAATTTTTTTAAAATAAAATTTGACAAATGGATACAAGCAATTTGAGGTGAGTGAGACTTTACTTTTGTTATATTATTATTATAATATTCGCCTAATACGGTGGAAATTATGTGCGACCGCAGTTTCACTGATAAACTATGGTTAGGTTAACCGCAAATTTTAAGCGCCCTACTCCTATTGAGCTTTGAATTTATAAATCCATTTTTTTAATGTTATGTAAGAATACACGCCGAGTTTACTCTGTTTCAAAATGTCTGCAAATTGTTGTAAAAACGATATAAAAATTCTTTTTCAGGATCTAATTGCCATTTAATAGTAACATTTATCTACATATAATTATATGCCATTTTTGTATTATTAAAGAGATGGTAACTGTGTTATAATAGTAAGATGTATATTATAGGAACTAAAACAGTCATTATACAACAATTCTGCTCTATAAAAATATGCATATCAGTAAAACTATAATAGGCACCTAAAAACGATTATAGTACAGTTACATTACGTAAGCGTAACTCTAAACTAAGCTACACCACAAATTCATTCTATTGTAGAGTTTATGTGGCTACTAACGAATTAAGTACTGTAGAACGATCTGAATATCCACAATACCACAATATCACCACTGCTAAAACGACAGGACTATAGCAGTTCGTTTAGAACTCTTATTGCGCAAATCAGAAGAATAAAGACATCTAAGAACGATTTATAGAGCAAAATCATTCTGTACTAGTTATATTAAAACTTGCTATTGTACCTGACTATATCGGTTGTATAAAATGGCGTAGTAAACGTTAACATCGTTTCCCTAAAGGTCAGTTTTGCTCAATAAGTTTATGGAGCAAAAATTTAATGCAAAACGCTTTTATACAACATGCTGTCGCCATGCTAAAACCTTAATAAATCTTTTACACAGCTTTTTAGACATATAAGCTTTAGTTATAGAACTGTTTTGCTAGGTTACCTAACTGTAAAGGCAGTAAAAATGCTTCCCGCCACACCACATTTTTTGAAGATAAAAATTAAAACTAAATAGAACACTAACAGAATTACTAAATAGTACTAGTGCTAATAAAACGATGTTAGTACTAGTAATAAAGAAGTACTATAATAGTATAAGTTATTAAAATACTAATGTTAATATAGAATAGATAGAAATTATTTATTCTAAACATCAGAAATTATAATTAAATAATTATAGCTACAGAAAATAACGAACTAGTACTACAAGTGGCTACCTTATAGCTGAAAGCAACCTCTTCCAGTCAACCATTGCATTTATGTACGTACTTGTATAGATGGGGTATAATAATTTTGTTCTGTTGGGCGGACAGATTGTGTAGATACAGATAGGTAAGATAATGTATCCATATGAACACTCGTATTTAATAGATCGTGTGTTATCTCGTGATTAATCAATATGTTGTATTTCCCTAATTCTGTTTATTAATTAAGTACCTACTGATATTTCATTACAAGATTAGGAGTCTTTATAAAATAAGATTACACTGTTTGGAGAATCAGTTGGACTTGTGACTGTGATACTATGAAGTTTGCGTGGACCTTTTTAGTGGCAGGTAAGTTAAAAAAAAAGGGATAAACCAGCTGATAGTCTACAAAGAGAATATAAATACCTAGTCAGCAACGCCTTTCAGCTTCAAATTAAGCTATAGTCTTAAACATCGAGGTAAAGTTGATGGTCTATCGGTTTTTTATCGTATTTCGGAGTGTGCATCGGATCTGCTTGATCTAATTCCCTTCTTCCCTTTTCTCTATCTGGCGGCTAAGGTTGGTACTATAGAGCGACTTCGTTTAATGGTCTACATTCCAAACGCCGAACAAAGTGCTTTGATTCTATTTTCATTGTTCAAACTACTAGACCATAAATAAACCATATGCAGGTTTATCCATGACATGGCTGAAATGTACTGCCTGAGTAGGTTGTTCCCCGATGGTTACAATCTGGGTGTCTTCAAGTTACGAGCGTGTCGGATTTTTCTACGCAAGCGTGCACCATTGTAGACCGTATCATTGCAAGATAGCGGTCAAACGCAAGCCTATTTACGAATAAAAAATAATGTCTGCTACTTAGAATAATAGTTATTCTAAGGTCTGCAATAAGCCGTGTCTTTACTACAGCGGGCAGCGGAGTAACAGCGGCAGCGGGATCATTGTGAGGGCGAAACGGTAATCGTCTCTATATCAAGTCAATATTTCTTAATTATGTTCTTCTGTATTATGTGTTTAGACCTTAATAATCCACTCCAATAGCGCTCTTGGTGGCCTCAATTAGATCTTCAACTGTGCAGGTATTAGGACACGATATTCAATTCATGACTTTGTTTGGGGGCTCACACCACAGAGACATCTCGGAGCTACTTATGTTACCCCAATTTAGCATGTTATCCCGACAATGACTTAGCCATTCAGGGTTTCAGAAAGTAATATTTCTTTATTGCCTGGGGAGAGCTCTACCGCAGGGACAATTAAGTTGGGGGTGGACCGTGCGTTTTTTGCTTCAAGCTAAGTTGAGCATTTCTTAAAAGTCCTTGAGATGGTAATTAATACTTGTCCAATACGCCTATATTTGGGCGTAGGTGTTAACGTCAGTTTTGCAGACACTTCAAACAAATGAAACCACTGCCACTCTTGCTACCGCTACCCGCTGAACGAAAAGTCAACCTTATGATAACGTATTATCTACACGTAACTTTGAAATTTTTGCGATATTGTCCAAAGGACAATAATTTCTTGAATGATTGCGTCATTAGTACTGGACTGGCCATACAGATTTACTTACTTTTAACGCGTTATGATGACCAGGATTTTTGATTCCCTCCATTTCATTGTTGTTCTAGTGTTTATTATTCGATTTGTATATATATTTTATTATATGTATTTGTATGCGCGCGCACGCACAGGTATTGCGCGTGACGTCACTTGCCGGGCCCAACAGAATACCAGCGCTGGTTGTGTACAACCAGCAACATGCTGAGTTGGGGCCGGTTTTTGTGATAATGTACGCACTCATATTTGAATAACTGTGTTTGTCCTTAAATTTCATTATCACAAAATAAACATTTCTGTATTTCTGTATTTCCAGTCGCGATCAAAATAAAGAGTTAATTCATTTCAGCTGCCATCTGCCAAGTGGAGTCTGGTCGCATCATCGGCGGTGCACCCACCACCATCGAGCAATACCCTGGCCTCGTGCAGGTGGAGTCCAGATATCTTGTCTTCTGGGGGCAATCTTGCGGAGCCAACATCTTGAACAGCAGATACGTCGTATCTGCTGCGCACTGCTTCTGGGGAATGTAAGTTGAAAACTGAAAAATCAGGGTTATGCCAGGACCTGCTTATATTTATTGCCTGTAACTCTCATTTAATTTTTGACGTATGCAAGTTTCAATACATTGCTATTAATCAATTTGACATATTATCCAGATTATTTAACATCAACACCCGCCGCATCCGAGCTGGTACCAGCATCCGCAGCTCCGGTGGTGTTGTCGTCGAGCTAGTTCGGCGTCTGAATCATCCCACATACCTCTCTCCCGGCCGAGGGTTGGATGGCGACATCTCATTGGTGGAACTGGGTTCTCCACTGACGTTCAGTGCTAGTGTGCAGTCAATCCCTGTTCCGCCTCAGAACTTCGAGCTGCCTGATGGTCTGCCTGTCGTGCACGCTGGATGGGGTGACACTGTTGTAAGTATTGCTTGATATACTATAATGCATATTGCATATATTTTCTACTATATAAAAATAAGTCGGGGTTTCCTTCCTGACGCTATAACTCCAGAACGCACAAACCGATTTCCACGGTTTTGCATTCGTTGGAAAGGTCTCGGGCTCCGTGAGATTTATAGCATATATATATAGCGAGGCCGAAGGCCGAGCTCTACGCGTACGAAGTAGCGGGATTCAGCTAGTATTATATATATTTACACATATTTATACATATTTACTATATATTGCATATTGATGATATATGATACAAAACATTTTGTTCAATTTTTTTTTTTTTTTCACAACAACTTGTTTCTTTGCAGGAGGGTGCAAACTTGGGCTCCAATCAACTTCTCGACGTGACCATCTACACTATCAACCGAGAGCTCTGCATTCAGCGTTACTCCGAGCTTCCCCGTCCTGGCATCGTCACTGAAAACATGATCTGCGCAGGCATTTTGGACGTAGGTGGCAAGGACGCCTGCCAGGGTGACTCCGGAGGCCCGCTCTACTACGGAAACATCCTCGTCGGAGTGGTGTCCTGGGGAGAAGGCTGCGCCAATGACACTTACCCCGGAATCAGCGCTAGAGTCAGCTCTTATACCGGTTGGCTTGTTGAAAATGCTGTTTAATTTTAATTTGATCTGATATATTTTGGAGTTCATAATAGTAAAAACTGAATAGGTTTTCTTTTATACTGCTCTTAATAACAACCTCTTCCTCCTTCTCCCTGTTTTCTCGCGCTTGTCATCTTCTTCGCTTTGTTCGTCTCTCCTTTTATGATCCCGCTCCTATCTTAGGGAGTATAAGAATAGTATGAGAATAGGGTGGGAGACCCTATTCTCAGCCCTCTCCCATCGCATTGCCATCTCATGCCTATTCCACCAGCACCCTCCTTTTAAATTCCACTTACACCCCCCCCCCCCTCTAGGGACGGGACCGCGCCGAACTCCGGTTCCACTTTCTCATCTAAAAGAAAACTCTTGAAATGTGACATTTGTACCAATGTGGAGATAATTATTAATTTAAAAAAAACACGTTACTTCATACTCTGAATACCTGTCCGGTTCGTTTCGTAATTCACGACGTCGTCAGAAGTGATTAAATCACGCATTCGTCTGATTTATGCAGGTGCCAAAGGTTCGAAATAGCTAGACGGCGCCACGCCAGTCAAGTGAATGATATTAATATAATCTCATTTGTATTAGTTTGCTCTGAAATACTCGGCAAAGAAAAGACGAGTGGTAGGAAAAGTTGGCACTCAATCATCGGCAGCCCTAACGCGTACTGTAATTCAACGTCACATTCCTTGTAAAACATTGAAAACCGTTAGAGAATTTCCATTATTATGATTTTTTTATCCTGCAAAGATCACTTAATCCTTAGACAGACCCATTCCAACCAACCAACCATTCCAACCATTCCCTGATTCAGACTAAGCTCCTTAGTCTTGAGCATCGGCGTAAAGTTGCTATTCTGACGGTCTTTTTTCGGATACATTTCGGAGAGTGTGCATCGGACCTTCATGATCTAATTCCCTCCTGCCCATTTTTCTATCGGACTGCCAAAGCGGGCACAAAAAATCAACACCGCTTTATGGTCGGTATTCCGAAAACCCAACGAAGCGTTTTGATTCCACTTTTATTATGCGAACTGCTAGTCTGTGGAATGCTGTTACAATCTGGGTGTCTTCAAATCACGAGTGAATCGGTTTCTTCTCGGCAAGCGTGCTCCACCGTAGACCGCATCATCGCTTAACATCAGGCGAGTTGGCGGTGAAACGCAAGACTATTATTGAATAAAAAATAAATAAAAAAGACAGTAATTTAACCGAATAATAGTAGGTACATTACTACTACAGGTACTTTACGCAAGAGTATAAAGCAGCTAAATAATTAGTTATTATTTCGCTGGTATAAAGTAACAGCTTTTTAACGAGAGTACCATTTGCGGCACGAGCGTAGTGAATTGATTAATTGATAAAGTCAAAAAAGAATCATAGACCTCATTATCAGCATATCATGTGCCCACTGCTGGGACACAGGCCTTCTCTCAAAGAGAGAGAGAGAGAGAGAGAGAGAAATACGGACCCTGATCCCCCATGTTTCCAGTGCATGTTAGTTAATGACAGAATATTACTCTTTACTACTTTGAACTCTCACCGTTTTTGAGGAATGTGAAACTGCACATAATTTATTTAAGTACTAAATAAGTCAGTGGTGGAAGGCCAAAGATCGAACCGGGTGCCACCAGATTGTAAAACGCACATGCTACTGCTCGGCCACCATTACTCCAGTGCCTTTCTTATTTATTTTATCTTAATAAAATACAAGCTAACACTAACACTACAAAAACAGATAGAATGCCCATAGACCGTTGAAGTTATAAAGCCAATGGCATTAATTAATGCCTTGAAGCATGTTTCATCAAACATTCAAATGGGAATCCAGCAGTTGAAATGTCATCTATAAGTGAGACGTCCCGAATCCCCCGGAATGCGTTACTGATTGGGCTAGGAACGTCTCAAACGCATGCTTGTATGACACGTGGAGCATTAGCTCTAGTCACGGTTACCTGTGCAGGAATAGACGTAGGCACGCGCTGGTATTCCGATCGTTTGGCAGGGTTGTGAACACCTTCACTCCTGGAGGAAATTCTAAAAACTTTCAACTGGCACCTCATATGAGGCTGTTCAAGCCTCAGAAAAATAAATGGAAGTGGTGGAAGAAGTTATACCTACAGTTTTCCCTTTAGCACTTACATGGGCATCCATTTGATGACATTTGATGTCCGAAGCCATTCTCTGACGTTTCTTTTGACTTTGAAAAGGCTGCAGTCTAGGATTACACAGCTGTTAGCGACTCTGAAAAATGCGTGTGAGTATTTAGGCACACGTCTGGCAAAGACCGTTCGAACTTTAGGAGGAGGGATTACAGTGCATGACACGTTTTCGCTTTGATTTGTCCTGCTGAGGGTTTTGTCTGTGTGTCCGTAATCCGTAAACAACTGCCGCACTCGCAAAACGTCATCTTCTTTGTACAGGTTGTCAGTTAAATATTGGCAAGGCTTTTCAGCATAACCTTCAGGACTGCTCTCTGAGCAATTTATAGCTCCTCAAGTTCCGTCTTTACCACGCTACCCCATGCTCTTATGCAATATTGTATCACAGATTGACACAAAGCTAGCTATAAATAAGCTTACGGATTCTGAAGACTCTACCTTGCAGATGTTATAATCTTTTTCAAATAATATACTTCTTCACACTTCACAACCACCACTAACAGACTATTTTTCACCACTAGTTAGGGTTCCGTACCTCAAAAGGAAAAAACGGAACCCTTATAGGATCACTTCGTTGTCCGTCTGTCTGTCCGTCTGTCTGTCCGTCTGTCAAGACCCTTTTTCTCAAGAACGCGTAAAGGTAGCAAGTTGAAATTTATATTAAATACTTGGGTCTACGGTTTCTTTCGGCTGTAAAAAAATAAAAGTTGTAAGTCAACGCAATCAAAAGATATGAACGTTTATGTCGCATATTTTGCGATTTCACAGGGGAACCAAACCTATAGGGTACTTCCCGTTGACCTAGAATCATGAAATTTGGCAAGAGGTAAGGTCTCATAGCACATATATAGGAATAAATCCGAAAGATATAAATTTGAAGGTACATATATCATTTAAAAAATTATTATTATGCAATTACTAACTTACATTTTGTAGTTGGAATGTATGGAAGAATCTTATTGTCAACTACAAACTTAAGTTTGTCTTTCAATATTTTAACTTCAGTTAGTTTTTTTTTTGGTCTCGCGCTCTGAGGGTTCCGTCTAACGGAACCCTCAGAGCACGAGTCCTACTCGTACTTGTCCGGTTTTTTTTTATTGTAGCTTAGCTCTAGCAAAAAGGCCGCAAAATGTAAATATTTAATTTAGTTATGTGTCCTGATAGATTGGTCTAGGGGATCACACAGTGGGTACCTGAAAACGGACGAATGAGCCAAGGCGGGCCTAGAAAAAGCTGGCGCGAAGACCTCTACACGTTCCAGATACAGTGGTCAAGTCTGGCGGGTGATCGCACTGTCTAGAAAGAGATGGGGAGAGACCAAGGGGAGACCTTTGCCCAGGAGTGGGAAAAAAAATTACTTCGTATTCAATATTTACTAATCACGTTACATTCTATCGTACTGTCAAACCACCTGTCAAGTGCCATGCTATTTAAAAAGGACCATAAATGTCAGGACAACCCTACTGGGAGAGTAATTAGTTGTTATTTTCGACGGTAGTAGCTGATACAAATAGATCATCTCTAAATCACTCGAGAATTTCATACATTGCTTAGCTGCGTGCGTAGGTATTATATACTCACTTGAATGTTAATTATATTACAAACAGTTTCATTTTTGTCTCGTTTTTAACAAATTCTTCTTCAAATTGAACTAAGCTCATTGAGAACAGTGTTTATTTGAGATACGCGAGATATCTATATTGAAGTTGTTTCGGCAGATATGCTGTTTACTAGCGCATGCGATGCAGTCACGATTGAGATCCGTTTTTGAGGTTCCGTGCCGTGCGGGACCCTATTACTAAGCTTACGCCTACGCCGTCTGTATATTAAATAACTAGCAGACCTGACAGACGTTGTCCTGTCTTAGAAATGTCAAACACGCAAAGTCAAAATTGAAAATTTTATTTTTTTACACTTTGCGTTACATTATTGGAGTTTTAGTAAGGATCCCTATTTTTTTGAAAATATAATATAGCCTATGTTAACCGGGGATAGTGTAGCTTCCCAACAGTGAAAGAATTATTCAAATCGGTTCAGTAGTTTCCGAGCCTATTCAATGCAAACAAACAAACAAACAAACAAACAAACAAACAAACAATCAAATCTTTCCTCTTTATAATATTAGTATAGATTATATTCCTTAAAAAAGGGGGTAACCGTACCGTTACCTGTTTTTTTTAAAGCAATTCAGTTTAGGCGAGGACAGAAAATCACGCGTTTTTAATAAGCGCGATTGCTCAACTTTTCGGTTGAAATTTTCACAGAATAAGTGCTTATATTGTTGATATCATATCCTAACAAATAATTTAAGAAAAAGTAAACAATTTTTATAAGTATATTTTTATCCAACTTTTGTTTATCGTTAAAATAATTACAAGCGTTAAACTTGTACAGTGCAAACTCTAAAAGTAAAACAATATTATAACAAAAACTGTTTTATTATGAGTCGAGCTTACGCTAAGGATCCATAAATTCCATAATCCAGATAAGGAAATATAAAGAAGCATTTTTTTTTACGTACAGGGTTACGCATATACCTAGACTTTACTAAGTCGAAAGAATATCATTGTACTCAACATTATGAACAAATACTATGGGACCAACACTGATATTCCGAAATAAATATCTGCGTTCCATACATTTTTGTCGAGTTTCAACAGTAGTACAAATATATAGATCATTGAGTCAATTACCATTTTCTATGGAACGGCGGATTTCAGGGTATACCATAGTAAAAGTTGTTCAATAGTTATGAATACAATGACCTCCTATCGGCATAGTACAGTCTATATGCGTAACCCTGTATAGTAATACATTTTACCGGTATTGATTATACTGTAACTTCTGGCTATAAAATACTAGACATAAATGCGTATGTATAGGTAGTTGAAACAAAAATATATAATAATTTTATTACAAATCTTTAATTATGAATATTCCTTAGACTAGGTAGGTAGTTACAATATCAATGATTCTCCGGACCAAAATTTCATACTAGCCTACGAAGACGTTGTCCGTTTAAATTTAAATAAATTTGTATAGTTGGTCTTGAGTTCACAAAAATCCCATAGAAAAAAACACCTTTTTTCGAATTTGCCTTTTTTCCGGGCAAGTTTTCAAACTTTTCTTTCCCCTATCACCTTATTCAGACTATTACAAACATTTTAAAAAACGCCTTATCGGTCCAGCCGTTCTAAAGTGTTACGCTTCCCAATAATTTTTTTATGTATATAGATAGATAAAAATAACGTAATTGAAGAAACTTTCGACATGCGCTTCAATGAGTTCGCATTGTAAAATATTCTTCTGCTTAATTCAAGCCTTACAATTAAGGAATACCCTGATCAAATCAATAAACAGTAACTCCAAGCCTCGAGTCGAATCCTGATCAAACTCCCAAGAATTCAATTACACATTTTGTACTATAGCCCTCTACGCTTTATCGCCAGTCATTATGATTTCTAGGATCGCCTATTTTATAATATCAGATGATGCACTACTCGAAAAGAAGACAGGTGACTCGGAATATGCTGGAGTTGCTATATGAGTATGAGGTGTCTTGTACGGCATTACATCCGTGTACTTAAAGAAGTTCTGCAACATTGTCTGCTGTTCCATCAGCAGGGTGTTTAGATGCCTCATCTCTTGGTCTATTTTCTTAAGGTTAAAAGTCGTCTGATCCAATTTCTCTTGCATGCCTTTCAACTCCAAATTGACGTTGGTGCTGTTATCATGTGATTGAACTTCGTTTCTCAATTTTTGAGAGTATTTATTCTTGTAAAGGATCTCCTTGACAGATCTTGGTGATTTCAACTTGTTTAATTGCGCCAGCTCGTAAGCAGCCATCATTATTTCTGTCGGTAGCCTGTTCTCTCGTTGGTTCAAAGGTTTCACGCTCAGTATAACCTTACCAGCTTCCGGGGATACTAAAGCAGTTCTGTAAACGTACTTGTGTAGACATTTTGGAAGTAAAGCACTGAACATACCCATTTCAACGAATAGGATCAGCTTTGTCTGTCTGACCAGCTTTGATAAACCAGCAGTCTTTCTGAGCCCTTGAATGTCATGCACGGCGATACCAACAAGCAAGTTCATTAAAATGATAGTGACAAACATCAAGAACAAGATGAAGATAAATTGGGATGATAATTCGAACAT
This sequence comes from Agriopis aurantiaria, assembly GCA_914767915.1. NCBI lineage: Eukaryota > Metazoa > Arthropoda > Insecta > Lepidoptera > Geometridae > Agriopis > Agriopis aurantiaria. Next base: position 11,523,151 of record OU612001.1, on the reverse strand, counting down.
CAATGGAGGATCATCTTTCATCGGGTCGTTGATAAGAATATTCAAATTCAGCTCTCCCACCATCATTGAAAGCGCACTGATAAAGCCCATCAAAGGATTGGAAAACATCTCTTCATTAGGAAACACCACACAAAAACAAATAGAAAAGCCGAGAAGTAAGCAGACATATGCAAGAAGTAACTTGAGAAATTCTGTTAAAACCTTTTGATACATCGCCACGTAGTCTCCGAACATTGGCAGCTGACCCATCATCAGCATGAGATTCGTCCAGGCACCCAGTACAGCATATCCTCCCACGTGATTCTGCCAGCTGTACTCATTGTTCATTTTGTACAGTGAGAAGACTGAAAGAAGCACGAACCACTCCATTAGGTTCTCGAACGTCGTGAAATACTGATAAAAACTCGAATAGCCGGTAATGCCGGTTAATTTACGAATTATTTCGAAACTAGTTATTGATATAAGTACCCATCGTTCGAACTCTATTGGATTGTGTTTCAAATAACGACCCAATAATGATTGTTCTTGACATAGTTCATTAGGTACGCCATATTTTTGTGAATTTTCCCCTTTACAGGCTTTAGCAACTGCCGTCAGTACGTAGATAGATAAGAATGTTACAAACAAGAAACAAAAGATGAGTCTAGCTAGGTAAAACTTTCTTATCTTGCGCCACTTCATAAACAGAAACGCTGAGCATAGCGGATGCAGCAGTATGTCTTTTTGTCCCTCATCAATCAAACTGTTCAAATATGTGATCTCGCGCGGATAGGAAAACTTCAATAGCTTTCCAAAATCAAACTCAATCTGCACTTCTTCATTACTCTCAATAGAGCGAGTTAGAGTTATGCCACTATCTAAATTATGTCTTAGAATAGCAAGAGATTTTGGTGTTTTTCTTGCGATGACGCTCAAAGCAGTATGTCCTTTTTTTGTTTTTGACGTCACGTCTGCTCCCAAAAAAATCAAAGTTTCTACACAAGGTACCCGACTGTCCATTGCAGCGAGATGGAGTGGTGAGTAGCCATATTCATCTTTTTTGTTGACTTGAGCACCCCACCCTACCATCATATCGATGATGTCACAGGCCCGCTCCGAATTGGTGATCGCTGCGTGAAGCGGAGTCCTTTTGTCAGAGTCTTCTGCATTCGGATCCGCGTTGCCATCTCGAAGTAAAACTTCTACAGTCTCTAAACTAGAACATCTGGCAGCAAGATGAAGAGCACTTAATCCTCTGTAGTTTTTCGTATTCGGTTTTGCGTTTTCTGACAGAAGCAACTCTACACATTCTGCGTAACCTCTAGCGGCTGCCAAGTGTAGAGCTGTGCATTCCTTATCTCTTTGTTTGGTCATGCCATTCACGCTTATCTTTGTCTCTCTCAGCAAATACGCGAGACAACGGATGGCGCCTAATTCAGCAGCCAAATGTAAAGCGTTGAGTCCTCCAGATGTCACGTACGCCGGATCCACTCCTTTCTCTATAAAAAGTTCCATGCATTCTACAGCATCCGTTCTAACAGCACAGTGGACGAGGTTATCTTCGCAACCAGCTCGTTGAACGACTGCATGTAGCGATGCACCGTGAGCGATCAACACTTCAGCCACTTCCAAAGAGTTTCCGAATGCAGCGCAATGAAGGGGTGCAAAGTATTTAGGAGCAAAATCGACATCGGCACCGCGAGAAAGTAAGTAAACAACAGATCTTGCTGCTCCACTGAATGCAGCCATGTGCAAACACGTCAATCCGGCAGGCTCGGAATAGTGAATATCAGCTCCAGCGTCTAAAATCCCAGGCAAAAGTTCATCCCTTGCTAGAAACGCGACCCAGAGCTGCGTCAAATTTACAACTACATCAGGTGCCGAACTTATATGCTCTTCAATGTTGTCCGCTGTGATCAGCCCGCATTCTACATCGTCGAAAAATCGCGCGGCACCCACATTGAGTGCTTTCTCACAGAGACTTCTTCTGACAGAGTCCTCCGTCAATCTGGCTTCTGGGTCGGTAGCGACGAGGTCGAAACTGTGATACATATTCGGGGCATCTTCGGAGGGTGGTGACGGTCCGACGAACAGGTACTCCTTGGCTTTTCCAGGTTCTCGTGCAGATTCTAGGAGATCAATACTTTTAACTTTGTAATTGTTGAGAGGGAACTCTTCAGGTTCTCTCGTTCTAGATCGGGTGCTGCCAGAGAATCGCGAGCGCGTCGGCGTTTGCGCCGGTGTTTGAAGTGGAGACGGCCACCCCATCTCGCGGTATCCAAAATTGTCCATGGTCGGAGCGCGACTGCGCGCCGCAGTCTGTCTCCTTATCTTATCTTTATTCATCATTTGAAGACGTGTAGGATCTTTGTTTAACGTCGTGATTTATTAAGCTATTTTTATTGCTGTGCTCAATATTAAGAATACGTAATATTGTATGTGGTGTTTTCGGGTACCTAATTTTGCATTATAATCTGCTTACATGAACTCAGGTGTTCCATGTGGCATCCCAGACACCGAAAGCCCTAGTGTGAGTAGTACTAGTCCTAGTAGCTATGAGCGTGAAGCGATTTTGTTTTATAACAATAAAAAGTAAAGTAATAAAAACAAACTTCTAACCAAAAAAAAATATTAGAAAACATGTGTTTAGATTCAAAAATAGTTGAAATCATTTCACGTTTGCTTCGCTCGCACGTTTTTCTGTCGTATAGTTAATGTTTTATTCAGGTTGAGCAAAAGGGCTTTCTACACCAAAAAATTAACATTGAAATTCATGTGATTGATAAAAAATGCTCAATTTTGCATAAATAAAATTAGGTATATACTTACGTCAAAATGTGTGATTTAAAGCAAATTATTTGCATGGTATTAACTCTGGTACCGCTGAAGAGTTTCGTAATACTAGTATTATAATCTTTGGTAATACATAGTAGGTAAGCTGTTATTTTTTAACAGTAAATAAACGTTCCATTTTCATAGCTGGAAGTAACTATGAAAAAAACTAAAATAAACCTATACTAGTTTTTCACCCCGAACTGATTCTTCGCGACCTCTATATATCGTATTATCTTTATAAAATTTTGACCTATACCCATATTTAAACCTATAATTTTTATTAAAATAAACTACTCTGCTACAAAATATCATGAATATCGGACCAACTATACGGACACGTATCGAAATATAGAAATAACATTACATTATGCGTGCGTCGCTAACACATGACATGTTATTGTCGAACAAATATTCAAACATACATGGAAACGCCGACAGTAAATATATTTTTAAAAATAAAATATGAAAAAAACAATTTATCTAATTAAGTGTCTTAGTATTATTAGCCTTAAATAAATTTAAACGACAAAATCATGCTTATCTTATCACTGACATGAACGAAGATACCTACATACAAACAGACTTACGATAATTTAATATTTACTTTTCATTAAAAAAAAAAACATTTCTTGCGTGTAAAGGTGTTTTGAAAAAAGTGAAAACCTACTCTTTTTTGTTAGTTTGGTAAAATAATTAGGTGTAAAAAATCTCAAGAATACACGCTAATCGACTTGTTAAAACGATCTAAAGGAACCAAAACTCGAGGGGTTTACTGATAGTTATTTTAGTGTTCCACTATCCAGCTTCTGGCTCCATCATCAGATCATTTAGATGGTACCAAATTATTGTATGACTATCCGAATTACTATTACTTGCAAAGTTTCAAGTCGATACGACAATTAGAAGTCGGTGTTAGGTTAAAATCGACTTTTAAGAATTGTTTTCATAATTAGTCACAAAGACAGACAATCATAACAATAACAATTAAATTATTTAAAAAAATCTAAAAGTGTTTTGGCCCCATTTTAGGGTGTTTTTCACCACATAGTGGAGTTGTACATATTGTGTGGCGTCGGTGGAGTTATTTTCCAGGAATATTTTTGTGTTTTAATCCGGTTTCAGCTGAAATATTATAGTGAAAGCAAACTGAAGCACTTTATTTGACATGGGTCACCGGGCTGCCCGTGGCAACGGGCCTTGCCAAGCAGAATTGCGCATCTGCGCATCGCGCAGTATTTGGGCGCATGTGCAATGCCCGGCAAATGGCATTTTGATTGATAACTGTCAATTAGATCTTTGTCAGAAAACAACAATATTTTGGATTTTATATTAATGCTTTCTCCGTCGTCACCTACGAGTAATGATGAATTCCACACACCTGAGGAAGTCGCCAGACTTCTGTCGCCTCCGCCGCCCCAGCTGGGCCAGCGTTGTAGGCGACAGTTGCCCCTACCTGTTGATAATGCTTTACCTAAGAGTGAATCTGCCTCTGTTACCTCGCCTTCAAGGGATACGGCTATACTAAACGTTTCCCAAATTCAAAATTTAAACGCCAACGTATCACTGGAAAACCTTATAAAGTGCGACCAGTGCTCACAACCACGTTTCTTTAAGGGAATTCGTGGCCTGAAAATTCATGTTAGCAAGGCACACCGCGCAGCTCCAAATATTAATACACATTCTCAAATAACTGATAATCCTTCAAGCTTTTGGGAAACTTTATCTAAATTTAAAAATAACCTGCCTATAGTGAAAAGAATCCCTCGCGGTGCGCGCATAAGCGTTGCTAATTGTCTGTTTCAGGATATAAGAAGCGTCACTTCCACCAATTCAGTTCGAGCCTGGGAGCACTTACTAACATTCCCCTATAGAATCCTCCATGTTTCGAAAGACAGTTTAGACCAAAATTCACTTACCAACAAAATTAAGCAAAATTGTCAAAATAACTCGAAGTCTTGCCCTGAATTCTCTTTTCCACCACGACCTCCTTCACGATCCAAATGTCCTGTGGCTTATAGTTTGGTCGAAGATAAAATGGCTGAGGGAGACATCAGAGGTTCCGCAAGACTTTTGTTTTCCAGCGATACTATGGCACCTTGTACGCCAGAAACCTTGTTGGCTTTAAAAGAAAAACATCCGCTTTCACCAGCATCAATCTCTTTGCTTCCAGACGCGCCCGAGGAGAACTCCTTGGTGGCGACCTTCGAGGATGTTAGTCAAGCTGTGAGTTCTTTTCCGAGTGGTTCTGCGGGTGGCCTCGATTCTCTCACACCGCAACATCTGAAAGATCTTATTGGTGCAGGCTGTGGAGAGATCGGAGACGCTCTGCTCAAGGAACTCACAGCATTAGTCAACCTTATGCTTGCAGGCAAGGTTGATAACAATATTACCGCCTTACTTTACGGAGCAAACTTATGCGCCCTTCTTAAAAAGGATGGGGGCATAAGGCCCATAGCCGTAGGTACTGTATACCGCCGCCTCACAGCCAAAATTTGTTGTAAAAACATCAAAGAATCCCTCTGTGAAGAATTTAGTCCCTTGCAGGTGGGTTTCGGATCTCGTGGTGGCTGCGAGGCAGCGGTACACGCCTTAAGAACTTTTTTGAACCATCAAGGAGGTGAGGTGCTCGTGAAGGTGGATGTTAAAAACGCATTTAACTCCGTTCATAGAACCGTTTTTTTAAAGGAAGTAAAAGACAAAATTCCCCACATATATAATTTTATTCAGCAATGTTATGGCACACCAACAAACCTAGTTTACAAAAACAACTTAATATCTTCTGAAGTAGGGTGCCAGCAAGGTGATCCGCTTGGGCCGGCTCTTTTTAGTTTAGCGATTCACCCGATCATCCAAAAATTGGAATCTAAATTTAATGTGTGGTATCTCGATGACGGAACCCTAGGAGGCGAAATCAGCACAGTGTATAAAGACTTAGAATCAATCATATCTGGATTTAATAACTTAGGTTTGTCGCTTAATTTTTCTAAATGTGAAATTTATATCCCGCAGTCCACGACAAACTCGCAAAATGAAATTTTAAATTGTTTTGAAAAATTAACTCCTAATATAAAATTACTAACCAGCAAATCTCTTCGCCTCCTAGGAGCTCCGATTCTTGATGATTCTATAGCTGATTTTGTGGACGAAAAAATAAATCTTTTTCGTTCTTGTTCCGACCGGCTTGAAAAAATTAATACCCATGTTGCTTATTTCATAATAAAATATTGCCTTTTTGTACCAAAATTCACGTATGCCCTTAGGTGCTGTCAGCTTTGGAATCACCCCTTACTCTTACAACAGCTTGACAACATTCAAAGGGATACTCTCACCACCATTTTAAACATACCTTTTGATGAACGTGCTTGGAGCCAGGCCTCCCTGCCTGTAAGGTTTGGAGGTCTCGGCATACGCAAAATTTCTAGTGTATCTTTACCAGCTTTCCTTTCATCTGCCTTCAGCACACAAAATCTAGTTCAGGACATCTTACAGCCATCATTGCAAAATTTTCAAATTAGTTCCCTTTCTGACGCTTTGGAAAGTTGGAAAACAGCCTGCCCAAGCGAGTCTTTGCCCAAGGCCCCCTCCTCTCAGCGGCAATGGGACGGGCCGCTCTGTGTTTTAGAGTATAAAAATCTGTTAGACTCTACAACTTCTTCCGCAGAGCGTGCTCGCCTACTGGCTGTTGCTCGTTGGGAGTCGGGGCTTTGGTTGCACGCTCTACCTTCTAGGAATATTGGAAACTTATTAGATAAAATTACGTTTTGTTTAGCCGTATCCCTTAGAATAGGTGCAGCCTGCCAAGTCCCCCATCGCTGCAACTGTGGCGATAATGTAGATCGCCTCGGCCACCACGGCTTATCGTGTATCAAGAGTGCTGGGCGCATTCCGCGGCACGCCAGCCTGAATGACGTCATCCGTCGGGCTTTCGTCAGTGCCGGTGTCCCTTCAGTCCTGGAACCTAATGGACTGATGCGAGACGACGGCAAAAGACCCGACGGGATGACCCTGATACCTTGGAAGGTGGGGCAGCCATTAGTGTGGGATGCGACATGCGTAGACACAATGACTCCGTCTCACCTTCCTGGAACATCAGTTCAGGCCGGCGCCGCCGCCGCTCAAGCCGAAAACCTCAAACGGCGCAAATATGCACACCTTGACCGGGTGTACATGTTCGCTCCGTTTGGGGTGGAGACGATGGGTCCGTGGGGGCCGGCGGCTATGGGCCTTTATCGGGACTTGGCCAGGCGATTGGTGGAGGCGTCGGGTGTCCAGAATGCTGGCTTCTATTTCGCCCAGAAATTGAGCATTGCCATTCAACGTGGCAATGCTGCCAGCATTCTGGGGACCTTTCCCTCCACTAATGGTCTTTTAGTTTAAGTTTTTAGTTTGTATTTAGTTATTTTAAGTTTTAGTTTTTAGTTATTTATTTAAGTTTTCGTTAATTTTCTGTTTTTTTTAGTTGTGCATAATAAAGTATTGTCACAAAGTAATTTAATTTAATTCAAAGTTATTAGTCACTAATATAATAATAAATAAATAAAATGCATTTATTCTAGAATATACTCCATACTTAAAAAACGGGCTATATAGAGCGTGATAAAATTAAAAGCATTTATACGGTTGAAAATAATTTCTAAGCGTCAACAAATAGATAGCAAACGACTGGTAGAGTATCACCGACTCATCAATAGAGTTGAATGCCACTGGCATATTTATAAATCATACTAATAATAAATGATTAAAATCATTAATTCTAGAACACATTCCATTTATTTCTTTATGTTTAATAAAATTGTTCTTTAAATATTTTATTCGGATGTGTTCACCGATACACGATTAAATAAATTTGGCTCGATAGAAAAAAATCATAAACAATCCTTAAAAACATACATTTTTACGCTCCCCCTTCAATCGATTGGGGGGGCTCCCCCTTCATTCTGATTCTATACATAGAAAATATTTTTATCAATAAAAATTGTGTCTTATCCTAACAATCATACAAATACTTTAGTGGTCGCAGTTTTTTGTAAAAGCGTAAGATTATTTGTTGACAATAAAAATAAAAAAATAAAAATATTTGAAAGCGCGCACGCCGCATTACCGTCATACAAGTGTACGGTTCTCTACCATGTCTCCTTGATTTTAGTTCCTCATTTGCTTGTAAACAGTCTCTACCATAGAGCATTCAATACAAAGCACAAACAGACGTTGGGCTAGCTCTGTCTTGTAAATATTTGAACGCACACAATGTCTTTGTAATGAGGTTGATGGACTGTCACTCTGATGCTAGAAATCTAGTTTAGAACGTACTTGATATACTTCGATGTGTACAATGAACTTATCTCAGTCGGCTCCAAAATAAGGAAACTTAATTTTACACGGGATGTTATTCATTTTATTCAAAAACTACGATTGGTGGCACCATCAGATCAGACACACAAGGGAGATATGGTGGCGTGGCTTGGTTTTTATTAAATTTATGTTTGAATGTGGTTAGAATCAAAACGAAAATTCTACTAGACATTTACTAAGTTCTGCTCACTTCAACAGTATATTTTATACGCCAGTCGAAAATTAAGACGATTGATGTCGGTTGCACTAGTTTTGTGACATGTCTTTTCCACTCATTTTTAGGGTTCCATACCCAAAGGGGAAAACGGGACCCTATTACTAAACCTACGATGTCTCTCCGTCTGTCCTACTTATTAACGGCTGTATCTTTCGAACCGTAATAGATAGCCAGTTGAAATTTTTCACAGAATAGGTATGTTATGTTATGGCGGATTATCTAAGAAGTAATAAAAAAAGTTAAATGGTAAAAACGAAAGGGAGGTCCCCATACACAAACGTATTTTTTCAACGTATTTTTGTATTAGCTCTAATATAAAAACGGTAATACGTACAAGCGTCAAACTTGGCATGATTATAGTACATACTTTAAAGTATAACAACAAATAACAAATGATGGCCAAGACCGAGTCGGTGACAAATTTCTGTTCATTACCAAGTTATTATAACTTAGTAATTTCGTTATTGAATTTTGTGATGGTACGGAACCCTCAGTGCGCAAGCCCGACTCGCACTTGACTGGTTTATTCTTATATTTTTTTCTGAATAATTTGCGACCGCTTTCTTGCGCTATTACTCACTGGATTCTACTATAAAATATTGTTCGCTGACACATCAATCAAAACATTTTATGGTCGTCCGTTTACTTATCTAATAAATAACACTATTTTTAGAAACAGTTTATTTCAGTTTATTAAGCAAATTACGGTGTATCTCGATTGCAGTCAGCTCGGTCTGATAACCGCCAAACTTGTTTCAAGCGACACTTTCTTTCAAAGATTGTGAACTGCAGATGAGTCTTTTGGAAATAATCTCGATTTAAACTTGTTTGTTCATTGATTTGTTTCTCTCGCACGTAGTAATAAAGCGTCCTGAAATATATATATGGGATTTATTTATTTTTATACTTACAGAAATGTGTTAATTTGTTTTGTTTGTTGTGTTTGTTGTTTGTTAGATATTGAAGTGGAAATACAGTAGAGATTCGTCTATAAAACAGTTTTTACCACTTAGTTACTTTACAACTATATATTTTGATATTCACCCCTATCAACCCCAACAGCAGTACCTAGGTAATGATATTTCAGCAGTATGAGATTTCATTCATTGAAATTTTGACAGATCTAAGTGACTTAATATTTTAAATTGAGCATTAATTTTTATTTGTTTTTTCATCCTGAAAGGACATTGGAGTCACATAATTATGGTGTTTTAAAGGCTACACAAAGTCACGTTTCGTTGCATTCAGCCAAGAATAATAGAATTTTTCTAGTTTCATCAGAAGTTCAAGATGGAGTCCGTTTCACTAGAGGCTTTCAATGGAGTTTTGGAAACAACCGACATTACATGTTTCACCTCGTTCTTTCACTTTCCCCCACTCGAGCATGTAACACACAATAAATAATAATTCACCATTATTACACATTTACACTCGTGATAACACAAGTTTAGGCAAGTAATCAAATGAGGCGACATGTTTTTTTCATGTTGGCGCCAAAACTCTCTTGTAGCTTTTCTTCCTTACCTAATCTTTGACATCATCCGCATGTCAGTGTCAAGTGCGAAGCATATCGCAGTCATAGCGCATGGCATGACTGCGTATCGCGACCAATCTAGTCGTGTCCAGTGACCAAATCCGACGGCTCCGTCGGGCCGGGAACCGAACCGATCGCCGCTAAGTTGCCGTTAAGGAGATATTTGATATTGATATTTCGAAGAGTGGCGCTTACGCCAATAGAGTAGGAAAAAAATTGTAACTAGCTTTTAGCGCGGCTCGTTTTTAACAAAATAGCAGGTGTATCAGGTGTATCAGGTGTATCTCTAGACGACGGACACGTTCGAGTACATCATTGTACCAATCATTATAAACAACTTTTACTAAGGGACCAACACTGAAATCACGAAAAAATATCATATTATTATCAGATGTTCCATTGTTTTTTTTTTTGTTAACTCACAATGAAATTGTATATTATACTTTCACGATTTGAACACATGTTTTAACTGTTTATCGGGACTTATCACGCATTATATTATTTAGGTAAAAATAACAAAACAAAATCTCAACGAAATGTTTATGGAACAGCTGATTTTCTTCACAATATTAGGCTTAGTCCCAAATTAAAAGTTGTTTAGATACCATTGGCAAAGTCCATTCGCCCCGTTGTTACTTTATAAGTCAACGTCTCGCATATTTGTTTGAAAAATCGTCCTTCATGCGCTTGAAACTTTGAGCGCTGGCTTGTTATCGGTTTTCTACTTCTACTAGTAATATTATTGCACTCAACAGTGACAAGGTCAGACAGCATTCCACATCATAATCTAGACCTGTATCTATTTGATATTAACCTGACAACTTTTATATGCCAAAGCCACAAATAATGCTACTTAAATCAAAGGGTAATTGATTTAATAAACTATGTTGTTCTCAAGTCCTAAATACCACATAACTTATTACAATATTATCATTATCATAAAAACCCATATAGCCTTCCATAAAATCCTCATTAGCCTATCATGTTCCCACTGCTGGGACACAAAGAGATATGATGGGCACTAATTCACTATGCTGGCCCAATGCATGTTGGTGAATCTCATATATCTTTGAACTTTGAGGTTCTAAGACATACCGGTTTCTCCACGATGTTTTCTTCACCGTCGTTGAGCGATGGCATCAAAACCGCACATCATTTATTGAAGTACTAAATAAATCATTGGTGCAGGGCCGAGGATCGAGCCGGGTGCCGTCAGATTGTAAAGCGCACATGCTACCACTCGGTCAACATCACTCGATATTGTTGTCGTTGTTACACCATAACACAAGTTAATTCCTATAGTTTGGGTAACAATGCTCCTAAACCTGGTTGTAATTTTTTTAGCTACGCCTCGCAATTTCACCCTCGTGGATATTCCCTTTAAGAACCGTAATTTTTTCCGGGATAAAAATGATCTTATTTATGTCACTTTTCGTCCCTCCAACTATCTCAATGAAAAAAAAATCGGTTCGGTCTTTTCCTCTGTTGCTGCGTGAGAAAGGCATCGCCAGCCCTGGAACCTTACGCCCAATTCGTTACGCGGTCCCAAACTAACGTTAAAACCGCGCAGTTCAGAAAATCACGCAAACGTGAACCTTACGCGCCCAGATACGGTTTGCGGTCGCGCAACTTTTTTTCATCACCAAAACGTGATTGCTTTAAACAGGTAAACGTAAGGCCCCTGTAGAGCAAGAGAAGTGGTCGCTCCAGACACCAAAACACCAACAAAAAAAAAAAACACCGTCTATTTAATTTTGATAGCGTGGCAGGAGGCTAGGCACACTTGCATTGTAAATTTTATGTTCGGATAGTTATCCTGGATTAGCACAATGTCATGGAATACCTACTTTTTATCCCGGAATCGATATGTAGGTAAGTACTATGGTTTTCAGAAATGAAACGCGCCGAAAGACAATCTCGCTCTGCCCTGATCAAAGGCATTTATGATAATGTACGTACATTATAGTTGTCTTAGTTGCATTTTCCTTTCTTTTCACGTCAGTAAGTATAGAACTACAAAGACACTTGCTCAATAAGTCACTGCTAGTACCCAATGAAATTAATGAAAATAGGTTATTCCAGATTTACATCCCCAATAAATTAATTTAGAAACTAAAAACCAAACAATAAACAATGACAAATTAAAAATAATAAAATTAAAAACATAAGTGTTAAACAATACAGCAGTGCAAGTACCGTTCTTTATCGATCGGCAAATTCGATAAAATGCCATAAAATCTATCATAGCGAGTACTGCACAAATGGCATTTTATCGACTTTGACGATCTCAACCGCCAAATTTGACGATCGATAAAGAAGGGTACTTGATATTTTAACACAATTCCGAACAAAGATGTTTATGTAAATTGCGCACATATTAATATACCAGGCCAGTAAACAGTATGTTTGATTTACACCTGTCTGTCATTTCGCTGTTTATTTTACGAGCATTTCTTCGAAACAATATTGTTTTTGGGATAAAATTGAGTTCAAGTGAGAGTGAAACTGTTATGACTTCAATCATCGGGCCTCATTTTTTAAGATGACAAGATTCTGGATGAAAACTCTACTGCGAAAATCTGATCAAGATACCTACAATATGAAGTGTCCTCAGATCTGACAAACAAGCAAGATATGGTTAGGTGGCGTGTCGGACGCTTTCATGCCAAATTAGGCTTCATATGTCTTTACGTGAACTCACCCTCCAGACGACCTTGACGTTTGAAGAAGTTTCAAGAAGGGTGTCTACAGCCACCTCTGCGGGTTAGCAAATCATCGACAACGCCGCTAGTGTTGCAGATGTCCAAACGGTCATTACCACTTACCATCAGGCGGGCGGATCTCAAGCCTGCTGTTTGCCAATCCTGTGTTTCTGTCATTAGAGCCTTGATAGCTTAGGAGAAAGTAAATAGGATATAGCAAAATACGGATGTTGCCTATTTTGCTAATGTTGCTACATCTAGTTTGGTGGCTATGGCTGGAATTTAAATATAATGAAATATTTTTTATTTTTTAGCCGACGAAAAAAGAATGGTGTGCTCTAGTCGGCGGGTATATTTTATTTGTATTGAAGCTCCACATTTTAGTACGTCCATGGTTACACACTAGGTGTTTTGATTTCAAAAACCAAAGACTTTCTAGTCTGTGTCAAAAACCGTCAAAAGCGGTGGTAGAGGACGACTCAAAAAGGATTTGTGTTCTGTTTAATGCGTAGAGGGCTTATACTGAATCTATGGTTTAATGAATAAACTGATGAAGTAAAGTGGAGAAAGAGATCAAGCTGTACAGACCGCACATGGTAAAACAAAAATACGAAATAAATAAGACGCCACAAGTTAGTTATCTGCATTGACTCGACATAAATGTTGCAGATGTAATTTTATCAGGCGTTTTTTAAGACTAATTTTCCCAGACTTTTTGATGCTTCTGTTTTCAACAATACCTAAGTATAAAATTCTATTTTTCTATTTTCGTGCTTGGATAGCTGTTTATATCCCTGTCAAAACTTCGATTAAAAGAGACACTTTTTAATACCCCACATGCAAAAAAGGGGTGTCTGTGTGCCTGAACCGATTTTGATTAGTTTGTTTGTTTGAACGGTGACTTTGTTTGTTGGTCGAGAGTGGTCTCTATGATTCAAAAATGTCTGTTCAGTCGTTTGAAGATTATCAGCTCTTTTATCGGGGGCTTAAAATAATCAACATGTCATCAATCAACAATCAACAGGTACTTGTCAATAGAGGTTTCAAACCCTATATATACGGGATAAATAATATCTACTTACAAAAATCTACCTATTTGAATGTGATAATAATAAAAAACGACTATAAGACTATACCTATGATGTACAAACTTAAACTTAAAAGTAGAAAATTACAGTTAAAACAGACTGAAAGTCCTCGTCAAAACTTTTGATGAAAGGAACCACAAGCCAAAACGTCATAATATGTGTATATATATTTGGTACTTGTGGATTTTTCAAAAAGCGTTAATTACATTTCGATAAAATTTATGATATTGGACCACCTCGGAAGTTCAAAAAAAGAACCATTAAAAAACAATACACAATTGGCGGAGTAATCGCGTAACAAACATACAAAAAAACATACAGTCGAATTGAAAACCTCCTCCTTTCGTCGGTTAAAAAGTAAATTGAATAAAGCACACTGAAGCACGTAGAACATGATACCAAAGATATATCTTTACAATATTTTTTCGAATTTTATTTTCATTTTGGTTCATAATATGTTTATTGGATTCTACCAGAGTCAAGAAAATTTATGAATTTTTTGTTTCCTTGAATTGAAATGAAAGGCATAAGTAGTATTTAACTCAGAAGAAATCAACAATTTCACACTCGAAATATTATTTTATAAACGTATTGTGTGAAATATGTTGCTTTCATCCCTTGGTAATAATTTACTATTCCACAACTCATCAGATTTCTTAATCTCATTATCCTGTAATGATTTTAACGGTGTCATAATACGTAGTCACATTGCACATAATATTAAATTAGATCATATCCTAATGGAAATCTATGAGAAAAATAGTAATAGTAATAAATCAGACATCCTTATCATCATGCATCTTGATTCCTAACCACGGGGTAAAAACATGGTTTCCTGTCTCTCAGTAGACTTATACAGGATTAGTCGGAAAGGGTTGAGAGCTAAAGCTATATAAATACTAACTAAAGCCGAACGGTGAATCACCCGTATGTGGGTAGAATCATTATGAGCTACATTTAGGACATGCCATAAAATTGGGCAAAAACATATCAGCTGTTCCATTGAAAAAGATGATTGACATTCGACGAGATGTAAGAATCGACAAACGTTGTCCTGTCTAAATTTTATGGAAATAAGTTCCTTAATCCGGGTAAATTTTCCTATTAAATTTTGCTTTTAACCACCCTTGTACTGAGACGAATAATAATTATAAAAATTATTCAAATTAATCAAGCCGTTTTTGAGTTTTAGTGAGACAAACGAACAGCAATTGATTACCATCGCATCAAGTAAGAGTTAGTTGTTCATAATAATTATGAGTACTTACCTAATTAAGTACATAGGTACCACCCGTCCGTTCAGCATACCATTTTCAGTATCAGCATATATACCCTTTCTGATTATTCCTATACAAAAAGTAGAGTTTGTCTTGCCTGTATCGATGGTGATTAATTTAAATCTGCGATAGGTAGAATACATGTTTCTACACTTGCTATAGACTATGCTATTGCGGATCTCAAACTTGCAGACAATTTTTTTAACTCGATATTATGATTTAAAATAAAATAATATATAAATTGGTACTTTACTGACACGGCCCCTTATTATGGATGATTCGGATCGTGATCGCGATCGCGTGGCATCTCACTCACGCGCGTGGTGCGAGTAAATAGATACGAACGGGACGGCATGCAATCTCGATCCCGATCAAAGAACCATAATAGGTTCACTGAATAAATTTCTAGCGTAGGGTAGCACATCCCAAATTTTGCAGATGTGAGTCAAGAAATTTCGCGTGAATCCAACAGTGTGCGATTTCCACTGATTTATGATATGTGGATGAGCTTTTTGGCGGTGGCGGCTAGTGTGCTAAATTTGAATTTCCCGCCAGAGGTGAAACGTACCACCTAAATAAACTTTTTCTACAATATTTTTTTCTTTTACAAAGTTGGGTAACAAGGTCATTGGCCCCAGTGGTCGATAAAGAACAGAAATCTGTGTTTTAACACAGAGCAGAAATAAACTGTTTACACTTGCGCAGGATGTTAAATATAAACTTGTATATACCTACCCGATGCCATAGTTAATTGTACAATTTATACGAATTCCTCTTTAGCTTGGTTTTTGTGGAATGTAATGAGCGCTACCATGTTTCGGACGAAACGTGGAGCGTAAGTCCAGGGCTACTTTCAGGAGCTCAGGAAGTACTAGTACTTTCGTTGTTTGTCGCACTATACTCGGCCTAAGCATTTATTTGCAATAACATTGTAAAAAGCGAATGAAAATTACAAATTTGGTCACTTTCGCTAGCTTTTAGAACTTTAAACTGTAGCAAAGTCGGTACCCGATATACTTCAGTGAAATGTTAAAATAAAATGTTTTTATTCAGCTTTTTATAATGTTATAGCCGCGGGTAAGCGCAGCGTAGGACATCCACCCACAAGCTGGACTGATGACCTATAAGAGACCGCAGGGAAACGCTGGATACAGGCCGCTTGCAAACGGCCCTTTTGGAGATCGATGGGGGAGGCCTACCTATGTCCAGCAGTGGACGTCCTATGGCTGAAATGATGATGATGACTTACCTACTATTAATGCGACGCGTGACCAAAATGCTGGCATGTTTCTGGCTCAACGCATTAGCATTGCCATTCAACGTGGTAATGCCGCCAGCATGTTGGGTACGCTGCCAACTGGTAGTGGGCTTGAGCATTTGGATTGTCTTTAGACCTTCAACGGTCTATGGGCAGTCTAACTGTATTTGTAGTTTTAGTTTTAGCTTGTATTTTGTTTAGTTAATAATGGCACTTGCCCCTAGGGAAAAACTATTTATAAAATGCAGTTTAAGTTACTTCATTGGTGTTGCTGCAAATTCCTTAGTGAGCTCGAAAAATTACTAGGTAAGTAACTGAAATTTAATAGCGGCGGGCTGCTTACCTATCTATACCTATACTCGTAGTAGATACAGAGATCTTTCTAATTTGTAAAACTACTGAGTATTTCATAGTAGCGCTATATATTTTTGAAATCTGCTGAGTGAGCATGTTGATGGTAATAATGACCTATTCAGCAAAGTTAACTTGCTATTTTCCCCTGTATTTTTTTCGCGGACGTCTTCCTGATTTCTTGTACCTTATGTCACAAAGACACGTCATGTCGAAATCCATTACGCCGCTTAGGCTGCAGGGCGTGGTAAAAAACATTATTACATACCTACATACATAGACGCGAAAACATAACCCTCCTTCTTGTGCAGTCGGATAAAAAGGGTTCTTGTGCCCCGACTGCACTAAACTCACACTGCAGACGGCATTGTTACCCGACCCGAGTCATCAAGCCTAATTTAGACCTGATTCGTTCGCACTCGCCACGCCACCTTACCACATCTCTCTTGTTTGTCTGTTCTAACATCCCCACCCTTGACCCGGAGAGGACTGGTTCCGAGCCGACTACAGGAGCTTACTAAACTTAGTGTGTGACTAAGCCACTTTATAATTAGACATCTCATTCCTCCTACATTATTTTTCAAGGGATAAACCAAATAAACGTACACAAATTTAGTGTATCCTGGATGCCAAGGTCCACCCACGTGCGAATGACCGCATCATTTCTGACTCAGTTATGTGTCGCCTTTCAAAAACTCGTTTTTGCAAATACCAAAATCATATTTCTCGACTTCCTTAAGTACTTGTGCACTTGTGCAATTAAAGTCAGACATAAATACTTAGCAGCGCTAAATAGGGTTTTAAACTTTTTTCTACAGGGTTAGGCGGAAAGGGTGTGCTAAGCCGAAAGGAAATCATTATAAACAACTTTAACCTATGGTACCATATGGTACACCTATGGCGACCACTTCGTCGCTTACCAACTGGCGAGTTGGTGGTCAAACGCGAACATACCCGCTTAAAAAAAAAAAAGGTGCCAACAATGAAATTGCAAAAAAAATATCTGATGTCCCATACATTTTGTTGAGTGACTTGTTTAACTGAAATTTTCTGGAGTGTTTCCGCTTCGTCGCGTTTATTACTATAAGGAATTTGGAATAAATTATTTTTGTTTTACTAACAGCCGCAGGAATACTTAAAATTGCTCTGTCAACTTCTCGTTGACAGAAATTGTCACACATGAAAACGAGACAGAGCAATTTTATGTGTAACGCCTCTGAGTGCGGCTGTTAGAGATTGCGACGTCTTTGTAGAACTAGTAAGAATAAGTCAGTGTGTACAATACATGTTTACTTGGCCCCCTTCAGTTTTAGGCCGACATTTTCAGTGCAAATCCATGCTTTCTATGATCAAAGATTTACTTCAAGGACAGACATTAGGATAAGTAGGTACGTACTTAAACTTTTCTCTCAAAAACACATCAGTGTAAAAAAAAAAAAAAAAAGTAAACCTATGGGACGCAACTATCGAAATTGCGGCAAAATAATGAACACGAATAAAACAATTATTGATAAAAAAAAAAACTTTTTAAAAACAAGCTTTTACGCGTCTGCCATATTGAACTTAGAGTGGCGTAATTTTATTTTTCATATTCTTTTCAGTAAACCCTTTAATTTGATACCCCTACCATCTTTGAGAGTCCACCATATTGGATTGAGAATGACGTCATTTTGCTAACCTTGCCATCTAAACTAAGCTTTTCAACTCAATCAGTTAGGGATAATTGTTTTAAAATTCAGTTGTAAGATTTCACCCAAATAAACCAGCTTGTAAAATTCAAGTAAAAATACCTTCAAACTTTTTAACCCGATAAAATAGATACTGGTTCCTCAGTCGTACCCGTGCGTCATAAAAGGAACTCGTAGGTTAGAGGATATCGGTAATACGCAATAAAATTTGGACTTGCGGGATGCTGCTCATGTACTAAGTTAAAAGATCGCAAACTCCTTAGCGTTAAGTTTTTTTGGATATCGCTAAATTGAAAAAAAAAACCGGTCAAGTACGAGTAGGACTCGCGCTCTGATGGTTTCGTCGAACGGAACCCTCAGAACCATAAATAAATAAATAACTGAAGTTGAAATATTTAACTTGATATCTTTACGCGTTCTTGAGAAAAGGGTCTTGACAGACGGACAGATAGACGGACAGACAGACGGACAACGAATTGATCCCACAAGGGTTCCGTTTTTTCTTTTTGAGGTACGGAACCCTAAAAATACAACATGTAGGTATCTAGAATTAGATGGCACGTCACACCCCGACGCATCAGGTAGTAACTATGTAATGGAGCTGTGGTCTCAGTCCTAGGGCTTCGGCACACTATTTGGAACGCCTATCCGCTAACTAGATCCGGTAGGTACAGTTGGTATATTAATGAAAAGACCTAAATCCTCATTCAGCCTCTTACTGTGTGTTAGCTAACTCTGTATCTGAATTAGTAAGTTCACCTAAATTAATTTAATAGAAACTATGTACCAAAATAGGCATGTGTCCTAATGTTTCAGTTCGACACCCTCGATGACAAAGAACTCGTAACAAGATTTCGTTACGAAACCTACGGGTGCCATCCGTATTGGAGTCTATTTAAGGTACATTTGAGTTTGTTTCTAATATAAATCACAGCTTGTATCCAATCAATCATTTGCTATGTGCTCTACGGTTTTACGCGACTGGATGTAATCAAACGACTGCTGCTGATTTAGCACTTCTATTGCACTTAGAATAGGGGTCTGTATTAAAAATATAATTTATGCTGGTGTAATCCTAGAAGATTATAATAACAAAAAAATTAAAAAATTAAAATAAGTGCCGATAATCAAGTCACGTGATCAATGAACATAATATTATTATTTTGAATTATTCAGAAAATTTTCAGAAAAATACAAAATAATAATATGATGTTCATTAATCACGTGACTTGACTAAAACACTATGTAGGTCGAATGTCCTTATGACGTCACAAAAAAGTAAATAGAGGCAATAATTGTATGCTCGCCATACAAACTACAAGCGCTTATGTGTGACGTCACTAATTTGACGTGGCCCCGTAAATGCCGTGGGAGCGCTTAAGCTGGAGTTTAATAATTTTAATTTTGATCTGCCATTTAAAACACAAATTTATACTGAAAACTATGAGGATTAAATCACAAGATCGCTTTATTTTAAATAATAAATAATTTGCCATGGTTTCGTAAAATCAGTCAAATACCCTATTGTGCAGAGTCAGTGCAGCTACAAGTGGCGTGGTCGGCGTAAAGCAATTATTGCCACGCCACTTGTCTTTCTTTATTTGTAACCGAATTTGAAATTCGTATCTACAATACGAATTTGAAATACCGTTTGAAACTAGTGCGGATAGCTCGATTTGCCACTTTTTTGCAATCCGTACTATCTAAATGACGTAATCAGGACGTACTTATAAAAGAGAATTAGTAAGATTAGGAAACCTATAGAAGGCAAGGTTGCTATAACTCAAAATAAAGAGAAACAGGATAAAGTTAAAACACTTTAATTGTTATGTAACATTATCATGTTTTGATGAAAACTTCAAAAATTATTAATCGAAGAATGAAAATTAAAGATATCTAATAATTAAAAAAATCTGATGAATGTTGTTTTTTTTATATCGACAGTTTCGTATAGCGTGGCTCCCAACGATACTTTGGTCGGCGGTGGTGCATCACCGATGAAATCGGCCGCTCACCTTTTAGGATTCCGTAATACTATAAGAAGCCTTTAAAAATTCGTTATGTCTGTCCATACGTTCTAATTCTTCAGAACCTTCTATAGTTATTAAGGTAAGAGCATGATATTTCGCATAATTACAGTTTTGTTATAGATGTCCATTTTTAATGTATAAAAAATATAATTTTATGTATAATAATTATGAACATCGTTGAATAGTCTTTTTTTTTTTTTTTTTTTGTTTGTTTTATTTCGTCGTTGTCTTTTGAAATATAGGTTATAATATCATGAAGTATAATTTTTTTTAATCAAGTATATTCTTGACGTACGCGGCCCTTATGGCCGCCAGAGTGGCAAAAAGTTGGCATTGCATTTCTAAACTGTCAGACATAGAAATTTATAACTCGCCGTGCTGATAAGTTAGCATGAGAGTCTCAACACGCTCTTGACCAGTTATTTCTAGCGCTGCTTGAAACGAAAATAACTTAATTACATTGCTATCACGTAAAAGTCTAATCAAAAACGTAGCAAAAAAAATCACGCTCGCTTCGCTCGCACATTGCTACAGCATCAATAAAAGATATTAAATATGTCTTGCTTTTGTTAATTTTATTGTCTTAAATCTTTGACAAATTTTAGGTGGTGGGCAATAGGCATGATGACTAATATTTTTTTATCACCTCATAAAAAAGCTGATCATAAATAGAGCACATCAACGAAAACAAAATTAAAATTAGTTCAAAAATAAATAAGAAATAAGCATTTTAATTTCATGCTAGACAAAGAGCGCACTATACATACAAGGAGCGCCATACAAATGCTATACTAACACACGCTTTGCGAGAAAGGGATAGAGCATCCCCTCTCTATCCCCACCTAAAACTTTAAACACTCATATCTCAGAGATTTATCAGCCGATTTAAATTATTTTTTCAGTATGTGTAATGTATTTAGTTATATTAATAGCTAAGCCGGTTATTTGGAATAAATTAAATATTTGTCATCATGCCTATTGTTGTACAGAAGTTGGCACCAGCTCTATCACCAAAATCTTTTTTTATATCGAATTGCAAAAATAGGGGTGCAAGATTAAATATGGTCCCGCGAGTGACAAAAGCCACGCTACGCCACTGGGTATTGTTTCTGTGGAACATATCCTAACTCATAGAATTTAAATTATCTCTCTCTCTCTCTCTCTCTCTCTCTTTAAACTAGACTATGTAACAACTAATAATTACCTTGTAAGATCAGGAATATGAATGTCTACCTTAAATTATATTCAATTCTTCGTTTTCAGCGTAAATAGTATATACACCGGTTACAATTGTAGAAGAATTTGTAAATAATGAATCGCATAACGTATCATTATCTGAAGTTCCGCTTATAATAAACTGGATCAAGACCTTTACATGTTCTTTGATTTCATGATTCCAACATATATCTAAAAAATCTACTGAGTCATAGAGGAAATCTGACAGTATCCTTTCCATATTTCGCTTTTTGCCGCGTCCCCACTCGGTAATATCTTTTGTAAGATCTCGAAAGTCAGTTCCTAATATATTCTCATCGGGTATTTGGAATGTAACATCAATCATATCTATCAGAATACGAACTGCTTTCGTACTGTTTCTTATGTCAACACCGTTTGTGTAAAAAACTTTATATCTTTGCATGATAGTTTTTATAACAATAGTCATATGCGAACTAAGATCTAAAGGATTGTCAGATATAGATTTTAACCCTAAAGTAACATATTGCACCAGCTTGTCATCTAATATACTTTTTAAGAATTTGAACTTTGCGTTTACGGTCTCTTCTATAATGTTTACGATTATCATGAAATATTTTTCTTCTAGCTTTAACAGCGTCTTCAGTAGTTTAGCAACGTAATCGGAATATGCTGGGAAGCGTTTGCAAACGTATGTCTTCTTGCAAATGTAGTTAAAGGCTTCTTTTTTTTCGTTGAAGACAGTCAACCCTATTGCTTCTTCTATTGCGTTTATCTGATAAAGTGATAATGATACATTACCCTCTTGTACGATGACACCACAAATTTCTTCAGATGCTCTACCAAATATCTTAACTGATGATTCCAGCATGTCTAAAATAATAAATTGTTGATCGATTACACATTGGATTTTCTTTTGAAGTATAAAACTGAAATATTTTTCTAATTCATTGAGATATTTGGGAACTTTCAATATGTGATTCAAATATAAAGTTGGGTTCACTAAGTTTTTTACTTTGTATGCCAGTGTCTTCAATCCACGTTTTCCAGACTTCTCTATGTATTTTGAGAACTGAGCTATCATTTCTATAATCTTGTCATTCTCTGAAACTTCATAAGCTGAAGTACTATTAGTCTCATCTTCATTAATATCGTAAAAAATTTCTGCTAAGTTATTTTGTTCTATTATTTCTAGAAGGTATTCTTTTTCCTGAGTCACGTTTACATCTACGTGTGCTTTAAACGCTACTGAGAATTCCTTTGGGAGAGTATCTAATAAATCTAATCCGAAACCGTATAGTTCAAAAGTTTCATTATTGTATTTACTTGTTACGTTATTAACACTCGTTAGGTTCACAATGCATTTTATGTCACCCACGTTAGCCAGGTCGATGCTTGTTTGGTTCTCAACATTAATATTATTGTTTATTTTGTACATTACATGAGTTAGGTTGCCAACGCTCTCACAACTGGGTATAAAAAACTCTAGAAAAGAAAATGAGCACTTAAAAAGTTTACTCATTCCAGAATAACTAAAATATTAACGTCACCATAGTAAATAAAAACTTACGGCAAATTAAAAATAAATACCATAAAAATAATACTAGTCTTGTTTTCATCACTAATACTTTAAAATTTGTAAAAATTTAAAATTACTATAATAGTACAAGTGGCTTGTGATTATTTATTGAGATTAGTAATGGTTCTACACTCAATACTATATCAAATTACACGGTAGATAAAACTTGTTAGCGATTCATTTTTAATACTATATTAGAATGAAAAACAGAAACACATAATTATAATTGTATGGGATGTAGGTACATTACATGAAACACTGTTTTAAACTATCACGGTTGTTCACTAAAGTTATATGATTAATACTATACGCAGTGATACAGTGAGTGTGTTTTGTCGGGACTTAGGTTCGAGTTCGAGTTCCAGTGATAACCGCAGCAAAAGACTAAGAAAGAGGGTAGATCGTTATGTCTGCACCTAACTTTTTAACTGTTCTCCAACCACCCTCATTCTTCAGTCTTCCCGTGAACATGGTGCATGTAACTGCGCCGAAATATTGGGAGCTCATTCCACAAGCTTACCACGGTAAATATCCCGTAAATAATCATATAACATTACATGAAGTATGTTTTAGTAAAACTATGGGCAGAAAAATCTGATAATTAAATAAAATTGTACATAATGCAATCCACTCGTCTTTGTAGCCTTCGTGAGCTTGAAATGCATGGACGATATTTAATTTAACAACCATAAAAATACTTCATGGTTATTCAGATAAAAAAAAGAAACACAAATGGCACATGCTCATAATATGTAGAAAACGTGTTTTTTTAAACCAAAATGTACATAATAATTTGGTGCTAAAAAGTAGGTAATAAAATTAAACACACAATGAAAAATACATTTTACCGTACGATTATATTATGTCAAAATCTGGATTAAAATTTTCATTTTTCAAATATTTGGAGCCTTTATAAAGTAAATCGTCATACAAAATACTGTTTTCCGACGTTGTTCCTGTCATATACACTTCAATAAGAAGCTTCACTTCTTTTTTTGTGTCTGTATCCCAATAAAAATTAAGAATGTCAAAAATATAATTACACGAATTTGTTAAAATTTCTTTCATGTCACTTTTTTCGCCTTTTGCCCATAGTTTGAGAGACTTAATTACATTATCAAATTCAATATAGATAGCCTCTTCACCGATTGTTTCGAATGCTTTATCGACAATATCGATAAAGAGCCTAACTGTTTTCGTCCTTGTTCTTATCGTTCCATCTTTAGTTTTAAACAATTTATTTTTTTTGGTCATAATTTCTTCAAGAACTTTGAAAAATCTTCTCATGTCTTTAGGATGCTCAGATATTCTTTTTAACGTGCTACTTATTTGGAACGCAATACCATCATTAATTATATTTCGTATAAATCTCAACTTTACTCCCAGTACTTCTTCCAAAAACGTTATAATATTACTAAACCTTGAATTTGGTAACTTGTTGATTTCATTTAGCAAATTGGCTAAATGATTAGAAAATGCTGGAAAAGATCTGCATACTTCTAATTGAAAACAGATATGCATCAGACTAGACTTCTTTTCATCGATGGCTGTTTTTTCTATTTCTGCCATTTTTATAATATTGTCTGTATCCAGCTCATATTCATTATCTACTAGAGCACTTATAGTATCAAGTAACATTATTGATTTACTTAAAAATATTTCATTACACGATTCAACAATGTACAAATAGTATAATTGTCTTTCCAGTTCATATTTCACTTCATGTTTTTCCATAACCTCGAATAATCTATCTAACTCTGTAGTATAACTTTCTGTAACATTTGTTAAAATTTGCGAAACATTAACCAACCAATCTACGTGTTTCTTCATTTCATCTCCTAAATATGCAAGTTTACTGATTCCTTTATCTTGAACTACAGCATGTAAATCTTTGTCATTTCTTAAGTCGTGGTGCAAAGAAGTTGATAAACCTGTAAATACACAAGATGATAATAGAAACAAAGTAAAAGACATACAATAAAATAAAAATACACAATATTATTTATAACATACGTTGCTGTCTCTTAAAATATAAGATGGCGAAAATTGAAAAGATACTTACGAATCTTGAAAGCAAAAAATAATAAGATTATTAATCTCATAATGACCCTGGGTATAAGTAAGACTGTTGTTGGCTAAAATTGAAAAGGATATCTTGCCATTTGGTATTGTCTGCTTCATTAAATGTTTTAATGAATTTGAATTAAAACGAAATTGCACCTATTATCCAAAATGATGGTGACCATAATAATCACGTTTTGCACAGATATCCCGGAGCATTCAATATGTTTTCATGTGGGATGTAGGTACATTACATGTAGTATGTGTTAGTAAAACAAAATTTATGTATTCTAAGATCAACAAAAAACTCATAAATTTGGAGAAAACTAACAATATTAACTATTTTAAACCAGCAGTGCCTCGTGGCTTTACCTGCTATTCTACAGAAACAGTAAATGGTTTTACAGGATCGAAAATAGCCAATGATTTAATCCAAGGTATGCTTTCCTTCTTCTCTTCTTCCTAGCTACCTTCACATCAAATTTAATACAAATGCGTTCCGTCTTTTTAGAGAAGTGAGAACAAACAGACTAACATTCACTTTCTAGTTTCTACTCCTTCTGAGATGAGACAGAATAAGGCAGGTGCCGTTTCTCATGCTATACATGTATCTTATATGCTGTAGATCTGTTCTCCTATCCACTAGTTGTTCACCTCAATAGCCCAGATTTTTTTAATTCTATACTTTAAAATAGTTTCTTATGACATTTTATCCATATTCCACAATTTAATTACTTGTAATAAATGCGATCGCGATGCCACAAATGACATGACAGTTGCTATAAGTGACGCAGTGCCGGTTTTAGCACTACCAGCGCCCTGGGCGAGATTCCTACGGCGATTTCGGGTCTAGCTCGGACATTTGATAGGAGGCCCCCAGTGCTAAATGGTATGGTGCTAAAACCGGCACTGCGTCACTTATAGCAACTGTCATGTCATTTGTGGCATCGCGATCGCATTTATTACAAGTTACCATATTGTAAGCTTACCTACATTATTGCATTAATTTTTAATGGGAGATTTTTGGCTAATTACGTACAAAGGATATAGGAAAAGAGGATAAGAAGAAAGGAAGGAATAAATAATTACTTATCGATACTGAATAGCAACCCTCGTGGGTTGGACACGATATACGCAACATTCTGTATAGTATAATATTATATATTCATTTTATCAGATATGGGCTTTTGAATATTATAAATTATACATAATATTACAGTATCTATAGCGTTATAGCACGCGAATTCGCGATAAGCCCCGCTATACTATCTAGTTATCGAAAAAAAAACAAAAAACAAAACAAAAAAAGTTGTAGTTCCAACGATACAAAAACTTACACTGATAATTTTCTCTTTTGCGTAGATTTTTTTCTATATCACCTAAACAAAACCATATTTATAAACCTACTAACACTATTACTATATTTATAAACCTATTACACCTTCATTACACACCTTCATTACCCTTTATAGCAACTGATTAATTGTCTTTCATTTATGACTCAGAAAAAGGTAAAAAAGGAATAATCTTTCTGTATAAAATAAAAGAGAACTATCATTATTATAATTCCCAATCACTTACTTAATATTTTATTAAGTTTTTCAACAAATTTAATAGACACAAAATATCTATATATTATTCTATAAAAAAATTTAAAACTTGGTTGCTTAGTTTGACTCCACTTATGTATTAACTCTGGTCTGCTGTAAATAGATAACTTTTTTTTAATATTTGGAAAATTGTTTTTTTTAACAAAGTTCTCAAAATAGGACATGAGCCAAACCATTTATTGGCAAAAACATATTGTCTTCCTGTATAAATTTTGCCCCTTTAGCTAATAATTCTTCAGTCAAAGTACTATTTTTTAAAGATCCCGTTATTATAAAGAAAATTAATTGTTTTATTTCTTCTCGGGTGTCAGGAAACAAATTCATGCTTAGAATATTAAACATTTCTTTGAAATGAGATTCAAATATCTTCATAATTTCCACTGATTTCTTCATATCCCAAAAAGTAATACATTTTAACAGTTTAAAAAGTTTGTATTCATTATAATCTTTTCCAACTTTCTCAAATGTCTTATCCATAATATCGATTAATACTTTAAGAGCTTTCATTCTCGCGTTTGCTTTAACATCTCTACTTACAAATAATATGTATCTTTGCGAAATAATATTTTTCACGACTGATAAAAACTCTCTAAGTATTGAGATATCCTTAAGAGATTTTAATTTAGTACTTATTTTAATTGCCATCTTTTCGTCCATTATACTTTTGAAAAACACTGTTTTCTCATTCACTACTTTGTTGAATATCTTTATAATCATTATAACATTTGTGTCTGGAAGTTGTAGAATTTGATTTAAAAGTTCCGACAAATTATCTGAATAAGTCGGATATATTCTGCAAATATGAAAATTTTTACATACATATCTTAAGTTATCTTTTTTTTCTTCGTCTACAGTCTTTTTAATCGTTTCTCTTAGTACAAAAAAATCCACATCAACATATAATTCAATGCTTATAGGAGCCATAATACTTTCATATAGTGATTTGGTTTCGCTGGAAAATATTTTGTGAGATGATTCAATTATGTGCATGAAATAAAATTCCCAATCAATTTCAGATTTGACTTCTTTGCTTTTGCTTATTTCATTAAACGATGTATTTAACTCTGTGGCATAATCTTCAAATACTTTGTTTAAAGTTTTTGATAAATCAGATGTAATATTTATTGTAGTTCTTATTTTCTTTGCAAGTGAGTTCAATTTGTTGCAACCTTGTTTTATTATATCAGCTTTTATATCAAAAAGTACGTTAAAGCCATTATTACTTTTAACATTACCGCGCACAATATATTGGTCTCTATTGGAATCGTTGTTTAGTTTTATCTTTCTTTTTCCAGATGTTGTATCAGATTTAAATAGAAGAATATTATGTAGTTTTATAGAATTTGTATTCAGAATGTTGTCCATTAAATCTGTTTCGGATAGTTCTTGGTTCAATTCGTCATGTTTTCTAATTTTTGATTGATTTGCCAGGTGATTTTTTTGAAATTTATTATTTTTAGATTTTCCCATTTTATAGCATAGAGTAACTAAAAATGTACAAAGTAGTTATATTAATTCCACTCGGTAAAAAAAATACATTGTAGGGTGTATTTGATTTTTATTATCATAGGTGCTGATGATTTCATGACCAGAATATAATTGTAATTTTTCAGAGCTGGTTTTGTTAAATAAAATTAAATAGTATTGCATTTCACCGCCACCTCGCCTGACGGTAAACGATGATGTGGTTACGATAAAGCGCGCTTGCCTAAAAGAAACCGATTCACTTACCATATATAGGTCATTTTAAAAATATTATTTTACTTACAAACGCATAATATAATGATGACTTTCATTTTTCTTGACCAGGTTTGCCAACAACTACATAATTATAAATTATAAATCATAACATACTATTACATAATTTTGTTGCAATAAAAGTGTTAATTATGATGAAATTCCATGCATTTTCTTTATCTTGCTATTTAATTAAATAACATAACATTTCCTTTCTGTGATTGTTTTTTATGTTCAATTCTAATAAATTATTATTATTTTAAACCAGCAGTGCCCTGTGGTTATACCCGTTATTCTATAGAAAGAGTAATTTTTTTTTTTCAGGATTAAAAATAGCATGACTTAATCCAGGAGAAGGAAGGTATTCCTTCCTCGCTTCTTCCTACCTAGCTACCTTTACATCTACGTTCCGTCTTTTTAGAGATAAGTGGGAACAAACAGACTAAGCTTTCAATTTATATTATTAGAGTGGTATTTAATTTTGATATGAACTAAAATTAAAACCTAAAACTTGAAATTACTACAATAAAATACAGAAATCCAAAAAAAAAATTAATCTAAAAACCCCTTGGTGACAGGCCAGAATTCTGGCAGCATTGCCACCTTCAATGGCAGTGCTTAGTTATTGGCCACAGTTGGCGCCACGGATTTTTTCTTTTCTGCGAGCGCCAGCATTCCAGCTTGTTTTTAACCCTCACCACAGAGGATGTTATACCTAAGTTAACGTGTGTATAGGACAGTGTGTGTTTTTTTTTTTGTTCGAATGATGACTTGATCAATAGTAAATTTTAAACTTTTTTTTTAAAGTTACGCGATTTGAACTCATATTTTAAATGTTTATCGAGACTTATCGCGTATTTTTTTATTTAGGCAAGAATAAGGTACCTTTTGCTCGACGTTTTCACATGTTACAATGGCCGGCTGACTGAACACTGCGGGTGACTCCGGCAAGAAGAGCGATTTTTTGTTCTTCTTGAAAATTATCAGCTCTTTAAGGCGAGTAATTTTCTGCGCGAGGAATGAGCCAGCTTTCTTTTCACCAGCGGCGTCGACTAATCGTGGTGATTTTATTTTTTTGTAGTTGGTCAATGGGGATTGACCTAATGTTTCGATGCCAAGCGGCACAGATCTACTACCTATAGATTTTCAATGAGCGTGGCTAGCTCAGTGCCTCTCGCTTCAACAAGGTGTGTTGCCACATTAAAATGATTTGCTATAAGTTAGGGTAATTTACCTACTATAATGGGTAGTGAATCTTCAATGAGTACTTTGGAAACAATACTACCTTTTAAATATTTATATTTTATACACTATCTGCTGCAACCCGCGGAGCTACCTGCAATTTTCTGGGAAGAAAAGTACGTTGTCTGTCCTCATGACACACCCCTATCGTCCTGACAAAATTTGACTTAGCCCATGATCTAAGAAAACAAGGTCTAGCAATTTGAGAGTGGTCCCGCAATGACGTCACTGTCCAGTTGCCACTTTATTCAATCAGCTGTTACGTGGTGTATCGTCATCTCTCTCGAACCTGTTGTAATCAATTTACAACAGGTTCGAGATCATGACATCATTGCGGGTCGCCCACGTAAACATTTTTTCTCGGATTGCTATACCTGGCGGAGTATATTATTATACCATGACTTAGCCATTTCCTCGTAAAAACAGACAGAAAGTTACTTGCGTTTTTATTATAATTATTTGTTAGGATTAGAATATAGTACTAGAAAAAAGGTTGTAAAGTAACCATAGCATGATTTTTTATAATTAATAAAATATAATAAAAAAGTCAGAGTTAAAACGGAACGGGGGTCCCTCATGCAACAAACGTTAAACGTATTTTTGGATTTGTTCTAGTGTAAAAACGGTAATCCGTACAAGCGTCAAATTAAGCGGATTATAGTGAACATAAGTAAAACAACAAATAATAAACGCTGGCCAAGTGCGAGTCAGTGACAAATTTCTGTTTACCACTAAGCTAAGCAACGTCGGGCGCGGTCGGTACTTGGATGGGTGACAGCCTGGGCGTGATGTTGTCTTTTTGCACAACTTTTTGTATTTTGTGATTGTAAAGAACTCTCAGCGCGCGAGCCCGACTCGCGCTTGGTCAGTTTAGTTTTTTCATGAATGGAATTATGTATAACATTCCAAATAATTAGATAAATAGACTCTTTAATGTTTACAGTACAAATTTCACGAACAGCGCGTAGCTTTTTGAATCGGTTCGCCGAAATCGCCTTTTGCTTTTCCAGCTTCATAACTGTGGCCTCATTAATATATATTTAATATTAACATTCACCATATTCATATGGGCATAAAAGGGTCGGTATTTTGCACTTCTTGCAATGTGCCAGCTTTTTTCAGCAATGTGACAGGATCAGTTGGAAACCTGCAGAACGAATAATTTATGTTAGTTGCGGTGGGTAATTTCTTTCATAAACTGGCAACATTCATAATTTATTTTCTAAGTGAATAATTTGATAAAATTCATAGAACTAGACCACAAATCGACCTAAAAACTGACTAATTATGAATAAAATATTTGCGAATTGATATCCTGAATTTATTTAGGTGATCGTTACAAGCTTTATATGTTTACTTACGTGTGAAATGATATTTCATCGTATTTTCGCTCACTGCGCTTCATGCAGCCCAAAATGCTACAACCAACCATTGTAAAATATCTTTTACAATTATTTCTCAGAGGAAACACGCATTTATCACATTAAATCACCAAAAAAAGGCAATAAATATAATTCAGACCCGTTTTGTTTGTCACTGATTATTACAGATTTTGACACTTGAGGTACCAAAAACAGGTCACGCCGATAAGGACAACAAAATCTATTTATGTCCTTTTCGTACTTGTGCTGAGCCATATCAAGTTGTCTCTTTCACTAAAATATATTGCCGATCTGGTTGTGTATATCTGTGCCAAGCGGTATGAATATGACATATTTAATAAGTAATATTATTGTCTTATAATAATGTTCAAGATAAAGAAAGCTCTAATGACTGCTGATCTACGGTAGGGGAAGAAGAACTAGAAAATTTGTAGAAATAGTGTAGGACAATGCGTTAAAATCCTAGATGCAACTTTAGGGTTTAAATTCTATTACAATTCGATTACTATTTATTTTCATCTGTTTGTAGTCAAACGCTAGCCTATTTTCTCAGTAATAAAAATTGTTTATTAAATATTTATTTTAGAAAATAAGTATTTAATAAAATACAAAATTAAATTTAAAATATTTATTTAAATATTTGTTATACCTAAGTTTATAATTAACATCTCTCTCTCTCTCTATCTCTCTCTCTCTTACTTCAATAGTCGATTTCCGCATTATATTTGTAATTGAGAAACAAAACTTTTTCTATTGAGGACCCTCCTGTAAACAAGTAATAATATTTTTCATCAATTTTTGCATTTTCTATTAGCATTACTTTGGAGAGAACTTTTGCTTCTTGTATCATTTCAGAAGGCCAATACATCGTTAGAACATTTTCAATACTGTCAATATAGCTATTTAGTGTCGTCTGCACATCATTATTATCTCTATCTTTTGCCCAGGCTTTAATACTTTTTATAATATTCAAATATTGAAACTTTATGTAATGGTCTCCGATCAATTCGTAAGCTTTATCAACCATATCAATAAGTATTCTTACAGATTTAGACTTTCTCTTTATTTCTCCGTCATCACTTTTGAATATATTAAATTTTTTTGAAAGAATTTCTCGACCTTTTGACAAAAAAAACCGTGCGTCCGATATGTTTTCGGCTAACGATTTTAATTTGTTGGCTATTAAGTATGTGACTTTTTCACTAATGACATAATATTCGAAGAAAACCGCTTTCGATTTAATGATTTCTACTAAAATCTTTACGATAGCTATCATTTTTCCATCTTGTAGTTTTAAAATCTCATTCAGCAATCCGGCTGCATAATCGGAAAACGCTGGAAAGCTTTTACAGAGTTCAAGTTTATCACATACATAATTTAAATTCTCACTTTTTTCGTTGACAATATAATTTTCTGTTTCATGCAAAAGGGTTTTGCTGAACGCCTGTAGCATGCTACCATTTACTTGACGTTTTAAATCATTCAGTAAGGTACTACACATAGTGGCAAATTTTTTGTTAACTTTCTCAAGGAAATCCAGAATGTAAAATTCCTCTTCGATTTGGCATGTTATTCTTTGTTTTACCATCGATTCGAAATACGCATCAACTTCGGCTATGTAGTCCCTTGTAATATCTTTTATAACTGAGAATATGAATAACTTTCCATCCAAGTGTCTGTTTACACTGTATGCCAAGGATGTCAGCTTAATTTTTCCTTCGGATATGAATTGTCTTTTGACATCGCGAACATCTTTTTCGCTATATATAGTAAAACTGCTCCATGTGAATGGAACCACCAAATCATTCAATTTCCGCAGCTCTTCTTTTACTTCGTTTTTATCATTGTGTAGAGGTTTCGTTTTGTTTGGTTCTGGCTCAGGCACGTTGTATCCTAAATAGTTTTTAGTGATATATATCGTCTCATTCATGTCCATGGCATGGCAGATTGATATTGGAGAACCTGAAATATAATACAGAGTGCTTACAATAATATTATTATAAACTTGAGATTTTGTTTTAGTAGCTAATTATCTATTGCTGTGCTTTCTTCATTAAAACACACACTTACGTCGTAAAAACACAAAGTACATTATTAAAAGTATTTTAATCATTTCATTTCACTTTTTTACTTGAAACTTAAATGGCAATTTGTTATATTTTTAACCGACTTCGAAAAGGAGGAGGTTATCAATTCGATTGTATGTTTTTTTTTTGGTATGTTTGTTACGTGATTACTCCGCCAATTTAGTTATAATTGTGTTCCTTTACACGGTAATTGACAAATAATTACTTTGTCCGTAAAGTTTAATGAGCGCAAACATTTGAGCAATGAAATAGTAAGATATACTTTTCCATAATCTACTTAACGTGTTCGGTATCAAAGTATGTACTTACTACTAAAGTATCAGCTATTTCCTTCAAGAATTCCACGATACTCTACACTACAGTTACCAATTTATTTAAAAAGTTTGACGATTTCAAAATATAAAAAAACGCTACAGTAAAATGTTCTCGTACGTCAGTAGTCCGTGGAATACGGTCCTAACGAAGTCCGAAGTTTAAAACAGTGACGTAATGACAACATTTACATGTGAACGATATCATTAATACTAAAGAAAGTCCTAAAATTATGCCAAAGGTATTAAGTAAAGAACTTGCACACTCCAATGCTTACTTACTTACTTACTTTACTTTAGGAACTATTTTAAACTCTTCCTGCAGGACTAAAACGCGAACTGTGATAATATGTTTGTCCCGTGAGAACGAGACAGACAGACGCACAATGTTCTAGCTTTGTTATGTTTATTGCACAGGAATGGAATGTGCTTCCTGCTGTGTTCCCTATAAAGTACAACCTGAGTCTCTCCAAGACAAGAGTGAATAGGCACCTCATGGGCAAGCGTGCCCTATCTTAGACTGCACCGTCACTTACCGTCTGGTAAGTTGTGGTCAATTGCTAGCACTCTTTTATTTGCACTCCCTTTTCATCATAAAAAAAGGACAATATCATTTTACCACGGCCCGAGAACTAGGTTAGCTGTTTAATTAGGAGTTAGGTTAGTCCGTGTAATTTTAGGTTACCAGTAATTTATGCAATAGTGGCCTGTGATCTTATGGTGTATTTTTGCGAAATATAATCAAATTCATAATTAAAACATAATTCAAACACATGAAATAAATTTCTATTATATTATAATATATTTTTCCAGTGCACAATATTTTTTAGTGTAATAGGTATACATAGCTTATAATGATAAACTTTACACTTGAACTTAAATATATAACTATATCGGCTAACAGCTACAATCTTTCGTTCCAAAACTAGCAAAAGCGATCAAAGTTTACGGTTTCCTATTAGTTTTTTTTTAAATTTAACTGTAACTCTCTGAACTCTTCTTAGTGCAGCTCGGGTATATTAGTCAAACAACACTATTGTTTTCTTTTAAATAAATATATAAATATTCGTGACAATTTTGCACACACAGTCATCTGACTCCAAACTAAGCAAAGCTTGTGATATAGCTGCCAGAAACTGATATACCTACATACATACTTTGAAATATATATTTAAAATAGAGTCATTTATTTCAGGAAATAAATAATTATATACATTATTGGGAATCAAAACAAACTAAACTAAATAGATAATATTTAAATATATATTAACAGCTAGATAAAGAACAAACACAAATGTTCATAACATGAATATTCCTAGTTCATAACATGAATGTCCTAGTTGTGTTAATTTGAATTTGGATTTGAAAAATTTGGGAATCGAACCCACCCCCAAGCGCAGAAGGCAGGTTCACTACCAACTGAACCAACGGGCTCTCAATTACCTTACTTTGGAAAGAAGAAAAAACATACATAAGTATACAATGAATATTATATGAAATGTTGTTTTGTAATAAGTGACATAAAATTTGTATCCAGATTTTTGGCTTATTTCTCCTTTTTTTGTTTATTTTCGTAAAACTCATGAGACTAAATTAAACTCTCGTGCGATTATCCATAATTCACAAACTTGGAGCCTTTAGTGAGAAGATAATCACCCACGACAATGTTATGTTTCGATGTCCCTTTTACAATCAAATCAGTCAGAGTTTTTAGTTCTATTGTCACACCAGGCATCCCCAGAAACGGGGCTAGACACATTTCGATGTTGTCGAAAAATTCCACCAATATTTTCTGCATATTAATACGACCACTTTCCGCCCAGGCTCTTAAACCGTTTATTACATTATTCCCTTCTGTACGAATGAAATTTTCTGTGACCGTCTCAAACGATTTATCAAGCAAATCAATTAGAATTCGTAGAGCTTTTTTCCTCCTTTTTATCTGTCCGTTTTTACTTTTAAAAATCTTGTGTCTATGGTTGATAATACGTTTCAGAGTCGTAAAAACGTTCTTAGC
The DNA here is from genome assembly GCA_914767915.1 of Agriopis aurantiaria. Lineage (NCBI taxonomy): Eukaryota > Metazoa > Arthropoda > Insecta > Lepidoptera > Geometridae > Agriopis > Agriopis aurantiaria. The sequence goes on along the minus strand of OU612001.1, from coordinate 11,487,620 downwards.
TTCAGTTATGTTATTGTTTAGATAGCTTAACTTTGAAGTAAAATTTCGTGTTAGTTCGATATCATCAACCATGTTTTTATTCAAGAAAGTCTCTTTCATTACTATAATGTCTTTTAATAATGTTATAAAAGCCTGAAATTTTGTATCCGGTAGTATTAAAACCTCGTTCAGTATTTCAGCTATGCGATCGGAGTAAGCTGGGAACCGTCTACAGATATTTACACTGTGACAGATATAAGCAAAACTATTTGTCTTTTCAATAATGACTGCTTTTCTTATATATGTTGATAGTCTTGCAACATCATCCTCAAGTGCGCTATTTTCGCAAAATTGTGACATCTTCGTCAATAGTAAAAAAGATTGGTTGGCTAATATTTTGTTTGCAGAATCAATGAAGTCTAAGATATAAAATTCTCTTTCAAGCTCACATTTTACCATCTGTCTATCCATGAAAATAGCGTATTCTTCTAGAATGTCATAATATTGATCCTCAATGTCTTGCAAGATTGATATTTTAGGACTTTTTATTAATTTTAATTGATTATGTATATGGTTTTCAAGAGATTTCAACATTAAATGTCCTGAATCTGCGATGTGCAATATTATATCAGAAAAAAATGTACTGTCATTACCATAACTATTCCCAATGTTTGTCTTTTCGAAAAAAATCTCATTTCCTTTTTCAACTTTTGTAACAATTTCTGGGTTTTTCACGGGAAATTCAATTTTGGCTGAGTCTTCCTCAATTGCATTACGTACGTTCTGCTGGGAATTTTTCTGAACATTTGGCATTTTTTTTGTTACTAGATATTGGCTTCGGAAATTCATAAGGCACCATGATGATGCTAAGTCTGTGAACAGAATCATAGTAAATCAGTTATTAGTTAGATACTTACAAAAAATCACGACTGTTTGAATATGGCTTTTTATCATTTATGATAATGACTTTATATGTGACCTACTGTAGCCTAAATGGTTTAATTGATCTCGATCGTCTCATCTCATGGTGTCAATCCAATGGGATGGACCTCAATGTAGCTAAGTGTTACTCCATTCAATACTCTAGAAAGGTAAAATATGCTCATAATAAATACAAAATTAATAATCTCGTGCTGAGCGAGGCTGACAGTATTAGAGATCTGGGAATAGTGCTTGATAAAAAACTAAGGTTGAACTTGCACATTGATAACATATGCTCAAAGGCGCTCAAGTCCCTGGGCTTTGTGCTCCGCAACTCCAAAGACTTTAAAAGCCCTAAGACTAAAATACTTATTTTAAACTCGCTGGTCCGCAGTTGCTTGAAGTACTGCAGCGTAGCCTGGAACCCTTTTTACGACATCTATACCAAAAGACTCGAAAGCGTACAAAAGCGCTTCCTGTGGCATCTCACTTACTCATGTAATTTAGCTAAATCTATAAAAAGCTACCCCGATAGATTGAAGTACTTTCATATGGATTCCCTTTTTGATCGAAGACGCATGCTGGACCTACAGTTTCTGTTTAAGCTCGCTAATGGTTTACTTGATACCCCGGAACTATTAGCTTTTTGAACTTCTCTGCGCCAACTAGATCGATTAGACCATCTCGTTATAAGCTTCTGAGCTGCTCCAACTGGAAAACAAATCTGGGCAAAAATGCCCCTGTTAACAGACTAGCCAGGGAGTTTGATGTTTTCTCCCGAGATGACGTAGTAGACTTATTCGCTGGTGGCGTGGGTAGGTTCAAACTATCTATTCGTAGTAAACTATCAAACTGCTGTAATAAGTAATGATTTTCTATTATTCTTAGATTCCATTAATCAGTCAAATATTAATTAAATTTTTAATGTATAATGTACTAACTTATATTCCAAAAACTAACTCTCATTATTATTATTTTTAATAGCAAGTAGTCTGCACCTATAACTGTGGTGGCGTTTAGTCTACTTCTTGTGCCTTGTGTCCGTCATGTTAAGCAAGGACGTACATCATGTTGGTGTTCATTAATAAAATAAAATAAAATAAAATAAAATAAAATAAAATAAAATAAAATAAAATAAAATAAAATAAAATAAAATAAAATAAAATAAAATAAAATAAAATAAAATAAAATAAAATAAAATAAAATAAAATAAAATAAAATAAAATAAAATAAAATAAAATAAAATAAAATAAAATAAAACTGATCTTGGAGTGGCTTGGCCACATGACCGCGGTGCGACGCCAGCACCGTGAAACGATAAAGCGTAGTAGGTACAATCTTCGACCAAAATAAAATTAATGGACGGGAATTAGAAGCGCATTTTTGAAGATTACTAAATGAACGCCGGCGCTCACTTCGCTTCAGTCATTCTCTAGCCGTAGGAAGTGCAACACGAGTCTAGTGTTACGTGATAACAAAACATCTGACAAAATTATGCATTCGTATGCTTTCCCGAAATGTAAATACACAAATAAAACCGATATCTATTTTTTGTAACAAATATACTGTACATTTTTATAATCAGGTGTAAGGTTTTATATGTCTGACGGTTTTGACTCGTTTTTACTGAGCAAGTTCAATGGTTAGGGCCCGGCCATTCATTTTATTTTGGTCGAAGGGTACAATGGTAATTTATACGTTGTCGCACCGTTTTACAATGCCGCCGTGTCGTGTCAATTTACGTTGTGATAACCCCGTTGTGAACTGACAGAGAAATATTGGAAAAATGAGAAAATGAGTTAAGTAAAACGTGCGTATCTGTGTGGCTGCTGCATTACGTCCACTGCTGAACAAAGGCCCCTCAGTATTTTTTTTGTAAAAATTTTCATAACCGTGGATTCTATGTCCTTTAGTCGTAATCTTAAACAGTTTACATGGTATTAATAGCGTCAAACAAGTCATAGTCACAGTCAGAGTCAAGCTAAGTCACGGTCAAGTCAAACGGTGCCCCTGTAAAGTGGTGGAGACTTTACAAGAGGCTCCTATGGAGTTTTGTAAACAACACGAAAATACACGTTTCACCTCGTTATATCACTTGTCCACACTCGAGCACGTTTACGAGCACTTAATTAATAATAATTCACCATTTAGTACACATTAACACTCGAAAATACACAAGTTTAGGAAAATAATCCAACGAGCCGACATGTTTTTTTCCACGTTGGCGCCAAAAAAACCAGGCCCCTCTCTTTGAGAGGGGTGTTGCCATAATCCCCACGCTTGGCAGGTGGCTTGGGGATCGCAGTACGTTCACCGTGTAATAGGACGATGCTGCCCATCCTCCGGTGGTTCTGTCTGCAGTTTTAGGACATACCCGGGTCCGCTAAGACAGTGTGTTTGCTAACACGCTGAGCTGTCGGTGACTGCGGTTCTCTGGCAAATAACTTTCTTTCTGATACGACCCCTTAGAAAATCGCCAAGAGACATATTAGCTAAGAGTGGTAGGTATGAGTAGGTACTTACAATGCAGAAGAATTAAACAAACTATTTTGAATCTCATTTTGTTTTCGACAAGTGTGTTATGAAACCGCTGGTTTAATAGTAAAATAATTATAATCCCTAATAACTAATAACACTATTATCGTTATCATAATACTACTACCTACTTAAAAATAATTAATTTTTATTATTCACTAGCCGCGTCCCGCCGTTACACCCGCATGGCAATTCCCTCTGCAACCTTACAATGTTGGCGCGACAAGATCGGGAGATTGAAAAAAAAATGTCCAGGTTTCCTGGACCAGCTTAAACTATTATGAGTTGGGAGACGTGTTATACGTATATATTGTTTTTTCAAAACCCCCGATAATGGTGGTGATAATCTTCAAAGAACTGAACAGATTGTCTTGAATCATAGCACACAACACACAACACACACTGATAACACACTGATAGCTGATAACACTCTCGATCAAGGCACATTTCACAGCCCCAGCGAATATTATCATAATCGACTAATACGATAGAAGTGTTTTTATTTGTAATTATTGTTCTAGAGCAGTGGTTCCCAATTAGTTTTTCCGGCGTATAAAATAAAATAGGTATATTTTTTTTTTATAATTTTTTTTTTTTTTTAATTTGTATATAATAATTAGGTAGTGATAGTTTTAGTTTTTAAATACTGTGTATATAACACCTAAACTAATATATGAATAAATTATATTGCATAGAATAAAATGGTAATCTTAATTTACGTTCTGAAGTTGTATCCTAAACTTTGGTATAAAATACTTTTAGCTTTTACTTAATTTTGGAAAAAAAAAAAAAAAAAAAAAAATATTTACCTTCATTTGAGAAAAAATAATAAGTATATAAATGATCCCGTTACGTAGGACCGTTTAGAAAAATATATCGGCAAAATACGGTTTTTTATTTTTCCTGTAAAATTTGTTTTTTTCGATTACTATACTATTCGCTGGGGACAGCGATTTCATAAAAAAAAACATGACATACAGAATTGCACAGATACAAATAGATCATTATATTATTTTTTTATTATCAGTCTATTATTTTTTGTTGCCTTCTCCCAGAGAGAGAGAGAGAGAGAGAGAGAGGGTGGGCCTAACCTAACCTAATCCACCATGCTGCAACGCCGTGAATGTTTCAGTGCAGTGCATTTGAACTTTTGAGACTCTTGGATATACCAGTTTCCTCATGATGTTTTCCTTCACCGTTGTTGAGCGATGGTATCGAAATTCTACACATTGTTTATGTAAGTACCTACTAAATAGGTCATTGGTGCAGGGTCGAGGATAAAACCAGGTGCCGTAAGATTGTACAGTGCCGATACACACGCAACAACTAAAATACCCCTCTTTTTGTGTCGCGGGTATAAATGGGATGACAAAATTTTGTCGCTGTGCGCCGGTTAGGCCTGCTACAAAAATGATGCCTGGAACTTCGACCAAAATAAATGAATGGACGGGCCCAGAAGGAGTGCCGGCGCTTACTTCGTTTCAGTCGGTCTCTAGCCGTAATAAGTGCGACACAATACTATTGTTCCATAATAACGAAACATCTGACAAAATTATGCCTTCGTGCGTGTGCTTTCCCGAAGTTTAAATACATAACCAAAAACCGCTATTTATTTTTTGTAACAAGTGTGCTGTACTTTGTTATAATTAGGTGTTGAAGTAAATGTCCGACGGTTTTGACTCGTTTTTACTGAATAAGTTCTATGGTTATGGCATGTCTTTTCATTTTATTTTGGTCGAAGGCCTGGAAGGGGATTTTTTTAGCCCTGACAAGGAAATGCATTACAGATTAAAATTCAGATAAACACAAGTCTAGATTAACTGCTAAATACTTTGTGTCTGGGATTCCTAGCGCGCCTCAGTTTACCGTTTGTGCGTCGTCGCCAGATAACTCCGCTGTGGTGTGTTGACAGTGATATGCAGACGGAGTGATGGAGGGGCATGTGTGGGAAGAGAGGAAAGGTAATAGAGGGTTAAAGGAAAATACTGGCTAACGCAAAATACATTTGATTTTGTGCTAGTATATAAGTATCGCAAAGGTGGGCTGTCCTAGGCCTATGGAAGATTGCCGCCCCCCCTACCGCTCTCTGTAATGCACAAAATTGATGACCTCTAAGAATTGAATTAAACTAAAAAATAACGTTAAATCTGTATATCTAGTAAATTATCTTTGATATGATCAAATTATTTCAATCAGTGGTCGTTACGTCCTCTGTAAACCCTGAACACTATAGTGTAATACTATGGTGTTCAGGGTTTACTGAGGGTATGACTACTAATGAAAATCGCCAAGTTTAGCCTCCCTAGGCCCTGGTCCGCCCGGGCCTACTAGTCTCTAAGGAAATCCGGAAATCCTGCCTATAGTCGTACTTTGATCATCAGGTTTGGAACTGCGACTGTCAAACGACTGCCGAAGGGTTGTCGGTTGTCCCATTATTATATAGTATATCTCTCTAACTCTAATAACTCTGACAAGTCTTCTCGTCACCTATCCTGCATGCAATCTTTCAACGAAATCCTTTATCCAGTGCATCCTGTCATAACTTACAAGTCGCTTCCAGTTGGAGTCCACAAGTTCGAGCTATATAGAGAGAGCTATGCTCGGTATTTCTCTGAGGGACCGCATCCGGAACAAAGTTATTCGCCAGAGAACCACTCACCGACATAGCTCAGCGTATTAGCAAGCAGAAGTGCCAGTGGGCCGGTCATATCTGCGAGCTGATAACCGTTGGGGTAGAAGTTTTGCGTTCTAGAGTGGAGACCACGAATCTGCAAACGTAGACGCCCTGAGATTCTATGGATTGATGAAATAGCTAGCAGCAGTGACAGCTGGCAGTGACTGGAAGCGAGTCAAAGATCGTGCCTTGGGAGAGACGTATGTCCAGCAGTAGGCTAAAATTGGCCGATGACGATGATTTATCCTCTATCGTCTTTACCTTCCACCGCTGAAAATAGGCACGCGTAATAAATCAGCGGGGGCTATGACGAGCTCATAATACGACAGATGTATAGCCTCAGCTCATTGTAAGCACTTTGTAATTGCACTGTTAGCTATTTCCAGAGTTACAGCTAACTATTACTTCTGTTTCCGCCATGACAGTTGTTTCACACTACGCTGTTTCGTTATAGTGCTAACAGACGCACAAACGCGGCTGACGGACCGCCGTCCAACCAACGGGAGAGAAAGAGTGAGAATATCATATTTCCCTATCTTTCTCTCCCATTGGTCAGACGGCGGTTGAGGTCAGCCGCGTTCGAGCGTCTGTTAGCACTATTATAGCCTTTTGAGATGACGAATGTAAAATATGGCCTAAACAAAACACGGGCACAACACGCTGGATAAAGATGAAAAAGGGCTTTATATGAATGTAAATTTTAGCAAAATTTCATCCTCAAACGCAAAACGATCCATAAGCAGATCATCTCGTTAGCAATGGCCAAAGATAGCATTCAGCTGCTGCTCTTGCTACTCGCGATGCCGGAAATATTGCCTAAAATACTTCTTATAAGCAGTGCAGTGGGAATCTATGAAGCTACTGGTTGTGACCTGCGGTTTCAGCCGTGTGGACATTCCCACAGGAACCGTCTTATTTTCCGGGGGGAAAAGTCACTCTCCGACCATTGAACTTTATCCATACAAATACTTAAATCACGTTTTTGCTCTGTTGCTGTTGAAATAAGGACAAACAAACTGACTAACTAACAAACACACTTACGCATTCATAATATTAGTACGTAAGTAGGTACTTATTGTATTTGATAGCGTAATCTGAAGCGGCCTTATGGAATGGGCAAATTAGTAATTCTGTTGCCTACCTATTTACTGCCTACGTACCTACTATATTAACCTAAGAAGGTGAATATGAATAGAATTTTTATATTAATTGCTGTTACAAAATATTATTAATACAACTTCTGTGTATGGGACTAACAAACAGGGTAAGTCTCTTGGGGTTAGGTTAGAAACAAGGTGCACTTTTAGAGGTGAATTTCTACGTGCCGTCACGAAGTGTTAGCGTTTATGTTTACCCACCAATTTATAAAAAAATTTTTTTTGTAAAATTATAGTGAAGAAGAACTATGAAATACATATTCCTTTCCATATGGGAATTACAATGTAGTAGACTTGACGGTCGGTTTAAGTTGCTTCATAAATTTCAACCAGGTCAAAAGCTGTATTCGATAGCAGTCGGCATAAAATTGATACTACTATTTGACATGTACAGAGCACCAAACTACAGCCCCCCGATTCTACCAAACAAATTGTGTTTAAATTGTTGCGATTTTAATTTTTAAATAATTGCCTCAAAATTGACAGTTTTATTTTTTTTATTCTAAGTTATATAATAAGGTGGTTGTATTTTTCTAGTATAAAAAATATTTAAAACTGTCAATTTCGAGGCAATTATTTGACAATTAAAATAGCAACAATTTACAATTTAAAAACAGTTTCTTTAGTAGAATCGGGGCTCTGGGCTTCTGTGGGAAATCCTCATAAAAGAGCGATGCAGGAAGCTGAGCCGGGTGCTATTACGTATGTCTTCTGTGCTCGTGCTTCGTGCTCCGATGGCTCGGTAGGCACCACCATCCGCATCATTATGCGTTCCTGCTACTTCGCGACCGTCCATAGTAATAAAATATTACGTACGGGTTAAAGTTGTGGGCTTCGTCATCAATATCATTATCGTAGTCATCTATACTTCTATACTATCTAATCTAATCTAATAATCTATACTAATATTATAAAGAGGAAAGATTTGATTGTTTGTTTGTTTGCACTGAATAGGCTCCGAAACTACTGAACCGATTTGAAAAATTCTTTCACTGTTGGGAAGCTACACTATCCCCGGTTAACATAGGCTATATTATATTTTTTTTTTTAAATAGGGATCTTACTAAAACTCCAATAATGTAACCCAAGATGTAAAAAATAAGATTTGTAATTTTGACTTTGCGTGTTTGTCAGTTCTAAGACAGGACAACGTCTGTCAGGTATGCTAGTAATATTATAAAGAGGAAAGATTTGATTGTTTGTTTGTTTGCATTGAATAGGCTCCTAACTACTGAACCGATTTGAAAAATTATTTCACTGTTGGGAAGCTACATTATCCCCGGGTAACATAGATAGGCTATATTATTATTATTTTTAATAGGGATCCTTACTAAAACTCCAATTATGTAACCCAAGGTGTAAAAAATAAGATTTACAATTTTGACATTGCGTGTTTGACAGTTCTAAGACAGGACAACGTCTGTCAGGTCAGCTAGTCGATAAATAAAGCTGGATCACCCAGCATATTTTTATTTCGCGTCAAATAATACCGTTTATGAAGCTGCCACGAAACAGACATTGGCAGAAATTGTGACTATATAGTCGCAGAGGCCATTAACCCAAGAAGTCAAGTCAAGTCAAAAGATACAGTATAGTCGCAGATGCCATTAACCCAAGAAGTCAAGTCAAGTCAAAGCTGCGGACATTTTTAGGATTCCGTACCCAAAGGGTAAAAACGGGACCCTACTACTAAGCCTACGATGTCTGTCTGTCTGTCCATCTGTCCGTCTATCCCACCTAATATAACGGCTGTAACCTTTAAATCGTAAGCAGTAAAGAGCAAACACTTAGATTAACTACACATTGTGTAGTTCTTCTAAGAGCAAACATAAGTTTACTTATAAAAATAAAATAAAAAGATAACCAGTTGGAATTTTCACAGAATATATTTATAATGTTACAGCGGATTAACAAAGTTTTTTTTTTACCTATACTGTCCCACTCCTGGGCAAAGGTCTCCCCCATCTCTTTCCAGAGAGTGCGATCACCCGCAAGACTCGACCACTGTAGGTAGGTACCTACCTACCTACAGTGGTCTGATACCTATCTGGAACGTGTCGAGGTCATCGCGCCAGCGTTTTCTAGGCCTGCCTTGGATCCTTCGTCCGTTTTCAGGCACCCACTGTGTAATCCTCTGGGCCCTGGGAAGAAATAATGAAAAAGTCAAAAAGTAAAAACGAAAAGGGGGTTCCCCCTTAGAATAACTACTTACTCAGAGATGGTAAGTTTCCAAACAACGCTTTCTCAAAACGTAAGCTACAAATTCGCTTTGTAGCTTACCTACTTTTCGATTGGTATTTTAAACGATTTAAGCAAGAAAATTAATGGATTAGGTACCTGTGGAATGTAACACCATAACTCTTATGCTGCTTTTCTGATTTGTTGTGGTACGATTTCACCGCGCAAATTGTCATAGTAATTTTTTTATATTTGAGCCATATATGACACCATTTGAATGGCTTAAATTTTGCGAATGTACTTGGTTTCTTTGTGTAGTTATTCTAAGGGGTCCCCATACAACAAACGTATTTTTTAACGGGAACAGCCCTGCCATGTTACCAATACCTAAGATATTTTTACCTTACCTATACCACGTTACTATGACACGATAATGGTGATTATAGAACAATCATTTGTACGTATATCAGAAGCATCTAGATAACCTAATAACTGTGATGCAGAATAACCTACATGACAGGCAAGTACACAATTTAATTCTTTCCCAGGATCGCACCCGTGATTATTTTAGTGGACATTCTGTAAAGTGTCTAGTATTAATAGTAAAGTTAATCACAAAAAAGCCTATTACATTAGCACTACATTTTATGATACGGGCAACCCCTATCTAAATCCCCGAGCAAAAAAGGTTTACCAAATCCACATTTTTTTTGTTAAAATTTTCATGACCGTTGATTCTAAGTCCTTTAGTCGTAATATTAATCAGGTTTGCGTAGTATTATTAGCGTCTAACAAGTCGTAGTCACAGTCAGAGTCAAGCAAAGTAAGTCACGGTCAAGTCAAACCCATGCCCATGTAAAGTTGTGGAAACTTTACAAGAGGCTCCTATGGAGTTTTAGAAACAACACGAAAAGACACGTTTCACCTCGTTATATCACTTTCCCACACTCGAGCACGTTTACGAGCACTTAATGAATAATAATTCACCATTTAATACACACTAACACTCGAAAATACACAAGTTTAGGAAAATAATTCAACGAGCAGACATGTTTTTTTCCACGTTGGCGCCAAAACTACTTAAAAACCCACTTTTTTTTTTGTTAAAATTTTCATGACCCTGGATTCAATGTCCTTTAGTCGTAATCTTAAACAGTTTACCTAATCTTGATAGCGTCAAACAAGTCATAGTCACAGTCAGAGTCAAGCTAAGTAAGTCACGGTCAAGTCAAACTCATGCCCCTGTAAAGTGGTGGAGACTTTACAAGAGGCTCCTATGGAGTTTTGGAAACAACACGAATCGACACGTTTCACCTCGTTATATCACTTGGCCACACTCGAGCACGTTTACGAGCACTTAATGAATAATAATTCACCATTTAGTATACATTAACACTCGAAAATACACAAGTTTAGGAAAATAATCCAACTAGCCGACATGTTTTTTCCACGTTGGCGCCAAAACTCCTTAAAAACCCACAAACGCGCAGTGTTGCCAGCTTAACGGATTTTCCGTCATATCTAGCGGCTTTGGATACCTTGAAAACGGGAAAAAAATCTTTCTAACGGCTAACGGGATATTTGACGGGACAAAAACTATCTTCAGCCAAATAATTATATCTACAATTTTTTTCTAATTTATGTTGTTTTCTAAGAATTATTTTGTATGATGGCAATAAGGTCGGTCAAAGACGTGCTTTCAGTGTTTAGTAGTACAGAAACTTGCCTAATAAAAAAAAAAATTCCAACAAATGAAATATAAACAAAAATCCCTTATTATTGTCTCGCAGAAGGTGTGAAAATTAGAGTATGCTCCTCTGGAATAAAACCTGTCTTCGTCTTGGGCAGCTTGAACCCCTCGCTTCACTCAGGACTCTGCTCTAGAGTCCCTCGTTACGCTCAGGGTTCAATATGCCGCCCACGACGTAAGCCACTGCTTTATTCCCTTACTGCATAATCTACTATTACCTACCGGCGGCTGCTAAGACAATGCATCTGGCAGCTGCTATGACAGTAAAAATCTGAATGAATACATTTTCTTGTAGCTACGTATCTTATGTTCAAATAAACTGGTAAAGGTGATTGCAATTTACTGTTTTCGTTCAGCTTTTTACAATCTAATGGTAACTGTCAGACGCATTCTTTCAGAGGCTAACGCCATTTTAAGATTTGACAGAATGTCTACTGAAGTTTAAATTGCAGATTGCAAGGGCTCTTTGTTCCTGACATTATTATTAAGACAGATATTAGTAGGTATACTGAGTTTGTGTGTTTTTATGTATTTTGTTATTATTTAATTTTAATAGATTTTTGTGATTTATTTTAAATTTTATTTATTAGATTTTTTTTTGATATTTTTTTGATATTTTTAAATTCAATAATAGGCTTGCGCTTGACCGCCAATTCGCCTGATGTTAAGCGATGATGCGGTCTACGGTGGAGCACGCTTGCCTAGAAGAAACCGATTCACTCGTGATTTGAAGACACCCAGATTATAACTATCGTAAATGAATTTGTTGCAGGGTGCAGTAGTAACATTGAAACCAAATCAAAATTCACGAAACGTTGCGTAGGTTTTATTATATATTTTAGCAAATTCATGTCATTCCATTCGCTTTGCAAGGTAATCTACCTGTCTTATATTCACTTCTCGTTCTCGCTTATCTATCGAGTTTATTAACTGAGTTATATAACTGCGATTAAAGTGGCCTTGATTTCATTTAATATCCCTACTACGTACCTAGTTAGATACATAAAGGGCCTATGAAAATTCCTGCATTAATAGGTAATTAAGGTTAAGAAGTATGTAGGTAATTTAGTGATAGTTTGGTTTGCTTACTAAGTATAAAATATAGGTACTTGTCCGTTGAAAAAAATTGAAAGTAGGTACCTATTTAGGTACCTATGTATTTTGTAGGTATGGGCACAGTATACTAAATAGTTTAAGTAAGTACCTATTTCATTGGAGTTTTGGAAACAACATGTTTCACTTACCCACACTCAAGCACGTTTCACGAGCACTTTATAAATTTTATTCCACCAATAATACACACACTCGAAAATACACAAGTTTAGGAAAATATAAATAATACAACGAGCTGACGTTTTTTTCCACGTTGGCGCCAAAACATGGCCAAAACTCTGCAAAGTTGGCTGGGTTTTTTTTCATGACCGTGGATTCAATGTCCTTTAGTCGTAATATTAAACAGTTTACGTAGTCTTAATGATTTCGCTCTTTAGGTGGAAATTTGCGTTTTTAGCACTTTTTCTGCTTTTCCAATCAATGGTATGATATAACGAACGCGTACTCAATAGAACAACGATCGATGCATGCAGCAACATTTTTTGGCGTTTGTTATTTGCCATTCTGGCATATTTCCAAACAAAGCATGGCAGATTAGCTATCTGCTACTGCTAGGTTAGCTTGAAAGTTTCAAAGCTGGCCACCCAGTCCGCCCGCCAGTCCGCCGCGCCGCGCCGCGTTCGTTGCACGTACGCTGCTGCTCGCCGCTTATTTTTGAAACTGTTCACCGAACTTAGAACTCAGTGACTTCACAAATAATATTCAACCGTGATTATAAACCCTGTAGTTTATTCCAATATCTACATACTGGACTGGACTCTGTGCATTGTGCCACTACATCGGAAGAAAGCAGTTTCTAACGTCTCTGTGCGTTTGTCAGTCGCGTGAGTACCTAAGCTAAGATGTTTTAAAGTTATTTAACTGTACTTCGTTAAGGCACGCCGGTTTGGAGTAGCAGGTATTCGCGGGTAAAAGTCGCGTAGTAGAACAATCTTGCATAGATAATTGTTGAACAAAAACATTCAACTAATACCTAGGTAGGTACCTACTTTGTATCAATGTTGGTAGTAAAATAATATTAGAGTAGGTACTTAGTAGGTTCGGTATCTATGTTCCTATAAAATTTCTACCTACCTAGGTATTAGACCGATCGCCGATAGAGCTACCTAACAAGAAATCCTATTAGTAGGCTGGCATTCTACCTACTTTCCGATAGACTGATACCGAAATTACTCCGTGCCAGCAACGAGGAACAGAAGCAACTGCTTTTGCGGTGGAATGTGGATAGAGATACTTAAAATGGTATGTTTGGCTACCTATATAGGCTATAGGTAGCTTTTTATTCGCAATAGACTTTCATTTTAACGCATCTCATCTAATGCGTTTTGCGTAGGTAGGTAGGTACGTAGTACGTATATTTACGTATATGTACGTTGTTTTATGATGGAGTTGGTAGTAGGTACCTACCTATTAGAAGTTACCGATTTAAACGCAACTTCAAGACGTAAGTACTTATCCGTTCACTACCTACCTACCTATTGATAGGGGAACAGACCCCGGCGGCAGTAAAAGCTGCTGTTCTCTCCTGACCACTGATGCGTGCCCACAAAATTGCTCCAAAACAGACCAATCCCGGGGCATCCACCTCTGAGTCGGACATATTAGCGAAAATCTGACGCTTTTGACCGCTAAAATGCAAATCAGACCGGTCGGAGCGCTAATTTATCCGCGATTATCGTTTGGAGATTGTTAAAATCGGTCAGATTTACCAACAAATTCACCAACCAGATGGCATGACTTCGGAGTGGGTAGCGAGTAGCGACCCCCTGCTCTGGCACAGCCCACCCCATTGTTGAATGACCACATGCAGGAATGATATCGCGATGTTTTTATAGCAAAGTCCATACCTATTGCCTCGTTCGATCTTGATTTGATGAACTTTGTTTTTGTTTACGAAACAACTCGCAAAAAATAACAGATTCGTTATAATTTCTCCTTGACATGGCTTGCTGCAAATGCTGCAATCTCTGTGAGCCAAGATTGCATTTTGCAATGCTAATTTCTTGATACCATTTTAAGAAACTGCGTAAATCATCTTTATTCATTTTACCCATGCTGTTAAATGCTACTGCAAAATGTTACAATCATGCCTAGTGCAATTATAATAATTGTGGTGAATTAAAAAATTGAATTGAATTGAATTTCCTAAAATCTGAATATAAAAATGTCTCTGACATAATACCTACCTACCTATTAGGCAACCTACCTAAGCAAGCCTGGCTAGTTACAGCGAATTAAGAAGCACATAAAAACAATCCAAAACAGAATTGTGAGAGGCATTTGACTTAGTAAATCACATACACTGCTATTTGATCTTTATTGTATTGCCTTCTAGATTCAAATTAAACAGAATAAGTAAAAATCACTACGACGAACAATCTGCATGTCAACCGTATAATAATATTATCAGATTAGCGTGACTCAGTGACAGGATTACTTCAAGGACACGTCTTATGCCCCTTCCTTTACAATCTATTTTTATAGTTGTATTTTTTAAATGAATTATATTTATTTTAAGCGACCTATGACATCTTTCGGCTAGAATCACTACCAACTCGCCTTCTTTCGGGCATCTTGCCTAAGAACCTATACTAGTACTTTTACTCTAAACTCCATTATAACTTTATAAAAAAGGAGATATTGATATATGAAGGTAGATTTGAAAGTACAAAATAAAACCATAATGAAGGCGTTACCTGACTTAATAATTCTCTATAAAGGCATATTTCAAGGTGTCAATACCGTCATTTGTGAGCAATTAAATACAGACAGTGGAGAATGGACTGGCAGAAAAAATAAAATATTGCAAGCGATAGGACGCTCACTCAAAAAATAAAAATTCTTTTAATTAAATAGAAAATATAAATCGTCATCTTCGTTCATCTGTGCTTTTGCAACGCATCGTTATTTATTCAACGCAGGAACGTATAACCCAACTTTAAAATATTTGATCGTCTTTCATTCGTCTTACTCACAATTATAAAATTTCTTTGTTTGATTTGAAATGGTTGCCAGAGTGAATACAAGAGCAGAAGGTTCATGGGGTTCTATAATTATTTACCCGACTGCCTAAGAGCCCAA
Organism: Agriopis aurantiaria; assembly: GCA_914767915.1. NCBI lineage: Eukaryota > Metazoa > Arthropoda > Insecta > Lepidoptera > Geometridae > Agriopis > Agriopis aurantiaria. The sequence continues at coordinate 11,472,232 of OU612001.1, read as the reverse complement.
TCAACGATATTGTTTAATGTTATTACAATAAAATTCAAGTTTAAAAATTTCTTTGTTTGATTTGAAATGGTTGCCAGAGTGAATACAAGAGCAGAAGGTTCATGGGGTTCTATAATTATTTACCCGACTGCCTAAGAGCCCAATCAACGATATTGTTTAATGTTATTACAATAAAATTCAAGTTTATGTCAGAATTAATGAGCTAGCTAACTTCTTTGCGGTACCGAAAACCGTGGCTACTATATTTTTATCTCAAGTGTTTCATTCTCAAATTCCATTGTTGTAAGTTTTTGCTCTTATCTCACAATCTGTAATGTGCCGGGACCTTTTGTATTGTAATGTATTTTTTTACTGTCCTTGGTCAGTTCAGTTGACGACCTTGCTAGGTCTTGAATTACGAGCTCGTGTTTTACTGATACACGATCTGGACATTTCCTCGGATTGCCTTTCGAAATTTCTTTGTGAATTACTTTGTCTTTTATTTATACAAAAATTCGTTAAATAATTTGAGTATATTAAATCTTTGTTTGTTCTATGTAACGATTTATTGACGTCTTAATTCTGAACTATAATTAACAGATATTCTTTCTCGAGAATTTTCACCACTGTCATTTTTATCGTGTGTAACTCGTTTGATCTTTGTTTAATCTTTGCCTATCATAGTAATTACAATCACTAACTCCGGTATACAAATAACCCCTCGGGGTTTATCTTGTCATTGTTTTCAAAACCGGAAGCCGGGGCGTGTCTTGCTTGATATATCACCCCTGTTCATTCCAACGTTAATTGTCACATCAATATGTACAAAAATTACTTTCTCTTCAAATGTCATTTATTTACAACGTACAATTAAATGCAAATTTTGCTATCTTTTCTTAATAACGGTGTATGTGATGAGTATATTCTGTATGTGACCCGGATTCGCGTGGTATTTAACGCAAAATGCCGCTGGGAGCGCCAAAGCAATCTATGCTCATGACAAACACCATCATCCGTATGTTTTCTACTAATATAATAATTGGCACTTTACGAGATGTTATTGCTTGTAGCGACATTTGAAGATTTTCGTTTGACGGTCAAATCGCCAAAAGCAATGTTAACAAAAAATTACTGTACCGTGAAATACCTACTTCTATAGAACCGCTTACTTCATTAATTTGTAATGTTTGTCTTTTATTGTGATATAGTTAAAGTTTATTATTATAAAACATCACAAAAAATATATGTCATACCACGAGATAATCTTGCAACGTATTTTTCTCATTACTGTCATTAAAATAATTTTAAAGCGTCCTTGATTCGATCGGAGAGTTCACTTTCGACGTTAAATTTAATACTATAATGGACTTATCTCAAACCTGTAAAGAATTTGGGTCAATATTATCAAGAGCGTTTTAAACTGATACCACTGGGAGAAAGCACAATAGATTTTGATCTGATTTGACAAGCACATTACCAAGAATTCTAGCTGAAATAGCTCAAGCAGCGTCACAAAGATCGCATTTACAACCGTGATCGATATAAACTTCAACTTTAACAGCCAATTAATCTTTAATCTCGGTTCTAACATATGAATGACAGTTTTTGCATACAATATATTTTACTTTCACCTTGCCATATATCATTTTTGTATTGATATTTTTAACACTTTCTTTGTAATCTTCTTATCTGATTCGGACCTAAATGCACAGTAGCTTTGTTATAAATCACTTATGAATCTATGTCGATATTTTCTTACCATGCATGAGTACGTTTGAAACTAAATTGTTTTCTATCTCGGCGTCAATTGAGTTTAAAATTCAATGCTGTATGAGGATTTCATTTATGTTGAACGGTTCATAGAAATTTAATTTGCAATCGAGGTATGTCCAATGCGGTGGAATATTCAGTGTTTTTTATCAGGACCGTAATCTTTTTGATCGTCAATGTTGCGAGTTTTATAAATTAAATCAAGTAAAGTGGGTAATTTAAACTTTAATGTGATGTAAAATAAAAGTTTTCCTATGCTATTTTGTTCAGGCACTACTAAAACAACGTTGTTGTCGACTAAAATGTAAGTAGATACATACTCTTTGTAATGTTAAAAATTATCTTTGCGGTGTAATTATACAATCGACTTAACGGTTTAGTTAAAATACAATATTGTTGAGTTCATTTTTACCCAAAACCTACAAAGACGGGCAGAAAGGGAAGGTAAACGATAGCATAAACGGCTTTACTTATTTTAATGTGTCAGGTGCAGTTAGATTCATCTGCGTGTGTGTGTTTTTAGGGTTCCGTAGCAAGTTCTTACTACAAGGAACCCTCATAAGTATGTTCTGTCCGTCCGTCTGTCTGTATGTCCGTTAGTCTACCCATCCATTTTTTTTTTACCAATACATTTTTATCTTCATGTTGTGTCAGTTCCAGACTCGTATGTAATTTTCAAGCATCTTTCCTCAGAGTATTGTTAGTTGGATTAAAACCACGCGACGCGAGCCATTGTCCTCGGCGAGCCATGTCAAGGCGCCGCCTACATCGATTATCTCATCGCGATATATCGAGATGAGCCAATTTCTCTCGATATTGTCTTATATGGAACACTTACTCATGGCATGGCTAGGGATGGGAAACAAAATATCGATAAAATTAATGTAAAAATGACAAAGATGAGTAAAATAAAGTTTATGTATTACGTTCTAAATTCAAATCATTACAATACAATACAATGACTTTATTAAAATACCACAAAACAAGGATAAGATAAACATAAAAATAAAAATATTATCTAGGCTTTTAACAGGCGGCCTTATCGCTTAAAGCGATCTCTTCCAGGCAACCGTGCCAGGCATTATTTCATTCTAGCTGAGAGATATTAATCTCGGTTTCCTCGTATTCCAATCAGATCAGATGAATATACGACTTCCGAACAGCCTGTCTATAGAATAAATGTTGATTGGTTGTCCAAACTATTTACTTAATGGATGTTGGAAAAAGCACAGTATGGACAATTGTGGGTATATACTAGTAGATAGTGTAACACTGTGGATATTTTCAGGGCTTCACAGTAAAAGTACCAAGTCGAGTACCAAGTCGCTACAGATATTCAGCCAAGATTTTTATTTATCGTCACGGATCTTATGCGCTCTAAATACTTTCATCGTCCAGCCGCTCCCAGCTTATTATTTTGATCTACTCTATGCTAATATCTGTAAAGTACGACGATGCGTGTCATATCACTACATAGTATAAAACAAAATCGCTTCCCGCTGTCTGTCCGTCCCTATGTATGCTTAGATCTATAAAACTACGTAACGGATTTTGATGCGGTTTTCACCATCAGTTAGATAATTTTTCACGGAAGGTTTATACATGTAGTAAGCGCCCCGACCTGGCTTCGCACGTAAGTTACACCCGTGCGAAGCCGGGCGGGCGGGTCGCTAGTAAATGATAAATGCAGTTCTCATAATCATCGTCATTTATGCATCTGAAAACCGTTACGTCGTATATGTCGATGTCGGTAAATTAAGACTCATCCCTACGACTTCCTTATCTGTGTTAACGATATTCAGATCATTCGTATCGGAATCGATGTGTTTATGTTATTAACGGTTTCGATCGTCAAGCTTCTGTTAATTATTTGTTGTAAAATTTGCAGTTTCGGGCCTTGATTCAGATTTTTCCTCGTAACGGATTTTGACAAGTTTGATATACCAAAAATATCGAAATGCGTGTTGTTAAGAAAAAAATTAAAATATTGATTGATTGATTAACTCTTTATTGTTCACACCATGAAATTTGATACAGAGGACAAAAAACTCAGTGTAACAACTGGCGGCAAATATCTGGGCAATAAAGTCTGGTAACAAAAATCATTTTTTTTTAAACCCCTATAAAAGAGCCGATAATCTACAATCGTCTGAGCAGAATTTCTTGAATCATAACTAAGAACTCTCGATTAGTCACAAGTAGGTACTTTAATTGAGTTATTAAGTAATAAAAAAAAAAACGGGCCATTTTCGCACACACGGTCATCTGACCCCAAACTAAGCAAAGCTTGTGCCATGGCTGCCAGAGACTGATATACATACAGTCATACATACATTTATATATATATATTTTATATATATTTCAATACATACATACTTAAATAGACATTAACACCCAGATATTGAACAAACACAAAAGTTCATCACATGAATGTTTGCCCTAGGTGGGAATCGAACCCACGTCTCCAAGCGCAGAAGGCAGGTTCACTACCACCAACCAACGGGCTATCTAATACAAAGAAAGGTTAAGGTGGTTATAACAAAATTAAGATACTGAAATCTTAGTTTCTGTTTCTGCTTATTGGAAGCGATTGCTCTTAGCTATAGGACCGTCTGTTACACCAGTTTTTAAGCTTTTGTCAGGGGTTTTTAAATCATGTGTAAAAAAATATCAATTATTGTACCTAATAGGCTGAGTCCAATATTTTCCCCGTAACATTTCCATAAGAATTCTACTTTTACTCAACCACGTGAGGCATTTGTTCCACAAACAAGTGAAGCGTTGTAAGTGCAAATTAACACCATAGGTAGCGTTGCAGTATCTGATGACGTAACCAATTGTTCAGCCGGGTTACAGTGTGGGAACCGTTTGTTTGCTTATCTGAACTCTTTCAACACTCTGTATATTGTTGCGGTATTGCCCAGATGGAGGATTATTTTGGGAGATCGTTGAGGATATCAAGAACTTTTTTGTTTAAGAGCCTGATATTGCAGAATACTTAGATCCTTTGAAATTATTGTAGCGCCGTCCTCTGTTATTAGGTTACTACTTCTTAACTATGTATCTTTCTTGCTAACAATGTTTGTATCACTCTTTTTTATGTATCCCTCGTGGTAGAGGGATTAGCTTTTCTTAGCTTTTTACTTTGATCTATCCGCGAGGTTACCAAGTTTTTTTTTGTTTAAGAGCCCGATATTGCAGAATACTTAGATCCTTTGAAATTACTGTAGCGCCGTCCTCTGTTACTAGGTTACTGCTTCTTAACTATGTATCTTTCTTGTTAACAATGTATGTATCACTCTTTCTATGTATCCCCTGTGATAGGGGTTAGCTTTCCTTAACTTTTTACTTTGATCTATCCGCGATATCACCAAGTTTTTTTTTGTTTAAGAGCCTGATATTGCAGAATACATAGATCCTTTGAAATTTTATTAGTGTAGCGGCCCCGGTATCTGTTCTTAGGCTATTGATTCTTAACTATGTATCTTTCTTGCTAACAATGCATGTATCACTCTTTCTATGTATCCCTCGTGGTACTACGGTTAGCTTTCCTTAACTTTTTACTTTGATCTATCCTCGATAACATCTGAAGTTATCAAGAACTTTTTTGTTTAAGAGCCTGATATTGCAGAATACATAAATTAAAATACAAAAAAAAAATCCGATATTTTATATTTATTCTGCCATTCAGGCGAAGAAAAATCCAACAAATCAAAGATAATGAAAATCAATTCAGCCGTTTTGATTTATAAATGGTGTTAATAACCCGACTTTGTTTTTTGTTTGTTTGTAGATCAAATAAACAAATAAATAATAGTAAAAATTGAATTACTTAGTGAATAAACACTACACCACTAACGATGGGAATTCCCGAGATCGTAAAAATTTAAGAATAACTTGAGCTGGAATGTTGATAATACGTGACGATTCTCGGTATTTCCTTTATTCTTATCAACAAGTTCTTAGGTTGAAATATTTTTCATTGAATCGATATCAGAAAGGCGGAAATTGCGTGTTCTTTGTTCTTGGCTTTTATATTCAATGCATAATTATATGTTAACGTACCTACTGAAGAAATTATTTAAAACAAAATCAACAGGGTCCAATCGTCATGAAATATTGTTGGCAATAAATTCACACAAATACATTTTTTAAGTCAGAACATGGGAAAAATTAGTCAACGTGATGTTATAGTTTGGGGCGAACTACTACTGGACTGATAAACAATAGTATGGCATAGATTCCAGCATTTCCACCTCATTTAAGAGTGAGTATAAAGCGAGAAAAATTTCTATAGTACTAGGGTAGCTATTAGAGTTAATTTAAGGTTTTGTTTAACGGTTTTATTGATTGCTAGTATTGGTGTTTAAACAACAATCAAATACTTAGCCTTATTGTAAAATTTTAGAAAATTTCATTGATGTAAGTAAATACAGTAATTGGAAAATTTACCTAAAACTATTTTTTTTTTAAGTTGATTCTGTTGTTGTCTTCTCCGAACAAAATTGTATAGTTCTAAAATAATAATAAATCTTTTTTAGTTCAGTATATTTAATTAAGGTACATTTAAAGCTATATATGTATTTAAAGCTATATATGTATGTATATCAGTCTCTGGCAGCCATATCACAAGCTTTGCTTAGTTTGGGGTCAGATGACAGTGTGTGCAAAATAGTCCCGAATATTTATTTATTTATTTAATTATTATCAAGTCTTAGATAAATAAAATTTGTGGTTTGACTGAAAGAAATTCATGCAACATACTAGGGTATATTTTTAGGGTTCCGTACGCTCACACCGTCCGTCTATCTATCTGTCTTTACGTCCGTCCGCCCTACCTTTTAACGGCTGTATCTTCGAACCACGGTTTCGAACCGTAATAGATGGCCAGTTGAAATTTTCACGGAATATGTGATGTTTTATTTTCTTTTTTACTAAGATATAATAATAATAATAAAATGTAAAAAACTAAAGGGGACCCCATACAACAAACGTTTTTATTTTAAACGTATTTCTGTATTTGCTCTATGTAAAAACGGTAATAAGTGTAAGCGTCAAACTTGGCATGATTATAGTACACATACACAATCTTAAGTAAAACAATAAACGATGGTCAAGTGCGAGTCTGACAAATTTCTGTACACCAACAAGAGCAACATCATTTACTTGGATGGGTGACGCCTGGGCGTGATGTTATTTTGCACAAATATTTGTATTTTGCAGTGGTACGGAACCCTCACTACGCGAGCCCGACTCGCACTTGGCCGGTTTATTTCTTTCATTCTATATTTAAATTTTTATGATCTTACTACAACACTTAAAATCAAATATGTTTAAAACAACTGACACCGTGGGCTCTATCTAGTCACTATTTTTTGCCCATAAATTAAAATTAATTTTTAGTACACATTTTAATGTTTAAATTTGTCACAAACTATAAAGGTTTTAAAGTGATCATAATGGTCATTTTATGTAATACTATAAAATGTAACGTTTCTTATCTTTGTCGCCTTTATGGAGCCATTCTGAAATGGCGGATTATATTGCTCACTATAAAATAGAGGTTAAAAACTTTAAATTGTTACTGCCGAGGTTTTTGAACCCGTTACAACTTTACTACGCTTTGCGAAAGAGCTTTTTGTTTGCTTGTATGTGGGTAGATAAAATCTTACTCAATAGTATGTGCTAGTGAATAGGCTTAAAAATAAACTCAGTTTCTATGTCTTGCGTTGCTAAACTTAACGTCGGTTATGTGTGAGAACTTAGAATGTTGCATGGTTAATTATGATTTATAATATCACGCATTGGTTTGGTCAAACTGTCACATTTTTTTACCTTGCGTAATTTAAAAAATCAAGACTACTTCTTACTAATTACTTAATTACTAAACTACTTAATTCTAATTACATACTAAAAATCTAGTCTAGTCAAACAGCCCGCCTCTTCTTACTAACAGTTACCCTTTCTTACTAACTTACCTTTTTATTAGGTAGTCGAATGAAAAGACCACGCGTCACAACATTTACTGAAAAAAAAAAAACTGAAAATTAGAACAAGACAAACAAGAATATGAAGGCTCTATAGAAGTATTTTTTTCTATAATTCCAATTTTTTACCGACTTCAAAAAAAGAGGAGGTTCTCAATTCGACTGTATGGTTTTTTTGTATGTTTGTTACGCATTACTTCTTCAATTATGAATAATTTCATTTACTCAATAAAAATTACAAGTAAAAACTAATTTAAATGTATAACTAAAACTAATATAATATGAGTTGATTTGATGATTCATTTTTTTTGGTAGTTCATACTTCAGAGGTAGTCCCATATAAATTTTATCGAGATTGATTTAGAGCTTTAGAAAAAAAAACAAGAATATGAGATATGACCTACCAACCAAAAAAAGAATCATCAATAACAATTCTAAATTGGCGGAGTAATCGCGTAACAAACATACAAAAAAAAAAAAAAACACAGTCGAATTGATAACCGCCTCTTTTTGGAAGTCGGTTAAAAACAAAATATATGTATAAGTACACAGATGACGTTTTGGTTTGTGGTTCCCTTTAGTTTTAGTAAGTTTGTACATGTTTATTCTTGAAATATCATTGTCATTAGATACCTAATAAGTATAATTAGCCTGTCAAAAATTCATCTCTGCCAATCTTGACTAAAATACACAGATACGTGTCAAGAGAGGGTGAGTGGAAAAGTTTATTCGACCAGATCTTACTATATAATTCAGTATGCCAAAATAGCATTTGATAACATCTGTACTAGCAAATGGTCTGGATATTATATGTCACTTTTAAACTTTAAAATTACGGGGTAAATATACTTATCCTTCAAATACTATTGAAACGAGTATTCAGCGCCAAAGGGCGAATGGGACTACCGATCTCTTTCAACAGAACTTTCTCTGATATAGATTCCGCTAAAAGCAGACAAATTAGCGGCTATTAAAGCGGCCTATTTTTCATGTATAAACATTTCAATCAGTGGCAATCAGGCGTGCTCAATTGTAAGATATTTGGAGTACCTATTTTATGTATTCATTCGTTTCTATATTAATAAAAGATTGTTTATATTTCCATTTTCGCCTTGTATTTGTTCACATAGTAAATCGACATTTCACATTCCTCTTTCAGGCTGTGTATTCTACTAACTATGTTAAAACATAACAAATTTATGTCAATGTCACATATTAGAGAATAAGTCAAAATTGTCATCTGTCATCCATCTCTTCCATCTTAAACAGCGACCAAGCAAGTACAATAAAAATATATTTAAGTACAAAAATTATTTTCATGAGCGATTCGTCCATGAAATGGTGCCGAAACCCGGTCCATGAAAACAATTTTTGTAATTAAATATATTTTTATTGTACTTGCTTGGTCGCTGTTTAAGATGGAAGAGATGGATGACAGATCACAATTTTGACTTATTCTCTAATATGTGACATTGACATTTGTTATGTTTTAACAACTATGTAGGTATTTTTTATCTTTAAATTTCAGATTCTGAATTATGAATAGAAAACTTATTATTTCTGAATTGTTCAACTTTACAAAACTTTCACGATGTTTACAGGATTTTTATACTTCAAAAATTAATACAGGCTGAAATAAGAACCTTCCTCCTTTTTTAAGTCTGTTAAATAATCAATTTCTACAATTATGTAGGCATTTTTTGTCTTTAGAATTCTGATTCCGAATTGATATTAATTGAAAAGTGGTTGTTCCTACAATGTTTTCAGCTGTACAACACTTAAACGGTGTTTATACTTTAAAAATCCATCAATAATTTCTCAAATTCCATTCCACCAAAGTCAAAAATATCCGAACTAATTTGATTGCCAATAGTCCAGGCCAGGCGTTTCCTTCTGCTATTACCATTAGTTAGCAAGCTGCTCCTACGCAAGCCATAAATCACGCAATCCAAACTATTTAGGTACACCGGAAAAATCAGAGTCAATGTTTCCAAACGGCCGCGTTCCAGAAATCCAGCGCCATTGATGCTGTTTACGGCGGGCGGCGCCAGGTGGCACTAATTATAGCTCGATCCAAACACGGGGTCAGACTTCCTGATCTCCGAGGGGTCAGTAGCCAGATGTGAAACAGAAAGCTCGTGTGAGATGAACGGCTATGGGAATATTTCGTGCGTGTACTGAATCTCAGAAGAATCATAATATTGCATGTAGGGAATACTAACCCGCATCAAAATCTCAATCCCGCAAGCCCGCGGGATCGAGGTGATCATCCCGCGCATCATCATTATCTCAAGCAGCACTTGTAACAACTTAAGAGGCGTATTACAAAATGAACCGTTAAATTTTAAGTATTTGTATTTTCGGGCATAAAACTAATAAATAAAGCCGTAATTTTCAAGATAAATATAAAATAAGTAAACCATAACATAATTTTATTTTTATTTTATGACAGTAATTTAACGAAATCCATTTTCAAACTTTGCCTGCTAAAGTTTTACGAAAAACTACTTTTGTAAATTTGAGGTAACAAATGGATATCTTGAGTTTTATCAAAATCTGAAGCCGCTACATTCAATAAAAATACAGATCTACTGAATCTTCTACAGATCTTATTAGTTGAAAGAAAAATAATACCTAAAATCCAGTTTTCGATGCTTTTTTTCGTCAAAAAAGTGATAGGACCCTTAAGGCACCGTGACTCTAGCGATGGCAAATTAATAAAAATCTCACTAGCGTCAAACACAATACCAACAACTGACAACTATAACATGGAAATTTAGTTCCGCTGTTTGCCGTGGGACTTATTGACTTCTTTCATGTAAAGCACTCTACTAGTGCTAACAGACGCTCGAACGCGGCTGACAGACCGCCGTCCAACCAAATGGAGAGAAAGAGTGAGAATATCATATTTCCCTCTCTTTCTCTCGCATTGGTCAGACGGCGGTTGAGGTCAGCCGCGTTAGAGCGTCTGTTAGCACTATACTGTCAGACATTAAACCCCTCAAAAAGGTTTCCTGTCAGCATTAAGGCTGCGTAAAGACGACTAGCTTCTCGGCCAGTCGGCCTACCCGACAATCTGTATGGTTATTCCAGCTATAAGATCAACTAAAAAAGCGGTAGCCTCTTAAAGGCCTGTATAAGGTAGATCCTTATCGAAAGGTAGTGGACCTTTTAGGAATGTGAAAATCCTTGATTTCGTTGACCATACGGTGTGCTTGCCTCGCCTGTGCATAAAAATGATGTAGATGATACCAATTAAATACACTAAATTGCGACCTATTGACCGACATACTCTGACGCCACTATGCAGAAAGACTGAAAAGTACACGTTTGTGCCATTTAGGGTCGAGACTTTAGGACCGTGGGGTCGGGCCGTTCTCTATCCCCCTTATTAATAAACGTGGAGAATTTTGGAATAGTTACGCCGTGTTTTGTCTTCTTCTCTCTTTCACATTTTGAACTCGATCGGAAAAGACAAAAGACGGATTAACTAATATTCCAAGGCTACTCCACGTTTATTAATAAGGGGGTATATGTGTAGGGACTTGGCCAAATGTTTTGTGGAGGTAACTGGTGACCGGAATGCTGGCAATGCTGCATTCTGGCCACTTTTCCTCTCACTAAGGGGCTTGTAGATCAATATTTTAGTTTGGGCTTTGATTGTAGTTGATGTATATTGTAATAACTTGATTAAAAAGTATCTTGTGGCAGCACCATCGACAGCTGAAGGGTCAAACTAGTTTTATCAGTGGCTCTATGTGTAAACCTGCGACACGTCTCTCAAACTGGCGTAGGTGTTGATCCCCAATTAGTCCCGAACTCGTTGACTAGGAACAAACAAACAGACAAACGCCCATTTTTTCCGGCGTTTTGGCATCATGGGAACGTGAACCTTTTATGAGAACTTTAGCGTGATTTTTATTTCTGATTTACTGACAGACCATGACAGACACAGCACTGGTAAAGTGAAGGTGTGGTCGAAGATGGCTAAAAGCTAGCCTGGTCTAGAAATGGTTCGGAGTGAGGCGAACATTTTTGGCAGACGACAAATAACTTATGGACATAGACAACTGACTTGCCTCATATGAAGAACATGTTATATTGGTTAATAAAGAATCTGAAATCATAATTTATTTTATGCCAAAAAAAACACAATAGAAAGGTAAGTATAACATTCGAATTAAAGATAAAACAGAAGTAAAGACAATTATATTTTTCACTTCATCAAAACTCGCGTGAGGTTTCGTTTCGACCGATAAAACATAATCGTGAGTGCAAGCCGGTGTTATAATCTCTACATAGTATAAATTAAAGTTACTTTCCGCGTCTGTCTGTCTGTCTGTGTGTCTGTATGACCGCTAACTTCTCCTAAACCACGCATCGGATTTTGATGCGGTTTTCACCTTCAGTTAGATAATTTTTCACGGAAAGTTTATATATGTAACAAGCGACCCGCCCCGGCTTCGCACGTAAATTACACCCGTGCGAAGCCGGGCGGACGGGTCGCTAGTAATTTATAATTATATTTTTTGCCACAAATTGGCTCTAATTCAGCAAGAAGTTATGGCTTTTGATATTGAGAACACCTAGGGGAAAGGTAAGCATTGCCATTCAACGTGGCAATGCCACCAACATTCTTATACACTGCCAAATGATAGTGGGCTTGAGCATTTACAATTATAATATCGACATAATTATTAAGGCCGCGCTCACCGGCCAGAACAATATTTTTCGCACATTTTCAACATTTTAAAAGATTAGCTAAGTTGGAACAAAACGATTCAGTATTCATTTGAGAGTAACATGGCAAACTTAAAGTAATTTTTATGTTAGTATGTTTTAATTTGGCGGCAGAGTTTTTTTTTTCGATCGTATAAAATTACAACACGAAAATTGCTATAGCATTTGCAATGTGCTACTAAAGATAATTTCTAATAGCTTTTTTAATTCTTACTTATTTTATATCTTAAAAAATATAGAAAATGCGCGAACGAGTTAGTTCTGGTCTATGAGCGCGGCCTTAAATAGAACTTACTTAAGTAGGTACAATCCTATTTTACTATGCGATATTACAAAATGTACCCTATTGATCGATTGTCGATTCGTAATCTAAAAGACATTGCAAAAGGTCGCTCTGTATCATAAAATCAATACCAATTGTATAAAGGTACATAATTTCAATAGCTTATTCAAAACCAATACTGACATTCAAGCTGATTCCATTTACACTTGATCTGTTATTAATCACAACTTTATGTTTATAGATACAGGTATTTAACATACCAAAGCACTGTGATCATGTAAGACGGTATGCAGTAGTTGAGTTCATGCGTCCAAGATACCACAGTGCCTAAAGACAAGGATCTTTGACCACTGTGTGTTGCCAGTGATGACATAAGGTGCTGAGACATGGTCCTTAACTGTAGGCCTTATGGAAAAACTCAGTCACACAGCGGACAATGGAGAGAGCTATGCTCGGAGTTTCTTTGCGCGATAGAAACCGGAACGTGGATATTCGCCAAAGAACCAGTCACCGACATAGCTGTACAAATTTGCAAGTTGAAGTGGCAATGGGCAGGCCACGTCGCTCGAAGAACCGATAACTAATGGGGAAGAAAGATTCTTTAGTGGAGACCACGAATCGGAAGACGCCTCCCACCAAATGGACCGACGACGTTGTGAGAGTCGCGGGCATCCAGTGGATGCAGATGGCAGGCTTTCGTTCATTGTGGAGGTTAAAGGGGGAGACCTATATTCAGCAGTGGATGTCTTCGGGCTGATGATGATGATGATGTTGTTTGCTTATTGCAGACAAAGCTTGGGGCTCCCGCGAGAATCGTGCACCGCCTGCAATGAGCCACAACACTTTCTGCTTAGTGCCAGTGGCAGTGCATAATGCTTAGTAGTTTCGCTCTAAGCAAAAAGTGCTGCATCTTACCCCAGGCAACGTGCAGCACTCGTGCGAGCACCACTCGTGCGAGTTTACTGAGCATTGTAAAAAAATACACATTCAAAAGGCTTGACTGTATAATACGTTGTGGTAGTTAATAGTTTTGATGGTTTTACATTCAGTCGGATTGACATAAGAGTACAGTATTATCATATCAATATTTGAAAAGTCCTGACCTTATAGTAAGTCGTTCATCAAGATTTACTCGTATTGCATCGCCCAAGCTAAAAAAGCCGGACAAATTACAAAGTCCGGGCAATCCGCACGTATGTTAGTGTGTATCCGCACCCTAAGTGTGTGGAGGCTAGGTTAGAAGTATTTCAAATGGGTACGTCATTTCTAACCTAGAATAATTTCCTAACTTAAGTTTTTCATAAAAAGTTTCGGATCTCAGTCACTGCTTCGCATTGCACCGCTGATTCCACGATTCCACCGGAGTGAGAGGCAGACCATAATGGCAAGGTCGCTTCGTGTAGGTAAGTTATAGGTAGTTAGCTAGGTAATACCTACCTACAGGTAGGTCCACGCCCACATGCAACTTGTTAGTGGCTTGTACGGTGCTTTGTCTCGTGGGATTTACTTGGAATTTAATTTTTTACTCAATAACGCCAGTGTTATTTTCCTTACCACACATCAGTCCAGTGCTCGTAGTAGTAAAAGTAATTCTAGTAAACATGATGATGAATGAAGACCACGGGCTGGTAAGCGCAGCGTAGGACGTCCACTCACATGATGGACAGACGACCTAAAAGAGACCGCAGGGAAACGCTGGATGCAGGCCACTTTCAACCGGCCCTTTTGGAGATCGATCGGGGAGGCCTACGTCTAGCAGTGGACGTCCTATGGCTGAAATGATGATGATGATGACAGTACTAAAGAAGTATTATATAGTCTAAAAATTACTAAAAACTCGCTTAGTGAAGTGAAGTGACTCGTTAAAACAAACAAACGCAGTCCACACTCGAGGGGTCCACACTTGGTGACGAGGGTCTGATGGATAGTGGAACTCATTGTGTGGGAATCGTTAAAACAAATCAAAGGGTCCAAACTCGAGGAGTTTACTAGTTTGATACTGCGGCTCGCGGGCGAATACCGCCGCGCTGCTGATGACTGCGCATTCGCGCCGCCACTCTTGAATCCGCGACATTCTACGCTAGTGGGAATCGAAGAGTTGTACTTTATAGCCACATTTGGGACACAGGCCTTCGCTCAGAGAGAGAGAGAGAGAGAGAGACAGAGAGAGGGAAAGGAAGGAAGGGCCCTAATCCACCATGCTGGCCCAGTGCATGTTAGTACCTATATGTCTTACGTCTTTGAAGCTTTTGAGCTTCATGGACATACCGGTTTCCTCGCGATGTTTTCCTTCGTCGTTGTTGAGCGATGGCACGAAACTGCACATAATTTCAAGTACTAAATAAGTCGATAGTTTAGGGCCGAGGATCGAATTGGATGCCGATAAATTGTAAAGCGCACATGCTACCGCCCCGCCACTAAGTACCGTCACCTCTACTACGCAGTACTGGCATTTTATTGTGACGAAGTACCTACTCCGTTATTTTCAATACGGCAGGCTAGTAAACTGGTATACAGCATACCAAGTATAGGTGTATTTGAGCTATTAGCTAACGACCATACCTCCAGTTATGTCATTGAATAGTTATTCAACTTGTTGGACTAGATCGATAGATAGTCGCTCTATGCGATTACTTATAATCTATTCTGTGATGGCAAGGTGTAATTTGTTCTATTTCTGTATTAACCTGCACCTCGCGGTTTCACCCGCATGGATATTTATTCCCTCGGGAATCGTAAATTTTTCCGGGATAAAAAGTAACATAGACATAATTTATTTGTGGCAAAAAACAACAAACAATGGAAAGTAAAACATTAAAAATAAAACTACCAGGTACAATCATACGTTCAAAAAGCTACTAAAAGTGATCAGCATTTACTGTTCAGTTTTTACCGTTTTCTATGGAACAACTGATATTTTTCAAGGTTGGTCCCATAGTAAAAGTTGTTCTTAATAATGAGTACAATGATCTCCTTTCGGCTAAGTACAGCATTTCACGTAACCCTATATACCTACCCATTAAGTATACTTTTCCAGGATATGGACAATCAACCTTATTCATATGCTAAATTATTATAACGTGTGATTTAGTAAACATTATTGACACTTCCATCAATTTAAATTAACATTTTCACACCTCGTGCTCTAACTTTTGTGTTTGTGGTTTACGCAAAAAGTAGGATATTAGATTTCAGGAAGAACTGGTTCGTTTACTGCTAGCTGCTGCCAGAAAAAACCTTGGCAAAAAAGGGTCGTGCCGACCCGCTTCCGCCAACTTACTTGCACTATGCTCGTGAACGAGATAGCGCGATATCGTTACCAGCCTTGCCCAAATTCCTGATCAGTCTTTGAATGGGTGGACAGTAAGCATATTACAAATAAGCGTTATGGTAGTTAAAATGACGCGTTGAACTGCGGAAACCAATTATTAATTCTGTATTTCTAGCGAACAATCAATTCCATATCGAAGGCAATTAGGACGGCCCAAAACCCTTCTCTAACAGAACTGAACAAAAATATATCCGGTTCAGCTGTTTGGAAGCTAACGATGCCACAGACAGACTCAGCGATACGAACGTTAAACTGCGTTATGTCTTCTGTGGTCGGGGGTTAAAAATGAACAATCTTCATCATCATTATAATCTTCATTTCAGCCATAGGACGTCCACTGCTGGACAGGCCTCCCCCATCGATCTCCAAAAGGGCCGGTTGGAAGCGTTTCCTCCATCCAGTGTTTCCCTGACACCGCGTTTCTCTAACAGGTTCAGTCCGTACAAACTTATTTAAGCTGATTTTTTTTGCTATCAACACCATCAGTATAAATTCCGATTCTTACCCAACTTTACCTAGAATGACTCCAAAATTTCCCGCTAATTCGCGAAATCAGACCGCGTCGTGACCAATTCAAAGGGATCCGAATAGACATCTAACATGTAATCCAATTTTTTACAGCCATTTACAAATTACACCACATCCTATGTTTATTCCCACAGGTTAAAAAGTAATCACAACGAGAAAATGGTGGACTCGCGTGGATTGAGGACCAGTTTGTGAAGACACCTACGTGGTCAACTTTTTTGTTTCATTGGCCAAAAAAGACTAGATGATCAAGATTTGCATCTGTAGAAAAATTATACTATGCTCTTTGTTTGTTTGCTCGTAGTAGTATAAAGACAAAAATATTTATTTATTTCAAAGGAACCTTAAAAAATATAATTATCTTAATAAATCCAGAAGTTAATTATAGGTCCTCGCGGATAAAAACTGAAAAAGTAACGATTTTAGCAATGCGTTTATCGAATAAATAACAATGCTGCAGCTGCCTAAGCGCCACAACACAACTCTCATATTATTATCATCGTTTTTTATTACATTTAAAGCTCTGCCAATGCAGGTCAAAGGCTTCCTTAATTTTCTTTCTCTTCTCTCTATCCTGTGGTGGACCAGTCTTCTGCATGAAGTTCTAGCAGGGCTCATCTTTGTCTAAATCTTTTGGTCTGCGTGCTCCATCGACCACATCAGACCACATTGTCGCTTACCAAGAGGCGAGTTGGTGGTCTAACGCGGCTCAATACGCGATGAAAAAAATCTAGGCAAGCTACAAAAATTATAATGTCTTAATTAACGAGCGACAATACTTCCATTATCATTAAACAGAGAAAGAAGACCGTAGAAAACCAACTAAACATCGATACACATCCATGGATACTGATCAAGATATCGACAAGGGTCTTCTGAAGCTGGTCAAAGCAGTGGTCATTAGACCGATGAGCCGTGCCTTCCTGGCCATTGTCTACAGTTCTCACATTAACGGGCTGATGTAGATTAAACCCTTGATTGCAGTGTTGCATAATTTGGATGTTATGCAGAAAAATGCAGTGCTGCTTTCTTTGACTGATGAACACGGAAAAATTTACATTATTCTGGCCTTCTATGTCGTAGGAGGGTCTAAATATATGTGCACACATCTTCCTGCCAAATCGGCTTAGCCGTTTAGTCGTGAACAGCGGACAAACAGACAGATACAAGTTAGTTTCGCTTTTATAATATTAGGATTATGTTAGGATAATACCTTGGTGTAATTACTTACCAGACAATAGAAAATGGTTCCGTGATAATTTAGCGTTCCTTACGCAAATAAAAACGGATAGTTTTTGAATAATCCTGTTTGATATCGGTTATCTCAGCCGATGTGACAATTTGTGTATAATTTTCGGTAAAACGCGTGTACTGATATTGAAACTCCTATCTTCGGTTTTTATGTGACAATATTAACATTACATAGAATAGCCCTTAATAGTTCACTAAAAAGATTCTAAGTGAAATTATTTTAAATTGTTAAAAGAAGTACAAAATGTTGATATTTTTATACACGTTTAGCGCCTTTGACTGCAGATTTTTTCTCAGACACCAACTAAACTGAAGTTGCCGTACTTCCTTCCCAAGCTTTTAAACTTTTTGTGGTACGACGTGACGTCATTCTACAAAGGCTTTTACACAAAGGTCCTTTGTCTATCCTTGGCGTCATGACGAAAATTAAAACAATGTTACTACACCTCTCCAGACAAAACAGCTGTTAGGCACGTAGGACATTCGCCACCATCTTTAATACGACTTTACACTCTTTTACCACCGAAACAGAACCCTTTTTCGGACGGCTTTTTCTGCGGGCTGTTTCTTGGAGCAGTACTTATTCAGACGTCAACAGATTTTGGCTTATATTCAGCGGTAGATAAGATAGATTTTACAGTGTTGGACTATTCCATTTGTTTCCCTTTTACCAGGAAGGGGCTACAGATGAAGGGATTGCGTCTGGGGTTTGAATTAAAAATGGCGGGATAGCAACCAGACGAGTCTATACCGTAGGTCTGTAGGCATTCGTATGATCATGGTATGGTAAAGAAAGTAACTCTTACGGCTATCGAAATAAGAATAAAAATAATATGTGCTCTGATATTTGTTTCCTAGTCTGTTGTTTGCTGATGCATGCTAAATGGATTACTGTCTGGATTTCCACGCCGTCGTAAATCATATTGCGGAGGGTGCCACAGCCATGTCTAGACGACTTCTGAATTTATTCACAGTAATACTATGTTGGAATATTGGCTTAGCAGCATCAGCATTGCCTATCGGATCCATAACCGCGGATGGAACAATTATTGATAACATGATATAACAATTTTAACAGAATAATCTCCTTACCATCTGATTTATAGATCAATATCAATATACCCGTATAAGCCTATCATGTTGCCACTGCTGGGACACAGGCCTTCTCTCAGATACAGGATGGGCCCTAATCCACCATGCTGGCCCAGTGCATTTTGGTGAATGTCATATGTCTGACTTTTGAGGTTCTTGCACATACCGGTATCTTCACGATGTTTTCCTTCACCGGCTGGATCGTGGGTAAAACACGCCACCGTGAACGTCCTGCATACATGTGTTTATATATAGCCAGTCACGCAACGGAAACGACCTGTCTCGTAATAACATCATAATCAGCCTATTAGTTTGACCGTTTACTCCATACAAGGAGCTGAAAGATTTGCACATCCTTCCATTCTTATCAAGATCAACCGCTTCCTTTATCATTAACGTTCGCGTTTCCCGAGGAAAGGTGATTTGTCACCATGCAAGTTCATACAACTCCGCACAACTAAACATTCGCAAATAATTCACCCTGTTATTATGAAGAATTTGCCATGCATAACTTGGAAGACAGTCTTTACACCAAAGAATTTACTATCAACTGTAGTGAAAACGACCTTTGTGCATTCAAAAATAAGATTCATAAACTTATTTCTGAAGACGTTCGGGCATTATTTGCTCTTGAAGATAGTAATAGAAAAGTAACTTTTACTGCTTTAGCAATAAGAGTTACTCTACTGAGGCAATTGTCATAGGGCAGATGACATGTTCAAAGGTTGAAGAAGTGTGCATAATGATGAATTCGCCAGTTGCATCGCTAATGTGCCTTATTATATGGCTATTGTGTGCAAGAAGGCGACATGAATATTGAACATTTGAAGTTCTTGGATACTTGCGGGTAGAGCATACATGTATTTACATTATAGAAAACCGAACTCCCCTGTTACTACACAAATTAAAATAAGAAGTCTATGTTCGCATTTCTGCATTCTTACGCAAACGATTGCCATGTTACGGAGTAAAAATTTCGTTCCATTTTTAATAACACGACAATTACGAGTTTTCATAGTAACTTCTCCGGCTTACTAAATACGACAGATATGGATTTTCATACTCACTTTGACGGCCGCTGCTTGCGTATATTTGTCCGGTACAGCAATTTCGTTTTGTCGCCAAGAAGATTGTTAAATTAATTATAGAATATCCATACATATGAAAAAAAATGGTATCGTTGCTCCGTTGGCAAGGTTCATATCGATACAATTTTTAAGTTTGAATATGGGCAAAATCGGTCAAGGGGTTCCGAAGATATAGGGATCGCGAGGGTTCAGTTCGGGGTGAACTTCGTTCGTTTGAGTTTTAATTTGGTTTACTTTAGAAAGCCATAAGAGTATTGCCACTCTTGCCCCTATATTCAATAAAAACTAAAAAAATATAAGTGAGGTGCATTTGGTCGTAATGCTTCAGAATATTTGCTTAAGTATTTAAACCTTTTCCGTTTGTTTTTCTTGGTCTCCTTCCTCAGGTAATCAATATGATTCATTAGATTTCATCATCGATCGAAAATATTTGGATTAAACGGACAAGGTCAGCGGAAAACGCGTTGAAAGAACATTTTAAAGTCTTACTCAATCGTGGAATAGCTGACCTTCACCCAGTGTTTTTCGGTCATGCTTCTCGAAAAATTGGCAAATTGACAAGTAAGACTGCTTCCACGTTGAATGGATTCGTAAAACTACATTGTTTACTAATTGACACCACTGCAACTGCTAGGAATATGAAAACTGATGAGCTAGGCGTTGTACCATCTCATTCATCATCACAATCTGCATTTCATTCCGGGATGGTCAACGCCAGGGCTTTCGCCAATCCTATAATCTGGAGTAGCTAGGACATCATCCATTAGCTAGATTCTTCGCGGATAGACCTTCCGATTTCCATGCAGCTTGGGCTGATACTTTCTCCCATCTTATGACAAATTACCATGTTTTCTGCCAGGTGTTGCCGGAAACATTTTGAATGTCGTCACTTCGTTGCTGTGTCCATTTTCAAGGGTTACGTTTGACCACTATTCCTTCTCGAGACCTTCTCCACATCTAGCCTTGTGTCCTGCCCAGCGCTACTATAATATGATAGTCCGTCTGATCTCCATATTTCGAACTCGGTCGCCTAACGTAATGCAAAAAATGCCAACCATCCCATTAATTATATCTAATGATAAGAGATGGTCTGGCTGGATGGCGGTAATGTGCTTTGTCTAGTGATGAGAACTGGCTTTAGCGAGTCTTCAATTGATTGAGACAATGACGTATTGTTTTGTAAAGTTTTGATTCAGAAATTTGTCATTGCTACTAATATTAAATGTCCAAAAATGAAAGACTCAAGCGTACCAGAATTTCAGTCAAAGAGTAGTATAAAAAAGGGGGGATTTCAGTTGTGAACTAATTGAAAACGGATATTTGATCACGCAATTTGAATCAGCATTACCGTTCATTGTTTCACAAAATAAACACGTCGAATCCAATCATCAATGGACATTGTTTCTGTGTCGACAGTTACAATAGGTTTTATGCAATAGTTGACATGGTCTCTACGCATGGAATATTTTAGGTTGTAGAAATGGTAAGCGTTTCCGGCCTGCCTCCAAGTGAAGGGAGGTTATGGGTGCAGGCAGGAATAAACTGAAATATTATAGTACCAAGGTACCCTTGTAGGTGATATGGCGCTTTCATGTATGATTTGAGAAATATCTAATGAAATGGAAACACTTTTTCAGTGATGCTGATTTTCTTAGAATGTTTCTAATTGGTACACAATTAGGTTTCCAGAATTTGTAGGCATCTGTGAAACCAAAAATTGATCTTTTGATTTCTAAGCATAACCAATGCAATCAAATATAATACTAAAGTTATTTTTTCTTCAAAAATAACGATGTGGATCTCTCCTTGCCAGAAACCCTAGACACCACTGGCGACGTCACTGACATATTTATACGAGTAAAGTAATACAATTGCGATCGGGTTCATTACCACAAGCATCAGATCCAAGGTCAAGGCATTTGGCAAGCTCGGAGACGATAATGGAAGACGAACGTGGACATCCTGACACATTGATCCGATTCCTAAATTAATTCCAATTGCTTTTAGAGTAAATTTGGAACGGTATGCCGGTATCTTGGCGGAAAATTGTAAATGTGAGACGTACTGTATTCTTCCTTTGAAAGACCGAAAAAGAACTACTATAGTATTTTGGAGACACAACTACTTACAGCTTGCACTCTTAGAGCTCTTGCTTTAATTTTATTGCTCTCTTTTATTAACTTTTCAGCATTATTGTCTGATCATCATCATCTCCCTACAATAAATACTATCGTCTCACTTTTTCTCAAATATCTACAACGTATAAGCAAATCTCTACCTCCAACTTGGGGTACAATAAAATGCTAATTAAATCAGGAAGCCATAGTCGATAAAAAAATCCATATCCAGTCACGAGTAACTACTGTATAATCTGCTGTAAATTATTCACGTCAACCGGAATCCAATTCTGCGGTTTATTAATTAAAATAATTAACAAATACTAGACGTACAAAAACCATGGATCGTAAAACTTGTTTGTTTATAGAATTGGCATTTGAAGGATCTTTGATTTGACTGATTTTGAGGTCAACATCGTCTTCATTAGTTTTTCGTTAATCATCATAGAATTCTCCCGGTCTCTGATTATCAACTATATCCATTGATCTCATTGAAGTCATCTATTTGTGTGACGTAAGTTTGCGTGCGTTTTTTCGTGACTTATATCTTTGTTCAGTTGACAGCCTGGGTAGTATTAAAAAAAATATTCCTTCCAATTTCTTCCACTGTCTCTTCAGGGAAGGAAGTACTGCCATAAGCCAGGCCAGGCCAGGCTGGCCTACGCCAGGCTTTCGCCAATCTTATAAACTGAAGTAGCCTCCCTAAAACATCATCCATTAGCTATACATACTATCTTTACTGACCGACCTTTCAATCTCCATGGCAAGTCGTACCCTTTCTCCTGCCCAACAATGTTTTCTCATTCAAAATATTATTTACGCAGCAATGGGCATGCTAATGAAGTATGCGATACACTTTCTTGGCAGATATAATTTCACTAAGGTTTCTCCGCGGGCTAGATTTTTAATCCGCTTTTATCTGTTGGAGCAGCTTAGGTAATTGTCACGGGGAAAATAAGTTTCTTCTGGGATGGGTATTATGATTGTCTTTTATTCCAATAATAGTAAGTGTAAATATAAATGACCTAGTATAATTTTCCTTAAGTATATTTTTGAATTAAGTATACTTACAAATGCAGCGCGTATTTCGAATTAACTTTGCTAGAATCAATACAATACAAAAACTCTTTATTAAAATACCACAAAACAAGGATAACATAAACATTACAATAAAAATATTATCTAGGCTTTTAACAGGCGGCCTTATCGCTTAAAGCGATCTCTTCCAGGCAACCGTGCACGGAAAGGAATGATAAAAAAAATTGTGGCCTTAACTAAAAAAACAAAAGTAAATACCTATGGAAATAACAACAAACAATCAGTAGACTACAAATAAATATAACATACTTATACATACATATATTATACACATAAATAGACTACATAATATAGACAACATACTTTAGACAACATACTATATACCTACATTATTAATAAACTACATAAACACACACTACTAGAATCACACTGGTATTGTAAATGCGGTATTGTAACCGTCTATCTGTTCCTCTGTTCAACCTCTTCCCGCGTAAATGACTAAACCGGTCTTTTTGGCAAGGAATTGAGCAAGGAAGCTACCCCCCACTAGACATTTGCCGTCTTACCACAAAAGATTTAAGCACGCTTTAGACAAGTGTTTAGCATATTTTTCGCAGTGAAACAATTGCTAAACACATGTCTAAAGCGTGCTTAAATCTTTTGTGGTAAGACGGTTCATGTGCATTTATGTAGGCTGAATCTAAAAGACACATACTCACACTTATTTATTATTTGTTGTTATACTTTAGATTGTGTACTATAATCATCAAGTTTGACGCTTGTACGTATTATCGTTTTTACATTAGAGCTAATACAATAATACGTTAAAAAAAATACGTTTGTTGTTCGCCCTTTAGTTTTTACTTTTAGACTTTTTTATTATTTCTTAGTTAATCCGCCGTAACATTTACATATTCTGTGAAAATTTCAACTGGCTATCTATTACGGTTCGAAAGATACATCCGTTAATAGGTAGGACAGACAGACGGACAGATAGACAGACAGACATCGTAGGCTTAGTAATAGGGTTCCGTTATTACCCTTTGGGTACGGAACCCTAAAAAATATCCTGGTCTTTATAGAGAGGATATAGGCATTGACAAGTAGCGCCTGCTTGGGACCAGTCATCAAATTAATATATTATTATAATTTACAGACTGCAATACCTCTGGCCACTGTAAGTTGCATACATAACATAGGGAACGCTTAGATTGAAATCATTGGCGGTATTTGTAAATAATGTAATTTCATAACATTGCTAAAGACATCCACCATCTAGTCTACGCCGTGTGATCACGGACACCGCTGTCTCTGAAACGCCAGAAGTAAAACAAACGCTATAGATTTCGCAAAAAGCTAATGAAAATAGCTCATAATATATCATGGTAAAATTCTATTATTTATCCGTGGTACAGATCGAGATGTTGCCAAAAATCCTGACTACTACGAATGTAAACCAAGTCGCAGATTTGATTAATCCGGTTTCAATTTACATAAAAGCAAACAAACATCTCACAAAAACAAAACTGTTTTGACTGCTGGTTATTAAACCATCAACATAAACAACTGCAAATATTTACACATGCCGAAAGAGAACCACACACCAAACCAACAAGCCGTGTAAATAACACGAAGATATCGGAATAAAGTCATTTGAAAATCGCGCACTGAGGGTTCCGTTCCTCCACAAAATACAAAAAATCCATCCATCCAACCCATCCAAGTACCTACCGACCGCGCCCGACGTTGCTTAACTTGAACGGAAATTAGTCACCGACTCGCACTTGGCCATGATTTATTATTTTGTTATTCTTTAGACTTCAGAGTGTGTGCTATAATATGCCAAGTTTGACGCTTCTACGTATTACCGTTTTTATACTAGAGCAAATACAAAAAAAAGTTTTAAAAAAGTTTGTTGTATGGGGACTCCCCTTTAGTTTTTACTTTTTGACTTTATTATTATTTCTTCCACACTGAAACTGTGTGGAGGTTAAAGGGGGAGGCCTATGTTCAGCAGTGGACGTCTTCTGGCTGATGATGATGATGATGATTATTTCTTAGTTAATCCGCCGTAACATTACATATTATGCTGTGTCAACTGGCTATATATTACGGTTAGAAAGATACGGCCGTTAAAAGGTAGGACGGACGGACAGACGGACAGACAGCCTAGCCTTACTAATAGCGGGACCCTATTACTAAAGCTACGTTATCTGCCCGTTGTCTGTTCACTTCCTTTGGGTACAGAACCCTAAAAACGGGTATTTGAAGAGAGAAAATCTCCATAAGTTTGGTTCAGTAGCTTATGGCTCATTCATTTCATTAATACTTTGTAACATAATATGTATATTTTACGGTGACTTAATTTTTTTCTGAAGACGTTTATTTATTTCGTTGTGTTACTAAACCACTAGTAGTATTAATTTTTAACGGTCTTCAAACCAGCAGCATTTTTAAACAATTTCATCATCATCATTCTTCATCATCAAGCCTTCTCTCAGAGAGAGAGAGAGGTTGGGCCCTAATCCACCATTCTGTCCCTAATCCATCATCATCATTCTTCATCATCAAGCCTTCTCTCAGAGAGAGAGGCTGGGCCCTAAATCCTAATCCACCATGCTGGCCCGGTGCATATTGGTGAATGTCATTGATCTCTGGATTTTGGGCAGAGGTGACATGAGGTTCTTGGGCATACTGGTAGCCTCACGATGTTTTTTTTCACCGTGTTTATGGCATCGTAACAGCACAGAATTTATTTAAGTACTAAATAAGTAATTGGCAGCGCCGAGGATCAAAGTGTCTTCAGATTGAAAGCGCATATGCTACCGGTCAGCCACCAGGCCACCACCACTTACTAAATCCTTTAAAACTACTTACCTGTTTCAGTGAAGCGACAAATTCATAATTCTCACTCGCGAGCTCATAGCCAGTTTTAATTTAAGCTTAATCTTTATTAGTTCCGTTTTAATTCGGTTCTCTGAATGCATTAGCATATTTTACCAAGCAAGCATCAATTTTACTGTTGCTTATTACTGAAGTTGACACTGTGTCGCCACTCGCCAATCTCCCACGGTCTAGAATTCTACCTACAAGCATTAACATAAAGTATGAAGATGCTGCTGATTCTAAATTATGGCTTTTAAACAAACCAGTACAAGTAGTTACAATACTAGTAGATTCATAAAGATGGTTTTTAATATATACGATACGGGAGATAAAACGAACATCGTGAGGAAACCATGGCGTGGTGGTGGGGCACTATCTAGTTCTCGGCTGATTCGCTATAACCTTCCAAGTTGAAAATCTAACCCCCAGTATGTTCCGGCAGTCTCACTTAAGATCCAGTTCCAATTCCATGCTAGGAGTGTACCATCTAGCGTTGGAATGTTCCAAGCGGTGGATGTCCACCTTAAGGACCTCTTTTTCCACTATTAACAGTTTTGGTAAGTTACTTCTAGTTTATTCTAGTTCTAGCGGTGGATGCCCACCTTAAGGCCCTCTTTTTCCACTATTAGCAATTTTGGTAAGTTAGTTCTAGTTTATTCTAGTTCTAGCGGTGGATGCCCACCTTAAGGCCCTCTTTTTCCACTATTAGCAATTTTGGTAAGTTAGTTCTAGTTTATTTGTTATATAACTTTAGTGAACAACCGTGATAGTTTAAAACAGTATTCTAGTTTAAGTTTGTCTACTTCCATAGTTTATAAAAATTCCAACTTATAAAAATTATTGTTTTATCTAGGAAATCGTAAAGACCGAAACATTTCAATTAAGGACATTTCGCTCGATTTGAAAAAAAAAGTAATACTGATTTGCGCTGTTCGCATTGTTTTATTTGTTTTGTTTTATTTCTATTTTGATTCTATTTTAAATGTTGTATATTATCTGTATAAATTTCTTATATAACAATATTACAATTGCCTGACCTGTAAACATATGTTTATTAATAAATTACTTTGACTTTCACTTTGACTTTGGATTAATTAAAATACCTATTTACTAAATTATGTCTACGATATCTTAATATACAGATTCCATAATTATGGAAGGAACTGTAAAGGCACATAAATTTTATATAACAAAATGAGAAAAACTGCTAAAATAGAAGTAGCGAAACGCACGACTGTGCGTAAGCGCCACGGTTTTGCTCCACTAAAGTTCATCTGTAGTAACAAGCGTTGCTTAAAAGTGGGTAATCCTCGCCTTAAACAATTTAATTATCAATTAAAAACAATAGAAATAAAATATCTACAAACCGAAGCGGCGGGACAAATAATCAACAAACGATGCTCTTAAATCTTTAATGGATAATTGTTTATGAATTTAAATCAGCATAAAGAGCAGATTAAAAAAAAGAAAGGCAATTTCCGTCTGCGAAATCTTGTGAAAGATCAATAAGAATTCAAATTGATGTGACAGCTGTGAGAAAGAGATACGGAAGTGAGTCAAGTTCAATGTTTACTGTTCCTAATCTTCTATAAACCAGACTGGATTTTCTAAAGTGTCATTTACATAGTTTTGGGTGTGTTAGCGGTCCAGGCTTGAAATAATTAAACATAAATAAGTACTGCATCTGCAGGGTTACGCATCTAGAATGTACTAAGCCGAAAAGAAGTCATTGTAATATTTTATTTATATTACACGGGAATTACTCACGTAAGATTAAGCCGGTCACTCCGACTATAATTCTTTGTGCCCCGGAAAGTCAGAGAAGCCATCGAGATCAGTCGACGTCCAACCTTCAATAGGGATGGAGGATGGAACCTGCCACCGACTTGGAGACCGTGTCTTCATGGAGTTCGTGGGAGTGACCGTGGGATTGGTGGCGACGTGGTGAGCTCCGCCTGCTGGAATATTCCTGACACACAGGAAGATTCGAGTGAGGAAGAGTTCCGGTGTGCGCCGTCGCAGCATATTTCTCTACGCACCCCCACCCCCGCACCCGATCAGCTGCCGTTGACATCACGTGCGCGCCGCGCGGCGGTCCGTAGTGCCAAGCGAGACGCAGCCGCGCGCGCGCATTCACCTTGAAAAAGACTGCCTAATGCGGTTGAAACTATAGTCGGAGTGACCGGCTTAATCTTACGTGAGTAATTCCCGTGTAATATAAATAAAATGTGTGAAAACCACGTCAGTTTCTATAATAAAATAAAGTCATTGTAATCATTGTAGTCATGAACAACTTTTACTATGGGATCAACCCCGAAATCGCGTAAAAGAAAATCATCTGCTCCAAAGAAAACGGTCATTGACACTACAAAATCTATGGAACAGCAGATTTTGTCTTTGCGTGATTTCAGGGTTGGTTCCATACCAGTTGGGTTGTATACAACGATTTTGCTTGCACATTATCTGTTACGTTTATCTACAATGTCCGTTTTTTTCTCATTCGAGAGCAGTTTGGCGTCCCACGTTTTGGGCATTTGCTAGTTTCAAGTATATTAATATTTTCAATTTTGTATATCATAAAACAAGTCATAAACACAGTCAGAGTCAAGAGCAGAAGGTCCAGTCCAGTCCGGTCAAGTCATGTGCCAGTGGTGAAGACTAATACTTACCCACTTTTAATTTTCTTCACGTTTTACGACATTATACTATTCAGCAACACTCTTGCATGTCCACGATAACTTAATGGTTAATATTTACCGTTATTAAACAATATAACTCAAAATAACACAGTTTAGGTAAATAAAAAAGTTGCGACATGACTTCACATTAGCGTAGCGCCAATAACCCCGATCGTCATCTAGTTGCATCGAGAGTGCGCCTCATTTTATTCGGTACCATCAAAAAGATCTTTAATAAGAAATGTCAAACACATTAACTTTCTTTCCGTGGGCAGAGGTTCTAACAAGTCACGAACCAGAACTGACAGTTGTAAAAAGCTAATTATATTGCTCTCAGTGGGACATTCGTGACAGTTTTTGCGGCTTCTGTGAGAGGAGTCATCGCGTTACTGGGCTTAATTGGAAATCTCAAAGCCAGATCTGATACTTCTGGGTAGCCTAAAAACTGACACGGCGCCATGTGCACTTAAAAAGATAAGCAAGCAAGGGCCTATTTCATCTAAGAACCCCTAACATAGATCCTTATAGCTGGTTTTGAGTCAATACTTTTAACAATGATTGTAAACTCGCTTTTATTAGGTTCATTATGATGATATGATAGCCCGTTGGTCCAGTTGGTAGTGAACCTGCCTTCTGCGCTTGGGGGCGTGGGTTCGATTCCCACCTAGGACAAACATTTATGTGATGAACATTTGTGTTTGTTCTATATCTGGTTGTTAATATCTATTTAAGTATGTATTTATATGTATGTATGTATATCAGTCTCTGGCAGCCATATCACAAGCTTTGCTTAGTTTGGGGTCAGATGACCTTGTGTGCAAAAATGTTCCGAATATTTATTTATTTATTATAACTAACAAACGTTCGTAACCAATTTTGGAAGTCAATTTCAAACTTCGTATCGATTTGAAACTTTGCAATCTCATAATCCGGATAACAATACAGTAATTTGGTATCATTGAGCTGATCTGATGATCGAGCCAGAAGTATAGAGGAACTCTTTGAAAGGTTAGTAAATCCCTCGATTTTGGGTCGATTAGGTTAGTTTGAACGAACTAGAAGTGTTTTTTAGTTTGCAGATTTAAATAAATATTTTAGTTCATCGTGTACTTTAGTGGGGCAAAATCTCTCCTCTAGTCCTCATCCTCTTCAGCAATGCATATTTTTCTGTTGATTTCTGTTAGCCAATATTTTTTTCTTAAAATTTTGCAAATAAACGCTGCTACCTGGTTTAATAGCAGTGATAAAACTTTATAGCGACAGGTAGCTCCTGTCCGCCGACACAGATCACGTGGTCTAGAAATATAAATTCAAGTAAAAATAGCACAGCACTTACGCAAATCGTAAATCTTTATGGAAATGAATATTCTGGTATGGGTTAAAGCAGAGGCGAGAGCTATTGACATTCATGATATAACGATTTGTTTTTTTTTTCAAGCGATGAATGGTGCTAAGATTACGCGGAAAAGTTGTACTAAGCCGAAAGGGATCCGCTGTACTCATTATGAAATACTATTATTATGGGACTACTTATGCCTGAAATAGAGAAACAAATATGAGCTGTTCCATAGTAAACTGACATTAACACTCGACGAAATGCAAGTCACAGTCAGAGTCAAGCAATGTAAGTCACGGTCAAGGTAAACTCATGCCCCAGTTAAGTGGTGGAGAATTTACAAGAGACTTCTATGGAGTTTTGGAAACAACACGAAAAGACATGCTTCACCCTTACATCAATGGCTTCACCCCGTCATATCACCTGTCTACACTCGAGTACGTTCACTGAAAAAACAGAATGGTTAATTTAACCAAAACTGTTTCGGTTGTATTTTTTTCGGTTGAATTTACAAGAAAATAGTTTATTTAACAAAAGCTTACTAAAACCAACGTGTTCAAACTAACAAATCCCATTTTGTTATACTTACAATTGTCTAAGTGGTTACAATGAAGAAAGTTACATGTTAATATAACAAAAGTGAATTGTTTGATTTTTCTTATGTTAGTTTAACAATTTTTTCTAGTAAAAATTATCAAAACGCTCTTTTGTTCAACTAAACATATAAACTTAGTTAAAGTAACCAAAAACATCTTTAAGATAAACTGTAAAATAAAGTCAAAGTTAAGAAATCATTTTGATGAAATTAACAATACCAACATTAATAAACTGAACCTAACATATTTGTTAGAAGTAACAAAATGTACAGTTTGGCACAACAATATTTTTGGTTACCAATATCTTGACTAAATTTACCAGATATAGGCTTAATTCAACAATTTTATCTTCTTTAATATAACAAAGATACTTTGGTTCAATTAAACATATAAACTTGGTAAAAGAAACTAAAACATCGTTTGGATCAACCATGGAAAGTAGTCAAGTTAAGAAAATATTTTGATCAAATCAACTATACAACTTTATTGAACGGAACCTATAATATTTGTTAGTAGTAACAAAATATTACAGTTTGAAACAACAATAATTATGGTTGCCAATATCTTGATTAAAGATGCCAATACAGACTTAATTCTACATATTTTTTTTCTTTAAAATAACAAAGTCACTTAAGTTCAATTAAACACATGAACTTAGTAAAAGAAACCAAAACTATCGTTTAGATCAACCATGGAATATAGTCAAGTTAAAAATAATTTTGATCAAATCAACTATACTACATTAATCAATTGAACCTAACATAATTTGTTAGAAGAAACAAAACATCACAGTTTGAAACAACAATAATTTTGGTTGCCAATATCTTGATTAAATTTATCGGATACAGGCTTAATTAAACAATTATTTATTATTTAAAATAACAAGGACACTTTAGTTC
The DNA here is from genome assembly GCA_914767915.1 of Agriopis aurantiaria. Lineage (NCBI taxonomy): Eukaryota > Metazoa > Arthropoda > Insecta > Lepidoptera > Geometridae > Agriopis > Agriopis aurantiaria. The sequence continues at coordinate 11,440,633 of OU612001.1, read as the reverse complement.
AATTAAACATATGAACTTACTAAAAGAAACCAAAAATATCGTTTAGATCAAACATATAACATAGTTAGGTAAAAAAAAAATTGATGAAAATAACTATACAACTTTAATCAACCGAACCTAACATATTTTTTTGAAGTAACAATATGCTACAGTTTGGTACAACAATATTTTTGGTAACCAATATCTTGATTAAATTTACCAGATTTAGGCTTTATTCAACAATTTTATCTTCTTTAAAATAACAAAGATATTTTGGTTAAATTAAACATATACACTTAGTAAAGGAAACTAAAACATTGTTTGGATTAACCATGGAATATAGTCAAGTTAAAAAATAATTTTAATCAAATCAACTATACAACTTTATTGAACGGAACTTATAATATTTGTTAGAAGTAACAAAATATTACAGTTTGAAACAACAATAATTATGGTTGCCAATATCTCGATTAAAATTGCCAACACAGGCTTAATTCAACATATTTTTTTTCTTTAAAATAACAAAGACACTTTAGTTCAATTAAACATATAAACTTGGTAAAAGAAACTAAAACATCGTTTGGATCAACCATGGAAAGTAGTCAAGTTAAGAAAATATTTTGATCAAATCAACTATACAACTTTATTGAACGGAACCTATAATATTTGTTAGTAGTAACAAAATATTACAGTTTGAAACAACAATAATTATGGTTGCCAATATCTTGATTAAAGATGCCAATACAGACTTAATTCTACATATTTTTTTTCTTTAAAATAACAAAGTCACTTAAGTTCAATTAAACACATGAACTTAGTAAAAGAAACCAAAACTATCGTTTAGATCAACCATGGAATATAGTCAAGTTAAAAAATAATTTTGATCAAATCAACTATACTACATTAATCAATTGAACCTAACATAATTTGTTAGAAGAAACAAAACATCACAGTTTGAAACAACAATAATTTTGGTTGCCAATATCTTGATTAAATTTATCGGATACAGGCTTAATTAAACATTATTTATTCTTTAAAATAACAAGGACACTTTAGTTCAATTAAACATATGAACTTAGTAAAAGAAACCAAAAATATTGTTTAGATCAACCATATAATATAGTTAGGTAAAAAAAATATATTGATGAAAATAACTACACAACTTTAATCAACCGAACCTAACATATTTTTTTGAAGTAACAAAATGGTACAGTTTGGTACAACAATATTTTTGGTAACCAATATCTTGATTAAATTTACCAGATTTAGGATTTATTCAACAATTTTATCTTCTTTAAAAATAACAAAGATAATTTGGTTCAATTAAACATATAAACTTAGTAAAGGAAACTAAAACATTGTTTGGATCAACCATGGAATATAGTCAAGTTAATAAATAATTTTGATTAAATCAACTATACAACTTTATTGAACGGAACCTATAATATTTGTTAGAATTAGCAAAATATTACAGTTTGAAACAACAATAATTATGGTTGCCAATATCTTGATTAAAATTGCCAACACAGGCTTAATTCAACATATTTTTTTCTTTAAAATAACAAATACACTTTAGTTCAATTAAACATATGAACTTAGTAAAAGAAACCAATAATATCGTTTAGATCAACCATATAATATAGTTAGGTAAAAAAATATTTTGATCAAATTAACTATACAACTTTAATCAACCGAACCTAACATATTTTTTTAAGTAACAAAATGCTACAGTTTGGTACAACAATATTTTTGGTAACCAAAGGTCTTAGAATAACACAAAGAAACCAAGTACATTCGCAAAATTTAAGCCATTCAAATGGTGTCATACCTAGGTATATGGCTCCAAAAAAAATATAAAAATTTTACTATGACAATTTGCGCGGTGAAAGCGTACCACAACAAATTAGAAAAGCAGCATAAGAGTTATGGTGCGACATTCCACAGGTAATCCATTAATTTTCTTGCTTAAGACGTTTAAAATACCAATCGAAACGTAAGCTACAAAGCGAATTTGAAGTACGTTTTGAGAAGGCGTTGTTTGGAAACCTACCTTCTCTGAGTAGTTATTCTAAGCGTAAGGTGTTTTTAGGTGATTGTGAAAAGTAGCGCGACCGCAAACCGTATTTCGGCGTGTGAAGGTTCACGTTTGTGTGATTTTCCGCACTGTACTGTTTCAGCGCTGTTTCAATTCCGCGTTAAGAGGTATTCGTTGTCACATAGGTAGGTATATAGGTATAGGTACTTACCTACCTTATATAAAGTTTGTGACTTGGTGTTTGTAGAAGTGCCTCCCTGGAATTATTTCACTGATAGAAAGATACGTAGGTACGTACCTACCTACCTACAGCATCATCATTATTTCAGCCATACGACGTCCACTGCTGGACATAGGCCTCCCCCATCGATCTCCAAAAGGGCTGGTTAGAAGCGGCCTGCAACCAGCGTTTCCCTGCGGTCTTTTTTAAATCGTCTGTCCATCTTGTGGATGGCTACGTCCTAGCTGCGCTTACCAGTCCGTGGTCTCCATTCGAGAAAATTTCGGTCCCATCGGCCATCTGTTCTGCGTGATATACCTACCTACCTATGCCCTGCCTACTGCCACTTTAACTTGCTAATCTGGTGGGCTATGTCAGTGGCCTTTCGTTCGTTTACGGATCTCCTCAATTCTGATGCGATCTCGTAGAGAAACCCAGAGCATTAGCCCTCTCCATAGCTCGTTGTGCGACTTTGAGCTTGCTTATGAGCTTATTTACATAATCTCTGACTACCTTACACATACCTAAGTAGGCAAATTTTTGTTATGTGTAAAACGCGGGTGAAGCCGCGACAAAAAAACTAGTTCAAATAATAACATCGTACCTACCTAAATTATACTAACAAGTAGGTACGTAGGTACCTATACTATACTAATAACATTCACATTATAAATTATATTTAGATCCAAACTACATAGAGGTACCTATTACCTATCTACTAAGGGAAATCTGTAAATTCAACAGCTAAATTAGGTACCTGTCTAGGCAAACAAGTTCAAACGTGTTTACGTTACAGGTAGCATCACTGACGCGCAATTTCATTGGTCGTTCGTTTCGATCGCTTGTGTGCCGGTGTTGCCAATTTTATAGTGTCGGTTACAACGTCGGGTAAATCTACTAAGACTCGAACCATGAATATAAGATTGTATTTTTTTTTATAACTAACCGTAAATCAGTAACATTCTGCGCTTGGGGATGTGGGTTCGATTCCCACCCAAGACAAACATTCATGTGATGAACATTTGAGTTTGTTCTTTAACTGGGTGAACATTTGTGTTTATTCTTTAACTTTATTTCAGATCCAAGATCCATAAGTAGCTAAATACATTAATTTAGGAACTTAAGTAGGCTAACACAAATAAAATTACAAGTTTTAACAGCAAATTTTGGACATTCGCGTCTATCCAAACGCAGTTAAAGTACAAAATAAACGTCAATTAGACAGTTTTATTTATTTTCAACTGTTATACATTAAATTACTTTAAAAAAAAGTTTTATTCTAATCGGGTAATTTCGGACTTTTCCTTCTTTGTCTAATGGGGATTGCCCACTGACTTTATAGTTTTATATTATTTTCTAATTAATTAGGCTATTTTAAGATACTAATTTGAATAAAGTTGTATTCTTTACAGTAGTTGATTTTAAAAATTATGATTGTGTTTTTAATGTGATGACGTCACCATCTGCGTTATATTAGTTCGTACAAAAATCTGTACAAAAAAAACTTACTTCGGTCATATTTTCATCTGCCAATGTCATTAGGATTTGGTGGGTTGCACAGTGGTTTGGCTTTTTTGTTTGTGTAATCGGCTAAGATAAATTTCAACATAACGCCAACGCTGACGTCATTCAAGGGTAAATGAAGGTCAATCATCATTAATCAAAAATATGTATCATTAGCGTTCATTTTTAATAAGAAATTATGTATAGTTATCATTAAGTCTATAATATTGCTCGAAGTGGTTTTGTAATTACAATCTATAAAAAAACAATCCCCATTGCTGATTTGCTGGCAAGGCAAGTGGCAACACCGGTACGTTACTCCCGTCGCGCGCGCCGCGACACCGGCAGCCGGCAAGCCCGCTCATTTAGTTAGTGTACAGAAAATCGTTTACCGCACTGACGCGAAGCGTCCGCGCTTTTATTTCTAACGTTAGTTTGTGAAAAAGTGACTAAATATATTGTCTGTAGTGCCATTACAGACGTCAAAAATGGATGAACTAATGGAAATTTGGGGTGTCTCACAAGATACAATAAAAGTATTCCGCGGTAAGTACTTTCGAGTTGGATTAGCGTTTAGGTTCTATAAAACGTTTCAAAACTCGTCCGATAATTCCTCCTATTTATTTACTATTTACCTGTGTAGACAGTTCTACCAAAGTTGAGTAGTAGGTAAGTACTTAATTACACAGAATACATATATTATTACGTACTATTGAGACTTTTTATGGTGTCCGTGCGTATGTTTGTCTGTTCGTTGTATGATTTTTATAATCTTTCAAACTTTTCAGATAACAATATAGACATATCATGTCTTGACGGCCTCGGCGAAGAAGAACTTAAAATTTTAATACCAGAAAATCGATTGAGGGACCGAATAAAATTTAAAATGGGATATAAAAAGTATACTGATGAAATAGAGACAGTCCATTCTGTGAGTACCTACTTACTTACCTAATTGTTGATTTTTACCTATTATATTAATTATTGACCGACGAGTGTACTGGAACCTATCTCAAAGTCTACAACAGATTTTCCGCCGATTTGTTTTCAAAAAATCGGCGTTGTATGTTTATAAATGTAGGTATGTTTGTCCGACAATAATCGTTGAGTACGTATCGTTGAACCGATCGTCATGAAATTTTATTAGCAAGTATCTAGTTACCTACCTAGTTCGTGCCAATACTTTTTTAAACTGAACTAGGTACCTACTTGATTGTATTGTAGATATCATCAAAATGATTTCTTTATTTTAACTGTGTTCTATGGTTAATTTAAACGATATTTTTGGTTTCTTTTACTAAGTTTATATACCTAGGTATGTTAAGTCGAACTAAAGTGCCTTTGTAATTTGAAGAGAAAAATAAATTTAAATTAATCCAATATTATAAACGCGTAAAGTATCAAGTTTAAATTTATACTAAATACTTGGGTCTACGGTTTCTTTCGGCTGTAAAAAAATAAAAGTTGTATAACATTCACAAGAAAAATACCTATGCAGTAGATAGGTAGTCATATTTTATTTGTCTAACAGAAATTCTCAACCTTCATATATAAAATAAAAATCAGACAAACGGATACTGGAAACTTAGTAATAGGGTCCCGTTTTTACCTTTGGGTAAAACGGAACCCCAAAAATAAGGGTCAAATTACAATGGATGATATTAGGTATAGTTTTATGTAGGTTGTTGGTAGTTAGATTCTATTTGATTTAAATTTCTTATGTTTACGCTCATTAAAAATAAAAAATTCAAAACAAATTATATTTCAGGAAACTTATGTTCCTAGTAGGACTCCGAGTTCAAAAAACACCATGCCAGCAAAAGGAAAATTCGTGGACAGATACTATAACCAATTGAGAACGCTATGTGTGTCTGCCTTGCCTAAAAAAAGGCAGAAAGTTGGTCAAAAAAGCGATAATGAAACCACAGATAGCGATTCTGAATCCACTGACAATGGTACTATAATTTTTATAACTAATAATTTTATTATACCTTTATTTATGTTTTATAAAAAATATTATGAATGGTTCAAATAATATTATTTTTAATAATATTTTTGTAGTAAAAATGTAAATATTAATAATATTCTGATTTAAGTTATATTCTCTGTGATATCTTTTAGTATCATTTTATTAAGTTTTTTTTTTTGTTTTATTGTTCAGACACTGAAGATGATGAAGAAATGACTTGGTTAAAATACAACCGGAACCCCTGGCCGATAGTAGAAGAAAAATGGAAGGCAATGTGCGCTTATCAAAAACAAAACACATACGACAGCGACAAAAAACTACCAATAATGATTAACAATTGGCCATGACGGAAATCAACCAATGGACATCGACTGGTAATGTTTTTGTTACTTCTAAATGTGGCGCATAGTGCCACTTATTAAATTTATGACACTAATATTATAAATGCGAAATACCCTTGTACCAAATTTCCTCCAAATGCCTTCAGCCGTAACTGAGATGAGTGGTAACAAACACACATACATGCCTGCCTATGTGTTAATGCTTATGTGGGCATAATCTACCACTTTACCAAATTTCATCCATATCCATGTAGCCTAGCTGTTAAGGAGTTGACTGGGAACAAACATACATACACATACAAAACACACACACACACACACACACAACTATCGCATTTATAGTATTAGTGTGATGCAAATAATAGCCTAATATAAAATTGTTTTTTTTGCTATTAATGTTTCCCCTTAGTAAAAAAAAACAAACAAATTTAGCTCAGCTACAGTTTTATTACATGTATAGATTAATTGATTGATATAGATATTGGTCTAAGTCTAAATCTTGAAATATTGTTGAAATATCTATAATATTGAAATTGAACTTTTATTTTGTTTCAGAATTATGCTGACGTATTTTAAGAAGAGTTGCAGTCAGATGCGAGATGAATTTCGAAAAAGTATTGATAGATAAATAACCACAACTATTCACATTCTTTCGGGTAGGCGAGATTCAAAACCATAAAACATTTAAAGCAAATGTCAATAGCTTTTGTCAATGAAGTAAATCTGTACTTCTCTTCTATCAGTACATGTTTTGCTTCATGTCATCTACCACCACATAGAAAGATCTGTGGAATGCTTCAAACTCCGTAAGTGTACCAAAACTTATAATCATAGGTTGACAAGTTATTTTTTTTTGTTGTACGACTTGTATATTATAACCATGTAGCTAAATGTTCTAAAGAGCAATTTAAAGACTCTTTATAACCATTGTCTATTGTCGCAACCTCGTTTTCTTCAGGGCTATTCAAAGAAATGTTACATGGCTGAATGACGTCCGGCTCTACATGGAAGTTTCTAGTAGAAGCAATATGGCCAAGTTCGGAGGAATGTGTGCCTAAATGCTTTCGAAAACGTTCCCGATGTACCGTTTGCACCATTGACTTGGTGCAAACGAAATTACTTTGTACTGCAAACAGTATATCGGGAAAACTTTTAACATTATTATTTATTCTGTCACAATTATTTTGATTTTTAACATTATTATAATATTCTGTCACAATTATTTTGATTACAACAATATGTGAAATCTGCTACTAGACTATGTATAATCTTCATATGAAGAACAAGTCTAAGTTTAATGGTACCAAAATTACTTACACAAACAGGGCAACGCCACATTGTCTAAATACCCTCTTTCAGCTTAGTACACCCTTTCTGCGTATTTTTCATGTATGTGCTATGTTTTTTTTTATAATGTGTGAGATCAATGTAACCACAGAAGAGCAAAAATGTAACAGATTTTAATTGTTTTGGTTTCAATTTAGTGTATTTGTTTTGGTCTCTTCAGCAAATGTAACTGATTTTATTTTAATTTACTATAGTTATTAATCAGTAAGTAAGTAGTAGTAAGTTATTCAATTATAAGTATAATAAAAATAGTTTGATAAATACATGTTTTAGTTTAAGATTTGTTTTATATTAATAAAATTAATATTGCATTTTACATATATACTTAATTTTTATTTCTCTAATGTTAGTTTCATTATATCTTTGACTACCCAATAATAGTGTTACAGTTTACGATAATAATGATAATAATTATTTTTGTATTGCAATAATATACTAACCGTATTTTTATTAATAAAATCTTACTTATTGTTGTTAATGGGTAGTCATGGAGTGAAATAATTGTTGGATGTTAATCTATAGTGTTTTACATCAAATATAATATTTAGATGTATGCATATAAATATTTTTAAAAAATTTAACTTTTGGTTTAGTTAAGGCCTACTGAAAAATAATTGTTGGTTTTATTATGTCACTGGTTAGGACAACAACAAAAAACTGTAACATACTAAAACAGCTGTTTAGCCTAACCAGTGTTGTCTGTTAAATTAACTATATTGTTTTAGGTAGGGCCCACTGAAAATAATTATTGGATTTATTGTCACTTTAGTTAGGACAACTAAAAAAACTGTAACATACTAAAACAACTGCTTAGCCTAACGCTTATTGTCTGTTAAATTAACTATATTGGTTTAGGTAGGGCCCACTGAAAATTATTGTTGGATTTATTATGTCACTTTAGTTAGGACAACTAATAAAACTGTAACATACTAAAACAGCTGTTTAGCCTAACCAGTGTTGGCTGTTAAATTAACTATATTGGTTTACGTAGGACCCACTGAAAATAATTGTTGGATTTATTACGTCACTTTATTTAAGACAACTAAACAAAAGCACTTACAATACTAAAACAGATGTTGTTTAACCTAACCTGTGTCGTCAGTTAATTAACTATCGCTTTGGGTAGGGCGCACTGATTTTTTTGTTGGATTCATATTACGTTAGTTGCAAATTTGGTTAGGACTACTAAAAAGGCTGTTAAACATACTGTTTAATCAAAATTCTGTTCTAATATAATATAGTATTTAAAAAACTGCTTAATCTGACTAATCGTTGCTGTTTGTTCAGCAACAGACTACGCTAGTTAGATTAAGCAGTTATTTAGGTATTTTAGAAGCTTCTTTCAGTTGTCATAACCAAATTGACTAAATAAATATATTTCTTTTCGGTATGCGCAACTCAAAACTATTTGATACTTAAACGAACTATTCTGGCTAGATTAAACAGCTGTTGTAGTACGCTTAACAGTCTCTAGTCCTAACCAAAGTCGCAAATTGAATCCAACAAAAAATTCAGTGCACCATACCCAAACCGATAATTTATTTAACAGACAACACTGGTTAGGTTAAAAAACTGTTTTAGTATTTTTAACAGCTTCTTTAGTTGTTCTAACTAAAGTGACTTTGTAAATCCAACAATTATTTGTTGTAGGTCCTACTTAAACCGATAGTTAATTTAACGGACAGTACTGGTTAGGTTAAACGGCTCTTTTAGTATTTTTAACTGCTTTTTTTAGTTGTCCTAACCAAAGTGGCTTGGTAAATCCAACAACTATTTTCAGTAGGACCTACCTAAACCGATAGTTAATTTAACAGCCAGTAGTGGTTAGATTAAACGGTTTTTTTAGTATGTTTAACTGCCTTGTTTAGTTTTCCTAACCAAAGTAACTTGGTAAATCCAACAACTATTTTCAGTAGGTCCTACCTAAACCAATAGTTAATTTAACAGACAATACTGGTTAGGTTAAACGGCTCTTTTAGTATATTTAACTGCTTTTTTTAGTTGTCCTAACCAAAGCGACTTGCTAAATCCAACAACTATTTTCAGTATGTCCTACCTAAACCAATAGTTAATTTAACAGACAATACTGGTTAGGTTAAACGGCTCTTTTAGTATATTTAACTGCTTTTTTTAGTTGTCCTAACCAAAGCGACTTGCTAAATCCAACAACTATTTTCAGTAGGTCCTACCTAAACCAATAGTTAATTTAACAGACAATACTGGTTAGGTTAAACGGCTCTTTTAGTATATTTAACTGCTTTTTTTAGTTGTCCTAACCAAAGCGACTTGCTAAATCCAACAACTATTTTCAGTAGGTCCTACCTAAACCAATAGTTAATTTAACAGACAATACTGGTTAGGTTAAACGTCTTTTTTAGTATATTTAACAGCTTTTTTAGTTGTCCTAACCACAATGACATAATAAATCAAACAATATTTTTCAGTAGCCCCTACCTAAATCGATAGTTAATTTAACAGACAATATTAGTTATGTCTAATAGCTCTTTTAGTACATTTAACTGCTGTTTTTGGTGTTCTAAGCAAAGTGACAAAATAAATCCAACGAATATTTTGTAAGGTTAACCCAAAACAATAGTTAATTTAACAGACAATATTGGTTACGATAAACGGCTGTTTTCAGTTGACTTGGTATTTATAATAGATATTTTTTTGTCGTCCCAACCAAAGTCGCCTAGTAAAGTCAACAAAATAATAACCAAAATTAGGTGTTACTAGTAGAGACTACAAAAAATATTTGTTGGAACAACAAAATTATAACCAAGAGTTACACGTCAAAATAGCGCCAACCGAGAAATTTTGTTATTGCAACAAAAATCACTTAACATTTGTTGCAATAACAAAATTTCTCGGTTTTATAATAAGATTTTTTTAGTCGTCTGAACCAAAGTCACCTAGTAAACTCAACAAAATAATAACCTAAATTAGGTGTTACTAGTAGGGCCTACAAAAAATATTTGTTGATACAACAAAATTCTAACCAAAAGTTACACGTCAAAATAGCGCCAACCGAGAAATTTTGTTATTGCAACACACATTAAGTGATTTCTGTTGCAATAACAAAGTTTCTTGGTTTTATAATAGATTTTTTTAGTCGTCCCAACCAAAGTCGCATATTAAACCCAACAAAATAATAACCAAATATAGACACGTTTTTCATGTCGTTCTTTATTCTGTTTGTAATTGGTTTGCATCTCCGGGTCATCCACTCCTCATTAGTTTTGCACTTGCAGTGTAGAAAGCTAATAGCTACATAGTTAAAATAAACTATTATAATCACTGTATCAGTATTTTTTGTGTTTTAATATCACACGTCTATCCTGTTACGTAGTCTTTCCATCTAATGGTTACCTGGAAGCGATTTCTTTTAGCGATAATACAGCCTTTGTGACACTGGCTCGTAAGTGTTTTCTATTTAATTGTAATTTTAATTTCTGGTGTACACAATAAAGAGTTTAATATATCTATTTACTATATTTTCTAAAGAGAAAAAAAACTACAGGCTCCAGTATAATTTTATTTATTTGTTTATTTTATATTGAAAACATTGGTATATAAACACATAGGTGTTGAATCAAGTACAACTTACATGAAAAAGATGTCGGCTTGATTCTTTTAAGTTACCGTTTTACTTATTTCCTTTGGCTCTATTATGCTAATACGTATAAGTAGGTCTAGTTTTAGACATTACGTGAAGTAACGTTATCAATAAGCAAGCTGTTCGCGATTTTCTCCAGCGAGTGTAGGCCCCTTTAATTCGGTCTAAAAGTCCTAACAACAGCATCAAATTGTTTCTTTGTAAAGCATGGAATGCTGCCAAAGCGTATAAGGTCGTCCTGGAATTCCTCAGCCGTAACCTCTCCCACAGTTTTTGCGTGACTCTCATCGCCCAGTGGCTTACTTGCTGCTTGCCAGTTGCCACTCGGCGTCTTGACGTCGGCCGTTTTTGCCGGCCACGGTGACAGCTCGCGTAATTGGTCTAATAGACTCGGATTGTGCGTGCGCGCATCTCTGTTTTGTGGGCCGCCTCCCGGACCTTAATGATGCCAGTTCACTGCTAGCAGTTTCTTTAAGCTAATGACAGACATACATATGAAATAGCATGCTTAAAACTAGCATACTCTTCAGCTAAAGTTATATGTTTTATTTTTTTACGGGATATTTACCGTGGTAAGGTTGTGGAATGAGCTTCCGATATTTCGGCGCATAATCATATAACTTGAGTGAACAACCGTGATAGTGTTTTACTACAGCTGTTCTCATTTGCTTTGATTTAGCATGCTAGTTTTATACATCAAAGCAATCATTAGATATTGATAGACATGGACATATAGGACATGGACACCCTTCCACCCGCGCCTCAAGTAGCATTTGCTACTAACTGGTAGCATGCTTAAATGAGCAATTTGAGCATATCTGGTAGTACCGGAAATGTGTGTTAGTTATGTGGAATCTAGGGTAGCGTAGTTATCATTCGTAAATTTGTATCTTCAGAATGTGAGTTATTTATTGAATTACTAGAGAAGGCTAAATAATTAATACAATATTTTTCCTTTAGTTTTTAAGTAGGTTTATATTTATAGGATAGCAATGGATCTGTGGGGCCAATCCCCACAGATCCATTGCTATCCTATAAATAATTATTAATCAATATAATTGGCTTGGCGGCTGTGGTAGTTGGCTGTGTGGTGTGGCTGTGTGCGGCAGCAATAGTGATTCATGTTTAAAATATTATGTGCTTTTATTTTATTTTGTTATAGCAAATGTAAACTAAATTGTGAATAAAAGAATATAATAAAAAAAAAAAAAAAAAAAACTAGAAAAGACTTTGTACTTATTCCTTTTATTCCTTCACAATCGTTTGACAAGTGAATCTTATTCTGATAATGTTACCCGTTTAAACAATTAAATTCTCTAGATGCTCAGAATGTAAGTATAGGTACTTATAAAGGGTTACACAAAACTCTAGCACCAAGTTGAAAGGAATTCATAGTACTCATCAATATGGACAACTTTTACCAGCGATCAACTTTGGAAACGCCAAAAATATCGTTCCATAGAAAAATTTCATTCACACTACGAAATGTATGTTACATTACAGCTGATATGTTTTTCGCGATTTCAGGGTTGGTCCGACAATAAAAGTTGTTCATAATGACGTGTACAGTGTGCCTATTTCTATTTTGGAAGCCATACAAAGTTTCCCATTCTATTAGTGTGTTAAAAACGTTGCTTATAGTTGGGATTTCAGAAATCGGTACTTTTATAAAATTATCAAGCGTATAAAATATAATAACTTCCTAGTTTTCAAAAGAATTCGCGTTCAGTTTCATACCAAACATTACTTAAAATTCTTTTGACCTCAAATGTATTTGAAAGAGTTCATAATTTTCTGTAAATCGCCGTCTTAAATTGAAGGATCTTCTACCATAAAGGTTGACTTCTGTGCATCGCGACCGATGGCAACCGCGTGAATATGACGTATGACGCGCGCGGCTGATGCGATTTGAAAATATATTGGCGACGCAGTCATCGGCCGCACGTATCTGACGCAAACCTTGGAAGCGGCGCCATACATTTTCATAGTGCGAAGACTTGTAGCATCAGACGATCTGACGCATGCGTCTAACGCGAGCGGCTGCGATCGGCCGCAATGCACGGTAGTCAACCTTAAAACTGTCATCTCTCATTTCACCATTACCAGCTCTCGCCTTGTTAAAACATTCAGTGGAATTGTTAGTGATTATGTGACCATTATATTCATATTTTCTCGTCACCGTTCCGCTACTCATCTGCGTCCACAAACCTACATAATACAGTAATGTTATTCACCGTAGCAAATATTTTCGCTACGTAAACCATTTGTCACGATTCGAGTCTGAGTCAACAGGCGTTGTTGTTATATCGGATATCTTTGCTCAGTGAAATTGCGTATATATTTTTAAAACCATTTTGTTTATCAAACTAGGGCCTTATTATGTTCTTTGATCGGGATCGAGATTGCATGCCGTCACGTTCGTATCTATTTACTCGCACCACGTGCGTAAGTGAGATGGCACGCGATCGCGATCACGATCCGAATCATCCATAATAAGGCATCTAATCGGTTTTAACCCCCACGCAAAAAGAGGGGTGTTATAAGTTAAACGTGTGTCTATTGTCTATATATCTGTCTGTATAGACACACTTTTCGCATCGTGGCTCCCAAATGGTATCTTTTTTTTTGTTTGAAAGGTAAATAAATATTCGGGACATTTTTGCACACACGGTCATCTGACCCCAAATTAAACAAAACTTGTGATATGGCTGCCAGAGACTGATATACATACATATATATTTTTAAACATATACCTAAATATATATTAACATTTAACACCCAGCTATAGAACAAACACAAATGTTCATCACATAAATGTTTGTGGTGGTGGGAATCGAACCCACGTCTATGTCACGTCCGAACACGTCCGAACATTATCTATGTCAAAACGCAGGTTCTCTACTAACTGGACCAACCAAGCAAAACCAAGCAATTATCTAAGTAGGTAATTTGGGTAATTAGTGTTAGCTTGTATTTTGTTTTAGTTAACAAAGGCACATACTACAAAAACGGATAACCAAAACTTTTAATCTGCATTGAATCAATTGAAAGAACACCTGTCGGGAATGAATGCGTATGAATTGCATTCACTCGTGAATAAAGAGAGCTGCGGCCTTGCTTTCAACCCAATGCCGGCGATTCCAATAAAATTGATGACCGAACCCAAACGGCTTCAAAACACGAATGGACTAACCCAATTCTATTTAACACAGTTACAGCCAAATCAATTATCATGCAGAGTGTAATTCTAAAACTAATTCGAATGTTTCTTTTGCAGATGTCGTTGGCCTGAAAGATTTACACTTTAACGGTGAGTAGTGATCCATTGTTGTTTTGATTTATTGTATAGTTCTTGTACTTCAAATATTGTTCATCTTAATTGATTAATATTCATATTTTATTACACAATGCAATTCTATTAAAGTTACCATTAGCTAATACTTAATATCTTCTCCCTAATTAAGTTATTCGAAAATCGAATTCCAAATATGAAATTGCCACTGATTTCATATTGCATCGTATATTATTATTATTTATTCACTAGGTTTCGTTCAAATATTACAATAACCCACGAACGAAATATCATGATTCTCCAATAGGTATTATGTTCTTTTTATCAAATGCTAGCTGTTGCCCGCGATTTTGTACGCGTAGATTTTCATATAAACTTTCAACCATTTGTCCCCTTCATTCGGCCCTTTTACAGAATTATTTTTAAAACAGACCTCTACACCCCATAAAGAATTTACCTGCCGAATTTCAACTTTGTAGGTCAAGTAATTTTAGGGATTTTGTGATGCGTCAGTCAGTCAAACAGTGATAGTATTTCGCTTCTATAAATACAGACTGTTGCCCACGACTTCATGCGCGTAGACTTTCATATCAATTCCCCTCTTAATTCGGCCCTTTCGCAAAATTCTTTCTTGGCGGACCTTTACACCCCACTAGTAATCAATCTGCAGCTTCGTAGGTTAAGTAGTTTTCGAGATTTTGTGGTAAGTCAGTGAGTGAGCGAATGAGCGGGGGTGGGATATTTCGCTTTTATACAGGAATACGCGGAAAGAGTGTACTAAGCCGAAAGGGGTATAAATATGAACAGTTTTACCATGGAACCAACCCAACCCTGATATCGCGTAAAAATAACAGCTTGAGCAAATCATATTTTTTTATTTTTTTTTAAAGCGCGAATGAGCGTTTTCTATGGAATTGCTGATATTTATTTCACGGTTTCAGGGTTGGTGACATAGTATTTAAAAAAAAAAAATGATTATAACAGACTGCTTTCGGCTTAGTACATCCTTCCCGTATAACCCTGTATATTTCGATTTAAAAAGATATCATTTATTTTGTTAAATTTTTTATGACCGTTGATACAAAATCCTTTAGTCGTAATATTAAACAAGTTTACATAGTATTTATAGCGTCACACAAGTCATAGTCACAGCAGAGTCAAGCAAAGTAAGTAAAACTCATGCCCCAGTAAGGTCGTGGAGACTTTACAACAGGATTCTATAGAGTTTTGGAAACAACGCGAAGAAGATATCTTAGCTTTTTAGTGTTGCCATTCAACACAGTCAATAGACACGATTCTCAGTCTTTTTGATTGACACTGTCGTAGAAATTCTATAGTGGATCCTATTGGACAATGGTCGTCAATTCGCATAAATCGCGAGTTATAAAATCGATGACATTCCGTCACAAGCGGCGACATGTCACGTACATAACACATAACATCCTAGATTACTGTTTCTAACTGACCGGGTAAGCTATGAGCTGAAAGAGACTTAATATCACAAGCTTTGCTTAGTTTGGGGTCAGATGACCGTGTGTGCAAAAATGTCCCAAATATTTATTTATTTTATTATTTATTTATTTAATAATATGCTCTACTATACTCGGGCCAAGTATTTTTTAGCTCTGAAAGATATAAAAACACAAATGAAAATATGTTTTGATCACTATACGGGAGAGCAATTTTGTCCCGTCCTAGAAAAGAATTGTAACATCAAAGATTGAAAAGTGCAAAACATAATTTTTGCAATACCTACTTGGTCCAAGTTTTTTTTAACACTGTAATAAGACTTGCACCTAACACAAACTTAAACCTGTGTGGTTATTTAGCAGGACTACAGAATAGATATAGTTATTAGTGAATGTAACGGGCTATTCCCGTCTGCAGCTATTTCGCTCGCACATTTTCATATTCATGATATAAAATCACTGAGTGTGAATTTACAAAAAGTGACAAACGATCTTTTACTATCTATCATAACCTTACAAACAAAGAAATTTTCAATTTGATATGTGTACATATTTTAATTTGACGAAGTAAAATGGTAACAAGTGACCTTTTTTGCTTGATACCATGTTACTCCGTCACATATCGAAACAAAAATGTTTCGGTCTGCAAAACTTGGTTTTGATAGTTTATGCAAATTCACATTCAGTGATTTTATTTCTTCAATAATAGTCATATTTATTTATTTCCATTGAAACACATTACAGCACTTAGACACGTCAAAATTAAAGTAAAAAGAGCCGCCTTAAGGACTTATAAGAATCTGATGAAACCCGCTGTGTTCTATATCTTGCGCCGGCGCCAGTGGCATACTGCAGCGAGCGTGCGCGCGACCCAAATACCCGCTTCTAACGGTGCGTCCAGTGCGCGCCGACCTTTTTAGCGGATCTGGCGTACCACTGGACTGCTATCAGCAGCCTAATTGTGGAATACCCAATAGTATAGCTATAATTTTGACTGGTTGATCAAACTCTTTCTAATCCTCAGTAGCAGTCCTTGTTACTCTGGAAAGAAAATCTAATGAACAGGGCTATACCGAACGGTGGTACTAAACCGAAAAGAAGTAATTATTCATCACTATGAGCAATGTTTACTATGGGACCAACCATAAAATCGCAAAAAAAGCAACTGTTCCAATTCGTTAACAGTAGATAAGTGAAATTTTTCCATGTTTTTTTTTTTTATGCGCTATTTCAGAGTTGGTCTCGCAGTAGAAGTTGTTCATAATGATGTGTACAATGACAACCTTATGTCTAAAGTGGTGCGAAACTGGTTGGACCAGCGCATCGGGCTACTGCCTAGAGATAATTTGCCATCAACGACAAGTGTTTCCAAAATGTAGCTGTCTTTCCTGGCAATATGACCGAAGTACTAAGATTGCAATTAGTAACCGTGACCCTTGTACAGGAACAGGACCTGGATATAAATATAACTAATAGGAATTAGAGCACGTTGCATATTCACAGAGCTGCCAGCAGCCAAAGTTCTAACCCTTTTGCGGGTTACTTAGAAGTACAGTTGGTGAAGGAAGGAAGTTCTTGTAGGCTAGCCTTAGGCACTCGACCAAGGCTGGAGTCACTTCTTGGGCAGCCCAAAGTCCTCCGAGATAAAGATTGTTGTAGAACAAACTGCTAACAGTATTAACATCATTTTGGACAAAGGGCCTAATTTATACGGAAATTTGACCAGCCAAAATTTGACAAAGTGTAAAACGGGATTCTAGTCTAAAAGGTCATGCAGGGAGGGGAGGGGAGGGGGGAGGGGTGAATCATATGAAATACTTTCATCTGAGAGGTCTCACTTTCTGCCTTTTACGAATGATACAACACAATGCCCGTTACTTCCTGGAGATTCGCTTTCAATGGCGAAAGCATTTAGTTGATGCGTAGCAAATATACTTCGATGTTAATCTGACTGTAAATTGGGTCGAGTATGGGTCCTCTTGACCATTTTGTAAATGTAGGAAAAAAGAAAGCAAGACATTGGAAAGCAAGCTTTGCAGCATCGCTGTATCTAATAGAGAAAATTATAACAACACTCAAAGTGAAGTTCTGTCCGACGACGCAAAACAAAAAGGATAATGCTCCCATCTACAGCCTAAATGCCTCAACCGATTTTCAAAAATGAGGTGTCGATGTCGACAAATTCCTCTTAGTTCATGAATGATCACTGGGCAGGTGACGTCATCATACATTCAAAATAGCGATTATGTAAAGTACTATCCTAACTAGTAATTATAAAAGCAAAAGTAACAGTCTCTCTGTCTGTTCGCTTTTCACAATTGAACGGCTAGGTCATCTTAACGAAATTTGGCTGGAAGATATTGTGCATCATGTCTTCATGAGAACGGACATAGGGTACTTTTCCCCCCAAGAAATGTAGAAAAACTGAAAAATCACGGATAACGCCGCGGGATTCGGCTAGTGTTAAAATAAATTTTACTCCAGCCCTTTATGTGCCATATCATTGAATAGGTCTTTTAAAATGTACGTATATGAAATTTTGTAGATTTTTATTTTATTTAGGTTGACCCTTTGCGAAATATAATCCGCCAAAAATTTATAACCCAACAACGTTAATAGCTGTTAATTTCCTTCTGGTGTCGTAATTCCCTGATTTGGTCCGTGTCGCGTCGCATCCAACGATGGTTACACCAGCTATCTACTAGCCAGCGTGAGCTCATGCATGGCGATACTTGATACTTCTGAGGCCATACTTGTACATACTACATAATCTACAATCTTCATAAGCTCACACCGCTCACTTCCCTGTATCTGCCATAACTCACTGGGCCGAAATTATCGCCCCACTAAATGTTCCACTAATTATGGTCTATACGCCATTGCGACCGTTACAGACTTAACAGTGAACTGAAGGTCATTGTCATACTTAACTTGAGTCTTTCAATTAACCATGGCTCACTGGAGTTGATGGTTAGGAAGTTTGGCGGCTTGGAAGATTTGAAGTTCCGTAAAACATTCTCTTGAGAAAATTAAAACCAGTCGCTCAATTTGTCTAGAATTTTAGACTAGGCTTCTGTTTTCAAACAATTTTTGCCAAATCAAATGCTCGTTCATTTTACAGTGCCCAATATATTTCAAATCTGCTCCACATGTTTTCTTTCTTCACACATTCTTTCTACACCCGAGCCAACGGAGCATAGCTGGTTTCAGCTTATAAATTGACCAGTTCCGTTAAAACTTGCCAAATAAGAAGCGAGTATCGAGAATTCTAGACGAATATGGGCGAATACAGCTACATCATTATGTTATATTAAATTCGGTGAGCCACCATTCCCAGTCGAATCCGCTATTAGTCTAGTTGATGATTATTTTGCTGATTAGGTGGCAACTCGGGCTTATATTTCACACAAGCCCGCCAAAACTTATACCGTCTGACTAAAAAAGATTTAAGAATGCTTTAGACATGTGTTTAGCAGTTTTTTCACTGTGAATAAGATGTTAAAAATGTGTCTAAAGAGTTTTTAAATCTTTTGTAGTAAGACGGTAAATCTTTTTTTTTTGTTTACTAGTTTCACATAATCAAGGAGATGCGTAAACAAAAAAAATATATGGGATCACGATTTCTTAGGATTTTGCGAATATTCCAAATTGAAATTAAACATAACAGATTTTATTATGCTAGCTATCAGTTTTTTTTCGGATATGTTTAGGAGAGTGTGCATTGATTCTGCATGAAATTCCCTTACGCATTTTTCTATCGGACGGTTAGGGCAGGTACGAATAAGCAATACCGTTTCATGGTTGATATTCCGAAAACCCCTAGGAAGTGCATAGATTCCACTTTTATTGTGCGAACCGCTACACTGCGCTGACTGTATGGGTTCCCCGATAGTTAAAACCAGGGTGTCTTCAAGTCGTGAGTGAACCGGTTTATTCTAGGGTATCATGATCCATCGTAGACCGATACGGTCCGACCGATATCGCTTAATATCAGGGGAGGTGGCGGTCAAAAGCAAGCCTATCATTCAATAAAAAAGGTGCTACTAGAAGATCGCCAAAATTATGGATTGGAAAATATTACCAATGGGTGACCGCGAGTAGCATTCACAGCTGAGCGCTACCGCGGGTCGAATGACACTCAGCCTATGCTAATATATTTAGCCTAACGGATTTCCAAGCCATAGTAGTAGATAATAAACAAAATATAATAGTCAGAATTAATTGGCGAAAAAGATCTGAACTGAAAGAACTCTTTGTAATATAAGATTCAATATTATGAATTTTCAAGTAAGTCTTCATTTATGATAAAAAATGTGAAGATGACAGAGCAAATGATAAACAAACAGATACGAACATAAAAACTATTGAAATGGTTTCGGATCAATATTAGAACGGAATCATAAAATATGACTACATCTAATCTGACAGAACCAAAATAAGAACAGATGGTCGTACCATCCAAACTTCCTACCACAATGCCATATTTCACTCTCGATATATCGAGTCAGCGACCCATAAAGACCATAGCGTGCAAAATACCTACTGTGAAGTCTAGAAATCTAGAGCAGTGAGCCGTCAAGGCTTCTACTTCATGACAAATCGAGAAACCATATTTGCAATTCATTCTGAGATATTTATTACGGTTTAAAGTCAGACTCGCTTGAATGCAGCTCAAGTGATGCGACGTAGCGAGTAGTATTATTAAAACGAGACGTTTTTTTTTTAGTTTTTTTTTTAAAGGTTTTTTTGACGTTCAAGTCCCTTTTATTTACACAAAATACAAGCTACACTAAATAAGTAAACTAACTACCTAGCTTATTACACAAAAACAGTTCGCTTGCCCATAGACCGTTGAAAGATAGATCTAAGTTCCATATATTCTAAGTAACTAGAGGTAAGGGCTGAATGGTAATACCGCCAGCATGTACTATGAATAACGAGGCGAGTAAATATTTCGTCGCATAGGAAGCGCCACTCTATTCTCATCCCATATTGCTTCATCGGCATAGAAAAGCAATTGCTTGGGTATGGTCCAGGCCACACAGATGTCTAAACTTTGAAATCCTGCACGGCTGATACTGCGCGTATCACTCAAAGATATTTCAGAAAATTAAAAGAAATAAGCAACACAGTGATGTTTGAACTTTGAACACTATTGCTTGACAGTTGTGTTATTAAAAAAGTACTTCCACAGCAACAGACATGCTTGACAACATAAAGCAAGAAAATCTAATGGTTCATTGAGTAAAATTTTGGTCTTAATCAATATAGATGCCGCAAGCATGTCAAATAGTATGAAAACCCAGCGTGCCGCTTTTTTGTACTTACTATGTCGTCACAAGAGTAATTTATTGGTAGTTAACTCCGTTCGCATTACGACAGGTAACTAACTTAACACAGGTCACAGATACGCAGAGTAGAACTCGCGGTGGCTATCTACACATAGGTCTGTCATAAAAACGCCCTCGCTTGTAACTTGCACCGCCGAATAAATCAAGGAACGCGTGACGGCTACACCCGCGTGACCTTGGGAGCCGTAAAATATGCTATAACTTTTACATTCTAGAGCGGAAATTTACCATATTGAGACGTAGAACCGCTATTGTAGGATTATTGCACCGTTAAATGAATCTAAGAAAGTGTCATGCCTAAACGCATGATAATGCCTGTTTGTCTCTCTTTGTTCAAGAGCAAAGAAGTTAAAGAACTCCTTAAATCACAAATCAGTAAGTTCTCATAATCTTATTGGACCAACCTCATAAATAAGCCAAAAAGTTATTAAATAAAAAACAGAATTGATAAAGCATATATGAATTGATAAATCATGACCTTAGCCTTATGATGGGGAACGAACGAAACTCTGTGAGGACAGACCAACACGACCAAAACGCTGGTTAGATAGAAGATGCAAGATCTACCTGACTGGAGTCGGAGAGAGATAGAAGCAGATTGGTCGCCATGTACGTAAAAAGCAGGTAGCTCAGCTGATGCTACTTGGTCTGTACTCCTGTGAAGAATACTGGAACTTTGTGTTTTGATAATAAATAAGAATATGCTGATTTGATCAAGAATAGAGGGCCAACTATTTTTTGATCGCCCGCGCTCGTATTTTACATCATTGAATAAATCAAAGAATAACGATGCATGTGACCTTGCAAGATGTAAAATGTTGCATGTGCATACTAGAGCTGATATTAGCGCTTGTACGCCGTTACAAACATACTAAGTGATGGAAGTTAGTATGTGTTAATGAAGAACGGTTCCAGTGTGGTACCCTGAGTTATGCCGGGCTCGTTATGCGTGCACGTCTTATTTTTCAGATAACGTTCACAAGAACGTAACGTTTTTTGTTTTATTTTTACTTGTTTCACATAATCAAGGTCACCTCGCCAACTTGCTTACGTGAAATTAGTGGGATGGCGAAATACAATTAAAAAAATATATTTTTACTTTATACTTTTCAAGTTTTGATACTCAAAAATTGAGTGACCATTTGGTGCTGCTTTCTACGTTAGCGTTTTCTGCGTTAGCGTTTGCGTTGCTTTCTGCGTTTTTTTTGACATCTAGATTTAGCTGGAACCTAAGAAACCAAACGACTGCTGAAAAAGACTGACAACGATGTCTTGACGTCTAAAATTCCCGACACCAAAAATCACTTTTACCAAAGCTTTGGACGTTGTATACGAAAACAAGTATAGCAAATACATGCTACTACGACTGACGCAAGTTGAAATAAAAAAACAAATTCTATTTACGAAACATTTACCTTGTGTGTCAGTGTTAGTATCGATAGAGATTTCTTTCGATTTGCATTGAATTGATAACATCTTCTGTCGCATGCGAATGGTCTGATAAATCTGTCTCTGCCAAGGTCTTTATTAGAGGTTGCCATAATATTATCTTGTTCTTATTCAAAGTGGATCATATCGGTCTAGAACTTAGTGATGAATTAGCAAAATAGATTAAAAGGCACAAATTATAGTTGTTCAATTCAGTTGTGATCTACTTAAATTTAATCTAATTCAATTCCATTCTAGGCATGTTTACCACCTTCGACCACACCTTCACTAAACATCAGGTTATGGCTGAACTGTGGACAAACGCCAAGAATATATCTTTAAAAAAAATACCTTATCTTATTTCAGCGTTTACAAAGCCGGTGGTAACCTGGTCTACCAGAAACGCCCATTTAGATTCAAAACCCCTTTCTCCTTCCGATAGCAAACAATCAATGCTAGTAGCTTAGCCACCAGCGACGCTAACTAGATCCTTTGATTTATAGGCAGAGCTGAGTTATAAAGTAGTGTTGTTAGAATTGTTCGCAATGTAGGGCACTATTATTTAGTATGTACCTGCTGCGCCTTGAGGGTTCACTTGCGTGGACAATCCCACGGGAGCCTCAATTAAACATTATAATAGCATTTCGATCTAACAGTCTCTGTCCAAAAAAAAAAAACGCGTCTATATCTTCAAGAATAAACAAACCAACGACACTTCTGCTTCATACTATTCGAAGAGTAGAGTTAATGAAGAGCCGTTGAAATATATCAGATCTAGTGCACATAAAGAGAAGTAGTGATAAGTTTGGACTGTTGAGACTTAAAAAATACGTTTTGAGCAAAACTTAATAAAAATATTGTATATTTTCTCGGTTCACTATTATAATTAATTCATAGAACAACAAGACGTGGTAAAGCAACAAATACAAATATTGCTGTATCCATCTCAATTTGCCTCTACCATTACCTTGTATTAGCTACTTCAAAGTCAATTTTGATTGATTAGTAAATGTATCGTGACTGAGGTTAACATTTCTGTATTGTAATAAATGTTTAGGTAGTAACGCTAATGTTTAATTAGTAACGTACCTGGTATCAGTTTCGTTGATACCAGGTACGTTATTTGCATATCAATTTCGTTGATACACGCCTTTGATATTTAGAATAGAAGTGTATAAAATTGTCAACATTTTATGGGACGCACGCTTAAAAACACAAAAAACGAAAAGCAAAGCGCAAGCAAAGGATTCAAGAGTCGAGGTGTTTTGTTTCCTACTTCATTACAACTATTCTTTTGGTAATTATGTAATAGGCACGATAAAGAATTTTCAAAAACTATACTACGATGATCTTACGCATCTATAAAAAAAACAACATATTTTCAGAAACAAAGAGGTTGTATTTCTTAATAATTTTAAATTTGCGCCAATAACACTCGCAGGCAGTGGCGTCTGCTTATGACGTCACGATCTTAAACCCTCCATACCAACTGTACTAAAATTTCTGCAAACTTTAAAACAAAGTGACATATGTTTGCATAATGACTTCATGCGCTCTGATTGGCGTTTCACTTTTCTTGTCGGATTGCTGTATTTTTTTAAATCGTAATATATATTATTATATAAATAACAACAGTATTTAGAATATTTGCAACCTAATTCATTGTTTAAAATCATTATTTCGGTGATTTTTTGTTAATGTTATCACGTTTCTCAATTTTTTAACAGTACGAAAAGTATTACTTGTGTAACGTTGTATAGGCCAACCCTAGTCTCAAATATATAATTTATTTTGAAACATAAATGTTAAATAATTTAATTTTGTTTCACCACACAGCTGTTGCCTGTACTACGAGTAGTATCTACTATATTTCTGCTACTAGTATCGATATCAATATCTAGAAAGTATCGAGTATCAGATATTGTATTTCGCAACTCTATTCTAGTTACCATTTCCTATTGTGATAGATGAGTGCAAAAGGTAGCACCGAGACGTTGAAGTATTAGTATCGAGTCAAAGGTTTTAGACCACGGAAAGCAGTATGATGGATATGTATGCCAGTTGGATTGTAGAACTCGATCAGTTACTTTAGAAATGTACTCAAGGAATGTTGTCTGGGAATTCTTGCTGTTATTTTCTACTAGTTTTGTCAGTTATTAAACTGGTATATTCGTTTCTCTGACATGCTTGGTTGGTTTTTTTTTTTGGTGGTATGAATTGTTATGAATTATATAAATCTTTATAAATATATGAACAACTTATTTGTTTTTTTGGCAATGTATACTTTTTAATTTAAGTTTTAGTTTAAAGACATATAAATTATGTCATTCACCAACATGCACTGGGCATGGTGGATTAAGGCCAATCCTCTCTCTCTCTCCCCCTTGTTTTCGGTTCAATAGCCATTTGTAAGGCGCCACACCGCCTCGGCTCTTATCCGCTACTACAATCCTTTAAGCGTTGGCTTCGAATGAAACCTTTTTAGGTTTCCGTATCCAAAGGGTGAATATGGGACCCTATTACTAAGCCTACGCTGTCTGTCTGTCCGTCCATCCTACCTTTTAAGGACTGTGTGTTTCGAACAGTAATAGATAGCCAGTTGAAATGTTCACAGAATATGTAATGTTCAACATCATCATCATCAGCCGGAAGACGTCCACTGCTGAACATAGGCCTCCCCCTTTAACCTCCACACTGAACGACAGCCCGCCTTTTGCATCCACTGGATACCCGCGACTCTCACAATGTCGTCGGTCCATCTAGTGGGAGGCCTCCCTACGCTGCGTCTTCCGGTTCGTGGTCTCCACTCCAGAACCTTTCTTCCCCATCGGTTATCGGTTCTTCGAGCGATGTGGCCTGCCCATTGCCACTTCAACTTGCAAATATGTATTGTTACGGCGGATTAACTAAGAAATATTAATAAAGTCAAAAAGTAAAAACTAAAAGGATCCCCATACATACAACAAAGTAATTTTTTTATTTGCTGTAATGTAAAAACATTAATACGTACAAGCGTCAAACTTGGCACGATTGTAGTACACACACTAAACCTAAAGTAAATCAACAAATAATAAACAATGGCCAAGTGCGAGTCTGTAACAAATTTCTGTTGAGCAACGTCGGGCGCGGTAAGTACTTGGATGGGTAGCGGCCTGGGCTGTTGTCTTTTTGCATTACTTTTTATAGTGGTTTGGAACCCTCGGTGCGCGTGCCCGTCATGCACTTGGCCGGTTTATTTTCTAACCGTACCTACTAAAATGCATGCATCCCGACCGATGGGCCAGGATCGTCACGCAATGGATGCCCGAACGACGGCGCAGTCAAGGCAGGACCAAGAAACGCTGTGGTGTTGACGATCTTGACTCATTCCGGAGAGGTTGGCAAGAGGTGGCGGAGGACCGAGATTTATGGAAGGAAATGGGGGAGACCTTTGCCCAGCAGTGGGACAGTAAGTATAGGTTAAAAAAAAAAAAAGACCTACTAAAATACAAAACCAAAGTCCAAGACACTCCGCCAGATACACAACGCCATTCTAGGTAACATTTCAACAAACTAACGGTCTGCCACGAACCTATTCATTATTTAAGCATTAAAATTCTTCAGGCCAAATTAACACCGCCTACATGATGTATTACTTTCTAACACTAGCACTATTAATAAGAACTTACTAAAAGTTCTAATGCTTCTAACTGTTACAGACTAAATATTTGCATAAGTATTTGGAGTCATTGATAAGGAATTGTCGGTCAAGGTAAAGTAGGCGACCGGGCAATATTGCAAATATTGGCTTTGACAAACGCTTCACGCCTTTCTGGGGTTGGTCTGTGACTCGCTGTGTGTCAATACTATCTACAAAAAGATGTAAATATAACAATCTTCTATAATCTATATATATATATATATATATATATATATATAAAAGAAAGTCGTGTTAGTTACACTATTTATAACTCAAGAACGGCTGAACCGATTTGGCTGAAAATTGGTGGGGAGGTAGCTTAGAACCAGGAGACGGACATAGGCTTTTCATCAGCATCATCACCATTTTTCATCACTACGCGGGTGAAACCGCGGGGAGTAGTTAGTTATATATAAATATAACTATAAAAATGAATCCCTATTTACCTTGGTCACGCCATAACTTGAGAACGACTTTACCGATTTCAATCATATTTTTTTTTAGTTTTCTATTACTCTGTAGTAGGTTCTTACGGGAAGAAAAATTAAGAAAATTGCACAGAAAATTGGAAAATTTCAGAAACTTAACGACTATTTTATCTTTGCTCGTTTGACAGTTCTAAGACAGGACAACGTCTGTCGGGTCTACGCAAGGACTTTATATACCCTGGTCATAGATTCAGTATAAGTACCCCTCTACGACCCTGGTACCCGTCGGGTCAGCTAGTTATCAATAAAAAATACAGACTTCAAATTAGTAAGCAATCGAACAAAATTATTGATATTGACAAATGTAAATATTCTCTCAAAAAAAAGTATTCTTATTATTAGAGCTGGTTCAAATACTACTGGGCCAGAGAGGGGTATGATCGTCTCGTAAGTATTTTCTATGTTTGTAATTTTTATTTCTGGTGTGCACAATAAAGAGTTTCTATCTATCTAAGAAAGAAGAGTAGAATTATAAGAAATGCGTTTTTATTATGCATAACTTAAAAAAACTGAAAATTAACGAAAACTTAAATAAATAACTAAAAACTAAAACTTAAAATAACTAAATAACTATATAAGAAACTTGTTTTACATATTTACATAATTAATTTTAGAAAAAAAACTGACTTCAAGACACCTACATTAACATACTTAAACTAAAAAAAGTACAAAATGACAGTTAAAACAGAGAATGTAAGTCCTCATCAAAACTTTTACTGAAGGGAACCACAAACCAAAACGTTATGTGTGAATATATTATTGGTTTTTGTTGATTAATTCAAAAAGCGCTAATTCAATTTCGATAAAATGTATATCGGACCACCTCTGAAGTATGAACTACATAAAAGAATCATCAAAATCAATTCACAATTAGCCGAGTAATCACGTCACAAACATACAATTCGAAGTCGAAATGATAACTTCCTCTAAAGTCAGTTGAAAATAGAATTGCGGAAGCTTTACCGTGCTGTAGGACGATTTGCTGATGCAAAAGCAATATATGTACCAAGCGTTAGCTAAAAAGATTTAAAGAAAGTTCTTGAAGTTTTGCTTTTCTATCTAATATGCCTTTTAAATGCTACCATCCCTCAACCGCACCTAGCATACCAACATCATCACCTGGCAATTCCACAGCTAAAATAACAATTGATTCCAGCACGCCACATTTCAACTCCTCACTGTACAGAAGACAGCACAATGGCTCTGCCACAATGCTCACTTTAATTTAGAACTGGCCAGTGTTGCCGTTTTAGGGAGCTCTCCGCTGAATATGGTAGTCGCGGCTCTTGGTGTGAGAATTTATACTTTAGTTCCTGTTACTTTATGACTTGTAGATAACCCTAGTAGGTGAAAATGACCGAACGGTAAAATCTTGACTAAAAGTGTTGCTTAGGAAGTTACATGACGAGTAAGAGGAAGAAAGGTAGAAACTGGAATCAGCCTAAATAAAACTACTTTAAGATTTGCATTAGCATGCTTAAATTTGTTTTTGAGGGACCTGAAATCTCTAATAAAATTTAAAAGTCATAACGCTATTTAGTAGAAATTTATCGATAAACTGGCATCACCAGCATCTAAAATAAACGCAACCCATTAAAATATCGGGTTTATAGACTCAGGCGCATACGCAGGAAGGAACAGTTTTCGTGATGTGAATCGGTAGAAAAATAAAAATAGAACGTCTGCTCTCTCACTAACCATAACATACGTCATTCAGGTGATGTCATACCATACGGAAAGGTCAGAATAATATTTAATTTCAGACTGTTGTTAGAACTGGGGATTGAAATCTATCATGTGCTCGTTCCTGCCCACTGCAGCTAAACGCTAAAAAACTAATCTATATAAATAATAATGAAATGCTGTAACGTTGGTAAGCGCATCACTTGTAATACATTTAGTCATATTTTTCACTAAGCCTGTTATTTTTATCAAATTAAACACCAGCCCGATAGCCTATCAAATGCTATCGTTTAATATATTATTCGCCTATTAGCCTATTAAATTAAAGCCTCATCATCATCATCATTTTAGCCGTAGGACGTCCACTGCTGGACATAGGCCTCCCTCATCGATCTCCAATAAGGCCGGTTGGAAGCGGCCTGTATCCAGCGTTTCCCTGCTGTCTCTTTTCGGTCGTCTGTCCATCAAAAAAAAAAACCGCCGCTGTCTTTTTTTGTCTGTCAAAAATGTCCCGATTTTTTTTTTATTTTTTTATTTTTTTTATCTTGCTGGTGGACGTCCTACGCTGCGCTGCAGTCCGTGGTCTCCATTCGAGAACCTTTCGGCCCATCGGCCCTCTGTTCTGCGTGCTATGTGCCCTAAATTAAAGCCTATCTATGTCTATTACAGTTTTAGTATAGATCTCAATTTTAAAAGATAAAAGTGTATAATTTGGCATTCTAGGGGTGGCTCTGGTACATGTGAAATGGAGATTAACTCTCAGATCATATCCAAAGATTCTATGGTAAGCCACTACATGTCTATATTTAGCGAAACCTTATTAGAGGCATGATTTGTTGCATGTTCTATTTAGGTAGATGACTTTTTTTTACATCTTTCTCGTTTGATTTTACGGAGAATAGAATAGCGGAAATGGAAGGGACTCTCCCCTTCCATTTCCGCTTTTGTCCTAATCCACAAACAAGTTTTACAGTGCATAAACAATCTTTGATCTCGACTGGGCGTTAATGTATCTTCTATTTTCTACCCTACAGCAGACAAAATAAACTTTCAAGGGCATTGCACCGGGCTCCAGGGCGACTGAGAGCTTCTATATTAAGAAGCCTATAACTGACGCAACGTTTCCATTTAGCAATACTTCAGTTTAATTATATCGGTGCTGTTTGCAGTATGCTATTCCTGGTCTATAGGAATCGTGATTGCAGAGTTCACGGCACACTGTATGATCGCTTTGAACTTCGGCAAGCCTCGCCCCTCCTTAATCATCCTGTGCTGTGCCCACAGAATAATACTGAGATGAATTAACGATAAAATTTGCAGGTTGAAGTGGCAATGGGCAGCCAACATCGCTCGAAGAACTGATAACCGATGGGGAAGAAAGGTTCTTAAGTGTAGACCACGAACCGGAAGACTCAACGTAGGTAGGCCTCCCACTAGATGGACCGACAACATTGTGAGAGTCGCTGGTATCCAGTGGATGCAAAAGGCAGGCTGTGGAGGTTAAAGGGGGAGGCCTATGTTCAGCAGTGGACGTCATCTGGCTGATGATGATAAATTAACGATAATTTTCTTCACAACAAGGCTTGACCATGCGCCTATAAGAGGATTTACGTCTTACATTCTTCTGCTCTGCTATAGATGACGGCCACTTTTTTCACATAAAATTTGGCGCCACCTTTTGTTGGTAGTAAAAATTGGTTGACTTTCTGTTTAAAGCATTACTAAACAAAAGATGGGCCATCTATTGTTTAGTAATGCAAGGGCCTACTTGTGTGTACTTGGAAGTCACGCTGAACAATTGCACCACCTCTATCCCTTACTCTGTGGCATTTTTTGGCCATTTTAGGTATCACGACTCAGGAAACCTAAAATGCACCATAGAAAGTAGTATACTTGTCCAGAAAAGTAAGTAAGTAAGTTGTAGTAAGTCCAGAGTGTCCATAAAGTTTGACACCGACTCTAGTCTATGACAAAGTTTGATTAGCTATAGATGCTTTTCGCATACCGTGTTCTACAGCTTTTCCACGTGGAAGGAATTTTGTCCAGAAATAACATATCAAATCACGAATTTTAAATGGACATAGGAGAGACGGGACATACCTGTCGTTTGCTCTAGAATAACAGTAAACAAAATACGAGCCAATTGCTTAAACTATTACTTAAGCCAATTTATACAAAAAACAATTGAAGGTCTAGAGACAATCGAAATGCTGAAGCCCACCTCCAGTTGTCAGCGTACCCACCATGCACTAGCGGCATTACCACACGCAAAGGTAATGATTATACGTTGAGCCAGAAAAACTCAAGCATTTTGCCACGCGACGTAGCCGTTCTTAACATTTTTTAAAGTTAGATATGCTTCTGGTCCCCAAGGACCTCGAGACGAGGCTCAACCCCAAACAGCTCCAATATGCAACCACTGCTGAGGTTAGCATATTTACTCTGTTCAAATTAATCTCCTAGATTTCAATAAGCAAGAGGCCAGCCCTGTCGTTAAACCAAACTCCGTGTCAATAATTAGAAGGTAATTACAACTGGGCATGATTATAGTGGTTGAACTAGATCAACATAACAATTCTATGGAAGTTCCACACGTAACGACTGGCATAACTAATTATACGCACACTAGCATTTCACGTAACTAATAAGAACATTATGCATACTATGTACCTTACCACAGACTATGCAGGCAGATGGACAAATCATGAGACAAATGGTCGGGTAAAAAATTATTTAGCCTCTAGCCCTAAATCTAGGCCAAAAATATCATCCGTCCAAACCAGAGACAACCTGGGAATAAACCATATTGTACCCTATATTTTATATTTCAAAACTGTTTAAAATAAGTATGTTTTTTTAAAGAAAATAGCTTGTTAATATTGTGAATAGACAAACAATACATATAAGTATGTAAAAAAATCTGTATTTTATTTGTAACAATAGGTAGACAATTTATATTATAAAACTAAGTACTTTTGTTAATATTTAGCCCTATTTTTGCATATTTGGTTTTGGGCAAATCTAGCCTTATATTAAAGTCGATTTAGCTCCAAAACTTGATATCGAGCTGGCAACACAAAAAGCCAGCAAAAAGTCTCAGCGGAAAGTACAGAGTTATAGAGGACAAGGATTGTCATACTCGTATCACACTTCAGCCACAGTTTCAGAGCTGTCGTTTTGTATTGATTCAGAACTGGCGTTTTTTTTCCCAAGTTGTGTTTCTACTATAATCTGTATGTACGCATATCTGCCACGCAGTCAAGTGTTTCTCCAACTGATAAACTAGGTATTCAGGGCGCTCTGCGGAAACACCAACTAGGTAGAATAACAATATACAAACTTGAATTCAACAAACATTTCGGAGTCACTGAACTGCAAAAGGGTTGAGATGATTCATTTGGTTAAACGCTACTTCATACTTTCATACCAATTTATACCATTTTCACCAGCGATGTTTTAGTTCAGCATTCCGCAAATATTTTCCGCATCGAAATTGAACTTGCGATAAATATGGTTATGTACAAGAGCAAACTCGCTGACCTTATTTATCCCTCCATCCCGATTTTACCACCGAACCGGCTGCCATCGTCGCCATACAAATAGATGGTGGGTCTAGTACAAAGTACGCGGGTGAAACCGCGGGGCGCAGCTAGTATATAATATAAGCGATATATGCACTCTCTGACTCATCATGAAATCTCAAAAACTATTTGACCTATGAAGCTGAGATTTGCAGGTAGTATGTAAAGACTCCTTAATAAAGGACTTTGCGAAAGGGCCGAGTCAAAGAGGGCAAAAGAGGGTTGAAAGTTTATAAGGAAATCAAGGCGTACGAAGTCGCGGGTAAAAGCTAGTAAGTACTAAACAAGAGTTCTACGAAATCATTGCCAAGTTGAGTAATAACTTTACTAGAGCTATTTCAACGGACGGGTTAATATAAGTATAACTGTTATAATATAACTTATAACAGTTTAAGTCATTATGTAAGCAATATATTATCTTTTACATTGTCGGCTTTTTAGTAGTTACTGTTTTAGTAGTTTTTAAGCCTGGTTCTAACTTTTTAATGATGTCGAATTTATGACTGAACAAATTTTAAATTTTGCTGTTCTCTAATAACAAAAAATATAATTTTATATTAAAAAAACCGCCTTCAAAATTAGTAAGTTAGTTCAAAATTAATAGTTCGACCGGTGTTTTTCTTTGTTTAGTAAGGTCCTGTCAAATAAAATATTTAAAATCGATGAAAAAGTTAAAAGCACCAGTTTTCGCATCAGCAGCAGTGTGTTTTCAGTGTATTGCAGTAAAAATTGTTTTTCATATTGTTTTTCATGTTTTGTGCCAATAATTACTCCGTTTCGTTCGTTACTCTGTTTCATGTATAATTTCTTATCAATGTACTAATTGAGGAATTTTTTGTTGCAGGTACGTTGACCTTACCTAGTGATAAGAGATAACCAACTTAAGTAAGTCAAAGTAGGTTGTCGACTGCAGAACATTACGGGCCAAAATTATAACCACTTGATCGCGAATGACGTTAATATTGCCTTTTGCTCGAGTGAGCCACGTCGACGGTCGGGGATATCGAATGGCGGTTGTGATTGGAGACTCAAAAGTCATTCATACAATTCGCTTCTAGGATTGGCCCGCTCGAAAAAGATTATGCTGAAATTTTTGTACCGCGTCGCGAGGGGGAAAGGATGAGTAGTCAATGGGGTTTATAGTCATTGTTCCGGGCATTGTCATAGAATAATTAATAGTTGCCATCTTTACTGATACAATAGTGAATGACGTCAGCACATAGTATGATAATATAATTTAGATTGATCTTCTATATCCTATACCTAAAGAACTTAGGACTAAATTTTTTGATATTTAAGAAAAATTGTATCAAACATATGTTTATTGCAGCAGATTTTTAATGTGTGCTTCACCTTGGCGCGGAATATTATGACAATAATTATGTGCATCTAGTCTACAACTTTGCAAAGCAAAATAAGAAATCGGGACGTAAACCCGGATGGTACAAGTTCAAATCCTTGCAGGTCGTAATATTTTTTTGTCTTTTTTGTATAATAAATAGGCTTGCTTTGATCACCACTTCGGCGGTCTACGATGGAGCACGCTTGCCCAGAAGAAACCGATTCAAAGACTTGAAGACATAGATTGTTACCATCGGGAAACAACCATCCTGGCAGCGTATTCCACAGTCTAGCGATTTGCGTAATAAAAGACCGAGAACGAGATGTGTGTGTGTGTGTGTGTGTGTGTATGTGTGTGTGTGTGTGTTGTTATTGTTTTCCATGTTGTCGTAAATCAAAGCCACGTATAAAGTGAACGATAAAACAGATTTCGAACGTGTCGACGTCTTGATAAGTACTAGTACAAAATAACTACTGGTTCTCGTATGGTCACGATTTGTTCAATTAAATAGGGATATTTATTGCTTGGTATGTAGAGATAATCGAGATAACCGACTTTATAAGAGCGAGGATAACTAGTACAAATAAAGTGAAGCAAAACCTTAGACTTAACTTAACTACACATAGAAACCAAGTACATTCGCAAAATCTAAGCCATTCAAAGTAGTCATATATGGCTCCAAAAAAAAATATAAAAAATTTACTATGACAATTTGCGCGGTGAAATCGTACCACAACAAATCAGAAAAGCAGCATAAGAGTTATGGTGTGACATTCCACAGGTAATCCATTAATTTTCTTGCTTAAATCGTTTAAAATACCAATCGAAACGTAAGCTACAAAGCGAATTTGTAACTTACGTTTTGAGAAGGCGTTGTTTGGAAACTTACCTTCTCTGAGTAGTTATTCTAAGAGCAAGACATTATTTAGTGCCATGTTCTAAAACACATTGACGTAATTTAAACTCCGATAAGCGTAATTCCGAAAGTTTGTTTTGTTAATTTTAATTATACAGGTTTACACGGAACGGTGGTACTAAGTCGAAAGATCATTGTGCCTATCATTATGAACCTTTACCATCAGACCAAAATGGAATCGCAAAAATAGTAGATTATACATGTGAAAAAAAATCGATCGATCGATGCTCTTTTACAAGCTTTTATTTCAGTAATGTATGTTACTATGTTTGTTATTTGCTAAGCTAAAAGCTTGTTTTAAAAAAAAAATTATTTCGAGTTACTAGTAAAAAGCTATTTCGTAATATTTCGTTGAGTGTGAATGATATTTTTCTTCGAAACTATTTTTGTTACCTGCTTACGTTATCGTGAATGTTGATACAGTATAATAGAAAAAAAAAACACATAAGTACACATGTTTACACCAGGAATTACATATAGATATAGAAAGAAAGAAAATACATTTTATTCGACACCATTACAAAAACTTATATCTAAAGGATACAATCAGTGTCGAATGCATGCATCCCCCTTGCTGCTTATAACACAAAACGATCTTAAAACTGGCGCTACAACTGGCAGCCTTATCGCCCAAAGTGATCTCTTCTAGGCAACTTTTGTATTAGTAGAAATCTGATAAATGTTAATCCAAATGGATTGGTTTAAAACCTGGTTGTTTGTCCTGGCAGCTGTTTGTTTTCCACCTAAAATAAAATACGAGAAATTGAAATAATTCGCCGGAGAACCAGTCACCGGTGTATGATCAGCTTATCAACAAGCAGAAGTGGCAGTGTGACAGTGATTGTCGCAGAAACTATAACCACTGGGGTAGACGAGTTTTAGATTTCTGACTACGAATCTTTAAACGCAGTGTAGGACACCCTGAGACTCCATGTAGTGACAATATACGCAGAGATCGGCAGTGAGAGACGCAGAGCGATGGTGTCCGACAATTTGACTGCAGCACCCGGCTCATTGAACCAATATAGGCTGATTACGATGAAGTATTTTTTCAAGTCTTCACACACAGTGGCCTCTCCGTGACGCTGTTTCCTAAAGCGATTAAAAAAACTACGAGTAGTCAACGTTTTATTTTATTTATACGATGTTGAGCAACAAGAATTTGTTTATTAGATCACACCGTGAATGAAGTCGTTGCGCAAATGAAATTTCATTCATATTTATTTTCGGAACAAAGTATAAAGAACAATACCTATAATACGATCTTTCTTGCCTCACACCTGCAAAATGTGGAATGAGCTACCTCCCGCTTATTCGAGAAGCTACAACATGGGGTTTAGTTAATAGTCTTAAAGGGTCAGAAACGTATTTGTGATGCTTCTGTTGTTACATGTATTCATGCGCGACGGTCACTACTTACCATCAGGCAATCTGCTTTAACTGTACTTGTATATCCTCGTGGTCATACTGGTATGACAAGCTAGTATGACCACGAGGAAATAGTGGTTTGCTTGTAGACATTTGCTATTGACATGTTTTACAATGCTGACGTTCTACAGCTTAAACATTTTCAATTCCATAAAATGTTCAAAGCCAGAAGCTTTACTATTCGGGCGTTTAGTGTATGCGTTGTTCCTTACTTCATACAAAATTATTTTACGGTTGCTTTATTTCTGCGATAACAATCTGTCTCCCAAAAACTTACTCGTGTAAGGTAGCTGGAACTTTTTAAGTTCAGATATTTTACAATATGGTCCACCTGGATCCACTCAGCCTCCGAAGAGATGTGGGTTTCCTCTGCATTTTTATCGCTTTTTTTCGGGGAATTCTCTTTTTGATCTCATTCCTGCGTCAAAATTTCCACTACCGCACATCTCGACGCCGTCAAAAAGCTCACCCCCACATCTTGCAAAGCTGGAAATCCCACACCTTCGATTATTTCGCTCCTTTATTCCGCGGACCTGCAAAGTTTGGAATGTCCTTATCCCAGGACAAAGGTCTTCCCGCCCAGCTTTAACATTAAGGGTTTCATAAAGGGGTGTCTCCAACTATCCCTCCGGGCTTGCAAAGCACCGTCAACACTGCTAGGGTTGCAGGTGTTCCTAGAAGGTGGTTTCTGCTTACAATCAGGCTTGTTTGCTGTTTTTTTTAATTTGTCTTTCTGATATACTAATAAAAAATTAAGCGAAACATGCATGTGAACTAATTCAATTTTATCTACACATTCTCTCGTGCTGCGCAACCATTTATTACAAAGATTAAAATCACAGATAAAAGTCCAAAGGAAATAGCTTAAGAAAACATGGCCACGGCCAATGTGGTAATTTATGTGATCCAGTTTGACTAGATCCAAATACCAACATATTTCTAATACCAATTTCAAACATCCTATGTATTAAAAATAAAACGTCTACACTTGAAAATCATGTCAAAATAAATCTTCTTCAAGCATCTCAAAAACATATAGAAATTTCAAAGAGACAAAGTTCTAAAGCGTTCATGTTTTGCTTTGTTAAGAAATGGCAAAGTGGAGCTAGAA
This sequence comes from Agriopis aurantiaria, assembly GCA_914767915.1. Taxonomy (NCBI): domain Eukaryota; kingdom Metazoa; phylum Arthropoda; class Insecta; order Lepidoptera; family Geometridae; genus Agriopis; species Agriopis aurantiaria. The sequence continues at coordinate 11,403,855 of OU612001.1, read as the reverse complement.
TTTACATTTTGCGACACAGTATAGCCTAGTAACTTGAACCCAAGGTTCATGACAAACGGAAATGCTGGCAGACTTTTTTGTAGTTTGCCGCTAAATAATAGGTGTGTATTAAGTTACTATATTTTTGGTTAAGTTATTAGTCTATCGCCAAAGTGCTTACAGCGTTTCGGACCGTGATTTGTTCCTTAGAACGAAAAGTACGATGTTTATCTCTCATAGGTAACTGGTAAACCTGTCTGAACTTCATCCAAATCCTATTAGGTGTTTTAAAATAACATATATTAGTCTTAAGTTTTTTTTAACTCTACAAGTACCTAAGCATGATACAAGCTCTATGTTCATTCATTTCCAATTCATTACAATCCTTGCATTCTTCAACATCAATAACATAAAGGTCACATCCTATCTCATTTGCATAGAACCCTAAAAATGTTGACTTTGACTGACCACGTGATTTCACCAGCCGTTGTGATTGGTCGACGCGCCTAGCGGCACAGCAAGAGCACAAACGCACAGAGGTGCTCAACTATTGTTCCGCGTTACGCTATCTGCCCAAACCAGCCGCTGTGACGCGAATTTGATATGGCATTGTTATGGACACTGGAGGTCACAATGTTTTTCATAAAATACAAAAAAATATTTTAGTTATGGAATGGTGATTTTATTCGGGCAGTGTGTTTTGCCGAAATACGTAATAGGAAATCGATACGGTGAGTTTGCGTGTTTACTTAGCGTATTTCTTATTGGTGTTAATATAGTAATCGTACGCATGGTTAAGTTTAAAAGCAGCCACTTTCTACGTTTTTATTAGGTGGAACTAAGGAAGTAATATTAAAAGCAAGCAAATTTTTAATAGTAAAACTTTACTTATTAGGTGAAAATATCTTAGGCATTGGCAAGGAATATATTTTTTACAAGCTTGGCTAAAAAAAATTGCTAAACCTAAAATAAATAAAGTTAGCTAGCTATTTTGTTTTTTGTGCTAAATAAAGTAGCATCATTAACCAAATACCTATAGAGTAAAATATTGTATCCCAAATTCTTTACTTGAAGTTACGCTTCTACGTCGAAGCGGAATTACACTAGAAATTCGACAGAAAACAGTTTTTTTATATCATCCAGAGAAAACTTATTTACAATACACCATTCTTTAATCCGGTGACAGTACTTAAAGCCAGAGGTTATCGTAACATGGTAATAGAACAACGCAGCAAAATGTCGCGTTGCACAATTTCAATTTGTAGCCAGCTTGTTCGGCTGATAAGTGAGACCTTTCACACTTGAAGTAGCTGGTCAGGAAACGGCGGGAGTGGGTCAATAGACCGACGCGAATTGGTCATACCTTTTGTGTGTAGTAATAGTAGTAATTATTTATTATGTGGTTAGTACTACTAATGCTTATATTCAGTAGGTCTTCTGTTGAATACCTGGCGCGGTGCTCTAAACTGAATCTTGCAATTTGACAAAGTAATAAATTTTTTGAGGTAAGTCCATTGGTCCAACTTAGGCAAAATGGTCGCCCGAAGAATCCAACTCGGAAGGGCAGCGTTCGGGAAATCTTCTCGTCCAAGATATCACAGTGCCTAAAGACAAGGGACTTTGACCAGTGTGTTGCCAGTGATGACATATAGTACCGAGACGTTGTCCTTAACTGTTGGCCTTTTGGAAAAACTCGAGAGTCACACAGCGGGCAATGGAGAGAGCTATGCTCGGAGTTTCTTTGCGCGTTAAAATCTGGGACGTGGATATTTGCCAAAGAAACAGAGTCACCGACATAGCTATTAAAATTGTTGAGACCCATGTTCAGAAGTGGACGTCTTCTGGATGATGATGTATACATTTAAAAAAAATAAAAAAATACTTTATGGAAAATTAAAAACCGGGATTTATCCCATTATCAGTCGGTTGAAAAGGGCACTACTCGTCATAACACTGAGATATCATTGTCTTTAGCCCACATCATTCCACTGTTGGACCTCTGCCATGGCATGCCATTTTTTCAGCCCGATCTTATCGGCTTTTCCCTTCCAGCGATATCATCATCTACATATTCTACAACCGTCTTTATCTCACTTACCATCTGCCTCACTCATAAAAGCAAACCAAAAGATTGCAAACTCGAGGGGTTTACTAGTAACCATTGAATAGTTCCACTAACAAACGCCTGGCTCTAACATTTTTTACTTTTAAACTCCAACGCAAAAAGAGGGGTGCTATACAAGTTTTGCGTATGTATCTGGGTATTTATTTGTCTGTCTGTGGCATCGTAGCTTCCAAACGGTTGAACCGATTTTGAGTAGCAGTTTTTATTTGTTTAAAAGGTGACAGGATCGAATGTCTTCTTAGCAATTCAAGAATACTGAACACTGTTAAAAATACTGTATACTTTTTGGAGTAAAAATAACCTAACAAATGAATATCTCTTTTCTTACGATAAAAGACAGAAAGTATTGACTTCCCCAAACGGAAATTTCTAGATGTACGCTGTACCTTCAAAAATGAAAAATACAAATGTGATTTATGCCCAATTCGTCCTCCAGAGTTTTTTACCGCATAAAAAAATCTGGTTTCGGCCCTCATTTTATGCCCATTTCGGCCCTAAAAACATAAATGTGAAGTAGAATTATGCGACATTTTCCACTGTCCACGTTACGATAACATTTAATCCTTTAGACCCGTCGTGAATTAGAAAATTATGATTTATTTGTTTGTATCTCTACAATTTATGGAAATTCTCTAATAATCTGTTGTAAGTCTGTCGGCTGTTTTGAAATCCATGTTTTCATTAAGTATTTCGATGTCAAAGTTAATTAGTTTATTTGACTTAATAATTATTCAAAATGACTTCATTTTACGATGATAAATGTGAAATATGAATGCTAAATATTTGTCATTAAAATTAAAGAGTATCTGCATGAATTAACTTGTTTGTAACTCATCATTTGTTTCGAATATTTTTTGTTGTTCTATTTAAAGTAGTATTTAAATTTTTAATTCGATTTATTTTGTGCGCGATATATTTGCGTTTTGCAAACTGATTTTAATTATTCTTTTTTTATTCAACAAGGCGATATCTTGGGTGTAGTCTCATTTAAATCGCACGGGGTCTCAACGTCGATCACATTGTGCCTCAAAAGTTAAATTCTTAGAGAGGATTTTGAGTTGTGTTTATTATGAGTTCCTATTAGTTTTTATTTTCGATGTCGTTTTGCGGTTTTAGTAAAAATATTGCGTTATCTTGCACTAAATTTAATATTTAATGCCATTTTTAGTTTATCAGAAATCTTCGAAACAAATTGGGGGTCTCGGGAGAACCCGTGCGAGCAGCTATGTGATTTTCTTCTATTAAGGGTTAATGAAAAAAATCCACCACCGATGATGGAAAATCAGTGAAAGTCATGATGCGGTGAAATCGGTATAAATTTTTCTGTAAATTTAGTGTTTATTATTTGTTGTTCTAAATAAAGTTTATTTTATCAGATAACTATCGTGTTGGCTGATCTTGCGATAGAAACGTTTTGACGGTGCTTCGTCGATCCACTTCTCTAAAACTCGTAGGACTCCGCCTTCTTCACTCGGAAATGCCGCAGGAGTCTTACTTTTGAACTCTATTAATAAGAGTTAAAGTTCGGTCACCAAAACCTGAATTATATTAACCATTATAATGGAGCTTCTGTAGCAAAACTTTCCTTTAACTTGCTTTTACATTATGTCACAAAGTAAAAACTATTAACCAATGCTTATCTCATAAAATATCATTAGAGTCAACAGGCCACGTTTAATCGATGTTAAAACCGTTCAATTAAATGAATTCTGATTAAAACTTAAATTGCTACCATATAATACGCATGTTAAACGAGTTTAACCTTTGACCTGTGTCAATATCAGCTTTTACCGAAGCAAGTATTGCAGTAGTAACTATCATTTAAGCTGAGGCATTACTGATATCGTTAGGTAGATGCAAACAAGTCAAGCGTGGAACTGTTACGCTACTGCGCTACAAGGATATGGTTCTCGTGCACTTCACGGGACCAAAGATTTGAATGCGTAAGCTAATAAATAATAAGGATTAATCAGTTGACTAACATACGTAACACTTCTGTTCAGCCTCGATTGAATCTGGAGAATAGAAGTAAATAATAGTTTTAAAAAACAAGTTAATCCTGAAGATCCTGGTAAGGATAATGGGACAAACTATTTAAATTATTGCATTGTCATCGATCCTTGATAAGTGTGCAACGTTTCAAATTAATCCGACGTTTTGAAGGGGGTGAAAATCTCGTTCAAAGATTCCGTTACATACAAACATACATACATACCAAGCTAATAAAACCGTGTTAAAAATAACCTGTTAATGTGTACGTGCTAATTATTTCATTGATGGGTAAATCAAACTAAAATTAAAGTACCTATGCCAAAGTAACTTTTATCTAGACGTTGGTTAAAAATTGGAAAAAGAATTATGTATAGTGCGAAAAGACAAGATAATTTTTATAATTTAAAAATGTGGGAAAGCCCATAACATAACAGTTACGTGCCACTCAGAATTTTGAACTTTAACAATTCAAAATCTGGCACGGCAACGCACTGAGCTTGCCACCCTGAGATAATACCCTCAGAGCGACTTCGGGGTTTAGCAACATTAAAAAAGTTGGAAAATTGCGGGTAAAATCGCAATGTGCAACTAAAAGACCGAAAGCTACGAAAGGGACATCTAAATTTGTAAATGCCACCAGCAGTCACGCAACAAAGGTTCAACCAGTACCAAAATATTTCTGACGAACTTAAAACATTCTTTGGTTCTGGTCTGTAAAGTGCACGACAAGCTTACAACACCATTGCAGCAAATGTCGTAGGTCAGTCCCAGCGCCTGCGTTGAGTTGCGACAATGAACTAATGACCCGAGTATTGATTTATTTGATGACATCGTATAATGACCACGCTAATTAGAAAATTTTCTGACCCGTACGTAAATCAACGATGCGATAAACTGTGTTAGACTTCAGAATGTGCAATAGAAGATAAATCAAATGAAGTGTGAAAAGTTGGCATTTAAGAGTTATATGCCAGTCTACCTTTATTGGGATATATGGAAATACTAACATAAATAAAAAACTTAACCATAGCCACAAGCGCCGACTTGGCAAGCGTCGGAGTTGCCCAATCTCCAAGTTGTGATCTCTTGATGTCGGAGGCCAAGTCCCACTTTGGGTCACTGGCCCAGCGGCGTAAAGTATAGTCACAAGCCGGTGACCTGTCCAGCAGTCTGGGGTTTGGTCTCCTCCATGATGTTTGTCTCGACGGCCTGCTGAGCATAGGGGAGGATAGCAATGGCCTCTTGGTGTTACCAATGGCTGCCGATCCGTTGGCTGGCCTATAGGTACCGCACCGGACCGGGGCCTATGGTAATCTCTTGTGCCGAAGGCCAAGACCTAAATTAGGGCGCTGCGCTATCCAGAGTCAGTATATCCCCAAAGACTGCTTAATAAGTAGCGGTGCTTGCTTGTCGTATTTTTTATATATTTTTTATTTTATAATTAATAGGCTTGCCTTTGACCAACATCTTGCCTGATGTTAAGCGATGATGCGGTCTACGTTGGAGCACGCTTGCGTAGAAGAAACCGATTGGCTTTGACATAGTTTTCATCATCATCATCATGTGCCAGAAGACGTCCACTGCTGAACTTAGGCCTCCCTCTTTAACCTCCACCTTGAACGACAGCCTGTCTTTTACATCCACTGAATGCCAGCGACTCTCACAATGTCGTCGATCTATCTAGTGGGAGGCCTACCTAAGCTGCGTTTTCCAGTTCGTGGTCTCCACTCAAGAACTTTTCTTCCCCATCGGTTATCGGTTCTTCGAGCGATGTGGCCTGCCCATTGCCACTTCAACTTGTAAATTTTAACAGCTATGTCGGTGACATAGTTTTAAGCCTCCCGAAAGCCTCTGACGTGACTTTGTGAAACCAAGAACAACTGGGACCTACAATTTATTGTCATTCTATCTACAATAGTACACAGTTTGCTAACCCCCGACGCATAAAGAGAGGTGATATAAGTTTGACGTGTGTATCTGTGTCTGTCTGTGGCATCGTTACTCCCAAACGGCTGAACCTATTTTGATTTAGTTTCTTTCTTTGAAAGATGACTTGTCATGATTCTCCTTAGCTATAATTCAAGAAACTGTACAGCCGTTTTAAGATTACCAGCTCTTTTACCAGGGATTTATAAAAACAATTTAAATTGGTCGTAAGGATTGAGGTAAAGATCAAATCCAGGTTTATTTTGAAGTGGATGTGATGGATATGTCAACAATTTTGTCTTCATAATAAACTAAACCAACATCTCTTATCATAATAAACATTAAAATTATCAAAATAAAACCAGTAATCTACGTAATTAGGGACAGATCTACAAGATCTAGATTGCCCGTAAGTAGGTGTGTTTATCATAGAGTTAGTCTAGTGATTAAAAATATCATTTCTATGAGGCATGTGACGTCGATTTGGCGTAACTAGGTCAGCTGGGGTTATTGGTAATATGGCTGTAAGTTTAGGGATTTTCAGGATAAATCGATGTTATAACTTTTTAAAATCAGGACTACAGTAAAAAAATATCCATGCAAAAAAAAAGAGAACCTCTTCCTTTATTCGTAAAGCGGCGTTATTGCTAAACGCAATCTCATCCAGACAAAATGAACATGGTACAGGGAAATCGATACAGGAATGTAAGTGATAATCTTTTCAATGAGCTCGGTGGTTCATTTTGTAAAAAAATTAATAATTATCAAAACTAATAAAAACTATAATATTTTCGTAAATAAATACGGAAATTATTGTACGGATTATCGAAAAACCAAATCTGCAATATTGCTTCCTGGTCCAATTACAGTGGACGTTGTTTTAGGCACTAATTATCAAGGTTAGGGCTTGATTGAGGAAATTTGATCGGTCATGCTAGCGACTTGATTGTGTATGGCAGCACACCGCGGTTTCACCCGTGTGGACCATTTTTGTAGGGATAGACGGTTTCTTTTAGGCAAGCGTAGACCATCGTAGACTGGCGAGGTGGCGGTCAAACATTAGTATCAGCGTAAGATGTTCCCACTGCAGGTACACAAGAGTTCTCTCATAGAGGACAGGCCCTAATCCACCATGCTGGCCCAGTGCATGTTGGTGAATGTCATGTTTTTGAAGCTTTGAGGTTCTTGGACATATCAGTTTCCTCACGATGTTTCCCTTCGCCGTTTTTGAGCGATGGCATCGAAACTGCACATAATTTTTTAAGCACTAGATAAGTAATTGGTGCTGGGCAGAGGACCAAACTGGACGCTGTCAAATTGTAAAACGCATATTATATGCTACCGCTCGCCACCATCATCGCTCTCAAACGCAAATACAAAACAGCATATAAAAAAAATATAAAAATCGCAGGTGTAAAAAACAGCTGTTCAAATAAAACTTAAATGAAACAGATGATATTTCTTTTGCGATATCATGGTTAGTTAATAATACAAGTCCACAATTAAACTATGACCACATTTCGGCTTACTACAATATCACCTTGTATATATTACTTATGTATCAACTAGTGTGCTGGTTACTTGTCCTATTTCTTCAAAACCCATGGCCAGCACAGCCATTACCGAAATTGCAACACGTCAGTCAGACAATAGCCCTACTATTGTGAATTAAAGACAATTGCTCTAAACGCTACGAATATCGCGATCATTTCGGACCATTGTGCATTTTGATTTCTGACCATATTTCCGTAGAATATATTATAGTTACTGGGTAATTATTTAGGAATGGACCACTCCGAGTTTATTGTTGCATTTTACATGCATTCATTATTCGTGGTTTAACGGTACAGCTCTAATAACGGTGGAGACGACCGGTTTGGCTCAGTAGTAGCACGTAGTGTGTGTGATTTGTGTGTGGGGGGTGAGTACGGTGTGCGTGTCTATGCACTTACTGTGTTTGTGTGTAAGCACTGTATCGGGAGGATTGGTGAGGAAGAAAAGGGAAGACTTAATACCTAAGAAAAGAGGAAAGGGACATTTTGCGAAAGAGTGCGGAAGGGACATTGAATGATAATTTTAAACATTCGCTTTGGGCCTGGGTGTTAGTCGTCCTTGTCTTTGTGTCATTCCATGGCATCCCCGTGACATGGAATCCTGGTGAGGTGATAAGTGTGAAATGTTTGTCTAAGGCGAAAGGAGGTCGTTTTACTTATAGGACCAACATTGAAGTCGCGATAAAAAACAGAATTTTCATTTTTCACCTCAAAAGGAAAAAAAATGGAACCCTTATAGGATCACTTTGTGGTCCGTCTGTCTGTCTGTCTGTCAAGATCCCTTTCTCAGGAACGCGTAAAGGTATCAAGTTGAATTTTATATCAAATATTTGGGTCTACGGTCTCTTTCAGCTGTAAAAAAACGAACTTGTAAGTCAACGCGTTCAAAAGATATGACCGTTTATGTCGCATATTTTGGCATATTATACGATTTAACAAGCGAATCAAATACTATAGGGTACTACGCGTTGACCTAGAATCATGAAATTTGGCTAGAGGCAAGGTCTTACAGCACATATAACGAAAAAAAAACCGAAATTTGTAATTTGAAGTTATTATCATATAAAAAAAATTGTTTTGCTATTACAAACTTACATTTTGTAGTTGGTATGGTTGTATGCGATTTTTTCCGCAGTAAAAGTTATTCAGAATAACGATCGACGATCTTTCAGTTCAGTACCACAGTTCCGTGGCGCCACTCTTGTCAAAACAGGTGTGTTGACAAGAGTGGCGCCACCGTCAAGGCGGCGACTTGCTCGTCTTGACACTCCGACGCATACATTTGTTTGGCAGATTCTTGGCGAAAAATCACGACTCTTGATAGGTATAAGTAGGTAGCATAATAGTTCTTTTAGGCCAAACATAAAGATGCAGATACTATCGAGATGATGACACACAAGTAAACTGCCATTTTAAAAATACAACAGCCCACTCAAAAAGTTCATGTTATCACGATGACACGGACGTTTTGCGAAAAATTCGCCAATCGCCAATCGCACGTTCAATCAAATTGTTTATTATGTCATAATATGCGCATGCGCATGTTAGTTACGTCACGAACTCTGTCGACACTGCTCCAGTAACCGAACGTAAGATCTCGATTGAAGTTCGACTAACTTCAATCGAGATTGGATCGGATACTAGTACGGTGTATGTATTTCTACTTAGTAAAAATCTTATACTCATTCATTCGCTGACAGACAAACGCACAGCCTGAACCACTGAATACGGAAGCAAGAGCTATCCAGTAAAAGACCGTCTGACTCTAGAAAGTAAATACTAAACTAAGATAGTTGATTGAATCAGGCGTCACCTTGCGGAAGTCCATCCTCAAAACTGCACGACACTCGAAGCGACATAGAAGCGGAATTACCTAGAGATTCGTTAGAAAAACAGTTTTTACTGAGACTGAATACGAAAAATACAAGGGCCAACATTAATATTTTTCATTGTCATCACATTCGAAGTCAGGGTAACATTCCAAATTATTAATTTTCCAAATTCTGATTATCTAGCTCAAAGAAAGAGCGGATTACATCCAAAGATGGGCACATAACGGAGCCATTTCCGCAGATCCGTACGCTTCCTGTGTCTGAATATCTCGGTCATATTTCGCTTAATAAGTGACAAGATGATTTACAAAAGCTTATTTCCTCTCAAGATATAGCTGTTTAGCGAATGAAAGCTACTTCCTGAGGTTACTATTATCTTATCTCATACGAAAGTCTTAATTAGTGCCACCATCTACTACACGTAAACTTTCTAGAGATTGTCTGGAAAAGATAGTTTTAGCCTGTCGTGCCTTTTGCCCATGTTTCTTAATTTTAATTTCTATTGTTGTGGCACTAAAGTATTTTTGTGAAATTCCTCCCTGGCTGCATAAGCGTCATGGTCGTCCGGGGCTCGACAAAATGTCCAGGAGGTTTATGGCTGTCAAGGTAGGAGTTCAACAGCTGACCTGGTGATAAGTGACAGTGTTCAAAGATGGAAAACACGTACGAATAAGAACTGGTCTGAAGTGAGGCTTGAGTAAAGGTTTTTGAAATTAAAATTTTTGACAACTGATTAGGCATGCTTGTATGGTACTGATGGGAAGGTGATGTGGTCGAAGATGTACGCTTACCTAAGATATACCTTTTTTAACAAACACCTGTTCGGAAAGACAGAGGCAGGTAAAGAGTTCCACAAAATTATCTGCAGTTCTGTCCAAACAAAAGAGACATAAGACCAATATGTCCATAAGAGTGTCTCCTTGTCGTTCGTCTGATACTGCAATGGTAGAGCGGTGATGGTGATGGCAGTAGTAGATCATGCAGTTCTAGTGCAAACTCGCTGTAGTGTATTCTGTACAATGCCGATATGCTAGCTACTTCACACCGCCGCCGATGCGACAGGCTCTGTAGCCAGGATTCTAAACCATAGCCTTTTTGCACGCCTTTCTTTGGAGTCCAAAGCCTCAAGCTGGTACTTAGCAGACTCATGCCACAGGTGACAGCAGTCCACACACGACTGAACCTGTGCTTGGTAAATGTGTGTTTTCTTTGTCTGGTGTTGGCAATTTAGATGATGGCAGCCCCCCCCCCCCCCCCCCCCTGCCTTATGCTCTGAGCCGAAACAAGCAAAATTATGTTTTTTATGATTATAAATAATAGGCTTGCGTTTTACAACCACCTCGCTTGACATTAAGCGATGATGTGGTCTACGTTGGAGCACGCTTGCCTAGAAGAAACAGATTCACTCGTAATTTGAAGACTCCTTGATTGACGATATGGCAATAATAGTTTAATGCTGCACTGATCAATAATATTTTATTCATCATCATCATCATCAGCCTGTAGATGTACACTGCTGAACATAGGCCTTCCTCCTTAGAACTCCACACTGAACGACAGCCTACTATCTGTATCCACTGGATGCCCGTGATATTATATTCATCATCATCATTTCAGCCTATCATGTTCCCACTGCTAGAACACAGGCCTTCTCTCAGAGGGATGATGGAACCTAATCTACCATGCTGGTCCAGTGCATGTTGGTGAATTTCCATAATGTCTTGAATTTTTTGAGGTTCTTGGTCATACCGGTTTCCTCAAGATGTTTTCCTTCACCGTTTTTTTTTAAAGTTAGGGCATCGAAACTGCACCTATTTTATTTAGGTACCATATAAGTCTTTGGTGCAGGGCCGAGGATCGAACCAGGTGCTATCAGACTGTAAAGCGCACATGCCGCTCTGCCACCATCACTCTTCGATATTGTATTGCTACTTACAAAATGACGCCAACGCAAAAGGATCCATCAAAGTCGCAAGTTCTTAATGTCACGTGTTTACGCAACGACCACATTAGTTTCAAATTAATTATCTTCTCGCATATTATTGTAATTTATGTATGTAAATATGCATAATTAATTTATTATGTCGGCAATGTTTCACCATCTGATTATATTTGAAGATTTTTTTTACTGGCAGATTTTTTTCAACCTCACTGTATAGACTAAGAATGAGTTAAATTGTTGGGTCTCAAATCAACGTATCTGTGATGCCCCTGGTGTTGCAGGTATCCATAGGCGACGATGATCGCTTACCACCAGGCGGCACGTCAGCTTGTTTGCCACCTATGGCATAAAAAATACACGAGAGAGATGTGGTAAGGTGGCGTGGCGGGTGCAAACGCATCTGGCCTAAATTAGGCTTGCAAGCTTCTGTCTTAAGTCTAATTCCCGTGCAGACGACCTTGCCGCCCTTTTTTGCATGTCGACTATTATTGTTCTTTGGTGTCGCTGCACACTCATCACGCGCTGGACGAAGAAACGATTACTTAGGCACCTATTTCAATTCATTAGGTACTCCATCTGCCACATAGATCTTATGCCTAACTATCAGATATGAGATTATCTGGTATTTAGACATATTCTCGTGAAACCCGCCCTCTCTCTTAAGATTTCTTCACGGTCGGTGTTTGAGTAAGATGTTGGCTCCGTATGGACGTTGTCAAACTGTCAACGTCGCCGTCGCATTCCGAAGTATTTCGCAACGGAGACGTTGCAACGCTGCATTTTGGAATGCTGAACTATTCGGTGTTTAATATTCATCGGGCTGTAAAACTCTGTTTTAGTATGAAGCTTAATTATTGGCTTTTAACTAGGTAAATGGTGAAACATGTCCTTCATCTCTATGATTTTGAAACAGTCCTTACATAATAAACTCTTTAAAAAAATCGTCTTCACTGGAAGTGCAGTAAACGGCATTTTTCCTCATAATATTTTTTTTTTATATATATATATATATATATATATATATATATATTTTACATGGCTAAGATATCAGCTAACATACACACAATATAACTTCATTTTCTGTAAAGCCCCCGAAGAGCTTATAATCTTCAAACGACTAAACAGATTTTATGATTAAAAGAGTTTTAATTATTGTTATGGATTAATCAAATGCAATTATTCGAGTGGATCTGGTATGTAAGGAGGTACGAATCATGTCTATTTCTTAAAAAATGTATCAGTTCCTCAATATATTTATCCTTTAGATTTAGACTAATAATATAATTTTTATAATTAAAATATATTTTTGAAATTTGTTTCAGCAGGTCAATTAAAATAATAGGTTTAAAAATAGTTGTTCATGATATGATAGAATTCAAAACATTAAATTGTGATTTAAGTATGTTTTGCACAGAGAAATAATTATATTTATTATGTTACAGGTAAGTTCTAAAACAACGAAAATGTATCATATGGGAATATTAGAAAACCAACAGCGCCAATTCAAACGCAGGTATGCAGGTTATTACTATTTATTATCACTAAGGAACCATGAATTTATGTTAGTTAAAGCTATGTTTAAACCTCTATGTAATTACTTACATTTATTATGTTCTAAAATGCTTAGAAACTTAAGAGCCCGCTCTGGCCTAGAGCTATTTCTCACACATATTTTTTTTGAAAGACTCCAATATTTTTGTATAAATTTTAAATGACTGAATAGATCAATAAAATTCAAAAAATAATGTTCAATAAATACAAAATGTCTATAAAAATAATTATTGTGATTTTTTTTATTTGGCAAAAATATAATGCAAAGACAATTTTTTTTTTAAATTATCTTTGTAGGATTGATATTTTAAAAGAAATATTTACTAATTAAGCACTCTGTCCAAATCATAATAATTTAATTTGCAATATCATTCTAATGACCTCTCCTAATCCGTTTTTGGTCCAGTTGCGGGTTGGTGGATTCACATACGCCATTGAACGTCTTGTCCGTACGTATGCAGGTTTTCTCACGATGTTTTTCTTTACCGAAAAGCCAGTGGTATGAAACTCCGTACTGTCCGTACATAAACTCCTAATAGCTAATCGGTACGGGCCCGGGATTAGAACCCGCGACCTCACGCTTTCAAGTCTAGCGGGCTCCCAAATAGGATAATCACGGTTTAGACCCAAATAGGGCTACCACGGCTTACTTTTATTGATTGTTAATCATAAACCTTCAAATTTATTTAAAATATCCGAGCGATATAGTTGCTGCATTCGGGCCCTTAATAAAAGCTTGTCCAAATACAATAAATGAGCAAAATGTATGTAGGTAAAGCGATTAACCCTCATAACATCATTGGAATTTCTACTATCAAGCCCAAGGAAGAGTTACACAGATTAGATTTCCAACATTGTCGGAACCCCGCGACGAAATCTCACAGTCATCATGAAATAACTATATCCACGATAAAATATTCAAATGAGAAATTCGCTACAACATTCCGCAGACATTTGCAGTGTCATAGATATTAATTAAAACATACAAACATGCAGTTGCGATAGACATCTCATATGCAGGAATGGGTTTCACAATGGACTTGTGGATCGACAGCTTCTAGACCTACGCAAGGCGAACGTGATTGGAGCTACACTTCATCATCATTTCAGCCGTAGGACGTCCACTGCTGGACATGGCCTCCCCCAGCGATCTCCAAAAGATCCGGTTGGAAGCAGCCTGCATCCAGGGTTTCCCTGCGGTCTCTTTTAGGTCATCTGTCCATCTTGTGGACGTCCTACGCTGCGCTTACTGGTCCGTGGTCTCCATTCGAGAACCTTTCGGGCCCATCGGCCGTCTGCCCACGTATTGCCCACTGCCACTTCAACTTGCTAATCCGAGCTACACTTTCTCCAAGATTTTTTAAACTCTTAACAGCTGCTGTAGATTGTAAAAAGATAGAATGCAGTATATTATGAACACTTGCTGTATTTTTTAACGTGTGTTTTGTAGCTAGTAGCCGATGATGGTGATTGCCAATTGATATACTACAGTGAAATATTAAAATAAAAGGTTTCATTTAGCTTTTACAATGTTATTGCAACAGTCATCACATACAACTCATCATAATCAGCCGATCTTGTCCACTGCCAGGCCTCTCCCAAGGTACACCGTTCAGCTCGATCTTCGGTGTTTCACTTCCAGCCACCAGTAAGCCGTCGTTGCGTAGGTCTTCGTACGCTACGTTTTCCGATTCATGGTATCCACTCTAGGACACGTCTACCTCAATGGTTATCGGTTCTGCGACAGATATGACCGGCACACTGCCACTTCAGCTTGTTAATACGCTGAGTTATGTCGGTGACTGATTCTCTGGCGAATTACTTCGTTCCGGATACAATCCCACAGAGAAACCGAGTATAGTTCTTATAAATCCGTATAGTTCTACTTGCGAAATAACGATGGTTAGTTGTCATTTTTATTAGGGAAACTGTCGTGGTTTTCACACAATACATTTAGTGATGCAAAAAATTTAGTTTGTCCTTCTCCACTCTTATAGGTACTTATACTGTTGAGCGCAAAATAGAAAACCTTTTCTTTATGGGGCCTACCTTCTATCAGTAGGTGCTTCACATGTTTGAGGGTCGTTACCAAAACATTCTCGTGTAAGAAACTTCGAAATTCCACAGCCAAGTACTAGTAGCATCAAAGTCTCACGTTTCAAGTGAAAATAAATAACCATTCGATACTAACTCATAAAGTAGATGCCACAAGTATTACAGCTTATCAAGCTACTTAAGTTATCCAGCTACCGGGGAAATGTGAGACGCCTACCTGCATTCCCGTAACATATTTACTTTGATAACTTGATGTTATGTTACCTTACGTATGTTTATAAAGTACGTGATTATGAGGAAGGTGAGGGCAACGCATTATGCTGCGACCTGGATATTATTTTAAAGGTCTTTAGATAAGGAGATGTGATGCGACAATGATGACGCATTTGTCTAGAATTTTGACTCACAAATATTGACAAAGGTAACACAGATCATGGACCATCACATGGATAAAGTCCGAGATAGCACTGATACAGGCTAAGCATTATGATGACGAACAGAAAATAACTCTGAATGTGTGTTCCGTTAGCCTCATTTCAAAGCCAGGTCTTATTCCAGGTGTACTACCATTTTGAACCACGGTCCCCAGCTGCGTTCAAAGGAAGCTGTCATAATGACACGTGCACAGAACATTAGTTATTTGTGTTACAAGGAGACAAAGTAATAGTTTGTTCATCGAGGGCGTTGTTTTGAATCCAAAGAGAAGTGTAGGATTCCATAGTCGAATCCTGAGCGCAGCGAGAGATTAAATAAAAGCCGCTCGAGAACAAATAAATGTTGCCCCGAGCATTGATATACTCGCTATTTTTCATCACTATGATAAAAAGAAAAGCTACGAGTACCTACCTACTCGAAACTCGTATGTAATACACATTGGTTTGAAAGTGTAAATAAAACACAATTAATTATGAAAAAAATAAACATTTAAAGACATTTATATGTCTAGATTTGTACGCCTACAAACTAGGCAAAACATGATACAAAGTGATATGATGATATTATTTTAAATATGTGTATGATTTACGTTGTTTTGTGCAAATAAATTCATAACTTAAAATAAGCCAATACTTACAAATCTGATATTCGCCACTCCTTGAACCTTACCACATATTCCAGCACATTGTAACCCCAGCTATGTAACATCTAGGCTAGTTTGAATTTAAATGGACCTAGGCCGGCCTTGGTATGCAGGACAGCTTCTACCTTCGTCTGCGGAGGTAATGACGACCTCAATATACCGGATAAAATATTGTTACTGTATTTTGTTGTTTACAAAGTCTGCAAATGGAGAGGCCTTAGCTGACTGAATTGATCAGAAAGTTTTGTATCAGTTTTCTTCCAGTGTGGATTGATATTTCATGCCAGGGTATAGCAGAGCAGGACCACTGGTGGTGTCGTGGATACTTATAATCACAATGGCATTGCAAGCCAAGCCTAGTTGTCGGAGTCGTCTTCAGACTTTAGGCATCGTTATTCTTCGTAGCGTAGGACACAATAGAACAGTGGCTGGAAATGAAAATCCAAAGATTGGGTTCAATGGCGTGTCTAGCAGTGGGCTAAAATTGATAATGACGATGTTTATTCAGTGTTTCGATGTTTATTTGTTTATTTTTATGTTTTTGACATGTCTAAAAATAAATCAATTGTTTATCATTTCTTATGTAAAGGTAAAATGTCTGTTAAAAAAAACACCATTGAAATCATGGCGTGTGTATAAGTTTTCCTTTTCTCAACAAAAACGCCAACGGAACCCAAAAAAGTCGGAGAAGGGCCAAACACAACAAAAACAAACAATGTTTTTATGTTGTTAGAAGATCAGAAACATTCCTTTATTCTTATATGCCTTTGAACCTTTACAGCAATGTGAACCCACCTAGCGAGCCTAAACTTCACCTAGCGGTACAATCATCTAAACTTCAAAATCTAGGTGTAAAAGCAATACAATCTCAATAAGGCCCGCCAAGCGAGCCAGGTCGAATATAATACCGCGTAAATATCTTACTTTACGTCTTCTAGTCGAATATCCAGACCTACAACATAGGTTCAGCATTTTATGGCAGTTCCTTTAAGGATAATGATACTGTACAACGGTTTCTGAGATTTGCAAATGAATTCGATAATGACAGCGCTACTCTGGTATCTGGTCGTACTATTATTACTTATACTTTGCTCTAGATATCAGACAACTTACTTTAAAAGGGGTCCCTAGGGCTGTTAATTTAAAACTTTTTTCAGGTTTCAGTAAAAAAAAAAAATTTTTGTCCTACGAAAACTTGTCACAATTTAGCACATGGCGATTCGCTAGTGCCAAAGTCTAACAAAAATTTGCTATGGTATAGGACTTCGTTGTGTTGTGTCTATGATTTCTGGCAGTTCACGACTGATCAAGTTTTTTTTTGTGGCCAGCTCTCTGTAGGTTCGAGGCGGCGAGGCGGCGACGAGGCGTACAAGAGACAGTAAATAAAATATTTCTCGTTTAGATTCTAAATGATCGCGATTCCGCCGCAGACGCTGTTCTATACAATCGAATGAGGTACAATTTTTAACTTATCAACATTATCAGCCTATCACATTCCTGCTGCTGGGACATAGGTAAGTTCTTTTAGAGAGAGAGAGAGAGAGAGAGAGAGAGAGAGAGAGAGAGAGAGAGAGGATGGGCGCTAATCCACTATGCTGGCCCAGTGAATGTTGTTGAATGTCATATATGTCTTTGAACTATTGAGGATATCGGACAGGTTTCCTTCACCGTTTTTGATTTCTCATCACGTCTGGTCGATGCAATTCGTGACCAAAATGCTGGCTTCTACTTTGCTCAAAGGATGGGCATTGCTTTAAACCCTGGTAACGGGGCCAGCATTTTGGGAACAATTCCCATTAGTAGCGGTTTAATAGATTAGATGTTTTTAGGAGGATTTAATTTATTTTAATCTTTAATTACATACTTTTAAAAGTATTTTTTTATTAGTTTGGTTCTAATTTGTTTTTCTTTACCCATACTTATTTTTACTAGACTCACTGAATTTAATTTGTTTCACAGAACTTGTATCATGTCTGGCCACAGTCTCGCAGACCACGATTATACAGAATATGAATATAAATAACCACCTAATATATTATCATTATGTATATAATATATTATGGCTTATTTCAATGAGGAAATGCAAATCAGACCTATTTCGATATCTGACTCTTGACCTATCAAGACTCATTTTCAAATTCTAATACATATTTAATCATTTGACATTAAACAGTTTCAAAATTGACCTCACGAGACGTATGTTTCTCTGGTTTAATATATCACAAGTGGGAGGAACTGTGAATGTGGCACCCCCACGCTAACTCGGCATCCTGATTATAAGATAGAATACTATATGCGATATTGGTTAATATATGGAAGAATATAAAGTGGGTAGAAAAGCACTGATCGTATTTTTTTTTTACTTCGGTCTTGTCTATCGATTGACCGCTATGTCGCCTGATGGGAAGCTATGATGTGGCCGAAGATAGAGCATGCTTGTCCAGTAATAACCTATTATAACCCTAGACTGGAACACTCCAAGATTGTAGTGCTGCGGAAATACAGAAGGAGGAAAGGCGTTCCACTATTTTGCCGTTCTAATTTAAATGTGCGAATGAAAGGCACATTTCGAACTTGACGTGTAAGGGTGACATTCGGCTGACCCTCGGCCCATACTATACAAGAGTGGCAGATGACAGTTGGAGGATGCCTATGCCAAAAGGCACACCGAACTAAGAGGCATTTTATAAGACTGTAGAAAATTGTAAGGGTGACGCTTTGCCGTTTGGATGTTTGTCGCAGTTAACCATTCAATATGCCACAGTTAAAATATACGATTACACAAATCTATATGTGACATAAAAAATTAAGAAATTGCATGCCTTTTTAGCATTACCACAGTACACAAACATTTAGCAGAAAGTAAAATGTCACAAGTTATTTATGTCATTACTATGTGATCCGAGATACGTATCTCAGCACAAATAATTGCTTTCGAGAAAACTGAATACTGCCCCTTAACTTGTATAATAACTTAATTAAATAACCTCTTAAAACTGCCAACGAGATTGTTGATTTTATTTGACTTTTACGCCTATTAATGAAGCAGTTCAAACTAAAATAGACCCACTTCTAGAGCTTTTATAGACTATCAGATCCATATCTATCAGGCCAGACTTATCTAAATAAAATGTCACAAATCGAGTACAAATTCCGAAGTTAATTTCTTAAACTTTCGAACCAGCGACGGAAGCAATAAAATGTTTAATGGACTGCTTTTACAAAGCAATAAGGATAAATAAATTCACGGTTTTCTCATAATAATGTGTCAACATAAACTTTAAATCGAGTAAATCTTCGAATAACAGAACCTTTATTTCCCGAGGTCTCGGTGAAACCTGACGGCTACAGATAAATAAAGTTTCAATAAGTTCTACTGAACAGCTCATTTAAATGTGCTTTATTCGTGAAATTCACGGAAGTTACAGCAGCAGCTATAACTTGGGGCATCAAAAAAATGCAAACAATATCCTTGCCCTGAAGTTTATGCAACGCACCGGCAGCGCTTCTGGTGATGCACTTTTCTATAAGCGGCGTAGAATTAACCCCAAAATGTATATGAGTTAAAAACTTGCACACATAATTATGTTTGTTTTTAAATCGATACTAAAAAAATATACACCAAATGTATTAGCTTTACTTGAAACTGACAAACTATTGGAAGTCAATATTAACCTACTTCTAATTGTCGTATCGATTAGCAAACTTGCAAGTAAATTTAATCCGGATGACAATACAAAAATTTGGTACCATCGAACTGATCTGATAATGAATGTATAATGGATCTCTTTAATGAGTAAACCCCTCGAAAGTTATATGATTATTTACCGTGGTAAGATTGTGGAATGAGGTCCCAATATTTCGGCGCAGTTACATGCACCAATGTTCACGGGAAGACTGAAGAATGCGGGTGGTTGGTCGAACAGTTAAAAAGTTAGGTGCAGACATAACGATCTACCCTCTTTCTTTCTTCCCGTAAATAATCATATAACTTTAGTGTACAACCGTGATAGTTTAAAACAGTGTTAAACCCCTCGAGTTTCCTTTAGTTTGTTTTGACGAGTCGCAAAAGCGTGTTTTTTAGACTTCCGGCCTAAAACTAGCCTAGTACCGGTCAGGTATCCTAATAATTATAACCTTTTTTTCCCGGTTGAACTGATTATTTCCACACACTGGTTACACTCCCAAATACTGAATGTCATTTCTTACTTTCCAATGCGTTTAATGCACCCCAATGTATGCAGCTGAAAATCGGGACCCAATAATAAATCTACGGTATCACCGTCCCCTGAAGGTTGATTAGTGTAGTGTGAGGTAGACTATAGGCTACGGCCCAGTCTTGTCTTATGGTTATTCCAACACGACTATAGACTACGGCCCAGTTTTGTCTTATGGTTAATCCAACACAGCACTCTCATTTCTTATTTAAACCGTTCCTGTAGCAGTTCTATCCCTATTTATACCGTTAACAATGCACCAACAAGCGATGCTCCCATAAAGGCGGTAACTAATGAAAAGCAAATCAAGCTGTCGCTTATAAGGTCTGGTCGGGACGGCCACTGACCAAACACCCACGGTTTAGTGTTATGTAAACTATATGTGATGACAAGTTTAGTAATCTTGGCAGATCTTATGAATGAGAGCCTTATATGAGTTGGACGGACTAATTTGCTAACGAAAGTAGAATGTTGCAATATGATACTAAGCGACGGTGTCGGAGTGGTAGCATCAGTAGCATGTGCGATAGGTATACAATCTAGTGGCACCTGTTTAGATCCTCGGCTCCACTGACTGTACCTAAATAAATTATGTGCAGATTCGATGCTATCGCTCAAAAATGATGGAGGAAAACATCGTGAGGAAACTGGTATGTCCAAGAACCCTTAAAGTTGCAAAGACATACGACATTCACCAACATGCACTGGGCCAGCATGGTGGATTAGAGCCCATCCTCTCTGAAAGAAGGCCTGTTTCCCAGCAGTGGGAACATGATAGGGCTGATAATGATGATAAAGCGATATGGCCCAGCCCTGTGCAGTTTTTACGGTCACCTTTTTCTCTTTCCTTTGCAGACACTGCCATGGGACGGCCTGGAGTTTGCACAGGCCTTTTTGTTCTCTTATTAAGTGAAATAAACACATAATTCAAATTCTTCTATCGTGGGTTTATTTATTATGGTGTACTAATAGTCATAAATGTCATAGTTTGCTTTGTTCCATTCTCTGCCATTACAACTGGCCACTCAGATAACATCTTCACGAATCTACTGAATAGACGTTTCTGAATCATTATGTCCGATGATAATCTAATACGATAGTTGTGGACAAAAAAAAACATTTCGTAACAGTTATTATGTTATAACGCCTACAATGCTGTCGATTGAAATTCAAATATTGCTTTACATTTCAGAAGTCTATTTGCCTAAACCAGTATTGCGATATCATTGTCCGATTTTATCTCTCAATCAAAAGTAGAAATCAAACTGCTTTGATACAAATCTGAGGTCTGACAAAATATGTTAAGAAATTACCAAATCAAAGCCTAGTGGTAGATTATTAACAATGTTCTTTTTACGCAACGACGCCACGCAAAACAGAGGGTGAACTGTATGTATGATCCTTACAGTCTCCTAAATTCTCCAGACCGAATTGATAAATTTATTCATAGCTTCCTCTAAGTTTAGGGATGGCCTCGTGGTTCGTGACCTCATCATAACTAACAAGATACATGTAAATTTATTATCATTTTCTGTGGCAAGTGCCTTTTATAACTAAACAAAATACAAGCTAATAATAAGACTACAAATACAGTTAGACTGCCCTTGAAGCCCATGCCCTGATAGACCCTTGAATGTCTAAAGACAATCCAAATAAAATATATATAAAAAATAGGTATGAAAAAATAAATTTTACTCCACGCCCTTATGAGACGTATCATTGAATAGGTCTTTTAAAATGAGAGTGAGGTTTGGTACATCATTTTTTGTTCTGGTGTAACGTTTGCAAAATACACTAAAGGATCTGACGCAAACAGGAGTGTTATAAGCTTATCTTGTCTGTGTAGTCAATGTCTGTGTGTCAGTCTGTGGCATCGTTTCTCCCAAATGGCTGAAACGATATTGATTTAAGTTTTTGTTTGAAAGGTGACTTGATCGAGAATGCTATTAGCTATGTGTTCACCCATTTGTAGATAATCAGCACGTTTATCGAAGGTTTAAAAAATCTATTGATACTTGTTTATTCTTTAAAAAGAATCTGGCTTTTCTTTCTATACATTAGCTTGGCCTCGCTGTTTCGCCTGCAATTTTCTAGTTTTCTCGCGTTTTGACTTTATTAACGTAACGTTTTTTTCTATCGTTATGATGTAAATTTCATCTTTTGAATCAGCCGTTTTTCGTAAAAATATAACAAACTGATATAGCGGCAGAGTTACTACAGCGGGGCGTATCTATTCAACCAACAAAATTAGATGCGAAAAACAAATAAAACCACTGACGGGTCGCTAAACCAAAACAGACAAACTACCTTTATTGAGGCTTTGTGGATACAGAGCGACCAACTTTTCTGTGGAGTTAAATCGGGGAGCCACCTACGTATTTCTAAACAAAACCTTTAAAAAAAATAGTTTCCTCGTTTGGCTAACTCAACAGATAAGTTGGTCGATCTATAGTCGAATAGTCATGCTCTGTTTACCAGAGTCTATGGATATAGTCTATGGTCAAATATGGCGGACCAAGGGCATCGACCTCGTAGGCGAAAACTAACATTCACTATGGCTGTTCTAACGTAATCAAGGCAGAACAAATTGAAAATAATTATAGCCATTTTCAAGCTACAAAGTTTACGCCAAGAAAGAGGAAACATTCATGTAAATTTGAGTATGGCTGGTCTGGTCTTATCGTGTTATTTTGTTATCGTTATGCGTTTTAGTTGTTACTGACCTCAACCCTGACCTTGGCGGTGTACAAGTACAATTCCAGGACGTCAAACAGACGGAGACTTGACCAACTAAAATTAGACTTAAAGAACGCATAAATTATGGAAAACCTGGACACGCTTTGCGCAAAACAGGCATGGTTTGCTATAGACGGAAAATGCTTATGGAGGAATGCATTTCAGGGGCAGACAAGCGTACGTGTATTTAGCTAACAGTGATGATGATGATGATAACAAAAAGGTAAAGAGTCTGCTCAGATTAAAAGCATCTAAAACTCATAATTGGCCCACGTCAGTCCACTGCTAGGCCTAGACCTCGCCCGAGGCAGACCACTCAGCTTTATCTTTGACTTTTTAATTCAAGCCACTGCCTCCAGCCTTTAGTACATCGTCACACCATCAAGTCATAGGGCGTCCAACGTTACGATTGCCCTTTCGCGGCAAACGCTGATTCAGTTAGGTTCCCAACAAAATTTTACGATTCTCATGTTTTTACAAGAGTTTATTTAACTTGCACTGTTAGTAAGTGTGGGACAAATATTGCAACTCAATTTTAGACCAGTTATCCTCAACCGATTGAGCTGAAGTTTGACATACTTGTGAAAGTTCGGTGACAATGCAATGTTATGGTACCATCGAGCTAGAAAACTCCTAAACGTAACGAAGTAACCCCGTCCAGTTTAGGTTCGTTAGATTTGTCTTCCCAAGCACTTTGGTCCTAGAATATGGACGCCTAAAAGCTTGTTTAAAAAAGTTTTATATTATATAACCTGTTTCGATATTTAAAAGGACCAATACCAAATTGAAATGAGTTTAAGCAATAAGAACTTTTTAGAGTATTTTCCAGTAGCCAAAATCGGTTACGAGAACCTGTTACTTCGAATGCATCATATCATTGAATCTTTCGAATCCAATTTGGCTTAGCTAATGATAATTCTTTCCACATCTAAGGTTTTAACTTGTAAATGCTAGTCTCTTGGCTTTAGTACGGGGGATCAAGACTTTATTTATAACTAGTATAGAAAATGTGATATTAATTTGTAATGGATTTTATGGCATGGTATTTTACATTATTTTAATTCCTTTGAAGACACTTCGTGGTCACAGGTAGATTAGATGACGTATGTTAGCCTTTCGACCAAAGAAACAAGTCAGCATTCGGAAATTACTTTTATTTGTTCCCTTTTACCACTTTTACAGTATAATGGGTACCTGTTATATTTCACACAATTAAATACAAAATCCGTGACAACTACTTACTTCACGTCTCGAGGTCCGAGCAAGAAAGAGGGCGGATGACAATGCACCCGCCACTTATATACGGTGTTTGCTGGCAGTTGACAACAGACTGTCAACTGTCAACGAACACGTGTGAACTTCGCTAATACAGTTTTATTACTATGATGGTGCCAGTTCATCTATACATTAAATGATTAAACTAAAGTAGTTTTACATTCGGCCATCCGACTCAATTACACGTCCTCGTGTATATGTTTCATGCGTAATAATATATATGATAATTAAATTTACATTTTATATTATTATCTATGCTACATATAATTATACAATTTATGTATCTTATCCTATTTCTTACCTTATTATATAACATTTTGAATAACATAATTACTATTTCTAGTAAGGTTTTATTAGACTCAATTACACGTCCTTCATAATTGATAATAGATATGATAATTACATTTACATTTTATATTATTGATCTATGCTATAATTACACAATTTATATAATATCTTATCTTATTTCTTATCTTTATTTTATAACATTTATAATAACATAATCAATGTATCTAGCAAGTTTTTATACTATGGTATACTATAGTTCTATGCTACGTAATATATGAAATTCAGTATGCAACTGCATACTGTATAATAAATCATTATAATATCAGACTGAAGCCTAATCTGGCTTTAATCAATCGTGGCAACAGGCCGCATCTGCACTGTATACCTCATTTGACAGGCTCTGTCTGAGCCGTCTCTGATCTAACTGATCATACTTAGCGACAAAGAGAAGTAATAAAGTTAATTGGTTTTAATTTTTCTATTCAATCGTACATCGTATATCGTCAGACAAATGGTAGGATTGTTACTGACATTCTGTGATAGAATCGTTATCACTGTCTTCATTGCAAGAAGATGAATCATCATTGGATCTATTAAAATTAAGCCACGGCTTCATTTTGTCTATAACAATTACTGAATCATACTTGCGACCTCGCTTTCTAGTAATAGGTGTATCTTCGACTCTATATCTATCATTTTTAAGTACAGCAGTAACACGGTAAGGTCCCTGATATTTTGGTACCAGCTTCCGACTTGAACCAGAGGCTGGGACTTCTCTTTCAATGCTCACTAAGTTGCCTACTTTAAAAGTTCTTGGCGATGTCGTTTTTTTGTCATAATGTGTTTTTTGTTTTGCTTGATACTTACCAATATATTCGTTGATTTTTTCTCGAATTTCGTCAAGGGAATCATTATTTGGCACATAATCTTGATGTAAAGATGATTTGATCCTACTTTCAGCGTGCCCCGTTAAAGCAGTACCAAAAAGAGCTTCGGAGGGTGTTCGACCAATGCCTTTGTTGTAAGTATTGTTGAGGCCCCACTGCACATCGGAAACATGACAGTCCCATTTTTTTTTCGTCTTGGCCTACACATTTAGCGGTGAGGGAGTCTAGTAGTGTGCGATTATACCTCTCGACTTGCCCGTTTGCGCGTGGTGTAGCCACAGCATTTAGTATGTGTTTTACATCTAAGCTATTTAAAAATGCTTTGAATTTTGTACTCGTAAACGAGGATCCCCTATCAGAGATTATTCTTTTAGGAACTCCAAAAATACTGAAATACTCTCTTAGTTTTTCGACGACTATGAAAGATTTAGTACTCCTGACTGGTTTTAAAATGATAAATTTAGTGTAAGCATCGATTATAACTAACAATTGCGTATTATGCTTAGAGCTCTTAACGAATGGGCCAACATGGTCGATGTGGAGCGTGGCAAAGGGGGAGTCAATTTTCGGTATTGGATGCAGAGGGGGTCTCCTTTTAGAAGATTTTGAATAGGCACACTCAAGGCAAGAATCGACATATTTTCTTACGAAGCGTCGCAGTTTACTAAACCAATAAGTTTCTTTAATTTTAGCTAACGTTTTATCAAATGCGAAATGACCTATATCGTCATGACATTGTTTTAGAATCTGCCAACGTACACCCTTTGGCACTACCCATCGTTCACCTGCATCTGTTACTCGGTATAGTTTGTTATTTCGCACTACGTAATTTTTACTAATATCTACGACTTTTGCCGATTGTGGATCTTGCAAAATAGATACTTTTCGCTGTACTTCGGAGTCTGCTTGTTGTACGGTACTTAACCAGTCTTTATCCGAAACTATCATAACATCAATAGTCTTATCTGAACCTGCATTAATTGGACTGCTTGGTGGGGGATTCCTACTTAGTGCATCTACGTAAGCCATAGCCTTCCCAGGACGATATTCTATTGAAAAATTAAATTCCTGCATAGAAATCCACCACCTAGCTACCCTTGGGATTAAGTCCCTTTTCAAAAACGTCGCTCTTAGGGAGTTGCAATCAGTAAGAACTTTAAATTCTCTCCCCAAAAGATATACTCTGAAACGTTGTAAGGATGCAATGAGAGCTAGTGTCTCAAGTTCGTAGGCAGTCATGTGTTGTTCGTCGGTCGTAGTCTGTCTACTATAGTACGCAACGGGTTTAAGTATGCCCTCTTGATTTCTTTGCATTAATATCCCGGCAATACCTATTTTGCAGGCGTCTGTGTGTAGTTCAGTCATGGCATTTGGATCATAGAGTGATAACGTGGGTTTCCGCAAGAGTTCTGTTTTTAATCTATCAAAAGCCTCCACCTGTTCCGCACCCCATGACCATATGGTATCCTTTTTTAGAAGACTGGTCAAAGGTTTAGCAATCACAGAAAAGTCCTTTACAAACCTTCTAAAGAAACTACACAGTCCAATGAATTGTCGAACACTATGCTGATTGGTAGGTTCGGGGAAATCTCTAACTGCCTCTATTTTACGCGACCCAGGTTTAATACCATCTTTATTGAGTTCAAACCCTAAATAGTCAACTGTTTTACCGAAGAAATAGCATTTACTGAGTTTTAGTGTCAGACCCGCTTCTTCTAACAATTCTAATACCTTCTCTAACTTATGCAGCCCTTCATCTATATTTTTGGACGGTATGATAATATCATCCATATATACAGAAGCTAAATTCTTCGTGTTACTAAGAACCAGATTGATCATACGCATAAAGTTGGAAGGTGCGTTGGCCAGACCGAATGGCATTCTATTAAATTCAAACTGTCCATCGGGTGTTACGAATGAAGTTTTATGACGGTCACATTCCTTAATAGCAATTTGGTAATAGCCCGATGCTAAATCAAGAGTGGTGTAATAATCATAGCCTGAAAGGTCATCGAGCTGATCATCGATTCTAGGTAATGGGTAATTCTCTTTAACAGTTTTACGATTTAAAGCTCTATAGTCGACACACAGCCTAAGATCACCGGTTTTCTTCTTGACTATGACTATGGGGCTTGCATATGGTGAAGTTGATGGTTTGGCAATGTCATTTTCAACTAGTTCCCGAACCATATCGCGAACTTTGTCTCTCTCACTAATTGGTATCCTATAAGGTCGGTAAACAACTGGCTCATCGTCCTTTAGGTTTATGGACATTTCTAACAGATCAGTCTTACCCAATTCCTTTAGATTGAACGCAAAACATCGGCGGTGTTTATTAAGTAAACTGACAAATTTTTCCGAAGTTTTATTATCAAGGCTATCATTAGAATTTATATCGTCCTTTGTAATAGACTGCAAGGACTCTGAAACTTCGATCCGTAAAACATCATGTACATTTTCTATTTCTGTTGCTAGAGCGGCTGGAGTGCACCTTGCAAACGTTGTACCGCTTTTGATGATAAAAGGTCGAGAGGATAGACCTTTAATTAATGCATCGCCAGAACCGTCAACAACAGAAAATAAACCCTGAACTAAGAAATGTTCCTGACCCACTTTAAACCGATTACTTCCTTCTATGTAAATGTCGCCCGTATACGCGGGATCAGTTTTAAAGCTGATTAAGGTCAGACCAGCCACTTTAGCGTCTTCCGCACATACAAGAGTAATTTTATTTTTTGAGTCTAGTTGAACATGAGGAGCGATAGACTTAATGCGCAATGAGACACTATCCTTTTCGATTATAATATGAGGTTGCTCAGTAAAAGACCTACCTATCAACAATGGTTCACACAGCATATGGTCAGGGACAACATAAACTTCTACACAAGCTGTTGTTTCATCAATTCTGATCTCTGCTGTAAATTTCCCCAATGGCTGTACGTTAGAATTACCGAAACCGCGAAGAGTTGGTAAACCATCATCAGTCTTTGATTCAATGCCTAACCCCATTACTTCAGAAGCTCTGATGAGTGTAACAGAGCTACCGAAATCAACAAAGCATGGTTTAAGAACCCCGTTAACAAAAGCTTGTTTGTTATATTTGGACACACTCGAATCTATACCAGCTACCATCATGACCGGTTTGGTTGAATTTGTATTATTGGCAACATTATACGTTCTAGTCTCATTACACCTATCAGCAGTGTGTCCAAAGCGCTTGCATGTGTTACATTTGACTTCTGGCTTAGTACACTGTGACCTAAAATGACCATATTGTGAACAATTGAAACATTGGATTGGTTGTTCTCGATTAACTTTGTTACTAATATTTTTATCAGACCTGGTATCGTAAGGTCGATTTCGTTTTATTTTATCAAAACCATCGGTAATTGTACTACCAATTTTTCTGGAATTTTTCAAATACGGAAGTAATTGATCGGGTGTATCAAACCGAGCTGCCTCTGCACCTAACCGTACGTTGCGATCATCGATACCAAATACGATGCTGTCTACTGCCTTTTTCCCTTGTATACCGCAACGATTCAAAAGTATTATTTTATCGTAGTAGTACTCTTCTAAAGAGTCGTTATATCGCGCCCGTTTACCCAGCATGGTCGTGAGTAATTGTCCGTAGTTGTCGCTATAGGGAAATGCTAGCCTGAGTTTTGCCTGCCATTCTTGCCAAGAGTACATCACTGTATCGAGGCCTTCATACCATTTTTGAGCAAGACCTTTTAATTTTGGAAGAGCAAAATGTATAGTTTGTTTCTCAGTCCAATCGTATATAACGGTACATTCGTTAACCTTATGGATCCACGTATCTATGGTCTGTTCCTTTGTGTTGGGATTAAATTCCGGTATAGTATTTTGATGAGACAATTTGTCACTATTAGTTTTACTATTTATTAATTTAAGAGTTTCTGCTAACAGTTTTATCGAAACATTATGTGTATCGCACGAGTTACTAGTTAATTTAGACTCACGCGTGTTTATTTCGGCACTCGTTGGGATGTTGTGCGCTTCCTGTCCTCCGCTCTCCACTTCGTCCACGACGGGTCGATTGGAGGGTCGACTGGTAGAGCTGTGCAGTCTGCTGGCTCGGCTTGGAGACTGCTGGCGCATGTGGTCGTACGTTTGAAGGTCACCAGGGGTACCAGCGCTAGCGGTACGTTGGCCAGCTCGACTGTGTGCACGGTGATTGGCACGCTGGCTGGGTCGACTGCGAGCACCATGATTGGTGGGGCTGCGCGACCGACGGCTGGTGGGGCTGCGCGACCGACGGCTGGTGGGGCTGCGCGACCGACGGCTGGTGGGGCTGCGCGACCGACGGCTGGTGGAGCTGCGCGATCGACGGCTGGTGGGGCCGTGTCTTCGGCGGCTAGACCCGCTGCGTGACCCTTGCTTGGATCGACTGTGCGCACGGTGCCTGGCACGCTGGCTGGATCGACCGCGAGCACCATGATTGGTTGGGCTGCGCGCTCGACGATAATATCGGCTGCGCAACCGACGGCTGGTGGGGCTGCGTGACAAACGGCTGGTGGGGCTGCGTGATCGACGGCTGGTGAGGCTGTGTTTTCGGCGGCTAGACCAGCTGCGTGACCCTTGCCTGGATTGACTGTGCGCACGGTGCCTGGCGCGCTGGCTGGTTCGACCGCGAGTACCATGATTGGTTGGACTGCGCGCTCGACGATAATATCGGCTGCACGACCGACGGCTGGTGCGGGGGCTGCGTGACCAACTGCCACTGCTGCCTCTGGTGTCTATGCGTGGCAGTCTCTCTCGGTTACGAGACGGCCTCTTTGATTGGTTGGTTTCCATACTCCTGCGTACATAAGAAAAAAAAAATGCGGCAGAAAATGGCATATAAACGAAAACACTAGGAATAACTTTGTACAATAACTATTAATTAGGGCTCTAAAAAAAACATGACTAGCAAATAGGTTTTGAACCACTTAACAACAGACAATTTACACTCTGTGGACATGGGAAAATAAGAAGACATCTGTAACTTATTAATCCCGATTCTGATTTGTTAGCCTTTCGACCAAAGAAACAAGTCAGCATTCGGAAATTACTTTTATTTGTTCCCTTTTACCACTTTTACAGTATAATGGGTACCTGTTATATTTCACACAATTAAATACAAAATCCGTGACAACTACTTACTTCACGTCTCGAGGTCCGAGCAAGAAAGAGGGCGGATGACAATGCACCCGCCACTTATATACGGTGTTTGCTGGCAGTTGACAACAGACTGTCAACTGTCAACGAACACGTGTGAACTTCGCTAATACAGTTTTATTACTATGATGGTGCCAGTTCATCTATACATTAAATGATTAAACTAAAGTAGTTTTACACGTATGTGTTTAGAAACGTTATGAAATTAGTTACTCGTTACATACATTTCTTTCGACAATCTTCTTTACTTAGCTGTTCACTTAGCTTACAGAATAGACCGGCTGATACTATCTGTTCAATTCATTTCCTTCGGGATATAAGGGTTAGCCAGTCATCATCATCAGCCAGAAAACGTCCACTTCTGAACATAGAATCCCCCTTTTACCTTCCACACTGAACGACAGCCTGCCTTTTGCATCCACCATGCCGGCGACTATCACAATGTCGTCGGTCCATCTAGTGAGAGGCCTACCTACGCTGCGTCTTCCGGTTCATGGTCTCCACTCAAGAACCTTTCTTCCCCATCGGTTATCGGTTCTTCTTTCTGCCCATTGCCTCATCAATGCACATTGCCATAGCCAGTAGCCACTCAATATAAAGCACTTTTTTATTACGAGTAATAAAATTAACCCTGAGCTGCCGAACTACAAATACAAGTTTAATTTACTATGGCTGACAGCCCATAATCATGATACATTGTGGCCAGTTCAATTTGTAATCTCTTAAAATCGCCGAGACCCGTTACAGAACTGTGCTACCGTATTGTAAGATTGTATGGGAGCAAATAGAACCATGTCACTTGTATGTATGAAGTTCCAATTTGTATGGCATGCCCTTAGAAACCGTTGAAAAAATATTTGCGTTTCTATAATTCGGTTTGAAATTAGATTTTTTGTGAACGTGTTGGCTTTGTGTTGAATGTCAATCAATGACATTTACATCAATGGTGTCAATATATATTATTTTTTTTACTCGAGTTCCGCGGGAGGCGGTATTTAGTAAAAAAAAAACGAATAAAAACCATTGCTTGTTAGTTGAATCAGAAATTAAAATCTATCAAAAAGCCTGAACTGATTCATCAAACGTGGATAAGAACATTCCGATTGCCAGGAACAATAAAAAAAATATATCCAACCATATATAATCTATCCAAACTTAATAATTCTTCTATTGATAAAAATAACCTATCCGAACTCAATACTTCTTACCTTAAGAATTATGATATTGATAAAAATAACCCATCTAAACTTAATAATTCTTAACTTTTAATCTTTCGCTATTTGTACACATGTTTTTAATATATATAAAATACCTATTTATACCAAAATAAAATATGCGCGACCAGTCCCGAAAAACATGAACATTAATAATTCTTACCTTAAGAATTCTTCTATTGATTAAAATAACCTATCCGAACCTAATAATTATTACTTAATACAAGAATTCTTCAATTGATGAAGAAACCTACCCGAACCTAATAACGGGAATTCTCCAATTGATCAAAATCTCGTATCTTGCATAAGCCACGTCATTTATGAGATATGCAAGTAGAATTTCCGAGGACGCGTAATTTTTAATGCCCATTAGTATTCAGGGTACACACACGTCAGAAACCATTCGTGATGAAATGCAAGGCGATATGGCAACTCGCCCGAGAAACAAATCTGCAAGATCTGGTGCAAGACCCTTGGAGATATTATCATAGTCATGCTAGAAACTGGATGTAAGTAGACTTGTTTGTGATAAGATAGGAAATGTAGCTTAATTTGCTTAAGCAGCTGGTATAACATTGAGATAAACAACTGGTATAATGTTTTTAGTTTTATCATCATTTATGACGTAATCTTAATAAAAACGTTGAATCAGACGAAACTTTTATAGTCAATTGTAAATGTGTACAGTTTTTTTTTTTTTTTTTTTTTTTATATAAATAAATAAATATTCGGGACATTTTTGCACACACGGTCATCTGACCCCAAACTAAGCAAAGCTTGTGATATGGCTGCCAGAGACTGATATACATACATATATAGTTTTAAATATATACTTAAATAGATATTAACAACCAGATATAGAACAAACACAAATGTTCATCACATAAATGTTTGTCCTAGATGGGAATCGAACCCACGCCCCCAAGCTCAGAAGGAAGGTTCACTACCAACTGGACCAACGGGCTATCCTCACTGCCAACTGGACCAACGAGCTATCCAAATATCTATAAAATATCAAAATATCAAACAAATCATTTTCATCTATATTCTAGCAAGTACCAAGTTAATACGAACCGGGTGTATCTGTAGACGACGAAAATATTCAAGGATATCATTATACCTACTCATCATTATAAACAACTTTTACTCTGGTACCTACCTAGATATAGCAAAAAAATGTTGGCCGTCATGGGACGCCCGGCAGATGTGAAACGACGGCATAAGACAGCATAAATGACGTCACGTCCATCACGGCATACGAATTTGCTTTAATGCCAAGGCGCGCCAATAGATGTTTCACTTCAAAAGAAATCAGTTCCATAGAATATTCCACATGACTTGAGAGATCAAAAACTCCTAGAAGCACGCACTGTCTACGATTGCACCACATGTCTTGCCAAGCTCAGTAAAAAGCTCCAATGTATTGGTTTTACATAAAACTGAGCAACAAGGTAAAAAAACTGACCCGAACGAGTATGTCAGGTAGCAGTAGCACGCAATGTGATTTATGAACTTGCAAAAACGTTAAACGGCTAAAGACCTGCTTGAATTGCCTTATGTCAAAATATTGCAAGGTATGGAGTTGAATATAGATAGTTTTTTGTTAAAAAGAATGTCGCCAAGAATGTATTTTATTATGTACAGCTTACAGGCACTGCTGTTTATACAATCACAGTGACAGGCGAGTTGGCGGTCAAATGCAAGTCTTGTATACTGGTTATATTTTTATTATACAAACGTGACTTTTTTAGTGTGTTATATTTTATAAAAAGTCGTGGAACAAAAGTTGTTAAGTATTGACAAACGGAAGCTGTCTCCGAGAGGTTTTTTACTATTATATGTCCAAGCATTTATTTACTCTGACAGCTGCAATATCATTGTAAAAACTTGAATGTAAACCACAAATTCTGATCACTTTCCTAGGCTTTCGAACGTAAGACTGTAGCAGGTGCCCGATAATATATTAAAGAAAATGTTTTGATGCAAATAAATGCTTGGACCGAGTTTAATTATCAAAAACTCTGTATACTAGAACGAAGATTCAGGGTTCAGATATAGAAAATAATCCTATATTGGGTTGTTTATAAAATAGCTGATTCATTTTCAAAAATAATGTTTCAGTTTTAGGTCTTAAAATCGATATACTCAACACGAGGTTGGGGGTTCAGATGATTGAAAACAAATTTTCAAAAATAATGGTTCAGCATCCGGTCTTGAAATCGATATCGTTACACACAACACGAGGTTCGGGGTTTAGATTATAGAAAATAATCATAATGTTGAGTTATTTATAAAGGCAGATGATACATTTTCAAAAATAGACCGTCTTACCACAAAAGATTTAAGCACGCTTTAGACAAGTGTTTAGCAATTGTTTCACTGCGAAAAATATGCTAAACACTTGTCTAAAGCGTGCTTAAATCTTTTGTGGTAAGACGGAGAAGGTTTAGCATTCGATTTTGAAATCGATATCGTTACAAACAAAACAAAGTTCGAGGTTCAGAAAACAATCCTATGTGGAGTTATTTACAAGAGCAGGTCATTAATTTTCAAAAATAGATGGTTCAGCGTCCAACTTGAAATCGATATCGTTACACAGAAAACGCGAACAGAAAAGGTCAAATCACAGATTGCAAAAACCTAACAAGCAAACTACATGATTAATATGACCAATTCTAAACCTATAATCCACTCCGCTATACTCACAACGCTAATGATTTGAGAACTTACGTTTCTTGAGACTATAATCAAAAGCTATTTAGAACCGGCACGAATAAAGCTAAGATATCGCAACGTCCAGCTCAAATCATTACCAGTACATAAATATTAGTATACAATGTGGTTAATGAAGCAGAACCAACTAAATGTCAGAACAGACAGACCCTTTATGTTGAAATCAAAGAAGTAGCGTAAGTTATTCAGGTATTGAAACTGATTCAAGAGGACGAATTAGTGACGTTATGGTATTACTATTTAATACAAGAGGACTAAATAAATATATAGATCGTACTGAGACGTGGTCCTTAACTGCTGGCCTTTTGGAAATAATCAAGAGTAACACAGCGGGCAATGGAGCCATGCTTGGAGTTTCTTTGCTCAATAGAATCTTGAATGGGATATTTGCTGATGAACTATCACCGATATACATTTTAAAATTTGCGAGTTGAAATGGTAATGGGCAGGCCGCATCGCTCGAAGAACCTATAACCTTTGGGGAAGAAAGTTTTTTGAGTGGAGACCATGAACCGGAAGACGCAGCGTAGGTAGGTGTTAAAATGTGTGCGTGTTTATCCCATTATTAACATAACAAACGCAAAAACTGCAAGTACGGCACATTTACTACAGTAAGAAACTTTTAGCAACACTAATAAACTAACTTATAGTAAACATGCAAAAAATCAGCGGCGAAGCCGTCTGCAAAGTGAGTTCGATTAAAGGCGTGATGCACCTGCCACGCCACCTTGCCATATCTCTCTTTTTTGTCTTATCTGAGGTACTGATAGATAGACGACTTGCTTTATCCGCCCTTTCCTTCTTCTAATATCATACTTATTCCGTAAGTTATACTATATCTAGTTTTAATACTCGATAATAAAATAAATAAATATTACGGACATATTTTACACACACGGTGATCTAACCCTAAATTAAGCAAAGCTTGTAATATGGCTGCCAGAGACTGATATATACATACATATATAGTTTTAAATACCTACTTAAATAGATATTAACACCAAGATATAGTACAAACACAAATGTTCATCACATGAATGTTTGTCCTAGGTGGAAATCGAACCCACGCCCCCAAGCGCAGAAGGCAGGTTCACTATATCAACTAGACCTAGACCAACGGGCTATCAAAAAAAAAGCCAACAATTTGTAACACCCTGGCCCTCTAACAGTATATTTTGTTAAAGGAGTTGTGAATTGAATTTAAAAACGTGCGTGATCTGAATCAATGATTTACACAGATTTTTTATGTATTCTGTTTTATTGGTAGACAATGATTGAATAGTAATTTTAATGTTAGTCATGTAATATTATCCGATTCGGAGTTGTGTCATGCATTGGAAGGTATTTTGTATTTGGTTGTTTATTTGTCAACTTTTTAATTCGCTTTTTTAGCTAACTTGAAACTATATAAACAAATCTTAAAAGTCGTTTTTAACCTACTTCTAATTGTAAAAATATATATTGTATGAATAAATTAAATAAAAAAATCACATGTAATTAACTCACTGATTTCGGTAACTTTATTGTCAATGGTTCTTGGTTTCGCTTGATATAACCCAATATCGCCCACCCTTACCCTTATATCCTCTCCGTCCTAAGGTTGCCTGGAAGAGATCGCTCTTAGCGATGAGGCCACCGATTGTTGCACTCGTTTTTAAGCTGTTTTATTGTGTGTATGTAATTTTTTTTATTTACCATACCTTTATAGTCATCTCACCAATGTTTGTGGATAAGACCTATGAAGGTTTATAGAAAAACGCAAGGAAAAAAGAGTCGTGCAAATCATAAAGTTTCACAATATCACACGTAATACATTCATATAACACAGTGATATTATCAAAATTCAAAATGTAGAGCGCACATACGTATCAATTACGCTTTCATGCTCTAATTACAATAATTGCAACAATTATACAATTTCGGTGAGTGGAACCCACGGTTATGTGTCTATTATGGTAAATAGTTGCCGTTCGACTAACAGTACGACTTTTTAATGCACATACCATTATAATAACAGTGGGCCTATAACGTGACCCTGTGGAACTCTGCAGTGAAAACGAAGAACACGCGATGGCTAACATTTTAAGTGCCACGAAAGCAATAAAGAACAACGCAATATTACTATGACATACGCGAGCTCACGTTCGAACGATAGAGATACTTATCGACTTAAAAAATTTCACCACACGTTCTGACCATGATCCAGGGGCTTTCTCCCATCATAAATATTTGAAAATAAATTTACTAGCAAAAAGTAAAAGTTAATTGTTCTTATACACCTATCTCGACAGATTGATAGGCGCGGCACGGATCCTAAAATCGCAAAACTTGTCATAATATATCGCTAACACATCCGTCCTCGTATATTATTACGGTCTAGTATTCATTTATGCAAAAATTTACATAGTAAACGGATCTCTATCACGACATACATATCTTATCTCTGCTGCTGTCCATTAACAGTCATGTTTATACAAACACTACAAAAGATACAAGCTTTTTGGAGGTACTAGCGAAATTACCTTTCGAATATAGCCTTAATTCAACCGAACCCACGTCTCCCGCCTTAAAATTAATCCTAATAAGAATACCTTGTGAAATGACCCCTCTCATAACATAATCTGAAGAAAGTTAAAAACAAAATCGCGTGATCCCCTAAATAATACCAACAAAGGTACTCGAAATGAAGGGCCCCAGAGATCATCGATCAAAACACGCTTCAAAAAGCGGTTCCACAAAAACAAGAACCGGCTCCACATACCATAGCAAGAGCAACACCCGGCATGTGGCCTACAGTAAAACCCAAGGTCGTTGCTGTACCGCTGTACAATTTTATTCCTCTTTTTTGTACCTTTCTTCCTACCAAAATCATTAACGACCTATCCACCCCCATTAGCTTTTACATCTTCAACTTTACCACCTTCACTTTTAAGTTTATGCTCTATTATTCTGTTCCATGACGAGAATGGAATTCTAAAGGTCGCCCGGGCCATGTGTTATGTTTCTTTTTTGCAAAATGCTGTTTCGAACGATATGTTGAGCCAACTCGTTTATTGTTCCTAGAAGTAGATCTTTTTATCTTCATGGAGTTACCGTTACTGTAGTTGACGACAGATATTGTTCATAGGTTGCTGACAAATGACGTGCTCATTATTCAGGTCACGCTTTAGTTCCTGTTTCTTATCAATTAGAATGTCTCGACAGGGTTTAACTAATCATTAGTAGTAAATTCTTGTTCATGTCTGCCACAAAAAACTGTTCGAACAAATTTTAAAGTAGAATTATGATTTCATGTACTTTTACTATGTTTTTTTTTTTTGTATTGGTTGTTATTTTTACGATCTTCTACAATCCATTTCAGATGCTTTAGTTTCGTCGTAGCTCTTGCAATAATATTAAATCACTACACCTCCATTAAACCTGAGTAAGTAAAGCGAGTCCATTCCATCTGAGTTAGTGCTTCCACTGGACATCTGTCTCTGGATCTAATTTCGACGGAGACACCGGATAGAGAGCATGTGCTAAGGCAATGTTTTTGTGGCAGTGCAAACATGTTTGTAGCAGTGCCAGCGTTTTTGTGGCAATGCCAACGTCTTTGTTCCGTTTCGCAATCAAGACACGGCAGGAATGTAGGCACGCTCTGTA
Source organism: Agriopis aurantiaria (assembly GCA_914767915.1). Classification (NCBI taxonomy): domain Eukaryota; kingdom Metazoa; phylum Arthropoda; class Insecta; order Lepidoptera; family Geometridae; genus Agriopis; species Agriopis aurantiaria. The sequence goes on along the minus strand of OU612001.1, from coordinate 11,365,646 downwards.
TTTGGAGTGTGTTTTTAGATCGACTTCCAGTTGCCATGCCAATACCGGTGCTAACGAATTTTTTAAGTCTTCGTTTACTTTACACTTTATTTGAATTGCCTACATAAATAAATGTTAATGATATTTATAATGATATCTTTTTTACATGATGGTTGCATAACAAAGTAACTTAATTATGTGTCTATCTGTCAAAAAAGTTCAGAAAATACTAAATTTTGTTAAGTATAATTATAGTTTTTATAAATAGCATATTTATTAAAACATTTTAATCAGGTTTTAAAATATAATTTGATACAAGAACCAGGTCAAAAATCCTGTTCCAAAAATCTAATTAATCTTTGTTTTTTTTTTCTATATAAAAGGTGACTACATTTATTCAAACCGAGAGCTTGACGATACTGAATTAGTTCGAAATTTCGAATCGAGTTGGTCCAAATCATTTAAATGACTTGCGACGAACATGCTCCAGTTTGACCAATAAAATCGTCTAAAATCACATCGCTATTCGGAAATAGCGTGATCTTTATAGTTTTATTTTATTAGATCGTGCGGTAGCAATATATTCTTCACCATGACCACATCTTCATCTATTTCGAGATCTATTTTTCACATTGTATTTAATACAACTTTTATGGCCGTTGTAAAAATATCTTCCACTTTATCTTCAAGGTTTTATACTAAGCTTTCCTGATTAAAATCAAAACTTAATAGTATCTCTCATTAAGGGCTAGAATCAAAAGTTTTCATTTATTCTCCTAATTAATAGACATTCTTTGTTTTAATTTCGTATTTTAATATTAAAAGACGTGTCAGCGTGGGTTAAGTTTATGTGGATGCTGTTAAAATCTTTATTGTAAATTTAAATTAACCTTCAAGAGTTCAAGTTATGGCCTGTTAACATCCCACCGATGGGCTAAGTTACGATATAATCGATAATATCGATTAATGAACGGTCGATCGTCACGTCATCCAGGAATTATAAATCGATTGGAAATGACAATTCGATTTCAGTTACATGTATTCGTAACTTTTTGAATTTAGAAACGTGGAAGTTGGTTTTTTGGTGTCTGTTTACAAATAAAAGTCAGCTGTATAAGCGTTTTTGAAAGTTCATCCGCCAAAGGGATTATAAGGGATGAAAGTTTGTATACCTAAGCATAGTCATTCCCTATATAACTGATAGGGAATCCCATCGAGCACACGGCTCGTATAAATAATAAATATTTATTTCAGACAGTAGATATGGTCAATATTCAGTGGGTTCAAAAAAGAGCAATGGTGGCATGTGCGCTTTGCAATCTGACGGCACTCGATTCAAACCTCGGCCCGACAACAATGACTTATTTAGAAGGTATTTTAAAAAAAAAAACGCTAAAAAAAACGGCAAAGAAAAATATCGCGAGGAAACCGATATGTCCAAGAATCTCAAAAGTTCAGACATAATTGACAATAACCAACGCACTGGGACAGCATGGTAGATTAAGGCCCATCCTCTCTCTCTTTGAGAGAAAACCTGTGTCTCAGCAGTAATAGGAACATTAATGAAGATGATGACAAAATAGATCGAATTTAACCCGCCAAAATATGGACAAACTAGAATGTTCCGAGCAAAACCAGGCACTTACATAAACTATAGAAAGCCGTCAAGCCTATCTCTACTACAATTACGTTTCCATATCTCATATCAGAGCCACTGCGAGAATTTTCACCGTTTCCCTTGCAGTCACGTTCGGTACATAACATAGGAGTTAATTAGCTAAGTAAATGTATGGAGTGTGTAGATAGCGGGGTCGGTGCCCTTCTCGCTTTCAACGGAATTTCTTCGTACCGTAGCGTAGACCGACCGGAATTAACGACTTACACTGGTGTCGTTTCAATTATTCCTTGAACTCAACTAATTTAAAACTAATGGCAAATTAAGTTTAGTTTAATATATGGCACCTACAACAGAATCAACGCTATATAATAGCTTTGACAAATATACATGTACCTGATCTAAGCGCTGTAGCTGGTTGGGTGATAATATTAGTCGATTTGGTAGAGCTTGTCCAAATGCTGTTATAGTATTTCGTAATATTAAAATTGGTTTTTTTTTTCCTCCAGAGAGGATTTTGGCTTCGCACATATTGTGCATTAGCCATTGTCAAGCATTTAATATTTTTTCTCAACCGATCATGATGTCACAATCTCACCTGATGGGAAGGTTTTACTTCATTATACGTTCTCACACTCGAGCAGCTTAAACGAAAAAAATTAGGTTCGTTTCGCATTTTAGACTATTTTCGTTCCATAAAAAACGTGTATACAATTTGTCCAATTTTGAAATTTTTACTTGGCCTGATCATCTGTTTCAGCGGCCATACCTACGTTGCAGTGTTGTACGTTGTAGCGTTTAACGTGTTATTAATAAATATTATTCCACCTTTATTACACACTAGCTGCGCCCCGCGGTTTCACCCGATTACTCCTTATAACATCGGCTATCTTCCAGAATCTGCTGAAAGTCCCTTTAAAATAGGCCCAGCCGCCTCGGAGTTCATAAGGAATAAACATACATCGAAATTAAAAAAAAAATATGCGAAGTCACAAATTACCTGTCCAAATTAAAATGAATTTGTTATAATATTTGAGTCTTTTTAAGTTCATACATAAATCCCATAAAAAAAACAGTATATTTGCTATGAAATCATCCAATTTTCCGGTCAATTTTTTTCTTTCTTTTCTTGAAAACCTTATTCGGACTATTACAAACTTTATTTTTGCAAAATCAGTTCAGTCGTTTTCTAGAGATGCGCTTACCAACATGCAACATTTGATTTCTATTTATATAGATTACTACTTGTAAAAAAATATATAAACTAGAAACTCCGGCGCATAGGACTGATAAGGAACAGTACGTGATAATACGTCTGTATTTTATTTTATTGTCTATATTTTATAACATTTAAATGTTACGGTCAGTTGTCTTCTCATTTAATGCGCGCCCAGGGTTAACTGGCAACCCTTTCAGCTGCATCGTCAATGTATTAGTACCTATCGAATTCGAAAGAAGTTTTTAAGAACGAATATTTTTATACTGTTGCGTTCTCTATTCTTGGCGCCACGACATTGTGTCTGCATTTCCGGTGTGAGCAACTATCTAAATATTGTCACAACAATTCGCCAGTAATAATAAAATTATACTCACATATATAACTAAGCAGTTTTAGGGTTCCTACCTCAAAAGGAAAAAACCGAACCTTTATAGGATCAATTTGTTGTCTGTCTGACAATACCTTTTTTCTGAGAAACGCGTAGAGGTATCAAGTTGAAATTCATATCAAATACTCGGGTCTACGGTCTCTTTCAGATGTGAAAAAATCAAACTTGTAAGTCAACGCGATCAATAGTTATAACCGTTTATATCGCATATTTTCGCATGTTTTGCGATTTCACAAGGGAATCAAAACCTATGGGTACTTCCCGTTGACCTAGAATCATGAAATTTAGCAAGGGGCAAGGTCTCATAGCACATGTAAAGGAAAAAAAAAACGAAAGTCGTTAATTTGTTGTTATATCATATAAAATATATTATTTTGCGATTACAAACTTACATTTTGTAATTGGTGTGTATGGAAGAACCTTATTGTCCACTACAAAGTTAAGTTTGTCTTTCAATATTTCAACTTTTTTGGTGGTTTTTTTTTTGGACTTGCTTTCTTAGTGTTTTATCCAACGGTCCCTCAGAGCCCTACTCATACTTGTCTGGTATTTGTTTTATATCACAGATTTTTTTCATACAAGGTTATTGCTAATTAGCTATCAAAACATTATTTCGCAGGCGGCTTCTCTACATCATACTTAATAACTTTCATTTCATGACTTTTTAATCTTAATCTTATCTTAATCTTTGTACTCTTTTCTTATTTTCGTACAAATAAATTAAATTACGCCTCTTTTAAAGTCATTAGTTTTATGATTACATATAAGCAATATTTAACAAACTCAATTGTATAAGTTGACAAAGGGCACGAGTAACCGATTCTTGTACTTACAAAATATGTATTTTTTTATCAAACTTCATAATACGACATAGTTAGGGCAGCCCAGCTGAACTGGAAAATTATTAATAACCCTGTATTTTCGAATGTGCAGTGTTTTTTTTTTGTGGGTGCTAAGAATACCCTACCTAGACCAGACCTAAGACCTAAAAGAGACAGCAGGGAAACGCTGGATGCAGGCCGCTTCCAACCGGACCTTTTGGAGATCGATGGGGGAGGCCTGTGTCCAGCAATGGACGTCCTATGGCTGAAATGATGATGATGATGATTTATTTTTGTTAGGGTTTAGTAGAAAACTACTATTTTTGTTGTATCTTGTACCGAATTGTTCCTTTCTTAAAATGTTCGTAAAGACGATCGGCATCCTTGAAGGGGATAGTGATTTTGAATGGCAGTAGTCGGCCTCGCTCCTTCCTGCACCTCTTTAAATGTCAACTCATATTAATTAGTCACATTCATGCACAAATCTCGACGTGTTTTGCATTTCTGTGCAGACACACGTAATTGATGCTCAATAAAAAGTGCATCAGCGATGTAAGATTTAATGCACCAATCAATAACCTTTTATGAGTAATTTATGCTTTTGTAGGTTTTACCGCCAAGCTTCTATGGGGAGCATTTAAAAAAAATTGTCTACAAACACCTCTTTGGACTGGCAAAGCAACGACAAGACTGCTAGTGTTGCAGGTGTATAGGCGGCTATCACCGGTTACCATCAGACGGACCGCAAGCTCGTTTGACTAACTTTTTATAGTAAAAAAAAGCTGGCCGTCGCGGGGCGCCCGGCAAATGTGACATATGACGGCATAAAAGAGCGTCATAACGTTTGCCGTTACGGCATACGAGTCGCTATTAAGAGGGCATACCACGGCCAAGAAATTTGATGAATAGGTATTTAGCAAATCTATTGCTGTCCCTTGACCTCAAGCCTCTTCCCGTAGAGCGCAATAGGGACAACTGCAGCTCGGATCGATTATACCTACGAAAAGTAGACAAAATCATCGTCTCGTATTTTTCTGTTTCCTCATTCAAAACTTAGCCGATTTCATTATTTTTTTAATTAGTAGTTGTGAATAGGATTGAACTATGCTTCTGTCATTTATTTTTGTTTTATAAACTCGTCAAATTTGTTTGATAGGAGCCTGAACATGGCGGTAAAACAAATCAATTTTTGGGATATTTGAAGACTCATATTTCTTATAGTAGTTAACTTATAAGAAAAAATAAATGATACAAGCATGACAATAGAGGAGATAAATTTTATTTAAAAAAAATACAGCTCTAGTAGTTATTATCCAGAGAGGAAACACGAGAATATGTTTCTATGGACAAAACGCTGCCCATGTGCCACTTAATGCCAAAGCGCGCCAATAGCTGTTTGCTTGTTGTATTAGCCAATTGTCATTAGTATAATTCGTGTTTTACGGTACTAATTGAAATAAAATAATAATAATACTTTAATACTTCACTTTAAAACAAAAGTTACTCAAAAATGTTCTACTGGGGCTCGGGATGGCTAATACATGATCTAAAAAATCAATGCTGTACCTAATAATGTATTTATCTACTTGACATCCACAATGTGGAAAAATCATAAATCTTAGCTAGCATCTATTTCCTAGTAAATCAGTCCATACTCATGCCTCGCCATTATTGTGCAGTTGTACGTATAACTCGTATAAGCCATAAAAAGCCATCGTTAGCCGCCGGTCACCGCGACTTCCTACCGTCTACCGACGACCAGCGGCTACTGTGGACCGCAGACTTACAGGAAACAGATGGTTCAAGTTGACCGGTGGCGCCAGATATCTATACTATCTATCTATAATATTATAAAGAGGAAAGATTTGATTGTTTGTTTGTTTGCATTGAATAGACTGCGAAACTACAGAACCGATTTGAAAAATTCTTTCACTGTTGGGAAGCTACACTATCCCCGGGTGACATAGGCTATATAATATTAAAAAAAAAAAAACAGGGATCCTTACTAAAACTCCAATAATGTAACCCAAGGTGTAAAAAGATAAGACTTACACCCTTGCGAAGCCGGGGTGCGTTGCTAGTAATATATAAAAGAATCTTTTAATTCGGTCTTTCCAAATACATAATCGCGTACACAATATATTATATAGATCACTAGCTGTGCCTCGCGGTTTCTCCCGCGTGGTGATGAAAAACAGTGACGATGATGAGAAAAAATAGTCTATTTTACTTCTTATAACATTAGCTATCTGCCAGTGAAAGCCCCGTCAAAATCTTATAAGGAATCCGTTTTTCCATTTGGAGTACGGAGCCCTAAAAAGTAGCCAGAATGCTAGCTACATTTCCACGCTGAATGCCAATGCTTAATTTTTGGCTAACGTAGGCTTCAGCTTTCCGTACACCTGTCACATCCACATCCTGAACGACCCCAAAATTACATTAAAATATAGGTGTAATAATAAATATAATTCAGTATTCATTTATACATTGTTATAGAATTTCGTTGTAAAGACACAGAATAAATAGTAGTTGTAGATATCCACACTCCACAGCTCACCTAAACTTCAGTCATAGTATGGTTAAAGTCAAAAACTTATAATGATCCTGAAAAATATAACTGGGTCACCAGCGCATAATGGATTTGTACACAAGGATAGTGAGGCTGCCGGTATACAAAGACACCCTTCGTTTTCTCTGTGAGAATGTCGTGGCACACTTAGTTCCATACAGTTTTACAAACTTGCAGTATCGCTCCGTTGTCTGGTACGGTCCATGCGTCGGACACTGTTCCGTTACCCGTTTTTGCTCTAGGTACAGCTCATGGTACAGCTATTTTGACTTGTGCTGACATCTTTGTCGCGGGCTAAGAATGTTTTGACGTCAATCTTCTGAGGTTTTGACTTTGTAGCGGACACAGATATACACAACCAGATCGGCAATATATTTTAGTGAAAGAGACAACTTGATATGGCTCAGCACAAGTACGAAAAGGACATAAATAGATTTTGTTGTCCTTATCGGCGTGACCTGTTTTTGGTACCTCAAGTGTCAAAATCTGTAATAATCAGTGACAAACAAAACGGGTCTGAATTATATTTATTGCCTTTTTTTGGTGATTTAATGTGATAAATGCGTGTTTCCTCTGAGAAATAATTGTAAAACATATTTTACAATGGTTGGTTGTAGCATTTTGGGCTGCAAGAAGCGCAGTGAGCGAAAATACGATGATGAGCGAGAGGCACTGAGCTAGCCACGCTCATTGAAAATCTATAGGTAGTAGATCTGTGGTAGCGGACAAGAAACGTCGTGTTTTGACTTTCGCTGTCATTTTTCGAGGCCGTAGAGACCACAGAAAAAAAAAATTGTTTACTTCTCTTTTCTGTGGTAGAGACTAACTTACCTGCTTTAGGGTGTAAAAAGTCCTTGCTTATCTGTTATCTGACTAACTTAATGTTATAGTGTTAAAGATGGCTAAATAAAGAAACAGATAATTCCAAGTCTTTCAGTTTTGGAAAAAAAAACGATGTGACTTCCCATCATACTGAGAAGCACAGATCTACTACTGAGAAGTATATTGGGCCGTTTTTACCAAAGGCTTCAAATAAAACAAAACATCGTGATCAGTTGACAAACTTTTACTTGTTGCATTTAAATATTTTTAGCTGTCCTACTGTGGAATGCGCTGCCTGTTTCTATCAGGCAGGCCAAATCTCTTCCTATTTTTAAGAATCAAGTCTATACACATTATTTTTCTTCGTGTTAATTGGTACGTATATATATTATGTATTTTATTTATAATATTTATGGCATGTATTCAGCATTGCGTATTTAGTGTATATATGTATGTATATATTATTTATTTATATTTTATGTGCACCACCGACCGTTTTTCAACTTCTTTAGTCCTGTCCATCCAAAGGTTGCCTGGAAGAAATCGCTTTAGGCGATAAGGCCGCCCATTATACTGCCGTTTATTTGTTTTTATGTTACTTTAAGTTTCATTTGTATTTTCGGTGTGTAATAAAGTTGTATTGTATTGTATTGTATTGTATTTTTTTACTGGGCAAGTGCCTTTAATAACTAAACAAAATACAAGCTAAAACTAACACTACAAATACAGGTAGACTGCCCATAGACCGTTGAAGGTCTAAAGACAATCCAAGCCCACTACCAGTTGGTAGCGTACCCAACATGCTGGCGGCATTACCACGTTGAATGGCAATGCTAATGCGTTGAGCCAGAAACACGCCAGCATTTTGGTCACGCGTCGCATTAACCAGGCGCTCTGAAAGCATTTAAATATTTTATATACCTACCTAACTACCTAAGTCATCATCATCAGCCAGAAGACCTCCACTGCTGAACATAGGCGTCCCCCTTTAACAAAGCAATGAAAGCCTGCCATCTGCATCCACTGGATGCCCGCGACTCTCACAATGACGCCGATCTATCTAGTGGGAGGCCTACCTACGTTGCGTCTTCGTTTCGTTGCGTTCGTCTTTTCGTGGTCTCCACTCAAGAACCTTTCTTCCCCAACGGTTATCGGTATAACTACCTAAGTATCTACCTCCGATTCGCTCTCACTGTATTGAAAGTTAGGAACTTTGAACGCCCATTACATAAATCTACAAATTGGAACATTCCGATTTCTCCTGTTAGCCCTTTGTTTAACTATTCGGTTTAGGACACATTGAGTTTTATGAACTTCAGTAACTGTTTTCTTGGTGTCAGCTTGACCTACCTATAGACATAGCTAAAACAGTAGTTCGACTTTAAACAAACGCCAGAATCGAGTGACGTAATCAAACGAGTGCCTGTACACCCGCCCGCTACGATACTTTACGGTACGCTCAGAGCGATAGTCACAAGCGTGTGTGTGTGTGTGTGTGTGTGTGTGTGTGTGTGTGTGTGTGTGTCGTGAGCGTAGAAGTAAAGTACAAAATAATAATAAAAACTTTAAACCCGATAGTAGCAACCCTAGCTCTGTGACCGAGAGTAGGCATTGAATTCAAGGACACGTCAGAGTCTAACTACTGCTTTACCTTATATCTACTGTGCTATAGAGGTAAAGCCAGATGGCACCTCAGTTCAAGGCGGCATAAACTATGTTTACGAAATCAGGCAAGCAATTTAACCTAATTTTGTATGTGTTAATAAAATAACACTTCCATTGCGATGCTTACTGTTGTTATATACTTCTGCCTTTACAATGTCCAAAACTCGACTTGAACCCTTTAGGTATTCACAAAATATCTGCACTATTTTATACTCTATTGCTCTCAGCACAGGGGTGTATAATTCCATTGTATTCAAACCGGCAATTTCGCCGTTATCTGTGCGCACGCGCCGTAGAAAGTGTCCCATTGTGAGGCGGCCATGATTCAGGATTTATTAGGACAGTCCCCTTTAAGCTGATCTGTTTTAGTAGCACAATAAATTTAGATAAATTTATTGATTTTGTCAATGTCGATAAAACTGTTGGTATGAAGTAAAATTTTAATAAAGATTAAATTATAACTATTTACCTTAAATTAGAAATATAGATAGATAGAAAGATAGAAACTCTTTATTGTGTACACCAGAAATAAAAATTACAACACGATAGAAAACGCTTACGAGCTAGTGCCACAAGTGGCGGCCACAAGTGGCGGCCACAAGTGGCGGCAAATATAAAGCTTCTATCGAAGTTAGATATCATATACAGACGTATATACACTTCCCAAGAAAAGTGTGTGTGTGTGTGTAAGATTGACTTCGAAGATTTTATACGGTTGAGCAAGAAGTTCCTATAGTTTTTTTTTTTTTTAAACCTGTCTAAATTTGAGGAAAATCTGTTCACCGGCATTATTTGCCATGGGCTTTTTAAATTGGCAACATATTACAACTTATTGAGTCAAATCTTCTATTCCAGTTTGCATTGTACAAAGTTGTCGATACTAAAATGGTCATGAAAATTATAGTGATGTGACTCCTATCTGATTCATCGACTTAGCTAATTCAACCTTGACATTCGCTTCTGCGATCTAACATATTTCCCACCATACGTGAGTTTTAACAAGGTATATAATTGCTTTGTACCTATCTATCAGTTACATTTTTGCTTTATGATTCATGTAAAATAAAGCTAAATTACGCAATGTAAATACCATTTAGCAGATTATAACCAGTTTGGTCTCATGTCCAGTGTTATGGGGTAAACAAATGTCAGAATGTTGATGACTTGCCTATTGCCATCTATAGCTCAAGTAGGTAGGTACTACATTATAACTGACGTAATGTAAATTTAAGAAAAATATTCTTATTGTTGTTTAGCAACTTTTAACTTCATGGTTCTTTGTTAATTTTATATAATAAAATCTCAGATTAAATTGGTAATAGTTCCATAATTAAACATTTTATTATTGTTCATCTACATCAATTTTTTTCCTGGGCAAGTGCCTTTATTAACTAAACAAAATACAAGCTAAAACTAACACTACGAATACAGTTAGACTGCCCATAGACCGTTGAAGGTCTAAAGATAATCCAAGCCCACTACCAGTTGGTAGCGTACCCAGCATGCTGGCGGCATTACCACGTTGAATGGCAACGCTTATGCGTTGAGCCAGAAACACGCCAGCATTTTGGTCACGCGTCGCATTAACCAGGCGCTCTGAAAGATTTATGAAAATGAGGTGAAAAATCTACATCATTCGTGTCAAACATTAAATTTTTGGCAATATGTTTTAATCTAGTTGCCTTGGCTCAACAAAATTTCCCTAAGGATAAAATATCCCTTTCTCTATGGGACAATATCTGGTTACAGTTTACCGTCCCCAATGCCCTGAAAAGCTAGCCACAGCTCGACCACAGTGCCACAGACAAAATACTAGTTATAACGACAATGTCACAGATAAAATAACAGCTACTGCGACAATGTTGCCATTTCTCCGTTGTCATTATTGTTGCAAAGTTCACCGCGTCATGTAATTCATAGCAAAACGAGGTCTATGAGATCTATAGATATAGGTATTAGATATTGAGTGTGAAGTTTATAAAGTTGTTTGGTGGCTGCTAATTAGTTTTTAAATAAACAATAAATGTTGCTGTTCATAATTTTAATAGATGATTGTTGTTTTTACACGGTACAACTATAAGACAGTAAAAGAAATATACCTACCTAATTCTTCAGCAAAATCCTTTATTCTAATCTTAATTTTATTAGTTCAAAAACGAACATCAAATTATGCCTTAAACCTTGTAAGACTATAAAATGCGTGCTTGAAGAAATATTTCAACCATAAAATAACACAAATTAATGTTACGATATCTAGCAAAATTCTTAATAATATCATAAACCATTCAAAAAGATCGGCGACAGCAATAAAATAACAATGTGACAAAAAAACAAAAAAAAAACAATAGAAGTAAAAATAGTGTAGTGCAGAATAATATAACCAGTTATCGATTAAGAAATGATATTTTATCTTGAATTGATTCGGCAGCGAACCGCCGCGCCGACCCGCCGAGTGAAGGCAAGCGCTAGTGTCGACCGCGGACTCGCAGCGAGCGGACGTTTACAACACCGGCTATTCGATAAAATAACCGAGCGATTGTAAACTTTATTGTACTTGTGTTATTGTTGGAAATATTCACCCGCCGCATTAGAGTGCTCAGGTAATTAACGTTTCTCATTGTTATGTCCATGCGAAAATTTGCTACCTCAGCCAGTCATTACGAAATAGTTGTTTTTGTGTTGACTACCTACTTCTCTTTAAAGTTTAACTGCAATTGTGTTTCGTTACGTACGTCGAATTTGTTACACAAGCGGTATTTCATATTTAATATCAAAATGTTTATCACTGTGATAAGACTTGTAATATTTTTCTAGTACAATCGCAATGATGCCAGACCTGTCTGAATTATCTATATCCAATCTGCTATACCGTTTTTATGCGAGCTACCTGAGGCTCGAGAGATAGTAAAAAAATAATCGTCCGAGGCTATCATTTTGGAGGAAAATACGTGCGGCTTTGTTACCTGCCTTTGAAGGTTTGAACCTCCTTGGATTTAGAAGTGAACATCTTGAGTTATCTAGTAATCTGTCAGCTGTAGAAACTCCAAAAGTATGTAAGCATTACAAAATGCTAAATGCAATTGATAAAGACTTTTCAGATCTTACTTCTTAATTCAAAGTTTATTACCTATCTTTTAATGATTTCAGTTCATTATCTTAGTCATATACCTATAATGCAACAACTAATAAATTTATGTGTATACGAACCGTTTCATGTAGAATTCCAAATTATACCTTCATCTATATTATGAATTTTAAAGCAAGTACTGTCTTGATTATAAAAAATATTTTCTTTTCTTTCAGATAAATGGGACAAGAAATGGACCGTGCATCAGTGTGGTGGTAGTGTGTGTACAGTTGAGTGTCAGTTAATATGTGAGACAGTGGTGTAAAGTGTCGAGATGCCTTCAGACAGCGGATCGGCGTGGTCGCCGCCAGCTTCCACCAGCGAGAGGAGATTGAGTAACTCTTCAGATGGCAGCGCGGGCAGCGGGTATTCTAAAGCTGTAAGTACTGTCAGATCCTTAACTTCTTGAATCGTCATTTTGAAGAGATTCTCCAGCAGCAATTCAAATTATGATGAGGCACTCCCTGATCAGTTCTGTTTCTCATTATAATAAGGTATTTCAACAACCGTCCAATTCTAGGTCTTATTTCTAGGTTGCCTCATTTCAGCTAGTCTTATCTAGTTAGTGTGCTAGTAAAGTAAGCAATTATTCAGTCACGTACTTCACAGATATGCGTACCTTATCAACTCGTAAAATAAAAAACAAATTACTATTCCTTAGTCAATTACGAAACAATATCTTTAACTCTATCGCGATTTGCAGTTTGCACCTAAAGATTTGGTTTTGGGATAGTCTTGAGTTTTCATATTGTATCAAAACAAAAGTAGCCGTTCAAATAACGTAACACAAAAGCTACATTAAAAAGATTTACTACGATAATACATATAGCAAAAAGATGAAATGCAACGGCAGATGTGTAGTAACATCTAATGGTCGGAAGTAATTTAGTCAAACTCGTGGAGTAACAGACGCTGCAACGTGTTTGTGTAATCTTTAACTTTTTGTGACTATTCACGGTTTGTTTCTTTTGAAACTTAGCAAATACTGCCAAATAAGAGTCATTTGATCTTTAAATTATGTCTTAGGTCATTAAACATAAAAACTGTTTTGGTAGCTGACGGTAATTAAATATTCAATCAGGTTAAGTAATGAAAAATAGAAAACAGTATGTCCACACAATGAAACCTGAGCACAGAAATTTCTGTTTATGTCATCACAGAGTCCAATTTCGATACGTAATTAAAAGCGTTAGCAGCAGAAACGTAATCTTTAAATGCACATTCAAGCTCATGATCAGTGAAATAGCTGGTGTAAACAGTTTTTTACCGTCACCCAATTGATTATCGACGGCCTTTTCAACTAAACCAATATTTAATTCGAAAATAAAGTTAAATCGAAATAAAAGTGGCCACTCAGGCGTAAAGAAAAGGCTTTCACTTTTAACGTTGTCAATGCAAAGTTAACTTTCCTTATTTTCATATTTTTGATATAATCCAGCCAATCTCTTTTGCCGTGCTAGAGTTACCTTGACTTGAGTTAAAGTTATGAAACAACCTTATGAGTTATGTTTTTCCAAAAACCACTGGAATATTTTGCAATCTCTTTAGTCATGGATGCCAAATAATTTGGAGAAAACTTAGTCATTGTAGCTGATTGAAGGTTGCATAAATATAAGGAACTAGCTGACCCGACAGATATTGTCCTGTCTTAGAACTGTCAAACAGGCGAAGTTAAAATCGGTAAGTTTTCTGAAATTTTCTGCGCAATTTTCTTAATTTTTATTTCCACAAGAACGTTTTACAAAGTAAAAGAAAACTTTTTTTTATAATGAAATACGTATAGTCGTTCTCAAGTTATGGCGTGACCACACGTGACCAAGGTAAATAGGGATTCATTTTTAGGGTTCCGTACCCAAAGAGTAAAAATGGGACCCTATTACTAAGCCTACGATGTCTGTCCGGCTACCCTACCTATTAACGGCTGTATCTTTCGAACCGTAATAGATAACCAGTTGAAATTTTCACAGAATATGTTATGTTACGGCGGATTAACTAACAAATAAAAAAGGGGAAAACGAAACGAAAGGGGGAAACCATACACCAGATTTTTTTTTAAATCGTATTTTTGTGTTAGCTCTAATGTAAAAACGGTAATACCTACAAGCGTCAAACTTAGCTTGTTTGTAGTACACACTTTAAAGTATACCTAACAACAAATAATAAAAAATGCCCAAGTGCGAGACGGTGACAAGTTTCTGTTCATTACAAAGTTATAACTGGTAATTTCGTTATTGAATTTTGTGGTGGTACTGAACCCTCGGTGCGCGAGCCCGACTCGCACTTGGCCGGTTTATTATATATAGAAGATAAGAAACCGAAATACCGAAAATTAAAACTTTAAATTCATTTGAATAACTGCAGTCTCCTAAATTGGAATCACGAGGATCATTAATAGTCCAACAGCATCCACACAAGTCATGCATCTTGTCTAGAAGTATCGAATGATATTACTACTTCAGAAGAATTAGTGTCCAATACTAAATGACATTTAGATGTTAACGATATCGCGTATCTAAATTTATAGGAATGAATAAAACATAAGACCCAATGTCCTGAGAAACTGTAAAACTGGTGACTCAAACTCGAATCTGAACCTGACATTGAATACTAAATTGTCCAGTTTCAATTTCTGTCTCACCTTGAGGACTACAATTCCTGTTACTTTAACAGTTAAGCCACCTGCTTACTTTCAACTACTTGTCTACAATACTCCGTAATTTGCGTATAATACATTTATCATCATCATCATCGTCGTCGTCAGCCTGTATAAAATCAACCCACTGATGGGTTATAGACCTCTCCCTTGCGCCATTGGTCCCAGTCTAGGGCCAATATTATCTACGTATGCCTTCCACCAAAATAAAATGAATGGACGGTGACAAATCACGAGTGAATCGGTTAGACCGCATCATTGCTTAACATCAGGCGAGTTGGCGGTGAAACGCAAGCCTATTTATTATATTAAAAAAAAAACGTCCGTGCTTTCCTTTTTTGAACTACAATATAGACATCTTCTTGAATAGATTTCTTCTAGATCGACATGCTCCATCCTCGGCCACACCGTCCCTTAACATCAAGCGAATTGGTGGCTAAACGTAGGTATATTTATATAAGGAAAAAAAGTAATCAAAACAATCAATATAATTTGGACTGCTTCAAACGAAGGGTGAATAGAGTCCTCAAAGGTAGGCAACGCACTGACAATGCCCCGGGTATTGTAGGTGTCTATAGGCGGCGGTGACCACTTACCATCAGGAGGCCCGTCGCTTGATTGCCAAGTATTCTATAAAAAAAATTAAAAAAAAACTTGTCAGACAAGACTCGCGTGTATACAGTAAAATTTCTTCGAACATTGTTCTTAATCGCTATAATCATAACAATAACACCCATTGTTTCGTTGCTGGCTATTGAACTTCTGTTCGCAGTCGATGTCGATGATAGATTGTTTCTTTTACCTATTTTGACATCCGGCATCAGTTAGGATACTTTGCTGAAAATAGCTGTAGGCGTCGAGTATGAAAGCTAAGAATTTACGGCCTTTGGCGTGTGTCTATTTCCGCCAGCGAAAAGTTGACAGAGCAACTTCAACCATTGATTAACTGAAGGGCTTATATAAAAGTCTATAACTCTATACTTTGTGCATACTCTATCTCACTCGAGCATTGAATTTTTTTTTTGGAAATTTATCGTCCCTTTTTAAATTTGAAAGCAATTTCATTGCGGTTGTCCTTAGGTATGTTTAATCAAAATATATCCAGTGATTTAAGGGTTATAAGCTCCATTCCGAATTGGCCGTAGACTTTTTAAATGTACTTGTGGTCTCCGTAATTTATAGAAAAATTAAGACATTTTCAATGTTAAGTAGGCTACTTTGTTGGCTTACGAAGTGCAGTTGCTCTCCCAATAAGGCAGGTCAGGCAAACAGATACCAAACTGTATCAGTAGCTAACGGCGGATGTGACCAATCAATCACAATTAGCATACCCCCTTACTTCTCACGGTGATGGCAATGAGTCACCGTTCATTAGCCTTCTGATACGACTTAACCAGAAGCTGGAGAGGTAGGATAGGATGCTGACTGGTTTTATCAGTTTTTTTATTACGCCTAAACGGTGTCTCGGCACAGATTATATAATAGTGACTACGGTCTGGGTCGTTCTGAGCAGTCAACGGAGAACACGTTGACTGCTTAGTGCTTAGAACTAAACATGGGAGAGTTTTAGCTTATAATCATCTAGAAGACAGTAATTTGTATGCTACTTTATTTATAGAGTATGAGCAAGTAGCTTCGTTAATTTATTTATAAAAGCGATGACAAGAAAAACGAAATTTACAAGACGAGAAGGTTAGAAAATGAAAAAAGAACGCGTACATTTTTGTTTATTAACCAAAATCTTGCAGCTTCGTGTTACTAATTAACACACATAAATAATAGATGTAAAATAAATAAATTAAAAGACAGCCAATAATTAAGCGAAGATACCAAAAGTATTCATGATATTTCTAGTCTACGTTTCTTTACCTAAAATGAATGAAATATGTTTCATAAATTCGCAATCAATTTCAGACGTGATATTTTATCATTAAATTTAAATTGCAAATGTGAACAAATTAAATATAGTTTATCTGAAAATACTGTTAATATTTAAATGTGACAACATAAATCAAAATACAAACCAATTAACGAAAATATATTTTTAGTAAATACCAATAAATCTCGTAATGTTACAATTTACTGCTGAATCCTGGTCACCCTATACAGTTACATAAGTGAGGTCGACTACTCGCTATTGTACCTTTCGCTACAAAATTGTCATGCAAGGGCAATCAAGTAAATAAGTAATTTTTTCCGTACCTAGGGTTCCGTACCTCAAACGGAAAAAACGGAACACTTATAGGATCACTTCGTTGTCCGTCTGTTCGTCTGTCCGTCTGTCAAGACCCTTTTTCTCAAGAACACGTAAAGGTATCAAGTTGAAATTTATACTAAATACTTGGGTCTACGGTTTCTTTCGGCTGTAAAAAAATAAAAGTTGTAAGACAACGCAATCAAAAGATATGAACGTTTATGTCGCATCTTTTGCGATTTCACAGGGGAATCAAAACCTATAGGGTACTTCCCGTTGACCTAGAATCATTAATTTTGGCAAGAGGCCAAATAGGGTCTTACAGCACATAATATAGGAATAAATCTGAAAGTTGTTAATTTGAAGTTATCTATACTAATATTATAAAGAGGAAAGATTTGATTCTTTGATTGTTTGTTTGTTTGCATTGAATAGGCTCCGAAACTACTCAACTGATTTGAAAAATTCTTTCACTGTTAGGAAACTACACTATCCCCGGATGACATAGGCTATATATTATTTTTTTAATAGGGATCCTTACTAAAGCTCCTATAAAGTAACCCAAGGTGTAAAAAAATAAGACTTATACCCGTGCAAAGCCGGGATGCGTTGCTAGTATCATATAAAAATATTGTTTATCAAATACAAACTTACATTTTGTAGTTGTTATGTATGGAACAACCTTATTGTCAACTACAAAGTTAAGTTTGTCTTTCAATATTTCAACTAGTTACTTTTATTTTGGACTCGCGGGTTCGGGTTCCGTCCAACGGAACTCTCAGAGCACGAGTCCTACTCGTACTTGTCCGGTTTTTATTAAAGCGTTTTTTACGCTCTAAGAAGTGCAAATGCATGCTGCGTTCTGACATCTGTGCAAACATAGATTAGGATGGAACTCGCTTGCCTAGGGAACCTATGTTTTAACTTAGTTTGGAGACATATATTGTACTTTTCGAGGAACACAGACTATAGACGGATAACCAAACTGCTTGCCAAACTCGATCCAAGTATTTATTTGCATACAGCTGCAATAAAAAAAGGCTTCGTTAAAACCACAAATGATGATCACATTCGCTATGTTTGGAACGTAAAAAACTGTAGCATGTACCCGATAAACATCAGTGGAATGTTACAACAAAATTATTTTATTCCGTCTTTTTTACAATGTTATGTCAGAGCAAATAAACGAACAGAAATGTGTAGTCAACATTATGCTAAATACAAACAACAACAAAATATTAAATTTTCCTCCGGTGTGGAGTAAAACAATTTGTAATGTTTGTGTGTATTTAATTCTATTAATTCTCAAAAAATGTTTTTACAACACATTTGCTCAAAAAGTGCACTTACGAAGCCTGTATACATCGTTCGAAAGTTAAACATTACGCATCATACAACGGAGCGTGCGGTAATGAATTTTACCGCACGCTCAGATGTATAGCACCGTGCGTGTACTTTACGGTATTATTTAATTTCCATTTCCATAAAAATTGTTTCATTTGTAGCCTTTTTTTCTCGCAAATGTGTTGTAAAACGTTGTATGGCACACGTGCGGATTGGTTTTTACAAACTCGTGACTATGGTAAGCCCTCGACTTCGTCTCGGACTTACATTCGTCTACTCGTTTGTAATAACCAACTTACCGCACTTGTATCATAAATAACTATTTTTTCTTCCATAAATAAAAATTTGTCTATTGTCTATAAATAACTATTAAAGCAATAAACACGATAGTTGCACGAATAACAATCGTTAATTCATCACCCACCTTGTTAGTTAGTTAGCAACCATGAGATCGCGTTATTGCGTTCATTCTCACGCCCAAACCTCTTTCTATAATCTGTGCGTGTATAATGTTCAATAGATCGATTGCACTTGTCTGTGTGTTGGAATCTGTTCGTCTCTATTATCAAGGTATAGGGATCATCCTCAGAGGCTCGATTTTTAAGTCGCTCGTATGATTTCGCACGAAGATATCAAGCGAAATGAAAGATTTCTATTGACAGAAAGCAAATTCGAATAGTTCAGACCACTCTTTGCGTCAGCGAGTGATAAGATTATTTAAAAATGCGACTTTTGGTTGGGGCTTTTGTTCGAAAGTCAGTCATTTCGCATGATATTTTCGTACGAGCGATTCACACGAGCGATTCAAAAATCGACCTCCAGATTAGGCAAGCAAGGGAGATTTGTGTCTTAGTACAGTAAAATTATCGTTCGTGTTTAAATATCTCCGTGTTTTTTTTTTTAACTGTATGTACCAAGTTCAAATACATTTCAATAAGTAACCTACATCCACACAGATTTTTATTTGATCTAAGTAATCCCCGTTTTTGTCGAAAAATTACGTAAAATCCCGCGTTGGCTGAAAACAATCTGGCAACACTGATACTTCCTATGTGCAACATATAGGTCAGAAAGTTTAAACTTACAATACATAATAGATTAAATTGGCCGTAACTGTCTATGTGAACTACACAATAATAATTATATGGTATGATCTACGTCATAGATCAATCTCTAAAATTGCCTTTTGTGACAGAATTGTTAGGAAACTAGCTAAGTATGTTCATTTCGCGTTCCCACACCACGCCTAGTCCCAGACTCCGCACCTCGCAAACCGTGAGCTATCCACCTGACTGACATTTGCAGCGGACGACCTTCGATAAGGAACATGTCTATAGCTTCCACGTAGACAGTTACGGCCAATTTAATCTACTAATTCAAATTCAAACCTTCTGCCTTATCTTGTACTAGACATTCCCTCAGGAACCGTTATTTTTTACAGGATAACAAGTCCTGTCACTATTTTGCCCTGGCTCTATTTATATGCAAAAAATCACTACGACCCGTGTCGCTGTGTGAAAGAGGAACAAACAAACAAACAAAACTTCGCATTTTTAACATTAGTGCGATGGCCTTCGATCTTTTAACTTCTGCTCGAAATGCATGATATATTAAGTACGGTGTTTCAGTTTGTTCCTTAATTATTTTACATTTGACTATCTGCTCCGTGGCATCAAAATTGTACGGAGAATCTGTCATTATCAGCCCACTGTTCCTACTGCTGGGACACAGGTCTTCTCTCAGAGAGGATGGGCCCTAATCCACCATGCTGGCCTAGTGTATTTGGTGTCGTATGTCTTAAAACTTTTGAGGATCTTGAACATATACCGGTTTCCTCACGGTATTTTCTTTCACCGTTGGTGAGCTATTGCCAAGCGTAGGGATTATGGCAACACCCCTGTCTAAGACGGAGGTTTGCTCAGCAGTGGACGTTTGGACGTGGACGTGTTGTTGAGCAATGGCATCGAAACTGTACATAATTTATCTCAACGAATTAAATTTTTGCGTGCGTATCAATCTATAGGTTTCAACGAATTGCTGAACTCTATTCAACAGAAGTCTGATATTGAGATCCGTGAATTCGAACCGTTCTGTTTATGCTGCAGTACGGAACTGGGCCTTACGGATAGCTGTTAGAAGCAATCCAGTTTAGGTGATGAAAAAATGTTGCGCGACCGCAAACCGTATCTGGGCGCGTTAAGGTTCACGTTCGCGTGATTTTCCGAAATGCGCGGTTTTAACGTTAGTTTGATACCGCGTAAGCAGTTGGCCGTAAGGCTCCTGTAGTATGAATTTGATATGGGCGTAGGCTGTCTAGCAATCTATGTAGAAATTCTGGAAAATTCCTAGACATTCCACTGCACCTGACACACCGACTGGTCTGCTCGGCTGACATTTGCAACGACCTTCACGAACTAATGAGCGTCCGATACACATCGGCTTCGAAATGCTAGAGGTCAAGAATATCTGTACCTATTGCATTGGATTCTTATGATAATTAGGTGGATTTTCTTAGACATGTCTATTATGTATAGTCGAATGTACGTGAATAACTTGTGGAATGTAGAGCATTTGAGATAACAGTAAGATTACGGCTGGCATTTATTAATAAACCGGCCAAGTGCGAATTGGGCTCGCGCACTGAGGGTTCCGTGCCACCACAAAATACAAAAGTAGTGCAAAAAGACAAACATCACGCCCAGCAAAAAAAAAAACACGCAAAAGACGCGTGTCATCATCATCGTCACCAACCGGAAGACGTCCACTGCTGAACATAGGCTTCCCCCTTTAACCTCCACACTGAACGACAGCCTGCCTTTTGCATCCACTGGATGCCAGCGACTCGCTGAACGACAGCCTACCTGTTGCATCCACCGGATGCCAGCGACTCGTGTAGATTACATCAAAAACTCAGTTTTAATTCTCGACAAACGCACCCACGTGCAGACGCCACAACAATTATAAAATTAGTGAACTAGCGAGGTTTCTACAAACCAGTCGGAAGAAAGTCGCTTGTTACATCACAATCGTACACGACTTGGTAACTGCCAACTAAGCAGGCACTAAGCAGGTTTTGGTAAATACTTGTGATAGGTTATCGTGGCTCAACTAGCCGGCCTCAACAGATCAGCGACGCTAAGCAACTTTTAGGCCGGACTGTTTTTGGTGAACGACTGAACAGGGGCAATGAAAAGTACCTACCTTTTTTTAATAGCTTTTTTTTAACTTGCAATATTAGTATGTTTGTTTGTTTAGGTCAAAACTTGCAAGCTGAATTAGAACCAGTTGGTCCTAACCGATTTTTTTCTCCTTTTGTTCTGATAACGAACTATGTGCAATACCCTAATCATCATCCTATTTATAATATTACTAGCAGTCCGCCCCAGCTTCGCACGGGTATAGATTATAACCTATATCACCCGGGGATAGTGTAGCTTCCCAACAGTGAAAGAATTTTTAAAATCGGTTCAGTAGTTTCGTAGCCTATTCAATGCAAACAAACAAACAAGCAATCAAATCTTTCCTCTTTATAATATTAGTATAGATAAAGTGAGTGCCATCAAATTAAATTCTATATGGCCGCCACTCCAAGTTGATAAAATACATTTTCTGTGCTAAAGCTAAAAGCTTATTTTTTACTATTAGTAACAATTTTTTTAATAGAAAGGCATACGCGTGACCCTAATGTCGCTTGATGTTAAACGATGATGCGGTCTACGATTGAGCACGCTTGCCTAGAAGAAACCATTCCACTCACCCAAGATATTCTAGCATTCGCGCACAACAATCATAAGGTCCTATACGTCAGAATGAAGCCTTTGCGCTGTCTGAAAAGATATTAGGTCAATGAGATTAAGATCATTGTGTCTTGACAAAATACCTAACAACTTTGTTTGGGGAGAATACTGCCAAAGAAACTCGAAACAGACATAAACAGAAATATTTTTTTCTATCTCCTCTGCCATTGTATACAGTAGCAACATGAAAATTACTTCATACTAATTACAATACATACAATGTTATATTATTCCACCGTTAATACTACTGTACACCGTTAATATTACTATCAAGAAATCAATAAAGACATCCCGCCTCATTTTTTTCCATAACAAATGCTATCTTATCCGAACATGACTGACCTAGTTACTAACAGACAGCTACTTACTAAATAACAATTAAATCGATTTCCGTACCAGTTCCATTAAAACTAGAACCAGACTTGGCCTCAGCCTGTTCTAAGCAGGAAATGAAGCCTGTTAAAGCTTCCACCTTGAACTCTATTGTATGGTAATAAGGTTGCTCAAACTATTGTCTTTGAAGGAACTCTGGTCGCAGAATAGATTATAGTTGGTTGGAACTTCGGTCGCGAAATTGATTTTAGTATGCTGTATATTGCAGTTATTAAGGTTCGGCAATCGGATAATAATTGACACTTTATGCATGGTGCACTCCAAAATCCAAATACTTGACTTAATACAAATACAAAATCATATTTTTTTTATTTCTCATCATTTTAAAGTAAGCTGCCAATGAAGCTGCAAAGGAGCCAATTAATGGCTTCTTCTATTTATTCAACAACTACAATGCCTAAACAGGAATATAAAATTCGCAATATATAGATATTAACTTCAGTCATCTGATACGTCCAAAATTACAGACCACCTCACACTAAGTTATCTTTTTCTTCGTCTATCGATCCAAAAAAATTATATAATCCTCTTACAGTACTTGGCCACAGCTCATCATCGCTTAACATAAGGCGAGTTGGCGGTCAAACGCAAGCCAAATCCTAAAAAAAAAACTTAGGACACTTGAGATCGCTGCCTACTGAGTATTTTGCGGCATGCACTACAAAGTCTGATGGGGGGTGCGTATCTTTCCACAGTCTAAAATAAGCTTCCCTCAGGTGGAGGGTTATGGCAGTGGT
The DNA here is from genome assembly GCA_914767915.1 of Agriopis aurantiaria. Taxonomy (NCBI): domain Eukaryota; kingdom Metazoa; phylum Arthropoda; class Insecta; order Lepidoptera; family Geometridae; genus Agriopis; species Agriopis aurantiaria. The sequence goes on along the minus strand of OU612001.1, from coordinate 11,342,323 downwards.
GCCTGTTAGGAAGCTGTTCCGGCCTTTGAGACGATGTCTGCTGAATTCGAGCCATACAACGAAGATGCAGAGTATAGGGGGTCCACGGTCGTAATTTTTGAACAAAGCTGACAGCCTCAGCTTTCGGTCACACCTCTTTTAAGTCCCTTTAGCCATTTACAAACAAATTGGACGCCATTTGGTCGTAACTGTATTTTGAGCGTGCGTGAATGTGTTACTTTTTCAATGTCCTACCCGCATTTTTGACACATAAATGTCATATATTCTATTTTATCCAATCCAAAAACATGGATCCAAGATACTGCAATGTGATCAAGAAACTGTCGCACTTGACCTCAAAAGTACCGGCTCAACTTTCAGCTGACAAGCGAAAGTGGCCGCTATTTTGAATGCCATAAGTTACAGCTTATCGTTCGATTGAATTTGCATGCAACTTTTTAAGGATACTTATTCAAGCGACACTAACACAAAATACTAGGAAATAAGGCTTGTTTTGGCGTAAAGAGATTCTTGGGCATGCTGAAAACGAAACGAGATATTACTTTACTGTAAATGGATGGACGAACAGAAGCACGTAAGTAATTGGCAATAACTTATTTACGACATTGATTATTTTTTGAAATCGTCTTTACTTTATTAAAGACTAGCAGCTCGCCCCGGCTTCGCACGGGTATAGATTATAGCCTATGTCACCCGGGGATAGTGTAGCTTCCCAAAAGTGTTATTTTTTTTTTCAAATCGGTTCAGTAGTTTTGGAGCCTATTCAATGCAAACAAACAAACAATCAAATCTTTCCTCTTTATAATATTAGTATAGACAAAATACGGTTTAAATTATATCATCATCTTCAGCCAGAAGACGTCCACTGCTGAATATAGGCCTCCTCCCCTTAGAACTCCACACTGAACGACATCTTGCCATCTGCATCCACTGGATGCCCGCGCTAGATGGTTTCAATAATAAAAGTCATATTTTTTTTTTTTGTAGCCTGTGTTTTATATTTTTATTATATGTTTTATATCACCCTGGGAATAGATTAACACGAATAAATAATATATATACCAAATATTTGAGCACCTCTGGTTACAGCACCTCAATTTTTTAAGCAGTTTCAGTTGCAAAAGCTAAGTACCCTTTGAGTATTTTTTTATAGTTATTGAATATTAGGCGTTTTACTGCCATCTTGCCTAGTGTTAAGCAACGATACCGTCTGCGACGGAGCACGCTTGCCTAGTTTACTTTTATGCAAAGAAGCAAATGATGGCTGAAAATCCGTTACCGATGCCACAGGCTTGGTTGAAAATCAACGTGTGCTATCGCCTTCTACCCGGAGATGATGCCATATAAAGCTATTTCTCCTTATAAGATATTAATAATACTCTAAAAATCCCTTTTGAAGAACCCTAAAGAGCTTGTCGAAGAATAGCGGTGGTTCCATGTTTTACAGTCTTGGGATATTTCAATTCTAAGATACGTCTACAGCCCATTTAACTCTATGCTAAACGTGATGTGTCAGTCTGTCAGTCCGCTCATAAAGAGAGCCTTCATAAAGCTGGTACACAAAAGCGAAACTAGCGCGTGCGCCACTTGTTTTGTTCGCTGTTTAGCGCGCAAACTAGAGCATGTGTACTCGCCTTAGTTCGTTTGTACTTGCCTAGTTCTTTTGAGTGAATAGATCTGTTGTAGGAAATAAGGACATATATGAAAGAGATTATTTCGAGAAGATGCTTTAGTCTGTTTTGTACATTTTTAAACAGGGTCCTGTACAAAATATTTTAAAACTGTATAGTCTGAAATATTAACATTAGATTTGTTTTGTTTTATGCTACAAAGTGATGAGATGGGCAAAAGGAGTGCTTAGTGGTAAACCACACAGACCATAATTGCAAAACGGCCAATACAACACAATAACACTTTATAGACACCACAGAAAATAAATTACGAGAAGAATACAGACACCACTGAAAATACATTACAAAAAGAATACATATATAGCAAAAGCTAAGAATAATTATTTTATTTTATTTCTTGCATCCACCGATACAAGCGGTATCAGCGGGTAATTAGAAAAATTTTTTTTTCTTGTATCCACGGATACCGGTATCAGCGGGTAATATGAAAATTATTATTTTTGAAAAAAACGGATCCCGGTCTCGGTGGATACAACTCGCCGGTATCCGTGGCTAATTCAAACCGATACCGGGATCCGTGGATACAAACCCATACGTAGTGCACCAAAATCCTAGGCACAATACGTAAGTGCATAATACATTACAACAAACAACACTTTATTGACACCACAGAAAGAACATTAGAAAAAGAATACGGTATACCACAGACGAAACATATTATTTTCCTCTATATATGGGTATACCAAAGTCCAAAAGCCAAACATACATATGGTTTTTTATTGTATCCGTGTGTAACTTTATTTTATCTATTCCAGTTATCAATGACTCTAATACCATTAATTAAAATAAAATTTACAACAATCAGAATATCACGCTTCAAGCCTATCTCGTTCCAATAATCACGTAAAAGCCTTGAAATTGAACCACAATGTCCAATGAGAAACGCAAAAAACGTACCAGATCGTGCGTGGCTAACTTTCGATCCTCAATTGCGGTTTCACAGGCGTTGGAAGTATGTGATCCCATTGTAACCTCGTTAAATTGTTTGTTTAATATTATTTTGCTATTTTCGCCATCCGTCATCATTTCTACATTAATTCCTCTCTCCCTTATATTCTCCTTTTATACTCACCGGTGGTACTGGTTTTCCACCCTCTATAAATTTTCAGAAAAATACTCGGTGGGTATCAAACGGTTATAAAGATTAAGATGGGTAGGTCACTTGGAAAGAATAGATGACACCAGAACTGTCAAAACCATCTTCAAATGAACCTCGCAACTAAAAAGACCAATAGAAAGGCCTAGGAAGTGGTATAAGGATTATGTCAAAGAAAATCTGAGAATCATAGGCAAGAAAAGACGAAAACCTTTGACGAAAGAACACCAGATACAGAGCAAAATGGAAGATCGTTGAAGAGGACCCAAAAAGGGTCGTAGTGTAGCACCGGATGAAAAAAATATTGATGATATAAACCAGACCATTTTCATAGAAATATTAAGCATTCTACTATGACAACGAATTAAAAGTGAAACATTTTTGAAGTGTTTTTTTTTATCTGGCCGTAATCACAAGTAAGTAGGTAAATTTTCGTCATTCTGATACGCACCACAAGTCGGCTGATTCCATCACTAATAATCCGCATCATCGCTTTCCATCAGGCGAGATCGCGGTCAAACGTTAGCCTAGTCCGATGTAAAAAAAAAAAATATTACCATCTTTCTTATAATAAATTCAATAATAGCAGGTTTTCAAGCTGTTTGTAGTCTTGCTGGAGTGCAAAGTTACTCGTTCTTGCGCAACCTACGTCGTTCATAGACCGTGTTTGCAAGTGAAACGCTTTCGTAACCTTTCCATCTCAATTGAGACCACTTAAGACGAGATGGTTGCTCGTTACTACATGTGTAGTGCAAGGGACCAATATTAGCTTGACATACATATTTTCCGTTGGATTTCACACAAAAATCATTCAAATACAAATATTTATTAATAACACCTATGTTACATGTCAATAAACTATAGATTCTGTCTTATTATAATTACATTAAATTCATTCCTTATAATAATTGTAAAATTGTATAATTCCAACCACGTATAAGGATCCTATTAAATTCTTTTGCCGATTTAGAGTAGAGTAAATTTTAGTTCATAGCGGAAGTTTCAATCAAGAAAGAACTGCATTGAAAAATCTCAGTCAAATTCACCTTCTCTGATAAAAAAAAGGTTCTGCGAATCCAAATCAGTTTCGAATCTTGGAATTGACCTCATTTACTTACTGAAGTAAGTACTACGCCTCAGCTCCCGGCTCCATGACTCAATTGACCTGCAGTAAACCCACGACCCTCGACCTATCTCAGTCTGATACCAGCTCACGCTTAGTTGTTCCTACTGCTTTACCCGTGTAGGCTACTGAGGTATATTTTGAAAAACCAACCTATGATACAATAAGATAACTCTATTAAAATACCACAAAAACAAGCAAAACAGATACATTACAATAAAACCATTATCTAGGCTTTTAACAACATGATAAGTGAGAAGTCATAGGTTCGGACTACAAATTTACTAGTCTGTTTTTTCTTGACTAGACAAATAGTTGTTCTCTGTTCTTTCTTTTTTGGAGAACCATGATCTTTTAGAAAAGCTTTACATATTTCTTAAGCCCTGTCTTGACTTGTCGGTGCAGCAGCGGTATGGTATCGGCACGCTCGGTATACGCGATACCGAAAGCTTACCGTGCGCCTTCCTGATTGGCACGTGCCGATACCATACCGCTGCTGCACCGACAAGTCAGGAAAGGATCTTTAACTGCAACTCCTTTAGGCCATTCAATCTTAGACCTTTCAGATCTTAGATTTTAGTATTGATTGGATTTCAAACTCCCGTTATATTTTTTTTTTGGGTGTCTTTATGATATAAGCTAACACTAACACTACAAAAACAGACTGCCCATAGACCGTTGAAGGTCTAAAGACAATTCAAATGCTGAAGTCGACTTGGCATCAGTTGTCGGCGTACCCAACATGCTGGCGGCATTACCACGCTAAATGGCAATGTTTATGCGTTGAGCCAGAAACACGCCAGCATTTTGATCACGTGACGCAATTAATTTAATTAATACATCTGTCTGTAACTTTACTGCGTATAACATTTATTTACAGTTCAATAGCAAGATTACGTAGTTCTGGTCACGTTGTGGCCAACAGAGACATAAAATTTAATTATCTGCAGATACAAGCTAAGTTATTGTCTGCGATAATTGGAACAAGATAAGCAATTAATTGATTATTTATTATAATGAATCTGTGTTTGTTTTGGTTTGAGTTGAAGAGAAATGATAGGTATTACAATGATTGGGTACAGAATAATTTTTGTTGCCAATGTTTTTATATGATAATGTGATAAGTCTTGCGTTGTTGTTCCGCTTGGGGTGTATTGTCTGCCTAACTAACTATGCAGGCGCTGCGACTCAAATTGTATCTTGGCCTGTTAATGCGTATAAAAATTCTTAATGCAGTTTTCATGTAAGTGATTTAAGAGAATAAGGATACAAAATTAAACGGTAAGTGATTATTATTTATGTTACCTTGTTCATCATCATTTCAGGCTATCATGTTCCTACTGCTGGCACACAAGCCTTCTCTCAGAGAGAGAGGGTGGGCCCTAACACACCATGCTGGCCCAGTGCACGTTAGTTAATGTTATATGTCTAAGAACTTTTGAGGTTCTTTGATATACCGGTTTCCTCACGACGTTTTCCTTCACCGTTTTCAAGCAATGGTATCGAAACTGCATCTCATTTATTTAGGTCCTAAATAAGGTGCAGGGCCGAGGATCGAACCGTTACTTTGTTATTTATATGATTAGTAACTTTGATAGTGACTCATTCATGTTTGAAGAAAGATACGTAGCAACATTAACAACATATCACAAACAAATTACTGATTAGATATCTATTTAGGTAAGATAGACTTTGTACTGATAAAGTTTCATTTTGTAGTAGATTTTAAGAAAAACATGCTAGTATCAAAATTATCAACCAAATTAACTTATGGTAGTTATTGTCACAAGTTTTTTAATAGGAACAATGTATAGTTAAGTAATACGTTAAGTCTGTCGGTTTTTTTATGGCATAGGTGGCAAACAAGCTAACGTGCCGCCTGATGGTAATCTATCACCGTCGCCTATGATACCTATCACAGATACGTTGTTACTTACATCCTTGTAGAAGAACCCCATGTTATAGCAACAAAGTTGTTAATTTAATACAGTGATAGGTTCGTAATGATTTATGAAACTAAGTACTTAGGCTACCTACTTGTATCCTACTATAACAAACAATGTCATCAAGATTTCCCCACCAATTATCAATTTAACAGACACAACGCTCTTCCAAGTGCATAAGTATAACATAATGACTTAATAACACAAAGAATATGACGAGTTATTGTGCAATCGTGTGAGATCACCCGCTATTGTTCGAACGAGTTTATGCGAACGCATCTTGGAATCGCACTGATTGTGACTTCACTTTTCTTTGTCGTTTTGTGATTTCAATAAAAACGGGAATATGGGGTCATCATTATCGGCCTATATTCATCTGTATGGTCACAGCTGTACGAGAGACCCGTGCGGGTCGCCCGTACTACGGGAGACGGGATCTACGCGGAGGCAAGTTCCGTACGGAACAATCCGCGTCGCTGTGAGACGGATGTTATAGCGCCGCACGTATGTCTCCGGAAGCCCGGGTCTCCCGTGCAGCTGGCAGATAATTTATGTCTCAGATGTTGCGTGGCGGATTGGAACGCATCTGGCCTAAATGAAGCTTGTTAATAAAACTCACCCGGCAGACGGCCTTGCCGCCCTTTTTTAGGGTTCAGTACCCAAAGGGTAAAAACGGAACCCTATTACTAAGCCTACGATGTCTATCTGTCTGTCCTACCTTTTAACGGCTGTATCTTTCGAACCGTAATGCATAGCCAGTTGAAATATTTAACATTTTCACCAAAAAAATCCTTACCATATAAAACAAGTTATGTGGTGGTAAGGAACCCTCAGTGTGCTAGCCCGATTCACATTTGGTCGGTTTTATTAAAAAACTATATATACGTTTCGTTTAATTTCTTAAAAATATGGGTTTGTTCGATATTATTATAGACAGCCTAGGACATTCGATACAAAAAAATTGCACACCAAACAACAAAATTATAAATAAACATAACACAACATAACATTCTAGTTTGAAATTAGGCAGAAATTACTCGACCGTCCAAATGAATGGCACACGTAATGCGTAATTAAGGCGCGACCACCCCAGGGGCCATATGGCTATCTTTTAACGCAGGCTTGAAACAACGCGGAAAATCACGTAAAAGTGAACGTTAATGCACCGAGATACGGTTTGCGGCCGCGCAATTTTGTACAATCGCCTAAACAGAATCGCTTGAAACAGGACCGTTGAAGTAATGCCTATGCAAAAATCAGGTCGATCCGTTACTCTGTTGCTGCGTGAAAGAGGAGCAAACAAACACACTTTCGCATTTATAATATTAAGTAGTATGATGTCTTTTAGTGATTTTTAAAACGCAGTGGGTCACAAATAAACTTTTTTTTATCTTTCAAACGTCTTTGAACGCAATAAATTGTATGACACCTAGACACCCAGTGCCTGGTGCATTCTTACCTTAACAGATCACGCAATTTCGTGCTCAGAACCTGTTCCTTGTAATTACTAGTCGCTTATCATATTTGCAGTGGTTCTAATTATTAGGATGGAAACTGGTAAGCAATTAATAGCACAATTGTTACCTAATACATACATCTACGTAACTAGTTGCAGACAAATTGGACGATGCTAGAATTGATAATGTTTGAGAAATGGTCCTATTTTGGGGGATTGTTTTAGTGATGAAATTGTTTGTATCAGTTTGTAATGAATAAATAACATAGCTAGGATTTACTCTAGATGCTTTAGTCATCTATAGGGTTACAAGTAACGGTGAAGGAACCATGCCGAAAGGAGGCCATAGAACTCATAATTATAAACAACTAGCTGACCCTACGTCCTGTCTTAGAACTGTCAAATGCGCGAAGTTAAAATCGGAGTTAAGTTTCTGAAATTTTCCAATTTTCTGTGCAATTTTCTTTGCGTAAGAAACTTCTACAAAATTAAATGATTATTTGCGGGATAGTGAGCAACCGTGATAGTTTAAAACAGTGCTTCTACAAAGTATTAGAAAACTAAAAAAAAGATGAATGAAATCGGTATAGTCGTTCTCAAGCTATGACGTGACCAAGGTAATTAGGGATTCATTTTTTTTTATATATATAGAATAGATAGATAAAATCTACTACGCTACCAACCCTGAAAAAATATTAACTGTTCCATTCAATCATTTCGTTGTGTTTGAATGGAATTTTTCAATAGAACTGCTGAAATGTCTAAAGAAATTCCTTAACAAAATTACAAGTTAAAATTCAAATTTTAACTTGTAATTCGATAGATTGAACACGAAAACAGATATGCCACTCAATAAAATGTCAAGAGCACGCAAGTAAAGTATCTACTTAATTGGATTTACTCGTGAACTCGTGACTAACAAGTCTACAGAAATGACATCTAATTTGTGTCACAATGAGGTCTCTTTGTCTGGCAATTAACGTAATTTGAATCTTTATTCGACAAATGAATATGCATTTTGCATGTCTGACATATGCTTTGATACGTGCAAACGAAACGAAGCCTAAACTATGGTCGGACCAAGTCTAATAATTATAGTTTAAAAAGCTCAAAAACGCGCTTATGTAATTCATTAAAAAGCTAAACATATAACAGAGCCATCTAAAGGGAAGACGCCGAACAACACGCGCCTGATGGGCCTGTCAGTATTATTGACGCCTTTGAAGATTTCCACTTTCCACCACCTGATCCTCATCAGATAAGTTCGATGGTATCAAATTAAGACGAAGGTCTTCAACCAGTGTGTGTTGCCAGTGATGACATACGGCAGTAAAACGTGGCCTCTCACTATGGGCCTCATAAGCAAGCTCTTAATAATCATGTATATTGTCATCTGAATTACATTTATACAAACTTGCAACGTTTCAAATCGATGGTTTCAATTAGAAGTAGGTTTAATCGACTTCCAAGATTTGATTACATTGTTAGTACAAGCGAAGCTAATATAAAACGACAATAAAACTCACTCAATTCTTTCAAAGATATATTTAACTTGATGAAAAAGATTAAAAAGTCTCCGCTGCTTGTCTAAACGCCGCTTACAGATTCAACCGACTTTAATAAATCTAATATCAATTTATCTCAATTTTATCCCAGCGCAGTTTCACAACAAGTCGTAAAACACAGTTTATCTATCGCTGTATCAGACACGATCTAAACAAAACATGCAATGTTTATAATTAAAATTTCCATCAGCATTTTGCAACGACCTTCCCGTTGGCGTCAGAAGTGACTACTATCATCTGTGGCATCAGTTCTTGCATCTGCCAGTTATTCTGTGACGCGCTCCTGTCTCTGTATAATTAATCATTTTTAGTTGCCTATTGTGTTTTTGCACTTCGGTTGTTTGGGCATGATCTTTGAATAGCTAATTTTGTATGTTTGTGTTTGAGTCATTCAGTTTTGTTTGTGAGTTTAACTGTTATTTTCATTTGTATTAATTTTATTTGTTAAATGAATGTATGTTAGTCATCGAGTTCTTTGAACCATGTTTCGGTTTTATTTGAATTTTGAATGAAATTAATTTTGGTGAGGAGCTTGACATTGGTATTGGGTATGAACATTTCCCAATATTACCTATTTTTAGAAGCTTTTATTTAACTTGCCATGTATGTAACTATGTTTGTTCGGGTGGAATCTTGCAACTCAATTTTGAAGCAGATATCTTCAACCGATTGAGCTGAAATTTGGCATACTTATGTTAGTTTGGTGACAATGCAATGTTATGGTACCTTCGAGCTGGTCTGATAATGGAGACTGAAGGTGGCCATAGGAACTCCTAAACGAAACTACGTAACCCCGTCGATCATTTAAACGCGGGTACTTGTGCGTGGGTACCTCCACAGGCTTGAATGTTCCATTTTGCATATTAGCCAAGGTTTTACCAAAGGACCTTGTAGGTCTAGGGTTTTAACTTTTTATAAAAGTTTGGCTTGTCCAGTACCTAAATTTTCCCTAATTTAATTTAATACTAAGAATTAGACAAAACAAATCGCTTGAGACTAAAAAATCAATTACCAGGCACCGCTGCCGATAAGTAATACCTTACAATAAATTATCCATATGACATTAGTAACTAGTTAGTAGTTACTTCCAACAATAGCCTATACAAAAAAACTACTAGGAAACTAAAATTTTAAAATAGAGATGGATAAATAATCGATTAGTTAATCGATTAAATATACTCACTTATCCAAATAAAGATTACTCGCTTGTTTGTTCGACGTGACGGTCGTAAGAGTACTATCTACTACATACTACATCATCAACAACAGCCGGGTTCAGGCCTCTCCTAAAGCACGTTACTCTGCCCATTCTTCGGATTTTCGCTTCTAGTCAATGCTAACTGGCTAAAGGTCGCTCCAGACTTTGTCCGCGCAAAAGCCGCGACGACGGGCGCGAATGTGAGGGTTGAAGCCGTTTCGCATTTCACATATTCGTGGCTGCGCTCTTTGTTTCCTGATTTTGTCGCCTTTTTGCCGCTTATAAACTCCCGCACTTCTCTCAGTGTTGACTAAGCCGCCATGTTTATATTTATTTTGTATGTATACATAATACTTGGTACGGTAATGCGCACAACGTGAGATACGCAGCAGCAGCTACTTCGACGTCTATTTCATTAAACGTTGTCATCTGTAATGTAAAACTACCGCGAACCATTGCGAGTGTAGGTAGACTCGTTGTTTTTTCACCGTGAAGTCGCGGCTTGTTGGCGTTGCGAAATCGCGCTGTAATTCGCGGACCAAGTATGTAGTGGGCTTTACATACATATATTTTGTTTACGTCTGTGACTGACGATTCAACTAGTATATGTGTGATGATATGGAAACTTTTTTGGTGACTATACGATTATTTAGTAAATCAATACGAGAGGGGCAGACTCAGCCACTTGATTGTGATACTTAGCTGAATTAGATAGCAGTAGCTGCTGTCGAACCGTCTCGCTCTTTTTCAAGCAAGGCGAACAAACCAAAGCGGCGGTTCTAAAGCTTTTGGCTTTTATACAATTCCTTCCAATAGTACCACATTCGAATGATTCGATTTTATTTCTTTAACAATATGCTATCTCTAAACAATCCATTGTAGATCGATATCAGCGATGACATTGTATGTTATATCAGAAGGTCAACTATCAATTAAGTCTTGTAATGAGTGGGCGCGCTTGATTCACTGTGAGATTGTTTTGTTACGTCATTTTATTGTTTTTTTTGGTTCACAGGAGTTTGTGATGGTGTATTTGAGATTTTGTATTCTAAAACTGTGTAATGTTTATTGTTATAATGATAGATAGATAATGGGTAGGTATGTATTATAATAATGGGTGGGTATTATAATTTATGTTCCGGATATTAAAAAAATAATTCAACGTAGCACATGTTTCCGATTTTGACATTCCGATATTCTGATAGTCGGTTTATTTACACTATACCTGAAGTCTTCTTAACCAGCACTCTTGGCAGAAAGGTCGTGGTCAGAGGCAGAAGAGTGCTACTCTCCGCTGTCTCTTCCCAGGGCTGCCCCACATCTGGCAATGCTATCTCCCTTTCTAAAGCTATAAGTAGTTGCATTGAGAGCACACTGCTCTAATGCGGAATAGGTGGCTTTGAAAATGAGGTCGGTCAATAATCCAAACAAGTCTTAAAAATATCCGCGCAAAGAATTCCTTTGATGATTAAAGAATTTTAATTGGAAACCCACTGATAAAATATGCGTTTTAGACATTATTTGCACATTCCAAAATGTTTGTATCTTTATGAAATTAAATTAATACCAATAATAGAATATTCTACAAAGCAAAAGAATTTGCCAAAATGAATGTCCAAAGCCAAATAACATGGCCAAATGTTTTTTACAAACCTCGACACCTCATCAGCTGCGAGTCCATCAGTGATTGCATAAATAATTGCCTGCAGCTATCTTCAAACATGATTAAAATTATAATAACCGCTGCCATGTTTAAAGGACCCAAGGGCGTTAGAACCACCGAGTATTAAATTCAGACAGAGAGAAAGCTCTAAGAGATCACAACTGTGTACTAAATATTGCAGTGGTTATTTCTAGAGTGGACACTACGAATCGACAAACGTCGTATAGGACGCTATTAGACTCAACGGAGTGACGGTATTTGTTAGGCAGTAGTGGCTGGAAGCGAATAGCCGAAATCGGGCCGTGGCGTGCCTTGAGAGAGGCCTATGTCCAGCAGTGTACTAGGCTGATTATGATGATGTGTGTAATTTATACCGCGCTTATATGATGGGTTTAACGAGTGACTATACAGGTGAGAGAATAAGCGTACACTGTGTATGTTGCAGTCAAAACTCTTAACCAGTCAAAAGTACTTTTGATAGTATGTATTTTGATTTTGCTAGTCAAAAGTACTTCTGACTGGTTAAGAGTTTTGACTGCAACATATACACACATTGTTAATCATGTAGTGTATCTTGCTTACTTGTCGTAGGGGTTGAATGGTAATTTATTAGTGTATCAGTTTTTAGGCCGCCCGAAAGCCTCTGGCATCACGTAGCGATTGTTATTCCAGTACAAACTAATAGACTGAAGATTTGGGCTCGTTTTAGGTATCTAACCTCTCGTTTAAACAAACCCAAGGAAGACAAATGACGCGGTGAGCCCGGGGTTGTAAGGAGAGGGTGAAAAGGAAATGTTCTTAACATTTTCCTGTACATTATGACCGTGAGAGGAATTTCCCCTCTGTAAAGATTTCCTACTCCATGTTTAACAGTCAACTATTAAGTCTTTAACGAAATAATGTTTTTTTGAACAACGTTAACAGACAATGTAGTCTCGTGACTGTAGGACGCATTGAGGTGGAGGACACTGTAATTAACTGCTTTTAGGGTTCTGTGGGCAGATAATGTGATGTGACGAAACCTGTAATGAGATTTCTGTGTTTACAGCAAGGTAATAGAATTTTAGAGCCATTGATTTGCATTGGGGGTTTTAGTTACATTGTTTAAGTTCTTGTCCGTGAGGCTATTTTACAATTAGAAATAGATGATTGATGTGGTCGAAAAAGCGATGGTACTTCGGAACGAGTTGATCGAGATACTGGGCAGAGCTGGATATGAGTTGAGAAAATGGTTGTCCAACGCCCCTGAACTCCTGGCCGGCTTACCGGAGTAGCACCAGCAAGATCCGCATTTGTTTGAGAACCCGGAAAACCCCCACATCATGTCGATATTAGGCATACAGTATCGACCGGTCCAAGATTTGTTTACCTATCGGGTCCAAGTAGAAATCCCGAAGGTCTGGACTAAGTGTGTTGTGGCATAAAGGAAATACTTAATGCAAGTTAATTCCTTTAAATTTCTTGTCCAGTTGGATTAGCTGGCTGATATGTCGTTGCCACATCACTCAAATTACTCAATATTTTATTCCAGACTAGCGGTCCGCCCCGGCTCCGCACGGGTATAGTTATATAGCCTATTAAAATAGCCTATATTAATCAGTGATAATGTAGCATTCAAATGGTGAAAGAATTTTTAAAATCGCTCCAGTACTTTTTGAACCAATTCGTTACAAACATACATACAAATCTTTCCTCTTTATAATATTGTAAGATAAGACATATGTAGGTACAATAAGTTGTTAAATTTTTAACATGTTTCAATAAATTAATAGATAATACCTTATTATGGTATGGCAATAGTCGGCACGGTATGATCTATTTAAACTTCGTCAATATTATCCATAGAACAATTATTTTAGCTTATTATTAACATTTAGATTCTAAGATAGCTTTTAAATTTTATTATAGAAACTGACGTGGTTTTCACACATTAAATTTTTTTTTTTTTTTTAAATTATTTGTGGAAATAACTTCATTCTTCGTATTGTTTTTTCGTTTGTCGTTTTGCTGTGAAGTTCTTTTTCGTTTTGTTCTTTTTCGTAACTAAGCTTTTGTAGAAATTTTCTTGTCGAGTATTTTGCTAGGTAAGATGTGCTGTTGTGATAAACCCTTATTCCTGACGAGGACTTCATTGAGTTACTTAATAAATGAACAGGATGAAAAGGAAGAGTTTAATTTGTCCAATTGCCATTGTCGGTAGCCTTCAAAGCCTGTCAGCTTTAATTAAACTTTCATTCAGCGGCGTTAGTCTTTGAACCAAGTTTTAGTAAGTACTTAATATTTATACATGAGCAAGAAAACTTTTGCCTTAAGGTTATGTTAATTCGGCGGCAATCAATTGAGAGTTTAAAGGAATATTCAAAGAAGTCATTAATAATTCAATTGTTTGGAACTGACGAAAATATTTTAAAAGAACGCAACGAAAATAAACTTATGAGTCCAATTAGAAGTGCAAACAAATAGAACTGTTTAAATGCGTTAATGTTAAATGTAGTTCTTGTAAATAAGGTAAAGTCACACAAAAATGAAGAAAATACTGAAAAGTTAATATTAAAATACTTAACTTAAAATAAAATAACAAGGAAATGAAACAACACAAAGATATGGCACATCAAAATAAAAACAACACGTACCAATTACACCAACGTCTTTTAAAATATAAAAATGTTCATTGCTCCGATGCTCGTTACGAAATTTCTCCGAGTCGTTATTTTACAAAATTAATAAGCGAAATGCTCTCTCGATCATTCATTCAAAGGTAAAAAGCTGTAAAAACACCGTACTGAGAGTGAAATGCATATTTCGGATCCTGTTTTGGTCCAGTTCTGACCATTATCTGCCCAATTCTGGTCCTAGGTCGCAGACCAGTCGAATTCCACTTTTACCGTATCACGAATTTCAAGTAAAATTCAATAAGTTTTTGCAAATAAACTTTTAATTAATTTGGTGAATGGTATTTTGACAGTCGATGTGAAATCCAATATAATGATGGAAAAGAAATTATACTGGGAGAGTAGGCGAGACCGGATGTGAAGAAAGTAGCGTTAACAGAAAAACTGTGATATACGAGATTCATCTTTAATCTATGCACGTGATACGTATCTTTGAGAGCAAATATGGAAATTTGTTGAGAATTAACAAAAATTGTAACATGCCAAATTGCAACATAATGGTAACCATTTGTCAACACCGACAATGCTTTATCGAGGTTAAAAATTCCAGCACAACTTGTTATTTTATGCACATATTCAAATAAAACGTAACACAACCTGACTGTTCAATTATTCAAAATGTCACTCGAATATTGTAAAACACGAATTTTCAATTATCTTCTTTCAAAGATAAACTTAATCAAATCCTTACGGACATAAAATAAAATACATTATTAAATAATTCTGATATAACAAATGCGCGAGAGTCTATGGTAGATGATGGGAAACGTGAGAATGTGTGATGCCATTTAATTAATAAACGACTGAACGGGGATTTTTGGTGTAGAAATTCTGGATTAACACAAACAAAGGCTATTTTTCCTTTAAAATGTATCAAAAAAGTATCAAATATAAGTAAAAAAATAAAGTTCCTGTACAAAACTGTGTCCTGTAAAAGCAGACGAAACAGCAGAAACAGCTTGTGCATATATAATAGGTAAATATTAATGAATAATGATGCAAGTGTTAATGATACCTACATTAGATGCAATCTTTGAATTCCAACGCGGTCACTTGAAAGCAAAGGTCACGATCGCCTATAAATATCTCTTAAATTTCGGGGCTCGATTTTATTACAGCAGTTTATATGGGTTTGGCTTTTAAAACGCATTTGGTCAATGATTTGTCTGATTTGTTTTGGGATATGTAAATTTAACTTTATTGGTAACCTCTGCAGATTGTAGACGCTGGTCCTTGCATATATATATATATATATATAAATGTAATTTCTGGAAATATTTATATTATTTACGATCTAAATAATATATTCATTTAATGACTATTGATATTAACTTTATCTGCATCATTACTTAGGTCTTCAATAGTTTTGTTTAAATCAGTACCACCTGTATCTGATTCAATTTCAACTGTCTTTTTATAAGTAGTTGTAACACTTGGGAATATTAGGTAAATGCACAAGGTTTTCTAGACGGTGTCATTCCTTTCAGTAGTTTATTTCGACACACCTATTGTAATAGGTTACCGACTTCTTAATTTTCATAATCGCTTACCCACTTTTGTGCCAGTCTGAGCACATTAACCTGTACAAATATAGATACAAAAATTATATTAACACCATCTGTATAAACTGTTATTATATGGAAATTAGTTCACGATGTCAAGGGGACTGTTAGAGCAAATATTTGATCAATTGTTCTTGCGGGCGCTGATGAAGAAATGTATGAAGACATTATAGTAGTGTAAACAAGATATTTGTGAATGAACTCAGAGTTTTTATACTATGCTTCTTAGCTCTATACTATGAGTAACGTCAAATCTGTGAATTCAAATGTCATTGGAGCAACAGCTTCATTGCTTGTAATCATTATACACTATCTACGCCACTGGATCAACTATGCCAGCGCCCCAGAGCCTTGCTCTGCTATTTAAGGGAGCTGGGTTAGCTTGAGTAGACGTTGTTGGTAGGGAACACAATACACACTAAAACGGGATGTCAGTGTAAGACTCATCGCCCATCTCGAATAAGAAGTCTATTAATTATTGTAGTTTTCTTGAAAGAGTTAATGTTACAAAGATTAGCTAACTCGTCATTGCTTGTTCAACTTTTGACAAGGCAACAGCCACATTTCTAACCGAAAAGAATCTATCAAAATCACTTGCAAATGAACAATAGCTCCGTGTCATAGTTTCCTGCAATGAAGGAAAGACGTCACCGACTTTCACCGTCCAAGGTCGTCGGAGCATTGTGCTATTGTTCTGTCATGGGAAACAGCAGCCACCGTACTTGAAATGGTGTGGGGATCGCTATGGCGAGAACTAAGCATAATTGTCACAAATATGCTTCTTGTTTGTATGTACGTGGTTAGTAACATGGGGAATTGACTCTTTGATAAAAAAGAATCTAAATAATGTTGCTTCCGATTTAGATATTAGTATGATTGCAGATTATCACATTTTAGCCTAGATTACCAATGAACCAGACATTTTTAATTATGTTTTATTATGTCTGGTCACGTCTGGTACAGTAGGTTAATAGTAGATCTGGATTTAAATCAAGTCCATAAATTGTTAAAATTTACCAAAAATGACCTTCATGATGTATCAAAAGCAGATAAAGCAAACACTATGCAAATAAAATTGCTTTTATGTGTGACTCAGGAGTCAATTGGCATTGCAGTTTGAATAAATATCGCGTATTTCATGCAAAAGCATAAAAATGTATTGGCGAAATATGTAAAAACGAGCAAAGGTCTTCGGGTCGCGCTCGCGACACTCGTGACCGTTGTCATGTTCTTTTCAACGCTTATTTTAATTGTGAATGGTCTTTTTTTTTTTTTTTTTTTATGCCATAGGTGGCAAACAAGCAGGCGGGCTGCCTGATGGTAAGCAGTCACCGTCGCCTATGGATACTTGTAACACCAGAGGCATCACAAATACATTGCCGACCCTTTAGAACTCTATTAACTCGCCTTTTGAAGAACCCCATGTTGTAACTTCTCGGAAACACCGTAGAAGGTAGCTCATTCCACATTTTGCAGGTATGAGGCAAGAAGGATCGTGTGAATCGCACAGTGTGCGATTTCCACTGATCTATGATGTGTGGATGAGCCTTCAGGCGGTGGCGGTTAGTGCGATGGTAAAACCGCGACGCCGGCATCGTCTTCTGTCGAGTTTACAGTTTTTCTTTTACATAATAAAGAAGAAATTTGCAAATAGCGTGTCTGGTTCTGAATACGGTGTTTCGTCGTCTAGTGCATTGTTTTAAACAGCTCATACATACGTGTTCTGCTTTCAAATCGTGTGTTAGTTACACATCATTTGTAGGTTTTTTTTCTTCTATTAGTGTAAAAAGATCTGTACGCTGTGTAAAAGATCTGTCACCGAGGATGGAAGACAGCAGCGAAACATCACCACAAACTGACTAGACTATATGTCTTGAGGAATACGGCTCAAAAAAGGAATCAACATCAGCCTACACTATTCCACTGCTAGACATAGACCTCTCCTACCCAAGGAACGTTGCACCCAAGTTGATCTTCGGCTTTTCTCAAAGCCGAAGCTGTCTTACGTATATTGTCACCACATCGAGTCTCAGGGTATCCTACGCTACGTTTACCGTTTCATGGTTTCCACTCTAAAATAATAATGATGGCACAAAATGCAGAGTGACCTTTTTTTAGGTTTCATACAAATTTTACCAAAATGATTATTCTATTCATTTTTTTTTTAATACATTTATGTAATAGATTTACTGACTAGTCAAGCCATCATCGTCGTTATTTATAAATTGTCCTAAAAACTGAAAATACCTGTCATCAAAACAAGTACCTATTCAATTGCAGCAACGCAAAGTGAAACTAAATTCCATTAGAGGATTAGAAGTATTAGAACCAAGTCAAATCCCTTGATCCCCTAGAAAGTGTGCCGCAAATCACGAGCACAATCAAAGTGACAGTGAGCTATGGGAATCAAAGCAGAAGTAGGACGGATTGTGCGTGCGCGCGCGAAGGTACTGTTAGATGGAGCGTTTGTCGCCGTTGCCAGATTATGTTGAGTTTTGGACTTATTGTTTGGAGTGAAGTTGCTGTTTTTACTGTCATTCATGTTTAACGGAGCTTGTTTTTATTACTACCCTCTCGAAACGAAGCTGCCTCATTTATATCGTACTATGATAATGACTACTATGTACTCAACAGCTTCTAACTTCGGCTCTTCTTAAATCTCCTTTAGTTTTTTTTACCGTTTTCCTTGATTCTGTTCTCTCTAGAAACGTCTACTGCATTATATCTACGCTGTATGCCGACCTTCAAACAATAGTATCGACACTCGTTGATTTAGATCAGTATAATTAACCTGACTGCTCCAAATTAGTACTTAATTTCTTAAACGTCAATATGTTCAGCGACCCGTAAATTCACTCCACCTAACATAATCATCCATCGGTCACCACCACGGGTGACCGTCACGGCAGCCCTACAACCGTAATGCCCGGTAATTGGATCCGCGGTATGGTCACCGTTCACGTGTACCGTACACCGTTGGCTAACAGTAAGTTGCAATGCTCGGCTGTTGTGTTAGTGCCTTGATGCATTCGGAATGCATTGGACATAGTGGTGATAAATAGTTATTTTTCCATAAAGGACGGAACGAAAAAAACTAGACTAGGTTTTCTTGGAATTTACTTCAATTTTGTAAAGGAAAACCAAAACAAAACCATACTTTGTGCGGTTGACAACGCGAGTAGCCAACTAAAATACGGCTCTAACTGTGGAAGTACGGTAAAAATAATGGGAAAGTAATTGGATTTGGAAGACTTAAGGTAAAATAGATTTTATTAGAATTGTTTATAATGTATATAGATGATCTCATAATATGGCTAGCTGATAAAGATTTACCTAAAGCTGTAGAAAATGTGAATCACGAACAGAGTTTAGACCGTGTCATAAATTCAAAAATAAAATTACACTTGGCTGCTACTACAATCTTTACACACATGTGTACGCATTACTGTGATTATGTGGATATGTACCTACGAGAATGTTAATTCATCAACATTATAATAAAACTGCTTATCTTCAAACTAGGGTATAAAGCTCAATCCATACCTTGCTTGAAAGAAAGTTTTATTCGTCAAAAGGTGCTCATGACGATTTCTACGATTCATTCATACGCTACACATTCATCAACAAGCAACTGTGTCACTGTAAAAACAAATTATTCATCGTTTAAATGTTCATGATAGAGAAAAATTGTTTAGTTGTGACAAGATCCTAAACTAAAGTTAATGTAGTTAAATGTATGATTTATACGCCAGATGTTTTGGATGTACGTAACGCATGATAAAACTATGAATAGTTGCTTTTGTCATAGTTTTGTCGTTTGGAAAGCCCATCTCGTTACTTGGGATCATTTTATTACCGTTTGATTATGTGAGCAATGGTTTGTATGAAAATAGTTGTCATTTCAATGGGCTTTCTTTGTTTATTTTCTTCGTTGATAAGCTCTTAAGTGGTCAGTAAATTCTAAAACTTTCTTTAACATGTACCTACTATTTGTTTTAGGATGTCTGAATAATGAAATGACATCATGACCTAATAAACCAACGCTAATATTGGGTCTCCTGACAAATTTAATCAACGTATTTTTTTCCAATTTTAATACACTTCCCTTAAAAAACTAATAAGTTCATCGAGACGTTTAAGCTTAATTCGTTAAACTTTAGCACTGATATTACATCCAAGCTAATAAATTCAATTGCAATACCGCATAAAATTGCAATTGCGCCATCCAATTGAAACTGGGCTAATATACGAGTAAGTTCCAATAACAATCTTGCCATCAATGTTCCTGTTCGACATTAATGCTTGTATTACATAAACAAAAGTAGTAAAATTAATGTAAATTACATATACAGTTGTGACATTAAATGCTCAGTTTCCGTTAAGCATAACATTCATTAACTTGTTACTAAATTGTTTGTCTGCGACTTTTTGCTTTCTTTGGTCTTCAATTTATATTTCTTCTTTTTTTGGTCAGTGGTTCCTATCAGGTTGCTTGTAATTTTTAGCAGATTCCAAAACGTGGACTTTCCTAATTCAATTGATTTAGGTACTGATTTTTTTATAACGATGAGCATACATTTAACTGAATCATTTTTCACTGTTGACTCATTCAATTCTCCATGCGGTAATTCTTCTATTTTGATATTCGTCTAGTATTGATCTAGTTCTCGCCATGATGGTTAAACAAACATTCAGATTGTAAATATTACTTGGCTGTATATGAAACGTGTCGTTATTTGTTTTAGTATTGCCTATTATCATCCTATTAAACTCTGCGTGGATATCTATATGCGGTTTTCGCCGATGTTAATATATTTGCAGACTACTTACTATATGGGATACTACTAGAAATACTTACTTTAAATATTCGCTAGGATGCCTCCTAAAATAATAATAGGTTTATTGTGTTTCGTTTTGTTGGTCTCCATATGACGGGCCTTGAGTCTAGTGTGGGACCGCAGGAATGTCTGCAAATTGTCTACATGAATTTTAATGTACCTTAACTATAATTATTTTGGTAAAAAAGTTAATAATTCGCATTTTTGGAAATAAAATGTATCTTACTTATCTTATCTATCTATCATATGCCTTCTTTTTCGCTTGCTATAATTTTGACTATTGTTCATCATTTTTAACCGACTTCATGAGGAGGTTATCAATTCGACTGTATGTTGTTTTTTTTTTATTCCTAACAGACGTAGTCCTCTCCCAATTTCAATAAATTTGTTTGAGTTGCGATCTTTAGTTCATACAAAAGCCCTATAGATAAGATAAATAGATTATGTTAAAACTTGCATCTGTACCTTTTTAGGAGCTGCATCATACATTATTAGCAACACTGCCTAGGCTGTGGTGTCGGAATACAGAGAGAAGGTAAACACGGCGCGTTCACTTCCAAGCCAGTGTTGTTTAATATGAAAACTTCCTCTACATGCAAATCTTACATGTTTCAGATTCTGTTGAAGCTTTAAATAACTTCAGAATTCAAAGCTTGTTATTCCACTCCGTATTACTTAGCAATATATAAACTTACTGTCCAAATTGTAAGCGCCACCGGTCCGCCTACGTAACAGAGTGGTCCGGACGGTGACCAAACATTGCATAACGACGGTATCTCTACGGGAATGTAGCTGGCAGTGACCTCTGACCACCAATTTCAGTTTATGGCTAACTAGCGACTTGCCGCGGATTCACGCGTATTTTATTTGTAGTAATTAACAGGCTGAGAGAATTTTTTTATTAAATGTACGTAGCTATACTAAATAAATTATTTAAATCGCCTGATCAACCTCTGAGGTGCAAGCGTTTAAAAAATTTGGTCGGATTAGGAAGATTTTGTTTAATGTTTAACTCTTTCTTATTGTTAAACACACTATAATTTTGTTTTCGGTAATCAGATCTTTTTATTTATTTATTTATAGTTCGCTTTATTGTAAGACAATAAAAATAAACAGTCCGATAGCCTATTGTAATTTAAATTTTGCTGATAATCGGTGAAAAACGCAGAAATAGAGCTATTTTTGTTTCTAGACGAACATCGGACTGGTCTGGTCTAAATTCTTCTGACTGCCCAGTGGTACTAGCCAGTCTTTGTTGCCGTGCTCCATTCCTAGAACATGTATAGATACTTTGTAAGTAAACTAAGCACCTGTCATCACAAAAAGCTAGTTTTTTGTTCAGGTAAGTATTACTACATTGTGTACTTATTCGTAAATGGCTGACTGCGTTCAAACAGGTACACTTTCAAATACTTAAGTATTCATGTTCATGTATATTCTTATGTCTGGAAGAAATAGCGCTTCGCGATAAGACCGCCCTTTTTTAAGATTGAATTTGATTTATAACATATTTTTCTTGTAACTGACTTTTTGTGGTATCAATAGTGTTATTGTACTTTTGTAAAAGCATAACGATTAGTTTATTGAGATTTCGTAATAGATTTCTGTGTCCGAAATATGTACAATAAGACACTTGTCTTTAAATAACTTTTTAATTAATAGTCTTTAATCTGTGGTCAGTCGCAAGTACAATAATGGACCCTCAGATCAGACTAGCAAAGTGATCTGATAATAGACCATTTCCACCAGCCCATATGGGCCATATTTTTTATTGATCGACGGAGCACGCTTGCTTGGAAACCGATTCACTCGCTATTTAAAGACACCCAAATTGTAAATCGGAGACCACCCATTCAGGCAGCGCATTCCACAAACTAGCGGTTCGCATGGAAGAGGAATCAAAGCGCTTCGTACGGGTTTTCGGAATATCAATCATGAAACGTAGCCAGCCAGTCCATTATTGGCGTAATAATGACTCCATTTTCATTATCCTTTACATGGCTTTACATTGATTGGCTTAGAATGGCTCGTCAAATATCCCGGTGAAAATGGACCATAGCCGCACCAGGCGCACTCCGCACTTTAGGTATGAAGCTACAAGTAGCCGACTTGTCGGACCTGCCGCACCCGCTATCGCGCGATAGTCAGAGATAACGCGACAAGAGTTACGCGATAGACAGAGAGGCAACTTCTAGGTTTATATAGCTGTAGGTAGTTAGCGCTCGCACATCCTGAATTGCACTTTATTGTGTAGCAGCAAGTGTCGCCACTTATTTAAATGATTTTGCAGAGTGAATCTTTTGTACTTGTACCTATATGTATTATGTGTATTAAGTATCAGTATCAGACATAACATTGCTATGGCTGAGTATGTAATGTAAGTAGGAGGATGCATCAGTGGGGTCACCGACCAAGCTATCGGTCAACTGCTGTTTGATTGTTTGATAACTCGGAGCGGACGAGTCTTGTAGATACAAACTGTTACTCTAAGACCGCGCATTGGGAAGACTGACGATTCAGCGGTTAGTTCAGCGGATACGTTTGGTTTATGACCACATCTAAAGCTGATCAAAAAAAAACTGTTGAACAAAACTTCAGGACTATTCTTGTTGTCTGTTTTCCATCAACGATTCTGATTTTAGTTAAATTTTGTTTTCTTAAATCTCGAAAAAGGGCTTTAAAAGCATATAACGGTATATCCACAGCACGACCTTTCTTGAACTGCGTAGCTTTATAACAGTCAAACAAACCATTTCTAACGAACCATCCGTCCGCCTCACCTTGTGTTTACATCTACTAAAAATACACTCTCACCCTTGCAACATGGCTACAGGCTACAATAATTAGGGTTGTCATTACATACGTACATTCTGTTCAACTTAATCATGTCATCTTCATCATCATCATAAACTTAACATAATCAAACTTTATGAAGTATACGATTCCAGCCCAGCGCATGTTAGTGAATGTCATACATCTTTATCACGATGTGTAGACTTAAGTATTTAAGTACCTAAATGAAATTTTGAAATTTTTAATTAAATAAGTATTTGGTGCCGGGCCGAGGGTTGAACAGGGTGCTGTCTGATTGTAAAGCACACATGCTGCCGCTCGGCCACCATCTCCCCTAATTAATTTTAAATTGCAAAAAAAAATGTTGTAGCATTGACATGTTTTTTTTTCAATCGAGATGTGGCACCCTGCTTATTCAATTTCTAGGGTGACACCCCTCAACGATACACGTGAAATAATCTGTCATGTTTGTAGTCTCGTACCAACTATCGAGTTACCTGTGGCAGCCACAGTTGACACGATAGTTGCTAAGGTTAATGTTCTCTACTTGAGCTAGCATATCGTGAGTGTTGAGTGTAAACCTCTAACAATGGCCAAGAACGTCAACTGTTCAAAGACATAAATATGACATTCACCAACCTGCGCTGGGCTAGCATGGTGGATTAGAGCCCGTCCTTTCTCTCTCTCTGATATAAAGCCTGTGTCCCAGCCACTGTTTTTTTTTTAATAATTAGAGCGTCTTTCATGCAATGTTTTAAGAAATTTGTTTTATCCAGTTGTACCCATATCAACGAATCGTCAGTCATTCGAAATCAGTTAGCAACTGTGATGCGGACAAAAAACTTTGAGACCTAACCCAAAAAGGTAAGGTCCAAGTTCTTTGGATGCGGAGTTCGACACGTTGATATAAATAAGAATGTTCAATCAAGGTTCACTCATAATGCCTGGCGACAGATTTGCCTTCTCATTTCCGTTCTATTTACTTCTCTTTTATGTGGTCCCAGCAGTAGGAACATGACAGGATGGTCCAAAGGCCTCTGTAGCCAGACCAAAACCCAAAAAAAAAAAAAGAACATGACAGGCTGATAATGCTTTGACGTTGACTTCTGACAGTTGCGAGACTATTTTTAAACCCTGACGCAAAATGAGGGGTGCTAGAAGTTTAACGTGTGTGACTGTGTATCTGTAACTCTGTCTGTGGCATCGTAGTTCCTTGATTTGACGGCTGAACCGTTTTTTTTAAATGTGATTTGATCGGGTGTGTTCTTAGCTATGATTCAAGAAAATCTGATTGAAGCATAGATTCAGTATAGTACCTATGGATTGAAGATTATCAGCTGTTTTATCGTATTTTTATTTGTATTTGTACTTTATGTTTACGATTACTGCCGCCGGTCGCTCGTGGCGCTAGTGTCTATGCCTGATTTCATATGCTTTTTGCTACCGGTAGCATTTCTACCGTAATCGCCATACGGCATTGCGACACGATTATCGCATATAATCAGCATTCAAGCCGCGGATCGCACACCGTAACATAAATGGCGATTATGTGTCGCATCGGAAAAATCATCACGTTATGGGTGAAAGTTGGCCGATAGTCGCCGATGTTGACGGCAGTCGCGTAGTATGCGCCACGACTCAGGACCAAGTCCTTGTATAGTGTTTTTTATTTATTCGTTTTTTTTTTGCTATATTTAGTCTATCTGTTAGTGTTTCGTATTGTGATTTGGCTATTGAAAAGTTTTTAATAGAATTGGTAAGTGAAAATAAAGTAAGTTTATGATACTCCTGTTACTCGCAGAGTAAGGCGCCTTGTGAGTCGATAGAGTGACGATATCATCATCGTCATTGGCAGCTCAACGTCAAACGTTACATCCCTCTTCCGCCTTTTTTTCTCTAAAACATGTGCTTCCGCAAAATTGTGTAACGCTATAAAATACTTTTTTATTATCTTCTAAAAAACTGACCATAAACAGAGACGATCACCGAAAACAAAATTAAAATGTGTTCGAAATTCAGAAAGATAATGAGCATATACATGTCTTGCGCACTATACTAACAACTGACGTCACTTATAAGTACGCCTAACTTTAGTATGTGTAAGTAAACTGTAACTGTAACAGCCGCACTCAGAGACGTTACTTAAGCTAAAGAATACATAAAATTGCTCTGTCTCGTTTTCATGTGTGACAATTTCCGTCAACGAGAAGGTGACAGAGCTATTTGAAGTATTCCTTAGCTTAAGTAACGTCTCTGAGTGCGGCTGTAAGTAAAATAAGTGTATACTGACACTCACTTTGCGGGAAAGAGACAGACATCTCATCCTAAACCGACCAAAAAGTTTAAACGTAATATCTTAGTATTTTATTAGCTGATTTAAATAATTTCTCCAGCTTATGTCCATACATACCTAATACTCTACATAGTATAAATTAAAATCGCTTTCCGCGTCTGTATGTTCGTGTAACAGCTAACTCCTAACGCACGCAACAGATTTTGATGCGGTTTTCGCCATCAGTTTGATAATTTTTCATGGAAGGTTTATAAATATAGGTATAACTAACGAACCGCCCCGGCTTCGCACGTAAATTACACACGTGCGAAGCTAGGTCGGGTCGCTAGGTTAATTATATTTTTCACTATGCCTATATTTTTTAACAAAACGATGCCGGTCCGGTAGCCTTTTGGCAATGCCTGTAGCATGTAGCATAAAACCAGAGTATTGGGCTAAAGTAAGAGAAAACTATGGCAAGCAATTGACTAGATTTAAAAAAAACTGTAGAATGCGCTGCCAGAATGGGTGTTCCCCAATAGTTACAATCTGGGCGTCTAGTGAATATTACTTAGTAGAATTTATTATTTGACTTAATTTTTTATCATTAAATTGATCTAATTTGTTATTCTAGTCTAGTTCAAAATTATTTGTTTAATCTAATTTATTGTTTGATGTGTATTATTTTAACTTAATTTATAATTTCATTTGACATGTAAAATTAAATTTTATTATTAAAAATAAATTTGAATATCGGTTTCTTCAAGGCAAGGTGCTACATCGTAGACCGCATCATTGCTCACCATCGATCGAGATGACGGTCAAGCGCAAAGTACATATTTTTTTTACCATAAAAAAAATACTTTCAATAGAAAGTCAATTCATATGCATAAAACGTGCATAATTATACAAAAACCGTGATAGTCATAAATGAAGCCATAAACCTCATAACACCAACAAACAGCGCACGCGCAAATCGTAAAGATCAAGATTCGGGTGCAACGAACTTGCATAAATATGTTCTCATTCATTGTAGTTGGTAAAGTACCTGCGTGCCGCGGCTTTACCCGCAATCCTACAGAAACAGTTCAATATAAAATATTGCAAAAAATTAAAAAGTACTTCACGGGAAGTTCAGTAAATTGGATTTATCGGGAAGTAGAATATTTTCTTCTAATTTAAATGGACTCTCGAAATAGCAAATTCAATACAAAAAGAATGATAGCCCGTTGGTACAGTTGGTAGTGAACCTACCTTCTGAGCCTGAGGGCGTGGGTTCGATTCCCACGTAGGACAAACATTTGTGTGATGAACATTTGTGTTTGTTCTATATCTGGTTGTTAATATCTATTTAAGTATGTATTTAAATTATATATGTATGTATATCAGTCTCTGGCAGCCATATCACAAGCTTTGCTTAGTTTGGGGTCAGATGACCGTGTGTGCAAAAATGTCCCGAATAATTATTTATTTATTATTTATTTATTTAATGCCCGTGCAGTAAAGAAAGACATCGTGTGAAATTAAGTCTTATTGCGTTTTTTTTATACTACTCTAAAATCCAAATTATATGTTGCCAATTAGACGTAACAGTGTGTTCCGACAGCGTCACTTGTGAGCCGATTCTCCTTCAGGCTAGTTTCCTTACTTATTAGTAACATCAGATGAAAGAAATTGGGTAGGTCGTTTTGTCTGCACCTAACTTTGTACTTTTTTGCCAACCACCTGCATTCTTCAGTCTTTCCCCGTGAACATATTGGTGCATGGTGCATGTATTTGCGCCGAAATATCGGGAGGTCCATCTTATCACGGTAAATATCCCGTTAATAATCATATAACTGTAACATAAAGAGACCGCAGGGAAACGCTGGATGCAGGCCGCTTCCAACCGGCCCTTTTGGAGATTGAAGGGGGGGGGACGTCCTATGGCGAAATGACGGTGAACTGCAACATCAGATGAGTTGTGTTCGAACGGCTAACTTTTATTTCATGTTATTCCTATGAGCTAGCTATCTCCATACTAAACATCTAAATTCGTGCAGACTCCTGCGTTGGGTGGAAAGCTGGAAACAGACAAACACACTCAAGTTTTGCTTAAAATATTAGTGTAATTATATGCAAATACTTTTCCGCGTCGTATGATTATCTGACTACAGTTAGATATATGTTTATTTATGAACAAAGTTTGTATCCGATTTTATTTAACATGCTAAAATATGAAATCCATTTGATAAGCTTAGGTTAAGCTTAGTGTTCCTGGTAGTAGCTCTTAGGCCGCTCGAGATCCATAATTTTACAAATGTTAAAAAAAAGTTGAAATGACGACGGACAGGAGCCATGGCAATGTATATTTCAACAGGACTATGGCAGTAATCGCAATCGATTCGCTGGATGGGTGACCATTAGGAAAGGGCTATGTCCAAGCAGTGGACAGTAAAATGATAGTGGACATTAAGATGAACATCATATAAAAATATTCTTTTCTGTGATGACACCAATCTAGCCAAACTATTTCACAATTGCTTTAGATTTTAAAGTATATATTTACGCACAATAAATCTCGCAATTTATCTACTCAACAAAACTTAATACTACCTTTCTAATTACGTTTTTACATCTCCACATCACGACTCGTCCATCTGTATGTTTGTTCGCACACTACAATTGACATTAAACTCCGAATGTCATAAGCATAACACAGAATGTCACATTATGTAACGTTACGAGATTTTACTGTTAACTGTGACGTTTGTCTCTTTCTAACATTTTTATGGTGTCTTGTAAAAGATAATCATAGTATTTCAAAAGACGAATTGTTTTATTTTGTAACTGAATGCAATCGGTGTATGATTTGCATATATTGATGTCTGAAAGAGTTCTCCTTGACTGATAAGTCTGACCCAAGCCAAGGTTTAGAATAATAGAGTAGATGTTGCTTGCCATTTTAATAAAATAAAAAAATATTCTTCAATTATTTAACAACCACGATTACATTTACTAAACAACCAATGATCTTATCTAGATGGTTGTTATTTAATCATAATTTCATAGGCCCATGTCTATCATGAAGAAGAATCATGTTTACAACAAACAATAAGGCTACCTGATTGAAAGTCAAACAAAAATACTGCTAGTCTGTGGAATTCGCTGCCTGAGTGGGTGTTCCCCGATAGTTACAATCTGGGTGTCTTCAAGTCGAGAGTGAATAGGTTTCGTCTAGGCAAGCGTGCTCCATCGTAGGCCGCATCATCGTCTAACATCAGGCGAGTTGGCGGCCAAGCGCAAGCCTATTTGTAATAATAATAAAAAAAAACATTATATACGATCTAACAAAACGGTACAAAATCGTTTCAAATAAAACAATCCATCAAAATACAAACACGCGCAATTGTCCGAGAATTCTCTACAAATCAGCCCACGTCGCAGTTTTATCTGACGTATCAATTATCTAACACGCACTATTTCCAGAGTTAAAATAATGCATTAATTATCACAACACGTTACTTTCCCCTCTCTCGGGCTTGTGGAAAACCGCGAAAGTTAGTTCTCCGCGAACAGTTAGCTCGCGCGCGCACATCCACAATCTTGGCTGCGTAAAACGAAACGTGAAAACACCCAACCGAAACTTTTTAAATATAGAACGAGCGAGTGACAAACGACAGTGTCGAACAGTGAACTAAGTCGAGTTCTAAATTTAAACACGCATGCCGTACGGAAATTTAGAGCGCCCAACGGATTGCACGTTCTATTTTTAAGTTCGAGTGCAGCTGCCAGTGTGAACTCTGTCCGTAGGGATTCCGCTTTCTTTTTTTTAAAGCGTTCCGTTTTACGGGCGAGTTGTTTACAGTATCTACTTTCGTCAGTAAAAGTACGCATACGATATATTGGTCGTGATCACAGGGCGTGTCTGGGCCGATTGTTTTGTAATTGGCAATGACAGTGAAAGCACAATTTACTTATACGAACTGAAAGTGTTTGACAGCTGTCGTCATGTCGTAGGTAAATATTTCTGACGATTATTTGCCGGGTATTATACCCTTTATTTTGTCATTACTTTCACTATTTTGAATATATTACAGGCAGAGATGGCAAAACCGGTCTGGGTTTGATTGACGCAGATTCCGTCGCCTCTTACGGATTATTATCGAATAGTTAACATTAAATAACTGACATCTCTGATTTGTTTCTATATGTTCAATGTCAATGTACAGTAAGATGATGTGTAATGGGACTTTGACGCTGTATGAGATGATGTTTGTATGATTGAAGTTGTTATATGTAGGTTTATTTATTTGATGGATAATAGATAATTTCTCTAAAATCGTTCCAAAAAAACAAAAATGCAAAACACCGCAACTTAATTCAATTTAATGCCAATCGAAACCAATCCCTATTAATACGTGAAAAAACGTAATTTTGTATTTCTACGGCAACCCCGAAGTCTTCAAACAGTATCTGAGAACAGTTATTTCGTGGAAACTTTTAGCCATATCATAGGCAGGGTGCATTAACGCATTCTGCGGGAGGCATGAGAAGAGAAATATTCACTTTTAGACATGAATGAAAATTAATGAATGAATACCTACATATATTATCGTGTTAAACTGTTGATAGTTTTGGCAGCAGTGAAACAATGTAGGTGTTGGTTTCACTGATTCCTTAGCCATGTATTTTACTTGGTTGGTATTCAAAATCTGCGTGCGATTACGTGAGGAAATCGCTGCGTTTGCGCAACTATCACGCGGTTGTCTGCGGTGAACAATCGCACGCCGATTGGCTCAGCCGTGCGTTATGGGACTGTTTGATTACGGGTGTTGGTTCCATTGTTAGTTTCCTGCTCAGGTGTTTGGAAAGACAATTTTATTGTGTTTTGCATAAGATGACTATGGAGTACTATCAAGGCGAATATAGATGCTACGTCTCAGCTTGCCTGGGTGTCTTCAAGTCACGAGTGAGGCGATTTTAAGACAAGTTTGCTCCATCGTAGGTATCAGACGAGGGGGTTAAACGCTAGCGTCTATTAAAAAAATTTACTAGCTGACTAGCCAAACGTTGTCCTGTCCAAATTTAAATAAATTTATTTGAGTTTGAGGTCTTGATTTCATACAAAAATCCCATGGAAATAAGCAATTTCAGTAATCCTCGAAAAAAAAATTTTCTTTTGCATTCACTTAAAACCTATCCGAACTATTACGAGCATTTAAAATAACGTTTGATAATTTGGGTCTGTCCTCAAATGACAACGAACGAACAGCATTTACTTTTTTATTAAATTTAAGTTCGCAAACCGAAGTAACGGATCGAAATAATATATTGCAGATTATATCATATATGAAACATAGGTATTTCGAAGTTTATCTCAGAAAATATAGTAAATAATAATTAATATTTCGGGATATTTTTGCACACGCGGTCATCTGACCCCAAACTAAGCAAAGCTTGTGATATGGCTGCCAGAGACTGATATACATACATATACAGTTTTAAATACATACTTAAATAGATATTATAAATGGTCGGTTATAAAGATAGCATTCCGAGCGAAACAACGAGGCAAAATCTTAGAAATAAAGCACGTAAGAGCAAAAGCACCAAGTAAGTATATAAAAGAAGGTACATTTACAAAGAAGGGCGTTTCTACATTTACTTATTAGCATTTTACTTCCGTTAGATATTCAAGCTCTGCTGACGGTTCTACTTTCGCAGTTACTAAAATATGAATATTAATTTTAAGATATTATCGAATTAAAACTGTTTTTGATTATACACACAAAAAACTTTCTAGATACAGTTACGCACTCCAGAGACGTATTAGAAGTCTCAATAGAACTGTCCTCATCTCGTTTAATGCGGATTTGTTGATGGGATGTTTCATTCTTTTATTTTATTATTAGCCATCACTTACGAATTCCACTATCTTTATTTCAAGCAAAAGCCGACTTGAATTTTTTGAAATTATCTTGTGGAGCATGGCTACAGTGATACATGTTCCAAGTTTCAAGGACAGCAAATTGACTTTTTCGTACATGACCATTACCATTACCGGATCTATTAATATCTTTGGTCTGCTTGATTATGTCTTTTTAAGAGAACTAATTATTTTCAATGTAGCGATTTGCACTGTTTTCAACCTTTATTTGACATAACATTTGATTTCTCCTTCGTCTGATCCTCAGATCAGACAAGCAAGAGAGATATGCCTTAGTACAATTATCATTCCTGTTATATGTTTCCACGTTTCTCCCACTTTTTTCACCGTATAGTGCAAAAACTGTAAGTACGTCACACTTTCTCATATTTTCACGCACATGAGACCTGCAGCGACACCAATAAACTAACTAACAGTCCACAAAAAAGGGCGGAAAGACCGTCTGCAGGGTGAGCTCGACTAAAGATGTCAAGCGTACGCGCCACGCCACCTTAACCATATCTCCCTTGTTTTTTTTCTGAGCTTAGGTCTGATCTATCTACGTTCTCGTTACTACTACTTACTCCACTGGCGCAGCGACCCGAAGATGGTCTTTGCCTCCGACATGAGAACGCCATCGGTCCAGGTCTCGCGGTATCTCTCGCCAGTCAGCGACTTGGAGCTCGCGCACGCTCTACGCTCTCCTTGTCTAGCCTTAACTCCTGCCTTGCCTTTTACGAAAGTATTCATGAATGTGTCATCTCTTTTTTATTCATAGACGTTTCACCAGTTCCACGTGGTCTTGGGTCACTGTCCCTTACATAATTCTTATCATTACGCTATCCACGCAACAGGGTGATCAGATTGCGTAAAAACAAAATGTTGTTCACTTAAAATGCAATAATCTGCGTTGCGTCCGGCTTCGAAGGAAGAATGTAATTTTCTACTAGAATAGTGCCATATCGTAATAGAAAATGCCGTGACATAACTTTTATAGACGCCTGTTCTGCATAAAGACAATGAAATTATATTGCATGACCTCTATTAAGGTCGGTATTATTTTGTAGAATTTGGTCGTAAAATGATAAACCTAAGAATAGGGTCAAAAGTCTAAGAGTATAGAGGACAATTTAATTGAACAAGCCTTAAATCGCTTTTTTAGTCTACTTGCTACAAAAAACCAGATCTTTTCATAATTTAATTGTAAATTAGCAAGCATAGCGGCTTATTTAGCGTATAATTCAACCATCCTCCAAATCTATGCACCAACATAATATTACTCAACATTAAAAACAATGTCAGCAAGCGTTCTGCTAAGATTTCACTACATCTTGTTGATTTAAATGTCAATAACCTCAAGTAAATCTGCAATAAATCGAATCGATTAACAATCCGAGAGACATCATCACGCGATGTTCAAACTTGTAGTGTATGTTATGTTTTGTTAATACGCATCACAACACTTTCGGTTTCGTATTTCGTGCGGCCGCACCTACTCGTTCTTAACTGTAGCTCGCCGTGTTATTAACCTGTGCCGTGTTATTTACAAAATTTTACGTGTCTAGGAAATAAAATGTATATATCAGGAACTGTGTCGCGTCAAAAATGTGGTGTGCGTGACTAGCAACTAGTACCAAAGTAGATTAGTGATACAAGTACAGTAGTGTGCAGCCTAGCATAGAATTTTGATATGGATTTCCCCGTTGACAACTTCTTTTTTGCATCTGCTTTGCTTAGCAGTGAAACTATTGGAAAGGTCCATACAGCAAGGTGTTGCATACTTGCAGTGACTAGCCCTTTGACGCTTTCTGAGTAATGCCGTTCTCAATTTCTCAAGAACCAAGTCCTACATGCTTTTACATACCATTTGTGCATTTCTACCTTATTTGTAAGTGTGCAATAAAGTATTAAATAAATAACCTTTAAATGAACGTCGGTGCAAAGCTACAGAATAGTTTGAACCCCCGGTTGAAACTGTTCTGCTTTGTACCGGTCTTCTTCTTTGCTGTTAGATTAACTGAAAGTCTTGTTTTCAATTACTTTTATGTAACCATAGAAAGTGTGCAGCAGTCTTTCAATATTCTCAAAACCCACTGTGACCAAAACACAAGTTTTAACTTGACGCTAAATAGTCATGCTGACAACTATGTTCTAGGTACTTCTGCATTTGCTCTATAATAGTATTTAGTATAATATCTAGCAAAAACTCTTTGTTTTGTTCCGTAATGGCAGAGTTTTTCTACGTAATCAGCAGGAACCTCGTGTCACAAAACTATGCTAATCGACGTCATTAACAATTAAGCTAAACTCTTGACCCGTGATCATGACATTGAAAATCGCTTTATTATCCGAGTGGGCTTCGATCTTTTTAGAGACCAAATAATTTACTACCTAATATATCCAAACCTGACAGCCAATCTAGGCTTCAAACCATTCATAATCAATTTCCTATCACCAGATGGCTTTCTTAATTTTTGCGACAGTTACTTAACTGTTTAACGCACTGATTGATTATCAGCCTCTGTAATCTGCTAATTGTGGGTTTTGTTAGCTTTCTATCTAATTTATTGGCGATTTACATTAATTAGCAAAAGCATAAAACAACGGTTAAGATAATAAAAGCAAATATGCGTCGTAATGTTGCGGATTTGATGCAAAAAATGTACAGTCCTCCAATTAGTTCAACAGATTCGTCATAAAATTAGAGTTTGAGTTTTTAATTTTATGTTTAGCTTAAGCTATAATAGCTATAAGCTATAATTTAATCATGTGACATGTGGTTTGACCACATGTCACATGATTAATTAAAAATTATAATCTGATCCAAGGTCAAGGAGACTCCATAATACGTGGCACAATGAAACATAATCTAGGACCTCCTTTGCAGCACATCGGCCATGTTTGCTCACCTGCGAATCGATACATTAACTGTTAAAAACCATTAATATTTCTATCAAAAAATGCTATTTTGATCAGTCAACGTGTCGCATATCGCGTGACCTGGTTTTCTATTAAACACAGGGAATCCTTGTCTTATATAGAGAGTAGATATCAATATATCAGTCGATTTTAATTTAGGGTTCAATGTTCCAATTCCTTTCCTAGTAAGAAGTTAAGAACCTTACTTAAAACAATTTCTGGTCCTAAAATAAGTAACATATCTAATCTATTCCTGCTTTGTTACAGACAACAGACAGCGCAGACTTCCTCGCGACTCGGCTGCACACCGCGGGGGTGATCCCTGGCAAGCCAGCAGCCAACCCTCTGCAGTTCATAAAAGTAGGGCCTGCAGACCTCGGCAGCAGGGCGAGAGAGCAGCTCCGGAGGGCCGAGCTAGCGAAGCGCGCAGAGCCTGCACGGAGGGAGACACAGGAAGATTGGCAGTCGGTGAGTACTCCGTCAATTATATCTTTGAAGGTCGTCTTTTCATAAATCTTAAGATAGCCACCTTCGTGTTGTTAACCATCTGCCACTCTCGTCGCAATATCGACATATCAACAAAAAAATTAACTGCATCTGTAGATCCCGAATAGGGATAGTTTGCTATGAATGCAGGTGTATTTCGGACGATACATAAATTAAATAGAGACTTTGGTAGATTAAATAAAGAGCGGTGATGCCGATGAGATTAGCTAAGTTGCTTGGTTAAAATAATCGTATTTATTCTAAGTCGTCATGTCTCTCAAGGTGGCAGAATATTTTTAATTGATTTGATAGTAAGTCGTTATCAGTCTGCTCGTTTTTTCTGGTACATGAAAGAGATCTTTAAATATTAAGAACTCCCAAACCGTCAAGCTTAGTCCTTTAATGGCACATTAGGAATGTCTATATAACATTCATGCAATGCAGTCAAAACTGCACGCTCGCGTCTCAATAAAAATTCCGGCACGAAGCGCCAGACGTTTTTATTTTCGTCATAAACGCGGAAGTCGCAGTTTCTCCCATCATCCCAGTAATTGATCAGCCTTAACGATTCTTAATTTTTTCTTAACCCTAATTGCTAGGTTTCCTCTGAACTTAATGAAAGCTCTCACTAAACCAGGTTAATTGGAAGTTTTCTAGACCCTTTTCCGAAGAAATTCTTGTCAATGATTTATTGGTGGTTTCATAATGTGCGTTTAATGTGGTTGGACGCGTGTGGGTATAGATTTATGTATCGTAAATTTCACGTCGAGATAAGCTCGTTTCAATAATTTGTTTTATAATATATGAGGCTAAGGGCCCTAGCATTGCAAGCTGAATTTATTAGCTGACAGCCAGTCCCTTGTTTTGTCTACATTGCTAACGTCAAAATGATCAAACCGTATAGTGCCATAGAAGACGTCTCCTTTTCAAACCGAAAATACGCTAAACTGTTCAGAATCAGCTAATAAACCAAAGAAGACCTTGAGATATCGGTCGATTATATAAATCTGCAATATGAACGTTCTTCGAATCTAAGTGACTATTGCATATTGCGATACCATTATCAGTGCAATAAATTTTTGTGGAAATAATTGGTGTTGCTACCGAATTACTTTAATTACGAAGATTATAATTAAATTCTACTTTTAACTTGGTTATCTCAACAGATTTAACTGTTGTATCCCATCGGATTACATTCTTCGATAAAACAGTTTTATTTGTTATCGAAATCTTCTTATATTTGTTTTAGTGTTGATTCTAAAACTTATCATCTCTTTCAACTTTAATCTGAGTTCCTAAATATTAGCTTCTTCCATTTCTTGTACTAATTATTTATTCTAGGGTCTCCTTGTTTCATGTGTTTGCTCAATTACCTACCCAATCATCTCTTTACAAAAAATAGCCATAAATATATTCTTATTATCCAGCATTTCTGTAATGAATCTTCTATTGACAACATCTCATCTCTCCACATAAAAGACTAGATTATAGTTCATTCCTACTGTGATTGAAGATGATACCTTGATGATACCTGATGCTTAAAGGTTAGTTTGTTAGCTTTGTTAAGGCCGCCTTAATTCAAACTCCCTTCATTAGCTGGCATTCATTCATCTCATAACGTCTGTAAAAAGCTTGACGCTGTCAGGGTCTCTTAAATTAGCATCATTACTCGCGTCAATTGTAACTGTTCCAAAATGGTTTCCCACAAAAAGCCTGTTAACGTATGCCCGATGGAGGCCGCGACGGAAATACGTCGCGATCGGCGCATACAGAAGCCCCGGGAATGCGCCGCGCTTCCGTTTTATGGTTTGTTTGTTTTTGGTCTTTTTAGTAGGTATCTTAAATGGATTTGTCTACAAGGCTTGGTTATTTAGTTTGTAGAATTAATATATATTGCTGTTAATCTGTTGTCTTTTTGCAACTGGGTGGATTGGAACACCCACTACCCTTATTTTATCTTTATTCTGTTCTGGCTGGAGTTTTTAGAAGTAAGAGTGAGTGAATTTAAAGGTTCAACAGTCGGCCACATCATCATCATCAGCCAGAATACATCCACTGCTGAACATAGGCCTCCCCCTTTAACTTCCACACTGAACGACAGCCTGCATTTTGCATCCACTGGATGCCAGCGACTCTCACAATGTCGTCGGTCCATCCAGTAGGAGGCCTACCTACGCTGCGTCTTCCGGTTCGTGGTCTCCACTCAAGAACCTTTCTTCCCCATCGGTTATCCGTTCTTCGAGCGATGTGGCCTGCCCATTGCCACTTCAACTTGCAAACATCGCCACATCATCGCTTACCATCAATTGAATAGTCAATCGTGAATCAATTTGCGGTAATTGTTTCATTTCCTGAAGTTGATTTCTATTCTAGATAGTCAATATGACTCACGGACCAACATCATAAATTTAATTATGTTAGGTAAAGTACGCTACTCAGCTCAAATTCTTGTCAATCGTCGTGACAGTGGTCAGATAGTAAACATCTCGGTTTTCTCAAGTTTTATTTGTCACGATAAAAATGCCAGCTATCATTAAAACAATTAAATGACTTACCTTGGCATCATTTAATGAGTCTATTCCGCAGATTAATCATGATAATTGTCTTCAATGAAAAATAGATAAAAACGTTGCGTCATCATCATTTCAAATCAAGCGACGAACAATTACGTCAATTAAATGTTTTTTTCTTTTCTCTCCTACGAAGATTTTAACGTCGCACGTCTTGTACATTTGCCATTATATCTCTTGTTACTACATACAATTGCTTTCTTTATAACCACATTACGAATACTTTAGGTACAATTGGCTTTGAAAAAGGTCCTTTAGGTTCTTTCTCAGAATCACGTCTTCAGCCCAGTTAAACTTTTTTCAACATTATCCTTCGTACTTTTTCCAACATTGCGAGCAGTCGTTACTGAGATTAACCGTCGTTAAGCTGCCAAGAACTGCATTGCGCAATGGCTGTCGCTCTAAAAATATATTAGTGTTTGTGCTGTGCCGATAAACTCAATAGGACTGTTAAGTTCTAGAGAGGTATTTCTGTTTGGTCCAAGTGAAAGATGCAGCGGAATATCTGTACAGGACTGATTGCATTGGTATCTAGAATTTGCCATATCGAATTTTATAAACCACTGTTTTAAACTGTCACGGTTGTTCACTAAAGTTATATGATTATTTGCACTTATCCGGTAAATTATACTAATATTATAAATGCGAATAGTTTGCTGGTTTGTTTGTTCCTCTTTCACGCAGCAACAGAGCAACAGATCGACTTGATTTTTTGCATGGGTATAGTTCAATGGCCGGAGAGTGACATGTGCATCACTACGCGAGGCGCAGCTAGTAATCACATAACTTTATCATCATCATCATCATCATCATCATTTCAGCCGTAGGACGTCCACTGCTAACATAACTTAACTCAACTCAACTTACTCAACAAACTCAACATAACTTTATAGGTTATAAAAACCTAATTTTCCAATGCTCATGTAAAAATTGTAATTCTAAATGTCAGTAAGTTCGCTTAAAATAATACTATACAAAAGCAAATTTCACGTACCAAAAAGGTTGCATTGATTTGTATGTTACAGCATTTGTTATTTATTGCGTAAAATTGTAGGTCCCGGTTGTTTGTCATGTCAGAGGCCTTCGCAAGGCCTAAAACTCTGACGTTATGGCTGTACATCTAGCCTAAACGAACTTACGGCATTTTGTGTGGACGAGATCGAGAGTGTGACTCATACACCATTTTTAGGGTTACGTACCCAAACTTTTTTATCAAAAAGTAATAATATATGGTGTAAATCTGAAAATTCCATCTATTCAAGGTTACCAACATTATCAGATAAGGGTCTCACCACAATAAACAAAGGGTGATCTTATCTAGGTGTGTAAGCATCTCTGTTTTATGTTCAACAAGGTAATGAGTTGTAGTTCCGTATGTTTGTATTTACAACAAATGCTCTTGAAGTATTTTTTCTTTGGATTCTTTTTTTTCTATTCAAGAGTTTAAGCAATCAGTGTTCAGGTCTTCAACATTATTTTGAATTAATGAGTTTTTTAAGTTTAACAAAATATTTAACATATATAATTATATGTATGGTGGGTTTGTATATGGTGGATTAGAGCCCATACTCTCTCTCTCTCTCTCTCTCTCTCTCTCTCTCTCTGAGAGAAGGTCTGTGTCCTAGCAGTGGGAACATGATAGGCTGATGATGATGATTGACCCAAAATTGAATCTAAGAATTTGGAGGCCGACAGGAAAACGACCGTAACTTACAGGTTACAGCGCTCGGGGTTTACCCGGATTACGCAGGTTCGATTCCTACCGGGCGTCAAATTTTTGAATGGTCTATATTGTAAACCCTCACGTTTGGAACGACGCTTATGACGTTCTTTATATATTTAACATTTGTTTCGTATAGAAGTGACATCCTGTAGCCCTTCACTTTTTCTTTTATGGCCATCTAGCGGCTTCTTTTATGGTTGTCTAGGTTCTCGCTAGCTTTGATGGCAGAGATCTAAGTAATAAGCTATTTCTGTTTTAAAACGATGTCTGAATACTACTAGATAAAAGGATAAAATATACCTGCCGACTGTTCGACCGCTGCATTCTTCGAGCGCGTCCTAATTTGTTGAAATCTTAATAATCTTATTCTCTCTTACATTAGACCAAACAAAATCATAGCATTTATCTCAGTGCGTCGCAAGACCAGTAAAAAATTGTCTTTATTGCACGCGATCCCAACATGCGTGTAGGCAGACTTGTAAACGCAACACCGCTACATACTTACTAGGGCGTATTCTGTGACACATAACACACAAACTAGCAGCTAGTCTATGACTGCATGGCCGTATCGATATCGATGTCTTATCGACAGATCTTGGTCTTTAGAAAATGAGAAACTGCATCTAAAAAGTTCGCAAGTCGAGTTATGAACTCGACAACTTTATCGTTATCTTGATTCTTCTATTCTATTCTAAGATAGGGTTTAATATTAGGTAGAACTTGATATTTTATTACTTGAATCTATCTAAATTTACTCGAAGACGAGAGGCAGAGCAGTGAGAATCTACAGATAAATACAGCTGCCAGGTCATCGCAATGCGTACTTTTGAACTGACAAATTTACTCTGTGACTCAGTAACAAAACAAGTTACAGTGTCAGTCGGATATAAAAGACATAAAAGATCCAATTTGATCCAATAACCTCGCTAAAGTTCCACAAGTGATACTACAATCCATGATCCAAATACCGGGCGCGGCCCGTGACCTATTCAACAATTGCGGTAAACAGAAATTGGCAGCATTCGAGGGAGCAGTCGTGAATTGAGTGTATTTTTTTGATTGTAGATTCATTTTGGGTGGTCTTTCCCAAGGTTAGGCTATTTTCCTTGCACCTGAATTTATCTGAGAGCTCAAATTGATTTCGGTTTGGTTATCTTGAAACAAATTTACCCTGCGACCAAGCCAGTAAGAGTGCAATGACAAACTGCATGAAACGGCGGGAAAAACTCAATGCAGAGTGCTACACAGCTTAGCGGCGTAAATTGGGAGAGATTACAACCATCAACGGTGTACAGGTTGATGATATATGGTACAACATTGTTGGTGGATCATCCACCTCTTTAAGTGAAGCCAACTCTTTAAGTACTTTTCGCTCCTTGGACTTTCGGCCACATATTGAAGTACATCATAGTTGGTATAGTTCAGTTGAAACTTTAAAGATCCAGGCAGATTATTCCGCAACATAAAATCTTAGCTCAAAAAAAATCACTAATCAGAATTAGTGTGAAACTTTCATCTGTCTAAAATGTATAATCATAAAATAAAATCTGGCGATGGATGGTTGATTTAAAAATAAAAAAAACCTCTGCGTTCCAACTCGTCCCAAGTTCAGAATACTTGTGTGTAGGTGTCTTTATGCAGTGTATACTAAGAATGAATGCGTATTGTGCATCGTTTCCACCGTGTCTCTCACAAAAACGAAGTTGTCGTGATTCATCCCGTCAATAAAATGCACCGGCCGTCCTCGATGCCAATCTCTGTCAGCGTGTTCACTGCAATTGTTGTATAGGTCATGGAACTGCTGAGGTATTTGGAGCGATAACTACCAGTTCCAATTGAAATATGAGTAACTATAGAATTGTTATCCTGGACTCTATCTATATTATGTACGTACTGAGACAGTTTTCGGTATTTACTTCGTTAAATTGTACTACCAGTTAATTATCATCATCAGCCAGAAGACGTCCACTGCTGAACATAGGCCTCCCCCTTTAACCTCGACACTGAACGACAGCCTGCCTTTTGCATCCACTGGATGCCAGCAACTCTCACTATGTCGTCGGTCCATCTAGTGGGAGGCCTACCTACGCTGCGTCTTCCGGTTCGTGGTCTCTACTCATGAACTTTTCTTCCCCACCGGTTATCGGTTCTTCGAGCGATGTGGCCTGCCCATTGCCACTTCAACTTGCAAATTTTAACAGCTATGTCGATAACTCTGGTTCTTTGGCGAATATCCACGTTTCGGATTCTATCGCGCAAAGAAACTCCGAGCATAGCTCTCTCCATTGCCCGCTGTGTGACTCTGAGTTTTTCCAAAAAGCCAACAGTTAAGGACCACGTCTCAGTACCATATGTCATCACTGGCAACACACACTGGTCAAAGACCCATGTCTTTAGGCACTGTGGTATCTTAAACGAGAAGATGTCACGCAATTTCCCGAACGCTGCCCATCCGAGTTGGATTCTTCGGGCGACCTCTTTGCCTAAGTTGGACTACGAGTTAAAAAACTTGTATAAATAAAATAAATAAATAATCGGGACATTTTTGCACACACAATCATCAGTTCTGACCCCCTAACTAAGCAAAACTTGTGCTAAAGAACGGTACTTGCACTGCTGTAGTGCAAGTACCATTCTCTATCGATCGACAATTTTGACAGTTGAAATCGACAAATTTTCGATTTTTTTTTGCGTCTAAACAGTAAATAGTTCAGATACGCGCATGTAAGTTTCAAAAAATGTTGCGTTGCATAGTCAAAATCGATTTCGGATTTAAAGCTATAAATTTCAACAGATTTCAGTCACATTTCACTATAGAAAATCGAATAGGTTGAATCCTTTACCTCTACCTATTATGTCTTCTGTGCCTCTACTCATAAATCTACGGTATCTTTTTCAGAATCTGGACAACTGGAAGTCGTCGCGGCGGAAGCGCGTGGAACACATCATCGAGCGGTGCGTAGAGGTGCGCCAGATGGAGAACATACCGAGTCAGCCGCGTGCTAAGTCGAAGACCTTTAACGAGATGCTGGAGGAACGGTGAGTCTATTTGCATATTCAGTCTTACGCCATGGATATTGATCTGAAAGTCGTGTGTGACATTAATGATGCGTGAAGCACCGCTAGATCATATCTAGATAGAACCTTCCCCTAGATTTTAAAGAAAAGCATTTTTTTTTCATCGCAAATATTGTTTGGCTTTTACTGATCACCAATCTTTGATTCATCGAGCGTGGATATTCGAATTAAATAAATATCTGTTTCGAACTATCACTGTTGTTCACTACAACTATATGATTATTAATGGGATATTTACCGTGATTAGATTGTGGATGAAACTCCCAATATTTCGGCGCAGTTACATGCACCATTCACGGGAAGACTGAAGAAAGCGAAGTTGGCAAAAAAGCAAATGCAGGCCATGAAACCGCGCCGAAATATCGGAAGCTACATCCACAACCTTCACGGTAAATACTCAAGAAAACTTATTTAAAAAGAAAGACTGAAAACTGCAACTGTGATTATTTTAGGGTGCTTTATGAAGGAGTTTTTTTTTAGGATGGCCTTGATTGTTGAATTTTGGTAAAGTTATTCTAAGATACATTTTAATATAAAGTAAAGTAAAGTAAATATTTATTTCTGAAACGGTTTAACATTATCATAATTATATTGTATACATATAGCCACAAATAATATCTAAACTAGGTTAAATTGAATTAGCAGTGGGCCCCAAACTCGGCTAGGCCGGTATCTTGGTGACCCAAAAAAGATTTTCCAATTTTAACTTAACGCGCGCGCTTAGTAGTTACAAATACAACTAAAATACTTAAATTAAAACTAAAGTAGGTAGATTAAGAGTACGTCCAATTAAAGTTAATTATGTTATGTTAATATGAGCAAAAGTATACATATAAAGTATATTAGACCAGGATAATAAACCCACAATTATGTGTAATGCTAAGATTGATATGTACGTAGTAAAAGTATGAAATCTTTGGTGTAATATTTACAATTTTCATTTTCAATTATTGCAATTTCAAGAAATTTCCAAACGTCGCCTGATGCTCTTGTAATATCACAAATTGACTTAATATGACTGCACTACACCGAACCAGTATCTAATCAGATTATTATCGGTCATTATTCTTGAATTAGAAATAATTATGATGATGCAAAATTAAATAAATTGAATGGACTTCATAACGCCAAGCAATCAACGATGTTGCACAATTTTTTACAATTGCTCGTCTAATCTTGAGTAATACAGTTTTGCCCTTTTGTTTGTTAATTAATTCTATTTCGCAATTAATGGTTTTAATATAGTCTTCAATGAACAAGTCGTTAATTGCAATATTGTAATGCATAATGAAAGAGATAAGGCACGGAAATATCAAAACGAGACTGCAGGTGAGGTAGAATCAATACATACTTTCAACATAAACATGTATTGTATATATCGTATTGTTCAGAGTGGCTAAATAGGCAATTTTCTTGTTATTTCATCAAAAACTGTTCTGAAAACACTTTTTTGACTAAATACAATGTTTATTAATAATCACATCAGCAATCATGGTAATACTGTGAAGTCCAATTATTTGATTAGTTGTTCTTAATTATGACTACAATAACCTCCTTTCGGCTTAGTACCACCGAGCCGTATAACCTTGTATGTTTAAATAGGAACTAGTGAACATAATATGGTAGGAGTGAGTTGCGGTGGAACGGTTCACAGCGGCTGTAACACTATATCGATGTCATTGACATCACTATCGGCGAGTGCTGCGTTGCACAGGTCATTGTTTATATGGCCAGTTACTTGAACTAGCCCTGGAACTGTAACTGGAACAAGCTCTACAAACGCTGTGCTCATATGCATGTCTCTTTTAACAGTTTTTAACCGACTTTAGAAGAGGTTTTCACTTCGGTCTGTATTTTTTTAAATGATTTTTTGTTTATTTATACCTATAACACTGATATGTGTGTACCAATTTACGTGGTTTTTTATTATGAAGAGATGCTCTCGAAGTGGTCCCTCAAAATCATTAACTTGGGCTCAGTCCTTAATAACTAGCTCAAATAATGCGAAT
This sequence comes from Agriopis aurantiaria, assembly GCA_914767915.1. Classification (NCBI taxonomy): domain Eukaryota; kingdom Metazoa; phylum Arthropoda; class Insecta; order Lepidoptera; family Geometridae; genus Agriopis; species Agriopis aurantiaria. The sequence continues at coordinate 11,297,758 of OU612001.1, read as the reverse complement.
TTTGTTCGCATCGGAATAACAGTAAGCCCGTCCTGACAGATTTTTTAACTTTTTATTCACAACTTCTGTCATGACAGATTTTGTCAATATTTCTTCAACTTTTGTATAGTAAAGCTGTCAATATCAGTTGTAACAATGCTGTTACTAAAATAATCCCTGTGGCCATGTAGACAGAAGCTTTGATTAATTCTGACCAGATTCGTCATATTCTGATTCTTGTTTGAATGTATTTAGATTTGTTCTTTTGCTGTTATGATGGAATAGCAGAATCTCTGTTTACAAAGTAACTGATCTTCGGTTTAACTTGTATTTTACTTTCTTTAAAATGATGTTAAGCAGGATATAATATGACAACTTCGCTACAAAGACCTTAAGCGTACACAATGGTGACATTTGTGATGAAATATTGGAGTCGAGTAGTTTGAAAACCATGTCAGTTGAATTCATTACTTGAGAGAAATCCTGAAAATTTGTTTACTAACTTAAAACAATTCGACTCGTACAAATAAATGTTGTACCAGTAAGCATATTAAAATATGTATATAATTCATGAAACCTTAATTTTTTTTTAAAACCATTCCCTGTAACTGGGGAGCTTCAAACATTTACGCAAGGCAAACAATTACCTCTAAGTATCTTCTGTTCGCATGACTAAATCAAATTCACCACGGGCATCCATTTAAAGTAATACCCACACGCATTAAGTTCATCGACCAACTAACAGCTCTCCAGAGGAAATCGTCTCGTCAGAACGGTTTGGGTTACGTACGTCGCGCTCGGCGTCCGCACACCGACTGATCAGATTTCTCGTTTCGGTGTTCGTTCATCGATGCGCGTACGCATCTATTGATTACACGTTTAATTAATTTGATAGTTCAGTAATGAATGTTTTGTCTATTTTTAAGTGAGTGTTGTAATAACTTGTGAAGGAAGCTCGTTTTATTATTTTATATAATAAACTTCCCATTTAAAAAGAGGCTTCCTAATGAATGGATATGAATTGATTACTCACCATTTAATTCCATCGCTCAAACACAAATTATCTGACAAAATTTAGACTAGACCAAATACAATTTATCAAATAGATACCTAATTCTTTTGAAGGTCGTTTTGACGGATATCCGCTATGCCCGCTCTATAATTGCATACCTCGATAGTAAAAGTCCACTTAATCGATTCCATTACGCAACCGATTAGGAACCATCGATTGTTTATTTAATCGACGTCAGTATTTTAATTGGTCGGGAAACATGTTAATAGATTTGTCTTTTCGATGTTTATCGGAGTTTAAATCGATGTTTAAATCGGGTTTGTTTTGATTTAATCGTATATTAATTTATTAATAAGACAGCTACGTATTCTAAACATTTCTTTATTTTTAAGTCTATTTTTCACCAAGTTATCTTTGGGTTACTGAGAGACCATTGGTATCACAGACATTTACCACGAGAAGTTAAAGACCGTGCGTATCCTATTTTTATGCCTACTATGACGCCACCAGATCAATTCAGTTGGAGTTTAACTCCATTCGAATGGCCAACTGCTTTCGAAGAGTTTTATCGTATATGGCTTCGACCAAAATAAAATGAATGAACCGGCCATAACCATTGAACTTGCTCAGTAAAAACAAGGCAAAACCATTAGACGTACCTATACTTCAACACCTAATTATAGCCATGAACAGTACATTTGTTACAAAAAATAGTTAGCGGTTTTTTGATGTGTATTTACACTTCGGGAAAACACATGAAGGCATAATTTTGTCAGATGTTTCGTTATCATATAACAATAGACGCGTGTCGCACTTTCTACGGCTAGAGACCAACTGAAACGAAGTGAGCGCCGGCGCTTCTTCTGGGCCCATCATTTCATCATTCATCTTATTTTGGTCGAAGGTACTTATATGGTAGAGAAAAGGTGCGGAAGTGAAAGATGTCACATTATTGTACTGTATACATACATATACATAACTAGGTAGGTACTGTAAAAATTACTTACGCTAAAACTAAGAAAGATAATGAGAACGATGGTGGCCGAGCGGTAGCATGTGCGCTTTACAATCTAACGGCACCCGGTTCGATCCTCTGCCCTGCACCAATGAATTATTTAGTAATGTTTTTGCAAAAAAATGGCGAAGGAAAACATGATATTTACTTATTTGCACTTGGCCAACATGGTGGATTATGGCCTATCCTCTCTCTCTAAAAAATGCACAGTCAAATTGACAATACAATATCACTTTATTAAACTCCGTACAAAATACAAAGTAACTTAAAATAAAGACTTAAAAAACTTAAAAGACATAAATTGACCTGAAAGGATTAAGAAATTGTTAGTTTCTACAACGATGGCGAATGAATATATAGAACTAACAATACAAAGAGATCTCTCCACCGCCCTATTTCCCAGCTCCTCAGGATGTGGTCACTAACCCACTAGTGTGGACAAAACAAAACCCCGTATAGGTTACACAATGAACACAATTCTGTGGCGGTGTGTAGAAAACTATCATGTGACAGCTCGTAGATTTACATCGACAGAGAAAGTTTTGTTTATGAGATACGGCTCGGTTTCTGATAGGGTTTCCGCTTTACATATGAAACAATATTTCAACCTTAATGATATTTCAATAAAATGAGATCTGTAGACGAAAGAGACTTACCGACATAGCCCAATGGATTAGCAAGTTGAAGTGGCAGTGGGCAGGGCTCACGATGGCCGATGTGCCCGAATAGTTCTCGAATGGCGACCACGGACCGGTAAGCGCAGCGTAGGACGTCCACCCACAAGATGGACGGACGACCTAAAAGATACCGCAGGGAAACGCTGGATGTAGGCCGCTTCCAACCGCCCTTTGAAGATCGATGGGCGAGGCTTGTGTCCAGCAGTGAACGTCCTATGGCTAAAATGATGATGATGATATTGCTAAGAGTAGGTAAAGCATATGTCATTAATTTTACAACAATAAGGTATCATATAAATTATGTTGAGGAATAAATGAAAATCCAGGTTTTCGAGGCACAAGAAGATGAGCAGCACGACTTCCATCGGGACAATGCCAAATGTTATTATTTCACAATTTTATTTTAGGGATTTTGCTCCGTGACTTAGTACGTGCTCGAAAGCAAACAGGGCCCTTATTCACTAACTAGAAACACGCCCGTAACTACTAGAACCTCTAAAAGTTGGCCTTTATTCCCTAGGAAATAAAGAGGCGAAATTAGGTCATATAATCCGCTATATTGATTTTAGCGTAACGTCGTTTAGCATATGACATGAGGAGTATTAAGACGCGTCGATAGACACCTCATTGGTCAAAATATGATAAGCAAAACTGTCTGTTTACTGTGTCTGTTAGTCTGTTTTAAACTATCACGGTTGTTCACTAAAGCTGTTTCATTCCACAACCTGACCACGGTAAATATCCCGTAAATAATCTATATATAGCTTTTATATGATAAGTAGTTCAGGAGATTAGGGGAACACATGAACATACATACATACATACTCGTACATACATACATACATGGACTGTCAAACTCAAACCCTCCTTTTGACGTAGTCGGGTAAAAATTATAAAATTGTATGTCGGGTAAACCGGGTAAATTGTAAAATCACTTCGAAAGCAGTTTTATTAAACTACCGCTAAATTACTCTCGCGATGTACAAAATATACGGCACGCTAGGTTTTCATTCAATTTAATGTGCTTGCGACTTCTTACTTGATAAAGATTTGTGAGATCACAAAAACTATCACAGCATTTTGTCCCATATCTATTGTATCCGTTTATGTAATACTTCAGATCTGCTGGAAGAGTCATTATGTACCGTACTTACTATCAAATTCATACCTAAAAGAAACGTTACGGTCAATTTACTATTATAACTGTACCTAGTGTTGCTTAAAGTTCAGATAAGGTCTTTGAACTTTGTTATGTAATATTTCACGGTTTATATTTGCAAAATAATGGATTGATCAAACTCACTTAAAACGGAAACTGTTTAAAAAAGTTCATCGGTTTAATTTTATGCTTCGTTATGCAAAAACTTACAAATATTTTTTACAATTAGCACAAATTACAAAACTGAACAAGAAATTGTAGCTGTCGTAAGTTTAGTGAACCCAATCGCTATGTTTAACAAATTGTATATCTTTATCATTGCAAGTACGCTCGATCTCAGCCATAAGTACGCTCGCTATGCAACATTTGATTACTGTTTCCAGTGTGCTCTAATTCTGCAATTTTCTGAGACATGGTAATAAAGGTTAGAACCATGTCGACTTTAACTGCTACACTTTGACTTAGCGGCCTAGTCTGTTTGTCAGTAGAGTAAAAAAAGTTGAAAAAAATTATTGGAGACCTTAAGCTATAGAGAGAAAATATAAAAGAGTTTTTTTATTTAGTAATTTTACATTTCGTCGGAGTTTTTAAATATCATCTCAATTTGTTCATTCATCCTACCGTCTTGCCCAAAAAGTCTTAAATCAAGTTAAATTTCAAGTTAACTTTTCTAATGAAAATTTAAAGCGTAGTGGGTTTTGAACCGAAGCTAAGGAAATGTTGAAATTGAATAACTTCGTGATTCCGATGACATAGATTACAAGATCCAATGACAAGTATCAAGATGATCTGGCTTGTATAGTCTGATCCCGGTCATCGTACTATTAATATCAAACGATGGTTCAATATAAACTGGTGTTTCAGTTAGTATGCCAGCATCAGAAGACCTGGGGAAATGAACTAACTGTTCAAAGAGACGGTTCTTTGTAAATGGATGTGTTACTTTGGAAGACTGACATCCGATTATTATGTCTTTTATTTTGCAATGAGATTATCTCATATTTTATGAAGTTGTACCTATAGAAGTAATCATACGAGGAAAGTCAGGTTTTTTTTTTCAGTGTAGGTAATGTAGGTATTTCTTAATTTTGATTTAATACTTGTGTTAGTTGCAGTAAAGCGTTAGGTACAACCCTACTTTGAGAAAACCGTAGTTGAAAACTGCTAGTTAGCTTCGTTTATTACCCACAATAAAAACGCTTGGTCGTCTCTAGTTCTCACGGAAGTTGAGAAGACTGTTTCAATCAAGCAAAATACTAATATTAGGTTTGAACCTCAGATTAGACTAACAAGGGAGATATGGTAAGGTGGCGTGGCGAGTGCGAACGCATCTTGCATTTAGTCGCAGACTTTGCCTTTACTCACCCTACAGACTACCTTGCTGCCATTTTTTTGCATGTGGACTATAGATTATTATATAAGTGTCGCTGCAAGTTTCTAAGCGTGCGTGAATAATTAGTAAATGTGCCATACTTACATACTGTTTAGCGGTAAAGTGAAGAGTGGATGAAATGCAAAGACATATCCGATAGCCCGTTGGTGCAGTTGGTAGTGAACCCGCCTTCTGCGCTTGGGGGCATGGGTTTGTTCTATATCTGGGTGTTAACATCTATTTAAGTAAGTATTTATAACCACACCCGGGTATGTCTTAAAACTGCGACCAGAACCATCGGAGGATGGGCAGCAGCATCCTATTAGTGCACGGTGAACGTACTGCGATCCCCAAGCCACCTGCCAAGCGTGGGGATTATGGCAACACCCCTCTCTAAGAAGGAGGTCTTTGTCCAGCAGTGGACGTTTAATGGCTGCTGATGTGATATGCATGTACATATATCAGTCTCTGCCAGCCATATCACAAGCTTTGCTTAGTTTGGGTTCAGATAACCGTGTACATGCAAAAGTGTCCCGAATATTTATTTTATACTATCAACGCACCCTGGCTTCGCACGGGTGTAAGTCTTATTTTTTTACACCTTGGGTTACATTATTGGAGTTTGTGTAGGGATCCCTATTATTTTTGAAAATACATTATAACCTATGTTACCCGGGGATAATGTAGCTTCCCAACAGTGAAAGAATTTTTCAAATCGGTTCAGTAGTTTCGGTTTCGGAGCCTATTCAATGCAAACAAACAAACAAACCAACATGCAAACAAACAATCAAATCTTTCCTCTTTATAATATTAGTATAGATGAACGCGATTGTACTAAGGCATATCTCCCTTGTTTATCTGATCTGAGGTTTAGTCCCTTTACAACATAAGTACTTACCGTTAACTCTCTTTACTACCTATTCCACTAAAGACCTCGCGCTCTCGTGTACTTTGTTTAATTACATTTGATAACGTGCTTGTAGTTGAGGAAATTACGGTCTTAACTTCCCGTCTGGAGGTTTTTAACATGATTGTTTTCTTAAACTTGTTAGCGGTAACAAATCAAATAACTACGTTTAAAAAAATCAATAATAAAAAAAAACGTAATCGTTTTTAATAATCATAAGAAAGGCTATCTACACTCGTATTATTAAGAGGCAAAGTTTGGGATTTTGTCTAATCTCTGGAACGCTTAAAAACGGTGAAAGAAAACATCGTTAGGATCAAATATCATAGGAGTTCAAAGACGTATGACATTCACCAACATGCACTGGGCCAGTCATCCCTCTCACCCATCACCCATCATCTCTCTGAGAGAAGGTCTGTGTCCCAGCAGTTCACGGTAGGCTGAAATGATGATGACGAGTATCTGGAACTGAAACTGGATTCTGAATATTATTTCACTGATAAGAAGCTACACTATCCCGGAGTGATATAGGCTATGTTTTGTTTACAACGCGGACGAAGCTGCGGGCAAAAGCTAGTTTAATATATACCTACCACTGCAAAGTCAAAGAAGACATCAATTTCAGCAAACTGAATACAGATGCAAAAAAAAAACATTGAAATCCATGGATAGTCAAGCTTTGATAGACTAGGCGATCAAAAAAAAGTCAGCTTCAAGAAGAAAATTGCGTAGTGATTAAAATAGAGAGATAAAGAAAATACACGGTCTATAAGTCTGAGAAGACAGATCTCAGAACAACACTTAAAACCATAATTTTCACAGCGATTAAGACTTACAGAAGTGTCACAAGCCCTTTGCACCCATCAGACAGACAGCATCAGGTAGAAAGCTGCGCGATTGACGGAGTAATGCGCCCATCTGCCTGTCCATTTGATCGACACTACGTAGATATTCTAAACGTACGCTTGTTTATATTCATGAATTGATTTTCAAGAATTGTGCTAAATCGACTGGAAACTTTGAACATGATCAGAGTTGTTGAGAATACTTCTTGGAGTGTGGTCTAACTAATTAATAGTTTCATATCATTTTCAGCTTCCATACAAACCGAAGCTTTCTTTTGTCAAACGTCTGAATATTTATTTTGCTATTTGTCCATTCCTTCATCATGTCACATGTTATTAACATTGTGAGGGTGTTCTCATGTTCCGTCCCTAACTACATGTCCAGATTTCTACTATAGCGCAAACCAATATCGACCCTACATTAAACCTTTAAAGTTTATTTTTAGATTGCAAAAAAAACTGAAACATAAATGCAAATGATTTTCTATCAATTAAAGCCAACACCACGAACGCCGTATCCCCGATAGCTTTCTATCAAACACTATCATTACGCTGTGGGGTACACAGAACAGTAATTCCGATCTGCGATATGCGGCTAGGATACACTTTCTCCCTCGCTTCCTGGCGGCGTGGGTTACCATTAGCAGCTGTGCTGTGGACGCAAATGTCAACGGTGGTTTTAAATATGTTTAAATGCCAGTTGTCACCTTTGTCACACCTGAGAAACGTAATGCAGATAAACACTACAAAATTGAAAAAAACAACACGAATAAACAAAGTAAACACAAAAGTGAGAGAGAGAAATGCAACAAATAGCGGCTTCCTAAGTGCCCTTTAAAACCTTTTTAAGAAAGAGCCTCTTAGCCCTTAAGTTTATGGAAGCTAAACAAACACTACTTGTTCATGGCTTTCTCATTCTTGGGTTGAATAGATCCGAAATAGAATTTCAATACTAACCTTGTATCTTCTTCTTTTAGTATTTTTTTATTATACTATCTAAATACCCAATCAATGTAAATGTTCACAATTCAGTACATACTTATTTGTTTCGACTAATTTGAAGCACGGGCAGGATTAACTTTCACCAAACTTCCTGATAGCGTAGGTTGCACACCATCATTAGCCATAGCGTTTACTATTTGAAATTGCTGCCAAATCATCCGAGCCTATATAGATTTGATTGATGTTGTTTCAAAATTGCGCTTAAAGAAAGAAAGAAAGAAAATACATATATTCGACATTGCGACAAAAAACTTTGAGTCCGTCTCGGCATTAATGCTGCATGAAAGTCAAAGACTATAGGCGCCGGCTTTCAGATGACACCTTGAGCTATGTTATGTGATAGTACTTTAATTTTCGTGGCTTCCCTTTGTTTTAGTTCATTTAATGTAGCATCCTACATGTCATCATAATTATCAGCACTCATTAGTAAATTTCTTTTCTAAAGGACGCTGTTTTTTCTTTTCCAGTCACTGCCAATTATCTTCCGTATACCGTATCGTCCGTCACTCAATAGTGTCAATAGAAATTTATAGTGCTAGTTGTATTTCCAAGCTTGGAAGTTCGTGACTGATAAAATAGATACGTTTAATTTAATGGTTGCTCTAGCAGTTTTGGTTTCGACATAGTAATTCTTCACTTACTCCGCCTACTAAATCTACTTATGCTTCATAACCTCGTGTGCTAATCTATCTTGCGTTGTCTTTTTTCCCACACGGCTTTTCTTCAATTACATCATTGGCCCCCACACCACGTACTCAATTTATGGGTTACACAGCTTCGCTGGCGGTTCTTACGTGTCATTCCACTGCAATACTTGCAATCTGTGCTATCATGGCATTATGATTGCTGACCATATACGATGCAGTTCATGCCTTTCTATGGAGGGTCGGTCTAAGAATTGGGATCAAGCGAATTCTACAGTGATTTTGGTATTTGTAATTCATGAGATTTTTGTTCGAGAAATGGTTAGATTGACGTTTCTCATAGTTATTTGACTTCAATAGTATTTTTTTTGTCTTATATTGTAAATCAACGAAAGCTAATGGAAGAGTTTGAAGTAAAAGCATCTTTCTAATAAAAAAGTAGAATTTGCGATTGTCACAATATATTATGTATATATGCAAACAAAACTCAATATACCAAGCACAAAGGGGGTGACTGATGGAGTGTTTCATCAGCAACCCTTACTGGCGTGACATTTCATCCTTTTAGATAGAGCGGGATGAATCAACTTCCAAAGCTTTTTGAAATTCTACTTTTCGTAAAAATTATGTAGGTATATTATACATATCCCTGGAGCCGGGGTCTTCCTGTCGTAAGAGCCGACTAAAAAGGGGCTTTTGGGCTCGTAGGTGGTAAATTTGGGGATCTGACCTGGGAACTCAGGGAAAGTAACAACTAGGTGTGACTCGCGCCATTGTAGAGCGGTTGTAGCCGGTGCGGAAATGCATCGGAGCATTTCCTGGGAGTGGAAGTGCTACGAGGGAATCGGTGTGTTCATATGGAGATCCCGCTGCTCTCCGTCTGGCACAGAGAGGGTTTTATTGGGCTCAGTCTCACGTTTTATCATCTGTCGGATTTCGAAACAAAAAAGTGCTCACATTTCGCCGCCGCATCGCATCGCATGGTCAGGCCAGTTTATCTAGTTCCTATTCCAACTACCTCCATATTTGTCCGGTACAAAACAAACAGCAGGAACGATCTTCCATCATCAGGAACGAATGTATATCGCAAATAACTCGTGCCATACATGTACCATCAAACACGTAGAAAGCCAACAGAGTAATAGTTTTTGTAAATATTTGACGAGACGAGACACTGCCAATGTACAGATCGTGATGCGCGTCATTTGTGGAAAGTGTAACGTTTTTGTTATTTTGTTCTTTCCTGACCTTTTCTAGAGCAAGTTGCTACTACCACATAATCTATGTTAAGTATTCCAACTATTATTAAAATTTGATTACTGAAGTTATCTATGAGATCAGGTTGCTGTTTCGTGTAACTCATCTGCAATTCTTCTGGATTCTGCTTCCCTTTGCAAATATATTTTTCGAAATGCGATAATTAGAGGTGTCTTATGCATATTATTTTTATTGTACCCACCATAGGACGGAGATAAGAGCTGCGGGATGAGGTTGTGTGTTTATATAAATACTAGCAACGCACGGGTGTAAATCTTATTTTTTTTACACCTTGGGTTACATTATTGGAGTTTTAGTAAGGATCCTTTGTTTTTAAACATAATATAGCCTTAATCACCCGGGGATATTGTAGTTTCTTCTCAACAGTGAACGAATTTTTCAAATCAGTTCAGTAGTTTCGAAGCCTATTCAATGCAAACAAACAAACAATCAAATCTTTCCTCTTTATAATTAGTATAGATAAATTAAATGCTTGTTCCTTGGTAAGCGCATCACTTGGAACGGCTGGATCGATTTGGCTAACTTTTTTGTAGTTTTCCTAAAAATTGTCCGAATAGGGTTAAAAACCTTAAAGAAAACGGAAAGTTAAAAAAGTGGCCCAGAAAATTGGATAATTTGGATAAAAATTAAATTGCTTTTTCTACGAGATTTTTGTCTTAACAAATTTATTGAAATTTGGATAGGACAACGTATGTCAGGTCCGCTAGTGTATCTATGTATGTATGTCTGCTACCATTTTTCTTTGAAATGGCTGGACTGATTCGAATTTGGTTCAAAACCAGAGAAACCTACTTTCAAAAAAAGTTATAAGTTTTTTCCGATTTCGTCGTAGTTATGTTTAATTTTTTTAAAAGAGTAAATATAAAGCCAGTAATAAATATACCAATACATTTCTCACGATGGTCATCTTGTTCGTTTTCCCATCAATAGCATATGCTAATATTATCTCCCAACAATTTATCAATTACGTACAAACAGTGGCTACGTAGAGGCAACGCATTCTCATCCAACTGGCTGTCAGGAGCAAATACTTATTATTTGAAGCTAACTTTACACGCAAGTGAATTTACTAGGAATGCTGATGCTGACTACAAAATGAGCTTCACGCAATCTTATAATTCTGAAACGTATGCCATTGAGTTACTACTCAAACTAGATCTCACTGTAGTTACTTTACAATTTGTAATAAAATGGGTGTTACTGGGGAATATTACAATATCATCTGGTTTTGCATACCTCCAGGCCAAAGCAGAGTTGTATGTCAACATTGCTTTGGAAACTTGAAGGAAATAAGTGGTTTCCTTATGGTTATTAACGCGGTACTGTTACGGCTTTACTATTAAGCTAATGATAGATTGAAACGACGGAAAATAGTGTTTTAAACGATATATATTAAAATTTAACTGACACGTACTCGTAACTATTAAATATGCATGATTCCGTAAACTGTCGTAGCCTCTAAGGCCTAACGGCGACTAGAGATAAGGAGCGACAATTTTAAATTTACGGTAAACCTGGAGATCATAGTTCTTATACTGCTTATACGCGTTATTACACTCCTATTATGACGTGTTTGGCTTAAATGTCATTCTGCAAAAGTGACTTTGTGCAAAAAAACCGTTTTGAGAAAGTGATGAAAATGGCATTTAGCGCAAATGACGTTCTGCGTCACGACCGAATTAACATATCAATTCAATTGCGTTGTAACATTAGCACTTGCCTATAAGTCCACTTAAACTTTAAAATTGCTAATAGACGCGACCTTAACCTTTAGCAAGTGGGCACTTGTACCGAAATAACTGCAAGTAGGCGTCTTGCATTGTTGGTCGATCTTCGACTTGTTACGTCATTCGACGAGGTAGATTATTCGAGACAAGCCATCGTACTTATATTTTTATTATCTTATAACAAAGCTAGGCATAAGTAGAGCCAATCACCAAATACAAATTTAAATATAATTCAAAATTTTGAAAGATATAAGGTTTTTAATATCTTGCTAGATTTCGAGCGCACTGTACTTTCAGGTGACGTCACTTGTTAGTAGGTACGCAACACAAACTCCATACTGACACTTGCTTTGGAAAAGAGAAGCGAGGGATCAAGAACTTTCTTAGCCGATTGAAAAAATTCCTTAAGTAAATGTCTCATATATTTAGTTAATTTTTCGCTAATTATTTTTCAAAGCAAATACCTGTCCGATAGCTTAATATTAAATTTATTAACTAATGTAGTTATACTGAAATTACTTTTCGTGTTGATTCTTTAGACTTAAATATATGTATGATATATGTATTTCTAAGAGTATTACATATGTATTTCTAAGGGTATTACACCTGCTAGTTATGACAGTAGTAGACTAGTAGTAAATATTTCCTTTTTTAATTTTACTGCCCCACTCATCTTAGATTCCGTTTCTGCTTATCTCAGCTATTACCACATTTTCTTTTATTACACTCAACTTTATTACTCTCCATAACATAAATCTATTTTCCGACGCATTTCTTAGCTATATCTTGTTTGTAACCGTTATCTCCAGTTTTATGGCTTCAAGTGTTTATCTGCGTTGTCAATCAAATGTTGACGTGTGCGTATTGCAGCATTTGCAGTCCATCTTTGAGTGCTTTTGTATTCTTATCAACATTTGTATGTAAAAAGTACTCCATTCTAAAGTACTTATTTCATTCGACTTAGAACTATACTAACATCTAATCAGTGACACTTTTTAGTCTAGAGGCATTTTAGGTAATATAAATTTTTATTTATATTACACGGGAATTACTCACGTAAGATTAAGCCGGTCACTCCGACTATAGTTTCAACCGCATTAGGCAGTCTTTTTCAAGGTTAATGCGCGCGCGCGGCTGCGTCTCGCTTGGCACTACGGACCGCCGCGCGGCGCGCACGTGATGTCAACGGCAGCTGATCGGGTGCGGGGGTGGGGGTGCGTAGAGAAATATGCTGCGACGGCGCCCACCGGAACTCTTCCTCACTCGAATCTTCCTGTGTGTCAGGAATATTCCAGCAGGCGGAGCTCACCACGTCGCCACCAATCCCACGGTCACTCCCACAAACTCCATGAAGACACGGTCTCCAAGTCGAAAACCACGAAATGAAAACCACGTCAGTTTCTATAATAATATAAATTTTTGATATTACAATTTTTTAAATTTAATCATAGGCTTGGGTTTGCCGCCCCTCGCCTAATGGTAAGCGATGGTGTGGTCTACGGTGAAGCACGTTTGTCTAGTAGAAACAGAATCATCTACAAATGTTATTTGATTGCAAGCGTTGTTCCGGATTTATTCAAATGTATATTTATGGATGAAAAATTTGTGTTAGATTTTAGGTCAGGTTTTGAATGGCTCTAATTTACCGAGCAAACCTAACTATTCATATACCTTCTATTTCAAATAATAATGTTGCTGGCTATACAGCCGGATAAAATGATATATAATTTTAATTTGTTTTCATATTGAGCCGTTTTTACTTTGAGTTTATTTAATATTCCACGTTCAGTTTCGCCGTGTGTTCTGTTTCTTCTCTACCAACCTACTGTTAATAGTTTTAGTGCATACTCATAAATTAAAGTGTCTTAATATCTTATCATTTTGCGTTTTGGAATGCTATTGTGCAACCATTATCATTATCACTATCATGATTAATCCGATACATCGTGCGTCTTCGGTGTTGTGTCATCGTGAACAAAACTTTATGTCCAGCGTGGGCTTTTATAGCAATGCACTTGATAGGGTTGGCAAAAACAACTAAATTGCTTCAAAATTTGCATACACGGGCCATCGATGTAACGCAAAACATGATGTTACAAAAAATTGTTTCTGTAGAACCGGAAGTACAATTGATATGTGAAACATCTATTGGCCCGCCTTGGCAATAAACCCGACTCGTATGCCGTGACGGACGTGACGTCATCTGCCGCGTCCCATGACGGGCAACTTGTAATGATTAACTTAAATTGAAATGGAACTATGTACTTGGAAATTTGTAATATCGAACAATTATACAGGGCCGTTATTATCAGCTCTTTATACATATATTTATTAAAGAGCTGATAATTACGGCCCTGTATTGTTGTTAGATATTACAAATTTTCAAGTAGAGACCATTCTAATTTAATTGCGTAGTGTTCTGGACATTTCCATGTTAGCAATAAAGAGTCTGGCGGAAGAATGGACCGTGTAAATGAGTGAAAGAATGAGTTTGTGAGGGGAGTTATCGTCAAATTATCATTGCGTATTGTTCCGGACATTTTCATGTTAGTAAAGAAGGGGTAGGAAAAGGAAGGGGGGCTGGATTCAGGCCGCCAAGCGGCCCTTTTGGAGATCGATGGGGGAGGTCTGTTCAGCAGTGGACGTCCTTTGGCTGAAATTATAATGATGATGATGAAAGAAGGGGGGGGGGGGGGGAGAGAAAGAGTGGAACGTCTGAAAGAGTATGTGTTAGTGAGGGAAATTATTGCGAAGTGCGTACATAATGGCTGATAGAAAGAAGTGGTAAAGAAACACGAGGTATAACCTCGTCACCTAATGAAACAAAAACCCGGAAGATTAGTAGAGACAGCCCTACAGTAATGACGTAGGTGTTCCTTTAGTATTTTACATCACTTGCATTGTTTTACCACGACTAAGACGCTTGTTGCGCGTGTTGTGAAATTGTTTCATACCTGTAGTCCCACGTACTGCAGAGTGATTACAAAGAAACTTATTACGATCAAGGTTATCTACGCAATTGGTTAAAACCACAAGCAAAGATCGGAGAGGTAGATTTTGATGTGTAATCATTTGAAATACACAGCTATGCTAAAATTCAATAACTATGCTTGGATTATAATCTCGACCATAAACAGGACACCATAATTACAATAGCTTGCAGTGTAGGTAGGTAGTAGATAATTATACCTATACACTAAACCGACTTCAAAATTATTAAATTTACATTATAGAGCTTATACAAAAATTCGTTCAAAAAATACGTTTGTTGTATGGGGTCGTATGTATATACCATTTCACATATTCTGTGAAAATATCAACTTGCTATCTATTACGGTTCGAAAGATACAGCCGAGATTAAATTAATTAATTGAATCAAGATTACCACATATTTTTTTTACTGCTTTAAAATGAATTTATTGTCTTAAAAAAAAAACTGTGAAGCCTTTTTTGTCTGTAAGACCGCCTTAAAAGGTAGGACGGACAGACAGCGTAGGCTAATAGGGTTCCGTTTTTACCCTTTGGGTACGGAACCCTTAAAAAGTATAATCTTAAATCTTTCCAATGCGAAATCTACCTAAAAGTTGACGTGTTAATGCTTGAATACCATCACTAAACCAAAATTGGTTTCATATATGAATCAGATTTCAATACAATAAGTCTTAATCGGTCATTATTTACTCTTGAATTGCAATGGTGCTCGTGATCATATGCGTATGCCGTTTTGTTATTAACTCTTTGTACTATCAAATTGGGGATTTTACAATCGATTTTGCTTGCGGCTATTTATTTTGTGTTAGCGTCTTTATTACCTTGAACCCTTTTAGCTTTTGGTGTTATTGGTCTTACATTCACTACAAACTTGTGTAACTTCACAATGGATGTATTAGATGAACCTTTTCGATTTTACTTATTATTATTATATTAGCCTGCATTGTCCCACTGTAGGGCAAATGCTCCCTTCCCTACATTCCTCTGTTTTGGGCAATTTGAGTCCAGTCCTTCAAGTAGGAGTCAAGTTCGTCCCTCCATCTCCGTCTAGGAGGTCGTTTGCTATCCTGTGGAAGACATTGTCGTGGTTTTGGCCCAACGATCCTCCGACATTCGACTGACATGACGGGCCCAGTCCCACTAGGCAAGCGTCCTTCCGAACTACATCGGCTATCTGAGTCCTAGAGGGCAGTACTATCTCTATTTCTTATCTTGTCTATAAGTTTCACTCCTAAGTATTGCGCTCCATGGCTCACTGGCATACTCCAAGCTCGATATGTTACATTTTAATTTTCTTTTCTGTAATTTAATTTAGGTTCGAAAATGTTAGTTGATTTTGATTGATATTAGTTTTTGGTACTAAAACTATATTATGTTTATTTCTGATTTCTGGTGCTTCAGTTTCTGACATTTTATTTTCAAGTAAGTGTTGATATTGATATAAGTAATAAGCTGTAAATTTTCTTGCAACTGCTCATGTTTTCAAACCCATACTTTAAATTTATCCCTTCCTTTTTCTACAGCAGAAATTATATACGTTTCTTTAGCTATCCTATAACCAGTACGACACGTCGGTGTAGTGTTACAACCAGTGTCGACAGCTGTTGCGGACAGTTGTCCAACTTGTTGCCCGACTCGTTCACATCTGATATTGAGGATATGCAGGAATCTGGGATATTTGCAATGTGGCTCTATTGGAAAGGTTATTGGGTAACGCAGACTTGTGATCATTTTATGCAAGATGAAAATAGGAAATCAACTGGGTGTGCCGTGCACTCAACAACGAGTTGAAATAATTATGTTTGTCACTTGTAAATGTCACTTATCACACTAACAACACTGATCAAACTACACACATTATACATACATAAATCTGACATATTATAAATGCAAAAGTTTTAGTATGTAGGAGGAAATATACAAGCATGCATGCATACATACATACATAATGTGCTCACACGCTAACCAATATTCTTGGTTTTGCCGTTGTCGGCTAAAAAGTTCATCGTTACTATTTAGCCTCTCGACTAGTGAAGTGAAACATAGCTTTCGAGCCAGTCGACATAATAGGCAAGCTGCCGCTGCCACCGGCCAGACGGGAAGCGTTGGGAAGACGCGCCGTTTTTTGCACAAGTTCCAAGTGAAGTTCCAGTAAAGCACAGCACGGCTAGTTCGAGGAATGACTTGTCGATATTTTTATCGATAGTTGCGATACCGTTGTGTACAATGAGGTATGTGGATGCCGAACTGTTTGGATCGAAGGGAATAAAAGTTGATTGAGCAGATTGATTGATTGAATATAGGCAGAGACGATTCGAGTACATATTACTAAAAATACACTTTTAAAAAAAAGGACTCATAATGTGTTTTACTCAGAATCCTCTTGGTTTGTAGTAAAATGTGTAAAAAAGTTATCGTTATTATAGCTCCAATGTCGATTAAATGTATTAAGATTTGTTTAAAAATCCTTTAATCATGCTTTTCCATATACTTCTATCTGTTGCATAAATAACACAATATAATATAACGTATAGCAGTTAAAAGCGGTTACTCACAACCGTTTTCATTTATCGATACAACTATTACTTTATCGATACGTCAGATCAATCCGCCATCACTATGCAAACTAGTCGAAAGCTTCGGCCCTTCATTTAAACGTTGTTTAACTATCTTTGTTACTTGTATAGGTTTAATTTATTCATTGCCAATGAAAACGGTACTTCCGTAGTGCTTTTATTGCTGAAAAATCGCTAATACTAATAGAGTTTTACAGTCATTCTCCTTGCATTGCTCTTTCCAGGCTTTTCTGAGAAACAAAACCCGGGAAATGTATTGAAATGAGGCATGAACATTTGAACATGTTGAACATTCTTCTCATGTTATTTACGCACCTATTTTGTTTATAATTCAAAAAACGGTTGAAAGAGAAAACTACCAACCCAACAGTAGTGTAGGTGGTCAAAAGCAGAATTATTCGCAATTTTTTAAAATATTTTATTACGATATCAGGGTTGGTCCCATAATAAAAGTTGTTTATAATAATGGATACTATAGACTCCTTTCGGCTAGTACACCCAAAGACTTTCTATAGCTTTACCTAGTCTGTGAGTAGGTACACTTTTTCCGCGTAACCCTGTATAACAAAGAAAACTACAAAATTTTTTTTTTTAGCTTATATGCGTTTTTATAGCGTTAGTATAAAGAGGACGTTGATAATATTGTTCTTCACGCAGTTGGAACGCATCCAATGTACAAACAGTTCCGGAGCAACTGCTTTTGCAGTATACAATGTTTCTATTGGGCCTTTTTTTTCGAGGGGGACATCTTCCAAAGATACCGGGTTGCATTGGGGTGCAGAATAAGAATAAAAGAATAAAATATATTTATTGCCAAAAAACAAAAACAATGGACATATACTATAGGAAACATAACGAGATACAATGTTTGCAGGTTATGCAGGATTATACCCACTAAAACCCCCTGGTGACCAGCCTAGATCGCTTCTTTCCGCCCGTATATATCCAGCTCGTAGCTGTATTAATCACAGATTGTAGTGCCCGCTAAGTGGCAAACAAGATACCATTGATAACACTGAATTTCAATTGGTAATTTGTTTGGAAAGTAAACGGTAGCGATAACACTAATTGCTTGTTTATTCAAACAAAGATACAAGTGGAAATGTTACAGAAAATTTTGCATGGGGAAAGTTTATAGATGAACTAACTGTTGCCTGCGACTTCGTACACGTAGACTTTCACATAAAATTTCAACCCCTTTTTCCCCCTTAATTCGGTTTTTAGTAAAATCGTTTCTTAGCGGATATCTACACTCTTATGCAATCTACCTGCCAAATTTCAGCTTGTTAGGTCAGGTAGTTTTCGAAATATCGTGAAGAGTCGATCATCATCATCATAATCAGCCCTTTAACAGTCCACTGCTGGACTTTTAGCCTACCCCGAGAGGGTGATTGGGCCATATCCACCACGCTGGCCCAGTGCGGGTTGGTGGATTCACATACGCCATTGAATTCCTCCTCCGTACGTATGCAGGTTTCCTCACGATGTTTTCCTTCACTGAAAAGCCAGTGGTATGAATATCCGTACATAAGCTATGTTTGCACACTACTTAGCAGTTAAATTACTGGCAAATGTGTGGTATCTTTGCCTTGGAAAAGGTAATAAAGGCAATCATCTACTTTTCTACTACTACTCACTATTCTCTAGAATTCTCTACTATACCCTTCCCTATTGTAACAATATGTGTAATTATTTTATCGCGAACACCACACCACACCTCATTCCCGTACATGCGCTACACGCTCTACGTCGCCCGCACTGGCACCGCGCCCTATTTACAAACGTGTGGAATGCGCGTGACAGCGCCCTGCGCCATAGAATAAATCATACTTAGTATTGACAGCGCTCTGCGCCATAGAATAAGTCATACTTAGTATTGACAGCGCTCTGCGCCATAGATTAAGTCATACTTAGTATCTAATAACAGAATACTTAGTAGTTACTATTAGTTATAATTAATATAAACAAATGACTTGTTTGGTGGGCACTCCGCCCTATGATATTGACCTGAATAGACGTTGTAAAAAGTATTAATTATTGATTTATTTATCTCCCCTTCTGTCATCAGAAGTGGGATTGGAAAACTCACCCCCACTATGAACAATACATAAGTGAAAAGTAAAATGAAAAACGGACAAAATAGTGTACAAATAATGATGACTAGTAATGTGAGTGAAATGAGTGAAACACCGGAAATTATTGTTGGACCATTTGGAACTTATAGTGAATATACTAGTATTAGCAAAGCCATAGCTTTGCCTACCTTTGAACCAAGTGTTGGATCAATCGAGGCTCGAGAATGGACTGCAGAAGCCAATAGTTTGGACTTGGAAAATAAATGGGATGACGTCGAGACCATTGCAAGATGGGTACCTACCATTGTTAGCGGGGCCTGCACGAGATTTGTATAAAGAGTGGACACCTTTGCGAAGAAGCACAGAATGGGTAACGAAGTAGTTGAGATTGTAATTTTGGGAAAAAGAAATCGGTGGCAAGGTATGTACAACTGCTATTATTTTATCGCCAGCACTCCAAAATATAATTGTGGACTTTCTAAAGAGATATTGACTTCTAATGAGAAAATTAATGTCATTATTCAATTTGAAAATATTGCTTGGATAAAGATTTTCACATTGTTTAAAACACAGAAATTAACTACGATGCTATACTTGGCCCAAGCAAGACGAAATAAAGAACACAGTACTAATGTTTGTTACTACCCAAGACGGCACAATAATTAGAAGGCAACCTTTGTCCCAAGCTCAAGACCAAGAATTTGTTTACAATATAGACGACTTGCTAAATAATGTCGTATGTCAAGCACCGCACAACACTCAACAAAGCTTCGAGAATTGTTAAATAAACATTCCAGTGTTATTCCCACTAACAAAAACATTCGTGAAATTAAAACCGCCGTTATACTTATCCGGACTACAACAAGTGAACCCATTGTTTATAATCTTTATCGTCTATGTCGACAACTGAGAGAGCAAAAGTTCAAAGTTATGGTGACGGAAGTTTTAAATAACTACATAATACGAAAGTCGAGGTCACAATATTCATCACCAATTTTAATGTTTAAAAAAAAAAAAGATACAAGTTACAGACTATGTCGATTATAACTGTTAAAGACAGAATTACGTCCACTAGCACTGATTGAAGATCAACTAAACAGACTAAGAATCTAAGTACCTTCCATCTGGGATCAAGTTTTCACTGAATTTGTATAGAAGAAAACTTTGTCCAAAAAAAAAACTGGCTTTGTGGCACCGGACGGACGGTCATTATGAGTGGTAAAAGTCTTCCGATTTGGATTATCTAATGGACCGAGTACATTTCAAAGAGCCACTAACAATGCATTGCGATGACTTAGACTACCTATTACTACCTAGACTACCTAACTATTGCCTTGTGTACACAGATGTGTAATAACCTTTTCAGACACGATATATGAAGCCTTAGAAAGGAATTAATGCTGTGTTAAAAGCCTTAAGAGTAGTATTACAAAATGCAATCGTTGAATTTAGATATCTGGATTTCGGCAATAAAATGAAAATAAAAAAAAAGCTATAACTGCCAAGACGAATATAAAAGAAGAAGTAAACCATACTATAAAAAAATTTATTTTTGTCAATAATTTAACAAAATCTAATGTTAAACTTTCCATCAGAAAAAAAATATAATTATAAATTGGAGATAATAAGTTGATGTTATTTTCAATAAAAAAAAATTGATCTATTTATTGCAGATACTGAATTTTCTATGTTAATAGAATCAGAACACAAAAAGTTTCGTAGCTTGACTTTTTTTCGTAAAAAGTTTTTTCGTAAATTGTGAATAGGCTCTTAAATAAGGCAAGTTTTAAACTAAACGCAAAAAAAAAGTGTAATATTTTTATTTTTGTCAAAAAGCAAGTTGAATAATTGGGAAGTAATAATTTCAAAAGAAGGTATTACCGAAATACAGGCAGAAAAAAATCCCCGAAGCATTAAAAAAAAAAAGTAAGGCAAAAGTTTTGCTGGCTATAAAAAAAAAGTATAAAACAGCATGGTATAACCGATCTCCTGCGACACACGACCACTTTAGATGGACTTAAGAATATGAGAAAGCCCGACAGTATGTGAACGAAAAGCTACACATGCCATAGTAGTGAAATTTTGACCCTGATCGTGAAACAAAATTGCATAATGATGTAAATTGTCTTGATTTTGGTGCTATTTTATTTCAAAGACAATCAAGACCACACTAAAATATTTTTGAGTGTACTTATTGGACAGAGAGTTCAAATTAGTTACAGATTGTAACAACGTAAAAGCCACATCTACCAAACGAGATTTGTTGCCATGAGTTACAAAAAGATGGCCTTATATACAAAACTTCAACTTCAGAATATAATATAATAGCAAAAGAAGCTTCCAGAAGCAGCAGCGTGGATTTTCTCGGTAGAAATCTGCCACAAAATGAAATTGAAATGAATTGAAAGAGATACAATTAAACGACAAAGTTACTTGGTTGGAAGAGCAAGCTACACAGAAACAAGATCAGGAAGTACTAATGAACGTAATGAGAAGATTTCAAGAAAATCCTAACAGTAAAAAAAAAACTGTACAAAATGGTATCCTGGTACGAGTTTTTGAATAAAACAAGAAGAAGAAGATATAATATATATTTAGTACTTTCAGCAGTTCGATTTAATCTGTCAAGAGCTTTCCATGATGAGTAGTGTCATATCGGGGTAAACAAGACCCTAGAACCAATTCAATCAAAATGCAGGATACAGGGAATAAAAGTTTTTGTAAAAAAAAAGAAAATGCTAAGATGCAATGACATCGTTTGTTTATCGGTGATACAACCCAGAGGATCAAAACAAGGCTTATTACATCCTATCAAAAAGCTACCGATCCCATTTTACAAATTATATGCTGATTGTACAGAAAGTTTGGGAACAGAAAGTCATCGGTATAGACACCTATTATTACCGGTGCCTGGATTCTTTCACCAAATTTACCATGTTGGTATCAATTGAAAATCTCGCAAGATCCGAACTTGTAAGAGCTCTAGAACCTCAGCTCAGTTTATTCGGCACAACAAAGCATAATTACAGACAAAGGAACAAACTTTTCTGGTAAACAAATAAAAGAGTGACAAAAAAATGGATATCGAAGTTAATTTTATTGCAACCGTAGTGGACCGAGCGAATGGGCAAGCTGAACGATACATGGTGACAGTACTAAACCTATTAGCCTGTGAAGTTAGCCGTGGATCAGAAATGTCAGAATGGACGAGCGTACTTTGCAAACTACAATTGACCCTCAACACCACTGTTCAGAAAAGTACTGGCTGTACCTTAATAAAATTACTGACGGAAATACGATCGGAACTACCTTCGATAAGTCAGTTAAACGGAAAATATCCTAAGATCGATTGTAATGTACATCAATTACGAGTTACCGCAGAAGAACGTTAAGAAATAGTACTTTAAACATAAGTATTAAATAAAGAATCTGAATCTGAATCTAAACACAAACAAAGATTTGATAGAATGAGACGTAACAATTTAATTTTGAAAGAAAGCGATATTGTTTACGTTAAACAGTAGCGAACTCGATTGGGCAAACTAGTGCTGTGATATAATGAACCTTATACAAATGAAATGTTTACCACGACACAGATTCAGATACAAGGTTAAAAAAAAATTGAGAGGAAAACTTATAAAAAAATTGTACCAAGAGACAAATTAAGATTATGGAATCGAGAGGCTACGGAAAGAGCCGTGACAGCGCGATCGATAGCTGTATAAAAAAGAGCTGATGATAAGTCAGATAGCTGTCAAATACAACTGACGATAAGTACTTGATAGCTTTAACAGCTGATTATAAGTACTGTGAGTAAGTATAATAAAAAAAAAAATGGCGTAAGCGACTCATAGAGTTCGCATGGATCGCAAATAAATAAAAAATGGCGTAAGCAACTCATAGAGTTTGCATGGATCGCAAATAAATAAAAAATGGCGTAAGCAACTCATAGAGTTCGCATGGATCGCAAATAAATAAAAAATGGCGTAAGCGACTCAAAGAGTTCGCATGGATCGCAAATATAAAAAAATGGCGTAAGCGACTCATTGAGTGCGCATGGATCGCAAATAAAATATCAAAATGGCGTAAGCGACTCAAAGAGTACGCTGGGATCGCAAAGAAAAAAATAAAAGTTCAAATAAAAAAATACCTAATGTAAAAAAAGGCGTAAGCAACTTACTTTGGTAAGGTGCGCAACTTACCTAAGTAAGGGTGCAGAATCGCAAAGTTTGAATGCGAGCCACTTGAGATAACATAAACATAAGTGAGCAAGTTCGCATTGACAAAAAAACAAGTCAAAACAAAGCCGGGTTGTTGACCGCTTGGGTTACTTCCGAGTAATAAAAATAAAACGATAAAAATAAAATAAAAATGGTAGTGAAATGCACAGGCCATAAAAACTAATTGAAAATGGTAGTGTATCTAATAAATACACAGGCCATAACAAAAAAAATACAATTGAGAAATGGTAGTGCAACGCACAGGCCATAAAAATAAAGTGTTCAAAAATAACACTTATTAAGTGCTTGTTATGCTCTTTCTATAATATTTTTCTAATTTCAGATAAACTAAGATGAGAGGCTTCGAGAGCGAAGCCAGGGCAGGAAGGCCGTGACAGCGCCCTGCGCCATAGAATAAATCATACTTAGTATTGACAGCGCTCTGCGCCATAGAATAAGTCATACTTAGTATTGACAGCGCTCTGCGCCATAGATTAAGTCATACTTAGTATCTAATAACAGAATACTTAGTAGTTACTATTAGTTATAATTAATATAAACAAATGACTTGTTTGGTGGGCACTCCGCCCTATGATATTGACCTGAATAGACGTTGTAAAAAGTATTAATTATTGATTTATTTATCTCCCCTTCTGTCACGCGCAAGTGTGGCTTCGTGCAAAAATCCACGATTTACACTGTTTACAGGAACTTCGTGTTCACCGTCTCACGTACTTTAGTATATCTACCTACTTACATAGAGTATACCAGTATATACATATCTACATAATGACAATGAGTGATGTTCTATGGGTATATGTTTTTGTACGGGCAGGCTGTGTTCGACTTTAATAGTATAGTGTCAAACAGCTGTAAGTATTACAGCCGCACTCAGAGACGTTACTTAAGCTAAGGAATACTTAAAATAGCTCTGTCAACTTCTCGTTCACGGAAATTGTCACACATGAAAACGAGACAGAGCAATTTTAAGTATTCCTTAGCTTAAGTAACGTCTCTGAGTGCGGCTGTTGGTTACTTGATATCAAAGTTTTTTGACCGAACGAAGAGAGGTCTCACATTGTAATGAGACAAGTTGGCGTTTCCATGTATATTTGTTCCACGTTAAATTGCGTATCCTTGATCCGATCTTCATGAATTTTTGTAGGCAAGTAGTTCATTTCACAATATAATTTTAAAGTTCGAATACGAGATATACGACGAGGCGTTGTGAGGTCACAGTTCGAGGTGAACAAATAGTTTAATGAATTCCGAGATAAAAACTCTTGTTTCTAACATTTGTGTAGTTTAATTGTCAATGGATAGATGAACATTTCTTACTGAACTCTCCTTTTTGAGCATTGTTAAGGTTTTGTATGGGTTAGATTTGGATTCTCTTAACCTAGACCCAAACAAAGAAAGGGTCTAGATTTGCCCGCATATTGTATTGAGGGCAAAAATTTAAGGTGCACCCAACGTGCTGCGTTGTTATACATAAGATAACAAAGAAATTGTACTTACGACTTCTGTTTATGAGTGAAAGTTAAATGTACTATCAGTTTTTGGTAACTGTTCGCTGAGGGGGTTAAATAGGGGATGAAAGTTTGTATGGAAGATCGTATTTTTTTAAAGTTAAAAACTTTGGTACTTAGACTTCTATTCACAGTAAATGTTAGTTTTTATGTTCGGCATTTATGAAGTTAGAAACGTGGACGTCTGAATATAAGTAAAAGTTATTTGTGTCATCCTTTTTGCGGAAATTCATCCCCTAAGAGGGTTATTTAGAGGATGAAAGTGTACTTTATTTCTATATCCCCTTGACGGTTGAGCGACCTGCGGCCGGTCGCTTAAGCCTTTATTGTAAGGTGAAACGTCGTTCGATCCTTTTCTAATTTATACGACAGATAGTAAACAAAACAAGGATGAATATAATATATTTCATACTTAGGTTTGATACAAAAATTTAGAGAAATCTCGATTTTAGTAACACGCGGCGATTACGCGCACTATTTCCGGTGGCCGTCTAACACGCGCGCCAAATTCACAAAATGGCTTATGGCCATCGGACTGGATATAAAAAAAAAAAAACGTAAAAGAGTACAGAGTTTTTTTTTTTAAATTAAATCAATTGAAGAGGCATAATACCGAGCTCTACGCGTACATAGTCGCGAGCATTTAGCTAGTATATTATTAAATCAGGTACACTTCAGAGCCTTATTATAAACCGAAAAGAGTTGACATTTCCACGGCTCGACTCTCCAGTCAGCGTTGACAAAACCATGTATAGCGAGGTGAATGCCATCAAACCATCTGCATACGTTCTATTGCCCCCAAGCTGTATTTAATAGATGAAGCTGGTCATCTATTCGCTCTAATACCTACTATATTCCATGGGGATGTCTTCTTTACAGTTATATGGTGCGCCTAGGGTTGCCAACCATACAGTTAAAAACAGTTTTATACTGTTTTTACTCTACAATACCTACTGTTTACTGTTCAACAAAAATTAAGAATGCAAACACTGTTTATAGTATCATCACCTTTTCCCTTTTTTACAAGCTGCTTTGTTAGTTTGGTTCAAATCTTGCAATTGAATTTTAAAACAGTTATTCCAAACCGATGAGTTGAAATTGTGCATACACGTTTAGTTGGGATGACATTGCATTGTTAACTAAAAGACGTAATTCTAAATCAAAGACGGCGGACCAGTTATTTTTATGCACACCCATGATATGGGTATCAATTGAAACGGAAAAGGTTTGCTGCGAAGAATGTGAAAAATAAAATGACGTCTCAATAAATTCAATATGGCAGACAACATTTTCTTATCTACCATCATAATATGGGTATCATATGAAAGGGTTTGCTGAGAAGAATAAGAAAAGATTGTTTTAAAGTGTTTTTTATTATTATTATTAATAATATTCTTTTATAAATAACTTTCGATGCGCTTGCGTTTATTCGGGCCTCTACAACAAAGTTTGTAGTAAAAAAAACTGTTTTAAAGCATTTTAATTCCTTCACTCGCTTTAATATATACCTTTTCCTTTTGCGAAAAGTAGGCTACTCTAGGTTAGCCATGTTTATGTGCAGCTACTGCATATTCTAATGGTGTGGCAGAACCATGCCCATAGCAGAGGTAAATGTCAGATGCGTTACTCACATTCGAAAGGCTATCGCATCTTCGTAGATTGTGATCGCTACCAAACTTCACAGCTGGGTTAATCTGAAACTTCACGGCTGGGTTAATCTGAAGTTTGCCTGAAAATTTCATCAAAATCGGTCCAGCCGTTTCGGAGTCCATAGGGAACTTACATGTATATATCTATACTAATATTATAAAGAGGAAAGATTTGATTGTTTGTTTGTTTGTTTGCATTGAATATATAGGCTTCGAAACTATTGAACCGATTTGAAAAATTCTTTTACTGTTGGGAACACTATCCCGGGTGACATAGGCTATAATCTATACCCGTGCGAAGCTGGGGCGGACCGCTAGTATATATATATATATATAAAAGCGAAATTCATCTTCTCACTCACTCACACACTCTTTACGAAATCTCGAAAACACTTAACCTACAAAGGTGAAATTTGGCAGGTAGATTCCTTATGGGGTGTAGAGGTCCAAAAAGGATTTTGCGAAAGGTCCGAATTAAGAAGGACAAAGGGGGGTTGAAAGTTTATATGAAAGTCTACGCGCACAAAGTTGCAGGCAACAGCTAGTATATATATATATATACTCTTCTGCCGGACGGTATGCCAACTTGCTAAACAACTTCAGCAGAGTAAGTTACTGCAGCGTTACACCAGTGATGGCGCCACCTCCATCACTAGTCCACCAAAACTAAGCTATGTGGCGCCTAACTAAATAATATATATAAGCCTTAAAAACTATCCGACGGTAGTTGCGCCCGAGTGCTGAAACGTCAACGCGCCGACATATTAGATAGATAGAAGAAAGATTTAATTCCTTAATTGCATTGTTGATTATGTTGATGTAGTCATCAAGTTACTACAACTTTCGTCTTGATCTACCCCTCTCAAACCGGCTTGGAGTTGCTTGCTTATTATGTATTATGCTTATATTTGTGCTTACGTATGGTTATTATATCAAAAACATAATGTTATGCAAGCGTATACTCAAATTAGTGACATGCGGCCATCTGTCGCGGCACTTTCGCTAGCATTTGAATAGAAAGTAGCGGTTCTTGGAGTTGCTAATGTTGTGTGATATACTATATCGTTTTTTCTTGACAAACCTTGAGGAGGGGACATGCTTCGACTTCTTTTTATCACTGGCACGGGCTTTTATTAACTCGGGACATTCGGGACATTTTTGCACACACGGTCATCTGAACCCAAACTAAGCAAAGCTTGTGATATGGCTGCCAGAGACTGATATACATACATTTAAATATTTCACATACAAACTTATTTTTCCTGGGCAAGTGCCTTTATTAACTAAACAAAATACAAGCTAAAACTAACACTACAATACAGTTATACTGCCCATAGACCGTTGAAGGTCTAAAGACAATCCAAATGCTCAAGCCCACTACCAGTTGGCAGCGTACCCAACATGCTGGCGGCATTACCATGTTGAATGGCAATGCTAATGCGTTGAGCCAGAAATACGTCAGCATTTTGGTCACGCGTCGCATTAACCAGGCGCTCTGAAAGATTTTTGAAAATGAAGTATAATACATACATACTTAGATATTAACAGATATAGAACAAACACAAATGTTCATCGCATGAATGTTTGTCCTAGGTGGAAATCGAACCCACGCAGAAGGCAAGTTCACTACCAACTCAACTAAACAAAATAGTTACTTAAATTAATAATTTATTTTCATATCTGGTGTACACAACAAAGAGTTTCTATATAGAGTTTCTATTAAGAGATATTACAACCACCTTCATATGCTTTGGTCTAAAGTCTAAACGATAGAAATTAACATCCACGAGCCTGCGGAAATTTGCATACAAATGATCGATGTTTTTTTTTAATTGTATTTAAAATATAGTTAACTGCAGCCCTTCACCTTTCCCGACCCTATCAAATACTTTCGATTAGTTCTACCGGCGGTTTGATCAATTGGCGCCTCAGAAATACCCATTAAAATACAGATAATTGTAATTTTTTGTAAGTCGTTATCTTTAATTGTTTAGAACTCACCATTGGCACACTTTCCATGGTGTTTTCTATGCATTTCTGCCAATTAAACTGCCCGTAAAAGGGAGTCGTTAAGTTTTAAAAATACCTTCATTTCGATCAATTAAACAAAAATCTTTAGGACTGAGCTAATAAACCTGTAAAGTTAGGCGAAAGACGACGCTTCTATTATATCTTCTGTGACTTGGATTGCCACAGAATCAGATTCAGTAATAATTTATTGTTATCATTCCTGAAACTACTTAATTTACCGGGGTTAGGCAACTTTTTAAGCGGGATGATTTTTTTTTTAATATATGATAGCACACTTCATGTCACATCGCTCAGTAACGAGTAACTGAATGCAAACTGCTGCACTGGCGCGTTTTGGCGGAGTTTTAGGAAGGCCACTTTCGGGCGGCTAGTGCAATATCGTCTATTAATTTGATCGAAGACCTAGGTACCTACTGTAAATTAGGATAAGAGTCGTCTTTTCCCCAGTCCGTTTTTCACCGCGACACCGGCTAGCCTCTTAGAGTATGCGTTGGACGTTACTGCGCTTGATCTGTCATGCCGCAAAAACTATAAGGCTACATGGTGCTTTTAAAGAACATACGTGAAGATCACTTCCGCACATTCCTCACAAATTCCCTTTCAATCCGACACCAGTCGTGATGAGCATCACGCGCGGTCGTGATCCGAGATACGATTCCAGTGATTGCACGTTCCCAGGCTGTTAGTGAAGGATTCCCGGAGAAAAACTTCATTAGTTGATGAGATTGGCAGGAATCGTGGTGTAGACCTCTTGATTGGCTTGCTGCGTTTCAAACATAAGCTAGTAAGTTTATACAGGGCTGCGCGGAAAGGGTGCAATAAGCCGAAATAAGTCCGTTACCCCTCATCATTATGATCAACTTTTACTATGGGGCTAACACTGAAATCGAGAAAAAAATATCAGCTGTTCAATACATATTGTCTAGTGTTAATGACCTTTTTCTATGGAACAGTTGTTATTTCTTTCGTAATTTCAGAGTTGCTCCCATAGTAAAAGTTGATCATAATGATGGGTACTACGGGCACCTTTGGTCTAGGACATCTTTTCTGCGTAACCCAGTATAACGCTGAGTCTTCGTCAGATCAGACATTAGTAAATAGTTACACGTACATACACGTAAAGGGTTAGAGGCGACTTTTTAACTGACTTCAGGAGGTACGTTCCCGATTCGGTCCGTATTTCTTAAAATATTTGTACATTGATTACTCCGGCTTTTGTGAACCAATGTACGTGATTTTTTTCTATTATGTAGACGAAGCTCTCGAGGTTGTCCCACAAACATTTCATTAACTTTTGCTCAGAAGTTTCTGAACTAGTACATAACTACTACATAATAATAAGAATAATGCTGTTAGAGCGCTATTTAATATTCAAGTAGTTTTTTTTTATAATTATCTAACCCAGTTAACCTAACGTAACTTTGAATTAGCGAAACAAAATCAGCTGTTCCATTCATTTCATCTAGTGTCACCTTTTTTATGGAACAGTAGTTTTTGTTGGACCCACGGTATTAGATGTTCATTGTTCATAGTGATGAGTACAATCATCGCCTCGCGGCATATCATAGCATTTACGTCAATCCCAGTAATGCCACGGCTGTTGCCGTCGAACAAATTCAACGATCTACGTCCGAATCCGCAATAAAACTTTAAATGCATCACTCAATATCACGCTTTATAAGTTTGGAAAACTCAGTGATTCTCACGAGGGACGGGTTTGGGCCTGCCTTGTCGCAGAATATACGAGAGTCGCTGACGAGCAGTACAAACGCAGTATGGGCAGTTTCATAGATGTCATTATCCAGATACTGCATGTAAACTAGTCGCCGGTAATTTAGATCTACTGTACTACTCCCTGTACTAAGCCGAGGAAGTTATACAGTGACTTTGAGTTATCTTCATCATAATTTCAGCCGTAGGACGTCCACTGCTGGACATAGGCCTCCCCAATATCGATCTATCGATCTCCAAAAGGGCCGGTTGGAAGCGGCCTGTATCCAGCGTTTTCCTGCGATCTCTTTTAGGTCTATCTTGTGGGTGGACGTCCTACGCTGCGCTTACCGGTCCATGGTCTCTATTCGAGATCATTCGAGAAACTTTGATTGGTTAGTGATAATACAGAAGCTGACATTAAGAGGTGGCAAGTTAATTAAAATTAACCCTATATAGGGTTACGCATAAGGACTGTGCTGAGGTCATTGTACTCATCATTAATGAACAACTTTTACTATGGAACCAAACATGAAATCGCGAAAAAAATCAGCTGTTCCATACAATCTGTGGAGTGTCAGTAACCGTTTTCAATGGAACAGCAATTTTTTTTTTAATCTATCAATTTCGTCACATTGAATTAAATCTAACAGTCCAAATCATTATCGGGTTTTTTACCCCTATCCCATTGGTCGATTTTGTTTTCGGAATATATGTCACAAAAGTTGTCATTACAGTTTTCCAGTTGTCACAAATAGTTTAAATAAAATCTCTGAATAAACACAGGGTAACTTAGCTCACGGCAGCCAAATGCTTTACCCGGTAAGAGTCCGGCATTGTCTGAGTCCGCCATTCCCAGTTGTCTATGCAGGATTTCCTTTGGCTACCCATAAAACCTGTGTCAGTTTTTTATAGTGAAACCACAGAAAATAAACTTTTCTTTTCTGTGAGTGGAACAACATTTTGCACGAACTTGACTCACTGCAGTCATTTATACACCACAGTAACTACGTGACAAAATCAACATTTCAAGGTGAATGTCGCGTTACGAAACCAAATGTAAATAAAATTATCGATGGTTATATAACGCATGGAAAGTGAAACGATACCTATAAGAGATAAATCATAGTTAATGCGATGCGATGGCTGGCCATTGATCAGTATCACTGATACGAAGGTATAAATTTTGTGATTAGGAATGTGTTTAATTCTCTCTTGTTTAGGGAAAGATTTATAGATCGGAAAATAACAAGATAAAATAATAAAATTGTATTAATCATGGAGCGTATAATTTACAAACAAACATGACTCGCCAAAACCTTATAATTTTTTTGCTAGTTAAGGCTGCAGACTCGGAAAATGTACTAGCGTCAAATAATTCACGCAACTTTGGATTTTTTTGGAGCTATATTATAAATTAAAATAAAATATTTTGATAGCACATAATAAACATATTAGCTACGTATTTTTTTTAGAATCATCTAGGTAGATTATGTTCGGTAAATCAAGCGTTAAATACAGCTCTCACGCGTCTAGGGGCCCTTAAGGTACGATGGTAGCTGACTGCAAGCATGTGCGTTTTACAATCTGACGGCGCCCAGTTTGATCCTCCAGTGACTTTATTTAGTACTCAAATAAATTATATCCATTTTCGATGCCATCGCTCAATAACGGTGAAGGAAAACATCGTTAGAAAACCGGTATGTCCAAGAACCTCAAAAGTTCAAAGACATGACATTCACCGACATGCACTGAGACAGCATAGTGGATTAGGACCCACCCTGTCTCACTGAGAGAAGGCCTGTGTACCAGCAGATGGAGCTAGTTAAGGACCTGCTTAACAGAAAATGAATAAAAAATGTGCGGGGATTAAAACTTTTTTTTTTGCTTAAATAGGAAATTAAAATTTTATTTGCATCAATTATCTATGTACAAACGTTCATGATAATCGTATTAACGGTACACAAATTACTTTAACAATATACATACAAACAGATTAAATCATACAAACATACATATGTTAGAAACGCCGATTCGTCCTCGTAGGCTGAGGCTGTCGCTTTGCTCGGTAAAATATAATTGGTACCACGCAGTTATTTCGTAACACAAACCAATTTGTAATTTCATGTCCATTTCATTCATACAACATAACAACACATACATAAAACCACTAATCAAATTTAACACAAAATCATAGGTCAATACAGGTTAATATCAAAACTTATGACACGTTACGAAAATACCATGTATTAGCTGTATTATAACCATACAAATTAGCTCCATATGGTATTGATGTCAATTGTTGTATGACCTCAGCAAGAAGCAAAAACGTGGACGTACACTCACACTCGATGGGGAAATTAATGGCCAAGGGCGGTAAATAAAAGAGCAATTTGTTAAATGTACGAAAAACGGTGTTAATAAAAGAACTAGATAATAAATATCAGAGAAGAAAGATATTGGTATTTAAAGTAAAGGTCATTTTAAGCAAGGAAAAGAAGTCAAGATTTGAGTTATGACGTATAACTTTTTATAGAGTAGTCCGTTTTCGATGATTCTTTTTTAGTTTTATGCTTTGATGAGTAAACTATGTAATGTACTTTGTTACTGAATTTAATCTAGAGCAAGTCGTGAACAGGTGTTAGTTATGGATGACTATGATGATGACAAACTTAAGACTGTGTGATGTGGCATCACACACGCCACATCTAAACAGTTCACGTAACATTATACAAACATAACATCCTTCACGTAACACCCATTCCGGAGTGTGACAAAGGGGAGGTCTGACTAACGCCGCGGACATGCTCGATAATAAATAGACAATCTGATTCACACCTACCAGTATAGATATGAGCTGCTAGAACTATATCTAGGGACTTAGTTGCAAGAAAATATTTGAATTCAAATACTTTTATTACTAAAAACTTAAAAACATTTGTTTTACTTACCAACTTATTTGAATAAATATTACATTTGAATAGACCTAAGTTTTTGGAAAAACTCACGATTCGCACAGCGGGCAATGGAGAGAGCTATGCTTGGTGTTTCTTATACTCAATAGAATCCGGAACGAGGATATTCGCTGAAGAACCAGAGTCACTGACATAGCTATAAAAATTTGCAAATTGCAGTGGTAATGGCCTGAACCGATGGGGAAGAAAGGTTCTTGAGTGGTGACCTCGAACCGGAAGACTACGTATGTAGGCCTTCCACAATATGCACTGATGACTACGTGACTCTCGGGCACCCAGTGGATGCAGATAGCAGGCTGCCGTTCAGTCTGGAGTACTAAAGGGCAGGCCTATGTTCATCTGTGGACGTCTTCTGGCTGATGATGGCTAGTGGGAGGCCTACCTACGTTGCGTCTTCCTGTTCATGGTCTCCATTCCAGAACCTTTTTTCCCCATCGGTTGTCGGTTCTTCGAGCAACGTGGCCTGCACATTTCCACTGCAACTTGCAAATCTGAGCAGCTATCTTGGTGACTGTGGTTCTTTGGCTAATATGCTAGTTTCGGACTTTATCGCGAAAAAAACTCCGAGTATAGCTCTCTCCATTGCCCGCAGTGCGACTCTGAGTTTTTTTACATTAGGGCAACACCTAAAGACCACGTCCCATTACCACTTTACAAATAAAATACCTCAATATGTGTCACTGTTGCGTTATCCAGATCTAAGGCCAGATGGCAGCTCTATCGGTCTCAATCATACATTCTATAATTACCGGTGCATTTATACCGCAACCCGAATAGCCAACAGCCGTGACGAGTGAGGTCGGCCGATGACCCCACACGACAATCTGAATACCATTCTATCCATAGAACTGGTCACTGGTCACAATTAGATCGACGTAAATACTCGGTCAGCGCCATTACCGTAATTGGCGGTTAAAACTGCCAAGCTGTGCCAACGGCCTAAAACCGTCCTCCGTTAATACCAAAGGCAACCCAGGTTCATGAAAGAACGAGCCTGGGTTGCCTTTGGTAGGCGCTAGCGCTACTAGTAGTGAAAATGCGCCAGTCACCCCAATGCGTTGATTTGGTGCTAAATATTGCAATTATGAGAGTCATTGCTTCATTGATTAAATTAGGTTACAGACATCGTAAACTGTCTCCGTTGATTAGAACCGCGTCTATCATAGTCTTAGTCATTTTTATGGTTTCTAAGAATTGATCTTCCGTTTTTCTAATTCTAAAATGAAGATAGCCTTTTTAAAAAAAGTTGAGAAACTTTAGTACACAATTTTTAAATATGTTGTTGTTTTCTTTTCAGAGCGGGCAGAAGAAGGCGGAACCCACTGGCTCTGTACGGTGATGATGATGGACATGACCTGAGCGACCTCGGGATCGGCACATCCAGCACCAAGTCCAGCCTCAGTGAAGACTGCGATACGCACAGTCTTGCCGTAAGTGTGCTGAATATTCATGAAAACCGTTATAACAAGAGTGGAATGATGATAGAACGAGGGAAATCAAGGAGGGCATGGTTTATGTTTACATAACAAAGACTAATTATATAGAAGAAGAAAAATCACTTTATGTCATACATGGCATGTGGGTCAAAACCTCAGATCAGACAAACAAAGAAGATATGGTAAGGTGGCGTGGCGGGTGCGAACGCATCTGGCATAAATCAGGCTTGATGCATTTAGTCGAACTCACCCTGCAGACGGCCTTGCCACTTTTTAGCAAGTGGACTATTAGTTCATTGGTGTCACTACAAGTTTCTTAGTATGCGTAAAAAATTACAAGTGTGTCGTACTTACAGATTTTGTGTTAAGCGGCTTAGCAGTATAGTGAAAACATATAAAACAGAGACATTTGAACACGAAAGATAATTGTACTAAGGCATAGCGGCTTTGACCGCCCGAGAAACTTCTCTGACTACCTACTTACCACTGACCTCATACATAGACATCTATTTATCATTATGACAGAAAATTACAAATATGTTGTATTTCATAAAATGTATTTTCAATTTTGTGTATTTCAGAGCGACGGTATGGATCTAGATAAAAACCATTCAGACGTAGACATCATGTCTAACGGCGACACAAACCGCAAGCTCGGCTCCAGTGCCAACGAATACGACACTTGCACGACCACGACCATCAGCTCGCCTGAGCCTGAGGAGTACACATACGAGGGTGCCATCGAGGGCTACAAATCCCGAATCATATCGCAGACAAACAGCAACATTGTCAAAACACTGGTCAATAACAACAAGGAGAAGTCACCAGAGAAATCAGACGTTAACAGAATCAGAACGACCGTCAGTAACAAAATAGAAGAGAAAGTCTCCTCATTCCAGCAGGAAAGGGCTAATGACGCCAAAAATAATAATCAGAAGAAAGACCTACCTAAAGTTGACATACACAAACGAAGAGAGCAGTTCGAGAGAGAAAATTCACAGGAATTGCAGACTAAACCAAAACTGCCAGATATTGCAAATAAAAGATCGATTAAGGATAGACTATCTAGTTTAGAGAAGTTCACAGAAGAAACTCATGTTCAAAAGTCTACTAGTGACCTAACGAAGTTACCTACCGAAGTCAAACCTTTGAAAGAACGTTTATCGTCTCTCGAAAAAGTTAAATCTGCATCCGGGGAACCTGATAAAACCAAAAGGCTATCTAATGGAGATCTTAGCAACACCAGATCTCTAAAAGAACGTCTCTCTAGCCTTAAATCGCAAAAATCTGAAGAGGAAGAGAGAAAAAATGCAAAAACCGAGGTAAAAGAAGTATCAATGAGTCTTAAAGAGAGATTGAGTTGCCTGGACGCAGCTAAAAACAAAGAGATACCCAAGATTTCTGTGGAAGAAGAAATATCTCGATGTGAAAAGATCGAAACAAACATTGTTAGCGTAAAAGACGACGATAACATGATTGATACCTCTCTTAAATCTAGCTTGTCAGGTATTGAGAATCAAATGCAGAGCTTCTGTCGCTCTCTTGACAGTCTAGACATTAACGGACAGTCGTCACCTAATTCTTTCGATAGAGTCCAAAGTCTAGAAGACTTTGATTGTGCTGAGGAGATGCAAAACAATACTGTCCCAAGCGATATAGAAACAGAAGACAGTGGAATACACACGGCAAGAGATTCCGCTCCAGCTGACGATATCGCAGACTTGACTCAAGTAGCATCTCCGATAGGAGAACCTTTGGCTTCAGAATACGAATCATCTAATGAAGATGGTGTGGCCATGGAACATAAAATGGAAGAAGAAATTGAGAAAATTCCTGAACCTCTTCAAACAATCGTTCAGGATATCATTGTTGAAGAAGCCGAAGAACAAGATAGCAAG
This sequence comes from Agriopis aurantiaria, assembly GCA_914767915.1. Classification (NCBI taxonomy): domain Eukaryota; kingdom Metazoa; phylum Arthropoda; class Insecta; order Lepidoptera; family Geometridae; genus Agriopis; species Agriopis aurantiaria. The sequence goes on along the minus strand of OU612001.1, from coordinate 11,261,051 downwards.
GCTGAGGATGACAGTGTAAGTCATTACGCTCAAGCTGTCTCTCAACCTGAAGAATTTAGTGTCACGGACGAGATAACCGAGATACAACTGGACAAAGAAGATGAAGATACTCTAAAAAGTTTGGAAAATCAAGACACTAGTGTAAGTCTTAATGAACCTGTTTCGACTGCATCAGAGGGCGATACAGTAGTTTTCGAAGGGAAAATGACAATACACTTAAACTTGAATGAAATTTGCAACCAAATGAACGCTGGTGCTGGGAATACTAACCAAATAACTACCGTTTCTACTAACAGCAAGAGCATGCCAATGGTAACTGTCTCTAATATAACCACTATTACTAACATCTCACCCAAAAATTCCATTAAAACGCAACAAAATTATAACATGCTTAATAAAATTGCTGATGTAACGTGTACATCTCAGTGTTCGTTTGTGAAATGTGTAGATAATTCATGTAATAAGCCCACTAATGTTAACATTAATGACGTCACTCAAAAACGTGATATTGCAGCGCCCAACGGTGACGTAGCGGTAAGTAACCAACCTTCAACGAATACCTCGCAAGACTCTAACCCGTTCTGGCAGAGAAGAACAAAACGTTGTATAGAACCGAACAGAAGAAAGACCATATTGTTTATAAATAACAAAGTAACAACGAAAACCACTAATTCCAATAATGCTATAAACGACCAAGCCTAATAATAAACGTAAATGTATACACACCTATGGGTTTCTCATAAATTGCTACAAAAAGCAAGTTAGATGAGAAAACTTTCTTGGGTTGATTTTCTAGAATTTTTATGATCTATTGATCTCGCCCACCATTTTTACCCATCATACTAATTCTTAATTAAAGATTACACGATCAATATAGAGGTAGACTCAAGTGAAATTACTAATATTGTGCGTAACATTGATGTCCCGTGTAGTTTCGAAGCTAAACTCGTAAAATTCCTAGCACTTAGCTCATACATTCATTCTTATACTCATACAGGGCTTTCCTTTAAAGAGTCATAAATGTTTGTAGGATCCTCTTCATATACAATCTTTTTTAGATCAGTTCATTTAGTGTCATGTAGAATATTTATTCATAAAACGTGATATCTGTAAATTCATTATATCGAAAAATATATGTTACACTGTTAATTGTATGGGTTTTATTTACGTATTTATTACCTGTAGATGCATCGTCAGTCATAGTAACTCTTGTATGATTCTTATTAATAGTGCCATTCGTATGATTCTTATTGATAGTGCCATTCATTATTCATGTTTAAAGTCATAGTTTATCAAGTTATATGAAATTATATTCGAAAGCTTAATTAGGGTTTTAAATACTAAGTATAGAAACGAAATCAGTTCATTGTTATCTAAATCGGCCGTATCTTAGACAAACAGAATCTTATCTATTGTGAACTCTGTTAGTCAGATAAAGTCATTGGTCGGAGTATGGGCCTCTTTGTCGTTTAAGTCTAAAATTTAAATATTCTTATTTTATGTAGAAACTATTGCGTCAGCTTGTGGTGATGGGATAATGAGGTAAGAGGAATCTACGCAGATGCGTGTCGCTTCATGTTAACCCTCATTTTGGCTGCATGGTCTTCATTTGGCTTGATTGCATGTGGCACTTTAATTTCTTCATTATTTCTTATTCTATTGTGTTCTCTAAATTTATTGTTAAATTTTTTTGTTTGTTGTTTTTGATTTTCTTTTCAAAGCGAATTTAATTTGTCCGTGTCGTTTTGTGAACAAAGATTTAGTTTGAAGTGTTATTGTCTGAGAAGCCTTCAAGCATATTTGTTTGGTCTACTTTATCTAAGCTGTGCTTGTTGCCATATCCTCATTATACTGCAATTAAGTGATAAAAGCATTTCAAACTAAACACTAGACCCGTTTAAATGTTTGTTTTACTATTGTAATATGGTTCGCTTATTATTCTAATATTTAGCCTCCGCAATATGAAAACTATCATAACGAAATTCAAAATCTAATACTAATCTAAAATTTTAGGTGTTAGATGCCCTAGAACTGGCATTTCAAGAGCTGGACTCTGAAGACAACATAACCGACACCTCAAACATGGAAGAAGTAGAGAAAAATACTGAGACCAAGCTCAAGTCTCCCATTGAAGACCCTGAATTTGAGAAGAAGATAACAGTAACACCTTTGTATGAGAATATAGATATATTCTATCAGAATAATGTAGAGCCAGCTGATGCTTTCCCTCTGGATATGCCGACGAATATTCTGGAGCCTCCAAAGGAGAAACCACCACCACCGCCCATGGAAGACGGTCAGGATGACGAACTACTTGGAAATGTAAGTCCAATATACGGTTTTTTTATAGATTTAATCAACTCTCCTTATAATTAGCGACGGTGTGATCGAGGATCAAGCATGTCGTCCAGCAAGAAGATAAAATATATGCGAAAATATGATGTTAGCTTGAAACAAGAACAAAGAATCTTTGCCTTAATAACTAGCTAGTTTATTAGACTCCATAGCCTATTATTACAATTAAAAAGCTGACTATTAATCGCTAACCGGCTGGTTAGCGAAAACAAAACAAACAAAAAGAGTACGACATACAAATTCCATACTCACTTTGCGGCACACCATCCGATCAAAATCTTTAAACGCTTATATCTCAGAACTTTATTAGCTTATTTTAATAATTTCTTCAGTATTCTGATTACATACATTAATTAATTTTTGCAGTAAGCCTGTTATTTTACAGAAATCAAACACCTGTTCGATTGTCTTTTGTAGGAGTGAGATTAATGTAAAAAGATCTCCATTTCTATAGATTATCTCAGAGATTGAATTTTGGCCTAGACTTAATTTCAGGGTTTCTCTTTGTTTCTTTTCTCTACATTTTGTAAACGTTAGTAAGATAACATTTTGATGACGTCAATCAATATCTCTTGTATTTTGTAGCCGTATAAACGAGTCCGCAAACTAAATCCGATGGTAAGATACCTACTTCTAGTATTATGTATAATATCTACAATCCGTTTGCATACTGAATGCCAAAATTCATTAGTTATCATTTAGTTCCATCACAATTTTCTTTTTGCCGGCTCGAAATCATATAATATATTATCGTAGACATTAATTATCTGTTGACGCAGTAAAAACATTACTTATACTCGGTCCAAGTTTCTTTTTAGGTTAGGCATTTGAACACAACTCCCCTGAGTACCTAGTGCGAGCTTTTAGTGTTCCGTACCCAAAGGGTAAAAACGGGACCCTATTCATGCCTACGATGTCTGTCTGTCTGTCCGTCTATTTGTCTGTCTGTCTGTCTGCCCTACCGTTAAGCGGCTGTATCTTTCGAACCGTAATAGATAGCCAGTTAAAATTTTCAAAGAATATATAATGTTACGGCGGATTACCTAAGAAATAATAAAAAAGTCAAAAAGTAAAAACGAAAAGGTACAACAAACGTATTTTTAAAATTTATTTTTGTATTAGCTCTGATGTAAAAACTAAAATACATACAAGCGTCAAACTTGGCAAGATTATAGTACACACTCTAAAGTATAACAACAAATAATAAATAATGTCCAAGTGCGAGTCGGTGACAAATTTCTGTTAGTTACCGAATTAGAACAGATAATTTCGTTTAATTTTGAATTTTGTGGTGGTACGAAACCCTCAGTGCACGAGCCCGAAGCGGACTTGGCTGGTTTATTCCCCTACTCGATCGCGTTGACGTTACGATTTGTATTAAATAAGAACAGCGCCACCTAGCGCCATGTAGATGGATCTGCTATACGAATCGTAATTAACGTTAACGCGAGCACGCAGGTAAAAGCAATTCGAAAAACTTGCACTATGTACTCTGATGCTAAGTGACAACGTGGTCGAAGGTGGTAAATACGCCTATTGAATGAAAACATTAGCTTTATATTTCATTGTTTCGACTACTAGCCATAATTTAACGTTACGTTCAAAAACATAGTAAACAAAAGTGATTAGAATTACGATTTTAATGATCTTCTGCAGCTGTTAGCACTAAAAAACTTGGGTCGAGTATATTTGTAACCTGATATATGAATCAGCATTTTTATCTACTTTCCACATATCGAATTATGCAAGACATTTAATACCATTGCTTTACGCATTCCCGAAATAGTGGTGTGTTGAAAGTCTTGTTTTTTGCAATACTAACAAAAAAAAACAATTTTCAAATTGTTATAATGATTGTTGATAAGTGTACATGTCCTGTAACAGCGATATAATTGTCCTCTAACCATAGTTTTAGGTACATGAAAAGTATTCTTTTCACAACCATGTAAGTTTTTAAAATACTAATAAGAGTACCTCTAAAAAATCACCTCCACAATCTTGCAAAGCTAGAAATCTCAAACCGTCCGGGTTGTTCGCTTATTTTTCCGAAGACCTGCAAGGTGTAGAATGTCCTTCCAGAAAAATCTTTCCGCGAGCTTAGAATGGACCGTATGGACCGTTTCAAAAAGGGAGTCTACAACTTCTGCGCTGGCTAAGCATCGAAAACACCTCTAATGTTGTCCATAGGCGGCAGTTATCGCTTACCATCAGGCGGACCGCATGCCTGTTGCTCTTTGTATGTAAAAAAGAGTACATCTTGTTTTTATTCTATGAGTGCAAAGAAAATTCAATTTTGTTTCAATCGCTTCCCAGTAGTCCTTTATAGTGATGGTGGCTGAGCGGTAGCATGTGCGCTTTACAATCTGACGGCACCCGGTTCGATCCACGGCCCTACACAAATAACTTGTTTAGTAGTTAAATAAATTATGTGCAGTTTCGATGCCATCGCTCAAAAACTGAAAGTAAAACGTGAGGAAACCGGGTGTCCAAGAACCTCAAAAGTTCAAAGACATATCATTCACCAACGTGCACTGGGCCAGCATGATGGACTAGGGCACATCCTCTCGCTCTAAGAGGCCTATGTCCCTTGCATGTTCCCACATGAAAGGCTGATAAATGAGTTCTTTAGAGCTTCTGAGACGCCCAAGATACACCAGCCTTTCCAGAATGAACATATTAAACTTAACTTTTCAGGGTAACTTCAAGCACACAAGCTCAGCGCGCCGGATCAAGAAGGAAATCCGAAACAAGCGCTCCTCGTTCCTCGGCATCGAGGGTCAGGACGACAGCTATCTAGACGTAGACCTTAACCTTGCTCCGAGGCCGGACATTACGTCTTTCCTGCAGGTCAGAAAAGTTCCTTTTCATATCTCATGCACGGAAAGTTATTCATATTACCTCCAAAACCTTCTTTGAAACTTTTCAAAATAGATTTCAAAACCAACGTTGAAAAGTTATTAGAAGAAAGAAAGAAGCTACGAAGCAAATGCTGCGTGATTTGTATTTATCACGCTTTATATTAACTTCACTTTTTAATTACTAACATTGTAATAAAATCATCATCAGCCAGAAGACGTCCACTACAGAACATAGGCCTCCCCCTTAGAACTCCACACCGAACGACAGCCTGCCATCTGTATTCTCTGGATGGCCGTGACTCTCTCGATGTCGTCGGTCCATCTAGTGGGAGGCTTACCTACGCTGCGTCTTCCGGTTCGTGGTCACCACTTAAGGACCTTTCTTCCCCATCGCATCGGTTATCGGTTCTTCGAGCGATGAGAACTACCCTTGCCACTTCAACTTTAAAAAAAATATAGCTACTTCGGTGACTCTGGTTCTTTGGCGAATATCCTAGTTCCAGATTCTATCACGCAAAGAAACTCTCCAGTCCCTAAGGAACATTAACTAACATTTCCGCATCTAAAATATTGACACGAAGAAACCACATTCTTACAGGAAGAAACCAAAATCGAGAAGCTTCTATACAAAAGGACCCTGTCCCATGACATGGATGCGAGATTGCGAGAGAGCCGAGACTCTGGAGTGGATGTAGACCGAGGTCCATCGGCCGAAGCCTGGTACAAGGGCCAGTCGTCTCCAGAAGCCTCCAATCCTCACAGCAGACAGAACAGCGAGGTAGGACTTTTTGGGCTTATGTTTGATGCCATCTCGCCTGATGGTAAGCGAAGATAAAGTCGAAAAGGGGACATGCAATATGCTAGTCTAGAAAAAACTGGCTAGCAAACTGCTCAAAACACTGGCAGTAGAAGATTTCTAAAAAAGAAAAGGTAGCGCGTAGGTTCATAATTTCAGCCTATCTATGTTATTGCTATCTAAATGTCCAGTTTTTATTTTATTTTTTAATAAATTTTTTATCTGATGGTTCACCGTGAATCACTGTAATACTAAAATAAGATTTGAATTACTTACTTTCTTAAAATTTGTTAATTTAAAACTAGTACTCATAGTTATCCTACGATGGGGTCGATTCTGTCATACCACTCACTAAACTAAACCAATCTGACAGGATTAAAATTATCAGCCTCTCTTTTCATTTTAATACGTGAGAGTAGGGTGGCAACTATTTTAGAGCTTTCAAATTTAGTTTAGTTTAGAGCATCAGAATCGATGCCATTATGTACGTATATGATTTTATTAATTAAAGTAACCAATCCAAAAAAAATTACCTATTGTAATAATTTGATTTCAGCCCTACAACCACGTCACTCTAACATCAGACGAAGAAGAATGCAAGCAAAAAGAGCACTTCTCTTCCAACCTCACAGCTAAGCTGAGCGAATTGAGTGAAGGCGACGATGGTGACGATAAGATCGACCATCTCGACAAGAAATTGCAACACCAGCAGGTAAATTAGGCTGATGATGCCACGCTGGGAGATAAATTAGGCTGAAGTTGTATTGTCAGTTAGAAAATTATGCTAAATAATTGCGACGCTGGCAGGTAAATTAGGTTAAAGTATCAATGCTAGCAGGTAAATTAGGCTAAATAATTGCGACGCGGGCAGGTAAATTAGGTTAAAGTTTCAATGCCAGCAGGTAAATTAGGCTAAATAATTGCATTACCTGCATGCAAATTAGGCTAAAAATTGCAATGCCAGCGGGTAAATTAAACTGAAGTCGAATTTACTTGCTGGTAAAATAAGCTCAAGTTGCATTACTAGTAGGTAAATTTTGCTTCAGTTTCAACGTCAGCAGGTAGTTTAGCAAACACTTGCACCTGCTTTCTAGTACCTGGTAGTCAGTTTCTAAATACAAAAAAAATACATTGTTTTAAGTTGGGTGTTGATTCTGTATCTTAGTTGGTGGATAGTAAATTTGACATTACTTTCAGGGATGGATTAAATGTGACAGTGGATTATGCCCCTAGGCAAGCACTACAGCTTCCTTAATCTGCCACTGACTTTAAGCAGTTACTTCATCATTATAAACAACTTTTACGTTGAGACCAACTTAGATATCGCGGAAAAAACATTTGTTGCATAGAAAATGTCATTAACACTCAACGAAGTATAGTGTTGGGTACGCTGCCAACTGGTAATGGGCTTGAGCATTTGGATTGTCTTTAGACCTTCAACGGTCTATGGGCAGTCTAACTGTATTTGTAGTGTTAGTTTTAGCTTGTATTTTGTTTAGTTATTAATACACTTGCCCAGTAAAAAAAAACGAAGTATATAGAACAGCTGTTTTTAACCGACTTCGAAAAGGAGGAGGTTATCAATTCGACTATATGTTGTTTTTTTTTTTTTTTTTGTATGTTTGTTACGCGATTACTCCGCCAATGCCAATTTAGAATTGTTTTTGTTTTTCCGCGATATCAGGGTAAGTACCAAAGTAAAAGTTGTTTATAATGATGAAATACAATGATTTCCTTAAATATGCCCGTCGTCTAGATATACACCGGTTATAATAATCTATTTTTTGATACGAGTAAAGTATGGAATTCGTGATTTATATAATAGATATTATAATTATGGCTAAGGGCAGAAAGTAGTGTCAAATAAGTAGTTAGAGGCTATTATTGTTACATATTTTCGTTCCATTTCTTCGTAGAAATGCTATTTAAAAATATATAATGCCGATTATTCATTAATTATGGTAACAATCATTATGCCAAATAGTTATGTTACTAGAAAAATTAAGAATACTTATTATTTGTTTATAAGTAGTAGTTGGCATAAAATTGTGTACCAAAGTGTAGATCTCGTAGAATTTATTATATGGAATGTTATTTCTCGAAATGCACTATATTATTCTTGCTTTATTCTTGTAAATGAAAATACTCTATGTAACTTTCATTAGGGTTGTGGTCACTTCCTATAATTTATAAAATGTAATAAAAAATATGTAAAACTATTTAAGGCTTTGGGTAAAAGGCTAGATTATTGCACTGTAAACTGCTTGAAAGCACTATAGCATTACCTATTGCTTAAGGTATATTCTTAGTATGTGATTAATATGAAACACATTTTAAATACCAATAATACAAATCCAAAGTTCTAATGGAAATAAATACTTAGGTTGGTATTTAAAATAAATTCCATAAGCTGCCTTAATAACAAATTCTGCTTTCTAATGCTTTAAGTGAAATTTCAATACACATTTAAAATTATTATACATAATTATGTATATGTAAGAATTACCTTATTTAGTTGAAAGTTATTAGAAGAAACTTAGGTTTGTTTATTTTATGGTAAGTATGTTTATTTATATTTTCTAGATAATAAATTATGTATATTACCAATCTAAATATGACTTTTTATTTATGCACTTCTTTGTAGATTTTTCTTTATTAGCAAGGCATTTGCATGATTTTATTAGTTTGCTAGTTTTGCAATATTTATTCTTCACGTTCTTCACTATCTGTTGTAGCTTTAAAACAGCACTGTTTTACATAAATGAATCGTTAAAAATTATATACAATTCACAATGTTTAAGTTGTTTTAGCGATACTTGTATTCTATTTATAATAATTTTGCTAGTAGATCAGGCCAACGAGATGCTATATAGGTAAAGAGTATTTAAAATACAAGCCTCGAAGATGAATTTTAATGTATGAGTTATTTGTAAATAACATCTTTTTAACATTAATCTAACATCAGACAAAGCTAACATCATCAAGCTACAACTAATATTTTGGCGCAATACTCATCCGCCATTTTGTGTGTAAATAACATTAACAAGATGGCCGGCGGCAACTTTCAGGCGTGTCGCACTAACGAGGATTGGCCGGATGGGCACTGTGATGACTCTCACACTAAGGTGATACATGTTTATAATCATTACTTGAACTAGCGGCTTTTAGATTACATCGTTAGAAAAATTATAACAAGCTATTATTATGAGTAATTAACACTACCCCTAGAGTTTGATCGTACTAACCATCGGTACTAACAGGTTATAAAACTAAGTCAAATTGAGTTAATTATGTTCTGCGGGTCGTAAGTTTGTGATTAAAAGTTAGGTATTAGAATTATTAGATTTAGTCTAAAAGCTGCTCTTCACATAATTGTGTCATAATCCACGCGAGCTTAAAAGCTACAAGCCTTGCACCTGCTGCAGTTATTTTCACCAACACACTCCCCCTACTAACTTTCTATTTATGTACGAAGTACTTTATGTATTTTGACCTAAAAACTGTGATATTCAAATTACTTTCAACATATAAACTGACGAAAACCTAACCCATTTACAATTTTGATATCGCAGCTTTAATTCTTGTAGTTATTAAATAAACCTAATGCTTCAAAATTTAACAAGCAAATAGCAAGCAATAACTTCGTAAAAGTAACTGATCTTTTACAAACAGGAGGTACTGCGCTTTGAAAGAGAGCTCCTACAACTGGAGCAAGAAGAATTACGTCGTCAAAGAGAAAATCTTCTCAGAGACCAGAATAGAATCATCCAGAAATCAGTCCAAGACATCTCCATCACTCCTGAGAAACCCCCGTTAAACCGACCGAAGAATAACAACTACCGACATTCGATGCCCAACTTACTAATCAACGAAAGCCTGATAATTCCTCCAAGAATACCAGAAAGACCAGTTTATGATGACAATCTTAAAAGAAAACCTTTTGTATCAGAAGAACAGTTGCAGAGACATTTTGGAGTTGAAGAAAGTAGACGAGTTTTGTATGAAGAGAGGAAAAGTGAAGAATGCAGGAGGGTTTTGTATGAGGAGCGGAAAGGAGTAGAGGATAACAGAAGAGTTTATGAAGGGAAAGGAGAGGATAGGAGGGGTGGGTATGACGAGAGGAAAGAAGCGAGGAGTGTGAGGCTGCCTGTCCAGCCTGTGCTTCCGCCGAAACCGAAGAGTCGGGAGTCGATCGAGAGGGAGATTACAATGAGGTGAGATATTTTGATTAGAGTCGTTTAACAACGTACTTAACTTTTGCCAGTTATTAAATCACCAAGCAGTAGTGCGCAAATATTATTGTCCGGTTTGGAGGAAAATATTTTTGGTGAAAAACAGGGCATAAAAGAGATGTAGCATATAATGTCTCAGAGTGCTAAGCACAGTACATTGCCGCAAGGGTGCAGGATTTGGAACTGTTGACGTTTTAAATTATGGTAGCATTGAACTGTCATGAGCAAGCGTGACGCTTACTATCACACTCGCGTGAAGGTCTCTATACTCAGTTGCATAAAAAAATTATAACTTTAAATAATGTAAGTACGAATTCGAAATGATCAATTACTTGAATATACCATAACTTGAAACGAGCTAAATAGACAAGATGTCTAGAGCGAAAATTTAAAAGAAGAAAAAGATACTTGTAGACCCTCAAACTTTCAACAGTGGCATTGTAGCCTCGAGCACCGCCGTAAAGTAGCTGTCTATTTTCAACCGATACATTTCGGCGAGTGTGCTGAAGAGCATCATGACCTTATTCCACCATCCTTCCTTCCTCCGTCCTTTTACTACAGGACAAGTAGAAGGACTGCACATTACCACAGTAACCTTTCCTCGTGAAAATTCCCGTATTTGGGTCAACATTTAGGATACGTACTGCCCAAAAACAGAACTCCCTGCCGTCCTCCTTGTTTCCTGAGAACTTAATTCTAGGCATCTAGAGTGAATAGACTTCGTTTAGATTAACTTGTTTCATCCCCGACCACAACGTTGCATCAGACGAGGTGGCAGGACAAACAAAGATCAATTTTTTCTACAAAAAAAAACGATCACACTACAGTTATCATCAGTTCGAACTCTAGTAACTTTAACATCACCTGCATTCCAGGAGCAGTCGTGTCCCTTCTGCAGGAGACTACGTCAACGTAGATCGAATTGGCGTGCAGCTGCGACAGAAGCCAGTTCCCGGAAACCAGGGCAACAACCCTAACTACCACCCCATGACTAGGCACACGCTCCAGGTGAGATAATTTGACCAATGACAGTTTTGTCCCGACAATGTTTGGAGAGAAGTGACGCGTGGCTAAAGTTGCGTGCTGCTGGTTTTCTGGAGTTTGATCCAACCGCGGCATTTTGGCCTGTTTGGGCGGCATTATGGCAAGCCGTCGGTGCGATTCCTTGGATCCATGGAAATGGGGCTATAATAGTTTACTCCCGGCGCTATTTAAAGAGATGTAACGCATAGCCAAATTGGCCCGCTGGTGGTTTTTGTGGCGTTTGATTAATATTACATACTGAAGAAAAAATAAATCGGCCAAGTGTGAGTCAGGTTGCGCACTAGGGTTCCGTACCACCACAAAATACAAAAAGTTGTTCAAAAAGCCAACAACACCCATCCAAGTGCCGACCGCGCCCGACTTTGCTTAACTTGGTGGTGGCAAAAAATTGTCACCGACTCGCACAAGTTCGCGTTTGAACCACCAACTCGCCTGTTGGTATCTATTACGGTTCGAAAGATACAGCAGTTAAAAGGTTGAACGGATAGACAGACAGTTAGACGGACAGGTAGACAGCGTAGGCTTAGTAATAGGGCCTCGTTTTTACCTCTTGGGTACGGAACCCTAAAAACAATTTTAAAAAGTATAATAAATGAGTCGAGCGTCGTCAAAGACGCTGTTGTTCGAATTTTGACAGATAATGTACCGCTAGGCATATTGGTTCGTTAAATCATATATTTTGTTGTTGCCCTCTTCGTAGTAAGTCATCCTTTTATTCTACCATTACTAGATGTAAAGTTCCACTTCCATTACATATTTCATCTCTACTCTCATTCCCAAACAAAAAGGTAATTTTTGCATTAGCTAATTTTATTCATTCCAATAATGTCCGTCTTTAGTTTTTCCTTTGTTACTTTCTGTTAGTAGTTTCATCAACCAAGATTATCTTCTTTTTAGACAATTGAGATTACTTGATTTGATTTTTTGACTATCACCTCCCTCACTGTTAATGGCAAAATTGCCCCAAAAACCTATGAGGCCGTAGCCAAAAAAAAAAAAAGTATGCAAACATGGCCGACATGACCACAACTTCCTTACCAAATTTTATCAATAACTGTTATATTGTCTATTAGCAAAATAGTAATAAGAAAGGGACGGAATTATTTTATAATTATAATTGAATGCAATTTGTGCTTCTTAAATTATTCTTAAAAGAGTTTTCTGGCAACATTTGCAGGCGTTAAGCGCTGCGCCTGCGCAGAAAGTGATCTCAAACGCGGAGTGGATGCAGACAAGAAACGTAACTCGCAAGCCCGCCAACTACAACCAACACTGGCTTATACAGGTTCGTTTCTTAACCAATTAACCAACGAGACAAAAAGATGTGATGGTAAACGCCACGCTATTAATAGCATAGTACCTACATTTCAAAATTTGACCTTCGAAATCGCATGGGGCACTAAACTTCAGTTTATATCTGGCTGAACTAGCGTATAAAGTGTTCATAAGCAACGGTGACTCCTTACCATCAGCCAGCCCATCTGTTTGTTTACCACCTACGCCATAAAAAAAGTAGGTTGTCTGGAAGAGACCACTCTTAGCGAAAAGGCCGCCAATTGACTAGTTTTAAGCTGTTTTATCTTGTGTATCATTATGATTTGTGGCGTGAACAATAGTCTATCTAAACGCCTCAAATTGGGCTCCACGTTTTAGTTTTTACAAGCTTTCATTTAGTTTCACCTGTCCCGGTGTGTCTGTCTGTAATCAAATCTTGCAAATTAAATTTGACCCACTTCCCGGTGTTCGAAGCTGAAATTTGGCATACTTGTCAAGTTCCGATGACAATACAGTATTATGGTGACGGCGAGCTGATTTGATGACTGTGGAGGTGGACAACGGCACTCCTTGATGGATAATATTAGACTGTGGCGTAGCTATCGGAGGGCTAAGCGGTGCCGTGCACCGGGTCCCTCAAGCTCAGGGGGCCCTCAGACTCTGAACAGTAAACCTCAAACTGAACTTGCGAAAATTTCTCCCACCTTCAGAATATAGCTCATACACAATACGTGTATCTAATAAGTAGCTTTGCACCTATTAAGTATTCATATAAATTTATATTTATACTTGATAACACGTGACCAGTTCAGATAAGGCCCCAAATCTTTTTTTTTTCACCAGGTCCTTTTGAGCCAAGCTACGCCACAGTAGACTGGCTGTTTGGACTAATTTTGGTTAGCACACCGTTCTGATCACTAATTTTATAAAAGCTTAGTTTGAAATAGTAGATTGTGGTACCGAGCGCAAAGTGAGTTAATAATGGACGAGTGTTATGTTGGTGCCCGTGCGCAAGCGAGGGCACTAAATTAACACGAGTGCATTAATTACTCACTTTAGCGAATTGCGTAATATATTTTGCTTTCAACTACCATTCTACCTACCGTGATAAAATATACCTCATCATCATCATCATCATTTCAGCCGTAGGACGTCCACTGCTGGACATAGGCCTCCCCCATCGATCTCCAAAAGGGCCGGTTGGAAGCGGCCTGCATCCAGCCTATTAAAATATACCTACATATATTGGTATATATTGGTATTAAAATATACCTACTCAAAATAAAAACTCAACTTAATGAAAACAAAGTTTAATTCATCTTCCCCTCGAACATTTTAAATTTACAATTATTTTCACCAAGTCGGTTTTATTCCGCCGATTTTTATAATTTTCAATTTTTTTTTTTTTTCCAGCCCGTATCTTTTTGATCTAATGCATACATTTTATATTTTTCAATAAAAAACTTGTGATCGAACCATTCCAGGAAGCGGAACAGCGTAGGATAGAAGAGCAGAGAAGCAAACGTGCGGCGCAGCGCCACTCGTACCACCAGGACATGGCGCCTCCGACGTTACACAACATGCTTCCTTTGAGCGGCAGGTGACTTTCTGTTTTATTCTTATCTTATACTTACTGAAAGAAACTGCATGGCTGCTCTATCACTAGTTAGTAGCAATAAACAATGGAACCCTAGATCAGACAAACAATAAAAATATACGTGTAAATATGTGTGTGTAGATTTTTGTTACAAATAAAATAAATAAATATTCGGGTCATTATGAACAACTATTAATACGGGACCAAACCTTACTACTACCTACCTTACTGGTGGTGCTGAGCCGAAAGGAGGTCATTGTATTCTATGACCTCCTTTCGGTTCAGTACCACCGTCCTGTGTAACCCTGGGTAACCTAGTCTACCCTAGATAACAGGATATCACGTCAGGTAGAGGTCCTATTAAAAATGTCCAGTGCTAAAGCAAGACAAAACAAGGGCCCTAATTTACAATTTTAGTCATGACTGTTTTTGACAGCTTTACTCACAGGCTTTACTAGACCAAATCTGTCAAAATTCGTAAATTATCAAAGTTTAGTCATTGTTTTGTAAAATGTGAAAATAGTTTTGTGGTGTGAAATGGAGTCTTTATTTTTTGTAAATTTTTGGTTTGCTACCGGAACAGATCTTCGAGAATTACTGCTTGGCAACGAAATGAAATGGTGAGACCAGTTACCCCTAGACCTGGGTGGACTCTAACCCCGTTTGGGCTCGCATCTTTTGACTCCTCTGGACCTAAGTCTTGTTAGGTGATTTACCAGCATTTACTACCATCAGCCTATCATTTTCCCACTGCTTGGGAACAGGCTTTCTTCAGGGAGGATGGGCCATAAACCACCATGCTGGCCTATAATTTACTATGGAAATCATCAATTATCTTATTGCTATTTTTTTTTTTTACTATTGTATGCTAAGGCACGAAAACGCCTATTTTTCCGCGAGGTTTTATATAAATCTTTTTTACTTATTGCGCCTAAATATATGTTGCACACATTACATATCTTTCCATTTGCTACATTTCATTTCCCTGGTAATATTTCCATACAATATGTAATTATAAATTCACTACTATCCTCTTTCCAATTATAGTTATATAAGCACGAGCCGACTGTTTATTTTAGAATCGATTTTTGAAATAAACAATAGTTCAATGTTTAGATTTTGACCCCTTGCGTGATATGCCCCCTTATCCCTTGTGATGTCTATTATCTACAGAATTAGCCCATGCTTCCACAAAACGTAGAAAACCTTATCTTTTTGTATGTTTCTTATTATTAAATATAAATTACATTGTAATTTCCAGCCAACAACATCTAGTGCAAGAAGTGAAAATGCCGCTTCGTCCCGACCAGCGCGAAGACAAACTGTTGACCGTTAGCGGGAAACGGAAGTGCTCCCATTGTGGGGAAGAATTGGGTACGTTGGTAGCTTTGTTTTTAATTTGTATGGGACCAATCTGATAGTATATCCTGCTTTCAGATTGGTCCCATGGAAACGTTTTCAATAAATCGATAATTATTTTTTGTAAACAATATGCTTGCGTTTGACCACCATCTCGCCTGATGTTAAGCGATGATGTATTGTGGTCTACGTTTGAGTTTGGTTTTCAAATTTTAAAAAATTTAAAAATGTGTCATGCGAGTGAACGAAATTGCGTATTTACTAATTTTGAAGTGGTTTTTTTTTTAAATTGACTATATTTTTTATTACTATTATCATTACTTGCACCTTTAACCACGATCTGACTGGATTCATTCATTGAGAAGTTTGGTAAAGGTCATAAAAATAATTGAATGATCAAACGAACTTACCTGAAGTGAAGTTCGATCTCAATTATCATGTCTTCGTCGAAGAGATTTGCGACACAATAGCGAACAGGACTAGTACTACATGGTAAAATATATAGGAAATCACGTAGACGAAGACAAGATTAATGGGCATAAACACGCACTGGGGGATACCACAACCTCAAAAACATTCTTATTATTACCTTACACATTGAATTTTCTTCTTGCTCTCTCAAGAAGATGGGTAGTGTAATGTATTATCGTTTTTTTTTTTTTTATTAAAAAGTTACTTTGTTCCAGGTCGCGGCGCCGCCATGATAATCGAGTCGCTCTCCCTGTGCTACCACGTGTGGTGTTTTACTTGCTGCGTGTGCGGCGCGCGGCTCGGCGACGGACGCGGGGGGGCCGACGTGCGGGTGCGG
The DNA here is from genome assembly GCA_914767915.1 of Agriopis aurantiaria. Classification (NCBI taxonomy): domain Eukaryota; kingdom Metazoa; phylum Arthropoda; class Insecta; order Lepidoptera; family Geometridae; genus Agriopis; species Agriopis aurantiaria. The sequence goes on along the minus strand of OU612001.1, from coordinate 11,244,727 downwards.
GGGGGCAGGCTGCACTGCCGCTCCTGCAAGCAGGGGGACGATGGACGCAAGTACTCTGCTGTATAGGGGATAAAAGGCTTGGCGACGACCGCAAAGGGCAGCCACGGATTTACGATTTTTCCGAGCAGGGGCAAATACTTGACATTGGCGCCCATTGGCATACTAAAACGACCATGGTGACATGGTCGTTTTAGTATCGGGGAAAAACAACAAAAATGTGCATGTAATGCGTCGTAGTCACGTACGACGCTGACGAGCCCTGAATTATGCAGTTCAAACAAGTTTGAAACAAGATTCAAACGCATGAATTTGGCGCCCTCTTATGCTGACGCCCGGGGCAAGTGGCCCTGTTTGCCTCGCCCCATCTAAAGCTGGGGTTGGCAAAGGGGACGGATGGGATTGTCGATAGTGGACTGGGGGCGTTGGGAGCCAGAACTCGGCTATTTGTCAAGGATAAAAAGGGCAAAGTTGATGGCTCGGAAGGAGGTTGCATTGTCAGTCTTGCAAGGAGGAGAACGATGGGCGCAAGTATTCGTCCGTTTAGGAGGTATAAAGGATAGCAAACAGATGATAGAACCTGGTACATGGTAGAATCTTTTATAGCTAATACAGTTTAGTTTCTCTAAATCTAATTTGCGTTTTCACCGTCTTAACTAGTTCCCAGCAAGCGTACCAAATGGAAATGTTTGTAAAAGAATTATGGAACTTTTGCTCTGAGCCATTCGATCAGCAGCTAAAGTGAAAATGCTGTAGATAAAGCGAGACCGTTGTTTTGCTATCTGATCCCTTTATCACGGAGTACCTTCAAAATTGTGAAATGAGTCTCAGATATACAATAATGATTATGAAAGGACAAACAATACTGTAATGCTATGAATACGACTGGTGTGGTCGATGTAAGTACCCCTGAATATGCCAACTTTTTAAAGTTAATTCAACTATCAGCTAAACTTTTTAGAGTTTACTTTTTCAACCGTTTGTTCTGATAAGTCTTAATCGTATTAAAGATTAATCAATATTCGTATAAGATATGTTATGGAAACTATAATTGTTTTGACACAATTTGTTTTAATTTCACGGGATTTACTAAAAACTATAGTCTGACTATGGGTTAAATCCCGTAAAATTTACACAAAATGTATATTACGTATTTCAATCGTGGAATATGACCTGAAATCTTTTAATCATCGTTGTATAAGTATTCGCCAAATAATGTGTGTAGATATTTTTGTGTACTGCCTAATATTGTTAAGAATTACGATTATTGCAATTAAAATATGTAAGTCTTCCTTTGTACACTACAATCAAGAAGTACATTAAAAATAGTGTCCATTTCGTTGTACCCCCTTACTAATAAAAGTGGAGTAGCCTTGTAATAGTTACTCCATCTTCTGTCTTTTTCGAACGAGTTCAAAATTTGAAAGAGTGAAGAAGACAAAACACGGCGTAGCTATTCCAAGACTCCACGTTTATTAGTAAGGGGGCTGAAGACTAAACTAAATCTGATAGCGATCAAACAATCTGCGACTTTTCTCATATGTATATTCGAGAAAAGGTCGACAACTAACTTTAGAACTGTCAAACTTAGTTTAGTTAATGCTGAAATCGACACATTCCTTATTATTTTTTGTGATTTGTTATCATTGTCAAGTTCAAATATAGTAAGAACGTACTATTCTAATATCTAATTCGTGCGAGCATTTGAAAGGAGCTAGATAAAATTATCAAGCTATTGGTCAGCAAATGCCTATTAGCCTTTTTATGAGGGTAGTTTTAAAATTTTGTCGTGTGCAAAATTGTAAAGCTATTCAAAACGTCTCTGCTGCTCAGTTCTGTGCTGAGTGGCTATTGCACGCTTTGTTTTATTCACCATCTTTTAATTACACTTGTTCCTATAGAGAAGTAAACTATCGAATTGTAGGTCAGCGGGTTGATTCTGGTTTAATTATCATTTCTTATTCCACTTTTGGATATGTCTCTTGGTATGCCATCTGGTTTGATCTTGTTCTTATTGGGTGCTTAAATCGTTAGTCTTAGTCCAACTCGTGATTATAGTTAAAACATGTTGCCAAAAAGTTAGTTTTGTGCGGCGATTTGCTCGTCACTCCGTTACTTTAAATTACGTATGTACTATTTCCATTTGAGGAGCCAAAATAAATGGGAAAACTGTTTATTCCATTTTATGGTAATTATTCTAACAATTTTTTTTTTATGGTCATTTCAAATATATTCTAACAAAATGTTGTACTAAATATTTTGAAATATTAACCTCGCAAAATTACGGAAGCACATTTTTCGTCATTTTATTTCTTGCTTTTATTTTATTTTCTTTACAATGCGGGAGCGAGAATGCTGCACCCGGTATTCTGGCCTTTAAAGACAGTCTCCAGCGCCCAAAAACTAACAAAAAAACCTAACAAAACATGTTTTGTTAGAGTTTGTGCGGTTGTTTGCGGTGTTTTGTTAGGCAAGCCGTTATTGGCATTGTGTGTTGCAAATAGACACAACCCATTATGGTTGGTACAACTGGTTGTCAACTACTGCAGTTGACTGACTCATTAGATAATAATCTGAGAGCGCTAAAACTATTTGGGTCTCCCGTCATTTTGTTATTTAAAAAAAAGTTTGTCGGGAACCTTTTTTACCCTAACCTTACCTTTGAACCTTATTTGTCTTGTTTAATAGAAATTGGTTCTCAAATCAGCGTCAATAGCGCTGGCTGGATACAGTTTGGAGTTTATTATTTCTCTATAGAAGAGTGAATGCACCATAGATTCCTGAATCTATGGAATGCACGAATATAATTTCATTGTTGGTCTGCGTTGTGCCATTCCGTGTTTTCTTTTTAATAAATACCAAGTACAGATTTCTACGAGTAGTTTTTAAAATAAAAATATTATTGGAGGGAAAATGTTTGTAATATTATGTAAATAATTAATTTATACTTGTGTTACAGTTAGCTTTAATAGTTAAGATATTAGTGTTTAGAAACATTTAATCCAAAAATGTGTATGACTATTGAGTTAAGTGTAAATTTTATTCTTATCTTAGTTTTTTGTGTTTACTTCCCTAATATTATTATCATAGTAATGTGAATTATTTTTCTAGTAACAAAAATAGATGATAGTGAAACCTGCGTATTACGTCATAAGAAAACGGCGGGAAAATTATAAATTATTTGAATGGCAACACCGAATGTAGCAGTTTTGACACTTGATTTTAACCGCCATTAACCGTAGACAAAATGTCGCTTCTAAAAACGAATGTCTTGTGACCAAATACACTGGTTTGACATATATTTAGTATAATGTTTCTTCGTGATCTAATTTCAATATAGTTGTTTGTAATTATGTTAATTTTGAACAATATGTACATTATCTGTGTTTATAAGGTAACTGTATAACAATAAATATTTTCAACTACTCTTTGTATTAATTTCAAACCATTACAAGAATAGAATTTAACAGAACTCTGCAGGGACATGCGTCCTTTTATTATTTCTATAACGTTCCGTAAGTTTTAAGTAGTTTTATCTCAGACAAGTAACCACGTTTTGACACTTAGTCGCTTAACATCTTCTAAACATCAGGGGGTCTAGACAAGAGCCACACACTGTTAGCGTTCACGCCTGCGGAACGATGAAATTGTATGAAAATTACATTAGCTTGAGATAATTTATCTCATGCTAATGTCATTATCAATGTCATTTTCATACAATTTCATCTTTCCGCAGGTGTGAATACTAATAGTGTTAACACACGTATGGATTTGGTTGACCTCAACAGCAGTCTGACCAACGGGAGAGAAAGAGAGGGAAATATGATATTCTCACTCTTTCTCTCCCGTTGGTTGGACGGCGGTCCGTCAGCCATACGTGTGTTAACACTATAACAGTGTGTGGCTCTTGTCTAGACCCCCAGGCGAGAAGGCGGCCAAGCGCAAATCTATCTACTACGTATATTTAAAAAAATCTGGTTGATATTAACTTTTCAAACAATTGTGAGCAAACCAAACGCCTGTCAAAAGTTGTATCCGTAAACCACAGACTATAATTATTATAGTAAGCTGGAGTCAAAGATCTTGTATATCATCATCATCATCATCATCCACAGCCTTCCTTATCCCACTGCTGGGTATAGGCCTCTCTCTTGTTATGCCATCTGCCTCGGTCCTGTGCTAATCGAGTCCAGGTTCGACCCGCGATAGTAACAATATCGTCGACCCATCTTGCAGCTGGACGACCAACGCTCCGCTTACCCTGCCTCGGCCACCACTCTGTTAAGACTTTACTCCACCTGTCATCACTGCGCCTAGCAACGTGTCCGGCCCATATCTTGTATATACCCTAAACCTAAAGGGACCGCTGGAGTCAAATCAGATATAGACAAGAAAAATTTTGCGTGAGTTACGCCGGAGGCAGACAATGCGCAGTACTTGCGCAAGTATTATTCGCGCCAGTTTATTGCGTATCGTCTGCAGCAAACTACAACACTGCTAAGTACCTGTGGCAGAGGAAATTACTCAGTACGTACCTGTTGCAACGATGTGTGGTACTGTCTTACTTGCGCCAGTTTATCGTCTGCAACGGGCTTTACAATAAGTACCAATGACAAAGCGCCGCGCCAAGGTGAGCGATAGCGCTTGAAAAATAATGGACTGAAGCACAGATATATCTGTGGACTGAAGTCACAGATCTTGTATATCTGTGACTGAAGTGAAGGAAAAGAGCATGACTGAACCCACAGATATACACAACTCTGTGACTCACTGTGACTGAACCTTATAGGTACCTTATCAAATCACAGAAAGATAATAAAACTGTCAAGTTACTTATGTTTATCTATGCTAAAGATCTAAGAATCTAGACGAAGAAGGTCGCAATTCAAACTAATAGATGGCACATAATAGAGCTGAACTAATGCGAAAACAGGATGCCGGGTTAATTGGGATACATAAAGGTCAAGTTTATCTCAAATGAAATATATCGGCTCGCGTTATCACTATACAACTACTGGCAAGTACACCTTTTTCTATAAAATTACATAAAATATACCGAGCGCAACGAGATCTCAGTTTGGGAGAAATCGGCGTTTTAAATATGTTTGTATAATAAATTTGTTCGACCATAACTTGAGTACCTACAATTGATTCGATCTTCATGAAATTTTGTAAGCAAATACAAATACAAAAAGTATTTATTGTTACATATAAAAGAAGCACAAAATACAGCTAGAATCTCTGCCTGTTGCATTAGCGTGAGCTGTGTTGCAGCAGACAGTGTCTTCCCCAAAACGGAACAGTAGTAACAATAGGCATGTGTCCTAATGTTTAATTTATTACAAATAATCGGCTTAGCGATGAATACAACTAAATACATTACACACACTGAAAAAATTATTTGAATTGGCTGATTAATCTCTGAGCTATGAGTATTTAAAGTTTTAGGTGGGGATAGAGAGGGGATGTTCTCAAAGCGTGTGTTAGTATAGCATTTGTATGGCGCTCCTGAGCCGTGACGTCACGGCTCAGTAGGTATATATGTAGTGCGCTCTCTGTCTAGCATGAAATTAAAATGCTTATATCTTATTTATTTTTGAACTAATTTTGTTTTTGTTGATGTGCTCTATTTAAGATCAGCTTTTTTATGAGGTAATAAAAAAATATTAGTCATCATATATATTATCTTTGTGCTGTGTGTGTGTGTGTGTGTGTGTGTGTGTGTGTGCGTGCGGGCGTGTAAATGGAGAGTACCTAAGTGCGATTTGATGTGTAGCTAACAAAATAATAAATAGGTTCAAGCAATGAGATTTTTAACGTTCGAATAGCTAATTCGATACTGGGATTGTAAAGATATTAAAATAACAAAGTTATAAAATACCGAAGGTAAAAAAAAGAAATTCTCGAAGATTTTGTCTCAGTAGACTGACCTCGCTTCACTCGGTCAATTACATTGCAAACTTACATTACAGCGACCGGCAAAAGAAGCTGGTAATCACTCTGTGCCGGTCACAGAAAAGAGAAGTAGATAGAACGGAAAAGAGAAGGAACATCTGTTACCAGGCATACGAGTGAACATTCTTATTTACGTCAACGCGTTGAACTCCGTATCACAATTGCTAACTGATTTTGAACGCGTAGCTGCTCCATCGAATTTATTCCACAATGCATTCTTGCGCTGTAATTACGTGTCGCCTAGCTAGCAAAGATTTTATTTAAAAAAAAGGAAGCATATCCTATCACCGGTATGTCTAAATTGTTTATAATTTTATTATTTCACCGTGTTTTAATTACAAAGCTGTTGACAAGCCGTTGACAATAATAGTGGTTACCATTATTTTATCGATATCGATACATTTAGATTTTTCTCATAGTACTAACAGACGTATGGACCAAGTCCGTCTCGTCTATTAGCACTATTACATTTCCCGTAATTTTCTATTGTATTAATAGACATTGAATTTATTACAGTTTTCCAGGCAATCCGTCTACTAGGCAAAAATGGATTGATGCAACAGGAAGACGTGATTGGATTCCTACTAAACAAGCACAATTTGTTCAAAAAAAATTTTGGTCATATATGTATCACGACAAATAAAAGATACTTGAAGCCATTAGCAATATCACAAAAATAAATTATTTATTTACATTCAGTGGTTAAAAATTAAATCATATCACCAACACCAACGTCTTCATACTACTCTCAGACAAACTCATTTGAATCTCCAAAGAGACTTAAAATAGCTTCACCTGCCTGTTCAAATTCTTCGACTCCCAAGAAAACGCAAACTAAAGGAAGTTATAAAGTTATAAATTATTTTTCTTTATATATATTTGTGATGCACATTTGAGACTTCCGTAAAGTGACGCCTGATTCAATCAACTAACTTTGATATTCATTATTGATAATTTTATTCAATAAAAAAACCTAGCCAGCTTCAATTGCAATCCCGAAACTTTAAACTCCACTTTTTAAAATATCCCGGTTGTTCACTATTTAGTTGTATGATTACGGAATATTTACACATTATTTATAACGTTTTTGAGTCATTTCCTGTGCCGAAACATTAGGAACTCCATATCCACAACATAATCACGGTAAATAAGTCGTTAATAATCATACAACTGTACTAAAACTCCACGTTTTTAAATAAGTCACACCCACGATTCCATAATATTTAATGGTATAGACAGACGGACAGACTTAGTAAGTTAGTAGACTTAGACTCGTAGGCTTAGTAATAGGGTTCCGTTTTTACCCTTTGGGTACGAAACCCTAAAAAGTCAAAAAGTTAAAACGAAAGAGGCTTCCCCCCATACAGCAAACGTATTTTAACGTATTTTTGTATTAGATCTAATGTATATGTAATGTAGTGTAACGATAATACGTACAAGCGTAATAATTGGCATGAATATAGTACACAGACACACTCTAACTAAAGTATAACAAAAAATAATAAATAATGATCAAATGCGAGTCAGTGACAAATTTCTGTTCATACGAACTAAGCAAGTCAATCTTGCTAATTTTTTTTATCGACTAGTGGAATTCCTACCGTCTAATATGCTAAAGTATATAATAGGCAGGTGTCCTAATGTTTAATTTGTTACAATTAACCGGCTTAGCGATGAATATAACTAAATAAATTACACATAGGTACTGATAAAATAAATGAAATTGGCAGATAAATCTCTGAGATATGAGTGTTTAAAGTTTTAGGTGGGGATAGAGAGGGGATGCTCTATTCATTTCTCTCAAATCGTGTGTTAGTACAGCATTTGTATGGCGCTCCTGAGGTGTGACGTCACGGCTCAGTATAGTGCGCTCTCTGTCTAGCACGAAATTAAAATGTTTATATCTCATTTATGTTTGAACTAATTTTTATTTTGTTTTCGATGATGTGCTCTATTTATGATCAGCTATTTTATGAGGTAATAAAAAAAAAATTAGTCATCATGCCTATTAAGATTATCGATAAAATTAAAACTGCACACAAAACTTTCCCATCACTAGCTGTGATACCACATTCTAAATTTTAGGATGAGGTTTTTTTTTTAATGGCTCCTCACGAAAATAGCATTTAACCGTATCAAGTAATATATTTCTTTTTCTACCCATTTAAAGTCACATAAAACGAACTCTAAACATAGCCTACGTCAATATCATGGTCAAATCATGACCTAGTAAGGTCATGGAAACTTTTTAATCAAGTTTCTATGGAGTTTTGGGGCAAAACAAAAAAATCACATTTGCAACTTCCCATTGTTTGCCTACACTCACGCAAACCTACGAATTTGCCTTAATCTTATTTAACGGATAATAATTCAATATTATTACACAAGCACATGCATTAATACACTAGTTTTGTTAAATAAAAAAAGCAAAATCGATGAAAAACTCTTAGCTAAATTATTTTAACCCTCGTGCTTATCGTGCAGTTTAATTTGGAACTATTTTAACTATGTCGTAGATAAATTTACGTTAAGGACTGTTGAACTAGTACTAGTTTTTTGAACTGCACAAAAATCGTGCAGTTTTTTTGGAATAGCAGCATTTACCGAAATAATTGCGCGAAATGCACAGGGAACTGAACCGTATTGCACCACGAGAAGGTCAGTTTTAAACTTTAACAAAATGGCGTTCATAACCTTTTGGATTAATAATAATCTTGACGAATTATTGCATTCCTTCCTATGTAGTTATATTATGACGTTTCGTTTACATGTGTGCAACTGGCTACAACGGATTTCTTGCAAAAATGCCTTGACAGCCGTTCTATTTTAAACGAAAAATTTTTCTCTTCTGTGGTGCCGGTAATGGATTATGATGGAATATCATGGAAGTACCCTTTAAGGTATAAAACGTCCTTGTGGAACACAGATATTTGTGGAACACAAACAACAGTCAACAACATTTCCAATTTTCTCGCGCCGATATGTTTTTTTTTCTTCTTATTACTGAGCAGGCTAAAGTCATTAAGACCATACCGCCCCGTCTTACGTATTTCACTGCTAAATTTAAATTTGGCAGAACACATTAGTTTGAAGAAAAGCATGGTATTTACCTCACCCCCTTCGGTTCATAGTAAATTTTTTTCGGTACTAGCTCGACTCACCGGTTTATGGCAAATCCATAGCTACCTTCCGCTAAGCTAGCCTTAAGGCTAGCATATTCAAATTTGGCAGACACATTAGCTGGATGAAAAGCATGGCCTTCAGGCATTGCGGGTATTTTTCGATCCATGAGTACCTACGTCTTCGAATTTTCCGAAACCGGCTCAACTGTTTGCGGTGTGAGATCTCCATTTTGCGAAGCTCTGCGTCCAAAGAATAAAATCATAATATTACAACACAAAGCTTCTTTAAATTTTATAACGCTTCCGACTCTTTCTATACTCCCATCGCTCCATTTTAGATATTAGACTGCGTTTAGGCTTTAAAAAATTGGGTAGGTACGTATGCGGGAAAGGCTGCCTATAATAATTGTTGGTACTTAAGTACTGGGGACACATAAAATATACGACCCATTTACATTAAAGTATGCTGAAACCATTTTTGTTAGGCCCCATCCTCATGTAATTTAATACACGATGGACTTTGAATTGTATTGTGCTCGTTGCAAAGTAGGTATTGTGGGAACCATGAGAACCTCTTTCAATCAATTAGTCATAGGATCAATTCATCACATTTTCGATTTGCAACGGAAATCGATCGTATTTACTGCGCTCGTCGGACCGCGCTTCCGGTGCATCAGTATGTCAAACAACTTTGTTCAAAAAAAGTGCCTACAACGTAGGTATGTACATGTACAACGTTTTACGTGTTTTTACCTTCGACGAAAGACTTTCGTCGAAGGGTTTTACTCGTGTTTTACTAGAGTTATTAGGTATTTCTTTCTCTTGAGAGGATTTTGGCGTCCCACGTTTGGTGCATTTGCCACTCTCAAGTTGGAAACAACAGTACATGTTACATCACTTCCCACAATCAAGCTCGCACACGAACACTCACTAAATAAATAATCAACTGTGGTAAATCATAATCCAGTTCTCACTTTATATAACTTTATTCATAGTCTTATTCTTTATTCCTACTTATTACAGTTTTCAGACCAATATGCTTTCGCTATGAACGCTCAAGCCCACTCAAGCCAGACTAAAGTCCCTCTTGCCAACATCCTACCGCATTATCTTTTTCCTACCCCCCTCTATTCCCGAGACTCCCGAGTCAACACGTTTCCGACCGCCATTTTATATAAAAAATACTGTTAGTCTTAGATACCAAATGGTTTAAAACCAAGAAATCCCAAAGAAACAGTTGAAATAAGTTAGAAATCATGACACAACTTTTAAAAATAACAAGTGTGGGGAAAGTAAATGAGGCGACGTGTTTTTTTCACGTTGGCGCCAAATGTTCCAAAATAGAATTCTTAATGACGTAGCTTTTAATTTTTAAAACTGCCGCCACCCAAAGGCCCCTTAGCCAAAAAAAAAACATCGAATTAAGTAGATTAATTTTGTCAAAGATACTTATTGAAATATTATATTTTAATGGATGCTGAGTTGATACATACATGCTGCATGCAAGGAAGACGTTAGACGGTATACAAAGTCCTTGGCTGCATGCAACGGCAGCAACGGTAGCAGCGGTAGCAGCACTAGCAGCTCACCAATTATTAGTGATGTACCTAATCAAAGAAATAAATGTACTAGTACATATAGATCAATGGATGTAATGTTAATAATATCGTAATCGTCATTTGGTGATATACCTATACTAGGTTTTCTTTATTATTTCAGGATTTTTCAACATATACGTTCCCTTATTAAGCACCGTATTCCGTAGTAACTCTTACAAGTTTGTTCTTTCCGCCCGTCTATCCGTCCGTCATAATTATTTAGAACCTTCTTGTATACAAAGATTTCATACTACCTATACTACGCTTGTAGAGTTATTAAGGTACGTGACACGTGTATAATTTGCACTTTGATTTAGTACAGACTCAAATTTTTGTAGATAAAATAACCTATTCCCATTTCACATTGTACCTTTACCTACACCTTTACTACCTTTACCTACACGTGAAATGGGAATGAATATTTTACTTCATCGCTTCACTTGCCGCAGCACTGGGGTAGCGGTGTATTAAATAGGTATTTTGAAATGAAGGTAAGATTTTACACATAACTTTTTATCTAGCATCACATTTATGGTCCGTTAGTATGGCAAAAAATTGCGTCATAATGCGTGTATTGACATAAGTGTAAACTCAAGGGTTCGTCTGAAACCGGCGCTGATAGTCCTCGAGACGGACCCATTCGACATTGATTGTATCATTTAGATATAAGTTTTTGTGAAGGTGTCGAATAAAATTTATTTTCTTTCTTTCTTTCTCATAAAGGCCATTATTTTACAGTACCTATACAAGTGCCTGTAGTAGTCAACAATAGTAAACTCACCTTACGTTACCGGTCCTTCTCGTCACGCCCACTGATAGTAATTAGCATACCTACGTAATATTGTTACAAATTATTAATACAAATTTTCTTTATTTTAAATAAGCAGTTAAAAAGTAACAGCTGTGATGACATCAGGTTTGTATTTAGATCTCAATCGGTTGCTAAGTAGCTAATATACATTCAACGTATCCGTTGTAAAATTCTCATTATTTTCCTGAATCACAATGCAAGGTCTCTAGAAGGTCTTCGATTAACTACGAGATAAAGTTCATTAAGTGGTTGTAAGATCACGTTGGTACTGTTCATTATTCATAAACTTTTAGTAAATAGATATAAAGTAGACTGTCCCATACATAACCTATTGTCTGAACAGTACACTAGAGGCATCTACATATACTATCATCCAAAAAAAAAGTAAAAACTAAGGGGTTTTACGTTTTTTTAAACGTATGATTGTATTTTGCTGTGTAAAAACAGTAACACGTATACAAGCGTCAAACTCAGTAAGATTATAGTACACTCTATAGTAAAACAACAAAATAATAAATACTGACCAAGTGCGAGTCGGTGACAAATTGCTATTCACCACCAGTTCTCGTACGATAACCGAAGTTAAGCAACGTCGGGCGCGTTCTGTACTTGTATTGGTGACTGCCTGGGGCCTTACGGACAACTGCTATTACAGGCACCTAATCCGCTCAGTTGGAAAATCACGCGACCGCAAACCTTATCGCGCCCAGATTTGCGGTCGCGTGATTTTCCAACTGAGCGGATTAGGTGCCTGTAATAGCAGTTGTCCGTAAGGCCCCAATTCACGATGTCTTTTTGGACTACTTTTTTACTTTAGTAGTTCAAGATTGATTTGGTAGTACGGAACCCTCAGTGCGGGAGTCTGACTCTCGCTTTGCCGGTTTTTTGTCTATATGCTAGAAATACAAATAGAATCACAATTAAAGATAAGAACACATTGTTAGGTATTTGTGTCATGTGCTCTAACATTTGTAAAGAATAGAGAAATCATCAATCAAGTGTATGGTCATCTTTACGGCAAAAAGGTGCGCGCGATTCATCTGTGCGCGTCACAATTGGTGCACAATAGCGTGTGTCCGTGCGGCGCTCAGTGCCGCGCCGCCACCCGCATGCCTGCCACGCGCCGCATCCTCACCCCGCGGTGGTTCCGCTCGCGACGCTCCCCACACCCCGAGGAGCTAGATGACGTCCGCCCCAGGACCCTCCCGCGCGACATGGACCGCCGCCCGCGCATCTCTCGCGTGCTCAGCTCGCCCGCCCGCACCCAGCAGCCTCACCCGCCCCCCGATGAGGAGTCCCTCGAGAGGGCCTCCCCTTCTATGGGGCACCTAGAGTACGTCCTCGCCGGCTCCTCGCCCCCGGCGGAGAGCGCCCCCAACATGTACGACAGTTTCGAAGAACCACCCCTCGACTTAACTGCGCACATCTGCGGTGACTCGTTACGTCAGAGTGCCCACGAGCAGATGCGAGCTGTCGGTGGTCGATTGAGACTTCTTGACGAGTTGGAATCTGGAGCCATCACATCTGAATTCATAACCGACACTTTGGCTACGGCATCTGAAGCTGAGAAGAATGTATGTCTATTTTGGGCGGCGTTTCTTAAGCTATCCAGCCTTCTTCCGCCGTTGATAGAAGCCGGTGCCGATTATCTGTACTATGACGCCCTGGGATTATCAGCGCTACATGTAGCAGCATTCAGCGGATCGACGGATTGTGCCACTTACCTACTTTCGTGCGGGACGGACCCTAACTACATGCCGAGATACTTTGCTCCTCTTCACTGTGCCGCCTTCGGGAATTCTGTGCAAGTGGCTAATTTACTAATCAGTAAAGGTGCATCTGTGCATGCGGCGGTGAAGTATGTTAACTGTGAAGGTGGCTTGCTTCATTGCTCTGTCAGGGCTAATTCTGTGGAGTGCTTAAAGTTGTTTATTTCTCATGGAGTTGACGTGAATTTGATCGAGCCGGGCGGCACCAACGCCATCCATCTTGCAGCTGATTTGGGAATGATTCAATGCCTCACAATACTTTTGGAGACTCCGGGCGCTGACCCCAATGTAAGAACAAGAGTCGGTGATAGAGAATCTATCGCCTTACATCTTGCTGCCGATGGTGGGTTCGCTGAATGTGTCGACTTATTACTTTTAAAGGGAGCGGACGCGAGTTTGAAAAATCACAGAGGATTCACAGCGCTTCACCTAGCCGCACGGTCCGCGAGCTTAGAATGCGTAGAGTCTCTTCTGAGAAAAGGGAACGCTGAGCCGAATGCCTTGGATTTTGATTTAAGAACGCCGTTACATGCTGCCATCGGAAAATCTGATTCTGCCTGTGATATCATTGAAACTCTAATTAGCTGGAGTGCTAATGTGAATCAAAAAGACGAGTACGGTTTCACCCCACTGCACCTAGCCGCACTCGATGGACTATCAGCATGTGTCGAAACGTTAATTTATCACGGCGCTGACGTAACTACGAGGTCTAAAAAAGGAAACTCAGCTCTTAATGTAATCGCAAGAAAAACGCCCGCCTCACTCGCGATGATAACGAGAAAATTGGACTGCGCCATTACACTGCATCACTCACAGACGAGTAATAGAGAAGTCGAGCTCGAACTTGACTTTCGTAGTATTCTGCAGCATTGTTATCCACGAGAGATCAGCTACTTGAATACTTTCGTTGACGAGGGGCAGAAAGAAGTTCTGCTACATCCATTATGCTCTGCATTTCTTTACATAAAATGGGAAAAGATACGCAAATATTACGTGGCTAGATTATTTCTAAGTTTTATTTTCATAATGTGCCTCACTTTGTATGTGTTAACTGCACTTGCACATAATTGTTACAATGGGAGCAAAGACATGGAAGAAACCATACAAGAGCAAGAACTTTGCCAAAAGCAGTCTATACTCGGAGATTTGTTGCGAAAAAATCCTTTTGTCATCGAAATGCAATGGTGGGTTTTAGCTGGAATAACAATATTTGAAATATTCAGAAAAGTTTACGGTATCGCTGGCTATTCAACAGTAAAACAATACCTAATGCAGTCTGAAAACATCATTGAATGGTTTGTTATTGTCAGCGTATTTCTAATATCGTATATTTACACAAATATCACATACACTTGGCAAAATCACGTGGGTGCGTTTGCCGTATTGGCTGGATGGACAAACTTAATGATGATGATTGGACAGCTCCCAGTTTTCGGAACTTACGTAGCAATGTATCAGAAAGTTCAAAAAGAATTCGCAAAGTTGCTAATGGCATACTCGTGCATTTTGATTGGCTTCACTATAAGTTTCTGTGTCATATTTCCTGACTCATCTTCCTTTGCGAATCCATTTATGGGTTTTATTACCGTGTTGACAATGATGATAGGCGAGCTGAATCTGGATTTATTGTTAAACGAGCCAGATGGTAACGACCCGCCTGTACTGTTGGAATTTTCGGCACAGATCACATACGTCTTGTTCTTAATGTTTGTAACTGTCGTACTCATGAACCTTCTCGTTGGTATAGCTGTCCACGATATTCAAGGACTGAGGAAAACTGCCGGACTTTCAAAGCTGGTTCGACAGACCAAACTGATATCTTACATGGAGCTAGCTTTGTTTAACGGCTACCTGCCGAAATGTCTGCTGAAGATTCTTCATTCGTCAGCTTTGGTATCGCCACAGGCTTACAGAGTGGTTTTGAGCGTGAAACCGTTAAACCCAAGCGAAAAAAGATTGCCCAGAGACATAATGATGGCAGCTTACGACATCGCAAAAATGAGGAAGCAGTACGGACACACAATATCATCGAGCGGTTCTACTACAGGTGCATATTCTTGTTTTAAGAAATACGAGAACAACAATGATTCAAGTTACAGAGAGTATGGGTACTCATCGGGCTTGGGAAGCATTCAAGCGAGGCTGGACGAGACTTCAGAGAACGTGAAGCAGCTAACTCAGGAAGTGAAAGAACTGAAGAAGTTAATAAGTGCTCAGCAGCTCGTTATCCAACAAGCCCTGGCCGGCGCGATGGACGGTTGATGATATAATGGCCGACCGAGCCAGTTAGTTTCAATGCCAACGGTACACAAGTCAACAAACTATAGCAAGCGTGAATTATCCATACGTGTACTCGTTCAGACTGTGGACACTATGGACTTAAATTTAGAGCGGCGATATTTTTCTCGTTAGTTGTAATAGATAGCATAGATGAGAGTTAATAAAATCAAAATTGATATTTGAGACGCAAGGCGCACGAGATACTGTGATTGTAGATAAAAAAAATGATAAGAGGTTTGTGATAATTATTATTCATGAAAATAAAACTATTTAAAATTATTTCCTAGCCTTTTTATTGATAAATTTGCAGTAGAAAAAAGTGCTTATAGGTCGAATAACTGGACATCAAAAAGTATATCTTAAAACATACTAACAATTTCTAAGTACAAATACTTTCTTATAGTTAAGGCGAGGTTTTCCGGCTTAGGAATGCTTGCTACAGATGACCAAAAAGCTTAATAAATTGTATTAAAGTCGCATACCTATATTGGAGCCAAATCATGGCGCTACACAGTCGTGCGTTTCGCTACATCTGTTTTTGAGGGTTTTCTGTAGGTATCATCATCATCATCGTAGTCAGCTTTTTAACAGTCCACTGCTGGACTGTGGGTATAGCTCATGAGTATAGCTGTAATGTAAAATGTTACTTTACGGTTCCCTCCATAATTATGTAATTTGAGGTGAAGTAAATTATATTTCGATTGCAATAAAGAATCCATTTGAGAACATAGCTTTGTTAAGCTGTGATAAGCCGACACTAGGTTTTTGTTTTAAGCGCAAAAAGAAGTAATATTTTTCAATGTTATTTACAAATATATCTATTAATAATAGGTACATATTTCCAAAAGAAATATGCCAGTTAATGTCAAGAAATATCTTATAAAGAGCTATAACTATTTCTCACAATGATGATGAACACGTTAAATAGTTCACCCATTTCACATTGATAATTATATGTGATTCACACACTAAGAACTATCAAGAAAATGATCAATGATTAAGATTATGCTAATAACTTATTTTCCAAAATCACCCATTTCACATCCCTATTCTCGACCCGAACCCGGAACCGGACATGCGCAGTTCTTCGCGCACTCTTCCCGTTCCCGCTGACCTTTTGACATTTAGTTTGACGTTTCCGCTACATGCGCGGTTTCAAAACTAAACAAACTGGATCGATCAATAGTTTGCGAAAAGGAAGGGAAAATCTAGATTTAGGTCTTATCTCTTTCACCCAGGGTTCGGACCTACCTTTATCGATTGTGTTCATGTTATCGGTGCGTGTAATACGGCAGGCCAATGCAGGGCAGTTTCAAGATTCAACTTATAAACATGGGGACCCGGGCGGCTGCATGTGAGTACAATCATTAAAGGTTAAAAAAATCCTGCTTCCTAAAGTTAAATCAATTGTTAATCAAGCGCTTGCATGGTGATTAAAGCCGTTTATTTTTCAGAGTTGTATGACGCGCCGCCGTTGCGTAGGCAAAGCTTTTTGTGTTATAAATGCAGCCCTCATGCGATATGCAGATATACGCGGAGCCGTTGTATCAGAAAGGTGATCTACAAACGCGTTTGTTATACCTACTGTCGCACGTGACCCCTCTGTTCCTCACAGTATTTAGAGATCACCTTCTAATTCACTCTGCTGAGTGCCCACAATACTTGATCTATATATACCTACCAATCTAATTTACACCCTGTAGTAGGTATGATTATGATCTGTCTAAACTTTAAAACATACATAGTTTATCTTTCTTTATTTTACCTAATTAATAACATTTCCCCACTTTAACTTTTCTACCTCAAGAGTGATTGAAGTTGATCTAATTTTAAAATTAAACTGTTTCTTGCTTTTTAGGGTTGCCATCTTACTTGGTTTACTTTACCCTCATTGTAGTGTAATCCAAAACAGACAGGTGTAAATATTTTTGGAATATTTTTTCTTTTAACTGAAATACATAGGTACTTACTTATTTTTTGACTCAAGTTAAAGGGCAATTTGCGCTGAAATTATATTATGATGAACTTACCTACAAATTATTTTTGAATTTGTCATGCATTGAGCATCATTGTAAAATCAAACATAAAAAAATAAAAGTAAGAACATACCTACTTACCAATAATTTTCTTCTGATGGTAACCCTAGGTTTGCATCCTATAACTGTTGTGAACCTGATATTGTGCCAACTTACCCCAGTGTTAGTATAGTCGGTGCTGGCCACCCCGTGATGATTGGTGTTTAGCAAATGTTTGGATACCCTCGTTGTGGGCTGTTTCAATGTTAAATGTTTTTTTGGTTCTGCTGACTTTTTTGAACAAAAATATTACATATTTATTAAATATTATATGTTATATATTTGAACTTATACTATCCTAAATCAGGTATAAGAGTACTAAGAGTACTATAAAAATTTTATTTGCATGAACTTTACTATTTGCCTTCAAATTTTTTATGATTGGATCAATGCTACACCAGTTATATTTTTATTTTATTTTAAATAGACAATTACCTAATAGCTGCAAAACTATAAGATAAAACTATTGTATAGCTTTTGAATATATACTCAATACTGAATAAATAAACATACATACAAACACTTTGTTCATATAGACTGTGACCTTCACTTTGCTCAGTGAGTGACATCCAAACAAGAATCTTGGTATTTTCCAACTAAGTAATAAAAAAATCAGCTTTTCATTAATTACGCAGTAATTAAAATTACAAGTTTCTGAGGTAAATTATTATTGTATGGAAAATCCAAATTGCTTACCCTACTGTCCAGAAGGAAGGTAATGTTTTTCAGGTATGTACAGTAGAAAAAAATGGTCATGCACACTCTACAAAAAAAGAAATGCTGTTTCATAGAAAATTGTCATACACACTAGACAAAAAAAGAAATGCTGTTTTATGGAAAATTTTCATACACACTAGAGAAAAAAAGAAATGCTGTTTCATAGAAAATTGTCATACACACTAGACAAAAAAAGAAATGCTGTTTCATAGAAAATTGTCATACACACTAGACAAAAAAAGAAATGCTGTTTTATGGAAAATTGTCATACACACTCGACAAAAAAAGAAATGCTGTATCATAGAAAATTGTCATGCACACTCGACAAAAAAAAGAAATGCCGTTTCATAGAAAATTTACATCTACACACTCGACAAGAAAGAAATGCTGTTTCATAGAAAATTGTCATGCACACTCGACAAAAAAAAGAAATGCCGTTTCATAGAAAATTTACATCTACACACTCGACAAGAAAGAAATGCTGTTTCATAGAAAATTGTCATGCACACTCGACAAAAAAAAGAAATGCCGTTTCATAGAAAATTTACATCTACACACTCGACAAGAAAGAAATGCTGTTTCATAGAAAATTGTCATGCACACTCGACAAAAAAATGAAATGCTGTTTCATAGAAAATTGACATTTACACACGCGACAAAAAAAAGAAATGCTGTTTCATGGAAAATTGTCTAACATTTTTTTTGATGCTAGATAGGTGGTGAACAAGCAAACAGGCTGCCTGATAGTAAGCAGTCACCGTCGTCTATAGATACTTGTAACACCAGAGGCATCACAAATACGTTGTCTCCCTTTAAGACTATTAACTCGCCTTTTGAAGAAGCCCAAGTTGAACAGAATTTGTTCAACTTGGGGTTTTTCAAAAGAGAAGAGAATCATGGCTGTTATTTTTTTTATTTTATTTAAGAATCTTTGCTTACTAGCCATTGTGCAAAGCAACACCTAGTGATTCAACAGCATCCTGTGTTGTTCACTTGGTGCTTATAACAGTTAGCAGAACCAAATCCCATGTGTGGCTCACCTTTCTTGAAAAAATAGGCTGTGTATGTCTGTCTTACTCATATCTCTTGTATTTCTGCTTTGTACTTCTTTGCTTTTTTGGCTCCATATTTTTATTAATTTCTAACCGAATTCAAAAAAGGGGGATTCTCATTTTTTTTTTGTTAATTATGTTTTTACCTCATAAAGGTGCACGAGCATTTTATATGAAGGCATGCAGTCTACAAGCATGACAAGTGTGCCCACTGCTCCCCAGCCCCGGCGCCATAATTTTTTCTTTCGATTCACTTTTTGGTGTCCCTTGCTATCTGGCGCCTAGAACGACCGCTCCTCTTGCTCCACGTCAGGGCCGGCCAAAGATAATATAACCACTTGATCGTGCATGTCGTCATCATTCCCTTTTACACGAGTAAGCCACGTCGGTCGCGGTGGGTATCGAATGGCGGCTTGTGATTGGAGACTCAATCGAATGGCAGCTTGTGATTGGAGACTCAAAAATCATTCATTCAATTCGCGCCTGGGATTGGCCCGCTCGAAAAAGATTATGCTGAAAATCATTACCATTTTCATCCCGCGGGGTAAAGGATGAGCAGTCAAGTGGTCATCGTCATTGGGGTCGGCGCTGCATGTGATGTTAATGCAACCCCTTAAAATAAGTGTATGAACTATGAACCATTGGATTGTATGCTAGCTAGGTGTACACCTAACTTTTTCTTGACTTCTTGTCTCCGTTGCATCTTTTAACTCAGATGCCTGCATTATGTTTGGAAGCAGTTGCTTTAGTCTGGTTATGAGATTGAAGAGGGATGTATGGAGCTCGACCTTCAGCATTCTGCTTCCTATTTCTGGCCCTCTGAAGCCAGTGGCTTTAGGCCTAGCTGTTTTAAGCAATCTGGTTTAGGTGATGAAAAAAGTTGCGCGACCGCAAACCGTATTTGGGCGCGTTAACGTTCACGTTCGCGTGATTTTCCGAGCTGCGCTGTTTTAACGTTAGTTTAAGACCGCGTAAGGAGTTGGGCGTAAGACCCCAGGTCATCACCCTAGTTATAATAATAGTTTTAATGTAATCCAGTCACGGCGAAGATCCGCAGCCTGTACGACGCGCAGCTGCGACTGATGCATAACATCCAGCCACTGCCATCTGGTGTGGACATCGGCAACACTGTCAAGTATTTCTCGCAGACGCTACTCAGTAAGTAGTCCTATAGTTTGTTCAGCTCTTTTATTTATTTATTGACATGATAACGTCTTATAAATCGATGAACGCCGGCTGCATGCACGAAAAATTGTCACGTTCCGCCTGAGCCGCGTGTGCAAGCGAGAACGCAGAACAAGCGATAGAGAGGCACGATCAGCCTAAGTGTTATCACGTAAAATTATCGTCCGTAAACCGACTTCCGACAAGATCACGGAAAATATATTTTTTTGTGGGCGAGATGGCGTTTAAACGTTAATCTATTAGCGAATTTATAATATAAAAAATCAGGGGCGTTACGGCTACATCTTATAAGTAAATCTGTTTAGGTGATTGCGAAATGTTGCGCTACCGCAAACCGTATCTCGAAGCGTTATAAGCTTCACTTTCGCGTGATTTTCCGCAATCACCTGAACTGAATTGCTTAAAACAGGTGATGGTAATGTCTCCGATCTCCGACCCAAATAATTGAAAAAAAAACCCAAGAATATTTTCTCTTGAAGAAAATTTAGAATAACAGCCAATTTAACCATATCCAATATTCCCAGGTGTCCTTAAAGATGTGCCTCGCTCCCCTTTGGAAATGATCCGCGATGCCGACAATGACGCGGATCGTATGTCGCTGTACCCTAACTTGGACTACAAGGGACTTTTCAATGCCATCTCTCAATTGGTCGACTCTGCGCCTCATCTGCAGTATGGCATACAAGGTAAGATTTACTTCCTAAAGACTGGATACAATTGTTCTTTGGCTGAACTGAAATGTGCCCAGAATCTTTTTGGACAGGGTATTTTGAGGAGTAGGAAGGTAAATGAAAATCCAGGGTTTTGTGGCACAGAAGGGAAGCGGGTATGACAACAGAATATGGCGCTGGTATCAAAATAGGGGAATAATAAATATGCGTATGTCGCCAACAGGGTATATCTTACCCTCGTACACAAAGGATATGTGGACGTGTCGTGGAGAAACTCTGGTGGACGAATCGGGCATAAAACGGAGGGATTAAAGGATGAACTCTGTGCGCGGTACAAGATAATAGGTGAATGGGTTTGTTTCACGTCAAATTGAAGTGTTCCCGCTCAAATTGTTAATATTTTTAATTGACTATAAGAACGCAGGTTGTGCGGTAAAATAGTGATGAAAGTTTTTTTTTTATTGCTTGTAGGTACTCTAGTTACCTACATATCAAAGGTTATTTTGATGTTTTAACAGCTGGCCTGTCATGCGCTGCGATAATACTTTGTCCACTCTTTGTATAGCAAAAATTCAAGATGGGCTCAAATACTGTGTTCGTAATGAATGTGCCTAAACGAGATAGATATATATACTGTATACCTCTATCTCGTTTACGTTTACGGGGAATGCTCTGATGAACTTTTTGACCTTATCCCCCATCCCGGCTTTACCACCGAACCGGCCGCCATCGCCAGAAATGCCATCCGCACATTATAGATGCGTGGAAGACTCGCACTGTTCGATTTGATCGATTGTTTCTGCCGCGTACCTGTAAGTTGTGGAATGGCTTACCACCTTCGGTTTTTCCTTCGTAATATAATTTGGACTGCTTCAAACGAAGGGTGAATAGAGTCCTCAAAAGTAGGCAACGCACTGACAATGCATTATGGTATTGTAGGTGTCTATAGGCGGCGGTGACCACTTACCATCAGGTGGCCCGTAGCTTGTTTGCCACAAATCCCATTTTAAAAAAAACGTATTGTATACACGCACAAAGACAACATAGGTTTTTTTTGTCACATGCGCATTATTTTAAGTCTGTCACGACTTGTATCTAAATTAATCATCTGTTTCCAGCGTTCGGCCAAGCAGTCCTGCAATGCCTGGGCTGCCTCCTCCCATTCCTGGAGTATGACATGATCGATAATCTGCCGTACATGGTGGCATACTGCGTGGCTGTTTTCCCTGTAGCGCTGCACCAGGAAATACTAAACTTGCTGTGCTACTATATACTGCCTTTTACTATCAGTGAGTATAGAGTTCTAATCTTCTTTCGAGTTGATGTTCCGTGAATCATTTTAAATTAACTTTTTTGACCAAAATTTGGCTACCCCAAAAGCACTCTCCGTGGCCTCATTCTGGTCGTCTAGCTAAAGGCCCGTTTGCACTTTGATTAGTGCGAGTGCAAGTGATTATTGATTAGTAATTCTGCGAGTGATTAAAGTATACACTCGCACGAATCAGTTAGGTCCAAATGTGTTTAGTACTAATCACTAAGCACCTGCATTAATGACTCGCACTAATCAGCAAGCAGTAACTCCTGACTATGTTATAGCGCGAAAATACGCGGGGCAAGAGGAGGAAAGTCAGGCGTCGCAGTCAGTTGCAGCCATCGTCATGATGGTCTTCCAACACTCCAGCAATCCAGGTAAACAATAGATTAAATCACAAAAAAAACCGCTCAAATAAATTACTATAACTATGATTTAATGGGCATATATCTTCCTTGAAATTATTGTGTTTACACAGAGAAAACTTGTTTTAAATCAGAAATTTTAAAAGTAAACTTCTGAGAAAACTCTACTTTTGATCTGCTTGATCTAATTCCCTCCTCCCTGTTTAACGGGGACGGCCAGAGCGGGCAAGAAAAAGAGACATCGGTAATGGCTTAAAAACCGTATTGAAATTCTTTGATTTCACTTTCATTGTCTGATCCCCTGGACTGAAATATGCTGCCTGAGGGGGTTCCAATCTCGGTATCATCAAGAAGCGAATCGGTTCCCTCTAAGCAAGTATGCTCTATTATTGACCGATTCATAATCTAACATCAGGAAAGATAGCATTCAAAGACAAACCTATTGACGAATTTTAAAAAAAATTCTAAACCAGGTATAGCGCGGTATTATAGCACGAGACTCTTTATATGTATCCTCAGTTTAGTTGATTCTAAAAAAACCTTTTGATAAGCTGAAAGGAGATCTATGAAAAGGTGATGATTTTAAACTTTGGCAATTTGAACACATGTTTTAAATGTTTATTAGGACTTATCACGATTATTTCATTGAGGTAAAAAATATGTACCTTTCGCTCGACGTTTCGACCATGTTACAATGGCCGTGGTCACGAGCTGACTGAAAACTGCGGGTGAGTCCGGCGAGAAGAGCGGGTGTTTTGTTCTCCTACCCTCACTTGATCTTGAAACATCGCAGCGTAGTTAAATAAACGTGATAAGTCCTGATAAACATTTAAAACATGTGATGATTTTAGCCAGTTTTTTCCTTTTCAGCGCACCACTGCCAGCTGCTAGAATGCCTTATGTCGATGAAGCAATCCGTTGTGAAAGACATCCTCTGCGTGATCGCGTACGGAACCTGGGGCGCGCGCCTTTCGGCCGCCAAACTACTCTTCTACTACTGGCCACCGTTCGACGCCAAATTATTCGACAGGAAGGGGTTGCTATGCAAGTTTTCCAGTAAGATTTGTATCGTATTTAGCATGGTAGCTTCGCGGCATGTGAGTATGGAACTACGTACCTAGAGAATACGATCCATTTTTAAAGTTCTCTAACCAAAATTTACCAAAACTAAGCAAGCTATTGTTTTACACTAGTGGCACAGTTCGACGCCAAATTTGTCTACAGGATGGGGTCACTATGCAGGTTTTCCAGTAGGATTCGTATCGTATTAAGCATGGTAGCTTCGCGGCATGTAAGTATGGTACATGGAACTACATACCTATAGAATTATTATTATTATTTTATTTCGGAAAACATCCATATACACCATATTACATATTACACAAAATTAAACAGTATTACAATAGAAAAATAAAAATGTCGAAATAATAAGTACAAACATAAAAACAAAACACAATTACAATTAAAATTAAAATTATTTTACAATAGGTACACAAAATAGGTACAGAATAAGCATCATTTTAAAATAGCCTGTTACATTCAGACTTTTTTGAGAATTCTCGTTTAACCTGAGATATTTTGTCTCACATCAATAAACTAAATAAGTAATACGTTTTTTTTCTTTATTACATTAAAGTTTCTAGTAAAACTACTAAGGCATGTGTCACCACAAATTATTACAAATCGCATGTCGTAGAATTTTCTCAAGTCTCCGGTAAGTCTGCATACATTACAAGCATGCTGTAGTCTTTGTTATACAGACAATTAATTTGTCTTGCTACCAATCAAAGCCAAAACCTAATACTGCAGGTAAAATCGCGATCACTCAGGAATTTTACAAACGAGACAGAGCAACTGTTTAGACACGTCATGCATTTGGTCACTTACACCTTTGTAACTGTAAAGTCATAGCACATCCAGTCGAATAGGCAACCTCATAATTTTGATAGGTTATCTATTTTAAATAGGCAACTACATAATTATGATAGGTCATCTATTTTAAATAGGCAACTACATAATTATGATAGGTCATCTATTTTAAATAGGCAACTACATAATTATGACAGGTGATCTATTTTAAATAGGCAACTACATAATTATGATAGGACATCTATTTTAAATAGGCAACGATAATTATGATAGGTCATCTATTCATAATATGAAACTACATAATAAAAAGTCATTTATTATAAATAGGGAACTACATGTGATTGGTCATCTATTTTCATACGATAATATAAAACTACATTATGGAAGGTCTTCTTTTTTAAATAGGGAGCTACATATATTACGGAAGTTGGGAGGACACACAACATATGGGAGGCCATTGGTTTTGTATAGAAAACTACATATCGAAGTTCATCTATTTTATATGGGGAACCACAACAGAATGTCATCTGCAGTGCAAGTACCGTTCTTTATCGATCGCCAAATTCGCTAAAATGCCATAGAATCGAACACAGCGAGTACTGAAAAAATGGCATATTATCGAATTTGACGACCTCAACTGTCAATTTGACGATCGATAAAAGAACGGTACTTGCACCCCTGTTTTGTATAGGTAAGAGTTGTCAGACCTTTTCAGATCAGAACAGAAACAATGGCAAGAGGGCTTTGCCCAGCCGTGGGCCAAGTTTACAATAGACTATCTGACTGATATTTTTAGGGTTCCGTACCCAAAGGGTAAATACGGGACCATATTAGTAAGCCTACATTGTTTGTCCCTCCGTCTGTCTGTCTGTCTGTAATGAACAGAAACTTGTCACCGACTCGCGCTTGGCCATTATTTATTATTTGAGTTACGCTTTAGAGTGTGCACTATAATCATGCCAAGGCTGACGTTCAAAAATACATTTGTTGTATGGGGAGCCCCCATTTGTTTTTAATTTTTGACTTTTTTATTATTTCTTAGTTAATCCGCCGTAATATTTCATATTCTGTGAAAATTTCAACTAGCTCTCTTTTATTGTTCGAAAGATACTACCGTTAAAATGTAGGACGAACAAACGAACAGACAGAAAGTGTAGGCTTATAATAGGGTCCCATTTACACCCTTTGGGTACGGAACCCTAAAAATTACCATCAGCTCATGTTTCTTTTTCATCACAAATGTGTTTTTGATTCTCTGTAAATCAATATACGTTTCTTTCTTCTGCGTAGATGACTTGGTCCCGTTCCTGTGCCAGCGAGATATGTGCCCGAATGCTGGTTCCGCTGAAGCCGCAAAGGTGCGTTCTATATTTTAACGGACTAATATTATACAGGGTACAGAGCCGTGGTAGCCTATTTGGGAGACCGCTAGACTTGAAAGCATGAGGTCGCGGGTTCAAACCCCGGGCCCGTACCAATGAGCTCTTTGGACTTGTATGGATTTTCATACCACTGGCTTTTCGGTGAAGGAAAACATCGTGAGGAAACCTGCATACGTACGGAGAAGAAATTCAATGGAATGGAGTATGTGATTCCACCAACCCGCAACTGGGCCAGCGTGGTGGATATGGCCCAATCACCCTTTCGGGGGTAGGCTTAAAGTGTGACCAGCAGTGGACTGTTAAAAGGCTGATTATGATGATGTGATGATTATACAGGATTACGCGGAAAAGGTGTACTAAGCCGAAAGGGGTAAGCATCATCATTATGAACAACTTTTACTTTGGGACCAATCCTAAAGCGAGGAAAATATCAGCTGTTCCATAGCTGGTCATTCCCACTCGACAAAATGTATGGAACAGCTGATATGTTTTTCGCGTTTTTATCGTTGGTCTCATAGTAAAGGTTGTTCAGAAAGATGAGTATATACTAGCTGTGTCACCCTTAGTATGCATAACTTTCCTGGTACGAAACTGGATGGCCTGTGCAGCATACCCTAAAACCAGCTCAACACTCCATGTTTGAACTGTTGAGGTTCTTTGACATACACCGGTCTCCTCACGATTTTTTCCTTCACCGTTGTTGAGCGATGGCATCGAAACTGCACATAATTTGAGTACTAAATAAGTCATTGGCGCAGGAGGAACGAACCGGGTGTCGTCAGATTGTAAGTCGCACATGCTACCGCCCGGCTACCATCGCTTTATCCACAGAAAAGAGAAGTAAATAGAACGGAAATGAGAAAGAAAATCTGTTACCAGGCATATGAGTGAACCTTGATTGAACATTCTTATTTAGATCAACGTGTCGAACTCCGCATCACATTTGCTAATTGGTTTCGAATGACTGACATTTCGTTTATATGCATGCAACTGGCTACATAAAATTTCTTACAAAAAATGCCTTGGCAGCCGTTCTAATTTAAACAATTTTTTTTCTTTTCTGTTGCTCTATCCATGACCACCCATGACTAGCATTTTTAATATGGTGGTAGTGGTAAATTTTTGGGACTGCGTTATAATTCCTTGTTCGTAGCATCTTACTATAAGACAATGATGAAATATATTTATTGTAGGTGTGCTACGATCATTGCATCAGCGTCACTTTTGCATCGGACAGCCCGCCGCCACTGTACCTTTGTATAGAGTGCGCTAATGAAATACACAGGTGAGTCATGAACATTTGATTGATTAACTGTTTATTGTTCACATCATTAAATTTGATACAGAGGATAAAAAACTCTTAAAAACTAGTGTAACAACTAGCGGCCTTATCGCTAAAAGCGATCTCTTCCAGGCAACCTTAGGACGGAAAGGATTTATAGAAGACGTAGAAGACCGGGTGTGCAATAGAGGATAGATTATGAAATTTTTACTTACACCATACACATGCATTTAGCCGATGTATTGCCTTCTTACTGTCCTAATTCTCAAACAACTGGCCAAAAGCCGTTCCGTATCAAAAACCATATCTAGAAAATATTCCACCTGTACCTAAGGGTGGAAACTTAGCGGAAGAAACCCCTTTATTGAATTTCCCTTGAAGCTGGTTGGGTGAATTAAATATTAGTGTCGAAGTTTTTCTTATTTTATTTATCAATGACCTCCTTTCGGCATAGTATAGGGTATACTACATAGTTCTGCATAACCATGTACAACTGTAATTGTGCAAAGTTTCATGCCCTTTATAGAAAATAGAAGGTTATTATAGAATTAGAACTGACGACCGTACAGACAGACCGGTGGTCATAACGAACTTATAAGGAACTTATAATTGTATGTTAAAAAAAAAAGCTTCTTTGTAGTATTACGGAACCCTAAAAAAAGGATGTTCTGTCTTCAGTAAAAATCTAGAGCGGAACAATATTTTACAGGGAACACCCGAATCAGCGATTCTTTGACATCTTGCACCCTCAACAACAAGTGTCCATGGTTTGCGAGAACAAGGTAAGATTATAACTAAACAAATAAATATGATTTTCAGGTTTCCCTATTTAGTACAAGATTTTATCATTAAAGAATTATTATTTTTTCAAATTTGTTTTCTTCACATGTTTGTATGTTTGTGGGTATATTTGTTTCAAAGATAATATACATTGTCATTGATTTGTTTTATTATGTTAAGTACAAATCTTGCTAGCCTAATTTGACTCACTTCCCGGCGTTCGATTGAGTTGAAATATGGTATACATAACTAACTTGACGATAATGCATTTTAATGGTAAGCGTGACCTAAATCGATAGCCCATGGGTTAGACAAGACCCACTTTCTGTTAATAACGCCTGCGGAAAAATGAAATTGTATGAAAATGACACTGAGATAACATCTCTCAAGCTAATGTTATTGTCAATCTTTCCGCAGGCGCTAACGCTAATAGAAAGTGGGTCTTGTCTAACCCCCCTGAACTAGCTACAGATAAAGGAACTGCTCAACGATTAACAGCACAGACACGACATTTTTTGTACGCATTCTAAGTGTCACCATGAAATGGCTGCAAAAGCTTGATAAAAAAAAATACATTTTTTTTATTAACTTCTGCTGTCCCACTTCTGGGCAAAGGTCTCCCCCATCTCTTTCCAGATAGTGCGATCACCCGCTAGACTTGACCACTGTATTTGGAACGTTGTCGACGTGGTCAAGTCTGGCGGGTGACCTCGAGGTCATCGCGCCAGCGTTTTCTAGGCCTGCTTTGGCTCCGTCCGTTTTAAGGTTTTAGGTTACAATTAGCTTATTAAAAAAAAAAAAAAAACTCAATACAATTTCAACAGCTTATGTATTAAACTCTTCAGAATTGCCGATCAACGGACAAAGCCGCGTACTCCATTTGCTTCTCGAACGAGTGCGCGAGCTACAATGGAAACCATCCCATCAGGTCAGTCGCAACCTCAATAATGATTAAAGGCCCCTACAAATTCGCAACAGCGGGCAATGGAGAGAGCTATGCTTAGAGTTTCTTTGCTCGATAGAATCCGGAACGTGAATATTCGCCAAAGAACCAGAGTCACCGACATAGCTATTAAAATTTGCAAGTTGAATTTGCAATGGGCAGGCCACATCGCTCGAAGAACCGATAACCGATGGGGAAGAAAGGTTCTTGAGTCGAGACCACGAACCAGAAGACGTAGCGTACGTAGGCCTCCCACTAGATGGACCGACGACATTGTAAGAGTCGCGGGCATCCAGTGGATATCGATGGCAGGTTGTCGTTCAGTGTGGAGGTTAAAGGGGGAGGCCTATGGTCAGTAGTGGACGTCTTCTGGCTGATGATGATGATGAAAAACTCGCGTGAATTCACAGGTGGACCACTAGCACCCAGTTTATGATAGCCTTTCAATTTAATCTATTGTCATAACTCATGTCAAGTGAAGAATAGTGAAAGAAAAGTGTTGTTTTTTCGTTCAACCAATCACATCAGTTGTTTGTTAATTTTTATGTTGATCAGCCTATCAAAAACTGGGTGTCAAAGTGTGTGTACATTTAGTTTCTCGCTTTTCCCTTCTTTTGCCGTATATTCGATAGAATACAATTCAGACTTGTAATTTTGCTAAATGAAATTAGTTTTAGCTAAAATAAAAATGTATTTTTTTGCATTTCGATCCCAAAGACGCCAAGTATAGCTCTCTTCGTAGGTCGCTGAGCGACCTCAAACTTGTGGACTATTCCAACTGAAAGATGTCTACGTTTCAGCACCTTAAATCATGACAGGTAGAGCACATTGGTTAAAGAACTTAAAACTCGGGATATGACGATATAAATATGACTAGAAGAGTACGTAGTTTTCCGAATGCTGCCCAACCCAACTACTACTACTACTACCTATAATATAATTTTTTTAGCCTCTCAAAATTGTTTTTGCCTAGTAACATATGTTATAAGTTTAACGTATGTATCTTTGTGTCTGTCTGTGAAATTGTGGCTCTCAAACGGTTGAACCGATTTTGAATTAGTTTATCGTTGTTTGTCGACTAGTATCTCTTTGAAATTGATGTTTTTTTAAAGGCCAACTGAAACTGAAAAAATGACTACTGCTAACCTGTATAAACGTTTGAAATAGTCTTCATATTTTCTGTCACAAAATGTTTACGAAATTGAATCGTTTGTTGAACGAATACCCGGAAACATGAAATTAAACTGGGTGACAGACGATACCACTATTGTACATTATTCTATACAATACGGCATTTATTCTGTGACTCGCTTGCAATAGGAGAATTCCCACGGTGCCACAGATAATTGTCATAATCTCGTACAAACCAATAACACTTTATTCTTGTAGTATCCTTTCTGTGGTGACAATCTTTGATAATATACAGTTTGGGCACTCGAGCTATAGTACCGAAAAAAGTTCGCCGAAAACTGAAGGGAGCGAGGTAAACACGTATTACACGCATATCTTACTAGTTCTACAAACGGCAGTAAAATATATTGAGCGGCACACAACTCCAAACGATGTGGTCAAAATGTAACGAATGGACGACCCAGGGGGGAGGGGGTGTCAGTGCTAAAGGGGTAACTAGACGTTTTCTGGAAAGGAAACCGCGAATCGGAAAACGTAGCGTCGTATGCGCTGAGACTCGACGGAGAGCAGTCGATCGTAAGGCAGTTGACAGTGGCTGGAAGCGAAAACCCGAAGATCATGCTGAATGGCGTGCATTGGGAGAGGCCAGCAGTGGACTAATATAGGCGTTATGATGATGATAAATTAAATTGGAAAAATGGAGCCGGAAGATGGATAGTGGAACACTTCAACAGCCAAGCGTGTTTTTAAAACTATAATAAATGTAATACCTACATGTGTGATTTTTCTGTATTGGTAGATATTGCGGACAATGCCACGGCAATCGTCACAACAGCAGACGCGGCGGCGACCACGTGGTGCACACGCGGCTGCCGCTCGCCTGGCAGATGGACAGCGACATGCAGACCAACCTCGTGGAGGCCATCATCAGGTCATCATCATCACTCACAGCCCACTCTTCAGTCACTCTTATTCTCGTTATCTTATTAACGTACATCTTTATTTTCCAGTCTCCTAAAAGAAGCAAAACCGATAAACTTGGAGGACCCGGACAGTTCTGCGGAAACTCTCAAGCCGCCACTGAGCGTGGAGCTTCTGGATCCCATCTCTGTTGAGGACCGGCAACTGCTTGGAAGGTCAATTAATAATGGTCTTGTCAGTTGATAATTGTTGCATAACGCTTGCACCCATTCTTTCACATGCGTGCGAGTGGCATACTATGATTAAATTTGATAAGGAGGCCGATTGGCGATCGTGACTCACATTGCTAAAACTGTAATATCGTTTTGTGCTAGCATACTCCAAAATACCTCAAGACGAGGGTCTTTGACCAGTGTGTGTTGCCAGTGATGACATATGGTACTGAGACGTGGTCCTTGACTGTTGGCCTTTTGGAAAAGCTCAGAGTCACACAGCGGGCAATGGAGAGAGCTATGCTCGGAGTTTCTTTGCGCGATAAGATCCGAAACGTGGATATTCGCCAAAGAACCAGAGTCACCGACATAACTGTTAAAATTTGCAAGTTGAAGTGGCAATGGGCAGGCCACATCGTTCGGAGAACCGATAACCGATGGGGAAGAAAGGTTCTGGAGTGGAGACCACGAACCGGAAGACGCAGCGTAGGTAGGCCTCCCACTAGATGGACCGACGACATTGTGAGACTCGCGGGCATCCAGTGGATGCAAAAGGCAGGCTGTCGTACAGTGTGGAGGTTAAAGGGGGAGGCCTATGTTCAGCAGTGGACGTCTTCCGGCTGATGATGATGATGATGACTCCAAAATACACAAAAACAACACAATGTAATCTCCACAATCTATCAAATAATAACTTCCTCGTCTCATACAAAGAAAACTCTGTTTACAGATACGGCGTATGGTTGCTAGTGGGGCTATGTTCCCCCTCCCCGGATACTCCGGACGAGATCCTGGGCCGATTGCTGTCAGTGCTGTTCCACTGGTTCCACGTCACTTCCTTCGCATACTCGGGTAACTAGTGACATCACATACCTCGGCCAAATATCAGCTTGAGGCTTTGGATTCAATAGAAAAACGAGCAATAAAGCTCATTGATGACGAAGTGTTGGTTGGAAAGAAACTTCAGAAACTTGAACCACCGGCGGAAAGTCGCAAGCTTGTCGGTATTTTATAGGATTTTCCACGCAGAAAGAGCAACGGAACTTCACGAACTTGATCCTCCATCACCCTTTTTATTACCAGACGTCCAGACGAACGGCAAAGCGTCACTCTTACTTGATCGAAATGCCATTTATTCGCATCAAGCGTTTTGAGTCCTCTTTCCTAATGAGAACAACCAAACAATAGAACGCCTTGCCCCGGTCTGTGTTTCCGCAGCATTACAATCTTGGAGTGTTCAAGTAATAGGTAATAGGGTTAATAGGTTATTACTGGGCAAACGTGCTCCATCTTCGACCGCATCATCGCTTTCCATCAGGCGAGATCACGGTCAAACGTTAACCTAGTCCGACGTAAAAAAAATATGTTCACGACGTAAGGATGGAAGGACTGTGACCTATGGTTATCTAGACTTTGGTTGTCCGTGTCTTTGTGTGTGTTCCATAGTATTTACAAAGATTCCTAGTGGTGATCTATGACTGTGAAGGGTTCTTTGACATTAGTTCCAATCTATCAGGTGAAACAGCAGCCGCGGTAGAGAAGCTGAAAGTGGAGCATGTTTGCGGCTGGGTGCGTTCAGTGGCGGAGTCCCGGCGCTCGGTGGCCGTGGCATGCTTGTTACCCCACCCACCCCACTACACGAGGCACGCGGGACATTGGGACAACCTCGCCTCCAAGACTAATCATCTCAAGGACGGCCTGAATCGGTACTGAAGCAAAACACACATTACAGTTAGATCGAGTCTGAGGAACAATGTGCAGCTGCTGTGAAACTAACAGACGAACATCTTGCCTCTCCAAAAACTGCGCAGCTTTTATGAGTTAATTATCGGCGTAAAGTAAGCATGTCGCTCAACCCTCGGTAAAGGTTAGATAGCTATCCTCGTTAGTTGGAAAGTTGCTATCATTTGGTATCAGTCTATCTCTTGTAGTTGTCCCAATATCGCTGGATATATAAGAAATGTGCTAATTTTAGTAAAAAAATTGCCAAGTTTGCAACACTTCAAAATTATTTCCTCTGTAGAGTTTTTATATAAACTGTTTGAGATTACGACTAAAGGACATTGAATCCACGGTCATGAAAAACTCAACAAAATAAAAGTGGGTTTGGTTAGGAGTTTTGGCGCCAACGTGGAAAAAAATATGTCGGCTCGTTGTATTATTATCCTAAACTTGTGTATTTTCGAGTTTTAATGTGTAATAATGGTGGATTATTATTTACTAAGTGCTCGTAAAAGTCGTGAACGTGCTCCAGTGAGGGAGCGTTATAACGCGGTGAAGTGAAACATGTCTTTTCGTGTTGTTGCCAAAACTCCATAGAAGCCTCTTGTAAAGCCTTCACCACTTTACGGGTGCATGAGTTTGGCTTGACCGTGACTTACTTTTGCTTTTGTTCTACTCTGACTGTGACTATGACTTGATTGACGCTATTTATTACTATGTAAACTTATTTAATATTACGACTGAAGGACTTTGTATCCATGGTCATGAAAATTAACTACTAAAATGATGTTCTCGCGAGGTGAAAGTGGTGAAACGATGTCTTTTCGTGCTGTTGCCAAAACTCAATAGAGGCCTCGGATAAAGCCTCCACTACTTTACTGGGGCATGAGTTTGACTTGACAGTTGACCGTGACTTACTTTGCTTGACTCTGTGACTATGACTTGTTTTACGCTATTTAATACTATGTAAACTTGTTTAATATTACGACTGATGGACTTTGTATCAATAATCAGGTTTTTTAATACAAAAAACATGATGTTCCCGTCTCGTCTGGCCGATCTCAGTTCGCTGAGAAGTTTGCTCACCAGGCTCAAAAACAAAACAAAACATTTCGTTCTCATATTGATTAGTTTGATTTGTTTGTTGATTTTTTTATTAAAACGCACAGTTATATCCTGCATGTGTGATTTATTTAACAACAATGAGTCGAGTAAGTATTTAAGCAGTGATTTTCTAAGATAATATTTTTAAGTTGTATTTATTTCACGTGGTATTTATTGTGTATGTTTACTTGGAAGTTAACTCATGTATCGTTGTTTTAGCAGAAAAGCAAGCCTTTAACAAAAGAAGAAGTGACGAAGCTGGTCGATTTAATAGCAGCGAATCCAGTGGTCTTCAGCAAAGCAACCAACGCCAGCAACAACTGGCTCAAACAAGTGACTTGGTCGAAAATAGCTGACCATTTTAACTCTGTAATAACCAGTTGCCCACGGAAACCAGAACAACTTAGACTTAAGTGGGAGAATTTAAAAAAAGCTGCCCGTATAAGGTGTGCCAAAATAAGAATGTATAACCTGAAGGTAGGATATGTACCTGTATGTATGTATGTAAATTCAAATTCAAACTGTTTATTAAAGTAGCATACATGGTCGTAAGAATGGAGACGTATCTCATGTCCTTGTCTGTTACAGCGTACAAATGTTAGTTTTTTATATAATACTAGCGGTCCGCCCCAGCTTCGCACGGGTATAGATATATAGCCTATGTCACCCGGGGATAGTGTAGCTTCCCAACAGTGAAAGAATTTTTCAAATCGGTTCAGTAGTTTCGGAGCCTATTCAATGCAAACAAACAATCAAATCTTTCCTCTTTATAATATTGGTATATTAGTATATAGATATATTTTTATTCGTTTTTGTTATAGATAAAAAAACGAAATTATATCTATAAAAACTAAATTATATATCTATACTAGCGACCCGCCCGCCCGGCTTCGCACGGGTGTAATTTACGTGCGAAGCCGGGGTGGTTTTTTTTATGAGTGACTTTTACTGTTGGCCTTTTGGCCTCTACAGCTTGACCGGACTAGTTAGCGAACGCAGAGTGCGTTCGGCATACCTTGGTAGTTAAGTTTATAGGCGACTAGCACAAGGGCACCTCGAAGGTACGAACCTCGGCTTGGACAGTCGCCGGGAGTGGGAATCAGACTTGCCCAGGCACCCCAGAGGGGGTGGGTGACTGGTTATATATATATATAAACCTTCCGTGAAAATTTATGTAACTGATGGTGAAAACCGCAGCATAATCAAAATTGCGTGGTTAAAAACTCCTCCTAGGAGTTAGCGGCCATACAGACAGACAGACGCGGAAAGCGACTTTACTATGTAGAGATACTTGGGTCTACGGTTTCTTTCGGGTGTAAAAAAATAAAAGTTAACGCAATCAAAAGATATGAACGTTTATGTCGCATATTTTGCGATTTCACAGGGGAATCAAAACCTATAGGGTACTTCCCGTTGACCTAGAATCATGAAATTTGGCAAAAGGCAAGGTCTCATAGCACATATTATATAGGAATAAATCTAAAAGTAACAAATTTTAAGTTATATCATTTAAAAATAATTATTTTGCTATTACAAACTTACATTTTGTAGTTGGAATGTATGGAAGAACCTTATAGTCAACTACAAAGTTAAGTTTGTCTTTCAATATTTCAACTTTAGTTTTTTTTTTGGACTCGCGCTCTGAGGGTTCTGTCCAACGGAACCCTCAGAGCACGAGTCCTACTCGTACTTGTCCGGTTTTTCTTATTATCATTATGGAATTCTGAAATTTCATAGTAGCTTTTTTGTGCTAATAAAGTTTTAAGTTTATTTTTAAACATTCCAATATTCAGGTCTCTGATAATTTTAGGAATATTAGTATATATTAAAAGACCCATACAGAATACACTTTTTAGCATGAGTGCAGTTTTGACCGTACGTGGGCAAAGCTTCATCTCGACCTTTGTGCGAGTTCGAATGTATGTATGTAAATGCTTGTGACCTTGTTATAACCATTGTAAACAGTCTACAATGATAGAAACTTATATATCAACATTAGACTAAATTGACTTTCTCATTTTCAGATCGGATGTGGTAAATCAGACAACATACCACCAGTTAACATACCACCAGTCAACGTAGCACCAGTCAACATACCACCAGTAAACGTACCACGAGACAACATACCACCAGTAAACATACCACCAGTCAACATACCACCAGTAAACGTAGCACCAGTCAACATACCACCAGTAAACATACCACCAGTCAACATACCACCAGTAAACGTAGCACCAGTCAACATACCACCAGTAAACATACCACCAGTCAACATACCACCAGTCAACGTACCACCAGTCAACGTACCACCAGACAACATACCACCAGTCAACATACCACCAGTCAACATACCACCAGACAAAAGACTGGATACAGTCTCATCTCTATTAGATTCACATACAAAATGTTTAGGTAATATCGCTACCTTAATAATAATGGATGTAATGATGGATAAAATTTGAAATGAGGCATAATTGCCAGGTGCGGTACCTAATACCATAGACCAGCTCACCACTATTAATAATTCATCATAATAGCCCAGTTTTTTAGGGTTCCGTACCTCAAAAGGAAAAAACGGAACCCTTATAGGATCACTGTTGTCCGTCTGTCTGTCTCTGTCCTACCTTTAAACGGTTGTATCTTTCCAACCGTAATAGATAACCAGTTGAAATTTTCACAGAATATGTAATGTTACGGCGGATTAACTGAGAAATAATAATAAAAAGTCAAAAAGTAAAAAACAACAAACGTATTTTATTACGTATTTTTGTATTAGCACTTTTTTTTAATAAATGCTGGCCAAGTGCGAATTTGCAGCTTGCAAGGCAAGTTATAACTGGTAATTTCGTTATTGAATTTTGTGGTGGTACGGAACCCTCAGTGCGCAAGCCGGACTCGCACTTGGCCGGTTTATTTTCTCTTTTTATTTATTTATTTTCATCTTATTATTTTGATATTATCAATGTAGAGTATGGATCTGAGCGTCTTCACATCAACAGGACCCAATCAGTGTAGTCTAGAGCAGTGGTTCCCAATTAGTTTTTCCTGCGTACCACTTTAAGAAAGACCTCAAACTCGCGTAC
Source organism: Agriopis aurantiaria (assembly GCA_914767915.1). Classification (NCBI taxonomy): domain Eukaryota; kingdom Metazoa; phylum Arthropoda; class Insecta; order Lepidoptera; family Geometridae; genus Agriopis; species Agriopis aurantiaria. The sequence goes on along the minus strand of OU612001.1, from coordinate 11,207,389 downwards.
CCCTCGAGCTCGGCTCAAGCACACCAAATCCATTTACAGTCCGGTCCGGTGCAAACTCAGTTTATGAGGACCAGTAAAGTATGAAAGACGGAAAGACCATACGCTGTATGCAGTCCGTTGGATGCAGACGGACTACAAACGGACTGCATGCCGTGTGACGTCTTTCATAGAATTGTGTACTTTACTGGTCCTCACGAACTGCGTCTGCACCGGACCGGTCTGCAGACCGGTCCGGTGCAGACGCAGTTCCAGTTGCAACTGGATTTGGTCCACACCAGCCTTTATTGCAGGAAAGATAAATAAAAAATTAAATACCGGTACCGGGATACTGATAAAATGATCTTAGTCAAGATAATGGCATCTATTCTGATGTTCTCTAAACTAAACTAAATTTGACAGCTCTAAAATTGTTGCCATCCTTCTCTCACATATTAAAATGAAAAGAGAGGCAGATAATTTTAGTCCTGTCAGATTGGTTTAGTTTAGTGAGTGGTATGCCAGAATCGATGCCATTGCCGCGCGTCGCGTACCCCTTGATGCAACTTCGCGTACCCCTGGGGGTACGCGTATCACTAATTGGGAACCACTGGTCTAGAGAGTATATTGATATGTTACTAATGATGCGTTACTCTGCAGGAAAACTAAAGCGCCAAGCAGTTGCTGATGATGTGAGGAAATCGGTGATAGAACGAAATAAAGCAATCGCTGAATATTATATATCTAAAAGACAAATAAATCTAGAAATGCATACTCTGAATAAAAGAAAAATGGAGTTGGATTTACTTGAGAGGGAAAAGATACAGCCTGTCCAGTGACCAACATGTTCAAGATAATCAATATTTTTGTTAAGATTTAGTTAGCTAAATTAAACACTTTTAATATTTTTTATTGTTTTTTTTAATACTTTTAAGAATGTAAATGCATCAACACTGAGTTAGCTAGCTGCTAAAAATAATGATCTGTTGATCATTGACGCTCTCAAAACCGATTCTGAGTATGAGCTTCAGGAACATTTGCGTGAAAACCTAAGTTACAATCAGGTACAGCAGGACCTCTTTAATCCGAACTCCAAAAATGTACTCCTCGTTCGGATTCGTGGAGCGTTCGGATTACAGTACAGACGATTTATAAGGTATCTTTTATGAAATAAAACTAATACTCTTATGAAATTTGATGATACCCACTCGACATTCGGTAAGCAACTGGCGAGACGGCGAAGGCGAATATAAAGTGGAGTATATAAAGGAGTGGGACGTTCGGATTACAGAGGTGTTCGGATTAGAAGGAGTTCGGATTATAAAGGTCCTGCTATATATCTATTTCTGGTTCCAAATCCTCTAAATTCCTTTGCCTGCAAATGTTATGTAGTTTGGCTGTTGCAATAAATACAGCCTGTGTATTTTCCAAAGCGAGCCTTTATTTTCAATGAGAGTACAGGAAACCTCATTTTCCAAACACCAAAACATCTGGAAAATTAATTATTTAAAAAATTATAGAACGCAGAAAGAAAGAACGAAAGTTACCGACATAACCCACTTGATTAGCAAGTAGAAGTGGCGGTGGGTAGGGCACATAGCTAGGGATTTGATAGCCCGTTCGTCTAGGTGGTAGTGAACCTTCTGCGCTTGTGGGTCTGGGTTCGATTCCCTCTTAGGGCAAACATTTATGTGAGGAACTTTGTGTTTGTTCTTTATCTGGGTATTAATATCTATTTTTGTATGTCTTAACAAAATATGTATGTATATCAGTCTCTGGCAGCCATATCACAAGCTTTGTTTAGTTTGAGGTCAGATGACCGTGTGTGCAAAAAAAGTCCCGTTTCTTTATTAATTCAAATAAAAAAATTAAAAACATAGCACGCAAAACAGATGATCGATAGGGCCGAAAGGTTCTGGAATGAGGACCACGGACTGGTAAGCGCAGCGTAGGACGTCCACCCACAAGATGGACATACGACCTAAAAGAGACCGCAGGAAACGCTGGATGCAGGCCGCTTCCAACCGGCCTTTTTGAAGATCGATGGCGGAGGCCTATGTCCAGCAGTGGACGTCCTGTGGCTAAAACGAAGATGATGAATAGTAAGTAGGTACCTCGAAGCTCTGAATTATTGAATATCGTTTCGTATTTGTTCATTTTGCACCTTATCTCTTTCACAATAAATGCCTTTTATCTTTCAGGTTGTACTGCTTGATTCCATACGGAATCATCACACAGTCGATCTGGGACTACATCATGCCAGCTTGGATGGAAGCCATCTGCACTGACGTACCTGAAAAGGTACATTCACTTAAGGACGTTAGCCCGTCAACTGATAAAATAAGCTAACTTTAGGTTCCGTTTCCGACGACTATGTAATACTTAGTCATTTAGTATTATTATCTACAGATAGAAACCTCTTTTTTTACACTATCAACGCAAAAACTATACATAAAATGATTATCAATAATTAATTAAAAATATTTTTCGTAGCCTCCTACCACAAAAGTTACGAAAACTAGTGGTGTTTCGGAAAACATTTCTCAAAAAATATATGTTTTTAATCAATTAAAAAAATACAATCCATTAGTATGCATATTTATAAACAAAACGACGCAAAAAAAATGTTCAAATATGTTTCAAATAGGCATAGGAAAAATAAAAGAGTTTTACTAACGTTTTGTAATATTTTGCTAGAACCGACATGGCTTAAATTATGCACGATAAGGTTTGTTTTCCTTTGATTATTTTTGTCTAATTTTGTCTATCATTTGAAACGGCGTGTCTGTTAGCGCTCGGACGCCGTCGAAAGCAGAACTACGCCGCTTGACACCAGCACCTCGAACTCGAAAACATCGCTGTATGTACACGGAAAGTAGTAGTACGACTAACTAAGTGCGCGTGTAGTAGTACGACTTTTATACCTACGCATTCTGCAAAGGGACCCTTAAAACAAGAGATTTGTAATAGTTTGGCACAAAAGATAGCCTATGTACTGGACTAGTAATTTTTTTACTGTCTTATACAAAAGCTGACCAGATGATGTATTAGAGTAAAAAAAATGAATGAGTGAATTAGAGTATTAAATTAGAGTCGAACACCCAAAACATAATTTGAATGTGTTTAAACTAAGGAAGATATGAGTATTTTGTGAGTCGCGGGCATCCTGTGGATGCAGATGGCAGGATTTTGTTCAGTGTGCAGGTTAAAGGGCGAGGCCTATGTTCAGCAGTGGACGGCGTCTGGCTCATGATGATGAATATTTTAATGTCTTGCTGGACAGAAAGCGCACTATACTTAAGAATGACATGACATTTAAGTAAGCCAAACAAACTCCATACTGACACTCACCTTGCGGGAAAGGGACAGAGCACCCCTTCCTAATCCGACCAAAAACATGAAACGCTTATATATCAGAACTATATTAGCCGATTTAAATAGTATCTTCACTTAGTGTTTAACATTTAATAATATTTTTCACTAAGCCTGTTACTTTTAGCAAATTAAAAATCTGTCCGATAGTAGTACTAGTAGTTCGCACAGTAAAAGTGGAATCAAAGCTCTTCGTTCGGGGTTTCGGAATATCAACCCTGAAGCAAAGTCGCCTCTTCGCGCCCACTCTGGGTCTGAGGATGGAGCCGGGGGGGTGGATACTTGGTATGAGACTCGTTAGAACAAGCCAAAAGAGTTTGAGACTGGAGGGGTTCCCTGGTAGCCATTGAGGAGTTCCACTATCCACTTCCTGGCTATATACTTTGATCAACTCATCATCATCAGCCTATCATGTTCCCACTGGTGGGACACAGGGCTCTCTCAGAAAGTTAGGATGAGCCTTAATCCACCATGCTGGCCCAGCGCATGTTGATGAATGTCATGTCTTTGAACTTTTGAGGTTCTTGGACATACCAGCTTCCTCACGATGTTTTTACTTCACTGTTGTTCGACCAACTTGACCGTACCAAATTATTGTATTTTCATCCGAATTAATTATACTTGCAAAGTTTCCAATCGATGCGAAAATTAGAATTAGTTCTAGGGCATTACGGCTAGCTGTTGAAAGCAATCCAGTTTAGGTGATGAAAAAATGTTGCGCGACCGCAAACCGTATCTGGGCGCGTTAAGGTTCACATTCGCGTGATTTTCCGAACTGCGTGGTTTTAACGTTTGATACCGCGTAAGCAGTTGGCCGTAAGGCCCCTGTGGGCCTAGTGTGAGTTTTTTCGTTTGCGTTTCCTTACTCGACCGCGTTAGCGTAAACCACGATTTGTATGAAAAAGGAGCAGTTTCATGGCGCCAGATGGCGATGTTCTTTTTTTATACAAATCGTGGTTTACGCTAACGCGGTCGAGTAAGGAAACGCAAACGAAAAAACTCGCACTAGGCCCACTGGTCTTATCTAACAAGTTAATTGCTTTTTATTTATATTACCCGGGAATTACTCACGTAAGAAAAAATGTGTGAAAACCACGTCAGTTTCCACAATAAAGTTAATTGCAGTTTTACGAAAGTCAAGCTAACAGTAATTTGTGTTTCCATTCCCCAGGAGCTGAAAGAACTCAAGGTTCCTCTCGCCAAGATCCTAGAACCAGACGGTGCAATGTTGGGCGTGGATGAACGCAATTTGTACCAATTCGCGTCGGCGCGAGTGAGCGACCACCCGGCACCAGAGACCGTGCTGCCCGTGCTCGACTGGTTCCAAGTAAGATTGATTTTCACTTTGATTGTTTATTGCTGCCAAACTGTACAAGGTGTATTGATTTATTGATTAACTCTTTATTGTTCACACCATTAAATTTGATACAGAGGACAAAACACTCTTAAAAACTAGTGTAACAACTGGCAGCCTTATCGCTAAAAGCGATCTCTTCCAGGCAACCTTATGCTATGTGGCTGAATGGTAATACCTATTGCTATGTGGCTGAATGGCTGCGGCCCTGGTGTCTAGAGTATTAGGCCGCTAAAAATCAGCAATGATTTTGTCCTATAACAAATTACCTACAATTTAATGTAGTAACTCTACTAACGTAGCAAATGCCACTCGCATTCACCCATCCAATCTAAATATATATCGAGCGGTAGTTAAACCTACTACAGTACTTACTATTACAGTACTTTGTAGCCTACTGGTTGAGTGCGTAGAACAGTTCTTCGAATATTTTGGTTCTAGGTATACTCTATAATAATGATATACAGGGTTACGCATATAGACTGTACTAAGCCGATAGGAGTTCATTGTACTTATCATTATGAACAACTTTACCTATGGGATCAAGCCTGATATCACGAAAAAAATTGCTGTTCCATTAAAATCGGAAAATACATAATGTATGAAACATCAGTTTTTTTTCGCAGTTTCATGGTTGGTCCCTTAGTAAAAGTTGTTCATAATTATGTGTACAATGACCTCCTTTCGGCTTAGTGCAGTCTGTATGCGTCACCCTATATTGTCATATATAATGTTACAAACAATACGGTTTGGCGTTCTTGATTTTCCTATTAAATAAGAAAATTTGTAGCATGGAGTGAGTCCAGAACGAAATCTTAAACTTACTACAGTGGTGAATAGAGCCCGTTCGGTTGCTAACCACACAACACCGTGTAAAAGTTATTACAGTTGCTACTTACCATCAGGTGGACCGAAGCTTGTTTGCCACTTATTCTATAAAAAAAACAGTATCATCATCATCATCAGCCCGAAGACGTCCACTGCTGAACATAGGCCTCCCCCTTTAACCCCCACACTGAACGACAGCCTGCCTTTTGCATTCACTGGATGCCAGCGACTCTCACAATGTCGTCGGTCCATCTAGTGGGAGGCCTACCTACGCTGCGTCTTCCGGTTCGTGGTCTCCACTCCAGAACCTTTCTTCCCCATCGGATATCGGTTCTTCGAGTGAGTATCATGCCTATCTAATATACAGAGCGTTATATCTACCTACAGACGATATCGATGCTGGATGTGAAAGTGCCGCTCAGTCAGCTCTTCGACCTGTTCAGCCACTGCGTAGTCAACATGCCTGAGAAGATATTTAAGCCGCCCAACTCTGGTAAAGTGCAATTTACTCCACCCACTGACATATCTTCATCATTATCGTGCTCCCACTGCTGGGACACTGGCCTTCTAAATCCACCATGCTGGCCCAGTGCATGTTGGTGAATAGAGCCCGTTTTAGAATTTATATAGCCCGTTGGTCCAGTTGGTAGTGAACCTACCTTCGGAGTTTGTGGGCGTGGGTTCGATCCCCACCTAGGACAAACATTAATGTGATGAACATTTGTGTTTGTTCTATATCTGGTTGTGAATATCTATTTAAGTATGTATTTAAAACTATATATGTATGTATATCTATCTCTGGCAGCCATATCACAAGCTTTGCTTAGTTTGAGGTCAGATGACCGTGTGTGCAAAAACGTCCCGAATATTGTCCAAAAATATCATGTCTTTGAACTTTTGAGGTTTTCCTTCACAGTTTTTGAGTGATAGCATCTAAACTGGACATAATTTATCTAAGTACTAAAGTCATTGGTGCAGGGCAGAGGATCGAACTCGGTTCGTCAGATTGTAAAGCGCACATACCGCTCGGCCACCATCGCACTGACATCTCTTACCAAGAGCTAAACAAAAGCATTTTTAAGGGAACTAAGATTATTTGTTAACAGATTTTACTTTTGAACAAATGCTGTCTGCGTTAGTATAATGGACCATGTACAGCAGGCCATTTGACGAGCCATTCTACTAAGCCAAGCCATTTTGAGCAAGCCAAGCCATTGTGTAAATACAGACAATCCATTACATGGCAGGCTTCGACTACGGCAATTGACTGACCTATTTGCTTGGCTCAGTAAAATGGCTCGTCAACTGGCCTAGTGTAAATTGTCCATTAGTTAGAGAGCTTACTTTGAATTGTGCTAAAAGTTAGTAGTACGCCCCAGAAACTAATATTAATACAATAAAATTATAGATAGATAGAAACTCTTTATTGTGTACACCAGAAATAAAAATTACTAACAGGAAACGGTTACGAGCTAGTGCCACAAGTGGCGGCCTAATCGCTAAAAGCGATCTCTTCCAGGCAACCATTTAATCTGTTTTCTTAGCATGTACACTACTAAAGTCTGTTGTTTCTTATCTGTTTTATCTTGTAAACAAACCGTTGTTTTTCGACCAATGACAGCTCTGAATTTCCTCGCTAGTGATTGTCATTGGTTGCCTGTCTGCCATTTTTGTTTACAAGATAAAACAGGTAAGAAAAATCATGCTTTAAATCTGTGTGACCTAAAATTTTATTAAAAGTAAAAAAAAGTGTTTTAAACTTAGAAGGTCATTATTAAAAAAAAAAGTGTTTTGATATCTTGATTCCCAGGTCATTATTATAACTGTCTGTCTCACTTAAACAAGGGGATAGAATAAACAAGAATCTTTGACATCGTACAATACACAATTTCTTAATATTTTACCATTTTGCAGCTGACGGAACAAAACCTAAAGATGGCAAAGAGTCTCCCTGCGCCAACGACAAAGAAAAGAAAGACAGAGATGACCAGATGAAGCCGCAGAACCTCACATGCTGCATTCTGATGCTTGACATCATACTTAAACAGGTAACTATGAGATACTGGGGCTGAATGACTTAAATGTTTGTTTTACCGATGTTGGATTTTAATTTAAAAAAAACAGCCCCCCTTATTTCTCAAAGGTTACAAAACATAGGTATAAAATACAACTAAACCAAAATATGATTCTAACAATATTCTAACATAGACATAATTTTGTTTATTTTTTTCCTTTTTAACTTTAACAAAAACTAATAAAAATATTAATAAAAAACTAACATTTGTACGCTGTAACAGGCAAGGACATGAGATACGTCTCCATTCTTACGACCATGTATGCTACTTTATATGTATGTGTACCTACCATGTTCTGACAAATAAATAATTTGAATTTGAATTTGAATTCATAAACTTATGGCAGAAATTTTTATGGGTTAACTTTTACATTGTTGTATTCATTCCATACGTTAGAATCGTCAGTCCATACAAAACTACACAAAATGCAATGCTATGGCTATGTTAATTCGTACTCTTTCATCCTAATGTCACGTGGCCACATAAAAGCAAATAGCCATACACGGCTGTTAAAAAAATTAAATTAAAACACAATTACTGAAAATTATGAGAATTAAAACACAAGATTGCTCTATATTAATATAATAAAAAAAAAATTGTTGGTTTCGTAAAATCAGTCAAATGCCCTATTATAATATTATCTTTTTATTTTAAACCTAATACGGGTACATATTTTAAATGTTAATCGGGACTTATCACGTATTATTTAATTTAGGTAAAAAATATGTACCTTTCGCTCGACGTTACGTGATAACTCTAAAAGTAAAAGTAATAAGTCATTTAAAATATGTGTTCAAATCGCGAAAGTTTAAAAATTACTAATACGGGTATTTAGTGTGGAAATATAACATACTAGCTGACCTGACAGACGTTGTCCTGTCTTAGAACTGTCAACACGCAAAGTCAAAATTGAAAATCTTATTTTTTTTTACACCTTGGGTAACATTATTGGGGTTTTAGTAAGGACCTCTATTTAAAATATATATATATATATAGTATAGCCTGTGTTACCCGGGGATAGTGTAGCTTCCCAACAGTGACAGAATTTTTCAAATCGGTTCAGTAGTTTCGGAGCCTATTCAATGCAAACAAACAAACAAACAATCAATCAAATCTTTCCTCTTTATAATATTAGTATGTATAGTAGGTGTAAAAAATAAGATTTACAATTTTGACTTTGCGTGTTTGACAGTTCTAAGACAGGGCAACGTCTGTCAGGTCAGCTAGTAATAAATAAAAACAGTTAAATACTATTGACATCCAGATGGATCTCCAACAACGTCGCATCAACATGCAGAGTGTCAGCAGTGAAGCGACGAAACTGCTGCGACTGATGCTCAAATCCAACCAAACCAACACTATTGAACACGGTAACAAACCAAACTGCAATTTATATATAATGGAAACAGCTGCAAACAAGCATGCGGTCCGCAAGATGGTAAGCAGAAACCGCCGCCTATGGACACCTGAAACACTAGCGGTGATGACGGTGCTTTTACAGCCCGAGTGTTTTTTTTTTCACTTTGTTGTCAAATAGCTTCCGCCATATTCGCCGCATTCTCCATAATAAAGTTTTTTATCACAGCGGTGTGTCTGGCGCAAGGAGCTTGTTCTTACTGTGAAGCGGCAGCATTGTGGCATCAGCTGGCTGTCATGTTGGTCCGGGCCATCGTACCGGACAAGCCCAAACCTAACCCAGAGGTAATAATCATACACTAGTAGCGCACCGCGGTTTCACCCGCTATTCTACACGATATGTCTATTTTTTCGGGATAAACAGTCATCATCATCATCATCATCATTTCAGCCGTAGGACGTCCACTGCTGGACATAGGCCTCCCCCATCGATCTCCAAAAGGGCCGGTTGGAAGCGGCCTGCATCCAGCGTTTCCCTGCGGTCTCTTTTAGGTCGTCTGTCCATCGTGTGTGATAAACAGTAAAACAATATAAATATTTTTGGGTAAAAGTAAGCTATTACAGAGTTGAGTACAGACAAATATTAAAATCTTTTACATGTATAATCTGCTTCTTCATGTATAATATTAAATAAATATAATTTATTTTATTTCTGCAGTTATTACAGGCAGTTGACAGATGCTTATAACATTGTAAAAAAAAAGTGAACAACAAAAGTATATTCTGATCACTTTTATTAGCTTTTTGAACGTAGGTAATATTATGGTTGGTAGCTAGCCAATATACAGTAAAATAATAAAAAAGAAGTTTTGTTTGTATAAAAATGAGTTCTGTCTGTCTGTCTCTTTGTCTGTTTGTTAGCTTTTCACGTATGGTGATCTTAAATCACGCGAACGTGAACCTTAACGCGTCGAGATACGGTTTGCGGTCCCGCAAATTTTTTCGTCACCTAAACTGAATTGCTTAAAACAGCTAGCCGTAAGGTAAGGCCCCTGGTCTATAACATTAAATTGATGTGGTAACATGATGCCTTTCTAGCCCGTGATAGAAGAGCCCTGGCACGAGGCCGGTAAGAAGCACCAATCAGAAGACGACATGCGCAAGTCAGGCGCGTGTGGCAGCGTAGACGCGCTACTGGCGCTGGCGCACCCGCACGCCGTGTCGCACGCGCCCGCGCAGCCCAGCGTGGGGGGCGTGCTCGTGCACATGCCGCATGTACGTATCTGTAGGGCAAGGGGGACATGTTAGGGCATGGGGGACATGTTAGGGCATGGGGATTGCTACTTACTAACAGCTCGATAGAATCAGAGGGTGTGTACATGTTCCTGGGGCAGTAGGTAGGATCTATTGAAAGGGTAGAATAGAGAAAATAGGCAGAATTTAACAAAAATATGACCATGGATACAGAGTCCTTCAGCAGGAATAATAAATAGGTTTACAAGGTATTAAATATTGTCAAACAAGTCATAGTCACAGTTTGTCAAAGTCAAGTAAAGCAAATCACATTTAAGTTCAAGTCACGCCCCAGGATAGTGATGGGGATATTCTAAAACTTGAAAATCCTATTAAGCTTGATACCGGCTTAATAGACAAGATGTCTGAAGCCAAAAGATAAAAACAGGCAGGGGTTCACTAAAAGTCAAGATATCGCTAGAGGATATACCATGAGAGAGATGACTGGTGGGGCAGTCTGGATGATCCTTAGAAGAGTGGCAAAACTGGTGCTGTAGATAGGATGTCTGAAAATCGGACAGAACTGCAGCATTACGATGTATGGAAACGGTAGGGTTGGGTTGGGTATTCAGTACGATCTCTAGAATCAAATGATAGCTGGAAATCGGTAAAATCTGAAATGGAAATATTACTGAGGCAGCCATATTAGGGTACAATAGGCTACCGGACAAGAGGTTGAAAGGTTGAAGAAGGTTGTTAAAAAAAAAATTAAATCGCCTAATACAGTTCTGAGATATAAGCGTTTAAAATTTTTGCTCGGATTAGGAAGGGATGCTCTCTCCCTTTCCCACAGTGAGTATCGGTATGGGTTTTGTATGGCGTACCCTCAATTAACGTCATCTGCCTAACAAGACACAAATACTTCTATCTTCCTTAATTTTGAACACCTTTAAATTTGGTTTACGGTTATCGTTTCTATTTATGGTTAGCTTTTTTGAAAGACAATATATAAATTTGCAGGCCGGTAGCCTGTTGTGGCAGTTGGTAGCTTTTCTTTAAACTGGGTGAACTAAGATAATTGTACACTAGGGATTTATCAGGGTACCGAGGACGAAGGCTATCACCAGGGTTCAAGGATATCGCTAGAGGGAGAAAGGGACAACTAAAGGGTACTTACCTCTACCCTGAAGTGCAGTACTTGTGCGTGGTTATTTTTATTTAGTTTTTGATGTGAATGTTTTTGTATTATATGTATATTTAAATGTTTCTGGGATGGTTTTGCATGTTGTTATTTTCGTAAGATGGTAATTCAGTGTAATAATTAAACATGAAACTAACTAGATAATATAATTTCAAATGACTTGTATTTTATTAACATATCTGAATAAATTAAAAAAATATTATTGATATTTTATAAAATACTTTTGGTTTTGATTTAATTGTATTTACTTTGCGATTTAAGCTTTCTGTGTTTTACCTACATGTTTAGAAATAACAAATAAATAAGTACATATTTACTTTGATCGCGACTAAAATGTAAAATTGCAAATTCGTGTGGTGTTATTTCACGAATTTTCAAGTGTAAAAAAAACGCGATTTCACTATTTCCCTCATTAGAACTCTTATATCTGTGTTTATTGAGCTGTGTTTCCACTTATAAGCATTGTCAAAAAATGGGTACGCAATATTTGTCATAATTTTGCGCATGACTGCGTCGTCACAAACCGTCGATGTCAAAAAATTGACGTTCGTTCATTCGACTAAGTGAAAACACGGCTTCAAGATGAAACAAAGTTATTTCCAAAATTTTATAGCAAAATTTTATTTCATCTAATACAGGGTGACTGCTTTTAAACATCACACCTTATTACAAGAAGTTTATAATATTAACTAATTAAAAATAAAAAAAACTCTGAATTCATCATATTTTTTTTTTCTCGATATATGTAGAAGGAAAACACCAAGAAAGTTTTAAATCGCAACGTAAACTAGTCCATAGAAGTAGAAAGTAACGTAAATTGATGAACTCAGAGTCTAAGGTAAAACTTCTGGCAAACGTTGCGAACGCGTTGCAGACACGCCTTCAATGTTATATTAAGGGCATAACGTACCATGAGTTTTGTACTGATTTTAGGCCTGGGGCCTTACGGACAACTGCTATTACAGGCACCTATTCCGCTCAGTTGGAAAATCACGCGACCGCAAACCGTATCTGGGCGCGATAAGGTTTGCGGTCGCGTGATTTTCCAACTGAGCGGATTAGGTGCCTGTAATAGCAGTTGTCCGTAAGGCCCCTGTTCACATGAGCGACAATAATGGATGCGTTCACTCACTAAGTTTATTTTATTCTTGCATTTGTCTCATTCGCTCTTATCTTATTTGTTGAATTTAAAACGTCTTGTCTCTCTCACACGTTGCATACTTTGGCAAATTGGCAATAGGCATGTGTCCCTATTTTTTTATTACCTCATAAAAAGCTAATCTTAAAAAGACCCTAATCGAAATTATAATTAAAATTTGTTCAAAAATAAATAAGTCATAAGGAATTTGAATTCATGCTAGACAGAGAGCGTACTATAGCACGGTAAGACGTCAAGCCATGAGCGCGCCATACAAATGCTATACCTACACACGCTTTGCGAGAAAGGGACAGAGCATCCGCTCTCTATCCCCACCTAAAACTTTAAACCACTCATATCTCAGAGATTTATCAGCAAATTAAAATTATTTTTTCAGTACGCGTAATGTATTTAATTATATTCTTCGTTAAGCCGGTTATTTGTAATAAATTAAACATTAGGAATCATGCCTATTATATAATATAATAATATGTTACAAATAATAGCTCAAAATAATAATGTTATTCTCTACAATTCTACATAGTATAAATTAAAGACTTTCCTCGTCTGTCTATATATCTGCTAACTCCTAAACCACGCAACGGATATTGATGCGGTTTTCACCATCAGTTAGATATTTTTTCACGGAAGATTTACATACCTATATAATTAAACTTACACCCGTGCGAAGCCGGGGCGGGTCGCTAGTTTGTAATAAATGAAACATGCCTATTTAAGCTTGATTTTTCAAAAATAATTTGGTGCTATTGAGATATGGCTGAGAATGAAACAAACTCGAGGCGGTATTCGCGAGTACGGGTGCGTTTGTAATGAGAACAATGCGTTAGGCCCGTCGCCTGGCAAATTAGTACGAAATTGGTGCCATGTTGTCCCTAATCCCTATTAATTAACGCGTAGTTGCCCAGGAATAGATGCAACGATGTCTTAGAATCTCAAATCGCGTTCACTACGCTTACCTGTAACTCAATTTTACCTATAACTAAGCGTTTGAAACGCGTCCTGGCCGCTTTTTACAAATATCTCTTGTACGATATTTATATAACTTTTACCCGACATGTTTACTGGTCGCCCTGTATAATAGTTGTATAGTTTGTTCATTTCATGCAACTGTCACTCATAAGCGATGTCGGTTCGGACGCGACGACGAAATCTTCCGTCGATACGCAAGTATGTCTATCTATTCTATACCTACCTCGTAGCTAGTATCGTTTCACCATCTCTTAATAAATATTGGACAATACTTTGAAATTTTTTGGTTGGTCAGAATAAAAGATAACGCCCAGCGAGCGATTACATATTATCTTTACTCTACAGAGATACACGGAACGGTAGTACTAACCCGAACTGAGGTCATCGTACTTATCATTATAAACTACTTTTGGGACCAACCCAGAAATAAATAAATAAATCGGTTATTTCATAGTAAATAATTCCTCTTTTCCATTTACCGCTTTAGGTAGGGTCATCTCTCCTAATCAGCCTGCGCTAAGATACTCTGTCCTGGGTTGTCAGATGGTCTAATTGCGCCTTATTTTTGGGTTTGGGAAGTCTCGACATTTTTAAAGTCGCAGAACTTGAGACATCCCAGGGTCAAAGAAACGGGACGCCCCGAGACTTTAAGATTTTTTAAATAAACGAATGGAGTAAATTTTCAGTGTGATGTATCAATAACATTACTATTTTAGGAATAATCAATATTTTTTTTAAATTCCGCTAAAGCAACGAGAGCATTTTTATTCACAAAAAATCCGTAGTTTAGGTCTGTGTGCTGTGATGGCCAGTGTACAAATATTCTAACACACGTATAACCCGTTGTGATCTTTCTTTTATACGGGCTCTCAGGATTCCAGAGAACTATGCCGCTATATTAAAAGTTGTTCATAATGATGGGTACTATGGACCCCTTTCGGCTTAGTACACCCTGTCCACGTTATCCTGTACCTATAAGTACCTAGTGTTTATTGTATGTATCTATTTTGGTGTGCGTTTCTTAATACCAGTAAAGCCCCTAGGCCTAGATTTATCAGGTGGTGGTGAAATTGTCCTATAAATCTAATATCAGCTGCTTTTTTCGAGTTTGTGAGTCTGTGGATTTAATTTGTCAGTGTTAGATAAAGGTTGATATCACATTTACGTTTGTGGCACTGTACGAGCTTATAATGTCTATTTTGTACAAAATGTAATGTCGGCCATAGTATTGACACTTTACTGAATGACAAAGATTTTACTTTCTAGTCTAGAGTAAAGTTGAACTTGCTTTGACTGTTTACAATTCCTGATTTTGGTAAATAATACTGTTTTTTAATTATACTTTAAATTGTTGGTTTCATTTAGATAATAAACATGGTATCTACCAATAAATAAAGGTCTACTATTTTGGAGATAAAGACGAAAACGACAATTTTTATCTGAATGGAACTTACATGCACCTAAAATCCAACCTATTCATAATTTTTTTTTTTATATGAAGCATGAATTCTTAGTTCTAAAATTATTTTCTCTTTGCCGGTTGGACCGTAATAAAGTTTACAAAAAAATAAAAACCGACTTAACGCGATGTGGGTGTAATTCACTAAACGGGATTCATCGCCTAATTTTCTACCCTTTGAGGTGGAATATTTTCTTCACATTAAAATGCGACCGTTAATAAAAAATAATCTTCACAATCGGCGAACATATCGCCGATTATATAATCGCTATACTTAATATCACCATAATACATATCAAAAATTATATTGGAACTGTTTTTTAAAGTCTGTTTAAACTATTTAGCGTGGGACGCTAGACAATCGCCCACAGATTTTAAAATAGCCCTGATTTCATGCGCTCTGACACTTGCGATTGCGATGGTATTATTGGTCAATTGGCAGGGAGATAATAATCTAACTATAGTAAATTAGTCTTTGTTGTGTGTTATAAAAACCGAACCTAACAGTGACTCGTAGCTTAAATATTCACGATGTAGTGTTGCACCTAAAAAGCTAACAAGCACTGCCCCTAGCTTTTCACAGGATTTTAGGTAAATTAAATTGCTGAAATGATGTGCTGGAATATTATGCGATTTTGCTGGCCATGCTACGTCACTATAATGATGCCTATTCATAGGATTCATTTGTACAACTACCTACGATATATCTGTGTAAAATTATAGCTATAGCAATAAAAACTGTCAAAAATACACAACTCGCTTAAATTTGCCTTAAGATCAAAAGTATCGAGAATAACGAAACCAAAAAGTAGTCTACCCAGCTTCGGAGATGTAAGCTCTAATTTTGATGAGGCAAAAACACCTGTTTTAAACTACCACGGTTGTTCACTAATGTTATATGATTATTTACGGGATATCGGGAGCTCATTCCACCACCTTACCACGGTAAATATCCCGTAAATAATCATATAACTTCAAAAACACCTGTTTCAGTCCTCCATATAGCGCGTGGAAAACTCGATGTCTGCACTAAGGCAAATGTTCGTAGGTATAACTCTATTTTTAGTAAGCCCTGTGGAGTTGTCAAAATTCTCCGCTGAAGCCTTAGCGGTAAGGTGAGCGACTAAAATTCTAACAGCTCCCAAGGGCATTTAAAAGATCAAGTTCTCATATAAATCTATCTTTTTTTTTTTAGATAGCATAGATTTCTTTTAGATCAACGTGTTCCTCGGCCACACCGTTGCTTACCATCAGACGAGTTGGTGGCTAAACGTAGAACTATTGTGAATAAAAACTCGACATTTGGCACAAATATAAGTGATGTAACATAGCCAGTCAGGCCCGAAACCTATCTTAATCACCTGACACGTGATCTGACAAATGTTAGCGCGTAACCGGCTACGTGGCACGCGTTGTATGGCGATTTGTCAGATCACGTGTCACGTGTTTTATAGGTTTCGGGTCTGCCTCGCGTATCACCAACGGCAATGCTCCGTGGCACTGCATACCCACGTCCTCGTTAAAAGTGGTATTGCGCCCAGATAATGACCGCCACAGTGGAGACGATCACCGATCAACTGGACATGGCGGTCACGATGCCGCCGACGGACGCACCGACCGCCGCCACCGCGCACTCACACACGCTCACCGACACTGACGTCGCCACCGCTACAGCTGACGTAAGTCACACCCACGGGGATACAGTAGGCACAGCGGATCTTTATGTCTGAAGTTGCCTGCAAGTCTGCGCAGTAGCTAGTTTTGTGTCGCAAGGGATGGAGCTACTTGCGCAATGGTTCGCAGAGCCTAACTTCAGAGACACAAAGATCCGCTGTGCCTCATCATCAGAATCATTTCAGCCATAGGACGATCACTGCTAGTCAAAGTCATAGGCCTTCCCCATCTATCTCTAAAAAGGCCGGTTTGAAGCGGCCTGCATCCAGCGTTTCCTTGCGGTCTCTTTTAAGTTGTCTGTTTAAATTGTGGGTATTTAAATGATGCTTAAATTTTTTGTATTTTTATTCATACCGCCCTTTTTAAATATAATGCAATAATTATTATTAAATATTCTATCGTCACCAGAACTAAAGGTGTATGCAAAATCGGTTAGGAAGAACTAGTTCTAATTCAGCTTGCAAGATTTGACCTAAACAAAAAAACCGGTCAAGTACGAGTAGGACTCATGCTCTGAAGGTTCGTTTAGATGGAAACCTCAGAGCACGAGCCCAAAAAAAAAAAATGTAGTTAAAATATTGAAAGACAACCTTAACTTTGTAGTTGACAATAATATTCTTCCATACATTCCAACTACAAAATGTAAGTTTGTAATAGCAAAATAATTATTTTTAAATGATATAACTTTAACGTTATGACTTTCGGATTTATTCCTATATATGTGCTATGAGACCTTGCCTCTAGCCAAATTTCATGATTCTAGGTCAACGGGAAGTACCCTATAGGTTTTGATTCCCCTGCGAAATCGCAAAATATGCGACATAAACGTTCATATCTTTTGATTGCGTTGACTTACAACTTTTATTTTTTTTTACAGCCGAAAGAAACCGTAGACCCAAGTATCTCTACATAGTATAAATTGAAGACGCTTTTAGACGCTTTCCGCGTCTGTCTGTCTGTCTGTATGGCCGCTAACTCCTAAACCACGCAACGGATTTTCATGCGGTTTTCACCATCAGTTACATACATTTTCAAGGAAGGTTTATATATATATAACTAGCGACCCGCCCCGGCTTCGCACGTAAATTACACTCGTGCGAAGCTGGGCGGGCGGGTCGCTAGTTTAGTATAAATTTTAACTTGATACCTTTACGCGTTATTGTGAAAAAGGGTCTTGACAGACGGACAGATAGACGGACAACGAAGTGATCCTATAAGGGTTCCGTTTTTCCTTTTGAGGTACGGAACCCTAAAATCATAAAAGTTTGTAAAAACACGTACACGTCATCAAAACTCGCGTGAGGATTCATTATAAATTATTATAACACCGGCTTGCACTCACGATTATGTTTCTATCGGTCGAGAAAATCGGTCGGTCGGTAATGGCTCCGAAACCGGTCGATCGTCTCGCCCGATAAAACATAATCGTGAGTGCAAGCCGGTGTTATGATAATTTAAAACACGTACATATTTATTTTTTGGCAGGTTTCTACGCCCCATCTGGTATGCGATAACGAGGGCGTAGCTGAGTCTGTGGAAGAAGACATGACCAACTTCTGGCCGACATCCGCTGGAAAGTTCCACTTCTGCATAGAGGAGTTACCCCAGGAGTTGCAGTACATTCACCAACTGTTGCAGGTAACAATCTGGAATGCTTGTCACTATCACACTAATATACTAAATGCGAAAAGGACAGTCTTCTCGTCCAAAATACCTCAGTGCCTTAAGACGAAAGTCTTCGACCAGTGTGTGTTACCAGTGATGACATACGGCACTGAAACGTGGTCTCTCACTATGGGCCTCATAAGCAAGCTCAAAGTCGCACAACGAGCTATGGAGAGGGCTATGCTCGGGGTTTCTCTACGAGATCGAATCCGAAATGAGGAGATCCGTAGACGAACGAAAGTCACCGACATAGCCCACCGGATTAGTAAGTTGAAATGGCAGTGGGCAGGGCACATATCACGCAGAACAGATGGCCGATGGGGCCGAAAGGTTCTGGAATGGAGACCACGGACTGGTAAGCGCAGCGTAGGACGTCCACCCACAAGATGGACAGACGACCTAAAAGAGACCGCAGGGAAACGCTGGATGCAGGCCGCTTCCAACCGGCCCTTTTGGAGATCGATGGGGGAGGCCTATGTCCAGCAGTGGACGTCCTACGGCTGAAATGATGATGATGATGAAAAGGACAGTGTCATTTTCAGGCTTAAGGGTCCTATCACATTTTATGACGAAAAAAGCATCGAAAACTGGATTTTGGTATAATTTTTCTTTCAACTAATAAGCTCTCTAGTAAATTCAGTTGCTGTATTAAATAGATCTGTATTTTTTATTGAATGTAGCGGCTTCAGATTTTGGCAAAACTTAACATATGCATATGTTACCTCCATTTTACAAAAGTAGTTTTTCGTAAAACTTTAGGAGGGAAAGTTTGAGAATGGATTTCGTTAAATTACTGTCATAAAATAAACATTTTTGTGTTATTTTATATTTATCTTGAAAATTACGGCTTTATTTATTCGTTTTATGCCCGAAAATACAAATACTTAAAATTGAACGATTTATTTTGTAATAAGCCTCTTTTGGATCAGTTCGCGCTGGGCTAAAACATCCATACTAGAGATGCCGCGAATAGTTGTTATGGCGAATAGTCGATTGGCGGTTAATCGTCATTCTCTATGGGTTATAATAATATAATAATAGTCGAATTATTCGCCATGATTATTCAGTATCAAAATTACTGAGTAGAAAATACTGGAGCGCCTGTAGAAAACTGCGTAGCAAAATTACTCCGACGATTGGAAGTCGTTATAATAACTGGTAATTCGGCTACTTGAACAACCTTATTGTATTTTGTGGTGGCACGGAACCCTCAGATCGCGAGCCCCACTCGCAGTTGGCCGGTTTATTACTTTTCCTACTAGTATATCGATTTCTACCTCCGCTGAGCTCGCAGCGCATGGTTCATCGACCACTTTCTGGATATTATATTTTGTACCGTCTGACTGATAGCAGCATTCACTTTGATTGTAAAGTTGGAAGGGTTATCGAAATCTTGCGTTAAAAGCACAACAAGTCTCTTGTTAATACGCGTCACATTTGCATATTTCACTGTCAAGACTCTCCATTGCCCAGCCCTGTTTTCCGTCTGGCATTAAAGTCTTGTAGAACACATTATAATCTTGGTCTCTGACAATTTTATACAATGCTTTCCTCAAATCTTGGCTCGGGAAAAAACTGCAGGTTTTCGGTGATCAGCTCGGATTCTTCGCCAGAATAATGGACTGAATCCGAAGATATATCGAGAACAATTCTTGGTTCGATTTCAACAAAACTTGTCACTGAGTAGCGAGATTTTCATCTTGGAATTACTTTCTCACTTTTTATTTAAATTGAGCACAAATAATCCAAAATGTCGTTCGATAACATGTAGATGAAAGAAATTACGAGTTACGTTTCGTAGAAGCTTCTTTTTTATTTCTTATCATTTATATAGTTTGACTTGTGTCGTCCGTCACGAATGATATAAACTGTTCGGTGATCGGGTCGAATAATATAAATTCCCGAAAGTTAGGCAACTGCTAGCAAGTTTTAATCTCAAATTAACATTTAAAAAACCAACCCGATTAAGTAGTCAAACATGCATAGACAATATCGCTCATGATTTTAAAAATAATTGCAAGGCTGACGTGGTTGAATTCGCGCTATCCGACCACACAGCTCAACTACTGATGTGTCCTGTAGACAAAAAATGCATCATTGATAGTTGGTACATAAAACGGCGTGGCTATAGTCAAGAAAATATATCGAAGTTTATATCGCACATTAAAAATCTCTCTTTCTCAGACCTATATAGTATTGACGACCCTAATGATGCGTATAATTACTTTTACAACACATTTGCTCAAAAAGTGCACTTAGAAGCCTGAATACATCTTTCGAAAGTTAAACATTACGGATCATACAACGGAGCGTGCTATAATGAAACGCATCATACAACGGAGCGTGCTGTAATGAATTTGTCCGCACGCTCCGTTGTATAGCACCGTGCGTGTACTTTACGGTATTTTTTTAATTTCCATTTTTTGTTTTTTTCTCGCAAATGTGTTGTAAAACGTTGTATGGCACACGTGCGGATTGGTTATTACAAACTCGTGACTATGGTAAGCCCTCGACTTCGTCTCGGGCTTACATTCGTCTACTCGTTTGTAATAACCAACTTTCCGCACTTGTATCATAAATAACTATATTGACACGTTTAAATTATTTTACGATTTGTGTTTTCCTTTCACACAAAAAATTGTTAAATCAGTTAAAAAGCCAAAATGGATATCACGTGGCATCAAACTATGTAGTAAAAATAAATGAAAACTCTTATGGCAATACAGACGACACCGAAATTGTAGCAATAAGAATAAACTAGTAAAATATTCAAAGCTGTTTAAAAAAATCACTAAGCTCACCCAAAGAGCTCAAAACGACTACGCTATAAAAATGGCAACGAATAAGTCTAAATCATCATCATCAGCCAGAAGACGTCCACTGCTGAACATAGGCCTCCCCCTTTAACCTCCACACTGAACGACAGCCTGCCTTTTGCATCCAGTTTGCTTATGCACCACCATGATATGGGTATGTAATGAAAGGGCTTACTGCGAAGCATGAGAAAAATAAAAAGACGTCACACTAAATTCAATATGGCGGACGCTCCAAGATGGTGGACATAATCTTCGAGATATCAAACGAAGGGTTTGCTGAGAAGTATACGAATAGCTTGTTTATTTTAATTTTATAAATACTTTATTTGAATTAATAATAATTTTACCTCACTTTACATTTCGCCGTCTTGTATGATGACGACGCCTACTTAGTGACTATCCCTGAACTTAAAGGAATCTATCAACACTTCATTTATCAAAATCTGTTAAAGCGTTTAGGTTATAATGGGAATATTACTCTTTTTGCTTTGCGCCTTTGGGTTAACGTATCATTTGTGAAAAGTGATCAGCCAAAAAAACCGTGGTCAGGTTTTTAACTTTTAAAGTAACTTATTATTTTTTACTGTAATTTCTACCCTTATTACTCACTCTTAATTTACCATCAACATTATACTGTAACTTAATAGTTTCCACTATAATAGTTTCTTTCAATAAGTCCTGAATTGGAACACTTCTTAATCTATCCATTTGTCCATATAAACAAAAAACATACGAACAATAATATTCGACAACTAAAATTCCTGTAAAATACTTTTTGTACCCGATTTCAATTTCTATATCCGCTGTAGTGACTGATAACTCGGCTGTGGCGCTTTCTCCAGGCTTCAGTGTAATTTCCACACTACTCGTGCTGCCGATTGTTACAGACTTAGAAATCGCATCTTCCTTACCCCAAGATAAGGTATAAGAAGCAGTCGTTCTTCCCTTTAATATGCATACGTCGTATTCTACCTCATATGATAGTGCGTTGCCATTATTCATCGACCAGGTTGTAGATACTGTGTTCTGAACCGTATGACTGATGGCAGCATTCGCTTTGATTGTAAAGTTGGAAGGGTTCTCGAGCTCTTGCGTTAAAACCACAACAGGTATCTTATTAAAACGTTTCACTTTTACATATTTCACTGTCAAGATTGTCTCCATTGCCCAGGCCCGTGTTCCGTCTGGCTTGAAAGTCTTGTAAAGCACATTATAACCGTGGTTTTCGACAATATGATACAATCCTTTCCTCAAATCTTGATTCGGGAAAAAACGTTGCAGGTTTTCGGTGATCGGTTCGGATTCTTCGCCAGAATAATGGATTGAATCCGCAGATGATATATTGAGAACAATTTTTGATTCGTTTTCAATAAAACTTGTTGCTAAAAAGAGGAGTAGCGTAACTTTCATCTTGGAATTACTTTTTTCACTTAGTATTTAAACTGAGGACAAATAATCCATAATGTTGTTCGCTAACTGCGTTGTTGCAGACTGAATCAGTGTCGTTAAATTTTGACCATGTTATCAGTGGTTAGGTACCTATAAGTTGTAAGTAGTCACATATAGTACAAACACAATCATTTTTATCACTCATTATTAATATTTTTTCGAGTTGTGTTATTGATGATCGGCAGCTCACTTACCAACCTACGCGTTACTTAAAACTATAAACACTTTATTTCATATAAAAAACTAGCTGTGCCCCGCGGTTTCACCCGCGTTATAAACCTCCTTTGACATGATGTTTTTTTTTCTATGATGTAATTATGTCAATGACCCTGTATAAACAAAATTGATTATTATGCATGTTGACTAATAATGTTATATTACCTCATAAAAAAGCTGATCAAAATAGATCAGCGAAAACAATTTGTTCCATAATAAGTATTTTAATTTCATGCTAGACAGAGAGCGCAATATAGCTAGTTATGGCGGCAAATGCTATGCTAATCCACCCTTTGTGGGAAAGGGACAGAGCATTCCCTTCACCCACCAAAAACTTTTAATATCAGCCAATTTAAATCATTGTTACAGTATGTGTAACGTATTTAATCATATTCTTCGCGAAACCTGTTATTCGTAATAAATGTTTTTTTTATCTTTATTAGTCACTTTCAATTTACCGTCAATATTAAA
The DNA here is from genome assembly GCA_914767915.1 of Agriopis aurantiaria. Taxonomy (NCBI): domain Eukaryota; kingdom Metazoa; phylum Arthropoda; class Insecta; order Lepidoptera; family Geometridae; genus Agriopis; species Agriopis aurantiaria. Next base: position 11,184,116 of record OU612001.1, on the reverse strand, counting down.
CCCTAACTTAATAGTTTCCACTACAGTTTTTTCATTGGAAATACTTGCATTTTGCATAAATAATTGAATTGGAATTACTTGTATCGGAGAGCGATGTAAACTCTCTATCCAGAGAAAATTAAAAACGACAGCTAAATCACCTTTAAGATACTGTTTGTGCACGACTTCAATTTCTATATCCGCTGTAGTGACTGATAATTCAGCTCTGGCGCTTTCTCCAGGCTTCAGTTCAATTTCCACACTACTTGTGCTTCCAATTGTTACAGAGTTGGAAATCTCCTCGTTCTTTCCCCAAGTTGAAGTATAAGAAACGCCGGTTTTTCCCGATACTAAATTTATGTCGTACTTCAACTCCTGGGATAGCGTGATCCCATTGTTTCTATACCATGATGTGGACAGTGTGTTTTGTACCGTCTGACTGATAGCAGCATTCGCTTTGATTGTAAAGTTGGAAGGGTTATCGAAATCTTGCGTTAAAAGCACAACAGGTCTCTTGTTAATTCGTTTCACTGTTGCACATTTGACTGTCACGATTTTCTCGACTGGTTTCCAGTCAACATCTTTGTAAACATCTGCTGTCGACTTCTTGTAGTACACGATGAAAGGCTCGTCTCTGTGTTCTACTAACATTCTTTTCAATTGCTCTTCCAAATCTTCGAAGCGCAAAAATCTCTTCATATCGGCCAAGGTTACTGGTTCGACTTCTTCGCCAGAATAATTGACTGAATCTGTCGGTATATCGATAACAATTTTCGACTCGATTTTAATGATGCTCGTAACTAAAAATAGGAGCACGTTGATTTTCATCTTGGTATTGGTTTTACTTTCTTCACTTATTTCGTTTATATCGAGTACCAACTAGAAAGGTGCAAAATGTCGCTCGATAACTTGCAGACTGATAAAATTACTGTCTTAAGTAGACGACGTTATCATCGGTTATTATTAATCGAGCGAATAAATAATAATTGCGACTTAAAATGAGAGTACAGTCCCACCATCTTAGCTGTTCAGTTAACAGCGGCGTCGCTAGTTGAGAATTTTGTATTGCCAATTTTTTGTAGTTCTAATTTTGCCCACTTGAACAGCTAAGTTGGTGGCACTGTATTTACAGTACATCTAAAACTGGGATTCTTCAAACAAAGCAAACTAACCATTAGAGACAAGACAGTTTCTTTTTTCTTGACGTTGTTTCAAAGACACGTAGCTAAGTACCTACTTAACCGTAGTGTTGCGATATTTCTAATTCGCGTGTAAACGAAGAATCGGATAAAATGATACCAATACTCGATCAAGATAATTTAAAATAAATCTAATACCAGTGCTGCCAGATAAGGTGACTTTGCCGTTTAAGCTTTATCTCAAAGGATGAAGGGCCGAACTACAACTGCAATCGGCTACTGACCGACATTAGGCTATCTCATATAAAATATTAGGTTTTAATACATTAGCCCTCTTATGCATAAACGCTCAATAATCTATAATAATTGTAATCTATTCTGTCTTTTCGATTATAATTTATCAGGTACATTACCACAAAACCCGGCCCCAACTCAGCATGTTGCTGGTTGTACACAACCAGCGCTGGTATTCTGTTGGGCCCGGCAAGTGACATCACGCTCAATACCTGTGCAAATTGTTGTTGAGTACTCAAAAATATTAACAGTTATGTTAGACCTAATATTTCTTTTTTTTGTGAGCCACTAGTGACCTGGCCAATATACTATTTTTGGGAACAGTGCCGCTCACTATATCATATAAGGTCAGATATTGAATATGTGTGGGTGTATCGCAGTCACTCAAACATAATTATGTTAGGTTTATCCACAGAAAAGAGAAGTAAATAGAACGGAAATGAGAAAGAAAATCTGTTACCAGGCATTATGACAGAACCTTGATGGAACATTCTTATTTATATCAACGCGTCGAACTCCGCATCCAAAGAACTTGGACCTTACCTTTTTGGGTTAGGTCTCAAAGTTCTTTGTCCGCATCACAGTTGCTAACTGATTTCGAATAACTGACGTTTCGTTTATATGGGTGCAACTGGCTACAACAAATTTCTTACAAAAACGCCTTGGCAGCCGTTCTGATCTAATTTCAACAATTTCTTTTTTCTTTCCTGTGGGTTTATCTCTATATAGGATCTCACATTCACAGGAGTTAAAGAACACATCTCGCCCCGACGTGCTGTACCATCTACTGCAATGCCTTCAAGTGCTGGTGTTGAATGCAGATGCGCTGGCTGATCACAGGGGTTTCCTTATCTGGTGCCAGGAGAACTTGCTGATTGACAAGTGAGTTTTGTTAATTCTTTTACTGCAATCTTTCTGAATCTGAATTTTACGCTGTTTGATTTGGAATTAATCAATCTTGGGTTCTTCCTCGCACGCTAAACACACACACACACACACTTTGCTCTTTTATGGTGTATATATTTACACTTTTGATCCAACCGGCAACGAGCAATAAATTGGGAATAGTTTAGGTCATAATATTTTTCTTGTCACTATGATATTTCTGCCTCTTGATTTTTTTCCTCTTCTTTTGGGGACGACTAACATTTGCTATCGTGGTTTGGCCATTATGATTTTCCTAAAACTATAATATAACATTTTCTGGGACCATAATTTTGCCATAGATCAAATGTCTCTTTTCTCAGACTGCGCAATTTCTCAATTATCTAGCCTGTGGAACGTGTGCACGCTATCAGCGTCTCATATCAGCTGCGTTGGCGTGCCAGTGTTGCTGCACTGCGTGACGCTAGCTGGCGGCGCAGACGTGTTCTGCGCGCTGGTGCGGGATCAGTTCCAGCATCACGACCCGGCCGTCAGGTTCGCGGCTGTTGAGCGGGTCGCCGTTATCATTAGGTGAGAGGAACTAACTTATATTTACCAATTTGCGTGTAAAACTTAAAAATATCAGGCTGATTTTCTCGTATAAAATCTAAATATATAAAAATACGGCACGAATTGAGAATCTTCCTTTTTTTTCGAAGTAGGTTAATAAAAGCGAAATACCAATCACTCATTCACTCATTCACTGAGTCACCTCGAAATCTCGAAAACTACTGGACCAACGAAACTGAAATTTGGCAGGTAAATTTCTAATGGGGTGTAGAAGTCTGCTATGAAAGTATTTTGCGAAAGGGCCGAATCAAAGGAATCGAAGGCGGGGAAGGGGGTTGAAAGTTCGACAGCTAGTTTTTGATCTAAAATTGTAACATCTAATAAACGTGTCCGCATCCAAAATTGCTTTGTCTAAAGTTGCGTCGGCTAATGTGCTTTGATCTAACCTGCAACATCTAATGAATGTGTCCTGATCTAAAATTTCCTTGTCTAAAGTTGCGTCGTCTAATGAGACCCGATTTACGGTAGCCTTTTTCAAAATTACTTTGTCTTACGCTGTTAAACCTAGCTTTTTGGCAGCCAATTGAAAGTTGTTCTCAATATGGGTTGGTTGTGGCTAAAGTTGTGCCAAAGCAAATATAATGTGGTTTGATCTAAAACTGCACCATCTAATAAATGAGTCCTGATCTAAAATTTCATCGACTAATGTGGTTTGATCTAACCTGCAATATCTAATCATCATCATAATAATCAGCCTTTTAATAGTCCACTGCTGGACTTTTAGGCTACCCCCGAAAGGGTGATTGGGCCATATCCATCACGCTGGCCCAGTTGGTTGGTTGGTGGTTGGTGTTTATTCAACATCTAATGAATGTTTCCTATTGAAATGTTACGTTCACTCAGGTTCATGGATGGGTCCCCTACAAAGACGAGCCTGCCGCTGCAAACTGCGCTGGCGACGGCGTTTTGTTATCTCATCTGCAGTATGGACGACAATTCCGTGTACGTGGCGCAACGAGCCACGCTCTACCTCGGGACTATTCATGACAATGCTATTGATGTAAGTATAAATTGTAATGATCATCATCATCAGCCTTTAACCGTCCACTGCTGGACATAGGCCTCTCCTAATGCACGCCACTGAGCTCGGTCGGCAGTCTTTGCATCCTGTTTTGACCCGCCATTTTAAGCATGTCGTCACTCAACCTGACCACAGGGTGTCCTACACTACGTTTGCCTAAACGTGGTCCCCACTCCAGAACTCGTCTACTCCTGAATTACCCGAATTGTAATAATGAAAACATAGTTTTTTTAAAGGTATTTTTAATAGGCTTTTTTTCAAGATTGGTTTAAATTTGAAGAAAATATTCCACCTTTATAGGTAACCTTAAAAACATATTTCAATTTTAGAGGTGCAATATTTTCTTAGTAAAAAAATTTGCTACGAGTGCAAAATGAGGATGAATCCCTTTTATAATCTTCACTCAAATACCGTTTCAAGTTTTTTTTACGGCTCGTATGTCATATTGCCAATTGCACTGTTTCAGTTGCTCCTTCTATGCCTAGAAAGCCACTTCGACCTGGTGATTGTAGACCGGCCCATGGTTCTACAATGCGTCTACCAGCTACACAACTCTCTAAGCGACAGGAGGATACTTACGTGGCAGTTCTTTCTCAATAGGTAATTATAACTTTCTACTGAAAAAATATCCCACTTCTGATTTTGCTTAATTAAATCGTTGCTTTGTCTTTATATATAGACTGCAAGTCATCATCATAATCAGCCTTTTAACAGTCCACTGCTGGACTTTTAGTCTACCCCTGAAAGGGTGATTGGGCCATATCCACCACGCTGGCCCAGTTGCGGGTTGGTGGATTCACATACGACATTGAATTCCTTCTCCGTACGTGTGCAGGTTTCCTCACGATGTTGTTCTTTCACCGCAAGTCATGAATGAAATAAATAATTTGATATAGAACTAGCTAACCCGACAAATGGTGTCCTATTCAAATTAAAAAAAAAAAAAAAAAAAAAAACAAAAGCAATGCCAATTTTTTCCGAATTTTCTAATTTACGGGGCAAATTTTCCAATTTTATTTTTCTTCTAAATCAACCCTGTATTGAGCCGAACAAAAAAATCAGTCAAGCCGATTTTGAGTTTTAGCAAGACTAACGAACAGCAATTGATTTTTATATACATAGATAGGTAGATAGTTATCCATACACGACCGGACCTGAGCTTGATACAGGCTGAGAATCTGTCCCAGAAGTGCCGCTTAACCTTTTTGAGAATTCCAAGCTTTTGCCCGGCTAGTTTAACTAGACCTAGACCAGACGAGAGAGAGTGAGACCTAGTAGCGGAAGTTGGCTTGACAAATTAACAGGTACGTCTCGAAAGAGGGTACGGACCTAATGGTTTGTAAGAAATTGTACTCAATTCTAATTCCAAGTGGGGGTGATAAGACCTGCACTGACATCCCGCTTGGGTTGTATTGTGCATTTGCCCCTGCCAGCCTAACACAAGCCAGAAAAGCTCCATAAAATACCGGAGAACGTCTTTGGGCCGCTGACTAAACTTTAAAAACTTTTACTCAAATCTACATGTTTTTATTCGAATACTAACCCTTTTTACAGATTTGAAGCACTGCTGTTGGAGGCGCAGATACATTCGAACAATTCCGTGGATTTGGCAAATTTACGTGGTAAGTAATGAAAATATATTGCTGTACATTTTTGTGCCTTTACGGAGAATTTTTGGCTCGATTGTCAACTTTTTTGATTGCCTGGGTCATCAAAGTTATGCAGTAATTTTCGACTTCTAATTTTGAACTAAGTCAACATATTTCAGCTTCAGAAAAAACTGACAATGAGGCCTATTCTGTCATACCACTCACTAAACTAAGCCAATCTGACAGGACTAAAATTATCTGCCTCTCTTTTCATTTTAATACGTGAGAGTAGGATGGCATCAATTTTAGAGCTGTCAAATTTAGTTTAGTGTAGAGTGCATCAGAAACGATGCCATTAACTCATGTTTTTTTTCCGGTTTTTAGTATATGGACAAAAATAACCTAGCCTGAAACAAAAATTAATTAAATCTGAAACAAATAATTCGTTATAATAATTTGTAATAATGATATTAATTTTAAAATAAATTATTTGACACTTTACGCAATTACACTAAATCAAATAAATAATTTATTTATTTCCAAGTAACATAGACAAATACAAACAAAAAAAAAATCAATAGATTAATAATAATTATTACTTACTAATTGAAATTTAAAATAATCAAACTAAAAATGTCAACATTATACAATAAATTAATTATGTCAAAGTAATAGTGATGCATATCAGTACCTACCCTTACATTAATAAACTAGGTCCTACTGTGTGCAATGTGCAGGCTGCAACAATGATTTATGTAAGGGCAATCTAGCCTACCTGCTATCGCGACCAGCATGCTGTTGTGGCTCCCCCGCACGCGCCGCACCAGTGACGTCGCTCGCTTGCGCAAACTAAAGATTCGGCATATACAAATAGCAATTTTTTTGGAGCACGCATATTTTATATAATCCGATTTACTCGTAAGTTGAAGACACAGATTGTAACTATTCGGGAACACCCATTCAAGTAGCGTACTTCACAGTCTAGCGTAGTCTAGTAGCTTTTCTACTTAGCATGATTTTGGGCTAGAAATGACCATGTCTTTTAGTCTCTTATACCCAATGACAATATAACCACTTGAGTGGTCGTCTTTTAGTCCCTTATACCTAATGATATAACCACTTGACTTCTCATCCTTTACCCCGCTGTAAGCCAAAGGTTCTAAATTCTCAACCTAAACTATTTCGAGCGGGCCAATTCAAGGCGCGAATTGAAGAATGACTTTTGACTCTCCAATCATAAGCGTCGAGTCGCGTCGAGTCTCCAATCACAAGCTGGCCCCCGCGACCGATGTGGCTGAATTTTGCAAAAGGGAATTTTGACTACATGTACCGTCATGGTTATATTATCTTTGCTTATGCAATACAAAACAATACAATACAATATTAATTTATTACACACCGAAAATACAAATGAAACTTAACCTAACCTAACATTAAAAACAAATATACGGAAGTATAATGGGCGGCCTTATCGCCTAAAGCGATTTCTTCCAGGCAACCTTTGGACCTTATACCTTATCCATCATGTCTGATCTACAGATCTAGTAAGCGCAGACACGAGCCCCGAGTTCTTCCTATACAAGGTGCGTCGCGCGCATGAAGCCTTAGCGGTGTCGGCACGCGCATGTCCCGCGCACACTCTCAGCGCGTCTCTCGGGGCCAAGTGGCCCTACAAGCGGACCATATCCGCCCCTGCTGCTGTACCTCCGCACATCGACACTAGACATGGTAAGATACCAAACAAGAAACATAAACCGACCTAGTGCGAGTCGGGCTCGCGCACTGAGGGTTCCGTAACACCACAAAATACAATAATTATCAATTTAAAAAAAGAAACATTTTTTTTTATGGTGGCATTTCGATTCGATGAAATAAAATATAAGATCATCCAAGTAACCGAAGTATCAGCAAGGAAGATAGACTAAGAGGAAAGACAATAGCGGAACATTAGAGCGTATTTGCCTAAAAACGGTATGAACTCAGATGGCGCCGTAACTTGAGCGTGCTATAGGTTGTCTCGAACTTCCGTAAGCGCTGCAGTCAGATAATGTACGAAAGAGTTCTACAAATTACCGTAGCGCTAGTATCACGGTCAAGTTTCGCAGTATTTCAAGGGCAACATTACAACATTAACATTACTTATTATTAGTATATAATTATTTTCCTTAATTTTAAAAACATTTTAGTTTTGTTTTCGGTGGTCGGCTCTATTTAGGATCAGCTTTTTTTATGAAAAAATTATTAGTTCGACAGCCTATTAGCCATTGCCTATTTAAAAATAAATAATAGGCTTGCGTTTGACCACTATCACCATAAGCGATGATGCGGTCTACGATGGAGCACGCTTGGCTAAAAGACACCGACTCACTCGCGATTTGAAGACACCCAGATTGTAACCTTCGGGGAACACCCATTCAGGCAGCGTATTCCACAGACTAGCAGTTCGCACAATAAATGTCGCCTTTCAGTTACACAGCCTAACAATAAAATGATTGGGTGAGAAGGATTTGGAAATACGAAATGGCGATACAACAATTATTTATTTAATATAATTTGTCAATAATATCGAAGGCTGGCCGGCGTCATTTCACATAGGAATGCTTGTGGTAAGTTACAGTAGTTATTGTTCAAGCGACCATCTTTACTGACACCTCCGCACATTTGCCCGTAGTCATTCGTCTCTGCTCTGGATACATTGTTAGGCTGAGCCACATTCCAGGTTTGGTAGCCGGCTTCATCAAAAGTTTGACCTACAACCATCATAAGTTAATATGAAACTGGTAGCTGTCTGGCTGGATACCGGATATCCGGTCATACTGTCTTACACCCGGATATGACGACACACAGGTGGTTTTTTTGTCGGAACAGTTACAGCAGCTACGTTAATCATAAAAGAAGACCTGGGGCCTTACGGACAACAGCTATTACAGGCACCTAATCCGCTCAGTTGGAAAATCACGCGACCGTAAACCTTATCGCGCCCAGATACGGTTTCCGGTCGCGTGATTTGTCAACTGAGTGGATTAGGTGCCTGTAATAGCTGTTGTCCGTGAGGCCCCTGATCTTCCTTAATTTAGAACACATTCTAGTTTTGTTTACGGTGATTGGCTCCATTTATGATCACATTTTTTATAAGACAATAAAAAATAATCATTGTAATGCTTTCGTGGGAAGGATTTGGACGTACGAAATAACGATACAACAATTATTTATTTAATATAATTTGTCATTAATATCGAAGGCTGGCCGGGGTCATTTCACATAGGAAAGCGTGTGGTAAGTTACAGTAGATATTGTTTAAGCGACCATCTTTACTGACACCTCCGCACATCTGCCCGTAGTCATTCGTCTCTGCTCTGGATACATTCTTGGGCTGAAACGCAGTCCAGCTTTGGTAGCCAGCTTCATCAAAAGTTTGACCTACAAACATCATAATTTAAGATGACACTGATAGCTGTTTGGCTGGATACCGAATCTGTCTTACATCCGGATATCCGTACTGTGTTTTTTGGCGGAACAGTTACAGCAGGTACGTTAATCATAAAGCTTTAGTTTTAGAAGACCTAAATATTTTGGAGACATTACGAGTGGAATTTAGAAATTTTGTTAATGAGGTAGGTTTTGTTTCCATTTGTTCCTCGGCCCAATATTAGTCTATATGTGCGTCATCGTTGACCGCATCATCGCAAAGGTAGCGCCAAAAGCAAGGTTACTATTCAATAAAATGCTTCCCGGATAAAATATTTTTTTACTTCTGCACCATCACTAATCACTATCAGAGAAGATAAACTCGGTGCAAACCTGGAATAGCACCTCCGTAGGGCACGAATCAGTCCTGCGACCGTCTCGACACCACACATCATCATCATCATCAGCCAGAAGACGTCCACTGCTGAACATATACCTCCCTTAACCTCCACACAGAAACGACAGCCTGCCACATATAATCATCAGCCCTGAGTTACCCACTGCTGGGTATAGGCCTCCCTTTGTTTATGCCACTCTCCCCGGTCTCTCGATAATCGCATCCACTCGTTTCCGATACCACACATAGTGAAGCAAAAAGCTTCGGGGGGTGGGAGTTCTTCCCAAACATTTTTCTTTTATGATTAATGTTGATATTGTCAGAGCATTTGATGATTTTCGCAGTTAGAACTTGAATGGCGCTGCGCTAGTGATGTGGAAGTTTACATACGGCGCTTACGTTTTTTAGTCGATTGATGGTTAGATTGTTAAGTTCGGCTCTTTACTTCGTTTGTAATTGGCCATTGCCTTTCGGTCATCATCATCATCATTTCAGCCATAGGACGTCCGCTTCTTGACTTAGGCCTCCCCCATCGATCTCCAAAAGGGCCGGTTGGAAGCGGCCTGCATCCAGCGTTTACCTGCGGCCTTTTTAAGGTCGTCTGTCCATCTTGTGGGTGGACGTCCTACGCTACGCTTACCGGTCCGTGGTCTCCATTCGAGAATCGGCCATCTGCTGTTCTGCGTGCTATGTTAATGTGACACAGTCTAATGATAAACCGATTGAGAGAGAATATTAATGACGATTTGCGATATGGCGATTCGAGTTGGTTCGAGAGGGTTGCGCCGGTTCTGCGCTGTTACAATTTCATCTTTTCGCAGGCGTGAACGCTAACAGTGTGTGGCTCTTGTCTAGACCCCCTGGCAGCAATAGGTGTGACCGCAATCCGCTGTGACTCACGAATAGGATTGTTATGCCCGAGCGCAGATGTATTTCAGACGCTTTATAAATCATCTCTTGTATATGGATGTATAGAGCAATGGTGACCGGGCGGTAGCATGTGCGCTTTACAATCTGACGGCATCCGGTTACATCCTCGGCCCTGCACCAACGACTTATTTAGTACTTAAATGAATTATGTGCAGTTTCGATGCCATCGCTCAAAAACGGCGAAGGAAACCATCGTGAGGAGACGGGTATGTCCAAGAACCTCAAAAGACATGACATTCACTAACATGCACTGGGCCAGCATGGTGGATTAGGGCCCATCCTCTCTCTGAGAGAAGGCCTGTGTCCCAGCAGTGGGAACCTGATAGGCTGTTAATGAGATGGATATTGGCCAATGCTGACCACAGACTTGGTACCGACCCCATATTCAAATTAACAAAATTTTATAATACATACTAGTGTAATTTGTTATATTACCATGAATCGTCATGAAGTTATGGTGTTGACCCCAGTCGCGGTACCCGATGGCAAAGTCGGTGGGGAACACGGCCTTAAAATTCTTGCTCGATTGTCTTTCTAAAATTTGGTGCACTATTTTGGCTTCTACATCGCTGTTGATGATGGCTAGATACGCTCCTTCTGCTTCGCACGTCTTGTATGCTTCAGACCAAGCTAGAATCTTACTGTGCAGCTTGTAACAACTGCCGGTTTTGTTTTGCATTACGTATTCTGTAAAAAACAGTTCTTTTAAGAGGAAAACTGTTCACACTGTAATGAGCTATCTTCAGGCACTACTTTTTCATCGGTATGAATATTTTATGAGTGGTCTGAAACATAGAAAAATATTTGGATAGTTACCATGATCAGTAGTCCCACATTCTGTGACTGTTATGACAGTGTCCTTTTTATAGCAGACATAAGGCAAGACGTCTTCGCATAGCGCGTCTGCCATGGTACCGTAGGCGCTAACCACCATGACGAGGCAGCTTTCGCTGTTTTGGTAGTTATTGGGCTCGCCTGGGGCCCAAGTTATTGCCAGCCGCAACAGAGGCACCCCTGGAAATGGATAGTAATTAAACATCTTTACAGCAATGAATTTCAATAAACGAGATTCATACCATCATTTTCTATTCTTAGAGGCATTGGCGGATCCGGGGGGGGGCGTGGGGAATGGCCCCCATGGCCCAAAACACCTAGCAATTCCATACAATCGACTCAATTTTTCGATTTGATTCCTTCGAACCTTGGCAGAATGTCGACGTCGACAACTCAAAAATATTTTATTCAAATAATACACAAATATATGAACATGCTTAAGAAAAGTGCTCACCTTCAATAGATGTATAGACTCCTTTAGAGTAAGTTGCGTGAACTCCAGTGAAAATAGTAACTCCATCTACAGGGTTTAATCTTGCTTGCCTTTTTACGAACGACACGATTGCTGCCTTCAGTTTATTGGTCAAAGGCGACGCTAAAACAGCTCCTGTGGGAAGAATCTTCAAAACGATGAAATGAATTTCGTTGCGTGTTGGCGTCGCTAAAGGTAAGACTTCCATGCACCGCGGCCGATCGCAGCCACGCATCGTTTGACACGCGCGACTGACGCTAATGATTTTTATTTTAATAGATTTTCGGGCGATCATAATCATAATCAGCCTTTTAACAGTCCACTGCTGGACTTTGAGCCTACCCCTAGGAGTAATAGTGTTCCGTGGCCTACCCCCGAAAGGGTGATTGGGCCATATCCACCACGCTGGCCCGGTGCGGGTTGGTGGATTCACATACGCCATTGAATTCCTTCTGCGTACGTATGCAGGTTTCCTCACGATGTTTTCCTTCACCGAAAAGCCAGTGGTATGAAAATCCGTAAAACTCCAAAGAGTTCATTGGTACGGGCCCGGGATTTGAACCCGCGGCCTCACGCTTTCAAGTCTAGCGGTCTCCCAAATACGCTATCAAGGCTCCTTTTCGGGTATAACCCAGATATTTGAAAGGCATTGGTGGGGCCAACAACACCAAGACGCGCATTGTTGATTATAAATTACAATTATGAAATGTGTATAAAAAGGAATATAAAACTATTGTACAGTATAGGATTGATAATTTGTAGGCAATTGTTGTTAGTTCTTATATGATGTTGAGCTGGTTTATAGTATGAGGTACGGCGTACGCCAATTATACCTCACTAGTTGCTCACCCGCGCAGTGATGAAAAAAGACGATGATGATGATGATGATGATGATGAAAAGTATCCTATGTCATTCTCCGGCCATTGAACTATACCCATGCAAAAAATCAGGTCGATCCGTTGCTCTGTTGCTGCGTGAAAGAGGAACAAACAAACCAACAAACTTTTCGCATTTATAATATTAAAGTATGATTATGTCGTATCAGGGGTGCAAGTACCGTTCTTTTATCGATCGTCAAATTGACAGTTGAGGTCGTCAAATTCGATAATATGCCATTTTTTCAGTACTCGCTGTGATCGATTCTATGGCATTTTAGCGAATTTGACGATCGATAAAGAACGGTACTTGCACTGCAGAATTGTTAAAAATAGCCTTCGGTGTTCTCAGTTCAAGTTTCACAGTTTCTATTCAAATAATAATATGACGTAATCGCTGACCTTCTGCGTGGCATTGCATCCTGGCTTCTGCCCAAGTGGTAGGCACGAAGTGGTACTTCAGCCACCCCCCTGCCTCGCTGTTGAACTCATAGTCGAACCTAAAGTTTTTTGCTGTAAAAATAAAACATTTACAGCTATGAAAACTAGCTATAACTAGCTATTCATAGCTATAACCGACTTCGGGAGGTATATGTTTGGCTTAATGGTAACTAGGCGAAAACGCTCATTAAGTGATAAAACAGCCCCAGAATGCGTTATAGCTTCTGTTGATTAGTATTGTACTGTATGGTTGGTATTGTATGAATGATATTGTATAGTTTCTGACTGTCCACATCGCGAAATTCGTTTTATTGCACTATTCGCTCATTTTACGTTGTGGCAAACGCAGAAAGACCACAGCGAAGTTCGTATCGTGACGCCCGGCAGATGTGAATATGTGATATGACTGCATAAGAGAGCGTCTCGTTGAAAAATATTACATAATTTACTTATATGTACATGTACACTTAACTATAATATTCGTCTCCAGCAACCATCGCCAGAAGTAGCAGAAACGTGGCCACATTGATCACCTGTACAAATGGAGAATACTTTTTAATTTCACGTCAAAAATATGCATGTTTTGGTTTAATTCAGACCTTTATCTAAATAGATCCCGCAAGTTCACTAAATTAGCGTGTCGGTGGTTTGTCTTAAGTTGGATCAATGCTCCAACTTGCACGCTGCATAATTCAGTTCGATCTCCGTCGTCTTAGCAGTAGCACGTCAGACATAAATACAAAAATATATATATTATTATTTAAATTTCAAAATGTTATTCTTTTTTCTATAGGGAAAACTTGTAATTGGCCTAGTCAACTAATAAATCTTTCGCTTATATATTGTAAGTTCCCCTAAAAATGCAAAATAAAATCAATCATTATCATTTCAGATTCAGATTCTTTATTAACCAATATAACATGTTCGTCATATGAGGCAAGTCAGTCAGCCATAGGACGTCCACTGGTGGACATAGGCCTACCCCATCGATCTCCAAAACGGCCGGTTAGAAGCGGTCTGCATCCAGCGTCATAATCAAAATCAATTAAAAAAAATGCGCCTTGCCAGTAGTGCAATTACCAGTATACTATAAAAACTCATCGAAAGTTGGCAGTACGAATAAATTTTAACTACCACTAAATTGCTCTCATGACGTGATATTAGGTTAAATAAAATCGGCACGCTATGTTTTCATATAACTTGACGTGTTCAAGGGATCTATCCCTGATAAAGGCCTGTGGTTTATTTAGTTAATAATTTTATTGACAACTACATTTAATTTGGTTTTTATTATCACTGTAATATAATCACTTGTCCTCACAAATTAATATTTTTTTTACCATTGTAACCACTTGTTGTAGTGTCCATCAACAAAACTAAGAAATACATCAAAATATAGTTCACATAAATATATTGTTATGCCTAAACCTGTGAATAAGCAATTCAAGCTATTAAATTTATAAACCGCGAAATTAATAGAAGAAAATACACGTAGTACTGAATAAATAAATTATACTATATATGTATCATAAAATCCATCCATAGTTTACAGCCGCACATTTTTTGCCTAGCAAAGTAAAGGTACGTTCAGATTTACTAAACATTTCATACACCAAAACAGTACCGACCATCCGACTGTACAGACTGTCCGACAGTACCGACCGCGCCCGACGTTGCTTCACTTCGGTGATCGTACGAGAACCGGTGGTGAACAGTTTGTCACCGATTCCCACTTGGCCATTATTTATTATTTGTGGTTATACTTTAGAGTGTGTACTATAATCATGTCCAGTTTGACGCTTGTACGTATTTATTGTTTTTAGGGTTCTGTACCCAAAGCGTAAAAACGGGATCTAATTAATAAGCCTACCATGTCTGTCTGTCCGTCTGTCCTACGGATGGACAGATAGATAGACAGACATCGTAAGCTTAGTAATAGGGTCCCGTTTGTACCCTTTGGGTACGGAACCCTAAAAAGATGAATAGTTATTTCCTAATAGGCAAATCATTGCTTCCCATCGGGTGAGAATGTGGACAAAGACATTTCTAGTTCGCTGTAAAAAAAGTTATACTTTTTTTTTTACCGTACGCAACCGTTTCATATTTCAGTGTGATTGCATCTTTATTGTAAACTAGATTTGCTAAACTTTCAAGTCAGGCTCTCGAGTTCAATCAATGTTATGGCTAAACTGCCGTTGATAATTTTCTTGAAACCCGTGAAATCCATGATTTCTCAAATATATTTAAAACTATAGATATTGGGTCCGAATCAAAAATGTTCAAATCATAATTATCATTATAAATAACCGGGTAAGCGTGAGCCGTCACTCGCGCACCGAGGGTTCCTTACCACAGCACAATAATGAGTCACGCGCACTTTGTCGATCAGTTACCAAATAACCCTGTATCATCGAGATACAATTCCTATAGAGTCACAATCTCTCAGTGAAAACAATCAAAAACGTCCGGGCGTCATTGTACATACATTGTTTCAATTATATACTTCACAATGCCACATTTACTCCAAGTTAGACGTTATGTCGCTTGCAGTGTTCAACGTTAGTTGTACTCTGGCATCGCGCGGCGTTATAAGTAGTCGGATTGCGGTTACCTTGTAACTAACCAAAAAGTCTGCGCAATGCGTAGCGTCCGCCAAGATTATTTTTTTTTGCACGATTGCCTCTACATGTATTGTATCTCGATGCCCTGTATATGTAAACTCAAGGATACTGTTTTTCATGAATTTTGTGCTAGATCCAACATCCACATGCATAGCTATAAATCAATGGTATTCATTGTACTTTCACAGAACGCGAGAAGGTATACAATCGACAGTACTCCGCTCCGCTACTCAAACGCAAGACCTCTCGCTTTGGACTGGGCCAGTTGCTCACCGCGCCACAGCCTTCTGGTAACGCGCAGACCTCCAAAAACGCTCATGGTAAGTGCACACTACGTAAATGACTACCGGCAACTTTTGTTTACAAACAAGCGTCGGGCCATCTGATGGTAAGTAGTCACCGCCGCAGGTTCAGGTGTTTGATTTGGTAAAAACTATAAATTACACAACAATGTTTACAAAAATGTTTGTTGTTAATTATGTTTTAAAAATTACTAAACGGCTGTAGGTACTGGTTTTCTGGAATCATAGTTAACATTACTCTCAAATCTGGTGCCCTTTCAAACAAAAAAACGAAATCAAAATCGAATCAAATAATCATCTAAATCAAATAACTTATGTATGTTCTACTACCTGTATACTTTACTACTTGTAGCCACCCGGATATTAGAAAGTGCCCTACCACCATTCTATGGTTTCCTCACTATGTTTACTTTTACCGACAACTCAAGTTCATTGTTGGGCTTTGAAACCACACCCTGTGGATTGGAATTCGAACTCGCCAACCACTGAGCTACCATCACTATACAAAAAATCAAAAGCAATGTCTTTATCCGGAAGAGTTCCACTCGCTGTCGGGTCGTTCAGAAGAAACCCTGAGCTCGGCGCTGCCGCGGACAGTAGACCTTGAAGAGACCGACAAAGAGACCACAAACCTTCTCGTCTTTCTGCTTATGCAGTTTTTGTCCAGGTGAGTTTTTGGTGACAGCAGTCCTATTACGTTAACTACTTCATTGTCGACGTAGTGTCCAATATAGGCGATGTGTGTGTGTATGTATAATTAATTATGACTCTGAACGGATGGACTGATTTTGATGAAATTTTCACGCAATCTTCAGATTAGCTCAGCGAGTGATCATGTGAAGTTTGTTAGCGATCTAACGAAAAACTGTCAATTTAGAGGCTATTATATAAAAATTAAATTTGAAACAATTACAATTTAAAAGCAATTTGTTAAGTAGAATCGGGGGCCTGGTCTAGCATGGTGGATGAGCCCATCCTCTCTTTCTCTCTCTCTGAGAAAAGGCCTGTGGTTCAGCAACGGGAACATAATAGGCTGATAATGATGATGATTGCAAATTTGTTACCTATTGTTCAAAAAGTAGCTGCCACTGTAAGTTCTTCTTAATCTGTAAAGTTCACGGATTTGATCCAAATTCAGATTACCAGATTACTGTAACTACCGTTTTTCTGTAGTTTGTTATGAGTGCTACATTTCAGGTCTGACCAAGCTCATCCAATAGAAGACAAAGTACAGGCGAAGCCGCAAGAGTTGGTGCTAAAACATCTGTTCTTGCTACTCGGGTACAATTGCGTCGAGAAGTATTTCCACATGGCGCCTTATACACTGAGGTAAGCACCATCATCTTGACTTTGATAAAGTATTTATATTGTATTTTCTTTCAATCAGATTTTCAAATTTAAAGTATGGAAATGAATATATATTTTTGGGTTTTCTATAGTCTTATTTTCCACTCTGAGCGTATTTTATAATGATCGTAATAGTCAGCTTATCTTTGTCCACTTCTGAACATAGCCTGTCCCAAGGCGCGCACACAGCCCGACCTTCGGCTTTTCGCTTTAGCCCACTGCCTTACGTATAATCAGGCCTGGCGCACTCCGCACTTTAGGTATGAAGCTACATGTAGCCGACTTGTCGGTACTGCCGCGCGGTAGACAGAGATAACGCGATAGACAGACAGGCAACTTCTAGGTTAATATAGCTGTAGGAAGTTTGTCGTCCTGAATTGCACTTTATTGTGTAGTAGCAAGGGTCGCTACTTATTTAAATGATTTTGCTGAGTGAATCTTCTGTACTCTAATATGTATTCTGTGGTATATCGTCACTCCAACGAGTCCAGCTGGCAGTGGCTGGTACAAAGATAATATAAATTGTCATAGGGCTGGTACATACAAGTTAATCAAAGGAGACCCTAGCAACTTAGCAACGGTCGGGGCCTTCAATTACAATTTTAGTAGAAGCGTGTGCTTTAATAAAGACAATTAAATACTTTTTCAGGCAATCGTCAATCTTCAACGCGTTCATGGCCAACCTTCCTCAAGTGCTGGACCAGAACCACGTGATGGGAGCCAGCATCGCCGAGCCTACTCTACAAATACTGCAGGTGAGCATGATTCTTTTTTTAAATTGAAAAATTCTTTTCAATCATTGTTTTTTTTTTTTTTCTTGCGCTTGACGGTCACCTCGCCTGACGTTAAGCGATGATGCGGCCTAAGATGGAGCACGCTTGCCTAGAAGAAACCAATTTACTCGTGGTTTGAAGACACCCAGGATGTAACTATCGGGGAACACCCATTCAGGCAGAACATTCCACAGACAGCAGCAGTCTCTATTGCCTAGATTAGTCTAGGTCTCTAGATTCGTCTTTACGGCCAGTGTCACAATCTGTATTTTGCATATGGGTTCTGGGTTATTTCATCATCATCATTTCAGCCATAGGACGTCCACTGCTGGACATAGGCCTCCTCCATCGATCTCCAATGCCAACCGCAGGTTGGAAGCGGCCTGCATCCACGTTTTTCTTTTAATAATTTACTTGTTTAAAGTGTTATAATAATTTCAGTACTGCAGTGGTTCCGGCAGCGCGGGTAGTGGCGCCAGTGCGCACTCGCTGGCTGCGTTAGCGCCGCACGTACGTCGCCATTGGCTTATGGCGCTGCTTGTACTACTCTATAAGGTACGCAGACAGGTACTGGCGTCGATTCTGTCATACCACTCACTAAACTAAACTAATCTGACAGGACTAAAAATATCTGGCTCTCTTTTCATTTTAATATGTGAGAAAAGGATGGCAACAATTTTAGAGCTGTCTTTAGTTTAGCTTAGTTTAGAGTGCATCAGAATCGATGCCAATCTATAAGGTTTGTCAGGTAGATTCCTTGTGGTGTGTGGAGGTCCGCTAAAGGATTTGGTGAAAGGGCCGAATAAAGTTTTTTGCATGACAAAAGGTCGATTATGGCGCTTTTTACAAGCATTTATTTCATTTGCAATGTATGTATGTGACTATGTTTGTTCGGGTGGAATCTTGCAACTCAATTTTGAAGCAGATATCCTCAACCGATTGAGCTGAAATTTGGCATACTTATGTAAGTTCGGTGACAATGCAATTTTATGGTACCTTCGAGCTGATCTGAAGATGGAGACAGAAGGTGGCCATAGGAACTCCGAAACGAAACGACGTAACCCCGTCGAGTTTGGGTTCATTGGATTTGTCTTCCCAAGCACTTTGGTCCTAGATGATAAATTCAATATGGCGGACGCCCCAAGATGGCAGACAAAATGTTCAAATCATGATATGGGCATCAAATAAAAGGGTTTGCTAAGTAGAATAGTTAGTTAATATAGTAAATTAATATAATAATATAGTTTTTTTTAAATAAAATTCTTTCATCGGACTGGGCTAACGTTTGACCGTGATCCCACCTGATGCGATGATAGGATGTGATAATGCGGTCGAAGATGGAGCACGAAAATATGCCATGTTTTATGCAAATCTCGCCTGTATGCCAAGTGTCTTGCCTGATACTTGGTGGTGATTTTACATACGAGCCCAATTGTACAGAATTTTTTACCTGCCCATATCTATTTACTGAAGATTGTCTAGACTACATTACACTTAAAATAATTGACTCCAATTGTATTGTTTCCAGTATCACTACGGTTCTGGAACGCTGTGCAGCCAGGTGCAGTCGCTAGTCAAGATCGTGCTTAACTCTGTGGAGGCGCAATACCATCAGTGCAAGCGAATACCGCCCATGATACTCATGTCGCGACCCAGAGGTGAGACATCCATCCCTCAGATCAGACAAACAAGGGAGATATGACTTAGTACAATTATCGTTCGCGTACAAATGTCTACGTGTTTCATTTTTTTTCTACTATATCTCTAAACGGCTTAACACAAAAACTGCATTATTACTGATTTTTCACGTACACCAAGAAACTGAACGACACCAATGAACACGAAGTGAAGTAATAGTCCACATGCAAAAATATATGGAAAGTTCGTATAACAACCAATAAAGTTTTTTTTTTACATGTACAAACTTAAATTAAAAAGTAGAAAATTTACCGTTAAAACAGATATAGAAAGCCCGCTGCTGAAGGGAGACACAAAACCAAACGTCGTCTGTGTATATATTTTTTGTTTTTGTTGCGCTGATCAATTTCGGTAAAATTTATATACCACCTCAGAATTATGACCTACCAAATATTACGAATATCAGTCTTATGGTATCTACAAGTATATTTTCACTGATTTACTACAAAGCACTTATCCTTCAGCCTTTCGGCTACCAAGCCACAGCTCGACTGTCCTGACGGCCACTGAACGATCCAATATGATTGCCCGTTGGTCCAGTTGAAAGTGAACCTGCCTTCTGCGCTTAGGAGCGTGGGTTCAATTCCCACGTAGGACAAACATTTATGTGATGAACACTTCTGTTTGTTCTATATCTGGGTGTTAATATCTATTTAAGTATGTATTTTTAAATATATATGTATGTATATCAGTCTCTGGCAGCCATATCACAAGCATAGCTTAGTTTGGGGTCAGATGACCGTGTGTGCAAAAAATGTCCTGAATATTTATTTATTTATAAATACTTTCTCTCTTTTCTTCAATTAGCCCCTCCTACTGCAATCGCTAACAACCAATGACAAGTGACATTGACCTTGTCTTTGACACTCATAAATATATATAAATATTTACAACTATTGACAAGAATTATCACAAAAACAATAAAAAAATCATTTGAATCAATTCATAATTTGCGGAGTAATCGCGTTACAAACATTTAAAAAAAAACATACAGTCGAATTGAGAAATCGGTTAAAAAGGACGGGAAGGTCGTTGGTGGGTGAGTTCGACCTAGTAAAACATACAAATGTGTTCCAGATCTGAGTCAGCCGTCTCTAAAGACGGAGCAGCACTCGCCCGGCCGCGCGGAACCACCTCCCCCCGCGGTGCCGCCCGCCCCCTCCCCGCTCGCCAACAAACACAAACACAAGTCGCCCGCACACATGCACACACACTGGGAAGAGGCGCACAACACTAGCAAGTCAGTATCGCACTTATTAACACGCTGTTATTAGCTTAGTATGTATGTAACGGAATCTTTGTACGTAAACCACTCGAGTGGCGACGCGCACAACTCGCGTGCGAGTACGTACTTGCACCAGTACAATGACTCACATAGCGCGCCTGAGATAGAGATGCACAACTCGCGTGCGAGTACGTACTTGCACCAGTACAAACGACTCACATCGCGCGCCTGAGATGGAGATGCACAACTCGCGTGCGAGTACGTACTTGCACCAGTACAAACGACTCACATCGCGCGCCTGAGATGGAGATGCACAACTCGCGTGCGAGTACGTACTTGCACCAGTACAAACGACTCACATCGCGCGCCTGAGATGGAGATGCACAACTCGCGTGCGAGTACGTACTTGCACCAGTACAAACGACTCACATCGCGCGCCTAAGATGGAGATGCACAACTCGCGTGCGAGTACGTACTTGCACCAGTACAAACGACTTACATCGCGCGCCTGAGATGGAGATGTAGGTTAATTTTACACTTTTAAGTAATTAATATTTAAAGTCAGGTTAGGTTTAAATTTGCATCACAAATATCTATAGAGAAAAATAGTTTGTCCCAAAATCCTTATTGTACTCGAAACGACGTAGAAGCGGAATTACACTAGAAATTCGTCAAATACAAAATAACAATTACAATGTTTTCAAATATGGCTGAAATGATGATGATGATGATGATGAATGTTTCCAGGTACCAGCAGTGGAGTTTGGAGCAAGAGTCATCTGAGAGCGAACTGATCGCCATCCCGGAGACGAGCGACAAGTCCGACACCACCGTGCACGGGAGCACCGCGCCTGTATGTCATACACTTATTTTACACCTACAGACCCAATGAACCAAGCGAACGAGAATGGGCTGGGTCTCCGTCATTTCAATCGTAATGAGAAATTCGGCGTGTTTACCGAACGCAAGTGAATGCGCTTTTCATGGGGTTGACCTGTGGACCCGGGTGTGTCCTAAAACTGCGACCGGAACCACCGGAGGATGGGCAGCAGCGTCCTGTAAGCATCGTTTGTGATATTTAATAACAAATGCTCACGCTAAGTTTGTTTGAAGTAACTTTACAAATTTAAGCATAATTTAGTAACAAAAATGGTTAATTCCTGTTTAATTTTAGGGGTCATTCGACGAGCCGTCTCACTACGAAGACCCGCCTAAAGCGGAAATTGCAGCCGCTTCTACCGCATACCCGGTTCTTAGCAAAATGGTAATATAAAACAATTATAAAATCTGAAAAACAACAAAAACCTTGACTCCAAAATGTCGCCTGTGACATTCAGCATTTTCTTATAATAGGCTTGCATTGGTTGGCCAACTCGCCTGATGTTAAGCGATGATGCGGTCTACGATGGAGCAAGCTTGCCCAGAAGAAACCGATTCACTCTTCATTAGAAGACACCCAGATTGTAAGTATCGGAGAACACCCATTTTAGCAGTTTTACCCTATTTATACCCTATACCATTTTACCAATAAAAAAAAAAAATATTAACTCGAATGTGCCACTCATTATGCGATGGTGGCCGGGCGGTAGCATGTGCGCTTTACAATCTGACGGCACCCGGTTCCAACCCTAGCCTAGCACCAATTGCAACATGCAACCTTTGACTTTTTTAGTATCAAAATAAATAAGGGTGATTATACAAAAGTTGGGTAACTCTTGAGGATATTTTGTTTACTATAGTTATTAAATCAAATTATTACAAATTCGGGTGTATATGAAGGCTAATCTAATGATTATATTGTTCCAAAGCGGGCCAGTCACTTTTTTAAGTAGATTGTGAGATATTTAAAATTTTCTGAATTTGACTGCCAGGGGACTGACGAGGCTAACATAGTACTGATAAAATACACAATTTTTTAAGAATAATAATGAAATTTAATAAAAAAATGGTACAAATCTCTTAGTTTTAATAATGGCACATGTCTTTTAAGTATTAAAATCACTTAGTAACGATTAAAAATAATTATTAATATGTAATACTGGGAGAAAATACTATCTCAATTTTCAATACAGCCTTTTGACATTTAACGTAACGTTATTCACTTAGCTTTTACTACTTTGACTTAGTTTTACTTAATATTTCAAGTAATCAACATTTTCTATTGTTAGAAACAAAAATCTAACAATATTTATCTTAAAAGTACTAATCATCATGAAATTAAGAACAATAACAATATAATATAATACTACGAAAGTCAACTATCTCAGTCTTCATAACAGCCTTTTGACATTTTTATAATGTTTTTTGTTTTGTACTTTTATATTATTTTGAGGTAATTTTACTTAACGGTATTACGGTACGTATTTTTCTAATAAATCAAGTAAATATAATAAGCTATGCCTTAAAAGCATCAAAAGAGATAGCAATAATTAAAATAAATTGAGATCTTTTTCTCTACAAAAAACGAAAAATAAAGATACAAAATAATGCAAAAATAAAAAATTATTTTTCGAAAACATCAATTTTTTCCTTAAATTGGTAAAAAACCCTCTTCCCTTTTGTAATGAGGTTTGGTACGGGTAGTTTTTTTATTATTTGATCCACGGGAACATCTGATACATCTTTTTCATCCAATTTAAACAGAGTGCCATTCTGGTTACAAATGTTGAGAAAAGTTACTCTTACTTCACCGTCTTCATCATCAACCGAAGAGCAGACCGCTGCATAATGATATTCTGTTTTCTTTGTGAGATATTTGACCAAAACATAATCACCATTACTATAACGACTTTGATGGTGCGAATAACCGCTAGTTCCTGGTGCCGCTCGATCGCTATCCAATTTAGAGCGATCGTCATTATCTTTAGCGTATGTAGATAGTGGTACATCATCTTCAGAGTCTGAGAATACGGTAGAAGAATTTAAACCTGTACTATTTTTAGCACATAATTCTGTCTGATAATTAATAGATCCTAGCTTGTAATGATTACATACATCGGTATCACAAAAACAACTTAGTGACTTCATTGTAAGCTTGTTGGGAATATAAGCTGTGCCAGTCACCTGATGCACCAATAGTGTCCCCTTAAAAGCGACCATTTCAGACGACTTATCATTAATGATGGTGTTCATCTGTTCAATTTCACACTCTTCAATCACATCCATTTTTATACCTGGGCATCTTTCACGAATGACAGTAGCGAACTCATTCAGGTTAGTTATATCTCCTCCTGTAGCAATCACTTGGTCTGCTGTTCGTTTACAAGTGGCGCCTACACCATCGGGTGCCCCCTTCCCATGTCCAGCTTCATGAAAGTTCCAGGTATATTTTATAATATTAGGTAGAATCTCTTGCAGTTTACAGCCTAATACATAAAACATAGATTTGTTTCTGTATTGCGTTACTGGACCATCGCTGAGAAAGTGAATGTTTTCAATATTTGATGGCAGTGATGCCAGCACAGGTTTTAGGTGGGCCCAAATCGCTCCAGCTTTGTGGGACAAATTATTTGAGATAGTGCAGTGTGAAACAACGGAGTTTTTTAGATAAACGACAACAGTATGTAATGAAATTTGGGTTCGCGAACCGCCGAAATTGAAGGATTGAATTTCTTGGTTGTATTTAGTACAAAAGTTTTCGGAAAAATCCATATGTACAATGGCATCGGTTTCAGATAAAGACTCTTTCAATTGCTTAATGGCAATGTACTGGTGTAATATGTTAAAAGAATGCCGGAAAAATTTAACCATATCATTTTCAAGTTTTGTAATGGCATTTCTAGGTGACATTTCCTGTGTTTCTATTTTACATTTCATCACAAATCGTTCTTTCTTCGTTTTCTGATCTGTTATGGACTCTTTCTTACTCACCCACTGTTTTATTAATATTGGTTTTGAGTTATCGAATTCTGTATAAGTCAGAGTTTTTGAGCAACAGTTATCACATGTTCTCTCTAGACATCTTTCAGAATATCGATCACAACAAAGCTGTTCCAATATATTTTGATGATTACTCACTGTTGTAAGTATATTTGCCTTCTTTAGAGCAGCAAGTTGAAGGTCCATGTTTTCGTGGATTGTGCAACTACAAGTTTCACGGTTTGACAATGAAGGGGGTACCACCCAAAATGGTCGAAGTCGGGCAAACAGGGAATAACTAATTACACATGGAGTGGTTTTCAAAAATTTCTTATGAAGATTTTTCATAGTATCAATTAAATATCTCTTCTGTTTTTTAACTTGTTTGCGAGATACAAATTCTTTCTTACCTGCAGCTTGACGGCTGTTAGAATCATCTTCGAAAAATTCCTGCACTAATCCTTGCATTCTGATTTTGATTTTATTTATTTTTTTATTCGTTAGGTTATGTCCAGTTTTTTTATAGGTGACTGCTTTGTTTTTTATCCTCCATAGTTTGTATTTGTCTACTACATTTCCAGATATAACTTGTTTAAATTTTTTCCTTTCTTCATGAGTCTTTAGTTTAGTGTAGTTTTCTTCTAATTGTGTTTTAATAACTTCCCCATAAAGAGCCTTCTTCACTAATTGTTTCTTTTTAGTTATATCTTCACCCATGTCTTCAATTCTGGTCTTTGGCGTTTTTTCAACAGATTTTATTACTTTTTTTAGCTGTTTTTTGACTCGTTTATATTTTTGACGCTGAGTATTTAGTTTAGTTTTAAGCTTTGAAACTATAGCCTCCATCTTTTTTATTTCCCTGTTTCTAGATTTTCTCTGTCTTTCACTTCTCCTTTTAGCTTCTTTTGCTCTTTTGTCTTCGTTAATAACAGGTCTGATTGCTTCATTACCTATGGGTCGTATTTCGTCGTCAGTTGGTGGAGGAGTATTCTGGCGTATAAAATTATTAGTGGTTTGTTTCAATAGCTGTTTTCTTTGCCTGTAGTTCAATGAATAATTTTTCCATTTTTTTCTAGTCATTCGTTGCTCTCGTGGTGTCATGTCTTCAACGTTTTTTCTTTGTCCTTTCTCTTTTTTCCTTAAGTACTGAAGTTTTTGTTTTTCTTTGTATTCCGCTAATTTAATGGGGTCACTTTTAATTCTGGCCAAGCGAGCCTTTTCGGCTTCTCTCTTTTTATTTAATATTTCTTCCCTAGTCAAATTGCTTTTAGCGTGCCGCATGTTGTTTTAAACTGAAAAATAAAATAGAAATGCTTATACACGGCAGCAATTAAGATTAAATGCTCTAAAACAAAACAAAAACATCAGTACTATGGAGACACGTCAGTCCTCTGGCGCGATACCTGACAAAGGACTGACGCCAACGGACTGACGAAAATGACATAATTTGAGGTTATAATCAGAACTAATGTTTTTTTTTGTAATTTCGAATATCAACAATCTAAATTTTAACAAATCATAGTTGAAAATAAACCTCAGATTAACAAGAAAATAACGACTCACCACAGGACTGAAATGTTGACTAGCACGTGTATAGACGACAAAAACAACCCAAGCACTGGTACAGTTATGGCGGCCGTCAAATTTAATAAACACACAATGGACTGACGAATAAAACAAACACAAAGTTAAATATTTTTTTTTTAATAAAATGGATAACATTGTATTATGAAAGTTGTAGTATATAATACTATGTACATCACAGATTTTAGTAAATTAGTAAGTTTTCTTAAATCAATGATAATTTTTAATGGATAGTCACTTGATTGTTGGTTTTCGGGATTGTGACATGCCAAAGGACTGACGTTTTAAGTATTAATTATGTTTTTTTATTAACTTGTATTTAAAATGAAGAAGTGAAATTGGGTGACCAAATAAAGGACTTTTAATTGTATTATAGTAACTGACGTGGTTTTCACACATTTTATTTAATCCGGCTTAATCTTACGTGAGTAATTCCCGTGTAATATAAATAAAATGTGACTTTTAATTGTTTTAAAATAAATTGTTATTTCATTAAAATATAATAAGACTTTGTATATGGCTGATGACATTGAGTTACCCAATTTTTGTATATTCACCCATAATGATAACATTATGCGCTATACAAAATATTTTTCTTGAACAAATTGTAAATGCTTACAAGCCTACAATCGGATCTCGCTCCGGACAACAACTATCTACGAGCTCCTCAGTCTCTATCGGCAGTGACTCTTCTAACTTGTAAGTCTGTTAATACACTTTCAGGTAATTTTTTTTCAATGGCTACTCTGTTGACCTCCAAAAGCCTCGATTGGACTGTGGGCAAACGCAGATGACGTTGGGCCTAACTTGAGGGCGAACGGGAATCCCGCATAGAAAAAAAACCACTTAATTTTCGCGTTAACATGTTTAACCATGCTACCAGTCTTTGATGGCCGAATAATTTTGCCCGCCCGCAGCGAAATGGCCATCCTTTGACAGCGTCAAATCTATACAAAATCACGCTCCACGCTCCACAGTCTTCCTACCTACCATATGGGTATCACTGTCTAGAGTCGAGCTTTTCATATGACACGCCGGGGACAATACAGATATTCGGCTAATTTAGGTTTTGTGCAGCTTGTGTCCTTACGTGGTCAGTCGCACGCCACTCGGCGTAAAGATAGGTTGCATAAAGTATATGTTACGATAACTCTACCTACAGTATAGGGGGTCTAGACAAGAGCCACACACTGCTAGCGTTCACGCCTGCGGAAAGATGAAATTGTATGAAAATGACATTAGCTTCAGATAATTTATCTCATGCTAATGTCATTGTCAATGTCATTTTCATACAATTTCATCTTTCCGCAGGCGTTAACGCTAACAGTGTGTGGCTCTTGTCTAGACCCCCTGGTCATACTAGAGGAGTTGTAATCAAAACCACCATTAAAATAATTAAAGATGGGCGATAGTGTCTAGACACTTAAAATTATATGCAGCATATATTATAATAAAGAGCACAATAAAGATGAAAAATATCTTGAAAAAATGGCATCGACAATGCAATAAATATGCTTCATCCAATGCTATTATTGTCGTGTCAAACATTTTCAGGAAATCCACGCCTATGAGCGGGCAGTCTGTAGAAATTTGGCCGGACCAGCTCCACGGGCCGACATCTCCGCGCGCCAAAATACTCGGCAAGCAAAAACGGATTATTGGTAAGTATTTTATCAATGAGGTTTCTATCTTATTCACGATTTTGGTCACAATGGTTTGGATAAATTTAATATAGCAAACCTGTCAAAAAATTGTTATTAAATGGTCATTGCACAAATTGGATATGTCCTGTAGCAATTGTGGCAGCATCCCAGAGCCTCGCTTCGGTATTTTAAGGAGCTGATTTATCATATTCCTACTGCTAGGACACAAACCTTCTCTCAGAGAGAGTGGTAATACCTGCGCGTTTACTGCGCATGGTCTGCAACGGGCTTTGGCGATAACCCTTCCCGTCGGGCTTCAATATTGAGCATTTCAAGAAGGGTGTCTACCACCTCTCCGGGCTAGAAAAGCACCGACAACACCGCTAGTGTGGATGGATCCACTGCCCTAGCCCAGTGCAGGTTGGTGAATGTCAAGTCTTTGAATTTTTGAGGCTTTTAGACTTACCGGTTTCCACACGATGATTTCCTTCACCGTTGTTGAGAAATGGCATCAAATAAAATATTTTGTGAACGGATCAAATCTTTGTTTCAAATCTTTAGTGGCGTCTGTAAAGTCTGCTCTAATTCAAGATAATTTGAGTTGTTCTGAAGTAATTTGTCAAGTTGTCGTTTTGTCCATCAGTGGGCAGCAGCACATCGCCCGACACAGCGCCATCGTCGTGTGGTGAAGCTGCCCTCCCCGTCTGGCCGCGCTCGCCATCACACCACCACATCAAAAGCCCTGGTATGTACCTCCTGCTCCACACATGCTCGCAACTCAAGTTGGTGATTTGATACTAGAAGCAACGCAAGTTGGCGACTTAAGTAGCCACGCAACTCTCGTAGTGCGCTTGAAAAAAACTTAATTTCGTACACAAATCGAAAAGTCAAAGATGCCATACAAGCGTACGACGAGCCGTTGGGCCAAACTGACGATTTTCGCCAGTTCTCCTAATCAATTACATTGTAAAGCCCAACGCTCACTGCAGAGTCGAGACGATGTATCTCAACGCGACGTTGTATATTGTTCAAGTGTTTGGTCGTGTTGCTAATTTGCGTTGCGTCATGTACAACTTATGCTGACGCGGCAACCAAAATGTGTCTTGGCGTCATGTACTAACGGCTTGAAAATTAAACAAAATATTTCACTGCAGTGAAAGGCGTAGGCTACACGTACGCATCGCCTGAGTCGCCTCTGTCAAAGATGGAAGTGGCATGGCATGCTCAGAGTGCCACCCCGCATATTGCCGTCCCGCAGTCTGCCGGCCCACATGCTAGTACCGCCCCTCACCACCCTCCCTTCAACATCCCGCCACAGGAGAGGTAAGATTTGATTAGTCACATTTTAGATCGTTCCCATGATGCACAATGTTCCCTTGAAAGTTTTTATCAATTAAAACTGGGCGGTCTCCCCCAACTCTTTCCACTTGTCCCTGTCTTGGGCCAGCCAACAACAGCCAATCTTAATTAAACATCACTCGCTCGTCGCACCATCGGGCCCTGGGATGATCTGGGGTCTACTGTTCAGTGACACCCATTCCATGGGTACCTTCGCCCACCTAGGCTGTCCGGGTACATTCGTGGCCCGACAACTTTATTTGAGCCTGACAGATTTAATTCCTACATCTGTGATACCTGTCATGGAACGCAGTATGTTGTTACGGACACAGTTATTGCCTTTTAATGCTTGTTCCATTTCTTTTTGGCAAACCTTGAGACGAAACTCGAAACTTTTATAAATGACCAGGTTTGGGTTAGGATGACCAGGATACACATGAGTTAGCGTTGGAGATTGGAAGGTCTACTACTACTTCTTACCAGCGCTGGTTATTTACAACCAGTACTACGCTGAGTTGGAACCGGCTTTATTTTGTTGTTTTGACTCAATGTTATATTTGACGACAGTGATAGTTTTAATGGATGTGACTATTTAGTTAAGCGCCACTTAGCCTAGTTTTGGTGGATTAGTGATGGAAGTGGCACCATCACTAGTGTAACACTGCAGTAACGTACGCTGCTGACGCTGCTCGCTGATGTGTCGTTGGCAACCAATCGGCGTTTAGCAAGTTTCGCATACCGCCGGCAGAGGCGCTAGCAAATGCCAGTCTAGGTTTGAGGGTGGCAGCGTTCGTTACTAAGCGAAACACCTTGTCCCTAAGTCATTTCAAGTAGATTTCTATTGTAATGATTAATCACAGTGTTACGGAATAAAAGCTGTCTCATTGTACGAGCGATGCCTCATTCTCCTCGCCCGCTATACCCACGTCGTAGAACCACAATATCTGATGTGGATCGGCATCCCGTTCCGACATATCTACTGTTTTTGTCACAAACAAATAAATATGTTTCTTACTTTGCTTTCGCAGTTATAATATTAGTGATTTGGTTCTAGATTGTTACCGATCGGTCCAAAGCCAAACAAGGAACAGTATCCAGTGTTCAACGCGCTAGTCGACCGCGTGCGGGAGGCGCTCAATCTGCCAGGTGATGCTCCCTATCCCACCATCACATGTTATGTCTTTAACCGCATCAACAGTTGGCCACTTGTCACATTGACATTTTGCTAATTAGACCATTTGCCATTACTTCGTCTTACTTTCGCGTTCACGGCAAAATGTTTGCCGATGCCGTTGCCAAGATAACAGTTTATTGCTCACACCAATAAAGATATAGGATAAAAAAACTTCACCAGTATAACAACTGGCAGTGTTATAACTATGCCCAATCTCTTCCAGGCAACCCTATAACAGTATCTACAGCTTTTTTCACCGCTGTGATTCAGTTCAGTTCATTTATTTATCAAATATGGGTACATTAGTGTACACTTATGAACGTCAAAATATACAATATTTATAAGAAAAGTGTAAAAAATCAATTAAATTAAAATAAAATAAAATGTCAACAGTAATAAAAATAAAATAATAGGCACCCACTTACATTATCACAAAAATTTACAAACATGTCCATAGAATTAATTACATATATCTTTACAGTCCAAACACAATTTGCGCAAAGAGGCTTTGTCACAGATAAAATCATTAATTTTGTAATAAGCATTTTGTATTGAATATTTTTTTACTATTTCCTTAAACGAAGTGTCATTTTTGTTTATTAGGCTTTCGGGTAGCAGGTTATAAAATAATAAACTATTCATAACAAAGGAGTTGCCAGTTTTGGCTAGTCTAATGTGATGGCCATACTATCCAGATGGAAAGTCCCTAATAGTCTGTATTTGCCATAATATATCGTAATGTGGCAATACTGGGTTGGTTCACCTAATTAGCCTGCATCAGGATGTTCTGTCCTAGGTCGTCATAGACAGCGCTGGTTATTTACAACCAGCACTACGCTGAGTTGGGACCGGCTTCTTATATTCTTATTCGAAATGGGGGCGGTAAGTCATGCACTGACGTCCCGCTTAGGGTGTATTGTGCATTTCCCCCAACCAGTACCAAGCCGAGCCAACCCAAGTCCTTGTAATAGCGGTGCGAGGCCCTAGGACGCTGGCACACACGCTCCAGTGGCGTAGATCGAAGTGTGCATAGTGACGATGAAAAGCAGTCTAGCTGTTGTGGTGACGTGGATGATGAAGTTAAATGACGACTAATGCAACTCGGTGGCTATTCTAGTTTCTTTACAATGCCACAGCACATGCTCTACAGTTTCGTTCTCCTTCATGAAGCCACGAAACAGTGGACTGTCCGTGGCTCCCAGTTTATACCAGTGACTATTCAAGTTGCAATGACCGGTTTTAAGGCCTACTCACAGGCGAAGGTCCTGTTGCAACTTCAGTAGATTGTTGGTGATCTTCCTGTCAAGAATTGGGAAAGCAGCTTTACAATGCTTTCAGTCATCTTGGGACCGGCTTGTGACATAAACTATTATTTTGTTGTTTTTTAATTCATAATTTACATGTATCTTTTGTTTCTGTTATAATAAAATATATATTTTTCCTTTCTTTATCAGATGATATGCCTAATTGAATGTTTTGTTACTTATTGATATATATGTTTCTGTTATATGGCAGATGATTCGACTGATAAGACTGACTCCAGCCGGTCAGAAGTGGAGCCCACGCCCACTCCGAGCACGCGTCCGCAAGACCTCACTAAGAAACTCTCTTCCGAAGGAACCAAGTATGTTGAACGAATAAACATAAAAAATAAGGGGTGTTCCCCGATAGTTCCAATCTGGGTCTTCAAATCATGAGCGAAACGATTTCTTCTAGGCAAGCGTGCTCTATTGTAGACCGCATCATCGCTTAACATCAGGCGAGTTCGTGGTCAAACGCAAGCAGTGCTGGAAATGGACCGGAACGCCGTTCCCGTTCCTGAAATCACCGTTCCGTTTCGCAAGTAAAGTTTGTAAAGCGCATATGATACCGCTCGGCCATCATCGCTCCACAGCAGTGCCCAAATGGACCGGAACGCACTACCGTTCCGTTTCGTAAAGGAATCCAACGACACCTCACTCGTCAAAATCGATCAAGCCGTTTAGGCTACAGGAGGTACTACAGGAACCCAGAAACATGCTTACATACAACCCAAAAACATTACCCTCCTTGGATAGTCGGTTAAAAATTAGCAACAGGTTTGAAGGGAAATGCGTACGGTTCGTAAGTCCAATTCGACCACTGAACGCAAAATTATGTATTAATTATAAACCCTGTTATTACAATGAAATGCTGCCCGGCTGTCAATCGAACCCAGAACCTCCTGGTCATGAGGCGGACGTGCTACCACATACTAGCCGTCAAGTATTTGTGTCCGTGTGTAGAATAACTGAGTTGTTGTATGTTTATCTTATTTGTAGACCGCGCGGGGTGTCGCCGCGGCGGCTGGCGCGTCAAGCGGCGCAACTTGGTTCACCTCCCACTCTCAACGCACAACCAACTCCTGTCAGCACTGGTATTTCTTTTTTTTTTTTGTTATCTTAGAGAAAGTAACGGTCTTAATTAACAGAGTTAATAATTAGCTAGAGACAAAGAGGCCATTTAGAAGTTTCTACTTATGAAAAACAGAGTACATTATATGAACGCTAAAACATGTGAATAAAAATATATATATGTATAATGTTACTAGAACAAATAAAAAAGCAATAGACTCTAAATAAACTAAGACAAACTAAGACGTGCACTTAACAAGATAAGAAATACATTTAATAATATTTAAGACAGAGTAGTACCAAAATTTTCACACAATTGTTTAAAAAGTTGTCACTTAACCACTTCCTTATGGATGAAATACTAGAGACAAATATATCCATACCTAGACTATATTTACGTAACCTATTATAGGTTCCACACGCACGAACGATAAAGCTATTTTGCCGATAGTTAGTTGATGAGACAGATGGTCTGAAGAGCGGTTTATATTTCCGAAATAATCCAGTTGGGACATAAAGATTAATTTTACTAAGAAGATCAGGGCAGTCAATGCTAGATGTGACAATCTTTTTAAGGAAAATTACATCAGATATTTCACGGCGATTGATTAATGGAAGAAAATTATGTTTTGCACAAGAATTAAAATGATCAACCGCTCTAGTTTTAGTTTTGTAATTTAAGTATATATGAGATATAGCGTTTACTTTTGATTTTTGTTGATGGGGATTAGAGGGGTTGCTCCGTCCCTTTTCCACAAAGCGAGTGTTGTTTTCGTCGATAAAAGGAGGAGGTTCTTAATTGTTTTTTTTATTGTTTGTTACTGCAGTCATTCGGAAAATGATTTAGAAAAAAAAAATTGTTGGATATACTGTCAGATTGATCCCATGGAAATTTAATCAAAATCAATTCAGTAGTTTGGTTTTTGAATCTAAATAACTGGAAAAATATATGTACTTCGATGAAACAATCCTACTAATATTATAAACGCGAAAGTTTGTATGTATGGATGTTTGTTCCTCTTTCACGCAAAAACTACCGAATAGATTTTAATGAAAGTTTACAATAATATAGCTTATACATTAGAATAACACAGGCTATAACGGGTTGTAGTAGCGAGGCTGAAGGCCGAGCTCTACGCGTACGAAGTAGCCGGGTTTCACCTAGTATTGTCATACAAGTAAACGTAATTGCGTATTTTTCAAATTTTGAAGTCGGTTTTTGAAATGAAGCTATCGGTCAATTTGCCTATTATGTTATGTTATCATCAGCCTTTAACTGTCCACTGCTGGACATAGGCCTCTCCCAATGACGATATAACCATATATGTGGTTATATTATCTTTGGCCGCTCCCAACGCACGCCAGTGAACTCGATTGTTATGTTATGTTTTCCTAGATATAGAGTCGTATTGTTTGTTATGCATAGAGAGTGGGTGCGAGAGTGGCGGCGCGTGGTGGGAGGACGTCTCTCGAGCCGGGCGGCGCGCTGCGCACGCGCAGCACGCGCCCCGGCCCGACACCACGCTCTGCTACAGATGTAAGTTTTGACAACAGCATCATTAACCATCATAATATTATCATGCTACGCATTTATAAGCAGAAACTGGGTGGAGAATAATTATTAAGTTAGGTTTACAGTTTAAGGAATTATGCCTCTCATACGTCCCGGTTACGCGCGTTTGTTCTCGATGTGGCAGGTAACCAAGCGCTGGCCACGTCACAGTTGTGGGGGGTACGTCACAGCTTTGCCGCTTCTCAGTGTCAACGGGAAAATGGCAGTGCCATTCAAGATAATGCTGGGATTTTAATCCCCGACGCAGAAAGAGGGGTGTTATAAGTTTAACTTGTTTATTTGTGTGCCTGTGACATTACCTCGCCCCTTCCGTTTTTGGCAGACTTTCGGTACTAGCTTGAGTTTAAGGCACATCCAAGTTATATAATTATGATCAAAGGTATGTATAGATTATAGAGAATATCGGTGTAGTGTAAGAACCAAACATAATGTAATATAACTATAGATTCTACACTATAGCTTTAACATAGTTATAAGATAGAACTATAGGTTAATAATTCAGTAATATGTTTAATTATTTGGAGTCTGGCCCGTGGACACACAAAATACTGTCAATGGTACTTTAGAAAATCCAGTCTGATACCTTTTTTTTTTTTTTTTTTTTTTTTTTCGAGGGGGAAATCTTCTAAAGATACCCTGCTGCATTGGGGTGCAGCCAGGTTATGTGGGATTATACCCACTAAAACCCCCCCGGTGACCAGCCTTAGTGCTTGACAAGAGGGCTCCGAGATCTCCAGAGGAACGCACCGGAGCCCTCGGCACTGCGCTACGGCTCCTCCCGAGACAACCGTGTTGTCTCAGCCCCTCCACCCACGACAACGTTGGTCACACAACGTTGTCGTTCTCTCCCTGGGCACGCTTATGTGGATGGTCAAAGCCCCAACTTTGACCATCCCGAGCCCGGAGGTCCCCTTTTTGTAGCCTCTTACTCCAGTCTGATACCTACAAAATCACCGGCCTTATCACTGTCACTGACCATATAGTGACATATGTCACTGACCAACCCAGTTAACTTTTTTCTCTTTACCCCTGAGGCGGCGAATGCGGCACGGCTGTAGAACAATACAGCGACGAAGAGCTGGGCCTCTGCGTGATAGTGCTAGCTACGTTCGTGCACCGTGAACCTGCCGCCGCCGCGCCGATGTTGCCAGCTTTATTGCACAATGTTACCAGGTTATAGTAGTAACATGGAATTCACATTAGCCACCCAGAGCCTATGTAAGGGACTTGTAATGCAAGAAATAAATAAACCAGTGAATTGTTATACAAAGATCTTTATTAGGATAGATCGAACAAGCACGTTGTATAAAAAATTGCTTTTTAGTTCCGTACCCAAAAGGGTATAAACAGGGCCCTATTACTAAGCCTACAGTGTATGTATGTCTGTCTGTCCGTCTGTCCTACCTTTAAACGGCTGTATCTTTCAAACCATAATAGATAGCTAGTTGAAATTTTCACAGAATATGTAACGTTACGGCGGATTAACTAATATATATAATAATATATAAAAAAAAAACAAAAAGTAAAAACGTAGGGGGGTCCCCATAATTACAACAAACGTATTTTTGTATTAGCTCTAATGTAAAAACGATTATACTTACAAGCGTCAAACTTGAAATGATTATAGTACACACTAAAATCTTAGTAGTCTTTTTGCACTATATGTTTGTACTTTAGTAATTAACAATTTATGTGGTGGTAAGGAACTCTCAGTGCGCGATCCCGACTCGCACTTGGCCAGTTTATTTAACAAACAATAGCCTTTGTGCTGACGATACTTTGGTTTTCAAAGGTGTTCTTTTCCCCGTAGGGTGGTGCAGTTGGGTAACTACAGCTGGCAGTGCGAGACCAACACGCGGCTGCCCGGCAGCGCCGTGTTCGTGGCGCACCAGTTCCTGCGCTGCGTGCTGCACCAGCTGGCGCCCAACAACGTCTTCCTGCAGATATTCCTGCAGCGACAACCTGGTAACCAGACAGGGTTATACTGACCCGCTGCCTCAGCCTAAATAAAAAAAGTGTAATTAATTAATAACGATAATAATTATAATAATTAATAATTAAGAAACGATCTGAACAGTTTCACAAAAAAAATCCCTGAAAATGGTCTAATTAAGCAACTTTTCTTGCGAGTCCCTAGTAGGGTATTAGATAGCCCGTTGGTCCAGTTGGTAGTGAACCTGCCTTCTGAGCTTGGGGGCGTGGGTTCGATTCCCGCCTAGGACAAACATTTGTGTGATGAACATTTGTGTTTGTTCTATATCTGGTTGTTTCTATCTATTTATGTATGTATTTAAAACTATATATGTATGTATATCAGTCTCTGGCAGCCATATCACAAGCTTTGCTTAGTTTGGGGTCAGATGACCGTGTAAAAAAAAAAAAAAAAAAAAAAAAACTGATGGAACCTACGAGTATGTATTCACTGTTCTAGTACCCAAACAATAAAGCCTACTTCTGCTTGACACAAATAATCAAGTATATACACAGGGGGTGTATGTCTAGACGACCGATGGACATATTCAAGCATAATATCATTTACAACGTTTACTATGAGACCAACACTGAAATTGCGAAAATAATCAGCTATTCCATACACTTCGTCGCGTGTTAATGGCATTTTTCTATGCAATAACCGTTTTCTTTTTTGCAAAATCAGGGTTGGTCACAATCTAACAGTTGTTTATAAGGATGAAGACAATGATATCCTTAAAATTGTCCGTCGTCTAGAGATATTTCTTGTACAGAGAGTTCTCAAGATCTTTGCTCACCATTTTCTATTTCAAGTAGATAACTAACTAACACGGTTCACAATTTGCTTACAGAGAAACAGCGCCAGATGTTCTTCAAGAGCATCGCGCAAGCGTTCGTCGACTTCAACGAGTTGTACCCGTGTGGTCCGCTGCAACTCGTGGTGGAACATCTCAATAGCAAGAAGACCCTGCCTGTCGACGTAAGGAATTGTTTTTAATTTCTTCTTTGACAATACAATAGATGCCACCAACTTTGCGTGTCTATGGCCTGTATTAAGTTGGATTGATCATCATCATCATTTCAGCTGTAGGACATCCACTGCTGAACATAGGCCTCCCTCTTTAACCTCCACACTGAACGACAGCCTGCCTTTTGCATCCACTGGATGCCCGCGACTCTCACAATCACAGTCCCGATGACTGTGAGTCCATCTAGTGGGAGGCCTACCCACGCTGCGTCTTCCGGTTCGTGGTCTCCACTCCAGAACCTTTCTTCCCCATCGGTTATCGGTTCTTCGAGCGATGTGGTCTGCCCATTGCCACTTCAACTTGAAAATTTTAACAGCTATTTTGGTGACTCTCGTTCTTTGGCAAATATCTACGTTCCTGATTCTATCGCGCAAAGAAACTCCGAGCATAGCTGTCTCCAATGCTTGTTGTGCGACTCTTGAGTTTTTCTAAAAGGCCAACAGTTAAGGACCACGTCTCAGTACCATATGTCATCACTGGCAACACACACTGGTCAAAGACCCTCGTCTTTAGACACTGTGGTATCTTGGACGAGATGTCACGCAATTTCCCGAACGCTGCCCATCCGAGTTTGATTCTTCGGGCGACCTCTTTGCCTAAGTTGGACTTGGTGCCTAGGTTTTTGGCAATAAATATATCTTATATATCATCGCATCATCGCACCACAGTGATATCGCGTGTACTTATTCCAGCAAATCACAGTGATAGCGGGCAACATCGCGATGTATTTGGAGTGCTTAGCCCCCGAAGTCCTCGGCCCGCTGAGCGCTTGCGGCGCGTTGGTGCAGCAACTTGAAACTTTGTTGCGCAACACTGCCCTACACCTGCCGCAGTTGGACGATGTTATGCCACTACTACGCGCCGCGACACACGCGCTCAAGATACCCGCTGCTGCACAACATAAGGTACTGATTTAAAACATTCTCGTGCATACATTAATGAGGGTAGTTATATATTTTTTTTTATTTAGGTCCCGCTTTTTCAGCATACAAGTAGTTACTTAAACCTAATTACAAGAATATCAATGAAAATAATATTAAAAATGTCAGTTTACATTAAAATTATACAATTGATAATGTCTAATAATAACATTACTAAAATACTTGCATTTTACCAATAGTTTTAAGTTATCTATCTATATCATACTTAATATTATAAATGGGAAAGTGTGTTTGTTTGTTGGTTTGTTTGTTCCTCTTTCCCGCAGCAATAGACCAACGGATCTACCTGATTTTTTGCGTGGGTTCAATGGCCGGCGAGTGACATAGGCCTCATCACCATTTTTCATCACTACGCGGGTGAAACCGCAGGGCGCAGCTAGTATGTATTTAAAAGGCGAAGTGTGTATGTATGTACCCTATGGATTCCGATTTTCACTGGCAGATGGCTGATGTTATAAGGAGTAATTCCCGCGGCAGCTAATATTCTGTGAAAATAAATATTCATATACATAAACTAGTTTTTCTTGCAGTAGCTATTTATTCATAAAAGATTTAAGATTTCGTTTTTTTTATACGCAATGACGTCAGTACCGGCCGAATATCAGTGCTGCCATTTTAAATAAATCTTTCTTATCTGTCAATATTACTATTGAGATTTTGCTCTACCAGTTTTTTTATATGGCTGTGACAAGCTTTACTTAATATTGAACTCGTTCATTGGCATGTAGAATAACTGCTTAGAGCAAAATCTCAATGCCAATGATGACGTCATCAGAGACGTCCCATTCCGCCTAACCCTCTATAGAACAATAAGATAGATTTGATAGCCGATCCAAGCCACTTAACTTTAATTTCCTTTATTTTCCAACAGAGCATCTTGGAGCCGATATCAAAAATCATCAGCTACGGCATCCAGAACTTCGTTCTCAAACTGAGTGTGATCTCAGAGCTGTCGGTCGCGTGCGTGCGGGCGTTCAGCCGCGACCGCGACAAGTTGCTCGTCTGCCGAGTCCTGGTGTACGAACTAGTGCACGCCCTGAGGACCAAGACCACTGTGCCGGACGACAATCTGTTTATACTCATACAGTTTGTACTACAAGGTAAACTATAATTAATAGTTATTTATGATACAAGTGCGGAAAGTTGGTTATTACAAACGAGTAGACGAATGTAACTTACTTACCATAGTCACGAGTTTGTAAAAACCAATCCGCACGTGTGCCATACAACGTTTTACAACACATTTGCGAGAAAAAAACAAAAAATGGAAATTAAAAAAATACCGTAAAGTACACGCACGGTGCTATACAACGGAGCATGCGGACAAATTCATTACAGCACGCTCCGTTGTATGATGCGTAATGTTTAACTTTCGAAAGATGTATTCAGGCTTCGTAAGTGCACTTTTTGAGCAAATGTGTTGTAAATTAAATTTTGCATACGCCTTTAGTTCTGGTTCATAATTTTTAATTCATAATTTATCTCATGCAAATGTCATTGTCAATGTCATTTTCATACAATTTCATCTTTCCGCAGGCATGAACGCTAACAGTGTGTGGCTCTTGTCTAGACCCCCTGGTGACAATAAAATATGCAATACCCTATTTGTAATATTTTCAAAATGGCCGCCGCGTGCCGCCCCAAGATGGCGGATGGTGTATATTTTTTGTCAACCTTGTTAATATGGAGAGCTTGAAGAGTAGGAAACTATAAAATGAGTGACGTTATTTCAAAATGGCCGCGGTCACAAGATGGCGGATTACATATTTTTTTGTCAACTTCCTTAATACGGGTATCAAATAGCGCGTGCGTGCGTGCGTGGGCGTGGGCGTGGGCTTGAAGAGTAGAAAACGGTAAAGCGAGTGACACTAAATTCAAGTGAGTCACACTAAATTCAATATGGGCGCCG
Organism: Agriopis aurantiaria; assembly: GCA_914767915.1. Taxonomy (NCBI): domain Eukaryota; kingdom Metazoa; phylum Arthropoda; class Insecta; order Lepidoptera; family Geometridae; genus Agriopis; species Agriopis aurantiaria. The sequence continues at coordinate 11,143,885 of OU612001.1, read as the reverse complement.
CTCCAAGACGGCGGATTACATTTTCTTTGCTAAAGCTAAAGGATTGTTTTAAAAAAATTGTTTTTTTTTAAAAGCAATTTATTTGTGTGGTTCATTCAGGTCATGGCTGCAGCTTACTTCTGCCGCCGCAGCTGAACACAGGCGACCTGCTGACGGGCGGCGCGAGCGGCCCCGAGGCGCGCGAGGTGAGCGCGGGCGCACTGGAGTGTATGCGTCCACATCTACCCGACATGATTGACCTCCTGCAGGACCCGCATCTCTTAAATAAGATCAAGGTACTGTACAAATTATTAATCTACTGATTTAAAATTTCAAGAAATGAACATTTATGTTGGCTCTAGTTGTCAAACTGGGTATTGGAAACTCGCGTCTTGGTAGTTATTTCCTTCCAGTTATAATATGTAAGGTTTTTTTATTTTATTTTTTATTTTTTTATAATTAATAGGCTTGCGTTTGACAACCATCACGCCTGATGTTAAGCGATGATGCGGTCTACGTTGGAGCACGCTTGCCTAGAAGGAACCGATTCACTCGTGATTTGAAGACACCCAGATTGTAACCATCGGGGAACACCCATTCAGGCAGCGCATTCCACAGACTAGCAGTTCGCACAATAAATGTGGAATCAAAGCGCTTCGTACGGGTTTTCGGAATATCAACCATAAAGCGGTGATGATTGTGAAGGTTGTGCACATTCATTGTTATTATTTTGTTTACTGATTAATGTCATCAAAAATGCTTAATGCTTACATAATATTGTTTTATAATATCAAATTTTAAATAGTACTTACTCCAAAAGCTGTGGAGGTCCGGCCTAAGAATAGACCTCCCCCTTCTCTTCCCGTGGGTGCCGTAGAAGTCGGCTAAGGGATCAACCAGAAGACGGGCAGCAGCGTCTTCTGAGTATAAAAACACCGACTGCGCTCGCCAACCCGCCTGCCAAGCGTGGCGAGTATTGGCAATCCCCCCCCATTATATGATGAATACAAAAAGGACCAGGCCCCCAGTCCCCGGCAGCCCCGCTATTCCTGGCTACGGTAGCGGTCATGGTAACGGCGGGGCCAGGGGTGCTAAGAATCCCCGGCAGACGCTCGGCTACCAACCCCAACGACGACGACTGGCCCTGGTAACACACAACATACGCACCATGAGGACTGATGAGAAGATTGTTGAGCTGGAAGAAGAAATGGGTAGGGTACGTTGGGATATCTTGGGTTTATCCGAAGTCCGTAGAGAGGGCGAGGACACGATAACCCTGAAATCCGGTAACCTACTCTACTACCGGGAGGGCGACCAACAGTCCCAAGGTGGTGTCGGCTTTCTCATCCACAAGTCCCTCATTAACAACATTATCACCATCGACAGTGTTTCGAGCAGGGTTGTATACCTAATACTCAGAATATCCAAGAGATATTCGTTGAAGGTCATTCAGGTATACGCACCGACCTCGTCACACCCAGATGATGAAGTGGAGGTTATGTATGAGGACATTAGTAGAGCCATACATACGTCCGAGACCCACTTCACTGTTGTTATGGGGGACTTTAACGCGAAGTTGGGCAAGAGAAGTGATGATGAGTTGAAAGTGGGGAAATTTGGCTGTGGGCAACGGAACCCTAGGGGACAGAGGCTGGCCGACTTTCTGGAGAAAGAGGGACTTTTTATGATGAACTCTTTCTTTCAGAAGCCGCCTCACAGGAAATGGACCTGGATGAGCCCCGATGGTTCTACGAGAAATGAGATAGACTTCATTATGACCACCAAGAGACAAATATTCAATGATGTCTCTGTGATTCACAGGGTGAAAACCGGTAGTGATCACCGAATAGTAAGAGGCACATTGAATATTAACGTTAAAATTGAGAGGTCCCGCCTAATGAAGTCCACGCTCCGACCGAACCATGCCCATATTCAAAACCCCGAGAGCTTTCAACTCGAGCTGTCTAATCGCTTTGATTGCCTGGAGAACTTTGCTTCCGTGGATGAGATTAATAACAGGTTAGTGGAAACTGTCCATGCGGTAGGTTCTAAGTTTTTTAGACCTGGCCGGCGCACAGATAGACCTCAAAAATTATCCGACCATACCCGTAACCTCATGGCTGATCGACGCTCGTTACAACTACAATGTTCCGATGACGCTGACTCATATAGGCAGCTCAATAGACAAATTTGGAAGTCATTGCGGCACGACATACGTACCTTTAATACGAACAGTATTAAAGAGACGATTGAGCAAAACAAAGGCTCCAAAGTGTTTGCAAGAGACATGTCTATTGGGCAAAGCCAGCTGACAAAGCTGAAGAGGGAAGATGGTAGTGTAGCGTCGACCAAAGCCGAGGTATTAGGGGAAATCGAAAGGTTCTATGGACAGTTATACACTTCGGTTGCTAAACCTGTGAGCAGCTCGGCCAAAGACCCAAGAGCCAAGCTGAGCCGACACTATACTGAAGATATCCCGGACATCAGCCTGTACGAGATTAGGATGGCCCTGAAACAGCTCAAGAACAACAAGGCGCCGGGGGACGATGGAATCACATCAGAGCTTCTGAAAGCGGGTGGAACACCGGTACTCAGAGTCCTTCAGAAGCTCTTTAATTCTGTCTTACTCGAAGGTATAACGCCAGAAGCATGGAACAGAGGCGTGGTGGTGCTGTTCTTTAAGAAAGGTGACAAAACCTTGCTGAAGAACTACAGACCCATCTCGCTTCTGAGCCATGTTTATAAGCTGTTTTCGAGGGTCATCACGAATCGTCTCGATCGCAGGTTCGATGACTTCCAGCCTATCGAACAAGCCGGTTTCCGAAAAGGCTATAGTACCATAGACCACATCCACACGCTACGCCAAGTTATACAGAAGACCGAAGAATATAACTTGCCACTATGTTTAGCGTTTGTGGACTATGAGAAAGCCTTTGATTCGGTCGAGACATGGGCGGTGCTCGAGTCTCTCCAGCGATGCCGTATTGACTATCGGTATGTCGAAGTGTTGAAGTGTTTGTACAATAACGCCACCATGTCGGTCCGAGTACAGGAGCAGAGTTCGAAGGCAATTCCATTGCGAAGAGGCGTGAGACAGGGAGACGTTATCTCTCCGAAACTGTTCACTGCCACAATGGAAGATGCTTTCAAGCTCCTGGAATGGCAAGGACTCGGCATCAACATCAACGGCGAGTACATCACTCACCTTCGGTTTGCCGACGATATTGTGGTCATGGCAGAATCGATGGAAGATCTCAGCATGATGCTCGAAGGCCTCAATCGAGTCTCCCAACAGGTGGGCCTTAAAATGAACATGGACAAGACAAAGGTTATGTCAAATATCCATGTTGTGCCCACCCCAGTATCAGTTGGGAACTCAGTTCTTGAAGCTGTTGACGCGTACGTCTACCTAGGACAAACCGTCGAACTAGGTAGGTCCAACTTCAAGAAAGAGGTCAATCGGCGAATCCAACTCGGCTGGGCAGCGTTCGGTAAACTACGCAACGTCTTCTCGTCCAAAATACCTCAGTGCCTTAAGACGAAAGTCTTCGACCAGTGTGTGTTACCAGTGATGACATACGGCACTGAAACGTGGTCTCTCACTATGGGCCTCATAAGCAAGCTCAAAGTCGCACAACGAGCTATGGAGAGGGCTATGCTCGGGGTTTCTCTACGAGATCGAATCCGAAATGAGGAGATCCGTAGACGAACGAAAGTCACCGACATAGCCCACCGGATTAGTAAGTTGAAATGGCAGTGGGCAGGGCACATATCACGCAGAACAGATGGCCGATGGGGCCGAAAGGTTCTGGAATGGAGACCACGGACTGGCAAGCGCAGCGTAGGACGTCCACCCACAAGATGGACAGACGACCTAAAAGAGACCGCAGGGAAACGCTGGATGCAGGCCGCTTCCAACCGGCCCTTTTGGAGATCGATGGGGGAGGCCTATGTCCAGCAGTGGACGTCCTACGGCTGAAATGATGATGATGATGATGACTCCAAAAATACTTCATTACCTTCTCGAGTGACTATGTGAGCCAAATTTATTATTTACTTTTCTTTTAGTACATCTGTTGTTTTTTTTTTGTCTCTCCTGCGCTCTCTTCACCTTAATGTAGATATTTTATCCCACTTGTAGCATGCAAACATTGATAATGATTCTGTGCACGATTACTAAAGTTAAACTATCTGATTCTCTAAGAATTTCTTGACCCCTTTATTTCTAGGGTTCAGTATCAAAATCAATCGTGAATCGCAACCTCATCTGCTTGAACGAAGACACCCTGGGCGCTATAGTGAAAGGCGGCATTGCACAATACGTAGCCATGGAGTTGGCATTAGAACATGGAGATGGCATCAACCGAGGCAGGCAGGACCGCGGGCAGCCCGGCAGGCATCTCATGCCTTGGCTCAGCTCTAACTTACCTGGGTAAGTGTGAATCATAGTTTATTTACCTAATTCTTTTGTCCCTAAACTCTCAGTAATGTGAAACATTGTGTTCTGTATTGTCCTGACTTTATGTTCGATCTCATTTTGAGATTGTGATTTATTGTCATGTTGGAACGTGTGTTGTTGTTCTGACCTTTACTGTGTGTCTATTCTTATGTTTAGTTTCTTTTATTTTCTGACATAATGTTCTCCTGTTTGATCTAAACTGTTTTCTTTTGCTGGGGCCTTACGCCTAGCTGTTTAAAGAAGCCCAATTTAGGTGATATTTTTTTTTTGCGCAAACCGTATCTGGGCGCGTTAAGGTTGATGATGATGATGATGATGAATACCGCATGAGGAGTTGGGTATAAGGCCCCTGTCTTGTCCTTTTCTGGTTTGACTCGGTACTCAGCGATATCTGTACCGCTCCGTTATACTCGGTGATCTGGCTTATTTTTTCCTTCTATTCTAAAGAGGCTCGGAGACGGACAAGCTGCTGGTGATAAGCACATAACCTTATTTTGCTTGAGGAAGTAGCTTGGCTAATAAATAATTAAATAATTTCATAGAACATAATTCCCAAGTAGTCAATAGTTTATTTTTAGTCGATATCTTAAACCGTTGACTGTCATCATCGACCAGATAATTCTGACTGGGACTTATTTTGGGAAATTCAACCAAAATTGTTGTGCTACATAATACTGGAAAATAAACAAATTGTTTGGAGCCAAAACGTGAAATTTTATAGTGTCCATGACCATGGATCTCACAAATTAGGCTCTGCGAACCATTGCGCAAGTAACACCACCCCTTGCGACACAAAAATAGCTACTGCGTGACCTTGCAGCCAACTTTAGAGACACAAAGATCCGCTGTGCCTCCTGTAAACAGGTATACGATCAACGATGCGTGTCACAAGCCGTTTGTCTATCTCCGAGCCTTTATTTTGTTTTAATGGCTGTTTTGCGCAGTGTTTCAAATTGTTATGTGATATATTTGTCTGACTATTCTGAGTATGTTGTATCGTGTGTCAGTAACCGCGAGGTGTGCGAGTGCGTGTCGCGCGTGCGGCTTGTCTCGTGGCTGGTGATGGGCGCGCTGTGCAACTGCCGCGCCGGCACGCCGCTGCGGCAGTGCGTGCCGCAGGACGCCACCTGCCACATCACCGACCACTTGCAGGTCAGTTACGTACAAGGATCATATGATAGCGCCATCTACCGGATATGGATTGTATTACTAAAGGCGCTAGCAAAGTCGGTTATCATTAAATGCGAGGTAAGGTAGAGTTTTCGGTGGCGTAGAACTAACTACTATTGTATTCTGTGGTTTCGTACAGTTTGTCTTATTTGACGCTCCTAGCGCCATCTAAACATTCGCTTAGGATCTATCGAAAGCGACTACGCAATTTTCTGGGCAAATATATATCCTCTATAATTAATATGAATCATTGGTTACGTATCACACTCGAACCAAGTGCGTTTCTCTGATTCGATGGCACAGCACCCAGGCTTCGTAGGTCACCACTGGGTAAAGATAATATATGTTTTAAATGTTTTGTTTTAAACATGTGTTCAAATCGCGAAAGTTTAAAAATTACTAAAGATAATATAACCACTTGTTCGAGCATATCGTCATAATTCCCTTTTGTACGAGTAAGCCACGTCGGTCGCGGGGGGGTATCTGTTAAATATTATGAACGCATCGTAAATATTACTGTGAACGCACCCGCACGGTGCTCTCATCTTAACAACCCTTCTCCTCTCTGCTCTCGACTATAGAATTAAAGAATTAAAAACTAAACAAGTTGTTTGTCCTCATGGATCCTGCATAACGATATTTAACAGTATCGAATGGCGGCTTGTAATTGGAGACTCAAAAGCCATTAATTCAATTCGCGCCTAGGATTGACCCGCTCGAAAAAGAGTATGCTGAAAATTATGTAGCATTTTCATCGCGCGGGGTAAAAGATGAACAGTCAAGTTTCTCCGAGTCGAGGAGCTATACAACTAGTATTTAACGAATCAAAAACCTGTCCGATAGTCTATTTTAGTTTGCCTGTAAATAACAAGGGGTTCTTCAAAAGGGCTGTTAATAAAGTAAGAGTGGGCAACATATCTGTAATGTTCCTGGTGTTGCAGGTATCCATAGGCGACGGTGATCGCTTACCACCAGGCGGCCCGTCAGCTTGTTTCCCACCTGTGGCATAAAAAAAAGTAAGACCTGAAGCAGATCCCCTGGGTGAACTAACAGTATTTCCCCATGTGTTCCAGACCATAATGTCATCATACGTGGAACAAACGAAGCCCGGCCAGCGCATGAACGCCTTGTTCCACGCGTTCGTGCTCTGCCAGCTGTGGACGCTGTACCTGGAGCAGCTGTGCAGCGTGTCCACGCCCGCGGGAGACGCGCACTACACCACCGTGTGCGTGCTGCTCGACTTCTGGTGCAAGCTGGTGCCCAGCATCCTGCAAGTCACCGTGCAGTCCAAGCTGGTGAGCTATGTCTACTGGATCTGTCTTTTTACCCGACTGACGAAAAAGGAGGATACAATTTTTTCGGGCTGTATGTTTGTCAGTTTTTTTTTTGTTTCTATTATTTTTTCTATAACTTAAACGGCTTGACCATTTTTGATGTGCACGTGTCGTTAGATTCGTTTTAAAGCGGTGAATTTCAGGTTCTGGTTCATTCATTCAGTGTCATATGCTACATTTTGCAGTCGGATATTTTGTTATACCATTTTTTTTTAAACGCTTATTCACCACGTGCCTGTCGATAAGCAATGATGTGGTCGAAGATAGAGAACGCAGACTTAGAAGATATATTTACAGACCTATTCAATCTGAACTTGAAAAGACCTAGATTGTTTGACTCGGAAATTATGGAACATAATCTCCGCTACCCCTTTAGAGCATAAAAACTTCTACATATCCACCAAAGATGATATAACCACTTGATCGCGCATGTAGTCAAAATTCCCTTTTGCACAATGATGCCACATCGGTCGCGGGGGGGCAGCTTGTGATTTGGAGACTCGACGCGACTTGGCGCTTGTGATTGGAGAATCAAGTCATTCATTCAATTCGCGTCTCCGATTGCCCCCGTTCGAAATAGTTTAGGTTGACATGTAACCTACCAACCTTTGGCTTATGCGGGGTAAAGGATGAGCAGTCAAGTGCTTATATTGTCATTGATATCCAGATCCACGCACAGCCCGTTCAAATAGATTATGAATAGATATGATGTAATTTTTTTCAAAAACAGTTCTACGGTGTTCTTACGCTTCCAAATGTATTTCCATTCCAGTTGGCGGAGACAGTGAACCTCCACTTCCTGAGTCTACTGGAGTCCTTACTGGAATGCAACTCGACCGTCCTGAACAAACTGCTGCCGCTGTGGACGCCTATACTGCACTCGCCGCTCTTCACTGTAAGCGCATTGCTATTGGAATATCAACAAGGCTTCACTTACGGGTTTAGAATTATCTTTTGATCTCATAAGAAAAATTATTATTTTCGCATTAAGTACAATAAGGCATTTTGGGTTAATTATTTTTATATAATACATAAATCAATACAGATTAATTACAAATTGATTTCAGTTATAAAGAACTTTTGATTAATTTTTGTTTCAGGTTAGATTAAATTGGCATCATTGACAAATTTCTATCGAGTAACACATAAATAATTGACCCCAAATTCCTCATTGTACTTAATGTGACGTTAAAGAGGAAATACGCTACAAAAATTGAGATTTGTCAAAGATTTTATATTTTTTGGTTCTATCATACGTCCGAACACCGCTCGAGTTTTTCGACTTCAATAACCGTGAGTGCTAGCCGGTTATTAGTTTAAATCTATATATATAAAAGCGAAATTGACTCACTCATCACTCGCTCATTCACTCACTCACTCACTCATCACGAAATCTCGAAAACTACTTGATCTACGAAGCTGAAATTTGGCGAGGTCCGCTAAAAGGATTTTGCGAAAGGGCTGAATTAAGGGGGCCAAATGAAGGTTGAATGTTTGTATGAAAGTCCTTTGTTTTTGATGTTAGGGAAGTAAAATATGATATTTAGGTTAATGGTTTAAAATAAAATATTATTTTTCCGAAAAAGATGGATTAAGGAGGGGAAATGGGGGTTTGAATTTTTTGTTGACAGTGTTCTAATTACGAGGCTGACATTTGGCAAGTAGATTACTTATGAGGTGTAGAGGTCCGCTAAGAGAAGATTTTGCAAAAGGACTGAATTAAGGGGGTTGAAATATTATATGAAAGTCTATGCGTACGAAGTCGCGGGCAACAGCGAGTAATATATATAACTGTTTGATCTGGCAGATGCCGCGTCACGTGTCGCAGCGGCTGGCCGCGTGCCGCGAGGTGCAGCCGGAGCCCGCGGGCGGCATCGAGTGCGGGCCGAGCACCACCGCGGGCGGCACCAGCGCGAGCGCAGCCGGCGGGCCCAGCGCGGAGGCGCGCCAGCAGCGACGTCTGCATCGACTACTCGCTAAAATGGCACAACTGGAGCTGCAACCACACTCTTTCTACTTCATATAAATAACAATTTAAGACACGTTTGTAATCCTTCAAACCTTGTTAAATCATTAGGCCTTTGCCCACTGTAAAGTCAAGGCACCGGTCGTGCACAGCTTAGTCAGCGACCCGACAGTTTCGTCAGCGACCCAAAACAGTCTGGTCAGAGACCCAAAGCCGAGCTCTGTTATTTTAAGGAGCTCGGCTGGTTTGGATAGGCTAGCAGGGACAACAAACCCCAAGCCATGCTTTCCTCCCCACCCCATCTCCTGCTCTCGCCTCCGGAAGTTGCCGGATCCAAAGCCCCCCAAAGATATTCGTATTCGTTTGTTCGAGTTATATTTTTATGTATCCATTAGGATTTCCCCCCTCCCTTTAGGCAAAAACCCCTAAGCGGCATCTCAGTGCAGATCTTATCACCTTAACTTTAAATTAGAAACAATATAACCTCAATTGCTTCAAGCGAAGAGTGAATAGAGTCCTCAAAGATAGGCAACGCACCGCCAATGCCCCGGGTATTGTAGGTGTCCATAGGCGACGGTGACCACTTACCATCAGGTGGCCCGTCGCTTGTTTATCTACTATTATATATATTTTTAAAAAACTGCCTTGAAAAAGCAAACTCATCCCGGTTTACCATAGATTCAAAATAAACTGTTTTGGGTCGTTGACTAAATTGTTTTGGGGTCGCTGACTAAACTGTGCACAGCCGCTTGCACGCTGCCTCGACTACAGTGGGCGTTGGGCCTAAAATGGCCTCGTTACCTGTACTATATATGGTAACAATATAATATGAATGTAGATATAGTTTGTTGTTAAACAGTGTCAAATCTATGTGTCAAATTTTTTAACCTGCAGTTATTATAATTGCCGATTCTAGCTATCGCTATCATGTCATCCCGTTCGCGCCAACTTACTAACATCATGCGCGGGAGCAGGATGACACGATAGGTCACTGGGCCCTTCAGCTTTTTCGTAATGCTGGGGCTACATTAGCGGGCGAATATTCGTATTAACGCGTTGAGTGTGGCCGGGTAGATCGTTGCAACGCGTACTATTCGGCCGAAGACGATGTATTATCGCCGAATCTTAGTCCGCCTGAAGAACATCGCGTACACGATGTTTTAGCGCGCCAACGCGATACAAATTTTCGCCCGCTAATGTAGCCCCAGCATAACAAAGAATTTTGACAGCTTATCAACACAAAAGTTGTTAACATTCGCAATGACGAAAACTGTGAATAACGCCCCTGATAAATTAAGGTAGTTTAGTTATACGAATTTAATAGATTGTTATTGTATTATACATGTCTTTATTTACTTTTGATAGTATTAATAAACGTTGTTAGTCTATTCCTGCTTTTCATTTATTAACCGACTTCGAAAAGGAGGATCAATTATGATTATGAGGTTATCAATTCGACTGTATGTTGTTTTTTTTTTTTTTTCTTTACCAATATTCGGCCGTATACTTTTATATCCAAAAAATCGATACCGCTTTATGGTTGGTATTCCGAAAACCCGAACGAAGCGCTTTGATTCCACTTTTATTATGCGAACTGCTAGTCTATGGAATTCACTGCCTGAATGGGTGTTCTCCGTCAGTTACAATCTGGGTGTCTTCAAGTCGAGAGTGAATCGGTTTCTTCGAGGCATGCGTGCTCCATCGTAGACCGCATCATCGCTTAACATCAGGCGAGTTGGCGGTCAAGCGCAAGCCTAATATTTTTTTTTAAACTAGGTCGTACACGCCAAAGCTCCCGACTAAGGGTACTTGACTGTATTAAAAATATTATGCCAATTGACGCCATCCATAAACATGACATAATGAAAAAGCATATTTCATTGATTTTTTGATAAAAATATGCTTATTTTTTGTAAAAAACGCGAATAAAATAACTGTATTTTCGACATTTGATCACGTGATCGAAAACGGTCTGTAACTGGCTTCATCCCTAGTGACGTCACACAAATCTAAACAAACAGATTTTGTATTGGTATTTGCGAATTTAATGTTGTAAAGCTATTTTGAGAGCGATTTATCCAGAAATTTTCACCAAAAACATTCCGGAGGTTAAATGTGAGAAGAATGGAGAAACATTTTGTGCAAGCAGACAGCAGTAACTTACCCAAAATTAATGTTTTTATGGTTGCATATTTCTTTAATAATAATCCACGTCATTGTTTCTACGCTGCAGAACTCAAAACGTAAAAACTACAATGTCAGTATTAATTTTTAATTGTTCTCCAAGCAAAACATTCAATCAAGTTGTACAAAAAGTATGTTGTAGTAAGTGGATATAACTATTTTGTTAGGTTATGTCGAGCTTTACAATGTTTAAAAAGAAAGTAACAGTACATAAAATAGTAATGCAATAAAAACACAAATTATAATAGAAATATATAGACTCAAATATGTACCTCAAAATGATCTTCGCACATAGAAACACTTGAATTAGCTCCAATACTTTTGGGTTCTCTACGAGCTACTTAGTTCCAACCTTAGATTGGTTCCAACCACTTTTTTCGAGTTTTGGGGAGTTTTGGGTGCATTGGAACAGGAACAAATATTTTATCCGGTGTCTTTATGGAAGTATTTGTACATTTTGGCACTACACAATATTTATAAACCATTACTTCTATTAGAAATTAATTAATCATCAAACTTTTGCAGCCTGGCTGCAGTTGTTTTGTTTTGTGTGACGTCAATTAGTCACGTGATCGGAGCTATGACGCAGGTCTGCGTTTTGGCGCGATCTTTTTTTATTCAAACTTTAACATCGATTTATATCGCAAATACGACTGATATCCAGAAAATATAAATGCAGTATACATTATTTTATATCAGACAATAATGTGCAATAGTTTCCCAAAAGTAGTCAAATACCCTATTGTAGGTGTCTGTGATATTGATAAACCCGTTATGTTGTAATTAGTTTATTTGTATAATTGGTTACAATCATGGCTAGAGAATCAAGTATAATCACAGATTAGTATATGGGTATAATGACGGAATCTACATAGCTAGCATAGAGCATAGAGTTGCCACTGGCCACAGACTACACAATCATATGTCAGTGTCCATAAGCGGCAGTGACCACTTACCATCAGGTGGCTCGTCACTTATTTGTCTACTATTACATATAGGGGAACAGAAGGTATAACGGACCCTGTAGGTAGAACGGACCGGTCTAATAACTTTCAAACTGTTAATGCCATCTATAATCGACTTGCGTCAACTTGACAGTCGCCTCTCACTCAGAGTTGGTCAGTGTCGTTGGAGCGGCCATGCAGCGGCACACGTTTTTATCAAGGTAAGTTAATTTTTGCGTATTTTGATGTAAAAACAACAAATTTTGATGTGCCTTCAGTTTTATTACGTTAAAGTTATCAGGGATTTTGTGTTATTGTTTGAGATATTGTTTATTTTACTTAGTTTTAACGATAAATAGGCAAGGTTCTCCTCAATCGTAACCTCAAAATAATTCATTGTTTACATGCCTACCGAAAAGGCAAAACGGAACGGGCAAAACGGACCACGTGGTCCGTTTTTCCTTCAATACAGTTTGTTTGTGATTACACTTATATAATTTGATATTTAAATAGGTATTTTCATTTCAGATGGTTACCAATTATAAAAGAAAGTCGGACCGACAATCTTGGCGTGAGGAGGACATGAAAAATGCTATTGAAAAAGTAGTACAATTCCAAGTTGCAGAGCTAGTCGACAAAGCCTTCCAAAAAGCTGCAACTTTGTCAACTGCTTATAACGCTTTTCGAGCCACCGGCATCTCTGGCCGTTAAACCCTGACGTGTTCATAGAAGTAGACTTTTTGGCAGCAGCGACCACTGACATTGAGATGCCAGAAGCAACGCCAAGGGATAATGAACATGGACGATCAATAATTCGACCCAAAGAAGCGCCCCACATCGACGAACTTGGATTTTCAGTATCTGACGATCATGCAGGTATTCAAATAAACATGACACCACCTCTAGCCAACGATGAGACAATTACAGCGGAACCTGGTACATCTAGCAACGAAGGTGTCACTGAACCATTGCTATCAATAACTGATAAAGATTTGAACACCATTGGACCACCGCCATCAATATTAAGTGATCAGAGCATTTCCCAAAATAAAGATCTAACTAGCAATGATGAACACCTGCCATCTACGAGTACATCCTTTGCTATTGCTCCAAAGGATATCTCATGCCCATCCCTAGAACTTCTAAACGGACTAGACCTAATATTAAGCGAGGAAAGACAGTCGAAATAACATCATCACCTTATCGCGAAGAATTAGAAGCTACTAAAAAAGCACAAGAAATGAAAGAAAACGCAAAGAAGGTAAAACAGAATCTTTTCACTGAAAAGAAGGTGAAAGGGAAACAAACAAACACAAAAAGGAAAAGGAAAGGGGATATCTACAAAGAAGAACACTCAAAAGAAAAGCAAAGACTCATCTAAGATAGCCCGTTGGTACAGTAGGTAGTGAACCTACCTTCTGAGCCTGAGGGTGTGGGTTCAATTCCCACGTAGGACAAACATTTGTGTGATGAACATTGGTGTTTGTTCTATATCTGGTTGTTAATAACTATTTAAGTATGTATTTAAATTATATATGTATGTATATCAGTCTCTGGCAGCCATATCACAAGCTTTGCTTAGTTTGGGGTCAGATGACCGTATGTGCAAAAATTTCCCGAATATTTATTTATTTATCTAGCGAAGATGAAGAAGACGTACGATGTTTCTTGCTCTCATTTATTTTCTGAATCGACAGAAGGCTGGGTTCAGTGCCCCGCATGTTCTAAAGAATCTGTGGGCATACTGTAGTTGTGCCGGTGTCGAAAACGATGATGAAGATGTAAGATTTGTTTGCGAAAGGTGTGACGACGAATAAATAGTAGAGATTTTTTTTCGTCCTTGTGTTGCCATAGGTCCATTTTGCCTTCATGCCTGGTTCGTTTTACCTTCACGTGTAGGCAGAATGGACCAAACCGAGGGTTTTGGAAATCATCCAATATCTTCTGTAACTGTGATTTGATTCAAGTGTTCCTTAATAATAAGTTAGATTAATAAATATTCAATTAAATAATAATAAAGAAAGAAGAATAAAGATATAGCTTTTTGTGTTACATTGATTTTTCCTTAAGTGGTCCGTATTACCTTCGCTTCCCCTATATTAATAAACCGGCCAAGTGCGAATCGGGCTCGCGCACTGAGGGTTCCGTACCACCACAAAATACAATAAGGTCGTCAAAGTAACCGAATTACCAGTTAACGCCTTCCAAAATGGGCGAAAGAATTGCTGACACGTTATTTTTGCTACAGTGACGCTCGAGTATAACAATAATTATAACAGAAATTTGTCACCGACTTGGCCATTATTTATTATTTGTTGTTATACTTTAGAATTATTATTTAATCCGCCGTAACGTTACAAATTCTGTGAAAATTTCAACTGGCTATAATTATATTACGGTTCGAAAGATACAGCTGTTAAAAGGTACGACAGACAGACGGACGGACGGACAGACATAGTAGGCTTAGTAATAGGGTTCTGTTGTTACCCTTTGGGTACGGAACCCTAAAAAGACTGGCGATGGTGATTATGAATATTCGAACCCATATTTTATCCTATAGGTACAGGGTTACTAAGAATGTTGGTACTTAGCCCAAAACAGGTCATTATTATGAACAAAGCTGTTCCATACATTTCGTTGAATGTAAATAACTTAGGGCTGTTTCACTAGTCCCTACAAACCAAAGAAATACAGAAAATACAGAAATACAGAAATACAGAAATGTTTATTTTGTGATAATGAAATTTAAGAACAAACACAGTTATTCAAATATGAGTGCGTACACTATCACAAAAACCGGCCCCAACTCAGCATGTTGCTGGTTGTACACAACCAGCGCTGGTATTATGTTGGGCCCGGCAAGTGACGTCACGCGCAATACCTGTGCGTGCGCGCGCATACAAATACATATAATAAAATATATATACAACTCGAATAATAAACACTAGAACAACAATTTTATAAAGAACAACAATAACATACAGAAAAACAATTACGTACAAAACCAAGAATTACATACTGGCCCACGATCAGAGACAGACAAATATATGGAGTTGGAGCCTAATACTAAATTGCACTGGTGTCATTTTTTCGACTTCCCTCGCCTTTTTGATGCATAAAAATAAAATTCTTTAGTTTATTTCTGAAGCCACAAATACTTTGCAGGTTCCTTATAGGCGGCGGAATATTATTCCAACACTTTGTCGCAGCGTATCGGAAACTGCCTCTGAAGGCAGCTGAGCTATGTCGCTCTGTCCTAAGCTGCGACAACTTGGAGCAAGTGCGGGCCAAGTGAGGGTTATCACTTGACTTCCAAGAGAACTTATCGTACAGATACTTCGGAGTTTTGTAATTAACGACACCAAACAGAAGACACGCCAAGTGGAGCTTACGGCGATGCATCATTTTCAAGAGGAAATTTTTGTTTAAATATGGGGTCACATGTGATCTGAACGGAATTTCAAAACAGAAGCGAGCACAAGCGTTCTGAACTCGCTGTATTAGCTTTTTGGTTTTGGCCAGTAGCCGTGGACCATAGACCGCATCCATGTAGTTAAATTTTGATAAAATCAGTGATTCCACCAGTTGGATTCGTAACTCTTCTTTCAAGTACGGCCTCATTTTATACAATACTTTCAGTTTATAAAAGCAGTTTTTAGCACAGTTGGCAATATGTTTGTCGTACCGCAGCTCACAGTCCATTTGCAGACCTAGGTTACGAGCTTCGCAAACGCGCTCAATGGGTTCACCCATAAGCGACACACTTGCAGATGACCTAAGATTAGCTAGCTGATGCTTACTTCCAAACATGATATATTTTGTTTTAGTTGGGTTAAGCAACAGGCAGTTGTCTGTAGCCCATGCAGCTATTCTCGCAAGATCCTCGTTTAAATTGGTAACAGCTTTATCAATGTCAGACGGCTTGCATGAAATGTATACTTGAATGTCATCTGCGTATATATGAAAATTGCAGTGCTTAATATGCGATGTTATATCAGCAGAAAACAAACTAAAAAGGATAGGCCCCGCAATGGACCCCTGAGGCACTCCTCTTTTAACAGGCATCTTGTCTGATAATGATGATGAACCATCCGTACAACTAATCTTCACCGACTGGGAGCGATCAGTCAGATAACTATTAAACCACTTCACAGCTTTGTAGTCACAACCATAGTAGCTCAATTTGGATAGGAGCATATTTATATTTAATGAATCGAATGCTCTAGAAAAATCTAATAATACCAAAAGCGTACACATGCCCTGAACTTGTGCTTTGAGTATATTGTCAGTGACATCGAGCAATGCAGTTGTGGTACTGCGACCTTTCCTAAAACCTGATTGTACATCAGGCAAAATACTATTTAGTTCAAGAAAATCTACTAATTGCATACATACAGCTTTTTCTAAAATCTTAGACATGCAAGGCAAAATACTTATGGGCCTAAGATCTTTTAAGTCGACTGGGTTATCGTGTTTTGGCAACGGTCGAACTATTGCGTGTTTCCATATGTTGGGAAAAGTGCTAGTTTCAATGGAGGTATTAACAAGAGCATGTATACAATCTATCGTATATGGGAACGTCATCATTAGCATGTCCAGGCTAATGCCATCACAACCTTCCGCATTAGATTTTAAGCTGCTAATAATTTTAATGAGTCGATCTAGACTTACTTGCTCAATGTGGAATACTGCCTCACTGTACCTGTGATGTTCAAAATATGTTAGTTGTGATATAGAGGTATAAGAGGTCCCTGGTATGCTTAAAAAGTGATCATTTATTATGTTAGGGTCATTAAACAGTGATGGTAATTCAGTATCTTTTTTATGTAGTAAAGTGTTTTTTATATTCTTCCACAGTAGCTTAGGGTTTCGTATATTGTTATTAATGTTGTGTTTAAAGTACGCTGTCTTTTCATGATAAAGTGCTTTATTGACAATAGATTTTAAGCTTTTGTAGTATTCTTTTTTTATCTCAGAATCAGTTCTACGGTAATCTGCTGCAGCTTTATCGCGTAACCTCATCATGAGTTTTATAGTATGAGTAATCCACGGGTAGGAGTGATCTTTAATTACTACTGATGTGACTGGCGCATGAAAATCAAAAAGAGTTACAACAATATGGTTAAATGCTGTCAACATTTCATTAACATCGGGAATTTGAGATATAAGATCCCATCTAACATTTAGCAAATCAATATTAAAATTTTCTATACAAATATACTTTTTGGGCCTATAAGTAATCGTACGAGGGGCAGTTTTTACACGTCTAATATTAAACTCGCAGACCACAAGACAGTGACCTGTAAGATTCCCTACGAGATCTAATGTTATCCCACCAGTACACAAGTCAGTGCAAACCACATCTATCAAAGTTCTACTATTTTCGGTAAAGTGGGTAGGTTCAGTCACCACTTGCTGCAAGTTAAAACACGTTAGAAATGATATCAATTTAACAGTAAAGCTGTCAGTTGTGTTCAAATAATTAATGTTAAAATCACCTAAAAATATTAAATTGTCGTATTTAGGACTCGAACTGATGGAATCCGTAATAGCGTCAAAAAATAAATCAACACTTATCCAGCGCGGTCTATATCCCGTGCCGATCAAAAGCTTTTTTCCGTTCAGGGTCGCAGCAATCCACATTTGTTCGACTGCACTGTGCAGTGGATCCACTGGGTGGCACCACGTGCGCACGGTGACTCCCCTCTTGACGTAAAACCCGACTCCACCGCCGCGCGACCGGAATTCACGTGAGCGTGGCATGTGCCTCAGTTGGTATCCTGGGATGGCGGGGGCGCGCCCCTCCTCCCCAGCGTGGACCCACGTTTCGTTCAGCGCCAAAACGTCTACACCACTCCGAGTAACCGACGCTATAATGTTGTCATGGTTCGTGCCTAGGGAACCTGCATTGTATAGTCCAACTTTAAGATGTCTGGAAAGCATTAAAATACCCAAAATATTACATCCACATTTAAACATACCGTGCACATATGTAAGTTCCTTTTATTCACACCAATGCAATTATAACAACGACTACAGTTTACTAATTTGATATTGTTTTGAAATTGAATTACATACGATTTTACATGGAAAGTTCTTGCTACAGTTTCAAAATAGTTTAAAAAATTTATATATATCGGTAGCAATCCAGCGATTTTTTTTGTAAAGGTGATTAAGTAATTAAATTGTTCTGTCTTAGTTAATAAATACATTTCTATAAAATAAGATTTTGATTTCATATTATGCCACAATAAACTGCCTATCCAATTATCTATATGCCGCCAAATATATTTTTGAAATCCAGCTCCGACCGCACCCTGAAGGCTGCCATGCCTGTCTCCCGACGCAAGAAAATACGCCCGTCCTTGGTCCAAGCATACTTCCAAACGTGAGCATGGGCTAGCTCGCGCGCCTTGAAAAAAAGCATTTTATTTTGCTTTGAGAGGCGCTCATTGATGTAAAATCTAGTCGGGGCCGCGTTTAGTCCCATGTCGGCCGTAGTGGCGCTGCGGCGTACGCGCGCACTCTGCAGAAAGGCGTCGCGGAGATGCCGGCGCGCCAGGCGCACAATGATCGGCCGCGGCCTCAACGGCGTCGCGGATTCACCGCTAGAGGACGCGCGACGCACGATTGCCCGCTCCACCGAAACAAAGTCTCGTTCCTCGCAAGATACGCCTAGTTTCTCCGCAATGATGCTCACTAAGTGAA
Source organism: Agriopis aurantiaria (assembly GCA_914767915.1). NCBI lineage: Eukaryota > Metazoa > Arthropoda > Insecta > Lepidoptera > Geometridae > Agriopis > Agriopis aurantiaria. The sequence goes on along the minus strand of OU612001.1, from coordinate 11,125,141 downwards.
CCACGTTCTCACCCTGCTCCTCTGGGATTCCGCTGACTTCGACATCATTGCAGAATAACTCCTGGTCCCGCTCGTTAATTTGCAACCTCAACTGCTCAATAGTTGAAAGCAGAGCACCTTCGTCCGGCCTAGATTGCAATCCGGCACATTTAGTCTCCAGGCTGTCCAGACGTGCCTCCATATCATCTATCCGCCCACCGAAAGATTCAACCGCGTTACGGACCACGCTAAGATCGTCACGCAGGGCAGTAAATTCATTTCTAAACGCCTGCATGTCGTGGCGCATTAATTTCATTTCCTTCAATAGCTCCGCGGAAGTGGCATGTGCTGGCTCGTTAACTTGCGTGGCGGCGTGCGCTGGCTCGTTAACTTGCGTGACGGCATGCGTTGGCTCGTTAACTTGCGTGATGGCATGCACTGGCTCGCCAACTTGCGTGGTGGCATGCGCTGGCTCGTTATCTTGCGTGGCGGCGTAATCCGCTTGCTCCCCCCTTACGGGGTTTTCAGAGTTATCTTTACGGGGTGTTTTCGCCTTACAGTCTGGGCATACCCATGTTGGCGAGGCGTGGACGTTATGTGGAATTTTCACACACGCTTTGTGGTAAAAATTGATGCACTTAGTGCATTTAACCCCATCTGCCGCACTCGAGAAGCGACCGCACCCGTTGCATTTCTTCGACATTATTTCTAGTAAATGTGCCGTAGATTAGAACCCAAGCCAGCGGTGTATGTTAGTAGTGACGACTGCAACCGCTAGATGGCGTGAAACGCACAATTACACACAAAGTAAGTTGAACAATGGTATGCAGCGAACTACCCACTTATTAAAATCAACAATTCTTACTCTGTAGTCAACACTTATTAATCAATGGATTAATCAACAATCCCGTGGCGCCACTAGTCACCAACATTCACACAGCTGCTGTACACGAATCAAAACTCAATAATATCACAACTGAGGCGCTATCTGCTGGTTTTATATTTTTAATATCAACAAACGTACTCGCACGCAACCACCAAGTTACCGTCCGTGACGTCACTCTCGATCACTCTCGAGATAATCGTCAATGCTACCAACATATCCTAAACCCCCTAGTAGGTAGGATTAAGTACCTACATATCAATAAAAAAAAGCTATGGATTCGAACATTACAGCTGGGCCCCGATTCTACTAAACCAATTATTTTAAATTGTTATTGTTTCAATTTTAATTTTTAAATAACTGCCTCAAAATTGACCGAATTGAATCGGGCCCCTATTGCGATTGTGCCGTGTTGGTCCATAGTAAAAGTTGTTCATAATGACTTCGGTACTAGTTATCCCTACCGATGGGGCTAAGTATAATTTTATACTTATCCCTGAGCATGCTCTCAGCGGAAAAGTGATGAATTTCGCGATTTTAGTTTAAATTTGACCTAGCTGACAATCAACATCCATCTAAGCTTTGAACTATAGAGAAAGCGTTTCGCAATGCTCACTTAATGATTCATTAGCACAATATTGTTCTGAATCAGTTCAATTAGACCACTTCTCATTGCGTAACAATAATGTTGGTGCCACCTACGCCTGTCCCTTACAACTTGCTTACAACATTCTTTAATTCGTTTTTCGCAAACTTTTGGCTTTTGGCAGCGTAGGGAGGCCTCCCACTAGATGGACCGACGACATTGTGAGAGTCGCGGCCATCCAGTAGATGCAAAAGGCGAGCTGTCGTTCAGGGGGAGGCCTATGTTCAGCAGTGGACGTCTTCCGGCTGATGATGATGATGAAACTTTTGGCTTGGATTGTATTGTTTACTGGGTACTACTGATTGCGCTATCATGTATATTTTTCTAATATAAGACATAATATTATAGTATTGCTTCATTTCTTTTTTATATAAATAATATTTACGCTATTTTTATACCATTCTCTCTAAATTTGTACGCATATAAACTAAACAAAACATGATACAATGTGACAAATATTTTAAACCAACTATTGTGCACGCGTTTTAAATATGTGTATAATTTACTCGTGTTTTGTGCAAATAAATAATCTTTATCCTTTTTTTATGCCATAGGTGTCAAACAAGCAAACGGGCCGCCTGATGGTAAGCAGTCACCGTCGCCTATAGATACTTGTAACACCAGAGGCATCACAAATACGTTGCCGACCCTTAAGGACCCTATTCATCATAAAAGAAACAAATTTCAGTTCCTTTCGTTAACTAAAACCAGAGCTCTCTGTTAAGAGCAAACTAAACATTTTGAAAATGGTACACCATTGACATTAAATAACATTTCAGAATCATGGCTACCAAGAAAATTGCACAACTTTTTTTTATTCCATATTTTGCATACAAGCTAACGAGCCGCCTGGTGGTAAGCGATTACCGTGGCCTATGAATACCTGTAACACCAGCAGCATCACAGATACGTTGCCGACCCATAAATACCGTTAACAGCCCTTTTGAAGAACCCGATGTTATAGTTACTCGGAAAGACGATAATTAGGTAGTTACGATAGCTAGTTTTAGTTACGTTACAATAATAAATTATAGACTTAATAACGCCTATCATTGGCATTCAGCATCCTTCATTAGGTACCTGCCTGTTACACCTGTAACATCATAGGTATCCCATAGAGCATACACAAATGATTCAAAATCGAATCAATCAATCTGAAACAAAACGAATCTTGACAAAAGCTGACCGGCTGCACCGTGGGAAGATACTATTTCTCATCTTTGAAAGCATAATCGAAAGCTAGACAGATTACACAGACGTTTATAAAGATAGATTCTGCGAGTTTCACCTATTTTCCGTGTCTGTGGCCTGTCTTAAGTTGGATCAATGCTCCAACCACACCGCATATAAGTAATTTAGTTCAATCGCAGGACGGAGATCAATAAAGTCAACACGACAGATGTCAATACAAAAAAAAAACTAGGTACAAATAGACTATCGGACAGGTGTTAGATTTGCTAGACATACAGGTTTAATAAAAAAATATAAATAAATGGAATACAACCACTGAAGAAATTAATAAAAATTTGAGATAGCGCTTAAAGTTTTTGCTTGGATTATGAAGATGATTGTGAGATTGTCCCTTTCCTACAAAGTGTCAGTTTGTAGTTTGTATGGCTTATTCAAGATAATTCAATTGACGTCATCTATATGTTGTATTGCGCTCTCGTGTAGCAAGACATTAAAATGCTTCTAAATTCCTTAATTTTGAATACGTTTTAATCATCGGTTCTGGTGATCGGCTCTATTTATGGCAAGATTTTTTATAAGACAATAAAAATATGCGACACATATGGTTTTCTTAAAACAGAACGTGCTTGCGGGATCTATCCTGATAAAAATCTGTGGCAGATTACATTACAGTGTCTTAGTTGGTACCTAAACAAAACAGTCATAATTTGTCTTTAGTAACCAACTTGTGGCTGCATTTATTTATTTGTATTTAAAGCTTTATTGCTTTGGGTTTGAGTTCATTTTCTTTTCAGAGGTGATCGATTTATCGATAAGATGCAAGATCAATGGATCATAATAAGTCCGTTGTACAATATACTTAGTGAGTAGAACTCACGTATTACCTATTATTTTATATAACGTACCTAATTACAATTAGTAGTAAATTTATTATATGATTTAGTAACAAGGCGAGCTGGTCATCGACTTGATAGTTAAGGGTAGGTAAACTCAGATCAGACAAATAAGGGAGATATGCCTTAGTACAGTTATCGTTCGTGTTTATGTCTCCATGTTTCACCCACTTTTTTCGCTATACCTACCTCTACCCCAAAACCTCTTAACGCAAAATCTGTAATACTTTAGTTCAGTAATTTTTTCACGCACTCTTACTTACTTGTTACTTGTGTAGCGGGCATTTTCCGCAACTAGGCCATTCATTGACCCATTTTGCGTCACCCGGCTGCAGCTAATTCAGCCACCCGGTCTCCTCCAGGAAAGCTAGCAGCTCGCTTATGCCTACTCATTGAAAAGGCCTACTACAGTATACAAGATGGACGAAAAAACTGGGTGGCAAGGTCATCTGCAGGGTGAATTCCACTAAAGGCATCAAGCCTACTGATTTAGGCCTGATGACCACCACGCTACCATACCATATCTCCCTTGTTTGTCTGATCTGAGATAAACTCCCAACGGATATCAGTTCTGTGACGTAAGTATATATAATCCAATGATATAACCACTTATTGACTGCTCATCCTTTATCCCGTGTAAGTCAAAGGTTCTAACATGTCAACGTAAACTATCTCCAGCGGGGCCAATCCTAGGCGCGAATTGAATGACTTTTGATTCTCCAATCAAAACCAAATCCAATCAAATTATTCTTTTGATTCGTCGAGTCGTGTCGAGTCTCCAATCACAAGCTGCCCCCCTCGACGGACGTGGCATCATTTTGCAAAAGGGAATTTTGACTATTACGTGCGATCATGTGATTATATTATCTTTGATATAATCGGTCCACTGCACAAAGGCAAACTTAAGGCTATGTTGTGAGCCTTGGGATAGAAGAGGCCTATGATTCATTGCAGTTGCATGAACAGAACATATTGTTCACTAACAAACCAATGTAGAAAGCAACCGCGAAAGTCACATCAGTGTTTCTAACCGGTAGTTACTAGTTCAATAAAAAGGAATAGTTAGGACTTCAAAGCGAAAGAATTGAGACAAAGCTATAGCTACAAATAAGCCATATTGATGAGAAACATCAGCTTACAATAAAATCTCACTCCCACACGCGTGTGATCGGTGAAATTTAGTGCAACAACAATAGGTAAGAGGTTCGATCCATAACTGCAACAATTCGGTCGCAAAGCTCAATAAGCTGGTTCATTAGAGCTTTTGTTACATTTGGGGCAATAGGTAAGATCATATTACTTCTTGGATACCTATGGGTAGCTGTAGGCGATTTCTAAAAATCTATATATCGTTATCTAGGTAATATTGCTTTTCGCATTAACAGCCGGCAGTGCTGGCCCTAGCCTTTGAACAAGGTAGAGCGAGATGCTCTTTCGGTGCGTTTCATTTCTTCAAACTATCGTACAAGAATCGATAATTTTCCCGGAATATAAAGTAACCCATATGCTAATCCAGGATTTTAATATTACCACAAAAATTTTATGCTGGTTACAAACGTTCAACGACGCGAGGTGCCTTATTTTTCCTCTTTTCTTTCGTCTTTTTTCCCCGCTTTTGGCTTTTTGGCCAGTCTCCAGGGCCGGCACGGACAGCCAGTTACGGTAATTAAATCTTGTTTAAAAATTATATTCAAGAAATAATTAAAAAGTCAGCCGATTTTCGGTCAAGCGCTGGAAGAGTCAACACTTCCTGATGATGCCTCCTGCAGAGCTAAAACACGTGTCTACCTATACAAAATGCTCTAAAGGATTGGTTATTTCTATACCTAATCAATCAAGCAGATAATATATTTAAGTATGTTAAAAGTTGTACCTATTCATTCCTACAACTTCAAAAGCGTATTCGTTCAAATGATAACCTTTATGGTAAATGGTGTCTCATAAAACCTTCGTTCACCGTAAGTAATAAAAATATAACCAATTTATTTACACAAGTTATTACAACATTTAATGTAATTTCGGGAAATCTTCCAAAGTTGTCTGACATCGTTGGGGTGCATGTGAGTCATGTGTTAGATCCCACTAAAATCCTGGAAGCAATTCCCTGGCACCTGGAAACTCACTCAAACTGCAAACTGGAAGATAAATCTGAAACCCATTCTTAAACCCCGACGCAAAACGGTTATAAGATTATAGGTATATAGATTATAAGTTAAACGTGTGTGTCTGTCTGTAGCATCGTAACTCCCAAACAGATGAACCGATTTTGATTCAGTTTTTTTTTTGCTTGAAAGTTGTTCTGATCGAGAGTGTTTTAGCAATAATTCAAGAAAATCTGTTCAGCCGTTAGAAGCTTATCTGCTCTTTTATCAGGGGTTCTTAGTCAGCTCTTAGACAGGCACGATACCGAATAATCGAAACCGTATTCTAAAACCCTGGCTTCATGGTCAAACAAAATCGTAGGTAGCATTGGCGGATCCAGGGGGGCATGGCCCCCATGCAAAAACACGCCTAGCAATTCCAAAACACCTAGCAATTCCATACATTCGACTCAATTTTTCGATTTGGAATGCCCCCCCCCCCCCCCCCAAATGAAATCCTGGATCCGCCCCTGGTAGGTAGGTATGCTAATTTTAAGCAAATAGCACCAAAGCATCAAAGTCCAATCTATCGTACAATAAGCATTCCTAACAATACAAGCTGGCATAAAAAGCTAAGCCACAGCAACAGCTACCACTGTGCTTGCTTCAGAAATGTCATAATAATCATGATTGCGGTGGCAGCGCGCATGTGCGACCCGTATCGCATGCACAATGCACATATTGAAGCTATAGGGATGGGAGTGTGCATTCGATTAGCGAGGATTCTCTACTATGGGGATGGGAAATTATTATCGCTCAAAATTGCGTACTAGGTATTTTTTTTATTCATTTGTCTAGTATTAAATGAAATAAGGTTTACTAAATATCGTCAAACAAGGTTGTAGTCAAAGCCATCCCCTAGTAAAGAGGTGGATGGTTTACAAGAAACTTTTACCGTTCCATGGCATCAAAACTGCACACAATTTTTATACGTAAATAAGTCATTGGTATAGGGCCTAGGATCGAACGGGTGCCGTCAGGTTGTAAAGCATACATTTCACCGCTCGGCCACCATTGCTTACTCGAGCCTTACGCCGGCTGTAAAATCAAGTCAAAGAAGCTTAGAGAAGAGAAGAAGACCTTATATAAATATACCTATACGTATAGGATCTCAAAGGCTATAAGTATATCTATAGCACAGAAAAGTTTTAGATTAAAAAAAACTCTCTTCTGTGATCTATAGGGTCTCAAGACTCTCGAGCTGCTTCCACGGGCCATGAAGGCTAAATTCTATTATTATATTTATATATTATATTTATACTAAATTCATTGCATGCCTCCATATTTTTGACGTGGTGTAAAAAAAACTACTATATTATTTAGTAATAGCAAAGATTATATACTAGGTGATAGGTAGGTATACTGCAAATAAAAAAAAAACCGGACAAGTACGAGTAGGACTCGTGCTCTGAGGGTTCCGTTAGACGGAACCCTCAGAGCGCGAGACCAAAAAAAAAACTAACTGAAGTTAAAATATTGAAAGACAAACTTAAGTTTGTAGTTTTTTTTTACTGGGCAAGTGCCTTTAATAACTAAACAAAATACAAGCTAAAACTAACACTACAAATACAGTTAGACTGCCCATAGACCGTTGAAGGTCTAAAGACAATCCAAACTAAAGCGTTGAGCCAGAAACACGCCAGCATTTTGGTCACGCGTCGCATTAACCAGGCGCTCTGAAAGATTTTTGAAAATGAGGTGAGCTCCCGGTCCCCAAGGGCCCAATGTCTCGACCCCAAACGCCTCAAATATGTAACCACTGCCGAGGTTAGCATATTTGCGACGCTTGTGCTGCTCTGCCGAATTGGCAGCCGCGCCAGCCCTACCTTGTGTCTCAGGAAGATGTGACGGCGCCAAAGTATCGACACAAGTTGCATCCCATACAAGGGGCCGCCCCAACCTCCAGGGCACAAGTGTCATACCGTCAGGCCTCTTTTCATCGTCACGCGCAAGACCACTCGGTCACACAGCACAGCTGCGACATTGGCGGTGGAAAGTGCCCTGCGTATGATATCGTTCAGGCTAGCGTGTTGGCCAATACGACCAGCGCTTCTCGAGCAAGAGAGACCATGGTGACCGAGCTGGTCAACAGCAGTACCACACTGACAGCGATGGGCCTCACAGCACCTTGCACCCAAGCGTAAGCTGACAGCTAGACGAAATGCGGTTGGATCTAAAAGGCTACCTGTGTTAAAAGAGGGCATGGCTTACAACCAAAGTCCCGATTCCCAAACAGAGACAGCAAGAATACGAGCGCGATCTGCAATACTAGGACACGTATCTAGTAGTGATTTCCATGCTAGTTCGCAGATCGGCCGATCCCACAGTCTCTGGGAAGACAACTTTGAAGTTTGTAGTTGACAATAAGGTTCTTCCATACATCCCAACTACAAAATGTAAGTTTGTAATAGCAAAATAATTATTTTTAAATACCTTCAAATTTATAACTTTCGGATTTATTCCTATATATGTACTATGAGACCTTGCCTCTTGCCAAATTTCATGATTCTAGGTCAACGGGAAGTACCCTATAGGTTTTGATTCCCCTGTGAAATCGCAAAATATACGACATAAAGGAACCCTAAGAGCGCGAGACCAAAAAAAAAACTAACTGAAGTTAAAATATTGAAAGACAAACTTAAGTTTGTAGTTGACAATAAGGTTCTTCCATACATTCCAACTACAAAATGTAAGTTTGTAATAGCAAAATAATCATTTTTAAATGATATACCTTCATATTTATAACTTTCGGATTTATTCCTATATATGTGCTATAAGACCTTGCTTTTTGCCAAATTTCATGATTCTAGGTCAACGGGAAGTACCCTATAGGTTTTGGTTCCCCTGTGAAATCGCAAAATATGCGACATAAACGTTCATATCTTTTGATTGCGTTGACTTACAACTTTTATTTTTTTACAGCCGAAAGAAACTGTAGACTCAAGTATTTAGTATAAATTTCAACTTGCTACCTTTACGCGTTCTTGAGAAAAAGGGTCTTGACAGACGGACAGACAGACAGACGGACAACGAAGTGATCCTATAAGGGTTCCGTTTTTTCCTTTTGAGGTACGGAACCCTAAAAACACGGAAATGCGAAAATGCGTTTGTTATGCATAGGACAAACAAACGGCCAAAAATCACGGAGAGCCTTGCGTTGCCTTGCCGGAGAGTTACTTATTTATGTATCTATTTGTGCTGGAATTGACGGTAGCTGCGTGGTTTCACCCGCGTTGACAATCTTTCGATTGTCAATGCGTTGTATAGGTATGGTCCATTGATATATACATACCATCAATGGTATGATCTCGCCTGTCTCTATTAATATGGCTTTTGTCAATCGCTATCTACGAGTAAGCACAACACTATTCCGAGTTCTCACATGTCTAACAAACTATCAAACGCTTCTTTTCACACGTCGAAATCAGAACAGTTTTTCCTATGATTAATCATTAATCAATTTATCACGATACGTCGTAATTTTATTAGCAGGCTTTTTTGTAAAACCTATAATTTATTCACTATGGTGCTTTTCAAAAGACTCTCCTTATATTTATTAGTAGAATCTCATCAGTTCAACTTATTAAAAAAAACAATCCTGCAGTGCAATTGCCGTTCTTTATCGATCGTCAAATTTGACTGTTGAGATCGTCAAATTTGATAAAATGTCATTTGATCAGTTCTCGCTATGATCGATTCTATGGTATTTTATCGAATTTGACGATCATTAAAGAACGGTACTTGCACTGCAGTTTCCTTTAGCATTTTTTTCAACCACGGCTTCATCATTTTCCTTTTAAATTTTTTTTATTCGGCTTTTAGGCAAGTAGTAAATCTTCTATTTTTCCCTCAAGTGAAATTAAGATACAACCATTTATTTTCACGTGACCAAAATGCTGGCGTGTTCTGGCTCTACACATAAGCATTGCCATTCAGCTACCTAATGCTACCACGGGCTACCTAATGCCACCAGCATGCTGAGTATACGTTGCCAACTGATAGTGGGTTTGACCATTTGGATTGTCTTTAGAACTTCAATGGTCTATGAGTATAATGCTTAGCCTAACTATTTTTGTAGTGTTATAGCTTATATTTTATTTAGTTAATAAAGGCCAAATGTCTTTGTGCCCTTTCAACATAGAATATAAGGTATAGGTCATTTGAAAGGATAGCTTTATTAGGTGCTTGTTTATATTTACATCAACTAATAATTTTATTGGTACCCATGTTATTTATATATCACTGATGCTTAATAACAATTATTTTATATCTTAAAAGGGCTTTTAATCGGCATAACCTTTAGAGGGCCTTGTCACACTAACATTTTTTGATTATCTAACACAGGCATAATGAATATAGCACCTAAACATTGCTTAATATTACCAATCAGACTTTTAGTGCTTTTGGAAATACGATTCTATGCACTATTAAAATTACACCTAAGTAATCAAAACCTTTTTTTTTGACGTGGGGGAAATCTTTAAAAGATACCCAGCTGCATTATGGGGTGAAGCCGGGTTATGTGAGATTGCATCCACTAAAACCCCCTCGGTGGCCGACCTCTGTGCCAGACGGAGGGTACCGGGATCTCCATAGGAACGCACCGGTATCCTCCTAGCAAACTGCCTAAAGCATCGCTCCCGGGAAATGCTTAGGGTATATCCGTTCTTTTCCTTTACAACAGCGCGGGCCACACCGCTCATTCATCCTTCCTTCCATCATTTCTTCCGCATTGCTGAATGGGAGGTCAGATCCCGAAATCTGACCACCCACAAGCCCAAAGGTCCTTTTTTAGTGGGTTTTTACGACAGGCAGGGGATACCGAAGCAGTATTCGGAGACCCCGGCTCCAGGGATAAAAAAATCAATACCTAACGAAACTGTACCTAGGAATTGATGTCGCTCGTCATCTTATTTTATTTACCTACGAACCCAAAGTTCCCCACTTTTGAGCTCGGGAGTGTTCAGATTAGGGGATTTAAGCGAGCCCGGGGAAGATAATGGCTGTGGAGATATATGGGTTGCAAAGTCACGGGTGAACAACTACTTTAGTGTCTATTTTGACAATGTCGTGTTTCACCGTGAAACGCCGGCTCTGCGGAGCATTCCTCGAGTGTTCAACCGCATCTTGCAAACTCGTTGCCTTCCCGTGGCGTTGCGAAACCGTTGCGATTTGTCAACGTTTTCCGTAGCTTTATCAGGTTTCATTACTAACTGCGTCTCGAGATGTTACTCGCTATATCTATACATATATTATTAATATACATATATTTTTCCCAAAGGATTTTTTTTCTTTATCTAAACATTAACGTTTAGATAAATATAAAGATAATTTATTTGAACAAAACACGAGTAAATACACAATAAAAACGCATGTACAAAATGTGTCTAAACAAAATTAATCACTTTGTATAGAAACGTTAAACTTATAACACCCCTATTTTTGCGTCGGGCTTAAAAATGTATGTCTAAATCATAGAGACCAAAACAGACGTCGTAATCGCCCATCTAAGACCTTAGACCACCACAACCACAGTATAATGTGTATGGGACTTAATATATACAATATTATACCGAATTTAAGGTATCTAAAAACAAGTATATCTAAGGTAAACTCCAAGTTACTGACTGGTGACTTGGAGGACGAAATATATGAAAAGATGCCGTAGAATCAGACGTACGTCCGATTCCCCGGCATCTTCCCATCGATAGCTATATAGGCCAGTCAACGGGACGGCAGCCATTGGGAGCTCCGCAAGATACGCTTTCTTGACATTGTGACATCCATTCTCAGCAAGTCTCTGGACGTTAGGCTCTCCCAAGATATTTGGCTCAGCGATAAGCTCCTCCTACGCAACCTCCGCGTTTTCCCGGACTCTACAAGTCCCGTCTTCGTTTTAGTGTTTAGTACCTATCTTTGTATTTTGATATCAAGTTTCTTTGCAAAGTCTCGTCAATTCATATCGTTCAGTACACAATTGTAAGCATTACGATTAGCTTAGGAACTGCGGTGAAGTGTCACGAATTTAGGTTTCCATCGGCAAGGACAACTATCGCAACTTTAATATTATTTAGTTAATAACCGTTATTGTTTCTCGCGGTGAGATGCCATCTAATTTAGTGACATTGACGGCTTTGCAGATTAACACTACAATTTAATTTACTTTTAAACATCTATTAATGCTAGGGGTGTCCACGTAACTTTTAGGAACTTACAGTTATAAATATAACTCACCTAATTTTTTTAATTCTTTCAGAGCTCGCGCGAGAGCTCAACAGAGCTCAGAGCTTGTTGTTTGCTTGCTGGCGTGTTTCTGGCTCAACGCATATCGATTGCCATTCAGCGTGGTAATGCCACCAGCATGCTGGTACTGCCAGCTTGAGCATTTGGATTATCTTTAGACCTTTAACGGTCTATGGGCAGTCTAACTGTATTTGTAGTGTTATTGTTAGCTTGTATTTTGTTTAGATAATAAAGGCACTAGCCCTTTGATAATTATGATTATTAACGGGTTATTTACCGTGATAGTTGCGTGATAGGTTGTGGGTGGAAAATATTAAGAAAGACGGTAGATTGTTTTGTCTGCACCTAACTTTAACCTTTTTTTGCCTACTACCCGCATTCTTCAGTCTTGCCGTGCACATAGTACATGTAACAGCGCAGGAATATAAGAAGCTTATATCCAAACCCCCCCCCCCCTTCCCCTTTTCCTTTCAGACATTATAGTGATCGTTGCAAATGATGAAATTCAAATAAAGTACTAACAAACACAAATTGAGTAGGTACCTACCCGCGAATTACATGAAAATATTTCAAACCTAAGAAATATAATTTTAAGTATTTATTTAATTAGTCACACTACAATCATCCCACGCAGCAAGATGCGTGTCTGACAGACGGACAGGCGTATGTCAGCGTGATTGCCCATAGCTAATAATAAACAGTTGTCCGTCCGTACGGCCTTGAACTATTGAGAAATACGTCGCCAATTTCATTGTATTGTTAATTTTAATTTGTAAAGTAATAAACTTCTAATTATAATCACTTATTTATTGTTACTTTAGGGCTGGACAGGAGTTACTTACGACAATATATATTTTTTTGTTACCTAAGCACATGATCCAAGAAAACAAGGTCTAGCGCTCTGGGAGTTGACATTTAATTACGTCACTGTTCAGTTGTCACTTTATTGCAACAATTACAGATATTAGGAAAAAAAATAGCTAATAATCTACTAAATAAAATACTAAAAGCATTTCATTTGTCATTTGTTTTGTGCGCTCAAGCAAAGCAATTCAATATAAGCACGAATTTACATTATTTGTATCAAAACCACATTGATTTATTGGATTCCTCCCACAGGCAATATACGGAGATTGGGGAGTTACAATTTCACGCTATTGGTAATACAGAAAATCAGCTGTATCGTCATCTCTCTCGAACTTGTTGTAAATTACTTATTCTGTTCTTGCACGTGTACGTGTATCCATGACATTGATGACATCAGTGGGTGTCACCCGCGTGACACGTTTTCTTGGAGCGCTATACCTGGCGGAGTATATTATTATACTATGCCTAAGCAGTCGACTTTTGCTTTCCATATCAGAAGATCTATCAGGGAAAATAACTTAGTTTGCAGAACGTCAGCATATTAAGAAGTCTACGTATATGGTGATAATATCTTCAGTGGCAAAACGATGCACTGGTGGATGCGATGGCAGTACAGCGTGAGCAAGAAAATTCTTACGAACTTAATTCAAAGTCAAAGTCAAAGTTTTTAATTGCTATAAAACATTAAAATTTTAAATGTTCATCCATTAAAAGCCCTAAGGGTAAGGGTAAGGGGGTATTTTGGAGTCCACGCGAGCAGCTAACACATGGGGTTCTTCAATAGGCGAGTTAATTGATTCCTAAAGAGTCGGCAACGTATTTGTGATGCCTCTGGTGTTATACAAGTATCCATAGGCAACGGTGACTGCTTACCACCAGGCGGCCCGTCTGCTTGTTTGCCACCTATGGCATAAAAAATTGCACGAACTTGCGCAAGATAAGGAAGAGCGCCTATTGGTATCTGAGGCAAAGACTCATTTTTCACTGGCATAAGAATATACATATATAGGAAGTAAAAGACAAAATTTAAAGATTGAAATATTTAATTTGTTAATACAAATTTTCTCTAGACCTATGTAACTTAAAGTTTTCAATTATACTTTATTTTTGCCGTTCTAAGGAGGAGGCCTATGTTCAGCAGTGGACGTCTTCTGGCTGATGACGATGATGACTATTCCTACCTGCCCCTCACGTTCCATAGGCTTATTCCATTGAACGAGAAAGGTCAATCAAAATTTGCCAGATATCCGAACAAATCTTATTTTGACCACTCATAGTAAGTAAGACTACCAAATTAATTTTCTTTCTTACACAATCCCAACTTGTTACATACACGTTGGTGATTACAGTAAATGTTATCATTTATATTTACTAGCTTGTGACAACATTCTTCGCGTGATCGGTCGAATATATGGCTTCTATTGAATAAGATTTTAATTGTTTTTTGCGAAAGATGTGGGCTTCCGTGGCGTAATGGCGAGGTGAGGGTCGTCAAGTCGCTTCCTGTATTGAGACAAATTTTATTGCTGTTTTGACTAAAGGCCTATGAAATAAATAGTGAGTAGTTATTCGTATCTAAAAGTAATTACGAAATAGATTCGGATTCGCAATATTATTTAAATTTTAAAAACGCGAGTAAAACGCTATCTAGCCTTTACCTATACTATGCAAACAATTTTATTGTATTCCAATAAATAAATACAAACTAACACTACAAAAACAGTTAGACTGCCCATAGATCTTTGAAGATCTAAAGACAATTCAAATGCTCAAGCTCACTACCAGTTGGCAGCGTACCCAGCATGCTGGCGGCATTACCATGCTGAATGGGAATGCTTATCCGTTGAGCCCAGAAACTCTGGCCGCCGGCATTTTGGTCACACGTCGCACAAACCAAACGCTCTGAAATATTTTTGAAATTGAGGTGAGCTCCCGGTCCTCAAGGGCCCAATGTCTCGACCCCAAACGGCTCAAATATGTAACCACTGCTGAGGTTAGCATAATTAGTATACCTTAGTATACATTGTTTACAATTTTTTTAATAGAGTATGTGCCTTTATTAACTAAACAAAATACAAGCTAACACTAACACTACAAAAATAGTTAACTGTCCACAGACCTTTGAAAGTCTAAAGACAATCAAAATAAATAAATGAAATAATAATAAATACATAACATAGCCCACCGGATTAGCAAGTTGAAGTATGGCAGTGCGCAAGGCACATATCAAGCAGAACAGATAGCCGATGGGGCCGAAAGGTTCACGAATGGAGATCACGGACCGGTAAGCGCAGTGAAGAACGTCCACCCACATGATGGATAGACGACCTAAAAGAGACCGCAGAGAAACACTGGATACAGGCCGCTTCCAACCGGCCCTTTTGGAGATCGATGGGGGAAGCCTATGTCCAGCAGTGGACTTCCAATGGCAGAAATGATGATGATGATGATGAAGTTAGTGTGGTAATAAAATATGTTAAGTAATAACTCAATACTATCTTTTTGTATCCGTCATCCACTATTGTAGCATTATAAAACCGATATTTTTGCCTTTAACTATAACAATTGAAAGTAGGCCTCACGTAAACCTGTCAACGTATTTTCCCATAAACACCAATACTCCTTATTGTTGACATCGCGTTTTATGCGGTCTTATCGCTAAATCAGCGTGCTCCTCACGACACGAGATGTTCATTCTAGATCTAACCAAGATATTAATAAGAAAAAGTTTTAATGTTTGTGTGTCGTAACTTGATAGCTAATCCCGGAAATACAAGATTATAACTTAGAGCCAGTTCTCAATCGTAGCTGAGAATTTTGGCCAGGTGAGCCATGGCAGTTTTTTCGCGTTTGACCGTCAACTCGCCTGTTGGTGAGCGACGATGTGGTCGAAGATGAAACATGCAGACTTAGAAGATACCTATTCACCCTGGCCTTAAAATGGTCATGATATTATTTCTGACCGCGTCTTTCTTATGCCCATCTCAATGAGAGTGACTATAATGGCAGAAATAATTATTGCCCCATCATAGTACGTAGTACCGCAGATTAGAACTGAGAGCACACTTCACCATGTTAGATTATACATTACGGGAACTGTAAGTGATTTAAATGTAAAATATGCACTAACTAGTAGTTCGCTCCGCTCTGCGACCTACCCTAAATCTTCCCTCGACTGATTTTAGAGTTATGCTTGGTGTTTCTCTGAAGGATCGTATCCAAAATGAAGTAGGTAATTCGCCAGGTTCGAGATTCATCATAGCTCAGCGTATTAGCAACTTGAAGTGGCAGTGGGCTGGTCAAATCTGTCGCAGAACTGATAACCGTTGGAGTAGACGAGTTCTAGAGTGGAAACTACAAATCGGCGAACGTAGAATGAGACGCCCTGGGACTCGGTAGAGTGACAATATATGTAAGAGCTGTAATTTGAAGAAGAAAGCCTAAGATTGGGCTGAGTGGCGTGACTTGGGAGAGGCCTATGTCCAGCAGTGGACTAGTAGAGGCTAAATATCGCATATGGCAATAATAGCATTGCCATACAGCGTGGCACCACATATAGAACCATGACATGCCCAATCAGCCAATACGAACTTACTTTTATCCTAGAAAATGCAAATACGAAAAAAAATGGGTAAATAAGGTAAGCTGCAGTTAGTCCTCCGCCATCTCGAATCCTGAAAAATTGCAACCAATAATCATGCACCCAGCACTCACAAACGAAATCACGACTCACCTACTTATACAATCAGACGCATCTATCCAACATCAATTGCATAATCAGAATCAATTCAGCCGATTCAGTATTGTACCGATCGGTAAGTAATACGATCTATCATTGCTTGCTTTCATGTCGGGTTTTCAATGCGGGTCGGAGTTCGAGACATTTCTACCAAGATGACATTTTGGGTTTTAGGAATGAAGTGGATAGTCTGTAAGCATAATTATTATTATTTACTTAGAATATACTAAATATACGTAAGATTTTTATATATATATATATATATATAAAAGCGAAACATCATTATCATCATTTCAACCATAGGAGATCCACTGCTGGACATAGGCCTCCCCCATCGATCTCCAAAAGCACAAGTCTACGGCCCACGACACTAAACCTAGTACGATAAGACTACCAGATGATATATATATATATATACGGAATGGCTATGCTGCAATGCAAAAAACCTGGTAAAGCATTTTTTTTTGTAAAAATGAAAATGTATGGCTATCAAATGAAAAGGTTTGCTGTGAAGAAAACGATAAGTTTGTAATTTTTTTTTTAAATTATAGAAACTGACGTGGTTTTTACACATTTTATACGTGAGTAATTCCCGTGTAATATATTTTTTATTATTATTACTAATTTTATTTAGCTGTCCCTTTACGTCAATTAACCGAGAAAGTGACCAAACGCAGATTATCTTAAAAAATTATATTGCATCAGTGGTTCTTCTGCTCAATAAATAGTACTGTAAATGCCTACATTGCTGACCAATGTACCAACACCTGACTTGCAAGTATCACTACCTCTGCCGGAAACTTTACGGCTACACAATAAGGCGTTGATCAGATAGAAGCATTACTTACAATTGGCATTCGTGAAACATGCAGCAAACACTTTGCTAAGATGGGTGATGATTATATAGATTTGTGAGTTGACATGAAAGGAACTATTGATCTATTGAAGGACCTCCTAGCTTGGCTAGACCAATGGAGCTTAAAGGATAAATAAATAAAGGATATTTAATTATAAATATATAATAAATAAATAAAAAAATTGACTAATTAGTATTTAAGTTTAATTTAAGTCTAGTTATTACATATAAAAGAAAGATTTTTTTTATTTTCAATATTTATATTTTTTAATTATGAGCAAATAAAGGCATGGACGATTTTGTCCATGGTAAAAACGTATCTATAAAAAAAACGGAGCTTAAAGCAGAAGGAGACTAAAATTTTATAGATAAAAAAATATTCAACATTGTATTAGTAAATTCTAGTGTATGAAATCTTTAAATATAATTATATCAATCTATGTGTATAATTATATCAGTCTATGGACTCCAAAACGGCTGGACCAATATTGACGGAACTTTCACTGGCTGATCTTATAAGGAGTGTTCCAAGTGAAACCGCGGAGCGCAGCTAGTAAATCAATAAAATTACATTTGGGTTACTAAAAAGCTTGTTTGCCACCTATGTCATAAATATACTCAAAAGTAAGTATAAAAAAGTAGTACCGCCACGGGACGCCCAGTAGATGTGAAACATGAGGAGACGGCATAAAAGAGCGTCATGTCGTTTGCCGTCACGGCATACGAGTCGTTTGCCAAAGCGCACCATTAGATGTTTCACATCAAAATTAAGTGTCACAATGCTTAAGCTTATGTAAATGGTCACAGAATATTTCTAAAGGGTTTGCGTTTGACTTACTTGTAGACTACGTAGTAGAGCGTCAAGATAATAGTAAAAGTCATATGGAATGAAGCGTGAACAAGACACTCTTGTCTTCAAAACGGGACACACATACAACCAGGCACTGGTTACGTGAACGCATACAAAAAACATGTTAAAGAAGACCTACCGGAAATTACAATATGAATAATCCAGTACCTAAAGTTAAAGATGCGTACACCTACTTTGTCAGACATGCGTAATACAGAAAAAAGTTCCTATATGCTTAAGGTCTAAACTCACCAGATTCTTTACGGTCATAATATTTTGGTGCTAGGATGGAAGTGTGTGAAAGAGTTTCCGCGTTCCAACCACAAGCGGTGGAGGAGCGATGCTATGGAGTTTTAGTGGGTTAGAGTTCCATATTAGTGCAATGTCTTCCCGGGGCAGTGCGCTTTGCGTGCGCATTTCTTCACGAAAATTAACCGACTGGAAATATTAACACGCTTTCATTAGCTTGGTATGTATGTAATGGAATCTTTGACTTGATTTTCAACTACTCCATAACGCCGAATTAAATTGAAATTTTGCACACTTATTATCAAAGACCGATGACAATGCAATAATTTAAATAGTTTGTCTCATCATTTTTACCAGGATCTTCAGGATTAGCGATTTTTAGCGTGTTTATTAGTTTTTTATATCATTTAAAAATAATTATTTTGCAATTACTAACTTACATTTTGTAGTTGGAATGTATGGAAGAACCTTATTATCAACTACAAACTTAAGTTTGTCTTTCAATATTTTAACTTCAGTTAGTTAGTTTTTTTGGTCTCGCGCTCTGAGGGTTCCGTCTAACAGAACCCTCAGAGCACGAGTCCTACTCGTACTTGTCCGGTTTTTTATGTTTATTACCTCAGAACATAGACATATAAAACCGATTTGAAAAACTCTACTTACCTACTGTCAGATTGGTCCCATAAAATTTCATTAAAAATAGATCAAGTAATTTGGTATTTAAATCAAAATAACTGGAAAATTTTAAACTGTTTGTGATGTACTGCGTATTTTACAAATTTTGAAGTTGTTTTTTAAAAATTGATAATTATATTTTTTCAAGGATATAATCTACATGCATAAGTAGTAGTGTGTACACACACTTACCAAATTTTATTAAAGCACAATTTTGCTATGCATCCTTATCAATATACAGAAACTTTTTTCGTACCATGGTGGGTTTTGAGTCGGTGCAGTATTCTTCTAGGTCGTAGTAAACAGTAATCGATTTGTGATTACAAAACAATTGAAGTGCTTCCGGTCTCGTTAGACGATCATTGATAAGACCTTGGGGCGTAATGTTAGCTTTCTTGCACTTTATTCGGTGCATTTGCAATTTTAGAATATATTTTATTGTATTGATGCGTAATAAAGCATAGAATTATTTCAGTAGTGTCTATCCTTCATTGAAATACAATGACTAAGCATAAGGGCAAAAATAATGTTGCAATTATTATATTCACACAATTTTTCCCGCCAAAACTCCAAAGTTATAAAAAAAAAAAATTGCTGGCCTATTAGTTATAAAGAAAACCTTAGAAGCAATGACTTTGATGTCATTTTTGTAAAAAAAACTGTCATCAAGATTTAAAATAACAAAGAAGTTGGACCTTACCTTTTTGAGTATATCCAACTTCTTTGCAAAATAAGTTGCAAAGTACCTGTCAACACACGCATTTGGCTGGTTTCTGTTGCAGGCAGAATGCTTGAGCTGTGCTCGAGCTCCTTTTTTATTCTTCTTTCTTTTTGAAAGGATTTTGCGTTTCACGTCTTGTGCATTTGCCAGTGTCAAGTATAAAGGTTTATTAAAGTTTTATTAAGTATCATCAAATAAGTAACAATCAGAAATCGGATCGCTCAGCACAGTTCCAACTCCGTGAAGATATAGAAAGCAGCAGCACGTTACATACAGCCAATTAGTTTCATTAAACTGTTTGTTCCACGTATCAGTCCATCCTAACGACATTACGTGAACGATTGACAACTTAGCGTTGGTTGTTCTGATGCCCACAGAGGGTTTCTACGTTTGTGAACAATATAAGCACAGATACGAACTTATTTGGCTGTTTTAATTAGGCTCAAAAGTTAGGTAAAGTTTGTGCAGAAAATATGGCCTTTGTTATTTTTAATACGCTTTTATTTGCTTAATAGTAAAAGTTGTTTAATAATGATGGATACTATGGACCCCTTTCGGCTTAGTACACTATTTCCGCGTAACCCAGTACATGTAGTCCGGATGACAATGCAATTATTTGGAATCATTGAATTGATCTGATGATGGATGGTAAACCCCTTGAGTTTGGGCGCCTTTGGTCTGATTTAATGAGGTACATTCGTGTAATTTAAAATAATCATTAAGTAAAAAAAATAATGTCGTATATTATGATCGCTGCAATGAATTTTAGGCCTCCCACTAGATGGACCGACGACATAGTAAGAGTCGCTGGCATCCAGTGGATGCAAAAGGCAGGCTGTCGTTCAGTGTGGAGGTTAAAGGGGGAGGCCTATGTTCAGCAGTGGACGTCTTCTGGCTGATGATGATGATGATGATGAATGAATTTGAGAGAAATAAAATAAAATTTTGACACACATGGGTAAGTGCGCTGTAAAAACTTTAGAATCATAAAACTGGTGATGCACCACAGCGGCTATCGTGTAATACGACCATTGCATCTCTCTATAGAGACATTATTCTTAAATGTCACATATGTGCAAATCTACAAAGAGGCTGCGCTTGCAACTACGAGTGCATTAAGAATAAGTGAAGTCAGGGGAAGTTCAACTGCACCTGAAACGAATTTTATTTCATAGAAACTAAAAGGCTTTTATAATTAAAAAAATTTAATTAATTCTCAATTGAAATTGAAATTCAATGGCGTATGTGAATCCACCAACCTGCAACTGGGCCATCGTGGTGAATATGGCCCAATCGCCTTTTCGGGGGTAGGCCAAAGGCCAGCACTGGACTATTTAAAGGCTGATTATGCTATGGAGCTTTTAGATTACTTTTAAGGGTGTATATATTTTTAAGTAGTTCATTTGAAATTGTATAATATATTTAAGCTACGTTTATAAAACTTAAAAAATCTATTACATTAATCTAACTTGTGTATCTACATTTCATAGATACTCAATTACTCAATATGTTAATGAAAGTAGGTATTCTGAATTGTTCCAAGAAATAAGGGCAGTAGGATGTGCCTACTAGGGTACGTTACTACGTCCTACTTTAGAAGGCAGACTACTAACTGTGTTTTTACCAAGTCAATCATTCAAGACATGCAGATAATCTGGGCGTCTTTATGTCGCGAGTGATTAGCATTCTTCTAAGCAAGCGTGTTCCATCGTAGACCGCATCTTCGCTTAATACCAGGCGAGATGGCGGTCAAGTGTAAACCTATATTTCAATAACAATACACAGATACTCTTACACAGATTTGTATTTCACTATATGGCACACCATAATCCAGAACCACCAAAATCATCAAAACTGTTTCACGCAAAATTTCAGAATATTCCGACATTTTAGATTTAGAATTTTGGATTTCAGAATATTCCTGAAATTTTCACATATTTACGAGGGATGGCGGCCGAGCGCTGAAACTGGCACATCACAAGCCAACGAGATGCCGTTAGATTGAGAAGCTGAAATTCTCCCGCCATTTCTTCCTACATCATTTTTGAGCGATGGCAGCGAATCTGCACTTAATTTATTTAGGTACTAACTAATTCATTGTGAACGTTGGTGCAGGGCCGGGGATCGAACCAGTTGTCATCAGATTGTAAAGCGCACAAGTTACCGCGTGGCACCATCGCTCCACCATTGAGCAACGTCAATGGCCGAATCGTTTTATTTAAGTAGCGCGGCATGAGCGCAGATGTATTTTGGAAGATTGATATACCAATTATCATGATCTGTAATTAAACACTTTTATCCCGTGATTTTTTAAAAAGATTTTATCCCGACTATTTTATATTATGTTAACTCCTTTCGTTTCGAACCTTAATCGTGCATCGTGTTTAATATCAATGTAATAATCGCGGGTACCTACGAAATCATTATGATCATTGGTATTCGTATATACTTGTGTAGAGGTAGAGTGTACAGCAAGTCTCAGATCCTCCTAATCATCACCTCGGTTTGCATCACTGGCGTCCTTTCCCCGCCCCTCCGAGTTACCTTCGCGATGCGCGCGCGCTCCTCGCCAGTCGTCGCACCGTCGCGAACGCATCCAAGCCCGCGTTACTCCAACACACCGGTATACATTTTTTTTATTTATATGTTGTACTTTCAACTGTTAAATTTAACTTAAAAAATTGTTAGGGGTGCAGTTTTTCTAAAGATTGATACTCGTAGTTTTGATCGAATCTATGATTAGGATTTTTAGTTTCGGATTTTAAGTTAGTTTTCTTTTTAAAAGTGACACTTTTTGGTGGAGAGGGTAAGATTTTTTAATGTTTTATAAAACAATATAAAATTGCCAAAAACGGAGAAGAGTAGTAAATTAAAAATACAAAAGTACTTAAGAAAAGCAACTTAAATTTATAAAGCTCTACTGAAAATAGTAGAGCTTTTGATACTATAATTTATTTATTTTTATAATTTTTTATTTAATCTCATATTTAAATTAAAGCATTAATTGGGTAATTTCCAAACACGCTACATCTTATTACTCTGTTCATGATCACTATAATTATAATATCATCATATGAACGAAGCACATACTAGAGTGCGTGTTAATTCTCGTGCCATTCTTGTAAAAACCGACCTCTGACCGATATTTTACATAACCTTTACTTACTCGTTTATACCTCTCACCAAACTAACGACTACAATAGTTTTAAGCCTAATTGGCGTGATTTTTACAAACTTTGCTAGCCGTTTTAAATTTAGGTACTTACGTTAATGAGCAAAAATTCACGAGCATGCTGCTAAACTTAGATTAGAATCTTCTAATTTATCTACAAAAAAAATATGTTAGCATATTTAAAAATAATCTTACACGAACTGAAAAATGTTTTTTAATTTTTGTGTAATTGCAATGATAAAAGCTAAAATTGTTCTTGCACTGACATTATATTCGTTTAACGAAGTACTGAAATTAGTTGTGTACAAAATGCTGCCCCAAATACCAAAGCGGGTATTTTGAAAATTTGCTTTAGCCATCAGAAATTAGGTCCATTGTCCGAGTCTATAAAAACAAAGTCTAATTGCGAGTAGGTAATGTTTGCGTAAGCACCTACCGTGGGATACATTGTGATCTCTGCATTCTAACTAGAGACGCCAGTTTTTCTATCGAAGTTATGAATCCGTTATACAATATCTAGGAAATGTGCTCTGACAGGCGATGCTTAAATTATTAACGTGCTATTATCATATGCAATTATTTCACGACACGCAGAGAAAAATACACACTTTTCTTTTGAACACTTCTTTTTTTTATTGACTTTGAGATTACAGAAATTTAAAGTTTTTCTAAAATACTTTTGATGTAGAATTTTACTTTAAATTACTGAAATGAATTATGTAGAGATTTACAAATGTAAAAGTAAGAATTTTCTAAATGGTGGTACGTAAACTGCATTTTAATTGTTTAGCATTCTGGGTTAATAATTTAGCATTTCAAATAGAACATTTAGCCGCATTTTTGTACACAATTTAACGGTTGAAAGTACACAACTTAATTCTAAGTGCTCATTATCCGTCCAGTGACAAGTGACATAACTTTTTAAGTTAATTGTGTATTTAAGTTGGCTGTGAGAAGGTTTGATTTAGGTAAGTGATTACATTTAATTACTTTATTCATTATATTTTTTGAATTGCCACATTCTTGTGTGTACGTAAAGTTAGGGTAACGCCGATTGCACAATGGTATATAACTCTATTTGTTTCTTCATATGTAAATATATTTCAGTGAGTACTTACCACGTATGCCAAATGTACAATAACATATTTTATTGTTATAACTTATAACAAATCTCTTTACAATACTTACATCGTAAAATGGCAATTTAGAAACTAGCAACTTTATTGTTTTGTGTCAACGTTTATGTAAATTTTATTTGGTTACCAAATGTTTTGTTAATACGTAGTTTAAAGAGACATTTCATTTGTTACTTTTTTGTAATAGGGTTGCGTATGACCGCAAATTCGCCTGATGTTAAGTGATGGTGCGGTCTACGATGGAGCACGCTTGCCTAGAAGAAACCGATTATATACAATTTTGAGCTATTTTACAGGATCCATAATTTAGTTCAGAATACAGGGTTATTGATGTAGAATACTGGGTTGTTGATAATTAGCTAAACAACCTTTAGCGGACAGATTCTCTACATTACACCTAAAAACTATGGTATGCTTTAAAAAAATACTAAAAATTTAAGTAACTTAATAAATAAATACTTACAATAATAGACTATCTAAAACTATTAATAAAAACTGCATTAAGGTCTGTCTTCGGGTAAGGTGCCCAAAAAGCTAGCGACATTTCCTCCTTGAATGCCTTAACTTATACATTTGCCAAGGTGAGCGCCAGCTCTTTGATTACCCGTCACATCTACGAGAGTCTGGACAACTCGTAGATAATAATTAGCCTTTTTTCTTCAATACAAAAAATTCTCTCAATATCTGTATGGTCTAAAATAAAAATAAACGCGAGCCCTACACCTACAAAATACAACTGAACATTTTTCTATCCAAACTTTAAAAACAGTTTTAGTTTTAATTAGTTTTAGTTTATTTGATGTAGGAATAGTGCCATAAGGTTTTCCATTAATGAACCATACATAGATCAAATCAAATCAAATCAAAATAATTTATTTGCTAGAATCTAGGTACATGATAGGTCTTAATTTAAAATAAAGTCGCTCTATATCCAACCTCTAAGGTGTGCAAATTACAATATAATTATAGTAGGTACAGATTATTATCACATAATATATTAACATTTTATAATTTATCTTTAAAATACTCATCTATGGTATAATATGCCTTGTCAATAAGAAACTTCTTTAATCTAAATTTAAAAATGTCATTATTGTCAGTCTCTTTTATAATTTCTGGTAACTTGTTATATATTTCTACTCTTTTTACAAAAACACTTTTACTAAACAAAGCTCTTTTGCATTTGGGCGCACTTAGTACATTTTTGTGTCGCCTAACCGTCAAAGTTTTATAGTCATCTATATGATTTCTTACAAGCATAGCCGATTCATAAATGAACATGGAAGGCAAAGTCAGCAGTCTCAGATTCTGGAAGTACGGCTTACACGAGTCTCTTGGCTTTAGCCTACATATTGCTCGAATACATTTTTTCTGTGCTTTAAATGCTGATTCTTTTTCGAGAGAGTTTTAAACTTAGAGACTTAGAACTTAGAGACTTTTAGAGTTTTTAAGCTTTCGATAGATAATGTTTGCGGTAAAAAGTTTAGAACACATAGGTTTCGATTTTGCCGTCTGCGAGAGGTTGTTTGCAAATTTTCAATAACCCTGTATAACTCGTTCTTATTCATAGGTTGGTTTTGATTGTTCCATCTCGCCTTTTTGCTATTTACATACTCGCAGCAGTTCCAAATTTTCAAACGATAATTGCCAATTATAAAATTTTCAATATCTGAGTTGAAAATGCTGACGTTTAAAACCGCCTCAATCAAAAACTCAGTTTTACTGACGAATGTAGTTTATTTTTAATCGAAACATTTCCTGAATTTTGTTTATTCCTTTTCGTGTCGCTTGAGTATTCAGGAAGTAGAATTCAAAATACTTTGATAACATGTTGTTTCCATCTGATAGTGACATTTTCCGTATCCTTGGGCGACGCGCATGCGCAGGTCGCACAATCACCCGGTGGACTCTCGTGTCCTTTACTTTTTTGAATTACGTTACGCAATATACATTTAAAAAAGAAATAAGTACTGTTTCACACGATGATCAGTTCCGATCGATCGTTTGATCAGATACACGAAGGTTGATATTGTTGTGAAGGGAGCCTGCGTACACGCATTATGATTGTGTCTTACGCCTTATACTTTCATAGACATATCATCACTAACATCATCTGAATTTTAGTCTAACGCAGCACCGTCCGATTGTCTCGTTCCATTCTTCCGCGGACCTCCAAGGTATGGAATGTTCTTCCTAAAGAACTTCCCGCTGAGATTTAACATGAAGCATTTCAAAAAGGGTGTCTCCAACTACCTCTCAGGGCTGGAAAAGCACCGTCAACACCGCTAGTGCCCATAGGCTTTCTGCTTACCATCAGGTGGAATGCATTGTTTGCCGGTCTTTTTTGATTAAAAAAAGATATGAAAATCATAAAAAAGCATTCAATCAACAGCCGGTTTTATTAGAACACTGTCATTTACAACAAGCATTGCCATTGAGAGAGGCCTATACCCAGCAGTGGGATAAGGAAGGCTGTGGATGATGATGATGATGATTGCCATTCAGCATAGTAATGCTGCTAGCATGCTAGGTACGCTGCCAATTGGTAGTCTTAATTTAGATTATGTCTAAACCTATGGTCCTTTTTACCTTTTCACCGTCTATAGGCCATCAAACTTTTATTTAACGGGCTAACTAGCGTATTTTGTGTTAGGTAGATATTTATTTTACTAATAGACGCACATATAATATGATGATATTCAAATTTATTAATAAAAGGATATTTTACGTGTGAAATCATCTAAATCAAATAATAAAACTTAAGTCAAATTATAAGCTAAAAATATAATTAAAGCTAATGCGATTAAATTTCAATAATAATAACATTCACTAAACACATAAAAGATAATTTTTTAATTTTGAAAAAATAAATTTCAAATTTATAGAATACTTCAAACGCGATTGCTTGATCAGCCAGTTTTTGAGATAGTACGTAGAAGACGCAGCGTAGGTAGGCCTCCCACTAGATGGACCGACGACATAGTAAGAGTCGCTGGCATCCAGTGGATGCAAAAGGCAGGCTGCCGTTCAGTGTGGAGGTTAAAGGGGGAGGCCTATGTTCAGCAGTCGACGTCTTCTGGCTGATGATGATGACGTATAAGTAAGAAAAGTAACGTAATTACCTAAGTAGTAGTAACTTATTACAATATCAAAAAGCAAAAAAATGCTGTTAAAGTAAAGACTAGGTGATAAAATTACAAAAAACAATCATAAACAATAATCCCAGTTCAATGAAATTTAACGTGCTCGCACCGGGCGTTTGCCGCGCGCGTTTATGTCTTTTCCACTACAAACGAACGCATCGCTGCACGCGCAGAATTATCGTATTTACAATTAAATTAACTTGAAATTGTTGAGCCTCACGTAAGATTAAAGGTAGTTGTTACAACATAACATTTTGCTAGCGTTTTGGATTGTTGAACTCGGAACTGAAGACTATAAAACGTTATATTTACTGTTCGTATATGATTTGGAAGTCAGTGATTTTTTCAGTCAGTTTATTTATAAGGCATATTTTTTGAGTTCATTACTTTTCAAGAACTTTCTAGTCTGTTGTAAAACTAGCAGCTTCTTAAGGTTCTGTCGGTTAGCTTTATTTATCTGTACCTATAGTTTAATTTAATTTTAATTAATATTTTTTATTGTGAATTCCACTTGTCTTGTAAGCGCTTGCGACATATCAGAACAGGAATTGCTTGCTCATTTTTCTATGACCATTTGACCATATGACTGATTTATAAGTAAGGTTCTGTCGATTGACCAGAACTGACCAGTTTCTTTAGGATAATCGACAGATACACAATGCAAGTGGAATTCACAATATAAAATATTGATTTAAATTAAATTAATCTATAGGTACAAATAAAGAAAGCTAAAGTACATATCTATAATTAAAATAAAAAAACTATTCATGCGCGTTTATAATAAACGCGCATGAGTTGTTCACCAAAACAGTTTTGGAAGAGTTGTTAAAATATTTAAACAAAATTTTAAATAATCATTTCTTGGTTATTATTTTATTCGCTCTGTAGTTTTGGTGAACCTCGCCTTAACTAAAACAATTTTGAAACCTTGCTTATCTTTTTTTGTAGACAGTACGATAGCAGGATTTGCCCAGAGATATCTACTGATGTGATTCACGATTAACATTCTTCACGTCATCTGCCACTAATTAATGGAACTCTACCGGAACAAAGCGCACGCGCACCCGCGCGGTCGCCGCTAGATTAAACTCATAACCTCTTACATAAGTAAGTGTAATTCTCCTAAGTCGACCATTTGGCGAGCGGCTGTACTATCACAGATTAAAACACAGAGATACAGTTCCTAAATCCTAAAAACGATGAAAATTAATTTATTTTCGGCAAAACGGAAAAAGTTGCTGCTACCGTCTGCCACTACCCTCAGTGCCGCGGTGGCAGATGGTAATAACTATAGCTATCGCGGTGGTGGTTGACCATAGACAAACAACAAGTTTTTTGACAAGTTTTATGTGGTTAGCAGCTGATTCTTTATAGATTTTCTATTCGAAAATGCGGCCATATGTACGATGTTAAATGACCTTTTTTGCGGATATAATTATATTATGTAATTTGTGGTGTGCTGTGTTTAGATTTTTATGGATAGTAATGGAATTATATGATTAAAATACATGAATGTGACTGAAAACCCAACTTCTTCGTAATGTTATTTTTCCATCCAATGATTGCCTGGAAGATATCGCTTGTAGCAATTAGGCTGCCACTTGTGGCACTGGCTCGTAAGTTTATCTTTATGTATGTAATTATTAGAAGTGTGTGTGTTTATGTGGGTAAATATGTTTGTTCCTACTCAGCTCCGTAATGGCTGAGTGGATTTGGAAAAGTTTTTGTATGCGAGTAGTTTCTATCCTAGATTAACGCATCAGCTACTTTACATCCCGAAAATATTAACGCTTCCAGTAGCTAGCATGGGCCGTGAACAAATTGTCTTTCCACCGTTTTTATCCGCGTGTAGACGTCACAAAGGTAGAATATGGATATTTTATCTTTTTTCGCGGAATAAAAACCGTGAAAAGACAATATTTTGTCCACGGTCCGTACTACGCCTGTAGGATAATTATGGGGATGGGGATTCCTGTAGGATATGAGTGAAACCGCGGGGCGCATCTAGCTGCTAATGCTATTTGTTTTAGGGTTACATAAAACCAATATTAATCTGCAATTGCTAAACACTGGAAAAACTGCATTGACTGTCAATTGTTTCAAATATTGTAACAAAATGCTTCGCAACAATAAGTGGCATTATAAAAATTCTATTGTTTTTCAGTAAGCGTTAGATACGACACCACATCCATTTAAACATGTACATAGCATGTCTAATAAAATGTAATGTTACGAACACAATTCAAATCTTCTTTGCGTGGAAAGATAAATTACACTAGCTTTCATACTGTGAGATATTACTAAAGTATATGAAAGAATTTTAAGTAACAAGCGGAAGCGATTGGATCTTGCCTTTGATTTTACTTTTATAAAAATTGATTTTGGATAAAACTATCTAAAAAAAAAGATTATTTATAATTTTAAGACTAAGAAAAGGGGTAGATCGTTATGTCTGCACCTAACTGTTTGACTAACTACCCGCATTCTTCAGTCTTCCCGTGAACATGGTGCATGTAGCTGAGCCGAAATATCGGGAGCTCATTCCACAATCTTACCACGGTAAATATCCCGTAAATAATCATAATAACTTTAGTGGACAACTGTGATAGCTTAAAACAGTGTTTTAATTTTAGATAGTTTAGTTTTGATTTAATTTAGATAGGCTTTTACTTAGCTATGTTTTTTTCTTTTATTTAGTTAGTTTATGGTTTCATTTAAAATGGTCCATTTAATGAAATAAATAACCACCTGAAATAAATTATTATTTACCTCAAAAAACATATTCAAAGTTATATTATTAAGTTTTTTTCAAATTATTTATCACTTTCGCTTCAGCCCGTGATGTCGGCCACAGGCCAACATAACGGTGATGACCATGTTTTGCAATAATTATGTTTATTTAGCATTGCAGTAGCGACCTTTGTGGAAATCGCTACTGTATATTGCCAATGTATGAGTTGTATGGTTTTGTATGGCTTTCTATGGCCTGTATGATGTTGTATGAGGCGTCATTATGAATATTGTGCGCTGTTTATTAGAGTATTGTGTTATTAGATTAGTATAATGGTGTGAATGATTCGAAGTAGGTGATGTGTGAGGTAGGTACGTAAACTAGATCTATTTGAATGTTTTTTGAATATCTTCAACATGACATTTTCGTGTGCTTAGGGAAGAAGTTAGTTATTTATGTTACACGGGATTTACTCACGTAAGATTAAGCCGGTCACTCCGACTATAGTTTCAACCGCATTAGGAGGTCTTTTTCAAGGTGAATTCGCGTGCGGCTACGTCTCGCTTTGCTCGCTTTTTTTAAAGTTCCTTCGTTATCATCATCATGGTTATGGTCATTGCCCGATGGTTACAATCTGGGTGTCTTCAAATCACGAGTGAATTGGTTCCTTCTAAGCAAGCGTACTCCAACGTAGATCGCATCATCGCTTAACATCAGGCGTGATGGTGGTCAATCGCAAGCCTATTAATTATTTAAAAAAAAAACATAATCGGCTGCATATTTAGCCCAGTGTTGGGCATATGCCTCTTCCCTAATTTTACAAGCTTTTATTTAACTTGCTCAGTTAGTGTGGGACAAAACTTGCAACTGAATTTTAGACCAGCTATCCTCAACCGATTGAGCTGAAATTTGGCATAATTATGTAAATTCGGTGACAATGCAATGTTATGGTACCACCGAGCTGGCCTGATGATGGAGACAGAAGATGGCCATAGGAAAAACAAAACGACGTAACCTCGTCGAGTTTGGATTCGTTGGATTTATCTTCCCAAGTACTTTGGTCCTAGATGATAAATTCAATATGGCGGACCCCCCAACATGGCAGACAAAATTTTATTATCTTTCATCATGATATGGGTATCAAATGAAAGGGTTTTCTGAGAAGAATACAAAAAAGCTTGTTCTTAAAACGTATTTTTTTGATTGATAAAGTTCTTACATCGGACTAGGGTAACGTTTGACCGTGATCCTACCTGATAGGATGCGATAATGCGGTCGAAGATGGAGCACGAAAATATGCCATGCTTAATGCAAATCTTGCGTGTATGCCAAGTGTCTTGACTGATACTTGGTAGTGATTTCACATACTAGCCCAATTGTACAGAAAATTATTTTCAGATAGGTTTTACAGGTTGTTTGGGATTTTTAGTTTTGATACTTCCGAAAATGATGTCAATGATTTTATTAACTCTTTTAATTAGGGCCGTTAGTTTCTCTAAGATAATAAAAAAAAGTCATGAAAGAAATATTTAGTATTTGATTTTCGAATTTTCAAAGCCGTGATTGAAATAAAAAGAATCATTTGGTGTTACCAAAAAAAAAATTAAGAGAAAAAATAATAATTTTCGTTTTAAAATTTAATGGTTTTCGAAACAGATATAATATGGGTTTTGCTCTCTTTTGAACTCTTTGCCACAAATCTCCAAATTATATTTACACTACAGAAATTCTAAAAAATACACATAAATATTTGTGTGACACATTGGTACCATTTTGTTTCTGGTTATTTTGGCCCAGAGTTCATCTATACTAATATTATAAAGAGGAAAGATTTGATTGTTTGTTTGTTTGTTTGTTTGCATTGAATAGGCTCCGAAACTACTGAACCGAATTGAAAAATTCTTTCACTGTTGGGAAGCTGCACTATCCCCGGTTAACATAGGCTGTATTATATTTTCAAAAAAAATAGGACTCCAATAATGTTCCCAAGGTGGAAAAAAATAAGATTTTTAATTTTGACTTTGCGTGTTTGACAGTTCTAAGACAGGACAACGTCTGTCAGGTCAGCTAGTAATACATAAAAAGAGCTAACAATTGACATTTATCTTTTCTGATGACATCTAGATAGTAAATTTTACCAATAAAACATTGCAGAGCCGTGCGTGACTAACTAACCATTACGTCACAGTTATTATGAAAAGTAACTCTCACCTATGTCAATCACCTGACAAGTGGTGAACTATTTCTATGCGCGTGCGCATCTGCTCGGCATTTTTACTACTTATAACTGCCCACGTTTATCACTCGTTTCTAAGTAGAACAAAGCCACGGTTTTGCTATTTTTCACTCACCTACCTACATTTTCATTTTCTACACCATTTTCAAATCTACAACGGGTCCCGGGGTGTATTTTTTTCTCGTCCTATAGATTTGTTCTCCTATACACAATTTGTTCACCTTAAATTGCTCAGTTTATTTATAACCCCATTGTATTAATAGTCAATTTAACAACATCATCGCAATCCCAATCAACATTGAATAATTTAGTTATAAATGTCTGGGACCAAATTCGGTCGTCCGTAAAATAACGCAACCTTCCAAGAACTTCCTCTTTTTAATGATATAGGTGGTAAAAAAGCTAACGTGCCACCTGGTGATAAGCGATCACCGTCGCCTATGGATACCCGTAACACCAGAGGCATCATAGATACGTTGACAACCTTTAAAGACTCTAACAACCCTTTTGAATTTAGTTACACGGAAATGCTGCAGGAATTCATTCCACATATTGCAGGTTTGAGGCAAAAAATATCGCTTAAACGCACAACGTGCGACATCTGATCTAATCTAAGACATCTGATCTAAGATGTGTGGATGAGCTTTCAGGCGGTAGAGGCTAGTGCGATGATAAATCCGCGACGCCGGCTTCAGATTGAACAGTAAAATACGTATCGAATTTCTTACAAATTTTGAATTCTGAAATTGTATTTAGTATGGAATTCTAAATGTATTATTACGTAGTGAATAGTTCTTCAAACACTAACTTTACATTCAGAGGAAAAGTTACTAAAATTACCAACAAAAACTTAGATAACCACCTTGTAGAGGTAATTCAACATAATTGTATATAATCTATTTTGTATATAAAATAAAACAACAGTTCAAAGCTAATCTTCTAAGTTCAAGTTGGCCAGCGAGATTACTTATGTGAAATAAGAGTTATTTATAATCGATTAGAGCAAACTGTTGTTGAATCAAAATGTTATTGTCTAGTTACTTCTTAATGAAGTGAAGATTAGGAATAAATAGTAAGTTTTAGGAGTTTGATTTATGATATTTCATGTACAAGGTACTGTAAATTACTTTGTTCAATAAACTGGCCAAGTGCGAGTTGGGCTCGCACACTGGGGGTTCCGTACCACCACAAAATACGAAACGAAGTGTAAAAAGACAACATTACGCCCTGGCGGCTCAAAGAATTAGCAAGCTGAAGTGGCAATGGGCTGGCCACATCTGTAGAAGAACTGACAACCGCTGGGGTAGACGGGTTCTAGAGTGGAGACCACGTATCGGCAAACGTAGAGTAGGACGCCCTGCAGCCAGGTGGAGTGACGACCTGCGAAAGGCGGCTGGTGGCAAGTGGATGCGAAAAGCAGAAGATCGTGCCTTGTGGCGTTCTTTAGGAGAGGCCTACGTCCAGCAGTGGACGAACATTAAATAGGCTGATGATGATGATGATGATGATGACGCCCTGGCGGTCACCTATCCAACTACCGACCGCGCCAAAAATGTGTTACCGGTGGTATTTGGCTAGTATTTATTAGCTATTTGTGGTTTTACTTTAAAGAGTGTACTATAATCATACTAAGTTTGACACTTGTACGTATTATACTGTTTTTACAAGCAAATACAAACATATGTTTAAGAAAAACGTTTGTAAATTAGCCCTTTTAGTTTTGATCCTATGAAGTTATTTTTATTTCTTAGTAAATTCGCCGTATCATTACATTATTATGTAAAAAATGCAACTGGATATCTATAAGGTTTCAAAGACTTTCAAGCCATTAAAAGGTAGGATAGACAGACAGACAGCCTAGGCTTAGTAATACGGCCTTTGTATAATTATAATATGTTTGTGTGTGGCCCAACAAGATACAATTCCTATAGAGTCACAATCTGTCAGTGAAAACTGTCAAAAAACGTCCAAACGTCATTGTACATACATTGTATCAATTATATACTTCACAATGCCACATTTACTCCAATTTAAACGTTATGTCGCTTGTATAGTGTTCAACGTTAGTTGTCCACTATGTTATCGTAGCTCTGGCATCGCGCGGCGTTGTAGTCGGATCGCGGTTACTTTGTAACTAACCAAAAAGTATGCGCAATTCATAGCGTGCGTCAAGTTTTGGTTTAGAAATTTTTGCCATGATTGTGACTCTATATTATGTATTGTATCTCGATGGTATGGCCTTAATAATACGTAGGCCTTTGGGTAGTTACGGAACCCTAACAATGTAGCAAATTGAAAAATATTAAGTAAAAGCTAGTGCTCTAAAATTGACATTACGCAATCTAAACGACACGTATAAAGCAAGTCCGTAAACGACATGTTATCCAATACAATGCTCTTCACCCCGTATTTACCTACTATTAATGTTACAGTGATACAGACAATTAACCCCAGCGAGTAGTTTGGGATGCAGCTGTGATTTTATGAGTGTAATTAATATTGTTAGATAATTTTAGTGCATTTTCTAAATGGCCGTGTTACGTGAAAGAGAATGCACTCTATCACGATGGGAGGGCGTGTTACAATGTTGAGACTAAACGGAAAAACTTTTTGTTCGATCGGAGAAGGTTGTGGCGTTTATGTATTTTTTTTATAAAAAGCGCGGCAAAAAAGCTTGCGTTCTGCCTAGTGTTACAAATAAAATTGTTTAATCCGTCTTAGACAAAAATTTAAGAAAAAAAAATAAGGTTTTACACAAACTTTTTTATGAGTACTTAATCTCAAAATTAGTTTATATCAAGTGAAAACATTAAAAAAATATTCTAGAACTTATTTTATTCATAATCTATGAATCTCAAATTTGTAAGGCAGTTATCGTTTAATATGTCTGTTTTAGAGTTTATATTATATATGAATGTAACTTATTTTTATTACTATATTTTTGATCATGATAGTGAAATAATAAATGAATATTCGGGACATTTTTTTCACACACGGTCATCTGACCCCAAACTAAGCAAAGCTTGTGATATGGCTGTCAGAGACTGATATACATACATATATGGTTTTAAATACATACTTAAATAGATATTTACAACCAGATATAGAACAAACACAAAAGTTCATCACACAAATGTTTGTCCTAGATGGGAATCGAACCCACGCCCCCAAAGCTCAGAAGGCAGGTTCACTACCAACTGGACCAACGGGCTATCAAATAGAAAGTTTGAATGTAAACGATTAGCTGCTGCAAAACACTGCACGTGCAGATTATCCTTAAATATATTGTTCCCTAATATTTTAATCGAACTACAAATAGGTACCACTCACTGACTGAACTGAAATTGGACAGGTAGATTCTTTATGGGATGTGAAGGTCCAAGAATAAATAATTTTGCAAAAGGACTGAATTAAGGGAGGTGGTTGTAAGTTTATATTATGAAAGTCTACGCGTACCTACGAACTTGCAAGCAAAAGCTAGTCATTTATATATTTAAAAATGATGAAATGCGCGAGCAAAATAGCGAACGCACATAGCATGGTGTGAACTACAATTTGACATATTATAACGTGTCAAATCATGTCTCAAGGACGCGTCAGAGCCTGACTTGCAACAATGCAAATTCCTACAATAAAGAAATTACCACCACCATTGCGCACTATCAATTATTCCAGTAATTACCTTAATTACCTAAAATAATTACGCTTTACACAACCGAAAACTGACTTTTATTGCCTAAACAATAGAGTATATTCTTTGTTGAGTTTTGCAAGATAATTTTCTCTAACCTTTGAGATTGCCCTAAGTTTTACAAATGACTAGAATTTGGTAAGAGTGGACAACTGACACGCATGCCCTTTATAAAGTCATTATGTATTTCCGTGGGTTGAATTAGTTTCAAATTATTTCAATTGTAGGTGGTTATTGATTGGGAAAAGCTTTGAGAAGGTCATGCAGGTGTCTTCAGTCAAATATACCAGTTAATTTAAAAATGTATTTAATAACGATGCAACAGATTCCAATCAAAACAGCTTCAAAGTTTTGAACCTCGATGCAAAGATGTTAGGGCGAAATGGTAGAGAACCATATACTTATATGACGGTAATGCGGCGTGCGCGCATATTTTCAATATTAATTTTTTCAAATAAACCTTACGCTTTTACAAAAAAAAACTGCGACCATGCGACTGCTGCGTGTATTTGAATGATTGTTAGGATAACACACAATTTTTTTTTATAAAATTATCTGTTATTGAATCTGAATGAAGTTGATTCAATACATTGAAGGGAACGTAAAAACGGATGTTTTTTAGGAAAGTTTACGATTTTTTACTATCGAGCCAAATTTCTTTAATCGTGTATCGGTGAACACATCTTAGTAAAAATTTTCAAGAACATTTATTAAACATAAAGAAACAATGTCAATTAATCGATTTTAAAGGTTTACTATTCATGATGACGAATCGTCAAATTTGAAGCATATTTCGTCTGAATTAATTATCATCATCATTATCAGTCTATCACGTTCCCCCAGCTGGGACGCTGGCCTTCTCTCAGAGAGAGAGGATGGGCTCTAATCCACCATGCTGGCCCAGTGTATGTTGGCGAATGCCATGTGTCTTAGAATTTTTGAGGTTCTTGGCCATACCGGTTTCTTCACGATGTTTTCCTTCACCGTTTTTGAGCGATGACATCGAAACTGCACATAATTTATTTGAATACTAAATAAGTAATTAGTGCATGGCCGAGGATCAAACCGGGTGCAGTCAAGCTGTAAAACGCGTATGCTACGTTAAGGCCAACATCTCTCACAGTTGTTAATTATAGATCAGCAAATTTGCGCCGAAATATTTTTTTAAAATATTTCTTATTGCACACATTTTAAATAGAGTACGTCGGATCTGCATGATCTTGGCGAGGTGGCGGTCAAGCGCAAGCATTTTTTTTACCGCCATGACCGATGGAGCACGCTTGTCAAGAAGAAACCGATTCACTCGTGATTTGCAAACACTCAGATTGCAACTTACAGGGAAAACTGAAATCGCAACATCAAAAACCGGAAATAAAAAACAACCGCTATTTCAGGGTTGGTCCCCTTACTAAAAGTAGTTAATAATTATACGAGCATAATTGATCCTTTCGGCTTAGTACACTCTCTGTGTAACCCTGTAGACATTGAACACGAACAATAATTAACAATAATTAATTGAGATGTAGTCTCATAGTAAAAGTCCTTTGGACTTAGTGTTACAGTTATGTGTAACCTCGTATAGTAATAATCTTAATCCAGCTGCCCTTAGCATTAAAGCCCAACGGCCTCGTCATCGAATCCGATGCACTCGTGACGCCCCGCCGAGGACGTCAGAATGTGAACCACATTTGTTGCTGAGATTGAGACCAATTTTAGAATGGCCTATCGAATTGCCGACAATGTTGGTAATTTTATACAGTACTAGCTTCGCACGGCCCGGTCCGGCTTAGCACGGGTGTAATTTACGTGCGAAGCCGGGACGGGTCGCTAGTTATATTAATAATATTTATTTTTTATAATTTCGGTTGCCTGTTTTCGTGCGATTCTGTTTAGGTGATGCGAAAAGTTTCGCGACCGCAAACCTTATCTCGGCGCGTTAAAGTTCACGTTCAAGTGATATTGCGCACTGCGCTATTTAAGCGCTGTTTCGATACCGTGGTAAGGTGGCATGAAGGCGAACGTAAAATCCTGAATAAATAAAAAACTCTAAACGTAAATACACGTGAATAGGTTTCTTCTAGGCAAGCGTGCTCTATCGTAGGACGCATCATTGCTTAACATCAAGCGAGTTGGCGGCCAAGCGTAAGACAATTTGTAATTAAAAAAAAAACTAAATCATCCTACTTCTGCCCCTAAATAAATTCGTCAAATCAAGCACTATACATTAAAATTGACCTGCTTTATTGTCATTTGAACAAGAGAGAGGACAGCACTGTATAAGTACTTAGCTTTCCAAGGTTGTTCTGAGATCCATGACCGTTCCCATACCCATCATTAGGGCTGCCCGGTGACCATCAGGCCGAGATGCATATCTGAAAAGATTTGATCTACGCCTTTAGCCGTGTCATTCAAATTATCTATACTAATATTATAAAGAGGAAAGATTTGATTGTTTGTTTGTTTGCATTGAATAGGCTCCAAAATTAATGACTGATTTGAAAAATTCTTTCACTGTTGGGAAGCTACACTATCCCCGGGTAACATAGGCTATATTTTTTATTTTTTTTTAAATAGGGATGCTTACTTTAACTTCAATAATATAACCCAAGGTGTAAAAAAATAAGATATACAATTTCAACTTTGCGTGTTTGACAGTTCTAAGACAGGACAACGTCTGTCAGGTCAGCTAGTTCATCTATATACATAAAAATTAATCCCTATTTACCTTGGTCACGCCATAACTTGAGAACGCAATTACCGATTTCATTCATCTTTTTTTTAAAGTTTTGAAATACTTTGTAGAAGATTCTTACGGAAAGAAATATTAAGAAAATTGCGCAGAAAATTGGAAAATTTCAGAAAACTTAACGACGATTTTAGCTTTGCTCGTTTGACAGTTCTAAGACAGAACAACGTCAATTGGGTCAGCTAGTTGAGAATAAAAACAGATAATTCCTTACATTTATGCCACAAACTTAAACTAAAATCGATTTCCTAATAAAAAAAGCAATAAAATAAAATAAAACTAGTATAATAGATACAAAAAATTGCTTTAAAAATGTCAACATAATTATAGTAAGTATGTCTTAAAATTGTCAGCATAGTCGTCGGCTTGTTGCCCCTGTCCCATTGGTCAGTTATGTTTTCAGAATGAGTCAAAAAGACCTTTGTTACAGTTTTCTAATTGTACTGTGATTTAGAAATAGACCTTTCCTACTTTTCTTATCAAGTTGGGTATAAATATCAGAAGTTAGGGTACGTAGAAAAATTAAGACATTTCCCGATGCTCTGCTTCGGAAAGCAATAATAATAATAAAGTTTTTTATTTTAT
This sequence comes from Agriopis aurantiaria, assembly GCA_914767915.1. Lineage (NCBI taxonomy): Eukaryota > Metazoa > Arthropoda > Insecta > Lepidoptera > Geometridae > Agriopis > Agriopis aurantiaria. The sequence continues at coordinate 11,085,768 of OU612001.1, read as the reverse complement.
TTTCATCCTGGTGTTGGTAATATTATTAGCTAAACAAGTACTTGCTTAGATGAAAAGGTACCTAACCTTTAGGATACACAGACTAAACCTTGCACTATATCTCGTTAGAGCCTGTTTTGCAGGGTATATAGAGTTCCTCCTGGCTTTCTGGCCACTTTATATACTAACTGTTTATGCACACTAATACAAAACTATTCTTAATGAACACAAAAACATTATCATCTTATCTTATTTACTATATTTATATCTTTATGTATATTAACATTAAAAGCATTCTAACAAATTTACAATAATTAAATTAATATAACCACATTATACTAGGTCCTTTTTCACATTTATTCTTTCTAATAAATAAAAGTGAGTATGTATGTCCTATGGACTCCAGAACGGCTGGACCAATTTTGACTAGATTTTCACTGGCAGATATCTGATGTTATAAGGAGTTATCCACGCGGATGAAACTACGGGGCGCAGCATTTTTTTTCATAATGACGTTTTAATTTTGATAAATAACGAATTTTGATTGATTTTGTATAGCAACGCTATCGAAAACCGTCATGAAGAAATATGTGAATAAATGCTCTGGAATAAGTATGTGTCCATTTTATAATACACACTACGTCCTTGATGAATTTCATTAAGATCAGATTAGCCATTTAGAAACAAAATGATAATAAACGCACCGACAAACAAAACTTAACAAAACAAAAAAATCAAAATCACTACCAATATATGAATGTGAATGTAGGTAACATTCACATTCATATTTTGAATAGTGAATAGAGTGAATAGAGTGATTTTGTTACTGACAACCCTTCCGAAAAAGCTACGAATCCGATGCACGAGTATAGTAAAGTAGGCAATGCTTGCATCAGTCATCACCATATTGAAACTGGAGTATCAGAACTACATATCACATGTCATCGCCAAAGTTCAACAGATATATCAAGAAGCCAAGATGCAAGTGTCTCCAATATTTACCCTTTCCTTGTATGTAATTTGTTACGAGAATTGCAAGTAAAAGTCACGGTCACTGCAATTGATCTGCAAGCTGCAAGTACTGCTTTCGATAAATGTTGTTTTAATTGCATTATTTGCAATTAAAACCACATTTATATTGCATTATTTGAAGACCATTTCGACGGAAATTTGACTTCAAAGTATATTTAAATAAATAAAACAAAAAATTAAACTTACTTCTTGTGTCTACTTTATTTCTGCAATAAAATATAAATATTCGGGACATTTTTTCACACACGGTCACCTGACCCCAAACTAAGCAAAGCTTGTGATATGGCTGCCAGGGACTGATATACATACATATATAGTTTTAAATACATACTTAAATAGATATTAACACCCAGATATAGAACAAACACAAATGTTCATCACATAAATGTTTGTCCTAGGTGGGAATCGAACCCATGTCTCCAAGCTCAGAAGGCAGGTTCACTACCAACTGGACCAACGGAATTAGTATATTGAGTATAGTAATATGTGGCAAATTCATGATTTTAAACAGGGTTGCGCGGAAAGAGTGTACTAAGCCGAACGGGGTCCATAGTAACCATTACTATGGACAACTTTTACATGGGACCAACCCGAAAATCCCGAAAAAAAACTGTTGTTCCAAACATTTTGTTGAGTGTGAATGATCATTTTTTGGAACAGTTGATTTTGTCCCGCTATTTTTAGAGTTGCTCTCATAGTAAACGTTTTTATGGTATCTACCTATACTATGGTATGGACTTCCTTCGGCTTAGTACACCCTTTCCACGTAACCTTGTATAAGTATCATTACTAAGAAATTATAAATATCATCATAACAACTCTATGACACTTTACTATCTAATTACATATACTTATTAAACAGTAATTAAGAATGTCTTAATTATCTTGTTTTTACCTTATACAGTCATATTAAAATTAAATATGTTCAAAACATTCCTTACAAATTCACCATTTTAATGTTGAAATGTTAGTTGAAGATGATAATTATTCTAACATTTAAGATTGCGTAGAGTAATGAACTAACTCTTTAATAGGTAAAATAATTGCAGTTATCATTATGAAAAAAAATATACCCAGAGTAAAAATTGTTCCATACATTTTGTTCATGTAAATGTTTTTTTTTCCTGATTTTTTTTCGCAGTTACGCGGTTGATTTTAAAAGTTGTTCATAATTTATGAGTACAAGGACATACATTTTTGGCTTAGAACTGCCGTTCCGTAGGTAATATGTACCAATATTACATTCCATTTCTTTTGAATAAGAATTACATTCTTTTGAATAAGAGTTACTTTCTTTTGAATAAGAGTTACTTTCTTATGAATAAGAGTTACATTTTTTTGAATAAAAATTACATTCTTTTGAATAATAATAATGGAAGCCGTGGTAGCCCATTTGGGAGACCGCTAGACTTGAAAGCGTGAGGTCGCGGGTTCAAACCCTGGGCCCGTACCAATGAGCTCTTTGGAGCTTATGTGCGAATTTTCATACCACTGACTTTTCGGTGAAGGAAAACATCGTGAGGAAACATGCATACGTACGGAGAAGGAATTCAATGGCGTATGGGAATCCACCAACCCGCACTGGGCCAGCGTGGTGGATATGGCCCAATCACCCTTTCGGGGGTAGGCTAAAAGTCCAGCAGTGGACTGTTAAAAGGCTGATTAAATTTTTTTTTTGTCCAGCTGAACTTTTTTCGCTGTTTCCTGGTCCCATAATAGTTATTTATGATACAAGTGCGGTAAGTTGGTTATTACAAACGAGTAGACGAATGTAAGCCCGAGACGAAGTCGAGGGCTTATCATAGTAATAACCAATCCGCACGTGTGCCATACAACGTTTTACAACACATTTGCGAAAAAAAAAACAAAAAATGGAAATTAAAAAAGTACCGTAAAGTACACGCACGGTGCTATACAACGGAGCGTGCGGTAAAATTCATTACCACACGCTCCGTTGTATGATCCGTAATGCTTAACTTTCGAACGATGTATACAGGCTTCGTAAGTGCACTTTTTAAGCAAATGTGTTCTAAAAATACTTTTTCATATTATTAGTAAAATTGCCTCCTAAAGGAGTAACTAACTTAAACGGTAACTAACTTAAAAGTTAGTTACCGTTTCGTGCAACCTCGTATGATACAAGCAGTTCTAAAAGAACTGCTACTGACAGAGGTAAAAAAAGTTATCACTCTCAGGGCATCTCCTAAGTCACGCCATTTTGCCTAATCCTCGGTTTTTTACACACTGAAAAAGTCGAAAGCCTTCTGTATTTTCCGTTAAACATTTCATAATCCACAAAAAAACTTAAATTTTTAGACTTTTACAGCTCCACAGTAACACAAATAAACACTAAAGACTATAACAATTTATACTAAATAGCATTTGTCTGTACATAATTTTCCATGTGTAATATTTCCCAAGCAAGCCCTACCGATAGGATCTACTATCTAGGCATTTCATACCACCTTACTAACAAGGTGTGAGACTGGTACAAAATGACCATCTTATCTCTAGAATTGAACGAGGGAGCCACCGTCGTATCTTATGAACAAAACTGACAGCCATCGGTAGAAAATTCTCGTACCATCAGTTGGTCAACTCCACAGATAAGTTGGTCTGTAACGTACCTACTAATGGCCCGTTCAGATGGAAGATGGCAAGTGGTCATAAATCTGAGGCGTCACGCCATTCTTTACCTTAACTAGACGTGGATTGTTTGAAGTGTGCATAATGCACAAAATTCACCCTTATTACATAGAATAGACAGAAGGTAAGTGAGGAGAGAAGGCAGTGGCATAATGCATCTTTTTCATAAAGTTTCTTACCATGCTTTGTTGACTTTACTGTTTAAATTAACTACTGTAAGATGGAAAGCATTGAATCTGAGAGCACAGGACTCTCACAATGTGCGTTCACTTACCAACTAACACTAAATACAAGTCTAGTCACTAACTTCATATCCATTGTACTTGTTCAAGTTAAGTTTTTTCCTTTTATTTTTTTAGGTGGCTAATCAGCTGGTTTGATTTTTCTTTAGCGGGATATCCTTGATTATCTAAAATTAGGTATGCAGTTGGCGTTCTAAGGGCGAGGCTTATGTTCAGCAGTGAACGTCTTCTGGCTGCTGATGATGATAATGATGAATAGTTTGTAGTATTATCACAAAAAAGCTATACTTTACAAGCTTAGGTACTCCAAAGACGTGTGGAAGTTAGCTGCTAGGAAAAGAAAAAACGCAATTTTTTTTTAATGAAGTGCTTATTAATTTCTTACGCTGAAAATGTACAAACAATTTAGTAAAACGCGAGAAAAATACTGAAAACTGCTAGTCATGACATTCCACTTCACACTAAAATTGTAAATACGAAATATCTGTAAGTGTGTTAGCGCAATTGAATGAAATTTGGTATGGAGTTAGCTTATACTCAGGATCAACACAGGCAAATTTATGTCCCGGAAAAAATCTTGGTTCCTGAAGAGTAATGGGGTGCTGCTAGTGAGATACATTTTGCTAGCATTCTACAATAACAAATGAACAACAGTACCATCTATCAAATGAGAGAGAAAGCATCGCATGGAGGTATGCGCTCGGAAGAAAGTATGTCTTAAGATAGTCAGTTATACTGGATAATTGTGATTTTATGCTTGTAAATTGCTGATTGTTCTGCTCATTGTCTACTTTGTACGCACATTCAAGCATGGCTTACGTAATTTCATGATTTGATTAATGAAATGTGCATAATCAGATGGAATTATGTCATTTCTTCCTTGATATGGTACTGAGACGAGGTCATTAACTGCTGGTCTTTTGGAAAACTCAGAGTCGCACAGCGAGCAATGGAGAGAGATATGCTCGCAATTTCTTTGCCCGATAAAATCTGAAACGAGGATATTCGACGAAGAACCGTAGTCACCGACATAGCTGTTCAGATTTGCAAGTTGAAGTGGCAATGGCAGCTACATCCCTCAAAGAACCGATAGCCGATGGGAAAGAAAAGTTCTTGAGTGGAGATCATGAACTGAAAGACGCAGCGTAGGTAGGCTTCCTAATAGGTAGACCGACGGCATCGTGAGAGTCGCGGGCATCCAGTGGATGCAGATGGCAGGTTATCGTTCAGTGTGGAAGTCTAAGGGTGAAAGCTATGTTCAGCAGTGGACGTCTTCAGGCTGATGATGATGATTTCTTTCTTAATTTTACGTGGGATGCTTAGCTGGAGGCTAATACCACCGTTCCGAGTATAGTTCTCGATAACTCGGCTTCTAACTCTACCTCTGTCTTAAGTATAGTATTAGATTATCAAGAATATAGTTATAGGATATATCATATATCATTCGATTAATTTATAACACACGCTTCGTTATGTACAGCTATTAAAATTAGATAGTAAAGTCACTTCCCGATTCAGAGGTGACTATGTTCTTTACTTTCCTTTTGTTATTTTCCGTATCTTAGATAAAAGTTACTGACGGTCTTCCTACAAAAAATATATTCTAGTCTACGAAATCATTATACATTTATTTCTACAAACGAAGATTTATTTTTGGCTTTAGATTTGTGTTTAAAAAGGATTTACAGTAATATTTTTTTCTAAAAACCTACCGTCTTACCACAAAAGATTTAAGAACGCTTTAGACATGTGTTTAGCAATTGTTTCACTGCGAAAAATATTCTAAACACTTGTCTAAAGCGTGCTTAAATCTTTTGTGGTAAGACGGCTGATATTTAATCACGTATCTAAGCCGTGTTTTTTGAAGTTAAACAAGATGAAAGTTGCAATAGGTGTGCTGGGGCCTTACGGACAACAGATTTTGTGGCACCAAACTAACGTTAGATCTGCTCAGTTGGAAAGTCATGCGAACGTGAACCTTATCGCGCCCAGATACGGTTCACGTTCGCGTGATTTTCCAACTGAGCGGATTAGGTGCCGCAATTAGCTGTTGTCCGTAAGGCCCCTGGACTTATATTGAAAACATTCATTCTCAATGTTTGGTTTTTGAACGTGAGATTTGTACCGGTTGCCTATTTCCCAAACCGGGAAGCGTTTAGCGTTTTATAGTTTACTTACTATAAATATGGGTGACAGAATTCATAGCACAATTCATTAACTCTTGATATTTCCTCTTTGAAAGAAAGAATTCCGATTAAATGTTATATAAAACACTGTTTTAAACTATCACGGTTTTTCACTAAAGTTATATGATTATTTACGATTTGATTATTTATTTACTCATTCCACAACCTTACCACGGTAAATATCCCGTAAATAATCATATAACTTTAAATGTTATATGTTTAGATACAATATTTATACAAAAAAACAATATGTTACAACTGGCGAGAAGGAGCACAACAAAGGCCTATAAGTAACTGTTTAACCTTATTATAATATACTCGTACATCAATTCTATAGGAATCGATTTAAACAAAACACGCGTAAACAAATAGTTGGCTTTGTGTTCGTACACGCAATCGTGTGAATTATTGTTACGTTATATTTATGTGTTTAGAGAGTTATTTTACACTTACATGTGGGAGATTATCTCGAGGGTTAAAATGGTACGATATTCATAACGTAGAAAATAAATTTTATTTTTAACCGACTTCGAGAGGAGTTTATCAATTCGACTGTATGTTTTTTTTTTTTATTGATAAGTTTCTTTGAGAAAACACAAAATACCAAATTATTGCCTCCAGTTTACAAAAGTAGGATCCGATAAGAAAGAATTTTGCGAAAGGCCCGAATTAAGAATGGTAAAAGGGGGTTGAAATACTACGCGTACTAAGTCGCGGACAACAGCTTGCCTGAGATAATGAGATAATGATTGTATTCAAACTGTAGCCTTTTAGCCTATATCTAGTATTTTTATATGACTGCCCAAGAAAAAAAGTGTCATAGGCACGCATTTCAGTTGTTTTTTTTGTATTTCTTTTAATAATGTCGTTTTATTTCGGTTGAATTACACGTACCTATTTATTTTATTCACTGGTTCAGGCTTCTATCAAAAACTTATCAAGATCATTTAAATGTTCATTAAATAGCTCATTCCGGTGATCAATTACTTCGTCTAAGGCTGGTTTCACAGCTGTAGGGGAGACCCGTACGGCAAGTACGCCAAGTCCCGTACGGAACATCCCGCGTCGCTGTGAAACGATGTTCTAACGCATCGTGTATATATGTCGAGCCCGTACGGGCGATCTGGATGGGCCGTACAGCTGTGAAACCAGCCTAACTCTGATTGTGCTATAAAAAGAAATGAAACAAATTTATTCTTGCACAAATATAAATCAAAAATAAGAATTGAATTACTGAGAAGAGTGGAATGAGATTGGTAAAAATTATCACATTATACAATTTAGTAATTTGTTATCTGTCTCGTGGATCTCACGATCGAGTGAAGACGTCTCGATTGAACTGAAACTAGTCTAGACTCGATCGATAATTCTGCAAATGTCAAAAGTCAAGTCATAATATAGAGCTCAAATTGAGAGACGTGACGGATTCTATGCTCTTTATTATTCTGTGCAGAGAACAATACTAACTTGACTTTCAAGAAATAACTTATACATGGTGTCATCAGGGTGTCGTTTTACTATGAGGTCGTTAAAAGTCACCGTGGTAACTGTCATTGTATGAGGCGTCTTCGTTTTGGGGTTGAGAAATGATGAATTGTTAGATAGCCTTTCGAGATATGGATAGGTTTTTGATGTGTCAAGTCAAAGGTTCAGAACATTATTCAGATTAAAATTACGAAATGGTTTTTTTTAAAATAATACATAGCTATAGTAATAGTTTATTGATCCAAAATTGAAAGACAGTAATATTGTTAAAATCTAGGCTAAAAAGATAGGCTTGCGCTTGTCCGCCATCTCGCCTGATGTTAAGCAATGATGCGGTCTACGATGGAGCACGCTTGCCTAGAAGAAACAGATCCACTCTTGACTTGAAGACACCCAGATTGTAACTGATGGGGAAAACCCATTCAGGCAGCGAATCCCACAGACTAGCAGTTCGCGCAATAAATGTGGAATCGAAGCGCTTCGGAATATCAACCATAAAGCGGTGTCGCTTTTTCGTTCCCGCTCTGGCAGTCCGATAAAAAAATGGGCAGGAGGGAATTAAATCATGCAGATCCGATGCACACTGTCCGAAATGTATCCGAATCTCATTGAATCGAAATTATTTCATCTTTACTACATAGCACCTTACCAAATCATAGATAGTGCATGAATGAAATGCTAGTCTAAATCAAGTCGCCTTTTATTTGTCAGAACATGGTAGGTACAGAAAGTAGCATACTGGGCCGTATAAATTCAAAGGTTGCATCTCGCCTTGCCAGGTGCGGCGTAAAAATGTAAGGCAAATAGATTATTTCAGTTCAAAGTTTAACATATTTTGTGAATGTTAGAATACTGTCAAAATCGCTTATTTTATACCTAAATGATTTAATGAAAGAACACACATGTCAATTACTACCTATATATAGTTTTTTTCCTTTTCGATAAACATTTTGTCTTATATTGTTTTTTTACACTTAAATAAAAAAGTGTAATACCAAAACGACAATGAAATTTTCTTCCATTTTACATTAAATCCATGGAATGTGTGAAGTTTATCTGTTATGATTTTACTCATACCCTTTTTATATGTATTTTTTAATACTATGGAAACTGTGAAAACCATTCACATATTTTATTTATGCGTCACGATAATTACTCACTTATGGTTAAGCCGGTTACTCCGACTATACCCGGTGATCATACGTGAATAATTCCCGAGGCATATAAAAAAGTTATTTTTTTAGTTTTTAGAATATTTATGACACTTATAGTCAACTTTCATAATGACAAAAATCCTACAATAAAGTACTAAAAAATGTACACGCAAGGACGTATTATATCTATACCATAAGGTATAAAACTTCCTTGCGTACAAGCAATTCTAGTGCAATGTTGACAGAAGCAAGCCCCATAAAGTTTTTTTCAAGTTTTCTAATGAAAAAAATATTTCTTTTCAGGTGGAACCGAGTCTTGTGAAAAAACGTCTTGAATTCATAAGGTAAGGAACTTATTTTTAGTTTGTTTATTGTTTAGTCCTTAGTTGATGCTACAAATTATATACTAAGTATTACTGTATAATCAAAGATCTGTAATGAGAATTAGAGGGTTCATAGATTAATATTCCACAATATCCCACTTTTTACAACTATAATTCTTGACAGAAAGTGCAAACTGCAAATTGTCGTTAGAGTGCTTTTCATTAAAGAAGATCACCATACGTATCATATCTCGAGCAGCACTTTTAACTTTAGGCATCGTAAAGTCCCCCATACGTATCATATCTCGAGCAGCACTTTTAACTTTAGGCATCGTACACGACTCTGTAACGATGGCAAATTAATTAAAATCTCACTAGCGTCCAAACACAGTAACAATACCTGACTACTACAACATGGAAATTTAGTTCCGTTGTTTGCCGTGGGACTTCTTTTATGAAAAGATACGTTTTTGCTACGAACTGATGTTCATATTTTGCAGTCCAGATTTTTGTTTGTTTGAATCAGAATAGCTATTATTGTAAAAACTATATAAGACGTTATACAATACTTAGTATCACAGTATTATAGTACTATTACTACAGTTTGCGTGTCGTTTGTAAACACTTTGGCATCATCGAGATACAATACCTAAGAGTCAAAAATCGTTGTAGCGTCGTTGTATATACCTAGACATCATTATATAGTTCACAATGATACATTTACTAAAATTTTAATATTATGTCGCTTGCATAGTGTTTAACGTCCCTTTCCGCTATGTCATTGTAGTAGATACTGGCATTGCGCGGCGTTGTAGTTGGATCGTCGTTGCCTTAACCAAAAAGTTTTGATTTGAACTTTTTTTGCACGTTCGTGACTTGATACAAGTATGTATCTATAGAGGTATTAGTATCTCGATGTTTGGCATAATACCTTAGTTCTATTACACGTAGAGTCGACCTGTTAATTAAGCCTATGATATGACAATGTAATCAGAAGATGTCTTCGTTGGCAATTAAAGCATTTCTTACTGGTTGTGCAACGCGCTAAACGAGCTTCGTCATACGTGCTTGCAACACGTACATTTCCGTTGTTATTTTTGGTTTTTGTTTCATAGTGTTGTAATGCGTGACCTTTTTAAGAACATATTGTGTCTTCAAAAGTCTTCATAATTTCCTATCAATACAGGAGTCCATATAATTAATATTCTATTACCCCACGTGTATATTAATAAATGTCATCATCATCAGAATCAATCCCTTAGACAGAAGATGGGCCCTAATCCACCATGCTAGCCCAGTACATCTTAGTGAATGTCATGTCTTTGAACTTTTGAGGTTCTTGGACATACCGGTTTCCTTCACCGTTGTTGAGCGATAACATCGAAACTGCAAATAGTTTATTTAGGTACTAAATAAGTCATTGGTGCATGGCCGAGATCGAACCGGGTGCCATCAGGTTGTAAAGCGCACATGCTACCGCTCGGCCACCATTGGTTAATGGATTTATTTTAACTTTATTGACGACGACCATGTTCGTGTATATACGGTTACACGCAACAATGGTACTAATCCGAAAATAATTATAGACAATTTAACTATATTGTACCAACCCTAAAATCGCGAAAAAAATCCACGTTTCCATAGAAAAATTTAATTTGTACTCAGCAAAATCTATGGAACATCTATAGTGATTTTGTTTTTGCAATTTCATGGTTGGCCCCAGTAAAGTTGTTGAAAATTATATTGTGGGTGCAATGACCTTCTTTCAGCTTAGTATTACACAGAAATTAGGATTACTTAGTTGTATATAGTTCTTGTGACATTTCGTTGTGTTATAATTGTTGCAAAAACTCAGAAAACTTTTTTCGTTTGTTGACTAATCTAGACTACTGTGGTTTCGTATCCGTATGTTGTAAATGGCAATTAGCCTATTATAAATATTAGAATATATCTGTAACGTTAGATCGACTTTTTTTTATTAGCAATTAGATTCAAATGTCGCTACACTTACATTGAATGTCAATTGGAATTAATCGGAACAAGTGCAATTAAATTTCGGAATAGGCCAAGAGCGCATGTTGATCTTTGGTACTAATTTAATTTAAATCAAAATATTATAGTTTTGCTTTAGGTTTATTACGCGACTCATATCGTTTAATGTACCTAGGCTAGCAATCTAAGTACCTATAATGCGACGTACCTATATAATCTAAATACCTCGTGACCAAAATGCTGGCGTATTTCTGGCTCAATGCATAAGCATTGCCATTCAGCGTGGTAATGCCGCCAGCATGCTGGGTACGCTGCCAATTGGAAGTGGGCTTGAGCATTTGGATTGTATTTAGACCTTCAACGGTCTATGGGCAGTCTAACTGTATTTGTAGTGTTAGTTTTAGATTGTATTTTATTTAGTTATTAAAGGCACTTACCCTGTAAAAAAAAAAATGGGACATTTTTGCACACACGGTCATCTGACCCCAAAGCAAAGCTTGTGATATGGCTGCCAGAGACTGATATACATACATAATTATATAGTTTTTAAATTTATACTTAAATAGATATTAACAACCAGATATAGAACAAACACAAATGTTCATCACACAAATGTTTGTCCTACGTGGGAATCGAACCCACGCCCTCAGGCTCAGAAGGTTCACTACCAACTGGAACAACGGGCTATCAATTGATGATTTAACATACTGTCTAATCTGCCTATGCTTCGTTCGTTCGACTTTTCTATAAGCAACAATTTCTGAACTATAAATGTGAACACATTTATGGCTTGGCAACAGAACCCTAACATATGCGTGTCTCGGCATCTCGACGCTCTTGGCCGGTTTTAATACAAAAAAGCTACTGAAAAGTAAGCTATAAAGTTAAAGAACTTTATAAAGTTAAAGAACTTTATAAATTTAAAGAACTTTATAGTTACTACTTTCACTAAATTATTTATTGTAAAAAATTAAAATTATGACACATAGTATGGTAGAGCGAAAATCCAGGTTTTCTTGCTCTCCCTTTGCCCACTATAAGGCCACAATATTTACCAATCAATTTAGTAGGGCCTTCACGTAGGCGTATCGCAAACTAAATTAACAACCCATAATTACTATCACCGTTCTTCCCATCAACTTATAGATATCAAGTACAGGATCCCGATATGATCTGTAAATCACACTATAATGATAGGTGTACCCCTCAGTACTCAGTAATAACAGTGTATCATATTATACTATTGTTTTTGTTCGCCATATGTAGGTAGGTATAGGTGCGAGTGTTGCCCAATAGCGAAAGTTCAAGGACGTGTGAGTTGGTAGTGGTCGCAGAAAAAGTGGAGCGGATAGTTTATTTACAAGTTATTTGGTAAAAATTTGTCCACAGATAAAAATAAAAAACCGGCCAAGTGCAGATAGGACTCGCGTTATGAAAATTACGTACCAACCACACAGCTATTTTTTCCGTTCGGTTAGGGATCGTTAGCGCGATTCTGACACGCACTTCACCGGTTTTTAGTATTTGTTGCTAAATAGGGCTGTTAATTGAGTATTTAAAGGACGGCAACGTATCTGTGATGTCCTTGGTGTTACAGGTATCCATAGGCGACTGTGATCACTTACCACCAGGAGACCCGTTAGCTTGTTTGTTAAAACTTCAAGTTCATAGCTAATTTCGTTTTTTAAATAAACCCCGTAACAAAAAGTGTCTAAAACTTACAACATTGACGGAGATTAATTTTTAAGAAAAAAATTATTAAAAATATATTTGTGCTCTACTAAACAACCTCTAGACAATGATACTTCACATGCTAGCCTTCTCTATGCATATGTTACCTGAAAAATGTATCGAACATGTATCAGAAATTTAAATAATGTAAAATACACGCGATCAAATCCGGTAATTGTCAGCAACACGTTTTTTGCGAACGCTCCTTTCATACAGTGGCCGAGTTTGCAAAGGCCATCTTCCCATGTCGTTATATCGTACCCACTGTTCGCAGACGGACGGACGAACGGATATTGTTATGGTATAATCTGCAGAATCTTCTAGATGTTAGGGCCAAGGTTTTGGGTATCTCTAATCCGTTTAGTGCACCCAGAAATGAGAAACAAAGTTCAGTAAATTAGATATGCAACCAGAATATTTTTCGTACTGATTGAATGGTACAATAATTATCGGTTTAAAGGCAGCTCCACTACATTCATGTCTTTTAAGAACTAACTTTTGTTTGGTCTTGCGGTCAAACGCTATTTTGATTCGCTTTGAGCTGTAATTTTGAACAAATATATATCCGAACACGTTCCAACTTTCAGCAGACCAATTATCTAAGTAAGCACTTAGTTACGATTGCTTTTACGATTGTCGTAGCACAGCCTTGGCATTCGATTAGAAATTCCGACAACTTATTTCCGGATAACTTAAATGTTACTTATCAATCATCACGATCACTGCTATGTGACTTCTCAATCATCGATCACTGACATTTCATGAGCTTATTGGCTTACAAATGTCATTTACATAGTGATTTTTGAGCATTTCTCATCATACAAAGAAGTCTAGATTTAGCAAATTTTTCTGTATTATACGCGGTAGAAAGTTTACCTTGCAATCCATTTAAGTCCTTTGTCTGAATTTATATAAGGAAAGGGTATGCTAAGCTGAAAGGAGTTCGTTATACTCATCATTATGAACAAATTTTACTATGGGACCATACTTAAATTCGCGGGGGAAAAAACAGCTGTTCCATTCATTTTGTCGAGTGTCAAGGCAATATTTTTCCAGGATTTCAGGGTTGGTCCCAAAGTGAAAGTTGTTCATAATAAATTATGAGTACAATGGCCTCCTTTCAGCTTAGGATACCCTTTACTTATAACCCTGTAGAAATTGTTTTAAACCATATAAAAGCTTTCGTTGCCGTTAGATATTTTAAAATAATTTAAATTCATTTGTTTTAGATAAAACACTAGTTTCTCACACGGTTTCATAGACATTCCCTCAGGAGTCGTGTATTTTTTCTAGGATGAAAAGTATCCTAGTCACTCTCCGACCCTCTTATCTCTATTGCTGACTGATTCCTTACTCTACTCACTAAGTTAACATTACTAACCTTTTTACAAAATTGTTACATTCGCACGCCCCAAAATGTTTTAATCATTGCGTCGTGGTGCCAACATCGCTTTTCCCAGAACATCGTTATATAATGAACGCCATCTCTCGTGGGAAGCCATTGTTCTGATAGATATTGGGACACGGCACGAAATGGAGACGAGTGCTAAATGCTGGTCTAATTATGAAATGCGAAGGGCTTCGTAAGTTTGTCCACCTATTTCGAAATGTTACATACCTTCTAAACAAGAAACTAAACAAGAAGCATGCAAGAAGACGGTTATTTAAAATTTTCTTAACGGTATCCACAGTTTTAATCTTAACACTAAAATTTTGTCTACACATTGTTTCAGCAAAACTAGACAATTAGCAATGATATTTTCAAGTAAGTTAGGTCATATCGTAATTATCCTACAAGTTGTGGAATGGCTTACCACCTTGCTTTTCTTCCGAAGTATAATTTGGACTGCTTCAAACGAGGGGTGAGTACAGAGACATAGAGTCCATATAGGTAGGCAATGCACTGACAATGCCCCAGGTAATGTAGGTGTCTATAAGCAGTGGTGATATGAGTGGATACTAAAATTAAAACTGTTAGATTAGTTTTAGTTTTAGATTAATTTTAGTTTTAGTTATAAATTTAAATTTAAGATTGTTTTTATTTTACTTGTAATTTTTATTGAATAAATTTTTATAATTATTACAAAAAAATATAGATGCTTAAAAACGTATAAATACTGTACTTAAATAGTGAAACACAACACAATGTCTTCTTTTTGGCAATAGGTCTTAGATCGCGGATTACTCAACCGCCCTCGTGCACACATACTTAAACAGTACAATAAATCTATGATTTCCATTGTCAAAACCTATTGTTACCATTTACTAAAATCACAATGCATTTAGAATGCGAAACAGAAACACCAGAAAAAAAAAATAGAAACGTAAATCATTTTAACATCAACATAGGTTCACCTTTCTCCCCAAAAATGGAATCCATTGTAGAAAAACTAACAATAAGAATCAAACAATAAATAAAATTGCTAAACATTATGACAATAGGTTTAACAAATAGTCTAGTATCCTATGTCATGACCTAAGATATTAAGCCTTTTTATGATATCAATGGCCTAATGGTAAAGGTTAACACTTGTCATAATGTTAAGTCGGGACTGATAGTAACAAGTTATAGGTAGGTATTGTGGCGTTGAATGCACATCATTGTGCAGACAACGTTAAATCATTCATAATAGTTTTCAAGCCGTATGAAGGCCTTTTTACATGGGCTTCATCATTATCAGAATTTTACTGTCCACTGCTGCACATAGGCCAAATCCAAATACCTACACGTCACTGAGCTCGGATGGCATTTCTCTGCATCAAGTTTTTTGCCGCTGTTTTACGTAGGCCGTCGCTTCACCTGGCCGTAGGATGTCTTACACTGCGTTTTCCTAAATGTAGTCTCCACTCTAGAACTCGTCTACCCTTCGGCCTAACATCTGTAATTTCAATACTTGTCTGTGGACTTTGAGTTGAGAATATAACCAATATAATTATGATGTTGAGAATGTAGTTATACTCGTTAAAAGACTAAAAACTATCGGAAAAACCGATATCCTACAAAATATCAATACGAAAATTGTTTTATAGCATTTGCAATGTAATTCCGAAAATAACGACCGATCGGTTTTTTTAAACTTCACTCAGTGATTTTTTATCTTCAAATATGTTGAAAATTAACTAAAGAGAGTTGGCCGGTGAGCGCGGACTTAAGGTACGCGTCTACTGTGTCGGAATCGGAGCGTACGCAGCGTACGGATTTGTTGCTTTGTATTGATTTCTATGGCGCAGGTTTGCCGATCCAGTGCACGCAGTGCCATAGAAATCGATTCAATGCAACAAATCGGTACGCTCCGATTCCGACTCAGTGGACGCGCACCTTTAATATTATAATTCCTTACTGGAAAACTTGAGAAAAAATGTGGAAGGCACAATCAAACTGTCTATATAAGTTAGTTTTTAGAAACAAAATGTGGAAATGAGCTTCCGCGGTGTTTCCGAGAAGATACAACATGGGGTTCTTCAAAAGGCGAGTAAATATAATCCTTAAGACGAAATATGCTTCAAATTTGACGAGTCGTCATCACGAATATTCAAAAGTAGACGTTTAATATCGATTTATTTGATATTATTTCTTTATGTTTAATAAATGTTCTTGAAATATTTTATTCGGATGTGTTCACCGATACACGATTAAAGAAATTTAGCTCGATAGAAAAAAATCGTAAACTTTCCTAAAAACACCCGTTTTTACGTTCCCTTCAAAGGATTGAATCAACTTCATTCTAATTCCATAGAAGGTATTTTTAGCAAAAAGAATTGTGTGTTATCCTAACAATCATTCAAATACTTTAGTGGTTGCAGTTTTTTGGAAAAGCGCAAGATTATTTGTAGAAAATAAAGAAAAAATAAATAAAATATTTGAAAGCGCGCACGCCGCATTACCGTCATACAAATGTACGGTTCTCTACCATTTCGCCTTAAGGGTCGGCAACGTATTTGTGATGCCCCTGGTGTAACAAGTATCTATAGGCGACGGTGACTGCTTACCATCAGGCAGCCCGTCTGCTTGTTTCCGACCTATGGCATAAAAAAACGTTTTTCTCTAATTTTAAAGAACCTCTTATGGGTAAGCTTAGTCACGTGTTGTCATGTAATCACTTTACAAAAAGTGTGGGTAAGTATAAGGTACTAATGATCGAGATAATGTATAATTTATATCAATATCCAATATCTCGTTAAGTCAAAGGTCGAGGAGCCGAGCCGTGATATGACAAATGATTAGTTTATGTCATTACATAAGGGCCATTTGGAGATTTGATTGACTATTGTTGGATTGAAGTGATGTACCTGTAGGGAGCTGGTAGAAAGTGAGTTTAATGGTGTTTTTCAAAAGGGGTCAACTCGGCGGCCGTAAACTGGACCGTGCAGCCAAGTTGTTTTATTTTATATTACCTACTTTTCTAGACGCCAACTCGACCAATAGTGCAAAGCAAATCAGTTAAAAAGCTGTTGAAAACCAAATAAAGGTACACTATTGAAACAAAACTAACACAAGTCCTAAATAAACAGGGCAATAAAATACTACGAGTAGTTATTATGTATAGCAACATCGTATACTGCTATCTTTTTACTGAGTAGAAATATTTTATGTGACAATAAAAAACAGAAATACCTATTTAGGTACGAATATTTTAGATCTTACTTCAATAGTTTGCTTTTCAAATGTAGGTAATTTCCTATTTATCTGTTTGAGGTATTGTAAAGGTGTGTTGGGCAGTTTAAAACTTCAATACCCTTTTAGTTAATTTTATATAACCGGTAAGGTAAAATAAGATTGTAGAAGTATTTTTTTATATTTGATAATAGATTTGAGTCTGACCACGCTTACGATGGATCACGTATAGAACAAACCGATTCACTTGCAATTTGAAGACACCTAGATTGTAACTATCGGGAAGTGCATTCCACAGAATATGTTCTATGTATATAATTTGTTTTTCTTGTTTACCTTAAAAGATATAAAAACAAAATGGAATTATAGATAGTTATATAGGTACCAAATTTATTTAATGGGGTTTATTTTATTTATTAATACACGCTTCCATTCACGTAAAATCTTTCTAATTAATAAAAGTTGTTAAACTATATTGCAAGTTTTACAATGTATAAAATTTAAAAGTATTTCTTAATTTAGTATCAACGCAACTTTTTATAGCTATACCCACAAATAATTATGGAAAAAACATTGCCCCAACGTTGGTTCAATACGCCAACATTGCAGGTTTTCGTATGAGAATTTAACAGCCAGAAAAAAATACAAAACAATTTAGTAATTCCCTTGACACTAGCGTAATCTCGCATAACAGTATCAATGAGAATAGAAAAAAAATTACATTTTGCAATGTTTTTCTCACGTGTTGACCCGCGGAACCCAAACACAATTGTTTTTAATTGTTAATTAGGTAATTAAGCTATTTTTCGACTTGACGAATATCGGTCAAGTACACGCAAATATTTGTTATAATTTTTAATGAATTGTTAATTATATGACTGTTTTGCTTAATATTAGGGCATGGGATTCAATTTTGTCATAGATAATTGCGTCGCAAAACGGCAGGTGTTGCTAATCGTCTCTGAAATGCTTGTTTTACTCATTTGAAAGTAACTGTACTCTATTTCAACATGCTACGTGATCTTTTGGATCGTGTTTTTTTTTTTTTTTTTTTTTAATGCTTAATGAGCGCTTGTGGTAAGTTACACGCCTGAAAACGAGAGAGAAGTTGCAACTCTGTCCATCGCAAACTCTTGTCGCGTTATCTCTGCCTATCGCGCGGCAGCGGGCGCGGCAGGTCCGACAAGTCGGCTACTTGTAGCTTCATACCTAAAGTGCGGAGTAAGCCAGGCCCGTTAATAATCACACCAATGTGACTTAAGTGCACCAGTTTGCCAATCAGGGCACTTAACCAGTGGATCTGTACAGTGCATAGCACGTGATTGTGCACAAACAATGAAAGGCCGTATTTTCTATCTCGTTTCACGCCCCTTGCGCGATGTCTATCTCGTGTACACTGCAAGTACATCCTCGATATGTTTACAGGGAGGCTAAATAGACTGTGACTTGCACTGCACTGTACTGATTAAAAAACAAAAGAGTTGCCTTGGAAATGAGATTGTTAGATAAGTGCAGTGTTATATGGAGAATTTGAGTACTAATTGTAAATTTGTGAACAGTCGTGAATTAAGAAGGGCTGCTTCTGTTTTTTACTTTTTTGTTCAATTTTTTTCCAATAGCAAACTATTTTGGAAATTTTTGTTTACCCCTTCTTGCTCGAGATAATTATGGAAACGATGTCAAGGCGATGTGAATATATATCTGCAAATAGTGGCAGGCCATAGCATAGAAATGGGATAGATAGAAGGAAATAGGGGAAACCTTTTTCAGCGTGTCCTTGATCAGGTGACACCATAGATAATAAAATTAAACAAATATGTATACTTTCAAGGTCTGATGATCAAAGTTGCGTGAAAATTAAGCGCCGAGTACGAACTACAAAAGTTATTGAAATCGTGAGCTTTCAAAGACAAAAATAAGTGAATACACTTCGTGGTTCTTCATTTTGTACTTATCTCAAGTTCCCTTTACACTGAAAATTGGTCTATTTTATGAACACTCCATTAGTTCGAGAGCTCATCTTCGAAAAATCGTGACACGTCAAATGACGTTTTTATTATAGTTAACTAGATATACAGAGTGTTATATTATACTTACTAATATTGTAATAATTAATAGTGTTTGTTGGTTAGTTTGTTCATCTTTTAAACAGGAACATAGCAATGGATCGACATAGTTTTTTGTATACTTAAAGTGCGACCGCTGAAAGAATGCGTCTGACAGTTGACATTGTAAAGATCTGAACGAAAACCGATTCTGATTACTTTTACTAGCGTTTTGAACGTCAGATTGTAGCTGGTAGCGAATATACTACTGCGGCTGGAATGTAGAGCTAGTAGGAGTGACTTTTTATCCACTTGACTATATGACGCTTGAAAGTGCAAAGTATATTTTAAGAACTTTGTACATCAGACCGCTAGGTGTCTATTAAGGTTCCCTCTGCTTGTCCTTTAATTTGAACATACATACAGTTATTTGAATCAAACGTTACTTTGCGGAAATCCATCCATGCATTTCACGAGTGAATCGGTTCCTTCTAGGCAAGCGTGCTCCAACGTAGACCGCATCATCGCTTAACATCAGGCGTGATGGTGGTCAAACGCAAGCCTATTGTTTTTTTGTTTTTTTTTAATGTATGAAAAAAAAAGGCCGTCTTGAAACGACGTATAAGCGGAATTACACTAGAGATTCCCCAGTAAAACAGATTTGAACATATGTTCAACCCCACCCTACTAAAACAACGTTAAATAGTTAAAAGATTTTTTTCTGTAATATAATAATTTGAGAAATAGACACATATTTAAACACAATTTACACAATCCTCCTTCGGGGGCAGTAGTATGTAGTTTTTGTCTGCAGTGTTTCGGCTAATTACATACTCTAATAATACTTTAACCTCGTTGGAAATTAAATTGAATACTTACTAACATTTTAAAATAAACTTTGGAGGTGGTAGGATTTTTCTGGTCTCGTTTGGGAATAAGCCCTCTGTTCATAAGTACTGACTTCTTGTTATATTCATGTTAAAAAAGGAAAATAAGAAATTTTTGCACAATATTCACATTTTGAGCATCCTGTACTTAGGCATTAAGTGCTTATCGACGACGACCTTGCTTTCATTCGGCGCCCATGTTTAGTACGACCTCTTGCCTAACGCCATCTTGGGAATAGCCAATAATTGCAATATTGCACCTTATTTTGAACGGGCCAAGTTTAAAATTAAGATAGTTTTTGTTTAAAGATGTTTTTGATTTGAAGGCGGCGATAAGTATGGAATTTTATAGATGGGAAGGTCATTTGGTTCACAGGCGGAAGTCCCTACTAGTGTTGATATACTGAAATGAAATTGAAAACAAAATTTCATTATTTCCATGATGTTTTCACGTCAATGTCATACGTAAACAAAATAAATATGCTTTAATTTAATATTATTACATATTGTAGCAAAATTGGTTAGCAGGAACTGGGTCTAATTCAGCTTGCAAAATTTGGTCTGAAAAACTAATAAACATTACAAGTTAAATAAAAGCTTGTAATAAGTCAAAGTACAGTATTTTTTTTGTAGTTTTAGGGTTCCATACCCAAATCATAATAATGAGACCCTATTACTAAGCCTACGATGTCTGTCTGTATGTCTGTCCGTCTGTCCGTCTGTCCGTCTGTCCGTCTGTCCGTCTGTCCGTCTGTCCGTCTGTCCGTCTGTCCGTCTGTCCGTCTGTCCGTCTGTCCTACCTGTGTATCTTTCGATCCGTAATAGATAGCTAGTTGTCAGCACTTATATCACAAAATCTTAACATCGAGAAAGCCTCAACCAAAATCACAGATAAAAATCGAACCATCTATTTCTAACGTATAATAATTGAACGGCATAAAAGAAAAAGTACGCACAAAGTATCTTTATCGCCACTATAATGACAGCATATAAAGACGAACGTCGCACCGTATAATTATTTAGAAATTGGACTTGTCTTGCAACAAAGAAGTATTTTGAATCATTAACAAGAGACCAATACATCACGGACAAAATTATAGAGGTGATGTGCAAGCGACAAGAACTATGAGAGTTCACTGTCTCTGCTTATTTTACCAGCACTTCACAAGCTTTTTAATGTTTTCGGTGTGAAATGTAATTGAAGGTTTTTCATTTGACCCAGGAAAATTTCTTAATGGATACTTATATAGATATACTCATCCACATATCATAGATCTGTGGAATTCGCACACTGTGCGTTTTACGCGATCTTTTTTGCCTCACACCTGCAATTTGTGGAATGAGCTCCGTCCTGCGACGGTTTCGAGTAACTATAACATGGCAACATATCTGTAATGCCCCTAGTGTTACAGGTATTGGAGACGGTGATTGCTTACTATTAGGATTCAGGCGGCACGTTAGCTTGTTTGCCACCATTAAATAATCGCCCCGGGCATAATGATTATCTGGTTTGTCCAACAGGAATAATTTGCCTTATGGTCAAATTATCTGGGGTAAAAAGTACAGTCATCTAAAAATTAAATTATGTAAACATATTTAACAAGCCTCTCAAGTGACGTAGCGTCCGTGGCTTATTTACCCATGAATGCAGATGTATTTCGGTTATTACGTAAATCATGTAGTTGGATATAGGACGGATGATGATGATAATGATGATGATGGATATAGAATACGTTATATCTCGGAAAATGCTGAACAAATGGAAAATCGTGAACAAGACCTGCACAGCCAGTATGGGTTTTATATTTTCCGCTTACGACCGTTCCTTGCGTCACCAGTATCGAGGGATCCAGCCATAATCCTTTCTATTTGGAAAGTCACTCATCTTTACATAACTGAGACGTGATGACTCAAATCTCAATGCAGATCATAGCTCCGTGGGTGTGCTACTCAGGAAGTAGGTACTGCTCGCAAATTCACTACAAACAACAATTAACGTTGTCGTGATTTGTTGTCGATAGTGTTAATAGTCACAATATGCAGATGTCACAATATGTACCGAAAAAAGGAGGGGGAAAAGGGGTTAAACGAATTTTTTGCTTGTTGTTTTGTTGTTAGGTACTTTGTAAATCAAAAGATATCGAAACAATAATATTTTTTTGTAGTTATTATGTAGGACAGCAAAATATGGTTTTGTCACTTCACGTTAAAAAAAAATCACTTGATTTAACATCAGAAATGTGCTGCATGCAGAGCTGCAAACGAGAAGACTACCTTGACGAATTTGGATGAGTAAAGTAGATAAGTGACGTCATTCTAAATGCAATATGGCGGACTCCCAAAGATGGCGGACCAGTTATTTTTTAATGCACTATTCATTAATATGAAAAAAACACTCACGGTCATCTGACCCCAAACTAAGCAAAGCTTGTAATATGGCTGCCAGAGACTAAAAGCTTTAACTGAGAAGAATATGAAAAATAAAATGACGTAACCTAAATTCAGTATTCCTGGCGCCAAAAAGCTTGTTATTGAAGAGTATTTTTTTAATTAATAATATTTATTTCATTCATAGTCATCTAATAAACTTTTAATCACCCAAGTCCGATGTCAAGGTTACGCTATCAAATTTTTTATGGTTCGTTAATCGAGTATTTGTTTTATAACTTTATTGCTGTGAGATAATCGTGACTTCCAAAATACTAATGAGGTTCAACACCTTTCAGCGTGACGAATTATGAGCAACAAAAATTATGTTAGGTTCCTATCAGGCGGTTCGTACATGAAGCGACACAACTGATAACTTTAAGTATGTAAGTGTTGATATGTAACTATTAAACACGATGCAAGCTGTTGTGTCCAACTAGATCTATTAATTAGCACTACGATAGAACAAAAGAAATCTGTTTTATTTCTCTGTATCTTTGTGGTATCAATAAAATACTATGAACTATGGAATTGGTACAAGTCTTCGACATTTTGTTAAAAGCCTGGTTCTTTCCAGAGCTATATCACTGTTTATTCATTCATTTTGATCTTGTAAAAATAAATGAGTTAATTTTTTATAAATCTTGTCACTTAATAAACTATAAAAATACTTTAAAATATTTGCAAAGCTAAAAAGTATGATGTTTTTTTGTCTAATATAAAAAAAAAACTAATATGTTATTATAATGTGCGAAAGAAATGGCTCCGGTCAGAGAGTGAGCTCTTCGATTCGTGTACGAAGTTCCATTAAAGGCACTTGCGAAAGTTGTAATGACGACTTTATACTTGAGTCTCTGTGGGTCGTGCTCGTGCGGCCAGCACGACCACGAACATCACCACGTGCACGAACGTCTAAAAGTATAAAAACCTCGACCTACTTTTGATCAAGATGGTTCAATTTTATTGGTAATCTATTATTTTTATTACAGTGCCTTTAAATTAGACGTTTATTTAGGCTCAAAATCACTACCTTCGTTTTGATATAGGTATATTACTATAGCTGACCCGATAGACGTTGTCCTGTCATAAAACTGTCAATCGCGCGAAGTTAAAATCGTTGTTACGTTTTCTGAAATTTTCCAATTTTCTGCGCAATTTTCTTAATTTTTCTTTCCATAAGAACCTTCCAAAGTATTAGAAAACTTTAAAAAAAGATAAATGAAATCGGTAAAGTCTTTCTCAAGTTATGGCGTGACCAAGGTAAATGGGATTAATTTTAATATAATATATAAATATTACATAGTATATATAAATATACATATTATGTACCTATATAGATAGATTATGAATCATGAGCCCGACCTTTCTCTAGGTTTCCGTGACAATTATTTGGTATTGTATCATAAAAAAATATATTGATCAAACAAAACCGAAAATAAATAATAAAAAGTCGCAAAAAAACCTCTTTTTCGTTTGTTTTCTCGATCGAGCGAAATATACGAATCATGTTTCGACTCCGAGCGAGCCTTAGGTCAAGTTCTGAATAACAATATAATATATTTTTGTAATTGAAAACCGGGGCGTAGTATTTTTATTAATTCCAACTCACAGAAAAACCTTTTGGAACTCATTTGCTTAAAAATGGATAGCACGGTATCCACGGGTTGGTGGAGAACTCTACTAACCTTTCTTGTTAGAATTAAGTCAAAAATATTTACCTTTCCTTGTTTTATGTTGCTCTTTAGACACATGTTTTAAATACGCCAGCCACGATCCGCCGCTTCTTAGGATTAATTTCTAAAATAATCTCGAGATCTCGTTGCTGTTGTTATCTTACTTCGTGCCCAACTACTTACCTACTATCTCACGGAGTTCACATAGTTACTTCTTAGCTTTTTACTATACAAGGCTTTCCTGAAAGGGTATGCTAAACGATGGAGGCTTAAAGTACTCATCATTTTGAATAACTTTAGCTACAGAAGCAACTCCGATATAGCAAAAATTTACAGTTGTTCGATACATTTCCTCGAGTGTCGCTAACCACATATAGTATGTATGTATGTATGTATGTATGTATGTATGTATGTAATATGCATGTTAGTAAGTTCCAACGTTCAGCCTAAGCGCGTTCGCAGTAATAGTCCCAGGATAAGTGATGTTATCACAAATACAATAAGATATTAGAAGTGGAAATGAAATTATAAAAACACTTTTTTAAACAAGCTTTTTCATATTTTTTGGTATTCTTCTCAGCAAATCCTTTCATAAGATACCCATATAATTATGATAGATAAAAAAAAATTGTCCGCCATTTTGTAGAATCCGCCATATTGAATTTAATGTGACGTCATTATATTTTTCGTATTCTTCTCAGCAAACCCCGTTCATTTGATGTCCACATGGTGCACATGGAGGTCCGCCATCTTTGGGAGTCCGACATATTGGATTTAGAATGATGACGTTTTAATAACCGTACCCTGTCATCCAAACTAAACGTGTATTCAAAATTTCAGCTCAATCTATTTAGCTATTTATTAAGTTATTTTAAAATTAAAGTGAGGTTTGATACATGATTTTTTTGTTCAAGTATATACTGTTTGCGAAATATAACCCAAAAAACTTCTTTATAGAAACAAACTTGTCCCTGGGCACATTTTTGGGTTTTGGGTCATATCAGGATTAATCCAATAGTAAAAGTTGTTCATAACGATGAGTATTATGAACCCCTTTCGGCTTGGCGCATACCCTTTTCGAATAGCCCAGTATTAACACCGTTTTCACGCCTGCTTCCTGCATGCATGAGCAAGTTGCACTGGTTAGGGAACTATTGAAAGATTAATGACCTTTTCATTTGCTTAAGTTTAAGTGTTTTGTTTCGGTAATTGTGCGTAGATTAATGTACTTTTTATGGACTTTATGTAACCTAGGATGTGTTAAAGTATTTTTTATAAGTATTAGGAAGTAAAAATGTTAAATACTCTATTGAATAAAATAACACTAACATGTTTTAGGTTAGGTTTTTTTGTTTAGTTTACTAGAGTATAATTATTTTTAGTAGTTTTAAGTTTTAGTTTTTGTTCTCTAATATTTGATTTTATTTTAATTTGATTTTATTTTAATTTGAAAAACTAGGAGTTTAAAAAAATAAGTTTAGGTACTAGATGTTATTATTATTAACTAGCGACCCGCCTTGACTTCGCACGGGTGTAATTTACGTGCAAATCCGGGGCGGGTTGCTAGTTATATATATGTATAAACCTTCCGTGAAAAATTATCTAACTGATTGTGAAAACCGCGTCAAAATTTCTTGCGTGGTTTAGATGGAATTAGCGGCCATACAGACAGACAAAGGCGGCTAGGGACTTTAATTTATATTTGTAGAGAAGAGAAGATAGAGATGTGAAAGTTTGAGAGTTTGGGCTCGGTGTATGTTTGTTAACCTCCGTAATAGCTGAATGGATTTGAGTGAAATTTTTACTGAAATACTCGTATACCCTAGAATCCTTAGATTAACACAAAGGCAATTTTTTATCCCGGAAAAATTAAGGATTCTTTATAGCTAGCAGGTGAAACCGTATAAAGGCGCTACTCAAATAGAGTATATTATAAACTACCTACTTTATGCTCTTTTACAGATGTATTTATTTCTATAACCAAAAACTTAAACTAAATAAAGTAATTAATTAAATAAATAAAATAAATAAATAAATAATTTTTTTCAAAAAAAAAACTTTTTTCACGGATTATTATAAACTTTGACCGATTTTGACGGGTTTTTCACTAGCAGATAGCTGATGTTACAAGGAGTAATTCACGCGGGTAAAACCGCTGCTCAGAAAGCATTCTTTAAAAAAAATATTGAAATATCTGGTCGCAATCAATCTTGTAACATACTTACTCATAAAAATACAGTCTAATTGAGAACTTTCTCCTATTTTGAAGTCGGTTAAAAATGAAGATAAAAGAAGTACCTAAATAATAAAAAAAATTAAAACGTGTCATGACTAAAGACTAGATGATAACTATTAATATGTAGGTAATGTTGACAATATGCAAGAATCAATAGGTAGTACCTACTCAATAATAATGTATATTGTTTAGATTAAAATAAAATGCGAAATGTAGCAAAAGTAATACGGGTCACAAAATGTGAACCGACATTCACCGCAAAATGATAGTTTATGCACCTCAGCATAAATATTCATTAGATCTCATAACTTACATCACCGCAGTAAAATGATTCACATAATGTTGTTTAATAGCTCTTTAAATCACTTTCAGCCAAAATATTTGCTTCAAGATGCTGTTTAAGTATATAATTACAATTTTAAATTGTATTACGCATATTAAATGGATTTTAGTATCTGTGTCAATAGCATGTTATTAAAAAAACAATATCGTATTTAAAATTCGTATTATTTATCGTATTGGTCATTGTTTTTCTAAAGCCGTTCAACATGCGCGGACACGGTGGGTCTCCCTGTATCTTCGCATTTACAACTGGAAGTGTTCGGAAGAACTGTCTGATCTGATGCCAGTGTCGCGGTTTTACTATTGCACTAGCCGCCACCGCTTGAAACACAGGCTTGATAGCTCATCTTCATATCACCTACATAAATGACATAAATCTGTGAATACGAATTCTCATTTTGTACGATCTTTTTTGCCACACACCAGCTACTTATTATGTGGGTGGCTGATCTCACCTGAACCTTTTTCAAGTAAATGTTTTTTTTTACATATAGGTAAATAGTTGGATGGTCGGAGAGTTGTTAGCACAGGATGTTTTTATCCCGGAATATATTACTTTTCATGTTGGTAGGTATATCCATACTATTTATCCCGCAAAATTTTTAGTTTCCTAAGGGAATAGGTATCCGTACCTTTTGTTATGGAAAAAATTACGTGTTCTGAGGGAATATCCATACTTTTTATTCCGTTTTTTTTTTTAGGGAATAGGTATCCTGTGAAACCGTGGGGTGCACATAGGTTTTATTATTAATGTGATATTTATATGACATAAATCATTTGCTCAGTTCTCAAGCCTTTCTTAATGTTTAGTGTATTGTGAAATATACTTAGCTCATGTGCGCGGCGATGCGCGAAATAATTATGACTTTCACTAACAAGCGTTGGCCTTGACTTTGAAAATATATCGTACTTGTATCTGCAGCGCGTAAAACCGATATAAAACCGGTTTCAGTATTTTTGTTGTATTCCTTTTACTTTTATGTTATTTTGCAAGGTATTTTTACTTCCTATAAAATTTAATTGTTAAGTGCTTAGTTACCTCAGATCAGACAACTGATCTAATAGCCTTGTACTTGTATATAATTACTGAAATATTTAAAAATATTGAATTCAAATAATAATATTTCCATTATTATTTGAAACAAACAGGTACGATGCCTGCTAGCAGCGGTTTATTAGTTTAGTTTAGGTTTATATTTTTGCTAGTTTGTTTATATTTGATTTGTTTATATTTGTGCATATTATTATTTTATCAAATCAAATTATAATAAATGATTTATTTGTTATTTATTTAGCTGTTAAAATTTGCTAGTTGAAGTGGCAATGGGCAGGCCACATCGCTTGGAGAACCGGTAACCGATGGGGAAGAAAGGTTCTTGAGTGGAGACCACGAACCGGAAGACGCAGCGTAGGTAGGCCTCCCGCTAGATGGACGGACGACATAGTAAGAGTCGCTGGCATCCAGTGGATGCAAAAGGCAGGCTGTCGTTCAGTGTGGAGGTTAAAGGGGGAGGCCTATGTTCAGCAGTGGACGTCTTCTGGCTGAATGATGATGATGATGATGATTTATTTGTACCTACAAAGTAGCATACAGGGTCGTACAAATAAAAACGAATCTCTTGTCCTTGCCAGTTGCGCTAGGGCTTCCATTCCGGAATTTCATAACCCCGGAATCTCGGACCAATTTTTCCGATATTTCAATTCCGGAATTGAAAGGCATAATATCGTAATTCCGATATTAACGTGTGTGACCCACGTTGTCGTGGGCGGAGAAACTGAGACAACACGCAGTTGTCTCGGGAGGAGCCGTAGCGCAGTGTGCTCAGGGCTCTGGTGCTTTCCCCTGGAGATCCCGGAGCCCTCTTGTCAAGCACTAAGTCTGGTAACCTGGTTTAGTAGGTATAAACCCACCCCACATATCACCCCAAGTGATTTTCCTCCTCTTCCTTAATTAGGACAGCAAAACACTGGAACGCCTTGCCTCTGTCTGTGTTTCCGCAGCATTACAATCTTGGAGCGTTCAAGGGTCTAGGGTTAATAGGTTATTGCTAGACAAACGTGCTCCATCTTCGGCTGCATCATCGCTTTCCCTCTAGATCGCATTCCCAATAGATTTCCCTCTCGTCAATAAATGTTTAACGTAGGCAAGCTAAAGCTAATATAGCAAAAATAGATACAGTAAATATTGCATTAAAACACATAAGACATATTAGCAAATTAAAATAATTATTCCAATCAAATTTCATCGTTGACAACACATTTCTATCACCTATTAAAAGGTCACAATTATTTTCACTAACAAGACAATACATCCAATCAACCGTCTAACCTCTAACATCTAGAAAATACCGCAAATGACCCTAATTAACCAGACTGCTATAAAATAGGTACTCTCCTGGATTCCCTCATGTCTCAACACCGCGATAACATCGCCTTTACGTACAAGTGAGGTAATCGAGAGAATTATGGGATGCTAGATCTTTGGCATTATTTACTTGATACACCGGCAGATTTATGAAGGGACGTCTGCATATTTTAAGCGTGAACTTTATCTCAAGGTAGTAAGGGTCATCTTTACGTTCCGATAAATTTAAAAGATTTATGTAATGTGTAAAAGTTTTTGCACGTTTCGTTTGTCTTCAACACAAAGGACTCGCAGATTCTTTCGTCTATAGTTAACATTGCGTCAGTCGAGATGTATTGACAAAAATGCGAAATTATGAAAAGATCATAAATTCGGCGTGAAGTCTGCAAACATTTGTCAAGAAAAAATTACGACATGACGTATGACTAGCTTATGACTGATAAAAAGGCGGTTCCGTCTGACCCCATTTCTCTTTTGAAACAGAGCACGCGTCGTTCTGTAATCTAGAAAACATCACTGTAAAATTCTTCACGGTGATTCTCTTTGGTAACACAAATTAGCTTTCATTCTAACTACGGTTCCCATCCATATGACACAGAATTAGACCTCCTACTAAGAAACTGTTACAAGAAGAATAATGATCTGGAATCAGATTCACTCTCGATTGGAGATGTGCACGATAATTACGTAATGAACGATAAGCCTCTTTCTCTCGATAATTGATCTGTCGACGATTCGATTATCTGTTGTGGCTTGTGACGTCATAGGATGCCGATGAGTGCGCTAACCCGATGCATGCGTGTGCGCATTTTTGTTGTATGGTGAATTTTGTAAGATTTATAATAGGTAAATAGCTAATGTACAATGTATTTTTTTGAATTGTTATCTTATAGTTTACCTTTTTGTTTGTTTTTTCCTCCTGACAGCATTTTGTCGTTGCACGTCTTGTGCAACGTCGTTGTCAAGTAATAAAATTATCACGCTCAAACACCAATTATAGTTATGATTTAAATGTGAAGCCCGACCACCAACTAAACATGTCAAATTATAGTTTTTTTTATAAATATCTTTTTAAATCTAATACTTACCTATATTAGAAATTAATGGTTCTCAAATCAATAAAAATATAAACGCTCTTGCTACCGCTCTTCTCTCGCACCGCACCCCACTTTCACTAGCCGGGATGCGCGGGAGTCACTCGACCGGCAAACATCTTCAATCGCGGCTTAATTGCGTCTCAGCGCGCTAATTCACGGGTAATAGATATCATATTATCTGATTCTATTCCCTGTCATTCTCATTGCCGAGGTGACGGAAACAGAAACCACGTGCATTCATTCATCTTGTCGTTGGAGTAGCTTCCAGGTTTGACGGGCTACTGCCTGCTTTTTCACCTCCCGACCGACGATATGACCTTTACCTTCTTTTTTGCTTGATCTATAAATGCTCTTCCTGGTCTTCCTGGACCACTCTTCCACCTTTCCTTTTATGATGGTTTTCATTAATTTGTCATATATCATCTAAATAAATCAATAAGAATAAATATTCGGGACATTTTTGCACACATGTTCATCTGACCCCAAACTAAGCGAAGCTTGTGATATGGCTGCCAGAGACACCTACACATATCTACCATAGATACCTACACATATATTTTTAAATACATACTTAAATAGATAACACCCGGATATAGAACAAACACAAATGTTCATCACACAAATATTTGTTCTAGGTGGGAATCGAACCCACGCCCCCAAGCTCAGAAGGCAGGTTCACTACCAACTGGATTAAGAGGCTATCTTTCTTTATTTTCTAATTTCTATACTTTAGGGGACCTTTTCTCATTTACAATATACCTACTTAACTAAATATAGTACCTACTGTCTTAGTCTTAGTACGTACTTTTGTACTTTTAATTAACCAGCTGTCTCTGATAGGCAGCTTCTGTATTAAAAATACTCAAACTTTATTTTATTATTTTTACTAACACTAATTCACTGAACTCAAGAACTACTTAACCTACGAAGCTGAAATTTGGCTTAGATTCCTTTTCGATTTTGCAAAAGAGCCTAATTAAGGGGGGCCAAAAAGGGTTGTCGGGGCTAGCCGACCGAAGTAGCAAGTTGAAGGGCAGATAGCACGCGGAACAGATGGCCGATGGAGCCGAAAGGTTCTCGAATGGAGACCACGGACCGGTAAGGGCAGCGTAGGACGTCCACCCACAGGATGGACAGACGACCTAAAAGAGACCGCAGGAAAACGCTGGATGCAGGCCGCTAATATTGGAGATCGATGGCAGGCCTATGTCCAGTAGTGGACGTCTTATGGCTGAAATGATGAAACACATCACATTAAAATCTACCCGTACGAAGTCGCGGGCAACAGCTAGTATCTAAAACTTCCTGGTTTGTTTGTTTTCTGGCCAGTGTATTATTTTCCTGCGTCTCCAATACCGCATTTGAAATGCTTCCACTTCCAGGCTTGTTGGCTGCCCTAGAATTAGCCTGCAGATGCTATGTAATTCGGTCACGTAAGTGCAGCGTTGCACATCGGTCATTAGATAGGTATTTATAAGTGCAGTGCAATCAACTGTCAATGTGCTTACTGTGCTGAAGTCAGAGGTAGACAAATACGATAACAAGGTCAATTAAATACTTGTCTTCACTTTTAAGAGCCCTCTCAAATTTTTTGACGAAAAAAGCAACGAAATCTGGAATTTGGCGTTCTGTACTGGTTTTTTTGGTTACGTACCTACCTCAAAATGGAAAAACGGAACCCTTATAGGATCACTTTGTTTTCCGTCTGTCTGTCTGTATGTCTGTCTTTCTGTCTGTCTCTCAAGAGTTTTTTCTCAGAAAACACGTAAAGGTATCAAACCTTTACGTGTTTTTGAGGAAATTTACTCGTATATCAAATACTCGAGTTTATGATCTCTTACAGCAGTGAAAAAATCAAACGTCAACGCGATCAAATGATATGACTATTTATGGTGCATATTTTCGCATATTTTGCGATTTCACAAGGGAATCAAAACCTATAGGGTATACTTCCCGTTGACCTAGAATCATAAAATTTTGCAAGGGGCAAGGTTGAGACCTTGCCCCTTGCTAAATTCCCGAAAGTCGTTAATTTGCGGTTATATCATATAAAATATATTATTTTGCGATTACAAACTTGCATTTTGCAGTTGGTATGTATGGAAGTATCTGAGGTTCAGTGCTACCTAGAATTCAGAACTTTAATGGTTTAAAAACCTCTATAGCAATTGAATGCTCTGCACTCACTATAATCATCATCATCATCAGCCAGAAGACGTCCACTGCTGAACATAGGCCTCCCTCTGAACGACAGCCTGCCTTTTGCATCCACTGGATGCCAGCGACTCTCACAATGTTGTCGGTCCATCTAGTGGGAGGCCTAACTACGCTGCGTCTTCCGGTTCGTGGTCTCCACTAATGAACATTTCTTCCCCATGGGTTATCGGTTCTTCGAGCGAGCGACTCACTATTATATAATATGTTAAAATATTATATTAAAGTCAGTTTTTTTTTTATTGAATCAAGAAAAATTTCTTACAATTTCTTGCGGATTTTCCCCGTTAAAAAGAGAAATTTCCATTAGCGTGCTCGGGGCGTATTTTGACAGTAGTTGGCGGTAGTCGTGAAATGGCGATGTAAGGTAATGCGACCAATTCCAGTGATGATAAACTACTCGGAGCTATTGAGGTGTCAGCGGGCGCCCATAAATTAAGCGGTTAGTAATAGAGCTCTACGAAAGTGGTACATTCGACGACGAAAATGTTTCATTGAAATATTATTACCCTACTGTATCACACATTTCACATTTCGATGCCATCACTCAAAAACGTTGAAAACGAAACACCATAAGTAAACCAGTATGTCCAAGAGCCTCAAAGTTCAAACAGTTCAGACATATGACATTCACGAACAAGCACTGCACAGCATGGTAGGATTAGGGCCCATCTCTATCTCTCTGAGAGAAGGCCTGAGTCCCAACAGTGGAAACATGATAGGCTGAAATGATGATGATCACACTTCAGGCTGTTACAGTGTTCCCAATTCGTAAAATACCCAATTCGATCAACGGATAGTTTTAACCAGTTTGTTCAATCATCATCATCATCATTTCACATAACATAGGCCTCCCCCATCGATCTCCAAAAGGGCCGGTTCGTTCAAAGGTTATTCTCAATTGGTACAAAAAAAGGTTTATGGCTAGTTAACCACACATCAGTATTTAGAAATCTACATACAATATTAGAGAAAACTTGCAACTCTCCTAGGTAATAACTAGGTATATCTAGATATCTAAAATACTATATCTTACTTTTACGATGTAAGGGACCGTCCATATAAAGGTGTGATACCCGTTTTACAATACAGGGCACGGGCGTAACTAGTATACCTACATTAATATTATATTGTAGTAAAAAGAAGCGAGGACGCATTTCATGTATAAAATATAATTATTATAATAGTATAAATATATTTCATGTATAAATAAAACCTACCCGTAACGGTGCTGTTAAACCACAAAAGTTTTTTTTTTCTCGAGATTTTAAGGTAAAAAACTACTAAACAAAAATGCGAAGAAAAACAATAAGTAAAATTTTTTTTTTTATCCGAGTAAAAACATTTATAAAGATAAAAATAACGTGTGTAAGAAGAATAGAGACTAACTTTTTCGTTTGACAGCATGACAGTTCTTTACTTAATAGTAACTGTCAAATTAATTAATACTAACTGTCAAACCCGTGTCATAAAGTACAAAATAGTTATTTATGATACAAGTGCGGAAAGTTGGTTATTACAAACGAGTAGACGAATGTAAGCCCGAGACGAAGTCGAGGGCTTACCATAGTCACGAGTTTGTAATAACCAATCCGCACGTGTGCCATACAATGTTTTACAACACATTTGCAAGAAAAAAACAAAAAATGGAAATTAAAAAAATACCGTAAAGTACACGCACGGTGCTATACAACGGAGCGTGCGGTAAAATTCATTACCGCACGCTCCGTTGTATGATCCGTAATGTTTAACTTTCGAACGATGTATACAGGCTTCGTAAGTGCACTTTTTGAGCAAATGTGTTGTAAAAAGTATTTTCATTAAAGCTTGCCTGACGACTGAAGATAAACCAGCTTCTAAGTAATCTTGAACAGTTTTGTGAAACAGTTTCCTCATCGTCTGTACCCCCTCGAAGGACAGGCCGAGCGACCGGAAAGTCTGAACCTTAGGTCATGGCAGCTTTTACCTCTAATACCTCCACAATACAAGGTTTCTTCAACTATCGAATGCAAATCTTTCCCTTATATGGATAGGAAAGGGAATTTATATCCCAGACTAAGGTATATAGATCTTCCGGAAAGGAAAGTAGGAGTTATAGGATCTGTAGGAAGGTAAGATTGTAATCAGCAACGGAAATATCAATCCAAGTAAAGTTGATTGAATCAGGCGTTACTTTGCGTATTTATTGTTAAATTTTTCATTTACATTTCAATTAAATATAGTAATTTCAAAATTAACAAATATTTAAAAATTTATATCATTAGTACAAATTGTTAAACGAATTTTTTGTTACAGATTTAATTACAATTTGTTTCAGGTTAGGTTAATTTTACTTTTTTATGTAATTAATATTTATGTCAGGTTAGGTTTAAATTAGCATCACAAATATCTATAGAGTAAAATAGTTTGTCCCAAATCTTTATTGTACTCAAAACGACGTAGAAGCGGAATTACACTAGAAATTCATATACACATTAATCCAAGTAAAGCTAAGTATAATAATAAATATATCGTATAAAATTAGAATGATTGCTGGCAGGATATCCATTCTCCCAGATAGACGTTGCTCTATATAAACTGGGGTTCTCATGAAAAAAAGGAGATGGCATTTGGGGTTTAGAGTTCAGTGAGAGATTAAAGTTTTTGTTCCGCAAAAGGTTTCCAACGAAGTTTTTTAAAAAGACAAGCCTGGAATATTTTAAATGTTAGATTATTATTCACATTATTTATTTATACTCTTAAAACTAAGTTGTTTTTACAATAAATATTATTATAAAAAACCTAAACATAGAGTACCGCCGGCAGCGGGGCATATTATTTTTGGCTGTTTTTTTTTCCCACTGCAGGGCCATTTCCCCTTTCTACCTTTCACAAAACCTTTCTACCTTCTTTCCATCTATCTTCTGGCTGATGATGATGAGCATCATCATCAGCCAGAAGACGTCCACTGCTGAACATAGGCCTCCCCCTTTAACCTCCACACTGAACGGCAGCCTGCCTTTTGCATCCACTGGATGCCAACGACTCTATCTCTATCTAAAGCTATTTATTTACCAGTCTCGTCAAATTCCGCCGGCCGCAGTCTTGTTCAGCCATATTAAGTAGGTACTCGTATTCATCGTTGTTTTTCTTGCTTACTTTTTATAAGTACTAGTAAAATTATAAATTACTAGCTTATGCCCGCGTCTTTGCCCGTGTTGGTAGCAAACCATGACCTGGATGCGTAGCTTTTATCAGCCAAAGATTTTTTTTTGTCTACTTCCAATGATACCTCCTATAAACATACAAAGACACAAACTTTACTTCTTTGAAATTTTAGTGTAGGGAGTACAACTACATGCCCCTAACTCCTAGGAGCTTGGTCATTTGTTTCGCTAGATGAATGCTTTTGATGATTAATTATAACTTGCCCATAACTACTAAAGAAAACAAAAATGGCCTTCCACGCATTTCTAGAAGATACCGAATTATTTAGAAGCCACGTTAGTAGTTATTTAGTATCACAAGGACCTGGGTATGTCCTAAAACTGCGACCAGAACCCCTTCAGGATGGACAACAGTATCCTATTAGTACATGGTGAACGTACTGCGATCCCCAAGTCACCTGGCAAGTTTAGGAATTATGGTAACACTCCTCTCTAAGAGGGAGGTCTTTGTTCAGCAGTGGACGCTTACTGGCTGATGGTGTGATATCACATGATACATTGATCAGCTTCCTTTTCTAAAATATCTTAAGACTCTACATAGCATCTTCTAATCTCAAAGCCAAGGTTTAGGAACAATGAAATAAAACGTTTGTTCACAAAACAATACTGTTTCGCAATCATATTACATCCGCCCTGACTTCCGAATCTCTTCAAGCTATCAGAGGATTCTGACCTTTAACTACTGGTAATAAAACTAATAGGTACTTTTAGAATAGGTCAAGTGTAGCCAAGGTTGGAACAGCTGATGGATAGGTGAATCCGGTAATTTCTAGTAATCATAAGTTGTGGAGAAGCGACTGATTTGGTCAATTACCCGTGTCTTAAGGCCCAAAATATGACGTGCCGCTATCTTACTCGCAACTTTAATGTTTTAAAGATATAAAATAACTGTCTATTTTAGAAAAATGTGCTTGGAAAAATTTACGTCTTTTTACGACGTTAATATTTCAATATACAGGGTTCATCATCATCATCATCATCATTTCAGCCGTAGGACGTCCACTGCTGGACATAGGCCTCCCCCATCGATCTCCAAAAGGGCCGGTTGGAAGCGGCCTGCATCCAGCGTTTCCCTGCGGTCTCTTTTAGGTCGTCTGTCCATCTTGTGGGTGGACGTCCTACGCTGCGCTTGCCAGTCCGTGGTCTCCATTCCAGAACCTTTCGGCCCCATCGGCCATCTGTTCTGCGTGATATGTGCCCTGCCCACTGCCATTTCAACTTACTAATCCGGTGGGCTATGTCGGTGACTTTCGTTCGTCTACGGATCTCCTCAATCGTTTTTGCATTGGAGGAATAACATTGCAATCGTTTTAGTGCTATTCTCATAATTATCGTGCGTTTATAATTATCGAGAAGATCGATAAAAAAACAATTATTTCAAATTTTCTCGATCACCTCCGCCATTTAATACTTACAATTTCAACATGAATTTACTTTTGTAATGTTATTCTAAAGATATTGTACAATCGTATTTTTAATGCTCATTTATTGATTGTTACAAATGATACCTAGTAGTCAAAGTCGCACAAGCTATGGAGAGGGTTCCATAGCTCTTGGCTGTCTATATGCTCGGGGTTTCTCCGCTAGATCGAATTAGAAATGATGAGATCCGTAGACGAAGGAAAGTTACCGACATAGCCCACCAGATTAGCAAGTTAAAGTGGCAGTGGGCAGGGCATATAGCACGCAGAACAGATGGCCGATGAGGCCAAAAGGTTCTCGAATAGAGACCACACACACTGGTAAGCGCCTCAAAGAAACCGCAGGGAAACGCTGGGTACAGAACGCTTCCAACCGGCCCTTATGGAGATCGATGGGGGAGATCTATGTCCAGCAGTGGATGTCCTATGGCTGCAATGATGATGATATTAGAAAATTTACGAAACAGATCGGGAAGCGGGCTGTTAAAACTGTTGCAGGTAATATTTAACTTTGCGCAAGTAGTATTTCAGACTGTTCCACGATTAGCTATATAGGGCTTTACGGAACGGCGGCGGTACTTAACGAAAAATAGGTGGTGATTGTTGTTATCATAATGAACAACTCTTACTGTGAGGCCGACCCTAAAATCATGAAATAAAATCAGCTGTTCCATACAATTCGTTGAGTGTGAATGTCATTTTTGTATGCCTTATGCATAATATGCACCTATTTCACGGAGTAGATGGAAGGTCACGAAGAAAATCTCTCGGTCATTTTTAGATAGTAATAATGTTGTACACATAAAGCTAATGACTGTGGACGATTTTAAAATGTTTGCAAAAGTTCACCATTTAATAATCCACTGCTAAATAATACTGCCTTTGGCCTACCCCCGAAAGGGCGATCGGGTCATATCCACCACGCTGGCCCAGTAGCGGGTTGGTGGAATCACATACGACACTGAATTTCTTCTTCGTACGTATGCAAGTTTCCTCACGATGTTTTCCTTCACTGAAAAGCCAGTGGTATGAAAATCCGTACAACTCCAAAGAGCTCACTGGTACGGGCCCGGGATTTGAATCCGCGACCTCACTCTTTCACGTCTAGCGGTTTTCCAAATAGGAATGGCTTTTTTTGCGATAAATTCAGTTTATTCTGAACCTTAATACACTACATGAATGTTCATTGAAACATTTTGACGCGTCCGCACGCTAGCTATTTTTGTTCTGAAATTGTACGAAATAAGACCACACTAAAAGTGAGATTATATTAAATATTCGGGACATTCGGGACATTTTTGCACACACGGTCATCCGACCCCAAACTAAGCAAAGCTTGTGATATGGCTGCCGGGGACTGATATACATACATATATAGTTTTAAATACATACTTAAATAGATATTAACACCCAGATATAGAACAAACACAAATGTTCATCACATAAATGTTTGTCCTCTTGCTAGCATATTATTGATTACATTGACTGCTATATTACGATTTAGCAGTCGAGATTACTCGTGTCACTCTTACTTCTATGACATTACTAATGAAGGATCAATTACCGAGATACCAGTACCTAATCTTTACGCGCAGGGTCCCTGATGAATCTCGTTATCTCGGCAAACGCAACTTGACCAACGCATAATGAAGCTGTTGCCCAAATCAGTTGAATTGGTCGGCTCACGCTAAACGCGAGGATTTGTCGGCGGATCGGATTGCCGACATACCATTATTCATTGTTTTAGGTACTGCTCGTGGCCGTCCTCATAGAGGTAAGCGACCAGTGAACGAGCAGTGCTATAAAGTTTGAATATTTGGGGCATTAAAAAAAAAATTGAAACTTAGATGTCAAGTTACTAGACCAAGGAAATACAGCTCACTAAAGAGATAACGCAATCAGTCGGCTAAAGGGTCGGCAACGTATTTGTGATGTCTCTCAAAGCGACGGCGACATCATCATCAGTAATGATGATGCAAGGATATTATATATACCCTAAAGGAAACAGAACATCCTTGTGATGATGTAAGTCTTGACAGTAACGAAGTGCGCAGTTTTTGAATTTTAAGACTAAAAATGTCCGAACTTTTATTGACATATCCGGCTTTATGTCAGGACTTTTGAAATTTTGCTAAGTTAATTGGGGACAACTCTTCTTTAAATAATTACCTACAGTAAAAAAAACTGCGCTGTTTGGAGTAACCAGCCGCTAC
Organism: Agriopis aurantiaria; assembly: GCA_914767915.1. Taxonomy (NCBI): domain Eukaryota; kingdom Metazoa; phylum Arthropoda; class Insecta; order Lepidoptera; family Geometridae; genus Agriopis; species Agriopis aurantiaria. The sequence goes on along the minus strand of OU612001.1, from coordinate 11,046,257 downwards.
CAGTGAGAATTGTTTCTAAAATGCTGGCCCCAATTTGAGCAGCATTTTGGTCACATGTTGCATCGATCAGACATGATCTTCATCGCAATGCAAGAAAAATATTGGTTATTATTCAGTACAGAAATATAATGTTATTATATTAAGCCTCGCCAGTTATACCGGCTTTGAATGCAGCGGCCTTATTATAGAAGTTTGATCGGGATCGAAATTGCATGCCGTCCCGTTCGCATCTATTTACTCGCACCACGTGCGCAAGTGAGATGGCACGCGCTCGCGATCACGATCCGAATCATCCATAATAAGGCATCTGCTTGGTCGCTAGTGACAGTGGAGGACGGCCCATTCGAATGTGGTTGCGCAGGCGTCTGCAATTTCACGCCCGTCCACACAGAGCGGTCCATTGATGTGATCGCATGTACTGACAACGCGGCGCGTACGCATTGTACAGACAACGCAGTAACAGAGCTCTTATATCTTCTTACTAGCATCGCAGTTTCACACGGTATTCTACAAGGACTGTTTATTTGTTACATTTTTTTTAATGCCACATGTGGTAAACAAGCATACGGGCTGCCTGATGGTAAGCAGTCACCATCGGCTATAGATACTTGTAACACCAGAGGCATCACAACTACGTTGCCGACCCTTTAAGAATCTATTATCAAATGTGCGATAGTGCGTAATGGCGTGCTTTGCTTTTATATGTGCTTAATTTTTTGCCATTTTAGCGTGTCGTTAAATCTACAGATTTAATGAAAACTAGCTGCACCCCACGGTTTCACTCTCGTGAAGAATCTCTCAGGAACCATTTTTTCGAGAGAAAACAACATTCAGTCGAATTGATAACCTCCTCCTTTTCGAAGTCGGTTAAAAAGTAGCCAATGTCACGTTTTGGCCCTTGAGCTATATCCATGCAAACAATCACGTCGATTCGTTGCTGTTTTGCTGCGTGAAAGAAGGATATTTATCCTTCTTACCAATAAAACAAGCACAATTTCGCCTATGAAATATTAGTATGATTAGCTAACAACTTCTCGCAGGTAGCTTTCTTACATTATACCAAAATCTTTAGTTCCATGGTTAAATTGTACTTAACTTATTCACTGCAATTGTGCGTACAGTGTGGCCGTCGTTTTGGTTCACTTTCTGCGATTCGCGATAAGGGTTGAGTAAATCATTTACTTATTGTAACATCGTTAATGCGCTTTTAAAACGATTTCTAAGATTCACATCATTGTGAGTGGCATTTAATTTTGTTTTTTGCAATTTTTTGACAATAGATTTGTTTTTGAACTTGAAGATGAAATTTACTTGAAAAAATTACATTGAAATGACATACGATTTTGATGAAACGCTTGCTGAGTCATCATCATAGTCATCATAATCAGCCTTTTAACAGTCCGCTGCTGGACTTTTAGCCTACCCCCGAAAGGGTGTTTGGGGCATATCCACCACGATAGCCCAGTGCGGATTGGTGATTGTTGGCTGAGTAAATTGTCAATATTTAAATTTCTAATGATTTATTTTTTGTAAGACCCACGCAATTATTTTTTTTGTTAAATAAGTCATTCGTATTTATATTGCATTACTATTTAGATATACGAGTACCTACTTACCTCACGGAACACTATTACTCCTAACTTACCTATCATGTTCCATCAAAATCGAACTATCGGCTTCCAAAAATTTTACTAGTAAGAACATGGGTATGAAACGTCTATAAATGATCCGATGTCTATAAATGATATTTTGAGTTTCCTGTTTTGGTTACTAATATAGTACATAAATTCAGAGGTATTTTTTTACAAAAGAATTTAAAAAAGCAGGTAACTGGTGAAATTCAGCAAACTGGATGCATCCCCTAGTAATTCACCCTTAGAGGTGTTTATATTATATTATGTATGTATGACAATATATTCTTCAAATTTAAATAACCCTTCTCTCTCCCTACCCTTCTTCTCCATCCCACTACCATCGAGATAAACTATTCAATAAAAAAAATAACAATTACATAATTGGCGAAGAAATTGCGTAACATACATAAAAACTACAGTCGAATTAGGAATTTCTTCCTTTTTTCGTTTTAGTATCATTTTCCCACTGCTGGGACACAGGCCTTTTCTCAGAGATAGTGGGTGGTCCCTAATCCACCACGCTGGCCCAGTGCATGTTGGTGAATGTCATATGTTTTGAACTTCCGGTTTCCTTATGCTGTTTTTCTTCACCATTATTGAGCGATGGCATCGAAACTGCACATAATTTATCTAAGTACTAAATAAGTCTTTGGTGCAAGCCGAGGATCGAACCGGGTGCCGTCAGATTGTAAAGCGCACTTGCTACCGCGCAGCGACCACCTCCTTTTTAGTCGGAATAAATAATTGATAAATAAACATAAAACTAAAGTCGGTTAAAATAACAAAATGAGCAGTTTCTGATGACATCAACTTATCGGATCTCCATGAGATTACCTTCTCTCCTCCCCCGCTCGTGTCAATCTCTCCATCGCTCGAAATGCTGCGTTTTCGCCGCATTTCCCATGCTTTCGACTTAGCATCTCCACGTAGTTTCTGCTTTCAACGGTCACGACTGAACCTCAACGATTTCAATGCGATAATGAGATCTCGGGGTGAGATACTCGTTGTGACGACACAATAAGTAGGTATGACGGAGTACGCTTTATACAGGGTTATTATTAATTCACATAAAACCTCTCGCAGTCAGCTTCCCTACCTGACAAATTTTAAATCAAGATTTTCATCAAAAAATCGTTAAAAAAATTCTTTTTTTTTTTCACGTTGCGGCTCTTAATTATTTTAGTAGACCCATTCTTTTCGCTCCCGCGTTTATTCTTATTTGAGACCTCGTAAGGTTATCGGCCACTTAGAGGTCTAATTTAATTTGTTGTTTTTAACGAAACGAATTAATACAAGTCTTGAAACAAATTTATCAGGTATATTTTATAAGTCGATTAAACACATTTAAGTGTTTTATTTTTATATATTTTTACATATATATTCGTGAAATTAAAAGCACTTACTGTTTTAAAAGAAAAAAATCAAGATTATGAAGCTATCACAAACAATAATATATCTTTTTAACCAGTGATGTTACGACAAAATCTATGTACATTTTTGATCACCTAGTTACCCTCTATCGATATACATTATGAGTAGGTTTCAGCCTGCGACATTTTCGTAAAAAATCAAGATGGCGGCCGGACCATAAGCCATTTATCTTCGAACCCCTTTGAACACATTTTAATATTTTTTTCGGTGATAAGTTCTATTTATGGTCAGTTTTTTATAAGACAGTAAAAATAATCAGTCCAGTTGTCTATAATGTAAACAACCATCGACTCCAAACAACCTATAACTACAACAGAGCTAGACTATTAAGAAGCGAGTGCTCGATGAAAGGTGAAAAGTTCATGTTTGCTTTCGCAGGAAATAAAAGAGCAATTTTTAAGATCGGCTACAATTGATAGCGAGAGATCGACTTCGATAACTGTAGAGCAGTCTCTGTTATTTGTACACGGTAGAGGTTCAACAGTTCATATTCTCCAAACATTGTTAGTTCAGTCTACACTTAGACACAAGTACATAATTGGATAAGTACATATCCAGACGAGACTGGACTCTTTCATAATTTACTCATAAAATGCTTGCGGAAATCTATTCAAAAATGCTTGTAGTCTTAACTTTTTAATGTTCCAACAACGCCTCGCGATTTCACCCGCTATCCTAGAAGTGCACTATCTAGGATTAAAAGTAGCCAATGCATTTATCTAGCTAGGCTACCTCCATACCAAATTTCATTTAAATTTGAATTGCATACACCGTGCCGCTATGGAATTCTTTTGGTGATCGTACTTGAAACAAATCTTTGCAATGAAAAAATTATTTCTTTTATTTTTCAAATTTTTAGACCTCCGTGGGATTTGATGTAAAAAACTTTATGTTAAAAAAGAAATGGCTTGGACCCATTTGCGAATGAGCTATCCGTTCAGCTGCTGCTGATTTAAATGCGGAGAAATATACCTACATATACTTTCGCATTTACTACAATGGTTTAATTTTTTAAATGTCAGTTTATTAAGAAAAAAACTTATTATAATTGTAGTGTCTTTCATAACTGGAATTAAAATTACTCAGGCAAAGCGGAAGAAAGATTCGCTAGCTTTTTTTTACTTACCCACTTTAATCTAGATTTATAGTACTAAATTAATAGTCTAGATCTAGATCTTTGACTACATTAAAGCAAGGTCAAATGTCAGGGAAAGTTAGTTGTGTGTAATTAAAGTCGACGATATGACTGGAATCGCGGCCATCTTGGAAGCACGACTTCCGGTCGAGTGTGCAACGGGCACTGGACGACTCGATGACAGGATATGAATAGGTACCGGCTAAACGGGGTGAGTAAAAAATTACGGGTTAAATAGAGATGCACCATAGAAACTCTTGAACAATTTTTTTTTTTAATTATTCGAGAATTATTAGACCGGACTTACTCAAAATGTATGTTCCATAATACAAATATTAGTGAGGTCTCTATTCACGCTGTTATTTCTATACAACCTTAGTACCTAGCCTAGGAAAGTACCCAAAAATATTTGAGACGAAATGTTGTATGCAAATGTATATGAATGATATTAATTAGTTTTTTTTTTTTTTTTGTTAGTCTTTGATTTTTAATTCACTATTGAAACTAAATTTTTCATTCGCACTTAAGTTCCTAAATAGGGAATTTATGTAATATATTGTTGAGGCATGCATAATAAACTAATTATTTTTTTCCTAAAAAAAGGAAGTGATAGATGAAAGTCTGTAGCATATCTAATGAAATTGAATATTTTTTTGAAGATATACTGAGGCCTATTATGTCATACCACTCACTAAACTAAACCAATCTGACAGGACTAAAATTATCTGCCTCTCTTTTCATTTTGATGCGTAAGGGAAGGATGGCAACAATTTTAGAGTAGTCAAATTTAGTTTAGTTTTGCTTAGAGTGCATCAGAATTGATGCCGCACTTACTTATTTATATGGTTAATTTTTCATCCAGCAAAGGATTTCGAAAACGGATTTTTACAACTATTCCTTTACCCAAGGATCTTATATATACCCTAAAGGGAACTGGATTGAGCAGTCATGCAAAAAAACGATCCGAGAGAGAAGCAAAGACGAAGGTAGTTTTTAATTTTTTGTTTAAAAAAAACTTCACTCGCTTTTACGTTGATGTTAGTGTGATAAGTATCTGTCACCACATAAAATGAAAAATTTATAGATAGATAAATAAACTCTTTATTGTTCTCAGCACATATTACAAAAAAAAAAAAAAATATGCCGTAGGCTGCGACCAGAATAAAATTAATATTTTAGTCGAAGGCCATAGGTGGCAAACAAGCACGCGGCCTGCCTGATGGTAAGCTGTCACCGTCGTTTAAATGTATGTACCACAGTTCTACCAAAATCAGTTATAATTATGTACCTACCAATAACTACATCACACGTCTCCGCTCCATAGTTTTACAGCCAGGTAGTAAAATACCATCAAACCTCACAGAACAATGAAAACAGCCAACGTCGACTATCATAATCACAATAAATTATATTGTAGCTACTTTGTGGCGCGCTTAGAGCTATTAAACTTACATAAGGATATTCCGTGTAGGCATTTATGGTTTTATTGTTATGACTATCGGAGACAACCCAGAATCTCATTGGCCGACTAACGAAGTTGAAAGAAGGATAGGTTTTTATTTAGCTAGTGACAGCACACTAAAAGCAATTTTACGTGAGCGGTGTTGGCCGATCCGTAGCGTTTGTTATGCCATAGGTGGCAAACAATCTGACGGGCCGTCTGATGGTAAGCGATGACCGTCGCCTATGGATACCTGTAACACCAGGGGCATCACAGATACATTGCCTACCCTTAAATACTCTATTAACAGCCCTTTTGAAGAACCCCATGTTATAGTTACTCGGAAATGCCGCAGGTGAGCTCATTCAACAAAATGCAAGTGTGAGGCAAAAATGGCGTAAAACGCAACATATATGCTAATTCCACCGATCTAAGATATATGTATGAACTTTCTACGTATGATATGTGGATGAGCATGTGCGCTTTACACTCTTACGGCGCCGGTTCGATCCTCGGCCCTACACCAATGAATTTTCAATAAGTTATGTGCAGATTCGATGTCATCGCTCCAAAACGGTGAAAGAAAACATAGTGAGAAAACCATTATGTTCAAGAACCTCGAAAGTTCGAAGACATAATAATATGACATTCACCAACATGCACTGGGCCAGAATGGTGGAAGCCCATCATCTCTCTCTACGAGAAAGCCTGTATCCCAGCATTGGGATCATGATAAGCTGATATTTTTTTTTTTTCACACACGGTCATCTGACCCCAAACTAAGCAAAGCTTGTGATGTGGCTGCCAGAGACTGATATACATACATATATAGTTTTAAATACATACTTAAATAGATATTAACAACCAGATATAGAACAAACACAAATGTTCATCACACAAATGTTTGTCCTAGATGGGAATCGAACCCACGCCCCCAGGCCCGCAGGCAGGTTCACTACCAACTGGACCAACGGGCTATCAAATTATGATGATGATGAAGGCCAGTAAGGCTTAGCGCGAGAAATGCGCTGTTTAATAATAATACCAGTAATACAGCTCGGTCGCAAAACATACTTAACCCTCCACCTTAAATCCCAGAGTAGCAGCCACGGGCGTCAAGGCGTCAACCATGTGCTTGTCTAGAGGCGTTGTCATATTTAACCTGTTCCTGCAGCAGTAGGCATCCGCTTGTGTGTCGAATGCATTGGACAGATCTGATTTTACCGAATTCATACTACTTCTAAGCTGCGATATAATATAATGCCACAGAATAGGAAGTGGTATGAATTATGCGCGATCCGACCCGTAAGATAAGGACGACTTCGCAGATCACCTTAAAAACTAATTATCAAGCATAGCAATCTACTCACAGAATAATATAGAGCACAATAAAGATCATAGAATCTCTCACGTGATTTACAAACCGTACAAGGCCTTCTGTCAAATAGTACTTAGCCTTTGGAGCCTTTTACAGGTCTCTAGTATATCAAAATGTTTATGCAATAACACTAGAATAAAAAGAAGGTAGTCAGAAAAACAATTGATTAGTGGTTCGACATTTACCATATATAACGGGCCAATGAGAGCATGGCTTCAAATGGCATGGGCTGACTAAGCTCTCAGTTTTTTTTTTTTAAACAGGCAAAAATGTGGCCAGTGTATTCCTTCTAACAAAATATGCTGTAACAAGATCTAGAAGTGGATTATTTACCTACCTATTTAACAGAGTTGTCTTTTGTTTCAGTTGACATGAGGTGGAGAAAGAGTTCTGGGATGGAGATGTTATGGACGGTGCTGCTCTTTTCATTGGTGACCATAGGTAAGACCATACCTTATATGATTTTATATACCTACCTAACCTACCTACCCACAATCCCAGTACCCAATACTATTAAGACACGTGGCAGTGTCAGACCAAGTACAGCGAAGCGACAGACTACTACCGTGTCGAAAAAAATGTATTGTCCAGTAACATCTGATATTTTTTGCGCATTTTCAAAATCGAATCAGATTCAGAGAATCAAGCTTATTGCGATGGGGAATTCAAAAATGTACATTGGCTGCACAGGATTAGTACAAGTCAATCAAACACTTGGACGTCTTGGCATGCAAAATCGTATCGCACCATCTAAAACCAAGCAAAGGTTGTTAATTTACAATGTCGCAAGTTCCGCTGATATTAGGAAATAATGGCAATAGAATATAGGCTGCGTTTCGCCATGATTAGAGCTTGGGATGTGATCTTTGCGATGGGCTAGCTGTCCGCGAATGTTGGGCAAGCCTTAGGTACCTATATACCTACAAAGACATCCACTCGGGTCACGTTTTATTTTTACCCAGCTGACCCAGGAGGGTAATGTTTTAACCGACTGCACAGGGAGTGTAATTATGTTTATCGGGTGTTTGTGTGTGTATGTCTGTTTCTATCATCATCATCAACCAGAAGACGTCCACTGTTGAACATAGGCCTCCCCTTTTAACCTCCACACTGAACGACAGCCTGCCTTTTGCCTCCACTGGATGCCAGCGACTATCACAATGTCGTCGGTCCATCTAATGGGAGGCCTACCTACGCTGCGTCTTCTGGTTCGTGGTCTCCACTCAAGAACCTTTCTTCCCCATCGGTTATCGGTTCTTCAAGCAATGTGGCCTGCCCATTGCCACTTGCCACGTTAGTTGTAAATCGCACATGCTACCGCTCGGCCACCATTACTCGTCCAACAAAAACGCATCAATGTAGGTATCTAAATTAAATAAAGATACTTAAGTAGCTAGTTTTTTACAAACGATCGGGAATTTTGTTGATATGTGCCAACGAAATACCTACGTAGGAACTGACTGTGGTTTGCGGTGTAAGGATATAACATTGTTATGCCGCCAAATGCGTATTAACTGGTGTGCGATTTAACATTGTTACGGCGGCATGTCTCATCTATATTGAGGAAGACGTTTGGACGCGGTTTTAGATTATTTGGACCACATATATGCACGTTGCACAGCGTGTGTATCTTATCTAATGGTTGTGCATTACCACGCACACAGCTTTCGTAGAAAGAAAACATGGTGAGGAATCTGATGGTAGAGCATTATGAAGTAATAGCCTAACTAAAATCGTCTCAAGACGAAAATAAGTCGCTAATCATTGGTTGGCGCTCATTTTCCAAACAGGCTGATTCGGAAGCACCATGGGCCATTGGTTATTGCTACGGTCGCTAATGGCATCGATTCTGATGTACTCTAAACTAAACTAAATTTGACATCTCTAAAATTGTTGCCATCCTTCTCTCACGTATTAAAATGAAAAGAGAGGCAGATAATTTTAGTCCTGTCAGATTGGTTTAGTTTAGTGATTTTGATTTTAGTGACAGAATAGACGCCAATATCGTAATTTTTTTTATAGTTTCTAATCGAGGTAGGTCATCCCGAGACTTGAAAAAATAAATTATAAAAACAAGGGGTTTTTTAATTGATAAATAGGCAAGCCTCGCCTGATGCTAAGTGATAATGCGATCTACGATGGACCACGCTTGCCTAGAATAAATCGATTTAGACGGCTCCGAGCCGGCACGCCCGAACTTTATTACGAAAATCAAAGATATTTAAACTGTCATACTAACTGCTATCTAACTAACTGCTATCCTGCTATCTATCACTATCGGTTTCTTCTAGGCAAGCGTGCTCCGACGTAGACCGCATCATCGCTTAATATCAGACGAAATGGTAGTCAAAAGCAAGCCCATTATTTATTTTAAAAAAAACTAATAAAACCGCTTTCAGTATGGACTATGGAGTTAAGCAACGTCGGGCGCGGCCGGCGATAGGTGACCGCCTGGGCGTTGATGTTGTCGTTTTGCTCAATTTTTGGTGGTGGTACGGAACCCTCAGTGCGCGAGCCCGACTCGCACTTGGCCGGTTTTATTCCAAAACTCCAACAGATAAGGACCACGTCTCAGTAATATAATATATCATCACTGGCAACACACACTGGTCAAAGACCCTTCTCTTTAGGCACTGTGGTATTTTGGAAGAGAAGATGTCACGTAATTTCTCTAACGCCACCCGAATTTACACCGCTTCACACTACGGTTGAGTATTGTCTAACAGGTCATGACCTCAAAGCAGAGCTCAAACCCGTTAACAAGCTTTGCCTCCGTTGCACTCGTAAGTCCAAGACAGTCGTGTGATAGTAAGTAAGAGATAAGTTAGTGGGCACGACACCACGACTCGCATAAATCGATCTCATGACGTGTATGGGAAGCTAGTGTGAAAAATGCTTACTTCAGCTGATTGACGGTTTGGCTAAGAGGTAGCACGTCTGCTTCATGAGCAGTAGGTTTTCCGGGTTAGTTTCCCGGCCTGGACAAATGTTTTGAATGGTGGAATTTTAATAATATCGGCGGCTTTGGGGTCTGGGGTGTTAGTTGTCCATGTTGGAAAAACTCAGTCACTCAGGAATAACTATTATCTCTACTCTACTGAAAAATCAACTGCCGTTTGATTTTCAAGCATGCTACTTGAAGCGCGGTGTGCTATAATTATTATTTAATTATTTAAAGACTAGCAGCTCGCCCCGGCTTCGCACGGGTATAGATATATAGCCTATGTCACCCGGAGATAGTGTAGCTTCCCAACAGTGAAAGAACTTTTCAAATCGGTTCAGTAGTTTCGGAGCCTATTCAATGCAAACAAACAATCAAATCTTTCCTCTTTATAATATTAGTATAGATATAACATATCAAAAATTTCTTTAAAACAAGCATGTTTATTTATTAACTTGCTTGCCAATCTTTGCAATAGGTAAGCATGCTCAGTAAATGTGTACAGTTAAACACCATGCTTTTTTTATCCATCATGCTCATAAGCGTGCTTATTTATGAGCATGTGTCCGTGACCACAACATAAAAGAGAAGTAAATAGAACGGAAATGAGAAGTAAAATCTATCGCCAGGCATTATGACAGAATTTTGATTGAACATTCTTATTTATGTCAACGCGTCGAACTCCGCATCCAAAGAACTTGGATCTTACCTTTTTGGGGTTAGGTCTCAAAGTTCTTTGTCCGCATCACAGTTGCTAACTGATTTTGAATGACTGACGTTTCGTTTATATGGGTGCAACTGGCTACAACAAATTTCTTACAATAATCCCTTGACAGCCGTTCTAATTTAAACAAAAAAAACCTTTTATGTGGTGTCCATCTTAATGCTGCTATCTTACTACATCATCACGCTGTCATCGTCGCGCTTCGTTTGACCTCAGCTTTATTTGTGGAAATAAAACCTCCGTTTAAGGCTGCACAGTAAACAATCGCGCATACGATTCGCCTCGGGGCATTAATTGTAATTCAGTTATCAGATCCCGAACGCTTCTCACGATTCGCGGTCGTAGGTTAAATGCAATGTTGTGGTGAAAATAAAAGAGCAATAATCCGTGGCTACTAGGGCTACCTGATAATGAAGGTCGGGTATGCAATATCGATATAGAAGAATCTCTGGTATGTGGTTTATATCTTCGATATTATATAGTTTGGATCTGCCTTAAACTAGAGCTAGTACGGAAAAAATCTGCCAAAAACTTAAGGGGCGAGGTAAACACGTATTGTATGCACACACTGACATATTCTTTTCCTTTTTTTATTATTTAATAATATGCTTGCGTTTGCCCGCCAACTCGCCTGATGTTAAGCGATCATGTGGTCTACGGTGGAGCACGCTTGCCTAGAAGAAACCGATTCACTCGTGATTTGAAGCCACCCAGATTGTACCTATCGGGGAACACCCATTAAGGCAGCGCATTCCACAGACTAGCAGTTCGCATAATAAAAGTGGAATCAAAGCTATATTCTTACTAAAAGCAGCACACGACTGCAAATGATATGCTCAAAATGTAAACAAATGGACGCCCCAAGGGTCATACTTAGTTCCTCTCTTTCTTCCTACCTCTCTCTTTATTTTCTGTGAAGGTTTGCATTAATTTGTAATGCCATACAAGGTGGCCAAACATCTTGCCTCTTCTAGTCTACACTCGTTAGTAGAATTCTGTTCTCATCGACAATATGTAGTAAGTACTTCGTTTGCTTTATTTTCTGTCTACCTTATTCTTGCCATACATCTCTAACACCACAATGCAAATGCTTCCAGCCTTTTTAAATCTTTTTTAGTCATCGTTCACGTCTCACTTTCGTACAGTGCAATGCTCAGGGGTCTTACGGACAACTGCTATTACAGGCACCTAATCCGCTCAGTTGGAAAATCACGCGACCGCAAACCTTATCGCGCCCAGATACGGTTTGCGGTCGCGTGATTTTCCAACTGAGCGGATTAGGTGCCTGTAATAGCAGTAGTCCGTAAGGTCCCTGTTCCGTACAGTGTGTGCAGATGGTGTTTTTTTTATCTCATTTCACTAACTGAACCATTTTATTAATGACGTGGTGACGGAAAGTATCCAAGTGTAGGTAGGAAAGCACTGTGATGTGACTACAACGTACATACCACAGAAAAGAGAAGTAAATAGAACGGAAATGAGAAGGAAAATCTGTCGCCAGGCATTATGACCTTGCTTGAACATTTTTATTTAGATCAACGCGTCGAACTCCGCATCCAAAGAACTTGGACCTTAACTTTTTGGGTTAGGTCTCAAAGTTCTTTGTCCGCATCACAGTTGCTAACTGATTTCGAATACTGGTTTCGTTTATATGCGTGCAACTGGCTACAACAAATTTTTTTGAAAAATACCTTGACAGCCGTTCAAATTTACACAAAAAAAAAAAAAATTATACATATATCCCTTAAATATGAGTCAGTCCAGTTACATGACATGAACTGATGTAATGTAACAAACTGGCATGTAACAAATGTAACATAAATCTCATCAGCATTCCTGTAACATCTCGACATGTTGCAACGCCATCAATTAATTTCATTGTTGTCTATAATGGAGTAAGTCGGCACTCCAGTATCGATTATTGTCCGATTCTTCATCGATTGACCGGTGATCGATTGAGGTCGATAGACATGAAGAGGTTTCGAGATACCGTGTATTGTTTGAATTGTACTTTACCTACTTGAAATATAATACTATTTTATCAATTTTTGGCACAATCACATGTGTCGCTTTCAACTGATAAATTAGTAGTACTGTACTTCTTTTACATATACTGGGTTACGCGGAAAGACTGTACTAAGCCGAAAGGGGTCCATAGTACCCATCATTATGAAAATAAGATATATTTATTACCAAAAACAAACAAAAACAATGTTAATATACTAATAAAAACAAGGAGAAACAATGTTTTGCAATAGGGGCACGCTCAGCGCTATACTGCGGTCTGCGAGGTCCCGAAGGGTCACGCAGGGCTGGTTTTCGGCATCCTCTTTGCTCAGAAAAAAGATGATAGGTGAGCATTAGGCGACAGCGGGTATTACAATATCAACTAATAATATCTATTGTTCATAGTAATGCACTATAATTACTATTATCATTGTTAATATTAGAATAACTTTTACTAAGGGAGCAACTCTATAATCGCGTAAAATATTTCAGCTATTCCGTACATTTTGTCGTGTGAAAAACCGTTTTCTACAGAAATTATATGTTTTTTTTTCGCGATTTTATAGTTGCTCCCATAGTAAAAGTTGTTCATAATGGTATTATGGACCCCTTTCGGCTTTGTGCACCTATTCCGTGTGACCCAGTACCGTCAAAATGTTCTCGTTCCAAGCGAAAGTGTAGGTACCAACCTAATCTCACGAGTGTTGCAAGTTACAATAGTAGTCAATATAATAAACCGTTCAATATCTTCAATACAATGGTACTTGAATCTGCTTTCTAATAGCCGATGTAACTTATGACTTCTCGACATGTCATTTGTAAGGTATGATCCGTCACTTTACGATCATTTGCAAGTAGGCCTCTGTCTACACCAGGGATGGCAAACCTTTATTGGTGTACGTGCTATTTTTATACTTCAAAGATAGCCAAACAAAAATGTTTCCGATAAGGGTCATACATTTCTTGTTTATTGGCGTGCCGGAATTATTTTGTCGAGTGTGGCGTGCCATTGGTTCGCCATTGCTGGTCTACGCCAGGGTCGGACTGGGACGGAAGGGCCCGGGTAGCTCCCACAAGCCCGGGGCCCGAAACTGGAGACCCCTATCATACCTATCGCCTGGCTTGCGGCAAGCCCCGTAAGCCAGGCCCGTGAGAGGCCCGCGCAGACTGAGGCCCGGCTGGCAAACGCCACCTCGACTATATGACCCCAGTCAGAATCTAAATGGGTCATCAATTAATTTTAGAAATAATGATGGGTACAAATGTAAATATGTATTCTAAAGAAACGTACAATTTCATATCGACCCGCAAGTAAGGTAAGCTTTAGGGGGATAGATTTACATAGTTACAGTCTGGGTACCTATCTTCAAATCACGAGTGAATCGGTTTCTTCTACGCAGCATGCTCCATCGTAGACCGCTTCATCGCTTAACATCGGGTGAGTTGGCGGTCAAAGACAAGCCTACTCCAAAATTTAAAAAATGGTGATGGTGACGAAATTTATTCTTAAAAAACTTCTATACCACTAATCGCTCTCCCCACTAGGATTCCTTGTATTGCCTTGCCATGAAACACACAAAAACAAAGCAGACCCAAAACAGATGGTGTGTTCGCCGCTTCTCCCATTATATTTAAACTCAACATTTAAACATTTGCCCAGCCAAGAATCGAGCCCGGTACCTCTTACATATGAGTCAGACGCGTTACCACTGAGCCAAAACAATTATAATGTGTTACTAAAAAAGATTATTATTTTTCAGGCGTATGCAACGGGTCTAGAAGAACTGCACAACGGCGAAAGGTATTTCTATCTACATGAGTAATCCCATTTTTTCCTCATCATTATTAATTAATCAACTACTGAGTTCTAAAGGCGCAATGGAACGCAGCGTGCTTTATCAATGGAATGGACAGAAACCGCAACATAGCGCACTGCGTTCCATAACAAGTGTGGTTGACATTGGCCAAAAAGCTGTAAGATTAAAATGAGCTTGGACGGGACTATGACGCGTATGCATCCCTACTGAGGGGCTAAGATCGTCACACAGTGGGTGCCTGATGGATGACATAGGTAATCAAGGAAGGCCTAAGAAACCTGGCGCGACGACCTTAACTCATTCCTGTTGGTAGGAGGTGGCGGAAACCCTGGATGTAGGTATGACAGATAATAAGAGACCTTTTGCCAGCAGTGGTAAAAAGAAGCACTAAAACTACACGCCTATACCTAGGTACTATGAGTACCTATTATCCCCCTTTTTGCAACATAATTAAATCAAGTTTTACGACATGTAATTGAATTTTTATAATTCTCACCTGTGCTTATCTTGTTTGTTATGACATTTCTAACATATATTCGACCCAGATTAGTTTAACTGTTACTTTCAATTAACGCTTTCGCACCTCAATAAAGTTGTCCAATCATTTAACACCTCAATTAATCAACTAATCAAAACATAAATGTAGATAATTTAGGGCTTTTATGAGCGGAAGCCAGTTCGCCGTGAGGAAGAATAGTTTTTATTACATAATATATTTTATGAGACATACATTTTACAAGTGCTCGGAGTAAAATTTGGTAAATTTATACTATTTTCATCATTGGTCAATAAAACGTCGTAGCCTAAAGTTAAACTTTGAAATCAGCTCTTTTTTTAGGGTTCCGTACCTCAAAAGGAAAAAACGGAACCCTTATAGGATCACTTCGTTGTCCGTCTGTCTGTCTGTCTGTCTGTCCGTCTGTCAAGACCCTTTTTCTCAAGAACACGTAAAGGTATCAAGTTGAAATTTATACTAA
This sequence comes from Agriopis aurantiaria, assembly GCA_914767915.1. Taxonomy (NCBI): domain Eukaryota; kingdom Metazoa; phylum Arthropoda; class Insecta; order Lepidoptera; family Geometridae; genus Agriopis; species Agriopis aurantiaria. The sequence continues at coordinate 11,030,772 of OU612001.1, read as the reverse complement.
ATACTTGGGTCTACGGTTTCTTTCGGCTGTAAAAAAATTAAAGTTGTAAGTTAAAGCAATCAAAAGATATGAACGTTTATGTCGCATATTTTGCGATTTCACAGGGGAACCAAAACCTATAGGGTACTTCCCGTTGACCTAGAATCATGAAATTTGGCAAGAGGCAAGGTCTCATAGCACATATATAGGAATAAATCCGAAAGTTATAAATTTGAAGGTATATCATTTAAAAATGATTATTTTGCTATTACAAACTTACATTTTGTAGTTGGAATGTATGGAAGAACCTTATTTTCAACTACAAACTTAAGTTTGTGTTTCAATATTTTAACTTCAGTTAGTTTTTTTTTTTTGGTCTAGCGCTCTGAGGCTTCCTTTATGTCGTATATTTTGCGATTTCACAGGGGAATCAAAACCTATAGGGTACTTCCCGTTGACCTAGAATCATGAAATTTGGCAAGAGGCAAGGTCTCATAGCACATATATAGGAATAAATCCGAAAGTTATAAATTTGAAGGTATATCATTTAAAAATGATTATTTTGCTATTACAAACTTACATTTTGTAGTTGGAATGTATGGAAGAACCTTATTGTCAACTACAAACTTAAGTTTGTCATTCAATATTTTAACTTCAGTTAGTTTTTTTTTGGTCTAGCGGCCTGAGGGTTCCTTTATGTCGTATATTTTGCGATTTCACAGGGGAATCAAAACCTATAGGGTACTTCCCGTTGATCTAGAATCATGAAATTTGGCAAGAGGCAAGGTCTCATAGCACATATATAGGAATAAATCCGAAAGTTATAAATTTGAAGGTATATCATTTAAAAATGATTATTTTGCTATTACAAACTTACATTTTGTAGTTGGAATGTATGGAAGAACCTTATTGTCAACTACAAACTTAAGTTTGTCATTCAATATTTTAACTTCAGTTAGTTTTTTTTTTGGTCTAGCGGCCTGAGGGTTCCTTTATGTCGTATATTTTGCGATTTCACAGGGGAATCAAAACCTATAGGGTACTTCCCGTTGATCTAGAATCATGAAATTTGGCAAGAGGCAAGCAAGGTCTCATAGCACATATATAGGAATAAATCCGAAAGTATAAATTTGAAGTTATATCATTTAAAAATAATTATTATGCTATTACAAACTTACATTTTGTAGTTGGAATGTATGGAAGAACCTTATTCATCATCATCATCAGCCAGAAGACGTCCACTGCTGAATGTAGGCCTCCCCCTTTAACCTCCACACTGAACGACAGCCTGCCTTTTGCAGCCACTGGATGCCTGCGACTCTCACAATGTCGTCGGTCCATCTAGTGGGAGGCCTACCTACGCTGCGTCTTCCGGTTCGTGGTCTCCACTCCAGAACCTTTCTTCCCCATCGGTTATCGGTTCTTTGAGCGATGTGGCCTGCCCATTGCCACTTCAACTTGCAAATTTTAACAGCTATGTCAGTGACTCTGGTTCTTTGGCGAATATCCACGTTTCGGATTCTATCGCGCAAAGAAACTCCGAGCATAGCTCTCTCCATTGCCCGTTGTGTGACTCTGAGTTTTTCCAAAAGGCCAACAGTTAAGGACCACGTCTCAGTACCATATGTCATCACTGGCAACACACACTGGTCAAAGACCTTTGTCTTGAGGCACTGTGGTATCTTGGACGAGAAGATGTCACGCAATTTCCCGAACGCTGCCCATCCGAGTTAGATTCTACGGGCGACCTCTTTGCCTAAATTGGACATACCTAACTGAACAATCTGTCCAAGATAGGTGTAATGGTCAACAACTTCGAGAGTATCGTTCCCAACGACTACCAGCACGGGTTCAATATGGACATTGGACATAATTTTTGTCTTGTCCATGTTCATTTTAAGACCCACCTGTTGGGAAAGGCTACTGAGGTCGCTGAGCATCGTATTGAGGTCCTCCAGCGACTCTGCTATGATGACTATATCATCGGCAAAACGAAGGTGAGTGATGTATTCGCCATTGATGTTGATGCCGAATCCGTTCCAGTCCAAGAGCTTGAAAACGTGCTCCAATGCGTTCGTGAACAGTTTCGGAGAGATAACATCTCCCTGTCTCACGCCTTTCTGCAGTTGGATTGGTTCCGTGCTCTCGTCCTGTAATCGGATCGACATGGTGGCATTTTTATACAGACACTTCATCACTTCGATATACCTATAGTCGATATGACATCGCTGGAGGGACTGCAATACTGCCCAGCTCTCGATTGAATCGAAGGCTTTTTCGTAGTCCACAAACGCTAGGCATAATGGCCGATTATACTCCTCAGTCTTCTGTATAATCTGGCGGAGCGTGTGAATGTGGTCTACGGTGCTTCCAGCCTTTACGGAAACCGGCTTGTTCGGGGGTCTGGAAGTCATCAAACCTGCTTTCGAGACGATTCGTAATGACTCTGGAAAACAGCTTGTACACATGGCTCAGGAGTGAGATGGGTCTATAATTCTTCAATAAGGTGTTATTACCTTTTTTGAAGAAGAGCACCACCACACTCCTGTGCCATGCTTCAGGCGTAGTACCTTCGAGAATGACGGAATTAAATAACTTCTGGAGGACTAAAAGTACCGGTTTTCCACCCGCTCTCAGTAGTTCTGTCGTGATTCCGTCATCACCCGGCGCCTTGTTGTTCTTAAGCTGTTTCAGAGCCATTCTAATCTCGTACAAGCTGATATCTGGGATGCCCTCAGTGTAGTGTCGGGTCAGTTTCGCTCTCTTGTCCTGAGCTGAACTGACAATAGGCTGTCGTGTCGAGGTGAACAACTGTCCGTAAAACCTCTCGAGCTCTCTCAGAATCTCCGGCTTTGACGAAATGATACTACCATCCTCGATCTTCAGCTTCGTCATTTGGCTTTTCCCAATAGACGAATTCTTCGCGAACACTTTCGAGCCCTTGTTTCGCTCAATTGCATCCCTAATACACCTTGTGTATAGGAACGCAAATCGTGTCGCACCGATTTCGAGATTCGTCTATTAAGTTGGCCATATTCCGACATATCAGCTGAAGATTGCAATCTCATCTCAGTCCGGTCCTTCATTAATTTAATGGTTTCCTCTGAGAGCTTCTGAGGTGTTTTCCGGCGTGGGGTCTTAAAGAACTTGGACACTGCTTGGACAGTTTCCACCAGCCCATTGTTTATTTCGTCCACAGTTCCGCTTTCGGCTAGGCCCTGGAAGCGATTATGCAGTTCGAGTTGGAAGTCATTTGGGTTTTGGATTTGGGCATGACCAGGACGGAGCGTAGACTTCACCAGACGTGACCTCGCTTCTTGGTTGTCATGATGAAGTCGATCTCATTTTTGGTCGAACCATCGGGGCTCATCCAGGTCCACTTTCTGGATGGTCGCTTCTGAAAGAAGGAGTTCATCAAATAGAGTTCCTCCTTCTCCATGAAGTCGACCAGTCGCTGGCCTCTCGGATTCCACCGTCCATACCCATATGACCCCACTCTTAACTCATCGACATTCCGTGTGCCCATCTTTGCGTTAAAGTCACCCATAACAACGGTGAAGTATGTTTCGGAGGAATGTATCCTATATATCCTTCGGATATCTCCTCATACAGAGCCTCTACTTCATCGTCAGGGTATATCGAGGTCAACGCATATACCTGTATGACCTTCAGCGAATAACGATCAGTTATTCTGAGTATAAGGTATGCTACCCTGCTCGACACACTATCGACCTTAATCACGTTGTTGATGAGTGACTTGCGGATGAGAAAACCAACACCACCCTGGGACTTTCGTTCTCCTTCCCGGAAGAAGAGCATGTTACCGGAATCCAGAACTATCGTATCCCGTCCCTCTCATCGGATTTCAGATAGTCCTATGATGTCCCATCGTATTTTGCTCAATTCTTCCTCCAGTTTGACAATTTTCTCGTCGGTCCTCAGTGTTCGAATATTGTGCGTTGCCAGGGCCAGATTTTGTTGGGAGTGGTAGCGGGGCAACTGCCGGAGATTTTTAGCACCCCCTACTCCACCGTTACCTGGCCCGCTACCTTGGCCAGGGATAGAGGAGCTGCCGGGGACTAGGGGCCGTCGTTTTTGTTTGTCTGTCATTTGAGGGGGCTGCCATAATCCCCACGCTTGGCAGGCGGCTTGTGGATCGCAGGAGGTTCCACCATTTCAAGCAGGAGGATGCTGCTGCCCATCCTCTGCTGGTTCTGGTCGCAGTTTTAGGACATACCCGGGTCCAAACCTTCATTTCAATTTTAACTTCCAAGAACCTTATTGTCAACTACAAACTTAAGTTTGTCTCTCAATATTTTAACTTCAGTTAGTTTTTTTTTGGTCTCTCGCTCTGATGGTTCCGTCTAACGGAACCCTCAGAGCACGAGTCCTACTCGTACTTGTCCGGTTTTTTTTTAAATCTGTTTGTATTCAATAGGAATCGTTCCGTTAGTTCTGAAATTAACTTTAGACCTGACCAATAAGAGAGGAGAAATGTTGTTTACTTTATTCAGTGTCACTAACTGGTCTCAAGAATCTAAAAGCCCTAACAAACGGATTTGGCTGTCGGATTTCGGGACCTCGTCCAACTTCAAATTTTCTCTTTCTCTCCCGTTGGTCAGACGGCGGTCCGTCAGCCATATCCACACGTCTGTCAGTACATTAACACAAAGTCCGTCGGCAACTCTTCTCTAAGTCTTTTCTCTACGTGTATTTTCCAGGACATATCCCGCACCCCCGAGCTGTATATCCCAGAGCCGAGCCCGGAAAGCTTACAGGCGTTCGCGCAGGCGATGGGTGCGGCAGGTTTCGAGCACTACACCGAGGGCCGCGCGCTCGTCAAGCGCCTCATACCAGCCAACTCGCAACCCGACCTCGACGTCGTCGAGCATCAAGGTATCATTTTGCTAGTCATTATCAGCCTATTACGTTCTTACTACGGGGACATATTCCTTCCTTGAGAATGTTTAAATGGGCCCTAATCCACCATGCTGGCCCAGTGCGAATATCATAGATTCACCAACACGCACTGGGCCAGCATTAGGATTAGGGCCCATCCTCTCTATGTCTTGGAACTTTTTTGACACACCGGTTTCCTCACGGTATTTTCCTTCACCGTTTTTGAGCGATGGCATCGAAACTGCACGTAATTTATTAAAGTACTAAATAAGTTATTCTTATTAATCCTTGTCAAGGTCGATGATCGAACCGGATGCCATCAGATTGTAAAGCGCACATGCTCAGTCATCGCTAATTTTGCTGGTAACTGTCTACAATCTAGTGTAGCTCAATGGCAAAGACCTGGCACATTAATCCTAGGACGTTCGACCACTATTGTACTGGAATGTTAATCGGTAACAGCCATGCTTTAGGACGGTCTAAAAACCAACGGTACTCAGCACTCTGTATCAAGGATTTTCTATTGTTGGGAATAAGAAAAAAAGATCACGGGATGTGCGGCATTTTGAAAGCACAAAATGGCGTCTTCATGACTTCATGACATGATATTATGTTCATTGTTTTTCACAGGTAACGAATTTTTGCACGCTGCCAGCCAAGCTTGTGCTTGGCATGCAAGCAAAAATTATTAACGTACTAGCTGCGCCCCGCGGTTTCACCCGCGTAGTGATGAAAAATAGTGATGATGATGAAAAGTAGCCTATGTCACTCTCTGACTCTTGAACTATACCCATGCAAAAAATCAGGTCGATCCGTTGTTCCATTGCAGCGTGAAAGAGGAACAAACATCCATACATCTATACATACAAACTTTCGCGTTTATAATATTAGTAGGATATAAAATGGGACCTGTTTGCGGCAAATTAGGCATTTTTGAATGTCACTTTATTGCGCATCCTCTCTATAGAACTTCCTTAGTCTGTAAACTTACCCTAACCTAGTTATAGTCTGCTTTCTATCTCCTTGCTCCCAATTTCGGAGATAATCCGTACTCGTTCGTAAATTATGCTAATCGTAAAACGTTGTTCTACGCTGGCATACCCGTTCACTCACCCTAGACTTTTTTCTTCACTAAAATCATTGTATTTGTTGGTTTCAGGCGTGATCGGCAGGGCGGGCGTCGACTTCCCGGCGTACCCGAACATACCGAACACAGGGTTCAACTGCAAGAACGTGCCCACTGGCTACTACGCCGACTTGGAGACAGATTGCCAGGTAACACCATACTAAAAAAAAATTACGTATAGCGATAACAGCTTAATTAGTGGTTGGCGCGTTCAAATTTCATACCGCAGAATATCCCGATGAGTTTAAGCCAGCTACCCAGCCTTACTCTATACTGTACGTACCATACTCAAGTTGAAAGTCTGTCGCCAAGCACCTAATTGTGTATTGTGCTCACTTGAGAGCCACTTCCCAGTGTAAGTTTGGCGTGTTTACCATCTTCGATCACACCGTCATTCAGATATTTACCAATTACAGTACCTGTCAGCTATCATCCGAAAACGAGCAAATTGGTACAGTTCAGGTGGATAAAAATCGGCCTACTTCCATGAGTGCTAGAGATATCATCAAAATAGATAAATAGCTGACAATTTACCTAGTTATTGTTCAATAGACCCAAGACCTAGAGTCTTTTCCAATATAAAACCTACTGCCTTATCAAAATTCTTACAAGTGAATCTTTACTGCATTACCTGTAACAGCATTTTTGGTAAGCGCAAATGACACAGGTGCCTAGGCGTCAACATTATTTACGCCAGCATCTTGAGTCTGTTGGTCTGATTGAAGAGGCAGCAAAATATTTTCATCACACATCACACATCATCAGCCATTAAATGTCCACTGCTGAACAAGGCCTCCCTCTTAGAGAGGGGTGTTGCCATAATCCCATATATAAATATTTTCATCATACTGTACTAATTTCGTCCTAACATTAATTCCAGGTATTCCACATATGCGACACGTCCCGTAAGATATCGTTCCTGTGTCCAAACGGCACCATCTTCAGCCAGTCCCACCTCATATGCGACTGGTGGTTCAAGGTGGACTGTGCCTCCGCACCCGCCCTCTACGAATCAAGCGCCGAATACTACTCCAACGAGCAGAAGAAGTCTCAAAAGGTCACCCAAAGTTTGTCCAAGAACCAGGACTTGCAGCAACTAGCTGAGACCAATATTAGAGCAGAGACAAGGAGACCTGTCGCTATTCCTGTTTCAAGCACGACTGAGAGGGTATACCGTGGAAGGCAAAGGCAACAAGAAACCCCCTATGTTCCTCAAGCAACGGCCAGGAGTTACCAAGCACTGTTTCCCGATCCTAAACAGAATAACAACCCCACGCAAAGAAGTCAACTGACCACCGCTTTTGAGAAGAGACGTAAATCTCTAGTTCAATTGATTTCGAATAATTTCGTGCCTGCGAGGAGTACTGTACCTACTTATGATGCTTCAACGTTGAGGACCACGCCTATTGATTACAGCTTGAAGGAAATGCAGGTCGCTGCTGAAAGTGCATCTTTCGCCAATAACAATAATAGGCAGTTCCTTCAAGATTATCACACGAAGAATTACCGTCCATACCCTGTGTACACCCCTAATACAACCACTAAGAAGCCAGAGAGGACCCGAGTGAAGTCTAATCCTAATTTGACTACTCTGTACGATATTCGTGAGAAGCAGCAATCGCAAACGCATTACACGCGTGTATCGCCACCTTCCACCAAGCGTCCTACCCTGGTTACCTACACGAAAACTTATACAACTGTTAATGACAACCCTTACACCAGACCTGGAGTTTCTTTGCTAAAGAATTATATTGAAAAAGAAAAGAACAGAACAGCTGTAACCACAGCAGCAACTCCAAAGCAGACTCAAGTGGATTATACTGAACCAATTGAATTCAAAAAGATCACGATCAAGCCGAGGGAATCTTTTGAATCGGCAACCAAAATACCCACAACCCGAGCTGATGTATTTTACAGTCAAACTGCTTCGTCCGACAGACATGACATATTCTCCACCGCTGACCAAGTAGCAGAAGGTACAACTGAGCCGTCTTATAAGGAAAGACGAGAGAGGTTGATGAGGAAATTGAATTTAGATACATACGTGCCAACAGAAGCTAGTGTTCCCACTACAGATAACAAATTCTACAACGACGAAGCAAACAATAAGATAAACGCTCCTCCATCACTGACTCCGAAAACTCTCCACAGTCTAGCAATTTACTACGCGACTGCTTTAGACAACTTATCTACTACTCCAAGCCCTGACGAAGCCGAAGTAACGACACCAGCTTTTGACGAATACGAAGCGATGGAAGAAGCTTTACCAGCTTTATTCAGTTCAAACACTATTAATAAATACGGTAGCCTATTTGCTCACGGAGCCAGCAACGCTGAACTACTTGAAGAAATTAAGGCAGATCCTAATGGAACCTACAATGAGTTGATGGAAGATCTAATAGTACAGCAAAGTCAGAGTCCCTTAGCCACGTCACCGCAGATTAGGGAATTGGCTCAAGTTTTCACTCATGCTTTGTCTGCGTATCTCCAAGACCCAGTTCAATTTAGAAAGGTTTTATCTGACATCAGGCCCACAAACCCATCATTCGGAGAAAACTATGGAGACGTAATAGGTACTACAGATGATACAACTAACACAGAGCCAACTACTACCGTCAATGAGGAAGATGATGAAATCTTAGGATTCTCTGAAGATAACAAAGCTCGACCAATATCGTCTTTGCGGGAGCCAAAAGCTTTAGACCTTGGAACTAAATTACAATCTAATTCTGCAGACTCTAAATACCAATCAGTGTCTGGAGATTCCAAATACCAGTCAATTACTCAAGATTCAAAATACCAGACAATTTCCGATGATGCTAAGTATCCGACAATTTCAACTATTCCTCAATATTCGACCACAGTCGCTGATATTTCAACGACACTCAGACCTACAGAGTACGTATCTACCACGTATAGGCCAACTACGCCAAGGAATCCTTTCATATGCTGCGGAAGAATTTCAGCGTCCTACACTTCACCTTCGACTCCGTTAGCACCTTCAATTTCACCTGTCTACACCAACACAAATGCCTATACAATCAACTCTTTGGCCGGTGAAGTGTCAACAACAGAAAGTGCAGTGCCTAGATACGGAGGATTCCAGAACAACGCTTTGACTGTTAGTGATTCACCGTACGGTACAGGATTGACTGAGAGCAAACCTCTGAGCGAATATGTAGAAGCTACAAACCTGCCTACAGCTTGGGGTATCGATACATCAGCCTCTACTCCAAATTCGATTACCACGCAAGATTTCGAAAGCAAAAAGATCAGAACTACCTCAATCTTACCTACAACTTCAACAGTATACTTTACCGAAACTGATAGCGTGGAATTAGAAAACGAAGAAGAATTACAAAGAGCTCACAGCCAGTCGTTCATTGCGCCAAGTGGAAACAGCATACGTCATGGAAAACAGCTCAATTTGGAGGCCTCAACGGTTAAAAAACCTGCGGAAGACTTGGAAGCCCCTACTTTATCTGACACTGAACCTACCACTGCGCAGACTTCTCCTATATCGACGACTACAAAACAAGAGGAAGTTTTAACTACGACTCCAATTCCTCCCAGCATATTTACATCGCCTGATGAAGATCACCAAACCAGCCATTTCATATGGTCAACAACTTTCGACAATTGGCACAGCACTATGCTCGACCCGATCACGTTGAACGACGGTTTGAGAACGGAATTAGAAGAAACCAATCCAACTGTCGATGACTCGTCATACACTGGCTCTACACCTACTCCTACCATAAATTATGCTACAACTGAATCAGTATCAACGACAGGCAACATTGAACCTACTACATATGATAGTAAGAGTGAAAATAGAAGAGGAAAGAGTCTGAAAGATTTTTCGACTGAACCATCACAAGATTTATCAGCAATAACTGACACTGTCGTGGAGAAAGCTAAGGAAATCATGAACTCAACCACGACGGAGAAATTAATGAATGTCATGAAGAAAACTAAATCAAAAACTGTCAAGAGGCTGATCTTGCTTTTAGTACAAACTTGCGATGACGACCACAACACAACGGCTGAAGCATCCAAAAAAGCGTTGCTGGAAGCTTTGATGGCTGTCTCTCAGAAAGATATGGAGGAAATAGCTAAAGAAGAACAAGGTATTCTAGATAATTCAGCGCCAGAAGTTGAATCATTCAGAAGGACAGACAGATTTGTTGAACGACAAGAAGTAAGGCCGAGACAAGATAGGCGTGGCAAGAGTCTAAGCTTCGATCCTAGCGCTATCAACTCCTTATCAAATCCTACCACAGAAAAGTTACTGACGACAGAAGAACAAATCACTTTTTCAACGACACAGATTCCTTACAGGACCAGTCGTAGAGGCGTCAGAAAATTCGCATCAAGGACAACGCCTATCGAACCAAGATCTACTAAACCCACATTTGCCGAAACGAAGCCTACCTTCGTCGACACTAAGCCTACGGTTGCCGACAGTAAACCGACGATTGCCGACGTTCCAAGAGCAGAAGCGAGAGTAGCAAAAGAGTCAGACCTTAAAACTGCTTCCGACACCAGAGCATTAGAATTATTAAGGTCACTTTACACTATAGCTGCGAGATGGGGCTGAAAAACTAATCATAATTATTTGGTAAGTATGAAATGGGATTAAGTTCGAGTGGCATAATATTCTTATTTCGCATTAGAGTCTTAAAATTGACTTGAATTATCAAAATATTTTGTAAATGTGATTTTAAGCTCTTTTTCTAAAACAAATTTAATTTAAGAGGATGGCGCTAACATTTCCTTTTCCTGTAGTGTAACAATTTAGATGCATAGTAGCCACGAAGAGCGCTTTGAAAATGTTGTAAGAATGATACTTAACTACATTCTTATACATTTCTTTAATAGATTAGACTAAAAATTTCAGCAATGGTATTAAAAACGCATTAGACTTTTTGAAGTCTAAGTTACCATTAAATGTTGCTATTTGTATTACTTGCCTTAGTTGTTAAGATAGTTAATTTATTTTGATTTGTTACCGATAATTCTATAGACTTATTTCCGAATAGTATTATAGGAAATTACTTTTTTCCTATTTTGGAAACCCTAGGATGTACCACTGAGTTACCTATTTCCTCTTAGATTTTATTTTAGTTACTGCCACGATGTACTGTAATATATTTTTGTAAGTATCTTTAATTACGATAGTTGTATTATAATAGTATTAAGGGAGATTTTTATAGTACATTTTTATAAATAGTTTTGATTTTTATTTACCCCCTATGCAAGGCGATACATAGTTATAGAGAACACAAGTTTATTTATCTTCTTTCACAGCTCAGCTTTGGTGAATAAGGCTGGCCAAGGTAAACCAAAATTCCTTGTGATTCAAATTGTCCCACAATTTCAAAGACGAGTCAGAATCCTATCCTATGCACCAGTGCTACTTCCTAATCATTGTAGGGTAGATAGCCGTCAGCTTTTATCTAATAGTGTTAACACACGTATGGTTGACGGACCGCCGTCCAACCAACGGGAGAGAAAGAGTGAGAATATCATATTTCCCTCTCTTTCTCTCCCGTTGGTCAGACGGCGGTTGAGGTCAACCAAATCCATACGTGTGTTAACACTATAAAAGTGGGTTGGAGAATACATATTAGTATAAGTACAGTAGATTCACTCCGCAAAATCATTTAAATACGTAGCGAAGCGACACAATAATAAAGTGCAATTCCGTTATACGCAAGCCTATTATTATATTTTTTAAAGGACGCGCGAGTGCTACTTATACTTACAGCTATATCTCTGTAGCTCTCTGTCTATCGTCGCGTTATCATTTTTATTTTTTTATGATGACCTGGGCTAGCGTTTCACCACAACTCACCTGATGGTAAGTGACGATGCAGTCTAAGATGGAGCACGCTTGCCCATGAGGTGCCTATTCTGTCTATAGCGCGGCAGTTTTGTCTAGTTAGTTAGTTCCCGCCATGTTCTTTTAGATTCATACCTAAAGTGCGGAGTGCAACAGGCCTGGTCTTATGGAAGTGGGCCAGCGTCGCGGCGTGAAGCGGGCAAGATCAACAGTTCCTGGTTTACCGTAGATTCAAAATTGTCTTGCCTCATTGATTAGTTTGGAACAGTCGAGGCGCTAAGCGGGGCAGAAGTGCACTATAGCAAGTTATGACGTCAAGCCTTGCGCGCACCATATAAATGCTATATAACACACGCAAAACTTTAATCGCTTTTATCTCAGAAATTTATCAGGTAATTTAAATAATTTTTAACAGACTTCAAAAAAGGAGGAAGGTTCTCAATTCGGATGTGTAATGTCATCATCATCATCATCATTATATCCTTCACCAAGCCTGTTATCTCTATCTCTTCTCTATCTTTAGACTTTTTTTTGTATAAATTAGTCACTTTCCGCGTCTGTCTGTATGGCCGCTAACTCCTAAACCACGCAACAGATTTTGATGCGATTTTCACCATCGGTTAGATAATTTTTCACGGAAGATTTATATATATAACAAGCGACCCGCCCCGGCTTCGCATGGAAATTACACCCGTGCGAACCCGGGCGGGCGGGTCGCTAGTTTGTAATAAATGGCACACGATTCAACTAGCCTATTGTACTAAGGGACTCCCTTGTTTGCCTGATCTGAGGGGTAGAAAGAATCTGGGGGGTTTTAAAGAGCAGTCTATTTATAAACAACTTTATTAATCAACTTTCACTTACATCTCAAACCCGACATACAGCCGACTTCTTCTTGTTCCCTACTTCTTCCCGGGAGTTCTATTAACATACCGCTGGATATCTTGTTCGGTGACCTTGTGCCCGGCCTTGAAGTACGCCTTGACGCGCCGTTTCTTCTTCATCATTACTTTGGAAGCAGCGAGGGCGCCACGACGTTGGAGGGAGACAAAACGCTCGCGGAGGAGGTTAGCTGAAAGAGAGAGTGATAGCTTTGTAAAACTGCCGTAGAACTGGTTAAGAACGGTTGGTGGACATTGTCGGATCCAGGGGGGGCATATCCCCCCCAAAAAACACCTAGCGAATCCATACATTCGACTCAACTTTTCAGAACAATGATTTGATTCAGGTGCACCTTGTCTGAACGCTGAACGTTTTTAGGGTTCCATACCCAAAGGGTAAAAACGGTACCCTATTACTGAGCCTACGATGTCTGTCTGTCCGTCCTACCTTTAAACGGCTGTATCTTTCGAACCGTATTAGATAGCCACTTTAAATTTTCACAGAATATGTAATGTTACGGCGGATTAACTAAGACATAATAAAAAAGTAAAAACGAAAGGGGGGTTACAACAAACGTATTCTTGTATTAGCTCTAATGTAAAAACGGTAATACGAAAAAGCGTCAAACATGGCATGATTACAGTACACACTCTAAAGTATATCAACAAATAATGGCCAAGTGCGAGTCGGTGACAAATTTATGTTCATTACCAAGTTAAGCAACGTATTCGGCTACTTAGATGACCTTATCATTCGTCTCACTGAATCGAAATGCCATATGTTACTAATTTTGATGTCGGTTTTTTAAATTGATAACTATTGTATTTTGTGGTGGTACGCTTGGCCAGTTTTTCATACTTACTAGTAGGAGCAATGGTCCTCAAGTCCCCTGTAAGTTGGCTGGGCTCCACGAAGTCCGGTTCCGGAAGTGGAGTCTTATGGGCGTTGAGTGTAGGGACAGCGGTGGCAGCCACTTGCGCTTCTTTTTCTGCTCGCTTCACTCGGAGCGCCGCTTGGCTTTTCTCGCGGGTCGTGATTGTAGACTGCAGTTTGCGGAGCCTGGAAGTTAATTAATGTTGTTAGTTATTTTGGAACCTACAGGGTTATGCATAGACTGCACTAAGCCGAATGGACGTCTCTGTATTTATCATCATGAAAAACTTTTACTATGGCAACTCTGTAATCGCAAAAATACTGTTATTCCATAGAAAACGGGTCATTGACACTCAACAAAACGTATTCGGCTTAGTACAGTCTATATGCGTAACCCTGTATAGAAACAAAATAAAAGGTTAGCTTACGTAAGTTTCTAGTTCTCCATAGTTGGAGAACCGAAGACCATCCCAGACAGGAAAGCCGGAACGCAAAAGACCAGTTCGACGTTGTTTCTCCATAATATTTTTTTGCACAAAAATAGTTAAAAAACCATCCACTTTTCGATTTTTATAGATAGAAAATAAATGTTAGCAAAAGTCTCCAGTTCTCCATAGTTAGAAAACCAGATACCAACCTAAACATGAAAACCGGAAGTCAAATAATCGGTTGATGACTTGACTGAGACAAATTGAAACAAAAACATTCCTTTTTTCTTTTCTTTTTATAGTAGATAGGCTTGCGCTTCGCCGCTAACTCTCCTGATGACTCGACGACGCGGTCTACGATGGAGCACGCTTGCTTAGAAGAAAGCGATTCACTGTCGACTTGAAGACACCCAGATTACTGACGGGGAAAATCCATTCACGCACCGAATTCCACAGACTAGCAGTAGGCATAATAAATGTGGAATCAAAGCGCTTCGTCCCATATCCCAAGACTAGTATGTCAATAATCTCAGGTAACCAAACCTAACCTAAAGTTAACCTAAGAAAAAAGCTGTTACCTATAAATATCACTAATCTTCTTCTTATCAATCTTGGCCCGTTTCAACCGCTCCTTCTCTACCAGCCTTTCCTTCTGTTTCCTTCTAGCCTTATGGTCTTTCTTCTTGTTCTTGACTGGTGGGTTGATGGCCTTGTATTCTCCGTCGGATTCTGGGTCTGGATCGTTAGCGGGGTTGTGGGGCGTTGGAAGGCCTACGCTCATCTCTTCGCGCCATTGATTCTGGGAAATCATATGATTAAATTAGATACTAGAATTCATCAGCATCAGTCCACTGCTGGACGGACGTAAGTCTCTTCCAAGGCACGTCATCATCATCATAATCAGCCTTTTAACAGTCCACTGCTGGACTTTTAGCCTAACCCCGAAAGGGTGATTGGGACAGCAACGCGATGGCCCAGTTGCGGGTTGGTGGATTCACATACGCCATTGAATTCCTTCTCCGTACGTATGCAGGTTTCCTCACGATGTTTTCCTTCCCCAAAAAGCCAGTGATATTAAATTCCGTACATAAACTCTAAATAGCTCATTGGTACGAGTAGCTCTTAAAATTAACTTTTTTGTGATAGAAACTTGGTTCTGGAATGGTTCTGGAATGGAAACCACGAATCGGTAAGCGCAGCGTAGGACGACCACCCACAAGATGGACAGACGATCTAAAAGAGACCGCAGGGAAATGCTGGATGCAGGCCACTTCCAACCGGCCCTTTTGGAGATTGATGGGGATGAGTCTATGTCCAGCAGTGAACGTCCTATGGCTGAAATATTGATCATGATGATACCCTTAAACCTATTTAAAAAAATACCTCTTTCTCTGCAGCAGTGACTCGGCTGAACATTCCAGTAGTGACACGGTGAAGGTGTTCTTCTTTTTTGATCATCTTCTGCTCATGTTTCACAACATCTTGAAGGAGAGCTTGGTGTTCCTATTGACAAAGAAGTATAGTTGTTTGAAAGATAAACAGAATAGCCTTTTTTATGTCGATGGAGCTATGTTTGATCTCGTATTACCAGAGAGCAGACCAGGGACATGATTTTATATTTGACATTGCCATAAACACGTGACGTCGCAAAATTTAATTGAAAAAATTATCCGTGCCCGTAGTCTCTATGGCCACATAAGCTCGGAACGCGGTCGCGTTACGTTATCTGCGTGGATTGGCAATGTCAGTCTTCAAGCGCGATGAGGTTCGTAACACGGTCGTTTTAAAAGGTCTAAATAACAAGCTCGCGCGTCTCATGCGCGTTTGTCTTGAATGTAGTATCCATTCGTAAGACGCGTTTGATTAATTTGACTCTTTTGACCATGAACCATGGCTATCGTGTTATTTGTGACCATGGTGACTATGTTATAGCTCGTTTACGGCATGTTATTTGTGTGTTATGTGGTTTAAACCAGGTGGGATAAAATTGCCAAAAAAAAATTGCTCAAAGATACTCAATATGCGTCCTACCTAAGGCAGATAGACGCATTTTGAGTATCTTCTGAACCCAATCGGAAAGTTTTGAACAAATGCTACACATTTGAAAGTTATATGATTATTTACGGGATTTTTGCCGTGGTAAGGTTGTGGAAAGAGCTACCGATATTTCGGCCGTGAACATGACGCATGTATTGTAACTGTGCCGAAATATCGGAAACTCGTTCCACTACCTCGTCACGGTAAATATCCCGAAAATAATCATATAACTATAGTGAACAACCGTGATAGTTTAAAACAGTGTTTTATAAAAAGTTTTTTGTTGTCAAGATCTACATACTCCGTCTTCGTCATCTACAATCAGGATGACAGAGACTGTAAATCTTGAATCGAAACTTTACGATTGGGTTCAGAATACGGCAGTTGAAGCAGTTCTGCAAGTAGTGTTCCAGACATTCTTAGTACAGATAATTAAAGTTCTTGAACCATTTCATACAAAGACTTGTGCTCAGAAGTGGGATTAATTGGATTGAAGTATCGCTATGCTAAAGTAACAGTTTACCTGATAAGTAGGGTTGTAGCTGACGCCTGGATGAGGGAGCTCAACAGCTGCTCTACTCGTAACTGTCTTGGATGCTGGTGGCTTGGGTTTGAGCCATTTGTCCGGCAGAACATTGTGATATTGAGCCTCAGTTGATATGAAGTCATCAACCAGGGTGGCCGGGATGCCTTTGGCTTCTAGTACTGGAAGATGGAAAAACAATGGTTTTTGGTAATGGTAATGGTTAGATTTTTTTTTACACACTCAGTGCAGTGGTAGAACGGTCAGGCATTTAAACCTTTCCCTAACGGCTTACACCCCGAACCTGAGCAGGAAATTAAAGTCATTATTTAAACATCTGCCCGGCTGGGAATGGAACCCAGGACCTTCAGGTTCATGAAACAGACATACTACTACTCTGCCACTACCAGTTGAAACTACAGTTAGATGTTTCCAGCTTAAGATAGGCCATGCACTTGGCAAATCACCTCCGACTCATTGGATACCACAGAATAGGGTGTTTGACTGTATTGAAAATATTATGCCAATTGACATCATCCATAAACATGACATAATGAAAAAGCATATTTCATTGGTTTTTTTATAAAAATATGCTTATTTTTTGTAAAAAACGCGAATAAAATAACTGTATTTTCGACATTTGATCACGTGATCGAAAACGGTCTGTAATTGGCTTCATCCCTAGTGACGACACACAAATCTAAACAAACAGATTTTGTATTGATATTTGCGAATTTAATGTTGTAAAGCTATTTTGAGAGCGATTTATCCAGAAATTATCACCAAAAACAGTCCGGAGGTTAAATGTGAGAAGAATGGAGAAACATTTTGTGCAAGCAGACAGCAGTAACTTACCCAAAATTAATGTATTTATGGTTGCATATTTCTTCAATAATAATCTACGTCATTGTTTCTACGCTGCAGAACTCAAAACGTAAAAACTACAATGTAAGTATTAATTTTTAATTGTTCTCCAAGCAAAACATTCAATCAAGTTGTACAAAAAGTATGTTGTAGTAGGTGGATATCACTATTTTGTTAGGTTATGTCTTTACAATGTTTAAAAAGAAAGTAACAGTACATAAAATAGTAATGCAATAAAAACACAAATTGTAATAGAAATATATAGACTCAAATATGTACCTCAAAATGATCTTCGCACATAGAAACACTTGAATTAGCTCCAATACTTTTGGGTTCTCTACGAGCTACTTAGTTCCAACCACTTTTTGCGAGTTTTGGGGTCCATTGGAACAGAAACGAATAGTTTTTCCGGTGTTTTATGGAAGTATTTGTACATTGTGGCACTACACAACATTTATAAACCATTACTTCTATTAGAAAATTAGTGATTATCAAACTTTTGCTGCCTGGCTGCAGCTGTTTTGTTGTGTGTGACGTCAATCGTCGCTCGACCGGAGCTATGACGCAGGTCTGCGTTTTGGCGCGATATTTTTTTATTCAAACTTTAACATCGATTTATATCGCAAATACGACTGATATCCAGAAAATATAAATGCAGTATACATTAAATTATATCAGGCAATAATGTGCAATAGTTTCCCAAAAGTTGTCAAATACCCTATTCATAATAACTACTTACTAGGCTGTGCATTATATAATAAATTGCTACAGATTAGTGAGCAGTTAGAATAGGAGCGATCTGATCCGTTTGATGCGTAATAAGGACAAATTGGACATGAGTATGTCCTAAAACTGCGACCAGAACCACCAGAGGATGAGCAGTAGCATTAGCAGTAGTACACAGTGCAGTAGCAGTAGTACACAGTGAACGTACTGCGATCCCAAGCCGCCTGTCAAGCGTAGGGATTGCAACACTCCTCTCTAAAAGGAAGGCCTTTGTTCAACAGTGGACGTATACTAGCTGATGATGTGTGAGGACAAGTTGATGTGTTTATATTTAAAAAAAACAAGTACTCACCAGCCTCATCCCACATGTCCATATCAAATGTCTGCCGCACCTTCTTGGCTTTCCGTTTTTTTTCTAATGCAATCTTCCGTCCACTCCTTGCTTGTTCCACCTTACGTTGGAACACTCCCTTGTCTAGCCGTCTCTTATCAGTGATCTTACTGAGGGCAGTCGGAGCTGATCCTATTTGCTTTACGATGTTACGTTTGGCGTTTGGGTCTTGGACCTACAGCAGTAAAGAGAGAAAGTAAGACTAATTCTGGGGTCATAAAACTTGTAGTCTGATTTTGAACGTCCTTATTTATTATCATCATCATCATTGTCATTTCAGACTATCATGTCCCCACTGCTGGGACACAGGTCTTTTCTCAGAGACAGAGAATGGGCCCTAATCCGCTATGCTGCCCAGTGCATGTTGGTGAATGTCATATGTCATTGAATTTTTGAGGTTCTTGGATATACTGGTTTCCTCACTGTCCTCAGTGTTTTCCTTCACCGTTATTGAGCGATGACACGAAACTACACATAATTTAAGTACTAAATAAGCCAATGGTGCAGGGCCAAGGACTAAATTGGGTGTTGTCAGATTGTAAAGCGCACATGCTACCGCCCAGCCACCATTGTTAATTTTTAGTGAAATTTTTACTGTTCCCCAGAACTTCATACAAAATTAAATGTACTAATGAATTATTTTAGATTTTGATGAAACTTATTATAAACAGGGTTAGATGGAACAGTAGTACTAAGCCAAAACGTCATTGTACTTAACATTATAAATAACTTTTACTGTGGGACCAACTCAGATAATGCGAATAATTATATCAACTAGCCGGCTTAATCTTACGTGAGTAATTCCCATGTAATATAAATAAAATGTGTGAAAACCACGTCAGCTTCCATTATAAAATATATCAACTGTTCCATAGATTTCATTCAGTGATTTCTATAGGAAAGGAGATTTCTTTTTCATGAGCTCAAGGTTTGTCTCATATTAGGGTTTCCATCCACCTTGATTTGTATGGACAAATCTGGACTTTTTAGACCTTTGACCAGACGATGTCTGGCTTTATAATTTGTCAGGGTTTTTTAGCTTGTGCGATGTAAGTCTTTAATCTGTTACCACTGTAACAACGTGCGCACTGTGCAGTGTTTGAATTTTGTGACTAAAATTATTGATTGATTAACAAAGAAACAAAAAGATCAGAAAAAAATAAATTTATGTCCAATCTTATTGAAAAATTGGGCTTGATATCAGAACATTTAAAATGTTGATATGGTTAGCCTAGTCACAAAGTAAAAGTTGGCAATAATGATCCTCCTTTCGGCTTAGTACCACTTTTCTGTGTAACCCTGAGTATTAACATAATGTATTTGTAAAATAATGTGTTACTAGAAAAAGGATTATTCAGCCACCTTGGATGAAGGAATCAACACTTCAAAGCATTTTGGAGTTGCAGCCAGTTTTTGCCTTTTCTTCAGCTTAGCCGAGAGTGGCTTTTCGTCAACATCTTCAGATATTTTAGCATCATGACCAGCAGTGTCTACTATAAAGATCTCACTGTCAGGTTTTGTATCAAATTTGCTGGAACATAAAAAAACATTAATTAATGTTTTTACAAGCAGTGCCATTATTTTTGGAACCCTTTTACTAAATTACATAAGCTTGCGCTTGACTGCAACCTCGCCTGATGTTAATGATGCAGTCTATGATGGACTGGGTTTGCTTAGAAAAATCCGATTTATGGATGATTCATGCTAGACCGTGGCGAGCAGTGGCAGCGTAAGGGGGGGCAGTGGGGGTGGCCTGCGCTGGGTGCCAAGCACCAAAGGGTGACAACTCACTCGAGCATCTTAGTAGCCACTGGCACATCTCATCTGACCGACAAGGACGGTGCGGGCGGAAGGAGCTTATGATTTAGGCCCCTCCTTCTAATGTGTCAATCTAAACACACCGTTTAATATTTGTATTTGTAAGTAACAAGTAATATTTGTTGTTTTATTTTAGGGGTGCTTAATAGAAATTCCCCGGGGTGCCGCCAACCCATGCTATACCGCCACTGGGCACGAGCTGTGACCCTTATGAGGCGCAGAGGAGGCACATATTTAACTCTTCAAAGATGATGTCTCTTTTTCACTGGCTTTCTTTGGCACTGGCCGTTTGATCAGTATCGTTAAAGGAGGACATTAACTTTTTTCTTGGATTATAGACTTGCACCACTCCTGATGTTAAGCGATGATGCAGTTTTCAATGGAGCACACTTGCCTAGTAGAAACCGATTCACTTGCAGCTTGAAGACACTCAGACGGTAACTATCGGGGAACACCAACTCAGACAGTGTATTCCACAGAATAGCAGTTCGCACAATATAAGTGCCTTCGGGCCCAACTATCTGGTTGCACCCTTTCGGAAAGAATCCTTTCGTGAGTGGTTAGCCGACTACTAGGGCGCCCTATTAGCTGGGGTCAGCCGGTACCATGTACCATGCCTCGGATCCCGCTACCCTCCTATCTAGTTACCTGATGCAGTGTAGGAGTACATAGCAAGATAGTCTTATGACAGTAAAGCAACAATTCCATCTGATTGGTTTTCCTAAACAGTGTAACTGGAAAACATGGCTAGCCCGGAACATGGCAAGGCTACTTGGCAGCTTTGCTGACCAGTGGGATGGTCACTAGCCGACCAGTATGATGTCGCCTGATTAGGGCTTCCTTAGGACCATGTAAGAAGCTTCGAATAAGGGCAGCTCCTCCCAAGGAAAAAGGAGACTAGTCTCCAAATTATTCCATTTTCAAGATACAAGTTTATGTGTAAATTCTAGGGAATGACCTACTACTACACCATATTTTATTTAATTACCTATCAGCCGTTATAGAGTTAAGTGGGCACAAACACACAATCTTTTGCATTCTTCTTAGATCAACATAATATTAAAACGCAATTTTATAATTAGTCTAATTATGCTATTTTGATTTTAGAATCAAGAGATATATTAATTTAGTTAAGTATTGATGTGTTTTACCATCATTAAAATTGTTTTGTACCCATGGTAATATGCAAGTGATTTTGAGGTTTGATTTTTTTAATATGATTTAACTCATGTATTCTATAGGGTAGGGTACATCATTTTCTACGGAGTCTAGTATGTTATGTTAATCTGCATAGAATATTGTGTTAGAAGTTATCTAAAAAAATTGCTGCATTTGGTAAAAATAATATACATGAACAAAAAAACATAACCTTACCCAAGTCGTTCGTCCAATCTCTGGTCTTCTAAGAAGGCTTCCACATCACGAATATCACAGTGTTTGCGCCAATCTTTCTTATTTTTCTTCGAAACATGCTTCTTTTTCCTTATTACAGACATTTTGTGTTTAAAATAAATTAATCTTTAGCAACATGTGAAACACGTCAATTTGCGTGTTTTGAAAGATGGGTTCCGTTCCGTTACACGCAAACGTAAATATTACTGATAACGTATGAAAAATGTAGTAGTGCAACGTCTGATAAAGATGTGGCAAGAGAACTACAATTTGGCTATCAATTTCGCCGAGAATTAGTGGGTCTGGCTCTATCATCTAACTCACGATAATACCGTACGAATCAAAGATAATATAAATACTATACGGTGAGCGGTTAGGAACATTAAACGTAGTGATCATATTTTCTTTGAGTTGTAATGTAAAACGATTACATAATCACATGAAACGGAACGTATTTAAAAAAATGTGAGGGTTTTGATAGATGGGTTCCGTTACACGTAATAGTAGTTTTAACTTATAAACATGATAAAAACTAAGCATAAGTGCAACCAATAAAATTGTACAGTGGTGTGGTGGCTATCAGTTTTGCAGAAAACGAAGGTGGCTGCCAGACAAAGATTTCATACCTTAGCTGCCAGCCTTCTAAAAGGATAAAAAACATCGTATGGTAACCTGATATTAATAATATGAAATTAAAGAAAACAATGCATGAGGCAGAAAGTATTTAATGTGTATTTAATGAAAGCGTTCAATAAAAAATGCGTTCATATCGGCGTAAAAAAACAAACTTATTTATAGTAGAGGTTTATTGCAGACTGATTGCTTAAAAATAATTAACAATATTAATATTTAAATAAAAACAACTACAGTAATGGCATTTAACTAATTCGATAATCGATCAGGCGGGGTTTGATTACTTTTCTTCTTCGCAATCTTCCTCTTCTTCAGCCTCCTCCGCTTCCGGTTGTTCTTTGGCTTCTGTAATGTTAGTTAAATTTTGGTGGGTGGTATTGTACTAGCTGAGGTTCAAGGTGGATGAAGACTGGAGACCTAAAAAGAACGTCTAATCCACTCTCTCTCACTTTCGTCCTGCCTCGGCTGGACTGCACAGGCGGCGACTTAGGCCATGTACCAACCAACTTATATGTACAGTCAAACTATAGAACTAAAATTTTACTTGGGATAGCTGTCAGATTCGCTAAGAAAATTCGATGGTGGCTCTCCTATTCAACTGCACAAATAATTTGGTCGCACTGTAAATACGTTGTTAGGAAGTGCTTTGCTCTGCACGTTATTGTAGGAGAAAAATAATAGGTTGGTGAAATGTAACCGGACGGGGCAAGGGTAAGTAGGACTCGCACCTTGAGGGTTCCGTACAAACGTAATAAATATGAATGTATTTAGATAGTTTATCTATCCCGAGACGTGGACGGCGGTCCATCAGCTAAGTCAGTCTCGTCTGTTACTATATTGGCAAGTAAGCATCTACATCTTTTTGTACTATAAAATACAAAGTGATTAGTTTCAAAATACTTTAGCCCTTTTTCTAAGTCAAAATAAGTACGGTAGTAGCCGTATGCCGTACATTGTGCGATTTGTAATGTAATGTAATGTAGTTATTGTACTTAAATAGATTGTGATAAAAGTAACATCTGGTTTTAGTACTTGAAAGGTTGCTGTCACAGAACTACAAGGACTTTGTATACCGTAGCTTCCTTGCAGAACTATAACTATCTGTGGTTGCTGTACTTGCTATCGCTGCCATGGAGGTTGATTCATTAATAGATAGTGGTGTGGATATAACGTTAAATAACGCATGGTATAATAATATACTATAACGAACGCGGATGAAACCGCGTGGCGCAGCAGCTAGGATATAAATTATATTTATATTGTCGTTTAACCTATCGGGAACGACTTTCAAAAATAGTATAATAATAGTGGATTATTAATGTATTATTAAGTGTACAGAACCTGTATAATGCCAAACAAAATCTACATCGCGCGAACAAAACGTTACCGCGGGCTAATTCGACGCCAGCGCCATCTAGTTTAGGCCAGAATATAAATGTCGAAAGTTTGTTTCGTTTGGTATAGTTATCCTACTCTTTGAAGTTTGAATTGATATTGAATTGAATCGTGTCGCCTAATTGTATAAAATAGAATTGTATTTTGCGGAACATCGACTCGAAATAAGAATATTGTATTCTTTTCCTAAACTTCTGTTATTTTATTTCGAGTGTTATTGTGTATTATTGGTACTTATGTACTTATATTACCTACCTATTATGTATTCTTGAACTTTCTCGAGTGTTGACAAGTGATATACCTATTGTATAATCATACTTAATGTATTTACTTATTGGCGCGGCTGCCAATTCGGCAGAGCAGCACAAGCAACGCAAATATGCTAACCTTGGCAGTGGTTACATATTTGAGGCGTTTGGGGTCGAGACATTGGGCCCTTGGGGACCGGGGAGCTCACCTCGTTTTCAAAAAACTTTCAGAGCGCCTGGTTAATGCGACGCGTGACCAAAATGCTGGCGTGTTTCTGGCTCAACGCAATTAGCATTGCCATTCAACGTGGTAATGCCGCCAGCATGTTGGGTACGCTGCCAACTGGTAGTGGGCTTGAGCATTTGGATTGTCTTTAGACCTTCAACGGTCTATGGGCAGTCTAACTGTATTTGTAGTGTTAGTATTAGCTTGTATTTTGTTTAGAAAATAAAGGCACTTACTTGCCCAGGAAAAAAAAAAACATGTTTGTATTTTCGTGATGTTTCCAAAACTCCATAGAAACAAAAATCTTGTAAAGTCTCCAGTAGGACATGACATGGCTTGGACATGGCAAGTCCAAGTCATGGTAAAGCACAGATCTACTACCTATATCTGTATGGTAAAGTAGCGGAGACTTGGAGCATGCTTGGAGTCTGTCTTCTGTGCTTGGAGAGGCCGTGATTTACTTTGTTTTGACTTTGCTTGAGTCTTACTAGTGTGACGTTATTTACTACCTTGTGAACGTCATTATTATTCCGCCTGAAAGATAGATAGATAGAAACTCTTTATTGATGATGATGATCTCTTTGTTGTGGGTGATGAACTCTTTTTTGAAAGATGTCATGAAATGAAAGATATCGTCACGACGTAATTTTTTTTCATCCCATCTATTCGTAAAGGACGACTTGGTTGGACCCAAAGGTGGTGTTTTCTATAAGAAACTTATAGCGGGCAGTAATGAGTGAGATAATATCCTCTTTATAACTGCGCCGTAAATATATCTTTGCCGCGCACGTTTTATAAGTGCGCAGCAATTATCTTACCGGCCCACTTTTTGAATTTGGAACATCTTAGTGTTCAGCGCCAAAGAAATCGAACGCAAATATAGTTTGCATAAAGACTGGCTGGTACGACGGCCCGTAGTCGATCGCTAGCTGAATAAAAAAAAATAAAAAAAGTTATGCGTGATTAGTTCACGCGTTTATATTTTTTTTTTATCGCGTTTTCGTCAATTTTCACGGATTGTTAGAAATTCATGGTTTTGTGTAACAATAAATTTTCATAATTGCGAAAATATCTCATATGTAAATATAAGTTTTTAATTGTTTTATTATTAGATACTATTTAATTTCAATTTAGTTGTTACCTACTCTATGTGTTATTAAGTAAGAATATTACTCATATATTTTATTTTCTCATAGTGGGTGATGAAAAGTAGAGTACCTACTCATCACTCGGGCGTAAAATATTTTTTCGCTCGGGCGACGTACTTTGAATCTCTCGCTACGTTCGGGATTCTACTAAAGAATCCCTCACTTCGCTCTGGATTAAAAAAAGCACCCTCGCCGTAAAAATATTATTTTGCGCCCTTATGTTACAATCTACGGCATTACGGCATTGCGGCATTTATTTGACAGTTATATTACTATACTTTTTGTGCCACCCAACGAAATTGAACCTACCTTTTAAATACTGTCCAATTTCTTTGGTGCTACCAACTTAGCTGCTCAGGCAGGCCTTATTGGCCTTACGCCTAATTATGTGATGAAAAAAGGGTCTGAACTATAACTATGTATGTGTTTAGTGTTTACTATCAACCTACCTTGCAGATGCCTTCAAGACCCCTACTCTACCAGCCAAAAAATTGTTCCAAAGCTTTCTGAGGCACTAATCCAGAATCGTCATTTCCAAAATCATCTAACTTTACAAACGTATCAGGAAATATTTTTCCCGAAGCCTCATTAGGCAAGTTTATTTCCCCGAATTTCCCTTCGTTCTCATTAGAAGCGGACAGGAACGCCCTAAACTGGATCTCCTTTGAATCCGGTTTAAACTGGTTATCACTAGATTCGATCCGTTCAAACTGGACCTTTTGTGGTAAAATCTGGTTAGAATCAGATTGAGCTGGTTTTGAGCTTTCGGGTATGTAGTAGTTTGGTTTTGAATGTGTTGCCAGATCGAATGACTTTAATGTGGTGGTGGGTTTGAGGGTGATTTTAGCAGGTGCAGGTTCGTGGGTTAGTCCTTGCGGTGCGTGCAATGCGGTGGCGTGCGGCGGGCGTGCTCTCGGCTCTGCAAGAGGGAAAACACTCGCTTTACCCATCTACGAACCGGATTGATTCGTTTGTAAGGAAGGGCTTTACATCTGTTAATTCAACAACTTTAATGGAGTACTTTCCAGGTTTCTACGTGCTCAATCTTCCGCCACAACGTCGCTTTCCGTCAGGCGAGTTGGCGGCCAAAGAAAACGTATCATCAAGGGCGTAGCTAGGATTTTATTGACCCCCCGGGTTATCGTTGGAGGGCCGGAGAGTAACAATACTTTTTATCCAGGATTGTCCAGGTACTATGAGTTGCTATTGAGGTAGGTTTGTATGTCTTTACTTAGGTTTAAAAAGTCCTACAATGAAGTACTTTGTCACTTTTTATGTGTTTATTAAGCCACATTTATGTTACTCTATAGTGTTACAGTCTGAATTGTTTGATATTTCCACAAAACAGCTAGTTTTAACAATTATTCATTTTTCAATCATCATCATCGTTTCAGCCGTAGGACGTCCGACGTTTTTCAATAGTTAGCCCTAATGGTCACATTCTCTCCTCTACAATTTCTAAGGAAAATTTGTCTTCAGCTCAGATGAAGTATTCAATGTAAAATCCCAACACATCTAGGCTACATTTATTGTTTATTTTAATGTCTTTACTCTAGAAAAGGCAGATATTTTATTAAACTAATTATGTTTGTAATGATTGCCTCATATAAATAATAAGTCCTAAGCTTCTGAAGTGAGGTAGCAGGTAGAGTCAGGTAGATAAGATACCTATTGCATCGATTCTGTGATACCACTCACTAAACTAGACCAATTTGACAGGACTAAAATTATCTGCGTCTCTTTTCAATTCATTGTGTGAGAAAAGGATAGCAAAAATTGCAGAGATGTCAAATTTCGTTTAGTTTAGAAAATGGTACAACGTAAGTCGTAATGTAAGTGAATTTTAACTTAATTTTAGTGGATGGGGTTAGTCAAGGTGTCTTAATTATCAAGTGAAAAATAAATTAGTCAAGTAAAAATTAAGTGAGTCAATAAAATATTAAGTGAGATGTCAAGAAGTCAGAAGTAGAGAAGCAGTCGAGAAAAGAAGTCAGAAATAGTCAACAGTCGATTCACAAAAATAACAAATTATAACAAAAACATTGTTTATTAATTTCATATCATTTCACTCATGAGACATCGCACTTAACTCTTGTTAGTAATCGTAACATTACAACGATACACGTAACTTGTTACAGTAACGTGTTACAATTGACCGTTACATGTATCGTTATATGTTTCGCCACATCCAAAGTTGTACTATAGCTTTCATTTTTGAAATATAACCATTTCAAGTTACACAGAACAAAACCGAAAGCTTTTATAAATTAGATGTTATTCGTATAAAAGTATAAAATATATCACAAGTCGTATACCAACAGTTAAGACGTAATATCTAATAATTATTATAACAAATTATAATTTATTTACATTGCGTAGATATAATCTACTTTACATGGCAACATTAGGATTGGGCGTTTGACGCGCCAATTTTAATGCTACCCTCATATTTTGTTCTAGAGTTTTGGAGGTTTTGAAATTATTTGAGTTAAAATAAATATTTAGCGACATTACTAGTAAGGTAGTCTGAGGTATGGGACCTCAAAATATATATGAAGGTATTGTAAGTATCTGTTATAATAAATATAAAATTAAACTAAATAAATAAATAGCGTAGGGTCCAAGAAGAAACGAACTTTGATAAAAACTTTGTCGGAGGTTATAAATGAAAATCAAATAACTCCAAAATTTCAAAACTCTAGAACTTCACCTAAACAACGTTACTGGTGCTGGTAGTCCGACTGGTAGTACTCCTGACTGCCGCTATCTTCCTGTGGGGCCTGTACCTTGTACTCTTCGAGAGCCGTACCTTCGTATGAGGCGTCCTTGTGGCCTCCTAGACCAGCGGCGGCGGCCTTCGCGGCGGCAGCGGCGGCGTTGGCTTGCGCTTGCTGGGCCGCGGCCTGCAGGGAGGTAAAAAAGCTAAATTTAGTTTCTATCAGGCAAAAACAAATGTTAAAAAAGTTCATCCAAAATAGCTAATTAGTTGAGTCAATGAAATATAAATTGATTTTAGAAATTTGAATTCTTATCGTTTTTTAAAACTACGATTGTGGCTCTCCCAATGAACTCAACAAAGTCTTTAGTGGTTGAAGCTGGATGGTAAGTCACCACTGTAAACATATACCTATAAGCGTTTTGTTTGTTGCACAGCAAATTGAGTTTTTTTTTAATCTTCTTGAAAAAAAATTATTTAGACCATCTAACTAAACGGGATCTGAAAAAAAGACATGTTATAATTTCCAAGTATTTATTGACTTCAGCACAGAGGTTTCACAATAAATGCATTATTGCGCTTGATATTTTTTTCTAAAAGAGCATCGATATCTTAATGTCGTCGATTATGTAGATCTTTGCGTTCTTCTTTGCTTCCTAAACAAGAAAACAAAATACTCTTTAATTTAAATACGTGAAAAGATTTTATATTGGGTAGAGAAGAAAGTGAGAGCAGGAAGTTAATAATGATATTTCTGGAAAGTCTTACAAGTCGAATGAATTATGTTAACTATCAATAGCTTAGTAGATTACTTGGTTCTTAAGCTTCTACGATATTTTTTTGTGGAAAATGTCTTTAAAGTCGTCCTTTAACGGGATGCCGCCTCGTGCGCGTTCCTATAATTATAGACACCTAGTGAGATCTAGCTTCACTTGCCTGAGTTTTTGATCAAAATACTCCATTCTGCAGCATCTCAATGGACTTCAGAGATAAAACCTTTGGACCACATTCCCTACGAGACTGCACGAAATACCACGGTAGCGTCGAGTATTCTATACTTACACGTTTACACGCTATCTCACCTTATACGTGGCGCAGTTTCGGCCGAGTACATGAGTGATGTATAACCGGCATTAGAGATAAACATCAGACAAAATCAACTTCACTGACCTGAGCCTTTCTGGCAGCAGACTGCGTTGCCTCAAAGTCGATCCTGACTCCATGCAGCTGTTCTTGGAGGGTGTTGAGCCTCTGGCGCGCCGCGCCAACCATGGCGGTCTGGGCTCCTAGTTCACCGGCCGCCTGGGAGGCAGCTTCGTTCGCGTTCTCGGAGGTAGCCTGCGCTGCGTTCAGAGCAGCTTGGATGACGTTCACCTGGAAACATGTCGTACCATCGTTATCATGCACAACCTAGGCTCGAACTGTTTAGAAATAATCCAGGATTTGGGATATTAGTTGTCGTCACTGTCACTCACATTCAGATTTACATAAGTGCAACGGAGCCAGAAACAATATCGCATCCAGAAAAACAGCCTGCATTTGCAAAGAATTTGTTGGGTAGGTACTTAAAGTGCAGCCACTGAATTAATGCATCTGAAACTTGCCATAACATTGTAGAAAGCTGAACGAAAACAGTAAATTCTGATTACTTTTACTAGCTTTTTGAACGTAAGATTGTACAGCCAAATGTTAAAGTAAAACTTTGTTTTAATTCAGATGTTATTCTAGCTGTCAGACGCATTCTCTTAGCTGCCAGACTGTGGTACATATGATACAAAATAATTATTGAGATGTTCATGAAAAACTAAATTATTGTAAAAGTCCTACAGACCGTTTTCATTAGAAACACTTTCTAGTTCAATGAGACGTTAGTAATATAACACTGGCCATAAAGCTAGAAAATGTACTATAGGGAAACCGCCAGAGCCACAGATCAAATGAAATTTGAACCCCGCGGAAGTTACGGAAAGATTGTCAATACTACCGCCCACTACTACTACTACCGCCCATTATACTGCTGTTTATTTGTTTTTTATGTTAGTTTAAGTTTGATTTGTATTTTCGGTGTGTAATAAAGTTGTATTGTATTGTATTGTACTTCCATATTATGTTCGCGCTTCTGTTGAACGGGTGCTCGATAATCCATAATGTTACTTTACGTTTGTTTGTTTTGTTACAGTGAGGCGAAATGTTTTTTTTACGTTGTTGGCGCCAAAACACCGTAATGCATCTTGCACATTGTGTAAGGAACATAATATGCGCATCTTAGAATAAAGCGCACTTAAAGAGAACGATACGATCTTTATTACATGTATTATTGTTCTCAACCCTAACAGCTTCGCTACGTCGTAAACAACCACAATGGAAAGCAAGTAAGATTTAAAAAAAATGTCTCATATCGAAGTTTTATCATCATCATCATCGACCATTGCCCACCCACTGGTGAGTATACGATGTACACATCGTCCGACCAGTGGATGACCCATGGACGTTGACATATTGGGGCTGGGTGGAGCGCTTGCCCCACCCTGGTTGGCCTGGCGAGCCCTGGCATGAAATCTGGCTGGGTTAACAGATTTTTTCAAATTTACAGTACTTCATAGTTTTAGGATGGTTTTCCTTTCTTCCGTGCATATTCTTTGTATTCATAGAGCCTGACGCATAAATGTGCTCTAGAAGCCTACTTTTTGGGAATTTCCAAAAAGCAGGCTTCAATGTTTACAGAAATTACACCAAATTTGGTAACGGTCAATAACGACAGAAACTCTGAATTAAAACCTGGATACGCCCATGGGTGGACCCACAGAAAAGAGAAGTAAATAGAACGGAAATAATAAGAAAACTCTGTCGCCAGGCATTATGACAGAACCTTGCTTGAACATTCTTATTTATATCAACGCGTCGAACTCCGCATCCAAAGAACTTGGACCTTACCTTTTAGGGTTAGGTCTCAAAGTTCTATGTCCGCATCACAGTTGCTAACTGATTTCGAAAGACTGACGTTTCGTTTATATGGGTGCAACTTGCTACAGCAAAATTTCTTACAAAAATGCCTTGACTTGCCTTGTTCTAATTTTAACAAAAAAAACTTTTCTGTTGGTGGACCCGATGGTCACTTTCCGGTCTACGGATTTTCTATGTCTGATTTGGTCCACCGTCGGTTTTCCCTTCTGACCAAGTGATATATATTTTGTTTCATAAGTTTATATAAAATACATTTTAGTTTTTATAAGAAGTATAGTTGTTAAAACATGTAATAAGTTACTTCAAGGTCGAATTACAAAACAATTAAGTTTAAACCAAAATACAGTTAAAGAAATGAACTGACCTCCAACATGTCGTAACTTACCTTACTTAAATGTAACTTATTTGCGTACATTGCAATAAGCAATGACAAAAACTTAATGCTTATCGAAAGCAAAACAATTAGAGCGTAACAATCACTTTTGTGATAAACTTGAGAACAAATAAAGTAAAATAGAACAAGATAATGTAATACGACCAAAATACAATAATAGATACGACCACTCAAAAACAATTAAGAAAGAAAATACCTACTCTAAAATGTTATTCTTAAATAACTACACAATAAAGCTCATCCTCATTCTTTCGATGATATTTTTATACGTATTTGACGCCATAAAAACTACGTCTGCAGGTATGTCTTCTTTTTTCCAAATTTCATAATTATGTAATAAAAAATAATTTAAAAGAACATTAGGCTTGCGTTTGACTGCTATCTACGAAGATGCGGTGTACGATAGAGCACGCTTGCATAGAACAAAACCAATTCACTCGTGTTTTGAAGACACCCAGATTTTAACTGCTGGGGAACACCCTTATAGGCCCTGCTTTTATTGGCATCTCAAATAACAATTATTACAGAAACAAGGATTTAAGAAAAATGCAAGCGTATTTTATAATCTATTCGAGCAAATGACATTAAAACCATGAGATTTAGTTACGATTTAGGGGGCGAAAAGAACGTGTGAACTATGTTTACACCACATCTATTTCATCAAAAAATTTACACTCACGAGCTGCAGCCCTGTATCCCCGCGTTTAGGGGTTGGGCACATTATTGACCGATAAGTTTATAATACATATAGTGTGGGGTAGAGAAACCACGAAACGGCAAACCAAAGATATTTAAACTAAACGGATATCAGTTCAGCGCTCAAAAATATTGAAACGGAAACTAAACTAAAGGCAAACTAACTGTGGATTTTGTTGCAAACTAAATTAGACATCGTTGGAATTCAATTTAAGTTCGTATTTAGCGTAGGACGCCTCGAGATTCGATGGAGTGACGATAAATACGTAAGGTAAGTGACTGGCAAAAAGTCGAAGATCTGCTGGCGTGGCGTGCTTTGAGAGAGACCCATGTCCAGTGGACTAAGATATTATGCTTCCATGCCTTATGTCTTCATTATAACACTTGCAGCATTGTTATTACAAAAGTAAATCGTGATTAGATAACGATTGTCACGATTTGTGTCTATTTCTAGTAACACCAGTCTCTGGGCAATTACGGCAATTTTACAATTTGCACTATTCATAGAATGTCACCATAGATAAGTAGTTAATACGTAATTTTGTAGAGTAACTATAAGTAATATTTTTGACACGCATTAATTTATTAGATTATTTTTTTTATGAAATAATAGGCTTGTTTTGACCGCCACTTTGCCTGATCTACGATGGAGTTAAGGCTGTTAGTTTAAGAGTCGCCTATCATTGTATAGATAGGAACCTCTGAATCGGTGTCGTAACTTTAAGTGACGCTTAACGACACTAGTTATCACTTGAAGTTTGGTGAAACGTTTTTTTGCCCTAGGCAACAAAATTTGGCTTCTGATTTAAGGGACTCCTAGGGTTAGTGAAAACGGGCATTAGACGAGTCACATAAGTGTTTTGTAACTATAATAATTTAATACAGTATTATTGCAGCTGTCAGAACAAATAAAAGCTTGGAACGGGTATAGCCTAGGTATTATTTAGCAACTACATTTCGGCCTCACATTTAATCAATATTTCACCACGTGATTGGCCACGGTTTGCCAAACGTTTTCGCAAGTTCGATCGGTTTTTCTGTTTGTTTGCAAAGATTCAGTTGACAAACTTAAGTCACAGTTCTGAATCGATTTTATGGAGACATGTTGGTCGATCGGATCACGTAGTTTCAGGCAATTTAATTTTGATATTATATTTTGATTGGAGAAATGAGAAAATTGCTCGTTTCAATCTAATTTAATCACACTGTCACACATTTTCGCATATATAAAACGGATTTCGATAAAAATGTAGGTATATGAATCTTAGAAGTATAATTCTATTCAATGAGAAATAGTTAACATACAACAATTAAACCTCTTTTGAGAGACGGTCTAAAACTATACGTAGACTGGCACCGTATTACTCCAAACAAAACACAGCTTAGCAAAATGATTAGCAGACATAGATTATACTGAATCTATGTTAGCAGATATTTCTAAAAATCATTACTTATCACAAAGCCATGTTTGTTATTTGTACTTTGTCAAATTTCATAGAAATAAATAACTTGTTTAAGTTTTTGGAAGTATCTAGCTAATACAAATGGTTATCATTATCAGGCAACGAAATCCTAGCGACTGTCTCTGATGATGTAAGGAGTCCAATGTGTAAGCATTGGATCTCTGTTCACATGAATAGAAACAAAAAGTGACCTGGCACTCTGGCATTTTTGACTATCACCCCTATACAGTGTGCATATATTTTATTTTAGATTAAGACATTAATTAGTATGTGTTCTATGGGTCAAGTTGCCTGAATTAAAATTAAATTATGTTTTGTTAAATGTTTATTTTAATAAAATAACAATTTCGCGTGATTTCTTCTGTTCAAATGAGATGTCAAATAACATAAATTGGACTTATACTTTGTTATTTTTAGCAGCGAAATCTACGAGAAATTTACCTATCTCGCGCAATCTTTTACCGTTTAGGCATCACGTACGCAGTGAACTATTCTTATATACCTAAATGACGTCAAAATGTAGAAAAAACATTATTTTTTTCAGAATAGGTGCCCGAATTATTTTGTTGATTACGCCATCGCTGAATACATATTTAAGGTTGTAACCATGATTATCTTAATTTGATGAGACCGGTAGAGTCACGTACTTAAAAGCCAACTTCCACTAGGAGTGTTACCATTTTAAATCACGCCCCAAATATGTATATTTTTATACTTATTAACCAACTTCATTTACTTTTATTAATATCTTTACACAGCAGACTATATTACATAATCGACTAAATTGTGATCTATTTAACTTTTTAATTATCAATCGATGTCTTTTTCTGTCTCGATCGATCTCGTTTGTCGACTACCTATTTACGCAATCGACTTTTTACCAATATCTTTTGAATTTTAAAAAACTATTAGACAGGAAGTAAGAGGTAATTGCCCGTTATCAATTGTTTTTTTTTTAAACAGAAACAAGCTATTTAGATCTTCTAAAAGAAAGTACTTATTGCAGTAGCTTTTTGGCCCATTATTGAATGGTTTTCCAATTCTTATTAACTTGTTATAAAATCAAGCTCATTTTCACTTAGCTACGTTTTATAAATTAGTCTAGATTCGGGGTTTTAGTACACGGATTGAAGGTCTCCTGTCTGTCGCAAGACTTTGTCGTAGGTGGTCTTTAGTGTTTCAAGTACCCGTGCAAATGAGTTCAGGAAAGACCACTGAATTGTGTCGGGTGATGGAATCATTTTATGGGATGTTGTCTCAGGCTAAGCGTTTCTGCGTAGATCCCAGTACCCTCCGTCAAGCACAGAAGCAGTCAACGAGAGGGTTTAAGTGGGTACAAATTTACATATCCAGTGTCACTAAAAACCTTCAAAGGGAGAAAATCGTTGTCAAGTATAACTGTTATTCTTATAAATAAAACTAACCTGGTGCATAGCCTGCTGGGCTGCCTGCGCCGCCGCCTGTGCTGCTCTCTTAGCCTGCTGCAGCTGCATTTCTTCTCCTTGCAGCCCCACCTTCGCATCTCTAACTTGCTGCTCCAACCCGGACAGAATCACCTGCTTCCCAGCCAGCGCTGCCTGCGCTGTAGCACTAGACTGAGCAGCCGACTGAGCTAGAGTGTTCTTCGCTACATACGCTGCCTGATACGCTGCAGCCGCTTGATTGCCAAGCGCCGTCTTCGCTTGATTCGCAGAACCAACAGCTATAGTCCTGAGACCGCTGCCTCTGCTGAAACCTTTCTTTCCCTCGTTAGCGGCTTTAACCTCTTGTAAATAAGCATCATAATGGCTGTGCTGTGCTTCGGGTTCTTGTGCCTGGGCAGACTGTGCTGAGTTGTCGTAGTCATATTCGTATTCTGCGTGCTGTGGGGCGCCGTGCTGGGGAGCGGGCACTGGGGCGGCGGAGGCAATCGTCAGGGTACCTGGAAGATGAAAGAGGTTAGTAGCCTACTGATACAGAAACACTATTTTTGTTATAATTATTTTTATGCCTAGTACCTAATAAAAACGCTATTAAATTGTGTAATAGGTGGAGGAATAAAAATAGAATAATATAATAAAAAAGAGATAAGGAATATTGTAGAAAAATTTGCTGCCGCCTGATACAGACTCCTGATTCATTTTAACATCATGTCTGTCTGTATTCTACCTTATAGCCCTACGAGAGAAACTATATTAAATCTAACTATACCAAATTAAAATGGATTAAAACAAATGCCTAAGGCAGCAGGAAAGCAGTAGACGAGACTGGTCCAGGACAGGAAAAGATTGCGCGCTGAAAAGGAGTCCTTAATCCAGAATTGGGTGGAAAATTCTTGATTGACTATGAACATGAGGGCAACTGTTACCATATTATATATATTTTTGTAACCAAAGAAAAAATAATGCCCTATGTATACCAATCTAGTTAGTTGAGTTGACCTGCGAGTACTACTCAGCTAGAAACCTTTACATGCCCCAAATCATACTAAGTATGATAAATGTGGAAAGTTTGTTGATTTGTTTATTCCTCTTTCACGCAGCAACAGAGCAACGGATTGATCTGATTTTTTGCATGGGTATAGTTCAAGGGCTGGAGAGTGACATACTGCTCATCATTATCATCATCACCATTTTTCATCACTACGCGGGTGAAACCGCGGGGCGCAGCTAGTAAATAATTATTGTTAATTATTATGTTTACAAATAAAATGTTTAATTTATCTAAGCAAGAGCGGTTCGAACTACAAGTAGAGTTCGAACCACTAGAGAGTTAATTAAACATAGGTACAGTAAATTCGATAGGAAAATAGATTAGATTTATGTTATTGCTTATTGTGACCAGCAAAATAGAAGGAAAAAGACTCAGGGGGCGTAGCCCAACAAGATAGACCGACCAAGTGTCAAAAGAGCTTGGCACGAACATCTCTGACGCGATGTACCAAGCTGGAGACCGTCAGAGATGGAAGCAGATTTGTCGCCACATTACAAAAGATCGGGAGCATCACGACGCTTAGCATTGAGCAAACGAACTGATGAGGAGGAGGATTGCTTATTGTTAAATATCTATACTAATATTATAAAGAGGAAAGATTTGATTGATTGTTTGTTTGTTTGTTTGGATTGAATAGGCTCCGAAACTACTGAACCGATTTGAAAAAATATTTCACTGTTGGGAAGCTACACTATCCCCTGGTGACATAGGCTATAAACTATACCCGTGCAAAGCTGGGGCGGACCGCTAGTATGATATACGCGGACTTATTCGCAATAAAAAAATAGTTTGAACGTAATCCAGTCTATTACGAATGTAATACCAAAATTATCTAGATAATTATCTATTATCAAAACAAAGACGCAACTGTGAGCATACTAATAAGTATTATAGATTTAGTGAAGCGTAGGTACTGGATACAGGAAGTGTTCGTACTTATTTTGCGTGTGGAAGTAAGAGGAAGTAATACTTGGTACTGCATTGTAAGTTACATTACACTTAGTATATTCTTTGTAATAGGTTATGTAAAGGTTCAGCTTCACACGATATTAATTCGTAACTTAATTTATTTTTCATTGTACTTTATAGTAGAAATATTTTGTTTTATTTTACTTTTAATTACGGTTTAAGATTTATTTCCTCAAAAGAATTTACAAATTCACTTATTGAGAAAACACAGTATATATAGGTAAGTATTATAGCGCCATTGAGCGTAGTTTACAGAGATAATTATGCAAACAATAAATTAACTAACAAAACGATAAAAATTAAAAAGTCAAACTTAGAGGGTAGATTTACAAAGTTTAGAAGTATGTCTATGCATGCAAGCGGCCTTTTTTATGATGTTTATGATGTCAAAAGATGTATGTAAAATGTTTACCTATTCATAATATACAATATAATATGTATGCAAACGCTTAAACGAGCAATTCTTTGGGATGAAATTTTGCATTTAGGTAAAGTTTTGCTTTTTAAGTTAATACCTATATAGTGGTATTTCTTGTAAAAATGCAATTTTACATGGAAAACACCGAGCGAAGCTAAGCTATGCTGAGAAAATTAGGTATCTATCAATCTATGTACAAAAATTTGGACTGTTCTGCAGCATCGTATTCTGTTTTTATGAGGAATGTTTACTACAGCTCAATTTATGATAAATTGATAGCCCGTTGGTCCAGTTGGTAGTGAACCTACCTTCTGAGCTTGGAGGCGTGGGTTCGATTCCCACCTAGGACAAACTTTATGTGATGAACATATGTGTTTGTTCTATATCTGGTTGTTAATATCTATTTAAGTATGTATTTCAAACTATATATGTATGTATATCAGTCTCTGGCAGCCATATCACAAGCTTTGCTTAGTTTGGGGTCAGATGACCGTGTGTGCAAAAATATCACGAAAAATAATAAAAATATTAATCACGCTTTTAGAATGGATTAAAAAAGCATTTAACATAAAATGCATAAGTTTTGTATTAATGCGTAAAAATATAAGCAAATATCGGCAAGGTGCGCGTTGAAGTCTTTTGTATCAGCGTCTGGACATCAGAAATTATGTCGTTCTGTCGTTCATAAATTTATTTGTGGCGCTCTAGTTTAATGTGTTTATTTAACTTTTGATATGAAAACTGACATTTAGGTGAAAATAAAATGTAGTAAGTAAAGTATTTTTTTAACCTAATCGTAACCTACATATAATTACTTACATAACTACTCAGCAAGTTAATAATGATTTTATTTAGTTTTAGGATTCAATCGTAATTTTAATTTAAAAAAAACGGTTTATTTTTAAAATATGTAAGCTTCATAACTCGTATTTTGCTAGATTTCCAGGTCTTTAATAATTGTAAAGAAAAGGTTTACAATAAAAGAAACTTAATACAAACAGAAAATACAAAAAAAAAAAAAAAAAACATACAGTCGAATTGATAACCCCCTCTTTTTTAAAGTCCGGTTAAAAAACCAGATTAATTTGTAAATGATAATGAGCCGCATTTTGGGGACAATTCCCACTGGTAATGGTTTGATAGATTCGTTTTTTTTTTGTAAATTTTTTGTAGTTATTTATGTTCCCTGTCGACCTGTTATGTATGTTCCCTGTCGTCTCCAAAATGGTTGGACCAATTTTGATGAAATTTTCAGGCAATATTCAGATTAGCACAGCGAGTGCTCCAGTGTATGTAAATTTAGTAGCGATCGGATTAACAGAATGTTTTTTTTTTGTGTTGAACGGGGCTTTCACTGACAGATGGCTGATGTTATAAGGAGTAATCCTGCGGGTGAAAACGTGAGGCGCAGCTACTATGATATGTATAATTGTAATGATTAATATTTGACACACAAAATGGACAGACGACCTAAAAGAGACCGCAGGGAAACGCTGGATGCAGGCCGCTTCCAACCGGCCCTTTTGGAGATCGATGGGGGAGGCCTATGTCCAGCCCCCCGATTCTAATAAACAAATTGTCTTTAAATTGTAATTGTTGCGATTTTAATTGTTAAATAACTGCCTCAAAAAAGACAGTTTTTAATAAATTTTTTATACAATATTACAATATCAGGTGGTTGTATTTTTCTAGTATAAAAAAATATTTAAAACTGACAATTTTGAGGTAGTTATTTAACGATTAAAATCGCAACAATTACAATTTAAAGACAATTTCTTTAGTAGAATCGGGGGCCTGCAGTGGACGTCCTATGGCTGAAATGATGATGATGAATATTTGAAATTTAAATTTGTTACTTACCGATACAAAACAAAACTGTCTTAAAGGCCTTCATTGTCGCTACAGTCGAACTGAAAAACACCACAAAACCATTAACACCAATAAAATTTAAAATCACTAAAACATCCGAAATAAAAAATAAATTTAAAATTTATTTAAAAACTTTTATGGCACTTTATATCACTTTAGAAAATGTATACCTTCCAGTACTTTCACAAATACTTATTTTTTCAGTTTAGGTCGCGGGGTCTACCCCTTGTTCACTTGTCTGTGAGGCAATGTACAATCAAACGGTCAGTACTTCTATTTATAGTGATTGCCACTCCATCCGCAGAATAGCAAATAGTTACTATACAAGAGTGCACTTGACCACAGTACAGATAGCAGCATCAGCGTAGCTTGACCAAGATCTCTATAGAGAAGAAAGCACGCTGATTCACGTATTGTAATGTAAGGACAAAGCGGTATTTTGTCACGATGTTATTGATTGTAGAATAATGTAGAAGTTTGTTGTTAGATAACTGTATTAAGAAATGGATCACCTTTTAGTGACTGATGATAAGTTCATGCAGTTCGCAGCGGAGCAAGCTTATATATACATTAGTAATTATCGTGAGATAATTATCTCAAAAGATAATTACAATATTTAATTAGTTTGTTGAAATCTCGACAATTTTTAACTAGTTTGTAGAGCAAAACTTTTAAAATATAAAGTAATTTTTAGAAGAATAAAAGGATTTTACAAACTTAAAATAAATAGTAATAAATATGTCAGTTAAAACAGTTTGAAAGTCCTCATCAAAATTTTTGCTTTTGGCACAAACCAAAACCTCGTCTGTTTTTTTTTTTTATTTTTTTTCTGAAAGTACTAAATTAATTTCGATAAAATTTATAAAGGAACTTCCGAAGTATGACCTACCAAATAAAAAAAGTATCATCAAAATCAATACATAATTGGCGAAGTAATCGCGTAACAAACATACAAAAATAAAACACAGTCGAATTGAGAATCTCTTCTTTTATTGAAGTTGGTTAAAAATAGGAAAAAAATGGCTGTGAATTTCATGACTTTCATACTCAAGTGGTAACAACAACTCCATGTAAATCTGGTACAGTTTTATGCGTTTACTAGCAAGTTTATGAGTGAAGAATAACTATAATGTGTTCATTACGGCAATTAAGTAGTAAGAAATACTTATTACTTTGAGCTTTTGACACTTAAGTATATGCAACCCAAGTTTTTTTTTTTCTTTTCTGAGAACCTAATTTACACGTTATAAAGTCTATATAAAATATATATATTCTATTTCAAAAGCTCTACACTTATTAACTGGTTTGATGGTTTATTGTAGAAAATATATTGGTAAAATTACTGAGCATAAAGAGATCTCGCTAGGTGAGCGCGATGGAGGCCGAGCG
Organism: Agriopis aurantiaria; assembly: GCA_914767915.1. Taxonomy (NCBI): domain Eukaryota; kingdom Metazoa; phylum Arthropoda; class Insecta; order Lepidoptera; family Geometridae; genus Agriopis; species Agriopis aurantiaria. The sequence continues at coordinate 10,989,989 of OU612001.1, read as the reverse complement.
GTAGCATATGCGCTTTACAATCTGACAGCATCCAGTTTGATCCTCGGCCCTGCACCAACGACTTATTTAGTACCTAAATACATTTTGTGCAGTTTCAAAAGCATCGCTCAAAAACGGCGAAGAAACACGTCGTAAGGAAACCGATATGTCCAAGGACCTCAAAAGTTCAAAGACATGATAATCACCAACGTGCACTGGGCCAGCATGGTGGATTAGGGCCCGTCCTCTCACTCTCTGAGAGAAGGCCTGTATCCCAGCAGTGGTAACATGATAGGGACTATAACTTTGGTCTCAAATTTCTAAGTGGCCATGAACTGTAATGAGCAAGCGTGACGCTTACCATTAGGCGAGTTATTTGCTCGTCTCGTCGTTTATTTGCATTAGGAAATAATAGTAATGTCAAAAAGTATAAACTAAAGGGAATAAACTAAACTCAATACATCAAACGTTTTTTAACGTATTTTTGTATTCCCCCATCCTTTCCATCCTGATTTCCTCATCCTTTGATGACATTTTTAGGGTTCCGTACCCAAAGAGTAAAAACGGGACGAAAGGTCCTTTCGTTTTTACTTTTGCCAATACATCAAACTTTTTTAACGTATTTTTGTATTTTCTCTTGTGTAAAAATGGTAATACGTACAAAAGTCAAACTTGGCATGAATATAGTACACACTCTAAAGTAAAACAAATAATTATAAATACTGGGCAATGCGAGTCGGTGATAAAGTTATGTTCAGTGCGCGAGCCCGACTCGCGCTTGGCTGGTTTTATTTTTACAACTGAGTGTTGAGACAAGAGTTTGCCTGATGGTAAGCGTCACGCTTACCCATAACAATTCAGAGGCACCTACAATTTAGAACATATAGCTATATATATCAACACCCTGCGTGACAATTCACCGCGTTCGTCACCCTGAGATATTAAATCTCTATGCCCAGTTTTAGCCAAAAGAACAAATTATACTAAAATTCATTAATTCATTCATTGTGAGAGTCATGAGCATCCAGGGGGAGGCCTATGTTCAGCAATGGACGTCTTCTGGCTGATGATGATGATGCTACTAAAATTCGCAATAAAACTATTTTCCTTAAAACAATTTCTACACCGCTTTATGGTTGCTATTCCGAAAACCCGTACGAAACGCTTTGATTCCACTCTACACTGCCAGTCTGTGGAATGCGCTGCCTGAATGGGTTTCCCCGATAGGTACAATCTGGGTGTCTTCCAATTAAGAGTAAATCGGTTTTTTCTAGGCATGCGTGCTCCATCGTAGACCGCATCATAATATCCGGCGAGTTGGTGGTCAAACGCAAACATATTACTAAATTGAAAAGAAAAAAAACATTCTCAGACATTTGATCCACATTATAGACCGTGCAAAAAATCTAATTTGAATAAAAACATGGTTCGTGCGGAGTGAGGCGCCACGGGCAGGCTATTTCATGCTTGCATTGCGATTACATGGTAGTGCGCTATGCTGCGGAAAATTCAGGTATAGATTCACGGAAATAAAAGACCGGGTAAGTACGAGTAGAAAAACAAAACAAAAAAATAGTTGATATATTGAAAGACAAACTTAACTTTGTAGTGGACAATATGATTCTTCCATACATACCAACTACGAAATGTAAGTTTGTAATCATCATCATCAGCCAGAAGACGTCCACTGCTGAACGTAGGCCTCCCCCTTTAACCTCCACACTGAACAACAGCCTGCCTTTTGCAGTTTGTAATAGCAAAACAATATTTTTTTATATGATATAACTTCAAATTAAAGACTTTCGCATTTTTCCCTTTATAAGTACTGCGTGGCCTTATCTCATGCCAAATTTCATGATTCTATCTGAACGGGAAGTACCCTATAGGTTTTGATTCCCTTGAGAAATCGCAAAATATGCGAAAATATACGACATAAACGCTCATATTTTTTAATTGCGTTAACGTACAAGTTTGTTTTTTTTACAGCTGAAAGAAACCGTAGATTTGAGTGTTTGATATAAATTTCAACTTGATAACTTTACGCGTTCTTGAGACAAAAGGTCTTGATAGACGGACAGACAGACAACAAAGTGATCCTATAATGGTTCCAGTTTTCCTTTTGGGATACGGAACCCTAAAAAATGTTAGTTTTACTGGTAACCAGAATGCTAGCGTCTCATCATCATCATCATACTCATTGTATACTACTAGTCTACTGCTGGACATAGGCCTCTCCCAAGGCACGCCACTCCGCGCCAGATCCTCGACTTTTCTTTTCCAGCCACTGCCAGCAAGCTTGCGTTTGCCCGCAGACTTGTCTGATGTTAACCAATGATGCTATCTACGATAGAGCACGCTTGCCTGGAAGAAACCGATTCACTCGCGATTTGAAGACATCCAAATTGTAACTATCAAGGATTACCCATTCAGGCAGCGCATTCACAGACTGACAGTTCGCACAATACAAGAGGAATGAAAGGGCAAAAGGCAGGCTGTCGTTCAGTGTGGAGGTTAAAGGGGCAGTCCTATGTTCAGCAGCGGACGTCTTCTGGCTGATGATGATGATGAAGAGGAATTAAAGCGCTTCGTACGGGTTTTTGAAAACTCTTGGCAGCCGCATCCGTACGTTTCCGCTGTATTTCTGACGCTGTTGGATTATCTCATTCTAGGCCGGTCTGTTTCCACCTAGCAAGGAGGCCGAGAGTGACAGTCAACGAAATTTAATTTAACATAGAAACTATTTAGTTACTTACCTATGTTTAATTAGTTTCATAGCAGGCCTTGATCAATGATCATTGTCGACTTGATCGGTCTATAATCACCTTTTACAACTCCTTGTGCAATGCTCAATTGTGTTAATGTTTTGGCCATAACTTTAGCATTCTTTTATATTATAAGGTCATTGATCCCCCGATATTGCATTTAAAAGTAACAGAAAACTGTCATAAAGATCTTGAGCATGATAATAGTTAACCTTCATCGAAAAACAAAAAAAATATTTGGTTTTAAAAGTGATCACTAATAGCGCTTAAGGCGAGGTTTGAACACTCGTATTACCTACTACATATTATGACCATAAGGCTTGGTTTATTTAGCGGAGCAAAACCATAGCACAACACACAGTCGTGCGTTTCGTTACTTAAATTTTTGAGGTTTTTCTATTATATTATATTTTTTGAAAGTATAGCTGTAATCTTAGAAGTAGTTATTCTAAGACTGTAATGTAAAATGTACCTTTGCGGTTTCCTTCATAATTATGAAATCTCTATATTAAGATATCGTAGACATAATTTAATAAATGTGTATTTAAATGAATCCAAAAAAAAAACAGGGCGAAAAGCGCAAATAGAGTCCGTTTCACAAAAGAAGTCCCGCAGACGCGGCGCTGTCATCGCGTATCAATCACTATCAGTATCATTTCTCGAGTAGAACTTTAACAACTTTTGGCATCGTACACGACTCTTTAACGATGGAAAATTAATAAAAATCTCACTAGCGTCCAAACACAGTAACAACACCTGACAACTACAACATGGAAATTTAGTTCCGCTGTTTGCCGTGGGACTTCTTTCATGAAAAGCACTTTAAGTGTTGTTTTTTTTCTATCGAGCGAAATATCCTTAATTGTGTTTCGGTCTTTGGTCCTAGATTAAACATTCAATTTTGATATGACACCGTTTTTATAATTTTAAGCTAACCATGGAAGTAGGCACACTTAAACTAGAATGACCAAAATAGTTAAGTCGGAGAGAGGGCCTTAAGCACTGCACGCAACGCACTCGTTGCAGAAAATGTAATCAAAGTGAATGAATAAATAATTGATGTTTCAATCGTCAGAAAAAATCGTCTGCTCAGCGCCAAATTGTATCATTCGTTCACCGAAGCATGTTTTACCAAACTAACTGAGGAAGATCACTTCAACACTTACTTTGACACTATCATAGAAATTTTATTCGGTTTCTTACTAGCCTAACATTAGGCATTGTAATTAAATTAAGAAGCACCTTTTACTAGCGCACCATAAAAAATAAACATACTTTGACAAATCGTTTCCCTTGATAGAAATATCCTTGCATTACATGAAGAAATTGAATTGGAAGACGCTGAAATCTGACTAAGTATTACATTTCAAAGACAGTGCGAAATCCAATTAATTGTACTGTTTATAGTTGAAATCAAGAGCCTCAAAATTACAGAAAATAATTTGAAATCCGTGACTAAACATCTTTGTTATAACTAAGCAAAAAGCCTAAATAAAAGAATTGGAAAGGTAATTTCGTGATTTATTAACAAAAACGAGACGATCGGTAACTGGAGCAAAAAATTAAAAAGGTTTAACCATTGTCAGAAAATAAATTTTTCAGGAAACAGTTAAGGTATTCCTACCGGATCAATATCAGACCAGATCAATCTACTGTACCCTCAGATCAGAAAAACAAGGGAGATCTGGTAAGGTGGCGTGGCGGGTGCGAACGCATTATAGCCCTGGCACCGGGGCAATAGAATACGGCACCGGTTCCCCCTGGCTGTAGCAAGAGGCTACTAAAAAGGGACCTCCGGGCTCGGGATGGTCAAAGTTGGGGCTCTGACCATCCACTTAAGCGAGCCCCGGGAGAGAACGTTGTGTGACCAAGGTTGTCGTGGACGGAGGGGCTGAGACAACCGTCGAAAGGAGCCGTAGCCCAGTGCTGAGGGCTCCGGTGCGTACCTCTGGAGATCCTGGAGCCCTCTTCTCAAGCACTAAGGCTGGTCACCGGGGGGTTTTCAGAGGATATAATCCCACATAACCTGGCTGCACCCCAATTCAGCCGGGTATCTTTGGAAGATTTCCCCATCGAAAAAATAAAAAGGCAGACGACCTTATCGCTCTTTTCATTCAGTACCCTTAGTACAAGTTTTGATAGTATTAGTTTTTTTTTTTCGTTTACGTATTGTTCCATACATTGTAGTAAAGCGCCTCCAGCGGAAACGCGGAGGAACTAAAATCGGTAGTAATCGGCGGTATAGATTGCTTCACTATAATACGAAAAAAAAACGAATACCTTTCAGCCCAGCAATGTATGAAACAATACGAATACGAAACAAGTTTTCGAATACTATCAAAACTTGTACTAAGGGTACAGCATGTGGACTATTAGTTAGTCTTTGGTGTCGCTGCAAATTTATCAGTGTGTGCATGAAAAATGTGTAGGTAAGTGTATACCGTACTTGCAGTTTTTGTGTAAAATAGTGCATAAAACACAAAAAATACATTTTGGACACGAACGATATAATTTGTACCAAGGCATATCTTCCCTATTTGTCTGGTCTGAGATTGGAAACATCTAATTAGTCCCGGTTTTAATAGGATAGCGAGTAAAACCGCGTGCCTTAGTGAATGTTTTGTTATTATCTTCATCATCATCATTTCAGCCATAAGACGTCCACTGCTGGACATAGGCCTCCCCCGTCGATCTCCAAAACAGCCGGTTGAAAGCGGCCTGCATCCAGCGTTTCCCTGTGGTCTCTTTTAGGTCGTCTGTCCATCTTGTGGGTGGACGTCCTATACTGCGCTTACCGGTCCGTGGTCTCCATTCGAGAACCTACTGTTATTATCTTACTGCAACTTAAACTTCAAATTTTCTTCCCAACATTGCTTGAGTGCAAAATTATTACCACAAGCTAACTTTTAAGGGAAAGTAGTTGTATAACGAAGCAACCTTGGCCCAGACAAACAGAATCATGTTTTGTTTAGTCGTCACTGCAGTTTAATCTGTGGCAGTGTGATTCGGCCCACTGTGCGTTCGGACACACGACAAATTTAAACATAGTTAAAAGTACACCAGAATTATTTAACGCGCATCAAACTGTATCAACTATAATATGATTGCAGGTCAAATTTGGATAAACATTGTAAATAAGCTGAAGGTCATGGCAGACGTAACTCGGCGCCGGATCGACATCGCCTCAACTAGGTACTATGGATTTGGTTGACCTCAACCGCCGTCTGACCAACGAGAGAGAAAGAGAGGGAAATATGATATTCTCACTCTTTCTCTCCCGTTGGTTGGACAGCAGTCCATCAACCAAATCCATACGTGTGTTAACACTATGACAGATTTTTTTTCTGTGAAGCTTCACACAGCAACGCGTCCTAATTAGCATTATAATGTTGTGCAAGTACCGTTATTTATCGATCGTCAAATTTGACAGTTGCGATCGTCAAATTCGATAAAATGCCAATTGATCAGTACTCACTATGATCGATTCTATGGCATTTTATTGAATTTGACGATCGATAAAGAACGGTACTTGCACTGCTGATATGTTTGTCTGGTCGTCGCCACGCTTACATCGAGTCGTCGCTGTAGTCGCCGTGCTTACGTCGGGTCGTCACCGCGCTTACATAGAATCGTCGCTGTAGTCGCCGCGCTTACATCGGGACGTCGCCGTGGTCGCCGCGCTTACGTCTCGCCGATGACAGACCAATTGTGGCCCCCTGTGGGTGTAAAAGCCTTCGCCTGCGCTGACGGCCCGCGCATCGTCGCTGCCGTAGCCTCGCCTACCCAGCGAAGGTGTTCGGCCACTCCGGTTACGAATCTGGTAGACGGCAAGTTGGTGAGGCGGGCGATGCCCATCGATCTGGTCTCGAGTTGATGTGTGGATCACACTAATTAATGCGAAAGTTTATCCGCTCTCGACTCCGTAATAGCTAAACAGATTTTAATGAAATTTGGTACGGAGGTAGTTTATATCCTGGACTAACTCAGGCTAACACGTAGTAGCTTTACCTAGTCTGTGGCTAACACAGACTAACATATACCTAGGCTTTATAACATGGAAAAATCATGTTTGCTTTAGCGGATGAAACCACGGGATTCACTGCTAGTGTGACTATAAAGCGATCCAAAGCGGATCTTCCGGTCAGGGACGGCCCCTGACCAGAAGATGCGTGAGCTAATAAACGCGATTCAGTTTAGGTGACTCCTGCAGTCAATTACGTGAACGTGAACCGCCGAGATACGGTTTGCGGTCGCGTAACTTTTCGTTGTCACCTAAATTGAATCGCGTTAAAGAGTTGACGGTATGGGTCCAGGATTTTATATTTGAACAATAATAAAATTAATACTGCCACATTTTTTTATGCTTATTTTATATATTTGGTGAAACATTTAGTGGATAAAATGCGTTTTTTGTTGAGCGATTAAATAGCATCCGTTTTATTATGGACTGTTACTTGAATGTTACATTTCATTTCATTAACTTTATTGCACTTGACCGTTGTCGCTGTTGCGTTGTATGAAATTTGATATTGCAGTGATTTTTGTAATGCGACGTTTAGTAGGTAAAGATTGGCCAAATTTTATATTAATAAAAGCAGGTAATTTTGCCAAATGCATGTGCCCTGGATCTTAGTTTTACAATACTGTAGACCGCGCTGGCACGGCGCTACGCAATGTTGTACTTATCAGACATGAAAAAAAAAACAAGTGAGATAATTTTCCTCTTTTTTCATAATAAGACAGTAAAATTAGTGTTTCACCCATCGAGATACAATTTCTTTAGAGTCACAATCTCTCAGTGAAAACAGTAAAAAAAAATCCGAGCGTCATTGTACAATTGTACATACAGTGTACTTTTCAATTATATACTTCACAATGCCACATTTACTCCAATTTAGACGTTATATCGCTTGCAGTGTTCAACGTTAGTTGTCCGCTATGTCATCGTAGCTCTGGCTTATGTCTTCTGTGCTCTGGGGCCTTACGGACAACAGCTAATTGCGGCACCTAATCCGCTCAGTTGAAAAAACACGCGAACGTGAACCTTATCGCGCCCAGATACGGTTTGCGGTCGCGTAATTTTCCAACTGAGCGGATTAGGTGCCGCAATTAGCTGTTGTCCGTAAGGCCCCTGGCATCGCGATCCTCTAAGTTGAGAAACCCTTGTTTCTAAGCGTCTCGCGCGCTGTCATTCATTTTCCACCACGATGTTTTTTTTTAGATAAATTCTACGTTCGGCCACCAACTCTCCTGATGGTAAGCGACGGTGTGGCCAAGGATGGAACACATTCATATAGAAGAAATCTATTTAGTAGCCTTGAAGATGCCTAGATTGTAGTACTCAGGAAACAATGATACCTCATATGTCTTATAGTGCTAACAGACGCTCGAACGCGGCTGACCTCAACCGCCGTCTGACCAATGGGGGAGAAAGGGAGGCAAATATGATATTCTCACTCTTTCTCTCCCGTTGGTTGGACGGCGGTCCGTCAGCCGCGTTCGAGCGTCTGTCAGCACTATTAGATAACTCAATTATTTAACTTAAGCCCATTCAAAACCTCATCGCTTGCTTAGCAATTTTTTCCCTAATCAATTCTTCGAAAATTTAAGTCGCATCAGATATACTTAATGCCTACTTAGTCAATGTAACATCGACTCCAGCGAAATAATTATTACGCTGATCGACTCATTGATGCCTGATCGCCTCATAGCAACGGTTAGGTATTTACGATTGCTCAATAGATATGAAATTCAAAGCATTACAAGTATGGCGAGGTGAAACTTTGAAGGAAACTTAAAAAAACTTTACTAAAGAAACCACTTAAACTTTGGACGGAATTTTAATATCATATTATTAGAACGATTTTTATAACAATTTATTATTACTTATGTGCGTAAGAAATACATGGCAATGGGCAGGCCACATCGCTCCGATAACCAATGGGGAAGAAAGGTTCTTGAGTGGAGACCACGGACCGGAAGACGCAGCGTAGGTAGGCCTCCCACTAGATGGACCGACGACATTGTCAGAGTCGCTGGCATCCAGTGGATGCAAAAGGCAGGCTGTCGTTCAGTGTGGAGATTAAAGGGGGAGGCCTATGTTCAGCAGTAGACGTCTTCTGGCTGCTGCTGCTGATGATGATGATGATGATGTAAAAAAATACAATACGCATTAAGATAATATGACATGAATGTCATGATAGAGTAAAATAGTTGTCGAAGTTCTTGCTAAAGTTAAATAAAAAATATTATGTTCATTGTAATTTTTTTTTTTTTTTATCATATGATAATTACTCACGTAAGATTTACGGGAATTACTCACGTAAGGTTTACGGGAATTACTCACGTAAGAGCGCGAGTTCACCGGCCAGAGATATATTTTTCGCACATTTTTTTTTTTATAAAAAAAATCACTAAGATAATTTAAAAAAATGCGACTGAACATTATCTTTTGTATAACATTGGAAATGAAAAGAATACCTAAATTATCGATATTTTTTAGGATGGCGAAAAAATCCTTTTTTTTTCGATCTTTTCTGTATCGACGCAAAGTACCAAACACGCAAAAGGACAAAAAACGCACTATACAAAGATACGCAAGTTGCCAAAAAATATTGCGCATGATGCTAAAAACGCAGATGGCCAAAAAATATACTACGCTGATTGCCAAAAACGCAGGCCAAAAAATATGCATGATATCACAGAAATGGATAATCCGAGCTAAGAGAAAGTTGCATCAATACAAATAAAAAAAAAAAAACCTGAAAAGTTCTAGAACTTTTTTTACTGTATTACCTTTCAGCACTGTCCTTTCATACAATTTAACGGCAGATTTCGGGACAAACAATAAAATATCACTTTCAAAACGTGCCTTGCGACTTGTAACATCTTTTAATCTTTTTCAATAAACCAAACTATTACCTATAAAACATATTTCTGGTCACGTTCTTGACTCCTTGCGACCGAGAGAATTTCTGGGACATTTCCAGCTCTATTATAACGTGGTAAGGTGTCAGAAAATGACGAAAAACTGGTGGTTCCACGATGGAAATATTAGTGGGATTTCCAGCTCTATTACAATGAGAGAGGGTGTAGTAAAATGTTGAAAAAGTGTTGGTTAGTGGGTCGATCGTCACGGTGCAACGATCACGTGACAGTTGGTAAAGTTTATGAAACGGTTCCGTAAGATGTGATCTCTGAACATTGGCAGAGTGTTGCTTATCCTCTGGCGCTGGCCTGGACAAGACCATGGGATCGGAGGTCGAGTTTACTACTAGATTTCCGATCTTCCGATGCATCTTTTATGTTCTCTGGTAGATAGTTGTATATATTCTGGACCTTGCAAATGCGTGAACAGGTATTCTCAATTTGCCCTTATCTAATACAAACATACATTCCCGCCCATACAACATAGGCTAACACCCATACCTACCATAATTACATAATTTGACAATAATAAAATCACACAAAGAAGCAGGTAGTGAACCTGCCTTCTGCGCTTGGGGGTGTGGGTTGGATTCCCACCTATTTAGGGCAAAGATTCGTGTGATGAACATACCAAGTTATGCCGAACGCGCTCTACGTTCGCTAACCAGTCCGGTCAAGCTGTAGAGGCCAAAAGGCCAACAGTACAAGTCAATAACAAAAAATAAAAAATATGATGAACATTTGTGTTTGTTCTATATCTGGTTGTTAATATCTATTTAAGTATAAGTATGTCTTTAAAACTATTATATGTATGGTCTCTGGCAGCCATAACACAAGCTTTGCTTAGTTTGGGGTCAGATGAGTCAGATGATAGTGTGTGCTAAAATGTCCCGAATATTTATTATTATTATTTTATACACGAAACTTCAACCTTAAACTTGTGCCTAAGGCAAAAAATTGCAGATCCAATAATAATGTCCAAAACTGAGAACCACCAGACTGGATCTGCTAAAAAGATTATCAACTTTTCACGAGAAATTCGCAACTTTTTTGCGGAATTGAAACAAAAACTGCGTTATACAGCGTCTTTCCTAAACCATTGCAATGGTTAGATAACGACCTAAAGGCGAGACCCCACTGGGCATTGAGCGACACGCGTCGTCGCGACAGGACATTTGATGGTGCATCCACATTTGCTACAGCAAACAAAGCACTAATTGCGATGGGTATGCAGGCCTAACCTTTGATCAAGGTATTGCGATATTGATAGTATTTGGGCGCGTGTGCTAATCCAGAATGTAAACTATTTTAACCACAGATCTACTACCTATAGATTTTCAATGAGCGTGGCTAGCTCAGTGCCTCTCGCTTCAACAAGGTGTGTTGCCACATTAAAATGATTTGCTATAAGTTAGGGTAATTTACCTACTATGATGGGTAGTGAATCTTCAATGAGTACTTTAGAAACAATACTACCTTTTAAATATTTATATTTTATACACTATCTGCTGCAACCCGCGGAGCTACCTGCAATGTTATACACTATCTGCTGCAACCCGCGGAGCTACCTGCAATGTTCTGGGAAGAAAAGTACGTTGTCTGTCCTCATGACACACTATCGTCCTGACAAAATTTGACTTAGCCCATGATCTAAGAAAACAAGGTTTTAGCAATCTGGGAGTGGTCCCGCAATGACGTCACTGTCCAGTTGCCACTTTATTCAATCAGCTGTTACGTGGTGTATCGTCATCTCTCTCGAACCTGTTGTAAATTGACATCATGACATCATTGCGGGACGCCTACGTAAAAATTTATTCTCGAATTGCTATACCTGGCGGAGTATATTATTATACCATGACTTAGCCGTTTCCTCGTAAAAAAACAGACAGAAAGTAATTACAAACTTACTTGCGTTTTTATTATAATTATTTGTTAGGATTAGAATATAGTACTAGAAAAAGGGTTGTAAAGTAACCATAGCATGATTTTTTATGATTAATTAAAAATAATAAAAAAGTCAAAGAGTTAAAACGGAAGGGCAAAGGAAGGGCCCCGTTATGCAACAAACGTTAAACGTATTTTTGGATTTGTTCTAGTGTAAGAACGGTAATCCGTACAAGCGTCAAATTTAGCGGATTATAGTGAACATAAGTAAAACAACAAATAATAAACACTGGCCAAGTGCGAGTCAGTGACAAATTTCTGTTGACCACTAAGCTAAGCAACGTCGGGCGCTGTCGGTACTTGGATGGGTGACAGCCTGGGCGTGATGTTGTCTTTTTGCACAACTTTTTGTATTTTGTGATTGTAAAGAACTCTCAGCGCGTGAGTCCGACTCGCGCTTATTCAGTTTAGTTTTTTCATGAATGGAATTATGTATAACATTCCAAATAATTAGATAAATAGACTCTTTAATGTTTACAGTACAAATTTCACGAACAGCGCGTAGCTTTTTGAATCGGTTCGCCGAAATCGCCTTTTGCTTTTCCAGCTTCATAACTGTGGCCTCATTAATATATATTTAATATTAACATTCACCATATTCATATGGGCATAAAAGGGTCGGTACTTTGCACTTCTTGCAATGTGCCAGCTTTTTTCAGTAATGTGACAGGATCAGTTGGAAACCTGCAGAACGAATAATTTATGTTAGTTGCGGTGGGTAATTTCTTTCATAAACTGGCAACATTCATAATTTATTTTCTAAGTGAATAATTTGATAAAATTCATAGAATTAGACCACAAATCGACCTAAAAACTGACTAATTGTGAATAAAATATATGCGAATTGATATCCTGAATTTATTTAGGTGATCGTTACAAGCTTTATATGTTTACTTACGTGTGAAATGATATTTCATCGTATTTTCTCTCACTGCGCTTCTTGCAGCCCAAAATGCTACAACCAACCATTGTAAAATATCTTTTACAATTATTTCTCAGAGGAAACACGCATTTATCACATTTAATCACCAAAAAAAGGCAATAAATATAATTCAGACCCGTTTTGTTTGTCACTGATTATTACAGATTTTGACACTTGAGGTACCAAAAACAGGTCACGCCGATAAGGACAACAAAATCTATTTATGTCCTTTTCGTACTTGTGCTGAGCCATATCAAGTTGTCTCTTTCACTAAAATATATTGCCGATCTGGTTGTGTATATCTGTGATTTTAACTGACGAAAGGACATAGTCACAGTGACAGCGTTTTAGCAACACCATTTACCTTTTAGTGTGTTTAAAGTGTATGATTTACCTACGCAGCAACTATTACTTAATCTGTTCCACCGCTTATTTCGTGGCCCCAACGCAACTGCAGCATTTCCGCATAACAAAATGAAAATAACTCTTGAACAATCTAATTTTCTGCAATTGAGCGCGTCTAGAAACAGCGGTTTATTTGTTATCAAACAGTTTCATTAAATACTAAAAAGTGATACCTAGGAAGCAATTATTTGAAAGTTTTTTATAATTAACTAGCCTGGTCTTAAAATGGCTACGCAACGTCTAAAGTGCGGCCGCTGAAAGAAGGCCTCTGACAGTTGCCATAACATTAAAAAAAAACTGAACGAAATCAACGTCCAGTAGTTGAACTAATGAGTCACAAAAGTCTTACTAGTACAGTCAATGGAACTGATAATTGTACTAATAGCTGTTTAAAGCAATCCAGTTTAAGTGATGAAAAATACTTACGCGACCGCAAACCGTATCTGGGCGCGTTAAGGTTCACGTTAGCGTGATTTTCCGAACTGCGCGCTTTTAACGTTAGTTTGAGACCGCGTAGAGTTGGGCGTAAGGCCCCTGGACGAAATTTTCACTTCTGTCGTGAGGTCTCAAGTCTTAAGCATACACTTTTTGTTGTTAAATAATAGGCTTGCGTTTAACCGCCACTTCACCTGATGTTAAAAAAAAATTCTTCACCAACATTTATTAAACATAAAGAAATTATGTCAATTAATCGATTTTAAAGTTCTACTTTTGAATATTCGTGATGACGAATCGTCAAATTTGAAGCATATTTCGTCTTAAACGAGAAAAAAAACATAAACCATTTTAATTGCACAGTCTAACTTTATTCATACCAAACACTGTTATCACTAGTTAGATCTAACATATAGAAATTCAAAATAGTGAACTCTTTACTGATAAACGTGGTATAATGTTGAGATAAAACATTTTGTCTCTGGCAAACATGTTTAAAATTGGCGAAAACAGAAAAACTCAAAACAATATTCATAATAAAATGCTGCCCTAAAATATAGCCAGTTTGCTATGCCCGATTGCGCTTTGATTAGTGATTAGTGCGAGTGATTAATGCAGGTGCTTAGTGATTAGTACTAAACACATTTGGACCATAACTGATTAGTGCGAGTGTATAATTTAATCACTCGCAAAATTACTAATCAATAATCACATGCACTCGCACTAATCAAAGTGCAAACGGGCCTTTAAGGCGCTTGCGGATGATGCGTAGTACAAGTCGCTACTACGCATCGTCTGCATCTTTTTGCTTTAGTGCAACCGTAGTGGCTACTTGCAACTTGTACTTGCTACTTTTACTACGCATCGTGCAAGCGGCCTAATTTTACGATTTTGTTATTCGCGTGGACAACCTCTAATTATACCATGGTTATAAGCAAGAGTTATACAAGGAGTATAGGCCGGCTTTCAGTTCTACAATCGTCTACTAAGTATATATTTACATCCATCTACAAAACGTTTCAATAAATTCGGAATACAGTGTATACACTTGCGTTTAATAGAATTATATAACTTTAGTTTAACTAACAATGATTATGGCTCAAATAAACACTTATTTACTTTGTAAGATACTTGGTCAGAAATTTGGCATATATACATAAATATTTATAACTAGCTGCGCCCCGCGGTTTCACCCGCTTAGTGATGAAAAATGATGATGCTGATGAAATGTAGCCTGGTTATAAGCTACCTCCCCACAAATTTTCAACCAAATCGGTTCAGGCGTTCTTGAGTTAAAAGTAGTGTAACTAACACGATTTTCTTTTATGTATATAGATTAACCCAATTTAGATGGAACTAAAGTATGATTAATTTATTAAGAAAAATACAAGTTGGTCTTGATTGGTGCTCAAACCGAAAAATTGGGACGCGTTCCGAATCACGCCGACAATGCTATCAACCAACCGAATAACTTGAGTTAAATTTTGTGACATAAATGACAAATATAATTATGTGTGATATAAGCACAGCAGCATATGCTGCTCGCCTATCATCAAACAAAAATAAATAAATCATAGGTACCAAAATTGCACAAAAATAATGTTTTTGCACCACATTAGCGTTGTAGGCGTGATTCGGAATGCGCCCTTAGTCACAGCAAATAAAAAAAATTACTTGACGTACATTGTCATTTGTCAGAAATCTTTTTCTTTTTTTTGTAATATACTTATTATTTATTTTGTAATTTTTATTAACAATGGACAATAATAATTTGAGCTGCTATGTTGATTGCGGGAGTCGCTTTGAGATAATTTGTGCCACTCGAAAGAAATTAATGGAGCCACTAGAAAAATGCTGTATTGAGATCTTACACTTATTGCCACTGGACAAAGTTACGCTAGTTTTTAGGGTTCCGTAGCTTATTATTATTAATGCCATTAGACATGTTTCAGACACAATTGTATTTTTCTGACACTAACATTGATATTTTAGACCAAGTACTTGATTATTTTGACACATCAAAACTAACATACGTTAGAACATTCATGTAAGTACTATAATTGAAATACAGTGAAACATCTAAAGAATATGTTTTTTTTTGAATGGGCAAGTGCCTTTATGCCTTGTTTTTGTGAATTTTCTGTTTCTGTGATACATTTTGTCTAAACTAAGTGAGTACTGACTAGACGCCAACTATAAATATAGACACTTATAATTTTAAACACCAATCTAAAGTGCTGATATTCTTGAAAGAGTAAAAAAAAAAATCAAACCTAATAATACTTAAACCGTTAATCATATTTATTTGCACGGAACAACTTCACCAACTTTTGTGCTATAAGAAATATTTTCTCCTGTAAAATCTGTAACTTTTCATGTCAACTGAAATGTTTGATTTCTAAGAAGAACCCAGACAAAAATTGTTAGGTGCAAATAATTTAATTTGACCAACATTGCTTACGAAAAAATGTGTTTGAGAAAAAAACACCTATTTAAGATCTTTCGACGGCGACTGTACCACGTAACAAAACTGATATTTAGTAATCATATTTTAATAAGTATAAAAAATATTGTGGATCTACGCAAAACTAGATCCAGAAACAGGGTCAAGCCCTTGTTTATCATAATACAGTTTCATTACGTCATATCACCTAAATCATCATAAAGAAAGAACTAAAAATCACTCAAAACAATAAACCTAAGAGTACAAAATTTCATAAAACTATTTACATAAAAACAAAAAGTCAGTAAATAGTCACTTATGCGTCGTTTACTTGTGCTGTCGATATTGCTTTTGCCTTGATTTCTGTGTTAGCTACATCTTTTACTTCTTTTGGTATTCCAATATTTGTGGATTCAGAAAAAACTGCATCTTTTGGTGTTACTTCATCAGGTAGTTCTATAATTTTAGGTGTATTTGCAATTTCGTCTTTAAGCTCTACTATTTTAGATCCTGTAGGCCCATTGGTGAATTCTTCCGTGAATTCGATTACGCTTGCATCATCGCCAAATCTATCTGTCACTAGAATTACTTTCATGCCATTGGTGATCTCTTCAATAAAATCTACTGCTTTCGGTTCATTCTTAGGACTTTGTTCGTTTGATGTATCTTTGGATATATCAGATGCGTCTCCGCTAGCTGTGTCAGTAGATTTGGTCAGAGAGTCTTCATCTAAAATATCATCAAGGTCGATTTTGTCATCTCCAATCACTTCTAGATCAGATAAATTTATGTTGGCGTTGTTAATAGCTTGGATGAGACTTTCTAGTGTCTTGTCGTCTGTTATTACGTCTTTAACTTTATCTTCAATTTCTACTTTGCCAACAACTGTTTCTGGTTTAACAGCTAGCACTGCTTTATCAACCACTGTTTCTTCTTTATCAACAGTTGATACTGCTTCATCAACTACAGGTTTGTTGTCAACGATTTTATCAGCAGTAGCTTCATTAGCTGTAGCTTCAGCTATAGTTTCAACTCCAGCTGCCTTTTCTTTTTCTTCATTAGCACTCTCAGAAGCGCTTTCTTTAGCATTCGAGTCGCTTTCCGACTCTTTCGGAACTTCTTGTTTCTTAGACTTCTTGGACTTGGATTTCTTGGTTTTTTCAGGTTTTGGCGTTTCGTCAGGCTGTTGCTGTTGTTGTTGTTTGTTCGTGAGGACGTTTAGTTGGCTCTGAAGATGAGCGAGGCTTTGGCGCAGCTGGGCGCAGTTTGCGGCCATTGCGTCCACCTAGGGTTGAGATCGGATGGTTATCTTTTTGTTGGTTTGGTATTTTGTTAGTTATTTATGCGACAGTTGACGTTGGATTAGTAAAACACAAAATTTCGTATAAATAGCAATGTTTAAATATAAGCAGGAATATGATGAGCTGTATAACAAGCTTTTCTATGAAAAATTTTTGCTAAAATATTTTATTGAGTAATATTTTAAAAACTAGTTAGAATTAAACTTCAGAAGAATATATTAGGTTATACTTAAAAATTTGAAAATAGCTTGAAAAAATTTTATCGTCTCAATCTAGCTGTACAGACTGACTATGTTCAGAGGGCCACATCCAAAGATAATATAACCACTTGATCGCACATGTAGTCAACATTCCCTTTGGCAAAATGATGCCACGTCGGCCGCGTTGGAGACTCGACGCGATTCGACGCTTGTTATTGGAGAATCAAAAGTCATTCATTCAATTCGCGCCTAGGATTGGCCCCGCTAACGAAATGAAATCAAATATTGATTTAAGCCTTACATCCCATAGCTCGTTCTAATGGTGCTAACAGATGTGTGGATTTGGTTGACGGACTGCCGTCTGACCAACGGGGGAGAAAGAGAAGATTTTCTCTTCTGTTGATTGGTCTCGTCTGTTAGCTATTTAACAGGGTTACTTACCTTAGCATTGGAGGCGGGTTGAGCGGGCGCCGGTGGCGGCGGGGGTGCAGGTACGGGCGCTGGGAGCGGGGGACGCTCGATGTTGTGCTCTTTCAATGTGCCCAGCAGAAGTGTGCGCTCTCCCTGAACGAAAATAATGCAGTTAATAACAGTTGATCAAATTGTCAAAGTAAATACAAGTTTTCCATGTTTGTGAGGCTGTAGGCAATGGTGTCATAGTTGCATGGCAACAATTTAACAAATATTGTAACATGAATTTAGTAAACAATAAAAAAATAATAAAAAAATAATAATAAAAAAATACAGTATTTGTATAACCGTAGGCCACGTAATACCGAATTTGGTGAAAGTATAATCAGGAGTTGGAAGCGGCCTGCATCCAGCGTTTCCCTGCGGTCTCTTTTAGGTCGTCTGTCCATCTTGTGGGTGGACGTCCTACGCTGCGCTTACCAGTCCGTGGTCTCCATTCCAGAACCTTTCGGCCCCATCGGCCATCTGTTCTGCGTGATATGTGCCCTGCCCACTGCCATTTCAACTTACTAATCCGGTGGGCTATGTCGGTGACTTTCGTTCGTCTACGGATCTCCTCATTTCGGATTCGATCTCGTAGAGAAACCCCGAGCATAGCCCTCTCCATAGCTCGTTGTGCGACTTTGAGCTTGCTTATGAGGCCCATAGTGAGAGACCACGTTTCAGTGCCGTATGTCATCACTGGTAACACACACTGGTCGAAGACTTTCGTCTTAAGGCACTGAGGTATTTTGGACGAGAAGACGTTGCGTAGTTTACCGAACGCTGCCCAGCCGAGTTGGATTCGCCGATTGACCTCTTTCTTGAAGTTGGACCTACCTAGTTCGACTGTTTGTCCTAGGTAGACGTACGCGTCAACAGCTTCAAGAACCGAGTTCCCAACTGATACTGGGGTGGGCACAACATGGATATTTGACATGACCTTTGTCTTGTCCATGTTCATTTTAAGGCCCACCTGTTGAGAGACTCGATTGAGGCCTTCGAGCATCATGCTGAGATCCTCCATCGATTCTGCCATGACCACAATATCGTCGGCAAACCGAAGATGAGTGATGTACTCGCCGTTGATGTTGATGCCGAGTCCTTGCCATTCCAGGAGCTTGAAGGCATCTTCCATTGTGGCAGTGAACAATTTCGGAGAGATAACGTCTCCCTGTCTCACGCCTCTTCGCAATGGAATTGCCTTCGAACTCTGCTCCTGTACTCGGACCGACATGGTGGCGTTATTGTACAAACACTTCAACACTTCGACATACCGATAGTCAATACGGCATCGCTGGAGAGACTCAAGCACCGCCCATGTCTCGACCGAATCAAAGGCTTTCTCATAGTCCACAAACGCTAAACATAGTGGCAAGTTATATTCTTCGGTCTTCTGTATAACTTGGCGTAGCGTGTGGATGTGGTCTATGGTACTATAGCCTTTTCGGAAACCGGCTTGTTCGATAGGCTGGAAGTCATCGAACCTGCGATCGAGACGATTCGTGATGACCCTCGAAAACAGCTTATAAACATGGCTCAGAAGCGAGATGGGTCTGTAATTCTTCAGCAAGGTTTTGTCACCTTTCTTAAAGAACAGCACCACCACGCCTCTGTTCCATGCTTCTGGCGTTATACCTTCGAGTAAGACAGAATTAAAGAGCTTCTGAAGGACTCTGAGTACCGGTGTTCCACCCGCTTTCAGAAGCTCTGATGTGATTCCATCGTCCCCCGGCGCCTTGTTGTTCTTGAGCTGTTTCAGGGCCATCCTAATCTCGTACAGGCTGATGTCCGGGATATCTTCAGTATAGTGTCGGCTCAGCTTGGCTCTTGGGTCTTTGGCCGAGCTGCTCACAGGTTTAGCAACCGAAGTGTATAACTGTCCATAGAACCTCTCGATTTCCCCTAATACCTCGGCTTTGGTCGACGCTACACTACCATCTTCCCTCTTTAGCTTTGTCAGCTGGCTTTGCCCAATAGACATGTCTCTTGCAAACACTTTGGAGCCTTTGTTTTGCTCAATCGTCTCTTTAATACTGTTCGTATTAAAGGTACGTATGTCATGCCGCAATGACTTCCAAATTTGTCTATTGAGCTGCCTGTATGATTCAGCGTCATCGGAACATTGTAGTTGTAACGAGCGTCGATCAGCCATGAGGTTACGGGTATGGTCGGATAATTTTTGGGGTCTATCTGTGCGCCGGCCAGGTCTAAAAAACTTAGAACCTACCGCATGGACAGTTTCCACTAACCTGTTATTAATCTCATCCACGGAAGCAAAATTCTCCAGGCAATCAAAGCGATTAGACAGCTCGAGTTGAAAGCTCTCGGGGTTTTGAATATGGGCATGGTTCGGTCGGAGCGTGGACTTCATTAGGCGGGACCTCTCAATTTTAACGTTAATATTCAATGTGCCTCTTACTATTCGGTGATCACTACCGGTTTTCACCCTGTGAATCACAGAGACATCATTGAATATTTGTTTCTTGGTGGTCATAATGAAGTCTATCTCATTTCTCGTAGAACCATCGGGGCTCATCCAGGTCCATTTCCTGTGAGGCGGCTTCTGAAAGAAAGAGTTCATCATAAAAAGTCCCTCTTTCTCCAGAAAGTCGGCCAGCCTCTGTCCCCTAGGGTTCCGTTGCCCACAGCCAAATTTCCCCACCGCTTCCGCTTCCAACCGGCCCTTTTGGAGATCGATGGGGGAGGCCTATGTCCAGCAGTGGACGTCCTACGGCTGAAATGATGATGATGATGATAATCAGGAGTATCTTTAATCAACAGGTACTTGTACGACCAAGTACAAACCTGTCACATACAGAAATTAAGTGTTTTTCTATAGTAGGTTACGCGGAAAGGGTGCACTTAGCCAAAAGGGGTCCATAGTACCTATCATTATGAACAACTTTTACTACAGGACCAACACTGAAATCGCAAAAAAAATATCAGCTGTTCCATAGCAAACAAGTCATTTAAACTCATATTTTTTGCAATTTGAGAGTTAAATAAATAAATATTCGGGACATTTTTTCACACACGGTCATCTGACCCCAAACTAAGCAAAGCTTGTGATATGGCTGCCAGAGACTGATATACATACATATATAGTTTTAAATACATACTTAAATAGATATTAACAACCAGATATAGAACAAACACAAATGTTCATCACACAAATGTTTTTTCTAGAGTTGGTCTTATAGTAAAAGTTGTTCACAATGGTGGGTACTATGGACCCTTTTCGGCTTAGTACAACATTGCCACGTAACCCAGTCTACCTGTGGCTTTGGCATTTTGTGTAAATATTGCGCGACACCCACAACTTTTTATACGCTACATTCTGTTCGCTGATTTCTGAGTGCTGTGTTGCACAACATGTTTCCAGCAACATACCTGCAGCGTGCGGCACAGGCTCTGCATGTTGTGCAGCTGTCGCGCGACACCAGCCGCTCTTTCCTCGCTGGCTTGTCGTTCGCCGCACATGTCTAACAACGCTGTCTGCGACGTCTCCCAACGTTTCTTCCAGGAAAGCGACTCTTTCTCCAGCTTTTTGATCTTCTTCGACATCTGTAAAGAGATTGGTAGTGGTCATTTAGCGGTTTTGAGAACACTGTACTGTAAGATATTCTGATGGCGTCATAATATGCGTTAGTCACAGTGTGTACCCTACCGATGTGTATCAAAAATGATAACCAAAGCAATGATACAAAATAGATAATCGGATAGGTGTTAGATTTGTTAAACTAACAGGCTTAATGTAAAATATAAGGCTCAAAGTTCTAAGATATAATCGTCTAAAGTTTTTGGTCGCGTCAAAATATAAAGAACTAGCGGTCCGCCCCGGCTTCGCACGGGTATAGATTATAGCCTGTCACCCGGGGATAGTGTGGCTTCCCAACAGTAAAAGAATTTTTTAAATCGGTCCAGTACTTTTTGAGCTAATTCGTTACAAACATAGTTACATACAAATCTTTCCTCTTTATCATATTACAATATATAATAGTATATAGTATAGATAAATAATAAAGAGACATTTTTTGCATGTACATGCACATCTGACCCCATACTAAGCAAAGCTTGTACTATGGCTGCCAGAGACTGATATACATACTTAAATAGATATTAACACAATATAGAACAAACACAAATGTTCATCATATGAATTGCCCTAGGTGAGAATCGAACCCACGCCCCCTAGCGCAGAAGGCAGGTTCACTACCAACAGGGCCACTGGGGCGATGTATGGAATTTGTATAGCGTACTAACAAGTGACGTCATCTGTAAGTATAGTTCGCTCTCTGTCTAGTAAGACATTACCGGC
Organism: Agriopis aurantiaria; assembly: GCA_914767915.1. Lineage (NCBI taxonomy): Eukaryota > Metazoa > Arthropoda > Insecta > Lepidoptera > Geometridae > Agriopis > Agriopis aurantiaria. The sequence goes on along the minus strand of OU612001.1, from coordinate 10,967,900 downwards.
CTTACTTATAAACGTTACTTAAGTTAAGCAAAGCTTAAAATTGCTCTGTCTTGTTTTCACCTCTAACAATTTCCGTCAACGAGAAGTTGACAGCAATTTTAGGCATTGCTTAACTTAAAGTTCTAGTAATATAATCTTTGCTTAAAGTAATATAATCTTTGTTAGTAATATAATCTTTGCTTAAAGTAACGTTTATAAGTAAGGCCGTACAATGCTAATATGTTTCTTAATTTTGAGCACATTAAAATTTATTTTAACTTTTTATAATGTTACCGCTGCAGACAGAGCAAATAACTGCTTGGACTGTTTGATAATAGAGCTTGTTTTTTGTTTTTTATTTGTTTCCTAAAGCTGTTAAAACCCTCTCCCGTTAATCGATAAATAATTTTAATGTAACTTACCTTCTCCATCTCCTCTTTGAATCCGCCAAACACTTGGTTGCTCTTAACGAGCGCGTTTTGGAACTCGTCATATTTATCCGTGTACACTGCGAGCTGGCTGCGAAGACCTGGAACAAAACATGACTTTTAAAACTAGGCTAAAACAATAGGCTGAGGGAACACCACTGTCACACAGCGGGCAATGGAGAGAGCTATGCTCGGAGTTTCTTTGCGCGATAGAATCCGGAACGTGGATATTCGCTAAAGAACCAGAGTCACCGACATAGCTATTAAAATTTGCAAGTTGAAGTGGCAATGGGCAGGCCACATCGCTCGAAGAACCGATAACTGATGGGGAAGAAAGGTTCGGGAGTGGAGACCACGAACCGGAAGACGCAGCGTAGGTAGGCCTCCCACTAGATGGACCGACGACATTGTGGGAGTCGCGGGCATCCAGTGGATGCAAAAGGCAGGCTGTCGTTCAGTGTGGAAGTTAAAGGGGCATGTTCAGCAGTGGACGTCTTCTGACTGATGATGACTATGACACCTCTGTCGACAATGACTTTTGTTTATTTTAGATATAAAAAACCAATGTATTGAACATTGGTTTTTTATATTCTATATTTTAATCAATTCCTTATTATATAAATCTAATATGTATATATAAAAATGAATCCCTATTTACCTTGGTCACACCATAACTTCAGAACGACTTTACCAATTTCATTCATCTTTTTTTTTAAAGTTTTCTAATACTTTGTAGAAGGTTCTTACGGAAAAAAAAATTAAGAAAATTGCGCAGAAAAATGGAAAATTACAGGAAACTTAACGACGATCTTCGCGCATTTCACAATTCTAAGATTGGACAACGTTTGTCGGGTCAGCTAGTACTATATAAATTCTAAAAATAACTCACAGCCCGTCGCTCTATGGACTCCAAAGCTTCCAGCTATTACTTAGCAGAACCGTCAAAAAGATGACTGCAGTACTCCACACACGACCGGACCTGAGCTTGATACAGGCTGAGAAGCTGTTCCGGTGTGAAGTACCACTTAACCTGATTACTGGGGGTTAGCTGTTCCAGTCATCAGCTAGCTGTTCCACTGTCACCAACTAGCTATTACACAGCCATCAGCTCTATTATCTACCTGTCTCAGTGCCATGGAGCTCCATGACTTTAGCCCGGTGTTGCTGCACGGTGGCCCGCAGCCCCTCCATCTCCGCCATGAGGCGCTCTCGCTCGGCTCGGTGCTCTAGGTTAGCCTTCATCAGCTTCGCGTCGGCTAGCTGCTGCTCTAGGGCCATTTGTTTTGTCATCTTCTCTATCTGTAAAGATGGAAGAGACGGCACACGAGTGATTAATAAATTTCAGGATTTTATCGCGTTTTTAATTGCATACATAGTAAAAGTTATTCATAATGATCTACAAATACTGGCCGAAATGAGACTTCCCATGTGAAGGTGAACCACCGGAGGATGGGCAGCAGCGTCCTATTAGCACACGGTGAACGTACTGCGATCCCCAAGCCGCCTGCCAAGCGTGGGGATTATTGCAAAACCCCTCTCTAACAGGGAGGCCTTTGTCCAACAGTGGACGTTTAATGGCTGATGATGATGATGGTGATGTGAAGGTGGGTAAAAACCCTTTTTTTATATAAAATAGATCTACTTTTGACTAACACCTCGCCATAAAAAAGCCATCAATAAAAAACTGTACATGTGCTTAAAAGTGACTGATTAATTGATTTCAGTACATTTTTCGCGTTCTAATGTTTGGTTGCATAGTAGCAAGCCTTATACCTACAGTTTCCCCTTAAGCACTTACACCCTTACCCCTTGGTTGTTGATGAAATTTTGATCATCTCGTTTGCAGTTGTGTGCCGCTCAATATTGAAGTGTGCGTTTGTAGAACTAGTAAGAATATATCAGTATGTGCAATACGTGTTTAACTCGCCCCTTTCAGTTTTTGGCACACTTTTTTCGGTACTATCCCGAGTTTAAGGCAAATCCTAACTATATTTGATCAAAGCATAGTAAAAGTTGTTTGTTCAGCTTAGTACCACCAGTTCGTGCAACCCAGCAGTCAGTGCCGGTTTTAGCACTGCCAGCGCCCTGGACAAGACTTATACCGCACCCCCCCCCCCCCCCCCCGTCTGCCATTCAAACCGAAAAAAGGGAATAGATGTATAGATTTTTATATACCTGCGGCGCCCTTTATAGGCACCTCTGGCGCCCTACCAGGCCCTACCCTAACGCCGGTACTGCCAGCAGTCGCTTACCTGTTGCTCCCTTAACTGGAACTGTGTGACAACGTTCTTAAACTTCTCAGTCATGGTGATGTTATCATCCCTCAGCTTTGCGTTTTTCTCGTTGTTCTGCTGCAACAGAGCAGTGATCTCCGACAGGGTGTTCTGGAACTTGGCCTGGGTTTCCTTGCGACGTTCCTCTTCTTCACGGATCTTGAGGAGGGATTCCTCCTGGAATTTAAACAATCAACTGTGAAATGCGCTGCCTGAATGGGTATTCTCCAATACCAAAGAATAGTAATTTTTAAAATTTCGCGATTTGAACCTATGTTAACGTTAATGTCATAATACCTATCAAGTATTATTTAATTTAGGTAAAAATATGTACCTTTAAAACATGTGTTCAAATCGCGAAAGTTTAAATATTACTACCAAAGATAATGTTTTGTGAGTCGTCATTGCCCAATACCCATTCAGGCATCAACCCACAACTGGGCCAACATGGTGGATATGGCCCAATCGCCCTTTCGAGGGCAAGGCATAAATAGCCTAAATAGTCCAGCAGTGGACTATTAAAAGGCTGATTATGCTTTTATGCTTTCAGGCACCCGACCCGATTCAAGCAGACCCGACACGCGACTTACCCAGATTGTTACAAGTGTATGTTTTTTACGCGATTCTTTTTTTGTTTGGTGGGAATATTTCAGAGATGGTCCCATATAAATTGTATCGATATAGATACTGCGTTTTTTGAAAAAATCAACAAAAACCAAAAATATATACACAGATGACGTTTTGGTTTGTGGTTCCCTTCAGTAAAAGTTTTGATGAGGACTTTCAATCTCAGTTTAACTGTCACTTTCTACTTTTTAATTCAAGTTTGTACATGTAAGTGTAGTCTTGAACGCGGTTTTATTTTTATTGTACATGTAAGTGTAGTCTTGAACGCAGTTTTATTTTAATTTTTTTCTCGTTTCGTGTAGTGTGTTAACAGTGGGTGACATTACCGGCGGTTCCAACGGAAGGGAAGTTGCTGTCCAGCGCTGGTTGCTCGCAACCAACAATATGCTGAGTTGGAACCGGTTTGTGGGGAAAAACAAATTATGTGTGTTTTATGTTTTTGTTTTAATTTTTTAAATAGGGGTTTTTTTTCCACAAATAGAAAACTGTCTTATGTATTCTATCGCCCCGGCGCCAAGGCTAGAGTCCCGGTGTCCTATGATAGTACGCGTTTTGATACACAAACCTAAATACTGGACTACAAACCTTGATGGTCTTATTCTGCTTCTGCAGCTCTCGGCAAAGGTTTTCCAGCTTAGACTTGACGAGTATCGTCTTATTGAACTCCAGTTGCAGCTGGTCCTTTTCCTTCATCACCAGCGTGTGACGTTTCTCCGACTGCTTGATGTAGAACTGGAATTACATTTTTTTATTTTTTTTTATTTAATGGACTGATGAAACTTTGTTTTATTCTATTACGGTTGTTCAATAGAGTTATCTATACTAATATTATAAAGAGGAAAGATTTGATTGATTGTTTGTTTGTTTGCATTGAATAGGATCCGAAACTACTGAACTGGTTTGAAAAATTCTTTCACTGTTGGGAAGCTACACTATCCCCGGTTGACATAGGCCAGGGATGGCAAACCTGCAATACTTATAAAAAAAATATGTGGGCAAGACCTGCCATAAAAAAAAATGATTTAGTGACTAATAAAGCCAGAGTAAAACTAGATGCTATTAACTTAAAACTCGTTATTATGAACCCAAAACCCAAAGCACATTGCACAGCAATTTTAATATATTATGTATTTTCTGTTAAATAATTATTTTAATATAAGAAATTTTTTGTGTGGTTTCTTCTGTTGCAAATTGTAGGTATGTCAACAAATTATTATAAGGTGTAACTTTGTTATTTTTAGCAGCAAAATCTACGAGAAATCTACCTGTCTCGCGCAATCGCGCAAATTTGCAATGAACTATTGTTATCTATATGACTTCAAATATAGACGAAACAATTTCTTTGGATCATCTATGGACATAAGTTAGATGGCGTGCCTGAATTATTTTATCGAGTTCCACCAATGGCACGCGTGGCATTGATTCGCCATCACTGACATAGGTATTTTAAATGTTAATCGGGACTTATCACGTATTATTTAAACCGGGAAGATGGATTTAAGTTAGCGGCGTCGTAGAATCCCGTAGTAAGCCAGTGTACAAACCGCGGTGTAGGTACTAGGACATTTACCGACACAGTCAGTGTTGTGTGTCGTAGTGACAACCCTGCCATTTTTCAAGATCAAGTGAGGGTAGGAGAACAAAACACCCGCTCTTCTCGCCGGACTCACCCGCAGTTTTCAGTCAGCTCGTAACCACGGCCATTGTAACATGGTCGAAACGTCGAGCGAAAGGTACATATTTTTTACTTAAATTAAATAATACGTGATAAGTCCCGATTAACATTTAAAATATGTGTTCAAATCGCGAAAGTTTAAAAATTACTACTGACATAGGCTATATATCTATACCCGTGCGAAGCCGGGGCGGCCTACTAGTATGATTATAAACAGGATATTTGGGAACAATTCCCACTCGTAGCTACTCGTAAATTAGTTTCATCATCATCATCATAATTACAGCCATAGCACGTCACTGCTAGACGTAGGCCTCCCCTATCGATCTCCAAAAGGGCCGGTTGGAAGCGGCCTGCATCCAGTGTTTCCCTGCAGTCTCTTTTAGGTCGTCTATCCATCTTGTGGGTGGACGTCCTACACTACGCTTACCGATCGGTGGTAATTTTCCAATCTTGGAGTTAGATTTTGTTCAAAATAAAAAGGGACTTGTGTTATATCTATTTATAGTTCCATGCCAAGAGTTTTAATATAAGTTTATGTAACCTCTTTTGTAATTGAATCTGAGGTCAAGGTTTGCCGCCATTTTCACATGTTAAACTTATAACATTCCTCTGTTTGCGTCAGGAGTAAAAAATGGAGACATTTGAACACAAACGATAATTGTACTGAGGCTTATCTTTTGTACAATGCCATATCAACCTTATTTGTCTGATCAGAGGCGAACCCTACTTTACCGACAATACAAATTTTCTAGTAACATACTAATAGTGTGATGGGACCAAAAGACTATTTTTTTGTTTCAATTAGAATGGCAGTCAAGGCATTTTTGTAAGAAATTTGTTATAGCCAGTTGCACCCATATAAACGAAACGTCAGTTATTGGAAATCAGTTCGCAACTGTGATGACAAAGAACTTTGAGACCTAACCCAAAAAGGTGAAGCCCAAGTTCTTTGGATGCGGAGTTCGACGCGTTGACATAAATCAGAATGTTCAATCAAGGTTCTGTCATAATGCCTGGTGACAGATTTTCCTTCTCATTTCCGTTCTATTTACTTCTCTTTTCTGTGGATGGGACAGTACCTGCATCTTCTTGTTATCATCTACCATGTGAGCATATTTCTGTATGGCAATCTGCATCTTTTCTTCTATATTTGGAGCAGCATTGATCGCTTTCATGAACTGCTTGACGTATTCATCTTTCCGGTCATCACGTTTGGATTTTCTTGGAGCCTCATGTTGTGTGGGCGCAACTGTGAGTGTAGGTGGCGTTGCAACTGTGGGTGTGGGTGCGACCGTGGGTGTGGATGCAACTGTGGGTGTGGGTGCAACTATGGATATCTGAGTAGGTGTGGGTACGGGTGCAACTGTGGGTGTAGGTGTTGGCGTTATGGTTGCTGACGTAGAAGCCATCTCCTGAAACAAAAAAGTTTGGCTTAGAGAGTTTATACTCATAAAATTTTGATATGTATTACCATCACTTCATCAAAACTCGCGTGAGGATTCAACTTTACGACGTTTGTATTACCACGTCAAACTTTATGGTGTTAAGCTCGACCCTGCCTTGTCAGGCTCGCGCACGGAGAGTTCCGTACCACAAAAAGTATTGCAAGAGGAAAACATCACGGCCAGGCGGTCACCCATACAAGTACCAACCGCGCCTGATGTTGCTTAACTTGGTGGTGAACAGAAATTTGTCACCGACTCACACTTGGTCATTATTTATTGTTTGTTGTTATACTTTAGTGTGTACTATAATCATGCAAATTTATACGTATTACCGTTTTTACATTCGAGCTAATACAAAAATACGTTAAAAAATACGTTTGTTGTATGGGGGACCTATTGTTTTTACTTTTTGACTTCTTTATTATTTCTTAATTAATCCGCCGAAAAGTTTCTGTTCACCACCACTTTTCACCACCGGTTCTCGTACGATCACCGAAGTGAAGCAACGCCGGGCGCGGTCGGTACTTGAATGGGTGACCGCCTGGGCGTTGATGCGGGATGCTGTCTTGTTGCACTACTTTTTTTGTACTTTAGTAGCTAACAAGTTTTTATTATTTATTTGATAATCCGCCCTAGCATTTACATATTCTGTGAAGATTTCAACTGGCTATCTATTACGGTTTGAAAGATACAGCCGTTTAAAGGTAGGACATATGGACAGACGAATAGAGAGACAGACAGACAGACATCGTAGGCTTAGTAATAGGGTCCCGTTTTTACCCTTTGGGTAAGGAATCCTAAACATGGTTTAGCCTTTCTTTTTTTTCTTTTTTAAGGACGAAGGTTCTCGATATGGGCCATATTTTTAAACAAGATTTTATAGCATTCTAGAATTACCAACACTATGTACACAGAATAGCGCCCCGCCAGCTGATTGCTGACAGATTAAACAATAGTTACTGTGAGATCCAGTTCATTTCTGTATTGATTTCTGAAATCTATGTCACTGGGTCAATAACCTTGGCGTCGCTGCCCTAGAATGTTACTGCTATTTATTCTGCAGTCACAGGGAGTTGTAAACCTGGTGCAATTGTTATTTATAGATATTATCAACAAAAATCTTAAATATTTTTTACTGATTTCGATTTACAGTATAGTACTCCTGTTTTTTTTTATTATTGATATAAGGCTTGTGCTTGAATATTGCAACTTGAATAGTCACTTGTATAAGCTAGGAGCCACGGACAGTCCACTGTGTCATGGCTGCATGAAAGAGAACGAAACTGTAGAGCACGTGCTGTGGCATTGTGAAGCTACAGAAGAAACTAGAATCGCTACCGGGTTGCATGAGGCATCACTGCCTTTTCATCCACGTCACCACAACAGCTAGACTGCTTTTCATCGTCATTTTGCACACTTCCATCTACACTACTATAGCAACTGCACCAGTGCCCCAGAGCCTCACTCCGATATTTCAAGGAGTCGAGTTGGCTAGGGTAGATGCTGGTAGGGGGAAATGCACAATACACCCCAAGCGGGACATCAGTGCAGGACTTATCGCCCCCATCTCGAATAAGAGGCTTATGCTTGACCAGTGCAGGACTTATCGCCCCCATCATGAATAAGAGGCTTATACTTGACCGCTATCTCTCATGATGTTAAACGAAGATGTGACCTACGATGGAGCATGCTTACCTAGAAGAAACCGATTAGCAGCTAGTGTTTTATATATCAAAATTTGTTAAAACAAACCCTAATAAGATTTTTATAATTTGTATTTCCTCTTGTCTTATCATTAGTTTTATATTATATCAGAAATAGTTAATCAAATATATTGTAAAAGTTGACAAAGGGCATGGTCCTAGGAGTCCGTGGAGCAGCATTATAAACAATAAAAACTAACCTAACTGGGTCTAAGGTCGACTTATACTTAATTTTAATAAGCAACTCTAGTTTCTAGGTTGCGCTGTTATAAAGCATCTCTTGACTGAATGCCTTCAAACGGAAGATCAGCTCTGTTTGGTGTGCATTATGCTGAATTGTGGCCATTTTAATGAAAACATAACATAGATGATAGCTAACTATAGATAAGTAAGCTATAGTTATATAGTCAAAGAAATTGGACCTACTTCCCAAAAAGATCCAATTTCTTTGTATCTAATATCGATAAGTGTCCTGTACAGTGTTTTTTGCTAATTTTTTTATGACCATGGATACAGAGCCCTTCCGTCGTAATATTGAACAAGTTTTCATAATCTTAAATAGCGTCAAACAAATCATAGTCACAGTTAGACATGTTTAAGTCAAACCCATGCCCCGGTAAATTGGTGGAGGTTTTACTAGAGGCTATGGAGTTTTGGAAACAACACGAAAAGACATGTTTCACCTCGTTATATCACTTGTCCACACTCGAGCACATTCACGAGTACTTAATAAATATTAAATAATAATCCACCATTATTACACATTAACATTCGAAATCAAAGCAACTTATATCTACTCTACTTACTCATATCTACTAGCGGTAGGAAAGGACTGGGACCTGAAACTAAAGCTCTGCCATTGGCTATACACAGTGATAGTGAGACCCTTCCTCACCTACGGCTGCGTAGTGTGGTGGACTCGAACAAATCTAGCAACCGTCATCGCAAAATTACAACAGACCCAAAGACTTGCATGCTCTTTAATCAGTGGATGCATTAAGAAGGCACCCTCAACTACCCTAGAGATCATCCACAAACAAATGTAAGTTCCACGGGAAGACACTCGTTTACACGTATAAACAGTGTGCCCTAAGGTCTCGGTATAGCTGAACCAAATCTGAGAGAAAGACACACATCTACTTCTGTATAAAAAGTTATACGCAATGTGTCAAAACCATCAAATCGTTATGCACAAACACAGTTCCTGCATCTATGATAACATCACTTTTTTCTAATGATATTAGAGTGGGAAACTTGACTCCTTATCAATTGTATCCTAAAAAGGTGTGAAATAACATAACACTACAGTGTCATGGATACCTGACTTATCAAATATTTCCAAGCGACTATTCATCACCATAGCCAAAATATTTTAAGCATTGTCTTCGTAAATAAGAATAAAACTACCTGAAACGTGCTTTTGTACAAAAATAACGTAAACATAGTAATTTGGCAAAGAGCCAAAAAGCTTTTAGGTTAAATTATTATTATTTTTTCAAAATTAAACAAAAGTTAATTATTGTGCCCACGAAGATGCAGATGAGCTTATAATGGATAGAACTAAGTCTTAGATTAGCGGTTATCAGACAAATTTGCGCGAAAATAACGTAATTCTTAGCAGACATTCGATCGCATTCTATTTTTATATCGGATAGAAAAAGTATTGATTACAGACTTACAGTGCTACTAGATTCCGCTTGTGAATTTTCTGAGCCGTCGTTGTTAGTTTCTTCTGCCACTGTTTCCATCATGAGGCGATAAAATTCCACTGAAAATATGTAGGTACTAAACAAACCGAAATAAGACGTTCGTTTTCGCCTTTTCGGTTTTCTTTCCAATAGTGTTGTCCTACAAAATTTAATCGAGATGTGAGACAATGAAATCGATTGGCAATTACACTAAATATGCAATGATTTGAATCTGAAACATTAATTTATATAATTATATCTGTTTTCCCTTAGCGCAGTTACTTTCAATTTTTTTTTTTTTTTGTAATTTTTCTAACATTAAAAAACATGCTACAAAAGAAGTCGAAAATTGAGGCAACAGGATTAGAAGTTCACATTGGGTTAACGAATTAATCGAATAAAAAACCCATGATTATAATTATATACATACAAGTAAAATACTGCATAAAATAAATGATACAAAACAAAACTTCACGTGCCAGTCTGTGGGTTTATTCACTTTATTATTTTTCTTTCAAGACTGTTCGACATTGCATTGCAAATGAGCATACGATGAATCGAATCGATTATTAACAATCATAATCACAGCACTATTTTTAGTTCAAAAATATTTTTTTTATCCTTTTTTACATGAACTTTAGCGCGTTCCGTATCAATCTTTGAATATTATCTTCAAGAAGAGACCAACTAAACCTTTATACGTACCGTATTGGTTTTCATTTAATAGGAGGTTTTCTTCTAATGAAATCTCAAATAATATTTTCTTGAGAATACATATGAGCAATCAAAATAAAAACCAAGTCTATAGAAGCTCGGTTATGAAGAGCATAATCAAAGGACCACTATTATTAACCAATAAATAAAACATATTATAATTTATGTATTTATTTTTAGATCCTAATAGGGCTGCGTTCCAAAACATATAGTATTTTGTCGAGTGAAATTCGTTGCACGAATTTTGGTTTCGGAACTGGGTTAATACGGGTAATATTCAAACGGGGTGAATTATGTTTTGGAACGAAGGACTCCATTCTGGCGTGCTCGAGATTATTTCGGACTTATTCTCTCTCGTTGGGATTGTCATTATGTGTAAGAGTGACCGAAATTATCTCGAGCGCGCTAGAATAAGACCGCAGGAAATTTACCCTTGTCAATAATACCATTGACATTTTTGTCATATCAAAATAACCTCAACTGCCTTAAAAAATAAAATTGAGTTTAAAAACTAAATTGTTTTACTATATTTATTTTGTTTATAATGTTTCTTTCTTAGTTATTTTTTGACAAGCTATGGGCTAGTGGCAGATAAACGGATAAACATGCTGTTTACTGTCAATCATTTCGATTCTGACAGCAGGGTGAAATTTAACGCTGGTTTTTGCAGAGTGAATTATTTCACCTACCGGTTGAATTTTTACTCTCTCTGAGGCGTTCCAAAACACCAGGTGAAAAACTCACAAGGTGTTTTGGAACCAGCATCGAGTGAATTTCACCCTCATCGGGTGAAATTCGCCGGTTTTGGAACGTAGCCTTAGTACCCAAAATAAAATATAATTTCATTAGTCAATTTTCGAACGAAAAAGAGAAATCCGGATGGAACCAGTTTTTTTCGATCAATATTTTTAAGTTGCCAAGTTTTATAATTAGACTACGAAAGTAGTAGATTTTAGAGTTTGATTTATTAGTATTGAGGAAAGAACAATATAAGTTGAAATAAGTTTAAAATAAACATATTCTTCAGCTAGATGTTTTATTAATTGATTGACAGGCTTCAAAAACTGATAATAACAATTTTTTTTTTTTTTTTTCTTCTTCCCCGAGTTGGGGCTTTTGGCTCCGCATGATTGATGCAGTTGCCATATTCAAGTCGTATGAGTTTAGTTTTAGAATTTAAAGGTAGGGAAACGATACGCGAAAATTAGGATATAGGAAGGATTAGGATGGACGGAACTCATGCCCCTGTAAAGTGGTGGAGACTTTACAAGAGGCTCCTATGGAGTTTTGGAAACAACACGAAAAGACACGTTTCACCTCGTTATATCACTTCCCCACACTCGGGCACGTTTACGAGCACTTAATGAATAATAATTCACCATTTAGTACACATTAACACTCGAAAATACACAAGTTTAGGAAAATAATCCAACGAGCCGACATGTTTTTTCCGCGTTGGCGCCAAAAAAACCATAATAACAATTCAACATGACATTCAATTTTACACCATGTAGGTAGGTACGCAGACAAACTTCAAATGAGGTTGTAACATAAGTGTATTATTAATTAATGATATTTTCAGTCCTCATCTCATCAGCAGTGGCATGGTTGCAAATGCTGCAACGATGTGCGCCAGTCAGCGTCAGTTAATTTCAAAACTGCCAAAATTAAAAAAAAAAAAATAACATCTTAATTCTTATTTTCTTGACGAAAAACGTCCATGAATCAACAACATCAGTATTCATTGTAACCAAAGTACTTCTTAAAAACTCTATCTCTATCTCTTAGTCTATCAAAAAAATAGAATAAAGGTAGAAATACTAAAATACAAATCCTTGTAGCACCAGTCGTAACTGTCAAAACTTAAACCTGACATTTTGTTTTGTCTCTTTTCCATTCAGTCAAAAAGAAGAAAAGCGAGCGGTGGTGAGTAATCCGAAATAATTTCCGTGATTTAAAGATTTATCCGTGCTAATTGATTTCGCTCGCTTTTCTAAGTGCCTTATAAATTACCTGAAGCTGCCATCCGGTGCTTCCTGCAAACGGTGAGTAAATTTTTAAGCAGCATTGAAATAGCGTAGTGGCAGATGTCGTTGTCGGAAATAGGCCGTTATTTTTCAAGATTTCGCTAGGGTCAATGTGCTTTGTGTCGTAGGACGGGGCTCCGGTCCGGCTGGCTTTAGGGTGTGGGAATTCTATTTCATTAGGCAATTGTACAACCGCAACAAATTGGATTTATCCGGTTAAAGACGTTAGGGCAGGACGCAAACCACCGTTATGACTAGCCGCATGAATGGACGTACCGCAGTATGCACCCATTTCATTTGATTTACAGTTATATGTCTAAAATAACTCCATAATTGCCGAAGCTGTATTGTCGTGGTATTTTACCACTGTCTGCAAAACTTACGACTGGTATTTTGTGCTAGAAAATGATTGATGAGTAACTAGGTACCTACCTACCTACGTAACACGTTCCACACAAACTAAGTACCTACGTACTTACCTACTGAAAGTATTGATTCTAAAGATTTTATTGCTGCTTATCGTTCAATACATAGGTATGTAACTAGATAACCTATTTTATAGTCTGAATAAGCTAGAGTTGCAAGGTTATTAAGGGATTTGCATAGCCTTTGTGCTAAACTCTTGTTTACAGTATAATACCTATCTGTATGCAAAATTTATCATTGGCTATTAATTTATTGTACTTACATAAGATACATAATATCTAGTTATACAGATCAGACTAGCTTCTCATTTTCAAATATAATTTTCTGAGTGAATACCTAAAACAAGGTAGTCATTTTAAAATAAGTTTCTGATTAAGTACTGGATTATAAATAGAGAAATTCAAGATGAATAAAATAAAGCATTGCTTATATTATGTAGGTAGTATTTAATTCATATGGAAATAGACCTGGTTTTGTTTTGACTCATTTTGTTTATATGACATGGGAATTACTCACTTAAGATTAAGCTGGCTATTCTGACTATAGTTTCAACCGCATTCGGTAGATCCTGTAACATGAATCTAACTACACCCCACTCTTCATAATTTTGTCCAGCCCTTATAGTGTTAACACACGTATGGATTTGGTTGACCTCAACCGCCGTCTGACCAACAGGAAAAAAAGAGAGGGTAATATGATATTCTGACTCTTTCTCTCCTGTTGGTTGGAGGGCGGTCCGTTAACCAAATCCATACATGTGTTAACACTATTAGACTACAGAAGGTAATACACTGGGAGGTAACTAACCGAAAACGGCTTAGGGGCAGTTTCTGTGTATCATCGCAACACCGCTTCATTGTTGGTTCAAAAATCCATACAAAGCGCTTTAATTTCACTTTTATTTTGGAAACTGCTGTAGAATGCACTGCCTGAATAGGTTTGCCCTATAGTTACAATCAGGATGTCTTCAAACTGTGAGTGAATCTGTTTTTTCTAGGCAAGCGTGCTCTATCATAGACTGCTAAACATCAGGCGAGATGCTGGTCAAACACAAGCCAGTTATGTAAATCAAATTTAAAAAAAGTGCTCAAGGCCACACAACAAGTGAAAGCTTAATCAAGGATGACTATATTGATTGATTGATTGATTAACTCTTTATTGTTCACACCATGAAATTCATGATGATTGATGATTTTCTATATCTCTCGCTCCCTTAGTCTACTCGAGCCGACTTTGCCCAAACAAGTATGCCTGATGGTCACGCGATTTCAGTGCTTTTTCCCCATCCCAAAAAGTGCCCAACATGCCTAAAGATATTGAAAAACATCTTTTGTTCTACGACATTTGAACACATGCGAGAAAAAAATGGGTTTTCCATACATTTTGTTGCATGTCACCTATATATAAGGAACAGCTGTTTATTTTTCTTGAATTTTCAAGTCGTATAATAGAAGATGTTTGTTATAATGTACAGAAACTGTCCCTAAGAGGTTGTCAGTTAGTTACCAATAACCCCGTAGACTAACATACATACACCCGAAAAACATTAGCCTTCTTGGAGAGAATGGTAATAATGTTATGTATGAACATTCTTTAGACCTGTTATGTAAGAATTATAATAACCAACTTGATTTAAAATTATAATTACGATCCTATTTTGCCTATATTTTACAACTTTAAAGACCTTGATTAAAGATGAGATGCTTTTAGCAAAAGAAACAATAGACAACTGATTGTACCATTTAACCTCAGATCTTTAGTAGGATAAGACACTGCAAGCGCATCGAGTTCATAGAGAGTTGTCTCTGTCACATGGTCATGATGTACTGAGTGACAGACGATGCTCTATGAACTACCGGCACTCCGACACTTGCAGATTATCACTTTCTTTAGCACAAAGGGCATTACTTACTGCTGGGTACTGCACCTACTATGACTTCACAAGAGCTATTTAGTGGTAATTTCAATGTGTAATAATACGTTTTTAAGTTTAACTTCATTCACACGGCCAACTGCTATTAAAGAATTTTTAGTTTATCATTATCAGCCTATCATGTTTTCTCTGCTGGGATACAGGCCTTCTCTGAGAGAGAAGATGAGTCCCAATACACCGTGCTGGCCCAGTGCATGTCTGTGAATGTCATGTCTAAAATTTTGAGGTTTTTTGGACATACCGGTTTCCTTACAATGGCGTCTCAACTGCACACAATTTATTTCAGTAGTAAATAAGTGATTGGTGCATGGCCGAGGATGTAAAGCACACATGCTACATAAAGTTCGGCCACCAGCGCTCATTTTTTTTTATTTGCTTACGGCGTTTATGGTTCAATTTGTCATTTTCTGTATTGTTGATGACTGCGTATTGCCAACACATTGGAGATCGAACTAAATTATGTGATGTGATGAACTAGTTGGAGCATTGATCCAACTTTACATGCAGAGTAGGTGAAATCGCGGTGTCTATTTTAATTAAAGTCTGTGCATTAGACATTGAAGACGAGACAATTTAAAGAACCTGGTCACATTAAATCAAGTGATCTAATTTATTGATGTGGGTTGTTTAGAGTTGATCTTCACAGTACAATGGGTGCCTCATTGTGGAAGGTCACAGACAATGAGACTGAAAACAATAATCACAGCTGATAAATATGTCAACTGGTTTGCAATGTATGTCTAAAGCTGGATTCAGTCTTTGATTATAATTATGTATACATTCGTCAAAGGTTACCTTAAAATCTAGATTTGTGAGAAAATTACAAACACACTACTGAAAATAGACTTAGTAGGCCGTTGGTCCAGTTGGTAGTGAACCTTGGGGGCTTGGGTGGGTTGGATTCCCATCTAGGACAAACATTTATGTGATGAACATTTGTGTTTGTTCTATATCTGGCTGTTAATATCTATTTATCACTGAAACGTGGTATCTCACTTATGAGCCTCATAAGCAAGCTCAATGTCACACAACGAGCTATGGAGAGGGCTATGCTCGGGGTTTCTCTACGAGATCGAATCCGATATGAGGAGATCCGTAGACGAACGAAAGTCACCGACATAGCCCACCGGATTAGCAAGTTGAAATGGCAGTGGGCAGGGCACATATCACGCAGAACAGATGGCCGATGTTGCGACATTTCCTAATAAAATTAAATTTTCTTCAAAACGCTGTTAATACAGTCTTTAAAGGTCAGCAACGTATCTGTGACGCCCTTGGTGTAACAAGAATCCATAGGCGGTATTTGATACTTGGCTCTCTAGTAACTGTACGATTCTTTGCTATATCACAATATGCCGTACCCATGTCATAAAAGGATGAAAGCTGTGGGCGGATTCAGTTGCCAAAGCTTATGTTGTAAGAACTTTCTCATGGTTTGTGTTGCAATGCAACTTTTGAGTCTTATTGTAGCTTGAGATATGAGCTTTAGATAAGGCTGTGAATAGTTTGATTTCGTTTTAAGGCTAAAGAGATTCTTCTAACTTACTTGCTAAGAGAAAACCAAACGAAATATACTTTGGTTTGATAAAACCAGTTTCTACAAGGTTTTATTTAACTTGATTATGTATCATGATCATCATCATCAGCCTATTTGATGTTCGTCCACTGCTTGACGTAGGCCTCTCCTGAAGAACGCCACAAGGCACGATCTTCTGCTTTTAGCATCCACTTGCCACCAGCCGCATTTCGCAGGTCGTCACTCCACCTGGCTACAGGGCGTCCTACTCTACGTTTGCCGATACGCGGTCTCCACTCTAGAACCCGTCTAACCCAGCGGTTGTCAGTTCTTCTACAGACCGGCATCGCGGTTTAACCATCGCACTAGCCGCCACCGCCTGAAGGCTCATCCACACATCATAGATCAGTGGAAATCGCACACTGTGCGATTCACACGATCCTTCTTGCCTCATACCTGCAAAATGTGGAATGAGCTACCTTCTACGGTGTTTCCGAGAAGTTACAACATGGGGTTCTTCAAAAGGCGAGTTAATAGAGTTCTAAAGGGTCGGCAACGTATTTGTGATGCCTCTGGTGTTACAAGTATCCATAGGCGACGGTGACTGCTTACCATCAGGCAGCCCGTCTGCTTGTTTGCCACCTATGGCATAAAAAAAAAAGATGTGACCAGCCCATGGCCACTACAGCTTGCTAATTCTTTGAGCTATGTCGGTTACTTTAGTGCTTTGTGGGATAATCTCATTTATATTTTTTTCGGATATTATGTATGTGTGGGACAGATCTTGCAACTGAATTTTAGACCTGTTATCCTCAACCGATTGAGATGAAATTTGCATACACGTTTAGTTTGGATGACAATGCATGGTTAGCTTAATATTGTCATTCAAAATCCAATATAGCGGACTCCCAAAGATGGCGGAAAGATTACTTTTTTGTGCACCTCCATGAGATGGGTATCAAATGAAAGGGTTGTCTGAGAAGAATACCTACGAAAAATTATATGACGTCACACTAAATTCAATATGGCAGACACGATTTTCTTATCTACCGTCATGATATGGGTATCAAATAAAAGGATTTGCTGATAAAACTTACAACGAAAAGCTAGTTATTAAAAAGTGTTTATTTTTAATTAATAATTTTATTTATATTCATAAAAACAATGTAGGGTAGCCTACGAGACTTGAAAGATGCGTAATCCCCTTATATCCGAAAGGTACATAAAAATCGACTATTGCACAATCGATCCAATACAGTGCATTTTATTTTTTATTTTTTTAAACCAAATACTAATCAACCTCTTCCAGTTAGTCACCTCTTAGTGAAAGATTACAACAGTTTCATTATAACTAGCTAATATCAGTCAAAAGTAGGAAATGATAACTCACATGACCTGATTTTGATAAGGCCCCCTTTGTTCCTATTTTGTTATCAGTGAAAGTACAATGAACTGCCTGTTGACTGATGAAAACACTAATTAAATTATTAGTCTCAATCTCAAGTGAACTTTTACAGTGTTTATTTAATTACCAGTGCTTATCATCAGGCGGCCCGCCTGCTTGTATGTCACCTAGGGCAAAAAATAATAATTTGATGCTAGCTCAACATGTGCTTTCAGTTCTTACAAAAATCCTATATGGAAGAATCACTTTATTTTGTCACGATTTTGAATTTTTTTGGAGTATATATTATTATGAACACATTACATTCATTATCATCATTTCAGCCATAGGACATAGGCCTCCCTCGATCTCCAAAAAGACTAATCACATTACACATAATACATCATTTTTAGGGTTCCATACCTCAAAAGGAAAAAACGGAACCCTTATAGGATCACTTTGGTGTCAGTCTGTCACCCCTTATCTCAGGAACGCGTAAAGCTATCAAGTTGAAATTTATATCTAATACTTGGAGCTACGGTTTCTTTATTGCCCTTTATTCAGTGTTATTAAGTCAGTTTTTTAACTTTCTTTTAGCATATGTAAATATTACCTTTTCTTCAAAGTGTTTGCAAATCGTTTGACCATGAACCACTCCAGTCAACATTAACTCTGAGTCATCGACACTCTCGTGTCCCAGAGTAAAACAGGCGCTTCTTTATCCTGCCCTGTTTATTTTTGGTGACTGTCTCTTTCCTTGTAACACATTCCTGAATTGACTGAAATACCTGTAAGTAATCCAGCAATTTTTCCTTACTGTCGAGTGTACATATGTCTTTTGTTACGCCATCTACCTCGGTCCTGTGCTAATAATGTGCATGTACCATGCATCTTAAACTTTAATTTTTTTCTTTTTATCGTGAAACTTATTTGTTCTTACTTAATTAGTCGAGTTTGAGACCTTCAGGAAATTGGTTACTGCTATAATTTATTTTTGGTGAAATAAATAATTTTGACTTGTTGCCCAACACATGTCATGATTAAATTAAATTAAATTTTATTTATTGAGATTTAACACGGTCAAGCCAGTTACATTACTATCTCACAAATTAATAGTTATGCATATCAACAAAAATTAAGAAAGGAATTAAATTAGTTACAAAAACAAGCTCACAAAAAATAAAGAATAAAAATACAAAAATACAAATGTCAATAAATATTAAGAATAATTCTAGTCAATAAATTACAAATGTCAGAGAAACAAAAATACACTAAAACTACAAATAATCATCAAAGTCAGAGTTCGTCTTATTGCATCTATCCCACTGGTCATTTAAACTTTCAGAATATGTTTGGAATGATGGACTTTTAATGTATTTTCAGGCGTATGCGTGACATATGTTTGTTTGTATTTATTAATATTTCTATATATTTTTTGAACAGATTGACCGATTTAATAGTCTACTTGCTTGTGTTTTTTTCTTCTTTTACTAATAAGATGAGATTTTGCCTATGAAAACATGGGTCTTGCTCGAACAAAACATTGCCTTTTGTATCTAGGTGGCGCTTCATTCAATTTTCAATTTCATTAAAACCTAAAAATATTGTTCTATCGTGTATCCTCACTGCAATAATAAATTGTTTTATGACAAAATTGGTCCGCCACCCCTCTGCAAGGACATTGAACCCTACAGCCAACAAACAAAGGTATAATTTACTATAATTAGCTTGGACAGTAACTCATGTGAAAACCCCATTTCAGCCACTACCTGTCTATTAAATGACTAAGACTAGCCCTAGCCTTATAATTTATTTATAGTACTTACTTGTTTATCTAGTGTAGTTTTAACCGACGGATAACAAAAAGAAAGGTATTGTGTTTAATGAGGTTCTCACCTAAACGACGCCATAAACGGTTTAGCTTTATTCGTCACTTTTAGAAATGAGGTATCGATTCCTCTAAAGCAGAGGTCCCCAAACTTCTGACTCGTAGACCACCCCTGTTTTTGTTAGATCCCTGATTTGATTGGCTTGCCCAGGTTTTTTTTTTGTTGGGACGGGGGGCTTCCTAAGAGGCATACTCGGCAAGCACTAGCTTTTGACTTTTTTTTGAGCTTAAATAAATAAAATACCCCAAATGCTAGTTTTGCGTTGCGGTCTTTTACTTACAATTTTATAGTTATTCTGCTAACATAATTATTGACAATATAACCACTTTTGTAATTAGACGTCTACGATTGGGGACGTCTAATTACCACCGCAATAACCCCCTTTTCGGATTCCAAATTGACCCTTTGGGGTCAATATAAACCACTGCGGGAATTACTGCCCTAAAGTCTAACTTCAAGGATGGTTTCTGGGTAGGTGACGTCGTCATAAATACAAGATGGCGACTAGGTACGATATACATATTGGTAAAGTGGGTTCCCATATAAAGATAAAAATTGACTGCACCCCCTCGTGTGGGGTATCATTAAAATAGATCTTTAAAAATGAAAGTCGGGTTTGGTTA
This sequence comes from Agriopis aurantiaria, assembly GCA_914767915.1. Taxonomy (NCBI): domain Eukaryota; kingdom Metazoa; phylum Arthropoda; class Insecta; order Lepidoptera; family Geometridae; genus Agriopis; species Agriopis aurantiaria. The sequence goes on along the minus strand of OU612001.1, from coordinate 10,947,567 downwards.
ATAATTTTTGATGTACCGTTTGAGTAATCTTATTCACCAAAATTATTGCTGCTTATGTTTGTTTTTTAATTATTATTGATTTATTGATTGATTGATTAACTCTTTATTGTTCTGTATTGCTCAATCCACGTCCGTTTCCATAATAAAATTATTGCTGTTATTTTAAACGAAAGTTCATTAGACACTTTTTCATCTTCAACCTATTTATTGAGTTTAATTGGTGGAAGTATTAACTTCTTAGCTTCTTCCTACTTCTTCTGGGAGTATCTAGTCTGACCACATGAAATTTACCAACGACAGACACTTCGGGTTCTCGGATGTTACAGCTAGCGAAAGTACTGACATAGTGATTGCTGCGAAAATCTGGTGTCAGGTCCAGTAACCACATTTACATAAAGTGGAATAGATATTAAGAGCCGAAAAATCTTCGTCGATATGATAAACAGAGACCTCTTTCCTGTACTAAGCCTGTTGCACTCTGCACGTATGATGCTACTAGTAGCCGACTTGTCGGACCTGCCGCGCGATAGACAGAGAGGCAACTTCTAGGTTAATATAGCTGTAGGTAGTTAGCGCTCGCACGTCCTGAATTGCACTTTATTGTGTAGTAGCAAGAGTCGCTACTTATTTAAATGGTTTTGCAGAGTGAATCTTCTCTACTTGTACTAAATGTCTTCTGTGCCACACAAAAATTTGGATAGTTAAAACTAGTGAAATAACTGGCGACCTATCGCTGTAAGCGATCTCTTCTAGGCAACCTTAAACACTATCAACATGCAAGAGCATCATTCTCCTAGGTACAAATACCTCGTACCTCGCATGTCATGTACCTGGAATTTCCTCGTACATAGCGTGCCGGCGATGCGTGTTTGACAGTTTGAGCGTCGCTTACCTACCACCATTATAGTCCACGCCAAACTTCTTGGCCGTTCTGAACTGTGGCAAGCCATGATCACTCACTCTCTGGTGAGCTGTGTTTAAAAAAAATTATAATAGTCTTGCGTTTGACAACCGTCTCGCCTGATGTTAAGCGATGATGCGGTCATATGCCTAGAGAACCTGTCAACCATAAAAAATAATTACATGTCGGGAATGCCTCACACAAAGTCGTGGACAACAAACACATACTGTTTTAAACTATCACGGTTGTTCACTAAAGTTTTATGATTATTAACGGGATATTTACCGTGGCAAGGTTGTGGAATGAGCTCCCAATATCCCGTAAATAATCATATAACTTTAACAAACACACAGACGTAAAACAATTATTTAAAGTCATCATTCAAGCATAACTTGCTCAGAAGGCAAAGTAAGCGTCGTCTCTTGCTTACATCCTGTTGACACCTCAGATAGTCCTAATATCTGACAGCCACGAGTTCGTGACCTCGTGAGTACTTGTTAGCAATATTTCGTCATCTTGTTATGTCCTTGGCTGCACGCAGCATCGTAAACAGAGATCCAGTATAATTATTAATTAATACTTAACTTAAATAAATGAGGTGCAGTAGTTTCGATGCCATCGCTCATAAACGATAGAGGTAAATAAACATCGTGAGGAAAAATCGGTATGACCAAGAACTTCAAAAATTCAAATACATAATGACATTCACCCAACATGCACTGGGAAAATGTAATTTGTTCTCTGAGAGAAACCTGTGTCCCAGCACATGATATACTGATTACTACTACTACATTAGGTACTTATGGTACATCCCGCTGACATCAATAGTAATTTTTTATTCGACTCGTACTATCAATGCAAGTTCTGTGGCTATGATCATAGCGGCTAAAAAGTTTTGTGGGCTCAATACTTTCCTTGCCTAACCTGCGGTGTCTGTATGGCCCCGTATGTTAGGCGGTCGTTATTTTTTCATTGTAATGTGTTTTCATAGGATTTTGGAAGTTAATTATATGATATTTTGAATTGTACGTGACGAAATGCCATTAAGGCCCAGAATATGGCGCGTCGCTATCTCACTCATGCCATATGTGTGATGTTTTTTAAAATGTTAAATTACTGTCTACATCTGAATAATGTGCTACAATCATATTGCGAAGTTAATATTTCAAAATATTTAGTTTTTTTTATTACCTATTATGATCATTGTGAGAGTCGCTGGCATCCAGTGGATGCAAAAGGCAGTCGTTCAGTGTGGAGGTTAAAGGGGGAGGCCTATGTTCAGCAGTGGACGTCTTCTGGCAGACGATGATCACAAAAAAATGGGATAAACAGTTTTCCCATTTATTATGGTCATTATAATTTTTTAATTTTTTTATTATTTGAATTATTAATGTCGATAAATAAAATTATCAGACGAATAATAAAAAAAAAAATTAAGTAAAAAAAATACTACACGGATAGTGATAGAAATTTAATAAAATGGATTAAACTCTTAGTAAAAAAAAAAAGAATAATTAAAATCTGTTCACAATCTGCGAAGATATCGCATAACATAATTTTCAAAACTACAGTCGAATTAATAACCTCTTAGGATTGCCATCCTCGTCAAACGGACTGCAACGAAAAAGTTAGCTGATATTTTTCAAAATTGTCATTTTGTCGACGCATATGCATTAACAATGGAATAGATCATCTGTAACGTATTCACATGTCCGGAAAGTGACAATGCAAAGGATACCCCACCGCTTCGTCACTTTTAGAAATCGCTGACGAAAATAAAACATAGAGTAAGAGAGAACTCACGCTTTGAGTGTTCCGTCAAAAAATTAGTCACGTTACGAAATCTTAAACAGACAAGACCTTTAGCTTATTACGGTGTAATACTGGTGATGGTGGTAATTGAAGTAATTAAAATACTGAACATTGTTAATTAGACAAACCATAACCGCTCTCCTTCATAACACGACTCCAAAACGGCCGGACCATTTTGACGCCACTTTCACTGGCGGACTGATGTTATAATGAGTGACTTAGGCTACTTTAATCGATGTTATCTACGCGGGAGGTACCGCAAGGCACTGCTAGTTATCAATAACCCGGTATGTGTAGATATTTCTTGACCTTACCCACCTACCACTTACTGGTTTTACATTCAATCTCTCAGCAAGTATGCCAACTTAACATAAACACAGTGTGCATTTTGCATTCATATTGATTCAAATAAGGAGCCGACCGGGCCCTTCCTTATAACAACTATATTGCAATATCAATTCATTCGCAGTATGGGAAATTGGGCACGCTTGATATGATGATAATTATGTCAAATTCGAGAAAGAAGAGGAAATGATCGAAGGTTTATATAGAAAAAGAAAAGAGAGAAATAGGCGTACCAAGGCCATACATAGAGTAGAAGGAGAAAGCAAATAAATGTAACATTCAAACTAGTCGAAACTGGCAGAAAACTATGTGGGATGGGCTGGGCAGTCACACATATTAAAAACATTCAGAATAACGATATCTATTATCTATGTTGGGGCTTAACTCAACGCCTACAGCCCTAAATATAATTTAAAAAGAAAGTATACTTAATTTTTTCGATTAATTTTACATAATCAAGGACTTGCCGTTAACTTTAGTAAGTTGGGCCAAGTACGTAATAGATCGGCCCGTTGATAGAATTTCTTCATCAAAACTCGCGTGAGGAGTCATTATAAACTATTACAAAACGGCTTGCGTTGAACGTTCAAACCGTGTAAGCCACGGAGATAGGATTATCAGTTTTAAAAGAAAACTTCAATCAATGCTCAAGAAACCCTTCTCAAAACGCGTATATCAGTCATAACAAGATTCAACAAACATCAGTGCATGAGTGTGCGTGAGGCAAACTAGAGAACTCGTGTAGTTTCCTTACTGAGGTCATTGTTTCTGTATCAAATGACGTTGGTGAGCCTTTGATGGCAACTACTTGCGATTACCAACCTTGGTGCGTTGGAATAAGCATAATTTGCGTTGGAATAAGGATAGTGAACCCAATACAGGGGGGTATTGATGACTATTACCGTGTAAAACAGTCATTATGCAGAGAAAATCGAACGGATACCTATTTAAAGAGTTATTTTATTAAATAGCAATTAACTCATTTATGGTGGGTTTTGGGATCACTTTGGCTAAAACAAGGAAATGTAGCTAGCTAGTTTTTATAGCTTACTCTAGAACGGAAATGAGAATTAATTTAATAGTTACGGGTCGAATAATCTGCCCTGTCTGACCCAGGTCAAAATATTTCTACTAAATTTCTATTATTTTATTTCTTCTATTCAGGGTTTGTAAATCTAAGTTAATATTTAGACAAAAAATGCAGAAAACCTTAAATTAGTAAGGTTTCAGTTATTGTACTGAAACTTTGGGTAATTTCTTCGCATATATTAAACAGTTATGGTCCACATACTCTTCCCTGATCCAGTCTACAATATTGCTTCTAAAGCAAGTGGCTGATAAAAGTAAATCTAAGGTAAGTTAAACCCGCGGAACGCCTAGACTTGAATAAGCACAGTTAAGTCTCATTTTACGGTCAGTAATAAAAAAAACTAATCAAGCTAACATAATGTTGCATAGAAATTATAGTTTCGGGGTTTAATCAGCCATGACTTTCATATTCGATACTGCGTTATTTCGCATAAACGAATACTGTCATGATTTCTTTCATCTCTAAATTAGCTGTTTATTCTGAGACAGCTGAACAAAGCATTTCCTTTCACAATTACTCTAAATTCAGACGTCGGACTTTCATATTTGGCGCAGACTTTGCGCAGACTAGACACCCGTTTAATTATCTTCAGATTGTCCATACCTAGATTTATAGTTGGAGAGAAAAGTTAAGTTTTGACAAGACGAGAAATTACCGCAATATTTATTGTACATTGGACTCACAGCAAGTTCCGGAACTACTAAAAATTTCAGAAGTTAAATTGCAGTCACTGTTTACACTAGGCATTTGCTTACAGATATACTTCTACAAACATTGCATGTCTAATCTTCGCATTACTCACAAGATAAGAAACTCAAACCAGGGGCTCGATTGTTAAATCGTTCGCATGATATTTCGCACGAAAATATCATGCGAAATCACGGACTTTCGAACATAACCCCAAACAAAAGTCGCAATTTTGAAATAATAATATCACTCTAGCGACTGATATACGCAACGAGTGGTTTGAACCATTCGAATTTGCTATCTGTCAATAGAAAATCATTCAAGTCACATGATATTTTCGTGCGAAATTATACGAGCGATTCAAAAATTGATCCCCTGGACGATTACCATGGCTAGAAATCATCAGCTATTTGCGATTGTGACGCATGGACTGCAAAAAGTCAATAAATAATTTAGTCACACTGTACGAAATGCCTTGAGCTTATCTAGTTTATCTGACTAATAGGAAGGTATCTAGGAAATCTTTTTATAGTATGTGATAAATGATAATTCCAACTATTATGGTCTGGCAGGAAGTGCTATCAAATGATAACTGCATGCATTAGTTTACGAAGCCAACTAAAATGTTTCTTGGTTATCAATACTAAGAAGCCACTGCAATTTCTTACCATGGAACGCCTTGGGGATCACTGAGGTCTTTCTCTTCTTGGTCTGACAATCGTGGGCTATGTATCATATCTAATCAGGCTGTGTCCACCCTTTCTGTTCCTATGGGAGCCTCATCATATGATTTGATGCTCCTGACAATTTCGTCTGACCGTCGAGGTGGTCTGCCTCTAAGTCATCGTCAATTCCACTGATACATTTTATTGACCACTTTGTTAGGTCCATCTGTTGATCTCGTCTAATCAAGTGTCCTATCACGAAAATAAATAATCTTCGATTACATAACCAACCTAACTAAGTGCCTATGTATACGAATTTGGTGGATTTTCACGTGGATAATGATCTAAGCAAACGTCTAGCATGGCGTTGTCGTGCTACTCTGATCTTTGTAATGAAATGGTAATTGATATCCTAATGAGTCTTAGGCGCTTGCAGACGATACGTAGTACAAGTAGTTAGTGGTAGTGGAAGTGGTTTGTAGCACTTCCCCTGCCACTTATACTATGCTAAACGATGCAGACGATGTGTAGTAGCTACTTTTACTACGCATCGTCTGAAAGCGCCGTTAAGTCCGTTGCAGACATGCGAAGTTAAAGTAGCAAGTACCTACTACTACGCATCGTCTGCATCGTTTAGCTTATTGCAAGTGGCAGTGAAAGTGTTTAGTAGCACAAGCGTTAGTCTTGCGCAAGTGAAGCTTTGTTTCCCCGGGCTACTCGCGGTACGTCAACACTCGTGCGAATACGTACTCACACGCAAGTTGTTAACGTTGTACGCCTACATGTACTTGCAAGCTACTTCGCGTCTGCGACGGGCTTTAACATTTTTCTAGAAAGATCTTTACGAGGTCACGAGTTCACTGAACTAAACAGTTGTTTTATGGAAGGAAGGAATAATATAGATGGGACTCCAACATCCACGATTAGTTTCAGGCCAGAATGGTCCTATTGTAATTGTTATGTAATCAAACCCAGTACAGTTACACAGCTTTAGTAAATATTATTACAAGTGGAAAGAAATGTCATTGTCAGTTAACTCTCACGATATCGATTAAACAAACAATACCGATTCAATAATCGATTTGTTAATTGTAACATTTTAATTATCACATACAGTCATTGATAACATGTGAATAATTGGTTGATTCACCTTTTTTATAATAGTTAATAGTCACGGCCCAAAACAACTGGAAATTCCATGAAATCCTATATCCACCCCTGCTTCCAAAGAAGGTATAAAGTTGACACGATGACACACATCTCGTTTGATATTAATATTTGCAAGAGGATGTGCGAACGTGAACTATTGTGTGCTCGTCGTAATGTTAATGAGCTTTCTAGCCATTGTGATTAACCATTGTCTATAGAGTGTCTGGAGTAATAAAAATATCATGGTCTTAGTCATAAGGAAAATGTTAGTAAAAACTAAGTGTCGAGGAAGTATAATAATCTAGGTACAATGGGTAACTGATACATGTGGCTTCATCCACAGTCTTGTGTTTTCAAAACTTAATCAGCATGTGTTTCACAATCCAAACCTCGTTTGGGCATTCCAATGAGGATTGAATTTTCTGATGAAAATTAGACTATTTTACGAGGAGTATCTTTGAAAAAAATTGTTTTCCTTACTGTAGTTTAAAGTTTTATATTAAAAATATATATTGTAGTTTTTTTTTTTTTTTTTTTTATGTGATGACGTCACCATCTGCTTTATATTATATCGTTTAGATGTCAATTTAATTTCAATTTCTTTTTCGTGGCTTCGTGCGGTATTGCCACAACTTGCCAATGTCTCTATACGGAAAAAACACTTAGTTCTGTCATATACTTTCATCTGTCAATGTGTTTCATGTGTCAATCATTAGTTGCACAGTGCTTAGGCTTTTTTGTTTGTTTGTGTAAACGGCTAAGATAAATTTCAACATAACGCTGACGTCATTTAAGGGTCAGGTAAATGAAGGTCAATCTTAAATTATTAAAAATATTCGTCATCAGCGCTTATTTTTAATAAAATCTGATGTATAGTGATCAGTAAGTCTTATTGCTCGAAATGATTTTGGAATATAATCTATAAAAAATATGAACAATCCCCATTAGTAATTTCCACTAAGCTAATCATAAACCACTGGCACAAACAAAACTATCGACTAGGTTCACTAGATTCAAGATGGGTATCTTATGTAGCAGTTCGATTAAACCTTGGCAGGTCACCAAAAACTTCCTAAAGGAAGGCTTTATTGACCTTCAATAATTAGATGATTCAACGCTATAGTTGTAAGGAAACTGGGCATATTGCCATTTCCTTTATGGGGTCTTTGAACGTGTAGTGTTTAAGGATATTTCGAGTTGAGTGCCTTGTCTTAAGATATACGAAATAAACATTTTCATTTTTTTTTGGGAAAAGATAATATCTTAATAACGGACGTTTGTGAATTTTCTGCATTGTTACCAAAAGTTATAAAATTCGCATACTCAATTTTTTCTTGTACTCAGCCTAGTTGTATGATATGTCTACTACTCGACATAGATGTCTCCTACTCCCAATGTTTGCTAGTCGACCTAAAGCCGTGCTCCGTTATTTTAAAGAGCTCAGCAGGTTTAAGCTGGCAGGGGCAAATGCACAATACACCCCAAGCGGGATGTCAGTGCAGGTCTTATCACCCCCACTTAGAATTCGAATTATAAAAAAAAATAAAAAAAAAATCGGGACATTTTTTCACACACGGTCATCTGACCCCAAACTAAGCATAGCTTGTGATATGGCTGCCAGAGACTGATATACATACATATATAGTTTTAAATACATACTTAAATAGATATTAACAACCAGATATAGAACAAACACAAATGTTCATCACACAAATGTTTCTCCTAGATGGGAATCGAACCCACGCCCCCAAGCTCAGAAGGCAGGTTCACTACCACCTGGACCAACGGGCTATTAGATGGACGGTAGTGAACTTGGTCTTCAGGTCTATGCATATTGATTGATTATTGTTTTCCTCGATCTTTCTCTGCCGCTCCTTCCTTCTAAGTAATTAAAATTTTTTTTTTTAATAATATTACACGGGAATATGTATGATGACTAATATTTTGTTATTACCTCATAAAAAAGCTGATCATAAATAGAGCCCATCAATGGAAACAAAATTAAAATTAGTTCAAAAATAAATAAGATATAAGCATTTAAATTTCATGCTAGACAGAGAGCGCACTATACTGAGCCGTGACGTCACGGCTCAGGAGCGCCATACAAATGCTATACTAACACACGCTTTGTGAGAAAGGGATAGAGCATCCCCTCCCTATCCCCACCTAAAATTTTAAACGCTCATATCTCGAGAGATTTATCAGCCAATTTAAATTATTTTTTCAGTATGTGTAATGTATTTAGTTATATTCCTCGCTAAGCCGGTTATTTGTAATAAATTAAACATGAGGACACATGCCTGTCCGTTTCCATAATAAAATTAAAATATACCTAATATTTTGATCTGAGGCATATGCTATAAACTCGTATCTCTATCAATTCCAGATTTGAGAAGAGCTGTTAGAAACCGGCTTCAAGATTGCAAGAATGACTTCCACCTCGTTCAACGTGGGCCTTTCCGGCGATGGCTCGCGGGTGTCGTCCCGTGTGCTGCGCCCCCCGGGCGGCGGACATACGGACATCTTCGGTGGAGACCCGGAGCCCCCACGTGGCAGGCGTCTGGCGCCGCAACAACCCGCTACTAATTTCATGGGTGAGTTGATATATCTTCATCATTTCAGCCGTAGGACGTCCACTGCTGGACATAGGCCTCCCCCATCGTTCTCCAAAAGGGTCGGTTGGAAGCGGCCTGCATCCAGCGTTTCCCTGCGGTCTGATACATCTTATTTGTACATTTTAGAAGCGGGATCAAATTCATGGTTTCCTATTTTTAATTTTTTTATTTTGTAATATGCTTGCGTTTGACCGTCAACTCTCCTGATGTTAAGCGATGATGCGGTCTACAGTGGAGCACGCTTGTTATTGTTACCAACAATTTGATTTTTGGTTCTGTTAAAAAAACAGTCATCTCCTAAAGTCTCTCTCTAATTATATTTTAGATATTGTAATATTATTGATAATTGTTTAGTCTTAATTAGAGATAGTATGAACTTATTAGATGATAGATTAGCTCCAATTAAACATGATATAAAAAAAAAAACCAATAAGGAGCTAGGTCCATGGAGATTAATAGACAAGACCCATTACACAGCCTCTAACCGCCCACTGCTGGCTCACAAATTTGGGCATGCAGTTATAAATCTTATCCAAACGTATCTGGTTTAACTTTAAAAATCCATGACAATTGTATCGCAAATCATGAATGTCCTTTTAATTCGCCCACTAGGCCGTTTTTGCTTCTACTGCCCGGGAGGAGTAAGTCGTTCGCCTTTTAAAAAAAATATGTAAATATTAGGCTTGCCTTTGACCACCATCACGTCTGATGTTAAGCAATGATGCGGTCTACGTTGGAGCACGCTTGCCTAGAAAAAGCCGATTCACTCGTGATTTGAAGACACCCAGATTGTAACCATCGGGGAACACCCATTCAGGCAGCACATTCTATAGACTAACAGTTCGCACAATAAATGTGGAATCAAAGCGCTTCGTACGGGTCTTCGCCCAATGGTTGTCGCCTAATGGTACGCGCGACGCTTATCTGCAAGGGTTTCAAATTCTAGAATACCATTATGTTGCGTAGCTCTGCATTGGGCTCTTCACTCCAGCGACCATAGCTGTTAAATCCTTATTTATACCCTTTAATCCGTAACAATAATATTATCACACCGAAAAAAGCAACAGAATCTGTGGAACAAGAAAGATGACTGTAAGTAAGCATGGTAAAGCTGCTTTCCCAGTTCTTGATAGGAAGATCACTAACAATCTACTGAAGTTGCAACGACAGGACCTTCCCTGATAGTAGGCCTTATAACCGGTCATTGCAACTTGAATAGTCACTGGTATAAACTGGGAGCCACGGACAGTCCACTGTGCCGTGGCTTCATGAAGGAGAATGAAACTGTAGAGCATGTTCTGTGGCATTGTTAAGCCACAAAAAAGACTATAATTGCTACCGGGTTGCATTATCTTCGTTATCCACGTCATCAGAACAGCTAGACTGCTTTTCATCATCATTATTTACACTTCCATCTATGCCACTGGAGCAACTGTGCAGGGGGAAATGCACAATACACCCCAATCTTAAGAATAGTAATATTACTGCTTGGCGGTTGTATGACTGAAGGGGTAGGATGTACGTCCCCAAGCAAATTTTGCCAAAGGGTCTTCTACCACTGCAAAACCTCACCACATTTCTCCTCACATTTCAGGCCAAGGTGACGAGCCCAAATCTACTAACGGGACTTCTGAACCAGCACCAGTTCACGAGCCTGAACCTGCCCCAATTCAAACCCCCGAACCAGTGGTGGAGGCAAAGCCCGAGAAACCACAGCCAGCTTCGTTCGCTGAACCAGCAAGGGCTGAGCCGCCGAAGCGCGTCCGTGTGCCTCCAGGCGGCTTCTCCTCGGGGCTCTGGTAAGACTGGCCACCTTTAGGACCTACCAACGCATTACTTCTGTAGAGTGATGTTAGAAAATCATTAATTGTTTTTTTTTTCTCTTCTAACCAACCAGCGAGGTAAACAGTTTATTGTAGGTTTTTTTTATAATATTTTACAGACTGGTAACACTCATAAGAAGTGTATTTTTTCTATTTAAAACATGTATAAATTTTTTGTGTATCATTTTCACCACTCTAGTTAAAGACCCAATGTAAAAGTCGTTGTGTGGGTTTTGTAAGCCAATTCAAACTGTAACACACTAACATAAAGCTTGCAAAATTAATATCACTGTATAGAAGAGTGATTGTTGCTAAAATGGTCATTTTAGTTTCATGAGATTCACGCTGGGATCAGTTAGGTTTATTTTTGCCGGGCACATAGACATATGCATAGAATATGAGACATTTTCACATTTTGGACTTTATTGCTTGACCTTAGAGGTCAAAGTCTGTTTCATGTTATCCTAAAAACATTGACATGCCAAAGTATGTGAGTATCATTATATATAATGAATTATATTGTTTTTATCAACATTAATCATCACTAAAATCATTGATACACTTATTTGGGCCTGTGTTGGCGACGCATTTTCTATCTCCTTATTATTTTAGTCCAAGTATGTTTTAATCGCCAAGCCCAAATAAACGTATCACAATATTGTTCATTTTCATCCAAAAGGGACGGTGGCGACTAGTGACAACGAGCAGAACAACCTCTTTATCATTGAAGTCGGTTAAGAGACAGCTATGTACCTGTTTCTCAAACTTCAAGTATTTTTGGTGAAATTATGCATACGTTTTTTGCATCTCCGCTTAGCTTTGCTCACGCTCTGAGTAGTCTGCCCGTCTTTGCCAAAGCCAAAGCAAAAAAAAAACTATCATATTTTATCCATTCATATTTTCATTCATCAAAGAGTTTCTGTGACTTTTTTTAGTGTAATGAAGTCATTCAATGCACAATTTTAAAGTGATTCATGAATTTAATGCACATTTTGTTATAAGTATTATTTTAGGCTTAAAGCAGTGTTACGTACTGTATGCGATGAATTAACTATACTGCTATCCAAAGAAAAAAGGGCGCGTCTGTATATTATTGCAATATTTAGTTACACACTATGCATGTGATATGTGTTATTATAAATCAGCACTGGCTAGTGCTTTCATACAACAAAAATTTATACGCACTGGAGAGAAACCATATGAATGTAATATGTGTGATTATAAATCAGCACGAAAAAATGTTTTACAAACACAATTTAACTCATGCTGGAAAAGCAGATGTGCCCTTTTGTACACCTTCAACACACCTACTGTACGCATAACACTGTTTAAGCATAGAAAATGCCTCATATCGCCGCATACTCTCTACCTAAATCCTATGTGCCCAGCTCTTTAGGGTTTGTTGTGCCTTTGTTGTGAAGCTAGAAGCTAGTTGTTTTGTAGTTGTTAGGAAGGCCTGCTGGGTTGATTCCAATGTCTCTTTAGAATCGTAATGGCTATACAGTTTGCTGTCATGCGCATCTGCCCTAATCACCTGATACTCATGAAGTACGAGCCTTCACGTTTGCATCAATGGGGTCGCTCAACTGATGACGTCAATCCGCTTGCGATTCTTTGTGACAGCAAACGGAATCAACCGCCTGGTCCTGGCGTCTCGTCTCGCTTATAACCAACGATAGCTTCAGAAGGCTGTCTTATTTACTGAACAAATGTATCCTTTTAGTTTGTATGTAGTTTTATTTACATTCTTTAGAATTATGGATTGATGTGTGTGTACACGCTATATATGTTCGCTATCATCGTCTATGTATTGGAAGCTTTAAATTGCTTAGATTAAAAATGTATAACTACCCACATTAAAACATCCTATATACTTCCCTTTTGCCTATTTCTTTATTAGTTTCTACCTTGTGGTGTGGAGAAAGTGTTATTGTATTTCTTAATCGAAACTAATGAATGAGAGAGAGAGAGACACAAGACCAAGTATCGATGAATAGCGTGTACATGCGCAAGAGTCGGAGTATCTCGCATTTTATGTTTTGGCGTCCTCTGACGCAGCCAAACTATTTAGAATTCGGTCACAATATTTAGACCAAGAACTGTATCTTCCTTCTGGACTGTACTTTTTTAATTATTGTGAAGAACTGACTTGTGCCTGTACGCAATTCGATGTTGTACTTAATTCTCGATGTTTTGCAATTATTGCGATTTAATTGATAAATTGTATGCGTCGCCAGCAAACGCGATTATGTATATTGATAATTATTATAATTGTATTTTTATACGAATTACAGTATATGGAAAATGTAAATGGTATTTTTATTGATGTTGATATGTGGTACTTACAGGCCGACTGCTGTTTTTTTTCTTGTAAATGTTATTGTAATGCTGATGAATAACTTTCAAAAATATCTTCTAATTAATTTGTAATTGTACAATGGAAAGTAAAACAGTGGTGGATCTGTAGTGCATTGTAATTTCAAGTAGTAACTTATTATTCATAGAGTTTTTTTTCTATTAGGTACCTATGACATAGAAGATTTTTTATTACATAGTTCCTATGTAATAAAAAATCTTGTTTTGGTTAGGCACCTTCGGGAGAAATGTTTAGAACACAAAAAAAAAACTTATCTTTATGATAAATAGAAAATGCAAAACAACAATGACAGAAGGGTAGTAGTAGTAAGTACTACTATAATAAAACAGACATTCCTGTGAAAGGTTGAACTTCACTTCTACTCTTAGTTTGTGGCTCCTGTGAAGAATGAAGATTCTTCAACTCCGCCTAAAGAATTCATACATATCAATACATATAGATCGATGACTCTGCCAGTGTCCTGTGAAACGTTAAGGTAGGAAAGTTTCTAAACAGCAAAAGTCAAAGTGACAGGTGTCAAATTATGAAATGTCGATTAAGTGTGTAAACTGGTAAAAAACTGGGTCGCTTAGTAGTTCGACGGTTTTATTTTACCCGTAGTACTACTGTTACTGGTAGTACCACGGGCAACAACCGCTGTGAACAAGTAGAATCTGGCTTAGCCATCAAGTAGGAAGTATACAAAGAAGCACAGATATACACAGGTAGGTAGTAGATCTGTGCAAAGAAGCACTCGGTTTTTTTTTTTACCTATAATGAAAAATTGAAATAGGACTTTTTGGTACCGGAATCTATAAAACATTCTATTGTTAGTTACCCGTCATCTAACAGTCAACTTCAAAATCAAAAAGCATAGCCATCAAAATGGGCCAAATTTTTCCGTAAATGCAAAAAACAATAAAATCATGGCTTTACCATCGAAAGCAATTCTTCAAAAGTATCGTCTTTTACACTGAAACCACCCGAAACAAAACAAGTAAGTGAACCTATCTACCTACTGTAAGCTATGTGTTCATGACTTGGTTGAACCAACCCATTGATTTTAAAATAGTCATTGAACCAACCAATTAAAAATTGGCAGGGAAAGTGCAGACGCAGTAAACAATAATTCAGTCCAGACTCGAAGCTTGAAGACTTGCTAAAGGTAGCATTTTATTTTCCTGATGATAACTGCAACAATTATTGCTGTCTCGTTCAGAATGTTGAACTTCGGTTCAAATAAATTATTATACCCGGAGATAAATTATTACCCGCAAAAGTTCCAGTCGTTCCCTCGAGATATTATCTTTCAGTCACCCCCTGAGATAAGCTGAAATATTTTAGTCGTGCCCTGATATATTAGCTGTTCAATCTTTTAGTTGTGCCCTGAGATATTAGCTGTTCAATATTTTAGTCGTGCTCTAAGATATTAGCTGTTCAATCTTTTAAGTTGTGCCCTGAGATATTAGCTGTTCAATATTTTAGTCGAGCCCTGAGATATTAGCTGTACAATCTTTTAGTTGTGTCCTGAGATATTCGCTGTTCAATCTTTTAGTCGTGTCCTATATTAGCTACTCAATCTTTTAGTCGTGCCCTGAGATTTAGCTGTTCAATATTTTAGTCGTGCCCTGAGATAGTAGCTGCGTTCAATTGTTTAGTCGTCCCCTGAGATAATTATTAGCTATTAAATCTTTCGTCATATCCTGAGATATTAGGTGTTAAATCTTCCAGTCGTACACAAACAGTGACCATTCCATGGAGGGCGGCGGCAAGTCGCGCCTGAGCCGGCTTCTACACAGACTGCGCGGCGACCACCACAAGTTTTCTATCGACAAGGCCAACTCATATTGTTCTACTGCGTAAGTTTCAAGTACAACCGACAAGCGTATGCACCTGCATAGTTCTCGTTCCATGGCTTTGTAATGCCATGGCATGCTCAATTGCCCATGACATGAAATTCATGCATTTGCATCGTCGCTTACCTCGAGTTGGTGGTCAAATTATCTAAAGGCGCGATTAAACGACGCGGGCTAGCCCGATCCTACGCGAGCCGAGCCGTCCGTGGAGATGCGGCTCGGCTAAATACGGACGCAAGCCTGCTCGTTTAAACGACGCGGGGTAGCACGATCCTACGCCAGCCGAGCCGTCCGTGGCGGCTACATCGCGCTGTTGAACCGAGCTGTCCGCTTGTTCGTTCTTCAATATGGATATGGATGTGACATCTGTTTAGACGGCGCGTATTAACACAAGCCGAGCCGCAGATGGCGCGCGCGCCTTTGATCTGTGTCGAAAAAACCGACAAGTGATGGATCGTGCGAACTTTGCCGAGCCGCGCCGAGCGTAGTTGTTTACACAGCGCGTGGCGCGGCGAACCACGAGCGGAGCCAGGCTCGGCTCGCGTGTTTGCGCGCCGTTTAAACGCCGCTTAACATGTTCAAGTTTGTTTTAACCACTGACGCAAAAAATAGGTATATATTATACCTACCTAAATTAAACGTGTATCTGTGTTTCTACCTAATTTGTTCAAAAGTGTAAACAAATATGGCCGCTTTCCACAACCATTCACCATAGTTGCGTAAATATTGGTTACCAACTAGCCATGTTTGTTTACACTTTTACCTACAAGTTCTGACAACATAAAGGAAAATAATTAGATAACAATTTATTTTGTAACAAGTGACAGGACTTGAAAGTTCAGGGGCCTACGGCTACCTGTTTTAAGCGATGGTGATGCGAAAGAAAAGATGCACAATGTCAAACCGCATCTTCGCACTGTTATTTTTCGCACTACGCTGTTTCGAGCTCGCGTTAACAGGTAGCCGTAAGGTCTCAGGCATCAAAATCTCTTAAGCAACATGATAAAAATGAAAAACAATTTTATTCTGCAAATTGGCTACAACGTAACACTGAATATTTATCTTGTATTTTTGGTTAGGTGTAGGTACCTAACCAAAACATCAACATTAATTTTCAAATTGTTATGCTTCTTTTTCTACTGGACCTTCCAGTATGAGTGAAAGCACGGGCTGCGGCAGCACTAACGACGAGGACGACTTTCTGGACCCGCCCATCATTAACGTGCCACCGCCGAACGTGTCGACAGTGTTGTCTGAAGATGACTGTTTCTCGCCTAATATTGACCTTAGGTTGGTATACGATGTTATTGGTAGCCTTTAACACTCCGAGGCGAGACGCGAAGTGACCGAGACCCAACGAGTGTCTTGTACAATAAAGGGTGTCTCGGTGAAATTCATTGGCGGATCCAGGGGGGGGGGGGGGGGTATACAAAACACCTAGCAATTCCATACATTCGAAAAATTTTTTCAATTTGATTCCTTCTAATCTTGGCAGAATGGCCCCCAAAACACATTGTGCCCCAAAATGAAATCCTGGATCCGCCCCTGGTGAAAGTCTATATCCCGTGTCATTAAAGTTATATGATTATTTACGGGATATTTACCGTGGTAAGGTTGTGGAATGAGCTCCCGATATTTCGGCGCAGTTACATGCACCATGTAACTGCGCCGAACATTCTGTATACTTAAGGGCGGTGAAACAGAAGTCAGAAAATGCCTAGAACATCTAAACAGTGTTCACCATGCTATGCGGTTTACGGCAGAGGTTGAGAAAGATCGAGTGTTACCGTTCCTGGATGTTCGAATAACAGCGAGAGAAGATGGGTCTCTGAGCCACACAGTGTACAGAAAACCGACGCACACAGACCTGTACTTGCATGCCACCTCTCACCATCATCCCCGGCATCTTAATTCTGTGGTCAGTTCACTGACAAATCGGGCCTATGATCTGTGTGATACAGAACATCTGGCTGAGGAATTATCCCACGTACAACTGGTGTTACGCAGGAATGGTTATAAGGCTCAAGTCGGTTTAACCAAACCAAGGAAAAAAGTGATGAAACCGAAGATGGAACGACAGCCGACTTTTTTGCCATATGTAAAAGGAGTCACAGATAAAATAGGTCGAATTCTTGACAAATATGCTATCAAGACCATATTTACTCCACATAAAAAGATTGCGCAATGTCTGCGTTCCCCTAAGGACAAGATTCCCTTTCAGCATCCCGGGGTGTACAAAATTAACTGCAGCTGCGGAAGTTCGTACATAGGACAGACGAAGCGAACTGTTTCATGCCGCATCAAGGAACACATTAAGGCAGTAAAAAACAACGAGAGACACAAATCTGCCATAGCTGAGCATCTGCTGGACGCAGGTCCTAACCACTGGATCGAATTTCACAACCCTGAAATCCTGTCCACCGAACGCCATTACATACCAAGGCTAGTAAAGGAAACTATTGAGATCTCGAAATGTCAGAATTTCAATCGAGGTGATGGTTTTCAACTCGCCAGTGCGTGGAATCCAGTATTAGGTTGCCTCAAAAATAAAAATAAAAATTCGCGTTCAAAATGTGTTCAAAATACTATACGCAGTGATACAGTGAGTGTGTTTTGTCGGGACTTAGGTTCGAGTTCGAGTTCCAGTGATAACCGCAGCAAAAGACTAAGAAAGAGGGTAGATCGTTATGTCTGCACCTAACTTTTTAACTGTTCTCCAACCACCCGCATTCTTCAGTCTTCCCGTGAACATGGTGCATGTAACTGCGCCGAAATATCGGGAGCTCATTCCACAACCTTACCACGGTAAATATCCCGTAAATAATCATATAACTTTAGTGAACAACCGTGATAGTTTAAACAGTGTTTTATCCCGTGTCATGTTATACGTTTGTCTTTTCGTGTAGGTACTTGCGCACTGCGAAATGTCTGGCAGGTATGTAAAGTTATACCCACTGTCAAAAACACGACTATGTGCTGCGCCGGCCCCAGTATATAAAAAGGTACTCTACCGGCCCTAGCTTTTGATCAGGATAGAGCGAGATAGTATTTCGGCGCATTTCATTTCTGAAAACTCGTATAGGAATCGATTCCGGGATTAAAAGTATTCCATATTATGCTAATCCAGGATATAAACTATTTCCACATCTAAATGTTATGCTGTCTACAAATAATACAAAGGTGTCCTGCCGCTTGCCACGCCGCCGCGCCGTTACTGCCACGAAGCGCCATCAAAATTATATTTTTATGTCGTTATTTTTCGCTATTGACATTTTGTAGCCCCTTGCTATCTGGAGCCTAGAGCGACCGCTCCTCTCGCTCTAGGGCCCGCCCTGCTGTTGTGTAAAGTAGTGTAGTGTAATTTCCAGGTATGGCGGTCAATACATGACATCGGAACAGCTACCAGCGTTCTGCGATCAGCTGCACCACCTGGTGGAAGTCATCAGGAACATACAATCTTACGCGCACGTCACTGGGGAGTATCCCACGTGAGAAATCTACATATTTATCTCGTTAATACTTTTTAAATTAACCTTATATCAACCAACCAACATAGTGTAGTAAGTACCGTTTGTGTGTCATCAGTAATCAAATAAATTTCCCATCAGATCGCTCAATGTCTAAAATTATCCTACTCTTGAAACCACTAACAGTTGGCTGCGTACCCAAGATGCTGATGGTATTCATATAATTATGAACCTCACCTCGACGCACTTGCGTATTGTTCTTTTATCGGATACGTTTCGGGGAATGTGCTTTGGGGACTGCATAAGGTAAGGAATTAGGCAAATTTCTACGAGCAATAAGAGGGCTACTTCCACTTTTATCCGAACCGCTAGTAGGTATGGAATATGTAGTATGGAATGAGTATGTTATACCTCGTACGTTTCCTTCCCATTAGATCAAGCTGAATGTCGTCAAATCCCAACTTCACAACTGCATCGATTTTTAAATCAAAATAGCATGCTCCATCGTAAACATCACTTATTTTAAGCAACAAAAAACCTACAGAACTACCGATTTTAAAACTAGTACCGGTTATTTTTAACGTCTTTTTTTCAGTGAGCTAGAGCGTCGCTTAGAGCGCGAAGCGCGCGAGGTGGCTGCGCTAGCCGCCGAGACGCGCAACGCCCGCGACGTGATCCAACGCACGCGCGTACAACGACGCGCACTGCGCGACCACCGCCGACAACTGCAGGACCAACTAATCAGCTTGAAAGACACCGGTACTAAAGCCTGTATTCAATCCGCATGTTTAGTTGCGTTGCGTCGTGGCATGGCTTATAACCACTTTATAATTTATATAGCGGGTGTAAGGGGAAACGCTCCCGAAGCTGAAACGCTACTATCATACTATCTAAACACAACTGAAAAGTCACACAGTCTCGACTAGTTCAGGAGCCTCTGGGATCATTACTATAGCTTACTATAAATTATGCCCGAATAAATGATTTGTATTTGTATTTGAAAACCAATAACCTGCCTTATACTTACTTGTTGTTTTTGTGGCTTATGATATTGCCAACCAGCAATGTAAAGCGTACAAGCGTGCGCGCGGCGTAGGTCGTTCGTTGACATCTAGCGTCGTCAGTTGATATTTTATTGGAAGTATCTACTCATAGTTGCCGTCATAGTCATACGCCGCTTGTGGCTGACTAGACACTAAGTAATTTTTTTTAGGGCAATTTCTTTTATTAACTAACCAAAATACAATCTAATACTAACACTACAAATACAGCTAGACTGATAATAGACCGTTGAAGGTCTAAAGACAATCTACATGCTCAAGCCCACTATCAGTTGGCAGCGTACCCAGCATGCTGGCGGCATTACCACGCTGAATGGCAATGCTTATGCGTTGAGCCAGAAACACGCCAGTATTTTTGTCACGCGTCGCTCCACCAGCCGGGCTAGCATGCGCGCCGTGACATAGTTTTATCTACTCTTTTTACCGTGCCAAAGCGTGACAGACGATACGAAACCGTAGGCGCCTTGACGCGTTCTCGCTCGACAGAGTGACGACAAGATTTTGTCGCGGTGCGCATGTTAGGCAGGCAGGGCTCTGTAAGATTTATGAGATTTTTGAATGAGGTGAGCTCCCAGTTCCCAAGGGCCCCAATGTCTCGACTAAATAAGAAGTTATATTTTATAACAGAAGTCCGAGAGCTAGAAAACGCAGTCCGAATGTCGGATCGAAAACTATACAAGACCTGGGAAGCATTGAAAGATTCCAGTGATCCGGCAGCTTTTGATACACTTATCGAAGAAATCAGAGTTAGTAAAGCCTTTCTATTGCAATAATTTGGTTCTGATTTTGACTGATTTAAGCATTTACGTAGTCATTATATTTTGGCATATAATTATTTAACGCTTTGCCGAAATCCCTAAGGGACGCCAAGTCGCTTTATTTATTGAAAAAAACTTAAGGTTTTTCTAACTGATATGGCACCGTATAGCGTAGAGGAATTCATTCCAAAACTAAGAATGACAAATGCCTCATTATATTTCGAATGTTTTTTTTTGCCGTAATTATTATGATTAATAAAGTTATCATCATCATTTAAGATCCAATTAATCGAGTTACAAGTTACAAATTCGCATCTGATACAAGGTAAACTACGATTTTTCTTAAATTTTCGGTGTACAACTAGGATAAAAATATAATATGGCAGATTGGCCACAATTACAACAGTTTGTCGTTGGTTGTCGGAACGCCATGTTTGTTTACATAAAAGATGAACATTTTAGGTGGAACGTTTCATTTCAACTATGGCGAGAAATTTAAATTAAAAAAAAAAAATTGTCCTTGTAGCTAGGCTAGGTAATTATTGTAAATGACACGGTGTTTGTGAAAATAAATGATTAATTAGTCTTTGCATTATCATGTAAACCTATTTATCAGTTCAGTACCGCACCTTATTACTTATATTACTCAACAAACAAAATTTAACTTTTCTAATGCTTTATTGAGTAATGCGTAATGAAGTATTACTGATAAATAGCTTTGCATAATAATGTAAAGAATAAAGCGCCAAGTTTGACGCTTGTACGTATTAGATAGGTACCGATTTTACATTAGAGGAAAAAAAATTGTGTATAGAAAACGTTTATAGTATGGGGACCCCTAGGGACCCTTTTAGTTTTTACTTTTTGACTTTATTATTATCCGTAGTTAATCCGCCGTAACATACATATTCTGTGAAAATTTCAACTGGCTGTCTATTACTGTTCTAAAGATACAGCCGTTAAAAGGTAGGACGGACAGACAGATAGACAGACAGTGTAGGCTTAGTAATAGGTTCCATTTACACGCTTTAGGTACGGAACCCTAAAAACTGACTCTTTTCAGAATAAGCAAGCTGCGCTGGAGTGCTTGCAGCGTCTAATAGACGGGCGTCGAACAACCATGTTCAAAAGTGCCGCAGTGCTGCAGCCGCTACCGCCGCCGATGCCAAAAGATACCAATGATGGTAAGATTGCTTGCTTTCTGGTGACCGCACATATCAAAAATAATATAATATTTTCATTGGCAAGAAACAAAAATAGCGTCTGGGTACCACCCCCCAGACGGTATTTTTGTAGAGATTCCATCACAGTACATACCTACTTAGAAGTAAATCAAATTATCAAAGTTGTTAAAATATATGAATAAAATAACGGAAAGAACATGAGTGAATCTCTTGTCTATTTCTGGCTGGAATTGCGAATTTTTTTGGCCGTCCGCCCCTTGTGCCCCCCCCTGAAAAAAACCTGGATCTGCCCTTGGACATTGGCACATAATATATACCTATGCTTCAGCTCATGCATGGCCCAGCCGATCACAGTAAGAAGGAAATAATAATACCTAATAAAAAAGTTTAATCGCATCAAATCAATTATTCACCTTACTTACCTACATTTTTATCGCGTAAATCTGCGTGTGACCATCAACTCGCTTGTTGATAATGTGAAATAAGGTACCTACTACCTACGAGGGAATTATAAAGCGATCAGAATCAGTCAGCTTGTAAAATATAGCTTAGCATATAATAATTAAGTTAATTAAGAAAAGAAAAATTTAAACTAGTTTTTTTTTCTTCTTGATCTATTAAGATCGGTTTGAGCTATGCCTCGATTTCATTATTAAGATTTAGTAGTCTAAAGTTTACGCACCCTAAAAGTAATCTTGTATATGCAGAACCGTCAACAGTGACAGGCGGGATGCGCAAACGGCACGAGCGGCGTGCGGCAAAGCGGCGCCGTAATATGGAGCCGCGCTCTGTTCCGCTGTCCAGCGAGCCCAGTGCTCACACGCATCTGCCACAGGTCAGTTACTAATCTAGGCCAGGGGCCTTGAGTGCGGAAAATCACGCGAACTTGAACCTGGACGCGCCGTGATACGGTTTGCGGTCGCGCAACTTTCCATCATCTACGATAAACTGAATGCCTTAAGGCTTCAGGTTTGCAACTAGGAACTATACAATCGAACAGCTTAAGTAGACGATTTCATGAGCTTTATTAAAACGGCCAGCCTGTCAGCTAAACACGTATATATTTACTTGATTAAGAAATTTCATAAACTGCTGGAATATACTAACAGGCCGACTTGTAAAGTGATAGCTAGCTGGGCATTATCCTGGCTATAGTAAATAGTGCCCTACAGGGTGGGCAACGTATTTGTCATGCATCTGGTGTTACAAGTATCCATAGGCGACGGTGACTGTTTACCATCAGGCAGCCCATCTGCTTGTTTGCCACCTATGGCATAAAAAAGTTAAAATGACAAAAGTTAAAAAAAAACAACAATAAAAAAGAGTAATTATTATACTATTAATGACAGATGACATACTTAGACATACATTTTTTGACTTTACATAATATTGACAAAGTTGGACATGATTTTTTAGTTGTAAGTTATTTGCACTGTATAGCTTTAGTGACGTTCAAATGTATATATATAATACCATTATATAGTACCATGTTGCTAAATAAATTTAGCAATCAAAAATTATTTTATTTAAGCAAATTATTTTGAAAATGTTAAATAGAGGTCAGGGTCACAACACACCGAAGGAAGCTAGCGCGCTGCTGTGGTAATAACCCGATCGCCATACCGCTGACCATCGAGGAACAGTGCCTGCCACCAACCGTGCCTTACCATACCAAATTCTAGGGCGGATATCACGATCTTTAACCGAGTCAAGGTCAAGGTTAGTCATGATCATATTGATCATAGGTTGTTTATTTTCTCAGGTGACTCTCTACATCCAAGGGTCGGAGCCGACGACGGGACGCCGCCCTGGCAGTGTGTCAGTCACGCCGCTCGACCTGCCCTCAGGTGGCTCCGTCAGGGATATCCTGTTCTTTACCACTAATGCTAGCTGAATACATACTAAAGCAAATATGATTTTCGCAGGAGTTTCCATAGATTTTTTTCTGACTGATTTGATTCCACTGCTAGTCCAAGGTCCCGTTTCCTACCATATATTTTTTACAATTATCCAAAATGTCGAAGCAGTAGAAGGATAGATCAAAATATATAACCAAACGTGACGGGATTTCCATTAGTTATTGCGAATCAACCGTAAGAAATAAAATTAAAAGTATCTGATTAAAGAATGCCAGATTCTAAACAATCGCGTTATAAAGTATACAACTATGTTTTATTTATATTACACGGGAATTACTCACGTAAGATTAAGCCGGTCACTCCAACTATAGTTTCAACCGCATTAGGCGGTCTTATATACGTACTATGTGAAAATAAAAAATAACTACATGTAAGAAATGCAGATACATCTCATTTATTTTACAAAGGGGTTAGGCACTACGTCGTAAAGCTACATAAATAAGTAAATAAATTGGTTATGATTTGAATAGTGAGTACATATACAGGATAAAATATATCAAATAACTGTGTAGCTATGTCTTTTTGAAAATCTATGGGATCGTTCAATTTATCTAACAAGCACTTACAGAATTTTTTGAAAAGTGTAAACAAAGATGGCCGATCGGCAACCGATGACAACCAACACTAATGCAACTATGAGTTGTCTATGGTTGTAAATAATTGCTTACAGTATTTTAAGAATAGTGTGAACAAAGATGGTAGGTCGGTAACCGATGACAACCAGCACTAATAAAACTTTGAGTTGTCTAAGGTTGGAAATAGTTGCGCATCCGCCATGTTTACTTTATGAACGAGTTAGAAAAAAAAACCTATGCGGTTACGAAAAAAAACCTGTGTATAATTTATTCTTCATCTTCATGTGCGCGATCATGCAGGAAATTTCAGGCCATCCAAAATAATTTGAGCGTGCGTACTAAGAAAATGTTGAAGATAAAGGAGTTGTTAGTCTTTCTTTTCTTCTGCTGGAATCGCGGAAGGTGCAAGTTCGGACGCTTTGGGCGCTACATCTGATTTTGGCTCAGGTTCGGATTTTAGCTGGAAAGGAAGAAAAGTTGTTAAATCTAGCTTGGGTCAAAGTTAAGAGTTACCAATAAGCGAGTTGGTGGTTAAAAGTGGATTAAACGCCAAAAAAGTCTTAAATTTTAGGAAATCGTCACTTAGTATATTATAATGTGGTAGGTATCTCCAAGCTAGGCCTAGCCTAAACAACCAACTAGATGCGCAAGTAACTATGAAAAATGCTAATACAGTCAGTATATCCAGTTTGGCCAAATTTCCTGTCGCTTACTACTAGGCGAGTTGGTGGCCAAAAGAAAGAGTTTGGCTTGGACATTTTTTTTGCACGTTTGTGGACTTTATAGGTGTTGTATCTCGATGATGGTTTCTGAGGGAATATTCACTAGGGTAAAACCGGGGTAGATAGTGAATCATATAGAAGTTGTTATCTTACCCCTTCTGATGCCAGTGGTGTTGCCGCCACGTCGACTGCGGGCGCGGCGGGATCTGCCTTCTTTTCGGGGGCTGCTACTTTGTCATCCTCGGGAATCGGCGCCGACTGACACACCTGGCAACATTGAGTTGATTTTTTTGTTAGCACTTAGAAGATATGTTCATAAAGTCAGTAAAGACAAGATATCAGTTTTTGTTCCTGTCTAGTATTCATGAATTCCAAATGATATTAGAGTCCTCATTTAACAAATTACACAAAAAATAAAAATTTCCAAAAAAAAAACCTATAATGTAGCGACTTATGTTTGAGTAAGCTAAAATTTTAATGTGTAGAATGGTTGAGTATATAATCTAATATTTTTAACGGTTGAGAATGATTGAGCTAATTTCATATTTTTAAATGTTGAGAATGATTGAGTTAATTTAATATTTTTAACGGTTGAGAATGATTGAGTTAATTTAATATTTTTAACGGTTGAGAATGATTGAGTTTATTTAATATTTGTAACTGTTGAGAATGATTGAGTTAATTTAATATTTTTAACTGTTGAGAATGATTGAGTTAATCTAATATTTTTAACGGTTGAGAATGATTGAGTTAATCTAATATTTTTAACGGTTGAGAATGATGCAAGTGCCTTTATTAACTAAACAAAATACCAGCTAACACTAACACTAAAAAAACCAGTTAGACTGCCCATAGACCGTTTAAGGTCTAAAGACAATCCAAATGCTCAAGCCCACTACCAGTTGGCAGCATACCCAGCATGATGTCGGCATTACAATGTATGATTAAGTATAAGCTAATATTTTAAGAATAATTAATATAAATGGTAAAAAATTACCTGAACGGCGACGAACGCGAAAAGGGCAACAACTACTAAGAACTTCATTATCACAAACTAACAGACCGATCTAGCGCACCACCCCTATTTATAACCAACTAAGCTGATGTTTCAAAACAAACGATTAGAGCGACGAAATGGCTGAGTTTATAAAACATGACGAAGAACAATCAATGTTATCGTAATAATGGAAAATGCGTCAGAAGTCAGGGTTGGTACGTGAGACGTGACTTTGCGTGGCTTGGAATTCGACGATTGTTCACGTACTTAGATTTAGGTTTATTGCCTAATTTGGTTAGATAGGTATGTTACCTAATGTAGGTACTTCACCATTTCTGCCATATGACGTCCTCTGCTGGACATAGGTATGCCTCCCCCATCGATCTCAATGCTGAGCCAGCAATCCGTTTGCGGATGTAACGTTTGACTCATGTGGGTCAGTGGTACCTATACAGGGTTACGCGGAAAGGGTGTACTAAGCCGAAAGGGTTCCATAGTAGATACCCATCATTTAGAACAACCTTTGTTACGGGACCACCCCGAAATCGCGAATAAATGCTTTTCTATACATTTGTTAGTGTGAATGACAGCTTTCTATGGAACACCAGTTGATATTTTTATTTGCGATTTCAGAGTTGCTCTTATAGTAAAAGTTGTTAATAATGATGGTTATTATGGACCCCTTTCGGCTCGCGGAAAGGGTGTACCCTTTCCGCGTAACCCAGTATAGATAAGTTGTACCTGCCTACATTACTGCAGCGGCTAGGCAATAGAACCATTAATGAGGCTATTAATGGACAAATGTAAAAATGTGTCCTAAGGCGTAGCTGAGGCCAGTATACGTGAGTCCATAAACGCACAGTTGCCGTCAAGGTACAGAAGACAAAATAGCACAGCAAATGCAAAAAAAAGTTTTAAAAAATTGGATTAAGTGAAAATTCGTGATATCGTCATTTCAGTCATAGAACGTCCACTTCTGAACATAGCCTCTAATTTAGCAGCGGTTGTTAGTCCGGTTGACCGCACTAAGTGCAACTTTTCAGTGGTAATAGTCCGGTTGGTACAAAGCACTGAACTATTGATAGTTGCAGCAGTAGGCCTCCCCAATCTGCCAAACGGGCCGGTTGGAAGCGGCCTGCATGTGAAAATTAGGTACATCAAAATATTTATGTATTAGGTATTTTTACCTACATTAATACCTATTTTGGAGAGAAAGAGACCGCAGGGAAACGCTGGGTGCAGGCCGCTTCCAACCGGCCCTTTTTGGTGATCGATGGGGAAAGCCTATGTCTAGCAGTGGACGTCTTATGTCTGAAATGATGATGATGATGATGATGAAATATTTTGGGGTATTTTCACATTTTATTTCATTTTCGTTACCAAACTTCGGAAAAAAAACAGGTGGATATGCCATACCTATATAAAGTATACTAATTTTATTAACCCCCGATGCCAACAGAGGGGTGTTATAAGTTTAATATGTGTAGGAATCTGCGTGTCTGTCTGTGGCATCGTAGCTCGCAAACGGCTGAACCAATTTTGATTTAGTTTTTAGTTTGTTTGAAAGGTGACTTGATGGAGAGTTCGTAGCAATGGCCTGTGAGTCATATTGATTATCAGCTCTTTAAACTTGTTATATCAATAAGTCATCTACAAATAAAAGTAATAATTGATACTTAAAAAACTCAGTATGTAAATAAATAATAAATAAAAATACGGTGACATTTTTCACACACGGTCACCTGACCCCAAACTAAGCAGAGCTTGTGATATGGCTGCCAGAGACTGATATACATACATATATAGTTTTAAATACATACTTAAATAGATATTAACAACCAGATATAGAACAAACAGGGCTGGATTTAGGGGAGGGCAACCGGGGCGAAAGCCCCGGGGCCTCCACAAACGGGGGGCCCCCACAATAGAGATTCGGAAAAAAAATCTTTCAAATTCCAACTAGTTATCACTAGTAAGGATCTTTTCCTTTGATATTTGTTTTTTTTTTTGCTCTTTCACCTTTACCTACAGCCTACAGTACTTTATACATACATGATTATTTGCACGCTGCAGCAGAGGCATTGGTGAAAGTGTATCCGGATGATTTAGAGCCTAGTCTTGGTAATGAGTTGGTTCAATTTGTGTCTTTGATTGACTCATACAAAAAGGAAAAGGACTATGGAACAGATCAATCGCCGGAACTTTTTTACTACCAAATTCTCGAAAATCAAAATTTCAGAGCTACATTCCCAAACCTCGAAATTACATTGAGAATGTATTTGGTTTTGATGGTAACAAATTGCACTGGAGAGCGCTCATTTTCAAAACTGAAAATTATAAAAAATAGGCTTGGAACCACGATGGGACAAAACCGTCTATCGAAGCTTTCTCTCCTGAGCATTGAAAGCCATTTACCCCGAGAACTGGATTTCGAAGCTCGAAAGGATAATTCTTGTTTCCGTTTATATTTATATGTGTTTGTTCAATACTAAGGGAATCTACTTGGTTTCACAAGAAATTATTTATTGAAAAACTCGACTGAAATTTTTTTTTTTACTTTATTTGGTAAATAATTTAGGGCGAGGGGGCCTCCGCTCCTTTGTTGCCCCGAGGCCTCTGGACCTCTAAATCCGGCCCTGAGAACAAACACAAATGTTCATCACATAAATGTTTGTCCTAGGTGGGAATCGAACCCACGCCCCCAAGCTCAGAAGGTAGGTAATAAGACATACATGTGTATATAGTGTATTATCTATGACATGCATAATAAGACCACTCGATTTATTTCATTTTAGGTGGGCGATCATTGGGATGGGGATTTGTCTCTCTCTAAGAGAAGGCCTGTTCCCAGCAGTGGGCACATGATCCCTCTGGCCACTTGGATCCACCGCCAAGTCCGCCAAGCTCCACCGGTGGAGCCAAAGCAATTTTTTTCTCCTCTTAGGCTATACCTAATGATAGATGATAATGATCATATAATTTTGCGGGACTTGTCAGTGGGCGAAGTACCTACTAATATCCTACAAAATGTACCTTTTTTTGTTTTTTTATATAATAGTAGACAAACAAGCGACGCGCCACCTGATGGTAAGTAGTCACCGTCGCCTATGGACACCTACAATACCCGGGGCATTGGCGGTGCGTTGCCTACCTTTGAGGACTCTATTCACTCTTCGCTTGAAGCAATTGAGGTTATATTTTGGAGGAAAAACCGAAGGTGGTAAGCCATTCCACAACTTACAGGTGCGTGGCAGAAACATTCGATCAAATCGAACAGTGCGAGACTTCCACGCATCTATAATATGAGGATGGCTTTTTTTGGCGATGGCGGCCGGTTCGATAGTAAAACCGCGATGGAGGGATGAGGTCAAAGAGTTCATCAGAGCATTCCCCATTATAATACCTGTAGAACAAGCTGAGCGAACCAACGTCCCGGCGCAACCTACACGTACCTATCCAATTTCATAATTCAAAAGTAGTTAGATACTAGTACATTTATCTATGGTATTACGTAGGCAGTTAGGCACACCTACCTACCTAAATATTTTACGTACATGACAATTTAATTATCTTTGATATTGAATATTTGTAAGTAGGTAGGCATTCTTCGCCCACATAGCGAGTGCCTATACTGTAGCTGTAGTCCACGTAGGTATAAACCGTTGTAGATTCAAGGTTACTTCTGCAGTAGGTAGGTAGAGGTACTAAGTCTACATAGTGATATGATTAGTAAGAGTCTACTTTTTTGGGTTCCGTACCCCAAGGTTAAAACGGGACCCTATTACTAAGCCTACGATGTCTGTCTGTCTGTCCGTCCGTCGGCCCGTCAAAACGAAAGGCGGGTGGGTCACAAACGTGTTTTTTCTAACGTATTTTTGTATTAGCTCTAATGTAAAAACGATAATACGTACAAACGTCAAACTTGGCATGATTATAGTAGATAGGTACTACACACTCTAAAGTATAACAACAAAGTATCTGTGTTAATAATGGTCAAGTGAGTCGGTGAAAAATTTCTCTTCACCACCACTTTTCACCACCGGTTCTCGTACGATCACCGAATTGAAGCGAATTGAACGCCGGGCGCGGTCGGTACTCGGATGGTAGACCGCCTGGGTGTTGATGCGGGATGCTGTCTTTTTGCACTACTTTCTACCTAACTTTAGTATAGCTAACAAGTTTTTATTATTTCTTGATAATCCGCCCTAGCATTTACATATTCTGTAAAAATTTCAACTGGGTGTCTATTACGGTTTGAAAGATACAGCCGTTATAAGGTAGGACAGACGGACAAACATACGTACAGACAGACAGGCAGACATCGTGGACGTGGGCTTAGTAGTAGGGTCACGTTTTACCCTTCGGTTACGGAACCCTAAAAACTAAATACCTAACTACTGATATAATTAACTAGGTAATGAAAAAAAATCTTTATTTTCGGGAATGAGAATGTGTATGCTGGCCTTCCGTGCCTATACTATATGCCGTGGTAGCCTATTTGGGAGACCGCGAGACTTGAAAGTAAGGTCGCGGGTTCAAACCCCAGGCCCGTACCAATGAGCTCTTTGGAGTTTATGTACCTACGCATTTTCATACCACTGGCTTTTCGGTGAAGGAAAACATCGTTAGGAAACTTGCATACGTACGGAGAAGGACTTCAATGGCGTATGTGAATCCACCAATCCGCAACTGGGCCAGCGTGGTAGATATGGCCCAATCACCCTTTCGGGGGTAGGCTAAAAGTCCAGCAGTGGACTGTTAAAAGGCTGATGATGATGGTGATGTACCTATGCTGGTCTCGGCCCACGTTTTCACTTTTCGGCCATAAATGCTTTTTTATGAAAGTATGTACGTACCTACTTTTTTTTTCATGACTATGGATACAGCGTCCTTCAGTCTTAATATTAAACAAGTTTACATAGTATTAAATAGCGTCAAACAAGTCCTAATCAAGCAAAGTATGTACGAGTCAAGTCAAACTCATGTAAAGTAGTGGAAGCTTTACAAGGCGCTTCTATGGAGTTATGGAAACAACAGGAAAATACTATGTTTTACCTCGTTATGTTACTACCCACATTCTAGTGTGTTCATGAGTACTTAATAAATAATAATCCACCATTAATACACATTAACACTCGAAAATACACAAGTTTAGGAAAATAATACTTACGAGCAGCCAATACATGTTTTTTTTCACGTTGGCCTCCAATACCACTACCTACTTTCATTCGTACAGTGTTGGCAGATAGGAGTAGGTGTTTGGCTCATACCTAAACGTACGAATGATGGAACAATAATACCAAGATCGATCCATACAAATGGGTGGTGAGAAGAGATAGGTTAAACCATAGCATTCAGAAAATCACCTAGCTATGGTATCTAGGTATCTAGCTAAGTAGGTATAGGAGATAAGTTTGGAACTACCTAGTTACATAATAAAATATGTTGGTAAGTTTTTGTTTACTTTTCTAACGTGGGCAACCCTAACAGAGCCTGCACAGATCTACTACCTAATCTGTGCCTCTATGGGACTAATGCAATTTTCTCCATAGATATCGAGGCTAATTGACAAATTACGTACCTACCTACCTATTTATTTACTCTACACGTGCCATAAGTACCCTACGTGAAATAATTTTTTTTATAGCTTCGAAATTGATTACCTGGGATACTCGAATGGCAATTAATTCAAAGAAATTAGCAACGTTCGACATTTTTATGTACCTACCTTACCTTACCTACCTAGCTGCTTAGATGGATGATGATGATTAGGTACTCATGATGCAGTAGTACAAAGGCAGGTAGAATGCCGACTTATCAAATCTCTTGGTACCTACCAAGAGGGCAACTTAGGGCATTCGTTAGTACCTATAGGTATTATTAATTTAATTTAATTTATTTTATTACAATTTCTCAAAAACTTACTGATAAAAACCAAAACATTTTTGAGACAAAGTAAGTACCCAGGTAAACCTAGGCTCTGCGTAGGTCATACTATCAGAACTACGATACAAACTTCACTAAAGTATGCAAGGTATATTACTCTGATTATTCATGTAAAGTTTATTAAAGTATATCTGCGTGGTAAAATACACCCCACAAAAACATACATACCCACCAAAAAGCAACCTGAAGTTCAATTTAAATAAGCGTCTAGTAAAAAAAATGCGTGGAAAGAAACGTAAAACTGTAACGTTGGCTGACGTACGGCTGACGTTGGCTTATTTTTATATATTTTTTCGTGACCTTGGATACAGCGTCCGCACAGCTTCATTCAGCCAGAATAATTACCAAAACCGGCCCTTTTGGAGATCGATGTGGAGGCCTATGTCCAGAAGTGGACGTCATACGGTTTAATTACGACTGAAGGACTCTGTATCTAAAAACAAAAAATACGAAACTTTGTGTCTTTGTATTGTATCTCATATTGTCAAATTGACAATGACAGCTGGCTGGCTGGCTGGCATTTTAGTTTTCGTTCGCGTTTGCCATCTGCATCCGCCAGCTGGCCAATTTATAAAATATGAATTATTGATCGAAAATACGAAATTCTAGTCCTGGATTTTCTAAATGATGCCCTATATTTGAAGTCTGATTCTTGTAGTTTGTGTTTCATATAGATTTGTGTGAGAATTTAGTTAGAAAAATGGCTTCACGAGGTGGTGTTATGGTAACAGGAACAAACGGTGCAGACTTCGAACATCGGGAGAAAATTGCCATACAATATCAACTCAGGTGAGCTTTCTAACATATTCCTACACGTTAGGGGCTCCTTTCGACCTGTACAGGTTCTTGGTAAAGTCTGTCATTGATGGTTGTTAAGTATTTTTTTCACTGAGTTCCGTCAAATTATTTTTAGACGAAAGCAATCGATAGCGAGTTATGGCTCGCGCCAATAATTTAAAACGTCCTAATTTTCATTACCACTGCCTAAATGACCGCGACTTTCTGATGATATCATAGTTTATAAACAATTCAAAAGTGATGTTGTACAGAGAAGTTTGGAAGGTCTATTCAAATATTGCATCCTGCTTAGGTTTATTTTGCTTCTGCTCCTTTTTAAAAACTACAATGTAGTTATCTTTAAGGCTAGAGCGAATAGTAGGCGAAGGTTTCGCATTCTTCATACCTTGCTTAGTACATTGAAGGGCCTCATATCAAACAATAGCATTTAATCTTCACACAGTTACTTGGTATAAGCATTGCACACAAGAGAAATCAGACAATTGACATCACAGGGAAATATTGTCGTACAATATCATCTGATATTTTGTAGGAACGTCACCTTCTATCGAAATCTATTTTAGTGACACTAGGTGGAGGAATAGAGTAGAAGATAACAATTGCCACTCAGGTACTTCTAGATCAACATGTTCCATCCTCTGCCTCACGTTTCTCAGGTGAGTACCTCTGTCCATGGGCATATGCAGGGTGGGGCAAGCGCCCCACCCTGGCCGGCCTGGCTGGCCTTGGCATGACATCTGGGGTATTTTTTTGCCCCATCTCAAATTAAAACCTGGCTGCGCCCATGCCTCTGTCGCTTATCAGGCAAGTTGGTGGCTCAATAGATCTATTTCCAAAATGAAAAAAAAAATATTATCATTACACGAAAAGATTGACTGGCATAAATTATGCCAGAGTCCCACTCTGTTATTTGAAGGAGTTGAGTTGGCTCTGGTAGGTGCTGGTAGGTGGAAATGCATAATACACCCCAAACGGGATGTCAATGTGGGACTTATCGACCCCATTTCGAATAAGAATAAAACTGCTGCTGACAGCTGCTGGGCTGATTATTAAATTTAAGATTTGGTTTCCATTTCAGTGCACTGTGGAAGTCCCGTCTAAAGTACTGCGTGTTCTATCACCATCTGGTGTTCTTCATAATGCTGGCCAAACTGTCTTCAGACATACTTGACAAACTGGACATATTCATTCTGGACATTGAAGAGTTGCAGATACCACAGGTGAGGTGATAACTAGTTTAATTTTGATCTTTCTTAGGAAGTGTCATTTGCAGTCCATCACAGCAAAAAAAATAAATGATTTTAGCTTTTTTTTGTTTGACTGTCACAGCAAGCAATGGAGAGAGCTATGCTCGGAGTTTCTTTGCGCGATAGAATCCGGAACTTGGATATTCGCCAAAGAACCAGAGTCACCGACATAGCTGTTGCTGCAAAGTGGTTGTTGAAAAAATTTGCAAGTTGAAGTGGCAATGGGCAGGCCACATCGCTTGAAGAACCGATAACCGATGGGGAAGACAGGTTCTGGAGTGGAGACCACGAACCGGAAGACGCGGCGTAGGTAGGCCTCCCACTAGATGGACCAACGACATTGTGAGAGTCGCTGGCATCCAGTGGATGCAAAAGGCAGGCTGTCATTCAGTGTGGAGGATAAAGGGGGAGGCCTATGTTCTGCAGTGGACGTTTTCTGGTTGATGATGATGATTTTTTTTTTTATAATCTTTCATCTTGAGGGAAGGGCGTTAAAGCCATTCCTATGCAATATTATAAATCGAAATTAGTTTTCACTGTTCGTTTCCTCACTTTGGGCGACGTGGGCCATCGCCTACGGCTTCACACTCCTAGGGCCCTCGCAGCTCGAAGGCAGAACGTGTCGAAATTTGTGACACGTTTCAACGGCGAAATTTTTTATTCGACGTAATATACCAAATTCTTTTTTATTTTGTACTAGCTGACCCGACAGACATTGTCCTGTCTTAGAACTGCCAAATGGGCGAAGTTAAAATGGTCGTTATGTTTCTGAAATTTTCCAATTTTCTGGGCAATTTTCTTAATTTTTCTTTCCGTAAGAACCTTCTACAGAGTAATAGAAAACTTTAAAAAAAAAGATGAATGAAATCGGTAAAGTCGTTCTCAAGTTATGGCGTGATAGATTTCAGGCAGATTCTGAAGTGAGAATAATGTCGTGGCAATCTCTAATTTAACCACCCTACGTCGTCAATGATAACCGATTGATTGTCTCGACTTTTTTTTCAAAAAGGTGGCAAGCTTAATTTCTATTGTTTTTCAAATCCATCTCTTTGCGTTACGCAAGGGCCTCTCAAAATGTATGTTGCCCACATGAAATATAGGCCTTGCTCCGTAATTGAAAATCCACTGTAATTGAAATCTTTATTATAAGTAAATTTTATTGAGGAGGATTTTCATGTATAAAATTTTCTCTATTACAGCCTCTCTTGTGGGAATACATCTGGTGCCTATCCCTCCTTCCATCGTTCGTCTGTCTCTCAGCCATCAAGCGAAACAACGTCCGTCACTTGCGGCGCTGTATGTATGGGATCATGGGGCTGGGCTTGGGGCCACTGCTGTATTGCCTGGTGTACTACTGCGGGGATGTCTGGAGGTACATGACCATGGATGATGACGAAGACAGCAGTGAGGTGGATATTGATTTGTGGCAGGTTAGTAGCACATTACTCTAAAAGGCCCGATTGCACTTTGATTAGTGATTAGTGCAAGTGATTAATGCATGTGCTTAGTGATTAGTACTAAACACATTTGTATCGTAACTGTTTAATGTATACTATAATCACTCGCAAAATTACTAATCAATAATTACTTGCACTCGCACTAATCAAAATGCAAACGGGCCATAATGGTAGGTTTTCCAAAAGGCAAATAACAATAAAGGTTCATAAAAATGCAGTAGATGGCGTTGACGAGATTTGAATCTAAAGATTTTTTAAAACCATAGACAAAGAAAGGTCAATAAAAAACCTAGACAGACAATATCTATCTGTCTGTCTGTCATGCTTGTTTATTTGTTATTTTATTTCGTTGTATAGTATTTTCCACAGCATAGCTAGGCCTCCCACTAGCTAGATGGACCGACGACATTGTGAGTCGCTGGCATCCCCTGGATGCAAAAGGCAGGCTGTCGTTCAGTGTAGAGGTTAAAGGGGGAGGCCTATGTTCAGCAGTGGACGTCTTCTGGCTGATGATGATGATTTTCCCGAACACTTTTTTCCTTTTTTTTGAACTAATGCGAAAAAAATAAGAATCTTGTCTAGTTAGCGCCATCTATCGATGGTTGTATTGTCAATTTTTTTTAGAGATCTTAAAAACTCACACACTTTTCTTTCCAGTTTTCCATAGACATGTTTCTCACAAGTTTTATCATATTATTCATTGCAGGGGTATCCGTACGGTTTGCTGTGGTACGCTTTCGTGTTCCTGGCGTCTCAAATCCATTTCTTCCAACTGTACTTCAGCTTCAACCTGCTGAAGACTTGGCGGACCCGCGGGGCGCTCAAGAAAATGGACTAAAACAAAGGTGCTTCTAGTTCAATGTGCAATGAACATTTTGATATCATTGAGTTGAAAATGTAACTGTTGATTTTTGTTTGACGTCGCCTTGTGAGTCACTGTAGTTAAGGAAGTAAGCTACGGTCCTAATAATAATCTTTACCACCCTGGTCTTCTTGTTAACTTCATTAGACCTTTAGGTGATCTGTGATTAAACACCTTATTAAAATTTGTATCCACATTTGAAAATAAATAAGGCAGTGGACTGATGATTGACATGGTATTATGTATTTTAAAAAATAGGGGCCTTTCTTCCAACGCCTTACGCGGTCTAAACTAACGTTAAAACCGCGCAGTTCGGAAAATCACGCGAACGTGAACCTTAACGCGTCCAGATACGGTTTGCGGTCGCGCAACATTTTTTTATCACCTAATCTAGATTGCTTTAAACAGGTAGCCGTAAGGCCCCAGGCGATAGATAAACTCTTTATTGTTTTCATATATTACAAAAACAAGAACAAATACTACACATCATATCATCATCATAAGTCAGAAGACGTCCACTGGTGAACATAGGCCTCCCCCTTTAACCTCCATACTGAACGACAGCCTGCCTTTTGCATCCACTGGATGCCAGCGACCCTTACAATGGCGTCGGTCCAGCACACCATATACATCACCACTATTACTGAAGAAATAATTTAAATAGGATAGTTTTCGGAGAGTGTGCTTCGGACTTCCCTCCTGCCCATTTTTCTATCGGACTGCTAGAGTGCCAATAAAAAAATTACGAGGCAATAAAAACGATCATTCAACTTGCCAGAATTTGCCTGATTGAAAAAGACCACAGGCCCAAAACAAGACTAAGGCTAAGATTCAGAGACGAGTTTGTCAAAATTCAGTGCTTACGTTAAAATTTGTGTTCAGAAACGTATGGAACACTGTTTTAACTTAGCGCAGGCTAAGCTAGGCGTAAGTAGTTAATATCGACTATTTGAGCCGATCTTAAAGCAGTAGTGGCGCCACCAAGCGAGTAAAAGTGTCGAAGCCGCCGATGCTTGGCTAAGACTAGTCTTGGACCGGCTTACATTCTTGTCTCTGAATCTTAGCCTACGAGGCAGTCACTACAATGCCCAGTGATTCTTCTAAGGTCCTACCAACACACATACACACACATTGATACAGACATTGATTTAGTTTAGGACAACAGTTTCTATTACATATTTGCAACTTTGCTATGTTTAGAATACACTGCCACACATATAACATGTACCTAGAATGAACATGTTGAAACGAAAGACCGAGTGTTTCAGCGATATACAAAGTGTTATAAGAGACGATGCACATATTTGAGGAGGAAATTGGAACTATTGATAATTTAGGCTTGCAAGGTATAAAAAAATGACTGTCGAAGCAAATTGTTAAACATGGAGATATGGTATATGCAAGCGCGCGATTAAATATGGTCAAATCGGTTCCCCCAGCCGATTGGCTCGGCAAATCTGTCAGCGCTTTAGCTCTGTCTGTGTTCTATCTTTTTATGTACATATTTGGGTTCAGAATCGTGTTCTGAATACCCCCCAAAATATTATGTCTGTCGTCTATATGAACCTGTATGAAGTGCGACCAATTTAACTGTGGAAATGTATAAGAGAGTCAGCTTCGAATTTTCTGAACAAAACTGGCAGTATCTCGTCGAAAACTTAAATATATATATTATCTATTTTTCCACCTTTACATATTTTACTTGATACTTTGTACCGTAGATTTCTGAATTATATCGGTGTTTAGTAAAATGTAGCATGTAGGCCAAAATATGGATGTAAGAATTTGTACAGTGCACGACTGAAATAATGGCACACTTTTGTAATTATTGAAAATATTAACAAAAACATACTTCCACAAACAATTCTACTAATTTAGCCATGTATATAAAAATTGTTGTCTAAAATACCGACATAATATAAATTTCAAAAGGTATTTCATCGTCATTTACGCTAATAATTTTACTGCGCATTATTTTGTTACAAGAAAATTCATTATCTTTTTTAATATAATTCCTTCTTGTTTTGTTAGCTTATGCACAACATTTTACAATATAATTTTTGTATAAATTTATTCTTCATGCAAGTACATATCATAATTTCAGTCGAGTGCTGTGAGTACATGATACAGTCAGTATATTTACATAAACATTTTATGATTCGTCTCTTGATGGCTATTTTAGATACCTATCTATATGTGACTACTAGATATTTATTGAAATATTTAAGCGCAAATGACAAGATTAGTGTCTCAATTTAAGTATATTTAACGTCATTTTAGATTATTAATGTAAATAATACTAATGGCCCTCTTACATCAAATCGACTCGGTAATATTATAATAGTAATTTTTCTTTCTTGCGTTGTGCCAAAAATACCGCCCTGCTCGTAATGGACATTTTTCTTTGTCATTTAAACTGTAGCTACGTAACAATGTTCCACTCCGAGTATAGTTGGTGTCGAGTCGATATGATGTGCGATGGGCTCAATATGAATCTATTTACTGTATGTAGTTTTCTTTCATAACATTGTTTTAGTAAATAAAGACACATTAGAGGTATTAAATAACAGTTCTGTAGTCTGTACTATGGGAGAAACAATTCTTTAATCTGACTGTACAGCAGTATAGATCGATTATTCAAAGCTGGTGAGTTAACACAAACAATGTTGTTTCATGTCGCTACTATGGATAGAATACATTTTTAACGCACAAGAGCAAGTCAAGGAGTATTTTCTTAGTATGTATTTCATGTGTCACGCGTACTAAGTGGGCGCTAGATTGAAATAACCGATCTATAAAAAGCAAAAGTTTATATCTTCGATTGTACATGAA
Source organism: Agriopis aurantiaria (assembly GCA_914767915.1). Lineage (NCBI taxonomy): Eukaryota > Metazoa > Arthropoda > Insecta > Lepidoptera > Geometridae > Agriopis > Agriopis aurantiaria. Next base: position 10,908,443 of record OU612001.1, on the reverse strand, counting down.
TGAAATATTCTTAATCAAAATTTACTTTTTTGAATATTGTAACTGACTGAATAGTGTGTTATTTATCAGACTCGCTCTTAAGTCACGTAAAATTTGTTATATTTGTTCGATAATTAGTTACGAAAAGTTGTTGAATTTTATATCCATCAATACTATTGGGTTGTCTTCTAAGTTGTTATATTTTTTTTGTTAATTCAAGCAAAGTTAATGATCATGTAGGTTATTTAAGTAATATGGTATATCTGTATTTTTACATACCTACAAAGGTGTAATAAAATCCATTTAAAAGTACGAAAGTTAAAATAAATTAACGCCAGATGGCGTCAAAAGTACTTTTGCTATTCAGTGTGCCATATTTCTTGCCTAGCTTTGTAATATCATCATAAACTATGATTTCATCAAAACTATATTTTTAAAGTAGCAAATGGTGCAAGAATGGTTTTCTTAAAAGGCCTAAATTAAATGAAAATGTAGATAAAATATTCAATTCTGTCCGTTTTGTATTGGTGTTAAGAGTTTGTTTTTGAGGTTTTCCCTTGATTGTTTTTTCTAATAAAATGAATAATTTTTTAATTGTTCTGTGTTTTCTTTGTTGAAAGTTGGTTTCACAGACGCAGGCCGCAAACACAGGCCGCCTATATGAAAATAATCGTGTTGACCACATGCGCCCGCGCGTGTTGCACGCCGACATGTTGGCGGCGTGTCTAACGTATGCAAGCGCTCAGTTGCCCGGTGACACTCAAAAGTTTCCCGACTTACAATGAGTGAAGCCGCCAACTAGCCCGCCGACAAAAAGTTGCCGACATCGGTCGGAGGGTCGGCTTTAGTGTGTATTGCCACTAATTCCTTAGGGCGTTTGCAGACGATGCGTAGTACAGGTAGCATGTAGAAGTTGTAAGTAGCTACTACGCATCGTCTGCAAGGTTTTGCTTATTGCAAGTGGCAGTGGAAGTACTACTAAGCACTACCACTGCCACTTGCGTTAAGCAAAACGTTGCAGACGATGCGTAGTAGCTACTAAAAAATTCTACTTGTTACTTGTACTACGCATCGTCTGCAAACGCCCTTATTTATGATAGCGGAGTGGTTGACCCGTTAGATGCCCAAACCGAGGTGTAGATTCGAATCGCAACAAGTAGCTTGGGCTACCGATATAACATGGGGAAATCATAGCATAGTACAAGGATTGGCTAGTTATCAGTTCCTGGTCTAGGCTAGGCAAGATTACTATCTTCGTCCACACATAGCCTATTATTAAATAAATAAATAATAGATTTCGGATAAAAGTAAAAAAAAACTGCTGTAACGTAGTCATTGTCATATATTCAAGTCCGTGTTCCAAGCTGTCTCATCACAAGTCATCACCAGCGGTCTATAGAATGCTGTCATCGTCAGCTATCTGCACCTCATCATCAGATCCATCAGCGGAGGTGGGCGGGCTGCCGGTGTCTGCGGAGTCTGGAGTTGTTCTACGCCACTTGGCACGCCTGTTTTGGAACCAGGTCTTCACCTAGAATAACAGGAAGATGCTTATTAACGAATTTGGGTTGTAAGGCTGAAGATTCGTATTAGAAAGGGTATACTTTCAGATTGGTCCCTTAGAAATTTCATCAAAATCAGTTCAGTAGTTTGGCTATTAAATCAAAATGACTGGAAAATTCGTTTACTTGGATGACATTTTAAACGATTTTATCGTGCATACTTTAAACTGATAGTTTCGTTTACTTTTTTTGGCCGATATGTCAGACGGGCCTGTCACCGCTTGCGGAGGGAAAGCAGGAAAGCAGCGAGAAGGTAAGGCATGTAGATAGAAGACAGACTCTGCACTGCCCGCGTGCCCGCCGGACGGGCATCGCTTCTTCTAAGCCTTGGTGAAAAGTACCAACCTGTCGGTCACTAAGTCGCAGTGTGGTAGCGAGGGCGCGCCGTTCGTCCGGACTCAAGTACTTGCTGGCGTTGAAGCGGCGCTCCAGAGCGCCCGTCTGGGCGGCCGTGAACCGCACCTGCCCGCCCTTCCGCCGCCCGCCCAGACCCCACCACGGCGTGCAGCAGTTAGGGGCCACTGGAAATAAAAATTATAAGTTTGTAACGCAGCAGATAGGTACCTATCTACCTACTATAGAAAAGCGGACCACTGTTGAAGGCGCTGGTTTATAGAACGAAAATATTTCTTTACCCGCTTCCCTGCCTATTTCGCGGTCTCCCCTCGGCGGAATTTTCTGCACGCGTCTGCGCCTTCAGGGTGGGCCCTTAGACAGGAAAGCGGTTATTATCTTGTACCTACTTAGCTAAGACCATACACCAAAAAAAGGGAACCATGTGGAGCCAAAAAAAAAAGTTTTTTTTTTTTTTTAGTTTTGCCCACTGATTATCAAGTTGAAGTGGCAGGGGGCAAGGTACATAGTCGCAGAACAGATAGCCGATGGAGCTGTAAGGTTCTCGAATGGAGACCACGGACTGGTAAGCGCAGCGTAGGACGTCCACTCACAAGAACGGACGACCTAAAAGAGACCGCAGGAAAACGTTGGATGCAGGCCGCTTTCAGCTGGATCTTTTGGAGATCGATGGGGGAAGCCTACTCCAGCAGTGGACGTCCTATGGCTGAAATGATGATGATATTAAGTGTATGTTATAGGTAGGGACTTTTCGTTATGGATATAAGTATCTATACCTACAGGTGGTCTAATTTTAAGTAATCTCCAAGCCAAACCTAAGCTGCTTATTTCTTATCTAGCCGTATTGGGCGATAATTCGTATTATTACCGTCGTATTACAGTATTATTTTTATCTTTCGACTGTCCGTGTTTTTCATGTCAATTTTGGTATTTTATATCACTGTAATCGTCTTTAATCGTCCTATTTTGTCATATTATCAGATTTTATTAAGCTCATATGTATTGAAGGTAGATTATGGTGTTGTTTTCGAACTAAAATGGTGTAGGTAAATGTAATTAATCTATATTGAAGGTAAGTAGGTAATTATGGGTGTGCCATATGCCACGTTTCAGGCTAGGTGAAAATAATGGAGTGAAATTCAACAATAAGTTGAATCCTTAAAAATAGGGTACCAAAGTATATTGACAAACTTTTTTGTTTTTTTTTTAAAAGATTACATGGAGTGTGGATCAAGGACTTTGTATACCGCAAGGACTATGTATACCATGTAAAGTCCTTGGTATATACGATACTTATACGATATACGATACTTGGTAGATACTTGGTATTCTTTACGTATTTCTTACGAATCTATTCTCAAAGGGATGTACAATTGTACATATATGAAAAAAAACAGAAAATAAACTTTAAAGTTTTTTTATTAAAAATATCCGCTTATGTATTAGTTTACGAAATCAAGAAAATTGTACACCTATAGAAAGAGAATTAACTATCTACAGTATCTACTTACTTACTTATGTAATATTAATATTTATTAAATTGTATGAAGCCGGGTAGATAAATTTATAGTGTTTTTTATTACAATATTTTATTTAACTTGCATTGTTTGTTAGTTTGTTTAGGTCAAATCTTGCAAGCAGAACTAGAATCAGTCCCACCTAACAGATTTTCCTGAAATATTCATACACCTTTATTTCTGCTGACAATACAATAAATGCAACACCCAATAATTATTGTTATTTTATATTATTTTTATATTTTTAAAATGGCTGTGTAAATAAAAATCGTGCATAGTACCTACTTATGGTATCGTAGGTTTGGGTGCTAGTTACCTAGGTCAGAATATTATATAGGTGACTCAGTTTTATCGCTGACGTAAATTATTGAGATACCGATCAAAGCAAAATAACAAAAATCATAGAAGTGACGCAATTTGACAAAAGAGCAATTTTACGATTTACTTCTACTTTACTTTGCTAACTGACTTTATCAAATGTGATCTATTAAATTGCTACTTTAGCTATTGGAAAATTAAATAACCCTGTATGATAGTTTAGTTTTAGTTTAGTTTAGTTTTGTAGTGTAGCTTAGGTAATTAGACGTGTGAAAAAATCTGATAAGATGCAGGAACAAATAGGTATCATAGCTTTTACGTGACTGATAAAATGATAAGAATACTTTGTAGGACCTAATATTGGATGATTCAATATGATGTGATCGTCATTATTGGGATCATTATCACACAATCGAATTATCGCTTATTTGTATAGCGTTGCCTACAGGTAGATAAATAAAGATAAATAATTTAGCCCACAAAAATTACTTGCAACACTTATCAGGTTTACGATTAACAATTTCGGTTATCATTTGAAGTTATTTATCAGTAGAAATAAGTAGTTAAGATCCTGAAAGAGTTTGTCATTCTTCACAACCTGATTCGGCATTTATAGTTAGTGTTTTTTAATTATTCTTAGATTAATATTCCAACAGTCTCAAAGAAATCTTTATAATATTTGAAGTTACATTTTCCAAGTCATCGGCGTACGTCAGTTCACAGCTGCACATAGGCATCTTGCACGTGCGGTACGCCAAAGTCAAAGTTTTTTATTTGCTTGCCAATACATAAAAGGTCTTAAAATATAAAATGTACCACTTAGAACTGTGACTTAGAACGAAGTAGTTTTTTCTTTTCCAGTCACTGCCAACTGTCGTTCATATCGCCTCTCCATCGAGTTTCACGTCGAATATTTTTAAATTAATTATTTATGTTTCTTCTAGGTTTAGATACAGATTCACTTACCTCTATCAAATCCGTAAGACTGTTGTATCGCGAACGGGTGAGACGCAAATCTATTCGCTGCAAGTTGGCTCCTCAATAAATGACTAGTATTCAACATTTGCTCGCTGTAGTAACTCATTCGGGGTTCCATGTACCCCATGTCCTTCAACCGAGGCTCCATGTACCCCAAAGAGTCCTTTCCGCGATAGTTCCATGGATAGTTCGGTTTCACAGCCGTGGGGTGTATAGGGTAAGTGTTTCTCCGGTGCTCTAAATTCACTTTGCTTAGTTCAATTTCATGCTGCACTTCAGTTATGACGTTGAATCGCGTTAAGTTATCTTCCAGCTTTGTGTCAATTATCCTAGACTTTTTGTCAATCGGCGTGGACTTTGTATCAACAGTCATAGACTTTGAGTCGTCTATCGTAAGCTGGGTGTCAATAATCTTGTCGTAATCTTTGTAATTTTGGTTTGGTTTCGTTTCAACTCTATCAGAAACATTTTCGGGGGTTTTCTTGGCACAGACAAGAGGCTTCGAAGGCTCGTTGCTGAGGTTCTTGTAAGGTTTCTTCCTTGTGTCGCCGAGAATGTCTGCAATAAGGAACGATTTCTTCTGTCTACAAGCGCACATGTTGGCGGTTTAATCGACACTGCCGAAATTTATCGCGACAAAAATTATCAGTAATTGATAGCTACTTATTTAATGGACGTGTTATAATCTCCTATTAAAACACTTGAGGTCGTATCGTGGAACATTTTTTTCTATAAACCCGTGTTGGATTAGTCTGATAGTGCAGATAGGCCAGCGTTGACATGGATACACGCAAACCATGGATGTAGAATGGATTAAGGTATGTTACAAACCCTTTGCTTTGGCTTTCGTTGTCGTTAGTGCTACTAAGTTTTATATTATAAATAAATAAATAAATAAATATTTGGGACATTTTTGCACACACGGTCATCTGACCCCAAACTAAGCAAAGCTTGTGATATGGCTGCCAGAGACTGATATACATACATATATAGTTTTTAAATACATACTTAAATAGATATTAACAACCAGATATAGAACAAACACAAATGTTCATCACACAAATGTTTGTCCTACGTGGGAATCGAACCCACACCCTCAGGCTCAGAAGGTAGGTTTACTACCAACTGGACCAACGGACTATCCGACTGGACCAACGGACTATCCAACTCTGTACATCCAACTGTGATTTTTAAGCAAAAGTGCGAAGCCGATTCTACTTTTTTGTTTCCTTTTTCATTTTTTTTCTATTTTTTGTCACTAAAGCGTTCAAACGTTAATTGATGGTGTCATCTGTCAATCGTACAACCATGATGGGTCTGTGATGATGGGATTAATTTACCGTGGTTATTGAGTGGTCACAGAGGTGAATTTCAGACTTGCATCTGGGGGTAGAGAGGCGTGTTTCGGTTGGTGTTGGTTTTTTGGTTTTCAAGAGCCTTTAGTTTGTTCATAGTTGTCAATTTCGGGCAGCGTTTAAACTTAAAAAATTATAAGTTATTTCAAACGGCTTACATTCACGATTAAGTTTATCGGTCGAGAGGATCGACCGGTTACGGAGTCGATAATTAAAAAATAAAGGTGATATTTTTCTAATATTTTTGTGAATTTCTTGTTCCTTTTTAGTAAAATTAAATGATAGGTTAACATAAAATCAAAAAGGTAGGAACGTTTTGGCAAGTAAAATTTGTATAAAATTAAGCGTCTTAGTTAATTAGGAGTTGCTGTCAAACGTTCAAATTTCCAGAACGGCGGAACTAACAAATCAAAACTGTACGTATGTTTGTGATAATTATGTAGCCCTGTTTGCCCCACGTATACGTGATCGATGAGGTGTGCCATCTACGTAGCATAACTTCCACGTCCGTGACGTCCTCATTTTAAAAATACAGGGAATTTCAGGTGGGAATCGAACCCACGCCCCCAAGCGCAGAAGGCAGGTTCAGTACCAACTGGGCCAACGAGCAGTCATACTATATCTAGTATAAATAAATAAATACATATTCGGGACATTTTTTCACACAATGTCATCTGACCCCAAACTAAGCAAAGCTTGTGATATGGCTGCCAGAGACTGATATACAACTGATACATAACTGCCATCGCCCCGCGAAATGTCCCTTAATGCGGTTCTGGGCTGGATTAGCTCTGCATATTGATAGCTAAGTGGATGTACAATATTATCACTATCTCGTCAGATTTCAGTTCCATTAAGTGTCAGAGTTTACTACAGTGATAAACTGATAAGGAAGACAGGAAATCGTTTTGATACCTATGTTTTAGACTAGGTTTCGAATGCGACTGTGTCCACCTTTCAGAAGAGGGAAATAAATAAAGTGACAGTAAAAGAAAGCTAGAAAAAGTGCCTGTAAATCTAATAATAATTGTGGCAAAAGTCCAACTTTTTTACTTTTAAATTTGTGTGTAGCTGTAAGTAAGTGTGTATGGATTTTTGTTACAAATAAAATATTGTCTATTGTCTATTGTCTATAGTATCAAATTGGTGTGTGATTTTAGACTGTTATAAACTATCTCGGTTGTTCACTACAGTTACATTATTGTTTACGGGATATTTACCGTGGTAAGGTTGTGGAATGAGCTCCCGATATTTCGACGCAGTTACTTGCACCATGTTCACGGGAAGACTGAAGAATGTGGGTGGTTGGTCGAACAGTTAAAAAGTTAGGTGCAGACAAAAGTACAACCTTACCATGGTAAATATCCCGTAAATAATCATATAACTTTAATTTTAGACTGTTCAATGTTCATACACTGTTGTTCTGTTCATAATAATTAAATGTCCCAAAAATTTCTTTATTTATAATAAGTAAATAAGTTTTACATAAGTTAAGTTAAGTTTACGACGTCCACTGCTGAACATAGGCCTCCCCCTTTAACCTCCACACTGAACGTCGGCTAAAATAAGTTTTACTAAAATTGAATTTGAATTTGAAATAAAAAGTGACCCTATATTATTATGATTGTACCTTATTTCCTTTTTTTTAATAACATTAAAATATAATAATAAACACTAATAATAAAAAACTGAGTCCCAGGATCCGTGCGAGGAAGATTGCGATTATTTTATCTCAACACATTCTTGCCAAAGGTTGCCTGGAAGAAATCGCTTTAGGCAATAAGGCCACCCATTATACTGCCGTATATTTGTTTTTTATGTTAGTTAAGGTTTCATTTGTATTTTCGGTGTGTAATAATGAAATATTGTATTGTATTCTTTCTTTATTTCTTTCATTACGAAAAAAACATCAGAAATTAATCCGTAGATATTTTTTTTTCACACTCCACAAGATGTAGGTATGCAGCAGCTGATATATTTCTACGATTTACCTCCACGGTTGACCCCATATCCCATAGTACGTATAAGTTGTTTATAATGATAATTATATAAGTACAATGACCTTTCGGCATAGTGCAGTCTTTATGCCTAACCACGTATAGACACTATGTTGCAGTCAGGGAAAAACCAAGTTTTCCATTTTCAAATATTTGCTTGTTTTTTATTTTTATTACTTGATTAGACATTTTTTTTTATTTAATGTTGATCCCCTGTTATTATTTAAAATGACTTGTCTGTTATCTGATTAACCGAGTATTAACATAAAACAAAGAATGAAGAAATTAAATATGGGTGCTTAAACCCTTTTTAATGAGCCACAAAAAAATTATCCTATACTTATTTTAATCGTTAATAATGTTTATCGCATACCTTATCTGAAATAATAATAAGTTTATCACATACCTTATTGATCGATGGTGGCAGTCGTTAGCAAGTGCGCTTTACAATCTGACAGCACGCGGTTCAATCCTCGGCCCTGCATTGCATACTTTATCTTTATCGACTATAAAATTTCCACAGGTAGCGGTTTAATAGATTAGTTTGTTTAGTAGGCACGAAGTTATAATTTAATTTGTAGCTATATATTTTTTCTGTTATCATCATCATCATAATCTGCCTTTTAACAGTCCACTGCTGGACTTTTAGCCTACCCCAGAAAGGGTGATTGGGCCATATCCACCACACTGGCCCAGTGCGGGTTGGTGGATACACATACGCCATTGAATTCTTTCTCCGTACGTATGCAGGTTTCCTCACGATGTTTTCCTTCACCGAAATGCCAGTGGTATGAAAATCCGTGCATAAGCTCCAAAGAGCTCATTGGTACGGGCCCGGGGTTTGACCTCACGCTTTCACGTCTAGCGGTCTCTCAAATGGGCTACCACGATTCTTTTTTCTGTTATAGTAATTAAAATATTATAATGTGGCTTCCAAATCACAGACCTAGGTATGTCTAAGTAGACTTCACAAGCGGTCCAAACCGTATGAAAACTAAGCGTGTCAAATTTTTCGTACTTATAAGTGAAAAGAAATATGTTTATATTTATACACAATTATATACACAACTAACTGAATCCCGCTACTTCGTACGCGTAGAGCTCGGCCTTCGGCCTCGCTACTATAGTTATAAACTTCACGGAGCCCGAGACCTTTCCAACGAATGCAAAACCGTGGAAATCAGTTCGTGCGTTCTGGAGTTATAGCGTCAGGAAGGAAAACCCGACTTATTTTTATATAGTAGATTACCCATTTTCGTTTCAAACTGACACACGTTGTCGCGGCACCGATTAAGCAGATTTTAGCCGGACTCAACTACCACAATTTACTTGTGGCGTCTCCTTGGTTAATAGGTCTGTGCTTAAAATCACTGAAAGAAAATTTAATTCTCTAAATACAACTACAACTCATAAATACCAAAACAAAATCACAAAAGACCAAAAACAAAAGACCGATTCACGAACTTTAAAATTCAAGAGTTAAGAACTCCGAATTGTCGACACCGGAGTAAAACGCACAAAGAGTAAAAAGGGTTTAAAAATACGCCCAAGCCCAATTAATTAGAGACAATTAGCTGCCCTTCCTGAACGAACAAAAGGTAGAAAAAGTCTCGTTAATTACGGGAAAGGGGTAAGAGGGGGTGAAGGGGAAAAAAGGGGTGAAAGAGGGGATGAACGGTGTTCCCTCTTTGTTTTGAGATTCATTTGAGGGACAGAACAGGAAAGTTGCGGGTTTTAATGTTTTGTCGATCGGATTGTTTTGCGTAATTGGTGTTTGGAAGTTTATTTGGCAAAGATTTCATACTATACTACGGTACATATAAAATCTTTGTTTTTGGCTTTCTTTTAAAACAGCCAAGAAGTTATGGTTTTGTTTGTAAAATCGCAAATAAATGATCTATTCTAGGACCCTACTAGCTGTAACCCTCTGGTTACAATACCTACTAAACGCAATGTTTTTACCGGGATAAAAAGTAGATGTCCACGGTACAACCTACTTCTTTAGTAGTATGGAATGTAGATACCGATCTGTTTGGCCGTTATGGAGTCAAGTGGGAATAAAACTTACGCTCACTCACAAACTTTTGCATATAGGATAGGTAAGAGCTTAACTGAGTGTCAAAGTTTCATATAACATTAACCAGCCCCATAAAAAAATACCCGCCCCATAAACCATTTACCTATACCTTACTTCTTTTTTATTTTTATTGTTTTACAATTTATGACTGTAACTGGAAAAAATATCAGTTTTTTAATCGTTAAACAAGCAATATCCAAACAAAGTTAGTCACGACCAAGTCCAGTAAAGAGGAGGAGGCTTTACAAGAGGCTTCAACGGAGTTTTGGAAACAACACAAATAGACATGTTTCACCGCGTTGTATCACTTTTTCTCGCTCGAGCACGTCCACGAATAAATAATTAATAATAATCCATCATTATTACACATTGACACTCAAAACTACAACAAGTTTAGGAAAATAATACCATTCAATTCAATCAATCAATTTATTTCAGAAAATATAATTCCATATATATACAAAATGTCAAAAATTAGAATTACTATACACATAATATAAAAATTAAAATATATATATTAACTTAAAGTAGAATACAGAACATTTAAATACATAATATGTGAAATAAATCCAAAATATATGGAATTCACTAATAACTAAACTAATAACTATTCAAATAACCCACCCCTAACCGTTCCCGGCGCAAAGGTACCCAAAACGCTCCCTGCGTTACCGCGTTGGATGGCAATGGCCAACCTTTGCACCAGTAACGAGCCGGAGCGGGAGTCACCACACTTTACCTCGAGCCTGTGCCCTATCTCCGAAATGAGCTTCTTGGCCTCAGTCCCCCAACAACCCATGGTCTCCACGGCAACGGGCACAAAATTGTAACGCGGCTCCAACGCCGCGTACTTTTTCCTTTTCTTATCAGCGGCATATTCCGCCGCTGCTGACGGTGAGTGGACGGTGCGACTCAGGTGGCTGGCGGAATATGCCGCTGATAAGAAAAGGAAAAAGTACGCGGCGTTGGAGCCGCGTTACAATTTTGTGCCCGTTGCCGTGGAGACAGTGCTGGCGCAAGTAGCGTCCCATATCAGGCACTTTCCGTTCTTCCAAGGCACGAGAGTCATCCCGTCCGGCCTCTTTCCGTCAGACCTACAGAGCCCCGGAGGCTCCAGCGCGCAGGGAACGTTAGCCGACACAAAGGCTCTCCGGACTATGTCATTGAGTGCATGGTGACGCGGAAACCTCCCCGCGCAACGACGACAACCCAGCGCGTGATAGCCATCGGCCTCCACCATGGAACCGCAGGTGCATTTGTGGGGTTCACACACCTTGCAGCCCAGGCGAAGAGCCACCGCCACACGCAAAGAGTCGTCGTCCAGTAAGGTGCCCAGGTGAGGAGAAGGTAGCGCGTGCAACCATGCCCCAGATTCTGGCTGCGACACAGCCAGGAGTCTAGCCATATCTGCTCCAGTAGCACGTGCCAACAAAAGTCCCTGGATCCGCTTAGCCCCGACATCATCCCACGCCCGCTGAACCTTGACAGCCTCTGGGCTCGTCGCACCCGAGTTGAGGGCCGCCCAAGCTGACAAAGCATCCGACACATAGGGAATGCTGTCCTCGTCACCATTGGAGTGAAGAATGGTAGCGACGAGGTCCGCAACCCCATGTGCCGAAGCCAGAAAAGCCGGCAAGCCTACGTCACGAGCGCATCGCACCCCAAGACCCCCATACCGGATCGGAAGAGCCGCCTGAGACCACTGAGAATCTTCAAAAGAGACGTTCAGGACGGACTCGACCACCGATTTTAGGGCTTCGTCAAAAGAAGATACCTTTTCTGGACAATTCCAGGTAGGGGTCGTCCGTAGCAGGTATGTGATTTTTGGTAGGGCAAAGCACATACGCAGCAGCACAATCGCCACGTGCGCGGAAAGGTCTTTGAGACGTTCCTGGGTGGTAAGGAGATGCTGGGTACTAATACTGGGAAGGTAAAATTTAAATTAAATAAAATTAAACCATAAAAATTAAAAGTCAAATGTCAATAATTTATCTTAAACTATATTATTGTATTATTTTCCTAAACTTGTTGTAGTTTTGCGCGCATGTTTTTTTTCCACGTTGGTGCCAAAACTCCTGTTTGTCCAGGTCTGGCGCACTCCGCAATTTAGATATGAGCTACCCACATAAGAAACATTCCGGAATGCAAAAAAAAATTATATGAAGCTACAAGTAGCCGACTTATCGGAACTGCCGCGCCCGCTGAAATCCACGAATCCTGATCTCTAACGTAAGACTGTAGCAGGTACCTACCCTATATAAAATCCAGTGAAATATAGGAAAGTGGTTTTATTCAGCTTTTTACAACGTTATTGCAGCTGTCGGAGCAAATAAACGAGTGGAAATTGTGTAGTAGCTAACTTTCTGTAATCTGTGATGACACAGATAAAGTTACTGACAAAATGACTGGTTTTACAATGTTATAACGACATTATTTTAATTTGGCGCAATTTAATCATCGCGCATGATCAATTATGATGATTAAATTAATAATTATGATAATCTTCTTTCCTATTTCGTTACTTTATATGGTCATGTGATAGCGAACTTTTTTAACCTGTTATCTGTAACTAGGAATCTGTAATTAATTTATTATCATGATTATTTAGATAAGTAAGTAGGTACATAGGTACGTATTTGAATAGACAATGCGCCAATTCGTTAGAAATCTATTCTTTTGTCGCCGTGTAAAGTAATGTATTATTATACCACATTGCGTATGCGACGATTTTATTTATTAGGCAGTATCTTATCTAATGGTATAATTCATTCATTACACTACTTGTTATTGTAGAAATAGCTTATCAATATATAAGGATAATGCAGAATAATTAGTGTTTATCTGATGATATGTTGATATAAGATACGTGCACATTTCTATGATGTAATTTAATGTCAATGTTTAAACATTGTTGTTATTGCTTTTTTGTGGGGGAAATGTTAAAATACAAAAAAAAAAAAAACAACTGGCTATCCGATCGCTACCAAACTTCACAGGATCCCTCTTTGGACTAATCTGAAGGTCCCTGAAAATTTCATTTTCACGCCGCAGTTTCACCCGCGTTGATTACTCCTTGTCCAACAGCTATCTGCCAGTGAAAGTCCCGTCAAAATGGAACATACACACATACATACATCAGCTTTTATATATGAAACTGGCAGGGCCCAGCGGTTTTACCCGCGTTATATACTTCCTTGAAGGAACCTCCTTGGTAGCGACAGCAACTTTGACTTAGATGACAATTTCTTTTTTTCTCTATGATGTAATATGTCAATATATAAGACTTCAATTCTTGCCGTTCCATATAAAACTTACGGGAAAATGAATTATTTTCATAATAATTTTTTCGTGAATTTTTTCCTATATATTAATACTTATTCTGCTATTCGGGGCGAAGAGGAATCCATCAAATCAAAGATCTTGAAATTCGGTCCAGCTATACTTGAGTCATAAATGGTGTAACATATACGACTTTGTTTTATATGTATAGATAGACATAAAAAAGCTCGATAGGTACCTACCTATAGATAGTATTTTATCAAAGAGCTCATTACGTGACAATTTACATCAATCACGTTAAATTAATTAGGATTCCATGACAGCTAATCAAAATTGATAATATGACACCATTCAGGAATGCAACAGATAAAAATTTATATAATCACGTGATTATTTATATAGACACTAATTCTCATATTTATAAACGCAAAATGTCACCTCGAATCCTTAAGGCAAGGTTTTCCTTAACCTGAGTAATTTTTTTAATAGATCATTGTAGATAATTGTTTTAATAGTCTTGTACTTTTTTTGTTGTCTGTACAATTTTATTCAAAATAAGCTATAAACGACACTACTGGTAGTGCGGCGGGTAGTGTCGTTGCCAATAAACGTAGGTATTCACTTTGGTAACCTTCCAAAGATCATATTTAGCACTGTGGACATCCCTCAAGGTTCAGCCTATGATCCAATAAAACAAGGTCTGATATTCCAGGAGTAACAAATGCCTACGTCACTGTTCAGTTCTCACAAACACAGATACAGGGAAAATTATCTATTAAATAAAATACAAAACCATTTCAATTGTCATTTTGTTTGGCCTCTCAAGCGAAGCAATTCAAGTTGAACACGAATTTTACATATAATTTAATTCAAAACCACATAGCTTTATTGGATTCCCACAGGTAATAAACTGAGATTGGGGAGTTACGATTACATGCTAGTATATGGCAACTGCATCAATCATGCGGAGCCAAAAGCCCAAACTCGGGGAAGACGAAAAAAAAATAAAAAAATTACATGCTATTGCTAACACAGCGACTTGACAGCCCTTTTGAAGAATCCCTTGATATAATAAGAGTTTTTTGGCGCCAACGTTGAAAAAATATGTCGGCTTGTGCTATTAATTTCATAAACTTGTGTATTTTCGAGTGTAAATGTGTATTAAATGGTGAATTATTATTCATTAAGTGCTCGTAAACGTGCTCGAGTGTGGACAAGTGATATAACGAGGTGAAACGTTTCTTTTCGTGTTGTTTCCAAAACTCCATAGGAGCCTCTTGTAAAGTCCCCACCACTTTACAGGGGCATGAATTTAAATTGACCGTAACTTACTTAGTGTGACTCTGACTGTGACTATGACTTGTTTGACACTATTAAGACTTTAAAAAAAACAGATGAACAGGCGGTATGGCCTTAAAGGCTTTAGCCTGCCCGATGGGGCGAATATTAAAAAAAATAAGAAATGATGTAATGTAACGGCGAGTTTTGGCGCCAAAATGGAAAAAAAGTTTTTATTAGATAGGTACTTCTATAGAGTTATGGAAACAACACGAAAATATATTTTTCCCCACGTGATTTCACGTTCCAAACTCGAGCACGTTCATCAATACTTAATCTCTATCTCTTCTCTTTCTCTACATAGTATAAATTAAAGTCACTTTCCGCGTCTGTCTGTCTGTCTTAATGTCTGTATGGCCGCTAACTCCTCCTAAACCACGAAACGGATTTTGATGCGGTTTTCACCATAAGTTACATACATTTTCACGGAAGGTTTATATATATAACTAGCGACCCACCCCGGCTTCGCACGTAAATTACACCCGTGCGAAGCCGGGCGGGTTGCTAGTAAATAATAATTTCACGTTGGCACCAATAAGTTTCTGTATTTTGACATAATTATCCCGTTTTATCTCGACAGTAGGTATCGTTCGGTACCTACAAAAAAAAAAATACTACATCTTCGTACCTACCATATTTATTTTTATTTCATTAAATTATATTTTACGATTATTTTAATATTTTTTTATTACTCGCCCATCGGGCAGGTAAAGCCTTTTAGGCCATACCGCCTGTTCATCTGTTTTGTTTTAATATACAAAAGCTGTATTTATTACAATAATTAACGTCTTAATATTTACAGTATTTAAACAATATACATATTACCTAAATTAATTCTCGTCTACAGTACACACTTATTTTGAGTAAAACTAGTAGGTACTTTAGTTTTTTTATAGGCATGATTACTGCAATTAAATATTTTTAAGTATACTAATACTACCTAACAATAAATTGCTATTTACTGTTCGTTAAAAGGAATTGAAGAAACAATCGTTTCCGAATCAATTATACCAAGTTTCATTGCCCAAAGGTTAAACGATGTTAATATCATTGTTAAAACCGCACTTAAGTTAAGTAAAATTACGACTTTTATGCTTACATCAAATACATTGCTTCTTTATAATATTAGTAGCAAAGTATCTAAGCTTTCAAACACAGTAATGGTTATAAAATAATATGAATTGATAAGGTCGTTACGGATGTCGAGATAGGAGGCGGTGATACGGTGGACAGCAGTGAGTTGAATCGATTGAGATAATGGCCGATTACTTAGTAAGCCGACAACCCTAAGGGAACGTAGAGTTGTGATAACATGGAATTGTTTATGTCGATATCTATAAAAATGGTTTTGCTACGATTACTTACCTAATGGGTGTGAGACCACGTGTGCAAAAGCATGTGTAGAGATGACATTGATTAAAACGTTTGAAACATTTGTTTTTTAACCGACGAAAAAACGGAGGAGGTTTTCTAGTCAATGTGCATTTTTTAAAATGAAAATCATCAAAATAAAAATAAATTAAATTATAATTACGAATTAGGCTTTTAATTCGAGTGAAATATCTACTTAATACGAGTTTTGCGATTCGTTTTATTTCGATATCAACATCATTTTATCGAATACCCAGTCCCATCACTAAACGAATATCGCACCGAATGTAGTATTGATTTTGATTCTATTTTTATGCGACCCACCGCGATGCTACGCAACGGTGCTATTTCAAATGTCACCTTATTATTGGAGTGTTTCTCTACATTTGTCTAGCTTTGTTAAATAACCGGATAATACGAAGATTACGTAGATACGTAGGTATTAGAATTTTGTATAAGTTTATGACAGCGCACATATTGTGCATTTTGCCAGTAACAAATTAGTCTATGATGTTCTTTGACTTGCTGACTACATTGTTTTTGAAAAAAAACCTGGTACATGCGTTTTCTTTCAACTACGTAGTAATGTTATGATAAATCACTACAAAACCGAGCACAAAGGACGTATTTTTTTCTTAGAATTAAAACAACACTAAAATTTAACAACACTTTACAAGTTTACATTAAAAGTAGTGTAAGTATTTAAGTTGTAACTAATTGTATTTGTGTATTGTAATTTTTGTAATGTGAATGGATTGACTGAATTGTAAAAATATGAGTTAGTTAGTTATTTACTTGAAATAAATATTATTTTATTAAAACAGTGCAGAAAAGTTATATGAAATCTCATTGTTGCACAGTTTGTGCACTGCATGCATTGATTTTATTTTTTATTTAGATTTAGACATAAATTTACCACAGAGGTTTAATGTCACTCATTAAGTTTAATATAAAATGTATGCATTAGATAAAAAGATACTGGCTGGAAAAAAAAATCGGCGGAATAAAACTGATATGGTGAAGAAAAAAATAATTTTGAGTAGGTATATTTTATCACGGTAGGTAGATCGGTAGTTGAAAGAAAAGTAGATTACGCACCTTGTTACAGTGAGTAATTAATGCACTCGTGTTAATTTAGTGCACCAACATAACAGTCGTGCATTAATGACTCACTTTGCGCTCGATGCAACAATCTACTATTACCTACTGCAAATTTGCCTCTGTAGAGGTAGGGGGTCTATTCAGATCTTTCGTAACGACGTCCTAACAAGAAACTTTGACAGTTTTGCTATACCTACTAGAATTGTCAATTGTCAATATCCGTTATGATGTCAAAAATGGTGAATAAGACTTCTGTACAAAAATATGTTGTTTTTTTAGAGTTGCGTATAATCAACTGTCCGTCTGTCTTACCTTTTAACGGCTGTATCTTTCGAACTGTAATATATAGCCAGTTATTTTTTTACAGAATTTGTAATGTAACGGTGTTACTAAGAAATAATTACAAAGTTCAAACACGACTATGTAGGTAAATGTAAATTATACACAGACCTTTATCCAGGTAGACACCGCGAGTGCACCTACTTTGCGTATCTGTGGCCTGTCTTAAGTTGAATCTATTTTTCAACTATTTCAGTTCGATGTCCGTAGTCGACGTGCTAGATATAAATACAAAAAAATACAAACTGCGCTTTTATAACTGTAAAAAACCTTCGAAATCATCAGTTTAGGTACCTATATTATTGTTAGTACAGTTATAAATATTGTATATGATTGTTAGTCCACAACCATCCTCATCCACAACCTTATCTTGGTAAATCCCGTTAATAATCATAATATAACTGTAGTGAACAACTGTGATAGTTTAAAACAGTGTTTTCTTCGGGCGTTCGAATGTAGTTAAACTATCACTAAATTATTTAAAAAATGCAGCGCGCTGAGTTTTCATACAATTTGACATGATGGCGAAGTCCCGGTAAAGAGAGATCTTTGAAATTATACGTGGGTTTACGTATACATAGAAAGGATCTTGTTCACGAAAATCTAAAGGGATTAAAATAATTTTAATTCCATTGACCTTTACGACATGCCTTTGATAAGTAGACCATAAAAGATTTCCTCGGTATTGATAGAAAAGGATAATTTTCTTTAAATAAATATTTATTATGTTTCATATTAAATTGTGTTCACAATGTTGCTTGCTTCTTGTTTGAACAAGGACCTTTTTGTCCCTTTGCACAAAGTGAGAAACAATTGTGAAGCTAAAATTGGTCTTGCCTTTGGCACATTTTACAGTTTCAAACATCTCCGAAAGTATGTCATTTTTTGTCAATGTCATTTTCATACAATTTCATCTTTCCGCAGGCGTTAACGCTAACAGAAAATGGGCCTTGTATAACCCGCAATCCGCGCGAATCAGCGGGACTCGCAGAATTGCGGTACTGAGATATTGATGCGTGATTTAATTCCCTTGTAGCAACCCTAGTCCTGTGATCGATAGGCATTGAATTCAAGGACACGTCCGGTTATATATCTACTGTATTTGATTCGTACGTAAAACTGCCTTATCTAAAATTCAGGTCATTCGCTCGATGTTAAGCTCAACGCCGATAATCGCATCGCAACCTTTGGTCCCGCTAAAATATTAAGGATGTCCCCTGGGGGATCAGCTTTCGCTATAAAAATGGGAACCTCTCTAGGGAGGGAATAAGTTTTGGTACTTAGGTTTCTACTGCTAATAAAACTCTGTGGCTTAATTTTTCCCCAATTTAGGTTTGAGGTTCTTAGTGATCGATGTTCTGTTATTTTTTTAGATAAAACTAGGCAGGAAAGTATTTAATGGTTGTAATATTGTTCGTAGTTGTCTGTCATGATGATTTATTTTAGCAAATAAAAAAAAGGAAGTAAGAATTAAGCTTGGATGACACTTCATTTTAGCAATTAAAGTACTTTGAAAACAAATAAAACACCAAAACTTGCCAAAACTTTTAACCAATTGCCCAAAAAAGGAGTATGTATGTGTCTATGTGGATTCCTTATTCCACCATAAATCCTAAATGCATGGACCGATTTTGATGTGAGTAGTATCGTTATAGTATTAAATAAATCCAATTTAAAAAAACACAGTACGACAAATAAAAACTGTTTCGATTATGTTTCCGATAGAATCTGACTAAATTTATTATCATCGTCTTCCAAATTTATTATCATCTTTTTCAGCTTAGTATAACCTTTCCGCGTAACCCAGTATTATGTACGTTGCAGATCAGACTGCACTACTTATAAAACATGTTATTATAGTGTTGAATAACTCAATCCATATCTACAGTAGTAACAATAAACTAGAGTGCACCAATATCTGCCACTTAAGACTCCAATGAACGATTAAGTCGTTTGACATGGAACCACATAAACCAGCTTTATTACAGCCTATAGAGCCCTTATTAAGTTTATTTATTGTTTGGTGGAGGAATGTAGCGTAAAACGAGCCGGTTAGCTTGTGACTCATTTTCGATGGCTTATAATTGCTTTATTATGGGTTTAATAAAACTGTGTCGGTCTTAATTTTTACGATTTGGGTCGTCACTGTCTCTTTTGTTTTGTAAGTTTTAACAAGCGCAAAAGAGGTGATTATAATGGATGCTTGTATCAAGAGTGGCGCCAGTTTGACCTGACTGGTCGTGAAATAATTTATTTATTTAGTACCTACTTATTTATTTATTTAAGTCCACCTACACTGTGTACATCAATACAATTTATCAAAACTTTAAACAGAAATAAAAATATAACTTAATGTCACAATAATTACAGCTGATGCAGACAGCATGCAATAATATTGAGCGAAAAAATTAAATAATTGCAGTTAAATTAGTTAAACATAAACACAAATGAGCAATAAAACGTTTTTTTTAAACATTCAAAGATTCGTCAGGTTTAAAAATTAAAATTAAAAAGTCAAGTAATAAATGTCACAAAGAAAATACAAATAATTAAAAACTGTTCAGATAGAGACCTCAGAGACTTCTTAAAACGAATAACGTTGCGAGTAATAGCTTAGTCGTTGGTGCGTTCGACTTTCATCTCGCAGACGTGGATTCAAATCCCAACAATGGCTTGAGCTGCCGCGGTTTCAGGAAACCGCAAGAAAAGAAGAATTGATTTGAGGGGTGTTATAAGTTTAAAGTTTCTGTGTCTGTCTGTGGCATCGTAGCTCCCGAACGGCTGTACCGATTTTGATTTAGTTTGTGATCAAGATTGTTCTTAGCTATGACGCAAGAAAATCTACTCAAGCCTTTGAAGATTATCAGCCCTTTAATTAGGATAAAAAAAATCTTATAGTTTTCTTTCTTGTACTTATAGTTTAGATAAAGTTATATGATTATTGATGGGATATTTACCGTGGTAAGGTTGTGGAGTGAGAAAGAGGGTAGATCGTTATGTCTGCACCTAACTTTTTAACTGTTCAACCAACCACCCACATTCTTCAGTCTTCCCGTGAACATGGTGCATAACTGCGCCGAAATATCGGGAGCTCATCCCACAACTTTACCACGGTGAATATCCCGTAAATAATCATATAACTTTAGTGAACAACCGTGATAGTTTAAAACAGTGTTTTATAGTGTAGATATTTGAATAATAATTTTTAAAATTGATGTTTTTTTCAGTTCGTACTTGACCTTGGCTGAGAATTGGTGTGGCTACACTCATCCCAGCGTACCTACGGCTACGCGATTCTTTTAGGTGATGATAAAAGTTGCGCAACCGTAAACCGTATCTCGGCTCGATAAGGTTCACGTTCGCGTGATTTTCCGAATTGTGCTGATTCAGCGCTAATTCGAGCCTGCGTTAGCCGTAAAGCCCCTGACCAACCTTCCTTGTTCTGTTATGTGTAGTGTGTAGCACTCATTAAAAATCACGACGTTTTGCAATGTAATTTTCACACAGATTGACTCGGCAATACTTGAAAAGTGTACCTTTTTATTTTATTTTGTTACTAGTTTAAACAATCAAAGACATACGACTTATAAAACAAGTTTTTTATTGAAAAATTTCTTTTTCATACCATGCTTTTGAATATAGTGATCGGATCGGTATGCTCATCAAAATGAGCCCAAACACTGCCAGTCTACTATTATCCGTCGAGGAGTTGTCCACCGTCATCATCATCAACATCTCGCTGTCATATAATATTGTATTGTCATCGGAACTTGACAAGTATGCCAAATATCAGCTCTATCGAACACCGGGAAGTGGGTCAAATTTAACTTGCAAGATTTGGTTACAGACATACATATACGGTGGATAGGTAAAACTAAATAAAAGATTATATGTGAAAAGAGTTAAATTTTATGTAGACGTCTTCACAGTCCGTCATTTTACATATAGCCCTCTTGCTACATAAATTATTCTACGATGTACGTAGTATCTACCATAAACAGATACTTAACTTCATACGAAATAAATTCTACCTAAGACTTAAAAAAAAAACTTCTATCAAAACGCATAGCTATACAAATTTTTATAGCACTTACTACCTGCTTCGATAAACTGGAGACAAACGTTTTAGCGCCCTTAGAAAACGATATTAACAATACAACCTCTCAAATAGACTGCAACCTGAATTTATACTTTAGCTTCTTTAAATTAGGAGTCATATGAAAAGGAGAACAGTAGTTTTAGTTTCAAAGTTAACTTTGTTATCAAAAAAACTATAAAACGGCTTCTGGTGTTGGCTGTATAAAAAGGTGAACAATGCGTTTTTTGTTGGATAAGGTCTGATTGATTTGTTGTGTACTTACGGAAGGCTTTTAAGCTTCTTAGATTGATTGGGGCTTTAAGAGCATTTCTTATGATAAAGTTACGGCAATAATATTAAATGAAATAAGGTATAGGATTCGATAATTATGAATTCTTTTCTATAGTGGGCTAAATAGGACAAACATTTATACTATACTCTCCTACGCATGGTGGGTAAGAGCTTTGATTTAGAGCCCAAACTCTCTCTATCTCTTAGAGAAAAGGCCATTGTTCCAGGAATTAACATGATATCAGCCAATAATGATGACTGTCCCAGGCATTGGCAAAGGACTCCATTGTCTTCCATAACTGGTTGGCAAAAACATCGTGTAATATACACTTAAAATCACAGCCAAATTAAGAATCTCATATTTTTTCGAACTCTGGTAAAATTACACCAAATTACTTCAGACTAATCATTTCTACCATTTTTCTCCAAAACGGCTGGACCGATTTGAATGTGTTTTTTTATACTTTAAAACAGGTCTCATGCAATTATTTCTATCAACGACAATTTTTTTTTCAATTATGACTAAAAACGGATAGTAAAAGAATTTCTTGTCTTCTAAAAATGCGGTAAAACTTCAAAAGTGGCGGAGATATTAGATTGTAGTTTAATAAATCCACAGTTATTTCTTTAGAACCATTGAATTAAATCTTGTCTTTCGAACATTGGGCTTCAAACAAGGGATAGGCTTCATCATTGGACCAATATACCAGAGGACCTGAAACGCGAGAATAAATTTCTAATCGGACCCGATACATTTTGTAAGGTCAAAAACTTGTGGAGAGTGTAAACTTCTACTTACTGCGGTTTTACTTTCGCAAAATAGAATTGCCATAACCAAAGGCCATAGCACAATGGCAATGTTACTGTTTTGAAACAAAAAAAGTTTGTGCTTTCCGAAAATAACAATAAAGGTGTCTTCCAATTGACAGTAACTTCCAACAGGTTCCTTCTAGGGAAGCGTGCTCCATCCTACACCGCGACATGCGAAACACAAGCATTTTTATCACAAAAATTAAATAAATGGTTTCATCTTGATCAATTCTATCTGCTCTCTCAGTTAATGGTTTTCTGGCATTGACCTTTACAAAATACATACATCACCGCTATTTGGAAAAAAACATGACCATTGGGGCAAATGAAAAAAAAAACAGTTCCAAACGTATATCACATTTGTAGAGGATCTAAGTGTGACCGACGCGAATGTTTATACATATAACTGAGGTTAATTTCTCGGTTCGTGATAATGACTCGTCCCAGTAAGTTAATTGGTCCAAGCTAGCATCTCAGAATCATAAACAACATGTGAGCCTTAGCTTTCAACTTTTATAGGATCCCAAACCCGGAGTTTCGGATCACAAAAAATTAAGTACACATTATAAAGACATCTTTGGACCGTTGGGTCTCTTTTTGTACGTGTTTTTTTAAAGACGATTAACTAAATGGGTGTTTTAATTGCCTCTTCTTAATTGTTTGAAAAAGGGATTAGTTTTTTATGGCGATCCGGGAGCTTAATAGCTTGGTTAATATGGTACAATGACTTGGGAGATTATAGGATGGGCATGAGTATTGTAGTATTAACATTCTACGATGTCGTCAATAGTGACGGTAAGTGTTTGAATTGGTATGGAATGTTTAAATAATCGTAATTTACATTGCAATTGCCTTCATTTTGGTCGTATGGCACGTACGAATCAATATTATGTTGATAGGTATAACACTAAGATTAGCTTGACGGTTTCATTCTTCACTTACCAATTTAACTGCATTTTTAGGCAGTGTAAGAAACTAAAAAACACGCTTAGCTGAAGTGCATCTATCCACTTCTCGGCTCCATCATTAGACTCTTATCGTAGAACTCTTTAAAAGAAACTATACCTATAATAAAAACAAACTAGATGATCCCAAACTTGAGGTGTTCATTAGTAGAGTTCAGCCTTTTTTTCTATCGGACTGCCAGAGTGGGCATGAAAAGGCAACACGGCGAAAGGCAAGTGGTCTCGATTTTTCGTGCCCACTCTGGCAGTCTGATAGAAAAATTTGCAGTAGGGAATTAGATCATGCAAATCCGATGCACACTCTCCGAAATGTATCCGATTAAAAACCGATAGATTAGAGATTTCTCCGATGCGCAAACTCGAAGACTAAGAAGCTTAGTCTATCAGTAAATATTTGTGTGATTATTAACCTAAGTTTGACCTTTACCAGGTCTCTTATAAGATCAACTCAATTACAGTAAATCCCCGGTTAAGTGAGGGTTAAGTTACGATTAAGTTACGTCTCACTTAGCTCGGTCGTAATTTACCGGCTGCGTTATGACATCGCCCCTTGATCTAATGCTTTCGGTTTTAATAGCCGTTTTATTGTTAGACATGTACAGGGTGTTACTAAGAATAATTGTACAATTCAGTTAGAATCACAGAAAAAACGTACCTACAAAGAAAAAATCTATTAAAGCTTTAAGCTACTTAAAATAACAACAAAAAAACCGAATCTAGTAATTAGCTACCAGCGGGAATTGTTTTTTTTTTTTAACTTGAATAACTCCGCATTTGACCATCAACTCGCCTGTTGGTTTGGTAAACGACGATGTGGTCGAAGACGAAGCACGCAGACTAAGAAGATACCTATTCACTTAGACCTTAAAAAGGCCCTGATTATATCTCATAGGAAACAAGGAAGCCAGCAAGTTGTTCTAATCCTTGGCCGCACGTAGAATCGCAAAACGTTTGGTACGTATCCGATGAAAATCCACAATGTAATAGTGGGCCGACTGACTTGGGCTTGGGGCTTTGGCTGACCTAATATTCTCACACTTAATGTCGACAAAACGAAATACAGACTAAGAAGACAAGGCACACCGCAATCTTTTGATAAATGTGTTTCGGTCCTTTTGTAAAGTTGATATTTTTTATTATGAGCAAGAAAAATGGGATAAGCAGTTTTTCCCAATTATTCTGGTCATTATAAAAATTAATATCGAAATGAATATTTGTACTAAATATTTTGAAATATTAACCTCGTAAAAGGACCGATGCACATTTATCATAAGTAAACAATTACATACATTTTATATCTTTAAAGAAAACAAAGGCGGTTCTGGGCCTTTCAAATGTGGTGTTTTAACAATCACTGATTCAATTTGTTCATCAAGTTGTTTTATAACACCCTGTATTCTCCTGCAGTATATAATATCATATAAGATTTAATACTCGTTCCTATAGGCACCTATATCTAAGCACATCTAAGCTACCAAAACACTATTAAGCATGTATAACTTAAGTTTTATTACGCACTTTTATATCCTCGTTAAGTTGCATTCGTTCGATTTCTGGCAACATGTATTCACTTATGCTTTGTGATAGTTTGTTGTTCCGTTTAAAGGGGTTTCTTTCTGTATGCAATTCTTTCGGTTCTACATTTATTCATTACTCTACATTTATTTCACCCGCGATGGAAAAAAATAAATAAAAAATAAAATAATGGTGATGATGATGATGATGATGATGATAAATAGCCTATGTCACTCACCGGCCTTTGAAACCCATGTAAAAAATCAGGTCGATCCGTTGCTCTGATGCTGCGCGAAATAGGAACAAATAAACCAACAAACTTTTCGTATTTATAATATTACTAGCAACGCACCCCGGCTTTGCACGGGTGTAAGTCATATTTTTTTACACCTTGGGTTACATTATTGGAGTTTTAGTAAGGATCCCTTTTTTAATATATAATAGGTATAGCCTATGTCATCCAGGGAGAGTGTAGCTTCCTAATAGCTTTAACAGTGAAAGAATTTTCAAATCGTTTCAGTAGTTTCGGAGCCTATTCAATGCAAACAAACAAACAAACAATCAAATATTTCCTCTTTATAGTATTATTATTATAGTATAGATATTGATAATAATAATACATTTATTTTTCCACTATTATTAAGCCACTTTTCGGAAATTCACACAGATTATTTGAAAATGTAGAACTGCAGAACTTAAGTATTACTTTTGCACTTTGATCATATCGATGGTATATTTTTAGATACTTTTTTTTGTGTTTCAAGATTATTGAATAAAAAAAAAGAACTTTGAAGCGTTTCAGTAACTGATAATGCCTGTGTAATTCCCATTAATACATTTCGATAGTGAAGTGATTAATGAGAATCGGAAAGATAAATTAAAAATATTTTGTCAATGAAAGAAAATTAAAAACAAAATATTGGCTTGGCGTCCTACGGCTGAAATGATGATGATGATGATGATGATTGGCTTAGGCTCCTTTTCGCGTCTCTGCTCTTTCTTTTGCCTGAACCTCGTAAAAACCACGCGTGGCTTTTCTTTCCACAATTTTACAGGAACTGGAATTTTCCTGAAAAGTAGACAGTGTATTAATATGATATGGATATAAGCAATTAGAAATGAGATTATCCGACAGAGAACCAAAGTAACCGACATAACTCAAAAGATTGACAAGCTGAAGTGGCAATGGGCTGGCCATATCTGTAGAAGAACAGACAACCGCTGGGGTAGACGGGTTCTAGAGTGGAGACCGCGTATCGGCAAGCGTAGAGTATAGGCCACCCTGTGCTTGGGAAGACAAATCCAATGTACCCAAACTCGACGGGGTTACGTCGTTTCGTTTAGGAGTTCCTATGGCCACCTTCTGTCTCCATCATCAGACCCGTTCAACAGTACCATAACATTGCATTGTCACCGAACTTACATAAGTATGATAAATTTCAGCTCAATCGGTTGAAGATATCTGCTTCAAAATTGAGTTGCAAGATTCCACCCGAACAAACATAGTTACATACATAGCAAGTTAAATAAAAGCTTCTAAAAAAAGTTTTTATGGAAGTCAACGCGTACAAAGTAGTTGGTATAATATAGTACTACTCACATAAATGAAATATTTCAATATAAAATTTTCCTTCTAATATTATTCCACTTTTACTAAGTGAACATTTAATAATAGCGTAGCAGTCGTAGCATGTCGTAGCCACGCTACGCCGTAGCCGCTAATTACATAACGGGAAAAACGACGTATCATTCATTCTACACACAACACAGAACGTAATTTTTAGTAATTATTTTTATACTTTTTATACAAACAGGTCTAGTGTTAAGCGTTGTTATGACTTTATGATAAAAATAAGATTGAAATATAATTTTATGATAAAAAATACGACTTTAATGAAGTCATCTCAAAAGTTTAATAACATATGACACTGACCAACATGCACTGGGCCAGCATGGTGGAATAGGGCTTGGATCCCCTCTCTCTGAGAGAAGGCCTGTGTTCCAGCAGTGAGCCATGGTAGGCTAATTACATTTAGTTACATTTTATAAAAAAACGGGAATTTGTACGACGTCATAACAAAGCCTTAATTGGCTTGCAAATGTATTGTACATATTACTAAACCTACTACGGCTCTAATACACTTTAAGTTCGGATATTTTGAGCACTGTATTAGTTGATATCCATAGTTTTAAATAACCGACTTCGAAAGAAGAGGAAGGTGCTCAATTCGGCCCGTATTTTATATTTTTATGTATCTACGTCGATTATCTGGAAATAAATTTGCGTGTTTCTTTTTTTATCGCGTAGAAGATACTCTTGAGATGGTCCCACAAAAGTTTAATTACTTTTGGTTTAGTAGTTTTTAAGCGAGCTCGAATAATATGGTTAATTTTGCTTGAGCGTCTACCAATTTCGCTACAATATTACAAACTGTAACTACTATTCCTTCAGGCATACATTGTTCGAGTCAAAACAAGGAGGTATGCATGCATGGATAGGTTGTAATTTTGTTTCACTACAAATTCTATTTTTTCTAAGCCGTCTTCATAAAACCACAAAACACAAACATTGTGCCTCTACAAAGAACAAAATAATATTTATATACGGATTTTGAAGTTGCAACAGAAACGCGGAGTGTTAGTGTAATGTGGTTTTTTGGAGTTGGTTTTTAAAAGATAATTTATTGAGTATTCACGTTTAAAGGCAGATTTTTTTGAAATCGTAAATAGGTACAACCTAAAAATATTTGTATGTACCGTACCTATATGTATACTTACATAATTGACTCAAACTTTCAAAGTAGTTCATCGTTATGTTTACTAGTATCGATACAGACAGATTAGTATCAATACAAATCGATACAAACGGCTTAGTTTTTCGATACAAATTTAGATCAATTATGTGTATATATGTATATGAAATAAATGAATTAAAAAAAATTACCTTCTCACGACCCAGAACCAATGTTGACAAAATTTGCAACAGTGCGGACACAGCATTATTTCCTAGGAATTCGGGAAACTGAAAATACAGGTAAAACCATGGAGCGTAGTTAGTGAAATCTTGAATTCTGTTTGCTATTTTCCCTTTTAAGGCAATTAAAACTGTCATTGTTTGCAGGTAGGTATATCAAGCGCGACCCGACCCGACGCGACGCCACGCCATGTCATGTGTGTATGTATGTGTTTCGTTTAATGCTCGCATAATGTAATGCCAGATGGATACGTGGCAATAACAATGCGATGTGATGGCGATGTGCACAATTAGGCGGTGCAGGACAACCGGTTTCATAGGGTGCGAAGTTTTCTTAGAAAAATAAGGTTCGCAATTCTATCTGCACTTCGCTAAGTAGTGAAGACTTAGTGAGAGTTTTTTTCATTGGCGTTTACTTATTCAATCGCGTTAACGTTAACTATGATTTGTATCAAAGAGATGTAATAAGAGTAGCGCCATCTAGCGCCATGTACATACAAATAGTAGTTAACGTTAATGCCATTAAAAAAAGGTAAACGTAATAGGAAAAACTCGCACTAGGCATTCAGATGAATTGTGTTGTGACTTTGTGACACTTGTGACCTACATTTTAGCAACTGCTGCTTTTTTCCTGTGGCTTTTGAAAAAATGACGATACATTTATTATCTTTGTTTAGCATGGTTTCACCCGCTGCCTTACAAGAAATATGTTTTTTTTAGTAATAAAACAGCTACTTCTATACCAAATTTCATTCAAATCCGTTGGGCTATTACGTACAAAGACTAATATATATAATTATATTACATAGTTGAAAGGATATAAAAAGTGTGATGAACATTTGGTTTAACGTAACTTAAAAAACAAATAGATATACCGAACAATGAGAACGCGATATTTTGTTCAATGTAGATCATAAATTTTTTGGTTGAGGTGGCGCTGGAAGAAAGGCAAAAAGCGGCCGATTCCTTCGATGGCGTACTGCGGCACCGCCACTCCAGTGGCGCCGGTGCCTTTGTAACATGCCGCATTGAACAATGACCCCTTCGGCTCCCGTCCATTTTACCACTGATTCTACCACCTAAAACCACCTGAATGCAAATTGTGGATTACTGAAATAATAAATGTATTTGAAATAATCATGTCAATCAACAAATCAAATGTTGGTACCTGTACCATGTATGACCTATGGTGTATGGCTTACTCCGCTCCAAGAATATTCTTCCATAGAGCTCCAAGATTGTTGACTTGCACTTATTGTCAATTTGTAAAATCAAGTAATAGTTGACAAAGGGCATTGACTCCAGAGTACGTGGAGTTGCATTACTTATAAAATACAATAGTAATAGTAATATATAGTAAATAAGAATACTTCAAAGATATACTAACACTTTGTCTGGAAAGATTCAAATCGCACCCTTTTCAACCGTATGTCTCACCCCATAGTACACTAGACGTCGCTGTGTGCGTTCTGCGCCTGTGTGCGTCCTGTAATAGAGCGATGACGTGATTTCCTGCGCTGAGTTATTGCTACTGTACCGCCGCTAAATGGTTCCGCTGACGTGACTTTGGAAGAGGGCATGCGGGGGGATTTTTTCATATTTTTTTTTATCAGTCAATAATTATTTACTCGGTAAAGGGATCTTAGCATAAATGCTGAACTTTAGTCTATGCTAGTTTTCAAATGAGTATTTATTAGCTTTGTTTTATACACGACCAAGTTTTTTTTTTTAAATTAATGTACCTAACCATGTGTGACAGTGGGATAAATGTTAAGTTTGTTTCTCAACAAACTTTAAAAAAATATACTTGTCTACATAACTTGAATAACTTAACTTTTCTTGAATACTAAACAAAATACAAGCCAACACTAACACTGCAATACAGTTAGACTGCCCCTAGGCCATTGAAGGTCCAAAGATAATCCAAATGCTCAAGTCCGCTATTAGATTAAATTTAATTCTTACACAACTTTAATTGAACTATCCGATAAAATTTCAGAACAAATACAAATTATAATC
This sequence comes from Agriopis aurantiaria, assembly GCA_914767915.1. Classification (NCBI taxonomy): domain Eukaryota; kingdom Metazoa; phylum Arthropoda; class Insecta; order Lepidoptera; family Geometridae; genus Agriopis; species Agriopis aurantiaria. The sequence goes on along the minus strand of OU612001.1, from coordinate 10,878,226 downwards.
TTGGATTTAACTCTTCAAGATTTAAGTTATTGTCTAGTTATAGAACATAAATAAGGCAGTGCTCAAAAATAAAAAGTACCTACCATCTTTTAAAATCAGATTCTCATGGTTACTAGTGTAATTAATAGAAAAATCGAGAATTTCTCCTATCAAACTATGTATATGAACGCTCATTGTCGATTAATATTCAGATAAAATGATTAGATACCTAATTAAAATATCCCGGTTTTATAACAGATAAATAATAACACTAAAAAACAATTTCAATAATAGTTTAGAAATCTTATCGGTAATTTTATTTTATTACTTATTATAATCGGCTAAATCGTCTTTCTTATCAATAATAATACATAAAATGATAATAATTATTGAACAATTACTGATAAATCGTAATATTATCTGAACATTGACGCATTATTGAGGTCGTTTTATTGTTAATAGCTTTTAGTACGTGACATAATCTTTCAGGTGTGTATTGTCAAATAATCAATTAAGTTGTATAACTAAAGGTTGCTGAATTGGCTCATTGTGGTAAGTTCTATTATCGGTCTAAGCATTCATTTGTTCTAACAGCTGCAGTTACATTCTAAAAACCTGAAAAAAAAGATTTGCTTTGTCGCTTAAGTTAAGTAGCAGATACCTGCTACAGCCTTACGTTCAAAAACCTAGCGAAAGTTTTCAGAATCCGTGATTTTCATTTGTATATTTATTTATTTCATATTTTTATGTTGAAAATAACATCATAAGACCCTAATTTCAAAAGACGGACATTAGATTTATCTAAAAAAATAGTAGGCCAAGGTTGTTTTACTAATTTCATTGATTATGCTAGCTAATGATAAGCTGCTATTGCAAGCTTTTTTGTTTTTGCCCCGCCGCCGCTACAAAGCCACTTCATTCGCTCCGTCGAGGGGGTGGAGAAGGCAACAACTCATAAAATTAAGCGATTTGGATGTGAGTTAGTCTAACTGCGAGAATCGCCGCGTTAACAACCGATAGCTGTCCTCCTCACACACGCCCACACTCGCACCTCACCAACACACGCGTATTACACTCACACGGACGGATCCCCGATCCGAGAGCCGCCAGTAGAACGTCATATCGCGCGGAACACGTTCCATTTTCAAATCAAGGAATCGACATTCGCGCCATAATTTGATCGTTCGAAATTCGAGTGACAGTTTTTCCTTTTTTGTGTTTCTGTGCAGTGTTTGGATTTGGTTAATTTTTGGTAAGTTGGTAGTGCGTGAAAGAAAAAAAGCTATTAAAAAGATGGTTGATTGATAAGTTGTTATTATGTAAACAAAGTGGTCAAAGCAATTACCTTTGTGGTTTTTGATTGACTGTTGATTTGATTTTAATTGCTTGGCCGTTTAGAATTTAGCTGCATAGTTGGTTTTAGATTTGTGTGAAGCCGTAAATAGTAAACATTCAAGTTTTAATTGTGTGAAACTGGTGATAGGGAATTAGAGAGCTTTTAATTTGACAAATTTAAGAGTTCGTTGATATAAAGTTAAATTGTCCGTTAAGAGAGATGCAGTGTTTTCACTTCTTTATTAATTTTGAGTTATATTTATGAAACTGCTGTAATCCAGTCGAATAAATATTAAATATCTAAATATACAGCGCGTCTTGGTAGCACCGTAATTTTGTATTATTTAATTATCTACAATAAGCAAATTTTTTTCACATTTTCACATTTTCATCTAATCTTTTGTATATCTCTAAAATATCTGTACCTTCATTATTTAAGAAAATATGAAATTTGACTGATAAAAAAAAACAACAATTTAATTAATAACAAAACATGTCATGATAACAATGTTTTCCGTAGCCAATGCTGAATAAACTAAATTGTGGTGCCAAAGTAGATCACCTTATTATCTTAAAAAAACATTTTGACGATAAGATTTAAAGGGTGGGCTTATCGCTGGAAAAGATATTTTCAGTCAATAATAAGAGAACATTAATCCATCAGATAGTCACTAAGCGAAGGACATAACACTAATCATCAAAGACAATACATTAATATTACAAATTTATGTGTATGGCACTGTTAGTGTAACGTGTTTGTTCCAACTAAATTCATACCGTCTTACCACAAAAGATTTAAGCACGCCTTATACAAGTGTTTAGCATATTTTTCGCAGGGAAACATATGCTAAACACTTGTCTAAAGCGTGCTTAAATCTTTTGTGGTAAGACGGTTAAAGGCTGAATATATTTAATTAAATTGAATAGATTATTTGAGAAAAGTCACATGTCTTTTGACCCTAAGTTTAAAAGAGGTACAAAAACATTATGTTGCAAAATAAAAAGCTGTTTCTTAAACACAAATGCATCAAAATTTTGACCTTTTTTGTATCGTTTACAGTAGGACTTGTGTGATTTCTCTCCGACTTGTGAATAGGTATAACCTTACTGAATGGTTTTATCTAGATAGCTCAATTTCGCGAAAATTGTGACTAGTGGGGCTTCTTAAATAATCGATTCAATTTTATAAATGGAGTTAGCACATATTTTAAGTTAACAAAGATTAAATAAAATAAAAACTATTTTACAGTAAAACTTTACCGTACCCAGCTAATTGAACGATACTTTGTAAACGGCAAAATTTTAACTATAATTTGTATTTACTTTAATCAGTTAAAGCTTAACATATTTTTAGTGCCTTTAATAACTAAACAAAATACAAGTTACACTAACACTACAAAACAGTTAGACTGCCCGTATATTGTTAAAGGTACTTTACATTAAACTCAATTTATTGCATATTGGACGACTTGTTGCACTTGCAACTTAATAATCCTACTGTTTTCTAGCGGGAATGAGCTATAGTGCCTTATTTGAGATACAATTATGACACAGCCCTTTAACAACTTTGGACTGATTTTGGGAATGAGCTGTATGTATCTTAATGAACTACAATTGATAATTACATACTCTTGAATAACAAGGAAGGAAAAGAGTGAAAGGAGGGACAGAAGGCCGTAGACCAATAGTAGGCCGTAGTTAGTGGGACAATTATGACTAAAATAATAATGAATCCTAAAAGATTATAAAAAAAACAAACGCTTATACATGGAAGTTTTAGCACTTACATAGCTATACAAAGTATTTTCTTACTTGCATTATGTAAAAAATAGTAATATTAAGAAAACACCTTTTTTACATACCTACCTATGCAATTTTTCGAGAAAGACGTGCTATTATTTTTCATAATGTTAAATAGTAGGTATTACAACCGAAAACGTAATTTGGTCACAAATAGACATTTTCTTTCTTTTCTTTTTGTTTTCTTTTACACTTTACAATTTATTGTTATATATTGGTGTTGCATATTCGTAATTTTGCTAATTTGGCAATGAATACGTTAAAAATCACACCATAAAAATTAAAAACTACACACCTACAATACTAAGAACATCCAATATGCTTGACTTATTTTTTGCATTAATATTGCTCCATTGCACTAAACAAAAAGTTCAGCAAAGTTCATCAAAGCTCAAAACCGGAAATCAACCGACGCACTTTACCAAAGGACCTTACATCACTCATGTCCTGCCAACCTAACAATAAAAAACAAGCACGTTCCGGCCAATTATGTCCACTATTGATTATGATATGAACCGATGCGACGGCGGCGACCACAAAGCACCGGAAGTCGTGTTAGATGAGTTAGTCGAGTCAAGCCAGCGACTTGTGTGGCCTTTCATGTTAAATGAAAAAGATGAAATTCATCTAATCTCTAAACTTTATAGGCATCAATAAAGCCTTTATTATATTCTAACACGTTAGGAAACGCGAAAATGCAAGTTTTCAAAGTTTTTTCGAGTGTTAATAGTGGGACATTTCCTTTCCAGTTTCCTTTTTGATCTCGCTTTGATTTCTGTGAATTATTTTACGCGTCTTAATTCGTATTTGATGACAGCTGGCTTCAAACAAGCTTGACGGTTTTTTATTGGGTTGACAAGCGCGCGGGCTTGAGAGCTTGTTGTGAATGACAGGTTTGTTTAAGGACTCTGTCTCAGTCCTAATTAAACGGATTTGATGTTCTTTCAGATTTGAAATTATTAGCTTTAAGAAGTACATATACTTATCTAAAGCAAGAATTCTATTTAACAAGACATAGGATAGGATAGAGACCGCAGGGAAACGGTGGATGCAGGCCGCTTCCAACCGGCCCTATTGGAGATCGATGGAGGAGGCCTACGTCCAGCAGTGGACGTCCTATGGCTGAAATGATGATGAGGTATAAAACATTTGCGTTATTATTCATGGTTTGAAAAAAAGCTTTTTAAATGTTGATCCTTGCGGCGCTTTTAGCTTATGACTTCTTGTCGATTAGAACCACGGAATCCTACCTCCTACTACTTTAGGTAGGTTTTAGGCGTAACTAGGTATAACAACTTTTCTGCCTGTCCGTAAAGAATATAAGATAACAAGAGTAAAGTGCTCTAGTAACCGCCTGTCTGATTTATGACCAAATATTATAATGTTTTAAGTATTTATAATATTAGGTTTTTTATTTAATGGATTACGAATGTTTAAATGAAATGAATGAAAAATATATTTATTAACATAAACATAGACTTAAATAAGGTATGTACATCAAACGAACAGACGAATACTAAAGACGAATGAAGTACTAAAGCAACCGAAAATAGTTGCATTTTTAAATAAAGAGGAAATAAATTATTTATAACTTGAATATGCTCCGCCCCTCATAGGAATCGTATATTTATCCGGAATAAAAAGTATTCTATAACACATTCCGGCCACCCAACCACCCAAAAATCACGCCGAACAATTGCCGCGTTGCTGCGTTGCTGAACACTTTGGTACTTATGCTATTAAAATATAAGTAAGGAGATAACTACTTTTTCTGCCTGGCCGTAAAGAACGTAGTATTTTTTATAGGTATACAATTACGTTAATTACGTTTGGCCACCATCAGTGGGGACAATATCAAGAATAAAGAACAAACTTATCTCGTCTATACAATGTTTTTTTCGAATGACAAAAATATAAAAGCAATTGAAGGAGGTTGCAATGTTAAGTAAAATAAAATTATTTCATACCTAAGATGTTAGCCCCGAACAAACTCGCGATCACAGAAAAGAAAAAAATTAACGAAACAAAAAACTGCGGTTTCTTTTTTTGAAAAAAATAAATGTTTTGAGTTTGTGACAGTACATGGCACGAACTAAGTAGGTAAAACTATAGTTGTACTCAGTTATACGTCTTTGCAACCTGTGATCAAATTTTGCCCATATTTGAACACTGTATTGAAATTAACTACCTATATTTACAACACATTTGCTCAAAAAGTGCACTTACGAAGCCTGTATACATCGTTCGAAAGTTAAACATTACGCATCATACAACGGAGCGTGCGGTAATGAATTTTACCGCACGCTCCGTTGTATAGCACCGTGCGTGTACTTTACGCTATTTTTAAATTTCCATTTCCATAAAAATTGTTTCATTTGTAGCCTTTTTTTCTCGCTAATGTGTTGTAAAACGTTGTATGGCATACGTGCGGATTGGTTATTACAAACTCGTGACTATGGTAAGCCCTCGACTTCGTCTCGGACTTACATTCGTCTACTCGTTAGTAATAACCAACTTACCGCACTTGTATCATAAATAACTATTGTCTACAAAATTCCATGAAAATCAGACAAGATATCGTCAAAAAAATATTTACAGATACAAATTTTTTTTTTTTTTTTTTATTTTTTTTTTAAAAATATATATAACAATGTAATCGCGAGTAAGACATTATTACTTTAGTTTACTGGTTTGGAAATAAATGGGCTTTATTATTATTTATTATTATTATAGATACAAATATACTAACTCACAAACATACATACGACGAACTATTCTCAGATACCCGAAACCTTTCACTTCGTTCGGTCAATTGGCCTTTCTTCCATATTCAGCAGTGAGATTAAGAAGGCTAATAAAAAAACTAATCTTTATAATATGCAGAAAGTGTTATTAAAATTCAAATCAATCACAGAATTTAGTGGTATAGACATTAATTTAATTGACCTTAATATTCCCAGAAGTATTTGAAACTATTAAGTAACTGTTCGCAAGGCATTAATCATCATAGATCGCTGACTTTCAATCTTTGAAACGTGATATTTTGTTAACATCTTTAGTTTCTAATTTACACCTTACATTGTTTTAATAAAGATTAATTTGGGTTAATCTTGTTATGTGTATATAAACCAAATTTCATTATAATCTTCAATTTATAAATTGCACTTTAAATTATGTTTGATAAGGCTTAATTTGTGTTTTGATATTTTATAGTGTAATGTAGGGCGAATGATTGACGTCAATAAGAGATATAAGAGCTAGCAGTATTTTAATTAGATGATGCTTATGAATATGGATTAGGTATTCGTAGTCGATTAATTAATTGGTTTTATTACTGATTGATTCATATTTCCTGACAAAATGGTTTTGTGGATCTAATATTAGAATCGACTTGGTTTTAGGTCAAGTTTTTGGTGTGATCGAGGCTTTATATTGAAAATCTTCATCGTCAATAAGTAAATTCGCAAAGGCTGTCCAGTCACGGCTAGCTCGAATTAGCGCTAAATCAGCGCAGTGCGGCAACTCATGCGATCGTGAACCTTAACGCGGCGAGATACAGTTTGAGGTTGCGCAAATTTTCGCAATTTACCTAAACAGAATGCGTAAGGCCCCAGATGGCAGAGTTCAAAATAATCCTAAAATTATAATATATGTGGTCATTCGAATATAATAAAACAGACGAAAAATTATGTTGATGTTGGTAAAAAATATACCTGTAGATACGAAATAATAGAACTATAGAATTATATTCTCTCATATTGGTCACCAAAAGGTATTTCGTACCCAAATGATACAAAACCGGAGTTAATAGGGTGCGATAATGGTGAAGGGTTCCGTAGATTTACGTCCAACGAGCAATATTCAATGTTTGTGTAATTCGAAGCTTTGATCGGTCTGTGATTCCAATCGGGTGAAGGATTACAGAAGTACAGACCGTGTGTGTGATGATCCTAATTGACTAGAATTCAATTTCATAAGTAGGTATACCTATAGCTTTATTTTAAGTGCCTTTATTAGCAAAACAAATTACTAGCTACAACTATAACAACACAAAACAGTTAGACTTGCCCATACGTTCTACGTTCAAAGGTTCCTGTACATTCCGGAGGTCAAGTTATTTGGACCTATTACTGACGGTTGTGATGTCTGTAATTTGTAAACTACAAAATCGATGACCTTGACATTTTACGGTACGTTTTTTAAAGTACCTCCTTTCTAACAAAAAAAGAATTTAATGAAATCGGACCACGCGGTAATGATTTACAACTAAGTACACATTTTGACTTTCATTCCCTTTCCCACGGGAACCATGCAAAATTTCGGGATAAAAAGTATCCTATAGCCTACCTCGGAGTATGAACTCAAATTGCTAAGTTTCATTTGAATCCATTTAGTAGTTTCGCCGTGATGCGTGGCCCAGATATAGACAGACAGACATAAATGAAAAAAATTACAGTTTTGACTTCAGCATCGAAAATAGAGTGCCGTCCAAAAAATATCTTCCATGTACAGAATTGGACCTGTTACAGTTTTATTATAAGTAGTATAGATATGAACATTACTTACAATAGAAAATGCAGTGTAATTAATAACCTGATAATTTATGCATGAATGAAAACTAACCTTTGATTTAATTCAACAATGAGATTAAAGATAAAGATATAAAACTTATGGTTACAATTATCTTTTAAGAAATTGAACAAGAAATGAGATAAGTGCCTAGTATTGCTGTTTATCTTGAATTAGTCATCACTGTAGGTATCTACCTAAAAAAAATGGCGCAACTACCTTCCTACCAAGTACCTTAGTATCATGCCATTATGTAGTGATTCACATACCTAGGTAAGAGTTGCATATCAGTAATATTAGGTACCTATCTAGTATCTATCGCCTGTAGTTTCTTTGCGCGATAGAATCCGAAACGTGGATATTCGCCAAAGAACCAAAGTAACCGACATAGCTGTTAAAATTTGCAAGTTGAAGTGGCAATGGGCAGGCCACATCGCTCGGAGAAAGAAAAGTTCTTGAGTGGAGACCACGAACCGGAAGACGCAGCGTAGGTAGGTCTCCCACTAGATGGACCGACGACATAGTAAGAGTCACTGGCATCCAGTGGATGCAAAAGGCAGGCTGTCGTTCAGTGTGGAGGTTAAAGGGAGAGGCCTATGTTCAGCAGTGGACGTCTTCTGGCTGATGATGATGATGATGATGATCTATCGCCAGCAATCTTTAAGGCATAAATATCGGCTTATAGTAGGTACTTTATAGGTAGGTGCATTCCGTACATTGTCTACATAATTATGTGTGATGACTTGTGCTCGTTTAATTAGTACCTACCTGTTAGAATTCACTATTACTTATTAAATATTAGTTGCGCCCCGCGGTTTAACCCGCGTAGTGATGAAAAATGGTGATGATGATGATGAAAAGTAGCCTATGTCACTCTCTGGCTCTTAAACTATAGGCATAAGATCTGGCAAATTTTTCAGGTGCGTGCGTTGCCACGTTATAATGCTCCATATAAAGCATTTTGGGGCAATAATGACACGTTTCTAAAAATGTAGAGGCTTAGATTAACTACACAGAGATGGTAAGTTTCCAAACAACACCTTCTCAAAACGTAAGCTACAAATTCGCTACGTGTTCTGTGTTTACTTGTCTCGTCACGCACACAGACGCAAAAATTATGCGGCAATAATTAAGTACATTTTTTTGGGAGCTCTTAACACTATCTCCCGATTAAGAGCGCTGACCACGGAACACTATTACAGCGGGCACTGACCGCGCTAGCGTCATTTGGTGTCATATATGGCTCCATTTGAACGGCTTAAATTTTGCGAATGTACTTGGTTTCTGTATATAGTTATTCTAAGTGTAGAGGTTTGTTTTGTTAAAACGTCACTCTTTTATGCTTTAGATACTACCGCATCAATACTCCATCAGAACAACCAAGCCATCAACAACAAATTGTATCAAAAAACACCAGATAAAACCCGACGAATTATATTTCAAACAAAGAATAACGCTTTTACATTATTTTCGACTTTATGACACAACAGTAGAGTGTAAAATCATTTGAATCGTTTCAACGATTCCCTCTTCACACGCACAAAGGTAGTCACTCACACAAGTGCAAGGGATCAACTCTCATCAGGCACGCTGATTGATTTTTATTGGAAAGACGAGTCAGGGTTGGCAATGTGATATTTGTTACTTTTTAACCGACAAAAAAGGAAGCGGCACTCAACTCAACGCGTTGGTACCTATATAATTATGTTTTACAAGCTTCTAACTTGCAATGTTTGTTTAGGTCAAACTTTGCAAGCTGAATTAGAACGAGTTCATCCTAATGGACTTTGATGAAATTTTGTATAATCTTTAGTTCTGACTTTAAAAAAGGAGTTTTCAAGTCGACGCGTGATCCGTGTGGGGCCGGAAGGTTCTTGAATGGAGACCACGGACCGGTAAGCGTAGCGTAGGACGTCCACCCACAAGATGAACAGACGACCTAAATAGACCGCAGGAAAAGCTGGATGCAGGCCGCTTTCAACCGGCCCTTGTGGAGATCGATGGGGGAGGCCTATGTCCAGCAGGGGACTTCCTATGCCTGAAATAATGATGTGTGTATATATGTATTTATATTAAATTTCTATTTACACTCGCCAACCCTGGTATCAAAAGTGAAACAAAGGCTCACGTTCCATCAAATGGTACAAGTGCACTCAGATCACATGCAGTGTTAAACGAGGCATCACTTCATCATCATCATCATCATGCTCTAATAAAACAATGTGTGATATTCCGGGAGTGACATATTTTGTTTACGTCACTGCCCAGTTGCCACTTTATTGCAACAAACACAAAAATTGGAAAACAAAACAAATCTGTTAATAAACCGAATAGTGGAACTCTTCAATAGCTGGCAGTAAACCCCTCGAGTATGCGTCTTTGGTTTATAATAACGAGGCGTAGGTACCGGAAGACGCAGCTGAGAGTCGCGGGCATCCAGTGGATATAGATAGCAGGCTGTCGTTCAGTGTGGGGGTCTAAGGGGGAGGCCTATTTCAGCAGTGGACGTCTTCTGCCTTATGATGATGATGAACTAAACCTAAGCGTGTTTTTAACTATCATAATTTATTCTGCAGTGCAAGTACCGTTCTTTATCGATCATCAAATTTGACAGTTGAGATCGTCAAATTCGATAAAATGCTAAAGTCAAAGTCAAAGTCAAAGTCATTTATTAGTAAATTTAAATTTACATTTAATTTGCTATTTGATTAGTACTTGCTATGATCGATTCTGTGGCATTTTATCGAATTTGACGTCCGATAAAGAACGGTACTTGCACTGCTGCAGTGCAAGTACCGTTCTTTATCGATCGTCAAATTCGCTAAAATGCCATAGAATCGATCACAGCGAGTACTGAAAAAATGGCATATTATCGAATTTGACGACCTCAACTGTCAATTTGACGATCGCTAAAAGAACTGTACTTGCACTGCTGTTTCGATAAAAAGTCACCCGTAACTATAGTCTTGAGATTTTTGTCTCACAATGATTTTGTTCAGATGATGCAGCATCTTATTTTCTAATACCTAACGATTATTTCAATGTTACATAAACATACGTGATCTCAGATCATGTTGCATAACAAATTGTTACAAGCAGAATACATTACGTTTAAGTTACCTAAGGCTGGGTGTCCAGTGTCCACCAATGTGGAGAGAAACCAAGCGTTGAGAAGTTGACCGATGGACTTGCACATAAGTTATTTCAAACATAAAAACACGCTTCGTTTTATAGCGGATGTGGGGGTAAAGAGATTTTTAACCGACTTCAAAAAAGGTGGTTCTCAATTCATTTTTTTTATGTGTTTTATTGTAGTTATCTAGGAAATGTCATTTATAAACCGATTTGGAAATATTTTATAATGGAAATGGTATACTTTCAGATTGGTCATATAAATTTAATCAAAATAGGTTCAGTCGTTTTGTTTTAAAATAAAAATAACTGGTAAAAAATATGCCAACGAAACTGCGTATTTAATAATATTAAATTCGGTTTTTTAGGTTGATAAATATTTTTGAAACATATTTAGATGTAGATATTTTACATAATTATTCAATATCACATTATGCAGCCACCACCATATTTTTAGAAAACTAATTGCTTGTCCAATTTTGATTAAACTTGGTATGTGTATTTGAATAAGACATATGAGTTACTTTTTTGATAAAAATTTAACTTTTTTACTTGATATATAAAAAACTTTACGTGCTATAAAACTGACAACTTGATTAAATATACATTGTGAAATATACATACATACATACACATATACATACAATATTGTTGTAGGCAAAATACGAAAAAAATATAAGCGTTTCTTTGAAAAATATGAGTCATCATCAGCCGGAAGACGTCCACTGCTGAACAAAGGCCTCCCCCTTTAACCTCCACACTGAACGACAGCCTGCCTTTTACTGGATACCCGCGACTCTCACAATGTCGTCGGTCCATCTAGTGGGAGGCCTCCCTACGCTGTGAGGCGCCCTCCCTACGCCTACAAAAATATGAGTACCTACTATGAAAAATACGGAAAAACATGAGTACGTTTCAAAGAAAAGTATGAAAATATCCCGATGTCTAGGTCACCGTTGTGTGTCGGAATAATTTAAGAAAAGGCATTTCATCCGTAATTTGCCACTAAAGGCTTTTTATAAAATTTAAACAAGAAAATTCTCGTGGTATTAGCTTTATTCAATAAAAATAATCATTTAAAAAAACCAGTTCACAATCGGAGATGATATTACGTAACTAACATAACACAACAATATCTAACAAAATAACAAAAAAAAATAAAAAAATGCTAACCTCTTTTTTAAAAGTCGGTTGATAAAAGATATTAATACGCATCGCAAACATATGTTCTTTTGCTCTTTGTTCCACAAAAAATTAATGACATTAATGGGTATATCGCCGCTCCGCTCTTCTTCAGTGGATTCCATCCCTAACTATCTAATGTGGATTATTGTGGAGACGATGACTAACGGCACAACATAGATAAATAATCTAATGAGAAATGATATCCTCTAAATCAACAGACCACTCTTTTTTATAGATGTTTAGAAGATTTTATAGATCAAGTAGCTTTTTTGTATTATATTATCTCTCAGCATAAATTAATGTATAATGAGAGCTTATCAGAGAGACACTTTATAAAAGGGATAATTCCAGCTAATTCGATAGATGTCGTTATAACCTCAACTATAGCCCACCGGATTCGGTTAGGTTGTTAGGTTACGGCATTTACGGGAAACTATGGAACTATCTTTTGACATTGCGAAGAAAGTAGCGCCACCGCGCTGATTTGAATCTACGGAAGGGTTACTAGCTATAAATAAATAAATATGAATTAAGTTATTTATAAATTAATAATATAAATTTTAAAAAAATTGTAAAAGGCAGGCTGTCGTTCAGTGTGGAGGTTAAAGGGGGAGGCCTATGTTCAGCAGTGGCTAGGTAGTGGTATCTTCTGGCTGATGGTGATGATGATGATAAATATAAAGTCTGGCGTTTAAAAATTGCATGGTGCGGGTCTTAATAATAATTATACAAATTTAGAAACTGGCCAAGAGCGTGTTGAGATAAACATTCTTTGTTAAGATCATTTTACGAAAAGATCAACGACTTCTGAGCTAGAACATCTTGAATTTATGACAGTTTTATCTATATACCTCGAAAAGTTATAATTTAAATAATATCGGAATCATTTAGAATGAAAACTTTTTGTTAGGTAACCTACCCGCATGGCAAGTTATATTCTTCCGCATGAAAGTTATGACACAAACCCTAAAATTAGGGAAAAAATATCTGCTGATCCATATAGGTACATTTCGTCGAGCGTCAATGATCGTGTTCAATGGAACAGCTGATATTTTTGGGTTAATGATGGGTACTTAGACACCTTTCAGCTTTTTCAGCTAGTACACCCTTTTCGCGTAACCCAGTATACGATAGTTGAAATGTTTTAAATCCATACGACATTAGAAGTAGGTTAAAACGACTTTGATTATATTTGATTATATTTAAAAATTAGAATAAAAAATTTGATTATATTTTATTTATATTATACGGGAATTACTCACGTACGATTAAGCCGGTAACTCCGACTATAGTTTCAACCACATTAGGCGGACTTTTTCAAGGCGAAGGCGCGCGCGCGGCTGCGTCTCGCTTTGAAAATGTGTGAAAACCATGTCATCATCATCAGCCAGAAGACGTCCACTGCTGAACATAGGCCTCCCCCTTTAACCTCCACACTGAACGACAGCCTGCCTTTTGCATCCACTGGATGCCAGCGACTCTTACCAGAAAACCATGTCAGGTTCATATATATATACATAAAAATGTGTTTGGAAGTCGTCATCGAGTCGATACAGTGTGCCTTTAATTTTGTTCCGAGCCAAAACGCCGATTGCAATACTGATTCCGCCTCTATTTCAATCCCAATCTCATTTTAAACATCCATCTGCTTGTTACAGGAAACAACATCAAACGGTTCACATCAAAAGCAATCCCAAGTGGACTATTAAACTCTAAATCAATCATAAAAATAAACATGTTATATGTTAAACTGCAGTAACACACATGAGTGAGAATAATAATAGAGATCCTAGAGATATGCAGACAGTGGTGTCGTACGCGGCGGACTTCATAGATGCGGATAGCAAGCTTGAACATAATGCTAACGATTCTGGATACGATTGTGATAGACTTAGCCCTGACGAGAAAATCAATGTCGATGACGACGATAGAGAATTGGTTATCGATCAGGAAGAATCGCAAACTGAAGTTGAACAAAGAAATGATACTGAGGTTGAGAATTCCGTTGAACAACCAACATGGCATCCACACGTCTACGGGAAACCGCCAAAAAAACCGACACCACACACGATAGAATACATCCTAGGTCTATCAGAACAAAAAAAGTCTATCAGTCAATTGATGAGTGTGAAGAGATTCGAGAAGAATGCATATCAAGAGAAGAGTGTTCAGGTGTGTAATGAGAAGAAAGTGTTAAGTGTACATAAAAATAAATTGCAGGAACAGTTACTGCAGAAGGTTAGGACTAGTGACTGTGAGTTGGTGTACTTTAGGAGTGAGGAACCTTTGAACCTGTCAGTGCCAAAGAAGGATGGAGCTGGGTGGAGCGCTGATGATGATAAGAAAGGTAAGACTTTGTTAATGCATGTTTTTATCTAAGTGAAGTTGCTAGCCTGTCTGTATTTTACATAATGTACTGCGTATTACAGCGACTGTGTATAAGAACTGCACGACCTAATACTGCCATCACCATTGTTCCATACCACTAACATACGCATGACGAGAAGACGCTCTCTTATGGGAGAAATTCCATTCAGACTTTCTAAGCGTTTCCAATTCCCTTTTTTGAGCAGAACAGCAGAGGTGTGGCACTCCTTACCTGCGCCTGTATTTTCGAATAAGGGGGTTAGACAAGACCTACTTTCTGTTAGCGTTAGCACCTGCGGAAAGAAGAAATTGTACGAAAATGACATTAGCTTGAGAGAACATCTCTCGAGCTAATGTCATTGTCAATGTCATTTACATACAATCTCATCTTTCCGCAGGCATTAACGCTAGCAGACAGTGGGTCTTGTCTAACCCCCTAGGTACAATTCGGGGTTGTTTAAGATCTTCGACCACATCAACGCTGCCCACCAGTTGAGATTGTAGTCAAAAGCATGCCTAGTCCATTGTAAAAAAGGAAACTATGCCGGGGCTGCCTTTGGTATGGGATGGGACGCTACTTGCGTTGATACCTTTGCGCCTTTTCACTTTACCGGTACGCAAAACAAGGCTGGTGCGGCGATTGAATCCGCAGGTCGCAAAACTCGCAAATATAGTAGCTTAGAGACTGAGTAGGTACATGTTTGAGCCTTTTGGAGCCGAAACTTTAGGTTCAAAATGGCCGGGCGCAAAAAATATTTTTCAAGAATAGGCATGTGTCCTCAAGTTTAATTTATTACAAACAACCGGCTTAGCGAGGAATATAACTAAATACATTACACATACTGAAAAAGTAATTTAAATTGGCTGATAAATCTCTGAGATATGAGCGTTTAAAGTTTTAGGTGGGGATAGGAAGGGGATGCTCTATCTCTTTCTCACAAAATGTGTGTTAGTATAGCATTTGTATGGCGCTCCTGAGCCGTGACGTCACGGCTCAGTATAGTGCGCTCTCTGTCTAGCATGAAATTTAAATGCTTATATCTTATTTATTTTTGAACTAATTTAAATTTTGTTTTCGTTGATGGGCTCTATTTATGATCAGCTTTTTTATGAAGTAATAAAAAAATATTAGTCATCATGCCTATTACCTAAACATCTGGTCGAAGCATCCTGTGACCAAAATGCTGGACGGTATTCTGCGCATCGGGTCAGTATTGCAATCGGCCAAGCGGCCAGCATATTAGGAACAATGCCTACGGGCAGAGGTTTTAGGATAGTGTAGTATATATGCACTATATATGTATTTATTTTTATTTAGGTAAGTTTGATATTCCAAATATTTATACTTTTCGATAATAATTTCTTATCAAATTGACTATAATTATTAAACGCTATCTATTATTGTCAAAATGATAATTTTCAGGATGTTTCTACTATCTAAGCACTAAATAATTGATCGATGTGGATTAAATATAACTTGTTTTGCGATAACAACTAAGGTGTGACTTACAAGGTCGTTAATAAATACCATAGTTAATATAATTACCACATAATTATTTTTATACGTATTTGTTAGTTTTGATTAGAGCTTTGATTCCACTATTATTGTGCGAAGTGCTAGTCTGTGGAATGCACTGCCTGAATGGGTGTTCCCCGATAGTTATAATCTGGGTTCTTCAAATTAGCATCTTCTAGACAAGCGTGCTCTAACGTAGACTACATGAAGTGGCGGCCAAACGCAAGCCTATTATATAATTTAAAAAAATACCTTAAGTAATATTTTTTTTATATTCACAATTTAGTTTAAAGTCGAAAGGAAAACACAAAATATTTTATACGTTAAACTTTTTTCTTAAGTAGCTTTCCAAAGATTGGTAAGAGACCTATGGGACGAAAAGAACTTAGAGTACAGTCTTCTTTCCCAGGCTTAGGGACAACCTTGACATATGCCTCCTTCAATTGTAAGGGGAAGTACCTAAGTTTCAGACATCTATTCATAATGGCCGTAACTAGCTTCGGGTAGTTAGGAGCAACTTGCAAACATATATCTGCTGTAAGGCTATCAGTACCAGGAGCTTTTTTCGGATCCATGTGTCGGAGATACTCGAGCACTTCTTCGGAAGCAAACAGTGGATCATCTTCTGTGCTTGGAAATTCCTCAAAACATGAATTTAAGAGGTGATGGCGAGGTTTGGTCTCAATGCTGTCATCCGGGTAAAAATGGTTAAGTAATGAAGCTGAAGCCGAAGCTGTCTCATGAGCGTTTGCGGTATATGTATCATATTTTTTTTTAGTAGTGTTTGACGTTTCGATACTTCTTTTAAAAGCTTATTAGTGAGTGGTCCAAACATTTTCTTTGGTATTGAGCTCACAGAACTCTCGAAAGTGCTTAACAGATTCTTCTTTGAACTCTTTGGCGTAATAAGCTTTTAGCTCGTACTGCTTCTCTAATGAGCCGCTCTAGTGGCCCGTTGCGCCTCTTGGCAGCGTGGAGATCGTGATGGATAGAAATAACATCTCTTTTTAGTTTCTCTAGCTTGTTAGTGTCATGGTAGTTTAGGTTTGACTCCATTTTCCTTTTTGACAAGCATGGAATCACCACATGCTTTGTGTATTAAAATGGTCAGTTTCTTTATGACAATCTCTAACTCTAGATATTAGCGATTGATATGTCTTGATCTAAAATATCTGAGTTAGTCAAACGAGTGTGCAAGGATTCCTTGAGAGTGCCCCAGTTAGCTTTGTTATTCTTGTAGCGGAATGTAGAGGTGTTAACAGCGGCCTGCAAACCTTAAGTAGGTACTAAGAAGCGGGTTTTATCTAGATATGAAAGGAAATGATTGATAGGATTTATTATTTCTTTTAATGGATTAAGTAATTAACATTTTTAACATCATCACGCCATGTTTTTATCTAGTACTTAATCTGCTTAATTTAATAATCAGGTTGTTTTTCATCAAAATATTTTAAAGCCTAGATAAAACTCAGACGTACTTAATTCCATTGATAAAAATCCACAGTTTAGTTATCTGGAGTTTACTGTAATTAGCAATGCATTGCTATTGCAAGACAATGATAACGCAGCCGATATGCCAAATCTGATAGATACGAAATTATTGTATTTACACTGAAGTTTCATCAGCTTAAACAATCCCACAGGAACTGTAAATTTGTCCTCCTTCTCCTCGCGTCATGCTTCTCGTGTCTGACCCCCATCTCCCATCAGTCTCTCCTTTATGATCTTACGCCATCTTCCCCTATCCTCGGCGACTTGCAACGCATCGTATACTGATGTATCTAGGGTGGTGCGAATCTGGGGTGCAAGTACCGTTCTTTTATCGATCGTCAAATTGACAGTTGAGGTCGTCAAATTCGGTAATATGCCATTTTTTCAGTGCCCGCTGTGATCGATTCTATGGCATTTTAGTGAATTTGACGATTGATAAAGAACGGTACTTGCACTGCTGGTCAGACCAACGCATCGGGCTGCGGCCTCGAGATTGCTTTCCATCAACTTTGCCTGTTACTATTAACTTTTCTAGGTTGTCGCTGTCTTTCCTGGCAATATGGCCGAAGTACTCCAAGATTCGCTTGAGACAAATAGTAGACAATCTAGTTGAGATCTTGAGTTGTTTTAATATTGATGCCTTGGTCCGATGACATTTAAATTTGTCCAAGACAAGTATAAATTGATATTTTTTAACCCCATAAAAGAGCTGAAAATTTACAAACAGCTGAACAAATTTTCTCGAATCATAGCAAGTAAACTTTCGATCAAGTCACCTTTAAAAAAAATATCAAAATCGGTTCGGCTGTTTTGGAGCTACGATGCCACAGTCAGACACACTGATACGCAGACACAGCTACGCAGATACACACGTTAAACTTATAACATCCCAAGTTTTGCGTCGGGGGTTAGTAAAAAGTATCAGGAGTATTGAGGGGTGAGCTCAACTAATTGTTAAAGTAAAGTTCAGGAACTTTTGATTGTCAGTTTGTATGTTTTATGAAAACAACCGGTTGTGTTATAGTATTTTGGATGGCTCAGCGATGTATTTAGGGGGTTACTTAGTTACTTACACAACTTTGAGCCATCAAATATAGAAAGTATACCTTTTAAGCGCAACCCTGCAATTTGCCGTCCTGTCAAAAATATACCTGTTTCGTTCTGGTAACAACAATAATGGCATATGAGTAAAGAATAACATGTTTAATTCGTTTATGCTAAATTAGCATTATATCTCTATGCTTTCCTCCGTCCTTCTTCTGAGCTGTGGTCACAGGTAGGTAGTCTAACGGACGTCTATAGAAATATTACATTAAAATATTTACAAGTACCGCTAATGAGTTTTTTGTTGTCTATATCTTTATGTGTGTTCTTTGCCTCATTGCAAACGACGCGTAGTAGATACTTGCTACTTTAACTTCGCATGGTCTTCAACGGGCTTTAGGTTGTAGTTGATTAAGCCTTACTACGCTTAGTTATGCAACTCTAGTCTAAGCTAGCCACTACAAGCAAGCTCCAAAAGCCGTTGTTTACCGCCATCATTGGCTACGATTGCCCGCAACCGTCAATCTAGCCATCAAACGGCCATCAATTAGTCACAATCGACACCACCCACGGGTTCTGAGTAACAACCGAAAGTGTGAACGTAGCGCGTTGTGAGCAGTAGCTCAATTCGCTAGTAGAACAAGATGGCCTCTAAAGGTTTACAGATGAACAATAATAATCAATGTAGTGTAAAAATAACAAGAATGATAATTAAATAAAGAGATAAGAAAACGAGGAGCCGTTGTATAAGCCGATGGTAAAAATATTGTTTACAAAATATTGTTTTGTTTGTTTATTTTTTTTGAAAAAATTAGCATTAGATCCTCGACCCTGCACAAAAGACTTATTTATTAATGAATTAGGTGCAATGCCTCTAAAAACGGCAAAGAAAAACATCATGAAAAAACCGGTATGTTTTTGTACTTATGAGGTATTTTTTTTTTTGTGCATTTTTAGGGTAACTTACAGCCTAATAGTATATAAGTAAACAAAAATAATTAGGTGACTAGGCCAATTACAAGTTCCTGCCTTTGAAGGTTCTTGGAACTTCAAAAGTTCAAACACATAAGAACCTCATAAGTTCTAAGACATGAAATCCATTTACATGCACTGGGCTAGCTTGATGGATTACGGTCCAAAGATGATAGACTGATAATGATTTGACGGTAAAGAAGGATGGCAGAATTAGCTTGGCTCCAGAAATAAGAAATGACACGCGATTCACATTGCCAATATGTGGAAATCCATATTATAAAGTTGTGGTTTTCTTAAAATATTATGTGTAATTTATAAAGCTGGGAATTAAAACTAACTAGGATGCATTAAATTATTGTAGATATTACTTGCGTATTATCCGAACACACACTATGGTTTTCATTATATTGTTTTCGTTCGGATACGTACACGTTGCATCCTAGTTCTATCTGGCTGTCAATGTCATTGTCATCTACCATTAATTCAATTTAATTCCGTTATATCGTGACGTGGATATTTTTACTTTTTTTCCTAACTTCTAGAAAAATGGTCCATTTTACAATTTAAATATGAATATATTTAATTTGCTTTATCAGTTCGTATAACTTTCATTCATACACGCGGCTTCTTTCTTCTAGGCTGAAAATGTATAGGAGTCTGCCATCCTTCGTTTATACCAAGTTTCTTTACTGTTTATCTCTATAGTGCTGTCAAAACACTCCGCAAAGACTGTAAACCGACCGAGTTGTAAATCAGAGTCAATTAGATGAGGGCTATAGGTTTTAGTAGGGTAATCATTCACGGGCCCTCCGACGTCCTCCGAGTTCCGTCAGTGTCTCTACCACAGGTCTCTACGGACGAGTAAGATACGCTGTGTTGTTGACCGACTTTGTTTTGTTTTAGAAGCTTTATTTAAGTATGTTTAAGTTACCTAATAACTTGCCTTGTTAGTTTGGGCCAAATCTTGAAACTGAATTTTAAAACGGTTAGGTATCTCCAACCGATTGAGCTGAAATTTTGCATACATTTTTAGGTTGGATGACAATGCTGACGTCATTCGAAATCCAATCTGGAAGGTGGACTCGAAAATATGGCAAACCAGTAATTTTTTATGCACCCCCATGATATGGGTATAAATTGAAAGGGTTTATTGAGAATAATACAAAGTTTATATTAATTATTTTATTTTATCTGTTTTTCTTTCACGCAGCAACTTAGCAACGGGTCAACGTAATTTTTTGCCTAGATAAATATTTGGCGGGAATGTGACGTAGTTAATTTTGAATCAAGACATATGTACGGTTCCTGGTCGACGCGGGTGAAACCTGAGAACGCAGTAAGGAGTTTTCTTTTTCATCCGTATAAAAAGTAAAATAAAATAAAAACTCATGGTCACAACTGTTTGCAATCTCATATTATGAGGAGAAACGCACCCGGGCAAAGCTTATGAGCTGATTCTTGTATCCTCAAAATAATAAGCCAATTTTTTTAATACATTAGTAGCAAAGCTTAGAATAAAAATAGTTAAGTTTGATATAGGGAAGGTTCCTGCGAGAGGTCCATTTATGTTAAAAATAACTCTGTAAACACAAATACTTGCAGCACTTAAAGTTACAAAGTTAATTTCCTTCTAAAAAGTCTCGACCGTGATCCGTCCCAGACGCTTGTAAACTATTCCTAATATTTTTTACAACCCAGCACTTACAGTTTAATATCCACTCATTGATTTTATTGTTTGAACATTGTGGTTAACGCCGGTTAGCGGTCGATTTCTTCAATATACTAGCTTTGGGTTATTGTGAAGTGTAAACTTTTTGGTAGTGTAAATAGGAGCTTTATGATGATTGTTGTAATCTTTTTGATTGATCTCCTTTCAGCAATGATGTATTGGAACATAGATTAGGATTTTTGGCGCCAACATGAAAAAAACATTTCGCCTCGTTGTATTATTTCCTAAACTGTGTATTTTCGAGTGTTCATGCGTAATAATGGTGGATTATTATTTATTAAGTATTCCTGAGCGTGCTCGAGTGTGGTTAAGTGATATAACGCGGTGAAACATGGAATTTGCGTGGTGTTTCCAAAGCTCATAGAAGCCTCTTGAAAAGTCTCCACCTCATTACTAGGGCATGGCTTTGACTTGACCGTGATTCACTTTGCTTCAAGTTTCAAGTTTATTTATTTCATTGATACAAAAGTCACTAAATTTAATATTAAAAAAATCACCTGTGTTAAAAATACTAAGCTAGCTACTCATTAACTAGCTAGCTACTTGATTCTGACTGTAACTGACTTGTTTGAACTACATGTCATTAAACTTGACAATAATTTAATGCTTGACCCTGGCAAATGCACAGGAGTGCGACGCCAAACTTCTCACAGAGGAAAGATAAAAAAAATGACAACATTGCGAGCACAGATTACGAGGGAGAGTTTTGGCGCCAATGTCAAAAATTAAAACGCCCAATTTTAATTATTTTTCATCACTATAGCGCGGTAAGTCATTAATGACTCAAAATGCAGCCCGTACAACATTTAGTAGCATACAGGCTCGTACAAATAACAAATTAGAAAACTATCAGTTTCTCAAAAGTCAAGTAACATAATAGAAGCTATACGTAATAGGTACTTGGTACTTTTGTGTCGCATCACGTTTCTGGTCAAACGGCACAGGGGGTCTAGACAAGAGCCACACACTGTTAGCGTTCACGCCTGCGGAAAGTATGAAGTTGTATGAAAATGACATTAGCTTCAGATAATTTATCTAATGCTAATGTCATTGTCAATGTCATTTTCATACAATTTCATCTTTCCGCAGGCGGGAACGCTAACAGTGTGTGGCTCTTGTCTAGATCCCCAGTAATTGCTGATCATTGCCGGGTTATTGCCCGTCATTAACTTTCAGCAGGCTGTTTGTCAATCGCTCCAGCTTATTCCGGACGTTCGGAGAAACGATTACTAGTGCGTTACTTACAAACTGGACGCAGTAAGGGCAATAAAGCATAATTGCGAATATTAATGTTTACCAAGCTACTTGGGTAGTTAGGTTTATCCTAGACATCTACTCAACAAAAATCTTAAGTTCACTGACAGTAAACAACGCACAGTATTAAGGTACTCTAGGTCAGGTAATACAATAAAGACATGAGATACGTTTCTATTTGTATGACTCTGTATGCTACTTTGTATATATGTGTGTGTACCTGCCATGTTCTGACAAATAAATGATTTAATTTGATAGAAGCATGAAATTTTGCATAATTGCTTCTTATATAACGAAGCTGAGCTGAGCATTCCTAATGAAATGTATACCTGAATGTATAAATGAAAGGGGTTAAATAGTGGATAAAAGTTTGTATGAAAGTTCATCATTTTTGAAGTTAGAAACGTGAAAGTTGGTAGGTACTTAGACTTCTGCTTATAAGTAAAAGTTAGTTCTATCATCGTTTTTTGGAAACTCAACCGATATTTAATAAAACTTTAAAAAATCTCAATTCTTTACACTGGCAAATGCACAAGACTTGCGACGTCAAATTCCTTTAAAAAAGGAAAGAAGATGAAAAAAGTTTTATTATAGAAACTGACGTGAAGTGACGTGGTTTTCACACATTTTATTTATATTACACGGGAATTACTCACGTAAGATTAAGCCGGTCACTCCGACTATAGTTTCAACCGCATTAGGCGGTCTTTTTCAAGATGAATGCACGCGCGCGGCTGCCTATTGTGGTTGAAACTTTTGTCGGAGTGACCGGCTTAATCTTACGTGAGTAATTCCCGTGTAATATAAATAATATGAAAAAATTTGTTTACTAGCTATGCTAACGCCCAATAAAAAGATAAGGTCCAACTTCCTTGCTAGCGCCACCATGACAGCGCCACATATGGCCACACGGTCGGTACGGCGTAAATTTTTGTGACAATGTTACTTGTGTTCACGTTTTAAATATTTCTTGTTTATAATTAATTGTCACAAAATAAACATTTTTGATTTTAATTTCCACACTGACAGTATTGTAATCACCATTGATGAATTAGTGATTTACTATACTTATCTCGGGAAAGTGTAAACATCCAGCTAATAGCATTTGAGTGTAATTTCTTTACTGTCTCTAGGTAGTGTTTGCAGAGACTTCAGTCCAATCTCGTCTTGCATTGCTCTTTCATATAGTTGCGCTTTTAATCGACCGTCAAACATGCATGCCTTCGCTATTTTGAGCCTTAACTTAGTGCCGTTAAGTTGGCAATACTCGCAGTTTCGATTTCAAATCACGACGTCCATATTCGTCCACAGCTGTGCCAGTCTGCTATAATTTCAAGTAGGGTTGCCAAATTATTTTTAGAAAATAATTTATATGGATTACTGCTGTTAATTCGAGTTTAGTACTGACAGTTTTCGATCGTTATTTATCCCCGTCACGTCATTCCAGGGCTGGAAGAATTGGGTTATGTTTATTTAATAATTTTAAGCTTAAACTATCGTGTCATTTAATTTCGCGGCTTAAATTCCAGACAGATTAGAATGTTTACAAATCTATCATCAGTTCATTGGTAATTATTTCTAAATCACGATAAATGTAGAATGTTGGGTAATAAGTCATAATTATCCGTTTTGGAGATAGTGGATATTATGCGATGTTATTATCATTAAATAATCACGATGATCATCTGCATAATTTATATAATATCTATTGCACACGTTTTTACAAACGATGAAATGGATAAGGCCGTGTAATGTATGGGTGTATGTATGTTAGTTCTTTTAAAAAAATCTCCAAAACGATTCAGTCGATTGGAATGCGGTTTCTTTATCTGAAAGCAGGATTTATTGTTGCTTTTCTGAGCAATGTTTGATCAAAATATGCCTAGCATTCAAAAGTTATAAGCTATTTTCCAAATTGGCAGTATGTATTTTAAATTTAACTAAAATCTGTTATTATTCTACCAATATGAATCTATGATTATTTTAACCTACTTCTGATTAATTACTATTAAAAATATTAAACATTCAATTAGTTACCATGAATAATGCAGCGTAGAGCCATATATATAATTATTAAAGTAATTAAAAATTCTATTTTTTTTAAATTTTATTTTAAAAAAAACCTTCGAATCAGTAAAACAGATTAATTTTAAAAATAAATTTATATGTAAGTAAGTTAAATAATGCTACTTTAATGCATTATATATAAATAAATATTGGGGACTTCGTTAACTACACACTGCAAAAAATATGTTATGGGCAAGTCGCAAGAAAAACGAAAGAGGCACCAATAGAGATAAATAAATAAATATTTGGGACATTTTTGCACAAACGGTCATCTGACCCCAAACTAAGCAAAGCTTGAGATATGGCTGCCAGAGACTGATATACATACATAGATATTTTTAAAATACATACTTAAATAGATATTGACAACCAGATATAGAACAAACACAAATATTCATCACATAAATATTTGTCCTATGTGGGAATTGAACCCACGCCCCCAAGCGCAGAAGGCAGGTTCACTACCAACTGGACCAACGGGATATCATAATTATACTATCCTTGATTGGTTCATAACACTCACGAAACAACTGTCTCGATTTTATTTATACTTATACTGATACATACACTTTGGCACATTTTAGAAATATTGACAAACGAATCACAAAAAAACCGCTTCGGCCATATTCGAAACCAAGTTTCGAAACTAGTTTCGGAAAACGAAAAATTATTCTGCTTCTGAAACTAATTGCCAAGTAGGACAATTTCTAATTTAGCAAGCAGCAAGCGGAGACTAAATGCATGAATAACGATAATAGTTGGAACAGTTTTCGTTGCTTTTGTCGTCAAAAAATTTGAGGGCATTAACTCTTTTATTATTATTATTATTCCAGGAATTATAAAAACTTCCAGCTGTTTGATTTCAACTGAGTATGGTCGTAATAACAAATCAATATTTAAAATTAATTAGGTGGCAGCCCTAGCATGAATCGTATTTGCGCCTCGATGGGTGCGCGTCGCGAGTATGGCATAATTTGTTGAACCCTGTCCCCCGTGTTTAGACTAGGATTAGGCATAAATCGGTTCTATATCGAGACTTCTGCATTCGCACTTGATCTTTGACTTTTTGGCCTTTTAACGAGTTGGAATGCAGAATCTGGCTGTCTTGTGTTAGTAAAATTTTGCAATAATACTCGTATATACGATGCCGAAATGAAGTTTATGCAAATTTTGGCTTTTTGTTTGGATCAATCTATCTTCTATAAGTAGTATATATAAAATCGATATGGGTATGTATGTACTCCACAACGGCTGGATCGATTTTGACGGGACTTTCACTGGCAGATAGCTGATGCTATAAGAAGTAATCCAAGCGTGTGAAACCGCGGGGCGCAGGTAGTTAAGTATATTATAAAAATATTGTCGAGCAATTTTGTACCTATCAATCTATCAATACTTTGATTTTACCCAAAAAGTCCGCCATATTGTTACAATTTCCTTTCATGTTACCGATTAGCAATGGCCACAAATAGACCCATACTTTGTTTAATAGCGTCATTAAAATTTTATCTGCTTCTTTACAAGTTTATTGGTAGAATAATATCCTCAGGAATCTGGACAGTTTCTGCCTTTGTGGTTTTTAAAGCTTTTGCGTGACATTTATGGTAACGACCGAGATAGTTATTAATTTGAATCGTACCTATAAAGTTAAAATAGCTGTTTAATGTTAATGTATTCAAAAAAAAAACGGTGACAAACAAGTGACGGGCCACCAGGGGCCCAAGTCTGCTAATTTATGAATGTTTCAATGGAGTGTCGATAGAGTGTCGTTGGAATAGTTTTACACATTTGGTATTCTGCTAGTTATTTAAGACCAGTGGATTTCCAATGACCTTCCATCGAACTGCCATTGTAATATTTGGTATTCTGTTCTTCAGTGGCGTATCAGTGTAAATTCAATAGTTGAACATTTGGTATTCTGCTCGTTATTTGACGTTTGTTTCAATGGCCTTCCAATGGACTTTTTGACATCGAACTACGATTGAGTTGCTATTGGACAGACACACCTTTTTTTGTGAAAGTGCAAGGGGACAAGTGTTTATTAAGGGCTTTAAATAAACACAGGAGCCCTAAAAAGTAAAAGAAAGTTGATTTACAAAATGAGGCCTGCAGTACCAACATTACGTTGGCGTATTTTATCATTAGCCAACGTCAGTGACCGCCGACGCCAACTGCTGCTCCAGCGCCGGAAATCCCGCGCTTTATTAAGGCTTACTATAGATCCTTTTCGGGATCTACCTGAGGTTCTACGCGACTGGATCTTACCAGACACTAGTTGGCCAGAGTGTGTTTCACAACGTCTTACAGACCACAGTTACGAGGGTTGTGAGACAAGACACAGAAGCGTTGAACCACCCCTCTGTCTACAAAAAATATGTCGTATGGCCAATGCAGCGTCAAGAAAGGTATCAAATTAAGGCAAGGTGAGTACCTACATAGGATTACTTATTGCTATGGTAACTACTATATTTGTATGTACTTGAGGTATGCTTTTAATTCGAATTTATTTTTGCTTGGTAAGTACATACATATTCAAATAAAAAATTAAACTAAAATATTGTATTGTGTGATGTCTTTATTGTTATGTATCTACAGCTCACAATCAGTCACTAATAATTTAACTTAATAGTAAAAACATTTTTTTAAACAAGTATTTATGGGGGCAACTCGATGGTGTTATCTTGTTGCGTTCATTAGTTCCTACCTTCCGACTCCATCATCAGAAAAGCTCCATTGTACTATTATAATGCATTGTCATCCAAGTTACATACGTGTACCACACTCTAAAGAGGTTAAAAAGAAATTAAATCCAAATATGCCGCACAATACTCCTTCGTAACCTCAGTACATTAAAAACTGGCTAACGTCTAAAGATAGCGAGAGTATTGCAGTGATGCGCAGGTTTGCAACCAAGTTTCTGGGTGGCACTGTAACTGTTATGGGTAGGCGTGGCGCTTATCATCAGACGAGCGACTTCTCGTTACTCGATAGTATCAAAGATTATATACTAGAGGCGATAGTATTAAAAAAACTTTTCTTTAATCATTTTCTGCTTCCTATAGGTTAAAGATTAATTAAGATCTGGAGCGGAGAGTATATTCGACACAGAATCCGCATAACCGCCGTGTCAACCCCGAACTTCAACGGGCCGCGCATTGCAACAGGCTCTCGTCGACAGGCTGTGGAGAGAAAGAAGACTTTAAAAATATGTAAGTATACCTATACAGTCACGTCATGGGTTAAAACATGCATACATTTCTATTTACTTTATATTTCTTTGCATGACAGTGTAGGAGATATTTAATAATTAGTAACTAAAACATCACAATTAAAAACAATATTTTTGTTACAGATTCCAGGTGCACATAATACATTACATTATTGTTACATTGGAGATGCGGCGATTATACAATAAGCATAATATAAATTACTATTGAAAATAGCTTTTATTTAAAACAGTTTTATTTAATTTCATGATAGATTCAAGTCCATAGTCATTTTATTCTTTAATAATAATTATCAGCTACCTACAGAGATACTGAAGATCTTGTAAAGCTTCAAACTTAGTTCATTTTACTCATCCCACCCTCACATACCTACACATCCCTGCTCCATCTAATTAATTTCTGTTCTAATTAATTTCTATTTCACGGTCAATAAGAGACTGGCTTAGCCGAGTTTGGGGCCCACTGTTAAGTCAATTATAACCTATATTAGACTATGTATAACTTACGCAGATGTGATATTGTAAAAGCGTTTCAGAAATAAATGTTTATGTTACTTAATAAACTTTATAGTTCATAGCCTGAAGTCAATAAAAGCAGCATCTTGAAAACAGAAACTCTAATGGTATATTAGGTTAATAATTATTATAGCAATTACTTACTGTTTTGTTCTGATCCAAAACTTGGAAGGTCCTTAGGTGAGGTTAGTCGCTGTCTGAAGAGTGCACAATTCTGCAGTATCTTCTCTGAAAAAGTAAAAGTTTTCATGAAGATTGATAATATTATGATGTACATCTTGGAAAAGACTTCAAACCACACAATTTATTGAACATAAATCCCAAATAAATACTTACACTTCTTGCTCTTTTAGCACAGCAATCAGATACTTATTTACACTGATAAATTACTAGGTAAATAACAATTATGGATATTAATTTATTTATTTACTTTGCGCTGCGCTTTAGTTTCGTTTTGGTTTCGTTTTTTTTCTAATTATGTCACAGACAGGATACTTTTTTTGCTCTTTGGGCAAGCTAAAGCTTTTAAGGCCATACCACCTCGTCATCGGTATTTTTACTGTTTATTTCCTTTAAACGCATTTTATAATTATAATTGGTGTGTTTTATTGATGAGGAAGTTTTGTACAATCAATACAATCTATAATATAGCAATTTCATTAACAAAAAAGGAGATAATAGTTTGGTATTAAATAATACAACTTGTGGTAGGTTTTGACAGGCAACATCGATCGCAGTTGGGCTGACACTCCCACGCCATTCCGTTGAAAGGCCACTGAAGTTTTAGCAGAATACCCTTTTTGTCACTTTCATAATGGAATCACAGTGGAGTGTCGTGGGAGTGGCAGGCCAATGGGATTTTAAATAAATTAGCAGACTTGACGCCCTGATGGTAAGTACTAGTCACCGTCGCCTATGGACACATACAATACCCGAGGCATTGGCGGTGCGTTGCCTACCTTTGAGGACTCTCTCTCTCTCTCATTCACTCTTCGCATGTAGCAATTGAGGTTATATTTCGGAGGAAAAACCGAAGGTGGTAAGCCATTCCACAACTTACAGGTGGCAGAGAACGTGGCAGAAACAGTCGATCAAATCGAACAGCGCGAATCGAGCAGTTACTTGGTAGTTTTTTTTCCATTCAATTTTGGCTCCACACTCAGTGTTTTTTTGCCGTTGTTTTATTGAATGGTAGGCGTTCAGAAAATCAAAAATTAGAATCCTGAGCGTTAGCGAGGGAATCAAAAGAGCACGAGGTGAAAAATCTTTGCACTCGAGTGCAACACGTAACTTTTCATCTAAAGCAAATTAAAAAAAAGTACACCAAGAAGGTTCCGAGTCTGAGTTTTTAACAAATTAAAAAAGATTGTATGATAAATTCGGCACCATGGAGATAGAAGTAAATAGGTTTAATTATGTTTTGAATTCACGAACTTAGTGCACACGATGTTCTAAACTCAATTATATCTCTAGCTTCCTTTTTTTTTTCTTCTAGCGGATAATAACGTCTTTTGCACTCAGATATCGAAGAGCAAAAATACTCTATCCGAAGTGGGGGGATGAAAAAAATATTTCTTGTCTTTTCTGTGGTTACAAGGTTACGTTGATGAGTTTTGATGAAGTGTCAAATCTGGTCTATTAAATTGTCCCTACTAGTGAAACGATACCCAAGTACTAACATAAATCTAATAGGTACTACACCAGCTTTGTCAAAGCGTAGTAATGTAATTTACCACCGCACTTCGAGTCCCAGGAGCGATGTCGAGAAGATTAAAGCGAGTATGTCGCAACCTCAGGGGATCACGGGGTTATTAAAAGAATCACTCACTTGCTATTAATAAGAACACGAAGAAAACACTATAAATGTAATATCTGAGAAATATCTCCAGCGTAAAAAAAAAAGTTTATTCCAAATAAACATTAGTTTCTGTCAAATCTCTTTGAAAGATAGCACAGACTTTCCTGATTCTATCTTTCACAGATCTACTACCTATAGATTTTCAATGAGCGTGGCTAGCTCAGTGCCTCTCGCTTCAACAAGGTGTGTTGCCACATTAAAATGATTTGCTATAAGTTAGGGTAATTTACCTACTATGATGGGTAGTGAATCTTCAATGAGTACTTTGGAAACAATACTACCTTTTAAATATTTATATTTTATACACTATCTGCTGCAACCCGCGGAGCTACCTGCAATGTTCTGGGATGAAAAGTACGTTGTCTGTCCTCATGACACACCCTATCGTCCTGACAAAATTTGACTTAGCCCATGATATAAGAAAACAAGGTCTAGCAATCTGGGAGTGGTCCCGCAATAACGTCACTGTCCAGTTGCCACTTTATTCAATCAGCTGTTACGTGGTGTATCGTCATCTCTCTCGAACCTGTTGTAAATTGACATCATGACATCATTGCGGGACGCCTACGTAAACATTTTTTCTCGAATTGCTATACCTGGCGGAGTATATTATTAGCCGTTTCCTCGTAAAAAAACAGACAGAAAGTTACAAACTTACTTGCGTTTTTATTATAATTACTTGTTAGGATTAGAATATAGTACTAGTAAAAGGGTTGTAAAGTAACCATAGCATGATTTTTTATGATTAATTAAAAATAATAAAAAAGTCAAAGAGTTAAAACGGAAGGGCAAAGGAAGGGCCCCCATGCAACAAACGTTAAACGTATTTTTGGATTTGTTCTAGTGTAAAAACGGTAATCCGTACAAGCGTCAAATTTAGCGGATTATAGTGAACATAAGTAAAACAACAAATAATAAACACTGGCCAAGTGCGAGTCAGTGACAAATTTCTGTTTACCACTAAGCTAAGCAACGTCGGGCGCGGTCGGTACTTGGATGGGTGACAGCCTGGGCGTGATGTTGTCTTTTTGCACAACTTTTTGTATTTTGTGATTGTAAAGAACTCTCAGCGCGCGAGCCCGACTCGCGCTTGGTCAGTTTAGTTTTTTCATGAATGGAATTATGTATAACATTCCAAATAATTAGATAAATAGACTCTTTAATGTTTACAGTACAAATTTCACGAACAGCGCGTAGCTTTTTGAATCGGTTCGCCGAAATCACCTTTTGCTTTTCCAGCTTCATAACTGTGGCCTCATTAATATATATTTAATATTAACATTCACCATATTCATATGGGCATAAAAGGGTCGGTATTTTGCACTTCTTGCAATGTGCCAGCTTTTTTCAGCAATGTGACAGGATCAGTTGGAAACCTGCAGAACGAATAATTTATGTTAGTTGCGGTGGGTAATTTCTTTCATAAACTGGCAACATTCATAATTTATTTTCTAAGTGAATAATTTGATAAAATTCATAGAATTAGACCACAAATCGACCTAAAAACTGACTAATTATGAATAAAATATTTGCGAATTGATATCCTGAATTTATTTAGGTGATCGTTACAAGCTTCATATGTTTACTTACGTGTGAAATGATATTTCATCGTATTTTCGCTCACTGCGCTTCTTGCAGCCCAAAATGCTACAACCAACCATTGTAAAATATCTTTTACAATTATTTCTCAGAGGAAACACGCATTTATCACATTAAATCACCAAAAAAAGGCAATAAATATAATTCAGACCCGTTTTGTTTGTCACTGATTATTACAGATTTTGACACTTGAGGTACCAAAAACAGGTCACGCCGATAAGGACAACAAAATCTATTTATGTCCTTTTCGTACTTGTGCTGAGCCATATCAAGTTGTCCCTTTCACTAAAATATATTGCCGATCTGGTTGTGTATATCTGTGCAGGAAAGAGATTATCCGACAGATAACTCCAATACCCAAAATTTCTTTAAAAAATATGGCTTTAATTTTGTAAAGAGTATAGGGTCGATGTATAACGTAAAAGAGAAGAAATACTTACCTTATACGGAGAGATCAGAAGAAAATAACCTGACGCTGGCAAATTCACAAAACGTGCGAAACCAAAATCCTCTGAGAAAAAAAACGATCACACATTTTTTGTGTTAAAAGTAAATTAGGTAGGAAAAAAAATCATTTACTGTTTTGTAATTTCTTTGTTGCTTATTCAAAGCTTTATTCCACGCTCTTACGCATATCAAAAGCGACATAAGATGAGTTTAAAACATTTAACATGGCGCGTACCACTTACAATGCCTAAATTGGTTGTAATTGGTCAATAAAACGATACTGAAATAGCCGGTGACTGGTTTACAATCATTATAGACAAGGCTTTTTACGCGACTCTACTTGATTATTACGTATATCGTTTACAAAATAAATAATAAATATTATTAAATATTCGGGACATTTTTGCACACTCGGTCATCTGACCCCAGACTAAGCAAAGGTTATAATATGGCTGCCAAAGACTGAATATATATAAATACATATCATATTATATATTTTTAAATACATACTTAAATAGATATTAACACCGATATAGAACAAACACAAATGTTCATCATATAAATGTTTGTCCAAAGTGGGAATCGAACCTACGCCCCCAAGCGCAGAAGGCAGGTTCACGTCCTGGACCAACGGGCTAACTTCACTAGCTGTAGTCTAGCTTCACTAGGGCTTTAATGCTTTAAAGCTTTAATGAATTCATCGATTATTAATTCTCTTTTGTTTCTACTATAACCTGGCTTACGCGATAACGCAAGTTAAATGACTCTCATAAAAAATAACGTAGACTACTTAAGTCCACAGCACACTAACAGATGAGCGCAGCCTTAAGCTATATTTTTAAATTTATTTTATTTATGCCATAGGTGGCAAATAAGCTGACGGGCCGCCTGATGGTAAGCGATTAACGTCGCCTATGAATACTACCTGCAACACCAGGGGCATCACAGATACGTTGACGACCCTTAAAGACTCTAATACCAGCCTTTTTGAAGAACCCTATATTATAGTTACTCGGAAATGCCGCAGAGGGGAGATCTTTCCACAAATTGCAGGTGTGAGGCAAAAAAGATCGCGTAAAACGCACTGTGTGCGATTTCCACCGATCTATGATATGTGGATGAACTTTCAGGCGGTTGCGGCTGACGCGATATATTATAACTTCAGGCAATAAAATTATTAAATATTAAACAAAAATTAACAACAATCTTGCACTAATCAAACATCATGAGCCCAATATGTTAAAATGGCTTCATGTCTCTTCACAATAAATACAAATAAACGATTAACCTTTCAACGAAAGCATTACACTTGCATAATACAAAAACAAACTGGGTAGAATTCATGCCATACTTTTTGACCGCTCTGAGCTGTGGTATAATCATATTTACCTTTGTAGGTGATAAGGTTGTCTATTGCTGACACCTAAAATTTGCTGTTGTAGTGCTGCTGTGCATTTTGTGACTACATCTATACAATTTGTTGTATACATTCTGCCAAAGGAACATAATATCTATGGTATTTTGTACATTTTGACACTCGTGCTATCTGAGGCTTTACACATTATGACATGTGGATGGTTTGTACCCGGAGTCATTCTCACTATTCTCAGTCCATTCATTTATTTGTTCTGACAGCTGCAATAACATTGTAAAAAAAAGCTGAATAGGGTGGGTACTGTGAATAATGTGAAAGTGATTAGTAGCACTTTCACTGTCACTTGCACTAAGCAAAGCGATGCAGACGATGCGTAGTAGCTACTTGCAACTTGTACTTGTATCTTGTACTACGCATCGTCTGCAAGCGCCTTAAGTGTTCCAGAGACAAAATTAAGACCCCTCCAATTTATTGAAATGGTGCAAAGTTTAAAGCGGTCATAAAGTTTGGCGGGAACTCTACCTAGTTATAAACTGTACACTCACCATTATCGATTGTAAAATACCAATTACAGCATCACGATCGGTGTCGGAATCACGATTATCGATTATTTTATATCGATCATTGAATTTGCTGCGTAATGTGATTGCGATTATGACATGTCTGTCTCACTACTATATGAGCTAATTGATTTTTAACCGGCTTCAGGAGGGTTGGTTCTCAATTCGGTCCACAGGCCTACTCGTAATCAGCAGCGGCTTCGTTATGTCAAAACAAACAACTTTTGTTCTACGAATTATAAAGATTCGCGGGAAAAAAAAGAACATCTGAAGGCCTAGCCAAATTACAAACGTTTTGTTTCTATTCTCTTTCTACAATCTTTAACGCTTTAGAAGGTTGCAGAAGCAAATGTATAAAACGATAAGTTGATAGCCAAGTTGACTCAACTGTGTGTATACGCTCATTCTACAGTACGGATAGAATAGACACGGACTTTGTATACCCTTTTAGGGTATACAAAGTATTGCTATAGCGTAAGCGATCATAGATTTGCAACTTGGCTATGCCTCATCATCATCAGCTGGAAGACGTCCACTGCTAAACATAGGCCTCCCCCTTTAACCTCCACACTGAACGACAGCCTGCCTTTTGCATCCACTGGATGCCCGCGACTCTTACAATGTCGTCGGTCCATCTAGTGGGAGGCCTCCCTACGCTGCGTCTTCCAGTTCGTGGTCTCCACACCAGAACCTTTCTTCCCCATCGGTTATCGGTTCTTCGAGCGATGTGGCCTGCCCATTGCCACTTCAACTTGCAAATTTTAACAGCTATGTCGGTGACTCTGGTTATTTGGCGAATATCCACGTTTCGGATTCTACGCAAAGAAACTCCGAGCATAGCTCTCTCCATTGCCCGCTGTGTGACTCTGAGTTTTTCCAAAAGGCCAACAGTTAAGGACCACGTCTCAGTACCATATGTCATCACTAGCAACACACACTGGTCAAAGACCCTCGTCTTGAGGCATTGTGGTATCTTGGACGAGAAGATGTCACGCAATTTCCCGAACGCTGCCCATCCGAGTTGGATTCTTCGGGCGGCCTCTTTGCCTAAGTTGGACTTACCTAACTGAACAATCTGTCCAAGATAGGTGTAATGGTCAACAACTTCGAGAGTATCGTTCCCAACGACTACCGGCATGGGTTCAACATGGACATTGGACATAATTTTTGTCTTGTCCATGTTCATGTGGCTAGGCCTGCTTATATTTTATGGAAAATAATAGCGCTTAATATCAGGTGAAAACTTCCTTGTCTCATCGTTCAATTGTAATAAAAACTAAACGAAATATAAATGCTTTAATAATCTTTATCCTCAAGTGTAGGCAACGTATGGGCAACACTGGTGTTGCAGTTATCCGTAGGGCATTAAGGACACTGTATCCAGTTGCCAATAAATTATAAAAAAATAAAAAGTTGTCCATAGACGGCGGTGACTACTTACCATCAGCGGAACCTACTGCTTGTTTATCACAAAAAAACATACCTAATTGTAATAGTTATTACTTGTTTAACTAATTACTTACATCTGAAATATAAATAATTCTGGCTACTGATAGTAAGTTCAAGGACAAGACCCAAATAAACATCAATCCAATCATTTTCTTGAAGTAAGTGAACGAATCCGGACCATTTGTGCTTAACTTTTGTAAAAATCTGTGAATCCCAAAATGAAAACATTACTTCTATTTCTGATATATTTTAAAATAATCGAATCAAAAATCGTAATCGACATATCATCAGATTCAACTGATTATTCTGGTATGGAAATTGAACCGGTTACCGATGATGATATTAACATTTTTTTTACCAACCCAACGTTAAAAGACGCAGTGAAAACTCATTACGGGAAAAAGGCTACGAATGTGTATTATAACAAACCGACCCCTTGGGGTGATCTGTATACAAGATTTAACTGGGAACCTGTAAAGAAAATAGTTACAGTCAAACGTGTTCAGGTAAAGAACAGTGGCAGGAAACCTGTTGTTATCCTAAACCAAGATTTCGATAACAATTCAAACCAAACAATCAAAGTGAATACGGGAATAAGTCATACAGTGGAAAACACAATAACCACGTCGTGGTCGAAAAGTAAAGAATTCACACTATCCCAAGAGATAGAGTACGATATAAATGTAATTTTCGCGAAGATATCGGGCAATACTGGCATTTCTTATACATCTACTTGGGGGAAGAGTGAAGAAAAATCTGAATCTGTAACAATTGGAAGCACGACTGCTGTTGAAACTGAATTAAAACCTGGTCAAAGCGTGACAGCTGAATTATCAGTCACTGCTGCTTATATGGAAATCGAAGTTGTCTACAAAATGTATCTGCGCGGGAACTTAGCTGTGAATATGAAGAAAACGTTAGATGGTCACCATTTTTGGGGTCCACAAATTCAAGACGTGATGAAGTCTGCTAGTATTGTGAATGAAAAGACGATGGTGGAAACGGTCAAGTTTGGGTTTCATATTGACGGTAAACTGAAACTCAGTGATATGGCTACCGGAATTCCTCTGTGAATTTATTGAGCACCTGTTTTAGTTTTTTTTTTAATTGCATATTTTGTTGAGTAAACTTGTCTATAAAATGAACCCGTGTGAAGCATTCCACAAAAAAATTTTAGGCGTAAGCTGATGTGCCTATGCGCTGGTTTGGTGTCTCACTATCTTGTATTTCATAACATTAAAAAAGTATATCTCAATTTTATTTTTACTGTTTAAATTGTTTAATGACATGTACCTATTCTATCATAATATTAATATCTTTTATGCTTTTTCTAGATCCATGCGCAAAAAAAACATTGTTTCAACATGCGAAAACTGCTAAATGGTGTTTAATTAGGTATTCAATGTATCAGTAATTTAGTTATTTATCACTGCATGTTTTCCAAATAAAATAATATAAATAAATATCCCAGTGTTGAAATGTACTTTTTTGTCCACTAAAATAATCTTCAACAGTCTAATATTATTGCTTTGAATGCCCCGGTGGTCCAGTTGGTAGTGAACTTGCCTTTTGCGCTTGGGGGCGTGGGTTCCATTCCCACCTAGAACAAACATTCATGTGATGAACATTTGTGTTTGTTCGATATTATTTGGGTGTTAATATCTATTTAAGAATGTATTTATTTATATGATACTTAAGTATGCTTTGCTTAGTTTGGGGTTGGATGAGCATGTGTGCAAACAAGTCTCGAATATTTAAAATTTATCTATTTATCCATCTGTCCAGTTTGTTTTTAAATGCATTAATCGATTTTAAAGAGACAACGTTCACAGACAACCTGTTTCAATTGTAAATTACTTCGAATGAAAGACAGACAATCTGACTTATTAAATAACCATCATTGACACTGTCACTTAAAATCAGCTGTGGGTCTGTGGTCAAAGGCCTAGCCTACCTTTCGTAAATAAAAGACAGAAGGACAGACAGAGCTACTTTCGATTTTAAACATTTAAAGTGAGTGAGTGAGCTATTAGTAAGAATACAAGTCAGTAGGTATTTATACTAATTATCCATAAATATTTATCTTTGAAAAATTCACTCGGCCATCACGTGAGAACACTAATGCAGGAATGATCTCGATTGTTGACAATAAAGGTCATGCTGTGGTGCAAAAGAGAGCGTGTTGAATCTCATTGTAATGAGATTTTTTTAAAGAAACCTCAGTATATTGCCCCAGTTGGTAGTGAACCTGCCTTCTGTTCTTTCCTTTCTTCTGTGCTTGAGGGCGTAGATTCTATTCCCACCTTGGACACACATTCATGTGATGAACATATTTTGTATTTGTTCTATATCTGGGTGTCTATTTATTTTAAGTATATACATATTTAAAAATATTTATGAACGTATATCAGTATCTGGCAGCCTTAGTACAAGCTTTGCTTAGTTTGGGGTCAGATGACCGTGTGTAAAAATGCATTTATTTATACTTTGAAACAAGTACTATCTAAATTGAATTCACTAGGTCACTAAGAGACCGATTTTGCTGAGCTTGGGACCTACTGCTAAATCTATTATAACCTACCTATATTAGACATAATTGATAGCTATGTATGCCTTATTTATTTACTTAAAAATTTATTGCACACTTTATGTAGACATGTACAAATGGAGGTCTTAATGCTTAACATTTTCTACCAGTCATCTACCAGGTTGGAAAAAATGGTACGTAGGCGTTTAATACGTATAAGGTGTTTTTGATGCACATCAAAAACACCTTATAAAAGACAAAAAGAAAATAAACAAAAGGACTAAAGTTTTACAAGATAATATAACCTAGATAGATACAGCAAATATAAATCTAACTTATATTATACTAGCGGCCCGCCCCGGCTTCGCACGGGTATATATTATTTATATAGCCTATATTAATCAGTGATAATGTAGCATTCAAATGGTGAAAGAATTTTTAAAATTGGTTCAGTACTTTTTGTGCCAATTCGTTACAAACATACTTACATACAAATCTTTCCTCTTTATAATATTAGTATAGATATCAACACAAAATATGTAATATAAGTACATGAATTTACTACATTATATTACACAAATTATAATTAATATTATACATATAAATAAAATTATAAGTACCTTACACACAAGTGATAATGTAAAAGCGTTTCAGAAATAAATGTTTAGTGTGTTTACTTTACTTCACTTCGGTTCGTTCGCTTCCGCTCCCGCTCCGCTCGCCACCATCCCGCTACCTGCCACAGCAGCAGCTGACGGGCACAATTTATTAAAACATCACACGACCCTATATCAATTACAGATACTAAGAACTGTATCATGTCACCCACTTCGTTCCCATTAGTTGCGACATCAGTAAAACGTTTAGACTAGCAACTAAACTTGCAAAGGTTGACTTTCGCTTACCGTTTGT
This sequence comes from Agriopis aurantiaria, assembly GCA_914767915.1. Lineage (NCBI taxonomy): Eukaryota > Metazoa > Arthropoda > Insecta > Lepidoptera > Geometridae > Agriopis > Agriopis aurantiaria. Next base: position 10,839,314 of record OU612001.1, on the reverse strand, counting down.
TATTGTTTAAACTTTAAACAAACGCTGGCAAACTTTGTACTGTTAGTTTTGTAGGGTTACATGATTTTATGCAGGTTGCAATAAAGTGTGAGAATTTTATTAAGTTGGCATACATAGTTTTGTGTGTCAACCATTTTTGCGATCCGCAAATTCAAGACGTGATGAAGTCTGCTAATATTAAAACACTGTTTTAAACTGTTGCGGTTGTTCAATAAAGTATAATTATTTACGGGATATTTCAGGTTTTGTAATTTTATCTTTTCTGCTAATATTGTCAATTAAAAGACAGTGGTGGAAACGATCTAGTTTGGGTTTCATAATTATTGGTAAACTGAAAGTGCACTTAAGACAACTTGCTGTCTGCTGAAAAAAACGATGAAGTTTGAGTATCTATAACAATTCTACAGTTCAAATAAACTCAGTCCGAGTATAGGTAGGTATACCTAACTCAAGACAACAAGATTAATTTCTTACCGTAAAACCGTTAATAAAACACTAGCAACGTTAACGTAACCGTGGGAACCACGTAGACGTGAAACAACTTACACAACTCGGTTACACAAACATCTTACTAATAAATCTTTAATTGGGCTGAAGAGGATGTCCGGCATATGTTGTGGTCGGATATGTAGCCAACAATTCTAACATATTTTATTTACTATGAAAAAAAATCGCTCAAAGTAAAGTAAGCTCAAAGTCGCACAATGAGCTATGGAGAGGGCTATGCTCGGGGTTTCTCTACGAGATCGAATCAGAAATGAAGAGATCCGTAAACAAACGTTACTGACTTAGACCACCGAATTAGCAAGTTGAAGTGGCTGTGGGCAGTAATACAGTCACATAGCACGCAGAACAGATGGCCGATGGGGCCGAAAGGTTCTCGAATGGGGGCCACTGGCCGGTAAGCACAGCGTAGGATGTCCATACAAGATAGACATATGACCCAGAAGAGTCCGTAGGAAAACGCTGCATGCAGGCTTCTTCCAACCGGCCCTTTTGTAAATATATGGGGGGAAGCCTATGTCCAGGAGTGGACGTCCCATGGCCAAAATGTTGATGATGATGATGAACAAGAGTCACTATTTGCGAAGTGAATCTACAGTACTTGTACTAATATGTCTTCTGTGGCTCCGGTCAAAATTCCCACCACATCTCTAGCCTACAGAAAGGCTGGACAGCTGGAAGGACGAGGGACACCTGTGGCGATTCCATAGCTTTACGCCGGAAACTTTAAATTTTTAATGAGGAAACTGTTAAATAGAATTAACGAGTCCGCGGCGGCTTAGATGTTGCGATGTAGATCGAGTGATGTCACCTTTCATTCATTAGAATCAGACGTGATGTGATGAACGGAGAGCTATAAATATTAGCCAGATGATGGGACATTTCTATATCTAGGCTAAAGATAGCACGAAGTGTAGTGTCATCTTTCGATTGAGCGATGTGATATTAATGGGATTTGTTGGTTGAAACTTTTTACAGTTGGGGCCAGATCAAGTACCTGTTTTTTTAATTATTTCTTCTGTTAGGATGTTTGTCGCGTCGCACTCCTTGCATTTGCCAGTGTCAATTATTAAATAGTCCATGGTTAAGTAGTAGTAGCCGTCCTATTAGTACACGGTGAACGTACTGCGATCTGCCAAGCGTGGGGATTATGGCAATACCATGGGGGCATGTGTTCAGCAGTGGACGTTTACTGGCTGATGATGATGAAGTATTAAATTAATATATCAAGTTTGATGAGATGTAGTCAAACAAGTCAGTTACAGTCATAGTCAAGCAAGTTTGATGAGATGTAGTCAAACAAGTCAGTTACAGTCATAGTCAAGCAAGTTTGATGAGATGTAGTCAAACAAGTCAGTTACAGTCATAGTCAAGCAAGTTTGATGAGATGTAGTCAAACAAGTCAGTTACAGTCATAGTCAAGCAAGTTTGATGAGATGTAGTCAAACAAGTCAGTTACAGTCATAGTCAAGCAAGTTTGTTAACCGCAGATCGCCTTCATTTATAAACAGATTTGGAAAATTATTTTTTCATCCCCCTACCTTGAAAGAGTATTTTTGCACTCGAGTGCAAAGATTTTCACCTCGTGCTCTTTTGATTTCCTCGCTAACACTCAGGATTCTGATTTTTAACCGCGTGCTCAATTTTAGACTCCTTCGCTTGCTCGGTCATCAAAATTGAGCACGCGGTTAAAAAGCAACTTTGCACTCTTGTACTTGTATAACAAATAACTATTATTTGTGGATGGACGTCCTATACGCTCCGTCCAGTCCCTGATTCGAGAACCTTTCGGTCCCATTGACCACCTGTTCTGCGTGTTTTTTTTTGTTCTGGTTTACAAAAATTAAACCCCCTAAATAGTCTGGGACTGTGTGTTAAAATTATATCAAAACAAAATAATCAAAAAATCAGAGCACAATGAATATTAATTAATATCCACTCCGTAACCATCCAATCAAATGTCATCGCTCGACCAAGTTTACGTGACTATAAATAACCTGTGACCACACTATAAACATACTATAAACCATCTATAAACTAGGAAGTGCTCTTTTGAAGTTAGCGCGTAATTTACAACTGAACCGGACTGCTTACTACCACTGGGAATAGGTTTAGGAGGTAATGGACGATTTGATTACTTGAGTTGATGTTTCAAAATAACCATTACATTAAGCTCCATCCATCTTACATCCACTCCATCTTACAATGCTGTTGTTGACTTTATTATTAGTTTGTTTTGTTGTTAATTTGCTTACTCAGACGCATAAATATTATCTTTATTCTTCAGGTCTTTTTATGTCTTTTCAACTATTTGAATATGATTCTGCCACTCAACTCTGTCATTAAAATCAGCTAGGATAAAGCTATAGTTCCTCCACAAAGTTTGGAGCATTCTCGGAGTTGTTCAAGGTGGAATATGAAAATTCTCATTAATGAATAATGTGTTCTCATTGTGTAAAAACCTACTATAAAAAACTATGCCTTTATTAATTTAGTTTTAGACTTATTGTCAAATCATTCGCACTGCTCGCCAAGAAACTTTGTGGGAGTAAGATTTATAGAACAAAACTGAGAAAGGGAATAATCTTTAACGATAAATCCATCTAACTATAAGTATAAGATATACATACTTAAACCTACATTGCATTGGTGCAATAGTTTTATAAATCGCTTATCAACTAAAATATTTTATTTGAACTGTCGTAATGAAATCTGTCAGCTGCTCCCAATCCATAAAGACTTGTGAGTTAGTTAATTTTGATGGACTATCAAGTCGCTGGAGTAGAGGAGGGTCATGAAGGATGACATTACGTAGATGTGTGGTATATCAGTAACACTATAGCTTGGTAAGTATACTGACTTGGCGTTCAGCTTTATGGATTTAGAGCTTGTCTGTTATAGGCAACTACAAAGTTATAGTATAAACGTAGCCGGTAGCCGCTGACTGAGTCAGACGTCATATGTTTCGCTCCGTGTTTTTAACTAAATAATTCGCTATGTCAACAGAAAGTTTTGATAGTGTGGTCCGTGAATTAACAAAAACTGTGCTAGATCTTCAGGATGAAGTAAAATTACTGAAAACACTCGTAATTGAACAAAGTGGACTGATAAAAAAACTGGCAGTAAGTGAAAAAATACCAGCTTTAAACGCATTGGAGGGTAAGCAAGCACCGATCCCAGCACCGCCATCCCAAAGGCCCGTCCGTGAGGCAGGTGCTCGTGCAAAGTCGGCGCTCGTCGTTCAAAACCGAACGGTAAAAGCGAGAAAGCCGATATCTCCGCTCATTCAAGCAACAGGCCCAGCAACCCTCACCGCCGCCGCTGCTACCGCTGCGGCTACGTCATCGAGCCTCGTAGTTCCTACTCCGAGCGTACCTACTACGCCTACCACGCCGTTACTTGAAGACGACTGCATTACTGTGGATGTCAATCTGAGTGGCGCAGGAGTGAATGACAATGCTTCCGCCTGGACGGAGGTGAGGGCAAGACGACCTCGCCGTCCTATAACGAACGCGACCTGCGGTACGGCCGCCCCGGGTACAACTGTACTGCAAGCCGCCGATCGGAAATCATATCTGCATCTTTATTTTGTAAAGTTCGGAACTACGGCTGAGCAAGTGACTGAATATCTGACTACAATCTGTCCTGGAGATAAATGCGCAGTCGAGGCCTTGAAATCCAGAGGCGACTATGCATCCTTTAAATTATCTGTACCTGCGAAAAACGTAGAAAAATACATGGAGCCTCAGCACTGGGCTACAGATGTTTACATAAAACCTTGGCGTAGTGGATTTCGTAACTCAGTGCAGTAATGATAAATCAAAGTTCAAAACATTTAAAGTAGTTTATCAGAACGTACGAGGACTACGCACGAAATTGGATAAATGCAAAGAAGCGTTATTAAATGAGTCAGCTGACGTGATCGCGTTCACTGAAACTTTTCTGATCAGTAGCATCAGTGATGCCGAAGTCATTCCTGCAGGTTACAAAGTGTTACGCCAAGACCGTGAAGGTGACGCAGGATGGGGAGGCGTGCTGCTTGCGGTCCGGGATCGGTACAAGATCCGACAAGTTATAGACATAGAAGGTTATACTCCGGATGTAGAAATTGTTATGGGAATAGTAACTTTAAAATATAAAGAAATTTTGTGTTGTGTAGTGTACATTCCGCCTAATTGCAATGACGTAACATACATGAAGTCTTTTCTAGTATTAGAAAATGTCGTAGCTAAGTATTCGAAATTAGAGGTTTTAATATTGGGCGACTTTAATCTAAACTCTTGCAGTCAAAATATTAGTTTACAGTTTCATTATTTACTTACGTATTGTAAATTGAAGCAATATAATACTATACCTAATACATTTAATACTATACTGGATTTGGTGCTGAGTAGTCTCGGAGGCGAGTGTGTGAGTGTGTACGGTGACTTGAAGGTCGTGGAGCCGGAGGACGCGTACCACCCCGCGCTCGAGGTGCGCCTGCGCATACCGCGGCCGCGACAGGCGCCACTGCCGCGCGCGCGCCCGCCCCCACCCCCTGAGAACGTAGCTCCGGAGTGGAACTTCCGTAAGGCAGATTTTCCCTCTCTCTATGCCTCGTTTGAAGGTATTGAATGGGACGATATTATCTCCATTAATGAGGTTGACAGCGCAGTTAATTTGTTTTATAATAAAATCCGTGCATCTATATTCAGTTGCGTTCCTGTAAAAAGAAGGCTTAGATTTAATCCTAACTTTCAGTATCCGACTTGGTTTAACGTTGAAATTATAAAAAATTTAAAAAACAAATATTTTCACCTCAAAAAATTTAGAGAATTTGGAAAAGATTTTAATTTGGAAATGTTTAGATTTTATAGGCAACATACGAAACAATTAATTAAAGAAGCGCACGAGTCATACATTAGGAAAACGGAGCTCGGTATTTCCAATGACCCTAAAAGTTTTTGGAAATTTGTGAAGGACCAGCAGGCCGGCAGAAATACTTGCGACGAGTTCGAGTACAAAGGGGAACTAGTCTCTGGCGAAGATGCTGCTAACGCATTTGCCGAATATTTTGAGTCCGTATTTTTGTGTGACGCTCCTACCTTATCTGCCGAGGCCGCCGCACAGAACGCAGCTACTGACTCACACTGCTCGCAGTCGCAGCGTATCGCGATCGATCATATAGGGCCAGCTGATCTAGGCTATGCAGTTAAGCGTCTCAAGCCTCACTCTTCTACCGGCCCGGACGGCATACCTCCGTTCATAATAAAAGATTGTATAAGTACTTTTGAAGAACCTTTGCTTCACATATTTAATTTATGTTTGAAGAGTTCAGTATATCCGACGGAGTGGAAAATCTCGCGGGTTACACCTATACCTAAGAATGACATTAAATCTAAAATCGAGAACTACAGGCCCATAGCCGTTCTCTCAGCATTCGGTAAAGTTTTGGAGACAATCCTGAATCGTCGCATTTCCTTGCAAATTCGGCCCCTACTAAGTGAAAGCCAGCACGGTTTTCGTGCTGGTAAGTCCACCACAACCAATCTCATCAACTTCGTGGACTATTCGACCACCAGTATGGACCAGAATAGGCAGGTAGATGCGGCGTATTTTGACCTCAAGAAGGCGTTTGACCGCGTACATAATGATATACTGCTAAGGAAGTTCGTCGAGATTGGATTCTGTCCAGGTCTGGTCAAACTTTTTAGTAATTATTTTTCCAACCGAATTCAATTTGTTTACCATCTTGGACACAAGTCCAATCCTTATGTAACTCTTTCAGGAGTCAGCCAGGGAAGCACATTAGGTCCGACCCAGTTCTCGATCATGATAAATGATCTGCCGAGTGTTGTCAGGACGGCTAGATGCCTGATGTTTGCGGACGATTTGAAATTATTCTTAGGTATAGATGAGGCCGTTGACTGTGAAGCGCTACAGCGCGATATTGATAGTGTCGTGGAGTGGAGTGAGCAGAACAAGTTAGAATTTAACATATCTAAATGCAAAATAATAACTCTTTCGAGATCGTGCTCCCCTCACGTTTATGACTACAATATGTGTGGAGTAGCGCTGGAGCGAGTAACAGAGATACGGGATCTGGGTCTCACACTCGATTCGAAGCTGACCTTCAATACTCACATCACTGAACTGTGCAAACGAGCCTACAAATCACTAGGATTCGTAATGAGGCAATCGGTCAGGTTTAAAGATAAGCAAACTATTTTAACATTGTTTTATGCTTTGGTCCGCAGTAAATTAGAATTTAATTCGCTTATTTGGGACCCGCACGAAGATAAATATACTTTGGTACTCGAACGAGTGCAGAGGAAGTTCGCACGGTACCTTTATAAAACAATATATGGTTACTGGCCTACTTGGTTCTATCCCTCTTTATTTGTTTCGGGAATGGTGGGTATGAACACACTGGAGCTGCGGCGAAAGTGTGCACTCATTGTCCACTACTACTTGCTACTGAACAATAGGATTGATAACCCTAATGCGTTGTCTCTATGTGCGTTGTACGTCCCGGAGTGGTCGGTGGTCGCGCGCGTGCGCAGGCGCGGCCGGCACCTGCCGCTGCTCGCGCCGCTCGTCCCCCCGCGCACAGATACCTCGCGTTACGCGCCCACAAATCACGCACTCACACTGCTCAACGAGCTAATCACTCACCAGCCTGATATTGATTTGTTTTTTACCAATATAAATGTTATGCTTCAGAATTGTATTAGTTATTTTGGCATTAACTCGATATTACATTCTAGTAATACTTAGCTGCGAAATGTTATTGTAAGAAAAGTTTTTTGTTATTGTCTCAATAATGTTTTGGTTTTTAGCTGTAAGTTTTTGAGAAATTGTAATAAAATAAATAAATAAATAAATAAATAAAATGCGGATTCGCATTTGTTCCAAATTATCTATAAATATATACCTACCTATACCACCCTACTATAAAAGCCGTGGTAGCCCATTTGGGAGACCGCTAGACTTGAAAGCGTGAGGTTGCAGGTTCAAACCCCGGGCCCATACCAATGAGCTCTTTGGAGCTTATGTACCTACGGATTTTCATACTACTGGCTTTTCGGTGAAGGAAAACATCGTGAGGAAACCTGCATACGTATGGAGAAGGAATTTAATGGCATATGTGAATCCACCAACCCGCAATGGGCTAGCGTGGTGGATATGGCCCAATCACCCTTTCGGGGGTAGGCTAAAAGTCCAACAGTGGACTGTTAAAAGGCTGATTATAATGATATACCTATACTAGCTGATACCCGCTATTTCGTAAGCATTTGAGATCAACGGTGGTAAGTTGTTACATAGGTTTGAGTATTTGACTTCCCGTTCAACTAGCTTTGGGGAGACTACATGTACATAGACAATGGCGCGGTGTTGAACATGATGTTGTGGGAGAGGGATGAGAGAAAGTACTCAATTTTGCCGGGAAAATGCTCCAGGTAACGTTTTAGGGGGAGTACCGCCAGCAGTGCCTTCCCATACCTCTGTTAGGAACAGAAGTAGACTTCAGTGCAGAGGGGGCTAAGTAAGTGTATTACTAAACCCCCTTCTGCAGCCTACTAAACTTCTATTCCTGCTTCTATTACATTACCAGCAGTACTTAAAAGCAAAGCAGTTATCAAAGGAAAGCTAAAAAAAACGATTTATCAATTTCATAGGAAGACTACAGATGGGTATTGGCTGAAATCGTCGAATAAATCCCGCTAAAGAAATAAAATTCTTCATAAACTTAACGCCTTAAAACTAACTTAGATTAAGATAAATAACGTAATTATAATAGTCAAATCTTAATTGCATTTGTATCTGCCCCATCGATCGATGACGACCGTTGGTGGCGCCACCAGACATCAGATCTATATCTTATCATTCAAATTGGCGATTGTTATCGGGTATGCATTTGGAAAAAACTTGAGTGTCATGGCGGTTTGCTGGCATTGAACGGATATGACGTCTGCCTGCAATACTTAATCTCGACTACTTGACGCAATAGCTGATTTTTAAGACTCTTTGGTGGACCATAGGAGTTCCGAGGGGACTCTTGAACCTCGTGGTTGGTTGTAGTTCATGCATGAAAAAGTTGGCGCACGCACTTTCATCCATTATGCCATTTTCGCCGTCAATATAACAATGTATCTAATAATAACTTCCATAACAAGTCGTTTCACAACACAATTTCTTTTGACAACAGTCGGTTCCTTATTATTATTTAAAATGCAATTCCACTGACTCCAGGGTACGTGACTAATTTTGTTAACTTAAATGCATTTACTTTAGTTATTCACAATACAGGGAGAGGAAAGTTAGTTATATCTTAATCTAAGGTTAAATAATTTGGTCATGTTACTACTAGTGTTGTGTGTATACCGCGAGCAGACCAGTGATCCGCAAGCAGCACCCGATCACGAGTATGACACATGTGCTAGCCATCGCACTCCTCAACCACATCTTAGGGAAGAGAGCGACCCGACACGCGACGCCGCCGCAAGAAGGTGCCTTCGATGGTGAGCATGAATGCTCAAGGCAAAAGTAACGGTTGCAAGTTGTTACAGAGTTCATTATGTAAAAAAATATATAATATATTTGTATTATAAAAGTTGGTTTAGGCGAAGCGGCGAGTCCTGGTGTCACAGTTTTTAGGTCGTCTGAAAGCCTCGATGGAAGCCATGATAAAAGTTACTTTAACAGCATACATTGAATATTAAATAGAATATTACATATGAAAATATAACGCGAGCGCCAAAATAGCCGCTGTGAACTGCACTCGAACACATTTTGATACTTTGAACTGCGGAGGACACTGGAGAGGAAAAGTTGATTTCGCCACTTTCATCAACTACTGCGAAAAAAATGAATTCTGTGACAACAAATGAGAAAAGCAATCTTACTATACTCAATAATTTATTCCTTACCATAAAAATCTCATATAGGTCTTAGTTAGCATGTTTAAAGTAGGTATCACATAATGACCCTGATTGCATATGGCGACTAAGTGCGGAGCGGATCGACTTATTTCATAATTGATTTGTCTTCTAAATACTCGTTTAAGCTATAGTAACATTTTGCTAGCAATATGTTTTTTAGGGTTTTGGCAAATTTATTTGTATTTTCTGTCTTTTATCTGTACTGGTAGTTTATTATATATTTTGATGATCATTGGCTTTGGGCCCGAGGTATGCATTGCTAATTTAGAGGTTGGTAAGATTAATAATAATTTATGTTTGTAGTTAGACCTTATTCGATAATTTCGGTTTTCGACTAATTTCCCAATAGATTCCTGAAAAATTATGACTAGTAGTTTTACTTGGACCGTTTAATATTTTTTTTTTTTTACATCGGACTAGGCTAACCTTTGACCGCGATCTCGCCTGATGGAAAGCGATGATGCGGTCGAAGATGGAGCACGTTTGTCCAGTAATAACCTATTAACCCTAGACTTGAACACTCCAAGATTGTAATGCTGCGGAAACACAGACAGGGGCAAGGCGTTCCATTGTTTTGATGTTCTAATTAAGAAAGTGGAGTCAAAACGCTTTAATATAATCTCTTCCCTCTTTTCCAACAATTCCTTTGTGAAGGCTCTTCGAAATGGAGACTGAAAGGGAATATACTGACATAACGAATACGCTATAACCAATGCTTAACCAGATCTCTTTTTGTATTTTCACATTCTCTTCGCTTCTAGCCTTTCCCTAAATTGGTATCTGTTGAAATATCTCTAAAACTTCTGTACTAGTTATCAGCAATAAATGTAATTTAAAAGTGGAGCCGTGGCCTTAAAAAATAATAACTTTGGTAAATCTGGACTTGTGGGTGGTTAGATTTATAGGTCTGACCTCTCTTTCAAGCGAGCTAAAGAAAGACATGGCACGTTTGTGGCCAGCCCCATTGTAAAGGTAAGGAGGGAGGGAAAGGCATACTCGGAGAATTATCCAAAAGGCAAGGTACTCCCGGTGCATTTCTTTGGAGATCCCGCGGTGTCCTCCGTCCGACAGACGAGTTGAAAAGATTTTCGTAGGTGTAATCTTCCATAAACCGGCAGATGTTTCAAAAATATTTTCGCTCCCCTGTCACCATAAAAGTCCATATATTTTAGAACATTTATGAAGCTATGGTATGTGAATAAAGTTATCAAAAGTGTTCTCTCCCTGGCTGTCCGACGCGTTGTACCGGCGACAGAGGCAATCAATTCGCCGAGTTAGCGAGTCGCACCATTTAAAATACTTGGCTCGTCTACTGGACGACTGACGAACGAACTTAACTACTAATAACTGCATTCTCATCTCTTACACATTTGTTTTAGTACTAACTAGCCGTAAAGATAGCAGTCCTGCATTTTCCTTAGCTTATGTGATTCGTTAAAATAAACCAGATGATCACAAATTCATGGGGTTTAATGGTAAATATTGAAGAGTTTCACTATCCAAATCCCTGCTCCATAGTCAGAGCTATGTCACTAAGTGAAATAAAGGATCCATTATCGTTCTTGGTGAAAAGTACGGGAGTCGTCAACAAATCAAATGACTCTAGAAGGGTTTTCCCAAAAACCGAATCTGAAATGAGGAGATTCGTAGACAGCCCACCGGATTAGCAAGTTGAAATGGCAGTGGGCAGGGCACATATCACGCAGAACAGATAGCCGATGGGGCCGAAAGGTTCTGGAATGGAGACCACGGACCGGTAAGCGCAGCGTAGGACGTCCACTCAAGATGTACAGACGACCTAAAAGAGACCGCAGGGAAACGCTGGATGCAGGCCGCTTCCAACTGGTCCTTTTGGAGGTCGATGGGGAGGCCTATGTCCAGCAGTGGACGTCCTACGGCTGAAATGATGAGAAGGGTTTACTGGTAGCCATTGAAGATCAACTATCCACCTCTTGGCTCGATTATCAGATCAGTTTGATGGGAATCGTTATCATCATCATTATCAGCCTATCATGTCCCCCCCTGCTGGGACACGGCCTTCTCTCTGAGAGAGATACCCTAAAACACCATGCTGGCTCAGTACATGTTGATGAATGTCATGTCTTTGAACTTTTGAGAACTTTTCTTGAACATAGTATATTCAAGAAAAGAAAATGTCAACATATTTCCTCACTATGTTTTACTTCGCCGTTATGGTACCACTCGGCCACCATCGCTCTTTACCCAATAACTGATGTTAGCAGAATCCGTGAAGATTATAACTTAGCGCCTAAGTTTTGCTTTCGACTAACGTTTAAAGGATATTAAAGCGTCATTAGCAGCGTGTTTTTACGACCGTGTACCATTTGAATATACAATTGGTTTCGGTAGTCTATAAAAACTTTATGACTCGATTATACAATACCTAACTGGACATTGAACAGCCATTTTGAATATTATAAATGGTATTAAGGATAGAGTACATTTCAGTCATAGAAATCCTGCCAGCGCGATGGTTAACACGCTTTCCTTAAACGTAACTAAGTAAACAAATACAGACAGACATTCATTCATTTCAGCCTATCATGTTCCCACTGCTGCAACACAGGTCTTCTGTTCGATTATCGGCCCTGCACTAATGACATAAATTAGGTACGTGCAGTTTCGATACCATCCCTCAAAACGGTGAAGGAAAACAATACAACATTAATCAACATGCACAGGGCCAGCATGGCGGATTAGGGCCCATCCTTTCTCTCTGAGAGAAGACCTGTCTCCCAGCAGTGGGAACATGATATAATTAGGTACCATAGACACAAACTACCAAACAATTTTGTAGCAATGATATATCGGTAGTTGGCGGGTTTGAATCTCTCTGTAATGTGTGAATGTTACTGAATAAAAATATTGTAAGGAAACTAAAGCATGGAGAGTAAACTAATAAAGTGGAAGAAAGTGTAACAATACTTTTTGCTTACCTTCGCTGGTATAATACATCTCTCCAGTCCGGGGGTCTAGACAAAAGCCACTTTCTGTTAGAGTTAACGCCTGCGGAAAGATGAAATTGTATGAAAATGACATTAGCTTGAGATAATTTCTCTCAAGCTAATATCATAAGCTTATGTCATTGTCAATGTCATTTTCATACAATTTCACCTTTCCGCAGGCGTTAACGCTAACTGAAAATGGGTCTTGTCTAGACCCCCAGGTGTTTTCCCAACACTATAGAAAACAGCTCATATTGCAAGTACCAATTTTTAAATCAGATGATAGATCTGTTGCAACAACTATCGTCCGATCAGTATACTATCTTGCTTGGGAAAACTATTCGAATCTTTAGTCTACGATACCCTATATAATCACACTCATCCACTTGTGAGTATATCCCACAAGCAGCATGGTTTCGTCCGTAATCGTTCCGCAACCACAAATCTACTCGAGTATACAAACGACATATGCAGCGCCTTTGCCAAAAGAACTCAAGTGGACTGTATATATACCGACTTTGAAAAGGCTTTTGACAAGGTGAACCACAGAATTTTAATTTCTAAATTGGCATCAAACTATGGATTTCATGGCAGCTTGCTACGTTGGATCGAGTCATATCTTCTCTCAAGTATTAATATAAATATCAAACCTAAACCCCGTTATGGTTTTTTAAATACCTTTGTGCTACAGGGTACAGGTATATAAGAATAACACTTCATTTTATAACCCAATAGTGAGAATGTATCACCAACGTACAATACAATTTTGAAGATACCAAAAAAATACACTTAAGAATGGAGATATTACTACTTATTAACAAATTAAATTAAATCTTAATCATCATCAGCCACAAGACGTCCACTTCTGAACATAGGTCTCCCGCATCAACCTCCACACTGAACGACAGCCTGTCTTTTGCTTCCACTATACCCGCGACTCTCACAGTGTCGTCGGTCCATCTAGTGGGAGCTCCTACGCTGCGTCTTCCGGTTCGTGGTCACCACTCGAAAACCTTTCTTCCCTATCGGTTATCGGTTCTTCGAGCTATGTGGCCTGCCCATTTCTACTTCAACTTACACATTTTAACAGCTATGTCGGTGACTCTGATTTTTTGGCGAATATCCACGTTTCGGATTCTATCGCGCAAAGAAACTCCGAGCATAGCTCTCTCCATTGCCCGCTGTGTGACTCTGAGTTTTTCCAAAAGGCCAACAGTTAAGAACCATTTAGGACAGGACATTACCACGACATTAATTATTATTTGGCATAGGTAATCTTTAACTAAATTGCGTCAAAGAGCAAGTACGTACCTATAAATGTCACAGAAGGTAACATAGCACTAGAATGCCTACACGCCGCGAATTAACAATAAGCTATTAAGGCCCGTCGGAGCACCTGATTTATCACCCACGTTTTAATAGACGCCACTGATAAACTGTTTTATAGCTTATTTCGGACCATTAACATAAGTAGGCAGGTTTCTTGGTATTTATTTACCTGAAGCGAAGATTAGTGATCAAAATTAGTTAGAATTTGGATTGTCTTTAGACCTTCAACGGTCTATGGGCAGTATGTTTTTGTAGTGTAATAGGTTGTATTTTGTTTAGTTAATAAAGGCACATGCTCCATAAAAAAAAAACTGACGAATTTCTAAACAAATAATGAGTCTGCATCAATGAGCTATTTCAGGGTCTTTTAAATTTCGCTAGATGGCGTTGATAGTTTAGGTATCGTTGCTCACAAACAGATTAGTTGGTGATCAAACGCGGAGTTAGGCGCAATAAAAAATAAAGGTGTCACAATTTTGTAATTTTTTTAATATACCAAAATGCGATATTCTTTGGCCATACTTTTGTAAATTACTGTAACATTGCCACCGAGATATGAATGTCATAAATGTTACTTGAACTTGTATTGGACTATATTTACTTGAATTGAAATATTTATTTTAGTTACTTGATACTAGCTAAATATCCAAAACGCGTGGAGCTAAAACGTGAATTTAGAAAGTATATTAGACCATGTCATTGACAACAGTTAACTTTTTGACATCGAACTTGACTTGACTTTACTTAGCATAAATAGCGCCATCTATCGAGTTTACAGAAACAATTTTTTCATCTATCGTCTCCACGAAACGCCCTCAATCCGTTAGCTCATATTAATTGGCGTATTCCTGTGTACGATTCCTATGTTACTCGTTTACTGTGAGTCTAATTCCGCTTACTCCTATCAATTGATCCATTAAACCCATAATACTGCAATGTTCCTTGTGTTTGTGTATTCGATTCTAGAGATCAATCAGTGTTGTGGCGTGAGAGTCGATTGATTGGTTGTAAAACAGTGATGAGTGTGCTATTATTACTGGCAACCACGGGAATTGAAGTGTGTTTTTCAGTTTAGTGGGTAATTTTGGCTTTGATTGTGATTATTCAAGTCTGATTGACATCAGCTGTTAACTGTACAGGGTTATTGTACAGTAGCACCAACTTAACTGTTCAGGTGGGAAAAAGGGCACTACAGCTTTTTTACTTACTTATACTTTTGTAATTTTTTAGTTTTATATATTACTTACTCTTATGACACGTGATACTCTCATAAGTGTAGATTAAAGAATGTCATGAAAAACTGGCTCTATGTTTTGATTTTTTCTTGGTGAATTACTTAAGTGGCAATACCAAATTGTCCACTAGTGACACACGCTGTCAACTGAACAGCTAAGATGGTGGGACTGTACACCAATCAAGGATGTTATAATTATATACCCTGAAGGGAACTAAAACGTCTTTGACACCGATCTAGGACGTTTCACCTTTTAGGGTATATGTATATAAAATCCATGACACCGATTAATCCGCCATTTGTCAATTTGTTTTACGCGATTTATTTTTAGAGGAAGCTTTCAAGGTGGTCCCACAAACACTTCATTGACTTTGATTCGGTGATTTTTAATCAAATCAAATACATGTTGATTTGGCAATATCTATAATTTTGTTCAAGTGGTTTCTCATTTCGAAGCGTTGACCTTACGTGGCACATTAATGGTGGTACGTTATGTGGTACATTAATTTCTTTGTTTTGAAGCCGGTTTTTTATGTTGATAAAAGTTGACAAATTATTTCATGATTTGGTTGATGACGCTCTACAAAGTAACATAAAGCTATTCACCGTGGCATAAGGTATAAAATTGTTTTATTGTTTTCCCTTTATTATTATGAGGTATATAAATAGGCATGCGTTTAATCGCCATTCTCGGCTGATGTTAAGCGATGATGCTGTCTACGATGGAGTACGCTTGTCTAGAAGAAACAGATTCACTCGCGATTTGATGACACCCAGATTGTAACTTTTTTTTTTTTTTTTTTTTTTTTTTTTTATGCCATAGGTGGCAAACAAGCAGGCGGGCTGCCTGATGGTAAGCAGTCACCGTCGCCTATGGATACTTGTAACACCAGAGGCATCACAAATACGTTGCCGACCCTTAAGAACTCTATTAACTCGCCTTTTGAAGAACCCCATGTTGTAACTTCTCGGAAACACCGTAGAAGGTAGCTCATTCCACATTTTGCAGGTATGAGGCAAGAAGGATCGTGTGAATCGCACAGTGTGCGATTTCCACTGATCTATGATGTGTGGATGAGCCTTCAGGCGGTGGCGACTATCGGGGCTATAAGTAATCAGGCAGCAAAACAATAACTATTTCGTTACATTCAGAGAGTGCATTCCACAGACTAGCAGTTCACACAATATAAACGCTTGAAATCAAAGCGCTTTGTATGGGTTTTCGGAATATCAACCACGAAGTGGTGTCATTTTTCGTGTCCACAGTCCCATAGAAAAATGGGCAGGACGGAATTAGATCATGCGGATCCGATGCACACTCTCCGAAAGGTACCCGATAAAAAACTGATATACTAGTAGGTAACTTTACTCTGATGCTCAAGACTAAGAAGCTTAGTCTGAATTTGGAATTCATCGCTGATGAGCCTCTTGGCATGATTTTCCATAGACTCCAACGCCCCAAGCTGGTACTGGGCTGATCCATCCCAAAGCTGCAGCCAGTAACTACTCCATGCGCAACCGAACAGTGAAAGCAACTGTTCCGACATGAAGTACCGTCGCATCTTTGACAGAATACCTAACTTTTTAACAGCCAATTGAAACTTGTTCTCAATATAGGAGCCAATGTTGAGGGTTGATGTCGGAGAAACGCCCTAAAGCTCAATCCCAACATTTACTGATATATCTCAAAATACACTGGCTATACAAAGAAATAGCTAATTGCATTAATTATAATCTCCGGAGTATTCTGAATCTGAGTTAGAACATCTCCTCATTTCTAATTAAGAAATAACACCTGCTAAAATGAGATATGAGCGAAACATTAAAAGCGCCATCTCTCGGTGATTTATTATCACATTAACTTCGATGAGAAGTTTAAATTCACTGGGACAAACTTATCTACAGAGTCGAATTGGGAAGCCATCATCGGATTTTCTGTACAAAACAGGCAGCCTTCCGTAGAAATTTTGTAGTTCAGTCATTTAGCCAACTCTTCAAATAAGTTGGTCGATCTGTAGCTCAGCTGAGCTGTAAATTAGTCACCATGATCATTATCCTCCAACCTGTGTAATTTTAGGCCTTGATTCATTGATATTACGACCTATTTCGTCTAAACTATCAGGAGTCTATCCCACTGCCAGACAAGGTCCACCTGCCTTCTTGAGGATCTACTGACGCAGCGGCTGAGATGCAAAAAGAGCGGCTAGATGACGACCAATATAAACTACTTCATATGAAATATAGACATTAAGTGACGTCATGGGAATTTCGTCCAATTCTGTTGGTGAACATTACGCTGCGCTGCACCACTCAGTTTTGTACCAATTTATTGCATTATCATTCGAAATACATAATATAGGTACTTACAAAGTTTCAAATAGATCCGACAATTAGACAGTGACAGGCCAAATCACTCGAAAAACCGATACCCGATGGGTAGAAAGATTCTTGAGTGGAGACCACGAACCAAAGGTAGGCCTCCTACTAGCTACGGGATCAACGACATTTTGAGAGTCGCAACCATCCAGTGGATGCAGATGGCAGACTGTCGTTCAGTGTGGAGTTCTAAATGGGAGGCCTATGTTTATCTGTGGACGTCTTCTAGCTGATGATAATGATGACGACAACTATAAGTAGATTATAATCTACTTCCAAGATTTGACTACATTGTTATAAGTAAAGCTAATTTAAAGCGTGTTAAAACTTGTAAAAAATCACAAAACGAAACTTCTCATCCTTCCAGATCCATCAAAGCTGATCAAACGCAAGAAGTCAACTGAAGACGTCCGTTCCCCGCTTGGAGGTGAGGGATCCCTGACCAGCGAAGAAGGTGAGGACCCTGGAGCTGGCAGACGGAAGAAGGCTCGAACCACGTTCACGGGGCGACAGATCTTTGAGCTGGAGAAACTATTTGAAGTGAAGAAGTACCTGTCGTCAGGGGAGAGGGCTGATATGGCAAAGCTGTTGAATGTTACTGAGACTCAGGTGAGTTATTCGAAGTCGATTTTAAAGGGTTTTTTAAATTAATTAAACTCGATGTTTTATCTTTTTATATTGATAGAGCACAGAGTCTACTCCACGCTTATGATCAGTGCTTTCGACATATTTAATTAATACGGTTATTTAGTATTGTGAACTAATTGTTATCATCATAAAACATAGCCTATAACATCTACATATAATGCAGCTTTCTATTGGTTCTGAATTTAAAAAAATTGGATTTGTAGTTTCGGAGATTACCCTCAGTAAACATATAAACTTACAAAGGTACAAAGTTAACCTCTTTTATTGGTGTAGATTGGAACAGGGTTCATAGTAATTTCAACTTTTTCAGAATTATTTTTTCTACTTCCGACCCGACACGTGTCCAAAGTCATTAGACTGACGACACTGGTGGCGTCAAATTAATTAATTCTCGAAATAAGCTATTAGCCCCGTGAAAAAGTTAAGTGAGTCCGCAGACGGGGCGTGGCAACTGTGCTGCCATCTGGTAATTAAAATTTGTAGTTTCACTGATTGAAACACTGGTTATTATTCTATTAAGTCTTTATTCAAACGTTGAATTATCATTACAGTTATGTGATAATTAACGGGATATTTACCGTCACTAGGTTGTGGATGAAAAAGGGGGTAGATCGTTTCTTTGAACTTTGAACTTTTTTACCAACCACCCGCAGTTTCAGTTTGTCAGTGAACATGGTGCATGTAAATGTAACTGCGCTGAATTATCAGGATCTCCATCCACAACCTAATCACGAAAGAAAATTAATTTTCCCATAAATTTTATATTGAACGGCAAGAATCAGCAAGAATTGAGGTCATTGACATATTACATCATAGAAAAAAAAAACATCTAGGTCTAACGAGGTTGCTGTCGCTACCAAGGAGGTTGCTACAAGGAGGTATAAAGCGTGGGTGAAACTGCGGGGTCCATCTACTAATAATTTAATTGTAGTGAACAATCGTGATACTTTAAAACAATGTTTTATTTAATGATCACGTTATATCTAGGTACTGAATAAGATGTTATAGCTAAATTTTGCTTTGGCCCGCATTCGAGCTCATTTTTCGTTGGCGAGACTTGCCCCTTTAGCATGGATTAGCATATCGAACGTTTGTGAAAATCTGCGCAGTTAGAATTGCATTGACCTTCAACCGGCTAATCAGTACGTACTTAAGTATAATTATGATGTCCCTTTGGCCCACCAAAATAAATAATAATAATATATGCCGCACAAGCCACAAAGAAATATATAAGCTATATAGAATTTAAAACTCTGCCTAGACCGCAATTACCTTTTCGAGATCGATATTATGGTTAGGTGTATCGAAATCTATTTTTATACTATTTATTGTATTAATAAAAAGTACGCTTTAATAAACTCGCAAAATAATAAAAAGTTTATTTATTTATTCAAAGGAACCAACAGCCTTAAAAAAATATAATACTTAATAGATCCAGAAGCTAGTTATAGGTACTCGCGGATAAAAATTGAAAAGTAACGATTTTAGTGAGATTACGCAGTTACGAGAAATGCGTTTGTCGAAAAAATTTAAATGACACATCTACATCAGGGTTAAACAAAGAACAGCTCAACAGCTGCCTAAGCGCCACAACTGCTTCCATTCACACAGCTGACATTCATTTGCAGAATTAGTAGAACAATGAAGTATTGGTTACTGCAAAGCATACTACTGCGTCTCAGGTAAAAACTGAAGACAATAAAATCTCACCAACTTTACCAGTCAACACCGACACTATTAACAAGCCATAGTTTAATTACTACCGCCATATGTGACAGCTCACGTGGTGGGGCTCGGTGGGGCAGGGGGAATGCCCCCGCGCACCCTCGTCCTGACTCCTGCCACCTTGGATGGTATAATTATCTCTTAGTGGTTAATGGGGTGGGCCAAGCTAGAAGCGATAGAGTATTGGCATTTACGGAATAAAATAACAGTTAAAAAACATAAGAGCAATTGTTAGATTTTGATAAAATAAATAGCTATATATAAAACTAGCGGTCCGCCCCAGCTTTGCACGGGTATAGATTATAGCCTGTGTCACCCGGGGATAGTGTAGCTTCCCAACAGTGAAAGAATTTTAATTAATAATTGCCATAATCGGTGACTCGCAAACTCTTTCTGTAAGGAGCTACGAGTGCAAAGCGTAAAAAATATGCCATAAACGGTGACTCGCTAGCTCTTTCTTCTTGGTACGTCGACAAAATGAAGAATCACCGCTCGGCGTGTGTTACGTTCGAAACCGTTTAATTTAGAGTTCGTGGAAGGAACGTCGGCCATTAAGTGATTTGTTCCGTTTTCGAGCTCACAGGCTCACACGTCTCCGAGACGGGCTCATTTAAGGCTTGATCACCGATAATGTTTTTTTTAATTCAACAGAACGAGACGAGCTAATCGCTCTCCTGATAGCTTGCCACTATGAGTTTTATTCAAAGCTTTGCATTTACGCCCGCTTGGCTGGGTTGATAATAAAAAAGAACTAGATATTTTTTTCGTGTAGGACTACCGCTAAACATAAAAAGCAAATTTTTGTTATTTTGATGTCCTACTAGTTTCAGGTTATCAAAGAAATGTAACTAAATCACAAAAATATGTAAAAAATTATAGTTTTCGTTGTGTCGTTAATTGTGTAAAGCTAATAATAATACGCTTGGCAGGCGGCTTGGGGATCGCAGAACGTTCCACCATTCAAGTAGGAGGATGCTGCTGCCCATCCTCTGGTGGTTCTGGTCGCAGTTTTAGGACATAACCGTGCGGGATTATGGCAAACCCCCATGAGACAAACAATTGCAGATGGCAAGCTTTCGTTCAGCGTGAAGGTTAAAGGGGGAGGCATATGTTCAGCGGTGGATACAACTTTTAGAAAGAATTTTTTATAGTACTTTTTTTACTTTTTTTTAGTTCTGGCAGTAGGTGCAAAGTTAAAAGTCAGCAGCTCTTAACTGATGGCCTTATGGAATCTAGAAAATTGACAGAAAATTAATTTCACAGGATATATTCCTGCGAAATTATACGAGCTATTAAAAAATCGAGCCCCTGGATTTGAAGTTGAATATTCCAGGTTCCATTTACATAATTCACAAAGATCAACATTAGCCCGTTGGTCCAGTTGGTAGTGAACCTACCTTCTGAGCCTGAGGGCGTGGGTTCGATTCCCACGTAGGACAAACATTTGTGTGATGAACATTTGTGTTTGTTCTATATCTGGTTGTTAATATCTATTTAAGTATGTATTTAAAACTATATATGTATGTATATCAGTCTCTGGCAGCCATATCACAAGCTTTGCTTAGTTTGGGGTCAGATGACCGTGTGTGAAAAAATGTCCCAAATCAACAAACAAATAATGCCTAACCATCGCACAACATTCCCTTTCCAAAAGGCATCGATTACTACTTTCATGGAATCGCTTGATGAATGTTTGTTAAAGGAGTTCCTTTGTACGTAGAAAAAACCAATCGCTGGAAGTCGTTACACAAATGTTAT
Source organism: Agriopis aurantiaria (assembly GCA_914767915.1). Lineage (NCBI taxonomy): Eukaryota > Metazoa > Arthropoda > Insecta > Lepidoptera > Geometridae > Agriopis > Agriopis aurantiaria. The sequence continues at coordinate 10,817,853 of OU612001.1, read as the reverse complement.
TTTAGCCGTAAATCCTTCTACGAACTATTTTGGCTCGGGATACATGTTTTGTTTCTACGATAAAAGTCTTATTTTGTCATAGTCTAGTGAATTACCTAATAGCTTCATAATTTCAGCCGTAGGACGTCCACTGCTGGACATAGGCCTCCCCCATCGATCTCCAAAAGGCCGGTTGGAAGCGGCCTGCATCCAGCGTTTCCCTGCGGTTTCTTTTAGGTCGTCTGTCCATCTTGTGGGTGGACGTCCGACCACGAGGTGTGTGTGGATAGATTAGAGTTTTGTTTCATTGTGATGAATTGTTTCCACTCTTATAATCTCAACCTAAAATTAAATCATAGTGTTCTCATAAATAAATAATATAGTATTCATAGGACGTCCACCCACAAGATGGACCGACGACCTAAAAGAGACCGCAGGGAAACGCTGGATGCAAGCCGCTTCCAACCGGCCCTTTTGGAGATCGATGGGGGAGGCCTATGTCCAGCAGTGAAGGTCCTACGGCTGAAATGATGATGATCATGATGATTCTAATAAAAATCAAATCATAGTTTACTAACTAACTTAATGAATGTGAAAATGCGTAAGTTTTATTTTGCTCTTCTTTCACGCAGCAGCCAAGCAAGAGATTGAATTTTTTTTTTTGCATAGACATAGTAGGAGTAATGGATGTACTTGGAGGGCTTGAAAGTGAATTAGTACAAACACATTCAGTAAAAAGTCTAGTCAAAATAAAGTTCTCAAAACCCTAACCTACTCCACGCGAACGCGAAGCGATCGCACAAACATCGGGCCAAATATAAATATAATTTTATAACGACGTCACTAATTGACGGGCCACATCGTCCCAAAAGGCCCATCAACGTGCCACACAAAAGTGAGATTTATACACCTGGAAATAAAGCTGTTATTTGTATACTTTGTGCGGCTATTGATCTGCGCTGTCCGCGGGGATTCGTATACAGGCTGGTTTAATTTGGTTTGTGGGTTATTTTTGGTTGGATTCGCGAGACTGTTTATTTACTTAAACGAATTAAGTGGAAGCATTTATGATATTATATTTATTTAGTTATAAGTTTATTATACTACTATATTATACAAAGATATTGTGATTAGATAATTTAATTGTATGTTATGTTTTTACCCGACAATGCAAAGCCAAGACGAAGGCATTGTGTTACTATGTAACATGTAGATATGTATATGTAAATTTTCACCTAAAACCTAAACGCCCCAATAGATTTTATTAATGAGGTGACAGTAAGTTAAATGTTAAAGTTTAGGGATGGTCACTATGTAGGTGATATGACGTCATCACAAATATAAGATGGCGACTAGCTTCCATACAATACAATATTTTTTTTTATTAATAACTCCATAGTTACAAGTCAAACTTCTCCAGTACACTTTCTACAACGATGTATATAAACTTATGTAAACAGTATATGTTAATAATATTATTATGTGTACATAATTCAAATTAAATAATAACTTATTCACTTAAAAATATTATGAGCAAAATTTATTACAATATTTATGTCATACATACAATTGGGGGTGATGTTTTTACTTCACCCTTTAATGTAGAGTATCATTGAATAGATGTATTAAATTAAAAGTGAGGTTAATATATTATATTTAACCAAATGTAGATGTTAAATACTTTTTTTAACCTACCATTTGTGTAATATGACCCGACAAAAATATCGTTGTGTAATGTTAAAAATATTTTCTTGTTAAAGAAAGTTGTGTTACTGTGTATTTTGGCAGCCTCGAAATGAATCACAGATTCTAAAGAAACTTTGTCACTAATTATAAGAGTGTTTTACGTTACACCCTGTACAATGTCATTCTCACCATATGTCATTTGTTAAGAGCGGCGTTTTTTTGTAGCCCCCCGCGCGTTGCCACTTAACCAATCCTCTAATGATGCCACAGAACGATATTGTACAGATGGGACAGTTTATTTTTGCCTAATGAGTTGCCCACTTGGGCACAATTCTGCTGGGAATAATAGCGCTGCTGAAATAATAGAACTGTTGTTTTTATAAAACTTTAGAGCTTTTTCCACATTGTGCGCCAGAGTCACACAAATGTTTTTATTTTCGGCTCTAAGCTCTAATAAAAGAATAGGTATCAGTTTACGACATTTCGAGTAACGATACGGTGACATATTCCTAAAATTTCATGTAGCTGTCTAGCTAGAAAATATTGACCGGGCTTAAGACGAAATATGCTTCAAATTTGACGATTCGTCATGACGAATATTCAAAAGTAGACCTTTATAATCGATTAATTGACAATATTTCTTTATTTTTAATAAATGTTCTTGAAATATTTTCTTCGGATGTGTTCACCAATACACGATTAAAGAAATTTGGCTCGATAGAAAAAAATCGTAAACATTCCTAAACACACCCGTTTTTACGTTCCCTTCAATGAATTGAATCAACTTCATTCAGATTCGATTCTATAGAAGATATTTTCATCAAAAAAAATTGTGTGTAATCTTAACAATCATTCAAATACTTTAATGGTCGCAGTTTTTTGTAAAAGCGTAAGATTATTTGTAGAAAATAAAGAAAAAATAAATATTGAAAATATTTGAAAGGGCGCACGCCGCATTACCGTCATACAAGTGTACGGTTCTCTACCATTTCGCCTTAAAGTTAATCTATAACAATGTCATAGCCAACGTATGATCATAATTTGAATACTTGATACCTACTGGAACAATACACAACACGTGCAGTGCCAAAATTTCTTGTATTAATATTGTTTGTTTGTCACAAGTTTGTTTGTTTTGTTTAAGTGATTGGATTTTTATATTTTACTTCTTGAATTCTAAATTTGATAATTATGTGCCGGTGACAATATTTTAAGGCCGCGCTCACCGCCCAAAGCTATGCCTTGTGCACATTTTCAACATTTTAAAGGTAAAAAAAATCGGCCAAAGAACGTCAACTAAATAGAAAAAAAGTAAGGTATTATTTTTAAAATGACACTGCAAACGTTTTAATTAAATTGTTATGTTGATGTTTTATTTTGGCAGAAGAGATCGAGTTTTGAGTTTTTTATCTCTTTCACTAATAATTCGCCATCCTATTACATCAACAAAATTGCTATAAACCATTTGCAATGTTATTCTAAAGATAATGCCTAATTGGGCTCTTAAAAAGATCTTTCAGTGAGTTTTTAGCTTCAGAAATGTTGAAAATGTGCTTTGGCCGGTGAGCGCGGCCTTAAGGACCAACTAAACAAAAGGCAACTAATAAGTTTACTAATGCCTCTACTAAATATTTTCAATATTATTCTTTGTCAACTATTCATTAAATAGTTTACTCTTACTTACCGCGTAGACTATGTTTAGATTGTATCTATTACCGTACGCAGTTTACATCAGAATTGGTGCATCATTTACACTCGGTGGGAGATCAAACGTTTCACTTTTGAAATGCTTTTGAAATTACTTATATTTATCGCTTTGACGGTGCATAATTTGTTTGTGGTTTTTGTTTATTATTTATGCCGTCCGTACATTACAGATGCACTTCTTCGCGAAAACCGTTAAAGTTTATTTTATTTCGTTGTTTTACGATTTCAATAGAACTAAGATTTTTGGAAAAGTAAATGCAAATTTGCCAGTGATGCTCATTACCTATACCTACTTTCAAAAACACAACGCTGTTACATTTATTGTCGAAAAAACAACGAAAACTTGATTTTTGGCATTCAGATTCTATCAAAAAGAAAGATCTAAAGAGAATTAAATTTTTGTAAAAAAATTATCTGTATTTTTAATTGAATATAACGTTTTTTTTTAAATTTTGTTATTACGCAACATGTCATTACTGCCTAGTTAGTTAGCTATACCTTCTACGTTGAGTAGTTTTTCGTCAAACCCTCGGAGGAAAAGTTTGAGATTGGATTTCGTTAAATTGCCTGAGGGCGTGGGTTCGATTCCCACGTAGGATAAACATTTTGTGTGATGAACATTTGTGTTTGTTCTATATCTGGTTGTTAATATCTATTTAAGTATGTATTTAAAAATATATATATGTATGTATATCAGTCTCTGGCAGCCATATCACAAGCTTTGCTTAGTTTGGGGTCAGATGACCGTGTGTGCAAAAATGTCCAAAAAAAAAAAAAAAAAATACTGACTAAAAATAAACAATTTAAATGTTACCTAATGCTTTACTTAATTCACATTATTATTCGCCTACAATACGGCTTCATTTTTTTGTTCGGGCATGAAACGAAAAACAAACAATCAAACGTTCAATTTTAGGTATCTGGATGAAAATCGAGTTTGCATTTAATACGGCAACTTAAACAAGGCTAGGCTATTCCTAAAATTACCACATGCAAGGAACGCACCAACCTGCGAACTAAGTGTACGATCTGCGTTCGATATTAGAGGAATGGTTTGTTATTGGTTAAGTTCAATTAAAATGCAAATAAGTATAGTAAAACTTCAAAAGAGTTTCTTTCTATGACTTGTAGTATCTACAATACAATACAATTCTTTATTAATAACTCCATAGTTACAAGGCAAACTTCTGCAGTACACTTTCTACAACGATGTATATAAACTTATATAAACATATTATTATTATGTGTACATATATACATGTACATATATCTATAAAGTAAATAGTTGTAATGAAAGAATAAATAAATAAAAAATAAAACAAACTATTACCCTGCTATAAATTTTTTTGTGTGTGTTTTTGCCTTTTGGTGATTTCACCCTTTCGGACCACCTTGATGGTAAGCGATAACCGTCGCCTATTTCAACCTGTAACACCAAGGGCATCGGGCACTTTGCTGACCTTTAAAGACTCTATTAACAGCCCTTTTGAAGAACCCCGTGTTAAAGTTACTTGGAAATTCCACAAGAGCTCATTCCACATATTGGTATGAGGCAAAAAAGCCCGCGTAAAACGTACAGCACGTTTTTACATACATCAAAAACACACACCCAAAATAATAACTTCACATTATTTACGTCGGTTTGGAAAAATACTCATTTCCGCCCTGCTCGATAATCACATCGCTTAACGAGTGGTTAAGTAAACACCATTAATGGAGGCCTGATTAACCTCCCGTCAGGGTATGATTTACTGGCCGAGCCGTCTTGCTGTCTGTAGTGTCTCTATGATTTGTGTTGTTCAAACAGTGACAGCTCAGACAGTAGAGCATCATGTGCGCTTTACCACCTGACAGTACCCGGTTCGATCCTCCCTCAGCGCTACACCAATGATTTATTTAGTACTTACATAAATAATGAATTTTTTTTTAAATCGCGAATAAGTCCTCGTTTGACCATCAACTTGAAGCAAAGTAAATCACGGTCAAGTCAAACTCATGCCCCTGTAATGTGGTGGAGACTTTACAAGAGGCTCCTATGGAGTTTTGGAAACAACACGAAAAGACATGTTTCACCTCGTTATATGTTTTCCCACACTCGAGCACGTTTAAGAGGACGTAATAAATAATAATTCACCATTTAATACACATTAACACTCGAAAATACACAAGTTTAGGAAAATAATCCAACGAGCCGACATGTTTTTTTCCACGTTGGCGCCAAAACTCTGTAAGAAATAAGAACACCCAGGGTTGCCTAGCTACAATAATTGCCTAAATTCTACCCGCGGGCGTATAATTGAAATTTATCTCAAACCCACTTTATCTCGCTCGAAATAAGCTTTACATTTGTTTGAAGAGCATTTACTCGAACATTGATGATTTGAGTATGTTACAATACATATTTTAGACGGTTTATTAAACTCGCGGAATTTGTGTGGGCTCATGAGTTTATTTGTAGGTTAGGCAGAGTTTAATAGACTGGAATATTAATATAGAATTGGGGTAACGAAATCAACGGATACGATAATTAAATATTTGTTATGATTTTGTTTTGAATTTACAAGGATATGCTCTCAGATCAGACATACAAGGGAGATATAACTTTTACTATACGTATAGGCCTGCCTTTTTTATCTTCTTTTTCACCATAGCACTTTTTTATTTATTACATACTAGCTGCGCCCCGCGGTTTCACCCGCGTAGTGATGAAAAATGGTGATGATGATGATGAATGTCTATGTCACTCTCTGGCTCTTGAACTATACTCATGCAAAAAATCAGGACGATCCGTTGGTCCGTTGCAGCGTGAAAGAGGAACAAACATCCATACATCTATACATACAAACATTCGCGATTATAATATTAGTAGGATATTATAAATAACTAGTTGAGTCACGCAGTTTCATCCGCGATACCTCCTTGAATTAACCGCCTTGGTAGCGACAGCACCTTCTTGGACTTAGATGACAAATTTTTTTTCTATGATGTGATAACATGTCAACCTGTAGAATTTAATTCTAGTTCATGTTTTTTGAAGGGAAAATATTAATATAAAAAATAAAAAAAACTTTTGATCTGCGATCGCCACAAAACTACACAGTATCACTCGCTGGGCTAATTTGAAGGCTGCCTGTAAATTTTATCAAAATCGGTCCATTCCTTGTTTTCAGTAAATTAAACGTAACTTTTTAAGTACAGTTAATCAAAAACCAAAATCTTAAATGTATAAGAATTTACCTAAATTCCGCTAAACTTGCCTCTACTGATCTTTAATCGTAATAGCATTATCAAATTCTTAAAATACATTTTTTCCAAAAAAAAGAGACCATCAAGTTATCCGTTGATGGTCAAGTCCATTAATAATGATGGATGCGGAGGTAATCGGCTTGTGACAGCCCTGCCTTCAAACGCACCGCTTCGTTTGATGGACCAACCCTGGCGTTTAAACTGTGGGTGAATTAGGTAGGTATGTATTAATATTTTTTGGTATTTGATTTTGGGTACTAAATTACTTATCCGGTTCTGTTGGATTTAAGTTTTTTTATTTTATTTTTTATAATTAATAGGCTTGCGTTTGACCACCATCACGCCTGATGTTAAGCGATGATGCGGTCTACGTTGGAGCACGCTTGCCTAGAAGGAACCGATTCACTCGTGATTTGAAGACACCCAGATTGTAACCATCGGGGAACACCCATTTAGGCAGCGCATTCCACAGACTAGCAGTTCGCACAATAAATGTGGAATCAAAGCACTTTGTACGGTTTTGTAAAGTTTTTTAAGTTGTTCATGTTAGATTAAACAAACTTTACGATTTACTATTTGATTTACTTCAATGTGTTACTTAAAATTTAGAAAAAATTATGACTGGTTGGATTCGAACCTGTGCCATCAGAGTTTAACGTCCGGAGTGCTCTTACCGTTAAGCATTGAAAAATTGCATCTAAATATTGATTTCAAATTAGTAGGTGTCCTGTATTATAATGAAGTTGATTCTAATACACAGTCCTCTAAACTAAACTAAATTTGAAAGCTCTAAAATTCTTGTCATCGTTTTACAATGAAGGCTTTAAATTAATAGAGATTTTGATAATTTTAGTACCGTCAAATTATTTTAGAAAATCGTAAAACAGAATTGACCCCATTGCTTAATGCATAATACAATTTCTGCTTCTGATCATGTAGGTAAAGGCTATTAAACGTCCACGTAATTATAATTAAATCTCTTTTAAATTAGAGGATACAAAATTAATATTAGCCACCAATTTCAATAAAATAATTTTCGTGAAATAACATGTTTGAGAAAAAACATAAGCAGGTAGGTATATAATATACCTGCTACTATCTACGGTCCTGGATCACAGGACTAAATCACGACAATAAAACTTTAAAATACACAGAAAACATTCCAAAGAGCAAAACGAACAAAAAGGAGAGTCCCTCCATTCTGGCCGCGCAGGCTATTAACCAAACATAATTAATTTATATTATCATCTGCTCGCGTGGAATCACTTAAAACGAGCCATGGCCGCAAAAAATAAGCTGGTGGTATACTTATAAACAGTAGATCAACTTCATACAAAAAATCGCTAAAGCTGAAATTGATACCGCTTTCACTCTACGTCATACATTCAGTTATTCTATGTTTACTTTTTGGTAGCTGGGTAGCGTCTCAAAGCGTCATATAACAATATTGAAAAGTATTGACTTAAGTTTGATGCCACTCTTATTGGTCTAGTTTAGTAGTACAAAATCTATTCTGGGTACAAAGTTACCTAATCTAAGCCAAAATATATTTTATTAGTTTTGATTAGTGTTGAGAACAAAACGTAGCCAATTTTACTTAAATATAACATAACTTTTAATTAATTAAAGATTTTTTTAATCATATCAGTAGTTCCCTAGATTTATCCCTACAAACAAAGTCTCAATTTTTCCATTCTTTATAAGTGTAATTTTTTTAATGTTGATATATTGTCTGTCTGTATGAATGTTCAGTGTGAGTGAATTTTAAAATCAATTGTAAATTATAACTTCCTAGTGAGCTAGTTAATTGAAACAACACTGGAACCCAGGAACCCGTTTACTGGAACTTTCTGGTTAACTGGATAACACTGCATATCAAACTTTGTATTGAAAGGCTAGTAAAATTTTAAAAATTCTACATTACGTAAAAAAATATGAATAAAAAAAAACTACGGTACATAAAACATAATAATACTTAGGTATAATTTTAATAAGAAATGAGGAGTTAACTTTGTGTCACTTCATTGCAAACACACTCCTTTTCAATGTCGTTAGCACAAAATCCTAGATCGGTTACTGTCCATCGAATGTACTGCGATCAAGCCAACTTGGCCAACGTTTTAATATTGTGTAGCATCCTGTATCAGAGCCCGTAAATCCCCTTTGATTTAGCCTCTATTATTTTAGTGGTCGGTTCGCCTTTATTGTTTTAACTATGTCTTCAACTCATGATTTGTTGTCCGACCATCTTAGAACACTTTGTAGTTTCTTTTTTATGGACGAAAAATATTATTTTTGACTTTATTCGTATTATTGTTGAGTTGGGTATTATTTTATTGGGTGAAAGTGTTTGGGAACTTTTATTTTGAAGTTTAATGGGTTTTATGGATTTAAGAGTTTGATTTAATGGAGGTTTATGGTTTTAGTTTATAATTTCTTTGTTCTTAAATTAAAATGTTGGATTTTTGAGTAAGAATTAATGGTTACGCAAGTTGTAAAATTCGTTAATAAATTAGCGTTTTGACTATTTGAAATTTTGATTAAGCGATTAATTCAAATTGACTGGCTAATTGATTGAGTATTAATACGTAGGTATCTCTGTTAATATATTTATATGCAAATTGTCGTGGCTCTAAAATGAAATTAATTTAGTTGTCGTAACATAAGAAATCAGAAATAATGTTCATAACCAATTTTATTATAACTGTTGATTTCATTTCTCATATATTTTTGTCTATGGTATAATATACTTTGAACTGTCAGGGTCAAAAACCTACAAGTAAACTGGTTAGTAACTCTAACTAGCTACCGGTCGTGTATTGCAACTTACAAGGACTAGGTACTTTGCAGAAGTATCTATGGAGTCAGGTCGACCACGTGCCATCGATTATAGCAAAACTTTTGACAACGTCTAATAACAAAAAAATTGTTTTCATAATTATGATGAAATAAATAATTATTTAAAAAAAAAAAACTAAAAAACACGTTAATCCTGAAGATCGTGGTAAGGATAAGGGGACAAACTAATTAAATTATTGCATTGTCATCGGTCCTTGATGTGTAATATAACGGTAATATGGTGTAGTGTTATTGTGTCAAATTAATCCCGTTCAAAGATTCTGTTACATACAAACAAACATACATACATACATACCAAGCTAATAAAAGCGTATAAAAAATCGTTGAGTAGATATTCTACGGCTAAGCTAACTCTTAACGCGAGCTCGAATTAACGCTGAAACAACGCAGTTCGTAAAATCACGCGAACGTGAACCTTAACGCGCCGAGATACGGTTTGCGGTCGTGCAACTTTTCTCATCACCTAAACAGAATCGCTTAAACAGGTAAGTAAGTAAGGTAAGTCCCCTGAGCTATCCGATGATGCACCGATGTGCAACCTTATATAATTATCCAAAATCCTTTGCGTGTAACTACTTAAGGTCACGATAACAGCACGCAAACGTAGCCTTAAAAAAGTCAAATGCACCTAAAAATAGCGTCAAGTCGTTCATTGAATCTTAAATTAATATCATTATACAGCGACCAGCGTAGCTTGACCCCCTATCACCCTTGTACCAGTAACATGGAGATTTGGGTATTTTGTCACGAATTGTGGATCAATTAGGCACAAAAGTAATTTTTCTGTTTTGAATTTATTAAGCTTCAAAATTAGGTAATATTTAATTAAGAAAGTTAACTTGTACTTGTACTTGTATAATTATATATATATAAACCTTCCGTGAAAATGTATCTAACTGATGGTGAAAACCGCATCAAAATCCGTTGCGTGGTTTAGGAGAAGTTAGCGGCCATACAGACAGACAGACGCGGAAAGCGATTTTAATTTATACTATGTAGAGATAGAGAAGAGAAGAGAAGAAGTATGATAATTAAATAACTTGTTTCAGAAAATTTTATTTATTGAATTTCAGGCGTATGAGTTATTTGTTCTGTGTATCAGAGCTCAATTTAAACTGGTCCATTTAACCCGTAAACAATAGCGCGAGTTGGCAGTTTTATTTGAAGCGCTTTATGACATCGCCCGATGGTTATTAAAGGACTATTCAACTCATTATAGCGTCTATAAAGTACATCATCCTGTTGATGCTGTCTTCTTCTAACATGTACAAAGTTGTATGTTGTGTCTCTGTCACGTATGGTTTGGTTTATGAGGGGTGTGTGAATTTAGATTGAAGATGTAAGAGGTTCCGTATAGATTGTTTTTGTTGACAGGTTTCGTTATTCAACAGTTTTGCCTCGAAAGTTTGGTTTCGAGTTTTCTGTTTACCATGATAATGAGGAGATCCGTAGACTAACGAAAGTTACCGACATAGCCCACCGGATTAGCAAGTTGAAGTGGCAGTGAGCATAGCACGAAGAACAGAAGGCCGATGGGGCAGAAAGGTTCTCGAATGGAGACCACGGACCGGTAAGCGCAGCGTAGGATGTCAACCCGCAAGACACAAGACAGACGCAGACGGCCTAAAAGTGACCGCAAGAAAACGCTGGATGCAGGCCGCTTCCAACCGGCTCTTTTGGAGATCGATGGGGGAGGCCTATGTCCAGCAGTGCACGTCTAACGGCTGAAATGATTATGGTGATAACTCCATATATTATCCTGATTAACTTTTAGGTCCCGACGCTAAAAGAGGGGTTGTTATAAGTTTAACATATACACGTATCTGTGTACCTGTATAGTGTATATTTGTATAACTGTTCGCATAACTAACTATGTTTGTGTGTCTTTCGTAGCTCCCAAATGGCTGAACCGATTTTGATTTAGTTTTTTTGCTTGAATGAAAGTTGATTGAATCAGGCGTTACTTTGCGGAAGTCCATTTTTTATGCGAAGAAGCGGAATTACACTAGAAATTCATATACACGTTGAATGAGAGTGTTTAAAAACAATAATAAAATTTAAACTTGTTTTCACTAGGGAATTTCGAAGTCAGCTGTTCCATCCGGCTTGTTTCCTGATATAATCTGGGCCTTTTCAATGCCAGAGTGCGTCTTCTAAGTCTAGTTCTAAGTCTTCTTAGTTCTTCTAAGTCTGCGTGCTTTATCTTCGACCTCGTCGTCGCTTTAAGCGACAACAGATGAGTTGATGGCCAAACGCGCACTTATTTGCGTTTTTTTTTTTGTGTATTTTTTTTATGGAACAGCTGATTTTCGCTATTTCAGTGTTGGTCTCAAAGTAAAAGTTGTGTATAATAATGAGAACAACAATACCTTCGAATATATCTGCCGTTTAAAGTTACATCCCGTATATATTTAATCCCCTATCAGTCACCCAAACTCCTCGACACTCAAGCACGGGAAATGATCTTCCTTTATTGCGGGCCTTATATGAACCATTCGAGATATATTACGGACTCTACTCCCGTTGTATTACTCTAAGATTGAGTACTTATTGATTGCCGTATACATAGATTCAGTATAGTACGCCGTATACGTGGAATTAGAAAAAGTAAACTTTATTTCTGACAAGTTTTTTTTTTTTTTAAACTGAGTACTCTGACTTGTTTGACGATGTCAAGCACAGATCTACTACCTAAGATATGTCAAGATGTTTAAATACTTGACATTGGCACAGAATATATAAGTACAAGTACAGAACATTCACTCTGCAAAATCATTTAAATGAGTAGCGACTCTTGCTACTACACAATAAAGTGCAATTCAGGACGTGCGAGCGCTAACTACCTACAGCTATATTAACCTAGAAGTTGCCTCTCTGTCTATCCCGTAACTCTTGTCGCGTTATCTCTGTCTATAGCGCGGCAGGTCTGACAAGTCGGCTACTTGTAGCTTCATACCTAAATTGCGGAGTGCGCTAGTTCTGATACCGGCAAATGCTCAAGACGTGCCACGCCAATATCCTCTCATCAGTGTAAAATGATATTTCTTTATTTATTTAATATTTTTGAATAGATACTTCTAAGCACAATAATTTTGTCCTGCCTATCCTCACATATGGTGTTGAAACATGGACCTTGACTAAAGAGATCTTGCACAAGATCCAAGTGGCACAAAGGGCGATGGAACGCGCCATGTTAGGCATCTCTTTCCTGGACTGAATACCAAACGAGACTCAAGAGGAGATGGGCGGGACACTTGTTCAGAAGGGAAGATAGACGGTGGACCAAAGCAGTCACAGAATGGTGGCCTCGGAACGGAAAGCTATCACCGGGCAGACCACCTGCTCGCTGGTCGGTCGACATCGCGAAGGCAGCAGGAAAGGAGTAGACGAGACTGGCACAGGACCGGAAAAGATGGCGTGCCGAAGAAGAGACCTATACCCAGCAGTGGGTGGAAAATTGTTGATGATGATTACGAAGTATCTAATTAAGTTTTAACGTTACACACAAATAATATCAGCAAAATCCTTGGAACAAATTGTCTTTTTTTATTGTCTCTGATAGCATTTTACACGACACAATAATTCACAAAAGGCCAAAATAAATTTGACGGTTGTTTTTCAACCATTCATACCATTTAAGTGCAGTCAGCACAAGGTTAGGGGAAGAGGGGGCGAAATGAGATAAGTCACGCACGGGGGATGATGACTCGAATAATGTTATAATTATTGCATAGAATTCACGATTTAGGAGGGAGGGTGAGGTAAAAAGGCAAGCTGATGTAGTACCTACATACAAATATACGTAGCGCAATTAGTATAGTCGAGGAAATTTTTACACGATTCTATTAGCTTGACTTGTAACAAAATTTATGTAAATACATCTTAGAAGTCGATATTAAGGCGAAATGGTAGCGAACCGTACACTTGTGTGACGGTAATGCGGCGTGCGCGCTTTCAAATATTTTCAATATTTATTTTGTCTTTATTTTCTACAAATAATCTTACGCTTTTACAAAAAACTGCGACCACTAAAGTATTTGAATGATTGTTAGGATAAGACACATTTTTTTTTGATAAAAATATCTTTTATAGAAACTGAATGAAGTTGATTCAATCCATTGAAGGGAACGTAATAACGTGTGTTTTTTAGGAAAGTTTACGATTTTTTTCTATCGGGCCAAATGTCTTTAATCGTGTATCGGTGAACACATCCGAATAAAATATTTCAAGATCATTTATTAAATTAAATTTATTATTAATAATTCAATTAGTTGCATCCATTTAAAACATTTCAAATAAGTTTAATGGGGATGACTGTTCAATCAACTGCTAGGTCAGTGTAAAAACAAAGTTAACTTTTAGAAGAAAAAATACCGATTTTAGCCTATATCTACTATCTACATGTACAAACTTAAACTAAAAAGTTGAAAAAAGACAGTTCAAACACAGATTAAAAGTCCTCATCAAAACTTTTGCTGAAGGAAACCATCTCACCGTCATCTTTGCACCTATTTTTTGTTTTTGTAAACTTTTCCAAAAAAAACATTGAATTAAGTCCTACGTGATAAGTCCTGATAAACATTTAAAACATGAGTTCAAATCGCGAAAGTTTAAAAATTACTAACACTGAATAAATTACGAAAAAAAAAATGGGACCACCTCATACAAAAAAATAATCATCAGCATCAATTACATATGGATAGCCCGTTGGTTCAGTTGGTAGTGAACCTACCATCTGACCTTGGGGGCGTGGGTTCGATTCCCACCTAGGACAAACATTTATGTGATGAACATTTGTGTTTGTTCTATATCTGGGTGTTAATATCTATTTAAGTATGTATTTAAAATATTTGTGTATGTTTATCAGTCTCTGGCAGCCATATCACAAGCTTCGTTTAGTTTGGGGTCAGATGACAGTGTGTGCAAAAATGACCCAAATATTTATTTAATTCATAATTGGCGGAGTGATCGCGTAACAAAAATTAAAAAAAAACTTACAGTCAAATTGAGAACCTCCTCCTTTTTTGAAGTTGGTTAATAAATTAGTCGTTCATTTGGTTATAGTTAGGTATATGCTATAATCTGCCACAATGGTTATTATAATTGTCCCACGTGGGACCACAGAATATATGACAGTTGGAAGTGGGTCGCGGGTGGCTGCAGATAGGGTTGTCACCACTCTTTAAAAACAAAAATAATTGAGCACTGTAAAATTGTGACAACAACACGGCACAAACGAATTGACTCCATTATCTAACCCATATATTTTTACCGAGTTCAAATAAATTAAAATATTTTAAAAAATATACTTAACCTGACTACATTGTAATAAATAGTAGATAATAGAAAACCTAAAAATTTGTTTTCTATTCTATAAAATAGCATAACACATAAAATCATAAATCTAAAGCAGACAGGGGCATTATTTAGGCAACGATGACTATTATTTTGCCCCAATTGTATTGCCGTGATAAGGCCCTAGAGAGAAACCAGTGAACATAATTATGCTGAATGTAACTGGTTCAAAATATCGGGAGCTCCATCCACAATCTTATCACGGTAAATATCCCGTTAATAATCATATAACAGTAGTGAACTTTAAAACAATTTTAGTTTGTGTTGTTTGTTTCTCTTTCACGCAGCAACAGAGCTGCAGATCGATGTGATAAATATAGTATGAAAACAGAAGAGTGATATAGAATACTTTTAATCCTGGAAAAAATTACAGTCACAATATCTTCGTGGTTAAACTGCGGGGCGCTAGCTAGGTTATTGAAAAGTGAAACAAAATCTCATCTGTAGCAGCCCTACAAGAGTGGGGTGTTGTAATTAACCTTTGTCAAGAGTATGACACGGTATGTGTACGTGTGTTGTTATTGTGTGCGTGAGCATTGCTCTGTAGTTTAATATTTCATTGCCGTTTTAAGTGTTTCATTCGGATTCGGTACTTACCTTACCGTGTTTCAAAACGTTGAATTTTGAATTCAGATATCTGGAAATTGTTATATTTGAAATTCCAAATTCAAATTATTTCTGTAACAGAGTATTATCTATACTAATATTAATAAAAAGAGGAAAGAATTGATTGTTTGTTTGTTTGTTTGCATTGAATAGGACTCACTCTACATAATTGTTAGATTGAAACATATTTATATTTAACACTAAGTACTAACTCGTACTAGTGTCATAGTTCATATAAGCTATTTCAAGCTCTCTGAAAAGGTTTCAGTAAACTGAGAGCTATTTCCGGAGCAATTCCGAGATATCGCATCCCTTCGGGTTCGTACATTCAAATCCACTTAGTGCACAGATCAATAGAGCTGCGAATAGATACGTGAATCATACCGCTACAGAGCAGGGCTGCCATGTTTAGGGTTAGATAGAACTGCTATAAGAAGAGTTTTGGCACTAACATGAAGTGAACCGGCCAAGTCCGAGTTGGGCTCACGCATTGATGGTTCCGTACCACCTCAAAATACAAAATCAAATCTGTAGATCAATGTAGTCAAACGAGTTAGTCACAGTCAGAGTTAAACAAAGTAAGTCACGGTCAAATCAAAGTCATGCCCTAGTAAACTGGTGCAGACTTTACAAAAGTTAAAACAAAAAAAAATAAAAAGTGTTTGGTTGTAATAAAACTAATGCCATTAGGTTTTATTGTGTTCATGATTTGGTTGTTTGTAGTTTTTTTTGTTTTATATAGGTTATGCAACCTCTGTTGAAAAGTGGAACCTATGAACAGCGTTCCGATCACGAGAAAAGGAAAATAGGTTTTATTCAATCGTAATATGGCATCCCGTTTATATCTTAGACAAATATTGTGCAAATATTCAATATCATAAACAAAGAAGTAGAATAAATATGTAGATCAAATCTTCCCTTTCCCTCCCCCCAATCACGAATCAATTTCTATCAAATATAAAACATCCTCCATACAAGACAGAAATAATGTCAACAACAACAGTTTGCGAACAAGCGAGCCATTTCGCGCCAATTATGCTTGTGTCAAACACAGCCGGGTATGATCCCACTTCTGAAACATATCCCACTATTGAAATAAACCGTAACTCCTCACAAATACGGTTTAAATTATCTTGCTACGACTCATCATCAAAGTTTCAATAAAATCATATTCTCCGTCCAATATTGACCTTAACTCAACGAGTGAAAGTTTATTTTACTCCAACAGTCTTAACGTTAAAATACAGATGATGGCAAAAGTAAGAATGGAATGTATTACCATGTGTTAAGGTAGGTATTTCAATGGATAGAGATCAAAGTAGTTTTGCCATAGGATGAGGTATGCGACAATAATACGGATTTGAAAACGGTTAAGGAGAAGTCTGTCTGGATATTTTGTTGGCTTATTTGAGGACTATTTGTGGTTTATATCGGTTTTTGGATATATTTGTAGTTTATTAAACTGAAATTACACAGAGTGTTGGCAACACTTAGAAGCACTGCAGTCTATGGTACACTGAGCGGTTCACGATCAATGTTTGGGTGTCTATGAAATCTGTGAAAAAGAAAAAAGGGAAGAAAAAATTACAAAGATCGGGGAGTGACTTTAGCTAGAGTGATATCGCAAAAGGGGTTTTAAAAATTAATGTTCGTATTAGTTTTGTTTTATTATCGTTATTGGTTTGGTTTTGGTTCTTCAAAATATCACCATTTAACTTATTTAGCTTAAATAGCTTCCACCACAATGTTAAAAGTTAACACGAGGCAATGTCTGTGGCGTTGCGGCATGCGGTTGCATTGAGGTGTGAACAAAAATCGATGGGTGTGAACAATTATTAATATCATTAGTGCTATCGAAATACTTTTCCCTGTAGTTTCTTTATGATAGTGAAACAGTGCAGTGCAGAGCACTGCTAGACTAAAAAATCTAAAATTATTTGTTTCATCATTAAATGTGCTTAGGTATCAATAATGAAGCAATAATGTATGTCCTAAAACTGGAAAAAAGGGACCCTGGGTATGTCCTAAAACTGCGACCAGCACCACCGGAGGATGGGCAGCAGCGTCCTATTAGTATATGGTGAAAGTAACGCGATCCCCAAGCCGTCTGCCAAGCGTGGGGATTATGGCAAAACCCCTCTCTAACAGGGAGGCCGTTGTCCAACAGTGGACGTTTAATGGCAGCTGCTGCTGCTGATGATGATGATGATCAATAATGTTGTAGCGCTATTCACCAAACTGGATGCAATCATCGTCAAAGGGTGCAATGAAGTATCTTGGAGATAAGGGCTTTCCGTTATATTGTTAGCTATCTATTAGTAGGTACCTACATAGCAGTCTCACATAGGAGGGTAAATAAACTTTATTAATTTACTTGTTAAAACAACCTTTATAGTATTCTTCTCATTCTCAGCAAACCCGTTCATTTGATACCCATATCATGATGGTAGATAAGAACATTTTGTCCGCCATCTTGGGGCGTCCGCCATATTGAATTTATCATTTAGAACCAAAGTAATTGGGAAGACAAATCTAACGAGCCCAAACTCGACGGTGTTACGTCGTTTCGTTTAGGAGTTCCTATGTTCACCTTCTCTCTCCATCATCAGATCAGTTCGATGGTTCCAAAATATTGCATTGTCACCGAACTTCCATAAGTATGCCAAATTTCGGCTTAACCGGTTGAGGATAACTGGTCTAAAATTCAGTTGCAATATACGAACATACATACTAACAGGGCAAGTTGAATAAAAACTTAAAAAGGATAGGGTTATATCAAATGGTTACATCAAAGATTATTGTGACTGGGTCCTTAAGCAATCTATCTGGAACTCCGATTTGCCGCCAAACATCCACCGCGATGGAGCGAGCGATTTGCTTTGCTCTACCGACGACCGACTAACGTAGCGCGGGGAATCGTAGAGACGTCTATGTTTCAATCTATTAACTCGTAACTCTACCGACAACCGGTATCATAGAAGGGTTATACTACCTTCTTAATATTCCTGATCTCTTGGTACTTTGTTGTAGAAATAGCAGCCACCAAATCCTATCATTTTAGATTTTTTTTAACGTCAAGAAAATTATTGATTTTTAAATGAAAACGTTAATAAAAGACTTATGCACAAGACTGTAATTACTGGTAGTTGGAGCACGGGGACTTGTAAGTACCCCGTGCTTCACCCAGGTGGAGAAACTAGGTGGAGCACGGGTCTGACCCCGAGTTTTCATACAGATTTAGACAGTAGAGTTCACCAATTTATGTAATTTAAACTTGCCAAGTTTCATTCAATACACTGGATGCGGCGGACATAAAAGCTCGGACTTCAAAATTTGAATATGCATTTTTTACGCGAATAAATCCATGTTGGCGTGCTCTATTTCTCTCCCGCTAAATTAACGTCCACATTACCCTCTTGGGTAGTCGGGTAAAATATTCTGATTCTGCAGTAACGCTAATTGCGAACTGTCTAAATTCAAATGCACTCAATTTATGAATATGACCTTACCATAATAGTACTTGTGCAACTAAAAATAGCGCACAAATTTATACTCCGTATTAAGTAATGCCAGTTTCCACCTTATTTTTAGGTATATGAAGTGGATAGTTAAGTAGAAGAGACGATTGAACAGCGATTGCGATTGCGCTTGCGATTTCACAGAGAGCTACACACAGATCTTAGAATTAATTCTAAGACACAGACTTATATATCTAAGGAGCAACACCATGCAATTTTCAGTCAAATAGGCAACTTTTCAACTTCATGTCCTATCTATGTCTAAGCTCTTAGCGGTTTGCATGGAAGTCTTTAGGGTATAAAACGTCCTTGGCGGTTTGATCCGGTGCGTCGTATCTCATTAATTGTCTGCTTCCCGCGTGTCATGTTACAAAGTGTGCGCGCGTCTGATCTCACCCGACGAATCTCGGTCGCGCTTCACGTCGGGTTTCGCCGGATACAGACATCGGCGTTCGGTGAATCGCTACTGGGCTCTAGATCCGTTCGCCAACTTAGTTTTATTAGACGAGGAGTGTCTAGTCAAATATCAATGCCACCTTTTTTCTTCCAGGCATGATTAAAAACTTGGATTTCTCTAGATACATACGCCAAGTCAATTTGATTAGTTGAGTATTTTAGTCATAATTCAATGCCAGTTTTCTTCATCTCGGATGAATAACTTAAATTTCTCCAGATCAATTTGCCAATGTAATTTTATTTGTAAAGGAGTGTCTTGTCAGTAATCAATACCATTTTTCTTTTTCTCGGGATATGACTTGGATTTCTCAAGATCCATTTGGCAACATCATTTTATTATAACACTGTTTTAAACTAACACGGTTGTTCACTAATATCATATAAATAATATTCCAGTGATATCCATAACAAAAGACTAAGAAAGAGGGTAGATCGTTATGTCTGCCTAACCTAACCTAACTTTTTAACTGTAACCAACCACCCGCATTCTTCAGTCTTCCCGTGAACATGGTGCATGTGACTGCGCCGAAATATCGGGAGCTCATTCCACAACCTTACCACGGTAAATATCCCGTAAATAATTATATAACTTTAATTTTATTAGTTAAGCACCAGTCAAAAATCAATGCTATTTTTTTCTTCTTCTAGGGATGAATAAATAACTTTGATTTCTCTAGATCCATTCGCCAAATTAATTTGATTAGTTGAAGAGCGTCTATATAGTCAATAATCAATGCCCCTTCTATTCGTCTCGGGATGAATTACCTACTTATTTTTACATTATTATTTTTTGTATATATTAGAAATTAGAACTAAATTAAACTGTCTACCTAAACTATAAATAAAAAACTGCATTGAGGTCGCTGTCTTCGGGTAAGGTGCCTAAAAAATGCTGGCGACATTACCACGTTGGATGGCCAAACTTATTCTTTGGCCAAGGTAAGCACCAGCAATAATAATAATAAGGATAATTTTTTTAACAATTATAATTATATATAATTTAATAATATAATTTAATATATTATATAATTTAGTAACAATAATTAGTATAATTTTTTTGTTACGGAAATAAATATTTAGGTTATAACTAGTCTAGACTCCTCAGTTTAGTTTCATTCTCAGCGTAGAACTTGTCTTGTTTATGAAGCTGACAAAAATTTAAACTGTAAGACTTTTTATACAGAAAGCCTTTTCAAAAATAAAACTTTCTTCAAAACACTTTTTCACAACATTAACGTGTATACTTTCTAAGAAGTTCTAAATTGTCTCATCCATCAAAAGATGTTCACAGAATTCTGTTCAAGAATCCAATTTTTCACGACAAGTTCACAGAATTGAAGTTTTCACAACAAATACGAGACAAAAACTAAACACAGTAGATTAGAAACAGAGACAACACGGAACAACTCGTAAGAAGTTAATGCGCTATTCGATGAATTTTTTATCTGCATGCTGCGTTTCAACTAGGGTTGTCACTTGTCACTACTAATTGATTGACATAATTGATGATTAAACCCATACATGTCTAGGGGATGATCTATTCAATATTGTACATTGTATTTATTACTGCGAAAAATTAAATTTCTTATCGTGTAATAACCTACCATAATTATTATTCTTTTATAACATTTTATTATCTACCTATTCATTAAACATTTTATTTTTTACTACCTACAGGAACTTTTTTTAGAGTATAAGCTACCTACCAAACATCCAAATCCGTTCAGCCATTACGGAGTTGAGGGCAGAAAAACATACACACCGACTTCCACAGCTGTGTTGTTAGTGTGATTGTGTTATTACAATTGTATAAGTATATACATATATATAATGCATTACACTGGTTTTTTTAATAAAATATCTTTCTGCGAGGGATTTTTGGCGGTCTTGTGTACCTACTTTTGAGTGTTGATGAAGTGTGAGTGTAGTGTGTTTCAGTGGTGGATTATTATTTATGAAATGTTCGTGAATGACCTCAAGTGTAGGAAAGTGCTGTAAAAAGGTGAAAAAAATATATATTTATGTTGTTTTCAAAACTCCATAGAAGCCTCTAGTATTGTCTCCACCTTTTTACAAGGGCAGGACTTAGACTTGTCCGTGGCTTACTTTGCTTGATTCTGACTGTGACTATGACTTATTTGACGATATAATATAGTAAAACTTAAAAATAATTTAATACTTAGCACTGCTCTCAAGAGGAAAGAAATAATAACATTCTGTAGCATGACATTTTTATAAATTTTCTTTAGAATATCACTGTAGCAACCCTACAAGTTGTCAGTCCGGCAATATGTCGCGTTGTCAGAGTGCTGAATAACGACTTTACAGGAATTTCCCGATACGAGTTGCGTAGTGTCGCATTTACAATGCGACTAACGTATCTGTAGAGTTGGCTAAATGGGAGAACTAAAATGTTTTAAGAGGAGGCTGTTGGTTTTGTTCGGAATATACGATTGTAGTTCCCTTCAACTCCACAAATAAATTGGTCGTTTTTCTTTTAGTACTTCTAATGGATGTAGGAATTATCGAATTCTCAAAGTTTGCTTTAAAGTTAACATGAGTAGAATTTTCCGAATTGATCACATAGATGAATAAATAAAAAAAATACTGCAAAATTTTAAAGCACATCAATATTGCAATATTTTTTTGTATGTTTTGGTATGGTTGCTTGTACCAATATTTTTAGTTTGTCACATCCCGCTTCTTGCGTCTATTTCTCAATGTTGGTGGTCGTGACCGTGTATAGTACTTTTCAGAAACATTGCATAGATATTCACGTAAAAATTTGCATAGATACTTGCTCGAGCCCACTACCAGCTGGCAGCGTACCCTGCATCACAAACTTAGTTAAAACACAGATCTACTGAACACTGGCTACCTTTTATTCCCAGAAAAGATTACCTAATCTGATAAAACCATCTTTTTTAAACACTTCTTGTTATTTCTCAATCCACATTTCGTCGTAGACGATTAAAATATTAATGTAATTAACTCGCCGGTTGATTTACAAGCGATTTGTAGGATTTTATTCATTTTAACTTTGATGGGGTGACAGACTACAAGACCGCTCGTCCTATATTAATGTTAGTTTGTTTGAAAATATCTTTATAAACATGTTACGTTGTGATTTAGTGCAATTTGGTATGTGTGAAGGGAGGTGATTAGTTATTCTGAATTAGTTTTTTTAACTGACTCCGAAACGCGACGTTGCGCTCAATTATGGGAATTGCTGATGTTGGTATCAAAGCTGCCAAATTAAAGTGGGGTGGGCGGGACACGAGGCCAGGATGCACCCTGATAGACGGGCCCAGAGGATCACACAGTGGGTGCCTGAAAACGGACGAAGGAGCCAAGGCAGGTCTAGAAAACACTGGCGCGATGACCTCGACACGTTTATAAATAGAATAAGTAGCAAACAAGCTACGGGCCACTTGACGGTAAGTGGTCACCGCCACCTACAATACCCGGGGCATTGTCAGTGCGTTGCCTACCTTTGAGGACTTACCCTTCGTTCACCCTTCGTTTGAAGCAGTCCAAATTATATTTCGGCGGAAAAACCGAAGGTGGAACGTTCCAGATACAGTGGTCAAGTCTGGCGGGTCGCACGGTCTGGAAAGAAATGGGGAGACCTGTGCCTGGGAGTGGGACAGTATAGGTTATATATAACTTTAGTATAGGTTAATTAAAAAAAAAACTTCAATAAACAAGGGCCGGTCTTAATTCGGGTGTTTCCGTACCACAGTAGCAGGCTGCTGAGCGGGGTTTAGTTGTTGTACTTCGGTGACTTTAATAAAACCGCCGAAGTGCGAGTCGGGCTCGCGCACTGGGGGTTCCGTACCACCACAACTTGTTAGATACTAAAATACAAAAAAAAACGTGCAAAAAAGACAACATCCCATCAACGCCCAGGCGGTCACCCATCCAAGTACCGGCCGCACCCGACGTTGCTTCACTTCGGTGATCGTACGAGAACTGGTGGGGAACAGAAATTTGACATTGACTCGCACTTGGCCATTATTTATTATTTTGTTGTTATTCTTTAGAGTGTGTACTATAATCGTGGTAAATGTGACGCTTGTACGTATTATCATTTTTACATTAGAGCTAATACAAAAATACGTTTAAAAAATTCGTTTGTTGTATGGGGACCCCCATCACGTTTTTACTTTATGACTTTTTTATAATTAATCTGCCGTAATAGTACATATTCTGTGAAAATTTCAACTGGCTATCTATTACGGTTCGAAAGATACAGCCGTTAATAGGTAGGACAGACAGACGTAAAAACGGATAGATGGACAGACGGACAGAGAGACATCGTGGACTTAGTAATAGGGTTCCGTTTATACCATTTGGGTATGGAACCCTAAAACCAGACTTTAGAAACTGTTTTGTAAAGTACAAAACATATTATTTCCTCGTGAATAGTCCTGAAATTCGAAACAGTTTAAGAAGACGTGTATATTTCAGATATTTGGGAACCGTGAATAAAGTTCAATTTCAAGTAAGCCTGTTTTTCAAGTAAGTATGATTCAAATAAATCTGAATCAAGCGTACCTTGCGCCCAACCGTCGGGCCCCGCGGCCCGCGGCGAGATTTGTAACAAAAGCCCTCTTCATAAATATATCCTCTGCCAGTAGAGTCACCATCTGTTATTAGTTTTTGGTGGACAATAATTATTATTATCATCGAACATACGTTTTCAACGAAACGGTTTTTTTTTGTAATTTATTTTTTATTGAACTAAGAAGCTCATACATAAGAAATAGAGAAAAAACGCTTAGCGGCTTAGCTAAAATTCTATGATTTGCGAAAGAGCCGAATAAAGGAGGAAGAAAGTTTATTTAAATCTACGCGTACGATGTCGCGGGCAACAGCTAGTGTGTAATCATCATCATCAGCCAGAAGACGTCAACTGCTGAACATGGCTTCCCTCTTTAATCTCCACACTGAACGATAGCCTGCCTTTTGCATCCACTGCATGCCCGCGACTCTCACAATATCGTCAGTCCATCTAGTGGGACGCGTACAGCTACGCTGCGTCTTCAGGTTCGTGGTCTCCACTCAAGAACCTTTCTTCCCCCTCAGTTATCGGTTCTTCGAGCAATGTGGACTGCCCATTGCCACTTCAACTATGTCGGTGACTCTGGTTCTTTGGCGAATATCCACGTTCCGGATTCTATCGCGCAAAGAAACTCCGAGCATATAAATAATTGGGACTTGGAATCAACCGTGATTTAATACTTTGCTTGACATTGAACCTTTTGACTACTTGAAAATTCTGTAACTTGATACTGGCTAAATTAAAGATAATTTATATCGTCATTGAGATAAATAAACAAGAAGTCTTGGAGACAAAACTGTGCAGAAAAACAAGGTATACTAGCTTATGATAGCACCATCGGAAGCTTCCAACTGAATTAGTAATTATGCACACACGATCTTTTGACTCCAAACTAAGCAAAGCTTATACTGTGCTGCCAGATACTAATATAGGTTTTTTTTTAATACGTAATGAAATAGATATTAACGCCCAGATATAGAACATACACATATTGTTCATCACAATAAATGTTTGGCTTAGGTGTCAACTAACAAAATTGTCTTAAATTTCCCCGAACACGTAGTCACCCCATCCTCCCCTAAATCCTAACGATGCAATTGATCTCTCTCTCCCCGGGCGATGCGCGATAGCCCACGTACCGTCTCGTTAATGCTACCATCCTCTACCGTTGCGAAGTGATGACGCGGTCGGTTGCTGCTGACTAATTCGCCGTATTTTGCACGTTGGAGTGTTATAACGATTGTGTACGTAGACACAATCAATCTTTTGTAACATAACTGATAAATAATAAATTTATAAATACGCAATTTCATCTATTTCGAAGACCTTTTTCAGTTATTTTGATTTAAAAACCTACTAGAATTCATTTTTAGTGGTTAGGGCCTATCTCGCAATACGAAAGTCACGTTCTGTAAGATTCCGATACCCTCCATCTTACATTATAATATGTAACTATTATTTACTAGCGGGCCGCCCCAGCTTCGCACGGGTATAGATTATAGCCTATGTCAACCGGGGATAGTGTAGCTTCCCAACTGAAAGAATTTTTCGAATCGGTTCAGTAGTTTCTGAGCCTATTCAATGCAAACAAACAAACAAACAATCAAACAAACAATCAAATCTTTCCTTTTTATAATATTAGTATAGATAAACAGTACAGCCATTTAAGTTTGTACGTAGGTATCTATATTCTATATGTCTCTACATAGTATATTATCTCTACATAGTATAAATTGAAGTCGCTTTCCGCGTCTGTCTGTATGTCTGTATGGCCGCTAACTCCTCCTAAACCACGCAACGGATTTTGATGCGGTTTTCACCATCAGTTAGATACATTTTTCACCATTTTCCAAGTTAGATACATTTTCAAGGAAGGTTTATATATATAACTAGCGACCCTCTCCGGCTTCGCACGTAAATTACACCCGTGCGAAGCCGGGCGGGCGGGTCGGTAGTCTATATATAATAAAACAAAGTCTGGTTAGTTACACCATGTATAAATCAAGAACGGCTGGACCGATTTTCATGATCTTTGATTTGTTGGATTCCTCTCCACCTCGAATAGCAGAATAAGTATTAGCATATCAGGAAAATTCACGAAAAAAATATATGAAGTAAATTCATTTTCACATACATTTTGTATGGAACGGCAAGAATTGAAGTCATTGACAACATCATAGAAGAAGAAAAAAAGAAATTGTCATCTAAGTCAAAGGAAGATGGTTGCTACCCTTTAGGGTATACAAAGTCCTTGGGTTGCTATCGCTACCAAGGAGGTTGCTTCAAGGAGGTATATAACGCGGGTGAGCGGCGCACAACTAGTCTATCTGTTTTATATATATATATAAATGAATCCCTATTTACTTTGGTCACGCTATAACTTGAGAACGACTTTAACGATTTCATTCATCTTTTTTTTAAACTTTCTAATAATCTGTAGAAAGTTCTTACCAAAAGAAAATTTAAAAAATTCAGAATACTTAACGATGATTTTAATTAGTGTTTGAAACCGCGGGGCACAGCTAGTTACTTATAATAAAACTTGATTGAAAGTTGTAGGTACTTATCTTTTTATTGTGCATACTTTTATTGACTTCAACAATGTCCTAATAATAGGTAATTTGTAAAAAGCGTGTACAGGAAAAATGTCAAATAACAACCCTCTATTCCGATTTATTACAAAGCAAGCACTTGAATCAATCACGTTTGCTATTCAAACTATGTCAACCTTTCATTTGGTATGAACCTTTAAGTTCTTTGTCACAGTAAAATTTACTACTTTATTCTCTGAACAGCTCAATAACTGTGAAAACTTTTTATAGCCACAAAGTTCTTTAGCGTTAAAGCATTTTACGTAGTTAAGTTGTCTCCATACCTCAATATTTTGAATGTTGAGTAGAATTTTAAACTTAATTGTCCGGGAAATAAGGTTTGTTATTTAAAATGTTGCTTGTAGGGAGACTTTTGTTGGCAAAAGGGACGGTTTTCGTCCCTCGTCTTGTTTTGTTAATTGGTCTCTTAATAATTATTATGGACCTCTAAGTGCTGTGTAAATTAAAGGGTTCCGTGGATTTTTGGAATTATACAAAATTATTCCTATACAAATAGGTAACTTACTTTTTTACCCGACTGCCCGAGAAAGAAGCCCTTTTTTCACGGGATGCAAACTTGTGTGTTTTTTTGTAATGTTTTCACATGCTTACACGGCTGGATCGGTTTGATGTGTGAGGTGTGGTTAGATTCCTCTTCATACCCAAAGTGTCATAGGCTACATTTTGCATTCGAGTAGGTATTTTGTTTTTCTCGAAGTAATACTCGAACTGTGTTCTTCTAATGTCAGACACATCAAACACCACGTTTGAGAAAAGTATCATTCTAATTAATAGCTTTCTCGTCTTGGGGTCGATTGTAAAGATCACTCAGTCATCTGAACTATGCTTTGATTACATAACTAGATATATATATCTATGTATGTTTGTATATACAATGTTAACGCAATCTGTTGGAACTAATCTCAATGTAGCTCCAAATTACCTGTCCAGTGTACTAACTAATGACGTTAATGCGACCTTTGTCGCATGACATGTGACGTCATGCTGTCGCATTGTGTCGCATCATGCCACAGATGAGATAAGCTTTTGGACAAACTGTATATAGGTATGATTTTTTTAACAACCTACAAGCATATTCAAATAAGTTTGAAACATTACATTATTCAAAATTTTGACATCCCTATTGCAACTCTTGTTTTTAGAATATAATTAATCAGCTCGCGACCACGGCCATTGTAACATGGTCGAAACGTCGAGCGAAAGGTACATATTTTTACCTAAATTAAATAATACGTGATAAGTCCCGATAAACATTTAAAACGTGTTCAAATCGCGAATGTTTAAAAATTACTATAAGTATTTAATATGTATTTTTTAAACTTTCGCGATTTGAACACATGTTTTAAACGTTTATCGGGACTTATCACGTATTATTTAATTTAGGTAAAAAATATGTACCTTTCGCTCGACGTTTCGACCATGTTACAATGGCCGTGGTCACAAGCATATTTTTTACCTAAATTAAATAATACGTGATAAGTCCCGATAAACGTTTAAAACATATTTTAATATGTATTATTTACGGCAACCATAACAAAAACTTTAATAAAAACTTTCAATTTTAAGGTAAGGTAAGTAGGTATATATATATATTTTTTAAATAGAAAGAATGTATTTTTTTTTTGGAAAATAAGACCTGTAAATGCCAGAAATGCTAAGTCGGGTAAATGTATCAAGCCAAAATGATATAGAAAGAGTCAGATGCAAATTTTATACCAACGAAATGAAGAGGTTATCCATTCGTTTGCATGTTTTTTTTTGTATGTTTGTACAAAACATACAATTGAACGTTATAACTTTATTTACACGAAAAATATTTTAAATACAGATATTTAAAACCTAAAACTATTACTACCAAATATTTATTAAAAAAAAAAAAAAAGCCTAACTATCATTCTATTAAACCGCTACCAGTGGGAACTGTTCCCAAAAAGCTGGATAATTGAACACTTAATTGAAAAATAATTGAACAATTGAACAGTGTTGGATAACTCCGCCAATTATGCATTGATCTTAATCATTCTTCTTTGTTTGGCAGGCCATACTTCAGAGGTAGTTATATAAATTTTAAATGTATAAATTTTATCGAAAAATAAAACACTTTTTGAAAAAATCAACAAAAACTAAAATTTGTACACAAACATAATTTTGTCGTTTTTTTTTTGTGGTTCCCTTCCTCAGACTCTTCCATAAGCTCTTTGTTCCCTTCAGAAAAAGTTTTGATGAGGTCTTTCAATCTCTGTTTTAACTGTCATTTTCAAATTTTTTAGTTTGTACATGTATGTAGTATTGAATCGGTTTTTATTTCTTTGTTCTAAAAATGAATTAAACGTAGTGTAAGCTATTGGTAACTAGACGAAAGGTTCTCGAATGGAGACCACGGACCGGTAAGCGCAGAGTAAGATGTCCACCTACAAGATGGACGGTCGACCTAAAAGAGACCGCAGGAAAACGCTGGATGCAGGCCGCTTCCAACCGATCCTTTTGGAGATCGATGGGAAAGGCCTATTCCCAGCATTAGACATCCTATGGCTGAAATGATGATGATGATTGGAAACTAGCTATAGCCCGCGACTTCGTACGCGTAGATTTTCATATAAACTTTCAACCTGCATTAGCCATTTCACAAAATCGTTTTTAGTGAACCATTTACACTCCATGAGGAACCTACCTGTGTGTATAAGTGAGTATTTAGCTTTTATATACATACTAGGTGCGTCCCGCGATTTCATCTACAATATATCTGGGATAAAAGTAACCTAAGTTACTCCTAACATCAGCTTCCTGAAAGATGAAAACAATGCAACCTTGAAGCAACCTCCTTGGTAGCAACAGCAACCTCCTTGGTAGCAACAGCAACCTCCTTTGACTTACATGAGTTTTTTTTCTTCTATGATGTAATATTACGTCAATGTAGACTTCAATTCTTGTTCTTGTATTTATTCGTAGCGTTAAGCGTAGAGGGTTAGCCTATGATTCGTACGGAAAATATTAAAAAAATACCTTTTGATGCGATCGCTGCCAAACTTCACAGGATCGCTGGGCTAATTAAAAGATTGCCTGAAAATTCATCAAAATCGGTCTATCCGTTTCGGAGTCCATATGGAACATACCAAGAACACTGTTTTAAACTATCACGGTTGTTCACTAAAGTTATATGCTTATTTACGGGATATTTACCGTGGTAAGGTTGTGGAATGAGCTCCCGATATTTCGGCGCAGTTACATGCACCATGTTCACGGGAAGACTGAAGAATGCGGGTGGTTGGAGAACAGTTAAAAAGTTAGGTGCAAACATAACGATTTACCCTCTTTCTTAGTCTTTTGCTACGGTTATCACTAGAAATCGAACTCGAACCTAAGTCCCGACAAAACACACTTACTGTATCACTGCGTATAGTATTTTGAACACATTTTGAACGCGTATTTTTATTTTTAAATATCCCGTAAATAATCATATAACTTTATACCAAGAACATACATACATACATCGCCTTTTATATCTTGTACATAGAAATATTTACTTAAATAATTATATGCATCCATACTGAGGTACTAGCATAGGTATCTCGCGATATGTCAACCATTTACCAACAACAATGGCTGTTCTATACAATACAATGCGCGATAAACCGCATTTATGTGATTGACGTGCGGTCTGGTCTAGTCTGCATCTAGGACCAACACTGAGCTATTGCCTATTATTCATTATAGATGTTCATTTACATAGCCACACTGTAGCTCGACTATGCCGTACTTGAGACATACACAATGTTTAATAGACAAAATACTTTTAGAAATACTTTTTATTTTTTTATTTTTTTTTATTGATTAATAGGCTTGCTTTTGACCACCATCACGCCTGATGTTATGCGATAATACTATTTCAAAACACATCTTTGACACAACTTAAAATTAAATGGCAAAAAAAGTATAGTGTTTTAATTTATTTTATTTTTTATTATCTTAGAGAAACTAACGGTCTTAATTAACAGAGTTAATAATTAGCTAGAGACAATGAGGCCATTTAGAAGTTTCTACTTATAAAAAACAGAGTACATTATATGAACGCTAAAACATGTGAATAAAAAAAAATATAGATATATAATAAACTAGAACAAAGAAAAAAGCAATAGACTCTAAATAAACTAGTTTAGTATTTATAATGACCAAAATAAATGGGGAAACCTGTTTATCCCATTTTTTGTGGTCATAATAAAAAATGTTATAACAAAAATTTGTTCTAAATATTTTAAAATATTAACTTCGCAAATTGAACGAAGAACATTCAAAATTTTATATAAAAAAAATATTATAAATTGTGCGTGTGAGATAGCAGTGCGCCTTTGATAAAATACATTCGGCGCGCCATATATGTATTCTGGGCCGCTTAAACCAGATGAATGTTTTTTTTTTTTTACTTTCATACAATTTGCTGCGCACCAAGATGCACCTTTTTATTCGCACACTTTTCGCACATTTTACACTTTTTTTTTCTTCGATTGGAATAAAAATACCAATCTACTTTCATACTAAATTTAATCCAATTCTTGTTCACTCGTACGGAATTAAGAAAGACAAATATATTTGTCGTTATTAATTCCGCACTAAAACTTTCGCATTTATAATATTAATGTGATTTCTAGACCTACCAAAAAAAAAGATCTGAGACTTTTTATTTAAAATAAAAACTTTGGTAGGTTAATTTTTGGCATTTCGCAAGTCTAGAAATTGTGCGATAAAAGATCTTTACAAGTTTCGTCTCTATCCATCCTGTTATATCTATTATATTTGCCTAAACACAAATTGTAATCAGACGAGTCAATAATTAAATATAATTACTTTCGTGATTTTCCCTTAGATCATCATACCCACGGTTCCCCTCCCCCTTTGCTCTGCAGCACCACAAACACAGATAAAAATTAAACGAATATAGTTTTCTTTAAACCTTTGTTCTGCACAATAATTGAATAATAGTGCAAGTGAAATAAATTGCTTATTCCATAACTTAAAGCTCAGCTTACAACGATCCAGTGGAGCGACAATGAGTAGGCACGGTGAGGTACAGTCACCGACAATTAAGAGCAGCGCGCCCCTAATTGTCTCCGGACTTCACAAGTCGAGGACAGGCAAATAGAAAAGTGAATTTATTTGGGAAGTTTGCATCTGAAAAACTTTTAGTCTCCCTATATCAATTAAAACTCAGTTGCAGTTAAAAATCGAAAAGACAAATGGTAAGAAGATAGTTTTACATGTTTTTTTTTTATTTGAAGCTAGATTAAAACATATTTGTATACGTACCTAATTTTGTCACAGGTGCTATTGTCTATGCATTATAAACTCAATTTTAAATTGCTTAGTAAGTCGCGGTTGACTGCCAACTCATCTGTTGGAAAACGACGATGTGGTCGAAGATGAACCGCGTAGACTTAGAAGATATTTTCTCAGACCTTGAAATGATCTATATTATTTTGTATAAAATGTTTATCGGACTTATCGCATATTATTATATTTAGGTAGGTACCATTCGCTCTACGTTTCGACCATGTTACCATGGCCATGGTCACGAGTTGAATTTTTTTTTCTATATTCTTATATCTTGACTTTTTATGTTCCTACTGCATGTCATTATTTTTAGGTAAAAGTAAAAAAAAATATAAAAAAATAGGACTCACAATTTCTGTAACTGATCTTGAGTAGGCAGTTGATTTTAAATTGGAAACCAAATAGCTATAATTATGTTGGACCACATTTCTCAGTTAAACGTCCTTTACTTTTCAATTCCCTAATAGGCACCTACAACTAAAATCATTTAAGGCGATGTAACTAATTAAAATAACTAAAATAAATATCTGTGCTACAATTAACGCCGTTGCCGGCGTGTGTACTCGGCCGTACGCGATCAATTAAGGCGCGTGTCGCGGCATTTTTATGCAAATGTACCAAGGAGAGGTAGCTAGGGCTGTCGATGGGATAAAATCTTATTTTTAATTGGTGAACTAAAATAACTAAGTGAATCTAGCTTTTTAATAGTCCACTGCTAGACTTAGGTCTACCCTCGAAAAAGCAATTGGGCCATATCCACCACGCTGGCCCAGTTGCGGGTTGGTGGATTCACATATGCCATTGAATTTCTTCCCCATACGTATGCAGGTTTCCACACGATTTTTTCGTTCACAGAAAATACAGTGGTATGAAAATCCATATATAAACTCCATTAAGCCCACGACTCCACGTTTTCAAGTCTATCGGTCTCCCAAATAGGCTACCACGCATCGAGATACAGTATTTTATCTCAATTTCACCACGGCATTTATTTTATAAGTGTGATTATTTTTCTATTGCAAAATAAAATAAATCCAATTTGCGTGGTGACAACCCTACGTGCTTTGCCGGTGGTCCGCCCTAACCGAGAGTTCCGTAGGAAATCACGTCGCTTAGAGATCGTTATCGCGAGAATGTGATACCATCGGCATACACTGATTGCGACTTATGTGCGCGATTGTACTACTAGATGCACCTTTAGTGGCAATTCAGTGTTTAACTCCGACTTTTGTCCACGATCGTCTAGTAGGTTTGCTGAGTAGTTAGTAGTTACCTACGTTAGAGGATGCGGAGTTTCTGGCCGCCTAATATCCTTATGAATATAATACAGGTACCTATTATTTTTTGCCGTTACCTGTTAATTATACACCAAAAATATATAATTATTAACAAGAATAAATGCCCATAGAAGAAAAACTAATATAAAACTAAAATTCTTAAAATCAACATCTAATAAGGTAGGTACTCAAATACACATAACTAATGAAGTAACTTAAAACTACTTAAAATAAATATTAAATTAAATTTAAATAGATACGTACAAACAAACCAACGCTTAAATATAAGCTAATCTAAAAAATCTAAAAGGTAATTATTTAATCAATTATTATTTATAGGTAATACTTAAATTACCAGCAAAAATAATGAAGTAGGTAAGTATAAATAGCAACAGTTATTTTTAACAACGACCTAGAACCATGTTATAACCTTAGTGATACTACCTATTTATTTACACGATTAAAAAAAATATGAAACTATTACATTATAAATTGCAACAGTTATTTTTAACAACAACCTAGAACCATGTTGTAACCTTGGCGATACCTATTTATTAGTTTTTTTTAAATGTAACTGTTACATTTACCTATGTACTTTCGCATCAAAATTCATATTCCACTAAATATAATCCATTTTAAACAAACTCATCTTCGAGCAACATTTACGTTTCATCGCGTCTATTTTAACATTACCGATGTCATGCGACCCCAATAACACGTCGATAACTCCTACTGTCCTCACCAAACACTAGTTCAGAGCATTTTTAACACTCCCTCGACACGCCTATTGAATAGTTGCCAAATTATCTCCCCGACCAATCAGAGAGCGCCGCTACATACACGAAACAGGTCGACCAATGAGAAGCTAGATTCAGCTGCGCCTGGGCATATTTTCGTTTGCAATTCAATGAGGTGTCTAATTGCTTGTTTTGCTTGGCATTGCCGCTTTCCTGTCCATTGATGAAACGTATTTATATTTAATGAGGTTCAAATGCCTTTGATTTATAGCAGATCTGTGTTTAATTGGCGCTAGAAAGGATGATTTATTTGATAGAATTAGCGGCTAGCGTTCTAGAGAAACGTTTTTGGTTTTATTGATTTTAACTGTTAATAAATAGCGTCATTGATGTGCGGTTATTATCTTATATTTTTATAAGCTAATATTTAGTAGTTACGACCCGCTTCACTTCAGCAGACATAAGGGTAAATCCTAAAAAAAAAACTGATTTACATACTAGTGTACCTACTTAAGTACTTAAATAAGTCACTATCATCATCATCAGCCAAAAGACTTCCACTGCTGAACTAGGCCTCCCCCTTTAACCTCCACACTGAACGACATCCTGCCTTTTGCATCCACGGCTACTCTCACAATGTCGTCGGTCCATCTACTTAAATAAGTACCAATTTAATAATATTTATTATCTTTTGAACTTACTAAAATGTTACAAACAGGTAAGTATAACGATGTAAAAAAATACCTACATTACTGCAGAGGTAACAGAATCATTTAAGAGGGCATATGGGCAGCGTTTTGTCCATACAAACGTATTCTCGTGTTTCCTCCCTGGATAATAGCGCTAGAACTGTAATTTTTTTAAATAAAATGTTTCTCCTATATTATTTATTTTTTCTTATAAGTTAACTACTATAAGAAATATGACCTTAAATATTCCAAAAATTGTTTTTTTTTTTACCGCCATGTTCAGACGTCTATCAAACAATTTTGACGGGTTTATATAGCAAAAATAAATGACAGAAGCATAGTTCAATCTTTTTCACAACTAATAATTAAAAAAATAATGAAATCGGCCGAGTTTTGAATGAGGAAACAGAAAAATACGAGACGATGATTTTGTCTACTTTTCGTAGGTATAATCGATCTCTTGCGCTCTACGGGGAGAGGCTTGAGGTCAAGGGACAGCAATATATTTGCTAAATACCTATTCATCAAATTTCTTGGCCGTGGGATGCCCTCTTAAGGACGATAATGAAAATGGGGCATAAATGTGAGTCCCTTAAGTAGAATAACTACTCAGAGAAGGTAGGTTTCCAAACAACGCCTTCTGCCAACGGCTTAAATTTTGCGAATGTACTACTTGGTTTCTTTGGTGAGTCCATAAATTCTCAGCTGCCACCAAGACCTGTAAAATACTGTCTCGCTTACTAACAAGTGGCGAGTTGGTGGACAAACGCGGATTTATTCGCGATACAAAAAGTAGTTTTCTGAAACGACGTTTAGATGTTTACGTAAAAAATGCATAAATATTTTGGGGCTACTTTCACATTTAATTAAAACGATGCCAAGCAAACAAAAAAAAAAAAAACATTTCCAGCCCAATTGAACCAATCACAGGACACCATCTGATTCTTAAAATATAATTATTTTTCTTTGTAAATTCTAACATGCACAAGCATGCACAATGGTTGTGTGCACTGTCTTTTTTTTTAGTGGAAAAACGTAAACCTATTTGTAGATAAAAATATTGTACGCACATACCTAAAATTTTTTTTTTTTAATCAAGGTAACCAACCTTACCACGGTAAATATCCCGTAAATAATCATATAACTTTAGTGAACAACCGTGATAGTTTAAATCAGAATCAAATTTTCATACAAGAGAGAACTATGCTTTAAATAATGAACACAATAGGTACCGTTTTTTTAAACGAGTTTTCATATTTATCTAAGGTCTTTTATTCTAGTTAGCACATTATAAATTATAGTTTGTATATGTTTATTACTCTGTATACGTACATTTCGAGATCGAATCAGAAATGAGATCCGTATACGAACGAAGCTACCGACATAGCCCACCGGATTAGCAAATGGACGTGGCAGTAGACAGGGCACATTATAGCAAGCAGAACAGATGGCCGATGTGGCCGAGAGGTTCTTGAATGAAGACCATGGACCGGTAAGCGCAGCGTAGGACGTCCTCCCACAAGATGGACAGACGACCTATAAGAGACCGCAGGAAAACGCTGGATGCAGGCCGCTTCCAACCCTTTAAAAATCGATGGGGGAGGCTTATGTGGACCAGCAGTGGACTTTAAAAATAATAATAATAATAGACTTGCGTTTGACCGCCAACTCTCCTGATGTAAAGCGACGATGCGGTCTACGATGGAGCACGCTTGCCTATAGAAGAAACCTACGTCCTATGACTGAAATGATGATGATGTAGGTACATTCGAACGAGCACTTTAAATAACAAGACGCTGCATCAAACATCTAAGTGTTGCCCGAAATACTTATCTAACGTCCGTATGGATTATTGCCAGGTATTCATATTGCTGTTCTATTTGCAGGAGAATAAAGCTTTACCATCCATTATGATTAAACAATGTTTAAACTACTCATTGCTTGTTTATGTTGTTGGCAATCGTCTGAGGCTGCATTTATGAGAATAGAATTAGTTCCTTGTTTTATATTTGTCTATAGAAATAAGCAAGAAGTGGCTGACTTACCTACTTCGTTTACTACACAAAATATGTTATGGGCAAGTCGCAAGAAAAACGAACGAGGCACCAATAGAGATAAATAAATAAATATTTGGGACATTTTTGTACAAACGGTCATGTGATCCCAAACTAAGCAAAGCTTGTGATATGGCTGCCAGAGACTGATATACATACATATATAGTTTTTAAATACATACTTAAATAGATATTAACAACCAGATATAGAACAAACACAAATGTTCATCACACAAATGTTTGTCCTACGTGGGAATCGAACCCACGCCCTCAGGCTCAGAAGGTAGGTTCACTGCCAACTGGACCAACGGGCTATCTGATGGAAATTGAACACTCTTATAAAACAATTTCGGATGGCCATGGCTTTTAATATGAGCCAGTCACAGAACACTCACCCTAAGCCATCGGCAAATACCGATTTTGTCTTTAATTTCTGCTTTGTTAAAGCCTCTGTCCTTTCACCTCTTTACAATGGAAATTTGAAAATTTGCACATTTGCAATTGCGCATTGAAATATTGTAGGTACCTACGAGATATTAGAGGCCAAAATTGACCACCCTTTAATGAAGGTCGACCTTAAACTCTACCGAATTTTCGTCAACGTGAATTCCTCAAATTACAGCCTACAGGCACACTAACAACGCCCCGTGGGTTTTTACCACTATCCTGCATGAACTTTATTTTATGGGATAAAAAGTCTATCAGAGTATAAGTTATTATCATACCGAATTTCACCCAAATCCGTTCAGCCGTTGCCTAGTTAACTGCGGACAAATAGGTACACTAACACACAAGCTTTCGCATATTTACAATACGATGTTCGAGAGAAGTAGGTAGGTATAAGCACAGTCCATTAGCGCACAATTTATCCGAGTGGGCGCAAAGTGGCATTTTATTTAATAGGGTTTAAATATACATTGGTCTGGTGCCAGCACTCTACTCGGCTGCGCTGCCAAGACGCAAGGATACTGAGATAGTCATGGGATTGAAGACCTAGAGAGCCTAGATATAACCACATGTCTAACTGCAGTAAAATATGGGCGTATCGAATAAGCTACAAGAAATAAACCGGCTAAGTGCGAGTCGGGCTCGCGCACTGAGCGTTCCGTACCACCACAAAATACAATAAGGTTGTCCAAGTAACAGAATTACCAGTTAAGTATTGTAACGCCTTCCAATCGAAGAAATAATTTGCTACGCAGTTTGCTACAGGCGCTCAAGTATAATAACTTGGTAATGAATATAAATTCGTCACTGACCATTATTTATTATACTTTAGAGTGTGTATTACAATCGTGCCAAATTTGACGCTTGTACGTATTATCGTTTTTACATTAGAGCTAATACAAAAATACGTAAAAAAATACGTTTGTTGTATTACTGGGACTCTTTAGTTTTTACTTTTTGACCATTTTATTATTTGTTAGTTAATTTGCCGTAACATTTAATTTTCTGTAAAAAAAATTACTGACTATCTATTACGGTTCGAGAGATACAGCCGTTTAAAGGTAGGACAGACAGACAGACGGACGGACAGACAATGTAGGCTTAGTAATATAGGGTCTCGTTTTACCCTTTGGGTGCGGAACCCTAAAAAGGTTGAAGTTTATACGTCATGTGCTCCGTGGAAGAAGAGTACATTGGCAATCAGCTAATAGTCCTTGTACTCGCTGCAGCTCAGCTGATAAGCATACCTATTCATTCACCATCGTTGCCAATTCACTGCAAGGCATAAACCTCCCATCTTTCCTCAATTTTCCTAGTATAATCTCATCCATGTGTTTCTGCAAAAATTGTGTTTCTTATCACGCCACTGTTGGACTGGTCTTTCGGGGTCACGCTAACTTACGGGGTTACGGGGGTCTTGTACGGTCATCAGGACCATACAAGACGCCAACGACTGTGCGAAGAAGGGAAAGCGTACTAACTAGATGAAGATCCCTACAGAAGAATCTGGTTATCACGATGGTCAAAAGACGGCAGCTCTACACCAAATATACTATGATGGGTACGCTGTCAACTGGTAGTAGTGGGCACGAGCATTTGTCTATAGACCTTCAACGGTAAAATATGGCCAATCCAACTGTTTTACATAAAACTGGCATTAAAGCTTTGCAAAGTAATTTTCATTCTCTATATTTTACTAGATCTGTGTAAACTCATCCGTGCATCAAGGCTGCATCCGTAAATTCCGTAGGTAGAGTAGGTAGCGCGATAGAATCCCTCAGGCTTTGATGTCAGCTTGCAGTTCGTGTCTTGGATTATTTTATATTTGTCTCTACATTTTGATACATCTTGACTGCGACGTGCTCTCCCTATAGATTTGAAATAAAGCTTGCATTCGTATTATTATCTCGTGAATGATTAAAGACCTTTTAAACAATGATTTACAAATAATGGCTCGTTTAGTTTTTAGGTATCTTTGAGTTTTAGCCAAAAATGAAAAATAATAATTATAGTTTGGCAACTACGCTAAAAACATATTTGAAAGGACGCTTACAATTATAAATAATTTACGGTATTTTTTTATTTGTTGTGGAATCTGTAGCTAGATTTAATCTGATATTTTGGTAAAATCTGACAATCATTGAAAGAGGATATAAAAGCGAAACGCACCATATTGCTAAGCATAAGTAAGAAATCACACTAATAAAATCAATGTGAAAGTAATTTTCACTGCTGGCTCACTGCTCACCGCTCACTGCGGTCTAAATTTGAACCACGTGCTTATGTTTTTTTTAGTTGACATAAAAAATCTAACTCACCTGACATTAAGTGACGGTGTGGTCGGAGATGATAAATACACCTAGCCTGGAATGAAAATTAGCTCTCAAGTCAAGGCTGTCGATACACAGAGTTGGGTTCTTGGTGACAGACCTTGAAGGTGATAGCTAGGCGGCTAAGTATTTTCCTTCTCCGTCAGGTCTAGTTAATTGTTGGCATTTGTACCCACAACTGCAGCGTGGCAGTCGGCAGCAAACCACTGATCTGTGATTACTAAAATAGAGATTGATAGTTCAAGATTATTCATATTGTTTTTAACCAAAGTATTTAATTTTCAACAATCTTTCGGATTCAACGCATGATAAAAATGCTAGCGTCTTTCTGGCATTTCCATTCGTTAGCGTGGTAATGCCGCCAGCACGCTGGGTACTTAATACAAATGGTTTTTTTTAAATAGTTGTCTAAATTATAGAATACATAAAGATAGTAGGCTGAATAAACCAAGTATTTACTTATTTTTTTTTTTTACTGGGCAGTTGCCTTTAATAACTAAACTAAATACAAGCTAAAACTAACACTACAAATACAGTTAGACTGCCCGTAGACCGTTGAAGGTATTTACTTAGCTTGTATTTTCAACTGACTTCAGGAGGCTGTTTCTCAATTCAGTCCGGTATTTTAGTTTTATTTGTTTACCCCGCCATTTGTGAACCCAATTTCAGGATTTTTTTATTACGTAGATGAAGATCTCAACTCTCGAGGTAGTCCCTCAAAAATGTAATTGACTTTGGTTGAGTAGTTTTTAACCAGCGAATAAAACGAATTACTTTGTCCGAGGGTGTTGATTTGGCTATATATATTTTTTGTTCGATCGGTTTTTAATTTTGCAAATCACTTTTTTATAGATTTGTTTAGTTAATAAATGTACTTCATAATGTTAATACTCAATCTATTCCAAAAGCTATAGGTTCTGATAACCTTTTGATCGTTCAATCGTTTCAAGAATCATTCAGCATGATAAACGGGTAACTATGAACGTTCCCGTCCGTTTACCCGACCGATAATCTGTTAATTGGGAATGGGTACCAATCGGGAATACCCCACGGTTGAAACTAATGGGCGGGATGAATCGGTAGATAAATTATACGAGGTCTATTAGACAGTGTAACAACTAATATATTACTTACTGGATGCGGCATGTAGTTTTACTCCTTATTTTACCATGTTTTAATGTTCGTCTGTCTCTGTGGTACCAATTTTAAAATCAATTATTATTTCTCAAATATGCTTGGATATTCGATCATTATTTTGACAACCTTCTTCGAGATAAATAGAAATTGCTTTACTAGTAAATGATACGCGAGCAGGTGGTTAAACGACGCGCCGGCCAGCCAAATTAGTATGAAAATACACATCGTCAGTCTGTCTTCTCAAAAAAAAAAAATACTGTGGTCGTGTTTAGCAGGCCGAATAAATTGCTATGAAAACACATAACTGTTGTGTTATTAAAAAATGGCACGAACTTTTTACTCAGAAACATAGCAACCAAGGAGGCTTAGTATATGTTTCAGTGGGCTTGAGCATTTGGATTGTCTTTAGACCTTCAAATGTCTATGGGCAGTCTAACTGTATTTTGTAGTGTTAGTATTAGCTTGTATTTTGTTAAGATAATAAAGGAACCTGCCACAAAAAAAAAGATAACTTATCAAAGAATAATAAGTAAAATTATAGATATATATAGTTAAATTATAGAACAAAATACAAAGCTGTTTAAAGTAATAAGAAGAAACAAATAAACATAATTATTTGTTGTTCATCATTGATTGGCCGCCGCAACTGAGCATTTATGGACTCACGTATGCTGGCCTTGGCTACACCTCGGCCCACATTTTCATTCTTCCATAAATGATGTAACTACTCATAATCGAGTTCCAACTTAACCTCAACTTAAATAAACCAAGTGAAAGTAACTTCAACTTTCCATAAGTTATTGGCTAAGTTTATAGCTAATTGATATTAAACGAGAAGCACCGGGTCGGATCGTGACGAGCTGAAAGTGAATGGGAGAGGAACTTAGCTTGATTTATTTAAATAACTTCAAAAGCTAAGAGCGAAGTAAAAGGTTGAAGGAAGCTGTGCCGACTGGCAAACAGATCTGCAGAAAAAAAGCAAAAAACAAATACTGGACTAAGTTTAATCTTTAGTTTAATTTTTAAACATTTAATCCAAGTTTGTACCTAACGTGATCTGAATAAAAGGCTATATTATATTATTATTAATAATATAATCTGCGAGCGTTCGTAGCACCATTAAATAGATCGTTGAAAAACTGATGTAATTTTTAATCGATACACAGCGGAACAAATTTTCTTAAACCTATTTACCAATTTTTTTTAAATTTTTTTTTTACCTATTTTCTTACTCTCGATTAAGACAACTTTTAAACAAAACAAAAAAAAAAAGGTTTTTAATGAGCTACAATTGTGGCATCGTAGCACCCAAACGGCTAAACCGATGTTTTTTCGGTGTTTTTTACCGAAACAGACAGAAACAAGACCAGTGTGTGTTGCCAGTGATGATATAATTATGGTACTGAGACGTGGTCCTTACCTGTTGGCCTTTTGGAAAAACTTAGAGTCACACAGCGGGCAATGGAGAGAGCTATGCTCGGAGTTTCTTTGCGCGATAGAATCCGAAACGTGGATATTCGCCAAAGAACCAGAGTCACCGACATAGCTGTTAAAATTTGCAAGTTGAAGTGGCAATGGGGAAGAAAGGTTCTTGATTGGAGACCACGAACCGGAAGACGCAGCGTAGGTAGGCCTCCCACTAGATGGACCGACGACATAGTGAGAGTCGCTGGCATCCGGTGGATGAAAAAGGCAGGCTGTCTTTCAGTGTGGAGGTTAAAGGGGAGGCCTATGTTTAGCAGTGGACGTCTTCTGGCTGATGATGATGATGATAATGAGACAGACACAAATAAGCAAATAGATACTGACACATACTGTTTGCTTCGGGTAAAATAATATTTAACATTTAATATCTCATGAGATGACAAGGGCAGTACATTGCTTTGCAGGGCTTTGAACTGTTGAAGTTTTAAATATTGGGAACGCTTGTACTCAAAACATTGTTACTCAAAAGCTACTAAAGAATTCCTTCAAGTCAAAATAAAACGTCGTCCATCTTCCAGACCGTATCAGCTTAACAAAATGCCCTCCATTTCTACCAAAATGATGTCTCATAAATATTTCCTTCAATAAATTAAGATCTGTAATCCGCTTGACCGCCACAAATCGTATTATCGTCTCAATCTGCCGTCTCTGTCTCCCTCGGTACGAGAGTGAGGGAGAGAGAAAGAGGATTGATCGGAGGCTCGGTCTCCAGATGAATAATTGTTAGATTAAAGACTTACTCATCGGGATCGCGACTACGTTAGATAGAGCTAGTGATGAGGTAAAACTAGCGAAGCTATTATCGATAACTACGATCAAACTTATCGATAAGGAATGAAAGCCTTATTGCAATGATGCTTATGTTTACACGGAAAAGGAACTGCTATTATAGCAAGGTTTATGTAAAATATGTATAGGTGTGTGTTTATTTTAAAATGTCTGAAATGCTTGAAATGTGTTTGATATGTTCTTCGTCGTGGTTATATTTGTGTTTGTGAGTGGGACTTTTTCCTCGAATAGTGTGCGTAAGCTAAAAAATTCAGATAAAATTGTAAACTGAGGGGCTCAGTTTACAACGAAATAAGTTCTAATCAGAAAAGAACTTTTCAAATATAGCCATGTGGTGAACTAACTGGAAATGTCTCTTTTTTAAAGAATTAGGCCAAAATGTATTTCATCCACAGAGTATAGGATGATCTGTATCCTATAGGCACGTTAGAGCACAAGTAACTTAAAAGTTGGTTGTGCAGTGATTGCTTGCAAAAACAGAAGTAAAACTGTTAAATTCAAATATCATAATATCCCATGTGATTAAGAATGAAAATATATTACACATTTCATCATCATCATC
Organism: Agriopis aurantiaria; assembly: GCA_914767915.1. Classification (NCBI taxonomy): domain Eukaryota; kingdom Metazoa; phylum Arthropoda; class Insecta; order Lepidoptera; family Geometridae; genus Agriopis; species Agriopis aurantiaria. The sequence goes on along the minus strand of OU612001.1, from coordinate 10,774,433 downwards.
ATTTTAGCCATAGGACGTCCACTGCTGGACATAGGCCTCCCCCATCGATCTCCAAAAGGGCCGGTTGGAAGCGGCCAGCATCCAGCGTTTCCCTGCGGTTTCTTTTAGATCGTCTGTCCGTCTTGTTGGGTGGACGTCCTACGCTGCGCTTACCAGTCCGTGGTCTCCATTCCAGAACCTTACACATTTGAAAAGTCAACAAGTGTACATTGCCGCTTAGTTGCGCGCCGTATCCATAACACCAAGTGAAGCGCGCTATGAAAATCATGTTAGACGATAATGATGCGTGAAGTTGTTATTTTTGAGGAGGAGTTTTGGACACTAAAACTTGGATTTATAAATCAACGCTAAGGGATCTCTGGATATCTATGGTTTTTTGTGAGTTTTATTTATTTTGAATATTCCTGAGAAAATATAGAAACATACTTATAACATGCTTTGGAGTTTTGCCCAAATCAATAGTTAATTTGTTCTTGGAAACATTCGATGTCGACAAACTATATCGTATCTCCTCACTATTTACCTATCTACAGGCAATTATAATCGAATACACGATCCCTTTACATAGCTATTGATTGCCTTTACTGAAGATGTGCCTTTATAGGCGTACAATAGATAACCTATCACCTAATCGACTAGCTACGCAATAGAATATCCACAGAAAAGAGGAGTAACCAAAAACACTTTTTCTTTTGTGAGAGAATATCCATTCATCTCAAAAAAAAAAGAGTTGGCAAGCTGAAAATTATTTTTGGGGTGAACAGTTATTTACGTGACAGTAATAACAATTCAATTTGAAATATTTTTACAGGCAATTCAAAAATTTTACGGCGCACGGTTCGAACCTATGACATCTGGGGCTAGTAGCTTTACCTAGTCTGTGCATCTAGGCTTACGTCTCGAGCACTCTAACCTCTAATCCTCGGTCGCTCTCCTATCAGCCTCCTTTTTGAGCTTACAATCAATCTAGGCGTTGGAGATGCCATCTATAGTTCCTGCTACCTGCAAGTAACTACTCAGCCAGAACCTCTCCAAAGCTGACTGAGATAACGTTTAAGGAATCAATAAGCATAGGTTTCCCTATCACATAAATGATATACGAAATTATCATCGTCAAGCATCATCATCATCTTCGTCATCATCATCATCTTCGTCAACATCATCATTTCAGCCATAGGACGTCCACTGCTGGACATAGACCTCCCTCATCGATCTACAAAAGGGCCGGTTGGAAGCGGCCTGCATCCAGCGTTTCCCTGCGGTCTCTATTAGGTCGTCTGTCCATCTTGTGGGTGGACGTCCTACGCTGCGCTTACCAGTCCGTCATCATCATCAGCCAGAAGACGTCCACTGCTGAACACAGGCCTCCCCCTTTAACTTCCACACTGAACGACAGCCTGCCTTTTGCATCCACTGGATGCCAGCGACTCTTACTATGTCGTCGGTCCATCTAGTGGGAGGCCTACCTACGCTGCGTCTTCCGGTTCATTTTAAGCTTTCGTTTTTACCAGTCCGTGGTCACCGTCAATATGTGCATATTATGATATTATACACTGGTACAGGTAAAATATATCATATCATACTAATATTATAAATGCGAAAGTGTGTTTGTTTGTTGGTTTGTTGGTTTGTTTGTTCTTTCACGCTGCAACGGAACAACGGATCGACTTGATTTTTTGCTTGGTTTATAGTTCAAGAGCCAGAGAGTGACATAGACAACTTTTCATCATCATCATCACCATCACCATTTTTCATCACTACGCGGGTGAAACCGCGGGGCGCAGCTAGTATATATACATACTCTGGGGACCACAGATCATAGGCGAAGTGTGTGTGACCTCATTCGCTCACGTTTATTACACCGAGCGTACGTCATACGATGCAATTTAGTACGGATACGCATAACATGTATGTCTATATCTCCTTAGTGAGAGAGACGATGGACTATTTGATTACTAGTCAATGTGATAAATTAGAATAAACTAAACCTATTTCAATCAAAGCTTTTCATTCAACTGTTCAGAAAACTATCCCTGGCTACGTATGCGTAACCTGGGGCCTTGCGGTTACCTGTTTTAAGCGATTCTGCAGTGCAAGTACCGTTCTTTATCGATCGTCAAATTTTATAAAATTGACCACTTGATTTGTTTCTATGATCGTTTCTATGTATATAATCGATCATAGAAACATATCAAGTGGTCTTAGAAATAAAATAAAGTATTACTTTAAGGTGGTCTTAGTAATAAAAAAAAGTCTCACTTTCAACAAATAAAACAAATAAAACAAAGCAAATAAAACAAAGCCTTACTTTCAAATGGTCTTAAAATGAAAATAAAGCCTTACTATCAAATGGTTTCAGAATGAAAATAAAATCTTACTCTTAAGTAGTGTTAGAAATAAAATTAAGCCTTAGGCTCTAAGGAGTATTAGAAAAAAATAAAGGCTTACTCTTAAGTGGTATTAGAAAAAATAAACCTTATGACTTACGACTATAAAGAGTTAAAAAGACTACGAAACCAATTAAGAAATTTAAGACCAAGCGTAATATATTTTTTTAGAAAAGATCGGTAAACAAGCAAGCGTTCCGCCTGATGGTAAGCGGTAATCGCCATCATTGTCGATGCTTTGCCAGCCCGGAGAAATGTTTGTTGATACCTTTTTTGAAAGCATCCATATTGAAGCTCAGCGGGATTACTTTCGGGTGTAAAGTAAGGTCATTCTACACCTTGCAGATCCGTGGGAGGTAAAAATGTGAACTTGTAATAACACTAACTACTAGCTCCCCGACTACAAAATTCGCATCGTAGATCACAGTGCAGAATGCGCGTGCCGTGTAATTGGCCCGCACTAATCCTCTAACATCTGACATTTTGACTCGCACTCTGTACGCACATTAGGTAGTAATAACAAGCCAAGTGTACACTCAGTTTAGTGTACATTTCTTATTAGATAGGTTCTATGCGTACTGATAATATTACAAACATCACTATTATGTTTTTTTTTAATTTTTCAATCTCTTTATTCTATTGCAGCTTTGACTTATTAGAATTGGGAATTTTAAATTGAACGACTGCGTAATGTTTTAAATTGAAAAAAATATAAATTGGTGTCGTTGTTTACATAAGAAAAAATTCTAACTAACTGCGCCTCGCCGTTTTATCCGCGTGGAAGAAAAGGAGTTTTCTTTTAGAGCCACAATAAAAAAAAGAATAACAATGTATTTTATTCATATAACAAATGTGTTTTATTCACTATAAAGTTATATGATTATTTACGGGATATTTACCGTGGTAAGATTGTGGAATGAGCTCCCGATCGCGTTCAAAATGTGTTCAAAATACTATACGCAGTGATACAGTGAGTGTGTTTTGTCGGGACTTAGGTTCGAGTTCGAGCTCCAGTGATAACAGTAGCAAAAGACTAAGAAAGAGGGGAGATCGTTATGTCTCCACCTAACTTTTTAACTGTTCTCCAACCACCCGCATTGTTCAGTCTTCCCGTGAACATGGTGCATGTAACTGCGCCGAAATATCGGGAGCTCATTCCACAATCTTACCACGGTAAATATCCCGTAAATAATCATATAACTTTAGTGAACAACCGTGATAGTTTAAAACAGTGTTGTATTTTATTCATTTATATAATATTGAGTAAAATTTTAACCTTGGACCCCATGCGCTACTTTTAGAAATATTGATTGTCCAAAAAAGCTCAACCAAAGCTCTTGACAAAGTTTTGGTTGCATTACAAATATCTAAGCACAAAATTGATGCTTCATATTTTATCACTTTAAACACTATCACTTTTGACCCGCATTAGGCTCATTGTGCCCTTGCCCTTTATGAATGCAATCTACTTGAACAAGAACGTAATTATTATTGATTGCGCATTAGCGAGGGAGACGAACAGATGCGTTAGAAAGAGACATATATAGGGTAGTGTTGCCAGGCGACAAAGATTTAAGGGATGCGTCTCGAATTTTGTAATATGAACCAAAACATTGGGATCAGATGTTTGTTTTATTATATTGTACGGAAAAAATCCGTGATGTAGCTTAAATCTATTTAATTTTATTCCTTGACGAGACCATCGCACATCCTAAATTGCTGGGTCTAGAAACATGAATGTTTGCCAAGTGTTTCTTAACGAAAGTGAGCACTAAGAAAAAGTTTTTGTAAATGCATCCCCTAAAGGGTTTAAAGTTTGATAGCAAGTTCGTGATTTTTGAAGATAGAATCGTGAAAGTTGGTATGGACTTCTGTTTATAAGTGAAAGTTAGTTGTACATATTTTTTGGAAACTCATCCCCTAAGGGGACGAAAAAAAAAACAACTTAAATAACACAATTTTATTTATCAAATCTAATATATTTACGTGTTTATGGATTCATTATTATTGGTTATTGTTATGGATTTATTATTGGACTTCGTAGAGTTTTGCAAATATTGTATTGTCTATCCAGGATAGGAGTTGTATTAGCTCTACTAACATTGTATTTCCTATTTATGCATTTAAAAATTTCCGTTTCATTTTCCAATCGATCATGGTAGGTCTAAATACTTTGTCCTATTATAGTAACTCCAACCCTGGCCATCCTACCAGGACAATACAATCCCGGGATCAGTAGCCTACAGCTAATTGCATCGTTGCTAGATAATTACCCCACAGTGACGACTCCATTAAAAACCATGTTTTTGTTCATAAATATAAAAAAAATTACCTATTAATAAAAACAAGTCTTTATTTAAAAACAAAGCGTTTTTAAATTTTATTTAAATCTTTGCATCCTAAATATTTTACAATAGTATTAGTGGTTACATATTTGAGCCGTTTGGGTTCGAGACATTGGGCCTTTGGAGAACAGGGAAGCTCCCTTTATTTTCATAAAGCTTTTAGACTGCGACTCGTGACCAAATGCTTTTGTGTTCCTTCTCCTTGCTAAACAGATAAGTATTGCCATTCAGCGTGGTAATGCCGCCAGCATGCTGGGTACGCTGTCAACTGGTAGTATACTTGAGCGTTTGGATTGTCTTTAGACCTTCAACGGTATATGCAGTCTAAATGTTTTTGTAGTGTTAGTGTTAGCTTGTATTTTGTTTAGTCAATATTAGGCATTGGATATTGGATTATTGACTATATGCAACATATCAGCAATAGGAATAATAGTTATAATTCATGCTACATGCAAATAATTACTCAGTGCTGTTACAGGCCACAAAGTCTCTCTTTGTCAAGAGAGATGTCGCTTTTTTTAACTTGAAAGTAATTTTATACTGAAAATGTCCAACAAAGTAAGTCACGTACAAGTCAAAGTCATGCTATAATAAAGTGGCGGAGACTTTACAAGACTGTGGCTTGTTAGACGCTATTTCATCAAACTTGATAATAATTTAATACTTGACACTGGCAAACGCACAGGAGTGCGACGCCAAACTCCTAACAGAGAAAATAATAAAAAAAGTCGATCACTCTTTAGTAATAAAATGTAATCAAAATGTTGTTACAACAACAAAACATAAACTAACTTTTTAGTAACAGGAACTATTGAGTTGAATATCTCCTAATGGAAAGTAACGCTAAGATGGCGTACGCTTGCCCATAACTCCTCTACCTTATGCCTAAGAAGAGATTATCTTGTCAGGGAGTGTGTCACTTACTCCTTGGGAGGTGGAAAGTGCATTCCACTTTTCGGTAGTGAAAATTTTAAATACTAGTATGAAATTGAAAATGTTAATTCTCGGGAGATTTCATTACTTTTGGACACATTGATTTTTCGGTCAAATCATAAGGCATTTTTGTGGTCAATAGCAAAAGAGAAATAAATAGAACGGAAATGAGAAGGAAAATCTGTCGCCAGGCATTATGACAGAACCTTGATTGAACATTTTTATTTATGTCAACGCGTCGAACTCCGCATCCAAAAAACTTGGACCTTACCTTTTTGGGTTAGGCCTCAAAGTTCTTAGTCTGCATCACAGTTGCTAACTGATTTCGAATGACTGACGTTTCGTTTATATGGGTGCAACTGGCTATACAACAAATTTCTTACAAAAATGCCTTGACAGCAGTTCTAATTAAACAAAAAAAAAAAAAGTATTTTCTGTGGTCAATACAAAATTCATGACATATCAGGTTTTTTTTTTGGCGCCAACGCTGAAAAGACATGTCGGCTGGTTGGATTATTTTCCCAAACTTGTGTATTTTCGAGTGTTAATGTGTACTGAATGGTGAATTATTATTCATTGAGTGCTCGTAAACGTGCTCGAGTGTGGGCAAGTGATATAACGAGGTGAAACGTGTCTTTTCGTGTTGTTTCCAAAACTCCATAGGAGCCTCTTGTAAAGTCTCCACCACTTTACAGGGGCATGAGTTCGACTTGACCGTGACTTACTTAGCTTGACTCTGACTGTGACTATGAATTGTTTGACGCTAATAAGACTAAGTAAACTGTTTAATATTACGAGTAAAGGACATTGAATCCACGCTCATGAATTTAACACAAAAAAAAAAAAAAAAATCATGACATATCAAAACACAAAGAACTACTGATAAAATACAATTCATACATGACCCCCCCCCCCTCATACGTACCCTCCCTTACCGTTCTCCCTGGGGGATCGATCTGCCGTAATTAACTGTTTGTTAACCGATACTCTCCCAATAATAGCCTGCAGTGGTGAAGTTGTATACAAAATGGTTTGAGGCGATTTACGCCCAATAACAGTGACAATTAGAACTAAGTAGCTGCGCTCGGTTTGGGAAAGAAAAACAAAAACGTTGGTTTGTAAATTTTCATCAACACTTTCGCATTCATAATAAATTAGTATAAGTAGTATATGATATTATAAGTTACTAGCTATACAGACGTTGTCCTGTCTAAGAACTTTCAAACGCGCTAAGTTAAAAACGTCGTTGAGTTTCCTTAAAGTTTCCATTTATTTTTTATTTTTCTTAATTTTGCATTCCATAAGAACCTTCTACAAAGAATTAGATAACTTTAATTAAAAAAAAAAATATGAAATCGGTAAAGTCGTTCTCAAGTTATGGCGTGACCAAGGTAAATAGGGATTTATTGTTATATATAAATATATATTCACGATTATGTTTACAAGACCGTCTCCGGGAGCGCGCGTATTCCCTGATGAAGGAGCTCTAATGGATCCGAAACCGGTCGATCGTCTCGACCGATAAATATAATTGTGAGTGTAAGCCGTTTGTAACAACCACAGATCTACTGTAACAACTCATAATGTTTCCTCACGCGAGTTTTGACGAATTAGTGTGATATTGACAACCATTGATATTGGCAGCAAAAAAAATTATGCAGTCCAAATGACTCCATGTTTTAGCGCCAACGTAAGAAAAATATATTGCCTCATTGTATTAGTTTCATAAACTTGGGTGTTTTCGGGTGTGAATATGTAATTGTAGTGACCTTAGTCACACCTTAGATACTGTAAGGCTGTACACTGTGGGTACGCTATCATGTAGCACCCACACTACAAACATGCTAATAGCTACAGGGAATTGCTCTGAGATACCTCGTTAAACGTATTCAATAGGTAGGTAGGTACCTTCTTAATTGAGGAAGCTTCGAGATCATTACATATTACGATATTACTTACTGAGTTTACTGTGTTGACTATAATTTAGCTCTATTAACTGAGATGCGAAAGCTCTTTTATAGGACTCGACTCTAGTTGTGTAATTCTGATTTAGGTACCTATACTGCATTTACTCTGTGTTCTATATTATAAGCTCTTTATTAAATGTGAAGCGAAAACTATTTTAAAGGACTCTAGTTGTGAAGTTCTTAAGCAGAATAATTAATTTTTTGAAAAAAAAACCGACTTTATGTCTATAGGTATACATAATTAAAAAAGACATTGAAAGTCCTCATCAAAACTTTTGAACCACAAACCAAAACGTCAATTGTGTATGTATTTTTGTTTTTGTTGAGTTTTCAAAAATCGCTGTATTGTTGATAAATGTTTTTTTTAAATGGGACAACCTCTGAGGTATATGACCTGTGTATATGACCTTCGAAACAAAACAAAAAACATCAAATCAATTTATAATTAGCGGAATAATTGCGTAATACAACATTCAAAAAAAAACAACAACAAAAACATTCGAATAGATTCCTCCTTTCGTAGGTTAAAAATCAGAATTGATTGATTGAATTATTACGTTTTTTATAAATGTTTTTAAGAGACTAAAAGAGAGTAAAACTTATGTAGTATTAAGTACCTACTAATAATTATATTGGTATTAATAGCTGGGTGCTAAAACCATACGAGGGATGATAGCTTTAAGTTGTTTATTAGAGCCACATCCAAACACTACCACACGTATTTGAGCCATAATTATGTTGTCTTTGACAAAGTCGCTAAACCTCGTCGTTTTGGGTTTCCGCTAAAAACGATCAAGACAAATATGGCAAAAAATTGCATAAACTACTTATCATCTCCTCTTCGTTTTTGAAGCAGCTAGTCATAGTTGTCTTTGTAAAAAGTCCGATTGCTTGTAGGTACTCACTTATTTCGGGTTTCCCGTCGCCGTAGTTTGGGTTTTTACCCAAACTACGGCAAATTATACAGACAAATATGTTTAAAATGGCATATCTAAACTATATCATACATCATCCCCTTTTAGTTTTGCAAACATCTACCAAACAAGTTTTCATTTTTGTGAAACAAAATTTTCCGATGTACAAATAGAATGTACGTACATTATCTGCCAAGCAAACAATAAATCAGACAGACCAAATCATTAACAAAATTAACGTGTTCTATTCTTTTGATTCCAGGTAAAAATATGGTTCCAGAACAGAAGAACGAAATGGAAGAAGAAAGACAACGTGAGCAACGCAGAAGTAGCAGAAATCAAGCAACAGAACAAACCTACCGAAGAGAAACCAGAAACGACCAAAGAAGACCCCCTTGCCTTAGACATGTCCAAGAAAAACTGCCACAAAATACTCAGTGAAAAACTTAAAAGCGCAAAATTAATCACTCAAGTACCTCCAAAACCGAGAAAAGTCGAAAAAGGTGTCATTTTAGAGACAATATGCGATTCGAACGATATAGAAAGTCGAATTTCTATAACTAAAATTACTAATAAACTGTCCAGTACAGATTTGTCTGGGGACGGTGGAAAGATTTCAGTGAAAAGTTTTAACCCTGACGAGGTGAAAGAATTGAAATACGACGCACTTAGTAGAGACGTTGAAATGTAGTCTGAAAGTTAAATTTGTGTTGTCAAAGCCAGTTTTACAAAATACCAAAACAATTGTTTTGTACCTACTTTAACTCAAATTTTATACCTATACTCTCAGATTAGACTAACAAGGGAGATAATATGCCCTAATACAAATTATCGCTCGTGTTCAAATGTCTAAGTATTTCATTAAAAAAAAAAAACACTGTACGGCCACAGAAGACATAATGTACGGCTAAACCGCTGAGCCAAAAACTGAAAGTACAGCAAACTAACCTTTAGATGCTTCATTTTTCACGCATACTACCACAGTAGACATAATAGAATACTACTAAGAATTTGTAGCGACACCATCAATGAACTAAATAATAGTTAGGTGCCTGTAATAGCAGTTGTCCGTAAGGCACAAGGTCTTCTGCAGTGAGTTCGACTAAAACCATCAAGCCTGATTTAAGCTAGATGCTTTCGCTTTCCTGGTTTGTCTGATCTGAGCTTACCCTCGAAGCTCTTTTTTGCTTTTACAACTGTAGCACGATCATTAAATTTGATACGTATTTTACGTATCGAATTTCATACAAAATTTGAATAATAATTGAAACTCGAACGGAATTTGCTACGCATATTGTTTTGTGCGCATTGAATATTTTAAACAATAGACAAATTTTTATTTATGGAAGAAAAAAAAAACACTTTTTTTACTTTACCTACTGCAGTATATTGTAAAAAAACCGAATGAAGCCCGTAAATTCTAAACACTTTTGCTAGGTTTTTAAGAGCCGTCCAAATCCAAAATGCAATCGTAAAATTTTCGGTATCTGGATCTTTGGCTAAAAACTATAAAATAAAGCCGCAAATTGTCAAGACGAATATTAAACAAGTAAGCCATATCATTAATTTATGTCAGTAATTTAACGAAATCCACTCTCAAACTTTCTCTCTGAGAGTTTTACGAATAACTACTGAGTTAATAAGTTGATAAGTTGAGTGTTCAAAAATGCATAAGCCGTTATTTAAAAATAATATTTATTTATTTGCAGAGATTGAATTTTATATAGATACTAGCTGAATCCCGCTACTTCGTACGCGTACGCGTTCCTACTATAAACCTATATGCTATAAACCTCACGGAGCCCAAGAACTTTCCAACGAATGCAAAACCATTGAAATCGGTTCGTGCGTTCTGGAGTTATAGCGTCAGGAAGGAAAACCCGACTTATTTTTATATAGTAGATTTCTATTCGATAGAATCAGAACGCTAAACATCAAGTATTCATTGTTTTTTTTTTGTCAAAAATGTGTGAGCTCTTAAACATAACATACATAATATGCAGCTGCTGAACTGTATTGACTTGTAATTGCCATTTTATCAATAAATTTACTTAATACTTACTTACTTATGTAAATTAAATAAATCAAACTTATTTTTATTCAGTTTTTCACAATGTTATTGCAGCAATCAGAGCTAAAAACAACTTGGACCGCGTATACCAAATTTTTGCATTCCTTTCTGACCTATGTATTTACCAATTGAAAGAATTGTTAGATAAGTTTAATTACAGAATTTAATTTGCTTAATATGTACCTGCCTAAGAATAGGTACCTATTCATAAAAAAACCGATCGATATATAATTTTGCTCACAAAGTGATTTGGAAAATTTACATCGGTTTATGTTTCTTTTTCCTATGAAGAATTTTGGCTTCGAACGTTTTGAATTTACGCAAGTATAATGTAACAATAAAAGTACATAAGTAGGTATATGCGTAATTATATTTAGTAAATCTGGCTTTAGTGCAATGTATATAATATAATAATAATAAATTTTTGATTTTGTGTGAACCTGTGTCTCGATAGATGTTATTTCTGGACAAAAAAGGAAATAGCTAAGAAAACGTTGTATTTTGTCATATTTTTAACGATTCGCTTTTTAGTATTTTTATATAATTAATTATAACGATTAGTCATGCTCATTGTGTTCTTTGTAGGAATAATTTTGAATCTGATGTCTTAAGTTAAAACGTGCAATAGCCATAGACTAATTTAAAAATAGAAATATATCCGCTTGTGACGTATTTTTTTTTTTTTTTTTTTGTAACGAACAGTTTGTTTTCGTAAGATTTTTTCTGGTAGGTATTACAATAAATATCATTTTTGTATGTAATTAAAAATTACGGTAGATGTTAGACTATAAAAATGTGAATTTCTTGCTTAACTTATTTTGAAGTTAGTACCTATCTGTTCCTATACGTATATTACCTAATTATTGTTCACATAAAACTGTTTTTTTACTTAAATAACTTAAATATTACTTAACTGCTTACTCATTTCAAGGATTCATTTATACTTATCGTCCTTGCTAATTTTTAATGCTATACTCAAAAAGTACAATCTAGGCTGATTTGTTGTTTAAGAGAGACAAAGTTGTGTGTATACGAAAATTAGAATAAGCTAAGTTTAGATTAAGTTTATGTTATTACTTAACTGAATCTAAAATTAAAGATTTTTGTAAAAAAATATTATAATTTCCAATACTGTCAATATGCCTACAATAAAATAATCATTGTGAATAAGGCTCCGTTCAACAATCTCACTATCACCTGGATCACTGTTAATGGCAAAATTGCCCCAACAAAGAATGGGGCCGTAGCCAAAAAAAAAAAAAGGCTCCGTTCAGAAATGGCATAAATTTGTGACAATCTAGCAGCCACGTACCTACTTATTATATGCCTCTACACAACATTAAACTATATCATAAAGTCGAGCGCTACCATCTCGGTATAAATTGTTCTTTACCAGAATCCTACAAAGATTACGCCCGTCTAATTATATAAAAAAAACTCGTCGAAAATATTGTACAATATACCTATCATACAATTTTAGGTAAAATATACAAAAAACGAGTGATGTGGAGAGCAAAATTTTAAATTAACTTTAATTTAGCTCTTGATAAGAATAGTGAGTTCGTATGACAAATAAATAGTTTTCCAATTTAACAACATGGTTTTTTCTTCTTTCCTCGAGGATTTGGCCTCGCACGTCTTGTGCATTTACATTAATCATCAAGCATTGATTTTTTTAAGTTTTATTAGTTATGGTCAATCATGAAAATCGAAAAATTCGAAATCTGATGATTGAAAGAGAGTCGATAAAAGTAAGTTGTCATGTCTAAGTTTTTTTTTATCGCGTATAAGTCTCTATTATGTCTTCTGTGATAAGTCCTCGTTTGACCACCAACTCGCCTGTAGGTAAGCGACTATGTGGTCAAAGATGAACGGAGCTTCTACGGAGTTACGGCCTAGTAAATAGGTGGAGCCTTTACAAGTGGCTTCTACGGAGTTTTGGAAGCAACACGAAAAGACGTGTTTCACCGAGTTATATCATTGGCCCACACTAGAGCACGTTCACGAACACATTTAAATAATAATTCACTTAGTACACATGAAATCTCGATATTTTTTCACGTTGATGGCAAAACTTATGATTGTTTGAAAAAGTACATAATAAAAGTACATAAATAAACAAAATGGAAAGAACTAAATAAAGGAAAATGATTTCAAGATATTCAAGTATTATTTTATTCTTAACCGACTTCAAAACAGGATGACGGTTCTCAGTTCGATCCGTATTTCACTAACACGGAAATACCACAGAGGAACATAAAAGGCGTATGAAACCTCCTTCCTCAGGTGCTAAGTTATACAGTTGTATCATTATAAAACATTACGGCCGTTTTTTGGCAGTCATGAGTTTTATAACTATAATTATGATATACCTTATGATACCATAAGTAACGAAGACGCAGCGTAGGTAGGCCTCCCACCGACCGACGACATTGTGATGTGAGAGTTGCGGGCATCCAGTGGATGCAGGCTGTCGTTCAGTGTGGAGGTTAAAGGGGGAGGCCTATGTTCAGCGGTGGACGTCTTCTAGCTGATGATGATGATGTTACTAAAAATAAGTAGTTCAAATGTACTTCATAACCTTCTCGAGTATCGTGTCGAATTTTAATTTACATAACATAAAGAAACATAAGTTATACTGTTATGTTTTTTTTCAAATGGGGGCGCCACTTTAGCTTACCTTTCGCCTTAACTGCCCTCTATACATTTTCCATCAAATTAAGTTGAGCAGCTGTTATAATATAATTATGAAAATTGTCTGCCATCTATACTGAACAACATTAGTTATCAAATCGGTAAAGATATCAGACAAGTTTCTTATGTCTTGCAAGTTCAACGTAGTTTGTATAAAAATGGATAGATGGCAGTTAAATAGTAAACCACTGTGCTTTAGTCGAACAAAAGGTTCAAACTAAACAACAAACCCGTCTTTGTGAGTTGTAGTGTAATTAAATAACCATAGATGGCGCAAACGGTTGTAATGAAACTAGAAACAGTAAAGTTTAATAACGTTTTGTTGAGTTTTAGCTTTTAAGAAAAATAATTTTTGTTTTCACTCTATCAGGGGAATGAATTGTAATTAAAAATAATCACACACTTTAGAATAACAATTCAATTCAAGACAAATTTATTGTCTATTCTAGTTTGCCTTTGGTTTGGTATTCAACAATAAATTCAAAAAGTTTCTGGATTAGATGAAACTTGGAAACTTGTAAACATTTTGATTGATTTCTTAAATTGTCATAATTGCTATTTCATTGTGACGAAAACAGATGTTTTAGAATTGATTGATTTAGTTGAAGGGCAATGTCGACTGTTTTTAACCGACGAAGAAAGGAAGATGTTTTCTAGTCGCCGCGTAGGTATATTTTTAAACATAAAATATTATTATTATTTACTGATGGCGCCCCGCGGTTTCACCCGCGTGGATACTTTCAATAAAAGTAAGCCTAAGTTACTCCTTATATCATCGGCGAAAACAACAACAACGAAACAGGAAATGTTAAATTTACATATAAACTAAAAATCAAAATATTTAGATTTTCCCAGGCAAAAAAATTAAATTCCAGCATTTTTTACTCGTTTGATCATTTGTCCCTTATCAGCCAAAAAAGTTGACAGTCCTAAAGCATTGGCGGATCCGGGGGCCATGGGGGCCATGGCCCAAAACACCTAGCAATTCCATACATTCGACTCAATTTTTCGATTTGATTCCTTCGAACCTTGCCAGAATGTCCCCCCCCCCCTAAAATGAAATCCAGAACCCCCCCCCCCCCCAAATGAAATCCTGGATCCGCCCCTGCCCTAAAGACGAGTGAGACTATAATAAGTTAGTCAAGTTAGTCACATTATATTTGTACATAGAGCTACCGACTTATCTCTAGACTTACTTCACAAAATAGGTTACATTCACATGTAACACATTTTCCGCCACCATCGCGTTTTTTAACAAACTGATAGCCTCTCGTCTAATATTGTTTATGTGATGATAAAAGTTGCGCGACCGCAAACCGTATCTCGGCGCGTTAAGGTTCACGTTCACGTTATTTTCCGAAGTGCGCTGTAGTTCGAGCCCGCGTGAAAAGTAAGCTGTAAGATCCCACATTTCCAAATACCTAAGACCCTGTAAAGAGAAGAATTATATAAATCGACGCCATTTGAAACTCTTACACAATTTCCCATTCAAAATTAAATTAATATCATCCAATCAGTTATAAAAACAAACAAACGTTAAAGCAACAGTTTCATCGTACACGACAAACTATTCTGCAAAAGTGGCCAAATAAAGGAACTAAAATTGCCACTTTAGATTCTTTCGATTTTTGTTCAGTAAATATGACGCTGGCTCCCCATTTAACTTCTAGGATAAATTTGGTCATACTGTAGGTAATGAAAGTCGGATTGGCATCAACCCTGGATTACGATTAGAGAGGGATGCAAACAGCGGTGGAAGGGGGTGAGAAAAAGAGGGAAGAGGGATGACGCGTATATTTTTCCATAGCCTAGAAGAGCAAACAACTTGACTACCTATTATGTTCATGGATTCAAAAATATTTTTAGGAGAGATGAAACTGTGTTTGCCAATTTCCGAAAGAATTTTCCTAAGATAATAATTTGGTGTTTTACCAACAGAATAGGGCTGTATCAAATTATTTTTATTACCTCAAACTAGCAGATTATAAATTTATAATAGAAGCCTATAAACGAAAACTTTTTTATTATTTTAATAAATAAGTTATAAGTATTTTAGTTTCAGGCAGACAGAGAGCGCACGCTATGACGTCAAGCCGTGCGCGCGCCATACAAAATGCTAGGAGTATACTAACACATGCTTTGCAGGAGAGGGACAGAGCGTCCGCTCTCTATCCTCACCCAAAACATTAAACGCTTATATTTATCTCCGATATTTAAATATTTTTATTTGTGCTTTAAATGATTTTAACTAAATTCTTCTATTTCTTCGTAAGAATGCTAAAAGCACTATACGTATACATCACTTGGAGAAACTACAGATTTTAAACTTGGGTGAATTATGGCCCTCGCTACGCTCGTGCTGCAAATGCCACCCTCGTTTGAAATCTGACCGTTTACCCCGCGTAAAGTAACGTACTATTCCTTATCTTTTTGCCTATCTTCAGTGCGTCTCTTAACCTCAACTCAAAGACTGATCACCAGATTACCGCCCGCCCTGGATTAGGCCCAATTTTAAATTGTTGATTACATCCCCCGCTCCCCTCCTTCCCCCGTAGGGTGGAAAGCAACGAAATGACAGCGCGTTAAATTTTTGTAAAATCTAT
Organism: Agriopis aurantiaria; assembly: GCA_914767915.1. Taxonomy (NCBI): domain Eukaryota; kingdom Metazoa; phylum Arthropoda; class Insecta; order Lepidoptera; family Geometridae; genus Agriopis; species Agriopis aurantiaria. Next base: position 10,758,519 of record OU612001.1, on the reverse strand, counting down.
CTTTTCGCTGCTGTGTAGGGTTAGCAAATAAATGTAATAGGTACTTTTTCGGAATTTTTGTCCGAGTGCTTGTGACGCAACAACGGCTGATTCACTTCACTTGCCTACCCCTATTGGCTATTTTACACAAAAAAAAATATGATAAATATGTAATGCTCTTACGCCTATTTAAGCCTATTTACCTACTTGGCATTTTAGCATTTTACTTAGCCCAGATACTGTAATTTTTTTTGCTATATTTTTATTTATTTACTTATTTTATAAGTATTTTTTATGAAATTTATGAATAAAACCCCGGTATTTATTTATAATTAGATAATAAATTGTGTACATACTATCGGTCCAAGCATTTATTTGCACTGACAGCAACAATAACATTGTAAAAGGCTGAAATAAAACATTTTCTTTCAATTTGTCACTGTAGTATATCGGGTACCTCGGGTTAATAAAACAGGAGTGTCATAATATTAACGTCTGTATATGTGTGTCTGTCTGTGGCATCATAGCTCCCGAACGACAAAACCGATTTTAATTTAGTGGTTTGTTGTTTGAAAGTTGATTTGACCGACAGTGTTTTTCTTAGCTAAGCTTCAAAAAAATCTGCTTAGAAGTTTAAAGATTATCAATCAACTCTTTAACCAGGGGTTTAAAAACGTTTAAAAAAAAAAAACATTTGTAATATCGTGGTATGGTAGTCCCATAAAAAAAATGAAGAATCCCATTAAAGTTTTCCACCTCTAAGGGTAGAAAATTAGAGAATTAATCCCGTTTATTGAACTGCACGTAAAGTAGTTTTTTGTAATAATGAATTAAATTGTTATGCCATCGGTACCGTCGCTCATTTGTTCAGTTTATGTGATAATATTAAGGAAAACAACCGCTTCCAGAACGCGAGAAACACTTTTATTAGTTTACAATTTGAATCCAGGCAATTTGTTTGTTTCAAAATAAAATATCCGCCATATTTTAACGTAGTCAGATTTTACTCTATGCGGTTGGAATGAGATGTACTTATTACAAACCAAAATTCAAATTCAAAATTATTTATTCAAGAAAAGTACATCTATGGTATTACTAGAAGACTCAAAATGTATACATAAAACACAGACAAAAAACAAACACAAGGTCGATGGTCACTTGAGGTGACTCACATAATATCCAAACAGCTCCCCGGCTGCGTCCAAATCGGATTCAGCCAGTAGTCTATTAAACTGACCCACATCTAGAATGTTTAGATGATAAGTCACTCAAGTCTCCTTCTCTCATGCTGGAGGCGAACTTATTCCACCAGTAGGTGCATGGTATAAGCGAAAATACATTCACAGACTGACTGACTGATTTTTCACGAAATCGGCGTAGATTTCGTGAAAGTGAACGGGACTGATGGCAGGTAGAGTAAGAAAGTGTAAGAAATCTACGCCGCGTTCTGCTATTCTCTGTGTTCTGCTAAGAAAGTATTTTGTGAAAGGGCTCAATTAAGGGAGGCAAATGAAAGTTGAAAGTTTATATGAAATTCTACGCGTACAAAGTCGCGGGCAGCAACTAGTCGTAAATTAATAAAAAAAAAACTTTAATTTATAAAATAAACTAGCTGGGTAATAATTGAATAAATAGATAAAGCGAACAGCATCTGCTTTCGGCAGCGTAGTGCGTGAGAATAAAGAGTTGCAGTATAATGGTAGAGTCTTCCAGGAAGTAGACACTACCTTTATTGAATGGTCTATCGACTCGTAAACTTAATTGGAAAACACACATAGATATACAGGGTTACGTAAGTAGACTCTACTAAGCCGAAAGGAGGTCATTGTTTCTATTCACTAATAAGAACAACTTTTAATATGGGACCAATAATTAAATCACAAAAAAATACACCTTTTGTCGTGATGGAAAAGATGTTTTTTAACTGTGTTTTTACGCGATTTTTGTGAATGAAATCTTGAAATATTACTTGTCTCTGTTTTCAAAGTTATTGTTTTAGTCAGTAATAGACAATGACAGGCTGCCGTTCAGTATGGCGCGGCGTGCTAAGGGAGTGGCCTATGTTCAGTAGTGGACGTCTAATGGCTGATGACGATGATGATGATGAAGTAATAAATAAATAAAATATAAATAAATAAATATTCGGGACATTTTTCACACACAGTCATCTGACCCCAAACTAAACAAAGCTTGTGATATGGCTGCCAGAGACTGATATACATACATATATAGTTTTAAATACATACTTAAATAGATATAAACAACCAGATATAGAACAAACACAAATGTTCATCACACAAATGTTTGTCCTACGTGGGAATCGAACCCACGCCCCCAAGCTCAGAAGGCAGGTTCACTACCAACTGGACCAACGGGCTACCTACCAACTGGTAGCAATAACATCGAAAAATATGCTGTATCCTCAGAATCATCAGAACAATCAAATGTTGTATCGGACAAAATGTTTTCTTTACCCAGTGGCCTTATAAAAATAGCACCAAAATTTCTACCGACAAAGCATTACGTCCGCAAACGGATAGGGGCAAGATTTAGCGGTCAGCGTCGCTAACGGAGCTCTTCAACCCTTGTTTACCGCGCGCTAATCGACCCCAGGGCGGGCGGGACCACGTGAGTGCTTCTAGGGCGGGCGGAATGTCGGTGTTGCTATTGTAATAATTAAGTGAAAGATACGGGCTAGTTAGGTGTTAGTATATCCCGTCTCTGATTTAGAAATGGTTTTTAAATGTTTAAATGATAGTTAGATTTTGGTGGGGTAATAATGTTGAAGGCGAAGTACACCAAAAAGTAATTATTTTAAATTGTTTGCATTATTCTCGGTCTAAGCATTTATTTGCTCTGACAACTGCAATAGCATCGTAAAAAGCTAAATGAAAATTAAGAATTCTGATCACTTTAGCTAGGTTTTTTAATGTAAGGCTGTAGCAGATACCCGATATAATTCAGTAGCATATTTAAAGAAAATGTTTTTATTTAGTTTTGTACTTTATTATTGCAGAAAAGCTTGGAAACTTTCACTCTGAGAGAGACTCTCGCTTATTGAATCACAAAATTTCCAAAACCACTTCATCTACGAAACTAAAAACAGATATACTGCCCTTTGACCGTTGAAGGTCTAAAGACAATCCGAATGCTCAAACCCACTACTAGTTGGCAGCGTACCCAGCTTGCTGGTGGCATTACCACGCTGAATGGCAATACTTATGCATTAAGCCAGAAATACTCTAAAGATTTAGGTTTTTTTTTAAATGAGGTGAGCTCCTTGTCCCTAAGAGACCAATGTCTTGACCCCAAACGGCTCGAATATGCAACCACTGCCGAGGTTGGTATATTTGCGTCATTTGTGCTGCTTCACCGAAGCGCAAGCCACACTAGCTCTACCTTGTGTCTCATGACCTGCAAAATGTGGAATGAGCTACCTTCTACGGTGTTTCCGAGAAGTTACAACATGGGGTTCTTCAAAAGGCGAGTTAATAGAGTTCTAAAGGGTCGGCAACGTATTTGTGATGCCTCTGGTGTTACAAGTATCCATATGCGACGGTGACTGCTTACCATCAGGCAGCCCGTATGCTTGTTTGCCACTTATGGCATTAAAAAAAGGAAGTCGTGACGGCGCCAAAGTATCGACACAAATCGCATCTCATATTAATTAGCTAGTTTAGCTAGTCGTGCTTGTTATATTTTGGTAAATAAATAATGGTAGACCGTAAAAAAAAACTTCAAGTTTTTTTGTTATACCATACAAGTCATCTTTTCAATAGCCAATAATCTTCCATTATAAATATCTCACAGCTTCCCAAATAGTCGGGTGTTCTGCCAAAACCCGACTCTGTAAACCCCATTCAGTCACCACGTCTCTCTAAGCCGATTACTTGTAATTGATCGCCATTTGGCACTTTTCACACATTTGGCTCAAGTAGCGAGCTTCACGAGCGATATTTTCGTGAGTCCAGTGTGTGAAGACGGCTACTACTTTAGTACCTTTTTATCCTAACACTAGCGGTTCGCCCCAGCTTCGCACGGGTATAGATTATAGCCTGTCACTCGGGGATAGAGTAGCTTCCCAACAGTGAAAGAATTTTTCAAATCGGTTCAGTAGTTTCGGAGCCTATTCAATGCAAACAAACAAACAATCATATCTTTCCTCTTTATAATATTAGTATAGATGAATATTATAAAATAGAAAGTAACTTTCATTGTCAGTTTGTTCGCTTTTGACAACTAAACAACAATCTTAACGAAATTTGTCAGGATGATAAAATATTACTTGTACATCATAAGGATGGACATAGGGGACTTCTCCCCCGAGTAAATACGAAAAAAAACATGAGTAACACCGCGGGATTTAGATACTTTAAATATATCTGCCACGTTTTCAATTTCGATTAGCTATCGCATTAACAGTCATTATAATTTTATTATTATAACACTTTATTTCAATATAAACACGGGTCTAGCCCGGACATTTGGTAGGCATTGGTGGGGCCGAAGCCAACACCAAGAGGAATATAAAATACAATATTATTGAATGTGTATAAAATGGATTATAAAACTATTGTACAGTATAGGATATAAAACGTCTAGGCTATTGATGTGAACAACTTGTGGATGGGATAACAGATCTATGGTATGAGGTACGGCACCTGCCAATTATGCCTCATTTCAAAATACTTAGGCAGGTGATGACTTGCCACTCACTAAATGGGCCCCCCATAATGGCTGCCGCATATTGGCACCGGAAGGGCAACATTGACGTGGGTGGCTTAGGGTGTCGAGAGGTGTGCTGCACTTTCACTAAGAGCTACTAGCGGCGTTATGCCCTTTAACACTTCCACCCTGGAGCTTAGGTTTTTAGCTCTTGCGGTTTCCACCCCCAGACGGCCGGTTAAGGCAAGCCAGGGGTCTGGGTCTCTGGGGTTCTAGACCCATGGAATCGGGGTACGCGGTGTCGCCACTCACCGACGGCTCGCCATAAAGCCGCCTGCCTTATTATTATTATTATTGTTTATTAACTAAAACGGTAAAGACCAATTACATTAGTTAAAAATTCATGTTAAATTATATAAATTAAATTAAATATCACACAATAATTGTCAAAATAAATGAATTAAAAATAATAATGTATTCACAATGTCAAGATTAATAAGTAAAACTACTTACAGACTATAAATAAAATAAATTAAAAATAATTGTCATTTTATTGGTAACACAAATAGCAGGTCACAATAAAATAAATAAATAATAATAAATAGGTAGAATATACCTATCATAATTACCAAATATACAAATAAATAATCAATTGTCAAAGTAATGTAATGAAATTATTTATTACCCTAACATTAGGCTAGATAACAGATCGCGCACAAACATAGTAAACAGAATAACGTCCAATCCATACAATAGACACGAATAAAAATAACAAGATTTGTGTAAATTCCTTCCAGATTGACATTTGTGACATATTGCGCATGATTGACAATTCGTGATGACTTGCAATCTGGCAGATATGCGCACGATTTGTGAATTTATGTTATTGGATTATTGATAAATCCGCATGGGGTAGATATTTCGCAAAAAATGTTCGGGAGCAAATTTTTTTTGCGAAATATCAGTAATCGATATCGGTCCAAAAATTGCTTACCAATATTTTGTGCGAATTATTTGATCAGTAATCCAATATGGATTGAATAAAAACAGAAAGAATATGACACGCATAAGAATATCTAAATTAATAATGATACAAAAGTAGTATGTGTTAACGAGATAGTGGTAGATGGCATATTTTTAATAGCTTCAAGCACCTTAATTTCATTGGTGTAATAATTTACATCTTGAAAACATACTGAAAAGAAAATTCACAGATTTTAAAGACCGACTCTTGAGAGTTTGTAAATATTCATATTTAAAGTGGAAACTAAGAAAATCATTTTTTTGTTAAGAAAGAAAGAAAGAAAGAAAAAGATAGAAAATAATTTTTAAACGACATCTTCTTCATCACGTGAAACTAATAATACATAACATGGTAAAACAAAAAAAAGGTATATCTTAAATATTCAGGTGGATCATTTATCTATTTGTTGCTAACAAAAACACACTTACTACCTACTTCCTTGACACTGTTTTAATTAGGTATGTAGAGTGTATGCTATGCCGCTTCAGAGACAACAATAAACTATGAAACTCCTGCGCAATCCTCTTTCAAAGGCATTTAAAAATAACTTAAAAAACAAAGTAAGTATTTAAGTTGGTATAATATCTCCATCCTCGAAGCTTAGTCCAGTAAATAAAACAAAAAGCTTAGGTCAAGAATATCAAACGCTAATATATTATCGCGTGCTGATCTGCTTACCATCGTAAGTTATGTGCAGCTTATGGCAATAAAAACTTATTAAATAAATATATTTGTTTACTTGAGCGACTCGCCTGTGCAAGTTTGAGGATTGAGGTTATATGGAGCCACGGCACGACTGTGAGGAACAATATTACGCAGGTTTATAAAGTACGGTTATACGATGTGTAACATAAAGGTATGTTACATAATTGTGGGTATTGATCAACCCATCAAAGTGCTAATACAAAAAAAAAACAAGGTAACATGATTTTCACACGTTGGAGCCAAAAGTCCAAAACTGTTTTTGTTACATATTATACGGGTTGTAACATAAAGGTATGTTACCTACTTATGGGCATTGATCTACCCATCAAAGTAAACCACTTGTAGTACACAAATTTGCTAATTCAAAACAAAAAAAAATATACCACAAGGTGATTTTCATGATTTTCACACGTTGGAGCCAAAAGTCCCAAAACTGTTTTTGGTTACATATTATACGGGTTGTAACATAAAGGTATGTTACCTACTTATGGGCATTGATCTACCCATCAAAGTAAACCACTTGTAGTACACAAATTTGCTAATTCAAAACAAAACAAAAAAATACAATAAGGTGATTTTCATGATTTTCACACGTTGGAGCCAAAAGTCCCAAAACTGTTTTTGGTTTCATATTATACGGGTTGTAACATAAAGGTATGTTACCTACTTATGACCATTGATTTACTTATTAAAGTAAACCACTTGTAGAATACAAATTTTCTAATTCAAAACAAAAAAAAACACAACAAGTTGATATTCATGATTTTCACACGTTGGAGCCAAAAGTCCCAAAACTGTTTTTGGTTACATATTATACGGGTTGTAACATAAAGGTATGTTACCTACTCATGACCATTGATCTACCCATCAAAGTAAACCACTTGTAGAACACAAATTTGCTAATTCAAAACAACAACAAAAAAATACAGCATGGTGATTTTCATGATTTTCACACGTTGGAGCCAAAAGTCCCAAAACTGTTTTTGGCTACATATTAAACCGGTTGAAACATAAAGGTATTTTACCAACTTATAGGTATTGATGTATCCATCAAAGTGAACCACTGTCTTGCAGTACACATATTTGCTAAATTCAAAACAAACATAGAACATGTGGCATTTACACTATCCTAGTTTGTATTAGTAATTATTTTTTTTGCTTTATTTTAACCATTTATCTCATATTTACCGACTTAGTCTCTGTGACTGTGATTAGCAGCTGTTTGTTTTCCGTATTAAATAAAACAAATAATATATCGCTAAAATTATTTCATTCATTATAATAATATACAGAGAAAACAAAATTCTAGCGACATGTAAACTCTCCTTGAAGATTTAAACCCTTCCAAGTTAAATACTTGGTCAAAAGGCACGAGGCAAGCGTCTCTGCGACTTAATTCTTCTTTTATATTGAAGCTTATATATATTTAATGCTAATAATATAATTGAAGGGCTATATTTAGTTTATAAACACAGACTCTACATAACTTTAGTCTCTACGATACTGGTTTACGCAGTAAGGGTATAATAACCCGAATGGGGTCCATAGTACCCATCATTATAAACAACTTTTACTATGGGAGCAGTTCTAAAATCACGATTAAAAATCATCAGCTGTTCCATAGAAAATGGTCATCCACGCTCGACAAAATGTATGCTGCTGATTTTTTTCGTGATTTTAGGGTTGGTCCGGTCCTGTGGTTAAAGTTGTTTACAATTATGGGTACTAGGATCCCTTTTGGCGTCCCGAAAAACACGGTTCCTGTAAGATAACGGCTGTAACTGCAATATATCTATAAACTTAAAACAATCCTGCACAAAGACACTCAAAAAGTCAACCTCGTCATTAGCGATATGTTTTGTTATCTTAGGACAACTTTCATTATGACGGGAAACTGTCACAGCAATGAGCTGTCAGTGTCAACTGTCATCGGCCTTGTGTTGATCTTCCGTTCAACCCTGGTGTCAGATTAGGGCTGTTAGTAGCACTAATCGTGGTGCTAATTGCCTGTAGTGAGATCAGGAGATTGGGTATGCATATTCTTCATATTATTCGTGCATATTATTCTTATTTAGGTTTAATTAAACAAGAGTAAATGTTGAGAATTAACATTTTGAAACGTGATAGACAGATACTTGTCTAATTTAAAAATTCCTAATTTAAATAAGATAATAATTGTTGACCTCAATAGCCCAGTTTGTTTATAATTCCTCCTTAATTCCCTCCTGCCCATTTTTCTATGGGACTGCCAGAGCGGGCACGAAAAATCGACACTGCTTTATAGTTGATATTCCGAAAACCCGTACGAAGCGCTTTGATTCCACATTTATTGTGCGAATTACTAATCTGTGGAATTCGCTGCCTGTATGGGTGTTTCCCGTTAGTTACAATCTGGGCGTCTTCAAGTCGAGAGTGAATCGGTTTTTTCTAGGCAAGCGCGCTCCATCGTAGACCGCATCATCGCTTAACATCAGGTGAGATGGCGGCCAATCGCAAGCATATATATTCTTTAAAAAAAACATTGAATCAATAGTCCTTTTATCAACTTCATCTCAATCTACATAGTTTAATTTATTTTTTAACTCAAAAAGGCCTCTCATTGTTGGTTTTGGCCCCATTGGTGCCATATAAAGGACCGGGATTATCCGGAGATTAAAAAATTTGAAAACCATTTACTTAAAAATTATGCAAGACATTGTACTTTTTGTGGATAGGCGTGACGGTTATCATCAGATGGAAACCAAAATGTGGTTGGTTCCTTATTGTGATGCAATTATGAACTCCCCTTGCTGTTTTACTTTTTTTTTTATTAATAATTGGCTGTCATTTGACCACCAACTCGCCTGATGTTAAGCGATGTAAGATGTTGAGGTCTACGATGGAGCACGCTAGCCTATAGAAGAAACCGATTCACTCGTGATTTGTAGACACCCAGATTGTAACCATCGGGGAACATCCATTCAGGCAGCGTATTCCACGGACTAGCAGCTTCCTAAAAACTATAAAATAGGCATCTTCAAGACAAGAATGAATAGATTTCTTCATGATCAACGTGCTCCATCCTCGGCAAAAACGTTAACCAAGGCAAGTTGGTGACCAAACATAGAAATAACCTTTTCTCTTTAATAAACAGCTAAATGGTCAAATGGGTGTTCCCCGATGGTTACAATCTAGGTGTCTTTAAATCACGAGTGAATCGGTTCCTTCTAGGCAAGCGTGCTCCAACGTAGACTGCATCATCGCTTAACAGCAGGTGTGATGGTGGTCAAATGCAAGCCTATTTATTATTTAAAAAAAAAAACATTTAAGACAAGTACCTAAAATGGAATATGTATTATATAATATTGGAATATTAGCCTTCGTAAATTTTAAATGTTCTTAACTTTTATTAATGCATTTATGTATGGCACTTGCATTCATAATTACTTTTAGATACTATGACACGATAATAATTTACTATTGTAATCAAAACATTTTCATTGAACCTACTAAAACTACAAAAAACAAACTTACCACCACAAAATAAAGTCGACTTCGGTTTTTTTTTCTGTCTAGTCAGTCAATGCTATTAATCCATCTTAAAGTTCCATAACTAATGAGTCAGCCGACGTCAATAAACCGACGGACGAAGCCTCCGCTTCATAATAATAAAGGCGGGCAGAGCCGGGTGAGCTCCTTTATTTTCATTCTTTTGGGGTTCAGTGAGCTTAAAAAGCTATTCACGTACTAAAAAGTCACCTGTTTAGAAGAACAGTTTCACTTATTGCAAAACAAACAAATAATGTTTTGTTTTTGCCAAAAACTATCTGACGCTCATTCGGTATCTATTTTCATTGGAATTATATTTCTAAGATTTTAGATTGCTGCATCTTCGGCCACAACATCGCTTTCCAGTGGTGAGTTGGTGGCCAAACATAATATATATATAAAAACAAAAAACTAAATAAGACCGCCGTCTTAGTTTTATTCTCTTTGTCCGTTTGCCTCTTTGATAAGAACTAGTAGCATCAATTCCAAATATCAAAATAAAGGCACAAGTTAAGGACGCGCTTACCGGCCAGAGCTAATTCTTTCGCACATGTTTTTTTTTATATAAAATCACTGAATGAGAATAAAAATATCGTTTGGTTTGCAAACATGATAGTATCATTGCAAATGATGTAAATAAATTTTCGCGTCATTAAATTTTTTATTATTATGAAATGGATTTAAAGAAAACAATAAAATAGTGTTTTAAGATCTCAGCCGCCGAATTAAAAAATATTAACTAAAAAACGTATGAAATGTCATTCCAAAAATAATGCCCAATAGTTTTTTTTTTCAAATTTGTAATTTTTTCTTTTAAAATGTGCGAAAGAGATACCTCTTATCGGTGAGCGGAACCTTAATTACTTAATTATGTGTACACATATTTTTTTAAAACTATTTAGCAATATTATTTACGGTTTTCAGTATTTACAAAGTTGTGCTTCTGCGCAAGCGCAAAATCAGGTACTGGTTTGAAGGTGCAATTATTTCTACTGAACCTCATCTCCCCTTTCTACTCTCTCTTACCTCTCAATACCGGTAGCCGGCAATAGTCGTTTATCAGACGAGTTATCGCCTTGCCTTTGTGTCGAACCCGCACTCACTACCTGTTACCTCGCAACCGACCGGCCGGCGACGTCACAATCATGTTCATCATATTAAATATAAGACTCTGCTAGACTAACTAAAGAGACGGAGTATCTAGTTTATTATTGTCTTGTTTGATAATAAAATTATCATCGGAATTATAAGCGGTTACCTAACTATTGGCGTAGTTTGTCTTTAGCACACCATTCGCGGTTCTGCGCCGATCTCACCCACGTTATGCCCTATTCTGGTGCGCTGGACAATCATATCCAGTCAGTAAACGTCCACTGCTAAACAAAGGCCTCCCTCAAGAGAAGGGCATTGCCATAATCTCCACGCTTAGCAGGTGGCTTGGGAATCGCAGTACGTTCACCGTGTACTAATAGGATGCTGCTGCCTATCCTCCGGTGGTTCTGGTCTCTGGTCGCAGTTTCAAGACATACCCGGGAATACCTCGAGAATACTCGAGATTATTTCCAGAGTTGCCAACTTAGCCCTTTGCTAGCTAGGTTTAGCCTTTTCCTGCTTGTTTATTATTACAAAATTATTACCTGTGAAAACCCAGTGGTCAAAAAAATTTCATACTATACTACGTATCCTGTGGTTTATGGTTCTTCCCAAGGTGATATACAATAACCTGTGAATGAACCCGTACTCTTTGTACTCTATAATCTGTATTTATTTTATTCTCAGAGATAGGTACCTATATGTAAATTCTCAATGAGTACGTTTTTTTTAGTAAATAGATGATGAGTATAGATATATCCTCGAATATGTCCGTCATCTAAAGATACGCCCCGAATAATAAATATATAAATACATATAAATAATAACTTTACCTAACGTCAAAGAAAGCGTAGCGCTTCAAAGTCTAAAACTCCTTTATGAATGAACACCTACAACAATAGCTCAAAACGTGCACAATTTACTACGGAACCGCTTTGTGACACCGGATACGGATCTCTATTGTCACACCTTTGTGAAGTCAACTCTACCGATACACAATTTAGTACTTTGCCATTGCAACAAAGTTTGTAAGCATCTTTGAGTATAGTGCGACCAAATTATCTTTAAATTGAGTGGGGGAGTTACTATCGTATTTCCTAACGAAATCTTCTGTACAAGCAGTGGATTTTTAATTTTTCTATTTTGCCGCCTCTACCGATAACTTGGCCATTCAGTACCTACTGAAGCATGTCTATAACATTTTATAGCGATACGGTACTATCTTGAAATTAAGTACATATATTATTGTTACTTTGTGTGTGTTATACTACTACAGCACTTTTATCGCCATTCAGGTGAAATCGATACCCATTCTTTTTTTTTTTCTATTCTGACGGTAATCGGATCAATTTGGATTTTGCTACGTAAAGTCCTTTTCATGAAAGAAGTCCCGCGGCAAACAGCGGAACTAAATGTCCATGTTGTAGTTGTCAGGTGTTGTTACTGTGTTTGGACGCTAGTGAGATTTTTATTAATTTTCCATCGTTAAAGAGTCGTGTACGATGCCAAAAGTTGTTAAAGTTCTACTCGAGAAATGATACTGATAGTGATTGATACGCGATGACAGCGCCGCGTCTGGGGGACTTCTTTCATGAAAAGCACTTTATTTAAGAGGATTTACCGAAACTCGATTATTATAAAAAAATATACTGAAATTATTAAGTATTTTTTTATACGATGTGTGCAATGCACTAATACTCATCATGTATAAAAATCGATGTATATATATGTAGGTATGTGTATAGGTTCTCCAAAACGTCTGGACCGATTTTGACAGGATTTCACTGGCAGATAGCTGGTGTTTTAAATGTTTACCGGGACTTATCAGGTATTATTTAATTTAGGTAAAAAAATATGTACCTTTTGCTCGACGTTTCGACCATGTTACAATGGCCGTGGTCACGAGCTGACTGAAAACTGCGGGTGAGTCCGGCGAGAAGAGCGGGTGTTTCGTTCTCCTACCCTCACTTGATCTTGAAAAATCGCATCGTGTTCAAATCGCGAAAGTTTAAAAATTAGCTCATGTTATAAGGAGTATCTTAGGTTACTTTTATCGAGGGTATCCATGCGGGTGAAACCGTGGGTGCAGCTTCTATATCTCTATCTCTGATCTTCTCTACAAAGTATAAATTAAAGTCGCTTTCCGAATTTGTCTGTCTGTATAACCGCTTACTCCTCCTAAACTACGCAACGGATTTTGATGCAGTTTTCACCGTCAGCTAGATAATTTTTCACGGCTTATATATCTACTGATATCTTATATTATGTCTACATAGTATAAATTAAAGTCGATTTCCACGTCTGTCTGTCTGTATTACCGGTAACTCCTCCTAAACCACGCAACGGATTTTTCACCATAAGTGCGATAATTTTTCACGGAAGGTTTATTTATGTAACTAGCGACCCGCTTCGGCTCCGTAAATTACACCCATGCGAAGCCGGGTGGATCGCTAGTAGGATATAATAATTTATTATAACTGCGAAAGTGTGTTTGTTTGTTCCTCTTTCACGCAGCAACAGACCAACGGACCAACAACATTTTTCGCAAAGAGACAATTAGAGAGTCGGAGAGAGTCATGAGATACTTTTTATCTCGGAGAAATGTAGTATGTCTCCTGAAGAAATCTCCACACCGGTGAAACCGCGGGGCTCAAGTAGAGTAAAGAGTTCTTTAAAGTAAGTGTAAGTGCTAAAGAGGAAATAGTAGGTACGTATAACTCTTCCATATACTTCACTACAACCATCAGACAGACCGTTAGCTTGTTTGCCTTCATCATCATCAGCAGCCAGAAGACGTCCACTGCTGAACATAGGCTTCCCCCTTTAACCTCCACACTGAAGGAAAGCCTGTCACAATGTCGTCGGTCCATCTAGTGGGAGGCCTACGCTGCGTCACAGAAGACATAATAGGCTGCGTCTTTCGGTTCGTGGTCTCCACTCAAGAACCTTTCTTCTCCCATCGGCTATCGGTTCCTCGAGCGATGTAGCCTGCCCATTGCCACTTCAACTTGCAAATTTTAACAGCTATGTTGGCCTTGTATGGCGCTAAAAAAACATATCAAACAAATAAGTATTTCTCAACGGTCACTAATTTTACACAAAATTGACTTTGACACAAAAACTCACAATCTGCTCACGCGACATTTAAACTAGTCGCCCGGATAGAATGGACTCAAATCCATTCATACGTTTTTTCATTCGTTCCCTTCAGGGGGTAGGCATAAAAGCAAAGTTATTGGTAATGCACACCTTTACAATGCGTATTTCCGCTTCGATTATTCTGTCGGATCTACGGCGAAGATCATTTGTTTGGTTTTTTGGATTTGGTCAATGGTCTGTAGATGTAGCACGCGTGAACGTGGAGAATGTTTTGAAATTACAGTGTAAACTCCGTTTCGGCCGCCAAAGTAACCATAGTTTCGTAACCAGTTACGATGGAAGCGAAATTAACTCTTTATAGCGACACTCGAATTAACGACAAATTCCCTAAAACGTCAAAATTACTTTGGTTGGTTTACCTTGTTGTCAATACAATGATATATACAATATGTAGCATCACATCCACTCTAAATAACGACAACAATATTTCAACAGTGCTTTCTAAAACCTCGTACCTCGTCGTTTACCTCGGCTGTCGGCATCATACGTGGACGAACATAACAGAGTATAGGTACCTACGCAATAAGCATTGTTATTTGAATCAATATTAATGTTTGTTCTTATAAATTTTATAATTTACTAGTAAATAAGTATTTAAATTATTTTTCCGACGAATCTCTGGTGTAATTCCGCTTCTACGTCGCTTCAAGTACAATAAGGATATCACAAATATATAAAGAGTAAAATAATTTATCCCAAAGCGATGTAGAAGCGGAATTACACTAGAGATTTGATAGAAAAACAGTTTTGAAGATGGACTTCAAAATAGTCGCTTACCAACAGGCGAGTTGGTGGACAAACGCGGACTTATCAGCGTTAAAAAAAAAAAAAAAGTGACTGATTCAATCAACTATATATTATAATAGTAAAATAATATTGTTTTTTTTAGTTTTCTCTCAATAACGCTATAAAATGTGCAGTCTTTTAAGTGTAGCTATATAGAGATTACACTGTATTTTAGTCATCATGCGTCTTGTCGGTAACTTCCAAGATTTTTAGTGCACTTTCTAATGCCCGGCTGCAGTGGGATGCTAGTAGCTACCACCCTCAAGTTGAAAATCTGTCACTAAGCACCAAATGGTGTGCTCTGGCCGACCTTCAAATGAATTTAAAATAAACTTATATTATTAAAAACCAGCCTCCTTAAAATTTTATTTTGGAACAACAGTGAACAGAACCTAACTACTAACGAAGCTTTAAATAGATACTAAAGCAAGATTAAAAAGACTTAGTACTCTTTTGATGTCCAATAATCCGTAAATTGCACTCGATCTGAATCAGGGCAATATTCCGTAAAATACTCTTTTATCCCCAAATCATATTTATTTTTTCTACAAAAAAGCCAATTAACTTCAGTTGACAGCCGCGCATTAGTGTATCTCGTCAACAGAGTATCATTATAATAGCCATTTGGGGTAGACGGGGACAAAAAAAATATCTAAAATTGGACAAAAACACCTCTCCGGTAGACAGCTTGGCACCGCTCAAAGAGCATACAACGTTTACGCCAATAACAGTGCTAAGCGATTTTGAACTTTATCGTTTGTAGTTAGAAAGAAAATATTTTTTGAGAACGAAATATTTATGTTTGTTAAGGTTTGCTTTTGTAAGGAATAGTCAAGAGATTTTGAGTTTTAGAAGTAGTCATTAAAATTATTGCATAGAAGTAAAAATAAAAAGATTAAAAACAGCTTCCATAAAATTACATTCATATTTAGTTGCATATCTTTTGGTACTAAGGTAATAATGAATTCTACTAACAGCTACATACTAATGTTTATATATCAGTTTCCCCTTTATAGAGACAATAGGATACGTTCTTAGATTTATAACATTTACGTAGAAGCTTAGATCAGAATCCAATTACTTATTACCCTAATAATAGACTAGCTTGTAATTAAATTAAGGGGCACCTTTAGAAGCGGAAAAATACCAGTAGAAAAACTTTCCATGAAATTTAATTGACAAAAGGGGCATATTTCGCTCAAAAATTAAGCCTTGCAATGCAGCGGGGCATTGCTGCCAGCATTCTGGGGACCCTGCCGCATGGTGGCGATTTGTTCATCTAGGTTTCTTTCTCTTTCTAATGTTGTATTCTTAGTAGTAATAGTTTTATCGAGAAGTTATATATTATTGACAAATACAAACATAATTTTTGAATCAAAAATCTAGTCAATGTTCATAAGGTCTAATTTCGATCGCTTTCCAAAAGCAGTAACAACTGTCAAGGTATCCATTTAACTGACAGCTCTTGGAATGTCATTCAGTAATGGATCGCTGTAGGAAGGAAGTTGCAGGTAAAGATTTTAGAAAAAATATACAAAAATGTAGAAAAAACATGAATGGACGTACGCAAGGGCAGGCCTAGTGGGTTACTATTTGATGTTTTTATGACATTTTATTACTTTTGGCCAGTTAATGAGGTGTTTTGGATGTTGAAAAAATTGGATTTATTGCTGCGAAGTATGTTCGAATGTTACAGGCTATGAAAAAAAAACGGTTTGTGCTTGACCGCGTTTCCTCTCGATTTGATAAAACCAATTTTAAATGAGCAAGATTGCTCCATATTGAACAGCTACTTAGCTTAGCATCTTGTTAACTATGTTTAAAAAATTGCTAAATTTAACTGTGTTTTCAAATTAATTATTTGATGGTTATCCAAATGGTTATTCTGTAAAATTTTTTTTTTTTATATTTGAAACGTTTGGGGTCGTTACATTGGGCCCTTGGGGACCGGGAACTCTCCTCATTTTCAAAAATCTTTCAGAGCGCCTGGTTAATGCGACGCGTGACCAAAATGCTGACGTGTTTCTGGCTCAACGCATAAGCATTGCGTTAAGCATTCAGCGTGGTAATGCCACCAGCATGCTGGGTACGCTGCCAACTTAGTGGGCTTGAGCATTTGGATTGTCTTTAGACCTTCAACGGTCTATGGGCAGTCTAACTGTATTTTTAGTGTTAGTATTAGCTTGTATTTTGTTTAGTTATTTACTATTTGTTTCTAACATTGTTGAAAATCATGTTGCTTCATTGTATAATTTTTCTAAATCAGTATTTGCGTAATTTTTTTGTCAAAAGCATTTTTATTTGACCTTTTGAGGGACGAACAAAATTTAGTATTGTCTAATGACACTAAGTGCCTGTTTCATCATCTCAAAGTAAAGTGTTGATTAGCTACTTTCCGAGTAGTGCTAAATGGCGAGTAAAAGTCCCAAGTAACATTTGTCAGTTTCACAAAATTAAATGAAAACATAGCTTCGAGTAACGTGGTCACAGGTTGTGTATATCTGTGAACGTGGTGGTTAGCCGAATGAATGTATGAAAATGTTCAACGTTCGTTCTAATTTAGTTATCACTACTGTCACAAATGTCAAAAGTCAAAAATATTTTTTGATGTTTGACAAGTTTGACGGACGGCTGACGTGATGTGAGAAGAAAGAAACTGAAGCGTGTGTTTTTTTTTTGTTTTGTGAATTGTTCTAAAAGTAAATTTGCATAAAATAAAATAAATCATTAAGTAAACTGTTAAAGTAAAAAGTATTAACACTCACCTCTGAGCTTTTATTTATTTTTTATTAGGTCATGTACTCGTTTTGCACCATTTTTAGATAGTAAAAAGTCTTGTTCATCAAGATCGATAAAATAATTAATACGAACTTTAAAAACGCGGATTCTCGGAACTCTTCGTGCTGAGAGACGTTCTAATTCTTCTAATTCTTCAAATCCATTTTTGATAAATTCTTACGAAAAAAACACAAGTCACAAGTTTATGATGTCTTACTTGCCGGTTAAACCCGCTAGTTCGCAGATTTAGTAACAAGTAAGTTACATGCCAGTTTATGTGACGAGTAGCGTTACTCGGACATTATGAAACTAATAATACGGATAATTGCCACTTTAATCGCCGAGTAGCTTACTTGTATCTTTACTTTGAGATGATGAAAGAGGCCCTAACTCTACCTATGTTAAAAACTCGTATCCCAACGTCATCCTGTTTCTTTATCCGAAAATATCCAAATTGCTCAAATGTTTTCCATCTACGTCCGTCTCACATTACAATGAGATATCAAATAACTATGTTACCACGTGTGATACAGTCTGTCTGTGTTTTTACAAGCTTTTATTTAAGTTCTTGTTGAGAGAAAGCTAATGATGCTCGAGTCATTATTCAAACTGACAGTGCCACCGACTTATCTATTGAGATGACTACATCGCTAGTGGTCAAGGATATCTAATGAAAACTAGCTATTTCCTGTGACTTTGTTTGTTTATACTTTAAAATAAAAACATAATTATATATTTATAAATATACATAATTATATATTTTTCATTTAAACTTTTAACCTCCATTGGTCCTTTCAGAAAATCTTTTCTTAGTGGACCTCTACACCCCCCCTTATGGAATCTTCGTGACAATATTCAGTTTCGGTTTCGATACATTTTGTCGAGAATCAATGATCGTTTTATATGGAACAGCTAATATTTTTTCGCGACTTCAAAGTTCGTCCCATAGTAAAAGTTTTTTTTTTATAAATGTTCGGGTAATTTTTTGTACACATGGTCACCTGACCCCAAACTAAGCAAAGCTTGTGATATGGCTGCCAGAGACTGATATACATACATATATAGTTTTAAATACATACTTAAATAGATACTAACCACCAGATATAGAACAAACACAAATGTTCATCACATAAATGTTTGTCCTAGGTGGGAATCGAAACCACGCCTCCAAACTCAGAAAGCAGGTTCACTACCAACGGGCTATCTGAGTTGTTCATAATGATGAGTACAATGTCGTCCTTTCGGTTTAGTTTAGTCTATATTTGTAACCCTGTTAGGGTGTACCGTAATAGTGTTAACACACGTATGGATTTGGTTGACCTCAATCGCCGTCTGACCAACGGGAGAGAAAGAGAGAGAAATATGATATTATCACTCTTTCTCTCCCGTTGGTTGGACGGCGGTAAGTCAACCAAATCCATACGTGTGTTAACACTATAAGATAAGACCAACTTGCCTATATGGAAAGCAAAACGAGGGACCAAAAATATTCCACTAACTGGCAGTTTTATTCTGAAAATGTGACAGTGGCTCAACTCTAAAGTTGTTTTTTATGTCCTCATCAAAATATCCGCCAGAATCTTAAAAAAATGAATGCTAAAAAAAAAGAAACAATATTATGAATGAAATGAGGTAGAAACCTCATGAAATGAGGAGAAACCTCATTTCATCATCTTTCTCACAACGCAGAGGTAATCCTTTTTAGCTACCGTATACCTCCATACAAATCTATAGCTCACTTTTTAATACCTTGAACAAAAGTATTTTTACAAAAACTCATAGCTCTTATTGCTATACGATTAAGGCTTAAAAGCCGTTGCTAAAGTCTCAACGTATTACAATTTTAGTAAATTTTTCCAAGATTATTCTTAGTTCTTATTGTGTTGTGCTTAGAGTTGGTATGGAGTGTATATTTAAGTTTGTAAATGCAGTTATTAATGAAGGATTTATTGGGTTTTAGTTATATTATTATGGTATTATTGTGCGTTGACCGGATGTGGCGTATTAATGAGCTTTAGGTCGTTGGTGAGGAACAGCCCTGATTATTCCTGACCATTATAGAAAAGGTAGGAATTGATAGAAGATAGACCGTGTCAGATCTTTTGGAGTTCGTCAGATTGTTAAGTTGAAAAGAATCTTACATCCTCCTTCGATGATCCAAGCCGATTTTTTTTTAGTTTTCTTTGTAAGATATAATTTTACTTGCCCAAAATAAACTTAATTTACGTTCTTACTCTAAATAGCTAACCCAAACAAAAATCATTCGTTTAAAATTGTTGAAACCAAAATAAAGAAAAGTTTAAGTTTGGGGTCAACGAATACGAGAAAAAAATCTTTGATATGAATATGATTCAAATTAGTTACATAATATTATATGTTTTAGTTTGTTTGTGTCTTTATACTATATTGTTTTTCAAATTACGAGAATTCCTTACTGTTTTTAGCTGACTTCGAAAAAGGGGGAAGTTTCCCAATTCGGATATAGAAAAATAAGTACGTTCTACTAGCTTATGACATTCTTTCCACCTCATTCGCTGACAGGTTAACGTTCAAAAAACTAGAGTAAACTTTGAAATCCTAACAAAACAGATCGCAGGCGACAGTTCTATAGCACCACTTCCTTTCTCATGGTGTACCATCAAATATTATTTATTTATTTAATTTGTTTGTCTTCCTATCAAGTCAAACTTTATAATGTAGGTGTAAGGTGGTTTTGAATGCAAGGGCAACTTCTCAATTTACTACCCATGTGGTACAGAAGTCATGAGTACCTACCTAATTAAAGCTTTAAATTAACTGTAATTTTACTTTTACTAGTGTATTTTTGATATTGCTGTCGATTCGACTACAATTTATCCGTTTCACTCGTTAGATGATGTTTTAGGCAACTGGGTGATGATACGATCAAATCGCTCGCCTGATGGCTGATGGTAAACGTTACGCTTGCCCATAGCATTGACATGTCGAATACCTATGTCGATGTGCCATCCAGAATGTTATAGATTACACCTATTAGGGTAATGTACGACCTCATTAACTGAATAATATTTGTTTGTGATGTCTAAAAAGTTTTATTTGGAAATGAATTGATCGATAGAAGCCTCTTGTAAAGCCTCCATCACTTTACACATAGCCAAACGTTGCATAGGACACCTTGCTACCCGATGGTAGTTTGGAGTGACGATTATAAGGAAGACAGTTAACAGTAACAGTCTCGAAACTTCTGCTTTGCCACACTGTCTTGTAGATCAGAATCATTGTCATCATTTCAGCCATAGGACGTCCACTGCTGGACATGGGCCCCCCGTCGATCACCAAAAGGGCCGGTTGGAAGCGGCTTGCATTCAGCGTTTTTAGCGCAGTGTAGGATGTCCACCCACAAGATGAATAGACGACATAAAAGAGATTGTATGAATATTTTTATTTACTTTCAATAACGTTTGGTTGAGGTGATTGGTGACTGAAATGCTGGCGCCTGCTTTGGCTATAAACGAAACATTGCCAATCTTGTCAGCGAATGCCGAGAAGAAAAAGTGTTCAGAATTGAACACTTTTTCTTTGACCAAGAGGCTTATACTTTGACTTGTTCAATACATCCTTGAATTCAATTAGACAGCATATTAGTAAAAGCTGGTTTGGTGTGTCTCCCTGACTGTCTTGTGTTTATAGCTCAAATAGTATAATATACCTATTTTGTTTTTATTCTATCATAATATTAATATCTTTCTTTTCATCTCCATGCGCAAAATTTTTTTCAATATGCTCATATTATATTATTGCAATATTAAACTGCTAAATGGTGTTTAATTATACAATGTATCTGTAATTTAGTTATTTGTCAATGTATGTTTTCCAAATAAAGTAAAATAAAATGGAGTAGTCTTTTTTATTAACTTTACCTCAATGGGTAGTTTTAGGATTTAATGTTAGTTCGTATCTATTATTGTAATAACTTGTTCAAAAATTTGTGCTTGATTTTCATTGATGAATAAACATCAGTATCGTTACTCTATCAATCACCGAACATTCCAGAGCATCTCGTGATGGTCCGTGGAATGATCCTTGGTCATCGGAGTCCACTTTATGGGGTTCTTATAGCTTGTAAAATACGGCTTCTACCGCACAAAGCACGGGTTATAGTGATGGGAATATCAACCGTATCTGTGTCCGGATTTTAAATTTACGGATAAATTATACTCTGTCCATTTGTTTGAGTTTCGTACTCAAAGGTTATCACGGGACTTGACGGAACCCTATTACTAAGCCTATGATGTCAAT
Source organism: Agriopis aurantiaria (assembly GCA_914767915.1). Classification (NCBI taxonomy): domain Eukaryota; kingdom Metazoa; phylum Arthropoda; class Insecta; order Lepidoptera; family Geometridae; genus Agriopis; species Agriopis aurantiaria. The sequence continues at coordinate 10,736,525 of OU612001.1, read as the reverse complement.
CTGTTTGTCTGCTAACGATTGAAATCCCGAACTGAATGAAAGAAAACACATTTTTTGGGAGCACGATACGATTTGCACTTGGCCGGTGTTTATTTTTAATAATTACAGCTGCAGTGGAAAACGTCAGCAAACCTGAACTTTTTGGTTACTTTTGATAGATTTTTGAACATACAATGTAGCAGATAGTATACAATTATTATACTTTGATGAATTTTAAAAGTAAAGGTTTTCATTCATGTTTTTACAACGATATTGCAGCTGTCCGAGCAAAAATATATAGGGCATAGTATTAAACTATGATTTTGTGTTGCTTACTGTAGGTACCTAGGTGAACCAGAGCTTTATTAAAATGATAGGCAGACGTGCAGTTCTCATTGCAGATGCAGACGTGAACGGCAGTGTTCATTCTACTATAGTTGTTTTAACAACAACGTCAAAAACTACCAATTACAAAATTTCTGTTTAATAAATAATTAATTAAAGTGACTACGAAATTTCAATGAAAATGATGTAACGTCGCCTACCCACCAATTACAAAAAAAAACAACATACAAAAAAGGCAACATTTTGGATGGAAGTGATCTTTAATGGGCAAGCGTAATGTTAGTTGCGTTTTGAATATTTTTTGGGCTTGCGCTCGTCGTCTGTCTGCTGACCTGTAGCTAGATAGCGGAAGTAAGCAAAAAAAAAACTTTATCCGGAACCGGAAATCAAGACTTTGTCCCATCCCTAGTTTATTACAAATATCACTAACAATCCGTCCGTCCGTCTGTCCGTACTCGTCATTAAATCGCCATCGGCCACAACCACATAAATTATTCCGGATTTATTCCTCTATTTATTTATTTATATGTTTTATTTATTTATTGCCCGTCCCTACGGGTCTTTATAGATTTTTTGGAGTTAGCAATAAAGTGTTTTATATTTTCATATTAATTTTGTAAGATTAAAAAGCTATTAAGGGATTAAGCGTGTGCTGTAAAGGTATTAAATGAGGTGGATGCTGGGAATCAGGGTTTGATGACCTAGGATCTTGATGGTCTTTAAGTTCTTCTCAGGGTCTTTAGGCTATAAAATATGATGATAATCAGTTCAACCTCGTAGACATGTTATAGAGTGTTGCAAAAAATTCTTTAATTAGATATAATCTTGCTATAATGGACTTACTTATCCCTAAAAAATTGTTTTTGTTACTTAACGTGACATAGACGCTGATATTTTTAAATTTGCCGTGCTTTTTCGGTCTCTCCTTTCATTAGCCAGACTATTAGTAAAGGCTATAAGTATGTACCGTTAAACCTATTAGGTACATTTTATTACGTTAGACCTCCTGTTACATAAATGTATTGTAAGTTTATTAATTCCTCGAAACGTCTCGAAGGTACTCTGTATTAAACGGTATAATACTAGGTATTTATTGCCTAAGGTTAATCTATCCACTTTCATCGATTTACTAATCCCGGAGGAAGATATTTACAACGTACGACTTTTGAGGTGATATCGAAAAAGTATGGCTATTAACAATTATGAATAAGAACATAATTTATATTATAATGAGACAAATATTATAAATGCAAAAGTTTGCATGTTTGGCCTTCATCTGATCAAGGAACGTACCACAATCTTAAATCTAATCTAATCTATACATTTATTTCATGTTGAGCTCTGTCTCTGCTAAAGAGAGAGCAAGATGAAATTCAATGTATGATTTGATGAATAATGTTTTTGAAATTGTGATAGCCCGAGGTTTGTCCATACTACTCAACTTCGTTGAATGAAATTTTGTGTGGAGGTAGCTTTATCTAAATGAATTAATACATGCCCAAAAAGCTACTTTAACTACTTTTTGTATCAAAAACATAAACAGATATACCTACGTAAAGAAAAATATTCAATATTTTTTCAAGCTTTTATTCTTTGGAAAGTCGGCCCTTCCAAATGGCAATACTAAAAGTTAAACATATCTAAAACTACACCTAACAAATACCTAGTATAAAGGTAGGTAATTTTTTTTACATATACAACTAATTAGTAAATTACAACTTCAGTCTTTGTTAAATTTTGGTTAACTTATTTTCTTATTATTATCGTATCTGTTTATTTCACTTATGCAAATATTAATAGTTTAAAAAAAAAAAAAAAAAAACAACAACGCAGAAAATGTCGTATCGCATGATGTAAAGGTCCTCTGAAATATCAACGTCGCATCCTAACTCATTTACATGTAATAAAAAGTAACATTTAACGTGACCCCATGATTGATGTTGGATCGTGTCGTGGCAGTTAAATGGTGTTATTTATTGCAGTTTAAACCGCTTTAATATCAGACACAGATAAACCCCGGTGCTTAAAACATCGGATTGTGATCGACGAATTATATCGGGTCGTAGACTATAATAACATTTGACTGTATAGGGTTTGTTTTAGTTTTATGGTGTTTTAATTAATTGAGAATATAAAGTAAGTACTAATACTTACCTAAGTATTATCACATTCTTGATTAAGTATAATGCTTTAAACCATATGCTGTAGTCAAATGCGTAGACACGAAGTCTAAAATTCCCAAAAAAAACAAAAAACACCTATAGTCTGTTAGTAAGTGTGTACATAAGTATCTTGATTAAAAACCGTACCTATGTATAAATATCTGAAAATATGTATTTAAAATTTTCTGCTGGCTATTTATTACGATTCAAAACATACAAAGCTGGTAAAAGTTAGGATGGACAGACGGATAGGTCCCATACCCAAAGACTGTAAACGGGACCCTATTACTAAGCCTACTCTGTCTGTCTGTCCTACCTTTTAACGGCTGTTGTTTACCTTTTTCTTTCGAACCGTAATAGGTACCTCATCATCATCAGCCAGAAGACGTCCACTGCTGAACATAGGCCTCCCCCTTTAACCTCTACACTGAACGACAGCCTGTCTTTTGCATCCACTGGATGCCAGCAACTCTCACTTTGTCGTCGGTTCATCTAGTGGGAGGTCTACCTACTACTCAATACAATACCTACAATAGGTACCTAGTTAGTTGAAATTATAACAAAATATGTATTTTATTTATATTACACGGGAATTACTCACGTAAGATTAAGCCGGTCACTCCGACTATAGTTTCAACCGCATTAGGCAGTCTTTTATATTTCTCTACGCACCCCCACCCCCGCACCCGATCAGCTGCCGTTGACATCACGTGCGCGCCGCGCGGCGGTCCGTAGTGCCAAGCGAGACGCAGCCGCGCGCGCGCATTCACCTTGAAAAAGACTGCCTAATGCGGTTGAAACTATAGTCGGAGTGACCGGCTTAATCTTACGTGAGTAATTCCCGTGTAATATAAATAAAATGTGTGAAAACCACGTCAGTTTCTATAATAAAATATGTATTGTTACGGCGGATAAACAAAGAAATAAAGTCAAAAAGTAAAAACTAAAGAGAGTTCCCATAACAAACGTATTTTTAGCTGACTTCAAAAAGGAGGAGGTTATCAATTCAACAGTGTTTTTTTTAAAGTTTATTTTTGTATTTGCTCATATGTAAAACAGTAATACGTACAAGCGTCAAACTTGCGGAAGTTCATTTTTCGAAACGACGTAGAAGCGGAATTACACTAGAAATTCGTCATATACAAATTACATATTCTGTGAAAATATCTACTAGCTATCTAACGGTTCGAAAGATACAGCCGTTTAAAGGTAGGACAGACAGACGGACGGAGAGACAGACATCGTATGCTTAGTAATAGGGTCCCGTTTTTACCCTTTGAGTACGGAACCCTAAAAAGGTTTGCAAGGTCGTCTGCAGGGTGAGTTCGGCTGAAAGCATCAAGGCTGGTTTGGCAACCGCCACGCTACTTAACATATCTGCCTTATTTGTAGGATAATATAGTCTTTATCCTAATTAACTCTGTTTTATGAAGTTTATAACGCCTACAATCAATCAACAGCAATCTGCGCATTGCCGCGTATTGCTGCATATTGCCGCTTATTGCCGCGTATTGCCAATTATTGCCGTCTATTGCCCGCGTTAACGTTATTGCCAATTTCATCAAAACTGATTGCGGATGATGGTTGTAAATGTTTGGATTCCTGGCGATGTTTAAGCTGATGATACGGTTTTGGTTGTTTGTATGTTCGTTTAGTATGGATTATTGTATATGTTTGTTTATGTCTCTCCCCCCCCCACTTACCAAATTTGTTTTCTAGCGGATCTTTCACCCTATCCTAATCTACCTGCCAATTTCTGAGATTTTGTGATGCGTCAGTCAGTCAGTAAGTCAGTGAATGAATGAGTGGTATTTTGATTTTATATATTTAGATAGAAGCCTTTAAAACTAGTTTTATTACTGTAACTAGTTGACCTGATAGACGTTGTCCTGTCTTAGAACTGTCAAACACGCAAAGTTAAAATTGTAAATCTTATTTTTTTACACCTTGGGTTACATTATTGGAGTTTTAGTAAGGATTTCTGTTTAAAAAAAATATATAGCCTATGTTACCCGGGGATAGTGTAGCTTCCTAACAGTGAAATAATTTTTCAAATCGGTTCAGTAGTTTCGGAGCTTATTCAATGCAAATAAACAAACAAACAAACAAACAGAATCAAATCTTTCCTCTTTATAATATTAGTATAGACTAGCTGACCTGACAGACGTTGTCCTGTCTTAGAACTGTCAAACACGCAAAGTTAAAATTGTAAATCTTATTTTTTTACACCTTGGGTTACATTATTGGAGTTTTAGTAAGGATTTCTGTTTAAAAAAAATATATAGCCTATGTTACCCGGGGATAGTGTAGCTTCCTAACAGTGAAATAATTTTTCAAATCGGTTCAGTAGTTTCGGAGCTTATTCAATGCAAATAAACAAACAAACAAACAAACAGAATCAAATCTTTCCTCTTTATAATATTAGTATAGATTACACGACAAGCAAGCAAACAAGTCAAATCAATATATGAATTCCAGTAGAATCCAGGAGCCATCATTAGTCAAGCTATATTGCAGCCAATAAATGCAAGGCGTTGGGATTTAATAGGTGCAATACAATGCCTATATTGTAATTAACAATTTGCGTCGACCCGAGAAATGCCTGAACCCTTTCTGATAATTCCACCGGCTTTGATTGCGGCCGTAAACTTCGCGGTGTTTAATTGAATAGCCTAAATATAGACTGGTTGGGAGCTAGTAGTTCCAAGGTAGAGGTACGGAAAACCGTCTCCGAGTATGAAAAAGTGTCCGTCAAAATGCTTTAAATTGGGGTCGCGTCTTAGTAGCTAGTAGCAGAAGGGTAAATTTTAAAGAAAGTGCCTAAGTTATTAGATGAAGATAGTTGTTTTTTTAAATAAATGAATGAATAAATTCATCGAAAAAGTCATAATAAAAAATATGTCCTAACAGAGCAACGGATCGATGTGGTTTATGCTTTCAGAGAAAGAAATCCAGAGGGCCGGAGATTAACATAGGACACTTTTTATCTAGAAAAAATTACGGTTCCTAAGGAGAAACCGTGGACCCACCTGGTTCATTATAAACTGCCTCTTATAGTTTTGGCTCGGCTCTACTAACGACCGGGTTTAAAATAACAATAATAGGTCATCACCTGATACAATATTTTGAAATGAGGCATAATTGACGGGTGCCACAGATACCTCCAGTGTGTGCTGCCAGTGATAACATTGGTAAATGGTACTGAGGCGTAGTCCTTAACTGCTTACCTTTTGGAAAAACTCAGTCGCACAGCGGGCAGAGTTCTCGGAGTTTTTTGTGCGATAAAATCACGATATATCCGCCGGCTCATAAGCAAGCTTAAAGTCGCACAATGAGCTATGGAGAAAGGCTATGTTCGGGGTTTCTCTACGAGATCGAACCCGAAATGAGGAGATCCGAAGACGAACGAAAGTCACCGACATAGCCCACCAGATTAGCAAGTTGAAATGGCAGTGGGCAGGGCACATATCACGCAGAACAGATAGTCGATGGGGCCGAAAGGTTCTGGAATGGAGACCACGGACCAGTAAGCACTGCGTAGGACGTCCACCCACAAGATGGACAAACGAACTAAAAGAGACCGCAGTCAAACGCTGGATGCAGGCCGCTTCCAACCGGCCCTTTTGGAGATCAATGGGGGAGGCCTTTGTCCAGCAGTGGACGTCCTACGGCTGAAATGATGATGATGATGATGATATTCGCCGGAGCACCAGAGTCACCGACAAAGGTGCTCAAATTTGCAAGTTGAAGTGGCAATGGGCAGGCTACATCGCTCGAAGAACCGATAAAAGCTGTGTCTTCTTTCAGTTGGGATGCCTATGCTCAGTAGTGGACGTCTTCGGGCTGATGATGATGTAGTTACCTCATACCATAGACCAGCTCAACACCATTAAAAAGTCGCCACAATAGCCTAGATTTTTTCACTTCTCTCCTATTTAATAGTTTGATATTCCCTTTTACACACATTGCATTCTTGGTGTTGACCCCACCAATGTCTTCCAAAATTCTGGCCCGAAAAAAAAAATAGACTGGCTTAGATCTAAACGATCTAAGTTCGAAGAGAGTAACGGTTTTTTTCTTCTGAATTTACCTATTAACCTACTATTAACACATGCGGCAGGCTAAATGCACAAGCTTTTTACAGCAACTGTTAATTAGACTGTGGCACAATCTCAAACATTATCGTTTTCAAAACGATCTAAATAAATTATACAGAACACACATAACGTTCCATCATCATAAACTTTAACAACAAAGACAAAAAATCGCGACATCAAACGACAGTGTCGAAATCAATCGGACACCACACGGGGCGAAATGCTTCAAAACTGCTTAAAATATAAAACTAGAGGCAGAAACTTTATTAACAATTTTGTAAACAAGCTTTTCTCGTATTTTTCTAAACAAACCCTTTCACCTGATACCCAATATTTTTTATTGAGATAGTGTTGCCTAGTTTACTCGTATTAGTTTGTTAACAACATTGTTTTAGTCGAATCACCTTATTAGTATTATGTATTTATTATGGTTTGTTTATATTATTGCAAAGTTTATTTAAATGTTAGTTTGTTATGTTTTATGTATTGTTGTTGCTATATTATTATTGTTATTATTTAGTTTCTCGTGTACTGTTCGGTGCTGGCCATGGGTGATGTCACCGGCGGCTCCAACGGAAGACCAGCGCTGGTTGTTTGCAACCAGCATTATGCTGAGTTGGAACCGGTTTGTGGAGGAAAACAATTTGTAATGTGTATAATTAATTGTATTAATTCACAAAAACACATTTTTCCTACCATAATTAAAAATTTGTCTATTGTCTATTGTCAATCATGATGGTCGATAAGAAAATTTTGTCCACCATCATGAGGCGTCCGCCATATTGAATTATGTGACGTCATTTTATTTTTCGTAAACGTCTTCTCAGCAAACTCTTTCATTTGATACCTTTATCATGGGGACGCATAAAAATAACTGGTCGCCATGGGAGATTCATATTGAATTTAGCTAACCATGCATTGCCATTCAAACTAAACGTGCATGCAAAATTTCAGCTCACTAGGTTCGGTAACTGTTTAAAAATTCAGTTTTAAGATTTGACCCACAAGGCAAGGTAAAATAAAACCTTGTAAAACAAGCTAGGTGGCAATAAGTTCTAGGGCTCTAAGGTAAAACCTACCTAAGTTTTGTTCGCACTCTGAAGCCACATAAACATTGTGCAGGAATATGTTTTACTGTTGGTATTATGTACGTTGTCTCAACATGGAGTGTCGTACACTAAATGTTTTATAGCCACAATAAAAGTGAGATCAGTTCATTCACTCGTGAACAGACATTATTGACTCGCAGTCGGATAATTAGGAATTAAGGTACCTTTAAGGGGTTCAACTCTGACACTTGGCTGATTGATTTTGAGTTGATCCTGGTGACGGGATTTTTTACAACGGACTATGCAAGCGTATTACAACAATCTCGAACGTAGTCGATGATGTAACACGTTTACCTAGGGATATATTATTAGAAATACCTATTCAAAAAGCTGACCATAAATAGAGTCGAACACCGGAAACAAAATTGAAAAGTATTAGCAAAATGTCTTGCTAGGCAGAGAGCGCATTATACTTAGCTATGACGTCACATGTAAGTACGCCATACAAACTCCATACTGACACTTACATTGTTTGTAAGAAAAGGACAGTGAATACCTTCCTAATTCGAACAAAAACTTTAAACGCTAATTTTTCAAACTTTATTAGCTTATTTAAATATTACCTAAGTGCATAGATGAAGTAGGTGTATTAAATCTATAATTATATATAAAAAATGAATCCCTATGTACCTTGGTCACGCCATAGTTTGAGAACAAGTTTACCGATTTCATTCATCTTTTATTATTTAAGATTTCTAATACTTTGAAGAAGGTACTTACGGAAATAAAAATTAAGAAAACTGGGAAATTTTAGAAAACTTAACGACAATTTTAGTAAATTTTTTTTTTTCAATTCTTTTTCATCGCCCGTTTGACAGTTCTTAAACCGGACAACGTTTGTCGGGTCAGCAAGTTTAATTATATTTTCACTAAGCCTGTTGTTATTGACAAATCAAACACCTCTCCGGTAGGCTTTTGCACGAAACTACGCCGTGGCCATCTGATGGCATGTATTTATTTCTCTATGGTATCTGGAAAAGTCAATTATGTTTTGACTATTCTATCATAAATAATCTCTGTTTTGTTTTTGATGTGAAGCATCTATTTGGCGCGCCTTAGCAGTAAAACCGACTCGTGTGCCATGACGGCAAACGACATGACGCTCTCTTTAACGTCATGATTCTCATCTGCCGGGCGTCCATGACGGCCAACTTTTTTTTAATATGGTAATCGTCGCTTTTTTACTCCTACAGTAGCGGCACCATTCGCCTGTTCTTGTGAAAAAACGTAATCGAACCTGCTTTGCACATAAAATATTGTACGCACAAAATATTAAAGGAGACAATCAATTGGCTGCCAATAACATTAAGGTAGAGACATCTAAATAAAATTTTCGACGAAGTAGGTTCTGCTAATTATGAACACATAAAATACAATGTTCAAGAAAATTTTATAACATTTAAACAAGACATCTTGACCAAAACACGAGAAAATAACGTGTCACAGTTTAAACAACAGTTATTAGAGTAATCCATGTCCGTCATTCGATTTATCGTTAAGGAATTGATTTGTGTTCTTTGTCTCAATCCCAATCAATCCGAGTTTATTTGATATCTTTATACCTATATATTTATAGAGGTATCCGAATGTTCTTGTACGTACTATTAATTGTACTTTATAGCTTTACTTCGGTGGTAAATTGAATTTTGGGCGCTCTTTCGGTACGAAGCTGTTGTTATAAATCTTGATCACAGGCGACGTGATTTGGTGTAGTTTTTGATAGTTTGGTGTTATCTGATGAAATGTTACGGTGTTGTCAAACAAGATGTACCTAGATTCTATGCTTTAGGGGGTCTTATTCACTAACCAAAACACGCACGAAACGCGGCGCGTTAAGTTAACATTAAAATGACCTCTATTCTCTAAAAAATAAAGGCCAACTTTTAGAGGCGCCACGTTACTAGCGCGTTTGTTGTTTTTTTTTCAAACAGTTCTTCAGAACACTCCTGTTTGTAATTGCGATAAAAGATACAAAGAGACCCAACGTCTGCGCATGCTGAGCGGCTCTAGGTGTTCAGTGAGCTTGGGATCGTCGACAATTCTGACAGTTCTACGCTGTAATGCATCAAGTGGGTCATGCTGATACTTGGGTGCTCCGTTTCAAAGATGGGAGCAGTACTCCATGTGAGGTCGGACTTGCACTTTGTAAAGCAAGAGTCTTTGTCTCGACGTGAACTACCGCTTCGCCTTGTTGAGCACACCAAGTTTCTTAGAAACTAGCTTGGCCTTACTCGTTGTTAGTGATTATATTATGTAAGGAGTTACCGCTATCTGCTAGCTCGTTTCAATTTAAGCCTTTTGGAGAGCTTTGCCACTATCCATTGTTTCCTGAAATTGAGCTATCATCTTCAAGGCCAGAATGAAATAAATACCGTCTAAGTCTACGTGCTCCATATTCGGCCATAACATCGCTTTTCATCAGATGAGTTGATGTCCAAACAGACTACATTTAAACAAGCATAATTGAAAAAAAAAAAAACAAAGACAATTATAACAAGTATACATATTTTTTTTAAACCCCCGATTTAAGACCTGATAACCTTCTAACGGCTGATCAGATTTGCTTGAATCATAACTAAGAACACTCTCAATCAAGACAGCTTTCAAAAAAACAACTAAATCAAAATCGGTTTAGCTGTTTGGGAGCTAGGATGCCACAGAAAGACACAAGATACATAGATGGTCAGGTATATAACACCCCCTTTTGCGTCGGGGGTTAATAAAAATGCTTTACCACATTATGGTAGGACTTTTTCCTGGTACTGTGTCAAAATCAGTACTAAATTAACGTTTATTGCTTTTAATGTTAATTTTAATGTGCAATTAAATTACTTTATTGGACAACGTTGATCTATGAATCCATAGTATAAGAAAAAAATTGGCCCAGTACCACAGAAAAGAGAAGTAAATAGAACGGAAATGAGTTGAAAAATCTGTTACCAGTCATTATGACAGAACCTTGATTGAACATTCTTATTTAGATCAACACGTCGAACTCCGCATCACAGTTGCTAGCTGATTTCGAATGAAGAAGTTTCGTTTCATTTGTTGTAGCCAGTTGCACCCATATAGGCTGCAACTGGCTACAACCTTACAAAAATGCCTTAACAGCCGTTCTAATTTAAATTTTTACAAAAAGTTTCTTTTCTATGCCCAGTACCACCCATACATTGTGGTTTTCCCTTGGTTACGTACCAAAAGATTTATGAAAATCTATTTATTCGTTTGAAGTTTGTAAGCTATTTTACCGAGTGTTTAAAAAACGTTTTATACATGTTTTCATACAAAATTACCACCTAAATTCACCGTTAAAAATCACTTTCTTTTTTCATCGCCAACACAGTTTCACAAACACAAAAACTCAACGACGATTAGCTCGTTGATGAATCCATAAATCTACGTATTGAAATCCGCAGTGATATTCCGATCACAATAAAGAAATAATTACCTAGTGGGTGCTGGGTGACACATCTGTATATAAATCATGACAGACGGACGGACACATAAATCTGTATGGACGTGAATCACTCACCGATCGATGTAAATGCGATTGAATTATTTCACAATAATTTTAGGTGGTATTCTGGTAAAGTGACGATTTGAAGACATATCGTTTCGATTCTACAGTCATTTTATAAGTAAATATAAAACAAATATCACAGCAAAAAAAAATGGGCCCTATGGAATCATATTCTAAATTATTACATATATGTGTTTTTCTTTAATGTAACTAGCTCGTAACTAAACAAAATACAAGCTAATTGATACTAAACTGCTTGGTATAATATATTAGAAACAGTTTGATTGCCCACAAACCATTGAAGGTTTGGAGTCAATCCAAATGCTCAAGTCTCTACCAGTTGGCAGCGTACCCAGCAGGCGTAACCTCTTTCATGCAACAATAGAGTAGCGGATTGATGTGACCTTTTATAAAGATACTAACTGACCTGACAGACGTTGTCCTGTCTTAGAACTGTCAAACACGCAAAGTCAAAATTGTAAATCTTATTTTTTTACACCTTGGGTTACATTATTGGAGTTTAGTAAGGATCCCTATTTTTTTTTTGAAAATATAATATAGCCTATGTTAACCGGGGATAGTGTAGCTACCCAATAGTGAAAGAATTTTTCAAATCGGTTCATTAGTTTCGGAGCCTATTCAATGCAAACAAACAAACAAACAAACAATCAAATCTTTCCTCTTTATAATATTAGTATAGATAAATAGAGATAGTTGGAGAGACAGGAAATATAATACTTTTATCCGGAAAAAAATTGAGTCCGTGAGAAAAGTCCACGCAGGTGAAACCACTGGGCGCAATTAGTTAAATATAGCTATGACATGTTTTTTAGTTCAGTTTATATCTTTTTTTAGGTTATAATGTACACCTCGAGTACACATTAAAAACGTCAAATAAACAAAGTCAAAGTAAAAATTTTCAATATAATACAGCAATTAATCAACGAACTCAAGAAAAGAGTCCTGCCAAAAATATTAAGTAGGTATATAGGTACCTGCTTACAGAGGCAATAGTGCCTCTGCGGTGGCATCTTGAAATATGGTATCCCATGGTCAGTTAATTAAAAATCGAACTTTAGTCGAAGACTAGCTGTGCTTTGTGGTTTCACCCGCGTGAACCACCACCGACTGTAAATTTTTTCAGGATAAAAAGTATCTGTCAGTCTCATCATCATAATTTCAGCCGTAGGACGTCCACTGCTGGACATAGGCCTCCCCCATCGATCTCCAAAAGGGCCGGTTGGAAGCGGCCTGCATCCAGCGTTTTCCTGCGGTCTCTTTTAGGTCGTCTGTCCATCTTGTAGGTGGACGTCCTACGCTGCGCTTACTGGTCCATGGTCTCCATTCCAGAAGCTTTCGGCCCCATCGGCCATCTGTTCTGCGTGATATGTGCCCTGCCCACTGACATTTCAACTTGCTAATCCGGTGGGCTATGTCGGTGACTTTCGTTCGTGTACGGATCTCCTCATTTCGGATTAGATCTCGTAGAGAAACCCCGAGCATAGCCCTCTCCATAGCTCGTTGTGCAACGTTGAGCTAGCTTATGAGGCCCATAGTGAGAGACCACGTTTCAGTGCCGTATGTCATCACTGGTAACACACACTGGTCACACAATGTCAGTCTCCGGCTTTCCAACTATGTATCTCTATGTAAAATCACATCGGTCAGTTGCTCTATTGGTGCGCGAAAGAAGAACAAACAAAAACACTTTCGCATCTATAGAAACAAAAATTAAATATTGTTCGCTGATAAACGCATTACTTGAAAACGGCTGGACCGATTTAAATTTCTTTTTTATTTTCCTAATAGTCCGTCTTAAGTTTTAAGGTAATGAAAATTGGAAAAGATGCTTGCTATATATTAAAGTGCCTTTTTTCTATGGGATTTTAGTATGAGCTCATGACCATAAGTCAAACGAAATCCGAACCTTTCCGCACCGAGATACGGTTTGCGGTCGCGCAACTATTCGCACCTAAACAGAATAGCTTACAACAGATAGCCGTAAGGCCCCAGGACGTCTGTCGGGTCAGCTAGCTTATAATACCTATTAGTACGATGTCCAGAATAAGCCTTCTGCCTCTCACGTGTGGCCGCTTCAAGCTCTGCAATAGAGACTAAGCACCATCTTTATACATACGTCATGTTTGCACAGATTGTACAATAGTTACTTCGTGTAGGCTCTGTTTTATTGCATCTTTATCTAAACATTTATTGATCACCAATATAAGTTCGACGCAAACTACAACCTACTTGAGCAGAGCGGGCGGTAAAACAAGAGATAATAAGAGATTTTAAATTATTTTTATTCAAACTTGTCTTAATTCGAGTATGACTATTAATTATTTACTAGAATAAAAGCTTTCAGAGATAAATATGTCTAAAGATGATTAAACCAGAAATAGTACCTATATACTGACCTACTCTATAGATGGCGGTACTTGACGCTAACTATGACTTGTTTGATGACAATTATAGTAAAACTTGAATAAAAAAAATATACTGTACGGTAGTGGCAATTGCAAAAGACGTGCGACGCCAAAATCCTATCAAGAGGAAAGAAAAAAAAAAAAAATTACAGACTTCAAGACTACACCTACGTGTACAAACTTAAACTTAAAAGAAGAAAAATTATAGTTAAAACTGAGATTGAAAGCTAAGGACTTTTAAAACTTTTACTGAAGGAAACCACAAACCAAAACAAAGTATAAGTTTTTGGTTTTTGTTAATAAAAAAAAAGCGCTGAATCAAATTGGATAATTTTTATGAATAAAATATGACCTACCAAACAAAACAAAAATTCAACAAAATCCATTCATAAGAGGCCGAGTAATCGCCACCCAAACTTAAAAAAACATACAGTATAATTGATAACCTCCTCCTTTCGTCGGATAAAAACTAGCGCCACTTTGAAGGTTGCCAACTCCACAAACTTATTGTAACATCAGCTATCTTCATTTTAGTTCTGAATTTCCCCGCGTCGATTATTTTTGCGCCCATCAAACAATTATAGCGTACCTTTGTTTCGAAATTAACTTTGACGATTCTATCCAGGTTTATGTTTTGATGTTCTCGTAAAATGAGCCGTAAACCGCCTTTTTAATCTAGCGGTAAAGGCTTTGAACCACAGTCACAAACTTTGTTGGTAAAGGCAAGATCACACTTGATTCTAGGTACTGCACGAATCACGATGCAACAGATGTTTGATTTGTTAAAAATATGAGACTAAAGGTACTATTCCGATCTTGGAGACCGTGACCGGCGACTGCGGCAGTGTCGCGCGACCCACTGCTCTGTATGAATTTCACTCGTCGCGCGACGCAATCGCTTGCATTGTTTAGCACTTCATATAAATTCATAGTGAGCAGTGAGTCGCGCGACACTGCCGCTGCCGCCAATAACGGTCGCCAAAATCGGAAACCTACCTTTAGTGAAAAATATTATCAAATGTTATAAGTAAGTATACTTACTGAAGAAACTATTTAAATAATAAAGATACTGATAAAGATTATTATAAGCATTTCAAGTTTTTGGTCGCATTAGAGAGGGATACTTTGTCTCTTTCCTGCACAGTAAATGTCAGTATGGAGTTTGTATGGCGTACTTAAGTGATGTCATTTATTGTACTTTCTGTCAAAAAGACGTTAAAATGCGTATTATCTTCCTTAGTTTTGAACACATATTAATTTAGTTTTCGGTGATGGGATCTATTTATGGTCAGTTTTTATTATAAAAATAATCAACATGGTAGCTTATATATAGGTGAAATGAAGTGAGTTGAGATGGTGAGTGAGTATATTACCACTTGATTTCGTAAGAGTTGAACATACATAATTAATTGAACGAAAGTTGGTTTGGAAGTTGTTTTTTGCAACTGTGTATGAAACAAACATGTCGCTCACCTGATGGTAAATATCACGCAGGATTTGAAGACAACTTATACCCTCAATTAAGATGACTATACATAATATAGGCTAATTTTAATCTAAGAATATAGAAGATTTCATAATAGCATGGTGAAAGCAGTTTCTATAGCCAAGTTGATAATCACTCGCCAAGCATCTAAAGGTTCGTGCATCGCGGATGATACTACAAGTCTTCGGACTATGAAAATGTATGGCAGCGCTTTCGAGGACTGCTAGTCGGGTGTGGTCGATGACTGACGTCGCCATACATTTCAAATTGCATCAGCTGAGACTGCGACCGGTCGTGATGCACAGAAGTCTACCTTAAGGCGAGGTTTTCCCACTTTTAAGCAACGCTTATTACTACAGATGACCATAATCCTTGGTTTATTGTATTAAAGTCGCATTTAGCGGAGCAAAATCATGTCGCTTGCACACGGTCGTGCGTTTCGCTACTTCTATTTTTGGGGTTTTTCTCATATTTTTCAAAAAGTATAGCTGTAATGTAAAATGTACCTCACCGGTTTCCTTCATAATTATGAAATCTATATATCAAGATATTGCAGACATAATTTAATAAATAGGTAAGTGAATGAATCCAAAAAAAACAGGGATAATAGCGCAAATCAGTGCTACTTTGATATATTTTTTTCTATCGAGCGAAATGTGCTTAATCGTATTCCGGTCTCATGGGTTTCCTAGATAAAATATTCAATTTTGTTATGACACCATTTTTAAAATTTTAAGCTAACCATGGAAGTATGCACACTTAAAACTAAAACTAGAATGGTAAACTAGAATGACCATAATTGCTAAAAGTCGGAAAAGAGCGTCTTAACGCTGTGCTCCGGTAGCATTATTTGAGATCTATTTCAGACAAGCTGTGTTTTGCATCTTCGACCACCTCACATCAGGTGAGCTGCTTTCAACTATAAAATAATACCGCAGTGTGTCGCGTCTTGCAGCGCATTCTGTGACCGTGCCTTTAGATGTTGTCATAGAGATGTAAAAGATGCGAAGCCTAAGTTTTCACGTTCGACACTTTATGACACGTTACTTAATATTCTACCGAGTTTATTGTGTGAGTGGGATGCTAATTATTTGAAAATTTTGATACGGACAGAACTATTCTCATTGGTCATTTCCAAATAAGAGCGGAAAAGTAATCTTATAGAACACTTTTTCTCTAGCAATCAAGATTAATATAGTCATGACAAGAATACATGTTTTTTTTTTATCCTGATAAAAGAGCCGAATATCTTAAAACGGCTGCCACCTGATTTCAGACATAATAAAACATTATTGGGAATCAAAACAAACTAAATTTAACTAAATACACTAAATAAATAGTTATTTATGATACAAGTGCGGAAAGTTGGTTATTACAAACGAGTAGACGAATGTAAGCCCGAGACGAAGTCGAGGGCTTACCATAGTCACGAGTTTGTAATAACCAATCCGCACGTGTGCCATACAACGTTTTACAACACATTTGCGAGAAAAAAAGGCTACAAATGAAACAATTTTTGTTTATAACTTAATATCAGTCACAACAATAGTTTCTATAATATAGTAAGAAAATGGCGCGAACATGCAAATAGCGCCACTATCACGTGGTGAAAATTAGAACTACATCTTTCGTCTCATTTTCTCTTTAGTATTAAACTGAGACAAACGTATTGAGCAAAAGCGCTTCCAAGGAGGTTTGATCATTCAGCTTATTTATTCTCGTAATATGAAACTCTTTTGTGGAATTCTTATGTAATTATGATGGAAATTAAAAAAATACCGTAAATGACACGCACGGTGCTATACATCTGAGCGTGCGGACAAATTCATTTCCGCACGCTCCGTTGTATGATCCGTAATGTTTAACTTTCGAACGATGTATACAGGCTTCGTAAGTGCACTTTTTGAGCAAATGTGTTGTAAAATATATTAAACTACACTAATCTAATAAACGCCGCCCGTGGGCATCGTTTCCAAAATGCTAGCCGCATTGCCGCGTTGTATTGCAATACGCGCGCAAGATACCGACCAGCATTTTGGTCACGAGATGCTTCGACCAGAAGTTTAGACAAATCTTTAAAAATATTTAGTAAAACTAAATCAAAATCAATTCAGTTGTTTGGGAGCTACAAAGCAACAGACAGACACACAACTTTCCATCAGTAGAGTATAGTAGCATATTTTATTTTTAAAGTAAGCTTATAGGTAAGTACTAACAAAATAAAAAACATTTACAACACATTTGCTCAAAAAGTGCACTTACGATAACTGAATACATCTTTCGAAAGTTAAACATTACGGATCATACAACGGAGCGTGCTATAATGAAACGCATCATACAACGGAGCGTGCTGTAATGAATTTGTCCGCACGCTCCGTTGTATAGCACCGTGCGTGTACGTTACGGTATTTTTTTAATTTCCATTTTTTGTTTTTTTTCTCTCAAATGTGTTGTAAAACGTTGTATGGCACACGTGCGGATTGGTTATTACAAACTCGTGACTATGGTAAGCCCTCGACTTCGTCTCGGGCTTACATTCGTCTACTCGTTTGTAATAACCAACTTTCCGCACTTGTATCATAAATAACTATTTTGCTCTACCATTGCATTCCTTTATATTATGTTTACTTATTGCACTATTTATTTCATTTATTACATCCAAAACGATTCTAGCGATGGTGGCCTAACGGTAGTACGTGTGCTTTATAATCTGACGGCACCCGGTTCGATTTTCAGCCCTACACCAATGATTTATTTAGAAAGTAGGTACTTACTTCAAAAAAATTATGTGCCAGCGGTCAAAATCGGTGAAGAAGAACCTGTAGTGAGGAAAACATCGTGAGGAAACCGAAAGGTACGTCCATGAACCTCAAAAGTTCTGGCCAGCATGGTGCATTAGGGTTCCTCTCGCTCTCTTTCTCTCTGACAGAAGGCCTGTGTCCCAACAACTGAAACATAAACTCTAATAATGATGATGATCAGATGGCCGATGGGCCCGAAAGGTTCTCAAATGGAGTCCACGGATCGGTAAGCGCAGCGTAGGACGTCCACCCACAAGATGGACAGACGATCTAAAAGAGACGCAGGGAAACGCTAGATGCAGGCCGCTTCCAACTGGCCCTTTTGGAGATCGATGGGGGAGGCCTATGTCCAGCAGTGGACGTCCTACGTGTGAAATGATGATGATGATGATGAATGATGATCACGCCTAAATCAACTAGAAACCTACATCACAAAATCCAACTAAAGTACCTATCAAAATTATATACTTTTATTGTTACATACTCTCTTGCGTCACTTCTCTCCATCTGCCTTCTCTCGACTCAATTACAACCAACAGTCAATTTCCAGCATCTTTATAAATGTAACAACGGTAACACATTATAAATCAGCTGAATTAGCCCCTACCCCGTCGAAAACACGGCGCTCTACCGACAGAATTACGTAATTCACCCCCTACTTTAAAATGGAGTCATAAATAAAAGGTAGACACAGAACCTTATCGGAAAACCTCAGCGACTGAAAGTTGCAGTGTAACTGCGAGACAGTTGTCTAGCTTGTGAACGAAAACAATATACCTACCTTAACAATCGTTTAATGCCGCGTACAGACTTTGCAAACCGAGCAAACGCGAATGCGATGCGTCTCTTTGATATCAATGAAAGATATTCGATTTAAAAAAAGTTTCATATAGATGGTTCGGTGACTACTGAATTATCCTTTGATATTGCGAAGAGAGTGGCGCCACGGCATTGATCTAAATCAATTACCTTCAGATGATTTGGAAGGATTCAATTTATGTTAAATATTTTAGCGTGTTCGGTTGCGCGTGTCCTAATGATTATACAGACCAACAAAAACCGATAAAAAATATACAACCGACAACAAGCCGACTGTAAAATGTGCATTTTTAATAAAAAGTTATGCAGGCCGTAGATACCGCATCATCTATTTTTATTAATAACTCTCATTTATTCATTTCTTTTTTGTGCGAACTGCTAGTCTGTAGAATGTGCTATCTGAATGAATCTGAATGAAAGTGTATCCCGATAGTTACAATCTGGGTGTCTTCAAATCGCGAGTGAATATGTATTTTAGGCAAGCATGCTCTATCATATACCACATTATCCCTTAACGTCAGGCGGTAGCTGTAAACGCAAGCCCATTATAAAAAAAATGCATTTCGACATGGCCGCCTGGACTAACCAGTGAATAAAAATTAATAGGAAGAAGGTTCTGAAAAGCTGTCATTGTAATAAAACGTGACGTAGCATTTGCTTATGCTCGCGCTTTTTAAGTCTATACGATGAGACGTACACCCACATGTATTTCAAACACGTATATTGGAAAAATATTTTGAATATTTTGATTAGAAGTTGTGATTTATAATTGAAAAATATAATATACAGAGCATATTGAAAAGTTAACTTACTAAAATAATAAATTAAATATACATATTACATTTACAATATAAAATTACAAATGGAACACGCCGTCTAAATCGCCAGCGGGCAGCAGGGTGAAGGGTCCACAGAAAGCTGGCAGCATTACCTCGCTGGATCGAAATGCAAAATTTATAGTACCTTTTTACGCGACTGTCCCAATTTAAATGTTATATTTTTTGGTCTGAAAGCCGTAAGTCATTTGAACAGCATATGATTTTGTTGTAACTTGTTAGCTATACTTATTGTAGGTCAGGTAGGTATTCACTACAGCTTAGTTGGGACTGGAATCAGACTCTTAGATGAGGCAAGAAGAAATTGGCTTTAACTCGGTAAAAAGAATCATAGATAGATCAAAGATCACTCATCATAGACCAGTGGAAATCGCACACAATTTTTCATGCCTCATACCAGCAAAATGTGGAATAGCTCATTCCGCGGTGTTACCGAGAAGCTACAATATGGGGTTCTTCAAAAGGCGAGTTAATAGAGATCTTAAGGGTCGGCAACATATTTGTGATGCCTCTGGTGTTACAAGTATCCATAAGCGACGGTGACGCTTACCATCAGGCGGCCTGTCTGCTTGGTTGCCACTTATGGCATTAAAAAAAACTTTTTGACCAGACAGATTACCACGACATGCTACAATTTCTATGTATGATTTGTATAGGACTAGGCATTGAAAAACGTTTTAATATTGCCAAGTCTGCGGAAACACAGACAAAGCTTAACGCGTGTAACAGTTTTCTACAACCTAGTCACTGTAATACAGATTCACTGTACAGAAGTAGCCTCTCCAGTCCTCTCTTTCTAACATAAAACTGCTGTTTTACATTTATAACTACAATCCTCAACCTTCAAACTAATATCAACTCTCTGATCCTAACTTAAGGTTGAATTTTACATGGAAAAGTAAGTTGGTTGTCATAGCAACGGGAGGTTCGCGTCGCGATTTTTGGTTCGACTCCTCCTTCGATTGGCAAGGCTTTGATCGCCTCAATGTCTGAAGTAGTACTCGTTTAAACCTTTTTCTGTGACACCACTTTGAACCTTTTGCGGAAGAAATAAGAAAGCTTTCTTTTTACGTTGGTATGTATTCGATAAAATGAGGGTAGGTAGGTATATAGGGTTGGAGATTGGGGATGCTTTACAATTGATTCCTGTATTGAAGTGTTGTAAGGAATCGATAGGTGTTTGTTCTTTTATGTTTTGTATGGAGATTGGAATTGAGGATTTGCCTCCTTTCTTTGAAAGTTTATTTCTTATTTCTTTCCTTATTCTGTGCTATTTGAAGAAGATATACTTTTAAGAGCACGTGATTCTAACTGATCATTTTTGTTAAACTTTTTAAATTCAAATTTGTATATTAAGGCCTATTCCATTTTCATCATTTCTTATTACTTACTGATAAAACTTAAATGTTTTTTTTTTGGAAGTTTTGTTCCACACTTGAGAATTTACTGATTAAATGATAAGACAATAAAAAAAAGACGACTGACAGGATTTGAACCTGTTCTATCGCGTATACGTATTGAGCGTTTGTCCACTAAGCTACGGTCGCCCCAAGGGCGGTGTTTCAAATGATAGAATTTGGTTATAGGGAAATGGTGTTCAATATTAACCTACTAAAAACCTTGTTTTAGATCTGCAGAATCGCTAATTTGATCATAGTGGAATTTGTTAGTAAATCGCTTTATTAGTGCTACTCTACAGTTATATAGGGTTGTCTCTTACACCGACCCTCAACTACGGCACCTACCTAGAGTCAAAGGCTAAATTAGCTGGTAAAAAGCTGGGCGTCCTGAGTAAGGTTAGGCGGTATTTCACACCGGGGCAGTTGCTTACTCTGTATCAAGCTCAAGTCCGATCGTGTTTGGAATACTGCTGTCATCTTTGGGACGGCTCAGCCAAATACCAGCTCGAAGCTCTTGAATCGGTAGACCGGCGTGCTGTTCGTCTTATAGGCGATGAGAAGTTAGTGGCTAAGAAACTTCTCAGTCTAGAACACCGCCGTAAAGTAGCGAGTCTGTCAATTTTCTACAGGATTCATTTTGGAGAATGTGCATCAGAGCTACATGACCTTATCCTGCCATCCCCTTTCTACTACAGGACAAGTAGGAAAACGGCCCACTACCACCCATACATTGTGGATTTTCCTTGGATACGTACCAAACGTTTCGATTCTACGTTTCTAATCCGTACGGCCAAAGTTTGGAACAACCTGCCAGCTTCCTTGTTTCCTGAGAGATATAACCTGGGCCTTTTCAAGGCCAGAGTGAATAGGTATCTTCTAAGTCTGCGTGCTTCATCTTCGACCACATCGTCGCTTACCAACAGGCGAGTTGGTGGTCAAACGCGGACTTATCTGTGTTAAAAAAAATAAAAAAATATAAGGGAATAGCGCAGTGTTAGTCTTACACATTTTTTTGTGAAACAGCAAACCTTTTTGTGTTCGTTTCTCATCCTAAAACGTCGAACGTCTCATCGTTTTCTTTGTCCAAATTCAAGAAAAAAAAAATGAAAAAAAATTACTATGTTTAGTAAGAGAAACTAAGATAAAAAACAAACTATGGCAAAAAATAATACGCTTTTTAAATTCTAGCGGTACAAAGTTACCTATGTGACATTTGGCGCTTAGTTACCGCCTTAAAGCGAGGTTTTCCCACTTCTAAGCAACGCTTGTTATTACAGATGACCATAAGGCGTAATATATTGTATTAAAGTCCTATTTAGAAGAGCTAAAACCATGGCGCTTACAACATAGTCGTGCGTTTCGCTACTTCTATTTCTGATGTTTTTCTTATATTTTTCGAAAAGTTAAGCTGTAATTTAAAATGTACCTTCACGGTTCCCTCCATAACTATGAAACCTGTATATTAAGATATCGTAGACATCATTAAGTAAATAGGCATTTGAATAAATAAATAAAAAACAGGGAGAAAAGCGAAATTTCTATCAAGCGAAATGTTCTTAACCGTGTTTAGGTCTATACAGTTACCTAGATAAAACATTAAAATTTGATTTGAAACCATTTTTATAATTTTAAGCTAGCCATGGAAGTAGGTACTACCACAAACTATAACTAGATCAATGACTGTTTACTTACATCAATGAACTAGATTGACCAAAATTCCAAGCTTCAACATTTTTGCCTAAGGTGGAGTCTTGTAATTGTAACTATCTGGTAAATGCAACTAACTTAAATAGCTTCCTCTAGGATCACCGTTTTGAACAACGGCAGGCGTGATAATGTTCTTCAACTAAGTCTCAATAAAACAAATATAGATAGCGCTGAAAAGACCCAGAATTGTGTGAATGACATGTAATATACTAACGACCCGTCCCAGCTTCGCACGAGTGTAAGTTTTATTATATATATATATATTTAGGTATGTATAAACTTTTCGAAAAATTAACTAACTGATGGTGAAAACCGCATCAAAATCCGTTGCGTGGCTCAGTTGGAGGTGGTAGTGGATATGGAGACAGACGCGGAAAGCGACTTTATTTTATACTTTGTAGAGACATAAAATGCACACACAAGGTTTGAACAATAAATACAACAGTTATTTTTACTAACTGTTTATTTCAACCACATCATGTAGATTTTCCACGCTCTTACTCCATGCTCTATAACAGAGTCATATATAATATGGCTTCCTCATATATTTATATGTAATTACATGTAGTGGGTTTACAATAATGAAGCTTAACATAGGCTCTATTATTTCAGATTTGTGCAGTTACAAGCATTTTTGTATTTTTTTGAAGCTCTTTCACTATTTTACTTATTTTTAAACGATTTTTACATTGTTCTGTCTTAAATGTATTCTGAAAAATAATTATGCGCTTATTGTAATTTTATTTAAAAAATAAATTATGATATCTTGTGTAACAATAAATCTTGTGTAATAATAAACAAATAATCAAATCAATTCAAATAATTATTTATTTATTAGCTAAAAATGTATAGTTAAACAACCAACGCGCAACGTGCAAGATTAAGATCTCAAAACATCAAATACCCAAATGAATTATACATTATGCCAGTCAAGAGTTCCCTTCATAGTAATAGAGCCCAGGTGCCAGTGTTCGTTGTTCAATAGGTTCATAAGTTTAGTCTACAGGCGACACTCAAAGTCAAAGTAGGAATAATAATAAATAAAGATATTTAAGTAATATAACATTTTTGTTTTCACTGTTTTTATTACCAGTAGTTCTACCTGGAATAAAATCTGTACGTCCAAAATGTTCGACTAGCCAGTATAACAAATTGTTTTTTTTTTGTCCAAACAGGTATCACTATCGAACTACAAGTCAGACAGAATGGAATAAACGGTCCAAACTTGTGGGCTAATATTATTATAACCAGAATATTGTAACTAATAGTAATAAAAGTATAAGCGCATATTTATTTTCACGTCAACTATGGCATTTGCGTGGTCACATCTAAGTAGATGCTTTAATTTACGAACTTAGTTTATAATTACAATAGTTAAATTCGTTTAAATATTTATTTACAAATGCTTAAATTTTAATTTACAATGTACAATATTGCATTGCGCATTCAGCGACAACATTAAAATACTTTCGTGAATTTGTTAGTTGTTATTTAAATTTATATTTACATTTATTTTTGTATCCTAAATAAGTGATTTTGAATATTTTTGAAGTCAGGAGGTATGTTTAAGTTACAATTATTGTGGAATATATTTTATAGAAATAATATATAATAGGCAAAAGTAATAGTATTAGAGGTAACCAGTATGTATGGTATGTAAATATATTAATGTTCAATTGTTCATCATTAAAATCACATTGTTTATTTAAAAACAATTTTAACTACATATATTGTTTAAATAATTGGCACCGGGAGTTAGCATTCACACAATATACACTAATTATTTTAATAAGGTATCATGTAAAATCTAATTAATAATAAATTACTTAATCACAGACTACTTACTTATACATATTTACAGCTTAACTCTACAGTCAAATTAGAAGTGATAGTACGCGAAATTGATCGGCTGATCAGCCTGATCAACATTTTGATCAACATGGTCGACATTTTGTTCAGAATGGTCAACATTTTGATCAGTATAATCAACATTATCCGTAGTGTGGACATCTCTATCGCTTTCAACCGATCCAGTAGTGTTGGGATTGGTAACGTGTTGATCAAACTTCAAACTTCTTTGCCAGTTTGACAGATCACATGGCACATCATCGTTGCTTTCTTTACAAAAAGTCCTCGGAACTAAATATTCTGGATACAAACTGTTAAAATAATAACCACCTACGGCTTCATAGCTGCGATCAACAGAAGAATTATCGGTTCTAGCGTAACTAAAATTGAATTTTTCGCTTTTATCTAGCTTACTTTCTTCAAAATCTTCGCTTCTAGTGCTACCACTATTAAGATCATTGTTCTCCGATTCAATATCGGGTTCTTTAGAGTCTTTCATTTCACTTTCACTGGCGCAGGCGTCGAAATGACCAAATTTCTGATCGAAATTTTGATCAAACTTTTGATCGTATTGTTCAAACTTTTGATCATGGTGATCACTTTGGGTATCAAGTTTGTTCATTTCGCTGGCTGCGAGGGGGAAAGATCACTGGCGATGGTGAGGCAGCTGGTGGTGGCTGATGTGCTGATGATGGAGATCGAGCCTCGGTCGTTTTGCGTCATCATCGTCGCTGCAGGGGTCGTTGTCGTGTGGTTCTTGGTCATCACATTCATCACCCAGCTCTTCTTGCTTGCGTTTCGCCGTCGCCATTTCAGCGGCGTGCTTTTTCCGCCATTTTGTTCTTCTGTTTTGGAACCATACCTGGGAACAAAGAAATTTGAAGGTGAGTTTTTGTCATCTATATAATAAGTCCCTCCTTACAAGAGTTTTTTTTAGCGCCAACATGAAATAAAGCTTTATTGTAGTGTTTTTTTTTTTCATAAACTTGTGTATTTTCGAGTGTTAATGCGTAATAATGGTACATGATTATTAAGTATTCGTGGACGTGGTCGAGTGTGAGACGTGATATTATAACGAGGTGAAACATGTATTTTCGTGATGTTTTCAAAGTTCCATAGAAGCCTATTGCAAAGTTTCCACCACTTTACTAGAGCATGAGTATGACCGTGACCATGTTCCTTGACTCTGACTGTGACTTTGCGACTTGTTAGACGATATTTCATCAAACTTGATAATAATTTAATACTTGACACTGGCAAACGCACATGAGTGCTACGCCAAACAGAGGAAAGAATAAAGAGAAAGGCAACAAAAGAAAAAATCCTTACAATGTTATTGTGTTACTCCAAGAACCAACATAAAAAATGAAAACTGTAAGCAGATTATTAGAAAAGGAGTTGCAACAAATCTGGGCAGTTATAAAATTTCACAATAACAGTTTTCCACAACTTTGGGGTTCAAAATCGTAATTGAACCGTTATTAAGAACTTACATTTCAAAGAAACAAAACGCGTTATTTTCGCTAACTAACAAAAACAGCGTTAAAACCTTATATATCATTTTCTTTAGTCCGACCTTAAAAGAAAGTCTGTGATACGACCACTTAACATAAATGTAATGTTATAAAACAACATAATTTCCTTTAAAATCTGCAATGTACACCCGAAAATACGTTTCTGAATTTCGTATCAGTATTTGCCGCCAGAAAGCCAAATATAAAGAGGACACAAACAATTTTCAGCGTCATGTGAACCTAATCTGCTCAGCAGACATAATAATGCCTCATTAAATACCGCCTTTTAAGTCGCAACGCAAACTTGCACCTACCTCCCTCTCTCCTATATTAAAACCTCTCGTAAGAACAGGATGGAGATAGTAGCCATGTTCAACGGTAATTAAGGGTCGTTTTGCAAATTACACGGTACTTAACCAGCCATATAACGCACATTAATCACTGAGTCGGGTTCTGCGCTATCTCTGTCTATCTAAAGTTAATGACGAAGCGTCGTCTCGCTCTCTGGAGAGGTTTGAAGGTAGACATGGTTTAATTAGGTCATAAATACGTTTTCATTGGAACGGTCGATTGTACAGCGACTAACTTTTCAGAGCAGTTGGCAAAATTAGGGAACTAAAATTTTCTTACTAGGGCTTTCAGTTTTGTTTAGCAAATACGATGGTGACTCCCTCATGCAAGTCTAGAGGTAGGTAAGTTGGTCGTTTCGTAGACTTTGTAGGACAGATGTCGAAGTTATTATGAAGGAATTTGGTTTTGTTATGATCGTCATGATAATTTTGGGGTTTATTCGGCGATGTTAAAATAGATTGAGGTTTAAAATAGGCGTCGGTTTAAGTTGTAGTTGAAGACAGACGGGATTCGTTGTATTTAGAAGTTAGCAAATAAACTTATACCCCCTTATTAATAAAAGTGGAGTAGCCTTGGAATAGTTAATCCGTCTTTTGTCTTTTTCGATCGAGTTCAAAATGTGAAAGAGAGAAGAAGACAAAACACGGCGTAACTATTCCAAGATTACTCCACGTTTATTCTAATTTTCTAATTTTTTTTTCTAATTTCTAATTTTCTAATGTACATGCGCAGTGGTTATTACAAACCGGAGTGATTATTTTTACACTTCGCATGCTCGTAAAGTTCTTGTTTATGCCCGGTATAAGACATCAAATTTTTATTTTATTTTTTTTCGAAAAGAGAAGCGCGCTCAATTTTGCGTTTAAACTATCGTTTAAATGTTACATTGTGTACGTAACAAGCTAAGCCATTCAATTACTTTCTGAATAATAAATTCATCGATAATTCACACCGGTTTGTGACTAACTAAAAACACTAAGTTATGTGTTACTGTGAGTAACAAATTCAATTAAAATAATAATTCACTAATAGTACTTCCAGTCAATATATAGCATGTTGCTGATCAACCTTGACGTTCCATTTTACGAGTTCCCAACTACATGGTGTTCTCTTTTATCACACAACATATAAAAACTAAACTCGATACATACAGCGGGAGTCATAAAAAAATACCGAACAAAACAAGACTATAGTAATTCATTCCGATTATTATTGGACCATTTGTTTTTATTAGGGAAAACTTGATGGGCGGAAAAACGAAGATTATGTGTATTATGTGTTTTACGTTTCGCTTACAGCCCGTTCGGATTTCGAATGTAAATAGATACAATGTACAGAAAGTTTGGTACTTTGGCTTTGGATTCTGTATTTTTTCTTATTTTATCTTACGAGGATTTTGGCGTCGCACGTCTTGTGTATTTGCCAGTGGACTATTGAAATATTTTCAAGCACAGACCTATCTGTGTTTTAAGTTTTATTAAGATAATAGGTATATCGTCAAACAAGTCATTCAGTCAAGCAAAGTAACTAACAAATTAACTAAAGGTGACAAATTTTTTTTTAAAGCTGTCTTTTTATGTACAAGCTTTTATTAAAGTGATGCTTTTAATTTTTATTTCAGCGTTTTTATTTATATTTGTGTGTTAATTTTGAAAATATTACAATATTGGTTATTGCATTATATTGTCACCAGAACTAAAGGTGTATGCACAATTTCAGCAAAATTGGCTAAGAGAGACTGGTTCCAATTCAGCTTGCATTGACTTAAACACACTAACAAACATTGCAAGTTAAATTACAGCTTATAAAAATTATATGCTGTTCGTTGGTTACATCACTTAAAAACGGCTCGACCGATTTCGCAAATTTCTTCAAATGTTCGCAAATAAAAAACATGTTTTTTAAATGTTGAGGTAATGAAAAATTTGGAAAAAAACTCAAAGTTTTCTATGGGATTTTTGAATGAACTCAAGATCATAGCTCTAACATATTTATTACAATTTGGACTGGCCAACATTAGCGTATGTATAGTCCTCCCATTTTATGAAACGACGATATCATGAGAGTCGCAGGCATGCGGTGGTTGCAGATGGCAGGTTGTCATTCAGTGTAGTGTTCTAAGGGGAAGGCCAAGGAGATGTTCAGTAGTGAACGTCTTATGGCTGATGATGATGAACTACTGTCGGGACAGCTAGATTTTGAATAATAGTTATTTTAAAATGACACAATATTTTGACAAATCTGCATTAAACTGGTTTAAAAGCTACAAACACACATGCCACATTCAAGAACAACCAAACGTCTCGGCATTCATTTCTATCACCATCTATATTATTACTTATAATATTATTTTCCATTCTTCCTTCATGCCCCGACTTACCCCAACTCCCTCGATTCAATTACTTAAGTGCTTCACAACAAACCACGAGACATACGTCCGTCTCTCTTCAACGCGTACTATTGAAGTTTTTGCCTGTCTCTGTCTTAAAGAGGGGCTTGGGGTAATTATGTGAATAACTATTATTTTTCACAAGAGAGCGGTGTAATGGGTTGATTGAGATAATGTGCTTTCGGTGGCGTCGGGCGGCCATGTTGCCTATAGGTAATTAAGTTGGATGAGATGGTAACGTCTTTATTCAGTTTTATTGGATTGTTAGTGTTTGTTAGAGATTTACACATGTGTAAGTGATTAAACTAGTAGCTGAGGGTGGAATAGTGCCATAAAAAGACACGTAAGGTGTTTTGGCACTAGTATAGTGCAGTTTTGTAACTATTTAATATATTAAGGTGACAAATCAGTGTCTAATATTTATACAATGAAGGATGCCTAGATTTAACCTGCCAACTACCTAATTTGTGATTAAATGTGGTGTATATTGATGAAATATGTCTTAAAAATAGCTAATGTTTTTTGCTTGATGTATCAAAAACCAAAACTAAAATTGCTAAAGAGGAAAAATAGAAATATCAATTTTCAGGAAATGATTTTTCGTAATTTGGTTGCTAGACGTTTTATTGAAAATATGTGAAAGTTTATGAAATGTTTACATGAAAATCAATGCAATGTTTCAGAAAAGAACTGCACAAACCTGGCGGCAACTGAGCAATTATAGACTTACGTATGCTGGCCTTGGCTACGCCTTGGCCCACATTTTCATGTTCGTAAATGCTTCTATTGCATGCCGCTACTACAAAATATATATTGATAAAAAATATATGGATAGTTAATAATAGAATGATTATAAAGTTATATTATTGTGTTGTTTATTTCTCTTTGTTCTAAGCTAATAAAACTTTCAACTCTCAGAACCAATATCCCGAGCTGTCGATATGTAAAAATAAATCATAAGGTCTCACCCACACGGTGGAGTTTAGACGCGTGCGTGACTCGAAAATAAACAACTTAAATTATATGTTTTCTGTGTGTCTGAAATGATGTATGTTTGGCAACTACATGTCTGGAATGTGAGTTATTAGTTTGAACTCACTTTAGTTGGCATACGTGTGCTTTTTGATTTATTATCCGTTTAAGTTTTGTAATTGGTTTACTTTTCAAAATGACTTGTGTAAAGAAAAGACGAAAAAGTATTTTTTCAAAGTAGAGCAGAATCTTTGCAAATTCATTACTTTGAATATTGTTTTGACACTACATACCCTAAAATGGGCAAAGTTTTAATAAATTATTATAATTATAATCGAAATTCTGTTTGGAATTTATTCACGACTGCTCAAATAGACGTAGCAGGTATTCAAGGATTATGTATAGTATGTGTTTTAGGTATGTAAGTACGCGTGAGAATTTCTATGTGCAAACCAATTTCTAAGTGCCAGAATAGATTTACTTTTCTGTTGTTCCACAGGTGATGTAGGCAGTCGTGGTTTTTAAATCACACCATCATAAATATCGAAAGATAAATCCCGAAACGTCTATATAACAATTTAGCTACAACGCCACAACCCTATATAAAGTACTTTCATTCTAGTTTTCCTACCTTTAACTTTTTCACACATACGTCCCAAAAATAAAGCCAAAATTATCCTCACAAACCCTTTTCCCACAAATCTTTCCCCATTCACCTACGAGTTGGGAACACAGATCGCTAAATCTGGCAACATCATTAGTACGCTCGTTTGTCACGCGACTTATCGCGTGCCCCCGCCCGAGTTGATAGTCGCGGCGATTTGTCGCGGCGATTTGTTGCGCTAATGTCGCCTGTGTGTACGGATCCTAATGACTGTCGAGTGACGTCGGATTTTTGCTAATTGGGGCATTTGTTTTGTAGATGTGAAATATCAATTGGCAAACAATGGATGACGAGATTTCACGTGATATTTATTTTGTTTTATTAATCTTATAAAGCGCTGATTAATTATTACAATATATATATATATATATATATATATATATTGTAATAATTAATCAGCGCTTTATAAGGACTTTCCACGTAATTTCTTTAGCTTTTTTATAGATATTAGTTTACTTAAATAAGGGCCAAATTGTATTTTTCACTTCGTCATTGTGACAAAAAAAAAGCACAGGTTAACTTCACTCCATCTACAGATTAGTATTTAAGTGAAATTAAAAAAAAAACATGAATAATGTAAAAATGTGTTTACATTTTTCATTACGTCAAAGTGAAAATTTTTTTTTTTTTTCAATAACGAGCAATCAAAGGCATGGACGATTTTGTCCATCATGAAAATGTATTTAAAAATATCACTCCATCTATGTGGATATCTACAAAAATTCAGACACATTATAATGGTGAAATTAAATATATTAATATTAGTCATTAATGCATTTACTTTCTATTCTAATATTTTACCTGCTAATAATGAAATTTCAAGTCTATGTTACGCTTTTAAGTTTGTAAATTTTTTTTACTGTCCCTAGGTTTGGGGCAGACACTGACTGCTGCAGCCCAGGCTAAAGCAGCAAGCTATGTTATATTTTGTGCTATTTAGACGTATAGATAAATATTAATTCGTAAAAAAAAACTATTTGCTAATTACATTTGTGGGAAATCTTTACGCTGTGTTGCCTCTTAAGCTATCCACGATTTCTCTCGCCATCACGAAACCTTAGCACTTATATCTCACGGGAAAACACCCGATCAATGGGCAGCTCATTAAGGCCACGGCTGTTATTATCTAATAGCAAAATAATAATTATTAATAAGCTTCGCTTCAGTTGCTCGTTAGATAGCTGCTGGTAGAGGATTATAGGCGCCTTTTTGTGTGGTAATGAATAAACAGGTATGGTACACGTTACAAAAAATCGCGTATTTTTTTGTTAATATTTTCGTGACTGTGGATTCAATGTCCTTTAGTCGTAATATTAATCATGTTTACATAGTATTCAAAGCGTCAAACAAGTTATAGTCACACTCAGAGTCAAGCAAAGTAAGTCACGGTCAAGTCAAACTCATGCCCCTGTAAAGTAAAAAGAAAAGTGAAGTGAAGTGTGTCTGTGAAGTGTCAAGAGGCTCCTATGGAGTTTTGGAAACAACACGAAAAGACATGTTTGACATCGTTATATCACTTTCTCTCGAGCACGTTTATGAGCACTTAATAAATAATAATTCACCATTTACTACACATTAACACTCGAAAATACACAAGTTTAGGAAAATAATCCAACGTGTCAACATGTCAACATTGTCAACATTGTCATGTCAACATGTTTTTTCCATTTTGGCGCCAAAACTCCGAAAAATTGCGTTTTGTTATAAGTGACTAGTACCTAAAATGTGAAAAAAAAACAAAGTATTAGGTAAATCACGGTAAATTAAACGGAGTCACAGAATCACAGAGGTAATCAAAATTATTAACTTTGTTTAGGCTGTGATAACGTCATTAGTGAGTTTTTCTCTCCTGTGAATGATTTTGGCGCCACACGTTTTGTACATATGCCATTATCAAGTTTAGTATTTTCGAAGCTTTCCGAAGATAAGGGGTCGCGAAGGAAGTTTAGGGCTTACAACTAGTTTTATTTAATCAACTAAACTAGGCTTTTCACTCCATATCATCAGACAAAATTAAGGTGACTAATTTATTAGCAAAACGCGTTTGCGTACTTTAATATATTTAAGTCCTTTCTCTTATGTCATGGTCATAAACAGAAGTTCATAATATACAGCCATTACAAACAAAGTATGCTTCTATATAAGTTTTATAAAGCAACCGTGCTTATAATTCAATTGATATTTGGTTGAAAAAATAAGCTGAGATGTAATAAGCTATGTAATAAAAGTTGCTTACATTGTTATTAATAAGGTCTAAGTTATAGGATAATGGCGTGTAACGTAGGTAAACGGTAAAACAGATTGGTAGTACTAAGCCAAAAGGAAGTCAATGAATGAACTATAATGAAAAACGTTGACAATAAGACCAACCAAGAATTTTCGAATAAAATCAGCATTCCCGTACACTTCATTGAGAGTTAATGGTATTTTGATAAACATAGAACAGTTGTTTTTGTCGCAATTACAGAATTAGTCCCAACAGTAAAACTTGTTTATTAAGTTGAGCTTATTATTATATACTTTGCCAGGTATAGCGCTCCGAAACAAACTGTCACGTGGGCGTCCCGCAATGATGTCATCAATGTCATGGATACACGTACACATGCATAAGGAAGAGCAGAAGAAGTAATTTACAACAAGTTCGAGAGAGATGACGATACACGAAACAATGGCGGAATCTCTATGAAACAGCTGATTTTCTGTATTACCAGTATCGTGAAATTATAACTCTCCAATCTCCGTATATTACCTGTAGGAATCCAATAAATCAATGTGGTTTTGATATAAATAATGTGTTTAATATATTAAATTCGGGCTTAACTTGAATTGCTTTGCTTGAGCGGACAAACCAAATGATAATTGAAATGCTTCTTGTACTTCATTTAATAGATTATTGAAAAAATTGTTTCCCAATATCTGTGTTTGTTACAATAAACTGGCAACTGGACAGTGACGTAGTTGGGTGTCAGCTGGATGTTGAGTTTAGTAACTTTCTAACCCTAAATTATGATTGTCAATGCGATTTTGATCTGCAACGATATATACTTACTTCCAATTATTTTAATTACATTGCATTAAAATGATGCTTTAACGTACAGTGACTTTTGTCAATTAATAATGAATTGAAAAACCTACGAAAATATCATTCTCATTATAGCGACATACACAATGTAGACCGAGCTGAATAACCGCGGTCATCCTGCAATATATTTTTTAATCTTTGATCACCGGACACCCATCGAAGAATTTGTGGCCGATGGGTAAATTGGAATTGTGTTTGATAGATCACCCGCTCCCACTAATGGATGGAAAAAATAAACCGTACGCGCGCACCAATGTATGCAATCCAATCCATTGATATGCAAAACGGTTTTTTGAATTGTTTATTGCTCGTTAGATGGTTTATAGGTGAGGGTTGTTTGTGGAAGAGGATGTACCTATTTGCAAACAAATGTTTATTTACACGGTAAAAATGTGATGTAAAAAATAAGAAAATAAGTCGGACCTAAATAAAATATAGAAAAATTAAGATCATCACAACTTTACTTTGTCTCACCGTAAACTTTTTTCCAACAGCCAAAGACAAAAGGGTTGATTCTAATGAACAAACAAGATAAAAAAAAACTCAAAAACTTCATTAGCCAAGAAGGCAGGATGCCCGTAAATCATAAAAGGATTAGTGGCTCCTCCCCCAAGCCTACAAATTCGACGTTATTAAAAAAACTCATTTGCAAATTTGGATAGACAAAAAGATATTAAAGCGATAAACTGAATTATCTCCAATTTCAAGTCTCCGGTGGCCGATGAAGAAATATAACCCTATAACTTTAAGTGGGAATAAAAAAATAATGTAGTCGGCTACTATTGTCTATACTGTGTCAGCGGGGAGTGCTATCCGCTCTGTATAGATAATTAGTTCTTACATAAAAACTGAAGTTACCAGTGTTTTAAACCAGTGACCTATACAGTTACTGTTCTCTCTTGAATGTCAATATATTACTGAAAAAATTAACAACATTTATTTAGGCATCTGCAATATTTTTGCAGTCAAAAACAAAGGGTATAGAGACAAGAGACCTTCGGTTCGCACAGGTAGAGTATGCATAAGTTCATTTAAATATATGTGGCGATAAACAGACAGCAAAAATATATATGAAGAAACACACAAGTTAAAAATTGCCATAACCTTGACTACTTATATAATAACATGGATATCAATTGAACCCTTTCGTACGCCAACTCACGGAAGTTCGATCAAAATGCGGCGCCATCTAAGTTTAAACAGTTATTTTGGCAAATTTCCGGGGCACGGTCCAAAGTACTGCTAACATCAATCCTTTTTATCCATGGATATCAATGGATAGAAAAAACTTTGACACGTATAAAACTAAGGCGTTTTAAATTTTATCGTTCGTTTGAATTTTTCTATACCTTACCACCAAGTCCAGTATTATGAATGTGACCACAATTATAAATAGCTTCGGCTACAGAATCCTTGTGTTAATACGAGTCTCAACAAACTCATTGCTATTTTTTGCACGTTTAACAATGAAGCCGCCCGTCTCTATCACACTGGTTACAATTATAAGGTTCCAAAAACTTTCTCGATACAAATCACAAGGGGCGTTACAAACGTTACAAGTACAAATGCAGCCGAAACGACTCCAAAACTTTGCAAATTAAGAAAATGTAATTAGTACCACCCTCCTGCCACCCTGGACATAATCACCGAGTAGAAAATCATCAGAAAAACAGCTCATAGAAGAGATCGTAAAATTTTCACATTACCTACTCTCGTCAGTCAATCCACGAAAATAATGTGTGCGCCACAAAACAAATCGCTCAAAACAAAACAAAAAACATTCACTCAAAATCGGTAAATGTACCTAAATTTACTATTGTCGTGTCCGCAATAATTTGTGTATTAGTCCTATTAGTATATTAGTCTCAACTAAAATGTAACTAGCTATCAAGAGCATAGACTAACCTAGCGTTCAGACTAGCGTTAAAAACAAATTAGAGAAGTTGACTTGCGTACTTGCGTAGGATTACCAATCAACATTCATAAGTTCCATCGCTGCAAGTAGCTTGTGCGATTAACACCATTGATCAACAATCAGCAACTGCTATTTTTCGTATAATAGGCTTGCGTTTGACCGGCACCTCACCTGTAGTTATGCAATATCTACGACAGAGCACGCTGGCTTAGAAGAAACTACTTTTTTAACCCATACTTTCCCACTGCTGGGCAAATGTATCTCCCATTTACTAACCACTAACTACTTAATAACATAAAAGTAAAAAAATATCGCTGATCACTGCTGATTACGTATGGAAAAGCACTCTACATTTTGTTTTTTACTATACGAAAATTACGAAAAATTAAGCAAGTTACTCTGATTATAATTATGTAGGTCACACCGCATTAACACGCACCCTAGATAAATACCGCCGAATGCAGGTATAACTATTATAGCCGTATAAATATGATAGCCCGTTATAACTGTGCCCTGGTATAACTATCATAGCCCGTTGGTCCGGTTGGTAGATTGCCCGTTGGTTCAGTTGGTAGTGAACCTAACTTCTGAGCTTGGGGGCGTGGGTTCGAATCCCACCTATGACAAACATTTATGTGATGAACATTTGTGTTTGTTCTATATCTGGTTGTTAATATCTATTTAAGTATGTATTTAAAACTATATATGTATGTATATCAGTCTCTGGCAGCCATATCACAAGCTTTGCTTAGTTTGGGGTCAGATGAATGTGTGCAAAAATTTCCCGAATATTTATTTGTCCCGAATATTTAACTACAGTAAGCCAGCTTAATTTTACATGAGTAATTCTTGTATAATAAAAACAAAAAGTGTGGAAAGCATGAGTGTCCTTAGTACTTTACAGATTTGCCTTGGAGTTTTATCTCTGAAAAGATTTTCTACTCAGCATTGGGCCACCCTGGACATAATTAAGGCGAATCTTGTTGTAATTTTGACATTTAATTTTTCCCTCACCTCCACCCCAATTAATTAATTTAGAAAAAGTACCTTAAAAATTTAATCTGTGCTTTTCGGTGACGGTGTTTTTAATTTTTTCTTTTATATAATCTGTGCTTGTCGGTGACAGTATTTTTTAATATTTTTTTCTTTTAAGTTAATGAAACGGCGAGATTTTTGATAGCAGCCGCGAGGGCGTCGTTGAGACTTGTTTTTTTAATTTTTAACTTTTTGTTGTGGCTGAGTAATGTAATCAGCCTACCTTTGTTATTATTTTGCTTGGTTTTTTCTTCTTTTGTTTCTTGGTAGAGACATTTAAAATTATCATTCGAGAGAGAATGGTATAATAATTTAGAACAAGTTAGCTAAAATATTATTTTTAACAAAATAGGGTAGTTGTATAAACATTATATCATTGTCAAGAACTCGAACGAAACCGATCATTATTGGCAACACCAAACTTAATATTCACACAAAAACAAAATTTCAAAATAAATATTATTTCCATTTAACGACATGCCGTTAATTACCTGTGTGAGACTAGGCATAGTAACAAAATAAGACAAAAAGGTATACTCTTCAAGTTTTGACGGGGCGTTAACATTTACGATCTGAATCCCTAAGTAGGTCTTTCTTAGGTAGGTAGGTTTTAGCATTTCTTTTAGTATCTCTATCTTTCAAAATATTATGGCATGTGGTGATAATATTATGTTATGCTAATTGATAATACAATTTAACTTAACAACACACAAAATACATTTCACACTTTCCTTATCAAAACTACAATTTTAAATCTGCACTTAATCCTCAAACCTAACATACATTTAGCTTATCTATCATCTTGAAAGTTTAAACTAAGGGTGTGTGCACAACGTCCGGGCGATCGCGATCCCTTGCGATCCGCACACGCGTTATCACCGCTGTAATCCGGTCATCAAGCCGGCATTAGCCGTTGTTGTGAAAACGGTGATTTGCTCTGTCATGTCGAGACTTGGGGTTAAACATGTGCTGATATGGGCTTTCTTCATGTGTTATTGCTTTTTTTTGGAAAATATGAGTGGATTTTTTAAGTAATCTGTGTTGAAATTTACGCTTAAGACTGGATTGTTACTGAAACAAGGGAACACATTACAATTCAGCCCAGAACCTAGTATCCAGCGCCGGATAAATTGAAATGTGTTTACTTTGGTACTATTGCGGTGCAGGGTCAGCGGATTACTACGCTGGGTTAAAATACTATCAGCGAAAATCAGTCATTAATAATTTTTCATGTCTTTATTTCATTTTTATAAAAATTAAATTATAACATGGCAACAATATTCTTATAACAAGAGTCTTATTTACTCATCATCAGCCTACATTAAACCACTAAGCACGTCCGTTCGAAAACTTGCAAATAACTCGCTCCTAAAAAAGCAAAATATTATGTAATTTTATGGAAAAGTACCTTCTTTATACAAGTTTTTATTTAACTTGCAATGTTAGTTTGTTTGTTTGTTACCTGTAAAACCACTCACTTGTTTCTACTGCAATCTTAGAATCTTAGAAGTAACCCTACGTTTTCAAATCAATTTCAAAAGCAGCCCTGTCAAAACACGAGTAAACACCGCCCACCACAATTCCACACATTGCTCACTCATCCCCCCGCGTAATGATGTAACCGATTTTATCGCGATCGCCGGCTTAGATGTCATTTAAATTTAAATTAAGGTATTAAGTCGAACGGCGCGGCGGCCGGCCGTGGCCCGCCTTATCGTGTAAACTCGCCTTTAGGGGTGCATTTTAAAACTACGTAACATGCTGCTTAAGCGTGCTATTTTAATGCAATTTAGTGTAATTTAAAGAGAATTAAGTGGTATTTAAGGTTTATTTGTGACAGTAACTTACAGCAGTAGAGTTTGCGTTTGTTTACGCGAAATTCAAGGCGATACTATAATATTATAAATACGAAACTGTGTTTGTTTATTAGTTTGTTTGTTCTTCCTTAACGCAGCAATAGGCCACAGAATCGATGTAATTTTTGGTATAGAGATAGTTGGTAGAAAAATGAAGAGTGATATAGAATACTTTTAACCCGTAAAAATGTACGGCTATATGAGACTAAAACTGCCTAGGAGGTCAGCCCTGCGATGGACCGACCCGTACAAGCCTGCAGCGAATAGTCAATCAATATTAAGTTTTTAGTATTCTTTTGCAATACCAATATCCGATTTATAATGTTATCTCAAACAAACTATAATGGCGCGTACTCGTATCTATAAAATTATCTGACCACAATACAATTTATTTATTCGATTCGCGATTGA
The DNA here is from genome assembly GCA_914767915.1 of Agriopis aurantiaria. Taxonomy (NCBI): domain Eukaryota; kingdom Metazoa; phylum Arthropoda; class Insecta; order Lepidoptera; family Geometridae; genus Agriopis; species Agriopis aurantiaria. The sequence continues at coordinate 10,697,801 of OU612001.1, read as the reverse complement.
CAGTATCATCTTATCTCACTGCAATTTAAAACTAAACCACGGAACAAGCACTTACATGGTAGCCACAACACCCCACCACAGGGTATATCATAGTTACGAGCCACCCTATCGGTATCGGAATCCATATAAATCCGGCTGCATCCGCAGCAAATTGAATAAACCGATAAAAAACCGAAGTGTTTCGTATCGATGGGGAGATCACGTGGGATATCGTAGCATGTAGCGCCCTTCCAACGCTCTCGTAGCGCTTTCGTAGCGTTTCATAGCGGCGTAGCATATTGTCCCAAATTAGTACCTATATAGGCAAAGAAAGGGAATCTTTGACTATGTAGTATATATATCAGCACCAGCGCGAGTGTAACGTAGAAGTAAACGGAGTTCCGGAGAGCCGCTCCGAAAATGTGGTCAAAATAGCGGAACAACTGGCAAAGACCGTAGATTTTCCCATCACGGATGTAGATATTATCCACGCATCTAGAGTGGCAAAGTTGAATAAGGATACTGATAGACCACGCACAATAATTGTGAAACTGCGAACGCGACTTATTCGAGACAGTCTGCTTGCCGGAGTTCAGAGATTCAATAAGCAAAATGCTTTAAATAAAATGAATTCTCACCACATTGGAATTAGTGGGAACTGTGTCCCAGTTTTTGTATCCGAGCACCTGAGTCCAGCCAATAAAGCTCTTCATGCGGCTGTTCGTAAGAAGGCGAAGGAATTAGCATACAAGTTCGTCTGGGCACGAGATGGTCGCGTATATACCAGAAAGGATGAAAACAGTTCAGCTTTTCAGATACGCACTATGGACAGTAAATTTTTCATGTTGACACGTTGATTATTCACAAAATAGTTATATTTCCACTCAGCAGTGTTTCTGGTGTTTTAATATATAAAAATGGCTACTCTTTATTACCAAAATGTACGTGGTATGAGAACAAAGACAAATACGATTTTCAGCAATATTCTTCAGAATTCTTATGATTTATTAGCCTTCTCTGAAACTTGGCTTAATAAGACCGTGCACAGTAGTGAAATTGTCGATTCTCGCTATGTTGTTTATCGGCGTGATCGTTTGTGCTCTGGTTCTTCTACTACTAAGCGTGATGGTGGAGGAGTGATGTTAGCGGTATCACGCAAGTTTGAATCTAGTCGGATGCAAAATTGGGAATCCAGTTCTGAGGATATTTGGGTCGTTGTGCAGATGAAAATCGGGAATAAAATTAAAAAAGTTGCGATTTGTGTAGTTTATATCCCTTCTCCAGCCAAATTAGATGTTTTGAGTGCATTCCTGGATAACGCTATTAATTATATAAATCAGGTCGATGAGGTTGTCATAGTTGGGGATTTTAATTTACCTTTTATAAAGTGGACCAAATGTGACAATTTCACAAAACCTTCTAACTACGGAAATTCTTTGGGAAACGCATTGGTAGACTTTGTTTCCATTTCTAATATGTTTCAGTTTAGCGATTTGTGTAATGAAGATGACAGAACATTAGATCTTGCCATTAGCACATTAAGTGTTATTTCCTTGACAGAACCACTAGATCAAATAAGTAAACTCGACCCTAAACACCCCCCCATGTTGTGCACCTTGCTTAATAGCGAACCAAAATATCTCCGTCCTCAGGTGTCTCCTGAATTAAATTATTATCGAGCTGACTTTGACAGTATTGCGTCGAAACTTAATAATACTGACTGGAATGTAGTTTTAAATGAGTGTGCATCGGTAAATGAAATGACTTCTAAATTTTACAGCATTATTAAGAGTTTAATTGATGAATATGTTCCAAGACACAAATTTAACAAGAAACGATTCCCACCTTGGTTTAACAAAAAACTAGTTAGATTACTTGCTGAGAAAAATAAATTAAGAATAAAATACCATAAATATAAAAATCCCCGTGATCTTTTCGAATTCAATATTTTGAGAGAGCGTGCACATAGGTTATATGATACTTTGTATTCCAAATACGTGAAGAAAACCGAGGATGGTATAGCGAAAAATCCTAGGGACTTCTGGAGGTATGTAAAAGATAAACGTAAGGAACGCTCTTCATTTCCCGCCGAGATGCATTTGAGTGATAAAATTGCTGACTCTGGTCAGAAAATAGCCGATCTTTTTGCTACAAACTTTTCAAAAGCATTTACGTCTCATAGCCATGCGCAGAATGGTTCCAATGATGTCATTCCTCTCAACGCTCATCAACATAATTGTATAGGCATCGTAAGATTTACAGAGCGTGAAGTCCTAAAAAAGATTAAACAATTAGATGTCCTCAAAGGTCCAGGTCCCGATGGAGTCCCACCATTACTTGTTAAACGTTGCGGCTCTACCTTGGCTCTGCCGTTGACTTTAATTATGAATCGTTCTTTATATGTTGGGGAATTCCCTGACGAATGGAAAAAAGCCAAGATTATACCGTTGCACAAAAAAGGAATGGCGGATGACATTAATAATTACAGGCCGATTTCCATTTTGTCGTGTTTTTCTAAATTATTTGAAGCTCTAATATGTCCCATAATATCTCGTCACGTCAGTCACCTTCTGTCTGAGCATCAACATGGATTTAAAAAAGGCCGTTCGGTTGAGACTAACTTGGCCGCCTTTGTGTCCGAGTTATCTCAGGAATTGGATCAGGGGCGCCAGGTCGATGCCGTGTATACCGACTTTAGCAGCGCTTTTGACAAAGTCAGTCATCCACTGTTATTAGTAAAGTTGGAACGGGTCGGTGTTTACGGATCATTTTTAAAATGGTTTCAATCTTATCTCTGGAGAAGGCAGCAAGTGGTCTTCATTAACGGTTTCGAGTCTGATTCGTTTCTTGCTGAGTCTGGGGTACCACAGGGATCGCACCTGGGACCCATACTCTTCTCGATATTTATTAACGACATCACTTCTCATATTAAACATTGTAATTTTAAAATATTCGCGGACGACCTTAAAATATATAGATCAATAAATACTGCTACCGACGGCCATCTTATACAGAGCGATATTAACGGTATAAAAGTATGGTGTGATGAAAATAGAATGCATCTCAATGCTCAAAAATGTTTTTATATTAAATACACTCGTAAGAAATTACCTATTGATACTAAATACATGTTAAATGGAGCTACTCTTCAGGAGGTGAGTGAAATACGAGACTTAGGAGTAATTATTGATAGCCAGCTTTCTTTTAAGACCCATATTGACGTAACCGTAAAAAAGGCAGCACAGCTACTTGGCTTTATTAGGCGTAACACTAAAAGTTTTAGATCTCCTCTCACGAAAATTATACTCTACAACTCAATGGTACGCAGCTGTCTGGAATACGGGAGCATAGCATGGAATCCTTTTTATGCAGTGCATTCTCAGCGCATCGAAGGCGTCCAGCGTGCTTTTACGAGATCATTGGCTTTCTCCAGCCAAGGCATTTCCCACAGAAGTCCTTATGAAAGTCGTCTATGTTATTTTAAAATGCATACCTTGCGAGACAGGCGAAAAATCCGCGATCTAACGTTTCTTCATAAAGTGATCCATGCATTTATTGACTGTCCATCTATTTTAAAAGAAATCTCTCTAAAGGTTCCATACCACTATCCTAGGCACAGAATTTCTCGAATTCTAGGTTGGCGGCAAGCTGCTAGAACCAATTTGGCACTTAACTCCCCTACACACAGATTATGTCGCACCTATAACGAATTTAACGTTTCCTTGAGTGATCTGGATGTATTTAATGATTCTTTATATGTTTTTAAAAACAAAATAGTAAAGTCTCTAACTAGAGACAAATAATATTAAGAATATCATATAATTTTGTTATTAGATTATATAGTTTTTAGTGTCTAACCACTTTTTTGGCGAATGTTGTATACGCCTGTAAAAGGTGTTCATATCAGATCTATGTATGTATAATTATTTTGTATTTTTTAAGAATGTGTAATATGTTCACTGTTGGCGTATCTCTATCAATAAATAAATAAATATCTCTTTTCACCTTTGGGATGGATAAGCTAAGTACCAGCTTGAGGCATTGGAATCTATAGAGAAACGTGCCAAGAAGCTCATCAGCAATGAATCCTTAGTTCGGTTCTTCAAAGCTTCTTAGTCTTGAGCATCGCCATAAAGTTGCTAGTCTATCGGTTTTTTATCGGATACATTTCGGTGAGTGTGCATCGGATCTGCACGATCTAATTCCCTCCTGCCCATTTTTCTATCGGACTGCCAGAGCGGGCACGAACAATCGTCACCGCTTTATGGTTGATATTCCGAAAACCCGTACGAAGCGCATTGATTCCACATTTACTGTGAGAACTGCTAGTCTGTGGAATGCGCTGCCTGAATGGGTGTTCTCCGATGGTTACAATCTGGGTGTCTTCAAATCACGAGTGAATCGGTTCCTTCTAGGCAAGCGTGCTCCAACGTAGACTGCATCATCGCTTAACATCAGGCGTGATGGTGGTCAAACGCAAGCCCATTAATTATTAAAAAAAAAAACTACCTCACTTTTTATGGCGCGAACTCGAAACACAAGCGAGGCAGATAGTAAATAAAAAATTGTGTAGTCCAAAATGTGTTTCATTTACTTTTTTTTTTTTTCTCTATTTTTTTTTTCAAATTGTGTTATCAATGGATACGACTGACCTGGCTGAAATGAAAATGTGAAAGTGAGTATATAATGCAATACAAACATTACTTTATTTGAAAAAGTCAGACGATCAAACGAACCTTGATTCAAACTGTTGTGGTGATTCATGACCCACTTGCACGACCGATTTGAATCTCGATTTAATGAAATTCAAATGTCAAATCATATTAAAAAATTTGGTAAAAATCTTTTTTTTACCAGATTTAGTTTGTGGTGCAAGCCAGCAACAATATTATTTTTTAATTAATCAGCAATCACAATAACATATTACTTCGTCAGATCATATAAACAAGGCACTATACATACACAACAAGGTGTACATCGTATCCCAGCGACCCATCATATATCCCATTTTTGTTTGTCATAAATAAATATGTTTCTTTCATCAGGCCCAAATCAAGCTTCCTTCGAGTTTCTGCATTTAGTCGAACTCACGTTGCATATACTGCTTCACTGGCTTTTTTGCATGTGGCATATTAGTTAGTTCATTGTGTTGCTGTAAATTTCCTAGTGTGCAAGATAAATCAATAAACCGGCCAAGTACGAGACAGGCTCGCGCACTGAGGGTTCCGTACCACCACAAAATTCAATAACAAAATTACCAGTTATAATTTGGTAATGAACAGAAACTTGTCACCGACTCGCACTTAGCCATTTTTATAATTTTTTGTTATACTTTAAATTGTGTACCATAATCATGTTAAGTTTGACGCTTGTAAGTTTTTATATTAGAGGTAATATTTACGTTTTTAGTTTTTGAGTTTTTTATTATTTGTTAGTCAATCCGCCGTAACATTATATATTCTATGAAAATTTTAACTGGCTCTCTATTACGGTTCGAAAGATACAGACCTTAATAGGTAGGACTGACAGATGGACGGACAGACATCGTAGACTTAGTCCCGTTTTTACCCTTTGGGTAAGGAACCCTAAAATTATGTCGTACTCACAGTTTTTACGTATGTAATAGTGAAAAAGGTGGAAGAAGCATGGAGACATTTAAACACGAACAATAAATGTACTCCCTTGCTGATTGGATGTTTTGAACAGTTCTTAAGTGGAGACCACGAACTGGAAATAGCCGTGTAGGTAGTCCTCCCACTAGGTGGACCGACGACATCGTGAGAGTCTGGAGCATCCAGTAAATGCATATAAGGCTGTCATTCAGTGCAGTGTAATAAGGAGGACTATGCTCAGCAGTGGAGGTCTTATGGCTGATGATGATGATGATATATCCCTTGTTTTTCTGGTCTAATTTTACTCCAAAGACCAAACAAAGACTTAAAAATCTGCATACGGTGCTGCGGAACATATTTATATCATGGATTACCATAAAAATAACAACAGATGTACGATAGGCGTGTCCACGTGGGCCGATCGTAAACCCACCGCTGCGTCGGTTTCACCCACACACACTATCTTGATAGTCTGTAATAGTATGTTTTTGCGTAGTCTAGTTGTGTGTAAATAATATTACTAGATGTTGCCCACGACTTCAAATGATGATTGATGTTGACTTTTATGTATTTTCAACATCGAAATACAATTCCTACAGAGACAACCTCTTAGTGAAAACAGTCCAAAACGTCCAAGCGTCATTGTACATACATTGTGTCAATTATATAGTTCACTAGTGTTCCGCCCCGGCTTCGCACGGGTATAGATATATAGCCTATCGTATATCACCCGGGGATAGTGTAGCTTCCCAACAGTGAAATAATCAAATCAAAAATCAAATCGGTTCAGTAGTTTCGGAGCCTATTCAATGCAAACCAACAAACTAATAATCAAATCTTTCCTCTTTATAATATTAGTATAGACAATGCCACATTTACTCCAATTTAGACGTTATGTCGCTTGCAAAGTGTTCAACGTTAGTTTTCCGCTATGTCATCGTAGCTCTGGCATCGCGCGGCGTTGTAGTCGGATCGCGGTTACCTTGTTACTTACCAAAAAGTCTGCGCAATTCGTAGCGTTAGCCGAGTTTTGGTTCAGACATATTTTTTGCACGATAGTGACTCTATATGTATTGTATCTAGTTGATTTTCAACCTTTAGTACATCGTCATCATCACGACAATTATATTCCCACTACTGGGACACAGGCCTAGTGGATGTTAGTGAATATCATACGTAGAGTACTATAATTTTGTTGTTTTTAACTCTACTTACTATGATTTAGTTGAGTCCGTCCTCAGATACGGTATTATATTTTGGGGTAACTCACCCGACAAAGAGATTATTTTTAAAATGCAAAAACGCTGTATCAGATCGATGTTTAGATTAGAAAGTACTGTTAGTTGCACGCCTTACTTCACTAAACATAAAATTCTTACGCTTCCGTCTCTATATATATTGGAAACTGCCTTATTCGTGAAAACTAATCCAGAATTATTCCGGCAATATCTGACTTAGCGGTAAGAAATCGTAGAGACCCAAACAGATGTCGTAATCGCCCATCTAAAACCACTTTAATGAACCACAGTATAATGTGTATGGGACCGATTATCTACAACACTATACCGATTTCAATAAGGGATCTAAAATCAACTCAATTTAAAATAAAACTAAAAAATCTTTTAGTCAAGAAATGTTATTATAAAGTTAGTGATTTTATAAATAATAAATTTTAGTAATGACTGCAGTAGGTCAATTTGTATATCATACAATAATAGTAATGTCTATCTGTTAACAATTTTATTATAATATTAATAACATCATATCTAAACATTTGAAATTGTTTCGACAGTTAATAATACTTTTTTATATAAATAATATTTACGGTAATTTTATACCATCTCTCTAGATTTGTACGCCTATAAACTAGGCAAAACATGATACAGAGTGACAAATATTTTAAACCACCTATTGTGCATGCGTTTAAAATGTGTGTATGATTTACTCGTGTTTTGTGCAAATAAATAATCTTTATCTTTATCTTATCTTTATCGTAATGTCTATGTATATTTTGTTTCTGTCATAAATAAATATTTTTTCGTTCTTTCATATGTCTTTGAATTCAAAAGGATTTTCGACATACCAGTTTCCTCACGATGTTTTCCTTCGACGTTTTCAGCAATGGCATCGTAACTCCACATTATTTATTTAGGTACTAATTATGTCAATAGTGCAGGTTTACGTCAGATTGTAAAGTGCACATGCTACTGGTCAGCCATCATTACAAACCCTTTAGTTGCCAATCATTAGTTGGCCCTCCGTAATTCGGTCCTTTCGTAAAAACCTTTCTTAGCAAACCTCTACACTCCATAAGAAATCTACCAGCCAAACTTCAGCTTCGTAGGTCCAGTTGTTTTTGAGATTTCGTGATGAGTCAGTCAGAACAGAATAGAGTAGAAGTCATTAAATCAGGAATGGCATTTCACTTTTATTGGCCGCGTGAAGAGAAGTGTCCGATTCTAATGGGACAAGTCGGTGTTTCTATGTATGTTTGTATATTTATTTGGTCGTATCGTTGATCCGTTTTGATTAAATTTTGTTGGCAAGTAGTATGGTCCTCCTCCTCCATCGCCAAACAGCGTCCTATTCCAGAACTAGCCCTGTAAGAAGACATCTATCCTTAACCGATGGAGTAGACGAGTTCTAAAGTGAAGACCACGCTTAGACAAACGTAGTGTAGGAAACCCTGTGACCAGGTGGAGTGATGAACTTTGTAAAACAGTGGGTTTAAACTGGATGCAGAAAACTGATGACCGAGCTCAGGGGCGTGCATTAGGAGAGTCTATGTCCAGCAGTGGACATAATAAAATAAAAGGCTGATGATGATCCTTACAAATAAATAAATCTTATGTCTAACTAAGTATATAGTAGGAAATATGATAAAGATTTCTGACTGCATACAACACTGTGTCACATAATATATCATTTGTTTACCCTGGTATCAGAGGTAAAAAAACTCAAAACCGCCGATACCGAGTGTTTTATTATTTATCAGCGTTTAATCCTGGCATGCAATAAATTCAACATGGCGGCGGTTTTTCGGCGCGAAAAAAATCCGCAGAAAGCGCGGGAATGAGCGCGAGATTAGGCGGGATAAGGCGCGTTATTAATGGACCCGAGATACACACGACAGAGCCGGATTTATCCGGTTTTTTCTGGTTTGTGCTGGACAGCGGTTGAGTTATTGGATCGGTTTTGAAGCTTCGGTTGTGACAGGTTTGATTTTTATCGTTTTGTTGGTACGGACGGTAATAAATAAGCAAAAAAGAACGATTAATAGTGATTGATATAAACTATTTTGATCAATTACTAATTAATAATTTTGCTGCAATTTATTTTGTGCCAGTTTTAATACTCAAAAAAGGAAATCTTTCACGTTTTGTAAAAGCTTTCAATTTATTATTCACAAGGAGGATCATCCAGGAGATGCAGATGGCAGGCTGTTGTTCAATGTGAAGTTCTAAAGGGACTACGTTCAGCAGTGGAAGTCTTATGGCTGATGATGATGAATATACATAAGGTAAAATATCCCATGGAAAGTTCAAATCAACTTTAATTAACCCCAAAAAAACCCTGGTCTTCCTATATGAAAAGAGATGAACAAAGACTTTGTCGTACTGCACGCGCCGTATATACGCGCCAAATTAATTAAATACCAACTACTTAATAATATGTGTCAATTTATCACAGCTTCATAATTAGGAGTATAGTTATATTCTCAACTTGAGCCCATACGGTGCAGCGTAGAGCAGTAAGAATTGTCAACGATCCCAAGCTCACCGAACACCTAGAGCCGCTGAACATGCGCAGAGACGTTGGGTCCCTAGTTCATTTTTAACCTGTATTTGACATTTATCTTTCTGATATTAATAAAATAACTATGAACTATGAACTATCGTTTATCGCATTTGCAACGGGGAGTGATCTGAAGAACTGTTTGATCTCATGCCGGCGTCACGGTTAGGCCATCGCACTAGCCGCCACCGCCTAAAAGCTCATCCACATATCATCATAGATCAGTAGAAATCGTACACTGTGCGATTCACATGATCTTTCTTGCCTCGCCCCTGCAAAATATGGAATGAGATACCTTCCGCGGTATTTCAAAAAGCTACAATATGGGGTTCTTCAAAAGGTGAATTAATAGAGTCTTAAAGGTCGGCAACGTCTTTGTGATGCCTTTGGTATTACAAGTATCCATAGGTGACGCTGACTGCTTACCATCAGGGAGGCTGTCTGCTTTTTTGCCACCTAAGCATAAAAAAGAGAGAAATAGCCCTGGCCTATGAACGCAGCCTTAAATACCTACAAGTAGATTGTATGGTTGCAACAATATCTATTTTAGGGCGCTTGCTGAGTCAGCGTAGAGTTACGACCCAGGTTCAGTTTATGCTCTATGCCACGCGAGGTGGACACGCCCACAGGTGTTGTTTACTTTTATTGGACTATCTGTGATGTGTCATACGACATGACATAACGCTATTATGATATACTAGCTGCAGCACATGGTGTTACCTGCTAACCTACAGGAACCGTAATCCGATAATCACTATTATTGTGCGCACTGCTAGTGTGGAATGCGCTGCTTGAATGGGAGTTCCCCGATAGTAACAATGTTAACATTATCATTTTAGCCTATCCCGGTCCCTGTGACACAAGCCTTCTTTCAGAGAGAGAGGTTGGGTCGTAATCCACTATGCTGGCCCAGTGTAAGTTGGTGAATGTCATTTGACTATGAACTTTAGAGGTTCTTGGAAAAATCGGTTTCCTCACCATGTTTGTTTATATTTTTGGTGTGTAATAAAGATGTATTGTATTATATTGTAAAGGCAGGCTTTCGTTCAGTGTGGAGGTTAAAGGGGGATGCCTATTTTCAGCAGTGGACGTCTTCTGGCTGATGATGATGATGATGATGATGTATTATATTGTATTGTATGTTTCCTCGAGATATTAGATGTTAAACCTCTTTCACTCTTTCTCTTCTCTTTTTTTTAGCTCAAAGTCGCACAACGAGCTATGGAGAGGGCTATGCTCGGGGTTTCTCTACGAGATCGAATCCGAAATGAGGAGATCCGTAGACGAACGAAAGTCACCGACATAGCCCACCGGATTAGTAAGTTGAAATGGCAGTGGGCAGGGCACATATCACGCAGAACAGATGGCCGATGGGGCCGAAAGGTTCTGGAATGGAGACCACGGACTGGTAAGCGCAGCGTAGGACTTCCACCCACAAGGTGGACAGACGACCTAAAAGAGACCGCAGAGAAACGCTGGATGCAGGCCGCTTCCAACCGGCCCTTTTGGAGATCGATGGGGGAGGCCTATGTCCAGCAGTGGACGTCCTACGGCTGAAATGATGATGATGATGATGATGATGATGATGAAACCTCTTTCTGTATAATTATATATAAATATGTATAAATAACAAAAACGTATACTTTCTGTAATAAGCCTTTAGCCTGTCTACATACCTACTTTCCTGGTGCTAGAGCACTTAGCACACACTTAGCCTTTGATTTTACAATTTTTTATAGAAAAACCTAAAGCATTGATCTAGTCTTGCTTCCAAAGTCAATGTCCTTCAACTGCAGTTCCAAACGAGCCAACAAGCGGAAACAGCGCTTAACATTTGCATTTAAACCGCTTCATGCAGTGCTGACTGCTGACTTCACACTGACGTAGTCAGTATATTAAGCATCGGTTAGAACATTTTTAAGACGTTACAAAATTGTGATGATAAAATTGACTGCTATCAAAAATAAAAAAATTATTAAGAATGTGCAACAAATTGTCTTTATTATAGATGAAGAGAAGAAAGAAAAAATTATGTTCACTACAATATCAAATAAGAAAAATCGAGAAAGAAAAATTGGACGTTATATAGACACCTAGTTGACGACGAAGACAGGTTTCTGACAGCGAGAAACAAAATGATGCCAAAAAAAAAACAATGTTTGCAGGTTTAGTTTAGTTTTGCATTGATTTTATTTTAATTGCAAATAAATGAGAAAGTAATTTATCACAACTCATACCAGATTTCGCCACTTGGTCTATATACCGGTGGAAACAAATAAAAAAAAAAAGTCATAACCTCTCTAGTAAGGCTATTGGAAAACGTTTCAAATCTCACGTACTGCGTACTAAGTACAGGTGTCCGTAATAGCGCGACGTTCAGCGCTGCAGCGCTACATTGTAGCGTACTCAGAAGTTTTCCAATAACAGCGATCGTACCGAGGACAATGTTGCCACATTATGTTACAGATATAATAGTTTTATCTATGATAGTGTTGTTTTTATCAACAGTAACTTCCGTAGTTGACTTCCTATTAACTAAGAATTTTAAAAAAATCCAAGAAATTGGTGTGATTGGAGGAAAGTACCAATAATTTTATTACGAATTTAAAAAACCGATTTTAATACATATTAATAAGGATTGAACAATTTATTTTTTTATTTTTTTTAATTATCCATATTATTGGAGCTAGTTAAAAAACTACGAACCGAAATTAATGAAACCACCTACCAATGAAGCGTTTACTCCTCAAGAGTTTCCCCTACATAATAAAAAAGAATCAGTTCACAAAATATTTAGTGTAATAGGTGTACAATAGAAATAAAAACACGGACCGAATTGAAAACCTCCTTACTGAAGTAGGTTAATAATAAAGAAAAACATATTTTTTCCTTTAAACAAATGGGATATATTATTTATAAAATTTAATTATTAATTATAGCTCTATACGTATTTTTAATAAGATTTCTTTTCTTGAAAACCAAGAAAACAAGAATAAAAAAATTACTATAAATAACTATTTGAGTTGAAATATAAAATTAGATTAGAATAAAAAGCATTTTTATATTTATCAAAAGTACTTATGTCAGTAAGTAAAGTATAAAATTACCTAAGCGCATTAAGTCTTTTTAAAGTGACCTACCCACCTACTTGTGATGCCTCTGGTGTTACTGATATCCATAAGAGACGGTAACTGCTTACCATCAGACAGCAGACAGTCCATCTCATTGATGTCGAACAAAATACAATAAAAAATCCGATAACCTTAAAGTTGGTATCTGTCCAGTTACTCCCTAAAAAGGTATCTATGTCCCAGCAATATAATGAAAACCCTTTCCATCCACACGGCTCTCTATAAAAACGTCCATAACTATATCGCGAACATGAAATCCGATGCGCAATCATATGGATATTACAGCCATATCGATTCCGCCCATTCGATACTAGCTGAATCGATTCATGAATATATATTACGCGTTCGACGTTACATTATATATAAAATATCTGTCCGTCCTGATTGCTGGAGGCATGGTCACTTATTCATGAGCTCGTCATCTGCTGAGGAAATCAAGGAGAAGGAAAACCAAACATGAGAAACTTATTAAGTATGCCATGCTTATTTATACTGACTACTTATATTTGGTTTCTTATGGAAATCAAGAAAGCAATCAAGGTATATAAAAAAACAAATCAAAGCAATCTTACATAGTGTGACGGGTTCTATGCTCTTTATTGCTTGTGGTTGTACACAAAAAAAAAAACTAGAGACCTGTAAAGACTCCAAAGGCTACGTACTATTTGACAGAAGGCCTTGTACGGTTTGTAAATCCCGTGAGAGATTCCATGCTCTTTGTTGTGCTCTATATTATGCTAAAATAACTGACACCGTATATAACATGTAGATTTAATATTGTATGACGTACTTACAACGTGCGAACGTGAGGGACATTAGTTTGTAACATCATAATGCACCAGGTTTGCTACAATAAATAGCTTTTCATTTCATTTTAATTTTCATCACATAAATTAATATTTAGTAAAAAATACTTATTTTACAAGCTTTTATAGGAGCCAACCTTGAGTGCAGTAGCCATGTTATGGAGACACTTCGAACGGGCTATCATAATTGAATGCGTAAACAACAATTCATGTCTGTACTGCTAACCACTGAGGAGTTCCCTAGTCAGGACCCATCCCTGAGTGCAGCAACCATGTATTGGTAAAATTTAAAAGTCGTACTACAATAAAATGCGTACACAACATTTCGTGTCTGTGCCGTTGACCGTCGAAGAGTTCATCTATCTGTAGCTATTTCTGGATGTCGATTCAGGTCATGTTTACCATAAAAATGCATTGTCATCGGAACTGAATCAACATATAAAAATTCAACTCCGTATCAGAGGAAGTGGTTCAAATTTAGGATGCAAGGTTTGGCTATAGTAGTGATACATTGTTTGCTCTATATTGTGCAAAAACCCCACAACGAATCGAAAGAAAAACGTTTAAAACTTGATCAAAAAGCCGCAATGAAACCTTCTTTCAAATAAAATACTGCATTCAAAAGCAGCCGATTTGGAGAAATGGTTTAAGGTCAAAATGTTTTTTGTTACAATTTGAAATAACTGGACTAGCCACTAACTTCGGGTTAAAGAACTTACAATTTCACTAACGTGAGAAATTAATACATTAATTAACTAATATGCTATTTACCGTAGTACCAATAACAGATGAAGACGTCAAAAAATATATAGCCCATGCTCTACATAGTAACGGTCTTAAAGTTATAAGAAATCACCCCGTAGGTATACCTTCTCTGTTCCGTCGTATATAAAACAAGACACAAAATTGAATGACCGAATAAATCCTCATACACACTGCTTATAGCCCTACAGTAACAATAGTAGCTTAAACTCATATCGAGTTGTGCCGATGTGCCGTCGATAACAACGATAATATCGCGATACGTATGCGGCAAGCGCGATCTTTTATTATTATATCCACATATTGACTTTGCGTTGTCTATACCCCCCTTTTATACCCCCCTCTCACTCCAGGGTGGACGGGGGAAGATGTAGTCGCGGAACTATGTAGTTTGATGATATAAACAGTAAGGACACGGTAAATATATAAGCTAAAGCAGTAGGTCGACTCGGACGTTTCCTTGAATTCAATGCCTACTGTCGTTCACAGGGCTAGGGTTGCTACTATCGGATTTTAAGAAAATTTACATTGTTTTGTGCGCTACACGACGAATCTCAATGACGTAACGCGCGCAAATATCACTCTGAGCGTACCGTCAAGTATCGTAGCGGGCGGGGGAATGGGCACTCGTTTGATTACTTCACTTGTTAGGGTGTTTGTTTAAAGTATAGCTTATATATCTACTGCGGTAGGGGACTTAGGGACTTATAAGTTTACAAAAGCCCGGAGTCCGTGGAGATGTATAAAAACAATAAAATAAAAAACACAATTCTTGACACGAATAAATCTTCAAAAAAAGAAAAAAATACGAGATAAAAATAAAATTTTGATGTCTCTTCGGTGCGGGGGCGACTGGCCACACTTGCATTATTTGTAACCAGCATAAAATTTTGGTGTGGAAATAGTTTACATCCTGGATTAGCACATGGGCTTTTTTTACATTCCTGAAAAAATATCGATTCTTGTATGTAAGATAGTTTTCTATACTAATATTATAAAGAGGAAAGATTTGTTTGTTTGTTTGATTGCATTGAATAGGCTCCGAAACTACTGAACTGATTTGAAAAATTATTTCACTGTTGGGAAGCTACACTATCCCCGGGTAACATAGGCTATATTATATTTTCAAAAAAAAATAGGGATCTTTACTAAAACTCCAATAATGTAACCCAAGGTGTAAAAAAATAAGATTTATAATTTTAACTTTGCGTGTTCGACAGTTCTAAGACAGGACAACGTCTGTCAGGTCAGCTAGTCAGAAATAAAAAGCACCGAAAGACAATCTTGCTCCACCCTGATCAAAGAGTAGGGCTGCCACTGGTAAAGTTCTTACTGATATTGGAGCATAGTGATGTAGTTGCGAAGTAGACACATGTAGCGGCCCCAATCGATAGCAGATAATGCGAATCGGATTGGCTTCGTGCATGCGGCGCGCGAATTACGGATCGCGGTGCTTTGATTCGATATTAATTGTCTTTTGTTGCCCGTTTGGGCTGATGTGATGCTTTCAAATTAAATATTTTAACCGTTTTAATCGCGTATCAATATTCTAATTCCTGGTGATCTGAAAACTTTGAAGTATCCGTGGTCACAGGTAGATTAGATACAAATACAAATAATTTATTCAGGGTTAATTTATGGTCTTTAAGTTATAATATCTATACCAGAGGCTCCCGAACTAGTCAGAGACTGGGAGACGGGAGCCAATGACTTCTCATATTTATGTATCAACTAATTATACCAAAACAGAAATATATAACATTTTATATTGTATATTATTATATATTATTTTATATTTTATATTATTAGAAAAACACAATGACATACGGCACTGAAACGTGGTCTCTCACTATGGGCCTCATAAGCAAGCTCAAAGTCGCACAACGAGTCATGGACAGGGCTATGCTTGGATTTCTCTACGAGATAGAATCCGAAATGAGGAGATCCGTAGACGAACGAAAGTCACCGACATAGCCCACCGGATTAGCAAGTTGAAGTGGCAGTGGCCAGGGCACATATCACGCAGAACAGATGGCCGATGGGGCCGAAATGTTCTCGAATGGAGACCATGGACTGGTAAGCGCAGCGTACGACGTCCACCCACAAGATGGACAGACCGCAGAGAAACGCTGAATGCAGGCCACTTCCAACTTTCGCTTTCCCGATGTCTGATGTAATTGCTAATGAGAAATAGTTGACAAAAAACAAATAAGTTGACAATGGGCACGGAACCCGAAGTCCATAGAAATAAATAAAAAATAAAAGCGGAACGACTACTCAAAAGGTCATGAGTACACGACAATGATTAACCTAGTTACTAGTAGCAATTTTAGTGTAAATAATCGACAACCAGATAGTAAACTCTTTTGTCACCGAACCTCCGCCTAAAAACACTCGTTTCTTTCCCTTTATCTGATATCCCCGTCCTGTAAGCCAATAAAAGGCGAATAGCGTGAACATATAACAGCGATATGAAGCGGCGGCGTCACGCGGACACAATCGATAGAACATTATTCATAAGACGACGCCGACGGCAGGACCCAGCGCGGGTGGAGTTACGAACAGAGACGGCTGTGGAGACTTGAAAATTAATTTTGGAAAAGAATAATAACAAGTGAACTTTTTTTGTTTTTTTATTTGTTTTTTATGACTAAAATGTATTATACATTTATTTAATAAAAATTACAAGTAAAATAAAAACTATCTTAAATTTAAATTTAAAACTAAATCTAATATAAAACTAAAATTAATCTAAAACTAATCTAACAAATAACTACCAGTGGGCAGCGTTCCCAAAATGCTGGCAGCATTGCCACGTTGTATGACAATGCATAGTCTTTGGGCAAAATAAAGGCCTTCAGTGAACTTTATAAGGGCTTAATAAAATTAACTTGTTACCATTTTACTCCGCAAAAATGACAATGATGATGATAATAAAAAGTAGTTTATTTATTTATTTATTTATTTATCTATATGCAAATTTCATCTAAATCCGTTCCGCATTTCAGCGTGAAGGAGTAACAAGCATACACACTCACAAACTTTCGCATTCATAATATTATGATGATGTTGATTGGTGATAGATGATGATTTAAAATAGTGTGATGATAGAAAGCAAAACTTTTTTTTCAATCATCATCACCATCATCATCATAATCAGCCTTTTAACAGTCCAACGCTGGACTTTAAGCCTACCCCCGAAAGGGTGATTAGGCCATATCCACCACGCTGGCCCAATGCGGGTTGGTGGATTCACATACGCTATTGAATTCCTTCTCCGTACGTATGCGGGTTTCCTCACGATGTTTTCCTTCACCGAAAAGCCAGTGGTATAAAAATCCGTACATAAACTCCAAAGAGCTCATTTGTACGGGCCCGGGGTTTGAACCCACGACCTCATGCTTTCAAGTCTAGCGGTCTCCCTAATAGGCTTCCACGGCTTTTCTCACATATTTTTTCACTTTTTGGAAATTTAAATTTAGTGGTTTTATAGGTACATTCAATAATGAGAAAAAGTGCAAAGGTGACAGCTGCAGCCCTTTTAAATGTCCTAGGGACGATACTTGACGGTTCGATTTACCGTGTTTTTTATTATGTGTGTGAAACTCGTCAAAAGTTAATATGATAATTTTGGTCAATTGCCCCATACTTTGGAAGAAACATAATTTTTAGCAAGTTTTTTTTCTGTGTATATTTTAATAAAATACTACTCTACACCTTTATTGTCCAAACAACTCTTACCGGCAGCCGAGCCATGTCGCGTCTCGCCGCGACATCGCGATATTGTCCCATCTCTCTCTATTCTCGTATTATTCCGATTACTGTTTCAACGATATTCTGAAAGCTTTTATCAATGTCTCTAAATGATTTTGCAAGGATGTTGTAGATATAATCAACATCATCAACAATCGCCTACCCACTGCTGAGTATAATTCTCTTCTTCTTCGCGCCATCTTTCTCGGTCCAGTGCAAATCTCATCCACTGCTTTCTTTATTCCGACCCAGGCTGAGGTCTGCCCCGTGGTCCTTTTTGTTGTGATCCAAATCTGTGGAAGCTTTAATACACCGTCCATCTTAAAAATTATTTAAGAATCTTAAGACGAGGTTTTCCTACTTTTAAGCAACGCTTGTTACTACAGATGACCATAAGGTTCAATATATTGTGTTAAATTTTTTACGCATTTAATGGAGCAAAACCATGGCGCTTACACAGTCGTGCGTTTCGCTACTTCTGTTTTTGAGGTTGTTCATGTTTTTCGAATAGGATAGCTGTAATGTAAAACGTACTTCTACGGTTCTCTCAAGTATTATGATATATTAAGGTATCCTAGATATAACTTAGTAAATAAGCATTTGAATAAATAAAAAATTAAGTTCAAACCAGTGTAATGTTTTTTTTCTATCGAGCGATATTTCCTTAATCGTAATTCGGTATTTATGGTTTCCTAGATAAAACATTAAATTTTTATATGACACCATTTTTATAATTTTAAGCTAACCATGGAAGTATTCGAACTAAAAATAGAATGAACTAAATTGCTAATAGTGGGAAAGGCCATAATGAATGTGACCACGAAAGAGTGTACTAAGCCGAAAGGGGTCCATAGTACTCATCATTATGAACAACTTTTACTATGGGAACTCTGAAATCGTGAAAAAATATAAATAAATAAATATTCGGGACATTTTTGCACACACGGTCATCTGACCCCAAACTAAGCAAAGCTTGTGATATGGCTGCCAGAGACTGATATACATACGTATATATTTTTAAATACATACTTAAATAGATATTAACAACCAGATATAGAACAAACACAAATGTTCGTCACATAAATGTTTGTCCTAGGTGGGAATCGAACCCACGCCCCCAAGCTCAGAAGGCTCACTACCAACTGGACCAACGGGCTATCAGCTGTTCCATAGAAAACGATCGTTCACACTCGACAAAATGTATGAATGATTATATGAAATGGATGTATGTATGGAAATGTGTGGAATGGATGTGTGCTGATATTTTTTCGCGAGTTTGGGATTGGTGCCGTAGTAAAAGTTCTTCATAATGATGGGTATCATGACCCCCTTTCGGCTTAGCACACCGTATGGCAAGCAGCAGCACACATGTCTTGTCTTTGTGACTTAAAGCAAAACCAATCTACTGTATTGTAACTATCAGGGAACATAGTAATTTATTCAGGCAGCACATTCCAAAGTCTGTTAGCACAATAAAATAATCAAAGAATTTCGTTTTTAGGGTTCCGTACCTCAAAAGGAAAAAACGGAAACCTTATAGAATCACTTCGTTGTCCGTCTGTCCGTCTGTCTGTCCGTCTGTCAAGACCCTTTTTCTCAAGAACGCATAGAGATATCAAGTTGAAATTTATACTAAATACTTGGGTCTACGGTTTCTTTCCGCTGTAAAAAAACTGAAGTTATAAGTCAACGCAATCAAAAGTTATGAACGTATATGTCGCATATTTTGCGATTTCACAGGGGAATCTAAACCTCTCAAAAGGTATCATAGCACATATATAGGAATAAATCCGAAAGTTACAAATTTGAAGTTATAATCATATAAAAATAATTATTTTGCTATTACAAACTTACATTTTGTAGTTGGAATGTATTGAATAACCTTATTGTCAACTACAAACTTAAGTTTGTCTTTCAATATTTCAATTATTTTTTTTTGACTCGCGTTCTGAGGTTTTCGTCCAACGGAACCCTCAGAGCACGAGTCCTACTCATACTTGTCTGATTTTTTTAAATATTTAAAACTACCTTTAACTGGCCAAATCGTAATACTAATTAACATTCTCCAAAATTATCATAATGACATCTCCATCTAATTACAGATGATTTAATCTAACGCTACTTAATAACGCAAGGCTGACCTTAATTCGAATATAATTGAAGTACTACATTTATAATCAACCTCAATTTCTATGGCTGTAAGTCGAAAATCAATTACTGTAATCAATTAAAATAGTCGAAACTATAAAATCAATTAAGGCGACGTCTCTGGATACCGTGTCCAAGCGGTACAATTAACTGGCCGCCAATAATACATATTTATCTTAATACCATCTAGAATTAATATATCACTCTAGAGTAGGCACAACATGGACAATCTGTCCGTCGATCCGTCCGTCGATCCGTGACAAATGAAACCGTCACTCTCGCCGGAGAAGTTAAATATCCCCCGATAATTATCTCTTGTAACACAAATCGATTCTTGTATTAACAGGGAATGGGATTATATTGAATTGACGATCGGATTTTATTACGGCCTTCTGTGATTTCGTCACGTTTTCATATCGAGCCGTCTTAATTACCCGACATTGATTTTGCAAAACTCACCTTATCTCATCAAAGGTAAGCTTCAAATTTGACTGACTCTGTTACAAAATTTAAGGCTCTATAGTTAGACCTACGTTCATGTCACAATCGTAATGACATGATTGTGATCTATTACAGATTCAACTCTATCTATTATGTTTTAAGCTTCAAATTTCTCTAGCTTTATAGGGAAATTTAAGGCTGTACAGTGGATGGTGAAGCTGTGATGGTAATTATTGGATCGACAGGCGGAATGCCGCTGCTCGGTAGCGGTGCTATAATGATATTAGTAACGCCAATGAGCTTTTAAATCGGTCGGGAGCTGATAAGATAGGGAACCTGTTAATGCGTGTCACGCGGGCCTTGATAATTCGAGGAAGTATTTTGGTTAGATTTTAATAGTCGCCAAATTATTCAAAACATTTGGTAAATCGTTTCAGAAAAAGTACTGAAAATGTATAAACTTTTTATGGTTGACAAGCTAGGCGTTTGACCATAGCCCACGAAATGTTAAATAACGGTGTTCGCCTAGCCTAAGTTATAAAGTATTTATGTCTTGGACTCAATGAGAAACTTCTTTTTTTTACATGATTTGTTCCTTACCCAAAACAAAAAAAAACTCAACATTTGATTGAAAACCTATAAAAAATATTATTGTCATCCTACTAGTTTTTCATTTATTTACACATGTTATTACAATTTATAGTTAAACATTTAAAATTATAACCTACAACTATACTACTCAATATTATTGCACAGAAAACTAAACTAAAAGACTAATACAAAAGCCTTTTTTAGGAAAAAAAATAAATCTCTAATTGTAAACCCAAATAAGAATTAAAATGAACCTCCTGAGTTAGTTGAAAAAAATCTTCAAAAATCAATTTTATAGATAATTGTTTGCTCTAATCTGACGAATTATAGCTACCGAAACATGAAGTTATTATAAAAATACTCGACACAGGCAAATGCACAAATCGTGCAACGCCAAAGTCCTTTCGTTTATTACAAGGAAAGAAAAAAGTCCTTCATCAAATGTCAATCATGGTCAATTAACATTTTTGTGAAGGAACGTGTCCCGATCACATCGCATCTTGTAATTAATCACGAGGCTACCGACGCGTGATTGGTGATGGAGAGATAGGCTAATGCGACCGTGAGAGAACCACCTCCATTTAGTTTTTGAACTACATACCTATCTAAACGGGGTATAACAGAAAGGTGTAGGAATATCTAAGGGTGTTGATCTACCCATCAAAGTGAACAACTTGTAGAACACAAGTTTGCTAAACTCATGATAAAGTTATGTCGTACAAAATGGAACACTTAGTCACTTATCAGACAATTATTATGAGGATCCATAATTTTTTCGATTTTAAATCAGGATTTATTTCTTTATTGTTTAAAATCTGCGCGCAAGAGTCGTTTAAATCCACTAACGGGAAAAGTTTTATAACTATTGTTATTTTAAATTCTATAGTGAATAAGTGACGAACTATTGTCGAAGGATTTTATATATACCCTAAAGGGCTTGCTATTGTCTAACTAACCCACAGAAAAAATTCCCTTCTCTTTTCTGTGGTTTAACCTTCACATATATTATTTCAGTATTAAACATTCCAACCTCTTTTGTATAGCACCTCAAACAGTTTGTAATATCTTACCTTAAATCAAAATACAATAATATTATCTTTCTATAACATAGAAATAAATCAATTGTATGTAAAGTAGAAACAAAAATGCATACAATTTTCTTTAAGAATAACTTTTTTGTTTACGGAAAATAATTACGAATATTTAAGTAGTGCAAAGCCAAACCGATTGTAGAGTGTCTAGAAAAAGTTGTAGCACTTATTTCAGCGACTTAATTAATTTTGTTAGTGTAGTTTAAAAAATGAATGAAGTTAATGATTCAATGTTAAAGATACAAAAACACCGACATAGTGAAAAGTGATAATGACGTTGAACTGATCTTTCTTTTGGAGAAATCGCGCGAACTATTTTCCTCGCTAGGGTGGGGTAAAAATGTGTTCCATTTGGCTTCTAAAATTATTTGCATCTCGTGCCAATGGGGATTGTTCATATATTTTATAAATTGTAATTACAAAATTATTTCGAGCTATAGCCTCACTTATACATCAATTTTTATAAAGAAAATAAGCACTTATGAATATTTTTGATTAAATATGATTGGCCTTTATTTACCCTTGAATGAAGTCAGCGTTAGCGTTATGTTGAAATTTATCTTAGCATAAGATTTAATTTTAAATATAACACCGATCATGACGGTTTCACATTAAAAAAAATTATAATCTTAATAATTTTTTTATAACTACCGTAAGGAAAACAAATTTATTCAAATTTGTATCTTAACATTGTCTATATTTTTAGAATATAACATAAACTGAGGTCTGAAAAATTGGGCACTCCTCCATTGAATCCATCGCTACCTTTGACGATATCTGACAGCCCCTCGCGCCAAATAACATCAGGTAACAATTTTCTTCAATTAAAGGCAACTCTTTTAATGAAAGTAGTAAGTTTTAAAAACAAAACAAAAAAGGTATTCTTTTTAAATTTTAGTCCCTTGAATTTGTGTGAATATTAGGCACTCCTTTGCTTTGTAATCTCAAGGTTTCAAGAACACTTTAAAGTATTCTAAAATTAGATTTGTTTTAAATTACTTCCTGTTTCATGGCAATCAATACAGTAGGTATTTAGCCATTGTAGCCTATTTGGAAGACCGCTAAACTTGAAAGCCTGTTTGTTCAAATCCCGGGCCCGTACCAATGAGCTCTTTTTTCATACTACTTGCTTTTCGGTAAAGGAAAACATCGTGAGAAAACCTACATACGTATGGAGAAGGAATCAATGGCGTATGTGAATCCACCAACACGCAACTGGGCCAGCGTGGAGGATATGGCCTATTTGGCCTTTTGGGGGTAGGCCTTAGTCCAGCAGTAGATTATTAAAAGGCTGATTATGGTAATACAGTATTTAAATCCTTAAACCATCCAATCGTTGATTTAATTACAAGATCAATTAATAAATGGCTCGTGTAATGGAGTGAGGGATACAGGGTATTTATTGTTGAACCCCGCATCGCAAACTGCCGGCTTAGTCGCGGTTACATTAATTATAATATTAATTATTAGCTAACTCGTGTCGCTTACCCTTAGAGACGTGACCTGAATGTACGGTCCGCAACAATTAAGTGTAATTGTAACGAAAAGTTAATTTTTTTTTTTTTTTATGAGGTTGTATTACAAAATGGTAATGCTACCACATAAGACTAAGTAAGGCGTTTTGGCGCCAACGTGGAAAAACATGTCGTTGTATTATTTTCCTAAACTTGTGAATTTTCGAATATTAATGTGTAATAATGGTGAATTATTATTTAATTTTATTAAGTGCTCGTGAACGTGCTTCAGTGTGGCAAGTTATATAACGACATGAAACATGTATTTTCGTGTTGTTTCCAAAACTACATAGTAGGCTCTTGTGAAGGTTTTTTGGGGCATGAGTTTGACTTGACCGTGACTTACTTTGCTTGACTCTGAATGTGACTTGTTTGACGCTATTTAATACTAGGTTAATATTTCAATATAACTTAATAACTTATTTAATATTTCAACTGAAGGAATGTATCCATGGTCATGAAAAAATAACAAAAAAAGAATAAAATAAACAAAGGCCAAGTCGATGACAAAACCAAGGAAGAGACATTTAGGGTATATGTTTATGTATTGGACATATATGTAAGATGTTTTTCAAATACATAATAAATAAATCGAACTGATCTGATGACAGAGCCAGAAGGTGGATAGTAGAATTTCTAATGGCTACCCGTAAATCTCACAAGCTTGGGCAAATTTGGCTTGTTTTAACGATTTCCATACATCACGCTTGATGACAATTCTAATGATAGAACCTATATGAACCTGTAGAATGCGGTATATCGTAGAACTCTTCAATAGCTACAAGTAAGCCCCTTGATTTTAAGTTCGTTTGGGTTTTTTTTCACTAGTAATCATAAGCGTGTTTTTTTTACTACTAATTTTTTTTTTTATTTGGGACATTTTTATACACACGGTCATCTGACCCCAAACTAAGCAAAGCTTGTGATATGACTGCCAGAGACTGATATACATACATATATAGTTTTTAAACAGTGTGTATTCCTATTTTATAAACAAATATGTAAGCCTATGTTTAAGCAAATAAAATATTTTTCATTTTCATTTTCATTTTTCAAATACATAATTAAATAGATATTAACAACCAGATATAGAACAAACACAAATGTTCATCACACAAATGTTTGTCCTGCGTGGGAATCGAACCCACGCTCTCAGGCTCAGAAGATAGGTTCACTATCAATTGGACCAACGGGCTATCTAACTGGGTCAACGGGCTATCTAACTGGACCAACGGGCTACTAACCTGACTACTGACTACTAACTGATGACTAAATTAATTTGTTACTATTTCTCAAAATATTTAGCATTTCATCAATATCTTGCCTGATTTTGAGTGGCATAGAAATATTTCTCAAATAAAATATCAATCAAACAAAAAATAATTGTATTCAAACCCTGAGCCCATAAACCTATCAAATCATCCGATTGTTTTGCGCTCCGTACTTTAAACTCGCACATAAGCCCGAAGACGCAGCGACATCTGCCGACGTAATTGAGGGATTACTCACATAATTGAAACCGTGCGATAGAGACAGACAATCACATTTCAAAACACGGCTGAAAGAGACGACGTGCATCACTCAACGCCGTCTCAAAACGGGACGGTTAACAGCGTGTCTTCTTGTATATTGTATTATCTTACGTTTTATGCCCTATTAATCTTACTCCGTTCGCCCCGCTTCAAATTTACACCCTAGTTGAAAGCCTTAAGGTTGTTTCTGGAGTGTGTTAGAGTTTGATACAGGATGGTGCAATAAATAATTGTTTGTTCGCGTAAAACTGGAGTGTTCGCGTTTATTCGCCGTCAAGTGGTGGGTGTCGTTTTGTTTGAAGACGTAAAGGTAATCTGGGATAACGAGCGCGTTCAGCTTTCCTCGTAAACAAGCCATCGTCGTGATGGATCAGTTGATTTAACGTTTGTAAACTAACTATTACTAAGACAGCGAGAATCACGAGTTGTTTTAGACTTTAGATAAGTAAAAGCGTCGTCATTGACACTACGAAAGGTTGGATATGAAAAAAAAATCGTAGCACGTAAACAATTTTGTAGTTGAAATATTAGGTACTTGATTATCACGTCTTCAAAATTTGCACACTCTGCAAAAAGAAAACTTGTAACCTTCAATGTGCTTACACACACACTATGATACATTATAGATAGAACAAGATGTGAGAGTTTTGTCGCCAACGTGAAAAAAAAGCGTGACTTACCTACTTTGCTTGACTCTGTGACATTTATTACACGATATTTGATGAAATGTTATCATATTTTAAAACTTGACTCTGGCAAATGCACAAGAAGTGAGAAACCAAAATCCTCATAGAGGAAAGAATAAAAGA
This sequence comes from Agriopis aurantiaria, assembly GCA_914767915.1. NCBI lineage: Eukaryota > Metazoa > Arthropoda > Insecta > Lepidoptera > Geometridae > Agriopis > Agriopis aurantiaria. The sequence continues at coordinate 10,671,837 of OU612001.1, read as the reverse complement.
TTAACAAGATAAATTATTCAACAAGCAAAAGAGAGACAAACTACAAACTACAGTTATCTGCTTTACTCAAGTACTTTGTCGGTCGCTAGAAGCTACCACAATAAATATTAATTTGTGTGTCATCTACTACCGCAACCGAATTAGGATCGATTAAGTCGTTTAATTATCGATCACAATGATTAATCCGGAAACGTCACACACTTGACGAATGTTAATTAAATATTATACAGACGACGATGTCGCGTTAGTTATACGCATAACGTTTGAATTTTTAACCGACTCCAAAAAAGAGGTTCTAATTTTTTCTCGCATCTTTGGAATGGCCAAGTACCAGCTTAGAGCATTGGAGACCATTGATAAAAGTGCCAAAAGCACTCACTGAAAAAAAACTTGACTTTCCTACTGAGTCTTGCTTTCCAAAAACCGATTTCTGCCAATATACTTATGACCTTTTCCTTCCTCAGCCTCCCTAAACCGATTCCTTCCAAAATAAGAACTTTTCCTTCCTAACCTGAGAAAGGAAAACGTAATATTTTGGAAGGAATCGGTTTTGGAAAGCAAGACTTAGTAGGAAAGTCAGTTGTCTTTTTTTCAGTGCATATGCAACTAAGCTTATTGACCTTGAACATCAGCGCATAGTTGCTAAACTATCGGTTATTTACCGGATGCATTTCAGAGAGTCTGCATCAAATCTGCATGACCTAATTCCCTTCTGCCCATTTTTTCTATTGGACGGCCAGCGCGGCTACGAAAAGGTGACATCGTGTCATAGTTGATATTCCAAAAATCCGTACAAAACGCATTGATTCCACTACTGCTAGTCTATGGAATGCGCTGACGGAATGGATGGTCCCCGATAGTTACAATCTGTCTTAAAGTCACGAGTGAATTGCTTTCTTTTAGGCTAGCGTACTCCATCGTAGACCGCATCATCGATTAACATCAGACGAGATGGCGGTTAAACGCAAGCCTATCACTCCATTAAAAATAAAGGTATTTTTGTCTATGTTACGCGATATATTTGCCGATTGTGAGTCGATTTTAATGACTATTCTTTTATTGAATATGCATCTTGTAAATGGTTCTATTTAAGTCTTTTAATTATTTTTTTATAAAAGCCTGCAAGCTGCACAAATAATAACTACTTACTAAGTTTAGGGCGTAATCTTAGTGAGTGAATAATAATAATTCTTAAGAGAATAAATAATTTTGAAACCTTAAAATAGTATATTATGCAATTAGTGTTTATAAGACGGATTTAAAGCGAGGCCCATAGATGAATCACGAGCAAGTGAAGAATTCTAACGACTGATTCATGTTGATTGAATCACTCGCTAGGCTCGTAATTCCAGTGTTAGAATCCTGAGCAACGCGAGTGATTCATAGCCCTCGATATAAGTCCCTGTTATTCAAGAGTTGCCTACAATACTTTATACCATGACTACGAGAAAAAGAAAGATTTAAAGAGTTTGTATCGAATATTTTTTGCTCAAGGAGGCTGTATAGCATTGAGATGGAGGTCGAATATATTGGTGTGTTCTAAATTCAAATACCAAAATAGTGATTAAAAGCTGCTTTTTATTCACAATTTTCAATGAATAAAATGAGCTTTTAGAAGGGGAATGGTATAAAATATTATGATTCGAAAGTATACCAATTTCTAAATTTAAAAGTGTTGAAGATACTTTAGATACCTACTATTTAGAATTTATGAATAATAACAAAAATTTACGGTAAGCATGATTAGAACCTGCGCCATCGAGCATACGCCCCGAGCGCATAGACATAGTTATTAGTGGATTGACCACTAAGTTACGGTGGCTATCATTTTACTGTTATGATTATTTCATACCATTGATATACAACAAAAGAGCACGATAAAGTAACAACAGCAAACCTATCCTTAACAAAACCATTTCCAATCGAATTATTTACATTCAATACCATCGGCCAACGTCCGCGGAATACTAACACATAGAAGGGCCGCGATACGTTCGGCTGAAAACAATAAACGTGGAGATCCCTTGAAATCCCGCAATAATAAGTCCGCGCGTGATTGATACAATCAAATCCCCTGTCGACACCGCCATTTGCATTTTTATGGTTCCCGCCCTCGCGCCGCCCGCCCTACGTGAGTGGGAGAGGTCTATGCATTGTACTCGTGGTTTATTCTAAACGGCATTATTTGAAGGACTACTTTTTAGGGTTCCGTACCCAAAAAGTAAAAATAGGACCCTATTACTAAGCCAGCATAGTCTGCCTGTCTGTCCATCCGTCCGTCTGTCTGTCTTTTTAACAGCTGTACCTATCTGTCGAACCGTAATAGATAGCCAGTTGCAATTTTCACAAAATATGTAATGTTACGGTGGAATAACTAAGAAATAATAATAAAGTAAAAATGTAAAAACTAGAGAGCACAACAAACGTATTTTTGTATTTGCTCTAATGTAAAAACGATAAAACGTACAAGCGTTAAACTTGGTATGATTATAGAACACACTCTAAAGTATAACAACTAATAGAAAATAATGGCAAAGTGTGAGTCGGTGACAAATTTCTGTTCAATACCAAGTGAAACAACGAAGGACGCGGTCGGTACTTGGATGGTGACCGCCTCCGGATGTTGTCATTTTCTACTACTTTTTGTAGTTTGTGGTACGGAACTCTCAGTGCGCGAGCCCGACGCACACTTTGCCGGGTTTTTTATTTGTTTTATTTTGTTTTTTTTAACATATAATTAATTTTAAGATGTCCTTAATATTGGTAAATTGTAAGATAATAAAAAAATTATGTGATTAGTAAAGCTTTTAAATTAGCCTCTGAGAGCGATCGTGGCCGAGCGGTAACATGTGCGCTTTACAATCTGACGGCAACCGGTTCGATCTCGACCCTGCACCAATGACAAATTTAGTAAATAAATTATGTGCAGTTTCGATGCCATCGCTCAACGACGGTGAAGGAAAACATCGTGAGGAGACCAAGTATGTCCAAGAACCTCAAAAGTTCAAAGACATAACGATATTCACCAATATGCACTGGGATGACCAGCATGACGGATTAGGGCCAGCATCTCACTGTGAGAGTAGGCCTGTCTCCCAGCAGCAGGAACATGGTAAGCTGATAATGATAATCATTCCTCTAACTCTTTGCATTCAGCTTCGAAACACCTTAAATTTAACCGACTTAAGAAGAGAGTTTCTCAATGTAATCCTTAGCATATAGATTAAGATAAATTAACATATAGATACACAACGGTGTATTTTGCTACACGTCAAAATTTTGACGAATCACTAAATCTTTCTAGTTATACAAAACCAAACTGCACAATTATAGATACGAACATATCACGAACATATTGACGACCGCGACGGATCGCGTTACCGTCCATCTGTCAAATGACATATATCGCCTGCCTACGCCATGGAACATAGGGCCTACTATACTAATAACTTAGGGTTGGCAAAATTTACTACATGAATTGACACGACTTCTTTTGATCGAATGTTTTTCACATAAATATTGTTGACCGAGCGAAGAATAGTCTCAGATTCCTCGTTTCTATGTTGTATGCGTCGTTTCGTGGGTATAGAGTTATTAGAAAAGGGTATGATAAGCCGAAAGGAGGTCATTTTAGTTGTTCATAATGATGAGTATAGCAAGTCCCTTTCGGCTTAGCATACCCTTTCTTTATAACCCTGTATTTGGTTGACGATGAACATTTTCATACGTAGAGTAAAGGCAATCCAAATGCTCAAGCCCACAATCAGTTGGCACAGCGTACCTACCCAGCATGCTGACGGCACTGAATGGCAAGAAACACGCCAGCATTTTGGTCACGCGTTGCATTAACCAGGCGCTCTGAATTATTTTTGGTAGGTATAGAAAAGAAAATTATTGAGCACGTTTGTTTCCCAAAAAGTGTCATCCCTAACCACTCTATTTTGCGGTAAGGCTCCCTTCACACTTGCTTTGTAATGGTAATGCGGCACAGTTGCGCGGCACGCGGCGGCCCGCCCACTACTAGCACAATACGAGCGCGGTCAGGCGCGGCCGCGAGTTAATCTCATAATACTTGTGTTGATCTAAGCGATACATTTGCTGGATTTATTTTTGCTGATTGATTATGTTTGGATTTGAAAGGGAGCGCGTTTTTTTTTAAAGATCATTAACACAAAACACGAGTAAATCATACACACATTTAAAAACGCATGCACAATCTTCGACTAAAATAAAATTAATGGACGGGCCCTAACTATTGAAATTGCTCAGTAAAAACGAGTCAAAACCGTCGGACATATACTTCAAAACCTAATTATAAAAATTTACAGTATATTTGTTACAAAAAATAGATCCCGGTTTTATTTGTGTATTTACACTTTGGGAAAGCATATGAATGCATAATTTTATCAGATGTTTCGTTATCACGTAACAATAGACACGTGTTGCACTTCCTACGGCTAGAGACCGACCGAAACGAAATAAGAGTCGGCGCTCATATTGTTATCTTCAAAAATGCGCTTCTACTGGGCCTGTCCATTCATTTTATTTTGGTCGAAGTGCACAGTACGTGTTAAAACAATATTTGGCACTTATTAACATGTTTTGCGTAGTAGGCGTACAAATCTAGAGAGAATAGGCTTGATGACTAATATTTTTTTATTGCCTCATAAAAAAGCTGATCATAAATAGAGGCCATCAACGAAAACAAAATTAAAATATGTTCAAAAATAAATACGTTATAAGCATTTTAATTTCATGCTAGACAAAGAGCGCACTATACTGAGCCGTGACGTCACGGCTCAGGAGCGCCAGACAAATTCTATACTAACACACGCTTTGCGAGAAAGGGATAGAGCATCCCCTCTCTATCCCCATCTAACACTTTAAACACTCATATCTCAGAGATTTTCAGCCGATTTAAATTATTTTTTCAGTATGTGTAATGTATTTAGTTATATTCATCGCTAAGCCGGTTATTTGTACTAAATTAAACATTAGGACACATGCCTATTCGTAACATTAAATCGATATTTTGCTTTTCCAAAGTTGCTATGTCACCAAAACACAGGTGCCGGATATAACAGAATCACATTCCCGACTGGACAAGAATAAATTCAATTACCAACAAAACAATATCCAAACAAATTCCATTTTCGCAGATTTGCATCGTGAACGTTTCCTATCAGAGGGGGCTTATCTCGGACGCAGATGCGACGCGACTCGCGCGTGTGCACGACACTTTACTTTGATGTAACTATTGATGTGATACACAGAAAAGTTTTTTTTTTGTTTAAATTAGAACGGCTGTTAAGGCATTTTTGTAAGAAATTTGTTGTAGCAACCATGATACGTTGTAGCCAAATACACCCATATAAACGAAACGCCAGTCATTCGAAATCGGTTAGCAACTGTGATGCGGACAAAGAACTTTGAGACCTAGCCCAAAAAGGTAAGGTCCAAGTTCTTTGGATGCGGAGTTCGACACGTTGACATAAATAAGAATGTTCAATCAAGGTTCTGTCATAATGCTTGGCGACAGATTTTCCTTCTGATTTCCGTTCTATTTACTTCGCTTTTCTGTGATGTGATCCCTCATCGGCTTATTTAGCTATGAGCGCAGATGTATTTCGGAAGCTACATAAAACATATCTTGTAGTTGGAAATAGGTCAATGATAAAGGCCGTGATAGCCTTTTTGATTATTAATTAGTAATTGAATTGAATTGAGTCTTCTGAAACTAGGGCTAGTCCCTAAGCCTAAATAACAAATAAAAAAGCAATTGATGCTTGCTGTTGCCATCAAATATGGGAAAACAATAGGTTCACTTGCCTCTGTATCCAACCAATGAACAACGCCCTTTAATACTTACCTACAATCCTCCTTAATACGGCGACAGAATAATCAACAGTTAATATGAAACTATTACAGAATAACTAACAGTTGTTATATTTACAGAATAGGCATTAGTTTCTAAGTGGAGGAATTTCATAGAATAAGTAAGTCTGTATGGAATTCGACACGAAGGGAGACGGTATAGCTAACAGTAAGTACGGAACCCTAATTGCCTTTGTTAACGACGCATTTCAGGGAACGGCAGTCGTCGCGACGATCGACGGACATATTTACTGGTGATAAATGATTGTGATGGTTAGCGCAGGCCGTTGGTAAATATTTGGCGAATTGTTGTGATCGGAACCCTATTAAAAGAGTTTGTTATCCATGTTTTTTTTTATAAATTTCTTTTGGTCACCAACTTACTGATGGCAAAAACAAAAAGTATTTCTGCCTCATCGAACAAAAAGCTCAATTTCCAACCAGCATCTGAAATATCGCTCAATTACACATTAACCGTCGGCGAATGACCTCATCAATCCGAATAAAAACCTCACATTAACATAGTTTAAACTGACCAGCATATCTGAACATTTGCCCAAATTTTGAAACTTTAGCTTTTATACGGATTGCTGTCAGTTTTGTTCCAAAAATGCTATGGTGGCTCTCTTATTCAACTCTAGAGATAAATTGGTCGTATGTAACAAAGTATATGCAAAATGCAGATGTTTCCATCGATTCAGTACTAATGATGGCGATTACCGCTCGCTGCGACCTGTCATCGCATATCGATTGATCACTTTACAATACAAATACATTTTCAACCTTAAAACCTGGACATAGAACTGATTTTCAACTTCACATTTCGAGATTGAAAGTCGAATATTATGACGTATGTTCAAAATCGCTTGATTGGATTTTCAATTGTTTGCTCAAAGTTTTAAGGTTGTTATTTCGATGGTTTGTGTGCATACAGTTCTAGGTAGGGTTTAAATGATATCAGTGTCTGTCGGATAGATTTAGGCGGAATTTAGGCGGATATACGTCATCGAGTCGGCACCGATTTAAAACATATCGATGGGAAACGAGTGACATATTTGACAAATGGCCGCTTGTTGACCCACTGACGGTATTTCATGATTGGTATTATGTCAGAGAAGCGTGGTTTTCAAATATCTATTGAACGACAAATTGATTGGTGCCATGTTGTTGGTAACAATGATTTATGTTAACATTAACACTGTAATGCTTGTGATATGGAAAATATGAAAAATAAATCTACTTAGGTTTAAATCTCAGATTAGAGAAACAAGGGAGATATGCCTTAGTACAATTACCGTTCGTGTCTCCATTTTTCATGCACTGCTAAATCAGTAAAACAGCTCATCTACTCGTTTTTTACACAGACTAATCTAACTTGTAGCGACACCAATGAACTAATGGTCCACACGCAAAAAAGGGTGACAAGAAGAGTTTGAGCCTGATTTAGGCCAGATGCGTTCGCACCCACTACATCACCTTACCATATCTCCCTTGTTTGTTTGATCTGGGGCTTAAATAATAGTAAAACTTTTCAATTTCAAAATCTAAAGTATTTAATTTTAAGAGAGATACATAATGATGCGTAACGTCATGCACAACTAATTCATCTATGCAAAATATCCTGAGGACACTATTTCATGGCATAATCCATCAAATATGACGCCGTATCATTTAGTTATAGTCAATGCAATATAAAGCAAGGGGAACTGTTTTTATTTTAGTGTTCTGTAGGTTTTTATACGCTATATATCGGTTGTAAGAGAATCGCTTCTAAAAACGAAGTGTTATTACTGATAATTACTGATACGAAACCAAAAAAAAATACACTTTAAAAATGCATTTAGTTTGCAACGTTATTTTTGAGGAGTTAATATACAACCGTTACTACAAATAAAAATAAATATAATCTTTAATTAATTTTGCGAACAAGAATAAACAAGAATAATTAAGAAAATATTCAGATCTAATCTCATTTAGAGCTATTGTTTAAAAAAATATCACGACTCAAAAAATCAGTCCTTGTCATCTCAACATGGTAGCACCTTTTTAATATTCCATCTTCCTTAAGGAACCCCATTTTACGGGCCACTAACCAAATTATATTTCAATTGCATTAAAAATCAAAGAAAAAACGTTTTATTTTTATCAAAACACATTAAAATTAAATTATAGCGTCATCTATCAGAGTAATTTAATATGCCTCGCAACCCCTGTGTTTCATCCCCTGTCGAACCGTTTTAGGGTAGTTTGTCTTATCTCGACGCCATTTAGTTCTTTTACTCAATGGAATATAATCGGGTATTATTAAGTGACGTGTCGTTTGCATAATTTTTAGAGTGCTATCTGATTTTGCGTATACTGTGCCCCTAATTTCGCATACAATTTTTCAATTATTTTATTGACATATTTTACCCCACATTCTCGGCCGCATTCGGGGCCGAAAGGTTCTGGAATGGAGACCACAGACTGGTAAGCGCAGCGTAGGACGTCAACCCACAAGATGGACAGGTGACCTAAAAGAGACCGCAGGGAAACGCTGGATGCAGGCCGCTTCCAACCGGCCCTTTTGGAGATCGATGGGGGAGGCCTATGTCCAGCAGTGGACGTCCTACGTTTTGCGACGTTTTGAGAAAAAAAAATTTCATGTACCATTGTTAAATGATCTTGATCTTAATAATTTAATTTTTGTGGGAAAAATTTATAATAGGTTTTTTTGAGATTTATAATTATGTATTACATCTGAACAGACTAGATGTGGATCAATTAGACTACTTGGCAGAACCCGATTTGGACGCAGCTAGGGAGCTGTTCGCATGTGTGAATCACCTCAAGTAACCATCGACCCTGTGTTTGTTTGTTCTTTGTGTTTTGTGTATTAATTTTGAGTCTTTTATATTAGAAAATACTGCCATGGACTGCCATGTAGAATGCTATATATTTATAGTCCCAGATTTTTTTTATAAAAAAACAGCAGATCTTGGAGTGAAACGGGGATCAACTTCAACGTCCAGTTTAGTTGTCTTTGAATGCACGTGACAAAAAAAATCAAAGATCTTGTTATATCCTAAAGGGACCTTCCATGAAGAAAATTTACATCAGAGCGCTGCTGTTTCGGAAAACAATTAACTTGTCACGTTCGGTTAAGTTACGTCAGATTTCAGATGCACTTAGTTGTAGGTAGCGTGACAGCTCTGAGCACGTATTGACAAAATCTCTTACGGTTTTCACAACTTTGGTTGATCAAATCTTTAATTATTTTGTTATTGTGTTGTTAAAATAGGAATTTAATTAATACCTGGAAACCAGAAAACCACCACTATACAAACGTCAAAAAATGAGTTGAGGATTTAGAACTAATTGATCGCCTCGAACTGATTCGTCGCAAGCCCTATATCTTCGGAAACTTTCAACCAATTTTTTCCATATTCAAACTTCAAAATTGTTTTGAAACAAACTGTTTGTTGACAAATTTTCATGAACGTCGGATCAACAATACGCAAGTTATTGTCAAACAAATATACAAACAAAACATACATCGAAACGCCGACTTGTCTCAAGACCACCAGGAGACAAGAAGACCAGAATCTGAGACCACTCTTTGCTCAGTCAATAAATCACTACTTCTTATGTAGAATAAATCGGCCAAGTGCGAGTTGTGCTCGCGCACTGAGGGTACAGTACCGCCACAAAATACAATAATAATCAATAAAAAAAACCGGCTTCAAAATTAGCAAAATATGGCATTTCGATTCGGTGAAATGATAATTAGTCGACGTTACAATAAGGACATCTAAATACCGAAATTACCAGTTCTAACTTGGTAATAAACAGAATTTTGTCACCGACTCGCACTTGGCCATTTTTTATTATTTTTTTGTTATACTTTAGAGTGTGTACTATAATCATGCTAAGTTTGACGCTTGTACGTAGTACCGGTTTTACATTAGAGCTAATACAAAACTACGTTAAAAAAATACGTTTGTTACGTTTGTTTACCCATTCGTTTTTACTTTTTGACTTTTTTATTATTTGTTAGTTAATCCGCTGCAACATTACATATTCTGTTAAAATTTCAACTGGCTATCTATTACGGGTCGAAAGATAGGTAGGGCAAACGGATGGACGGATAGACAGACATCTTAGGCTCAGTAATAGCACAGAAGACATAGTAATAGGGTCCCGTTTTTATCCTTTGGGTACGGAACCCTAAAAATGAAACATGCACCTAATTTTATACAGTTTTGTAATTTCGGCAGCCTCTACCTACCATAATGTTCCGATGTATAAAATAGGAAACTATTTGTAAACGCCCAGATGGTTATGATTGTCATAAATCAGTTTCCCATAATACTCGTAAGATTTAGCGCCATCAACTCATACCGGATTATGCCATAGGATTATAGATTTTATACTTTTATTATTGTGATTAAAGTTCCGTTTTAGAAAATTATTTTTTTAATGATCCGTTCGGATGTTATTATGAGAAATATAATTATGCGTTTTTGGGACGTCTAGTTAAATGGGGATTATGAATATTTTAATTATTAGCTGTGATTGATTTCGGTTTTATATATTGGTGTTAATTTCCTTTTCTGAAACGTGCTAGGGTGTCGTTTATTATCGTTGTAATATTTTTGTGAATAAATCGCTGGCAGAAAAGCGTTTATGAACTCTCATTGTGAACTTCGGCTTTTAACTCACGTTTTTCAATATCGTCTTCTAAGTATTTTTAGCTATGGCATAAGTATTCTACTAATTGGGTTTATTATATACATAATTAATGTTACAGATAATTAGTTAATTACACATCAATTTGTATTATTAAAAAAAATCTTTTTAATTATAATGACACATAGATTATGTTTATTATGTATCGCTGAAGTATTCCCAATTTATTTTCATGACAACTTGACTATGTTCCATTACGTAAATTACGCTTATTGAATAAATCCATCCATTCAATAAGCGCATAATACCGTCCAGCCAGCAAAGTGCATTGTACTTAATGAATGAGGCCGTCCAGTTTCACAGATTAAATGATAGTTGGTACTGCATGACGCGATCGGCGTCACATGTGTAAACATGCGACTACCCTCCTAAAGTTAATCTTCTTTTGGATTAATTTTATCGAATGGCAAATGAGCTATGACACCAATTGAGGGGAATTGAAAGAACCTGCCACTATAAACCATTCACTTCATACAACTCTTGTTTAAAAAGACATAGAGTTGATTTTTGCCAAGTGCGTATGGGTGTAAGTTTGTGGGGTAATTGAGCCCCTCACTGCGTTGGCTTTTGAGCCCAATTTGTGAATGAAAGCGTCCATTCGTTGTGTGATTCGTATTTATCGCTTTAAAGGATTATTGCGCTTTATACAAATGCTTCAAGGCTCGATAAATCTTTATAAAAGCGCTTGAATTACTGAGTTTTAAGAATATAATGTGACTGTAAAATGTAAGTAGAGTAAAACTTTAAGAACGAAGAATGGTGCCTTTAACTCATTTTGCCATTTTTGAGACTATTTGGTTACTCATTTTAAATCACACAAAAAACGATGAAAGTTACAAAATATTCACTAAAACGAGGTTTACTTAATTAATTAATCCAATCCATATTTTAGTCGAACAATGATTATGCAAAGTATGTTTGGCGAAACCTTGTTTCGACTAATAGATTTGATTCTTGTGATTCAATGATTATTTTTATTTTGTAGTATTACCCTAATTATGTGAAATTAAAAGGATACGATTAACAAAATAAAACGAAAAAGTATACTTCTCTAGGTAAAATAAATAAGAAATAAATATTCGGGACATTTTTGCACACACGGTCATCTGACCCCAAACTAAGCAAAGCCAGAGACTGATATACATACATATATAGTTTTAAATACATACTTAAATAGATATTAACACCCAGATATAGAACATACACAAAACATGTTCATCACATAAATGTTTGTCTTATGTGGGAATTGAATCCACGCCTCCAATCGCAGGAGGCAGGTTCACTACCAACTGGATCAATGGGCTAAAATGAAAATTATAAAAAAAAATAGACACTGAGTTGTCTTCAAGTATCTTTAAATATTTTTTTGACATGAGGAGATTACTAAAATAAATTCTAAAACGTGAATTACGTCCACATCCTGTACGTACAGTCGATAGTGGTGGTTCATCCTTCAATCATTTATCATCAAAAGAAATGTGCATCATCTTAAAAACATGTCATGTTGTATCCATATCGCCATGTATCGCCAAAAATATTTTTTTCACATGAAGATATCACTAAAATAAATTCAAAAACGTGAATTACGTCCACATCCTGTACGTACAGTCGATAGTGGTGGTTCATCCTTCAATCATTTATCATCAAAAGAAATGTGCATCATCTTAAAAACATGTCATGTTGTATCCATATCGCCATGTATCGCCAAAAATATTTTTTTCACATGAAGATATCACTAAAATAAATTCAAAAACGTGAATTACGTCCACATCCTGTACGTACAGTCGATAGTGGTGGTTCATCCTTCAATCATTTATCATCAAAAGAAATGTGCATCATCTTAAAAACATGTCATGTTGTATCCATATCGCCATGTATCGCCAAAAATATTTTTTTCACATGAAGATATCACTAAAATAAATTCAAAAACGTGAATTACGTCCACATCCTGTACGCACAGTCGATAGTGGTGGTTCATCGTTCAATCATTTATCATCAAAAGAAAAGTTCATTATCTTAAAAACATGTCATGTTGTATCCATATCGCCATGTATCGCCAAAAATATTTTTTTCACATGAAGATATTACTAAAATAAATTCAAAAACGTGAATTACTTCCGCATCCTGTACGCACAGTCGATAGTGGTGGTTCATCGTTCAATCATTTATCATCAAAAGAAAAGTGCATCATCTTAAAAACATGTCATGTTGTATATCCAATATATCCATATCGCCATGTATCGCCAAAAATATTTTTTTCACATAAAGATATTACTAAAATAAATCCAAAAACGTGAATTACGTCCACATCCTGTACATACAGTCGATAGTGGTGGTTCATCGTTCAATCATTTATCATCAAAAGAAAAGTGCATCATCTTAAAAACATGTCATGTTGTATCCATATCGCCATGTATCGCCGAATCGCGCAACTGTTGCGAGACGTTGCTTCCATTAATCTCGTTATTTTCGCTTGATTTACTTCACAACTTTCACTATTGCTCGCTCCCTTAAGTATGTGTTTAGGATGGATGTAGAGTGGGCTATAGAAATGCAGTAGTTGGCCTGTCAGTTATATCCCACACAAAAAACTACAACTACAATGTTTTAAACTATCACGGTTGTTCACTAAATTTATATGATTATTTACGGGATATTTACCGTGGTAAGGTTGCTACCGTGGCGTGCTATACACAACTAATATTTTTGAACCAATTTTTTTGTAAAAGTATTTAAAATATAACAATTGCTGACTTTGCATTCTTTAACAGAAATTGAAATTCTTTATAATGTAGTTGTAAAGTTATCTGATTATTTACGCAGTTACATGCACCATGTTCACGCCCGTGAACATGGTGCATGTAACTGCGCCGAAATATCGGGAACTCTACACACCTCTCGTGAAATCTAGTTAATTAATTTTATGGCTAAATAAAACACCCAGTAAATAAGTTTGTTAAGCCTTGACTTAATTTAGCTTTTAAAAAAAAATTAAAAAAAAATAGTTTTTTTGATGACAATATTGTGTCACCCAAGCAACAGAAATTGCATATTTTTCAACAAAAAAAAAATAAGTAAAATAATTTTAAAAAAGATAATTATTTTTATTTAATTTATAGTTCTATAGGATGTTTTTAAAACAAAACGCTGACTATGCCAAACGGAGGCACCGAGAAATGTTGACACGAAACGCACAGACACAAAGCCGACTTCCAACCTTGTCAGCAGTCGTCCAGTCTGCAGCCAGCCTAACCCGGCCCCTAAGCCGAATGTATCACTCAGTGTAACACAATTTGCACCCCCTAACGTTAGTACAGTTTAACTAATGCCTAATGTAGGGGCGACTTTACTGATGACTCGAGTCGTGACGCATTTGTTTTATTTAATTAGGTTTCGTCAAAAGATAAGTTAAAAGACAAAAGAAAAATATTCTTCTTTTATATTATTGTTCTTCTTCTTACTCCCATATTTATAGTCGTAACATCTCTCCATCATAACCCTTACCTACAAACCTAGGTGTCCTGGGAATCGAACCCACACCCCCAAGTGCAGAAGGCAGGTTCACTACCAACTGGGCCACTGGGGCAGTCAATGTCGATGTGCTTCGTTCTTTTTTTTTTCTTAGAATAATAACGAAATTTCAAAAAAAAAAACTAGGTGTGAGTAAAAATAAAATCCTAGTGCAATTTATTCGTATCCGCTATGTAGGCTAGTTGAAGTACGTATACGTGGTCCAATACGTAGCAAAATAGTGGTCCCATAGAAATTTCATTAAATTGGTTCAGTAGTTTGGTTTTTAAAATCAAAATAACTGGAAAAAAATATGTCATCCAAGTAACCTAAGTTTGAAGTCGGTATATTAAATTGATAATTATTGTACTTTGAAAGTTCTTCATTTGGTGCGGTTTTGAAATGTAATATGTTTACTTGCGTCGTATTATGTGTAGGTATATTTTAACATGAAAACCTCATTTCAAGTTTAGGTTAGATTTCATGATATTTTAACTACGTATTTTTGTTATAAATTCTTAGGAATTTCCTAAACAAAATCTAATAAGGTTTGACTAAAAAGCGCTAAACAGCCGTGACCACAACGTTGTTGGGGCAAGCGTCCCAGTTGCACCCAGACAAAGGGCATCCCCTTACCGACCGTTTAACCGAGGGTCACATATTAACTGATAAATATTCTACAAAATACACACACTAACTTTCACCTATTCTACTACACAACCCCATATTAACTACCATCTATTCTACACACTCTACGTCTCTTGAGCAGTAACTGTGTGTTATTCTGAGAGGGTTGTTATAGTAACTGTTTGTTATTCCATGTCGAGGGGAATTCATGTCACACCCTAATTGGTTTGATACAAAAGTACGCCTTTTTACGCCTATTTTATGTGTTTGTATTAATTGAAAGACGGGACGGACGGTAGTTATGAGCTTGAGTACAATGCTTGTTATGATCTTACTACAAATTAAATGCGTGTTTAGGACTTCTGTAGCGCGAAAATTAATAAAATACGATATAAAGACAAATCATTAATGGAATAAATCGATCCGCTCTGCACTTTTTTGCCATATCCAATCAGGATAACATATTAATTTCATCATCATCATCATTTCAGCCGTAGGACGTCCACTGCTGGACATAGGCCTCCCCCATCGATCTCCAAAAGGACCGGTTGTAAACGGCCTGCACTCAGCGTTTCCCTCTCGTCAGCGTCTCTTTTAGGTCGTCTGTCCATCTTGTGAGTGGACGTCCTACGCTGCGCTTACCGGTCCGTGGTCTCCATTCCAGAACCTTTCGGCCCCATCGGGCATCTGTTCTGCGTGCTATGTGCCCTGCCCACTGCCACTTCAACTTGGTAATCCGGTGGGCTATGTCGGTAACTTTCGTTCGTCTACGGATCTCCTCATTTCATTTCATGAATTTCATTATGTACGACAAATGGGTACTCAGTATTTATCAATTTTTGCCGAGACGTTTATCGGCCCGAGATAAATACGAAGGTAATAATTAATTATGATGAACTATAGGCAACGCTGACCTATAGATAGTTCAAACTATCTCTATTTCCATTTTCCATTTCTATTTTTAGTTTTATTATATTATCTCTATTTTATTTAGTTAGTCAAGCGTTTGATTTCACTTTTACTGTGCGAACTGCTAGTCTGGAAATGCGCTGCCTGAATGAGTGTTGCCCGTTTCTTCAAGTCGCGAATGAATCGGTTTTTTCTAAGCAAGCGTGCGCCATCGTAGACAACATCAACGCCCTCGCGAGGTGGTGGTCAAAAACAAACTTATTAATTAATTTAAAATATCAATAATTAAGTTTTATATTTCTTTTATAGGTAGGTATAGTTATCTTCTATTAATTTTTACCTGTTTGTGTTTTCTTTCTTACGAATTCCTTTTTAAAAACTCGATTATTAAGATTGTGTTTTTTTATATTGTTGTTATTGTTATTTTACTCCATATCACAGAAAATTTAAGTTTTTCTTTTTCTTTTCTGTGGTCCATATGTCGCTAATACCTTCATACCAAAAAAACCTTCGTACTGTACTTATTTAATATATGCTATGCAAGTATGTTATACAGGGTGTGAGGGGAACACTCTCGAAGCCAAAAGAAGGTAATTGTACTCATCATTATGAACCACTTTTAGTATGGGACCAACCATGAAACAGCTGTTCCAGCCATTTTGTCGAGTGTCAATGGCCGTTTTCTATAGAACAGCTGATATTTTTTTGGCGATTTCAGGGCTGGTCCCGTAGTAAAAGTTGTTCATAATGATGAGTACAATTACCTTCTTTTGGCTTCGAGAGTGTTCCCCTTACACCCTGAATATACCCTAAAGGGAAATCCTGTGTTTGAAAGGGAAGTGTTGTTTAAATCTGTGCATACAGTTATTGATACTGCCTATTCTGTGACAGTGTGTTTGAAGCACCGCTGCGAACTAAGTGATTGACTTTTCAATCTGTGTAATCGGATTAAAGTAGATCGCTTGCCCTACCAGCTGCCACTTAATTGTTAGTGTTGGCTTAAATGTGTGTAAAAAGTTATTAATTTATATATTTTTGTGTGATTCTCTCTTGTTTAGAATTATTGTTTTTTGGACGCAATCTTGAATAGAGAAAATTAAAAAAAACTCGGTATGTCGTTGATTCAAAATAAAATTGTATCTAACAAAATAATATCCTGAAGTTTTCAATAATGAAATCTGCTTAGCTTACGGCGCCGCGTGAGGAGTGGTGACTTTGTTTTCGGAGATCAAGACCCACTTGGGTAACTAGTGCCTTAACCTTTTAAAGTTTTTTTATCTTTCCAATGGCACTGATTTGAGGAGCCGAGCATGTCGCTCGCCTAATGTCACGCCTGCCAGTATAAAAAAACTTGTGTGTACATACCTTAACTTGACTTTCCGTCATCCCGAGCGCGTACGCCAGCTTGGCCCGCTCCGGGCCCGCGAGGTACTTGGTCTGCTCGAAGGTCTTCTCCAGCGCGAAGATCTGCTGCCCGCTGAACGTGGGCCTCGTGTGCTTCTTCTTGCCGTCCTTGTCCATCCCGGACTGGGCTGCGCACGCGCTGAGCGCGTTGTTGCTCACTGGAATACATTCAACAGAGATTAGGATAAAAGATTTTGTAAAGCATCGAAGGAGTTTTGGCGCCAACATGAAAAAACTGTCGTCTCATTGTAATATCAATCAATCAATCAATCAATCAATATAATCCTGAACTTGTGTATTTTGGAATATTAATCTTGGATAATTATTTATTAAGTGTGCGTGGACGTACTCGAGTGTGTGAAAGTGATATAACGCTGTTAAACATGTATCGCGATGTTTTCAAAATTCAATTTAGAATCCTCATGAAAGCCTCCACTACTTTAGTTGGGTATGACTTTGACTTGACCGTAATTAATTTTGCTTGACTAATACTTGTTTGACGATATATCTTAATGAAATTTGATAATATTTTTATACTCTTCACTGGCAAATGCACAAGAAGTGCGACACCAAAATCCTCACAGAGGAAAGAAAAAAGCGTCGACTGTCAAACTGTTTACGTTATAAGTTATTTTTAAATCTTGAGAGGACTTTGACATCCCGCATTTTGTACATTTGCCAGTGTTTAGTTTTGAGATGTGATTGATTGTGAATGACAGATGTCTTTAACTTACTTTTTAAAGCCATAGTGCGCTCTCTACCTAGATATTTACATGCTTATATCTTCTTTAATTGTGAACACATTTAAATTTTGTTTTCAGCAATTTGCTTTAATTATGGTCAGCTTATTTATAAAACAATAAAAATATCAACCTTATAGCCAGTTAAGAAAGTCCGAACTATTGTTAAAAAATTGCACCCCGCATTACAATATTGTAATGCATAAACATTAGGCTATAGGTGCCTTATTTATGGTCTAAATAACCATATTGCTTCCAAGTGAGTTATTTCAGCTTATTATGTGCATGTTCTGAATTGTTTACAGTACTGTCCGTTTGTACGTAATAAATTGCCGAATGCTGAATAAATAAAGAATAAAATGAAATAGGGTTCGGGTTTAACTCTTTGCTGACCTTAATAAAATACACGTGTAATTTTGCGAGACCAGCTCTTTCGGCCTTGGGAGTCTATTCTGGAGCGGTCGAAATTGTAGGTTACTTTCAATATCATGACATATTGTCTCAATCAGAGAGACAGGCACTCGAGTTTAAATCTCGACCGCCCCAAAATAGGGCCCCAGTTCTTAAGTCACTAGATGAGACCGTGGTTTCACCCGTGTGGGTAATCCCTCAGGAACTGTAATTATTTCTGGAGTAAAAAGTATTCTACGTCACTCGCCAGCCCTTCAACTATATATAGTAATTTAACGAAATCCATGCTCAAACTTTCCCTCCTAAAGTTTTACGAAAAACTACTTTTGTAAATTAGAGGTAACAAATAGATATGTTGAGTTTTACCAAAATCTGAAGCCGCTACATTCAATAAAAAAATACAGATCTATTTAATACAGCAACTGAATTTTCTACAGATCTTATTTGTTGTAAGAAAAAATAAACTAAAAATCCAGTTTTCGATGCTTTTTTCGTCAAAAAATATATATAAGGGTCCTATCACATTTTTTGACTAAGGGTCCTATAAGGTAACTAAGGTACTGTCACAAAATAAACATTTTTATGTTATGGTTTATTAATTTTATATTTATCTTGAAAATTACGGCTTTATTTATTCGCCCAAAAATACGAATACTTAAAATTTAACGGTTCATTTTGTAATAGGCCTTTTAAGAAGCATAATCAGAATAACAAGAATAAAATCGCTGTTGTAAAAACTACTAAATAAGCTGTTGATAACAGCAATTTCAGCCTATCATGTTCCCACTGCTGGGACTCAGGCCTTCTCTCAGAGAGAGAGGGTGGGTCCTTATCCACCATGCTGGCCCAGTGCATGTTAGTAAATGTCTTTGAGCTTTTGAGGTTCTTGGACACACCGGTTTCCTCACGATGTTTTCCTTCACTGTTTTTAAACAATAGATATAACTCTTTAGTGTTCACACCAGAAATGACATCCATAAGACAAGAACAACTTAAAACTAGTAAAACAATATTATTAGGCATGATGACTAATATTTTTTTATTACTTCATAAAAAAGCTGATCATAAATAGAGCAACAACAACAAAACAAAATTAAAATTAGTTTAAAAATTAATAAGATATAAGCATTTTAGTTAATTTTATTTCATGCTAGACAGAGAGCGCACTATACTGAGCCGTGACGTCACGGCTCAGGAGCGCCATGCAAATGCTATACTAACACACGCTTTGCGAGAAAGGGATAGAACATCCCTTCTCTATCCCCACCAAAAACTTTAAATACTCATATCTCAAAGATTTATCAGCCAATTCAAATTATTTTTTCAGTATGTGTAATGTATTTACTTATATTAATCGCTAAGCTGGTTATTTGTAATAAATTAAACATTGGGAATCATGCCTATTGGCGGCCTTATCGCTATAAGCTATCTCTTCAGACAACCTTAAGCAGCGATGGGTGCAATCTTAGGCAGCGATGGCATTGAAACTGCACATACATAATTTATTTAAGTACCTATTTAATAAGTCATTGATGCAGGGCCGGCAGGGTTCATAAGGACTGTGAGTTTCATCATCATCATTTCAGCCAGTGCGATTTTCAGTGCATATATTCCCACTGCTGGGACACAGGCCTTCTCTCAGAGAGAAAGAGAGAGAGAGAGAGAGAGAGAGAGAGAGAGAGAGAGAGAGTAAATGACTGTGAGATTAACTTGAAAAATTTCATGAGTCAGTTAATAATGTGCTAACAAACATTATCAGAATCACAAGTATACAATCACTTTATTGTAAAAAAACTGGTAAATAAAATGTAACAAGAAATATTTCAGTTATTTATCTAGAGCTTTATATTTTAAAAACAAATATTCCTTCTGTGTCTATCCATAGTACAGTCGCCGACATAATGCTCTCAAGGGGTTCGGGGGGATAGCTAGGTGGGGTAGGGGTGTGGTTCAGGAAAAATGAAAATAATGATAAAACAGCAACAAGGGAGTGTCAGAATATAGACTTGAAATGCTCTCGCAAATTCGATTCAGCGTCCATTGATTTGATTTGTAACAAATTTAATATTATGTTGTGTAGAATAATAAAATTGTCATATAAATTGATTTACTGACATAAGGATGAAAGATCTAGTATAAAATTTACAAAAAAAATCTACCTCTTTAATTATTTAGATACATTTAAGATGTACCGCTTAGAATAACTACTCAGAGAAGGTAAGTTTCCAAACAACGCCTTCTCAAAACGTAAGCTACAAATTCGCTTTGTAGCTTACGTTTCGATTGGTATTTTAAACGATTTAAGCAAGAAAATTAATGGATTACCTGTGGAATGTCACACCATAACTTTGTTGCTGCTTTTCTGATTTGTTGTGGTACGATTTCACCGCGCAAATTGTCATAGTAAAAAATTTATATATTTTTTTGTGTCATATATGACACCATTTGAATGGCTTAAATTTTGCGAATGTATACTTGGTTTCTTTGTGTAGTTATTCTAAGATGTACCGACTAATTTAATCTTATTTCATTCTGTCCTAATCTTATAACAATTATGTTCGATCTGCGGTTTTAGTATATTTTTGGTTCAGACATCTTTGACCACTGATTTTAAACCGGTCCATCCATAGCTTTAGATACTATGGTCATGAAAATCTGTAGGTTTTTTTATTGAATAAGAGGCAAACAAGCTGCGAGCCACCTCGTGGTAAGTGGTCACCGCTGCCTATAGACACCTACAATACCCTGGGCATTGGTATTGTATAGTGGCTCAAACGTCGTACATATAAATTATTTTTTCTACCATAAATTACCAAATTTTCAGGACGTACAGATTTTGATTTTACTGTTTTCTTATTGCACATTTTTATTTTAGGTTTATTACCAGTAGGTATGAGTGTCTAATTTTAATTTATTATAATTTTGATGGCTGATTTAATTAAAGTAATTGGTGCTATCTGAGTTAAATAAATAAATACATGACATTAAAATTTAATTTAGTAAATCCTTCAACATGGATCGAACCACTGTCTGAGACTATTTATAAGAGAGTTAAGTGAGTAGTTATTTTCGACACTAGTTATATAAATTATAATATTTATATTCAAAAATAACTGATAATATAATTAAATGTTTTTTAATCATTTGATTTGCTATCGGTACACAGCCCACATAGAAAGAGCATGTGATTGAAAACTCGTTTCATCGCCAACCCCCAGGGGACCGAGTGACGTCATATTGTAGGTATACGTCATCGCACATGAATTTTGTCTGTGACTGTCTTCTCCACAGAAAAACATTCTCACTGAACCTTCGTATAATTTATTAATGTAACAATGTATCATGATCATTATAATTTTCCCACTGCTGGGACACAGGCCTTCTCTCAGAGAGAGGATGGGCCCTAATCCAACAACCTGGCCCAGTGCATGTTGGTGAATGTCATATGTCTTTCAAGTTTTGAGGATGTTTTCCTTGACCATCGAAACTTCACATAATTTATTTAAGTCATTGGTGCAGGGCTGAGAATCAAACTAGATACCGTCAGATTGAAAAGCGCACATGCGACCGCTCAGCCACCGTCGCTCTAAGACCTGAGTATAGTACAGTTCATTAAAAAGTTTTAAAAATATATATTATTAATAGGCTTGCATTTGACGACCATCACGCCTGATCACGCGATGATGCGGTCTACGTTGGAGCACGCTTGCCTAGAAGGAACCGATTCACTCGTGATTTGAAGACACCCAGATTGTAACTATCGGGGAACACCCATTCAGGCAGCGCATTCCACAGACTAGCAGTTTGCACAATATATTAAGAAAACAAATTACCAATACCACATTAATATTTAAAATAAAAAAGTTTTTTTGTATGTGTTAGTGTACTTTACTACTCACTGGAAGAAATGCTGGTTGTGCATAAAAACTCTTGACAATAATTTGCATGCACAAGCCCATTTCTAAAAGGTAGCAGCAATTCTAGCAATAAACTCCACTAAAGCTAATTCAATCCAAACTGCACAAAATTATTCAGTAACCGACCAGTAATCACGCGCCACCATTACTGAACTAATGTTACTGCATTACCTATCTATCCACTGCCTAATAATACAAGAAAGCCAAAACCCACCTTATCACTCAACAGTTAGAGTTTATTTAAACTTTAAACGAGACTGAATGTTGTAGTTGATCGAATGTGAACTTTGTTCCTGTAACAACGAAGTCTTTTTTCAGTTATTTGATTTCGTAATGTTGTTTAACTTTTGATCATAGAGCTTTGAACCTTATTATTTTAGACGTTAAAGTGGGTCTCGCTTGTATGTTGATTACTTCAGTCAGCATGGTATACATTGAATGGTTTGTATAGTGACATCGTAGTGAATAGTGATGTAGTGCAAGCAATGTAATGTGAAAACGTTGTTTGTCGAAATGGATTTGCTTTGTGTGTATGCTGATATAGAACGTAGAATAACAGTAATTCAATGAGAATTTCACAGTCGTTTTATGAGGAAATAGTACCTGCTGACTCGAAAGGTGGCAATACAACTGCAACTTTAGGTTGACTCTGCTGACTCGAAAGGTGGCAATACAACTGCAACTATAGGTTGACTTCCGTGTATCGCGGCTGATGCGTCAAGTATTCGCTATCCCGCAGATATTGAAAAAAAAACCACATTGTATTATTACACCATTTGATAAGTAATGAGATACGGCAAACTTAACGAAAGAGCAAATATTTTTACAAAATACTTTTAAACGGGTTCGATTCCTGGCTAGCAAAAATATTTATTTTTCAAAAATCCAATCATGCAGTTTTAATTTTCATCAAAATTGGTCCCGAGAATCCTTTGAGTGCGTTTCGCTATTCCTCAGTTATGGATTTGGTCATCCACGCCCACTTGAATAATTCCTCTAAATAATATCAATGAAATAAACGCAAGTAATAAAATCAAGGACGATTGAAATAAAGACATAAACCCATCAACCCGGTGCATGAGATGCTTACCCACTTACAGGGTTAACCGACTGGTGCTTACTACATAATTATCTAAACCGCTACATAACTATATAAGCTCTAATAACCCTATCAATAAACGTAGCGTAACTTTGGAATAATTAAACCGTCTTTTGTCTATTTTGATCGAGTTCAAAATTTGAAAGAGAAAAAAAGACATAAGACGGCTAACCTATTACAAGACTATTCCACGTTTATTGATAAGGGGGTAAAAGTACAACTTTATCAACATACAAAATCAACTGAGCCGCTAACTTTAGCAAAGAGCTTCAAAATAGTCCCACAATATTCCAGTTTTGTCATATTGCAGTCACCACATGCATTATGCAGGCGGGCAATATCGCGCCTGGACGCAGCCGGGTGCGACCCGTTGTATGTCTATATCTAATGTGAAGTATTAGCAAAGGAAGTCTGGTATAGAGACAAGAGAATTTCAAATAGTTTATGGAGTAAATTTAAAGGAAAACGCAATCTTTTTCTTGTATTTTTTTCTTCTTATTCTTACATCTGTTTGTGTTATCGCAGCGTTTCAACCTTGGAGTGTTCAAGATTAATATGTTATTACTGGGCAAACTTGCTTCATCATATTGTAATATTGTTAGGTCAAGATTTGCGAACTTAGCTACTCCTATCCCATGTCACAAAGATGAATCTACAAAACTTACATTACATTATGCTGAGTTGGAACCGGTATGTAGAGGGAAAAAAAATTGTGAGGTTTTTTTTTTTTTTTTCTTAAGTAAACATTTGTCTAATATGTCTAAACTTTGACCTTACTTACATATTCTGAAATCTATGACTGTGCTTTTGACACTTGTTTAATATTTTCATGACAAAACAATGAATCATGCAAAAAACAATGTACGAATATTTTTTTGTAAGTTTTCCCGCAAACCTATGGTTTGGGGTGCATCAAAGAATGTTTAATTACACTGAAGAATTGGCAACGCAATGAAACGCTTCTGGTATTGCAGTTGTTCATAGGCGGCCATGACCACTTACTGTCAGGTGGCCCGCCTGCTTGCTTGTAGCTCTATGCTCGCCCCAAACTGTGACCTTGCGACCACTACATCTTCGCAATCCCGGGACCAATTTCGCTCATATTCGAACTTAAAATTGTATTGGAATGAACTACTTGCCTACGAAGTTTCATGAAGTTCAATGGTACCCATGCCATAGTCGAACGAATATAAAAACATACAAAGAAAAAAAAGTTAATTTAAAACTATAAAAGAAGTTTTATAGTTGTAAGTTAAAGACTCATTGAGTTGTTTGAATTTAAAATATGACCTTCTCTTCAATCGGTCAAAAAAAGATGCAGAAAAAAAACTATTTACAACACATTTGCTCAAAAAGTGCACTTACGAAGCCTGTATACATCGTTCGAAAGTCAAACATTACGGATCATACAACGGAGCGTGCGGTAATGAATTTTACCGCACGCTCCCTTGTATAGCACCGTGCGTGTACTTTACGGTATTTTTTTAATTTCCATTTTTAGTTTTTTTCTCGCAAATGTGTTGTAAAACGTTGTATGGCACACGTGCGGATTGGTTATTACAAACTCGTGACTATGGTAAGCCCTCGACTTCGTCTCGGGCTTACATTCGTCTACTCGTTTGTAATAACCAACTTACCGCACTTGTGTCATAAATAACTATTACCTAACTCACACTCAAGGCCTCAGTGAAACGTGTAAATTGACAAACTTAGTTTATGATGATTAGTAATTTTCGCAGACTTTTGTGGAAAATCAGACAAAAGCTACGGCATGTTTTGCGTTCTGGCACATTTCACAATCACTAACATTTCACAAAAACAACTTAGACACCTACTTAAGTTTAAATATTCACACCGCCTTCAAATAAACACGAAACCCAAACACCTCTTTCAAGCACATCTTAAATACGTACCCAATGTAACAACCCGGGAAACCATTACCGAAGGAAACAGATCACAAAATACCCTTTTATCTACCCAAATTAAGTACCAACGGGCTCACATAGCCGCCTTATCTGGGCACATAGCGAGGGCCGACACCGTGGAGATGGCGACAGTTGGTAAGGAAATGTTTTTAAGAGGTATCTAATACAGTTTTATGAGGGGATAGTATTGATTAGATACTTTTACAGAGTTACTTGGAACGATGATTAATAAGCCGAAAAGAGGTCAGTCAGGTCAACATAAACACATCCTCCCAATACTCTCAGGGCCGAACGGTTTGGTCTGTAGGTTATCTGTCAATCACTCAGGACAAAGTCTTTTATATACAGGGTTAGAATTGGTGTACTAAGCCGAAAAGGGTCCATTATATCCATCATTATGAACAACTTGTACTTTGGGGCCAACCCTGAAGTAGCGGAAAAAAATATTACTTATAAATATAATTAATAAAAATTTGTATTTAATGGAACATAATTAATATGAACAACCTTTACTGTGTTGTAGCATAAGTAGTAAATTATTATTATGAACAACATATATTGAGGGACCAACCCGAAATTGAATATTAATCGCGAAAAAAAAAACAGTTGTTCAATATATTTTGTCGAATGTAAATTACCGTTTTCAGCCGTTAATGTACAGCTGATATTTTTTTCGTTAGTTCAGGGTTGGTCCGATAGTAAAAGTTGTCCAGTCCTTCGGCTTTTTGCGTAACCTTGTATATTGTCTATATTGATTGATAATTGATAAGGTTCACAAGAAAAGGACCAAGTAAATAAAATAAAAAAACAATTAATCAATTAACCAAAAAAAAACCGATCAATTGTTATCAATTTTTTTTTCTCTAACATTGTTTTGCATACATCTGGTCACCAAAAAAGAGCTTAGTTGCATCACTGAATCGTCTTTACATTGCGTACTGGCGGGCCCCAACCACGCGTTAACGGGGCCCCTTTCGCTCCTCGTTAGCCCTACAAATTGAGACGCACTTCCCCCCCACTGTCCCCCTGGACCCTTGGTCCCCCTGCTACAGGGTGGGGATGGGGTGCGGTGAAGGAATGCACGGATTTGGAAGGGCTTCAGTTTTCATTGTTATTGTTTCGCGTCGCGCTTTGTCAACAAGTACGGTTTATGAGAGAAAAGGAGGTTGTGATTTGGCTTGGTTTTACCTACATACGTTTCTATGATGTTTGTTTATGGAGTCTAATATAAAAACTGTAACATGTAAGTGTGTAGAAGCAAAGGTCTAAGGATCTACGGAAATGTGCGTTTATATGTATGTTTGTTTGATGAGTTTGAATATTTGTTTTACGATAACTTGAGCATATTTGATCCGATCTTTATGAAATGTTGTGGTCGAGTAATTCGTACAAATCATCATCATTATTAACCTATCATGTTACTGCTGGGACACACGCCTTCTCTCAGAGAGAGAGAGAGGATGGGAAAGGCCCTAATCCACCAAGCTGGCCCAGTGCATGTTGGTAAATATCATATGTTTTTTCAACTTTTTTGAAGTTCTTAGTTTTACCGGTTTTCTCACGATGTTTTCCTTCACCGCTATTGAGCGATGGCATGGAAACTGCACATAATTTATTTATGTACTAAATAAGTCTTATTATTATGCAGAGCTGGATTGTAATGAATCGAGTGCTATCAGATTGTATTAAGCACATATTACCACTCAGCCACCACCGCTCCGACAACAAATACAATTCGTAGAAAAAATAACTTTTATAAAAACAATACGAGCAAATTGGTCAAGAAGTTGTGAAGAATAAAATAGAGAAAGCGAGTTCACATTTCAGGGCAAACAACTAGTTAATTTTATTTGGTAAAAAAAAAGTATATAGTTATTTGAATTACGCGTCTACGGAAGCCCATCTCCAATTCAGGTTTGAGAGTTACAGATATTTCTTATATTCTGATTTGATTTCGTAACTTTCCAATTTGAATAAAAGTTTTGCCAAACACGATTTCATCAATTAAGATTCAGGATTTAATGGCTTCGTGGTATGAATATCTCGGTATATTAAAGATGAATGGAAATATTTTCTTTTAATTGCTTAACATCAGGCAAGTTGGCGGTCAAACGCAAGCATACGACTATTATTTAAAAGAAATGTTTTTCATTGTATATCAGTAACCAGCTTTAATCAATATGTTCTAAAATCTAGCAAAAAGATCAAAATATACGGTATTTATTGATAATAGACTTTTTTTTAAACTGCAACTATGTATAAGTTGACATGTTTCTTACTATACATAAATTCAGTTTTTTTAGTTTAGCTGCGAATAGGTACTCATTGTGTAGGTACCTATTCGCAGCTAAACTCGGTCCAAGTATAGATTTGCTCTGAAAGCTGCAATAAAATTGTAAAAAGCAGAATGAAAACCACGAATCCTGATCAATTGCGCTATGTTTTTGAACGTAAGACTTTAGCATATATCCGATACAATCAGCCTTTTCCACGTCCACTGCTGAACTTAGGCCTACCCCCGAAAGGGCGATTGGGCCATATCCACCACGCTGGCCCAGTAGCGGGTAGATTCACACTCGCCATTGAATTTCTTCTCCAAACGTATGCAGGATGTATTCCTCACCGAAAAGCCAGTGGTATGAAAATCCGTACATAAACTACAAAGAGCTCATTGGTTCGGGCCCGAGATTTGAACCTGCGACCTCACGCTTTCGTGTCTAGTGGTCTCCCAATGCCTATTTGGGTGACCACTATACTTGAAAGCGTGCTACCACGGCTAATAGGTTACCACGGCGTACCCAATAAAAAAAAAACTACGTTTGGTTACCAACTCGCCTGGTGGTAAGCGACGATGAGGCCAAAGACGGAAAACAAAATATTAAAAAAAATTGTACTACTTCTTACAATGTTATTGCAGCCGCCAGAATAGATAATTTTTATTTTACTTGTAAGTTTTACTGAATAAATATGATACAACAAAATGACCTTTAAACAATTGAGTCATAAGGACAACACAATTATTATTCACATCATACGTGCAGAACAAATCACAACACGTAACTAATGCGTACGTCTGTGAGACGCTGAAATCTGGGCTCTATCATCCACAAATAAACCCCCACAGGGCACCCCTACCCCCTCCGGGAGAAAAAGGGGTTTAACCGCATGAAATTTGTTCAACAACAGAAGAACACGTGAAAACGCTGCGAAGTTCTGTGTATTTTAATTGTTATACCTCGTAAGGGAATAAGGAAGGGCTATACTGTCGTATTGTCAAACTTATTTAATGTTGAGAGTTGATTAAGCTTGTCAGTCAAGAGTGACGAGGGACCACTATTTTACACGACCTAATTTATGAGAGGCATATGGAGAAACTTGCGTAGACAAAGAAAGAGCACAACATTTTGTACGAATTGATAATATCGACCCCTGCTACACAACACCTGCTAGGAACAACATTGTAACTCAGTTTTTGACAGTTTTAAGTTACAATCATATTCACGCTGAGTATATAAACCTCTATTTTTAGATCTCACCCTTGTATCTGAACTCCTTTGCGTTTCAGCATGTCAAGCAAAATTCTGTACAAACTGTTAAATAAACACAAATTGTACGAATTGAGCATTTGTCCGGACGGCTATGCTTTCAGAATAATAACATTAATTTTTTTCGTCCAATCCGGAGTGTTATATTCGGTCTAAGTTTTTTTAAATCTGAGAGCTGTAATTACTTTGTAAAGATAAAAATGTTTTTGATGACAAACAAAAAAATTAAAAAAAAAAAAAAAAAAAAAAAAACTAAAATATGGCCAGTAACAATCTTACGTGTAAAACATAGAATTGACTATTTTCATAGTCGATTTTAACCTATTTCTTATCATTGTATTTATTTTAAACTTTACAAGTATGTTTTTATTTATTTACTAGCTGACCTGACAGACGTTGTCCTGTCTTGGAACTGTCAAAGACGCAAAGTTAAAATTTTAAATCTTATTTTTTTATACCTTTTTACATTATTGGAGTTTTAGTAAGGATCCCTATTTTTTTTTAATATAATAGCCTATGTTAACCGGGGATAGTGTAGCTTCCCAACAGTGAAGGAATTTTTCAAATCGGTTCAGTAATTTCGGAGCCTATTCAATGCAAACAAACAAACAAACAATCAAATCTTTCCTCTTTATAATATTAGTATAGATTAATAGGCTTGCGTTGCGATACCTGAAACGAGAATTGAAACAAGTCCTGACAGGTTCCAGTACGTTGAAAGTAGTTATATCAGATCGTGTTAATAGTAATCAATTTCCCAAAAAAAACCAACAAAAGAAATAAACTTTTCCCAAGTCTACTCGTAATATTCATTGTATTGTCTAACAGAGACAATAAGGGTACAACATGCTTCGTGATGAAGCTAAGGCGACGCGTGTCGACGACACACCCACCTGGCGCAGATAGATAACAGATAAGGCTGGCTACAGTCGGGCGACTTGTGTGAGATGACTGTCGTGCGTCTGTAGTTTCACTGACAATAAGGTACGACATGCTTCGAGATGAAGCTAAGGCAACACATGTCGACGACACACCCACCTGGCGCAGATAGATAACAGAACAGATAGGGCTAGCTACAGACGGGTGACATGTGTGAGATGACTGTCGTGTGCCTGTAGTCTCACTGACAATAACGGTACAGCATGCTTCGTAAAGAAACTTAGGAGGCGTATCGATGACACGCAAATAGATAACAGATTAGGCTGGTTACAGACGTGCAACTTGTATCAGACCACTTAATTTCTTACGGTGAAGTTTAAGACCAACAACAAAGATATTTGCAAAATATTTTTTTTTATTAAAATGATTAGTCAGTTCAGTACAGTCCATATTTTTTTGTCACCTAAATAAATAAATAAACTAAAACATTTTCAGTCTTACCACAAAAGATTTAAGAACACTTTAGACATGTGTTTAGCAATTGTTTCGCTGCGAAAAATATGCTAAACACATGTCTAAAGCGTGCTTAAATGTTTTGTAGTAAGACGGATTACGTCTAACTATCTTTTTTTTTAAAGATAAGATAAGATAAATTTATTTTCAAAAATACGAATTAACTACATTTTTAACATAATAATTATAGTTAAGGTACATTAAAATTCATGTAGCCAATTTGCAGACATTTCTGCGGTCCCACACTAGGCTCAAGGCCCGTAATATGGAGACCAACAAAACGAAACACAATATAACTATTATTATTTTAGGAGGCATCCTAGCGAATATATAAAGTTACAGATTATCCTAGTGAGTGTGGAGTGTGGTGTATGCGTGTGTGTGTGTACTTGTTTGTGTGTGTGTAGGTGTGTGTGTGTGTGTGTGTGTGTGTGTGTGTGTGTACGTGTACGTGTGTGTAATGTGGTGTGGGATTTGCGTGGATGTGTTTGACCTTGAGTGAGTGGATGATGAAATAAAATTCTCACTGCTCAGTATGTATCCGGGTAATTAAGTTTTCGGTGTCCTCATATGACAAAGTTAGTAACCATTCCCGAACTGCCTTCTTTATCTATTACGTCACTATTTATATCTTTAGCAACAACGCTAATATTAAATTGCTATTTCATCTCAATAAAGAAAGGGATACTTATTTGATTTGAAAATAAAGATTAACTTCATTTATTTCAAGATGAAATAATAATCATAATTTAATTCCACAGAACACGAATAAAAACGTATGCACAATAAGATTTAATAAAAAAAATTTTTTTTTTAAAGTCGCAAGTTTGCAAGCCCCGCCACTCGTAGCGGTGCTACGTACGTAGCAGATCGTCGTAGCGGCGCAGTATCGTAGCGACATGTGTTCCCGATGTCGCGGCGGATCAAACGCCGTTCGATATTACGCCGTTATCGTGCAGACAAGGTGTAAATATGTTCTTGTATGAACAGTATGATTGTATTGGATGCGTATCTACTTATTAAAATGTTTCCGTGTGTTTGTGACGTATGTTTTTCATGTTAACATTTGCATAAAATGTAATATTTGGTAATAACATTTGGTAAGAAGACTTTACCGATTTTATTCTTTTTTTTTAAAGTTTTCTAATGGTTTGAAGATGGTTCTTACGGAAAGAAAAATTAAGAAAATAGCACAGAAAATTGGAAATTTTTTGAAAACTTAACGACGTTTTTAGCTTCGCGCGTTTGACAGTTCTAAGACAGGTCTGTCGGGTCAGCTAGTTAAGCAATGGTGTCGATTCTGTCATACCACTCACTAACCTAAACCAATCTGACAGGACTAAAATGATCTGCCTCTCTTTTCATTTAAATGTGTGAGAGAAGGATGGCAACAATTTTAGAGCTATCAAATTTAGTTTAGTTTAGAGAACATTAGAATTTGTTGCCAATAAATTAAAATAAGGGCACAAGCCTATTGCCGTGTAATATAAAGAAAATATTTAAAAGTGATCTTTGTATGGTCTATAAATTTAGTAAAATGAATGTTTCTGGCCCAACAGCACATTCAAATCCCTCCCGTTGTTATTAAACTGGCCTCCCAGCTCTGGGGCAGTTTTTGCCCATACCGTCCGATATGACTTTAATAACCTCGCTTTTTGTCCAACACACTGGCAACAGTCTGATTATGATAGTTTGAACATTTTAAACATATTGCGCATACTTAGAGATTAGATTTGAGTTAGTTGGTTGTTTTTTTTTACTCATCATCATCAGCCTGAAGACGTCCACTGCTGAACATAGGCCTCCCCTTTTAACCTTCAAACTGAACGACAGCCTGCCTTTTGCATCCACTATGCCAGCGACTCTCACAATGTCGTCGGTCCATCTAGTGGGAGGCCTACCTACGCTGCGTCTTCCGGTTCGTGGTCTCCACTCAAACCTTTCTTCCTCATCGGTTATCAGTTCTTCGAGCGATGTGGCCTGCCCATTGGCACTTCCACTTGCAAATTTTAATAGCTATGTCGTTGGCGAATATCCACGTTCCGGATTTTATTGCGCAAAGAAATTCCGAGCATAGCTCTCTCCGTTGCCCGTTGTGTAACTCTAAGTTTTTCCAAACGGCCAGCAGTCCACGTCTCAGTACCATTATGTTATCACTGGCAACACATTTTGAACAAAGACCCTTCCTTGTCTTTAGGCACTGTGACGAGAAGATTGTTGATTTTGTATTGGTTGTTTTTTTACTATATATTTAAATTAAATGTGTCGTGAGTTAAAACAAAAAAATATACATACATATTTGGAATTAAAATGAACTTACCTATTTTTTTTTCTTACCTAAATTAGAATCAATAAAATAATGATTCAACTCAATAATACTACAAAAAGTCCACGTTTACTTAATATTGGTCTGATCCATTTGGCTCGCTGCCAGAGACATGAAATTTAATTCATTCAAATTATTTTTATACATTCTCGTTGAAGAGTTCATTCAATAAGACATGAAGCTATAAAACAGTAGTTTAAGTATTTTCTATTACGTTTTACGAGATGAGCTTCTTAACGTTGTCGAGAAACTATGAACAAGCTGACGGTCAAATGTACTTCATTGCCATAATTTGTAATATCACCTAAATTCAAAATATTTATTTTGGAGCAACATTTGTACAATTGTACATTATGATGGTGTATAATACGTTAATGATTTTTTTAAAGACAGGCTGAAAGAAATTATATAATTTAGAGTTTAATTTAGTTTTTTTTATTTAGAGACAATGATTGACACACAAAAAAAAAATTTACACCTTAAGGTAGAATATTTGTAACACACATTATTGTATACCATCATCTAAGACAATATTACTTAAGTTTAATTGATACCCCGGAACTATTAGCTATTTTGAACTTCTCTGCGCCAACTAGATCGATTAGACCATCTCGTTATAAGCTTCTGAGCTGCTCCAACTGGAAAACAAATCTGGGCAAAAATGCCCCTGTTAACAGACTAGCCAGGGAGTTTGATGTTTTCTCCCGAGATGACGTAGTAGACTTATTCGCTGGTGGCGTGGGTAGGTTCAAACTATCTATTCGTAGTAAACTATCAAACTGCTGTAATAAGTAATGTTTTTCTCTTATTCTTAGATTCCTTTAATCAGTCAAATATTAATTGAATTTTTAATGTATAATGTACTAACTTATATTCCAAAAACTAACTCTCATTATTATTATTTTTAATAGCATGTAGTCTGCACCTATAATTGTGGTGGCGTTTAGTCTACTTCTTGTGCCTTGTCTCCGTCATGTTAAGCAAGGACGTACATCATGTTGGTATTCATTAATAAAATAAAATTAAATATTCTCACATAAAATTGATTTTGATTTGATTTATAAACAATAAAAGATTGCCATTCGGCATGCATAATATGGAAGTTTTTTTAAACAAAGTTTATATTTTCCTAGATACGGGTATATATATATATATACGGCTTCATTGCACCTAGTTTATAGTACTTTTGATGTAGATTTTATTTTATTATATTAGCTTGCGTCGTCCCACTGCAGGGCAAAGGTTTCCCTTCCCTCCTTTCAGTCCTCTCCAGTCCAGTTCATCAGTCCAGTTCATCTCTCCATCTCTATCTGGGCCGTCCGGGTGGTCGTTTGCCATCCTGTGGAACCCACTGTGTCGTGATTTTGGCCATAGACCCTCCGACATCAACATTCGACTGACATGACTGGCCCAGTCCCACTTTAGGCAAGCGGCCTTTTGTTTGTTTTGTTTGTTTGTCGACAGACAAATCTTAATAATTTTAGTAATATATTAGTTATGTTTTAGTTTATATTAATTGTAATAATTATGTTAATATCGAACCTGTGTTTCATTCGCCTTCATCATCATCATCATCAGCCAGAAGACGTTCACTGCTGAACATAGGCCTCCCCCTTTAACCTCTACACTGAACGACATCATTCATCATCATCATCATCATCATCATTCCCCTTATTAAGTAGGAAAACTAAACCAAATCTCTTTGCACTTGCAAAGAGTTTTGTCGAAGTGTGTTCAGATTATAATAGACACAGTTTGATGGTTAGTGGAATGTTTTAGCTTCCATCAACCACCAAACTGCTAAAAGAAAAACAACATATTTCAACAATACAGCGTAATCAAAACAAGAAACTACCATAACGACGACACCATAACATCATAATACATCGCGACTATAACCATCACCTCGTTGCGAAAACAAAGATGGAGCCCAGGGCGGGCGGCGGGAGAAGCTAGGGCGGGGAAAGGCGGGCGGGCGGAAAGAGCGAAATTATTTTTATTTTATTGTGCTACGAGATTTTAAATTTTTTTGTTTTTTTTTTTCTAGTTGATTTTCATTATTGCTGAGAATATAGTGACAGTAGAAAATAAATAAATTCAAAATATATATGTTCGCTTTTAGCTTTTAGTTACCTACGTTACTTATTAAATCCCGAAGCAAAAAGGGAGCGTTATAAGTTTAAAGTGTGTATCCGTATATCTGTCTGTGGCTTCCCACATGGCTGAACCGATTTTGATTGAGTTTTGTTTGTTTGAAAGGTGACTTGATCGTGTGTATTTTTAACTATGATTCAATAAAAGCTGTTTGGCCATTTGAAAATTTTCAGCTCTTTTATCGGAATGTGTTCAGCCGGTTGAAGATATATTTTATCAGCTCTTTTATCGGGATTAAAAAATAATAATTTATACTTGTTACCAAACAGGCTGGATCTGAAAGAAGGCCATGTACGATGAGCAAAATAATGTTATTTTTTGTTTTATTAATGGTTAGATTTTAATGACAGTGACCATTAAAATTTTATTAGTACTAGACAGAGTATTCGCTTTGGCTTTTATGCAAATAAGTCTCTCTGTATTGCTGTTCTGTCTATTACTAACTCATACTGTTGTTGTTCATTCACTTTAATAATTATTTTGTGTGCGTACAAGGTATCGAGCGTGGCGTCGCTTGCCGGTCCCAACAGGATACCAGCGCTGGTTATGTACATCCAGCAACATGCTAAGTTAGGGCTGGTTTTTTGCGGCAATGTACGTACTCATATTTTTTAATATTTTTGTTTCTTTTGTGTTTTATCATCATCATCATCAACAGCCAGAAGACGTCCACTGCTGAAAATAGGCCTTTGCCCTCCAAGGCTGGGGGTTTGCTATAATCCCCACGTTTGGCAGATGGCTTTGATATCGTTCAGAGCCTTCCATCGTGCAGTAGGAGGATGCTGCTGCTCATCCATGTTGGTTCAGGTCGCAGTTTTACGACATATTTCCAGTTTTGTGTTTTATCGTCGCAAAATTATCCTTTCTGTATTTCAGGCCCAGCTAACAACAAGTTTAGAAGATAACTGCTACTATTTGTCAAAACGGTCATACAAACTGGACTGTTACAACTGAGAGAGATAGTGTGTGAGAGTTACAACTCTCACTAAACTCTAATTTGACTGGACTACAATATGCGTCTCTTCTCATTTCAATGTGTGAATTACACAACGTGTGAATGACAACCGTTTTAGAGCTGGCAGAATGATAAAGTTTAATTTATTAACATACGAACTTAATCTAAATTTGGCTTTATTTATTACATTATATAATTTAATTGTATTTATGTTGACTGAGATAATGGGGTCGATTTTGAAGGTTTTGTTGACAATTTTAAACTTATTAAAATTAATTATTACTGTCTTTTTCAGGCTTCGAAATGAAGACATCATCACGTTTATTTAGTTTAAGAGACTGTCAACTTAATCTTCAAAATTGATCCCAATGTGCAATGTGTTATGTTTTTGTGTAATCTTTCCATTTTAATCCTGTGTGTCCATAACACACGTAATAATATGAATAGATATAGCTTAATTTAGTTTAGAAAATTATATATCAGAATAGACGTATCTGTTGTTGAAAACTTAAAATAATGTTAGTACATAGTCTATTTGTCCTTTAGTGAGGACAAGCAAGAAGTCAGCCCACTACCATACATTGTGGATTTTCCTTGCACACGTACCAAACATTTTGATTCTACGTTTCTAATCCATACGGCCAAGAATTGGAACAACCTGCCGGCTTCCTTGTTTCCTGTGCTTGTTTAATCTAGGCCTAGTCAAGGCCAGAGACAATAGATATCTTCTAAGTCTGCATGCTTCATCTTCGACCACATATTCGCTTACGGGCGAGATGCTGATAAAACAAGGACAAATTCGCGATAAAAAAAAATAACGCTCGTATTGTGTAAGAAAAACAAGTCTCAACATAAGTGTTTGTCTCTACCATTTAGGTAGAGAACCCTGGCGGGTGGGTAACTAGGGCGGGGGTGGGGGACTCGGGTGGAAAGGGCGAAATTATGTTATTCTTAATTTAATTTCATTAGGCTACGAGATTGTTCAGGTTTTATGTCGACCGAGCTATAATTGCGAGGTTACGCCGCCTGCAGCTTAATTGTTGGTGAATTTGTAACGTTTTTTGTAGTTCATTGGATGTTGTTGTTTGCTGAGGTTTTTGTTGTTTTAGAGAGATAGCGACATAGTTTAAAGATATTTTAAAGATTAGCGTTCCTGATAGGTATGTGTGGAGGCGATGACTGCCAAAACTGGTATCGGTGCCGCGCGCGCGAACAAATCTTCTCCAGGAGGCACCTTTTACACGGGCACTTCTCACTCTTAACGTCATTGCCGTTGAAATTGACCTATTTAGTTGTGCTCTGAGTGAATTTACAAAGATAGCTTTAAAGGTTTTATGTTATTAGATAATTTAGTGTTGTCACAATGTTGTTTTTTAATATGTAAATTTGCTACACTATCGCATTAGGTTATAACCTGTAATGATAGTTCTAAGTTGGGGAAAAAAAAAATGGTTTTATGTACCTATTTCGAGTTTCTGGGAATTTATTGAAGAGCACAAGCAGCGCGAATCTGCTATCCTCGGCAGTGGTTACATATTTGAGCCATTTTGGGCCCATTGGGACCGCGAGCTCAACTCTATTTAAAAATTCTCGAAAGTAATTTTATATTAAATTATTGGCTAATTGTTATAGGTTCAAAATAAAAATACTATCGACTTACATTTTATGATTCGTAATACTGCGTAAGTACCCAGTGGTTGATTCAAGTATATTTTGCCAATAATCACAAAATAATTTTTCTTAAGTAGCGGTTTTAAATTGGGATTAGGCTTTTAAATCACATAAGTATTTGACCCGAAAAAGAAAATAATATTTTTATTTATTTAATAATAGGCTTGCGTTTGACCCCCAACTCCTGATGCAAAGCGATGATGCGGTCTACGGTGGTATATCAATTATTTTGAGTAGTAGAGAATTAGGGGTTCCGCATCACTTCAAACCAGCAGTTGGTAACCAATTCTCAATTCCCAATTCTCCTCTACTTTAATAAGGCCAAAGAACGTCACAGACCAAAAACTAACTTTAGACAAAAAACAATACTACTACAGTAAATTCAACTGCACACTCAATCGAACGCCATCTGCTTTTTGGCACTTCTAATAACCATAAAGTAACCGAACACCGAACCAATCTACTGTGCGCCAAACAGAGCACAAACCATCGTAAAGTTTCCTCTGGGCGTCCAGCAAACGAAATTCCAATTGAAAACTGCATCCCAAAACTGGAATTTTAATTCCCTGTAACATATGCCACGGGGCAGCCGCCCCATGTGGGGGTGACGTGGGGGCAACTGGGAGAGAACGGGGGCGAGTGTAATTAAAAAAATGTGTCCCACTTCATTCGTGCCCAGTGCGACCGCAGCGCCGCCGTCCTGACCGGACTAATTAATAATTTCCGAACAGCGCGTACAAATGCTCACTAATGGTTTTGGGATTTTAATAATAATAACCTGTTTGTTTTTTGATTGGTTGATTGGTTTGGTTTGTTTGTTTCTCATTCACGCAGCAACAGAGCAACGGAACAGCCTTTTGTCCTCGATTTTTGCATGGCTATAGTGCAATGGCCGGAGAGTGACATATACTACATTTCATCATCATCTTCATCACCATTTTTTAACACTACGCGGGTGAAACCGCGGGTGCAGCTGGTCTATATATATATAAAACAAAGTCGTGTATGTTACACCATTTATAACTCAAAAATGGCTAGACCGGTTTTCGTGGTCTTTGATTTGTTGGATTCCTCTTCGTCCTGACCTGAATGAGTATTAAAATATCGTAAAAATACAAATAAACAAATTATGAAGAACCATAATTTTCCCATACATTTTATATGGAACGGCAAGAATTGAAGTCTTATACATTGGCATTATTACATCATAGAACAAAATTACATCTAAGTCAAAGATTCGGCTTCCTCGATACAGGCTCTCCTAGTGAGGAAACAAAAAGAAATTCGCGGCTACCGATGTGCCCATATTTTAATAGGTATATTACTGAGAAAACTAAATATTTTAGTGTAAATAACAGCTGCTATACTCGTTCCAAGCATTTATTAGCTCCAACAGCTACAATAGCATTGTAAAAATTAAAACCGAACGAAGACCACTATTTCTGGTCACATTCTCTAGGTATAGGAAGACTATAACTCGACATATTTCAGTTAAATATTAATATAATAAGTTTTACTCAGTTTTTCACAGTTTTATTGCAAATAAATGCTTAGATCGATCATAGTGCCATAAAATGCAAGAAAATTAATCACAGTTCATGAAAAAACATTAAACTTGCACCGCAATACAAACAAAAAAATAGCTAATGATAAAAACCAACGAGTCATTAAAATATGTAATAACTTGGCGAAATTGATGTCACCGATAACATAATCAGAATCCTCTATTAGATTAATATATTTTATTATAATTTTGCACGTGAAATATATTAATTATATGGGTATCGTTAAGCGCCGTCACGGATGGCCACAGATTTTAATAAAGGCATATCACGAAGCTTATTAACTGATAGGTATAAGCTAATACTGTTATCACGAGATAAGGAATTAAGTAATAACTTGTTATAGCTGTAGTAAGTCCGATGGGAATGTCACGCTCTATCTGCAGTAATTATGGCGAATAAACCGCTGGAAGGTACCATCGAAGCGATTGTGGTAGATTGTTTGCCTTTAATATTACAGCTAATAATATTGTAAAGATAAAATAGTTTGTATTGGAATTAAGCGTTGAAAGCGTGTGAGTTGGCGTGTAATCTCATTACTCTAGACCAGGGGTCTCCAAACTACGGCCCGCGGGCCAAATCCGGCCCGCCACTGCCATCAATCCGGCCTGCGACAGCTTAAGACTAGTAAGACAAGTCCATGTTATGGCTCTTGCAACATACCGAAAAAAATATTATGACCCCAAGGCTTCAAAGTTTGGAGACCCCTGCTCTCGACGAGTACCCCAAGCTAAACAAACAATTCGGAGAGTGTGCATCGGATCTGCATGATCTAATTTCCTCCTGCCATCGTGATACAATACATATAGAGTCACAATCGTGCCAAAAAAAAACGGTGCTCGGCGCACTCGGCGCACGCTACGAATTGCGCCGACTTTTTGGTTAGTTACAAGTAACCGCGAACAACTGACGTTGAAAACTACGCAAGCGACATAACATCTTAATTGGAGTAAATGTGGCATTGTGAAGTATATAATTGATAATTTTTTTACTGTTTTCACTAAGAGGTTGTGGTTCTATAGAAATTGTATCTCGATGCCTCCTGCCCATTTTTTATCGGACTGCCTGAAATAAAATAAAAAAATATTGGTGAAAAATTGACACCGCTTTATGGTTGGTATTCCGAAAACCCGTAGGAAGCGCTCAGATTCCACTTTTATTGTGCCAAAAGCTAGTTTGTCGATTGCGTTGCCTGAATGGGTGTTCCCCGGTAGTAACAATCTGGGTATCTTCAAATCAAGAGTGAATTGGTTTCTTCTAAGCAGTGCTCCATCCTAGACCGCATCATCACTTACCATCAGACAAGTTAGCGGCCAAACGCAAAACTATTATTAAATTAAAAAAAAAAATTATATTATCACTTATAGTTGGTATAATATCTTACATGAATAATTCTCAATATAAAATTTGCAAGTAACCTCTAAATTAGTAAGCAGTCTAACAAAATTTTTGATTTTGCCAAATCAACAGGCACTCAAACAATATTATTCGCAATATTATGATATTTTGCACAAAAATACCATGCAAAATGACTGAATTTCGAACGAAATCCTTAACTAAAGTGGCGCCATCCTTAGGTGCGAGCTTATTTTGCATTTACTGTAATAATAATCTCTTTGGTTGAGGACGTGTATTCTAAGAAATAATAATATATATTCCAATTTCAAAACTTATTAAAACCAAATCGGAAAAGACCTACTTTGCTCGCACTTAGGCACTTGTCTCACCGCCAGCGATCAAGCGATTAGCTATCAACTGTTTTCTCGCTCAAGAAGCGAACAAAAGATATAGATGCGTGTCAATAAAAGAGACACATAATAGGCATGATTCCTAATGTTTAATTTATTACAAATAACCGGCTTAGCGATGAATATCAGTAAATACATTACACATACTGAAAAAATAATTTGAATTGGCTGATAAATCTCTGAGATATGAGTATTTAAAGTTTTAGGTGGGGATGGAGAGGGGATGTTCTATCCCTTTCTCGCAAAGTGCGTGTTAGTATAGCATTTGTATGGTGCTCCTGAGCCGTGATGTCACGGCTCAGTATAGTGCGCTCTCTGTCTAGCATGACATTAAATTAAATTTAAATACTCATATCTTATTTATTTTTATCTTACAGTTCCATGCGTATTTATTTTACTAATTTTAATTTTGTATTTGTTGATGTGCTCTATTTATGATCAGCTTTTTTATGAGGTAATAAAAAAATATTGTCATCATGCCTATTATATTAATAGTATGTAGTTGCTGGCCGTTCACACTGCTGGCGGGAACTTTCCCTCCACTATTTTGTCGCAGTGACGGTCTGTACACTCGGCCACGCTGAGCGAGTGGAGCGAGTATTCGCCCGCCACACTCGCTCTCTTGCTTTATAGTAAGACAACTCACACACACACACGCTCCTCGTTGCTCGCCATCTAGTTTCTAGCTTTAATCGCTTCTCGCTCATCACCAACGGTGAGACAAGTGCCTTATTGACGAACAACACGTAAATTTTCGAATAGATGTGATCAAAATACATTTCTGATGCTAATAAATCAAAGGCTTGATTATTTTCCCCTCACCACGTCAACCTAGTTAGTTATTGACAAGCTCACCATACTCCGTACCGTCATAATACTTATGATAGTACCTAATTACTTTTATGGCTACTATCGTGATAGCTAATACAGCCTGTTACAGCTTAATTACAAGATACGGTATCTGTTACGAGCTGCGGCGGAATTACCCGAGCATGACGTCATAGGCAGCATTCGCTTTAATTAAATGATGATGATAGGATATCAAAGTCTAGTGTTATAGAAGTTTTACATTGTTTTTACTCTGCTAAAAAAACAACTAAAAATTTTACTTCAAAGTGACAGTGAACTCTTTTGAGATGGAAGACAGCTTTTTTTTTCCCGTTTTAAGTTTTGGGTCCAGATATCTATAATAAATACCTTTTTAACAATATACAATTAAACTAAAAGATGATTATCTATACTAATATTATGAAGTGGTAAGATTTGATTGTTTGTTTGCATTGAATAGGCTCCGAAACTACTGAACCGATTTGAAAAATTCTTTCACTGTTGGGAAGCTACACTATCCCCGGGTGACATAGGCTATAATCTATACTCGTGCGAAGCTACCAACCGTGGACCGCTAACATCAAACATAGAAACAGTACTACAAAACAAAACGCTGTTGAGGTCACAACCGTGCGGCAGGGTTCCCAGAACATTGGCTGAATTGCCCCAAAATTACTTCAAAATTCAACATATAGATCAATGTCAAAATTTGTAATTACACAATTTGATTTACTTGAATGTCATATATTTTCCAGTTATTTTGATTTAAGAACCAAACTACTGAACCGAATTTATACGCAGGGTGATACGTTCTGCGCACTGTCTTAATTTTTTTTTTTAATTTTATTTCAATCACTTGTGCTTTGGTAGTAAAACCGACTTACTAGTCGGTAAACCGTGATGGCAAACGACATGACGCTTTCTTATGCCGTCATGTTTCACTTCTTTACATCTACCGGGTGTTCCGTGACATTCAACTTTTTTTAAATGGTGTCTATCAGAAACACTGTTTTTTCCCGTAAATAATCATATAACTTTGGTGTCTATCAGGTATTACAGTTTGCATTTTTTACAGTTCCATGCGTATTTATAAATTCTATATTTCTGGGACCAAAAAAAATGCAA
Organism: Agriopis aurantiaria; assembly: GCA_914767915.1. Lineage (NCBI taxonomy): Eukaryota > Metazoa > Arthropoda > Insecta > Lepidoptera > Geometridae > Agriopis > Agriopis aurantiaria. Next base: position 10,629,387 of record OU612001.1, on the reverse strand, counting down.
TCGAGGTAAAAATATTCTACGTTTTTAACGCACCTTTCTGATTAGTACGCAGTTTGATTTGTTTTGAGCTTTAACTTAATTTTATTTTTGCCTTCAGCTCAATCGCTTTGAAGGGTTTGTAAGATCTCACTTATTAATAGTTAAATAATTGTCTTCAAGCGTATTGCACAGGAATGGAATGCGCTCTCTGCTTCGGTGTTTCCCACAACCTGGGTTTCTTCAAGACAAGAGTGAATAGGGCACCTTATAGACATGGGTAAGCGTGCCCCATCCTAGACTTTATCGTCACTTACGAGTACTATTAGGTGATATGTGGTTAAACGCTAGCCCATTTCATGATTACAAAAAAATAACTGCGTTTTTTGTCAGTTCTATGCGTACTTTTATGCAATTTTGTATTTTGCTTTATTGAAATAAAGTCGAGAACAACAAACACACGTTTTTTTTCATTCAACGCATGAAATTACGCCGTAATGTGAAGAGCGCCGATCAGACAAAATGCACTAACAGTTTATTTAAATGTTATTAATGGACTGAATCTGCATTTTATGTAATAATTTTAGTATGCACAACTTAAAAACAAAAAAATTACGAAAACATAAAATATTAACCTAAAATAACTAAATAAAAACATAATTAAGACCATTAGTGTAAGGAAAGTCCCCAGAATGCTGCATTGCTACGTTGAATGGCAATGCTCAATTTCTGTGCTAAATAAATCCAGCATTCTGGACATTAAATTAAATCGCCAAAAAAGCCAGTTTACCAAAATGAATATAACATACCCAAATACAACGATCTATAACTATAAAATAATATAATGAATGACATTATCATTATATTATTTGGGATTACATTTTTTTTTTCAAAATAATAATCTTTATGAATTGTATCCTATCAACTCAAACAAACCCAATCAATCATAATCTGTCACAAGTCCGAACAAAAAAACACAAATCAATTAAACTAGATTATTGACACCACAAAAAATTCTTGCGGACGCAAAAAAATTACATTACTCGCTGCGCTCCGCGGTTTTACTCGCGTGGACATATACTCAGAAATCACATTTTTTTTCAGAGTTAAAAGTATCATAATCTCCATGGTGTGAGACCTTTCAACAAAATCTATGCAAAAATCTATCAAAAAAAAATGTCGGTGCGTTGCTCTTTTGCAGTTTGAAAGAGGAACAAACAAATAAATCAACAAACAGACATACATGTATGATATTAGTATGATAAGGTCCTCGTAAAACTAAGATTATGTCAAAGCAATAATTTATCATTAATATAATTATATTCATTTACAATTAATATAAATTTTATTGTTATTTAAGTGTGTTCAATTGCACGACTGTACAGCAACAAATAAACTTTGTAAATTTGCTTTGTTTACTGTTGTAAAACCTGAAATGTAAATGTAAATGTAATGTAATTTATTAGTACTTAAAAATAATTTTAATAAAAAATATACAAAGATATTTTTAATTTTAAAGAAACGACCGACCATAACAGATATAAAATTAAAACATAATACACCTAATAGCCAGTTACATGTAGTTAGGAAAGTTTCCACTAATAGTAATGACTGAATTACTCAGTGTCACTCACTATTTTACAGTTTTTCCGCATTTTCTGAGAGGAAAAATTAACCTACGTCTATTCTTATAATGTACACTATCACCCTGCCAAATTTCATTAAGATCGGCTTAGCCGTTTAGTTGTGTAAAGCGAACAAACATACAAAGAGACAGAGTTACTTTAATATTGAGGATAAGGCTATACTATAAACGCGTTTTATAATATATTTTTCGATTGATTTTAGACCTTCGAAAATACAAAACTAAACAGGGCTATAGGTTTTTAGTATTATGAGAGACACATAATACTATATCGATTATTAAATTAGGTATAACCACATTTAATTTTCTTTTTACATTTATTAATTAATTATTCTTTTTATACATTAGCTATTTTAAATGTACGTATAACTAAATAAGTATGTATGTATAATTGTATATAAAAAAATATCTAGGTTGCCAAAAGAAAATAATCGAATTAAAACAAAAATATTCAACACGCTAATGAAATTTTACTAAGCATTGAGACAATGTAATTTGATTGTCCCTAGCTATACGAATCAAGACATAAACTGCAAGAAAGGCAACCCTTGCTACGTGTAACGCTTGTAACACCGTAACCGCGCCGTAAACGCAACGTTAACGCGCCGCAAACGGGCGCGTAGGCTATAACTCTGCCGACGGCGCGCGGTGCCGTCGGAATCACAATCACAAAGTACCCAATGCCTATTCAACCTTTTGTAGGCTTTTGGGGAAGGATGTCGTAAATTTTGGGGGTTTTGTGTAAGTTCGGATGATTTGTCATGTAAAACGGAAATGATTTTAGTGTTAAACAGTATAAAGCATTGTAGTAAAAATAATTATAAAATGTTTCATTTTATATTTAGATAGGTAACTGATAAAAAAAAACAAAAACACTAGCTCTAATAAATTTCTAAAGATCAACTAATTATTATTATTATTGACTACAGTATATTACTTTACTCTACTATTAAAAAAAAAACAACAACAAATTAAAACCTAACTATCATTCTATCAAACCGCTACCAGTGGGAACTGTTCCCAAAATGCTGACCCGATTACCACGTTGTATGGCGATGCTCACCCTTTGAGCATCAACTAATTATTTTTAAAAAATTGTCAAGATTTATCGTAATAAAAATATATATTACGAAATAGAGCAACTATAAAATTTCATGATGTGCCTACATTTGAATTACCTAAATCAATACATGTATCACTGTGTTTGGAATGTCAAATTATTTAACTTTAGCACGTAGCGCGTTGAAGTCTTTTACTTCAAAATATTGTTTGTTAAAGAAAATATTTTATAAAAATTATGATACATTTAAGTTTTGCTCATTTTCCCTTGTATAATGTTTTTGAATACAATGGATATTCTTTCCATCGAATGGTTGCCTGGGAGAGATCGCTTTTAGCGATAGGACCGCCACTTGTGGCACTAGCTCTTAAGTGTTTTTTATCTGTTTGTAATTTTTATTTCTGGTGTGCACAATACAGAGTATCTATCTATCTATATCAGTACTAAATAGAAAACATATTCTTCGTAGTGTATATAAGTAAAATAGGTATATACCATGTTGTTGAAGATACTCAATAGCAGTTATGTTACTTCTAAAATCCTAGTTACAGTTATGGTATAAAATGACCACAATCTTATACCTTTAAAATACCTTTATACAAAATAAATTAACCTTTCAGTAACAAAATAACCTCAAAATACACCACAAAAAAAACAGATAAAAGAAATTACTCACTAGACTGCAGTCGGTCGCGCCACGCCATGGGGTTGGAGACCAGACCTTGAAAGCCAGGCCAGTAGAGCGGCTTGTGTTGCAGATAATGCGCCATGCCTGCCGCTGCTGCAGCTAATGACAACCGCGGCGCCAACAACCCAGCACCAACGTTGGACCCAACAACTGGCCTTGACAGGATATGGTCGATACCATGTGGGTTTGGCGCTGGAGGTGGCTGTTCCGCTAACGAGCTTAAAGCAGCTAGAGGCGCTCCAAACCCGTTCTCCAAAGAGCCTCGGGAGAGCGGCGGCGAACCACGCAGCTCCGACATATTTCTAATCATTCAGTCAATTATCACTTCACTTTAGTCTCTAACCAGTCTGTTTTAGTTACGGATGGTCCGTAACTGTCAGAATCACACGGTCATCGCACGAGTGCTTATGGTCGCGACCCGACACCAAATGAAAAGCTCAGGAACGCTTTTGCCGCGCGCAAACAAAAAAATATGAATAGAGAACGCCCAGTCAATCTAAACCTTATATCGCGGCGCCGCCCCTGTTCGGGCAACACTCGAAACGTATACCTCTCTTGCTTGGTTATGTATGCGAGTGATAGAGAGAGCAGACATGTGGTGTTAACAAGAGAGCGTAGATTTAACGAATCGTTATTTAATGGCGCTTCTTGTCTCTTTATAATTAAGTCGGGTGCAGTTTTTGCGGTGGTTCCCCCCTTGCCCCCTTACTCCGGACCGTGGTTGCTAAAAACTATTGTGTGTCGAATAATAAGCCAATGGTACGCTTTATTTTATGATGCGTTTATACCGTGTAATGTAAGTGTAAATTATCCGTAACCGAAATTATCGGATACGTTAAATTAGCGCTCTGAACATTATGTTACTTTCTTAGATATTTCTTTGGGAACAGTTATATTTTCTGGCAGTTGAATATCATAGTATAATATAAATTTCATTGTACGATAGGACTAACTTATCTGCAGATGGAGCTGCTATCGTATTATCCGAAGAAAATATATACGTAGCCTGCGCAGTCGTATTTTTTAATTCCTTCATTTGGCAATTCTGAAGATTATGTTGGTCGCATTGTAGTTTTTAGATGAAAAAAATGTCAATTCTATTTATTTATTTTAAGTTTTTTAACACATAGTCGCAAAAAAGCATGAGGACCACGTGATGGTAACGGTCCAGCTACAACTGCAACACCTGAAGCATTTCCGGTACGTTGCTTACTCTTTCAATGTCATTGACAATTCAGAATTAAACATTTTGATAGTACCTAAATTAGTACGGCCGCTGAAAGAATGCGTCTGACAGTTGCTATAACTTTGTAAAAATCTGAACAAAAACAGTATATTTTTATCACTTTTACTAGCTTTTTGAATGTAGACTAGTTGATCTGTGCTTACAAATACTTAAATAATTTACAGAAAAGAACTTGTTCTTAATAATAGAAATAAACCACCCATAGAATTATTAAGCCTATAGAATTAAGTTTATCAGCCATTCGACAAAAAACATGCTAAAATAACTTTGTAATTAATTAGTAATAAGTATTTATCCGTAAAGATCCGTAGCTGACCCAATCCTTATTCGACCGGAAGGTCTCAAAACTAAGTAATTTATGTGACAAATACTTAAATAATTAACAGAAAATGACTAGTAGGTACTTGATATCAGAAATAAACCACCCATATAATTATTATACCCCATAGAATTAAGTTTATAAATTGTTAGTTTTTAATTTATTGTTTTTATTTTGGGATTTTTTTTTAAATTTTAATGTTGGTAGTTGTAGTTTTAGGCTTTAAATATCTGTGTTTTAAAAAAAAATTGTGTAAAAAAATTATATTTTTAGAATATTTACTAACTAATTTTAAAATAGCCATATTATGTAATAAACAATAGTTTATCAACCATTCGACAATAACATGCTGAAATAACTCTGCAATTAAGTACCTAAGTATACCTATAACCGTGAAGATCCGTAACTGACCCAATCCTTATTCGACCGGAAGGTCTCACAACTAAGTAATTTATGTGACAAATACTTAAATAATTGACAGAAAAGGACTCGTACTTGATATCAGAAATAAACCACCCATAGAATTATTAAGCCCATAGAATTAAGATACAGCTGCAGTGACGCTTTGGAAACTACCCTAAGGGTGACTTTACTCACTATTTATTGTAGAATGCTGCTCTTTTATTGTAAAATGGTGTTCTTTTATTACTCTCATCCTATTTGTCGCTATTAAAGTTGATTAATTGAAGGCATTTGCGAAATAATTTTACGCTTAAGTTAATTTGAGATGTATTTTACGGATAGTGGGTCAGATTTAGATCGGGGACTGTATCAAATTGTGTGAAACCGTTACATTTGTACAAAAGAATTGTGTATATTAAGAAAACTAGCCAAATATGTGGTACAAGACATTTTTAACCAATTTCAAAAAAGCCCTATTCTCGATTGTTCTCAATTCGATCTGTATTTTTTTACTCTCGGGTATTTTAATGATTTAAAGTACAATTAGAAACAAAACAAAACTGTCTTCAGGAGAATTTAGGTTACAGGTGTATTAATTACTTCTGTATACCTAAGTCGCCGACATAGCGCAGCGCATTAAGAAGCCGAAGTGCCAGTGGGTCGGTCATATTTGTTGCAGAACCTATAATTGTTAGGGTATGCATATTCAAGAGTAGAGACCACAAATCAGCAAACAGGGGTATATAAAGGCTAGCATTCTATGACTTGTTGGAGTGACGATAGGTATACGTAAGGCAGTTGGCAGTGACTGGAAGCGAAAACTCGCAGATGGGGCTGAGCGGCGTGCAATGAGAGGCCCATGCTTTAAACTAAAATCGGCTGATTATGATGATGAATTTTTTTTTGAAAATAGGTAATTCATAAAATACTTTTTAATAATACGTAATATTTAATGATATCAAAATTATTATCCCAAAATGTTCGATCCGTTACATCCAGCCAACGTCATTAGCGACCCAAAACTCGAAATAACAAACCAACCACCACAACATTTTATATTATAACAATAAATACACCTTTTTTAATCCTAAATATAAAAGCAATAAGTTACATTTAATCTCCTTCCCCTCGATATGGCGGTATCATAAACGATTATAATAATATTATGTTATTATTAAAAAGGAGTTCTCATAATGTTATTTTAACAAAAGAGTTCCGATTTAGTGTTAAACTAATTAGTGAGGAACTATTTGGCGTGTTTTTGTATTTCCTGTTTCAGTTTTGGTGTTCAAAACAGATTGGTAATTAGATACATAAATAACCTCTTATTGTTTGCACCAGAAATTAATCAGTTTCATAGATTTTGCATTCGATCTTAATTAATTAAAGAAATTTATCTTAATTATTTAAAAGAATTATAAAGAATAATTTCATATAAGTATTTCCAGAAAACAACTAAGTTGTCTGCAGAGTGAGAGAGACACCGTCATATTTTCCAAAAAAAAACTGATTCATACGTGGAAATTATGGTTCAACCTCAAATTATGGTAAAAATATAGTCACTTATAGAAGTGACTAAATGCGTAAAGATAGTGCGACTAAATTATCTATAGAGATCAATTTGGTCGCACAATCTACACCTATATGTGCACTTATATAATATTGTAACTGCCAGATATCTGAGAGCAGTACAAAAATTGTCTAAATAATCAATGTACCGTCAAATGCGTGTAATAATAGCACACAATGCGTACGAGTGAGCTTGCGCTTGTTTGTGCACGCCGGATGTAGGCGGCTGCCGGAGTGACCGCGGGGAGCCGCTCTTTTAATGAAATACCTACTCGTTTGACTTATATATATAAATATACCTACTGTTTTAAACTATCACGATTGTTCACTAAAGTTTTATGATTATTTACGGGATATTTACCGTGGTAAGGTTGTGGAATGAGCTCCCGATATTTCGTATTATAGTTCACTACCGATAATTAACTGTATGTATATCCTTCATCCACATGTAAACATTAACATTTACTTTCTTTAAATAGGCTGATGATGATGATTTAATCGCTAACTTACACCCGCTGTCACTCGCACCAGACCTCGCAACGCTTCCCCTCAGCCGACCATTCATCCCGCCGTCAAATTAGCCGACACCTTTGCTTTGTTGGGCTTTACCATACCTTTGTACACTAACTTATTGACGTTTGCCTTTTACGTCGCTGATAGACGAACCCCAACCTTATGATGAGGAAATAAGACACACAAAATTAGCATCAAACTTTTATTTTATGAAGGTATTTATGGATTATAAATATTAAATATAAATTGGAGTTATAAACCGTTACCGATCATTCTGGTTATGGGTTATGGGTTACCTTCCCACTGCTGGGCTACCGAGGCAGTTTTATGTGGGTGCTAAATAAATTGTAAATCAATTTGTTAAAGGGATTGTAACTTTCGTATATTTTAGGAGTGTTAATCTATATCAACGAACATATTTAAGATCTATACGCGAATCAACAAACTTAACCTACAAGCCAAGTACGTAATAAAATTTAAAAAGCACTAAGTTAAAGCTCTTATGTTCACATATTCCTCACACTTATATTAAATGTAGAAGTTATTTTCTCCATTACCAAGACATTTCTACTAAGAACTAGAAAAAATATCAAACAAGCATTCCAAATAAATTTTTGCCAACATTTTAACTATCTCCATATTCCCCCGGGCTCTATAGCTCTAACTTTGAAATAGCCATAAAAATCAACCTACAGATATGAAGAATCGACTACTGTAATCTACGAATCAGATAAGGACAGCGCTATATGAATGACAGCAACAGTAAATATTCGTGTGCTCTGATTGGTTGGCTCGGGTCGACGCTCCGCCTTCCACAGTAGAGTTGAGCACATGTTTTTGTTGCGATCAGAGGAGATTCAGCCGCGGCCGTGATCGGACGTGCCGGTGGTGTTACGAAACTTTCACATGTTTACGTTTTCAGGTTTTAGGGGTAAACCATGCAAAATTGCTTATGCATTCCGTAGATATACCGCAAGTTTTGCTCTAACCGTCAGACAAACAACTTGCTTTCCTATGTTTGTATGAAACGTTATATGTCCTTTTGCTTTCGCCATTTAACTAAATGAGAGGCCATTAAAAGTTCAAACGGTAAAGCTCAGTGGTAGCGCGTCTATTTTATAAGCAGGAGGTTCTGGGTTCGATTCCCAGCCAAGCAGATATATGTTTGAATAATAAGTTTGCTCTATGAACGGGTGTTAGTTTTCTTTGTACTTTTGACGGCATCCCCAACACAAAAAACCTAGTGGAAAGATTTCTGTAGGTGTCTCGTTTCTAAGGCTGTTCTAAGAAGAACTGTGTCACGTTTAGTTTTATAACATTCCATTGTCAGCAATTTATATTTTTCTTGTAAATAAATCTTATAAGTAACAACCATTATATACATAAATATTATGATGATGTTGGCATCACGCTTTTATCATCGTACTAGCCGCCACCGCCTGAAAGTTCATCCACTCATAATAGATCAGTGGAAATCGCACACTGTGCGATTCACACGATCTTTCTTGCCTCACACCTGCAAAATGTGGAATGAGCTACCTAACGTGGTGTTTCCGAGAAGCTACAACATGGGGTTCATCAAAAGGCGAGTTAATAGAGTCTTTAAGGGTCGGCAACGTATTTGTAATGCCTCTGGTGTTACAAGTATCCATAGAACGACGGTGGCTGCTTACCATCAATTTTTTTTCTCCTGTTATTTTAATACTCACTGAGAACACTAGAAAAAAATAATTAGTATCTATTAAAGTACCTACCTATGTAATCAAGCAGTCCATAATGCAACATTTCATAATTCATTCGGTGTATTAGGGATACCATAGAAGGGGTCCAATAGTTTTTAATCACATATAGCTCTGTAAATCATCTGAGCCGTTCTAAACAAACGCGAATTAAATCAAAAGTGCCCCTCTATCGGTGGCCAGGGGTGCTAGCTTCTAATTCGATTTGTTTTGTTTGGGGACCCTTACACGTTGGAAGGATTGGGGCCAGTTGGAGCTATACTATATTTTACGATAAGAGTTATGAGCAAGCGTGACATTTTGGGACCCGGGTATGTCCTAAAACTGCAACCAGAACCACTGTAGGATGGGCAGCAGCATCCTCTTAGTACACGGTGAACGCATTGCGATCCCCAAGCCGCCTGCTATGCGTGGGGATTATGGCAACACCCCTCTCTAAGAGGGAGGCCTTTGTTCAGCACTGGACGTTTAATGGCTGATCATGTGTGTGACATATTGTTATATATTTTTTTAACCGACTTCAAGAGGAGGTTATCAATTCGACTGTTTTTTTTTTTTTTTTTCTTCCTTTTTTTTGTATGTTTGTTACGCGATTACTCCGCCAATTTAGAATTGTTGTTGATGATTCTTTTTTTGGTTGGTAGGTCATAGCTCATAGGTGGTCCCATAATTTTTTTATCGATATTGATTCAGTGCTTTTTGAAAAATCTACAAAAATATCTACAAATTCAATGTACATTGGAAACATTGGACAGTGCCACCAAATTAGCTGTTAAGGTGGACAACATTGGAACTACAGTTATTTCTTGGTGAATTTCATACTTTGTTCTCTACTAGCGACGCTGTCAACTAAACAGCAAACATCACAGATCTACTACTGACAAACATAGAGGAACAGACTTCAAAAAACAAAGAAGTGTCTCCATGGCGACCATGATGCGACCATGCCCTGTTGTTTTTTGTTAAATTTTTCACGACCATGGATACAGAGTATTTGAGTCGTAATATTAATTAGTGTCGTGTATTTAGTATTAAATATTTTATATAGTGTTCAATAGCGTCAAACAAGCCAGTCAAGCAGAGCTAATCATGCACGGTCGAGTCAAACTCATGCACCAGTAAAGTGGTGGAGGCTTTACAAGAGGCTTCTATGGAGTTTTGGACCCTTATTAGGGTTTATTATTCCTTTTTAGGGTTCCGTATCCAAAGGGTAAAAACAGGACCTACGGGTTAACTGAGGCTACGCTATCTGCATGTGATGTCTGTCCTACCTTTTAACGGCTGTCTTTTGAACCGTAATAGATAGCCAGTTTTTTTTACAGAAATTGTAAATTACAGCTTATTAAGGTAACAAATAATAATAAAATCAAAAAGTAAAAACTAAAAGTGGCCCTACAACAAACGTATTTTTTACGTATTTTTGTAATTGGTCTAATGTAAAATGTAGGTACAAGCGTCAAACTTGGCATGATTATAGTACACACTCTAAAGTATAACAGTAGGTAATAAATAATGGCAAAGTGTGAGTCAGTGACAAATGTCTGTTCAATACCATGTTAACCAACGTAGAGCGCGGTCGGTACTTGGATGGGTGACGGGGCAAGGAAGTTATTAGGGTATAATATATACCATCCTTGGTGACGGGTGATGGCACCTGGACGTGATGTTTTTTGCACTTTTTGTATTTTGTGGTGGTACGGAACGTACGCGAGCGCGCTCAGTGCGCGAGCCCGACACGCACTTTTTTATCTCTGCGGAATAAATCCCACTAAAAATTTAAAAATAAAGATAATTTTTAGAAAAAAAAAGAACCGACTTCATGATTATACCTTCATTTACAAACTAAAACTAAAAAGTTGAAAATAATATTTAAATAACTTCAAAGCAATGACCATTACAGGACAATCAACGAAATTATTAATACATATATTACCTACTTATATACATATTTACAATTTATAATCAGTTATTTTTGGAGTCTAGTTCAATTTTATTTTTTATGCCATAGGTGGCAAACAAGCAGACGGGCTGCCTGATGGCAAGCGATCATCGTCGTCTATGAATACCTGCAACACCAGGGGTATCACGGATACATTGCTGACCCTTAAAAACTCTATTAACAGCCCTTTTCAAGAACCCCATGTTATAGTTACTCGGAAACACCACAGGAGCTCATACCACGAATTGCAGGTGTGAGGCAAAAAGATCACGTAAAACGCACCATGTGCGATTTCCACCGATCTATGATATGTGAATGAACTTTCAGGCGGTGGCGGTGCGATGATAAAACCGCGATGTTGGCATCAGATCGAACAGTTCTTCAGAACATTCCCCGTTGTAAATGCGATAAAAGACACAGAGACCCAACGTTAAATTATTCCGAAAACCCGTACGAAGCGCTTTGATTCCACTTTTATTATGCCAACTGCTTGTCTGTGGAATTCCCTGTCTGAATAGTTCCCCGATAGTTGCAATCTGGGTGCCTTAAAAACACGAGTGAATCGGTTTCTTCTTGGCAAGCGTGCTCCACCGTAGACCGCATCATCACTTTACATCAGGCGAGTTGGCTGTCAAAGGCAAGCCGATTAATAAAAAAAACACTGCGCTCGCTGTCAGTATGCTATGAATAGTATACTGTGACGACAGTGGATCTCAACCCTCGAATGTCGAGTAACGTATCCCTACCCAATGCTATTAAGCTCCATCGCCCATCGCCACACTCGATTTGCTCGCAGTTTTGCAAACACTCTAATGAAAAGGATAACTTAATTATTTGAGTCACTTTCATATTAAAGTGTAATGGAATTCAGTTATAAAGCGTATCATTGTTTATTTCATTCAATTTGATAACATTTGGGTACTCTAGTTTATTATTTCAAACTATATTACAAACAAATGACAATAGTTTTTTTAAACTTCGTATAAATAAGCTGATAATCTTCAGACATCTGAACAGATTTTCATGAATTTTATGATTGATTGGAACGTGTAGAGTGTTCCTAAGAACACTCAAAACTTACAAAAAATTGTGCATGTAAATGCGCTTAAATATCGCGGACTTTATTCAAAACCTAATCACGGTAAATGTCCCAATAATAAAGCAAAGCTATTCACAAAATGTTCCTGATAACCGGTGGGGAAGGAAGGTTCTTGATACCACGAACCGGAAGCAAACGCACGTAGGTAGGCCTCCCGCTAGATGAACTGACGACATCGTGAGAGTCGCGGGCATCCAGTCGATGCAGATGGCAGGCTGTCGTTCAGTGAGGAGGTCAAAGAAAAGGCTTATGTTCAGAGCAGTGGACGTCTTCGGGCTGATGATGACGATCCACAAAATGACTCTGCATTAAAACAACAACGAGCATGTTTATAAAGAAAATTAAGTAAGCAAGTAAATTAATTTTACTTCCTTACCTAAACTTCTTGTTATAACAACAAACCCCTACAAAATTTCAAGCGTAACTGGTACCGGATAATTTCATTAATATTTTGTAGTTGGCCGTTTGATTCGTTCGGCTAATTAGAACCGGAGGCGGCGGCGAGTTGTAACGCAATAAACAAGTCCGCACAGGTGCGCGAGGTTGTATTGGAAAACTTAGCGATTGTGAGCTAGGGAAGAGGAGTATTTTACGGTGGAAATATTAACTGAACTAGTTAGATACCTTGTAATTTTTGTCAAACAACTTACAATATCCTGATGATAGGAAATCTCCCAATATCTCTTAAGCAAGAACGCGTAGACAAATGTATCCTTTCTATTACTAGCTAAGGCGCAAAGACATGGTCTTTGACAAAAAGCAGAAGTCCACAATCGGGGCTTGTCAGCGAGCGATGCAGCGAAAAAAAAAATTTTCAGTGGATGGATCTCAGCATCTTAAGTGTCAAGCTGACAGACCGCATACGTAACAGTTATATACTGTGCTCTAAGACACAAATCATTGACGTTGGAGAAAAAGCCGGCAAACTGAAGTGGGACTGGGCCAGCCACGTCAGTAGAATGTCGGACGAGCTGTGGGCTAGAACCATTACTGAATGGCTGCCGTATGTCATACGACCTCTTGGAAGGCCCAGAAAAAGATGGCGGGGTGGGCTTGACTTCCATGCAAAAGACTGGTCAACTATAGCACAGAACAGAGAGGAGTGGAAGAAAGAAAGTGAAGCCTTTGTGCCCTGCAATGGGACGATCACGGCTGAAATAAAATAAAAATATATAAATAAAACTCACAATATTCCTGGCTGTTCTGAAAGTTGATAGGTATCACAACTATTACTATTGCTGAACGATAGGTTAACTCTACATTGTTCACATCAGAAACAAACAAAGGAAAACGTGACTGTATTCGTAGCCAAAATCAAGCTCAAATTCGCACAACGAGCTATGGAGAGGGCTCGGGGTTTCTCTATATACAAGATCGAATCAGAAATGAGGAGATCCGTAGACGAACGAAAATCACCGACATAGCCCACCGGATTAACAAGTTGAAGTGGCAGTGGGCAGGACACATATCACGTAGAACAGATGGCCACGATGGGGCTGAAAGGTTCTGGAATAGAGACCACGGACGGGTAAGCGCAGCGTAGGACGTCCACCCATAAGATGGACGGACAATCTAACCGCAGGGAAACGATAGATGCAGGCCGCTTCCAACTGGTCCTTTTGGAGATCGATGGGGCCTATGTCCATCAGTGGACGTCCTATGACTGAAATGATGATGATTATTCGTAGCCAAACATATCGTATTAAGCCGTTGACGACATAATCTTTCTATGCACATACACAATATTATTATCAAGTAAATTTTAGCAGACGACTAAACTCTGTCACCTGACAAAACCGATTCACTCACGACTTTAAGACACATTTTTTAGACACAGAGATATTGTAACTGTCGGAGAACAGTATTCAGGCAGTGAATTCCACAGACTAGCAGTTCGTACAATAAAAGTGGAATTAAAGCCCTTTCGTACGGAAATTATCGGAAATTCGGAATATCAACTTTTTATTTCAAATTTAAATAGAATATATCGCGAGAGTGGTCTCATTTAAATTTGAAGAGAATATTTCACTTCTAAGGGTGAAAAATTAATCAATCCTGTTTATTGAACTTCCGGTGGAGTCATCATCATCATGAGTTGTAAAATATCATCATCATCATCATCATCAGCCTGTAAACGTCCACTGCTGAACAAAGGCCTCCCTCGTAGAGAGGGGTGTTGCCATAATCCCCACGCTTGGCAGGCGGCTTGGGGATCGCAGTACGTTCACCGTGTACTAATAGGACGCTGCTGCCCATCCTCCGGTGGTTCTGGTCGCAGTTTTAGGACATACCCGGGTCCTTTGTAGACATACCCGGGTACGCGGACCCGGGTATGTCCCTTGTAAAATATATTATTAATATATTATTTCCTATTGATAGCATCCCATCCCTATACCCAGTGCAGCAAACATTTATTTAATACCTCGTGATTGGCTCGCTCGATACACCTGAATTAAAAACCATAAATTGTCGTCCCCTCGGCTTCGACTCACAAGTTTACATTAAAAAAGTTCCCAAAAATGGTTATTGTTTATCCAAATATTTATTGTAAATCATTGCTTCTTATTTTCTTTAGTTATGCTAATCGAATTTTCTTTGGTAAATTGCTGTAGAGTTTTACAATGTTAGGTGCTTTGTGAAAGCTGTTCTAAAGTATATTTTATCTTTATTTAACATGCTTATATTAGCTTCACTTGTAACTCTGTTAAAACTATTGTGTAAAACAACTTTAGTTTAATCATTTAATGTAACTCAATTTCAATCTAATTTGGAGTAATGGGCTTGCGTTTGACCACCAACTCGCCTCATGTGACGCTGTCCACGACAGCACGCTTGCCTAGAAGAAATCGATTCACTCGAGATTTGATTTGACTTCTAATCGATTTGAAAATTTGCAAGTACCTATACCGGGTCTAAAAGAAACGCTCTCGAAGCCAAAATGCTAGTTTTATGTTTTTGTAGTTTTTAGAATGTTGTAAACCAGCAATGTAATGCGTACAAGCTGTGGTTTTTAGCGCTAGCTGATATTTTACAAATAAAAAATAGCAACTGCTAATCAATCTTCAGTACATCAAAATAAAAAAACTTTTGATCTACAACTTAGTATTATTTTATGCTTATATATAAACTAGAACACATCGGTTAATCCGTGGGTTCCTTCCAAGATCCACTTAATTGGTAGGTATACATAGAACGAGATTAAGTACAATAAAAGGCGAATTACAATACATTTGTGCATTATAGTAAATAAAGATTTTTATTATTATTATTATTTTATTTCAACTGTAAGCTCGTTAGCAAACTTTAACTACAAGTTTGACGAAACAACGCGCCAACTGGTGACTGTAGAGCGGCGCTAATTGACCGGACACGAGGCTAATGGGAAGACGGTGCTGGACGGTGTAAGGATGAGGGTCAGGGCACAGAATATAATATATTAGTACAAGTACAGAAGATTCACTCCGCAAAATCATTTAAATAAGTAGCGACTCTTCCTACTGCACAATAAAGTGCAATCCAGGACGTTCGAGTGCTAACAACCTACAGCTAAATAAGTAAATATTCGGGACATTTTTGCACACGGTCATCTGACCCCAAACTAAGCAAAGCTTGTGATATGGCTGCCAAAGACTGATATACATACATATATAGTTTTTTTTTATTCAATCTTAAATAGATATTAACACCCAGATATAGAACAAACACAAATGTTCATCACATAAATGTTTGTCCTAGGTGGGAATCGAACCCACGCCCTCAAACTCAGAAGGCAGGTTCACTACCAACTGGACCAACGGGCTATCAAATTAACCTAGCTAAATTAACCTAGAAACTTCGACCAAAATAAAATGAATGGACGGGCCCCGAAGAAGCGCAGTTTTGAAGATTTCAAAATGAGCGCCGGCGCTCACTTCCTTTCTGTCGGTCTTTAGCCGTAGGAAGTGCACCATGCTACTATTGTAACATGATAACGAAATAACTGACAAAATTATGCCGTCGTGTGCTTTCCCGAAGTATAAATCTCATCTATTTTTTGTAACAAATATACTGTACATGCTTATAATTAGGTGTTGATGTATGTATACGTCCGACGGTTTTGACTCGTTTTTACTGAGCATGTTCAATGGTTATGGCCCGTCCATTCATTTTATTTGGTCGAAGCCCAGAAGTTGCCTTTATGTCTATCGCGTAACTCCTTTCGTGTTATCTCTGTCTGCCACACGGCAAGTCTCCTGCACGCTCCTCCATCGTATTTTTCTTTGTGGGGTGTAAAGGTCCGATAAGAAAGGATTTTTCAAAAAAGATATACAGAGGTAAATAGAGGCAAAAAATTGGTATGAAATCTAAGCGTACGAAGTCGTGGACAACAGCTAGTTCCCATATAAAGGTACTTACGAAAAGTTATCTTAATTTATGGATAAGGCAGTGAAGGAAAAGAAGGGAAGGTCTTAGGACCTTCCTTCTTTAAAACAGCCTTAGAAAAAAGGAAAGGTTTTAAGGAAAATAATCTGCCTCCCTAATCAATTTTTTTTTTGACCGCGATCTTGCCTGATGGATAGCGATGATGCGGCCGAAGATGGATCACGTTTTCCCAATAATAACCCATTAACCCTAGACTTGAACACTCCAAGATTGTAATGCTGCGGAAACACAGACAGGGGCAAGGCGTTACATTGTTTTGCTGTTCTAATTAAGTAAGAGGACTCCAAACGCTTTCCCTGAGTCCGTCCTTCTAAACTAAACCATCCGTCGGGTTCGGAACTGCGCGCATTATGTGGAGTGCCGCGGTCAGGGATTTACGGCAGAGGACAACACTACTCGTTTGCAAACCCGAGGATTGTTTTAATTGCATACCCGTTTCAGTTATTCATTATTGTTGTTATTATAACGAGAATTTGTTGATTAAAATGACTTTTAGTCAATCCAATCTACGGAGACACCTCGCCTTTTGACATAGGTACTTTTGTTATCTTCGCTTGCATTGTAACTAACAATGGAAATAAATCTTGGAAGACGATTTTATACTAAAATTCTAATTGTCGCATCGATTTGAAAGTTTGCAAGTATACGAAATACGGATGACAGTGATGTAATTTAGTATAATTGAACTTATCTTATGGTTAAGACAGGAGGTGGAACTCTTCAATAATGAATCACACTGACAAAGCCATCTAGCGGGAAAGACGCCAACCATCACGCCGCATGGGCTAAGCGCTGCAGTGCCGTCTCTCCTCACCGCCCCGTGTGCGCTCGCGCGTAGCCATGCATGAACTGATCTGATGATGTAGTCAGAAGGTGGATAGTCGAACACTTCAATCCTTTGAATTTGGGTTAATTTACTCATTAACTATAGGCTATGGTTTCCGTAGGATAGCGGGTTGAAATCGCGAGGCATTGCTTTTTTTTTTTTTTTTATTATTATTGATAGTCTTCCTTTGACCGCCACCTCACTTGATGTTAGGTGATGATGCGGTCTACGATAAAGCATTCTTGCCTAAAGAACACCAATTCGTTCGCGATATAAAGACACCCAGATAGTAACTATCGAGGAAAACCATAGGAAAACCCATTCAGGCAGCGCATTCTACAGTTCACCGATTTGCTCAATAAAAATTGAATCAAAGTGGTTTTCGAAATATTATCAACCATGACACGGTGTCGTACTTTTGTGCCCGCCTTGGCCGTCCGATAGAAAAATGTGCAGGAGGGAATTAAACCATGGAGATCCGATGCACACTTCCCGAAATGTATCAGATAAAAACCGATAGACTAGCAACTTTACTACAATATATCTAACCTCAGCAGTGGTTACATATTTGAGCCATTTAGGGTCGAGACATTGGACCCTTAGAAAATGAGAGCTCAACTCATTTTTTTTTTAAACATAGCGCCTGGTTAATGCCACGCGTGACCAAAATGCTGGCGTGTTTCTGGCTCAACGCAAAAGCAAGCATTGTCATTCAGCGTGGTAATACCACCAGCGTGCTGGGTACGCTGCCAACTGGTAGTGGGCTTGAGCCTTTGGATTGTCTTTAGACCTTCAACAGTCTATGGGCAGACTAACTGTTTTTTAGTGTTAGTGTTAGCTTGTATTATGTTTAGTTAATAAAGGCAGTTAGGTATGCCCTAAAAAAGACTAATCTTCCACAATTTTTACACCATGTTTAAAAATCTGCTATAGAAGCAAATATCCACATTGTTATTTTGAAAGTTCTATTAAATAAATTATTCCTAAGTAGCCTTTCAGACTAAAGCTAGTAAATCCCACTTAGCATCTTCATTAGCTTTTCAACACCATTTTTCACCAGAAAACCGCACATAAATCTGATCGTGCAGCGCATTACTTCCTTATACAATATTGATACGATCCTTGCCAAAAATACACTTATGTCCTTACATAGTTATACTTCCACAATCTACGCTTAGGAAAACAGTGGAACAGTTATAAAGCTTAGAACGTTTAAAATAATTACCAATACAAAAACTGACTTCAAAATTAGTTAGTGCTCGAACAAAATGATTGATATTGCCAAATTAACAGGCGCTTGAACAAAATTATTATTATTAGCTGTGGGTCAGTTCGAAAGACTCCTTCACATATAAATTGGTCTACACATATCAGAGTAATAGATGTACATAAAAAACACCGGACAAGTACGAGTAGAACTCGCGCTACGATGGTTCCGTTGGATAGAAACCACAGAGCGCGAATCCAAACAAAAAAAAATTTGTTTAAATATTGAAATACAAACATAACTTTGTAGTTAACAGTAAGGTTCTTCCATACATACAAAAAAATAGTTTGTAAATGCAAAACAATATTGAATATATTATGATATAAGTTTCTAATTAACAACTTTCAGATGTTTTTCTTTTATATGTGCTGTGAGACCTTTCCTCTTGCCAAATTTTATGATTCTAGGTCAACGTACCCTAGGTTTTGGTTTCCTTGTAAAATCGCTAAATATGCGAAAATATGCGACAAAAACGATTATACCCTATAATCGCGTTGACTTACAAGTTTGATTTTTTACAACTCACAGTTGAAAGAAACTGCAGATCTAAGTATTTGAAATAAATTTCAACATGATATTTTACGCGTTCTTGAGAAAAAGGGTCTTGACAGACGGACAACAAAGTGATCCTATAAGGGTTCCGTTGTTTTCCTTTTTAAGGTACGGGACCCTAAAAATCGAAGTAAGCGTACTGTCGATTAAAGTATACGGTACAACTCTGAGTGTAAATGGGGTAAATTAGAAGTATTGTAACAAGGCGGGACAGGAATGTGTGCAGAGTTAAAAGGCGATCAGGTAGAGTCAGGAATCTCGTAGAAATGGCTACATACATACTAAGTACGGCAAATTTACAGTTGGTCCGTAGTTTTTTTTTTACACTGGCTAGTAATGAAGGATATGTAGAGTAGCTCAATGCGAACGCCTGCTTTCCACCCCACCTATCTTGCTCGCCTATTTATAAGAAAAAAAACATTGTTACAAAAATAAAATAAAACAATTGGCAAGCAACATCTTAAAAATAAAAGGAAATGTTCCAAAGGAATTTTCATGTTGATATTTCTTATTTATTTTACAAAATTAAGTACATGTATACAAATCTAGTATTTCGGGTTCTCATTGATTTCCTCCGTCAAAATAAAAGTTAATTTTTAAACGTTTGCAATGTTGTTCTAAAGAGCGATCGTACGATCGAACGATCAATCGTTTTTATTTATTAATAATTAGCAAATTTTTCGTGTTAAATTTTAAAATGTATGAAAGAGATAGCTCCCATAGCCATTGTTTCACTGAAAACTTTTCCGACGGCGCCTCTACTTTTTCTATAGACTAGCTACACCGTCGAAGTGGTGGTGAAGCTACAAATTGTGATTAGTCCGCGTTTCCACGGCGTCTTGGCGGCGCGTTGCTCTCTCACTAACTATTAGTTAATCTGTGTCTGCGGTCAGTAATTGGATAGTAATTTATAACCACATTTTGAATTAGGTTCCTACTAACCACGATATCTAGCTACGTTTGGCTTTTTACAAGCATTTATTTAATTTGCCCTGACACTTAGTATCAAAGACAGTAGATTTACCTAGTATGTGCTTAGTATGTACCTATGTTATTATGGATGTGTGGGATAAATCTTGCAACTGAATTTTAGACCAGGGGCCTTACGGACAACTGCTATTACCGGCACCTAATCCGCTCAGTTGGAAAATCACGCGACCGCAAACCTTATCGCGCCCAGATACGGTTTGCGGTCGCGTGATTTTCCAACTGAGCGGATTAGGTACCTGTAATAGCAGTTGTCCGTAAGGCGTGTAAGTGTTATCCTCAAGCGATTGAGATTCTTTATGCCATAGATGGCAAACAAGCAGACGGGCCGCCTGATGGTAAGCACTTAAGCAGTCACCAAACAACAATGACAAAACAATTTACCACTTTTTTTTCTCAGTGACAATTCAATTTTATGGTGCCACCGAGCTGGTCTGATGATGGAGACAGAAGGTAGCCATAAGAACTTCTAAGCGAATCGACGTAACCGTCGAGTTTTGGTTCGTTGAATTTGTCTTCCCAAGCACTTTGGTCTTAGATGATAACCAGGGTCCCGGTGATGGCCATATCTAACTTCTTGATATGGGTATCAAATGAAAGGGTTTGCATAAAAAAATACGAAAAGCTTGTTATAAATAGTTTTTTTAAATAAATAATTTAGGTAGTAGGTATACCTATTATTTCTTCTATCGCTATTAGCGCTTTATTATTTTCGTAGACCGCATCATCGCTTAACATCAAGCGTGATGGTGGTCAATCGCAAGCCTATTTTTATTTAATTTTTTGTTTGTATGTTATGCCTTGGAACAATGAGTGCGGTGGCCGAGCAGTAGCGTGTGTGCTTTAGAATCTGACGGCACCCGGTTCGATCCTCAGCCGTGAACCAAATACTTATTTAGTATCTAAATATATTTTTTTTTGCAGTTTCGATGTCATCGCTCAACTACGGTGAAGGCATCGTGAGGAAACTGGTATATCCAAGAACCTCAAAAGTTCAAAGACAACATGCCCTGGGCCAGCATAGTGGGTTAGAGTCCATCCTCTCTCTTTGAGAGAAAACCTGTGTCCCAGCAGTGGAAACATGATAAACTGATAATGATGATGACTAGGGACGACACAAGCAGGTTTTTTGTCTGATAGTAACCGCCAAGTTTGTGCATAAAACAGTAACAGCCAGAACATACATTGATATGCGAAGTTATAGATGTAATATTTAAAAAAAATACATTAGTGAGTAAGTAAATTTTTAAAACAGGCATTGTGGGCAATGGTTTTAGGCCTTACCTTCCAGTGAGTTTTTGCGCCAACGCGGAAAAAACATGTCGGTTCGTTGGATTATTTTCCCAAACTTGTGTATTTTCGAGTGTTAATGTGTACTAAATGGTGAATTATTATTCATTAAGTGCTCGTAAACGTGCCCGAGTGTGGGCAAGTGATATAACGAGGTGAAACGTGTCTTTTCGTGTTGTTTCCAAAACTCCATAGGAGCCTCTTGTAAAGTCTCCACCACTTTACAGGGGCATGAGTTTGACTTGACCGTGACTTACTTAGCTTGACTGTGACTATGACTTGTTTGACGCTATTAAGACCATGCAAACTGTTTAATATTATGACTAAAAGACATTGAATCCACGGTCATGAAAATTTTAACAAAAAAAAATCCTTCCAGTTTACCGTATTGTTTTTTTGGCTTAAAGAGTACGTATAATGTTCTTAGTACGAACTGCAATCATTTATTCATTTATAACTTCAAAATAAAATGCACACTAAGAATTAACTTTTTAAACTTCTTAAGATACGAAAATCCATTGAGCAAATGACAAAAAACAATTAAAATAGATTTAGCGAACTCAAATAAAAATTATTCATGCAACCCTTTCAAACTTATCAAAATTACCCTAAAAACAGCCATTTGCAAAATTGAAAAAAGAACGCAATTTCATTAGGTGACTTTAAAAAAGAAACGCTTATTACTGGCTAGCGGTAAGTGGCCCTAAATCTCGAGATGGCCGATCGTTCATCGACGCGGAAAAAACAGCGCACGGAGTATTGGCGAGAAACCAACAATGTTTCGAAAGTAGTTGATTCTGTACTACGAATATAACAGAAATGTTATATTATTCTTCAAAAAATAATAATTGTAAGTAATGTTATTTTAATAATAATGGACGCAACCGAACTAAATAATTACCTATTGGTGTCACTTATGTGCGGTGTGTATTGGTAATCACTCCCATTGGTGGCTCAGTTGGTAGTAAACCAACGAACTAGCTCGTAAGTGTTTTCTAGCTGTTTTTTTTTTCTTCTGTTGTACTCAATAAAGAGTTTCTCTCTATCTAAACCCATGTTCTGCGTTTGGGGGCGTGGGTCCGATTCCCACCTAGAACAAACATTCATGTGATGTTTTTTTTTGTTTCTTTAATATCTCGGTGTTAATATCTGATTCTATTTATTTAAGTATGTATTTAAAAATATATGTTTATGTATAAAATATATTATCAGTCTCTGGCAGCAATAGTACAAGCTTTGCTTAGTTCGGAGTCAGATGACCGCTTGCGAAAAAATTACCCGATTATTTATTTATTACTAAGCCTCGAGAAAAAAAGCAAAACTAGGTAAAGAAACTGTTAGTGGCTAAACGCAAGTTAAGATAAGATAACTCAAAAACAAGGATAAGTGGTTTAAAAATATCTAGGGCTTTAAGCAGGAAGACGGTAGTTGGAGAATCCGTAAAAACCAAGAGATCGAAGAGCTGGTGGCGGAACCAAAACATTCTTGCTGAAAAGTCCATAGGCTGCTCCTAAGGCGGGAACTTGTAATTGGCCTAGTCACCTAATTATTTTTGTTCACTTATGTGCTATTAGGCTGTAAGTTTCCCTAAAAATGCAAAATAAAATAATAAAGTCTCTTAGACTCCGCTGGCTTGGATATCTGGAGAGGAAGCGAGAGGATTGTGCCGTAAGAAGTACTTACTTGGGGCTTCTGGAGTGTCAAAGGCCTGTCAGCCGTCCCGAGTATAGATGGAAGGATGAAGTGGGAAAAGATCTGCGGAAACTGGACGTCCATACTTGACATGAGCTTGCGCAAGATAGGGAAGGGTGGTGTCTTTTGGTGTCGGAGGCCATGACACATTTTGGGTCGCTGCTTAAATAGGTACCTATGTCTGTCGCCAGCGCTACTCGATAAAAATATACAATTTAATTAAATTTGAATTTGTTTGACGTAATAATGTTTACCTTTTATAGAGTAAGAAAGAGAGAGAGAGAGAGAACGAGGTCGTTGTTTACATCGTATAGTATGAAATCTTTAAGCATAAAGTTGTTGTTTTTTAAATCTTCTCTATAAACTAAACTGAACTAAACAGTTATATTTATACCTACAAGAACAAATATGAGTCTTGGACTAGACTGTGACTAAAATTTGATGTGATTTAGGCTCAATTTATCACCTAAACAAAACAAAAGACAATTATAAATGGGCAAAAAGACCTTAGCCTGCCCACTGCCCAAATAAAAAGTCAACGTGAAAAAACAGCTCATCTACAAATGGAACTCGAATAAGTCCCCAATTCTTGGATTCCAATTTCGAATTGAAACCGTTCCGATATTTATTGGATATTCCGATTAATCTCGCTGCGATCCGTTTTAAAAACGCGCTTATGAGTTTTGAAACACAAATTACTTTATACCTCATCATAAACGTAATAAGGGCCAAAATCGTGCGCTCGGGTGTTGGAAGGAAGTAGTAAAAGTGGGAAATATTTATGAGCTTTCGAAGAAAATTCTTTGTGAATGTTTGCATTTATGAAAATATGCTCGAATCAAAAAGGGGCGCTAAGATTGTCCTACAGCGTGTTTTAAAATCTCGGTACTTCCTGCCCATTTTCTTCTTACCTTACCACTAAGGCGCCAGCGAATGGGTTTATCAACTCCAGCAGGCCTAGCACGGGCCGTGGACAAATTGTCTTTCCACCGTTTTTATCCACGCGTCGACTTAACAAAGCTAGAATATAGATACGTTTGTCTCTTTCTCGCGGGATAAAAACAGTGGATAAACACTTTATCCACGGCCCGTGCTAGGCCTACAGTAGTGTAAAAAAACTGATATAAGTAGGTATAAGTAGGTAATGGGCCCGATTTTGAAGGCACAAGTTAAATTTAGTTTAGCTTTAAAACTTGTTATATTTAAAAAAGCTAATCGGTATTCCAGAGGCACCACTTAAATTATTATAAAAACGTCAAAATCAAATTTTTTAATCGAATGAACGTAATGTGCTGTAAACTACTCAATTCACGTTTAAATGCAGTTTTGCTATTCTGAAGGCACATTTTAAATGATTTTAAATCGTTTTAGTTGCCAAAACAGCTGATATTTTAGCTTATAGGTTAGTTTTTTAACAAGGACCATTTGAGGTCCTCTTTAAAATAACTTGAATTTCAAAGTGAGTTTAAACTCATTATTTGTGTTTTTTGCTCAAAAAAACAAACGTGTCCTAATGATCAACATACAGATAAACATATCAAAGACTTAAAATCGTATTGGTTCGACGGGAAATGTGATCAAATGTGGATCAAACATGATCTACTTTTTGCGACTAACAAGTGGCACCAGTAATAGAAAAGTAGATTATACTTATCTGCTTTATGGTTGAAAACAATACAAGACAATACATATTACAAGATCTAGATGCGTGATGGACCCTGAAGGAATTATTATTATTAGGTACTTAATGTATACCTAAAACATCAAAAGCCAGAAATCATCTGTTTGCAAAGTTGCACTGATTGTGCTGTTCAAAAATAACTCTTATCACAATAAGATAATATTATTATGCAAAGATAAAAATGGTAAACAATTTTGAACTATTGCCACTAGGAAGTGCTGAAATACCATATTTTCATAATAGATTCCTTAAATTTCACCAAAGTTACACCGGCCTCGGTGGCGCAGTAGGCAGCGCGTAAGTCTCATAATCTTAAGGTCGTGAGTTCGATCCTCACCCGGGGCATATCTTTTTGCGAAAACTTTTTTTTTGTTGACACATCCGAATATTTACACCAATGTTTCAAGACTAACGAACTAATTAAAAATATCAACTTAATAATTATAATAATATATTATTGGCTATGGGTAACTAGGACCTTTGATTATTTTATACGTACAATCAAAGATTAAAACCACAGAAAAAGAATATTTTATTAGAACGGCTGTCAAGGCATTTTTGTAAGAAATTTGTTGTAGCCAGTAAAGCCAGTTGCACCCATATAAACGAAACGTCAGTCATTTGGAAAATCAGTTGATCGTTGATCTAAATAAGAATGGATTAGCAAATCCAGAATATAGCATACGTGACTGTCACATGTTACATATTCTAACTCAACTCATAAAAAAAAACTGTCATCATCATCATCATCAGCCAGAAGACAAAGGTCCCTCTTAGACCTCTACACTGAACGAGAGCCTGCCATCTGCATCCACTACCGCGACTCTCATGATCTAGTGGGAGGCGTTTTCCGTTTCGTGGTCTCCACTCAAGAACCTTTCTACCCTATCGGTTATCGGTTCTTCGAGCGACGTGAGTTGTCCATTGCCACCTCAACTTGCAAATTTTATTTTTAATAAGCTGTAAACTCGTTTAAGTATAAACTAAAATAATTTTCTTGTTTCCCCTGTATGTATCAACAATCGTTTCCGATCAAGGGGTGTAATTCTCCACCCAGGGCTAATAACGCACCCCCTCCCCCATACCTCGGGGTACTTACTGACTGATTGTATTAACCTTGTTTTTGTAATCGGCTAATGCGACAAATTAAATGTCGAAGTCGTATTTTAAAGGACAGTTGGAAAAACACAGTTTGGTTTTTTGGCAAATGTTTTGGTTTCAAAACTTAGATCAGTTTTTTGATTAGTTTAGTAAAGAAAACTGGAAGAATACATTGCAGAATAAATCTCTTTGGGTAGTTAAAAAAATACGCTTTGATTCCACTTTTATTGAGACTGCTAGTCTGTGGAATGCACAGCTTGAATGGGTGTTCCTCTGTAGTTATAATCTGGTGTCTTCAAATCCCGAGTGAATCAGTTTCTTCTAGGCAAACGTACTCCATCTTAGACCGCACCATGACTAGGTGACTAGGGTGTCAGTAGCGAGGCCAAGCTCTACGCGGACGAAGTAGCGGCCAGCGGGTCATCATCATCATTTCACCCTTAGGACGTCCACTGCTGGACATAGGCCAACCCCATCGATCACCAAAAAGGCCGGTTGGAAGCGGCCTGCATCCAGCGTTTCCCTGCGGTCTCTTTTAGGTCGTCTATTCATCTTGTGGGTGACGTCCTACGCTACGCTTACCGGTCCGTGGTCTCCATTCAAGAACCTTTCGGCCCCACACGGATCACGCGTCAACTTGAAAACTCCTTTTTCAAAGTCAGAACTAAAGATAATGCAAAATTTCAGCAAAATCCAATTCAGCTTGCAAATTTTGACCTAAACAAACATTGCAGGTTAGAAGCTTGTAAAACATAATTATATAGGTACCAACGGGTCGAGTTGAGTGCCGCTTCCTTTTACTGCGTGCTATGTGCCCTGCCCACCAGCGGGTACCATCTAGTAATAATAATAAATACGGACTGAATTGAGAACTTCGCCTCCAAAACAAAACAAAAATAAATTGTAACAGAAACAATCATAAATCCCGATCCCCAATATTTAATACACAGAAAATCATTCACATTGCCAGCGTTTAATATTAAAAAGCATTATTTTTCCAATGGCATTATTATGTCACTGTAAAAGCCCGAAATGCGGCGCTGCGTAGTATTTACCGGCTCAACTCAAATGAGTCGAGAAAGATCAGTGAAATATAAGCTTAGCGGAAAGATTACCTAGCCTACCTAGTTTACAAAAATAATTAATTTTAATGTTTTGTTTGTTTGTTCTATTTTTTATTTGTTTTGTTTGTTGTATATCCCATTCTTTTTTTTTTTTTTTTATTTCTTAGTTTATCCGCCGTAACATTACATGCTCTGTGAAAATTTCATCTGGCCATCTATTACGGTTCGAAAGATATAGCCGCGGACGGACAGACAGACATACATAGAGACAGACATACATAGATACAGACATCGTAGGCTTAGTAATATGGTGCCTTTTTACGCTTTGGGTATGGAACCCTAAAAATCATGAAAGTGTCCTGAGATTAAATACATTTATTAAATAGGTACATTTTAGGAATACCTACCAAAACTTATTTAAATCCTATATCGTTCGGTTATTATAATAATATCTACTTTAGCTTGCAACAAATGTACACTAAAAGCACAAATTATTTATAGTTTGTATGGTTTTAGTCTACTTTTAGTTCGGACACTATTGAGCGCTGAATTGATATCCATAGTTTAAATATCTTCGGTTAAACACATCAATGGTTAATTTAAGAATTCAGCATTTTAGGGTTTCACCGTAACTTACACATACATTCACTACATAATTTCCTACCTTACGAAAAACTACTCTATTTTCTAAGTCATAAAGTGCAAAATCAAAGATTCTGGAGTTCAAGGAGGTTGCCATCTTAAAGAGGTTCGATTCGTAGAGTTCTTTTAATAAGTGTGGATGATTTACGCGATGCCAAGCGCACTTGCTGCTCCTTAATTAGGCGGGAAAAAAACTGAGCACCTTCGCGACTCGAGACATAGTTGACGGCAATTAGTCATGCTTGCACTTATTAAAAATACGGACAAGATTCTGGCATAGTTTTTGACCGAGCGAAGCGAAGAACTCAGAGTCTACAGTCTACGGGAATAGATAGGCGTTTTTAAGAATGTTTGTGTTTATGTTTATGAGACGATAACATGCAAACCGATGGGGCAGAAAGGTTCTCGAATAGACTACGGACTAGTAAGCGCAGCGTAGGACGTCTGTCCATCTTATGGGTATAAGATGGACAGATGACCTAAAAGAGACCGCAGGGAAACGCTGGATGCAGGCTGTTTCCCTTTTGGAGATCGATGGGGGAGGCCTGTGGCCAGCAGTGGACGTCCTACGGCTGAAATAATGATGATGATGATGGTGAACTTGCAAGCTGCTAGGCTGTGAAATACGCTGCCTGTATCGGTGTTCCTTTGATCTTTGGTGTTCCCCGATAGTTACAATGTGGGTGTCTTCAAATCACGAGTGAATCAGTTTCTTCTAGGCAAGTGTTCTCCATCGTAGACCGCTCCATCATCAGGAAGATGGCGGTCAAACGCAAGCCTATTTTATAATTTTTTTTTTTTATGTAGGAATGTTTATCACAGGAATGTTTACCCCGGGGTGGTTTTTTTGCCGGGAAGATTTACCCCGGGAATCTTTATCCCGGAAGGGATTTTCCCCCCGGGATGGTTTATCCCGGATTTTTTTCCCCGGGAATTTATCAATCGGTATTTTTATTCCACCGGTAATGTTTATGACGGGAATGTTTATCCCAGGATTTTTTTCTCGGGAACTGTTTACCCTAGGAATGTTTGTTTTCTGTAATTTGCTGCTATCAGGCACAGAGGTAGACCAGCGAAAAGATTTTAGAAGGTGCAATCCAAGTGCAATCCTACAGCCAGGCTCTATCGAAATACAACCTTGTTCCTTAGAAAATTTTCATTGGTAACTTTTGTAATAGGCTACAATTTTCGATCCCCACTCCTCTTCCAATATTTGAATAGAATTTGTGCTTGGTAGTACAATTTCACAAAAAACTGACGAAATGAAAATCCTACGAAATAAAAAACTGACGAAATGAAAGAAATTGAGATTTCAGGGTCGAACCCATAGTATTATTTTTTTCATGACCTCTTTTAGGCTTTGTACACCATTTCATCAAAATAGCTGGAAAAAATATATGTCATCCGAGTAAACAAAATTGCGGATTGAAATCGGCTATTTTAAATTTATAATTATTGTTGTAACTGATAACTTTTGTAAAAACACATACCCTCTAGTATAATAGAAACATTATTCCAGTATTAAATCAACAGTGATGTATCGTTAGATGCGACCACAAAAAAATCAGTAAATAAAATGAACTCATAATTTCCTTTGAACTGAAGCCATAATATAGCTTCAGGGTTGTCATAGTCAATGTTCATTGTTTTCTTGGGTCAGCGTTTTTTTTGGTTCAATTTTCAGCCGCGGGGCAACTCTGTGTTGTTAGAATCAAAACACAGGTACAAATATCAAACAACCCTATTTGTTAAAGTGGCCATGACTTTTTTAGTGTTAGGGATATTCACTAGTCATATCTCGCTCTTTCACCCACAATTTTCCTATCTTGGATAAATAGAACAGACGAACCCAATATTTACAATGCAGTTCAAAGATATATTAGAAGATTTGTATTTAATTAATATTATTATAATATAATAATAATTCTGGGTAATTAATAACATTTAGATATTAATAACATTAGTATTTATTTTACAGCCGCCGGCATGCTGGGTACACTGCCAACTGGTAGTGGGCTTGAGCATTTAGATTGTCTTTAGACCTTCAATGGTATATGGGCTGGGCAGTCTGTTTTTGTAGTGTTAGTATTAGCATGTATATAAAGGCCAGTAAAAAAATAAATAACATTTAGGTCACATATTTTCAACACATAAAATAAAGTCACAAACAAAAATTTATAAATAAATTGTTATGACGTCATCAGAAATAAAATCATGGAAATATACAAATAAAAATAATTTAAAAAGTAAATTAAATATATTATTTTCTATTCAGTTTATTATAGTAAAATAATTTGTCATATTAAGGTATATTTTCTGTGATTCAAATTTCACGAGAGCTTAAAATATTTTGTCTCTATTTTATCTCCGACTGAATCACCATAGCCTGGTCACACTCATCTCTACATCGAAACGGCCTCGTTCTAAATAAAAACATTGCTACCAAATCGCTTCTATTTCCCAGGCATCTGTATCTTAAACCAACTTAAACAATCCATGCACAAAAACTATTTCCAACCTTATTTCTTTAACTTAAGAGTAGTGAGGAGAGTTTAGAGGTTAAATATAATATTGTAATATTATAGCTATGAGATTGCAAGCAGTCGTGTGTGTGGCAACATTAAGGCGAATAAAATTTAAATATGGCAGCACTCGTGGCCGCTATAAAAGAAACAAAACAATATAAAGACGAATAGAAATAATACAGAAATGGCTTCGGTGTTTGGAATCACCTGGCGACCGCGGATAATATAATTTTATTTATTCCTATACGTTGCAGTTATGGAAATCAAAGAGCATATTATAAACATTCGGGCAACATTTTCTTTTCAAAACAATTGTTATGAAATTATACGTCTGCGGTTAAGAACAACTTTTTTAGAAAGTTGTTTGAGGGTAAATCCAAAATACTGTGCTACGACCTACGACGTAGCTCGTAGCACTGTAGACGTCTACACAGCTTAAAACGTAGCACGTATTTTAGGGTTTACAATAAATTTTGCACACATTACATAGTTTTTCAGAGATTCTGAAAAGGCGTGATCATAAATAATTAAATATTTTTTCGCAAATTTCAAATATAACTAAAATTGTTTGTTTTGATATTCTGAGACTACCAAGGCCGCCCTTAAGAGGATGCTAACTTATTACCAGTAGCCCTGTATATAGATTAAGTTAATAACAAAATATTATTTAAAAAAATTCTTATTATTTTTAAGTGTTGATACGCCAAATTTGTGTTTAATTCGGCATTACTTTTCCATCATAAACGTAGGTTTCTAACAAATTTAAAGACATGAAGTAACAATATACAAAGCACTCGTCTTTACAAATATTTTGACATATATAATGTAACATGAAGCTATGTACATAACATTTGTGTGTATGTTATTGTAGGTATTATTCAAATGTGTACCAATAACTGGCATTTACGGCCGCCAGTAAAACTACGATCGAACCGAACGAATAAATATCCGACCTCTGTAACTTATAACCTTGGGCGCAATGATGTACGAACTATCGGAAGAGACACTGCATTTTTAGCAATCTATTAATGTTATGGAAGACCAAAAAGACCAGTAACAAGACTACCAGCCAGGTGGATGGATAGTATTACCGTCAGGATCTAGAACCTAAAATAGTATGCTAATAATATTTTAGTTTAAAAAACTAAATAACATACTAAGAGCGTGTCAAAACACACATATGGTAAGGGAACGTATACTAATATGATTGTGGTCACATGCATAGTTCAGGGGCCTTAAGGACAACTGCTATTACAGGCACCTAATCCGCTCAGTTGGAAAATGACGCGACCGCAAACCGTATCTGGGCGCGATAAGGGTCACGTACGCGTGATTTTCCAACTGAGCGGATTAGGTGCCGCTGTTAGCTGTTGGCCGTAAGGCCCCAAGAATTGATGCCTATACCTAGAAAAATTCAAACAAACGAAGCTCTGTCACCTTTAAATACCAAATTTGAGAATAGGTACTTATCCCTTTAATAATCAAATAACTGCAGAGATGTATCATCCCGACATAACATATACTTTATATGGTATAGTAAAAAATAAAATACTAAGGAAACATTCTTAAGATAATTTTACGAAAAGGTCCACATTCGAGCTAGAACGTCATTAATTTAACAGTTTTATCGCTGTTAGGAAAAAAAATGTTACCAAAACATGTTCAAAATAATTTTAATATGATCAGGTTTTTAATTCGATCTATCAGCATGGCAAGTTACAAGTTTCTATGTTTAAAAGTTTAGAAATGCAGAGGGGGACCAAACTGTTTTCCACTTTGGCAGGCCATACTTCGCAAAGTATTACACTTGATAAAAAAGTAATGCATGTCGTACCAAAGGTATAATTAAAATACCTATTCAACGATACGTACGAGGGGGTGCAGCGAGAAAACATTTTCATATCAATTACACTTTTTTTGTCTTTTACATATTTTTGGTCTTTTGGAGATCGATGGGGGGTCCAGCAGTGGACGTCTTATGGCTGAAATGATGATGTTGATGATGATGATGATGATACTAATACTGTAGAATGTAGATAATTGTGCAGTCTCATGCCCTTATCTGACTGTAAAAGTTAGGTTCTAAAATTGGGACGGACGGACAAACAGACAGACGGACGGACATAATGAACTTATAAGGGTTGCTTGTAGCACTAAAAAACTCCCCTACAACCATAGATTCAGTATAAGCCTACAACCCTAACCCGAACCATAAAAAACGCGTTTTAGACACTAGTTATAAAACTAAAGGAGTCCAAACTCGAGGAATCTTCACACTTTGTCACGTGGCCATCTGATGGTGTTTCTGGGAGGTGAATAGTGAATTTTTGGTATAGGTCTTATTAAAACAAACCAAATGAGTCCAAACTGGAAGGGCTATATTGGCCATTGAAGAATTTTACACGAGATTAATAAAATATCAACACGAAAACTGCTCTATAATACTCTCATTTGCAATGTTATTCTAAGATAATGCACAATAGTTTTTTTAATACTCTCGTAATCCTGAAAAAGTATTGAGAAAAAAATCAAGAATGCTTTACACCTTCCAGTCACCACTACAGCCCCGCCCAAGTTATAATAATACAAGCCATAACGGCGTTACGGGCGCCGTAACCCGTAACTGCGGCCGAGGTTAATCCACCACCTGTACTTAGCCGCTTTTATACTCCATACCTTAATATGTTGTGCAATATACCACCAACATACGGCACGGTACGTTATTGGGGGTTCTTGGACAATCGTTGGCTCACAAAATAAAGTCGCTCCCTCCTGCGGCATTTCCAAGTAACTACATATAACATCTCTAAAATGGCCGGTTGGAAGCGGCCTGCATCCAGCGTTTCCCTGCGGTCTCTTTTAGGTCGTCTGTCCAGCTTGCGGGTGGACGTCCTACGCTGCGCTTACCGGTCCGTGGTCTCCATTCCAGAACCTTTAGGCCCCATCGGCCTTTTGGAGATCGATGGGGGTGGCCTACGTCCAGCAGTGGACGTCCTATGGCTGAAATGAGGATGATGATGACATATAACATGGGCTTCAAAAGGGCTGTTAATAATCGGCAACGTATCTGGGATGGCCCTGGTGGATGCCCTTCTATGGATAACTATCCATAGAAGACGCTGGAAAGAGGACAGCCGAAGCGTTGGTCTAGTTGGTAGTGAACCTACCTTCTAAGCTTGGGGGCGTGGGTTCGATTCCCACCTACACCACCACCACATTCATGTGATGAACATTTGTGTTTGTTCTATATCTGGTTGTTTATATCTATTTAAGTATTTATTTGAAACTATATATGTATGTATATCAGTCTCTCGCAGCCATATCACAAGCTTTGCTTAGTATGGGGTCAGATGACTATGTGTGCAAAAATGTCCCGAATATTTATTTAAGACATTTCAAGTGCCTTTCGACAAATACAAATACCTTCTTTATTATTTAACGTTGCAGACAATTCAAAAAATTTACGACTGTCGGGATTCAGGACTTGACTTCACCAACGCTTAGATTATAGTTGCAAATACAGCTCCAAAATTTGGACTGTTTAATTATATTAAAAAAAATATTTGCAATTACCTATTAATACCTAATTATTCTTAGAATATGGTAAGATTTATACATAGTAAATAAATACATGAAATGAATACATAATTTATTTTATATTGCCTTGGTAAATACATACATTTAAAGGTAATGGTATGGTAAGTAGAACCGATAACCGTTGGAGTAGTCGTGTTCTAGAGTGGAGACCGCGAATCGGCAAACGTAGCGTAGGTAGGACATCCCGAGAATCGATGGAGTGACGACATACGTAAGTAAGCTGGCAGTGCCTGGAAGAGAAAAGCCAGAGATCGGGCTGAGTGGCGTGCCTTGGAGAGAGGCGTAATCCAGCAGTGGACTCAGGCTGCTTATAATAATGAGTGGTAGTTCTCTTCCCCACATGTATTTCCAATACCGCAAGCTAAAATCGAAACGTTTAATTCGAGCACACAAGCGCGAGGTTTTATGTCATAATCGCGGGTTCCGCACAATAAAGTTTACAGCCCCCGCACCTGCCGGGGGAACTCTAAAACTGTATTCATGTGTGCTGTTTGCGTCCTGCTCCATTTTATGGGCGGAAAAAGATTATTGGTTTAGCTAAAGATTTTTATACAGGGTTACATAAATAACAGTGGTAGGTTACTAAGCCGAAAGGAGGTATTTTAAGTGTTGCAACTGAATTTTAAAACAGTGATCCCCAACCGATTGAGTTGAAATTTTGCATACACGTTTAATTTGGACGACAATGCATAGTTAGCTAAATGAAGTCATGGCGAACTCAATATGGCGGACTCCCAAAGATGGCGTTTAGTTAGTTTAGTACAAAACTAATACTTACCTACCTAAGCCTTCCGGAAAGATACACCTAACAATAACAAAATTAAAAAACAATTAAGGGGGCTGTTCCCGTCTGCAATTCCATCGCTCGCACATTTTCACATTATTGAAGATATAGAATCACTAAGGCTGACTTGCACAACATATTTACATAAATCTGAATTTTACTGAATTGTCCATACGGTTTGACATTTTAAAAAACATAATCGTGAGTGCAAGCCGGTGTTATAATAATAATTTACAAAGAATCCTCACGCGAGTTTTGATGAAGTGATTTGACATTTGTCAAAATACACAAACTGCGTATGGTATTTAGAGTATTTTTGTTTATAAGGCAACCTAATACTAGATTCCAGGCACAGTCAGTCAGCCAGTCTTCCCGTGAACATGGTGCATGTAACTGCGCCGAAATAACGGAAACTCCTTTCTCAAGTTTATCACAGTAAATCCCGTCAATACCTAATCATAATTGTAAAGAATAACCGTGGTACTTTAAAACACAAATTTATTTGTTTGTATTATGTTATGATAAACAACTATTTTATCATTTTTGCATATAATTCACACTCAGTGTATTTATATCTTCAGAGCGAACTGCGGATGGGAGAAGCGGCCTTAAGTGAATAACTTAACTTGTAACATAATCACACCATGTGACATGAGGCCTTAACTAAGTAATTAATCAAAACTTAAACTTCCATTTTCCTATTTCTAATACCACTTGCAAAATAGATAAATAATGAGTGTTTGCAATAAATTAACTGCTCACTTAGATCACTTAATTCCGGTAGTTAAGTTGTCCGTTACAAGTTGCTAAGTTGCGTTTAAGTTGGCAGTAAGGTTTTGCCGTCTTTAGTGATACGCAAGAGCTTGTAAATTGTTAGTAAGTATTTCAGTTAAAGTTACACATATAAATATGTAGGTACATATTACTGTGTTAAGTACAACCACTACTCATAAACAGCAACACAGCTTATTTTTCACCAACATTGAGTGTTTGGAATATTTTTTTTTACTAACTAAACAAAATACAAGCCAACTGACAAGAAATCCCTACTACTACTTATACTTGGCTGTCATTCGTTAAAATTCTAGTGTGGAACAACACTTTAATTATAAAAATTACTTTCGAGTAAAATAAAAACTATTTTAAATATAACAATAACTAATCTAACAAGCCGCTACCAGTGGGCAGTGTTCCCAAAATGCTCGCAGCATTGCCACGTTGTAACATGGCAATGCTTAATCTTAGGGCATAAATATATAAAATAAAAACACTTGTCCAGTTTATTTTTACTATAACTTATAGTAAAAATAAATATAGGTAAAGGACAAAACACACATTTTTGACACTTTTATCATGAATGAGTATGAAGTAGGTAATCCAAACAACCGGAAAACTGACAATGCATCGTGCATCGATAACGATGCGTTAATTTGCTAACATCGATCAGTGTAAGCCGTATAACTAACGCAATTACAACATAGATGAGTTTTATACGCGTGTCAGTCGCGTGGCGTGGCGTGGGGACGCGTGGCGTAATGTGGTTTTGCGTGGAAGAGTGTGATGGTGGCGTGAAAGTCACGTGCGAAGGGTTAACGTACACATTGTGCAATTGAGAGTTAAATTAGTTACCGCACGAGTCTAAATATTGCTGTTTATGTTTGATGGGAATTAAAATAGACTGCATTACATAACTACGTATAAATAACAATAATGCAGTTGCTCCCAATCACGAATTAAAAAACCGTCAGCTTTATTTTATTGCGACGCATCTTACTGCGAAAGCCCACGCCTTCGAAAGAACAGAACTGCGGTGTGTGATATTGCGAATCATTCAAACTGTGATGTTGATAGTAGATCAGTAATATGCCTAGTAGTTCATGTTGGCTTTGTTGTACCTACACTTACATACTCGTAGTAATTATGGAAAAAATCCAATAAAATAATTTTAAGGATAATTGGTCATGTATTTATTAATACCTAGTCGTGCATAATAAGTAAAAGGAATTACCAATCCTACTAATATTATAAACGCGAAAGTTTGTATGTATGGATGTATGGATGTTTGTTCCTCTTTCACGCAAAAACTACCGAATGGATTTTAATGAAATTTTACAATAATATAGCTTATACATTAGAATAACACATAGGCTATAACGGGTTGTTGTAGCGAGGCCGAAGGCTGAGCTCTACGCGTACGAAGTAGCGGGTTTCAGCTAGTACATAGATAGATAGAAACTCTTTATTGTGACCAGAACACAGACACCAGAAATAAAATTTACAAACAGATAGAAAACACTTACGAGCTAATGCCATTAGTGGCGGCCATATCGTCAAATGCGATCTTTTCCAGGCAACCATTGGATGGGGGGAAAACTACGTAACAGGATCGACGTTCAATAATACATTATAAGATTTAGACACTAATCAGACCGCTAGCCTTTGTTTGTAGCGCTCACAATTTCTGATGATTATTCGGACGTCCACAATGACCTCAATTATTTGTCATTGTTCCCCACAGTTGTTCCCAATTACCAGTAAGACTGCTAACACAACAGCTTATGTCATTCCGCGTAACAGATTTTCAGCTCTCATTTCGTAACTTCCTTTAACTGGAGGTTTAACAATGAATAATAGTAGATTGTATGATAAGGGAGCAAAATATTATTTTGAGGCGAGGGCGCTATTTTGAATCCAGAACGGAGCGAAGGATTCTAAAACAGAGTTCCAAACGTATTAAGGGATTCTAAAGTAGAATCCTGAGCGAAGTGAGGTATTAAAATTAGGTGTACGTCACCAAGGCAAACATAATTTTGCGATCGAGAGATACACTTTAGTTTTCATCTTTCTTTAGTTGTCATTTTTTGAAATAAAAGACAACATGTAAAACTTATAAATTTATTAAACTTTTACTAACTTATTATACAAATCTCTTTGGTTGACAACGTCTAGGAATATTCTAAGAAATATGTATATTCCAAATTCAAAACTCTTTTATTCGCATTTATTAAAACCCTATCAGAAAAGACCTATACCTTCTTTCATTCTTTGCTCGCACTTAGTAATAACATAACGTCAATTTTCGAATAGATGGAATGAAAAGTTTTTTTACAACACATTTGCTCAAAAAGTGCACTTACGAAGCCTGTATACATCGTTCGAAAGTTAAACATTACGCATCATACAACGGAGCGTGCGGTAATGAATTTTACCGCACGCTCAGATGTATAGCACCGTGCGTGTACTTTACGGTATATAAAAATTGTTTCATTTGTAGCTTTTTTTTCCGCAAATGTGTTGTAAAACGTTGTATGGCACACGTGCGGATTGGTTTTTACAAACTTACCGCATTTGTATCATAAATAACTATTCTTATCCACAGCTACCCTATTCCAAGATCACAAGGTAAGAATGCTGAAGTATCTTACAAGCTGTAGGCATGTCCACACTGCAACGCTGATCCTCCGTTCGATTGATATTCAATTCGGGCCGGCAGGAAAGATCGCCCCGGGACACGGCGGCCAATTGAATTTGAAAACATCGACCCACCCCCTGATAACGGTGCTCCATGCTTTGGGGAAAAGGCAAATAAGTTGCATGTAACTATTGTTAATATTTAAGAGACGTGCGCCTGGTCAGTAGTGGTCAATGAGCTGCATGACCAAGCTGCTGACGTCTATCTGGGCCTCAAAAGGACTATAGCATAGAAGCAGTGCTAATTTATGTTACAGTCTTTACTCATAATGCCAAAACTATTGTTACCAGAACGAAACAGATATAGTAATTTTTAAACTTTCGCGATTTGAACACATGTTTTAAACGTTTATCGGGACTTATCACGTATTATTTAATTTAGGTAAAAAATATGTACCTTTCGCTCGATGTTTCGACCATGTTACAATGTTCCTTTTGGTATAGTTATCCTACTCTTTGCTTGATCTTGAAAAATGGCAGGGTTTTCACTACGACACACAACACTGACTGTATCGGTAAATGTCCTAGTACTTACACCGCGGTTTGTACACTTGCTTACTATGGGATTCCACGACGCCGCTAACTTAAATCCATCTTCCCGGTTGAAATTGCGATGTTTTCTAATTTCAACAGCTTCACGAACCATTCTAGAAAAATAATGTCGTTCAGTGGAGAGGACCTTCGGATCGTGGAGCTCGATCCAGTGACCGGATCCCGCCTCAAGCAAATGTTCTGCAATAGCAGACTTCTGTGTCTGGCGATTTTTGACGGCCGCGATATGTTCTTTGATCCTTTCAGCTACGGTACGCTTCGTTTGACCTATGTAGGAACTACCGCAGCTATAATCGACCTTGTACACACCAGGGGTCTAGAAAGGAATAACGTCTTTCGGAACAGATATAATAATATGTTTGACAGTACGACAAATTTGCAGGGTTGTAGGTACACTATTTTAATATACATACTAGGGGCCTGTAAAAGGCCCCAAAGGCTACATACTATTTGACAGATGGCCTTGTATGCTTTGTAAATCACGTGATGATGTTTAAAGATTCATCATCATCATCAGCCAGAAGACGTCCACTGCTGAACATAGGCTTCCGCCTTTAAAGATTACGGTTGACAAAATTATCTAGGATTTATTTTGAACTAAGGTATTTGTACCTAAGCATGGCAATCATTTATATCTGTACCACTCATCCTACCACTAAGGCGTCAGGGATGGAGTTAGAAGAAATCGGGGTGTCTTCAAGTCGCGAATGAATCGATCTCTTCCAATAAGCAAGCGTGCTCCATCGTAGACCACTTCATTTCATCACTTGTCTTAACAACGGGGTCAAACGCAAGCCAATTATTAATTTAAAAAAGTTAAAGTTTATCAGCTCTAAAAATCTCAAAAATCGAGTAAACTAAGTATAAGAGAATATGTTGAATATAATTTGTTTTTTGATTATATTAGTGATAATTTGTATGTAATAATTAGTTTTAGTGATAATAATTAAGGCTTTTCTATTTTCTTTGTTTGATATACTCTATTTAGATTTGTTAGCTTTTCAGCCAAGAAATCACCTTTTAAACTGTTTTACACACAATTCGTTTGCACTTGTTATCGCTTCGAGGTTCGAGCAAAGAAAGAGGGTGATTGCAATGCAACCGCCACTTATATACTGTGTTCGTTGGCAGTCGACAAAAGACTGTCAACTGTCAACGAACACGTGTGAACTTCGCCAATACAGTTTCATTATAATGGTGTTGTTAGTTCATCTATCCATTAAATGATTAAACTAAAGTTGTTCTACATTCGGCCATCCGACTCAATTACACGTCCTCGTGTATACGTGTCATGTTATATGATAATAGACGTTATACGTGTTAATTAAATGTGTACTTTACAATCTTATTTTGAAGTCTTATACTATCGTTTTATGTTACATAATATCAGAATGCAACTGCATACTGAAAAGCACATCATATCAGACTAAAACCGAATCTGGTTTAGTTAAGTCAGTACGCAACTGCGTACACTGTCTCTTACGCAACTGCGTACAATGTCTCTTACGCAACTGCGTACATCGGCTCTTACGCGACTACGTACACCGGATCTTACGCAACTGCGTACAATGTCTCTTACGCAACTGCGTACATCGGCTCTTACGCGACTACGTACACCGGATCTTACGCAACTGCGTACAATGTCTCTTACGTAACTGCGTACTGGAGGCTCCGCTGCAGGCTCAGCTGGCAGGTTTGACGGCAGGCTCAGCCGCAGGCTCAGCCGCAGGCTCAGCCGCAGGCTCGACAGCAGGCTCAGCCGCAGGCTCGACGGCAGACTCGACAGCAGGCTCAGCCGCAGGCTCGACGGCAGGCTCAGCCGCAGGCTCGACAGCAGGCTCAGCCGTAGACTCCGCGGCAGGCTCCACTGCAGGCTCCGCTGTATGCTCCGCTGCAGACTCGACCGCAGGCTCGACAGCAGGCTCAGCCGCAGGCTCGACGGCAGGCTCGACAGCAGGCTCAGCCGCAGGCTCGACGGCAGGCTCAGCCGCAGGCTCGACAGCAGGCTCAGCCGCAGACTTCGCGGCAGGCTCCACTGCAGGCTCCACTGTATGCTTCGCCGCAGACTCGACCGCAGGCTCGACAGCAGGCTCAGCCGCAGGCTCGACAGCAGGCTCAACGGCAGGCTCGACAGCAGGCTCAGCCGCAGGCTCAGCCGCAGGCTCAGCCGCAGGCTCGACAGCAGGCTCAGCCGCAGACTCGACAGCAGGCTCAGCGGCAGGCTCGACAGCAGGCTCAGCCGCAGAATCGGCGGCAGAAATTTGCATATATAACAATAAGTACACTAATCGGATATATAATCTGAAGAACTTTTAACATGAGCACAGTTATTTAGTAATTAGTATTAAATTAATCATTAGTAAATAAATTATAATCAAGAAAACGCAAGGAATAAAACAGCCACTTTGTAAAATAACTATTAATTAGGGCTCTAAAAAAAACATGACTAGCAAACAGGTTTTGAACCACTTAACAAAAGACAAATTACACTCTGTGGACATGGGAAAATAAGAAGACATCTGTAACTTATTAATCCCGATTCTGATTTGTTAGCTTTTCAGCCAAGAAATCACCTTTTAAACTGTTTTACACACAATTCGTTTGCACTTGTTATCGCTTCGAGGTTCGAGCAAAGAAAGAGGGTGATTGCAATGCAACCGCCACTTATATACTGTGTTCGTTGGCAGTCGACAAAAGACTGTCAACTGTCAACGAACACGTGTGAACTTCGCCAATACAGTTTCATTATAATGGTGTTGTTAGTTCATCTATCCATTAAATGATTAAACTAAAGTTGTTCTACAGATTATTAAAGTAAATAAAATATATTTAACTTTAGAGAATATCAATAACGGTGAAGGAAAATATCGTGAGGAAACCGATTTGTCCAAGAACCTCATAAGTTGAAAGACATAATATGACATTTAGCAACATGCACAGGGCCAGCGTGCAGTACCTACCGGCATTAGGGTAGGGCGCGGTGGGGCGACCGCCCAGGGCGCCGATATAAAGGGGCACCGTAGGCGCCTATAAAAGGGCGCCGCAGGCAAAGCCTTTATAGGTCGCCCGTTTTTCAGTTCGAATGGCAGATTGGGGGGGGGGTGCACCGTAGAAATCATGTCCCACCAGTGGGAACACGATGAACATGAATAGGCTGATGATGATGATGAGAATATCATAAATCCTTGGAATAGTATAACGGCTGGTCACCCCGGCTGCCCTCCGCCCAGCGAGCCCATTCTCCCGGCCATAGACAACAGTTTTATTGTTTTTATATTTATTTATCCGGCCGGTGTTTTTGCGTTATTCTGCCGTATTTCTGCCGTATCGCTTTTGGCGTGCTCCTTTATGACGTAGCAAAGGACGGACATTGCGATGGGAATTACAAGATAAGACCACTTTTTTTTTTTAAATTGGCTTGAGCATTTGGATTGTCTTTAGACCTTCAACGGTCTATGGGCAGTCTAACTGTATTTGTAGTGTTAGTTTTCGCTTGTATTTTGTTTAGTTATTAAAGGCACTTGCCCAGTAAAAAAAAACCAATAGAAGAAAACTAACCTGGCCATTACCTATGTATAAGTATATTACATCACTAGCTTTTGCCCGCGGCTTCGCTCGCGTAGTATTACAATCCACTTTACTCCCTTCCCGCCCTCACAGTTTCAGTCCCGCATCCGTCCGCAATCCCTCAAATAGGTATGTGTATAAACCACGCCAGTGCTGGATGTTCCCCGATAGATACAATCTGGATGTCTTCAAGTCGCGAGTGAATTGGTTTCTTTTCATTATCGCGCAAACCTATATATATTTCAATAGATACCTAAAACATCGCATCATTGTAGGGCACAGCATCTAGTGTTCGCCTGGCTTGCAACGACATCAGCTGCCCTTTAATTAAGTTAAAAATCAGTTACCAACCTCGGCGCCTCAATTCGAATCTGGTTTTGAATGTTTTTCATGTTTCATTCAAATCAATCTGCCATACCGTACGTACCAGGCTTATCTCTCCTAAGCCAACGAAGTCAGGTGAAGCGAAGGTCCGACTATGATACGTCAGCGCGATTTAGAATAGCCACCCTCTTTTATCGTATCTATATCTACCAACATACACTACACACTACACACACGAACATCACTCTTACTATAAAAGACATAAAGTGCAAGTTGGTGGTATAAGTAAGATTGTGTCTCTGTACGAATCAATTCAATAACATACGCGTTTGATACCGTCGTTCCACAATATTACTCGAAATAAATGTCGACATTGTCTTACAATAGAATGTGACTAGGATAAGGATAGTATCTACAAGGTACCTACATTACTTTAATTTAGTAGGCCTTTTTTATCGCCTTCATTTTGGAGAATGTGCACAAGAGCTGTTTAGTTGCTGATCCAGTCAACGAATTTCCGCCATAGTCATCGAGGCAGTCATTCCATCGTTACGTCATGAACTTTGCTAGTGCAGCGTTTCCGAAATTCACTCCTAATACGAACTGCACAGGAATAGAATGCACTCCCTGCCGCGGTTTTACCTACAAAGTAGCTACCTACAAACTGGGTCTGCAATAACAATAATATATTAAAATGAAAACATTGAAGCATAGGTATAGGTACACTTTAGACATAAAGAGAAATCCAATGACACCTCAATTAGGTTTAGGCTATAGGAGGTAATATAGAAACATAAAATAAGCAAACAAACATACTTTTATAATTAGGTACCTACTTACTACCCGCGAATAACATAACCCCCTTCTCGGGCAGTTGGGTAAAAAGTAGGTCCCATCAGATTGATATTGGCATCGATTGGCATGGGGCCCGATCTACTCTAAACTAAACTTTTGACAGCTCTAAAGATGTTGCCATACATCTCTCACATATTTAAATGAAAAGAGATGCAGATAATTTTAGTCCTGTCAGATTGGTTTAGTTTAGTGAGTGGTATGACAGAATCGACGCCTTTCGGACTTTCTGCCTAGCTTAATCAACGTCATTAGCCCCAAATTAGCGCTTATAAGGCCGGCCGGCGGC
The DNA here is from genome assembly GCA_914767915.1 of Agriopis aurantiaria. Taxonomy (NCBI): domain Eukaryota; kingdom Metazoa; phylum Arthropoda; class Insecta; order Lepidoptera; family Geometridae; genus Agriopis; species Agriopis aurantiaria. The sequence goes on along the minus strand of OU612001.1, from coordinate 10,585,707 downwards.
GGCGGTGTCGGACGCCGCAGCGACGCAAGTAAATAGCCTATCGGTTTTTGTTGGATAAACTTCGCTAAAGTTCGCTAATTTGGTTTTAGCCAATCTGACGAGCTGGCAACTCCGTGGCTCGTTCTTGTCACACGGCCAGTTAGATCATCAATCACTATTTTAAATCTGAGGCATTATGGTGATAGGGTAAAACTACGTAATAAATGTATTTCAAAACCAGCCAACTCGCATACTGAGGGTTCCGCACCACTACAAAATACAATAAGGTTGTCCAAGTAACATAATTACCAATTATTATAACGCCTTCCAAAATTGTCGAAGCAATTGCTTGCCGGTTACTTTGCTAAAGGCGTTCGAGTATAATGAACAGAAATTTGTCACCGACTCGCACTTGGCCATTATTTATTATTTGTTGTTATACTTTAGAGTGTGCACTATAATCATGCCAAGTTCGACGCTTGTAGGTATTATTGTTTTTACATTAGAATTAATACAAAAAAACGTTAAAAAAAATATGTTTGTTGTATGGTTTGTCTTAATTTGACTATTATCTGACTGAATATATTTAATCTCTTTAATTATTATTATTTTGCTTATTGTAGGTAATCTTGTGACATTTGTTATGATTTTGTGTTTTTAAAAATGTTATTGTTGTCATTAGTGTAAATCGTTTTTGTGCGGTGCTAAATTGAAATAATAAATTAAATTAAATTAAATGGGGACCCCCCCCTTTTGTTTCTACTTTTTTCATAAGTTTTTTGTTAATTCGCCGTAACATTACATGTTATCTGAAAATTTCAACAGGATATCTATTACGGTTCGTATATTTATTTATTATTTAAGCATAAAGGTATATCAAACAAAGAAAATATACGGTTCGAAAGATATAGCCGTTAATAGGTAGGACAGAAAGACAGACAGACAGACGTCTTAAGCTTAGTAATAGGGTCCCGTTTTTACCCTTTGGCTACGGAACCCTAAAAAAATATCATAAGAGTTTTTGGCGCCAACGTTGGATTTATATTTATTAGGTTTTCGTGTATGTGCTAATGTGTGAATGTGAGTACGTCATTTAAAGAAGTGAAAACGTGTATTTTCATGTCCAAACTAAAAATTCATAAGCCATCCACTCTATTTTTATCATACTCATTTTAAGAATTCAGAGTTCGAGCCTTAATGACATTAGCCTGCTCAGAAATGGCCTAAAAAAAACATGACATGACATTCATTCATGTCATAATAGTCAATCAAAAATCATAATTCTTTCATTCAAATCATTCAATAATTTGAATTTCATTCATTCTTGAATCGCGCGGCGGGCAAGCGGGTGCTCTGTAAATAACGTGTTTTAATTAATTTCATCAAATTAGTGTACCTAAATTGCAAAAATGAAGGGTGACCAGAAAGTGGACATCCAGGCCCTGAAGGACATCGCTAACAAGCTGAGAATCGACAGCATCGTCGCTACTAACGCTTCAAAATCCGGGTGAGTATAACCTCAATCAACGCCGCGCATTTTGCCGCTTCACCGAAGGTCTAATGAAGGGCAAATTTACATGTTTATTAAACAAATATTCGTTTCATTTATTTAGAATAAAACATTTTACACCCGCAAGAGTAATCCCAAGTATAAAATAATCGATTTCAAGGTATACTTTCATCGGTTTCTATGTCGATTTTCTCGAGTTGCGAGCGGCACCGGTTACTCGAGGTCACGCCACAGGTCGAATGCATTCTTATTATGAACTCTGGACTTTACATGGAATTATTGGAATTTTCTCGAGTAGTTTCATGGCGTTATCGTGCCATTTCCCACGTGATGTGATACCTCAAGGCCATCAGCATTATGTTAGCATTATCGCATCAAAATACTACAATCATTACACGCCAGTCGATCGCTACACGTATTGAAATCACACCTTATCAAAATAATATCGAGATATGCGGTAATAGGTTATGCTGACTCATGGTTTTTTCAGCTTGGAAAATTATTGCTAGTTTTTTGGCGGTATATTTTGCACACCTAACGGCATCGTCATCTATTGCTCACTCGTCATAATACCTAACAATTATTTTTGCTAGTTCTTCTGTTATTGGAATTATTTCTTTTTTTAAAGTACCTACACCATTTTGACTGAACAGACTTTTTTGATGACAAGTAGTTTTCATTATTACTTACTCATCAAATTGGTAAATCAATCGCACTATGAAGCTATTTAACTTTCAACAATCTTGAAATGCCTTTAGGAAGTCACCATGTCCCGTGACCTCGTTGATTGTGTAATGACACATTATCTATTCCTCACAACTTGGAGGTGTTCTCTGCATGATACCTACTATGAATTGATAACACTTTACAAAGTCTTCTGTAGGTCAAAGAGATAATCATCTGACTACAACTTTTGGTAACAAAAAACAAAAAATATGGCTATAATATTTATGGCTGAAATATGAGATATTCAAGGATAGTACCATAGTTTTTTTATTTTATTGGAATAATGATGTGGACAAGAATTGAGAATGTTAATTTAGAAAATATCTATTCATCCTAGCATTGATTATGCCGGGATATTCTCAGAAAACAAGGATGACGGTAGGGTCTTCTATTCTTGGGCAGTATGCACCATGAATTTAGACCCAATCATTGTACTTGATAACTTGATATAAACAAAAAACTGCTAGATTATGTTATCTCTCTTCCTATTTATTCAAGAGTACAATCTTGCACAAAAATGTTATCTACACACACATGTATTTCAGACATGTGTGTGACAACTTTGTGCATATAAAAACCAGTGTTTGTCGTACTCACATCGATGCATTGTCGAATGTGGGCAGTAGCATTCACACAAATCACACAATATGGAGGTAACTCTGGCTGTCTGCTTGTAAATTTTTAACTGACTGCTTTTCTTCAAATATTGGGATCCCGCCACCCATAAACTGGACAATCTCCAAGGATATTTGCCTACCTGACTCTACACAAGACATTGGCAAGTTGCGGCAAAACTGCATGAAGCCACGAAGAATAAATTGAATTGACTGCATTGATTGAATTTTGATAGGCCACGTCCATAAAGTTTGGTATTTTTTCTAGTAAAATGTACTATAAATAATGTTTTACTTCATTGATGGGTACTGCCACTTAGTGAAGTGCTACGCATAATGAACAACCAAAGACTATCAAAAATCGGTTATGAAATAGAATAAATAAAAATTCTAATTACACCCTAAGGGCCTTCTCCACAACAACAATTTTGACTCGCGCGTATTCCACGCTGAATAGGCTGGCTAATCGAATAAAAATACAATACAAATGAGTTGAAATCATCGTTGTTGGAGAGCTTTCGTAGTCCTATCAGGAAAGGGCTTAACACTAATGTGTCCTCTGGTCCTGCAGACACCCTACATCATGTGCATCAATGGCCGAGATCATGTCGGTGCTGTTCTTCCACACCATGCGGTACAAGATCTCCGCCCCAAGAGATGCCTCCGCAGACAGATTCATACTGTCCAAGGTAAGCATCACTTACCATATGCATGCATGGTTGGTCTAAGTTTACTGTGGTAATTTAGTAGAGTAGATTCCAATAGAGCAGTGGTGTCCGAGAAAGCGATGGTGTCTGAGAGAGGGTTGGTATCCATGAGAGCATTGGAATCTGAGAAAGTGATGGTGTCAAGCGGAATCATGTGCGCTTTACAATCTAAAGGCAGTTTGTTCGAACCTCGGCCCTGCACTAATGACTTATTTAATTCCTAAATAAATTATGTGCAGCTTCGATGTCATCGCTCAAAAACGGTGAAGGTAAACATTGTGACGAAACTGGTATGTCCAAGAACTTCAAAGACATACAACATTCACCAACATGCACTGGGCTAGCATGGTGGATTAGGGCCCATCCTCTCTCTAAAAGAAAGGCCGGAGTCGCAGCAGTGGGAACATGATAGGCAGAAATAATGATGATTGAGGTAATTTGGAGCTATGTTTATGATGATCAAGAATGAGGGACATACTACGTAGGCACACCCATACTCTCTCAAAGCAAAATGATATATGAGGTTTGTCGGTAACTAGACTGCTTTTCATCATAATCCTCTAAGACACTGAAGCAACTTTGCATGCCCAGAGCTTCGCTCCAGTATTTTGAGGGGGAAATGCACATTACATCCCTAACAAGATGTCAGTGCAGGACTCCCTATCTCAAACATCATGCGAGCTGGCCAAACGCAAACCTATTATTAAAAAAAAAAAGTTTATTAGTGCAGTTTCACATGCCCACATTCCATTAAAATGTGTCTAAATCTCAAAAGTTATGTTAAATCTATAATCTTTGGTTAAATATACCCAGAATTCTTACTCTTTTTAGCACTACGAAACCATAAACTAATTCCCTCTATCTCTTAGGGTCACGCAGCCCCCATCCTCTACGCCGCTTGGGCCGAAGCTGGTCTCTTCCCAGTTGAAGATCTGAAGAACCTTCGCAAGTTGGACTCGGACCTAGAGGGGCACCCCACCCCCCGCCTCAACTTCGTAGACGTGGGCACTGGGTCGCTGGGACAGGGGCTAGCCGTGGCGGCTGGCATGGCCTACGTCGGGAAGTACTTCGACCAGGCTCCTTACAGGTAAAGCCAACAGTATAATTCAATCCAGAGTCCTTATTCACCAATTTGGTAATGACGATTTTTGACAGCTATAACATATGAAATGTCAAAATTCGTAACCACGAAGGAGCTTGAGACGCCGCCCGGTTCACACTAGGCAAAAACTCTCAATCGCCACTTTCCGTAGGGATAGTGCATAGTGCCCTAACCTCCCTGAACTGAATTTACGGGGCAGTTCTAAAAGAACCATTCCAGATTTGATATTTTACATTATGCTATTTTCGACAAACTAGATGTAAAACTCATTTGCTCATGTGTATCTTAGTAAATATAATTTTTCTGTGACCTACCTACATAATAATTTGTTATGAATGACAGTCATCTGAAGTAGCTAACAAACAAGACAGATTTGGTTGATGGACCGCCGTCCAACCAACGGGAGAGAAAGAGAAGAAAAAAACCCCCGTTGGTCAGACACCGTATCAATAAATCGAATACAGAGTCAATATCGAATACAGAGTAAATAAATTATTGGTATAGAAGACTGACTTTGCCCTCTATCTGAGAAATATAGCCAAAATTTCCTTCTTGTCCTTGCTGGCCCTGTGCAAATATCATATCGATTACTTGCTTCAAAACCACAATATTAACAGCAGATAAATTATATCACAGGGTGTACTGCCTGGTGGGAGATGGAGAGGCAGCAGAAGGCAGCATTTGGGAGTCCCTTCATTTTGCATCTCACTACAAGCTAGACAACCTGGTCGTCATACTGGATGTCAACCGACTTGGTCAGTCAGAGGCCACTTCCCTGCAGCATCAGGTGAGCAACAGTGCTACATCTTAGGGTGTTTCCACAGAGGAGGAGACAAGCAGAGTGGAGAGATATGCCAGAATCGACCAATCAAATTGTATGAAAACAGCATCTCGTTTCTGCTCTGCTTCAATTGAAACAGTCATAGGGGAGATAAGAAGAATTGTATGGCAAGCAAAGTAATGCAGTAGAGATGAGCAGAATATAGCAGTAAGATGCGAGAGGAGTGGGGTATAGCAGAGCAGATCGAGCCAACCATATTTGTAAAAGCGTACTTGTCATGCGCTTTTGACAGTTAGTGGTGGGTGATGGTGTATTGGCTTGGAGTAGAGTATGAACTGTACTCCACTCTGGTACAAAAGTCGACTTATCTCCTCTCCAATGGTAAAACCCACCTCATTTTAACCAACAAAAAAGGAGGGGGTTCCAATTTGGTTGTTATTTTTTAAACGTCTGTTACCTCAGAACTCCGTTATTTATAAACCGAATAGTTTTTTTTATTTTTTATTGAAAGGATATTTTTCCAGTTTGGGCGCATTGAAATTTCATCAAAATCTGTTCAATAATCAGATTTTTACTTAAAACTAGCGGCCTGCCCCAGTCTTGCACGGGTATAGATATAATATAGCCTATGTCACCCGGGGATAGCGTAGCTTCCCAACAGTGATAGAAATTTCAAATCGGTTCAGTAGTTTCGGAGCCTATTCGATGCAAACAAACAAACAAATCTTGATAATATTAGTATAGATATCTGGAAAATTTATTTGCATATTTTACTTAGAAGATGTTTTTTTTTATACTGATAACTATCACTGCTCCTTTGATGGAAATTATCCTGTTATCTATTAGGAGATCCACCTATGCCTACCTTAATATTCTGGATTTTCCTATTTTTGTCTAAAAAGAATTTCAAATCCACATTCCTAATACATCGGGCTGAGGGGTGAAACATGGCCGGCTCCTTTTAAAAGTAAACATAGTGTTGAAAATCAATATGATCCATAACAGATAGTTTATCTATTGGGACCATAAAGTGTTTCACAATGCTTTAAGCACAATATAAAAGCGACAGCATAGATGTCTATTCTATAGCATCGTAGACAAATTGTGCAATATTATGTGTTCTAATAATGACTGTTAACAAGATAGAACAAACAACAAACTGTATAAGCAGATGTTTATATAGTTCTGTTTTAACAGCAGGTTGTTACAAGCACAATTATGCAACTTCATGCATCACATTTGTGTTTTAGTGTTTGAAGAATGGAATGGAATAGAAATATTTATTCACCTCATAACATTGGTAGTTATACTAGGCAAGTTTAATGCCAGGGAAAAGGGTTGGTGGGTTGGGTTGGGATGGATAATTTATGTTTGATATTAAGTAGTTTTTTGTTCTTTCCTCCTTTGATGATTTTGGCGTCACACGTCTTGTTCATTTGCCAGTGTCAAGTATTTAAATATTTTTAAGTTTTATTGGATAATGGCATCGATTCTGATGTACTCTAAACTAAACTAAATTTGATAGCTCTAAAATTGTTGCCATCCTTCTCTCACATATTAAAATGAAAACAGAGGCAGATACTTTTAGTCCTGTCAGATTGGTTTAGTTTAGTGTGTGGTATGACAGAATTGACGCCATTGTCAAACAAGTCAGTCATGGCCTAGTAAAGTGGTAGAGACTACAAGAGGCTTATATGGATTTTTGGAACCAAGCCATTATTACACATTAAAACTCGAAAATACACAAGTTTAAAAAAAAAAAAACGAGGCGACATGTTTTTTCACGTTGGCGCCAAAACTAATTTTAAGTAGTTTTAGGTATTGTGTTTGTATATATTTTTTCTTGCCAAAGATACTATGATAGTCCGCATTTAAAAACGTAACTCAATACCATATAACTAAATAAAATAAAAAACCGGACAAGTACGAGTAGGGCTCGTGCTCTGAGGGTCCCGTTAGACGGAAACATCAGAGCGCGAGCCCAAAAAAAAACTAACTGAAGTTAAAATATTGAAAGACAAACTTAAGTTTGTAGTTGACAATAAGGTTCTTCCATACATTCCAACTACAAAATGTAAGTTGGTAATAGCAAAATAATTATTTTTAAATGATATAACTTCAAATAAACTTCAAATTTATAACTTTCGGATTTATTCCTATATATGTGCTATGAGACCTTGCCTCTTGCCAAATTTCATAATTCTAGGTCAACGGGAAGTACCCTATAGGTTTAGATTCCCCTGTGAAATTGCAAAATATACGACATAAACGTTCATATCTTTTGATTGCTTGACTTACAACTTTTATTTTTTTACAGCCGAAAGAAACCGTAGACTCAAGTATTTAGTATAAATTTCAACTTGATACCTTTACGCGTTCTTGAGAAAAAGGGTCTTGACAGACGGACAGACAGACGGACAACGAAGTGATCCTATAAGGGTTCCGTTTTTTCCTTTTGAGGTACGGAACCCTAAAAATGGGTCCCACGTTTTACAAATAACCATGGAAAACCTGTATTGTAATAACTCTTGCTGCATTATGATACAAGGTTGTATGCACAACGTAACTATCTCAGCAGGTGCGCTAATATAGTGCATTTGCTATTACGAAGTGCAAGATCAAATTGTTTGTCGTACTCACGCTACCACTGTTGGTTGACGTGGGCAGTAACACTCATACAATTTTAGCATTTTTTAGGGTCCGTACCTCAAAAGAAAAAACGGAACCCTTATAATATCACTTCGTTGTCCGTCTGTCAAGACCCTTTTTCTCAAGAACGCGTAAAGTTCCAAGTTGAAATTTATACTAAATCCTTGGGTCTACAGATTCTTTTGGCTGTAAAAAAATAAAAGTTATAAGTCAACGCAATCAAAAGATATGAACGTTTATGTCGCATATTTTGCGATTTCACAGGGGAACCAAAACCTATAGGGTACTTCCCGTTGACCTAGAATCATTAATTTTGGCAAGAGGCAAGGTCTTACAGCACATATAAAGGAATAAATCTGAAAATTGTTAATTTGAAGTTAAATCATGTAAAAAATATTGTTTTACAATTACAAACTTACATTTTGTAGTTGTTATGTATGGAAGAACCTTATTGTCAACTACAAAGTTAAGGTTGTCTTTTAATATTTCAACTTCAGTTAGTTTTTTTTTTGGACTCGCGCTCTGAATATTCCGTCCAATGGAACCCTCAGAGCACGACTCCTACTCGTACTTGTCCGGTTTTTTAAATTCTAAATAAGCTTGGCCGCCGACTCGCCTGATGTAAAGCGATGATGCGGTCTACGATGGAGCACGCTTGCATAGAAGAAACCGATTCACTCTCGATTCGATCTATTCTTCTTCCTACGGCGCTTCGGGTTATTTCTTCTGTTCCCCAGGAAGTCTCCCCCCCCACTGGCGGTCAACATGATTTTTTTCCTGTCGTACTACAATTTAGTCGGGGTTGTCCCACTGAAATATTAACGCTATTTAATTTATTAAAAACTAGCTGACCCGACAGCCGTTGTCCAGTCTTTGAACTGTCAAACGCGAAATAATAAAATCGTTAAGTTTTCAGAAATTTTCCTATTTACTGCGCAGTTTTCTTAGTTTTTCTTTCCATAAAAACCTTCTCCAAAGTATTAGAAAACTTGCAAAAAAATTCAATGAAATCGGTCAAGTCGTTCTTAAGTTATAGCGTGACCGAGGTAAATAGGGATTCGTTTTTATATTTATAGAAGAAAATAGATTAGTCTATTAGAGAGATAAATTAGTTAGTGCTTGGTTTGATCTGTTATTCAGTAGAACATTTTATAAGTAACTAGCGGTCCGCCCCAGCTTCACACGGGTATAGATTAAAGCCTATGTTACCCGGGGGATAGTGTAGCTTCCCAACAGTGAAAGAATTTTTCAAATCGGTTCAGTAGTTTCGGAGCCTATTCAATGCAAACAAACAAACAATCAAATCTTTCCTCTTTATAATATTAGTATAGATAAAATATTATAAAACAGATTAGGCTGCTCCATACATAAACTGCCATACCCTAGTTGGGTCATTATGCTAACATAACTGTCAACTATTTAACATAATGTACAATAAATGATTTGACTTTGACATAATAATTATCAACCCTGAATATGAAAGGCGATATTATTATACTAGCTGTTGCCCGCGACTTCGTACCCGTAGACTTTCATATATAAATTTTGCGGACAATTTCGAATTTTTTTTTGGATAATTTCCTTTCTTAGCAGACCTCTACATCCCATAAGAAATCTACCAGCCAAGTTTCAGCTTCGTAGGTCAAATGGTTTTCGAAATTTCGTGATGAGGGGTGAATGAGTAAGTGAATTTCGCTTTTAAATATATACTAGCGACCCGCCCGCCCGGCTTCGCACGGGTGTAATTTACGTGCGAAGCCGGGGCGGGTCGCTTGTTATATATATATATGAACCTTCCGTGAAAAATTATCTAACTGATGGTGGAAACCGCATCAAAATCTGTTGCGTGGTTATAGGAGTTAGCGGCCATACAGACAGACGCGGAAAGTGACTTTAATTCATACTATGTCGCGATATTTCATAAGATACTTGTATTTTGTCCTAAGTAAGTATCCAATACTGCCTTTATTGTTTTAATTATCTGCGCTTATCAACACTGTGAGTCTCGGCCTCCTCAACATTCTTCCATTATGTTCTATCCCTGGTCAAGACTTTTCTTACCTATACTTCTCAGATCTTCCTTGACACAATCCTTCTACCGTTTCGTCATCTATGTATTAGTTTGGTTTTCCTAAGATCCTCACAGCAGCAGTTAGCGCCGCAAGATGTCAGTAAAACCTTGCCTATGTTAACAGGTTTCCTGAAAACACTGTTTTTTTAGCTATAGTGACATAATTCCATGCTTTCCTGCTGTCATTCAATGCTGAATTCCCCCATTATGTATTATGACACTGCTATCTGAGAATCAATTGTAAAGGCGCTTAGATGGTGTAGTACAAGTAGCAAGTAGAAGCTGCAAGTAGCTACTACGCATTGTCATAAGTAAATCTAGAATGAAGAATGTTTACATACTTGATCTTATATTGCATAATGAACTTGAAGCTTATCATTTTTATTAATTTAAATGGTCTTGCATGAGAGCAACCAAGGAATGTTATCAGCACTTAGCAACTGATATGATGCGTGAAAATCACGGAATATAAAAATGCCTACCTTATCTATATTATGCTCTGTTAAAGTACCTAAAAATAATGCAAAATTTGGATTCTTATAAAGTTTTAAACTAAGCTATAGCTAGTAAGCTTTTTCAGTATCATCATTATTAATAATCCACAGCCTTCTGTATCATACTGCTGTATAAATGATTCTTAATCTATGCATATCTAATGCATGCTGTGCTTCCTTTAAAAGGTAACACATTTAGCTAAGTTCATTTATAAGACGGCGTATGGCGACCGTACTCGACGTGCAGGGCAGCTTAAGCAGGTTCCTAGGAACCTGGCTAAGTCTGACAAGCTCACTCATGTCATGGGACCGACGGTTTACAACAAACTGCCAACTGACGTTATTGCCGCTCCCAACCTAGTGCGCTTTAAATATCAGTTAAAGCGCTGGCTCGTCGATCAGACGTTCTACAGTTTCAAGGAGTTCCTTGAATTCAAAATATAATATAATTTATAGCGTACAATATTTTTAATACAATTAATAATATAGAATATAGAATAAGTAATACAATATTAATAATTACTACAATTGTTAGTATAGATACCATATTTTTTTAAATTATTATTATTTAATAAAAAAACTTTGATAATTTTTTGACATGTAAATAATAATTACCAAATAAATGACTATGAACATGAATATGAATAAGATTTCAGTGTATGTAATAATGTAGTTATCAATGTGAAGCCTTAATAAATAAATAAAAATAATCTAAAGGGAGGAGGGCTATCGCCTCTTTTAGTTCTGCACTGAAGTCCCGCTTGGGTGTATTGGGTATTTCTTCCTTAGTATTTCCCTCTACCAACATCTACCCTCTCATTGCAATGACTTGTTTCAAGGTTCTATACATAATACATATGCAGAAGCAGATCCTCATAATTTGATAACAATCATAATAATATCAAAAGAAAACTGTAACGAAGGTGTTTTTAACTTATTGTAAAACGTAACTGATCAATGGGACGGGCAAAAAAGCCGATGACTGTGATGACAATTTTGTGACATGGCAATTTTATGATTTCCACTGATCTATGATATGTAGATAAACCGCGACGCTGGCATCAGATCAAACAATTCTTCAGAACGCTCCCTGTAAATGCGATAAAAGATACAGAGACCCAACTTCTCTGCGAATGTCTATGACAACTACTTCCACCTGTTTACAAAAAAATTGCCTTGATAAGGGTGGAAACCTCTGACCAGATTTCTTCTTTTACAGCTGGAGGTTTACGACTCTCGTCTTAAGGCCTTCGGGTTCCACTCAATAGTGGTCGACGGACATGACGTCTCAGAGCTAGTGAAGGGATTCAATGAGGCTGCAGCGACGTCCGGCAAGCCCACCGCGATCGTAGCCAAGACTTTCAAGGGGAAGGGTTTCCCCGGGATCGAGGATTTAGAGAACTGGCACGGAAAGGCGCTGGGCGCTGATGGAGATAAGATTATTAAGGTACACTTTATGGATTATTTGGGCGATAAAATTCGGAACGTGAATATTTATGTGACTATGGATTACTGGGAAGTATGTGGGGTTTTCGGTTTGTTCCATAGAAAATGGTCATTGACACTCCGATTCCAGTGTTGGTCCCATAGTAAAAGTTGTTCATAATGATGAGTATAGCAGACCTCTTTCGGCTTAGTACAGCCTTTCCGCGTAACCTACTGCCTTTGACTAGCTTCCACCAGCAACCCCCAATTTTGACCGGGAATTACTTTATTTACAGCACCTGCAAGCTCAAATCTCCAACCCGGCTGTCTCCCTCAAGGCTCAAGCCCCACTGGCGGAGGCGCCGCGAGTGCACCTCGCTGACATTACACTGTCTTCGGCGCCAGCTTACAAGGCGGGAGAACTTGTCGCTACCAGGCTGGCTTATGGAACTGCATTGAAGAAGATTGCTGATACTAACCTGCGGTGAGTACTGCTGCCGTTGGTCATGCAGGAACTCATTCATAAAGTGACCCCTCAGTCTTTTAAGGCAATTTTAACCTAACCTAACCTGCTGTTACTTTCTTACTAATGTAACTATTTTAACTCCTTGAAGCGAACCCCCCTCCCCCCCCCCCCTTAACCTTTTTGAGGCTATTTTAAAGCGATTCCTTGGTCTCCCTGGAGCTAACCTGCTGTTACTTTCTTACTAATCTAATTATTTTAACTCCTTGAAGCGAACCTCCCCCCCCCCCCCACCTTAACCTTTTTGAGGCTATCTCCTTGGAGCTAACCCGTCGTGAGTACTACTTTCTGTGTAATGTGATTATTTTAGCTAATTGTAGCGAACACCCCGCTCTGCTTTCTTTGAGGCTATTTTAAAGGGTATCTTTTGTCATCCTGAAGCTATGTCTTTTTTGGGATCCCCAAGTCCTGAGAGACCTATCAGACTCCTTTTCTAGACCCCTCTATCCCGTAAAGGCCCACGCTATTTGGACTTAGACGCCGCCAATACACCTCGTAAACTTCCAACTGATCCATACAAAACATGTTCCTTCAAATGCTGCTGGGGACAGACTTATAATGAACCTTAAAATACGCCTAAAGATTGTTCGAGAATCATGTTCACGGATATCCAATTGGTTTCTCAAACTCTTTTTTATTCTATTGTAAAAGCACAAAGTGTCAACCCAAGTGATGCACTAACATAGTGTGTTTACTGTCACAAAGTGCAAGATCAAATTGCTTGTCGTACTCACGCTACCACTGTTGGTTGATGTGGGCAGTAACACTCGTACAATCTCACTCACTCAAAGTTGAGTGATCTTTCCTTCGACAGTATGGCTTAACCCCGAAGTGGCTTGTGTTAATCTGAACTTAAGAAAAACAGGCTAGTTTTTGGCCTTAATTCGGCTAGACATCGTCATTTTTGGTTCTACAAGGCTCCAGCCGCCGGTCGCCTCACGGGTAGCGCAAGTGTCCGCCGCTGACAAGTTGCTGTGAAGCTTTGGTCTCATGATCAGAATACACCGTCAGCGCTTGCTCCTCACCGCTGACGTATGACGCGCAAAAACAGACTATTCTAGCGAGATGTAGTGATTTATACATTTTCTATGAACAAGTTAACTTCATCCGAAAATATAAGTAATTAGCAAGCCCACATCATCATCAGCCAGAAGATGTCCACTGCTGAACATAGGCCTCCCCCTTTAACCTCCACACTGAACGACAGCTCGCCTTTTGCATCCACTGGATACCCGCGACTCTCACAATGTCGTCGGTCCATCTAGTGGGAGGCCTCCCGCCCACCCCTCCCCAATAATTCCTGACTTACTTTGGCCTCGACTTAGGCGGATACTGCTAGAATTCGGCACAAGATCGTGACACACAAAACAAAAGGCGGGAGACACCACTAAGATTGGTCACATGGTCACGATGAACATGTTACGCTGTTACTTCATCCTGGACCCTTACGGCTACCTGTTTTAAGCGACTCTGTTTAGGTGACTGAGAAAAGTTGCACGACCTCAAACCGTATCTCGGCGCGTTAAGGATCACCTTTTTCCCACTGCGCTGTTTCAAGCCCGCGTCAAGAGAAAGCTGTAAGGCTCCTGAACTTGGTCCGATTACGCTAAGATGGCGCGAGTGAAGTTGCTGGATTATAATGTACACACTGCCGGTCAATAGAACACTTCGTAAACAGCACATATGCACTTCGTAGCAGTTACATGATTATAGCAATTTATGTTTGTCTTTACAGTGTGATTGCTCTGGACGGTGACACCAAGAACTCTACCTTCAGTGACAAGCTGCGCAATGCTTACCCCGACAGGTAAACGACCAGGCAGTTTATACACTTTACAATAGTGTGGAATTAAATGGTTCCACTATATTTATGTTCGATATAACCCAAAAATTAGTCCCACAAGATACAAGACTTGCAATATGCATGTGTCCTATTGTTTAATTTATTACAAATAACAGGCTTAGCGATTAATATAACTAAATACATTACACATACTGAAAAAATTATTAAATTGGCTGATAAATCTCTGAGATATGAGCGTTTAAAGTTTTAGGTGGGGATAGAGAGGGGATACTCTGTCCCTTTCTCGCAAAGCGTGTGTTAGTATAGCATTTGTATGGAGTGTCTGTGGCGTGACGTCATAACTCAGTATAGAGCGCTCTCTGTCTAGAATTAAATTGAAATACTTATAACTTATTTATTTTTGAACTAATTTTAATTTTGTTTTCGTTGATGGGTTGACTGGTAATTCGGTTACTTGGGTGACCTCATCGTAAATTCATACCATATAGAAAATGTAATGATGCTTCTCACCCACCAGATACATAGAATGTTTCATCGCGGAGCAGAACCTGGTGGGCGTGGCGACCGGAGCCGCGTGCCGGGACCGCGCTGTCGTCTTCGCTTCCACCTTCGCAGCCTTCTTCACGAGGACCTTCGACCAAGTTAGTTATCACAAACTATACCCTGCGGTTTTGTCTGGGATATTCCGATTTTTATCGTGAAACATTATGAGAAACATCGTGAGGAAACTGGTATGTTCAAGAACTTCAAAAGTTCAGAGGCATATGACATTAATCAACATGCGCTGGGTCAGCATGATGGATTAAAGCTCATCCTCTCTGAGAGACGGCCCGTGTCTTAACAGTGGGAAAATGATAGGCAAAAATAATGATCTTTATGATTCCTCATGCTGCAGGTTAGGGCCTACATATTTACTAGATTTTTGACGACCGGCACGTGTGGGAAATGTGTCGATTGTTTGTAACATTGATCCAACTTAACTTAATTTTTAAGTCGCAAGTGAATCGATTCCTTCTTAACAAGTGTGCTCAATCATGATCATGAGCACTTGGTCATTGTTACGGCTTGTGCAACTATCGCGCGACTGTAGTCCGATCTGGCCCCGTATTGAGTCGGGCCAGATTGAGTATTGCCGCGATTAGCGCGTCAATGTGGCAACTTTGTATTTTTTTATCGAAAGTTGTGACAATAAATTCTAACCTGTTAGCGTTAACTTTAACAGATCCGTATGGGTGCCATCAGCCAGTCCAACATAAACCTGGTTGGTTCTCACTGCGGAGTGTCTATTGGAGAAGACGGCCCGAGTCAGATGGGGCTGGAAGACCTGGCTCTGTTCCGCGCCGTGCCTACTGCTACCGTCTTCTACCCATCGTGAGTACCATCATCATTCACAGCATTATCCCATGCTCGATATAGGCCTCTCTTTTCCTATGCCTTTCAGTATTAAATGGCTATCGTTGCCCTTCGTGAAAATGTGGGTAATTTTTAGGTTAGTAGAAGAAATTCAATGGCGTATGTGAATCCACCAACCCGCAACTGGGCCAGCGTTGTGGATATGGCCCAATCGCCCTTTCGGGGGTAGGCCAAACTCCAGTAGTGGACTTAAAAGGCTGATTATGCACTATGGTTCTAACTATAGACAAAAATCCCAACACAATACCATAGCGTGTCTTGACAGTTGATTCACGACTTTATACCGTTGTTGATATGGTTCTAGTGAGCCTGTTGTATTTTCTTTTTAGAATCATGTTGTCATAGAGTTTAATGTTATTCCCAGAGACGCGGTGTCGACGGAGCGTGCTGTGGAACTGGCAGCCAACACGAAGGGCATCTGCTACATCCGCACTTCCCGACCCAACACCGCCATCCTCTACCCCAACGATGAAGTCTTCAAGGTAATTTTTAAATTAAATTAAAAATGTTTATTGATATTCATTAAAGGGCTATAGGTTCATAAAGATCTTAAGTAGGTAGTTACGATATATGTGTACAAATGTTTTAAGAAGAGAGGTGAGAATATACAATTATGTACCTTAGTGGAACACTCTCCCCCACACTAGGATAACCTGTGTCGTGAGGTCACAGTCTTCCCCGCAGATGTGAACTAAAACTAGATTTGTCATAACAATGGTGTTGATAACATTAACCATAATAGGCATGTTGTCGAACAATGTAAAAGGGACAATAATAATATTTACTTACATATACAAAATCTTCCCCGCAGAGGTGAACTAAAACTAGATTTGTCATAACAATGATGTTGATAACATTAACCATAATAGGCATGTTGTCGAACAATGTAAAAAGGACAATAATAATATTTACTTACATATACAAAATCTTCCCCGCAGAGGTGAACTAAAACTAGATTTGTCATAACAATGGTGTTGATAACATTAACCATAATAGGCATGTTGTCGAACAATGTAAAAGGGACAATAATAATATTTACTTACATATACAAAATCTTCCCCGCAGAGATGAACTAAAACTAGATTTGTCATAACAATGGTGTTGATAACATTAACCATAATAGGCATGTTGTCGAACAATGTAAAAGGGACAATAATAATATTTACTTACATATACAAAATCTTCCCCGCAGAGGTGAACTAAAACTAGATTTGTCATAACAATGGTGTTGATAACATTAACCATAATAGGCATGTTGTCGAACAATGTAAAAGGGACAATAATAATATTTACTTACTTATACAATAGTACCTTTTGGTAAATTACTAATATTCTTTTTCAATTTAGTGTATGAGTGTGGTTTTTATGTGTGGGATCAGTTTTTTTTGGTGTATGCATGCATTTGAATGTTAGAGAGTGTAACTACATAATTATTATCATTGAAAGGTGTTGTGTCCATCTGAATTGAGCATTATCCCATCTCTAAATTTTGCTGAAGTACAGATAAGACAGTGAAACATCGAGCAAAGTACTGCATGAAATATACTTGCGAAATCTAAAAAACTAATGTCAAAAATCAAGCTGATATTCAATGAGACGCATGATGGCGGACCGGTAAGCGCAGCGTAGGACGTCACCCACAAGATGAATAGACGACCTAAAAGAGACCGCAGGGAAACGCTGGATGCAGGCCGCTTCCAACCGGCCCTTTTAGAGATCGATGGGGGAGGCCTATGTCCAGCAGTGGACGTCCTACGGCTGAAATGATGATACAATGAGAACTCAGCAGTATGCAATAATGAGAATTTTTATTGATTTGTAAAGTTAATTTATACCACAAAATAAAAAGTCATTGAAAGTGAGTGCAATTCAATAAACTCTTTTTTAAACTATCACGGTTGTTCACTAAAGTTATATGAAAAATAAATAAATAATCATATAACTTTAATTCAATAAACTGGTTTAAAACCCTTAAGTTTCCATCCTCAGAGGTGGAATATTTACTTTAAATTTAAAAGGGACCAGTCTCGAGATATATGGCATTAAACACGTTACTTAAGTTAAGTTAAACAATATTATTAATATTACTTTACTTTCATACTTAATATGCTTCAATATGATTTATGTTCCAAATGCATTTGATTATAGACAGTGGTGTGTTTTTTAATGCATTACATTAAATCGAGTGCAAAATGAAACTGTTTGTCGTACTCATGCGACCGATGTCGGTCGATGTGGGCAGTAACATTCAGACATTTGCAAGTCATTATTTATATCCTTTATATATGGAGGTGGCTGGCAGAAACTTCTTACAGATGGCGCTAGCGAAGCTTGTACCTAGTAATGGTTTTTATGTTTGGAAATTGTATGACTAAAATATATAGACCGCCGGGTTCCGCAGTCCGCACTCAAGTTTTTTTCATTCATTCAGTTCGTGATGTTTCTTTTCGCACTTTACTGGTGTTTATTGTTGTTTTACTTTAGAGTGTGTACTCTTACAATGCGAAGTTTGACGCCAGTACCCTTAGTACAAGTTATGATAGTATTTGAAAACTTTTTTCGTTTACGTATTGTTCCATACATTGCTGGTCTGAAAGGTATTCGAAAACTTTTTTTGTATTAGAGTGAAGCAATCTATACCGCCGATTACTTCCGATTTTAATTCCTCCGCGTTTCCGCTGGAGGCGCTTTACTAGAATGTATGGAACAATACGTAAACGAAAAAAGTTTTCGAATACTATCAAAACTTGTACTAAGGGTATTGTACTTATTACGGTTTTTTCAATAGAGACACAAAACAATATGTAAAAAAAAATATTTGTTTGTTTCATGGTAATATACATTATTAATTCTTAGGTAATCCATAATATTACATACATTAAAAATTTCAACTTGCTATGTATTAGGGTTCAAAAGATACAGCCGTTAAAAAGTCGGACAGACAGACAAACAGCATTGGTAAAGTAACCTTTGGGTAGTAACAAGTAACAACTCCATTCATTGGCTATGTAGTTTTAAACAGTTTGTCAATTGTCATATACCATATATGACATTAGATTCAAATTTTTTGACATGATTTTATTCAGGTGGGTCAGGCTAAGGTCATCCGCCAGTCCCCGAAGGACAAGGTCTTGTTGATTGGAGCCGGTATCACGCTTCACGAAGCCATCGCTGCTGCTGATAAACTCAAGGAAGAAGGTTTGTACCATTTTTTACATGACAATAGCAAAAACTACCTTTTTCTGTCTTGTTTTATTGTTCGTGACACACGATCTTGATAAAATTTTGACAGAACTAAACTTGACTTGACCTTGAAGAAATTTGACACAACTATTCTTTTCTCGATCTCATGTTTAGAACTAAATCCTACTCGATATTAATGAAATTTGACATGACCATGACACACGATCTTGATTAAATTTTGACAGAACTAAACTTAACTTGACCTTGAAGAAATTTGACACAACTATTCTTTTCTCGATCTCATGTTTAGAACTAAATCCTACACGATATTAATGAAATTTGACATGACTTTTCTCGATCTCTATGAAATTTGACACATATGTAAACTAGACTTGATCACGAAGAATTTTTACACAGAACTGTACCTTTCTCGATCTCATGTGCAGAACTAAACTCTATTGAATCTCAATGAAATTTTACACATGACTAAACTATAATTAAACACAAAACGTTACTCATCTAATTAAATAAATAAATAAATATTCGGGACATTTTTGCACACACAGTCATCTGACCCCAAACTAAGCAAAGCTTGCGATATGGCTGCCAGAGACTGATATACATATTACATACATATATGTAGTTTTTAAATACATACTTAAATAGATATTAACAACCAGATATAGAACAAACACAAATTTTCATCACATAAATGTTTGTCCTAGGTGGGAATCGAACCCACGCCCCCAAGCTCAAAAGTTAGGTTCACTACCAACTGGACCAACGAGCTATCATTATCATTGAAATTGGATACTAAACTAAACTTTACTCGATCTCGTTTTTTTAAATTAATTATTTAAGTTTTAGAAATTTTATTATAAACAACTTAAAAAATTTAAAATTTACAAAAACTTAATATATTAATCAAAATAACGAAATTAAAACTTAACGAAAAGACCATTAGTGAAGGGAAAGGTCCCCAGAATTATTGACACTGAACTAAGATAATTTTATTTCATAGAAAATTAACTTATCCCTCAGGTGTTGAAGCGCGAGTGCTTGATCCATTCACCATCAAGCCGCTTGACGAGGCAGCAATCAAGCAACATGCGGCCGCCGCGCACGGACGAGTGGTTGTTGTGGAGGACCACTATCAGGCTGGTGCGTATTCTATTCTTTTGTACTAACTTATATTACACTTCACGGTAGGCAGGGTAACTTAAGGTAAGGCCACCTTAAGTTACCCTGGTTACCATTAAGCCACCAATATCTATATAAATAATATCTGGCCAAGTGCGTGTCGAGACTCGAGGCACGCATATGGTCCCCTACCACATGCCGTTAAAAACATATCCGTTTTTCGTACCCAAAGTCATATGTAAATTACCAAATAATGAAACCCTACTACACGGATATGTTTTTAAACGATAAGAATATGAGTGACATTACCTGAATTGTACATCTTTATTTTTATAAAAAAATAAGACGTAAAGTTTTTAAATTGATAATTATATTTCATATATTATTAACAGATTTGTTTGCTAATTTCTGTGTTTGTTGCAATGCAATGGTAACTACACAGTGACGTAGGCATGTCAGACCTTGTATTGGATCATGGTTAAAAATACCATTACTGATAGTTGGCTTGAGCATTTGGATTGTCTTTAGACCTTCAATGGTCTATGGGCAGCAATGACAATAACCACTTGGCTGCTCATCATTTATCCCGCATAAGCCAAAGGTTCTAACATGTCAACCTAAACTACATAATTATTTCGAGCGGGGCCAATCCTAGGCGCGATTTAAATGAATGACTTTTGATTCTCCAATCACAAGCGTCGAGTCACCAATCACAAGCTGCCCCCCGCGACCGATGTGGCATCATTTTGCAAAAGGGAATTTTGACTACATGCGCGATCAAGAGGTTATATTAATTTTAAATGTTCATCTGAACCTATCACGTATTATTTTATTTAGGTAAAAATAGGTACATGTGTTCAAATCGCGAAAGTTCCTTTATTAACTAAACAAAATAAAAGCTAATATTAACACTACAAATACAGTTAGACTGCTCATAGACCGTTGAAGGTCTAAAGACAATCCAAATGCTCAATCCCACTACCAGTTGGCAGCGTACCCAACATGCTGGCGGCATTACCACGTTGAATGGCAATGCTAATGCGTTGAGCCAGAAACACGCCAGCATTTTGGTCACGCGTCGCATTAACCAGGCGCTCTGAAAGATTTTTGAAAATGAGGTGAGCTCCCGGTCCCCAAGGGCCGGAAAGTTTAAAAATGGTTACATTATCTTTGATGGGCAGTCTAACTGTTTTTGTAGTGATACTGTTAGCTTGTATTTGGTTCAGTTAATCAGGGCACTTGCCCTTTAAAAAAATAACATCTCCAAATCTAGTATTATCTCAATTCCAGGTGGCATCGGCGAGGCGGTCCTCTCGGCCCTCGCCCTGCAACGCGACGTGGTCGTCAAACACATCTACGTGACCGAAGTACCTCGCTCGGGTCCTCCCACGGCTCTGCTCGATAAGTACGGCATCTCTGCGCCGCACATCGCCGCCGCGGCCAAGGCCCTACTTAAGGCTTAAATCACTGGTGAGGATGGTATCTACTGAAAATGCTCGCCTTAAGAACCCGCTCCCGATCAGAGCTTTGCATATTTTGTGTAATTATTATTATATATGACATACTATATGTCTATTTAGTAACTGGCATTTCTAGATCCAGACATTTTGCTACCAGAGAATTTAGCGTTTGTCTATTTAGTAACTATGGCATTTTAAGAACGAGATGTTTGGAAGATTTCCTCATTTTGCAATGTGGGTATTCTAATAGAGATTTGTGATGAGGGGATTTAAAAAAAAATTTAAGATGATTTTTTTCAGATCATAACTTCTCTATATTGGAAATGAATGTTTATAATAATGATTTAAAACCAATTTTAGGCCACTAAAAAGCCTTAATTTACAATAACTAGGCATTTTTTGTGCATATTGATTTATCACTATATCGGCAGCGTACTTTAGTAGATACCGTTCCTAAGACCCAGTTATTATAGAGATTTTTTCGAACGGATACTTCTCTATAGCAAACGCACTTGCACAAATAGACTGAGACCATAGACAACCAATCACAAAATCATTTATATAAAACATTCCTTCTACGGTTTCAGTTTTTCTACATATTTTTCTCTAGTTCCTAAGAGTAGCGAAAAGGTTGTCTGTTATATTGTAAATCTTTTTCTATGTTTTATATACATTATCTTGTTGGACTGTTGTAATTCAGTGCCTTGATAGTTATTGGGGCTGAAAGTGGTTTTTGGATGGATATTGATAGTTTAGATTGTAAGAAATATTTTATATGCCGCTATTGCGATAATACCGTACTAAAGTGACGGTATGCCTGATCATTGAAGTTATGTTTATATCGGTCAATCGGACCAAACTATATTTGTTATATTTTATAAGCTACAAGGTTTTCAGTGCTTCCTATATTGTTGGTTAAATCATACACAAAATGATTTGGTTAAATATTTAATTGGTACTTTACATTCCTGTTGTTTGCATTTTCTTTTACATTTTCATCATCACGAACCCAGTGTTTTGTGTAATAAAATCGATTTAGTAAAAAAAGTTGTTTCAATAACATTACAAAACATTAATTAAGTTAAACATCTTCTGTACAGTTAACAATATAATACACTAGTGACTAGAACGTCTCATTTCTTTGTAATATCAAGGAAGATAGACTAAGAGGAAAGACGATAGCGGAGCATTAGAGCGTAGCTCGGAAATTTGCCTAAAAACGGTATGAACTTAGATGGCGCCGTATCTTGAGCGTCCTATAGATTGTCTCGAACTTCCGTAAGCGCTGCAGTCAGATAATGTACGAAAGGGTTCAAAAAATTACCGTAGCGCTAGTATCGCGGTCAAGTTTCGCAACATTTCAAGGGAATAAAGAAAGGCGCCATCTATTGGTAAGAGTTGCGCTTCTCTTGAAATGTTGCAAAACTTGACTGCGATACTAGCGCTACGGTAATTTTTAGAACCCTTTCGAACATTATTTGACTGCAGCGCTTACGGAAGTTCGAGACAACCTATATAACGCTCAAATTACGGCGCCATCTAAGTTCATACCGTTTTTAGGCAAATTTCCGAGCTACGCTCTAATGTTCCGCTATTGGCTTTCCTCTTAGTCTTATCTTCCTTGGTAATATGTACATTTTCCGATTGATTCTATACTAAGTTAGAGGTGTCAAATGACTAGCTTTGTTAGTTAATTAAACATACTTTATCCTTGAACATATGTACATTGACAAGTCTTATAATTTAAATGTACAACAGTCGTTTAAAAACAGAATTATTAAGTTACAAATTGATCAACTAGAAAAATTCGAAGAGAATGGCACACCTGTTGTAGCAAATGCCAAAACTACCTAAACTTGCAAAGTTGAGCTTGCTTGTTTGCATCGTAGGATTTTGGAAAGTTTTCTTGCTCATCTATTTGTAACTTGACCATACAAACAAAGCAAGGTATGGTTACTAAAGATAAAATTATTGTTCCGGACGGAGGGCGCACGCACACACCTCAGTTAAATCTCACTTTACACAATTTAAATGCATTATTTGGCCACTGTTAAACTTTCGCATAAAAACAGATGCTTTATAGCTGCAATTAGCGTAGCGTTTATGCGAAAGGCATAGCAGCCTAGTTAATTTATTATTACACCCACAAAATCATTCTTATCCTACCTAAAAATAAGTTAAATATCCTAAACACAGTAAAAACACATAAAATTCTTCATAGAAGAAAAGATACATTATAGTTCTCGCTATCTTGAGCTAACGTCACCTCACATACTGTACGGTAATTTTGGACACAGATGCCGATCCTTTTGCACTATTATTAGACTTAAATTTGATAGTTAAAACTGCTTTCTCATTGAAACAAAAATATGTGCAGATAATTTAAGAGCTGTCAAAGGTAAAAATAGTACAACAGTCGTCATATTCGAGTATTCTTTGGTGTTATATTACAAACAGCTAGCACGTCACCCCCATTCGCCTGCCGGAGCGCCCTCTGGCGGCGGCGGGGCCCGCGGAGTCTGAGGAACCTCCGTGTTAGGCCTTTCCTCTAACTCCCCCGGAAGATAATCCTTCCAACTCCTAAACAGATATCTGGTAAACTTCCGTAACTGCCTGAACTTGCAATAAGTCGCTCCCTCAGCAGATTGCAACTGCTGCGTCTGAATTAAGAATCCCTTCTCTTTGAAAGTTTGCTCCAGCTTTTCCCGCTGCAGGCTTTTCCTGGATTTTCTTTTCTTCTTGCTCAAGTCTTCCTTGCTGATGGGTGGACTGTCTTTCGGTTGAGATGTCGATGACGCGGCGGCTTCCATTTGCCTCTGATTGGCGTCTCTTTGAAGATACTCGTAGCCTTTGTTACCTTTATTGCCTGTTCCGCTATAGTATCTAAAATTGCCCCCAGAGTCAACAGAAAGCATTTTCTTCTCTTGTAGCGAGGGTTTAGAACCGCCAGTAAACTTGAACTTGCAAATACTGACTTCTGTAGTGGGAGTCGTCGAGTTGGTCTTTGTAGGCATCGGAGGGATGAAAATGGCGGACCTTTTTCTCTTGACGGGTGCTTGGACGGGATTGGGAGATGCCCTCTTCATTTTCTGCTCCGGACTTTTCTTCGCCTCTTCGACTTGCTTGATCACTTTAGGGTCCAGCAGTTCCGAGATCTGTTTGAGCACTAGTTTGTTTTTGCTCTCGTCTACTAAGGAGTTTTCAGTGGAAAGGCTTTCTGTTACGCTGTTTGGCGTGGAAGTACCTCGGTTTGGGGAGTCCGCAGAGAAAGGCAGTTGACCGGCCGCCGCCAACCTTTGGTAGTATAGTAACTGAGTCTGTAGCGCTAAGGGATGCATGTATACTCCAGCGTTAGGCCAGTATACGTAACCGGGAAATTTGCCTTCCCCATCTGGGCTAGATGTGGATTGAGCAGGCTCCGACAACGTAGGAGAAACTGCTCTCGGGTGCCTTGAAAGATCGGGAGAACTGCTTGCCGTTACAGGTAGAAAATTTGTATTCCTCTGTATCACCGATATCGCATTAGATTGCTCCAATTTGAGAGTATCGGGACTCTCCGGTTCCTCAGTCTTGACTTCAGGTAGCGATGTGTAGATGTTTCCGAACTTCTTTTGTATCTGTATCTTCAAATCGTGGAGGTCTCTTATGCATAAATTTAAGGGTTCATCATCACTGTGTAGTGGTCCGGCGATTGTAGGCGGAGCTTCCGGCATCGGTCCGTCGGGGCTATTGAATTGTGGCGGAGATAAATTCTCCATCCTTCTCTTATTTTCTTGAGACAACTTTCTTTCCAATAAACTCGAGATAATTTTATTCTGCAAGTCAGTCTTAGGAGTGCTCACAGGCTGTTCTCTGAAAGGCGGACACATCGACAACTGGTTGAGTCTGTCCTGAGCTGGCGGTGGCTGGCCGGGCACTACTGTTCCGTAATTCTCGTAGATGAGGTGGCAGATATCGGCCTTCTTCGGCTTGCGGCCGCGACGGGGCTTTGAGTTGTTGAGCGTCATTTCCCCCATGTATGGAAGGTCGTCGTACGTGACGATCTTGCTCGGTGCTATGGCGGGGCTTTTCTTTTTCTTATCCTCCGGCCTCGTGGGTGGTTTCGACGCCATATTTAGAACGTTAGGCACAGTCACTGTGCCGGTCTCATTTTGTATCCCGGCGAGCCTCTGTGCCCAAATTTTGAAGGTCTCGTTTGTGATGTTATTGACGTCGAAATTTTCTGTCTTAGGTTTTTCTGGTTTCGGATTTTGTGCTTGCTTCGCGTTAGCTTTCTGTAGGCTCTGCTCGTAGTGGTCGAGATATTCTTGTGGCAGCGCTTGATGGTGGAACTTTAGCTTCCATCGGTTCTTCTGCCGATTTCTCGGGTGTTTCTGTTTGGGTGGCTCCGACTTCTCAGCGTTGAGGCGTTCTTTGCTCGCTGACAACAGTTGCTGACGTAGGAGCTCTTTGTTTTCTGATCTGGAAATAGACAATAAAATAATTGTTTAGCTGCCCGCCCATCTAACACAGTTGGAGCATACAAATCGACCGGTTCTATTTATAAGCTTGTAAATGCCTCTGAGGTTACATCCCTACAAGAAATGGCAAGAAAACTTCTGTTTTTATTTGGTCCTTCGACCCAGTGATGTCCACGTTTTGATCAATTTCCTATCAATCGTTCCAATTTAACTCAAACGATTCGATTTCGTATTGTCACTGGCCTGCTAAATATCAACATGTATAAGTAAATGCTCGTTAAGTTGTTTTTTTAAACAGTTTCAAGTTTTTGTCTCCCGTGTCACACGTGACACTTGGGCAGATGACAGACCATTTTATATCATGGATTAGCTTATCGATCTTATTAATTTTTCTCATACATCTCATTTTATCTTGTATACACGCTATAGGTAAATTTACCTTGTGGTAGTTGTAGTAGTGTGCGGGGCGAGGACAGGGGGCGCAGGTGGCGGGGCGGGGCACACGTCGCCGCACGCCGCGCGCCGCATCACTTCTGGAACAAATGCACAACAAACGTTAGCAATTTCTTCAAGACAACCTTAGATTAGAGAAAGAGACGCCGTTGTGCGTGGTACTACTCAGCTGATGAAGTTCGTACTTTGAATGTTGGTTTATATTTTTTTCTAATTTTATGTTTAGTCGATTTCCAAAACAAAATAACTTCGGCGTAAGACCCTGCGCAGATGAAAGATTGGTACGTTCAACTACGTAGTAGGTAGGTACACAGCATGTGTATAGTTCGGTCTTTCGATGTTAATTAATTTAGCCAAAGTTCGATCAAATCAAGGTATAGTTGTTTAAAATTCAGCACAGACGAACGACCGTAAGCGTCAAAATTTTTACTAGAACAAGTGAGGAAGTCTGAATTGTTTTAAGCAGGTGGGTTGCCATAATCTCAAAAATATTCTTAAATTAACCTTGCATTGAATGTTATCTTGCGAGACTAGTCGAGAAAGCGAGACAAACCTCAATATAAGGTTATAAGAATCTTTTTGAGATGGTAGACCTTGTGCCTCGGGAAAAACCTGTATACGTTCTGTGAATAGGTATATGAAAATTTCTACATCTGAAATCTGTTTATTTGTGTGATGCACCTACCTACCTAGGCAATGACTAGTAGCTTTACCTAGTTTGTGGTTGTAGGTATAATGTATGTATTACATATTATACCTAAACACAGGTCTCTCCTAACACAGGTTGTCAAAACATAACAGGAGAGGCCAAACACCTGTAAATTATAAAAATAAGACAAAGATTTTGAATTTATACATTATTGGGATATGATTTACGTACGTAGGTACATTAGTAGTATAGGTAAACGAACTCCACACTATATAGTAAATCATACGCGATGGTTTGTTTACGACTCATCGTGCGTCAGGGGTGCAAGTACCGTTCATTATCGGACGTCAAATTCGCTAAAATGCCATAGAATCGATCACCGCGAGTACTGAAAAAATGGCATATTAGCGAATTTGACGACCTCAACTGTCAATTTGACGATCGATAAAAGAACGGTACTCGCACTGCAGTTCCGGAAAGATCTGAGACTTTAGTGCGCTCAGATATATCTCGGTACCTCTTACTCACTTTGTAATGAGAAAGACTGACCAAGAGAATCTCGAGCGTGCGAGAATATGCGCATGCGCCGGAGTGTCCAAACATACGTCTGACTCATGCCGTGTCGAGTGGAAACCGCAGTGTGTGCTGTTCAGCTCAATTAATAGATACATATCTGGGTATATGACATCTAGAACGGGACAACACTGAAGAAATACCTAAACGAATTAAGCTATTCCGAATTACTGGGTTTTTTTACTTTCCTCTGTAAGGATTTTGGTGTTACAGGGGCTTCATTCATAATTTTTGTAATAACAAATGTCTTTTGTTTTAATAATAGACTTGCGTTTTACTGCCACCTCGCCTGATGTCAAGCGATGATGCGGTCTACGATGGAGCACGCCTAGAAGAAATTTTAGTTTGTTATATGTCCTTTTTTGTGTTAAAAAGTGATAATCGCAATTTTGTCATTGACTTGATAGTTCCGCAACTGTTTACTGCCGTCAGTTTTTAGTGTCTATGCCTGATTTCATTCGCTTTTTTAACAGTTTTTATTTGCTACCAGTTGCAAATGTTGCAATCTCTTCTAGATTGCAACTGGTTGCAAATAAAAACTGTTCTGTAGGTATTAGCCATTATAAAGTATTCGAAATCAATTTTCTGTATGAACCGAAACTGTATTTACTGTATGACAAAACCTAATGGACAATGATATCCCGAGTCTAATGTACCGGCGTGAAACCCGACCGCGGCCCGAAATACCCGCGCGTCCGCGAAAGGCGCGAGCGTCGCTCCCAACGCTCCATTTCGCAACACCTGACTCGCGGTTCTTGGGCATGTACGCATGTAGATATGAAGACATTAACTCAAGTGGAGTTTGGGATCCAGACATAAGATGCAACTGTAACCTACATACAGAATTAGAGCCATTCTTTCCTCTGTGAGGATTTTGGCGTCGCACTCTTGAGCATTTTCCAGTATTAAATTATTATCAAGTTTGAAGAATTTCACAGTCAAGCGAAGTAAGTCACTGGCAAGGTAATGATAAAGTGGTGGAGACTTTACAAAAGGCTATCATTGGAGTCAATACGAAAATGCATGTTTCACCGCGGTATATCACTAATCCAAACTCGAGCAATTCCTCAAACATTTCCTAAATAATAATCCACTATTATTACGCATTAACCCTCGAAAATACACAAGTTTAGGAAAATAATACAATGAGACATGTTTTTTTCACGTTGGTGCCAAAACCAAGTAGAGTTATTTTGACAGAGCGGGTAACACTGGTTTGAACTACTGTTTTAAGCTCAGATCAAATAGATTATAGGTATGACAGATCTTGTTCTGTATAATTAATGGTTTTAAGTCGGTCTTCTAAAGGAAGACCACAACTTCGGAGCCTTCGCGATTGGCCTATTTGCCATCTTCAAATCAAACCTCAACTAGAGATTGATAGAAAAAAGTCACTAACGTCTGTACACCACTGCACGAATCCTATGGGCTCAATTTCAAAAACTCATTTCATTTCGACTTGTACTAAAAAGCCAACACAGCTAGCTTAAAATGGCTATTAATATGTTTGAAACTGGGTTATTCCTCTTGATAATCGAAAACACTACAGATTGAACCCTTCCGAACGCTAAAATCAATCGAGTCGATAGAGAGTTTATTCCTATAAATATTTCTAACACTGATTCGAATAATTACAGAATTTCAGTAAACCCTCAAATCTCAATAGCATCCATCCATCAGCAACTCAGAGCAGGCAATTACCATTAAATAATCTGTGCCTCGGATCAGGGGTGCAAGTACCGTTCTTTTAGCGATCGCCAAATTGACAGTTGAGGTCGTCAAATTCGATAATATGCCATTTTTTCAGTACTCGCTGTGATCGATTCTATGGCATTTTAGCGAATTTGACGATCGATAAAGAACGGTACTTGCACTGCAGATAGCGCGTCAAGACGTATCGCATCATCTGATTGACTCCGAAGCACCCATTTATCCGAGTTGTCTGGCGACGATCCAATGAAAATATTGTCGACATCCTATCACATCGGAATCACTGTTGTCGATTGTATTGACGGGTGGAGTTATCGGGAATGTACCTTTGCGGTGATCAATTGCTACGTCCATAGACGTAGGTAGTCAGGGAAAATTTCAATTTTGGGTTATAGCCTTGAATTCATACAAAAATCTCATAGAAAAAAGAACGCGCAGTTTTTTCCTATACTTGAAACTTTTCCAATTTTTCTTTTCATAAAAACCTAACATGGACTATTTAAAAAAATGCCAAATCGGTCCAGCCGTTCTCGAGTGATGCCAACGAGCATTTTTTATTTATTTAGGTACAGGGTTACGCGGAAAGGCTGTACTAAACCGAAAGGGGTCCGTTATAGGTACTCATCATTATGAACAACTTTTACTAGGTATGGGACCAAACCTGAAATCATAAACAAAATGTCAGCTGTTCCATACATTTTGCGAGTGTCAATGACCGTTTTTTATTGAAAAGCTCTCAGATTTGTTATCCTAGTAAAAGTTGTTCATAATGATGATGGGTATACTTTGAACCTCTTTCGTCTTAATTAGGTAAGTAGATAAGGAAGAAAAAAAACTGTCTCTAAATTCTAACAGATAGGCGAATTTCTGACTCCTATGCTAGGTAAATTACCTACTTGTATTATAGGAGACAGCTACTCACTGGATTAACGGTACGCAAATCGTCGAATAAAAATATATTATTACAAAGTTACATAAAAATTCCAATCTGTTTCCCATAGAATGTGGAATTTCGCTTCGCTCGGTCAATGACCTATGCTACCATACTCTATCAACACTTAATCAGAAATGAAAAGATCTGGAGAAGAACGAAAGTTACCAACATATACATCCGGAGTAGCAAGTGGCAGTGGGCAGGCTGACGGGGCCGAAAGGTTCTTGAATGGAGACCACGAACCGGTAAGCGCATCGTAGGACGTTCACCCGCAAGATGGACGGACGACCTAATAGAGACCGCAGTAAAACGCTGGTTGAAGGCCACTTCCAACCGGCCCTTTTGGAAATCGATTTGGGAGGCCTATGTCCAGCAGTGGACATCCTATGTCTGAAATGATGATTATAATGATGACTATCAACGAAGTTCAATATATTTAGCAATCAGATACGTACTTTCACAAGCGCTAGCAATTTGCCAAAAGCCTATAACGTACCGTTAAGTTTATGTACTTATTGTACACCAACACAGTAGGTTAAGTACTTATTATCTTTTAGCCATGTATGGTAAGACAGATGAGTAGTCACAGCTATAAATATACTATGATTTGTTTATGTCCTAGTACGAGTAGGAAGTCATACTTACTAACTATTGTTTGGGTTTGTTACGTTTGGTTAAAAGGTAATGTTAATATACTAATATTATAGTAATTCAATTAAATAGTCATGAAATAATTGCTTTGGTGACGTTTTTATTGCATATAATTATAATCGTTGTTAATATTTAAATATTTATTAATACATTTCTACTGTTAATATAAGACAAAGTGTACAAACATAAACGCATTAACAGAAGCTGTTAACTGGCTATAGGGCGCCCAAGATACAGGCTTTGCCTAGTTTGGGGCTCATTGGCACAACTATTTTTGCTGCTAGTAAACTGTTCGTTGTTAATTTAAATAACTGGAATTGGGATTAAATGAATTATTTATTTTATTATTAATGCGACAAGTTTGTTGGTTTGTTTGTTCCTCTTTCGCGCAGCAACAGAGCAACGGGTCGACCTGATTTTTCAACGGCCGGAAAGACACAGGCTTTTCATTATCATCACAATTTTTCATCACTACGCGGGTGAAACCGCGGGGCGCAGCTATATAGTTTGTAATAAACAATGACACATTGAACTACGTCTAGTACATATCATAATAACATGGCAAATTTACAACTTTTTGGTTCATAGGTACGTCAGATTTCCACGGACTTACAATCAAAATCTTTTACAATGGGACCAAACAGTGATATTGTGGAATAAAGTCGGTCGTTTACCCGACACTGAGTTGAATGTATACATATTAAACGAAACGTATGTTATTTCTTCGCGTGATTATGACATTTTAATACGTTTATCATCATCATCATCATTTCAGTCCTAGGACGTCCACTGCTGGACATAGGCGTCCCCCATCGATCTCCAAAAGGACCGGTTAATTTAATACGTTACGTTACGTAAATAGGCTAAAACATGGAAATATTTTTTACCTAATTGTACGTATGTACCTATAAGTAATTGAACCTATGTAGGTATAGGTACAATTACCTTCTACGTACGGATTTTCAATCATTCAACTAGTTATTTGAATTTATCTTTTATCAGCAGGAAATTTCCAAATTAAACATAACATAAAACGTCAATAATGCCTAATCATGATTCGTTTAAATCCACAAGAGTTGTATTAAATTGCCTATTATTAACTAATAATTTAGGCAATTTCTAAAGAAACCAAAGTTATTTAAAAATGTGTAGGTACCTACCTACATTATGAAGAATTAAGTAAATACACCTGTTTAAAGTATTATCCTTCATTTATAACTTGGTATTCAAAACTGAAAAACACCAATATTATTGCTGTATTACAGTTGAAATTTTATAAGCTTAGAAACTGCACTTTATAATGTAGCATGGTAAAAAGGTAGCAAGTAGAGAAAAATAATTACAATAGTGATTAATAAAATTTCTTTCTATAAAAAAAAACCACTGGCCCTGTAGTTCCGAGCGCGTTCTATGACGCGTCGCGTTGTTCGCCGCTCAGCAACGCGCGTGCTTCTATGCGTACCTGCCTAGTTCTATAGCTATACGATAGAGCGCTATTTACCTAAAGTGTATGGAAAACCTCGCCATAAGTCACGCTAAAAATTAAAAACGACTTAACCACAAAAATATTGGAAAATTTGCCTGGAAAATTGGAACTGATATGGCTATTCTTCTAGGGATTTCGAAAATCGTGGACACAATACCTAAGTCAAATGTACTACCTATCTAACTGTTCACAAGTGATAGATGTTGCACTTTTATCAATAATATTCCGTGGTAAATCAGAACATAAAAGTATTTATGACAAGCCGCAATGCCTGCTGCATTTCCGAGTAACTATAACATGGGGTTCTTCAAAAAGGCTGTTAATGGAGTATTTAAGGGTCGGCAACGTATCTGTGATGTCCCTGGTGTTACAGGTATCGATAGGCAACGGTGATCGCTTACCATCAGGCGATCCGTTAGCTTTTTTGCCACCTGTGGCATAAAAAAGCTGATAATTATGATACACCATACAGCATCATAACAATTAGAGCTGCGCTAACGCCCGTCTCGTTACGTAGAGTCGGCGCTTGGCTCGCGTCCAGCGCTCTCCCGTCACAGATTGAGTCATAGTTGCCCCCGTCCCGTGACGTCATCCAACATGTGCTCAGGCGCGTGCGCGTGCGCCACATCTGGGCTAATAGGTGATTAGAGAATAGAGATACCGGGGCTTCGAATTTGGAAGAAAGCAGTTTTGGTGTTAGTGAAATTAACGCCTAAGTTTTGTAACATAATATAGAATATAAAACTACCTAAGTACAGCAACATAGTTTAATTATAAGCTAAGGTTAGACTTCCAACATCCAATCTACTTACCTAATTGGGAAATTCACTTACATTAAGAAATTAGGTATATTCCTAACCTAAATTCTTCTAAAGACATACCTATAGGTATAGGAGTCTTTAAAAGTATTAATGGTATAATTTGGTAACTATTACAGGATTATTTCATTACGTAATTTTGATGATGATAAATAAATGTATTTTGAAACATACATTCGATTAAAGTATGTACATAAGTATGTATACTGCCGTTTATTTGTTTTTATGTTACTTTAAGTTTCATTTGTATTTTCGGTGTGTAATAAAGTTGTATTGTATTGTATTGTATAATTGTATGTATTTAAAACTATATATGTATGTATATCAGTCTCTGGCAGCCATATCACAAGCTTTGCTTAGTTTGGGGTTTAGATGACCGTGTGTGCAAAAATGTCCTGAATATTTATTATTATTATTATTAAAAGAAGATTATTTGTGACAGAATAAATACACACAATCATTATAGAAAACTTATTTTGCTGTAGACAACATTAAAAAATAAACAAAACAAGGATTTCTTATTTTTTCTTTTTCATTAAAAGGTTTTTTGAGATCAGAAATATGTATCCAGGGGAGAAGGAAACTAAAAATATAAGGTCGTTTCTTTTTTTTTATTATTCATAAAAATTCCAATTTGTCTGCATAGTTAGTGCGACATAGACAAATTGATGGACGCATACGTCGCAGCTCACCTTGAGTGCTTTCCTGTTTACGAACTGTGAAATACTTATTTTCAGATTGTACCAAACTTACAATGGGTTTTTCTTGTTATTATTTTGTTGGTAGATTTGGCTAATAAAATAAAATGTACTATTTCCTCGGTTTGTCAGCGTAATCGGATTTACCATTGTGAAAAAGTTTCAAAAATCATGCTACCTACATCCAATCAAATCATTACATTACCTACTACGGTGTACTACTGGGTTATTAATAACTAGCAGACCTGACAGACGTTGTCCTGTCTTAGAACTGTCAAACACGCAAAGTCAAAATTGAAAATCTTATTTTTTTACACCTTGGGTTACCTTATTGGAGTTTTAGTAAGTATTTAAAAAATATATAATATAGCCTATGTTACCCGGGGATAGTGTAGCTTCCCAACAGTGAAAGAATTTTTCAAATCGGTTCAGTAGTTTCGGAGCCTATTCAATGCAAACAAACAAACAAACAATCAAATCTTTCCTCTTTATAATATTAGTATAGATTATGCTCAGTCCAAGCATTTATTTGCTCTGACAGCTACAATAACATTGTAAAAAGTTTAATGAAAACTTTTTTATTTATATTTTAAATATTTCACTAAAGTTTATCGGGTACCTGCTACATGACAGTCCTATGCCTACGTTAAAAAATCTAGAGAAAGTGATCAGAATTAGTAGTTTTCATTCAGCTTTTTAGCTTTAAGGGTAAATAAATGCTTATTAATAACCATGTAGTATGAAATGTAATGATTTAGTTGGATGTAGGTAGTTAAGTAGTATAACTTTTGAAACATTTAAATCCGAGTAGGCGGTCTACCCGAGGAAGTATTTTTTATTTGCCAAACCTATCTATTAAATAATTGGAATTTTAGTAGGGAAGCTGCGCATGCGACAGATGGTTGGCTAATTATTATCAATAGCCCTGTATCTTTACATTTACAGTTATAGGAATTCCGAATGTATAAAAAAGTGAGAGATAAGTATGAGAGATGTTGCAATTTGTAAATTTTTGAAGTGAATGCTTCTTTGCCGCTTTGAGCGATTTTCGGTAGAGGCAAAACGTAGGTAAGTACTACCTACATGGGTTCGCGTCACCGACAAGCACAGACTATAATTATAGGTAAAGCTGCTAATAGACAGTCTTTGCCGACACGCTAGTGTAACAGTTATTCCAAAGTTTAAAGTTTTCACATCTATCGGCAGTCCCCATGACTGCCTTTTTTCCTGTTTGTTGTTGTTACCACCGCCTATACACACCTACAATACTCGGGTCATTGTTGATGTTTTGCCTAACTTTGAGGACTCCATTCCCCCTTCCTTTGAAGCAGCCCAGGTCTGGGGCTTAGGATTACTATGCTATTCGAATGACTAGTCTATTGTGGTTGTTTCCTCACCACCGTCACATAGGTTTTCACACATTCCATAAAGGTTTGCGTTTGACTAAAAAAATAATTTGCGTCACCGTATTTGTGTACAGTTAGATAAAATATTAGTAAAGTAGGAAGCGACAAAATAATCGTAAACAATGGATTTACCAGAACCAATTAAACTTAACGCAATAAATAATTTCCAAATCTGTTAATCACCTTAATTCCTTATTGGAGGTGGACCAAACAAGACGGTTACTTAATAAGCATCGAAAATGACGTAGATCGTCAACAAATTAGGGATTTTAACGACCTATCATTTGTAAAAGGAGAATATTATATCGATGACTTCCCAAAAGACGCGTGTAGGCTCCGGGTAGGGTCGCCTATTAATCCGAGATAAACGATCATCTGAAAGGGTATGTTAATAGCTACCATATTTGGTATACGGTGAGCAGAATGTGCCAGAATGAATCATACGCCAATAGCGTAGGAGATTTAACGCCATATTTAAGTATTTATTGCGCTTCTTGTTCCGAAATAGAGAAGAATCTAAACAAACCTTTACGGAATTTGCTTTACATAACTGTTATGGTTTGTGGATATATACGGTTGAGATGAATTTCTATTAGTTTTACGAGTGTGCTAATGGGTTATGGGCAATTATTGTGTCGGTTGAACGAAGCCTGAGTCGAGTTAACTGGAGGTACTTAAGATATGATTGGATAAGACGATTAAAATAGCTGTTATAGTCAACAATGCTTGTTAGTGATGTTTATTGAATCAATTACATTCGTAACGGCCCTTTAAATTAGATGAACAAACACTAAATAGGCGGGAATTGTTTTGAAATGAACTTTGGTGGAGAGTTTTGTCAATTGGGACATGTTAGCATGTCCCCCTATAGTTACTGAATAACGAAGAAACACGCAAATGAGTCCCAAAATAGCGTCACCTCGATCTGTCCATAAATGCTGGTGATAACAGAAAGCGCCTCGATTTATGTTTGCTCAAACAACGGTTTGTGAGTAATCACAAATGGCTTGCGGACGGTCAGCGCGCGAGGGATTGCGCGCGTGAATAATATTTGCCAAAAAAGCTTTTGATTCCAACAATAACCATTTTTAACTAACTTCGATGTTTTACCTACAGAGAAACGGAGAATATACATATATATATCCGTTTGGGACAGTTTTTTTTTCTGTGCTTTGGGATCAGAGGTTATTATTATTATTATGTGATGTATTTTCCCGTTTTTTTCCAAAACGGCTAAATGATTTGAATGCGTTTTTTAAATAGGTTTAGTTGTGGTGTTACCAACACTTTTGTTTGATAAAAATTTGTTTAGCGGTTTAAAAGTTACGAGCAATTTTCCGATTTTGGTCGTATATTAGTGTTTTTACTAGTAATTTTTGGGTATAGCCTTAATTTTAATTAGTCACGGCAACGTCAAAATTTTCACCTACCCGTCTCTCTCTCTTACCCTAGCGATAAGCTCTTCGTGGATGTGTCGCATTTAATAGTTCCATAATTATCTTTGAAAATTGGTACCTAATGGTTAAAATGGGTCTACATGATATAAAAAGATATCTTCCCTGTATTTTTTGGGTAAACTAATTTATTATAAGAATGACAAAATGTTTTCACGCGCTATTGCGCGGCCGTCACTACTCCGCCTTATTGACGAATAAAACACAAGACTACCAATCAAGACGTCTGACAATTTGACACTTGCCCTATAAGGACAATCGGGCAAGCTTTCTTGCGCTAGCAAACATATTGATGAGATAAATAAACATGACACACATTGGTTGTTTGAATTGCATGGAACTTCTGACTACAAACTGTGTAAATTATCCATCTAATGAAATTTCGGACAAAATTGTATACACCGCTCCCGAAAGTAATTTTAAGATTGGCAGTTATCATACTAATATTCTAAATGCAAAAATTATATTATGTCTGTTGCTCTGTTGGTTTGTTTGTTCCTTTTTCTCGAAGTTACAGCCAACTTATGACGTGATTTTTAGGGTTCAAAAGGGTGTAATATTTTCCTATTTCATTGAGGAATTTTTCAGAGTTTTTGCGTTCTTTGTAATGTGTAATACCTTAGCCGCTGGTCACATAAAATAGAAGTCAGAACGCGACGAACTCTGAAAAAATTCAAACTCGACCGCTCGCTATGTGGCGGGGGCCTTAACATTTCGAATGCAAAAACAGTATGGAAATTCCAATCTTCAATTTATAAATCAGTATTTTTGCAGCATTTTCCTGTAAGCAATACCAATAGTAGGTACTTAGCTGGGGTTCTATTACATATTCTATTCTATTACATATACCCCAGCTAAGTACCTACTATTGGTATTGCTTACAGGAAAATGCTGCAAAAATACTGATTTATAAATTGAAGATTGGAATTTCCATACTGTTTTTGCATTCGAAATGTTTTAATAATGTATCATGAAAAAGTTTGTAAATAATACTTCATCATCATCGACATCAGCCAGAAGACGTCCACTGTTGAACATAGGCCTCCCCCTTAGACCTCCACACTGAACGACAGCCTGCGATCTGCATCCACTGGATGCCCGCGACTCATATGATGTTATCGGTCCATTTAGCGGGAGGCCTATACCTAAGCTGCATCCTCCGGTTCATCGGTTCTTCAAGCAACGCGGTCTGTCCATTGACACTTTAACTTGCAAATTTTAATAGCTAGGTCGGTGACTCTTTGGCGAATATCCACGTTCCGGAGTTTATCGCGCAAAGAGACTTCGAACATAGGTCTCTTCACTGCCCGCTGAGTGACTGAGTTTTTTTCTAAAGGCTAATAGTTAAGGTCCACGTCTCAGTACCATATTTCATCATGTTATTTCTTCCTACTTCATTTAAGTTAGTTTCATCATCATCATAATCAGTCCACTTCTGTACATAGGCCTCTCCCAACCACTCAGCCGGATCTCCGGCTTATCAATTCCAGCCACTACCAACTGCCTTACGTATATCGTCACTCCATCGAGTCTCAAGGCGTCCTACGCTACGTTTGCCGATTCATGGTCTTCCACTCTAAATTCAATTTCAAATATAATTACGTATAACATGCAGAGAATTTGTTACTGAAATAAAAATAAAGATATTAGAAAATGACGATATTAGTAAAGTGGTAAGTAGTAAGATAAGTCTCAGCCAGCGCAAAGTAGCAGATTTGGTTTCGTGACGATTTGATTTGATGCAGATTTGATAACATTTGAAGAAGGCAAGACCTGTAGTCGGTGTCGCTTAGGCCTTCTAGTCAGGTGCCGAAGTTTTAATTCAGTTTCAAACATTTTAACCAAAAAATAGGTACTACTCAAAGTTTAATACGCACATTGCGCGACAAAACATAAGTGCTCAGTTATAGACAAAGATTAAGTAATAGTTAGTACGTTATTGGAACTGATAATGATAACACCTAGAGTCAGTGCGATGTAGCGTTACCCAGTTAGATAAACTCGTTGTTGTTACGTTACCAAACCAAACAACGCTGATAAATTATCTCTACAACATATTCTCACAGAGCTACAATCAAACACAAAAAATTGAATTTTGTTTTCATCAATTCATCAAGCATTTTCATTGGCATTTCCTTCGAGTTTTCCCAAGCCACAACTGTGACGTCGACGAAAAAAATATTTTTTTGATTGCAGTAAATTAAAATTAATAATAAATTGTATTGTTAGAACACGTTTCAGTTGGCTAGAGGAGCACTCGGCAGATATAAAAGGGGAAGCAAACAACAAGATAATCACCTCCACCTTCGGGCAGCATCTGTGACATCCAAATCCTTTAAATGGTGCACTGTTTACACGAAACTTTTCATTGATAATGCAGTAGTATATCACTCGCGCACGGTCACCGACAGCACTGCACTAGCACGGGCCCGCGGCTGCGCTCTGCACCCGTTATCAGCAGCGCGGAGGTCGCGAGAGTCGCGCCAACCCACTGCGCCCGCGCCGCTCTAATCTAAATACAGACAACGCGGCCCCAACCAAAATCGCTCGTATCACTTTCGGTTTCCATACGGCCTAAATTTAGAGGCCGCTCGCAACAGAAATAAAAACGTTTTTTACGTGTTTTAGACGGGAACAGAGCGCGTTTTTGCAGTTTCTCTGGTGGTGTGCCAGCGGCGCGCGCGCTCGCGAAACCCGAGATTCGTGCCGTATTTGGCAGCTCGCGCGATCGGACGGTTTTGGGTATTTAGTTTCGGGCCGGAGCGCGGCGGCGCAGCCAAGATGCGCGCGCTAATTTCAGCTGCTTCCGTTGCGCTGAGAAGTGCGCGAGCACTGGGCAGGGGGTGCGATATCTGACCACCGACCGCCGGCGCCGGCCACTCGGCTGCCTTATACGGCACAACCGAGCCGAGTACGCCACAGCCGAAATAACACCCGCCAATAAGGATGACCACATCAATGACCCGTATTTGAGTCACAGTTAGGTACTTGCGGAAGCAAAACAACGCTATTCGTGGAATAGCGCAACAATTATATTTAGGTACCTCTGGCTCATTGGGATAGCTCTCACATCAATGTTGTTTTTTAGGTCATATTGCGAGATTTCTTGTCGTTTCACTTGAATACTTCTTGGTATACTTAATTCATGATTATCATCATAATCATAAAATATTTTCTATTCATGGCTGACTATCTATCCGACTCTCCCCTTTCTGAGTTTAGTTACGAGATAACAATTTTGCCACGCTATAAACTA
Organism: Agriopis aurantiaria; assembly: GCA_914767915.1. Lineage (NCBI taxonomy): Eukaryota > Metazoa > Arthropoda > Insecta > Lepidoptera > Geometridae > Agriopis > Agriopis aurantiaria. Next base: position 10,545,578 of record OU612001.1, on the reverse strand, counting down.
TTACAGCCCGAAACAATTGAAATAAAGCCTTGAAAGACAATGTTGGAAGTAATTTTTTTTTAGTTAATGTCTCCATATTTACCTATACAAGATTTATCTGCAAGGAAGATTTGTATGGAACCTTGGTATCTGAAAGTTTTATCCACTTCGGAACAGATAGGTACGGTATATGCGTTGGGGCTGTAAGGTGCTGTGCTATAGCTGACTTTATTCCAATTGTTCTTAGCTATGTTTGATCAAAATCCGTCTAGCGGTTTAAGAGTTATGAGCTCTTTTCAAGATTGGTGATGGGTAACTTTTTGCAGCTCATTATACATCGTTATAGTGCATGCGTATTTTTTTAGTTACGAAATATCATGAAACACTATGTAATAAGAAGAATAGGCATGTTGACAAACTATTTTTATTAACCTTCGACTAAAATAAAAATTTTGGTCGAAGTAATTACCTCTTAAAAAACTGATCATATATTATATAGAGCCCATCAACATCAACAATTATGAAATTAAAATTTGTTCAAAAATATATATTTTAATTTTATGCTTGACAGAGAGCGCATATAGGAAGATATGACGTCAAGGTTACACACGCCATACAATTGCTATACTAACACACGCTTTGCGGGAAAGGGACCTTAAACTACCTTAAATAAACACCTTAGTCATAAACTTAGGTGTTACGCAAATTCTAATATATTGCATGTCTCTAGTGTTACGTTAGAAATTGTCACGGACTTGGCGACTGTCGGTGCATCAATATTTTTAGCCGTGACCCAGTGCGGCAAATGCATTATTCTCTTCCCTATCATGTTTCCTAATTTCTAGCTCTTGTTCCAATCATCCAAGGTGTCATTCTGTTATTTATTATCCACCTAAGTAGGTACCTACTTAGTAATGGTATATAGAGATCTCATCGTGAGGAAACGATAGTGAGGTGGTAGTAGATTTTTCCAACGATACTTTTACTGTTTTATACTGGTTTTCTTATAAAATACTGTTTACTATTTATAAAAGATAAAGTACGAAAAATATTTGTTTGTTTTCATAATTACTTTTAACTTATTGAGCACGCGCGGACTATGGTTTTTCAGGCCTTTTAATTTGAACTCTAGTAGTAGTAGTCATATTTTGCTAATATTATGCTAATGTAAAACTGACATTTTAAATTATTATTATTATTGACTAATATTATTTGTTTATTCTAATTGTTTAATTTAATTTTGACATTATGCAATATAATAATTTTGTTTGTTTTTTTTATTTTTATTATTTGAATGTTTTTTTATTCTTTCGTGTTTTTTTTTTCCATGTTTGATCAATATGTAACGATAATAAGAATGTATACACTGTGACATGTAACTATATTTGTTATGAATAAAAAAGTATAAGTATAAGTAGTAATGGTTTACGAGTAAATGTTTTACTAGTACCTAAGTACTTATTAATGTTTACTATACAAAATACTGTTAACTTTTTTATTTTACCTTAATATACTTTATTTCTTGTGCAATATGGTTCAAGCTATCGGTAATGGTGGTATGGTACATTATAGTGCTCGATTAGATAGCTAGAACTAATAAAAAAACATTACCCCTTTATAATATGCGTTTCAGTATTTCTGTTGAAATGGTCTGTTCAGTTGGAAGAAAATTTGGCCCGCTCACGTTATTCTTGGATAAGTTTCTTGCCAATATCCAATATATTCGAACATATTATGTAACCAGAATACAGTTATATGATTATTAACGGGATATTTACCGTGATAATGTAATGGATGGATTCTTGCACAACCACACCACGGTAAATATCCCGAAAATAATGATTAAAAAGGCCACTGGATGCGGGCCGCTTCCAACCGGTCCTTTTGGAGATGCCTGGACATGAGATGCCTATGTCCAGCAGTGGACGTCCTATGGCTGAAATCATGATGATGAATGATATAGCTGTAGCAGCGTTTTAGTTTCAGAGTATTATTGTAAACGTTACTTAGAGTGAGTAGAGAACGAATTGCCTAAAAATACTGATTTATTTAGAGAATAGCACGCGGCGTCGCCACATCTCGTAAATACAATCTAACAGATATTTATAAACGGTTTCTCGCCATGATGTGTTTTTGTTTGATGTTACAGCACACTTTTTCAGTTTGTAGTGCATTGCTCTACATATTATTTTGAGGCAGAAAGTGCATTGCTCTAAGTATATTTTCTGTGGTTGAAGCATTGCTTATAATAACACTTTCATCATCATCATCAGCCTATTTAATGTTCGTCCACTGCTGGACGTAAGCCTCCCCTAAAGAACGCCACAAGGCACGATCTTCTGCTTTTCGCATCCACTTGCCACCAGCCGCCTTTCGCAGGTCGTCACTCCACCTGGCTGCAGGGCGTCCTACTCTACGTTTGCCGATACGTGGTCTCCACTCTAGAACCCGTCTACCCCAGCGGTTGTCAGTTCTTCTACAGATGTGGCCAGCCCATTGCCATTTCAGCTTGCTAATTCTCTGAGCTATGTCGGTTACTTTAGTTCTTTGTCGGATAATCTCATTTCTGATTCTATCTCTCAAAGAAACGCAAAGCATAGCTCGCTCCATAGCTCGCTGAGCGACTTTAAATCGATGGACCAGCTTCACTGTCAGTCTCCACGTTTCGGCTCCGTATGTTAGTTATGTATGTTATAATAACACTTTATTTTACTCTAATAATAAACAGATATTGGTATTTAACTATTATCGATTTAAATGGTTTTTTTTTTAATTTGTATTATACGGCTTGCGTTTTACCGCCATCTCGCCTGGTTATTTAGCGATGATGCGGACTATAATGGAGCACGCTTGCCCAGAAGAATTATTAGTATTACATAATTATACTAATTATATTATCTAATTAATTAATTGGTAATAAATAATTACATCTAAATGGCATTTATAAGCTATGCATTTGCTTTAAAAAGATAACTGCAACACAGTTTTTGCTTTAATCCTATTATGTAGAGGAAACGAACGTTCACTTGTATGTACCTTTATCTTCATTATTATTGTTGCGTGTGATTGTTACCTTTTCACGACTCAAATATTAAAATGGCCTTGATGAAATTTGGCAAGGCATTTTAGGCAATTTAGTCTGCACAAGACGAGGCTTGAAGAATACTTTTTGACGTTAATAATAGCGCGGAAAACCGGGAAGTTGCGTGCTATACCTACCGCGCAGGAGCGGATCCAGGATTTCATTTGGCATTCTGAATTTCATTTTCGGGGGACCATTCTGACAAGGTTCGAAGGAATCATATCGAAAATTGAGTCGAATGTATGGAATTGCTAGGTGTTTTGGGGAGGGCATGGCCCCCATGGCCCATGGCCTTGGATCCACCAATGCTACCGCGGCTTATCAACTTGCGTTCCACCGGATTTTTTAGCAATACTGGGTCAATTTTTCGTGCGCGCATTTTCCTTATTGTACTGATTTTGCCGGGTTTTATTTTATTTAGGGAGGTTTAACGTCCAACTGCGTGTTTTTGTTGTTTACTGGTTTTAAACAATATTGTTCGTGGGTTTACCTATATACCTACGTACCTACTCACGAGTTACAAATACGCACCGACCTACGCTACGCATATTGCATAAAGTGTTCATAATAATACAAAGGTTATTAATAATCAGCTAACAACCGCTCGCAGGCAGGTTCGCTACATCAGGGTTTCTCAAACTTAAAGCTAGTGCCCCTATTTAATTTCCAGAAAGACTGCGTACCTCTTCAAAAATATTTGCCTACTTTTTTGGTCTTTATCAGATTTTTATGGAACCGCTCGTGGGCATAGCACACATTTTAGTAGTCAATGTAGTTAGGGTATAATCGTGTTGCACGCGCGCATGCGCGAGAAGCGGCTTGCGTAAATCTCTTCGTGAACCCGCTATGATCAACTGCAGGACCCCACTTTGAGAAACCTTAATAAACATTATATCTAACAAGAAAATGTTAGGCGTCTTTTTTCGGGTTCCGTACCCAAGGGGTGTCAACATCAGGACCATAATACGAGTTATATTACAACTTGCTAATCCGATCGGATATGTCGGTAACTTTCGTTCGTCTACAGATCTCCTCATTTATGATTCGATCTCGTAGAGAAACCCCGAGCATAGCCCTCCATAGCTCGTTGTGCAACATTGAGCTTGCTTATAAGACCCATAGTGAGAGACCATGTTTCAGTGACGAAAATTACCTATATTTTACTAACAAAATATATTACCTATATTTTACAAAAATATTGCGCCTTAATTCCCTATTTATCTTGGTCACACCATAGCTTGAGAACGAATTTACCGATTTCTATCATCTATTTTAAAAAGTTTTCTTATACTTTGTAGCTGGTTCATACGGATAAAAAAAAAACATACAGTCGAATTGATAACCTCCTCTTATTTGAAGTCGGTAAAAAATTAAGAAAATTGGAAAATTTCAGAAAACTTAACGACGATTTAAACTCGCGGGTGAAACGACGGTGTGCAGCTAGTTAATTATATAATAGATGCAGATGCAATATATAGCCACCTCGCCTCCTATTGGTTGATTGTTTGGACAGTTAATTTAGTAAAAACTTTTTTATATAAATAATATTTACGGTATTTTTATACCATCTCTCTAGATTTGTACGCCTACAAACTAGGCAAAACATGATACAAAGTGACAAATATTTTAACCCACCTATTGTGCATGCGTTTTTAAATGATAATGTATTCGTGTTTTGTGCAAATAATAGTTATTTGCTATACAAGAGTGCAAAGTTGCTTTATAACCGCATGCTCAATTTTGATGACCGAGCAAGCAAAGGATTCTAAAATTGAATCACAAGCGTAACGAATGATTCAAAAAATTAGAATCCTGAGCGTTAGCGAGGGAATCAAAAGAGCACGAGGTGAAATTTTTTTGCACTCGAGTGCAACACGTAACTTTAGCGAGGAAATGACTAAATAAAAAAATTAAAAAACATTTGCGTCTTATTAACAGTTTCAGTCAATTCTGTTGGCGTCAAATAAAATCACACATTTTAGGTTTTTCACTTGTTTTCAAGTTTCTTGTTGGTTTTAACAATATGACGTGAAAAGAAAACGGCGCGCGCGAAGCAAATAAAAATAAAAAAGTACACCAAGAAGGTTCCAGGTCTGAGTTTTTAACAAATTAAAAAAGGTTGTATGATAATTTCGGCACGATAGAGGTAGAATGATTTGAATTCACAAACTTAGTGCACACGATGTTCTAAATTCAATTTTACTTTATCCTCTAGCGGATAAAAACGGCTTTTGCAGTCAGATATCGATGAGCAAAAATACTCTTGGGGTGATGAAAATTATCTTTATCTTTTATATTATTATTATATCTTATATCTAGATTTTTTTCTCGTGCACCGCTTAGCTAGCTCGCAGATCTCTAGTGGAAAGCACCCTTATACTCGTGTAGAGTGTCATATCGTTCGTGAATGACAATCTCGGCACGAGCGGCGTGGTCGCCCACGTCGGCTGCCGAGTCCCACACTATCTCTAGCACCTGGCGAATGGCCCCAATCTGTAAAATCTGTTTCTGTAGTAGGACGAGCTCCTATATTCACTATCCTATTTGTCTGTTGTCTATACTAAAATTATAAAGAGGAAAGATTTGATTGTTTGTTTATTTGTATCATAGGCTATAATGTATATATGCCCCTGCGAAGCCGGGGCGGCCCGCTAGTAATATTATAAAGAGGAAAGGTTTGATTGTTTGTTTGTTTGTTTGCATTAAATAGGCTCCGAAACTACTGAACCGATTTGAAAAATTCTTTCACTGTTGGGAAGCTACACTATCTCCGGGTGACATTGGCTATATATCTATACAACCGTGCGAAGCCGGGGCGTGCCGCTAGTTAAAAATAAGTAAGATCCCGCTCAGTTTTAAAATTACACAATATTTGGAGATATTTGTCGCCAGACAAGCTTTTCCGTTCAATATCTTACTTGTTATTATTATGATAATTGATATTGTGTGCGATTTCGAAGTAAACGTAGTTGTTTGAATCGCTTTCTTCGAGGGAAGCGTGCTCCATCGTAGACCACATCGTCGCGTAACATCAGGCGAGGTGGCGGCCAAGCGCAAGTCTATCTATTATAAAAAATAAAATAACATAACACACATTTGTAAAACCGGAAATTTAGTGAAGTTCTAATGCAAAGATGAGCAGGCGGTATGGCCTTAAATGCTTTAGCTTGACCGATGGGCAAATAAAAAAAAAAATCTTTCTAAGCAATAATTTGTGAATATGTTTATCTTTGTGTTGCTCACTATCTGTGGTGTCGCAGCTGTCGCTTTTTTTTATTTATTTTTATAGAATTAGTGGCAAACAAGCAACGGGCCACCTGATGGTAAGTGGTCACCGCCGCCTATAGACACCTACAATACCCGGGGCATTGTCGCTGCGTCAACTTTACTAAGACTAAGAACTTATCTAACTGTCTGGTGAGCACAGATGTGTATCTGTGCTGGTGGGCGTGTCGACTGTCTAATCCGCACCTCCGTAGGTTTCACTCAATGTTTGTTCGGAGAAATCAGCTAATATTTGCTTTGCATTCTGTTCTGCAGGCTTGTTTGGAGAGTAACGCACCTATATAGATATCTAGGCTTGCGCTTGGCCGCCATCTCGCGCGACGATGCGGTCTACGATGGAGCACGCTTGCCTAGAAGAAACCGATTCACTCTCGACTTGAAGACAGATCGAGTGTAACATCATCAAGTACCTACCTCAGCCAACTCTTACTACACCTGGTACTAGAGGAAAGTGCTATTCTACTGTACCAGTACCCCACGGAATGGTCAAGATTTCAAGTTTACTTAGAAGTTGTTGCTTTCTATACTCTACAAAAGTAGATAACTCTATACAATTTGCAGTGATATGATTTTTAATGTGATAAGGTTGTGGATGGAGCTTCCGATATAACGATAACGGTCCCAATATGTAACCCTAAAATCGCTGCACCGAAATATCGGGAGCTCTATCCAAAACAGTGTTCTGGTGACCTACGTAGGTAAGTAGGTAGGAAATTCAAAGACATCGCCATGTCATAATATGATATGGCGTAGTTTTGATCTCCTCTGATCCACTATTTTCTGCTGGGTTAAATTTAACCCCAACTTTACCAGCCAGTTTTTAGTAAATACGCAAAGTTTACGACAATTTTTTTTTTCCAGTTAAGTATTATGATTTAAAAACCAAACTACTGAATGAAATTTCTATAGAACTGAAAGTATATCCTTTCAAATAAACAAATAATTTTGATGATTTAATGATCGATGGAGTTCTGAGGTAACTAAAATACAACTGAATTGATAACCCACTCCTTTTTAGAAGTCGGTAAAAATGCGGCACGCTGGGTTTTCATACAATTTGCGTGCTTGCGGGATCTATTCTGTGAAGATCTTTGGTCGTGTGTTTCTTTTTCTTGCCCCGCTAGATAAGAGTTGTCACAGAACAATGGCAAATTGAACATGATACCGTACCAATTATAGACTTATCTTATTGAACGGCTTGTCAAAAATCGCCTACACCCTGTCAAGCCGTATCTATATCCAAAATTATCACACTGTTATATTTTAAACTGTAATCCCAACTCATAAAGTTTAAAACTAAGATACTGCTTTTTTTGTCAAAATGGACCGAGGACAAAGAATTTTCGTGCTTATATTTAAGAGATAAGGTTGGAAATAGAAATGAGTCCAGGTCCAGGTCTTCGAACCTACACCCTCGTGGTGTAGTGGTCTAATGCGACGCGACAGGCGACGAAGACTGCTCGACTGATTGATGCTTAGATTGCTTGATACAGTTACGAAATTATCGGATGTAAGTAGTTTTGGTACTTACGTGAAAAGGTGTGGGTAGACCTCAGATCAGACAAAAAAGGGAAATATGGTGAGGTGGCGTGGCGGGTGTGAACGCATTTGGGCTTAATTAGGCTTGATTGATTGAACTCTTTATTGTTCACAAGATGAAATTTGATACAGACAAATAAAATTCTTAAAAACTAGTGTAATAACTGGCGGTCTTATCGCTAAAAACGTTCTCTTCCAGGCAACCTTAGGATGCAAAGGACTTATATAAGACGGGGTGTGAAATGGAGGATAGACTATGAAATTCTTATGTAATTATATACTCTACACATAATACATTAATATTCTAGTAAGAAATTCTTTAAAATAAATATACTAATAGCTTTGATTAGGTTACTTGTCAAAGACTAATAGATATACAACTAATATGAATAAATAAGAATATATATATATGTACATCTATATATTATATAATAGTTATGTACTTAATATATTATTATAAATTGTCGCAGTTAGCGCCATTGGTAGTTCATTGGTATCGCTACAAGTTTCTTAGTGTGCGTAAAAAATCAGTAAGTGTGTTTTTCAGTTTTTGCGTTAAGCGGTTTAACGGTACAGTGTATTTTTTTTAATGAAAATGAAACTTAAGACTTAGATTAAGGCATATCTCCCTTGTTTATCTGATCTGAGGGTATTTCGAGTTATTAATAACTCTAAATACTGCAGCAGCTGCTATTAAAGAAATGTAATAGCTGCTCTTTTATTAGCTGACTATACAATCGGTATGATTGATACTCTCATAAGAAAAAAGACCGCCGAATGTGCTTGAAACTATAGTCGGAGTAACTGCATGGCTTAATCTAATGCCATTTAAATTACAGTAGAGTCTCACTAATCTTACATTTCAGTACATCGGCACGTCCAGTACTTAGTCCGGCACACTACGTCTACGGGCCTCGTTTTCTCCGCCTGCGCCTTTACCTTTCCTCAGCCGCTACCTACGCCTTTTTAAATAATTATAGATAGGTTTGCGTTTGGCTGCCAACTCGCCTGATGTTAAGCGACGATGCGGTCAACTATGGAGCACGCTTGCCTAGAAGAAACCGATTCTTTCTCGATTTTAAGACACCCAGATTGTAACGATCGGGGCACACCCATTCAGGCAGCGGATTCCACAGACTAGCAGTTTGCACAATAAATGTGGAATCAAAGTGCTTCGTACGAGTTTTTGGAATATCAACCATATAGCGGTGTCGCCGCTATATGGCGTGCCCGCTTTTACGTGCCCGCTCTGGCAGTCCGATAGAAAAATGAGCAGGAGGGAATTAAATCATGCAGATCTGATGCACACTCTCCGAAATATATCCGATAAAAAACCGATATACTAGCAGCTTTGCGCCGATGCTCAAAACTAAGAAGCTTAGTTTGAACCAGGGATTCATTGCTGATAAGCCTCTTGGCAGGTTTCTCAATAGACTCCTGACTGCGCTCTTTCCTCCCCCAGATTAGTAAAGTATGATAATTGTCATAAATATATTTGTGATATCTAAATACATACGTACGTATGCTATACGTACGTTATTATATTTATCTTGAATATAATCCAGTAATCCCAATTTTCCAATAATCCGGCACCTCCTAATATTTCATAATGTCGGATTAGTAAGACTCTACTGTATTCAACTCAATTCAACATATACATACTATACATAGGCACAAAATAGAAACGTAGCTAATTGTAGTAAAAAAACTATATTATCGGAACCAAATCAAAATATTAATGGCAAACGATGATTTAATAACATTCTCATAATAGCTTCTTAGCTCGTAGGCCTACCGCACTGGCCAAATATGTCACCTTGATGGCATATTTGGCCAGAATCCCCGTTTGGTCAACACTGGTCGCGTGGGATCGACATTTAGTGTGGCGTGCACATCGCTAATGATGACACGACTGCCTACGGGTTAGCATCTACGGGACGTGAGAATGGCTGCACGTGATTATAATACTGCCTTATTAGGTACTAGCGGTCCGCCCCGACGTCGCATGGGTATAGATTATAGCCTATGTCACCCGGGGATAGTGTAGCTACCCAACAGTGAAATAATAATAATTTCCAAGCAATATCAGTATGACTTGCAGTAGGTGAAGTATGAAAAATCTTTTGTAATAGGTAAATGGTAGGTACATGATGATAACGGTAGATATTGACGGTAGGTAAAGCGAAAAATGAGTGACCGCTACCAGGGGCGGATCCAGGATTTCATTTTGGGTGGGGGGGCATATTTCATTTGGGGGGGGGGGGGGCATTCAGACAAGGTGCACCTGAATCAAATCGAAAAGTTGATTCTATCCATGATCCTTGGTCGAATGTTTGGAATCGTTAGGTATTTTGGGGGGGGGCATGACCCCATGCCCCCCCTGGATCCGCCAATGTGTCTACGTCAGACACCGTGTTTTGATGAAACTACAAATTCACATTGTTATTATTATCTGTATTAGCTGAGAACCAAAACAAACCTACGTCCTCGTCATATGCAAATCGCATGAATTCCCACAGTGTGTCATAAAGTTATTTTATTATCTACCTTTAAACTCCCTCGGTTTGCGCACTCGGCCATCGGAGCCGACGAAAGCGCCATATTTGCGCTTTGCACCAGGAACCAATAAATATAATACATTTTAGTACACGCCGAATGCGGCCCAGCGGCCTCGGTAATATTTCCTTATAATCCTGGATACTGGAGCCAGGTGACAGCGGGCAGCGGGTAGAGGAGTTACAAGGGATAATAGAACATAATTAACACAACTGACATCCTAAACTAGCAAGGAGAAAGAATAATTAATTGTTGGAAAAAAAAATCGTTTAGCTAATTGAATTGCGGAAGGGAAATGTATGTTTTTGTAGTTTTTTAGGGTTCCGTACCTCAAAAGGAAAAAACGGAACCCTTATAGGATCACTTCGTTGTCCGTCTGTCTGTCTGTCTGTCAAGACCCTTTTTCTCAAGAACACGTAAAGGTATCAAGTTGAAATTTATACTAAATACTTGGGTCTACGGTTTCTTTCGGCTGTAAAAAAATTAAAGTTGTAAGTTAAAGCAATCAAAAGATATGAACGTTTATGTCGCATATTTTGCGATTTCACAGGGGAACCAAAACCTATAGGGTACTTCCCGTTGACCTAGAATCATGAAATTTGGCAAGAGGCAAGGTCTCATAGCACATATATAGGAATAAATCCGTAAGTTATAAATTTGAAGGTATATCATTTAAAAATGATTATTTTGCTATTACAAACTTACATTTTGTAGTTGGAATGTATGGAAGAACCTTATTTTCAACTACAAACTTAAGTTTGTGTTTCAATATTTTAACTTCAGTTAGTTTTTTAGGGTTCCGTACCTCAAAAGGAAAAAACGGAACCCTTATAGGATCACTTCGTTGTCCGTCTGTCTGTCTGTCTGTCTGTCCGTCTGTCAAGACCCTTTTTCTCAAGAACACGTAAAGGTATCAAGTTGAAATTTATACTAAATACTTGGGTCTACGGTTTCTTTCGGCTGTAAAAAAATTTTGTACATTTTGTAGTTGGAATGTATGGAAGAACCTTATTCATCATCATCATCAGCCAGAAGACGTCCACTGCTGAATGTAGGCCTCCCCCTTTAACCTCCACACTGAACGACAGCCTGCCTTTTGCAGCCACTGGATGCCTGCGACTCTCACAATGTCGTCGGTCCATCTAGTGGGAGGCCTACCTACGCTGCGTCTTCCGGTTCGTGGTCTCCACTCCAGAACCTTTCTTCCCCATCGGTTATCGGTTCTTCGAGCGATGTGGCCTGCCCATTGCCACTTCAACTTGCAAATTTTAACAGCTATGTCAGTGACTCTGGTTCTTTGGCGAATATCCACGTTTCGGATTCTATCGCGCAAAGAAACTCCGAGCATAGCTCTCTCCATTGCCCGTTGTGTGACTCTGAGTTTTTCCAAAAGGCCAACAGTTAAGGACCACGTCTCAGTACCATATGTCATCACTGGCAACACACACTGGTCAAAGACCTTTGTCTTGAGGCACTGTGGTATCTTGGACGAGAAGATGTCACGCAATTTCCGGAACGCTGCCCATCCGAGTTAGATTCTACGGGCGACCTCTTTGCCTAAATTGGACATACCTAACTGAACAATCTGTCCAAGATAGGTGTAATGGTCAACAACTTCGAGAGTATCGTTCCCAACGACTACCAGCACGGGTTCAATATGGACATTGGACATAATTTTTGTCTTGTCCATGTTCATTTTAAGACCCACCTGTTGGGAAAGGCTACTGAGGTCGCTGAGCATCGTATTGAGGTCCTCCAGCGACTCTGCTATGATGACTATATCATCGGCAAAACGAAGGTGAGTGATGTATTCGCCATTGATGTTGATGCCGAATCCGTTCCAGTCCAAGAGCTTGAAAACGTGCTCCAATGCGTTCGTGAACAGTTTCGGAGAGATAACATCTCCCTGTCTCACGCCTTTCTGCAGTTGGATTGGTTCCGTGCTCTCGTCCTGTAATCGGATCGACATGGTGGCATTTTTATACAGACACTTCATCACTTCGATATACCTATAGTCGATATGACATCGCTGGAGGGACTGCAATACTGCCCAGCTCTCGATTGAATCGAAGGCTTTTTCGTAGTCCACAAACGCTAGGCATAATGGCCGATTATACTCCTCAGTCTTCTGTATAATCTGGCGGAGCGTGTGAATGTGGTCTACGGTGCTTCCAGCCTTTACGGAAACCGGCTTGTTCGGGGGTCTGGAAGTCATCAAACCTGCTTTCGAGACGATTCGTAATGACTCTGGAAAACAGCTTGTACACATGGCTCAGGAGTGAGATGGGTCTATAATTCTTCAATAAGGTGTTATTACCTTTTTTGAAGAAGAGCACCACCACACTCCTGTGCCATGCTTCAGGCGTAGTACCTTCGAGAATGACGGAATTAAATAACTTCTGGAGGACTAAAAGTACCGGTTTTCCACCCGCTCTCAGTAGTTCTGTCGTGATTCCGTCATCACCCGGCGCCTTGTTGTTCTTAAGCTGTTTCAGAGCCATTCTAATCTCGTACAAGCTGATATCTGGGATGCCCTCAGTGTAGTGTCGGGTCAGTTTCGCTCTCTTGTCCTGAGCTGAACTGACAATAGGCTGTCGTGTCGAGGTGAACAACTGTCCGTAAAACCTCTCGAGCTCTCTCAGAATCTCCGGCTTTGACGAAATGATACTACCATCCTCGATCTTCAGCTTCGTCATTTGGCTTTTCCCAATAGACGAATTCTTCGCGAACACTTTCGAGCCCTTGTTTCGCTCAATTGCATCCCTAATACACCTTGTGTTATAGGAACGCAAATCGTGTCGCACCGATTTCGAGATTCGTCTATTAAGTTGGCCATATTCCGACATATCAGCTGAAGATTGCAATCTCATCTCAGTCCGGTCCTTCATTAATTTAATGGTTTCCTCTGAGAGCTTCTGAGGTGTTTTCCGGCGTGGGGTCTTAAAGAACTTGGACACTGCTTGGACAGTTTCCACCAGCCCATTGTTTATTTCGTCCACAGTTCCGCTTTCGGCTAGGCCCTGGAAGCGATTATGCAGTTCGAGTTGGAAGTCATTTGGGTTTTGGATTTGGGCATGACCAGGACGGAGCGTAGACTTCACCAGACGTGACCTCGCTTCTTGGTTGTCATGATGAAGTCGATCTCATTTTTGGTCGAACCATCGGGGCTCATCCAGGTCCACTTTCTGGATGGTCGCTTCTGAAAGAAGGAGTTCATCAAATAGAGTTCCTCCTTCTCCATGAAGTCGACCAGTCGCTGGCCTCTCGGATTCCACCGTCCATACCCATATGACCCCACTCTTAACTCATCGACATTCCGTGTGCCCATCTTTGCGTTAAAGTCACCCATAACAACGGTGAAGTATGTTTCGGAGGAATGTATCCTATATATCCTTCGGATATCTCCTCATACAGAGCCTCTACTTCATCGTCAGGGTATATCGAGGTCAACGCATATACCTGTATGACCTTCAGCGAATAACGATCAGTTATTCTGAGTATAAGGTATGCTACCCTGCTCGACACACTATCGACCTTAATCACGTTGTTGATGAGTGACTTGCGGATGAGAAAACCAACACCACCCTGGGACTTTCGTTCTCCTTCCCGGAAGAAGAGCATGTTACCGGAATCCAGAACTATCGTATCCTGTCCCTCTCGTCGGATTTCAGATAGTCCTATGATGTCCCATCGTATTTTGCTCAATTCTTCCTCCAGTTTGACAATTTTCTCGTCGGTCCTCAGTGTTCGAATATTGTGCGTTGCCAGGGCCAGATTTTGTTGGGAGTGGTAGCGGGGCAACTGCCGGAGATTTTTAGCACCCCCTACTCCACCGTTACCTGGCCCGCTACCTTGGCCAGGGATAGAGGAGCTGCCGGGGACTGGGGGCCGTCGTTTTTGTTTGTCTGTCATTTGAGGGGGCTGCCATAATCCCCACGCTTGGCAGGCGGCTTGTGGATCGCAGGAGGTTCCACCATTTCAAGCAGGAGGATGCTGCTGCCCATCCTCTGCTGGTTCTGGTCGCAGTTTTAGGACATACCCGGGTCCAAACCTTCATTTCAATTTTAACTTCCAAGAACCTTATTGTCAACTACAAACTTAAGTTTGTCTCTCAATATTTTAACTTCAGTTAGTTTTTTTTTGGTCTCTCGCTCTGATGGTTCCGTCTAACGGAACCCTCAGAGCACGAGTCCTACTCGTACTTGTCCGGTTTTTTTTTCTTCAAAGAGCTCTGAATCCATTGCAATAAAATTAATTTGGGATCACCTCTGAAATATGACCTGCCAAACAAAAAAAATATCATCAAAATCAATTCATAATTGGCAGAGTAATCGCGTAACAAACATACAAAAAAAACATTCAAATTGATACAACAGTCAAATTGATGACAACAGTCAAATTGATAATCTCCTCCATTCGTCGATTAAAAAAGTAAAAAAATAAAAATACATAGAGTCGAATTGATAACCTCCTCCTTTTTGAAGTCGGTTAAAAATAATATTAAGATTACTTCAAAAGGACAATCAACGAAATTATTGATACATTATAAATATAGCTCCTATTTACAATTTATATAATCAGTTATTTTTGGAGTTGGTGCCAGCCAACTCCAATCCAATATCTTTTTTTTTTGTAGTGATAGGGCTCATTTGCGAGTCCACATTTTGAGAAGTACCACGTTTTTTCCGGTTATTTAACCGTCAAGCAGTGTTTGCGTGTTTCGTATTGAAGCGATCAATGTTTCCAGTGAAATTACTGGGCATAAATCTCAAGATGACGAGCGCAGTACGTTGCTGCGCAGGGTTGTGAGCTAGTGAAGTTCAAATGCTGGGATAGGTAAGTACTCAATAGCAAACTGTTCACCCAATTAAAGCACTATTACTAATTCCATTTTTAAAGGAACACAGCAGTGACTCTTTTTCTAAGATTCTGTTTTGAATTCACGGTAAACATTTTTACAGCTTCAGGAGCCTCATTAAAACAATTAAGTCATACTTCCTATTAGATAGCCCGTTGGTCTAGTAACTAGTTGGTAGTGATTAGTAGTGAACCTGCCTTCTGTGCTTGGGGGCGTGGGTTCGTTTCCCACCTAGAACAAACATTTATGTGATGAACATTGGTGTTTGTTCTATATCGGGGTGTTTTTATTTATTTAAGTATGTATTTAAAACTATATACTTATGTATGTATATCCCAAGCCATTACCATTTTATTAATAAATTTACTTATGACTTATGACTTATTTATCATTCTCTGGCAGCCATATCACAAGCTTTGCTTAGTATGGGCTCAGATGACCGTGTGTGCAAAAAAAATATCCCGAATATTTATTTTATTTATTATTGTATAAAGTAGATACTGCAAGGTATACCAGTTAGTCAAATACAAATACAGTATTTATAGATTCCTGACTTCAAGCTAGCTCTCTTGCAACCTCCGCTAAAACTCCAACCGCGCCCGTCCTTCACTTATTGTCCGATATCATTGTCTCCAGTTATGGTTTATAGCCAATCGCCATTCCAGCTGACGTACGCGCCATTTTTGGCAACGCCTCATTATAGCCCGACATTCAACAGTTTGTCGCTAAAGAACTCTACCACAGTCGGAGTTTCACCACCTTCTTCGCTAAATTGTGGAGAGCTTGTTGAAGTTATTGTGACAGGGGATGATTTGTGTTACAAGGACAAACTAACCAGTTGCATGAAGGAATGTAATGGCTAATTCCGATTGAGTCTGAAGACTCAGAAGTGATTTGGCAGGCAAGTGATAAAACTCTTTGGAAATTACTAAATGTTCGAAAGATTTCAAGAACTAGCCCAGGGCTTCCCAAATTTACTGTGACGCCTCATAGTAAAAAGTACAGCTCTTAAATAACATTTACTAAAAAAATATTAGAAACGAATAGTGTTAACACACGTATGGATTTGGTTGACGGACCGCCGTTCAACCAACGGGAGAGAAAGAGTGACAATATCATATTTCCCTCTCTTTCTCTCCAGTTGATCAGACGGCGGTGGAGGTCAACCAAATACATACTTGTGTTAACACTATAAGAGCAAAACGAGAGAGAGGATTAGCAAGTCGAAGTGGCAGTGGGCAGGGCACATATCACGCAGAACAGATGGCCGATGGGACCGAAAAGTTCTGGAATGGAGACCACGGACTGGTAAGCGCAGCGTAGGATGACTACCTACAAGATGGACAGACGACCTAAAAGAGACCGCAGGGAAACGCTAGATGCAGGCCGCTTCCAACAAGTCCTTTAGGAGATCCTTGGGGGAGGCTTATGTCCAGCAGTGGCATCTTATGACTGAAATGACGATGAGCAAAAACAAAATATAAGACCTTACAAATAAATGAAAAGAGGTATTTTATTTTACATTCTTGGCTGGCTATTAATGAGAAGCATGTGGTTGCTTTTCTGAATATAGTTTTTGAAAACGGTCCTCATGTTTGAAAATTGCCACTCTCATCTCTTTCTCGACATTTAAATGTCGAGAAGATAGAGAGTGCCAATAATTATTTGCGACGTAGGTACCTACTTGTTCTATATTGCTGCAACTGCTGAAAAGCCTGTTTCGCACAAGTATGATGTCGCAAATGGTAATAGACCCCTCAATACTAGTACCTACTGATGAAATTCATGAGAAACTATGAGCTCTAAATTTCAAGCAGTTTTTCTTTGTCGTATTGGATTAATTTTTTCTCCTTCCTCTGTCGATGTTGATGATAGGGTTGCCTTGTGGTGCCCCTGCGATAATGCTGCGACGCCCAGAGCGTCGCGATGCACGGTCAGGGAAGCACTGAACTAGCCCAAAGATCCCTGCCAAAATCCAGGCTCCCACACCTAATCATCCACTAGGAGTAGAAAGCCTCCAAGTAATGGTATATCAGAATGGTCAATGCAACGCGTGACCAAAATCCTGCATTTTTCTGGCTGTCCATACCTAAAAACATTGCCATTCAGCGTGATAATGCCGTCGGAATGCTGGGTACACTGCCAGCTGGTTGCATTTGGGTAATCTAAAGACTTTCATTCTTCGTCTCTCTTTCGCACTTATTCTTCACATTTAAGGTTTTAATTAGGTAAGTACTGAGTGAGAATTCATAAAAGCTGATTGGATATATACAACATATAACATCTTCTATCTTCTTCGCTATCCTATAAAATATGAACACGAAAATTAAAATAAGAAATGAGTTTTTTCCATCTTCTTTGCCATCCAATAAAATATCATCACGAAAATTGCTCTACACTATTGCAATCTTATTCTAAAGATATCCATACCCAATCCGTGTTTATTTTTTATCTTAACTCTGTGATTTTTTTACGTTAAAAATTTTGAAATTCGCTTAAGTTAGCCGCGCGCCTGTAGCTGCACCTTTTTAGGGCATGTCATTAATTATGTGGAACTAAGTAGTAGTCTAACAAAATAAATCAAAAAGACATACTTTTCGAGCATTGCGGGTCAAGCTCCAAGATCATATCGAGCTATGCCTGTCTTACAAAGCAGCTCTAAGTATATTTAGGCATTTTGTGTGGTCTGCTGATGAACAAAGAAAGATTGCCCATTAGCGCTTCCTAGTCGAACATGGCTGCGCTATCGGCAATATATTGCCTGCCGTAAGCTGAACGTAGGCAGATCCGAAATTAATTTAATCAAAGAACACAGACAATCAATTTGCAAGCCTAGATGATAAGTTGCGGAACGACCATCTACGGCGTCGGCTACACTTTGTCGTTTAATTTCACTAATTAATCAAATTTTATTAATTAATCTCCCGCCCTTATATAGCCTAATGGAACCTACAAATTATTCGAATAAAAATCCATTCTATTCAATTTGTCAGAATCAACTCGCAGCTCAAATTACAGGCTTCGGTCACCCATAATGTGCTGTTAGAGATTATAATACACTTATTATGGACAAATACGTTGTTTTTATCGCATTATTGTAATAATTATTGTGTGTGGGCGGCACCCACAACAAAATGAATCAGAACCGTGTAGTATGGCGCAGTTCTTCCAAGAAAGGCTGGCATACTTCTTATGTCGGGCAAAAACCGTAGATGATGGATGGACAAGTAAATATAAGTAATGTTTTATGCTGTGTTAATGTCGTGTAATTAGGAGGTGTCGTCGCTGAGACTGTGTGGGTTTCATCGGTACTATTCTCTCCAATATTTCTGCGAAGATCCGTAACTCTACCTACATGTTATATCGCTAGGTTGAACACAAAAACGAACTTAAAGGTAGTCGGTCCAAGTTTTTTTAGCTCTATCAGCTGCAGTAGAAAGGATACTGGATAAAAACTGCGAATTCTGGGGCTCTATTTTTGAATCGCTCGTATGATCGAAACCAAATAAAAATGGTTCAAACTACCTACTTGTTGCGTTAGCGAGTGATAATTATGATTATTACAAAATTCGACTTTTGTTTGGGATTTCGTTTCGTGTAAAATATCATACGAGCGATAAAAAGTCAAACCCGTTAAGGCGAGGTTTTCCCACTTTTAAGCAACGCATATTACTACAGATGACCATAATCCTTGGTTTGTTGTATTAAAGTCGCATTTAGCGGAACAAAATCATGGTGCTTGCACACGGTCGTGCGTTTCGCTACTTCTATTTTTGGGGTTTTTTTCATATTTTTCGTAAAGTATAGCTGTAATGTAAAATGTACCTCACCGGTTTCCTTCGTAATTATGAAATCTATATATCAAGACAGCAGACATAATTTAATAAATAGGTAATTGAATGAATCCAAAAAAAACAGAGATATATAAGCGCAAATCTGTGCTACTTTGATATATATTTTTCTATCGAGCGAAATGTGCTTAATCGTGTTTTGGTCTCATGGATTTCCTAGATAAAACATTAAATTTTGTTATGACACCATTTTTATAATTTGAGGCTACCCATGGAGGTATGCACACTTAAACTAGAATGACCATAATTGCTAAAAGTCGGAAAAGAGCGTCTTAACAATTTTGCTAGATTTATCTCGTAAGAAAATAGCTGGTATCCGATAATACTACAGTGAAGTATTAAAATAAAATGTTTACGCACATGGTACGTTCAGAAGTTTTTAAGCGGCGGCACTAAGAAGCTCTTACGAAAAAATGCTACAAAATTGTATTTGTTTCTTCTTGTTTCATGGCTCTATTCTGAACAACATTACGGGTTCCTGTTAGTTCCTGCTCGTGGCTGATTTTAAAAATTTTAAAAACTACCCCGATTTTGTTGCCCCGATTATACTGTTTTAAACCAATGAGATTATTTTAAACTATCATGATTGTTCAATACAGTTATACAGTTCACTTTTTAGCAACCACATGCATGCTTCAGTTTGCCAACCACATGCATGCTTCAGTTTGCCAACCACATGCATGCTTCAGTTTGCCAACCACTTGCATGTTTCTGTCAGTTGCTTTCAGTCTTCCCCTGAACATGGTGCATAATGTAAAAGCCCTAACCACAGACTAGATAAAGCTACTAAGAAAGTCTTTGGCCCTAGCAGACGTAAGGACGTTTTAACTTAGGGTATATCTATACTATACCTAAGATCAGCAGATCTACCTAAGATATCTTGAGCAGTCGTGGCGGATTTGGCTGACGGAGAAGGAGAGAAAGGGAAAATATTTTCTCTTTCTCTCCCGTTGGTTGGACGGTAGTTCGTCAGCCAAATCGTCACGTCTATTAGAGCTTATACATTACTAGCGACCCGCCCGCCCGGCTTCGCACGGGTGTAATTTACGTGCGAAGCCGAGGCGGGTCGCGTTTAGTTATATATATGTCGGCGCGTTGAAGTTTTAGCATTCGGGCGCAACTACCGTCGGATAGTTTTTAAGGCTTAGATTATGTAGGTAGGCGTCACCTAGCTTTGTTTTGGTGGACTAGTGATGGAGGTGGCGCCATCACTGGTGTAACGCTGCAGTAACTTACTCTGCTGAAGTTCGTTGTGAAGTTGTGTCGTTGACAACCAATCAGAGTTTAGTAAGTTGGTATACCGTCCGGCAGAGGCGCTAGTGAGCGCGGCGCAGCGGACACGTGCGCGAGGCTCGGTGGAGCACACTTATACTTTGGTGTCTGATTTGGGATTGTCACTTTTTGAGGTTGGAAATTGGAATTGTTGGTTGGAGGGTGGTAGCGTTCGTTACAAGGCGGAACACCTTGTCCCCAAGTAATTTTCAAGTAATTTGGATATTGTAATTAGTAATCATAGTGTGACGAAATAAAAACTGTATCAATGTACGTGCGATGTCTCATTCTCCTCGGCCACTATACTCACGCCATAGAAACAAGATTTATCTGATGAAGATCGGCCATCCACCGACCGGTGCCCCCGCCTCACGCATCCAGGCTCGCCCCGTCATATATAAACCTTCCGTGAAAATTTATCTAACTGATGGTGTAACCCGCATCAGAATCCGTTGCGTGGTTTAGGAGGAGTTAGCGGCCATACAGACAGACAGACGCGGAAAGCGACTTCAATTTATACTATGTAGAGAAGAGAAGAGAGAGTAGAGATAGAGATAGAGAAGAGAAGAGAAGAGATAGAGAGAAGATAGAAAAGATGCACCATGATTGCCTGTTAGGGCTTTAACTGCGCAGAAATATCGGAAGCTCCAACCACAACCTAACCACGGTACATATCCCGTTAATAATCATAAAACTGTAACCTAATTATTTCAGATAAACCAAAAACCATTTATGAAAACCATTTTCATCATTATCATCGGTCTTTGATAACCCGCTGCCGGGCGCAAACCAAGTTATAAATGCAGAACTGGAGCGGAAAGGGCGGTACAAAAATAGAGTGGATTACAGGACGGATGCGGGACTGAAACTAAAAGGGCGAGAAGGGAATAAGGTGGATTTCTATCATACGCGTACGAATTTGCGGGCATCAGCTAGTGGTTTCAATGGCATAATCAAAGTCCTCCTTTTGATTATGTCATTGAAACCAGCTTGATGTCATAAAATGCTATAAAAACTTTACGCTCAATTTAGTAAAAACCTCATAATCGGCTACGAATTGGTAAACACTTATAAAAAGGAAGTCCTTACAGCTCAATACCAATAACTATTTCCAATTGAGTATTCTCAACGGCCTTACAACATACTCCGTAAAAGCCTCAAGCTCTCAAGTTCTGTCGAGATTGGGCTTGGTATTATTTGCCAGTTTTGGAGTGGCATAGAGTACACTGCAGTACAGAACAACCCGACTCTCTTCCCACGCGACATCCAATATAATTTTCGCCGCATTTTAATCGATGTGTTCGACAAAAAATGGACCTCATGAAGGTGATAATTTTTCATGTGAATCCATCGAGTTATTGTACTACGTACCTCGATATGTAAGTCATGAAATGTCTACGTCTTGCATCGAGTTAGATTTCCATACGTAGTATATTATATCTCGATGACGTCCTGCAAGTGATTTTGGATACAAACAATCTTAATTAAATTTAAAGCTTTAAATTAAAATGTATTGCCCTGGAAAGACGGTCTTGAATTCGGTATGTAAAGTTTTTTTTTTGTATTTTTTTATTTCGTAGATAAGGCTATTTTAAGAAACTAATTTCAATAGTTTTGTTTTCTATTGAGTAGTTATTTTACAATATTTTTTTGAAAATTGAAATTATGTGACGTCACCAGATAGCACAAAATTTCGTTGCGTTGAGAAGCCTAAAAAAGCACCCCATATTGGCAGCCCTGAAAAAAACCAGACAGTCAAACCACAGAAATGAAAAAATATTCTATTCTGTGTGACGAACAGTGTGTCAAATGTATAATATTTTTATTCTTAAAAGGCACAGAAAATAAAATGCTACAATGTGACGTCAATGAAAGTCGAATGATTTCTTAGTTTTATGTTAAAATAAATGGCATCTTATCGTTTTAAAAGGTCAGAGTAGAAAAATAAGGGTTGGTAACATAAAATCTCGAAATGGTTTTGGAATTGGCATAGGTTAATTTTTTTTAGCATACCGAATTTTAGTACTAACTACTTTTAACAATTCTTACTTTGAATAAATTCTTACATACTTTTATTTAAATTACTCGCATTGTTTGATACCTACACTACACTATACAAGCCTTGGTCCACAATGACTACACTGCTGGCCACGCTATGATGGCCTCAAGCTAAGCTTAGCTATGCTCTAGGCCTTGATTTTACAAGCCAATATAATCATTTATTTGGATAGCATCTCTATAGTCTAAAGGCTGACTTGTTTATAATTTAGGATGATAAATTTCTCTAAAACTTTAGTGTATATCTATAGCTAGTGTAATGTAACTGCTAATCTCAATAGTATCTGTATCATCACTATCACTTCACCACATACTATAAAACAAAGTCTCTTCCCGCTGTCTGTCCGTCCCTATGTATGCTTAGATCTATAAAATTACGCAACGGATTTTGATGCGGTTTTCACCATCAGTTAGATAATTTTTTACGGAAGGTTTATATATGTAACAAGCGCCCCGACCTGGCTTCGCACGTAAGTTACACCCGTGCGAAGCCGGGCGGGCGGGTCGCTAGTAGTTTCTAAAAGTAGGTACGCATTTATTTATTGTCCGTAAGGATAGTGACTGTTGACACTTATAATTATTTTAAGACCTTTGTTAACACACAGTTAAAAGCACAATAAACGTTTATTCTATTCTGTTCAAGCTTGGTTATCATTGCAGCCCTTGCTGTCCGCGCTATAAAAGCCTCTACCTTTGGTTTCGGCCTTTATTCCAGCTTGTCCATCAAGGGCTGCAATGCTGACCGCGCTGTGATGGCCTGGACCTGCGTTACGCTGCGCTTTCGGCCATTATCATCGCTGCCAGCAACGCTTTCATTAAAGATCGCAGCAGTTATGTACTATATAGTAGTGATAAAACTTAAACAAAAGCATTTATTTGCTTTGACAGTTGCAATAACATTGAAGAAAAAAAAGTCAAAGTAATTTATTAATAAAAATAAAAATATAATTAGTTGTTATGCTTTATTTCGATATCGAATTCGTAACTTTTTATAAAATATAATTAATGGACTTTGATGAAAATAAATGAAAGCTTATTTTATGGTTCTTATGTGAAAAGCTGAATTCAATCAGAACTCCGTCATTAACAAACCGATTTGGAAATATCATTTTTTTCATTTTTATTGAAAGTGTTCAAACCTTTCAGACAAGGACCTTGTATATACCCTAAAAGGAACCAAGGTCCTTGCTTTCAGATTATTCCATATATTATTATTTTTTATCAAAATAACTAGGAAATACGTTTACTTTGATGAGTAAGTAACGTAACGTAGTTGTAAGTTGACTAAATTTTAAGTCGATTTTTTAAATTGATAATTAACTATATTGTAAATAGATAGAGAGCATAGTAAAATCCCTTACAGGTGGTTAGTACTTTAGAAGCTATATACTTTTATTCAGAAACTAAAGAATAAAAAAGAAAATACCTTTCACACATAAAATTACGTTAAACAATATGTGTGAAAACCACACCCGTTTCCATTGAATTATAAAACAAACACGGGCGCTCGGTATAGAGGTTTAATTACGTCTGTCTTACTTACTCTAACACAATAGTGAACTATGAACTAAGTACATAGGTATATCAATTGATACTTCACCATAATTAAAATGATAATATTACTAATTTCAGGATTATTTTTAAAATGTTTTCCCTTTCTTTTCTGTGTACAGTTATTAGGTGCGAAAACATAGATCTTTGACTTGTGCCAGCTGCGCAAGCGCAGCGCGCCATCCGCCCTACCCAAAGATCAGATAAGCGGCAAGTTATGCAAATAGCAATACAATACGACCAACTTATCTAAAGAGTTGAAGAAAGGCGCCACCATCGTTTTATATGAACAAAACTGAGAGCAGAACATTATAAAATAATTAGCTTCATCTTTTGGTCAACTTTACGATTGGCTGACCTGTAAATTCCATCCATTGTGTTTACGATTATTGGCCACGTTTCTAATGGCTCTGTTTCCACGGCTGCGCTTATGCCGCCAAGCGTTGCATTTGAATCATGGCTAGTAGGTATAGTAATTGGCTGCGAGACACCTATGTAAGTACTATACCAAAAGATAGCGTCGGGTGGATGTTGCATGCGGCAGTTTCTTGGAGGGTTCTTCAGTTTCCTTTAGCTTAGCTTAGCTTTGATTCAGTTTTTTTAGAGAGAAGTTACAAAATTTGTTTTCCTATACTTCCAAGTGTAGTTGGTACGTACCTAGGTGATACTAGGACCGTAGCAAAAAAGTTAAGAATTTAAAGATCTCAATAATGTTTCAAATGCTACAAAAAATATCTACGCGTCGAGTTGAGAATCTCCTTCTTTCTTTTATCGGTAAAATAGGCATCAAATAACTCTGCTTAATCACAATGCAACAAATTCGCTCCACAACCAGGAAACAGCAGTCGCAGTTGAAAGCGAAATTCAAAGTAACGTTAAAACCACGCAGTTCGGAAGATCACGCGATCGTGAACCTTAACGCGCTCAGATACGGTTTGCGGTCGCGCAACATTTTTTCATCACCTACTTGATTACTTTAAGCCGCTGGCCATAAGGCCTCTGAAAACAATCAAACGGTTGAACAGATTTTCTTGAATCATATCTAAGAAGTACACTATCGCTCAAGTCGCCTTTCAAACAAACAAAACTAAATCAAAATAACTTCAGCCGTTTTGGAGTTACGATGCCACAACCATACACACAGATACAAAGACACACACGTTAATCTTATAAAACCCCTCTTTTTGCGTTAACGGTAAAAAAAAAAAGTTTACGAATTCTATACAGGGTTAAGCATCCTCTGGGCGGCATTAATACATCAAAACAAACAACTTTTGTTCTACGACTTATTAAAGTTGCTGTTTCATATATTTTGTCGGTAGTGATAAATTTTTAGGGTTCCGTACCCAAAGGGTAAAAACGGGACAATACTCAATCATTTATTGCATAATTATTATGAAGTTCACATACAGATGTTAGTTAGCATGTTTAAATTAGGTACTTAACACATATAATAACCCTGATTGGGTATGGCAATATAGTGCGGAGCGGATCGATTTTTATCGGACCTCATTACTATGCCTACTATGTCTGTCTGTCCGTCCGGCCGTCTATCTGTCTGTCCTACCTTTCAACAGCTGTATCTTTCGAACCGTAATAGATAGCCAGTTGAAATTTTCACAGAATGTGTAATGTTACGGCGGATTAACTAAGAAATAATAAAATGTGTAATTTTTTTTATGTACAGAATCCGCCCTTAAGAGGGTGCTAATTTATTACCAGTAACCCTGTATATATCCATGAAACATAATTATGCAACGGTTGGTGGATATGGTAAGCCTAGTTATGTCATTACCAGAAGGTGTATAAGTAGGTACTTAGGTAGGTAACTAGTTATTAGTACTGCGTACTTGTGAAGGTTTTCTCACTACGTAAGTATAGCCTTGTGTATTGTGATCACAAAATAATGCATAATCTCGCTTCGTTTACAAAGTACGTAGGTTTAAGATTGCAAAACTAAGGCGTGAGGGAAGGTACGTCTAAATAGCCTTGTTAGATATATATCGATTGTCCTTTTACGCGGTCCTACCGTTAAGGCCCTCTTTTCCCACTTTTAGTTTTAGTTAGTCAACTACCATGGTTAGCTTAAAATTGTTAATGGTGTCATATCAAAATTGAATGTTTTATCTAGGAAAACGTAAGGACCGAAACAAGACTAAGCACATTAAGCTCGTTTTTTTAAAATAAATAATAGATAGGCTTGCGTTGAAGACACCCAGATTGTAACTGTCGGGGAACACCCATTCAGGCAGCGAATTCCACAAACTAGCAGTTTGCACAATAAATGTGGAGTCAAAGCGCTTCGTACGGGTATTCGGAATATCAACCATAAACGATGTCGATTTTAACATTACATCATTTGTAGTAACATTGATTTGCGCTTTTCTACCTGGGTTTTGGATTTATTCAATGATGTCTGGGATATCACAATATATACAGATTTCATAATTATAGAGGGAACAGTAATAGTTATTTATGATACAAGTGCGGAAAGTTGGTTATTACAAACGAGTAGATGAATGTAAGCCCGAGACGAAGTCGAGGGCTTACCATAGTCACGAGTTTGTAATAACCAATCCGCACGTGTGCCATACAACGTTTTACAACACATTTGCGAGAAAAAAACAAAAAATGGAAATTAAAAAAATACCGTAACGTACACGCACGGTGCTATACAACGGAGCGTGCGGACAAATTCATTACAGCACGCTCCGTTGTATGATGCGTTTCATTATAGCACGCTCCGTTGTATGATCCGTAATGTTTAACTTTCGAAAGATGTATTCAGTTATCGTAAGTGCACTTTTTGAGCAAATGTGTTGTAAAGGTACATTTTACATTACAGCTATAAGTACCTGTCGAACGAGGAAAAACATCAAAAATAGAAGTAGCGAAACGCACGACTGTGTGTAAGCGCTATGGTTTTGCTCCACGACTGACTGTAAAAAATCATCACCTGGGGGCTTAGTCCCAGATTTGATAGTTTTCGAAAACTTTTTTCGTTTACCTATTGTTCCATACATTTTAGTAAAGAGCCTCCAGCGGAAACGCGGAGGAACTAAATTCGGCGGTATAGATTACTTCACTCTAATACGAAAATAGTTTTTGAATACCTTTCAGCCCAGCAATGTATGGAACAAAACGTAAACGAAAAAGTTTTCGAAAACGTTCAAATCTGGGACTAAGCCCCCAGATGATGGACGTTAAGCCAGTTTCATACAAACGTAACTAAAACGACTTGAACGATTATGATGAAACTTATGAGGTATACCTATATTTAAATTAGAAATATGTTTTTTTTAATTATTTGCTTCATGTAAGTATATATTTTTAGGGTTCCGTACCCAAAGAGTGTCAACGTGACCCTATTACGAAGTCTTCACAATCTGTCAGTTATAAATACTAAATAGTCGGATTAGTCAGATGAAATTTTCATCGAATATGTAACGTAAAATAAAGATAATTTTAAGAAAAAAAAAGAACCGACTTCATGACTGACACGACTATCATTTACAAACTGAAACTAAAAAGTAGAAAATAATATTTAAATAACTTCAAAGCAATGAGCATTAGAGGACAATCAACGAAATTATGAATACATATATTACCTACTTATATATTTACAATTTATAATCAGTTATTTTTGGAGTCAGTCATGAAGTCGGTTCTTTTTTTTTCTAAAAATTATCGTTATTTTTAATTTTTTTGTGTGATTTATTCCGCAGAGATAAAAAAGCGCGTCGGGCTCGCGTGCTGAGCGCGCTCGCGTACGTTCCGTATCACCACAAAACACAAAAAGTGCAAAAAGACATCACGTCCAGGGGCTTTATGGACAAATGATATTACAGGCACCTAATCCGCTCAGTTGGAAAATCACGCGACCGCAAACCTTATCGCGCCCAGATACGGTTTGCGGTCGCGTGATTTTCCAACTGAGCGGACTAGGTGCCTGTAATAGCAGTTTTCCGTAAGGTCCCAGGCGCCATCACCCGTACCCATCCAAGTACCGACCGCGGTCACTGACTCACACTTTGCCATTATTTATTACCTACTGTTATACTTTAGAGTGTGTACTATAATCATGCCAAGTTTGACGCTTGTACCTACATATTGCCGTTTTTACATTAGACCAATTACAAAAATACGTAAAAATACGTTTGTTATAGGGCCACTTTTAGTTTTTACTTTTTGACTTTATTATTATTTGTTAGGTTAATACGCTGTAATTTACAAGTTCTGTAAAAAAACTGGCTATCTATTACGGTTCAAAAGACAGCCGTTAAAAGGTAGGACAGACATCACATGCAGATAGCGTAGGCTTAGTTAACCTGTAGGTCCCGTTTTTACCCTTTGGATACGGAACCCTAAAAAGGAATAATAAACCCTAATAAGGGTCCAAAACTCCATAGAAGCCTCTTGTAAAGCCTCCACCACTTTACTGGTGCATGATTAGCTCTGCTTGACTGGCTTGTTTGACGCTATTGAAAACTATATAAAATATTTAATACTAAATACACGACACTATTAAATAGTATTTCAGTCGTGATATTAAATTATAATATTACGACTAAAATACTCTGTATCCATGAAAAATTTAACGAAAAACAACAGGGCATGGTCGCCATGGCGACACTTCTTTGTTTGTTTGAAGTTTGTTCCTCTATGTTTGCTGTTTAGTTGACAGCGTCGCTAGTGGAGAACAAAGTATGAAATTAACCCAGAAATAACGGTAGTTCCAATGTTGCCCACCTTAACAGCTAAGTTGGTGGCACTGTCCAATGTTTACAATGTACATTGAATTCGTAGATATTTTTGTAGATTTTTCAAAAAGCACTGAATTAATGTCGATAAAAAAATTATGGGACCACCTATGAGATATGACCTACCAACCAAAAAAAGAATCATCAAAAACAATTCTAAATTGGCGGAGTAATCGCGTAACATACATACAAAAAAAAAAACAGACAGTCGAATTGATAACCGCCTCTTTTTGGAAGTCGGTTAATAACATTAAAATAAAAAAAAAATACCCTAACAATCATTATATAATACAAAAAAAAACAACAACAACAAAAAATTACAACACAAACACCAATAAATAGATTTTAAAAAATTACAATAAGTTTATTTTTAGGTCCTCCATGTATTTTTAACGTATTTTTGTTGTATAACGAAAATACGTACCTGGTGAAAGCATCTAGCTTGGCATTATTATAGTACACACTTAAAGTAAAACACATAATAAACACCAGCCAAGAGCGAGTCGGGCGCGCGCTATAGATCACGAACTGAATAAAAGATAACACATTGTGTAAGTAGGTACGTATCACCACGGTGCGTGATTCCGACTCGTACGTGGCCGATATTTATTTGTTTTTGAGTATTGTGTTCGATATTTTAACAGGATTTAATTTTCTCAACAGATTTTATACAATTCTTTTTTAAACACGTTCATAAAATTCAAAATTAAAATTGCCATTTTAATAATAATTTGAAGTTTCACCAAAATCGGACAAGTAAGTAGTTGCCTAAAAATATAAAACGTTAAAAAAAGTTCTCCAGTTCCGAAACTTACGTTTCTCTAAATCTTCAGCGATCTTTTCCTGGTGTCCACACATCAGCGAAGGCACCTCACATTAAAAAAAAAAAACGATAATATGGATTTCCAAAAATATACACTTCACAACACAAAAACAAAGCCACTGAAATAGCTATCAAAAAATCTTTTTTAATCTTAACTAAAACTCTTAGATTCACAAATATTAGAAAAAAACAATTCAAACAGGCACGAACGAAAGTTTTCCCGCTAAAATTCTTAAACTTTTTTTTATATCGTCGCGGTGCGATCGGCTTTGGCCCGGCCCGCGCATCAACACTGCCTCCACGGAGGCTGCATGCCTTCAGAGACGTACAGTACGACTAACTTTTTAGTAAAACTAAAGGAGGGAGCCACCATTGTATTTTCGGAAACTGATAGCTATCTGTAATAGAATATTCTTGGTTCTATAATTTGGCCAACTCACTGGTATGTTGGTCGGTCTGCCGCTTGTTGTGGGTCACACCGCCCACAGCAGCAATGAGATCATAAAACTGCTCGGAACATAATTTACACTCAACTTGCAACTAAATACAGCCTACTTTGCCTATCAACGATATGCAAAATAGAAATGCAGTGTGGGTTGGGTTAATGCAGGCGTAAGTAATATTGATGCCGATCATGGAATTAATAAATAATTATCAACTAAAAATAATGACTTTACTAATCTATACTTCTATACTAATATTATAAAGAGGAAAGATTTGATTCTTTGTTTGTTTGTTTGCATTGAATAGGCTCTGAAACTACAGAACCCATTTGAAAAATTATTTCACAATTGGGAAGCTACACTATCCCCGGGTAACATGGGCTATAAATATTATATTAAAAAAAATAGGGATCCTTACTAAAACTCCAATAATGTAACCCAAGGTGTAAAAAAATAAGATTTTCAATTTTAACTTTGTGTGTTTGACAGTTCGAAGACAGGATAACGTCTGTCAGGTCAGCTAGTATATTAGTAAATACGCAATTTCATTTACTTGGATGACATATTTAGCAGCAGTTTTTTGTAGATGAAATTTCTATGGGATTAATCTGAAAATATAGCCTTTAAAAAATGATTTGCCTGGTTGATGATTTAGGATGCTGAGTATACGATACCAACTGGTAGTGAGCTTGAGCATTTTGTCTTTAGACCATTTAAACCTCGTTTTTTTCCTACTACATCTATGCTTTAGACCTGTCTATGGGCAGACAGTTGGCGAAGTACGAATTAAGTCCAAAACGTATAAAATTTCATAAAAATGTTGAATTTCGAAATTTCCCTGGAACTAGATGCGTATTTTACGTATCGAATACTCGTACTTTGTCCACTGTTTTTGTATAATAAACCGAGTAGTTTAGCTTATTTTTATTTAATTAATAAAGGCACTTGCCTGTAAAAAAATACTGACCTACCTAATCAAACTATCATTAGCTTTGGTCATTTTTTTTTAGTAAATATTTATTTGGTATCTTAGAACATTAGTAAGAAAATAACAAAGTGGTGATAAAACTACCTTCTTAAAAACGTTTCGGAAATACCCACTCTATGAGATATTACAAAATCTCAAATTTCCTGTTGCTATTCCTAGAAACCAAAACTCTACCTACTTACTAAAAACTCGGCAACAAACCTGATAGTGAATTCCAAGTAAAACAAAGTGGCTATTATTTGGTGTTCATTTTATTAGGTGTATTTTGATATTGTAAAACAAATATTTGTAAATAAAAGAAACAAAACATGGGGGGAAATAAAATATAAATGAAAAACTTTCATCGCAAACTATTAAAAACATTGTATAAAATAGCACCTACTGTGCTATTTTTACACTACCAGAAAAAGTAAGAACAGAGAAGTATTTATAATATCGCCATCTATTGATGGAAACCCTGCAACTTTCAAGCTTCAACGACGGGTTGCTTGTCAGTAGGCATGTAGTCGAAGAGAACAGCCTTGCGGTCGTACCCGCAGCGGAAGAGGTTCCAGGCGGCGTCTTCTGGAGCCTGGTCAACCGACTGCTCGGAGCAGTGTTCCAGAATCTGCAAGATGGTAACAAATTGGTCCTTACGTATCTTGCTCATTCTAATATTAAGCCGGCAATATACGTTAGCCATAGATCACCAAGCGAAGGCTGATATAGACCAATTTGCCTAGACTCGTCTTCGCTAGCCTAGCAGGCCAACTTGTATACGGCTAGTATGGTGTGCCTTGCCACCGCTCGGGATTGCTCGCCACGACTCGTCTTACTTTAGATCAGTATATTCAGTATCCGTTTTTCTACACGAATCAAAGGCACTTGCACTCTGGGC
This sequence comes from Agriopis aurantiaria, assembly GCA_914767915.1. Classification (NCBI taxonomy): domain Eukaryota; kingdom Metazoa; phylum Arthropoda; class Insecta; order Lepidoptera; family Geometridae; genus Agriopis; species Agriopis aurantiaria. The sequence goes on along the minus strand of OU612001.1, from coordinate 10,513,656 downwards.
CCTGATTGCTTAACTTTAACACGCACGTAACGCGGCACGTTAAGTTAACCTCTAAAAATATGAACTCTATATATATATTTTTTTTTTATAATAGATAGGCTTGCATTTGGCCGCCATCTCGCCTGACGTATTATTTCCTACGGAATAAAGGCCGACTTTTAGATGTTAACTTAACGCGCCGCGTTACGCGCGTGTTTGAAGTTATGGAATCAGGGCCCTGCAAACCGTATCCATTTGTTATTTGGCATTGGCTCAATCAAACTTGACCAACGTGTAGACAGTAGCACTCGACTTTATGTAATTTGCCTACCTTTGATCATATTAATTAAACTAAACTAGCCGAAAAAAGTGCCGAAAAAAGTTTACCAAAAACTGAAGGGGGCGTGATACACTCGTATGGCACACACTGACATATTCTTACTAAGTAGTTCCACAAACGCACACTTCAATATTGAGCAATTCCAAAAAAAATACTGTGTTGCCTACGGCCTATACGCTCGCATTCGTTGAAGCACGGCTAGCTATGGCTAGCGTGTATTGCGGGCTTTAGGCAAAAAGTTTACTCTACACTATAAGGCTTATGTCCCATGAGGAAACCGCAAAATTGTCCCAAACTGGTCGCCAACAAGTCTAGTTTTTTTATCCTGGGACATACCTGGCTGGCGGAAGCAGGGGCAGGAAAAGCTATGATGCAATGTTGTCTGGTCTTAAATTGACATTTTCCCCTACGATTAAAACGAAGTCCCTACATTATTAAGTCTCTAGATTTGTAAGTAACAGAAGGCACTCACCTTGCTAGCGTTCTTCCCGTCACTCCTCATAGCCAGCTTCCCGAGCACGGCCGACTTGAGCAGCTTGCCGTCTTTACCCACCACCTTCAATTAAAATTTTGATGTACCTATTTCTCATGTTTTTTTTTTTACTTTTCTGGTTTTCTTAACAGAGTGTTTCAGGTAATCTCATCTTGAGATAAATATTAAATAACCTTTTTTTTTATTAAGAGTAGACTCGGAATATTTCGTCTTTTGTCTTTTTCAATGGTGTTCCAAATTTGAAAGAAAGAAAACTACACAAAGCATGGAGGAACTCTTCTGAACTCAGAAAAAGGAATATAGCATTATAAGTAATGCTAATTTAGCATTTACGAACTAAACATGTTACATTCTTACTTATATATGCCAAAATTGTTCTTACCAGAACAGAAACAGAAATTTTTTTACAGGACGGCAAATTACAGGGTTGTACACTACTTTAATGTACTACTAGAGACCTGTAAAAGGCTCCAAAGGCTACAACTATTTGACAGACGGTCTTGTACGCTTTGTAAATCACGTGACGGATTCTATGCTCTTTATTTTTTTGTTATTCCGAAGCTACTTTACGTTGTGCGTCCTTTTAAAATCAAAATTTAAAAAGAAGAGTTGTCGACCTGTCTTTTTACCTTGCACTTAAGCAGCACGCAGTAGACATGTCTCCGAAGCGCGGCGTCGTCAGTCAGCTCACCGTTGAGCAGCGTTTCCACGAGCCTCGGGTCCACTTTGGACTGGGCCAGACATGCGTCAGAGTGCACCCGAAACATCGCCTTCTCGGCCTTGCCCAGCACCTGTACCCAAGAATTTTGTTTTTACTCCAAAACACTAAGGTTCCGTACCTCAAAAGGAAAAAACGGAACCCTTATAGGATCATTTTGTTGTCCGTCTGTCTGTCTGGTTGTCAAAACCTATTTCTCAGAAACGCGTATCAAGTTAAAATTTATATCAAATACTCGGGACTAGGCAAAGGTATTTCATATAAAACTTCTCAATTCTCTAGGTGGCTATGGAAACCTGGTTCAGTTTTGCCTGTAAAAGCCATCTTCAACGCCTCGAAGTGGCGGAGGATCCTATTAGGTATCTATTTTGGGTGGATGGTAGAGACATTTTATGAATAAAACTTACCACGCAGTTCTTGCATGCTGATGCCACCTGAAAAGTGAAAGATAGTGATAGATGCTTTACAGTGATAAAAATGAAACATTTAACTTCCCTTGTATCAATATTCTTACTAAATAAATAAATCAGGTGTTGATGCCAACATGGCGCATAGTCCAAATGGCAAACTCGGCAACGATAAAAAAGAGCTGGACGTTTTTATAAACCGTTTTCTAATGAAGTCCATGAAGCTGTTAAGCGGTTCAGTTGGTGAAAGTTTGATAGCTCTTGGTGGCCAAAACCCCAAGTAATTATAGTTTAGGACTTTAAGGAGTATGGCCGAAACCAGTAGCTTAACCTTTATTCGTCATACAGTCCTGACTCCTGTGACTGGCGCGTAGCAGCGGAATCGCATGCAGAACCCGCAACAAAGTACTAAACCTCACCTTCCTTGACACATTAGAGGTAGTAAAGTTACCGGTGGAGTACGTCGGCGTCGGTAATTAGTTAATAGAGCTTGTGCTCCAAGAGAAAGACCAAAGCGAAAGTGGTGATAGCTTGGCATCTTAAATAATTACATAGTATATGAGATCCAACCAACTCACTATACATGAGGCTATCGACCAAGCACAGTGCAGGAAACAGCAGGAAATCAGACTGACTCGAGGCGGAATACAAGCTAGGCCATACCTATAAGTTGTAGAATGCCATACCACCTTCGATTTTCCTTCGGAGTATAATCTGAGCTGCTTCAAATGAAGGGTGAATAGAGTCATCCAAGGTAGGCACTGCACCGACCATGCCCTGGGTATTGTAGGTGTCTATTGGGCGGTAAAGACCACTTACGATCAGGTAGTCCGTCGCTTGCTTGACAATTATTCTATAAAAAGAAGATACCTGAAGTGTAGTGCCGAAGCCAGTTATAGGAATCCTTTAGTCTTTTAATCCAGTCCTGTAATTGGCGCAGCGATACATGCAGCATCACCCGTGATAAGGTACTAAACCTCACACCTTCCCAACGTCTTAATGGTACTAAAGTTACTTGTGGAGTACGTCGGTGATCAGTTAATAGATCTTGTGTAGCAAGAGCTTCGTGGCCAGCGATGACTTGGCGTCGTAAGAGCTGAGGTGGTCGTATATGAGAGCAAATTTACTTACCATGCATGACGCTAGCAACCGTGCAAAGTGAACGAAACAGCAGGAAAGAGCTCAGCTGCAACTGAGATACACGCTAGGCAGAAAAAGAAGATACCTGTAGGAGGAGTGCCGAAGCCAGTAGTATGAATCCTTTAGTCATATCCGGTCCTGTGACAAGCACAACGACACATACAGCAGCAGCGGAACCACCGGCAGCACCCGCAGCAAGGGTTGCACACGCACTCGCGCGCGCACCGGTGCGCCGCGTGATTTATGCGCGCGCGCATGTTTACATACGACGTATCAAGATCAACGTTCTACCGCTTGATAGGATGGTTAGAGTAGAATTTAATGCAGAGGGATTAGTTGGTAGTTCTGTTGGCTTGAATGTACTGGTGGAAAAGATTAACTGAAAGAAAGGATAGAAAAGAAAAACGTTACACGCACACGTCGTGATAAAAGCTGAGGGATAAGCTGTGGTCTGTACCATCATCATCATCATCAGCCATAAGACGTCCACTGCTGAACATATGCCTCCACCTTAGAGCGCCACACTGCACGATAGCCTGCATAGTTGCAAACACAACATCGGCTATTAAATATCCACTGCTGAACAAAGGCCTCCGTCTTAGAGAGATGGTGGGAGAAGGGTGACGATAGCCTGCAATCTGCATCAATAAGATGCCCGCGTCTTTCATGATGTCATCAGGCCATCTAGTGGGAGGCCTACCTACGCTGCGTCTTCCGGTTCTTGGTCTCCACTCAAGAACCTTTCTTCCCCATCGGTTATCGGTTCTTCGAGCGATGTGGCCTGCCCAATGCCACTTCAACTTGCAAATTTTAACAGCTATTTCGGTGACTCTGGTTCTTTGGCGAATATCCACGTTTCGGATTCTATCGCGCAAAGAAACTCCGAGCATAGCTCTCTCCATTGCCCGCTGTGTGACGAGTTTTTTCAAAAAGCCATCAGTTAAGGACCATGTCTCAGTACCATATGTCATCACTGGCAACACACACACTAGTCAAAGACCCTGAGTTTTTTTTGGCGCCAACGCGGAAAAAACATGTCGGCTCGTTGGATTATTTTCCTAAACTTGTGTATTTTCGAGTGTTAATGTGTACTAAATGGTGAATTATTATTCATTAAGTGCTCGTAAACGTGCTCGAGTGTGGGCAAGTGATATAACGAGGTGAAACGTGTCTTTTCGTGTTGTTTCCAAAACTCCATAGGAGCCTCTTGTAAAGTCTTCACCACTTTACAGGGGCATGAGTTCGACTTGACCGTGACTTACTTAGCTTGACTCCGACTGTGACTATGACTCGTTTGACGCTAATAAGACAAAATGAACTGTTTAATATTACGAGTAAAGGACATTGAATCCACGCTCATGAAGATTTTAACAAAAAAAAAAAAAAAGACCCTTGTCTTTAGGCACTGTGGTATCTTGGACCTGAATTCTTATTCTTATCTTTGAATTCTTACCTACCTATATAAAAAAATACAATTAAGTATATGAACGAAAAGTAGGTAGGTACTTACTTGGTAAAAAAAATAAAGGAACCCATTAGTTTCATAGAAGCACTGAAGAATTGATAAATTGCGGTGTTTGTCGGTTTGTGAATTTCGGCATTTTTATGGTTCCGTATAGGTATCTGGAAATTGTCAATAAATTAAATATCCTCTTGGAGTATCATGGTACGGGGTGGTGTTATGATGCAACGAGACGTCAAACAGCGTTGTTTTGTAAACGCGACGGCGGACGGACGCTCTCTCACAACAGTCCGTCATCCGACAAATATGCCGCTGAACACCATTCTCATAACAACTCATCAATAAGTGTTACGTCACTCTTCACTGTAAAATATTCTTCTAAGATCAGTATCTTCAAGACTCAAACTGGCAGAAGAACGAACCTCAGATCAAACAAACAAGGGAGATATGGTAAGGAGTTGCGACGGGCGCAAATGCGCACAATAACATTAAATAATAGGTAAATAATGGCCTAGTGCGAGTCGGTGATAAATTTCTGTTCACCACCGGTTCTCGTACGATCACCGAAGCAACGTAAAGCGCGGTCCATTACGACTTCATAAAAGGAGGGAGGTTCACAATTCGGCGCTATTTTTTTATTGCTTATAAGGTAGGTACATATTTTTATTTCTTTAACTGTTCATTCTTAGTTATCGTATTCATAATTAGTGACCCTATTATTTTAGTCTATTTATCGATCGCACTAAGGTCTGTGCATGTTAAAAATCACACAGTCTCCATGTATTATAGTGTATTAAATTCAAAATTCAAATTAATTTATTTCAGGCAATAAAATAACCCATACATTTCAATTAATAGGTACATCAAAAAATATATAAATAAATAAATAAAGGTAATAAAATCTAAATAATAAAGTGACACAATACAATTCTAAAGTAAAAAAGTAATAAGCAATGTCCAATAGAATATGTCAAAATAATAATAATAATAGTTCAGTTAATTTTGTCAATCATTAATTAAATCAATACAAAAATCAAACAAAAATACTAATTAGCTATAAAATAATATGGTAACCTCCACGGTGCACTAAAATTACACTAACCTAGACCCAGGTTTTATACGCTTTTTCTACGAGATTCTTTAGAGGTAGGTTGTCTGTTTTATACATTTTTATTACTTACCATTAGATATTATCAAGAAAAAAATCAGCACAGGTTTTCTTACTTCTTGCACGATTTCGATGTTTTCAATGGTTTCTTAACACAACTGGGAAAAAAAACTAGCTTATCGAAACCGTTGATCATTTGGCATTTCTAGCGAACCGTTGATCATTTGGTATTTCTAGCGAACAGTCGGTAACATCGGTTACAGCTACATCAGTAATTTTCGTACAAACGTTTCGAACAGACGTTAAGTAAAGATAAGAGGAGAAATTTTCGAAAAATATCAACTAGGAGTACCTAAATTTGTATGAAAAATGACCCGCCGATGTCTAGGTCGTTAAGGATCGAGCACATTAGGACGGGCCGCAGCGGGCCGGGTCGCATCGCAAAAATCGCTTCCATACATTTTATATGAAGTATCGCATTACCTGGCCGGGTCGCAGCGGGGTGGATTTCCATATAAAGTAAATATTGCGTTGCGACCCGGCCCGCTGCGGCACGTCATAATGTGCGCGTACCTATATAAAAACACACATAGTTTAGATAGCCCGTTGGTCCAGTTGGTAGTGAACCTGCCTTCTGAGCTTGGGGGCGTGGGTTCGATTCCCGCCTAGGACAAACATTTATGTGATGAACATTTGTGTTTGTTCTATATCTGGTTGTTTATATCTATTTAAGTATGTATTTAAAACTATATATGTATGTATATCAGTCTCTGGCAGCCATATCACAAGCTTTGCTTAGTTTGGGGTCAGATGACCGTGTGTGAAATAATGTCCAGAATATTTATTTATTATTTATTTATTTAGTTATATAATATATACTTCCATAAACAGCTGTTTACAACCTCTGTTTGTCTTGTAAGATCAATCGGAACGTGGATATTCGCCAAAGAACCACTGTCACCGACATAGCTATTAAAAATTGCAAGTTGAAGTGGCAATGGGCAGGCCACATCGCTCGAAGAACCAATAACCGATGGGGAAGAAAGGTACTTAAGTGGAGACCACGAACCGGAAGACGCAGCGCAGGTAGGCCCCCCACTAGATGGGCCGAAGACATCGTGAGACTAGCGCGGGCATTTTGTGGATGCAGATGGCAGGCTATCGTTCAGTGTGGAAGTCTAGGGTGGAGGATTACATCGGTGGACGTCTTCTGGCTGATGATGATGATGAGGGCTTGTCACTCAGCCCATACGTTGTGAGGTGAGACATTGGCAGATAGATGAGTATTATACCTACCTATACAAACGAAACGTTATGGATGCAAAAGGCAGGCTGTCGTTCAGTGTGGAGGTTAAAGGGGGAGGCCTATGTTCAGCAGTGGACGTCTTCTGGCTGATGATGATGATGATACAAACGTATCCAACTTTTTCTCTAGACACAGGAAAAACTTAGGTGGCAGCACACAGTGATAAAATTTTGCCCACCCTTATTATCCGTGCGGTAACGTGACAAAACTAGAATGTATAGATACGTCTTTCTTATTCTCGCGGAACAATGTGGATGGCATTTTATCGTGAATTGCGTGCTAGGCCTACAGGCGCGTTTTTTTTAATGTTCACTGTTTTAAACCCGTGTTTTCAGAGTATTTTATATCACACTAATATTATAAATGCGAAGGTTTGTGTGTGCGTGTGCGAGTGTGTGTGTGTTTGTTACACCTTCACGCTGAAAAGGCTGGACGAATTTCGATGAAGTTTAGAACATAGATAGCTTATATCCTGGATTAACACATAGGCTACTTTTCATCACATTCATTACAATTTTTCATCACTACGCGGGTAAAACCGCGGGCCGCAGCTAGTTAGAAATAGAGTAGTAAAGGTGGTGAGTACCAGGGCTCGTGGAGGTCGAGGCGGTGCATGCAGACGGAGGAAGGCGGACGCGGCACGTGGCACGGGTCGGGACACGCGCGCTGCAGCACGCACGGGGACAGCCCCAACGCCAGCGCCGCCGTCAGCGCCAGCTGCATCAGCATGCTGACAACAAGCTGTTCGTGATCGTAGCAGAAACAGAATACCGTGACGTCAGCCTGCAGGGCTAAAAAGCACGCCATGTCAAAAAATGTACGACTTTTTTATCGTGCAAAAGCGAGACAGGCGTATACGAATACATAGGCGCCTTGTCACCAGTGGCGTAGCTATCGGAGGGCTAGGTGGTGCAGTGCACCGGCACTCAAGCCCTTGGACCCTGACCAGAATAAACATCAAACAGAACTTGCAATAAAAAACACCTTCAGAATATAACTCATATACATACATTTACGTAATAAGTAGCTTTGCGCCTTTAAAGTATTATATAAATTTATATTTATACTTCATAATATATTATATTAAGTGCCTTTATTAGCTAAACAAAATACAAGTTAATACTAACACTACAAATACAGTTAGACTACACATAGACCGTTGAAGGTCTTAAGACAATACAAATGCTCAAGCCCACTACAAGTTAGCAGCGTACCCAGCATGCTGGCGGCATTACCACGTGGAATGGCAATGCTTATACGTTGAGGCAGAAACACGCCAGCATTTTGGTCACGCGTCGCATTAACCAGGCGCTAACTTACTTTGCAGTTGGCCGTTTACTTTTCGTTTAAACTGTTCTGAAACTGCTTGAACTCGTAGTAGTTGTTAATGCTGATCGGGTTCGAGAACCACATGATTTAGAACGAGCACAAAACTACAAAAATATTGGAATTAACAAACTTGTTGGCTCTGTTGACATGACAGGGGTATTTTTCTTTGGAGATGGCAAGTGTTAAGCAAGTTTAGTAAAGAAAGGAGGTTGATTACTTGAAACCCAACGGAATAAGGCTAAAACCAAAGAGATAAATAACCGCTCATGCCAAAGAGGTTGGACTTCCATAGAGAAAAATATTTATGAAACGGGTGCGACGCCTATGATGAACCTGACACCTATAGAGACAAGCTTATACGATAGAGTAGTGTAAATAACGTATAAGTTTAATTTCGCACCGGTTACATACATTCGAGAAGTTGCGCAAGCACGTGACAGATATTACAGACGCAGCGCACATCTTTATCCGAATTGAGAACTTGCTCCTTCTTTGAAGTCGGTTAAGCATAGCAACCATAAGAAGACATCTACTCCACGAGGCAATCATAGTGTAGAAATAAAACTCAAGATTTCAACATCAAAATATATTTCTTTTACATAATTTATCTATGACCACAGAACTATGTTTTAAACGTTTATCGGGATTTATCACGTATTATTTAATTTAGGTAAAAAAATATGTACCTTTCGCTCGACGTTTCGACCATGTTACAATGGCCGTGGTCACGAGCTGGCCACGTGTCAGCCGATAAACGTTTAAAACATGTGTTCAAATCGCGAAAGTTTAAAAATCACAGAACTATATTTAAGATAACTAAGAACTATATCTTGGATATAGGTCTATGACTTTATACTGGTGTTATTCAGACAAAATAAGTTACATAAATAAACAAGTAGGTAACTAAACAAGTCGTAGGCACTACTCGGAAGTTCCTCGTAGATGTTAAGTTACCCGATTTATCATATTGACAATTTTATTATATGTACTGCAAGATTTATACAGGGTGTTAACTGAGAGATGCGTCAGTGACGAGTGATACAGTGATAGAAAACCAATATCAAGAAAGCGCCATTAAGGATCGAGCACATTATGACGGGCCGCAGCGGGCCGGGGCGCATCGCAATAATCACTTTCATGCATTTTATATTATGTAGTATCGCACATAATGCCGGGCCGCAGCAGGCCGGATTTCCATATAAAATGTATGTAAGTGATTATTCTGATACAATCGGCCCACTGCGGCCCGTCCTATAATGTGCTCAATCCTTTAAGGCTCAGAATATGGCGAGCCGCTATCTATATCGCACATTTGAAGTATTATTTTTTTATATAAAATTACTGTCTACTTTTGAAAAATGTGCTTCGGTCATTTTGCGAAATAATATTCCAAAATATATAGCACAAATTTTGTTTTAATATTTTTAATATTGACTACAAAAAAGTTATCAACAGTTTTTTTTTTATTCTGGTCGTTATAAATAATATTAAAACAAATGTTTGTTCTAAATAGTATTTTGAAATAATAACGTCGTAAAATGACCGAAGCAAATTTATCAAAAGTAGACAGTAATTTTACCTATATCGTAGAAAAACATCAAATGTGCGAGCGAGATCCCGGGATGATTTTATACGTATAGCATTTTTTTTACATAACTATTAGCTTTGGTTACGTAAAAGTACGGTAAAGGTATACAATAAATATACATTTAAAGAAAATCATTGATAAAAGGCATTACAAACAATATACATCGCTGAAGAGATTAAAACTAGTGGAGTTATGTAACAATCACATTATAACATCGTTTTATCATCGTTTTTCCATTGTATATTTTAGTGTAAAAAGCTGTTGGTTTTCCAATAAATTAATAAATAAATAAATAAAATAAATAAATAAATAACATAGACTATGCTATTTTGAAGGCCAGTCCCGATAAAAACGTGCTTTAAGGACCAGAATACCGGGCGATCTCGCTGGCGCAGTTTATCTTTTTTCACATAATTATAAATTGATTAAGTCTGCTTTTGAAAAATGTGCTTCGGTCATTTTGTGCAAACTAATATTTCAAACTATTTACAATAATTATTTTTTTATATTGACCTGAATAAATTGAAAAACTGTTTAATAACATTTTGTGGTCCTAATTTAAAAAAAACTTTTTTTTGGTTTTCGAAATATTTTGAAATACTACCTTCGCAAATTGACCGAAGCACATTTTTCAAAAGTAGACAATAATTTTTATTTAATAAAAACACCAAATGAACGAGTGAGATAGCAGCGCGCCATATTCTGGGCCTTAAGACAACACAGCGCCTAATACCACGACCTTTTACATAACCTAGTTTAGTATTTTCCTATAAAACCTAATATTATAACAACTCTGGCCCGCGAAATACATCGGGGGCATTCTGGCAGCGTATTCCACAGTCTAGCGGTTCGCACAAGTTGATTCAAATCAGGGAATAGTAGAAAAAAGTTAAAGTAAATTGAGCCCTAAGAGACCTCTCGCATTTTTTGACGACAACAGCAACGAAAACTGGGTTTTTGGCTTCTGATTCTATCAAATAGAAAGAACTATAGAAAATTTAATCTATGTAATAAATAGATCTGTATTTTTTATTCAAAATTACGGCTAGATAACAACTTGTTACCTCAAATTTACAAAATCAGTTTTTCGTAAAGTTCTGGGAGGGAAAGAATGAGAGTCGAATTTACTGATATAATGCTAGGTATAATAGATATGATGATCAGTCTTCCCGTGAACATGGTGCATGTAACTGCGCCGAAATATCGGGAGCTCATTCCACAACCTTACCACGGTAAATATCCCGTAAATAATCATATAACTTTACTGTTTTTTGTTTTTTTTTAAATGTTTTTCATTTTATTTTATATGACACTAGAAATACTCACGCATGTACTGGCTTAATCATACGTGTGTAATTTCCGTGTCATATAAATAAAATGTGGGAAAACACGTCAGAATCCAACGTTGTGTTTATGTGTGTTTATGTGTGTGTGTGTGCGTGTGTGTGTGTGTGTGTGTGTGTGTGTGTGAGAGAGAGAGTGTGTGTGGATTTTTGTTACAAATAAACTATTGTCTAATAATTCCATAATAAAATTTTAAGGTTATGGTTCACTTGTTTTATATACGTCTTGACAATGACGGCTTTATTTTTTCATTTTATGCCCGAAAATCTAAATATCTAAATGTGAACTATGTATTTTGTAATACGGCTCTTAATAGACAAACAGACTTTGTAAAAAGTCATGGTACCTAAATTATTATTGATGTAGGGAAGCTACCTGTGAAAAGTTTTAGCATAATATTACCAATAACCATGTATATGTATGAAATTTGATAGGTGACACCAATTACAAGTTTCCGACAAAGAACTTAACAAATATGCGCCGAGCAGTCGCTTCGGGACATCTAACTACTGCCCTCAAAACGAAATACAACAGTTTCCATATTACCACAGTAAATATATAAGCTAAAGCAGTAGGTCGACTCAGACGTGTCCTTGAATTCAATGCCTGCTGTCGGTCACAGAGCTAGGATTGCTACTATCGGATTTTAAGAACATTTTCATTATTTTGTACGCTACTTTTTTTATGCGATAGGTGGCAAACTAGCTAACGAGCCGCCTGATGCGACCACCGTCGCCTATGGATACCTGCAACACCAGGGGCATCACAGATCCGTTGCCGACCCTTAAATACTCTATTAACAGCCCTTTTGAAGAACCCCATGTTATAGTTACTCGGAAATGTCGCAGATGAAGTTCATTCCACAAATTGCAGGTGTGACGCAAAAAAAGATCTCGTAAAACGCACAGTGTGCGATTTCCACAGATTTATGACATGTGGATGAAATATTGGGCGGTTTTTTTCTTTCTGACGCGGCGTGTGCGACAATCGCTTTGAGCGTACCGTGAAGTAGCGTATCGGAGCGAGTGGATAAAGGGGGCACGCAATTCGGGTTTGTTTAAAGTCAACCTACTGCTTAAGCTTGTATATCTACTGTGACATTACTACGTATATGAAAATATACTACCTAAAACATATATCTATTCTTACATACAATAACACTGGAACATTTTTTCTTATTTAAATACAATTAATATTATGACCCAACATTACAGGGTTACTGAAAATCACTAAGCATCCTCTAAATCGGCTTCAATACGTCAAAACAAACAACTTGTTATACCATCATCATCGTCATCAGCCAGAAGACGTCCACTGCTGAACATAGGCCTCCCCCTTTAACCTCCACACTGAACGACAGCCCGCCTTTTGCATCCACTGGATGCCAGCGACTCTCACAATGCTCGGAGTTTCTTTGCGCGACAGGATCCGGAACGTGGATTTTCGCCGAAGAACCAGAGTCACTGACATAGCTGTTAAAGTTTGCAAGTTGAAGTGGAAATGGGCAGGCCACTTGTTATTCGTGATTTAAAAAAATCAGCTCTATCATGTATTTTGTCCCGAGTGAATGATATTTAATAGCAAATTTCGAAAAGTTTTTGAACAAAAGTTGTTTGTTTTGATGTACTAAGGCCACCCTTAAGAGGATGCTTCCTCGTTATCTTCAGTCCTGTATATACAGGGCTATTATTAAAAACTGGCACCAAAACATTAAAACAATTAGCTTGTGTAGAGTTAATAGTGGACGTGATTCGGAATATTCCCTCATTGAATACGTATTCGGTGTCGCAGAACCAATGACCGTTGGGGTAGACGTGTTCTAGTGTCAGCGTAGGACTCCCAGAAACTCGATGGAGTGACGATATACATAATAAGGCAGTTGGCAGCGGCTTGATGCGAAACGAAAAATTGAGCTGAGATAGAAGCCTATGTTTTAGACGTCTACCGCATGTATTTTTTTATTTTATTTGTTTGCTCGTGCGCCTTTGTGCCTAATGTGCCTTTTCTACCTTAAATCCAATAATACGCTATAAGTTCGATATACATAATAAGGCAGTTGGCAGCGGCTTGATGCGAAACGAAAAATTGAGCTGAGATAGAAGCCTATGTTTTAGACGTCTACCGCATGTATTTTTTTTTATTTGTTTGCTCGTGCGCCTTTGTGCCTAATGTGCCTTTTTTACCTTAAATCCAATAATACGCTATAAGTTCCTACAGTCATCTAAAACACGTGTTCAAATCGCGAAAATTTTAAAGTGAAAGTTTGAAATTAATTTCTCTTTCACGCTTATGTACCCTGGTGAACAAGACGAAAATAAATATTCTTACCTACTATCAACGCAAAATTGTATTTGTGCGGGTAAAGGTACACTTCCGTGCATCGCGGCCGATCGCATCCGCGCGCGTTCGACACGCATGTTTTTTTTTTATAGAATAAGTGGCAAGCAAGCTACGGGCCACCTGATGGTAAGTGGTCACCGCCGCCTATAGACACCTACAATACCCGGGGCATTGTCAGAGCGTTGCCTACCTTTGAGGACTCTATTCACCCTTCGTTTGAAGCAGTCTAAAATATATTTCGGAGGAAAAACCGAAGGTGGTAAGCCATTCCACAACTTACAGGTACGTGGCAGAAACAATCGATCAAATCGAACAGTGCGAGTCTTCCACGCATCTATAATGTGCGGATGTTTAACGCGCGCTGCTGATACGACAATACTTGCACTATGAAAATGGGTGGCGACGCTTCCAAGGTACTGACGTCGGCATACGTTTTCATAGTGGTACTTTTGTCGGATCAGCCGCGGCTGCGATCGGCCGCAATGCACGGAAGTCTACCTTAAAGGCACCAGTTTTTAATAATCGAGCTGTACAAAAGTAGGAAGTATTATTTACAGTGATTATTCGAGACAAGGTTAATTCGTACGCCTAGCTGTTTTACGCTATCCAGTTTAGGTGGTGAAAAAAGTTGCGCGACCGCAAACCGTATATGGGTGCGTTAAGGTTCACGTTCGCGTGATTTTCCGAACTGCGCTGTTTTAACGTTAGTTTGAGACCGCGTGTCGAGTTGGGCGTAAGGCCCAAGGTCTGTCATTCCGGGAGTGACACGTGCCACTTCAGTGCAACAAACACAGAAATTAGGAAATAAATGTGTTAATAATCTATAAAATAAAATTTTGTATATCGCCGGGGATAGTGCAATACCACATAACTAACCCAGGTAAATAACGCGTCTCTACACTTCACTTTACAGGGGCCTTACGGACAACTGCTATTACAGGCACCCAATCCGCTCAGTTGGAAAATCACGCGACCGCAAACCGTATCTCGCCCAGATAAGGTTTGCGGTCGCGTGATTTTCCAACTGAGCGGATTGGGTGCCTGTAATAGCAGTTGTCCGTAAGGCCCCTGGAGAGACAAAAAACTACCTAGTTTCGTAATTTTTGGGTCTAGGAACCACATATCTCGTTTTCTATTGGTAATTTTTTTTTTTTGTAATACTGGAAGGAGCCAACGAAATCGTTGTGTGCGTTGGTACAAAAAATAGATTTGGCTACATACGTAGTTACGCGGTATTGACCGACGCTACTTACGCGGTATTGAACTATCCCCGACGATATGACGAATCTGCAGTGCAAGTACCGTTCTTTTATCGATCGTCAAATTGACAGTTGAGGTCGTCAAATTCGATTAAATGTGATTTGATCATTACTCACTATGATCGATTCTATGGCATTCTATTCGAGTAGGTACATAAGGATTTCGGGATAAATTATCTCCATTGATAAATTTGTGATGCAAATTTTAACCTAACCTGAAACTAAAAATTATTTGTATCTGTAACAAAAAATTCATTATAACATTTTGTAATATATTTTTTTTTGAGATATATAATTTATACCAAATTCCTTATTGTACTCGAAGCGACGTAGAAGCGGAATTACACTAAAGATTTGTCATATTACACAAATTAAAAGTGGACTTCCGCAAAGTAACGCCTGATTCAATCAACCATTAAATAAAATGCAAAAAGATTTTCAATACTCATTTTGTTTGTCCGCTCAAGCGAAGCAATTCAAGTTAAACGCGAACCCAAAACATCGATGACGTATGCTCGTGTCACCCACGTGACCTTTGCGTCTCGGAATGTCATACCTGGCGAAGATAAAAATGTACTGCAGTACTTGAGCTTCGTATACGATGCTTTAGTTACGTGGCTGTTTGTTTGTGCGCCTGCGCCGCCTTCCGTGTCCTTATCCGCTGGTTGCAGTAAATCCTGAGCAGTACCGCCGCGAACACTAGCACGATGCCCGCGGCGCCGCCTATCGTCACGCGGTGCCCGTACACAAGGCAGGAAAGCAGGATCGATACGGCCTAAAAATTGAACAAAATAAGTATATTATTAAAAGAAATAAATAGTAAAAGTTCATCATTAAAAACAATCATATTTTTTTTATTAATTAATTAATTATTAAAAACAACAAAAAAACACAAGCTTTTTTCGTATTTCAAATAAAAGGGTGGAAACAATAATATTGTGATGTACATGAGTGGGTCATAAAAAAATAATTGGTCCGCCATCTTTAGAAGTCCGCCATATTGAATTCAGAATGACGCCACTTAGCTAACCATGCATTGTCAATATTGTCATCTAAACTAAACGTGTATGCAACATTTCGGCTCAATCGGTTGGGGATAACTGTTTTTTTTTTGGACTTATTTACGAGTCATCTATTTTTTAACTGGCAAGTGCCTTTAACTAAACAAAATACAGGTTATACAAATGTGTACCTGTCGTAAGGTCATGATGATGGTAAACACGACCGCGCCGAAGTGCGCGATGGTGCGGTATATAAGCAGCTGTCCCACCGCCGAACTCGCAGACAGAACGCACACGTCCACTAGGAAACCACCGTGCTGTAACAATACAACACTATTGTACAACTAGTGCATAAAACAATCCATGATCCAATACTGCCCCAGCAGCCCAGTTGGTAGTGCCTGCCTTCTGCGCTTTGGGGTGTGGGTTCGATTCCCACCTAGGAAAAACAATCATGTGATGAACATATATCTGAACCGGGACCAATCTGAAAGTAAATCCTTTCGAATACTAACGCTAAATCCGCTCAGTTGGAAAATCATGTGAACGTGAACCTTAATGTGCCCAGATACGGTTTGCGGTCGCGTGATTTTCCGACTGAGCGGTTTTATCGTTAGTTTGATACCGCGTTAGCAGTTGGCCGTAAGGCCCCACCATAGAAGGCTTTAAAAAACACACAAAAAAATCGCTAATCCTAAATATCCTGGTAAGGGTAACGAGACAAACTATTTAAATTATCGTATTGTCATTGGTCCTTGATAAGTGTGCTAAATTTCAATTTAATTCGACGTTTTGAAGTAATTGAAAATCAAGTTCCATTACATACATACATACCAAGCTACATAGGACATAGGACGTCCACCCACACGATGGACAGACGACCTAAAAGAGACCGCAGGGAAACGCTGGATGCAGGCCACTTCCAACCGGCCCTTTTGGAGATCGATGGGGGAGGCCTATGTCCAGCAGTGGACGTCCTACGGCTGAAATGGTGATGATGATACCAAGCTAATAAGCGTGTTAAAAATTAAATAGTACATTGTTACCCCAAGGGTGGAAGTAACTAATTTAGTCCCGAGACGGGGTTTGGCGCCCGAGCGTAGCGAGGGTGCTAATAGTTCGAGGGACTAAATAGGTCTTTAACCCCGAGGTAAATGTTTAGCATTACCTAAGTCCTCCAATTGTACATATCTACTTAATTTGTAAGTGTGCAATATAGTATTAAATAAATAATAATAATAATAAATAAACACTGTGTTTTTCATTACGAATACAAGGAAACTAAAAATAAAAACATGAACTGACAAAAGAAAAAATGATAAAGAATTTTATTTTACATAAATCAACATTGTTGGTGTGAAAAGTTTATTGTAAAGTTAGAGCAATTACTTATATTTAGTGCAAGGTTTTTTCCGGGTATATAATTATATATTAGATATAGAGGAGAAAAATAAAAGTTGGAACATGGTTCAATACAAATGTGAAAATACAACTATGTAGTTAATTTTAAAATAATTTGAGTGACTGTCAGTTGTCAACTATGTCACTGTCAGTTGAACGTGATTCTCCCTAGGGCTGAAATGTATTACTTTCAACCTCAGGTCCAGGTTTCAACCAGCTCCTCAGGCAACTTCAGACCTACTTTCCGAATATGAGTAATGAAAAATAATTAACCTGCAGCATGGCTATGGAGTGTGCAGTGGCGGCGCGGTGCAGCAGAGACGCCGCGGCGAGGGTACATGAGCACAGGTTGACGGCGCACAGCATCTGCAGCGGGCGCACGCGGTACCGCGCGAACAGCGCCGCCTGCCACGAGGCGGTGAACGCGTCGCACGACATATACAGCGCTAGCAGCACGCCGCCGGACAGCCCCATGAAGGACCACCCTGGTGATGCAATTATTTACTTCACTAGATGTACGGATGACATTAGAGGGGGGGGGGGCTTTCAAGTATTACGTAAGCAGAATAAATAAATAAATATTCGGGACATTTTTTCACACACGGTCATCTGAGTCCAAACTAAGCAAAGCTTATGATATGGCAGCCAGAGACTGATATACATACATATATAGCTTTAAATACATACTTAAATAGATATTAACACCCAGATATAGAACAAACACAAATGTTCATCGCATAAATGTTTGTCCTAGATGGGAATCGAACCCACGCCCCCAAGCTCAGAAGGTAGGTTCACTACCAACTGGACCAACGGGCTATCACTGGCTATCAATAACATAATAATAACCCCCCCTCCACTTGTTAGCACAAGTAAGCAAATCTCTTGCATGTTCAGATCTGAATCTGCTACATTTTGCAGAAAAAGTATATAAATAAATGTTTCTGACGTAATCACCACTCAGACCATGTCATCAAAAATAAGCAAAGACTTCACCCCGTGCTTACGTTGGTAATACTTGAATGGCCCCTAGCGAAGATAAGTAGAACTAGAAACTCGCTTCTACGAGTGCGAGTCAGTCCACTGAGCGAGCATTGACCCAGGCTGTGCTCTACGAGTCGATCTAGTGAACGTGGATCACTATAGCCAATGTGACTCACTAGCGAGTGCAGGTCACTGAAGCTAGTAAGCTCAATAGTAAGTATGGGTCACTCTACCGAGTGGGAGTTACTAACAAGTATGTATAACGTATATATTTATTTATGGTATAACTAGCGAGTGTGACTCACTAGCGTGTATGGGGTCACCCTAGCGAGTGGCTCAACAACAAATATTGGTAACTAGCGAGTGTCTTACTAACAAGTATGGGTAACTAACGAGTGTGACTCACTAGCGAGTAACGTTCACCCCAGCGAGTGGCTATTTATAAGTTTGGGTAACTGACGAATGTGACTCACTAGCAAGTATGGGCCACCCAAGCGAGTGGCTATTTATAAGTTTGGGTCACTGACGAGTGTGACTCACTAGCGAGTATGGGCCACCCAAGCGAGTGGCTATTTATAAGTTTGGGTAACTGACGAGTGTGACTCACTAGCGAGTATGGGCCACCCAAGCGAGTGGCTATTTATAAGTTTGGGTAACTGACGAGTGTGACTCACTAGCGAGTATGGGCCACCCAAGCGAGTGGCTATTTATAAGTTTGGGAAACTGACGAGTGTGACTCACTAGCGAGTATGGGCCACCCAAGCGAGTGGCTATTTATAAGTTTGGGTAACGAGCGAGAAAGACTCACTAGCAAGTATGGGTCACCCGAGTGAGTGTCTCAACAACAAGTATGGGGTAACTAGCGAGTGTCTCACTAGCGAGTATGGGTCACCCCAGCGAGTAGCTACTAATAAGTATGAGTATCTAGCGAGTATGTGTCATACACATACATACCTTCTGTCCCTTCATGCGAGCCGAGCATGAAAGAAGCCATTCCGATCGTAATAAGTATGGGGTAACTAGCGAGTGTCTCACTAGCGAGTATGGGTCACCCCAGCGAGTAGCTACTAATAAGTATGAGTATCTAGCGAGTATGTGTCATACACATACATACCTTCTGTCCCTTCATGCGAGCCGAGCATGAAAGAAGCCATTCCGATCGTAATAAGTATGGGGTAACTAGCGAGTGTCTCACTAGCGAGTATGGGTCACCCCAGCGAGTAGCTACTAATAAGTATGAGTATCTAGCGAGTATGTGTCATACACATACATACCTTCTGTCCCTTCATGCGAGCCGAGCATGAAAGAAGCCATTCCGATCGTAATAAGTGCCGCAGTCACGTATTCATATAGTTCGTACTTGTTTCGCGACACAACAATACCCATCAGCATTACTGGTATCACTTTGCATGACTTTGACAGCACCTGGGAAAACAAACAAACAACATTATAGTCACAGCTCTTTCACTGTGACAAAGATGAACGTGATACAAAGACCAACCTATACTTACATACATACACAAAAAACACTGTTTTAAACTATCACGGTTGTTCACTAAAGTTATGTGATTATTTACGGGATATTTACCGTGGTAAAGTTGTGGAATGAGCTCCACGGTAAATATCCCTTGTATAATCATATATATACACAGTTCTATACATACATACTTACATACATACACACTTAATTCAAACCATACGTCAATTCACGATACAAATATCAGCACAGTATGAAATCAAGCCGTCCTGAGTTCGGTACCAGAATTTCAAATTTCTTCGTAGCAGAATGCAAATGCTTTGCCCACAGATCAGACAACAAAGTAGATATGCCTTGCTAAAATTATCGTTCGTGTTCAAATGTCTCCACTTTCCACCCACTTTGTTCGCTATACTGTTTAACGCAAAAAATAAGGGCCGTCTGCAGGGTGAGTTGTATATTTTGTATTTGTATTTGTAGTTCGACTAACAAGCTTAATTTAGGCCTCTCATTTATCATTCATTTAATCTCACCGGTCTCGGGTACACTTTTTGATGTCTGATAGAAAGCTTTACTTATGCCCTCAGAAAAAATATACGGAAGTGTTAAACCTGGTATCCCATTTTGCACAACCCCCCCTTCCCCCACCTCTCTCTTTCGTCGTCCATTTGATCATCATGTTTGCAGTTGCGTGCATTTGTAGAACTAGTAAGAATATGTCAATGTGTGCAATACGTGCTTACCTCGCCCCTTTTTCGCCACTCGCTCAGTTTTTGGCAGACCTTTTTTGGTACTAGCCAGAGTTTAAGGCAAATCGAAACTATATAATATGATCAAAGCCCATATAGAACCAGTTTTAAATATAGAATAATAGACTGAGTCTACGGCAACAAGTTTGAGTCTGACCTGCGTAGGAAAGCTGACGTACACGAGCGCTTCGTACTGACACCACGCGCTGATGATATTGGTGAGCGCGCAGTAAGAGAACTTGTAGAGCGGAGCGGCGACCAGCGGCCGGCCCGTGCAGCGCAGCCTGGTGGCTGCTATGAGCAGGGCAGCCAGTCGGTTGATGAATACCAGGAACTGAGAGTCGTCGAACCGAACCACCGTGCCGTCGGCCATCACATAATTCTGCGGGCAACAGTAAAATTGTCTTCTTTACCCACTGGGAAAGTTTTTTTTAGGAAGTAGGTTTTTAAGATATTATCCGCCATACCAACCTTTATTGGAAAATATTTAAAAATTTATGAAAAATTCTGCAATTTCCTTAAAAGGTATAGTAAAAAACACTAATTAATTGGGTGAAAGCACAGAAAAGAGAAGTAAATAGAACGGAAATGAGAAGGAAAATCTGTCGCCAGGCATTATGAGTGAACCTTGATTGAACATTCTTATTTAGATCAACGCGTCGAACTCCGCATCCAAAGAACTTGGATCTTACCTTTTTGGCTCAAAGTTCTTTGTCCGCATCACAGTTGCTAACTGATTTCGAATGACTAACGTTTCGTTTATGGGTATGGGTGCAACTGGCTACAACAAATTTCTTAAAAAAATGCCTTGATAGCCGTTCTAATATAAACAAAAAAATTACTTTTACAACACATTTGCTCAAAAAGTGCACTTACGAAGCCTGTATACATCGTTCGAAAGTTAAACATTACGGATCATACAACGGAGCGTGCGGAAATGAATTTGTCCGCACGCTCAGATGTATAGCACCGTGCATGTGATTTACGGTATTTTTTTAATTTCCATTATAATTACATAAGAATTCCACAAAAGAGTTTCATATTACGAGAATAAATAAGCTGAATGATCAAACCTCCTTGGAAGCGCTTTTGATCAATACGTTTGTCTCAGTTTAATACTAAAGAGAAAATGAGACGAAAGATGTAGTTCTAATTTTCACCACGTGATAGTGGCGCTATTTGCATGTTCGCGCCATTTTCTTATTATATTATAGAAACTATTGTTGTGACTGATATTAAGTTATAAACAAAAATTGTTTCATTTGTAGCCTTTTTTTCTCGCAAATGTGTTGTAAAACGTTGTATGGCACACGTGCGGATTGGTTATTATAAACTCGTGACTATGGTAAGCCCTCGACTTCGTCTCGGGCTTACATTCGTCTACTCGTTTCTAATAACCAACTTTCCGCACTTGTATCATAAATAACTATTCTGTGGGTGAAAGTATAGACTTTAAACTCGGGTGGATTATGGCCACACTCGTGCCGCAAATGGAAACCTTGTTAAAATTGTTTATTCCCGCGTAAAATAATGTACTATATACTAAAACGAGTATCTCAAAACCTTGGAAGATAATTTATACACTTTTTTTATTAACCTATACTATTCCCACTCCTGGGCAAAGGTCTCCCTCATCTCTTTCCAGACAACGCGAACACCCGGCAGACTTGACCACTGTATCTGAAACGTTGTCGAGGTCATCGCGCCAGCGTTTTCTAGGCCTGCCTTGGCTCCTTCGTCCGTTTTCAGGCATCTACCATGTAATCCTCTAGGCCTATCTGTCAGAGTGCATCCTGGCTACGTGTCCCGTCCTACCCCACTTTAATTTGGCAGCTTTGATGCCAACATCAGCGATTCCAGTAATTGGACGCAGCGTCGTGTTTCGGACTCGGTCCGTCCTTTTGATTCTTAGGACGCTGCGTTCCATCGCCCATACTTACAGTCATAAAAGTTGTAAACAGAGAGGTTTAGAGAAGTCAACTTCTACTAGTTTTAAGCTGGTCTTATATCTTTTCAACAGCCTTAGAAAAAGGAGTCGATTCAACTGTATTTTTGTGTTAATTTTACGCGATATCTTCTCTGATTGTTAGTGTTACCAACCTGTGTCATAATCTTTTCCTGCAACAGCCCCCAGACGAGATAAGCGCCCATGAGTCCAGTGAAGCAGAACATGAGTTCGAGCGCCTCACGGCGGGAGTCCAACGGCACCGGAAGGGGCGGAGCGCCCTGCTCGCGCTTCGCCGTGTCCGGGAGTCGCTCGTGGGACCCGAAGCACGCGTATAGTGCCCGTGATACTATACTACTGCTCCCTGCAAGTGGAATAGTAGGGTTATAGCTGCGATGCGAGAATAAACTACTTTATTACTTTTACTATAGTGATATCTAGAGCTTTCAACAGTTAGGTTTAGGCTCAACCGCATCCTTTCTTTATCGTGTCGATAATCCAAAAACTCCTAAAGCCCTCTTTCATTATTTGGTCACATTTTTTTTTTTTTATGAAAACTTCGGAAACTCAGACACTCGTTCGGGCAAAGTCGGCTCGAGTCGAATAAATAGTCAACGTTGATGAAGTGTTCACTTCTGTCGTGTTGGACGGACCGCCGTCCAACCAACGGGAGAGAAAGAGTGAGAATATCATATTTCCTTCTCTTTCTCTCCCGTTGGTCAGACGGCGGTTGAGGTCAGCCTCGTTCGAGCGTCTGTTAGCACTATGAACACACACACACACACACACTTTTTTAATCGGTTCAGGTTTCTTTACTGGAGAATCCCTGAACAAACTTTTTGCTTTAGAGCAGACATGTAGGATTGCCATATTTGTTCTATCCGTCCTCCATTTCATCAAAAATAAGCAAAGCAATATTTTTTTGGCAAGCAGCATCCCCGTATCCACCACTGTCGTAAACTTGATATTACCCTACAAAGCCTACCCTCCGCTAAGTCATTCTGAACTAAATACCTTGGATGCGATGGCCACCGGATTACGCGAAATTAGTAGGCACCAGTACCCGGTAGGCAGTAGGCACCATTACCCGTTTATAGCCGAAATTATACGAAGTCGGGTAAAAATATACAGTGTCGGCAACACTGCAGTATAGATCATTATTGCTTGACGGAATTATTAATAGGTAATAAATAGAGATAAAAATAATGAATACTTATTTCATTACATCACGAACCAACTGAGTACACATTCATATTGTTTTACAAAGTTTAATTATGGCCGTAGTGAAGTTATGAAATTAACAACCATGGCATAAAATCAATACTAGCTATATTATTCAATCTATGATTCATGTCTATATTACATTTCTACATAATTACTACACAGCAGATAAGGCCGAAAAGAATGGAGACCACGGACTGGTAAGTAAGCGCAGCGTAGGATGTCCATCCACAAGATGGACAGACGACCTAAAAGAGACCGCAGGGAAACGCTGGATGCAGGCCGCTTCCAACCGACCCTTTTGGAGATCGATGAGGGAGGCCTATGTCCAGCAGTGGATGTCCTATGACTGAAATGATGATGATGATACTACACAGAGGATCTTTGGCTGCACAACACCTCCTTTGACTCCCTTTTTTTATCTCTTCTCTAAATAGTATAAAGTTAAGTCCATATCTCCCTTGTTTGTATGATCTGAGGTTCTAATACATACCAATGTTATCGAAATAATTAGTTTTTTCAAGGTACTTGTAGAGAATGACGCCGGGTACCAAGACCGTGGCATACCCAAACAAATTGAGGAGCAACCGGAAAACCCTGTAAATAAACCGATTGTGTTGATTAGTTATTATTTTACTGTGGTTATGCTAATTAGTAGATTATAATGGGTGATTAGATTATTGTTGTTTAAATAAATGATTAAAAATAATAATTTAATTATACTAATATTATAAATTTTGGAAAAACTCATGAGTCACACAGCGGGCAATGGAGAGCTACGCTCTGAGTTTCTTTGTGCGATAGAATCCGGAACTTGGATATTCACTAAAGAACCAGAGTCACCGACATATGAAATGAAGCTATTGAAATATGCAAGTTGAAGTGGCAATGGGCAGGCCACATCGCTTGTAGAAATGATAACAGATGTGGACGAAAGGTTCTTGAGTGGAGACCATGAACCGGAAGACGCAGCGTAGGCCTCCCAGTATCTAGATGGACCGAAGACATAGTGCCAGTCGCAAACATCCAGTGGATGTAAATGGCAAGCTGTCGTACAATGAGGTGAGGTCCAAGGGGAAGGCCTATGTTGAGCAGTGGACGTCTTAGAAATCGCAATATAAGCGTTAAATCCGTAGAACAATCGCAAAATCATTACACGGTAAGTGTAAGCCATTGACAGATTCGTCCCACATACTTACTGATAAGGTGATAAAAACTCTGAGATTAAGGTGTCAATACCGTAAAAACTAGGTAGTTACGTATGGTTTATATATTTTTGAGAAAATCATGTATTTAACATGATTTCATTAGCTTTTCTTGTAAAAATCTTGGAAGTTGATTTAACCTTCTTCTTATTGTTGTATCGATTTAATACAATAATTTCGTACCATAGTTTTTTTTACATACAATGTGTGGCGGTCAAATACGAGCTGCATTTGCCCAACGCTTGCCCAGAAGAAATTGATTGAGACGCGATTTAACGAGTAGATTTCTTTTTTAGAATTCGGTTAATAATAGTATCGTTTTGGACTCTTTTGGAGATCGATGAGGGCGGCCTATGTCCAGCAGTGGGCGTCCTATGGCTGAAATGATGATGATGATGATGAATAGTATCGTTTTGGCTTCGGTAGCGCTTCCCTAACACCGAGTGTTGAGAATAGTTACCAGTAATATTCCTTGTTTGATACTGTGCCAGAACGCTCGTACGTGTCTAGCAATTCCTGGTAGAGCCAGGAGAACAGCCATGTCACTGCTAGGCAGAGACATAGCACCCCACTGGAAATAAATAAGTCATACGTAAGGCATTGGCGGTGTGAGGTTTTGACATCTATGTATAGGGCCTTATTATTGACCAAAGGAAGCAAATCTCAGAATACAGGAAAAAATTTGAGTTCAAAATGCTTGATGATAACTGCACACCGTTGATCTGATCTTCATTAAATATTGTAGGCAAGTTCATGCAAATATAATTAAGGCTGCCCACTGGTAGCGGCTTGTTAGATTAATTTTAGTTTTAGATTAATTTAAGTTTTAGATTAATTTAAGTTTTAGATTAGTTTTAGTTATAAATTTATATTTAAGATAGTTTTTATTTTACTTGTAATTTTTATTGTATAAATTCTTTAATATAATAGGCATGATGACTAATATTTTTTTATTACCCCATAAAAAAGCTGATCGTAAATAAAGTACATCAACAAAAACAAAATTAAAATTAGTTTTAAAATAAATAAGATATAAGCATTTTAATTTCATGCTAGACAGAGAGTGCACTATACTGAGCCGTGACGTCACGGCTCAGGAGCGCCATAAAAATTATATACTAACACACGCTTTGCGAGAAAGGGACAGAACATCCCCTCTCTATCCCCACCTAAAACTTTAAATACTCATATCTCAGAGATTTATCAGTTAATTAAAATTATTTTTTCAGTATGTATTCATCGCTAAGCTGGTTATTTGTAATAAATTAAACATTAGGACACATGCCTATTTTCAAGTGTGCATATAATCTGGGTGTCTTCAAGGCCAGAGTAAATTAATACTGAATAAGTACCACCATCAGCCACATACAACCTTTTTATATAAAACTAGCTGACCTGACAGACGTTGTCCTGTCTTAGAACTGTCAAAAACGCAAAGTTAAAATTGTAAATCATATTTTTTTACACTTTGGGTTAAATTACTGGAGTTTTAGTAAGTATCCCTTTTTTTTTTTAAATATTACATAGCCTATATACCCGGGGATAGTGTAGCTTCCCAACAGTGAAAGAATTTTTCAAATCGGTTCAGTAGTTTTGGATCCTATTCAATGCAAACAAACAAACAATCAAATCTTTCCTCTTTATAATATTAGTATAGATGTACCTACTTTACATATCTGGACTTGTAAAACAAAATCCAGAAAAAGAATCTGAGCAAGACACTGAAATCATGAGCAATAGGTAAAAGTGAAGTGAAATAGTATTGGGAAGAAATGATGTTTGGCAAGTTTATTCCCAAAATAAAAAACTGGAGCAGCAAAAACCGTCAGATGAAGATAACAGACTATAAGCGCAATAGGCATCGTTATGTGTATCAATATTAATTATTGTTGTTTGTAATTTTATACTTTACTAGTAAATACATATTATTATAATAAAATAATATAGATTTTTCTTTATTCCATTTAACGACTACTCTCAATAACGCCATAAAATACGCAGTCCCTTATGTGTCGCTAAAATAATGTAAGTATATACTTACAGTGTATATAAATTATTTTGAGAAATAACTTCTTAATATTGTACATAATTATATAACACATATATTATTATGTTAATGCACATATTAGGCAACCATGCTCACATGTTGAAAGTTAGTGTCACGTGAGAGTCCTAGCAGTAAAGAGCACCTATGGAAAAATAATGCAAAACAACAAATTTTGTAAAAACTTTTATCACTAAACATGACTAATGCAGGTAATTAGAGTTACTCAGAATTATTTAATACGCAGTTTCTATGTGACAAACTACTACATAATACATTTATGATACAAAAACCATAAAAAATAAAGAAATTGTGATAAACACATACCCAGTTATGAACTTAGTCCGCATTTTTGTATCTTAGTAGCACGCTGGATATTTTTATACCTTTATAAAATATAGCGTAATGTGAAAACACTCCTAAACCTATTTGTTTATTTTATTACATTTTCAATTTATATTCGAATTAATTGATTTTCTCACAGATCTGGATTTTCTAAAAACATATCTATCACGGCTTCCAATGACACTGTGCTTGCTTGATTGACATATTTGACATTTGAATTTTGATTACTCACAAAAATGACATTTGATTTTTTTCAATTCAATTGCTTCTTTGTGGCTTCGCCAAGCATAGACTCTCTACGTTGCCAAGTGCCAAGTTATTTGATTTGTCCATTTTGACTGGTTGTTGCTGCTTGTCACAGATATACACAACTAGATCTGTGCTGCTTGTAGTAGTTGTAGCACCACAGATATACACAACCAGATCGGCAATATATTTTAGTGAAAGAGACAACTTGATATGGCTCAGCACAAGTACGAAAAGGACATAAATAGATTTTGTTGTCCTTATCGGCGTGACCTGTTTTTGGTACCTCAGGTGTCAAAATCTGTAATAATCAGTGACAAACAAAACGGGTCTGAATTATATTTATTGCCTTTTTTTGGTGATTTAATGTGATAAATGCGTGTTTCCTCTGAGAAATAATTGTAAAAGATATTTTACAATGGTTGGTTGTAGCATTTTGGGCTGCAAGAAGCGCAGTGAGCGAAAATACGATGAAATATCATTTCACACGTAAGTAAACATATAAAGCTTGTAACGATCACCTAAATAAATTCAGGATATCAATTCGCAAATATTTTATTCATAATTAGTCAGTTTTTAGGTCGATTTGTGGTCTAATTCTATTAATTTTATCAAATTATTCACTTAGAAAATAAATTATGAATGTTGCCAACTTATGAAAGAAATTACCCACCGCAACTAACATAAATTATTCGTTCTGCAGGTTTCCAACTGATCCTGTCACATTGCTGAAAAAAGCTGGCACATTGCAAGAAGTGCAAAATACCGACCCTTTTATGCCCATATGAATATGGTGAATGTTAATATTAAATATATATTAATGAGGCCACAGTTATGAAGCTGGAAAAGCAAAAGGCGATTTCGGCGAACCGATTCAAAAAGCTACGCGCTGTTCGTGAAATTTGTACTGTAAACATTAAAGAGTCTATTTATCTAATTATTTGGAATGTTATACATAATTCCATTGATGAAAAAACTAAACTGACCAAGCGCGAGTCGGGCTCGCGCGCTGAGAGTTCTTTACAATCACAAAATACTAAAAGTTGTGCAAAAAGACAACATCACGCCCAGGCTGTCACCCATCCAAGTACCGACCGCGCCCGACGTTGCTTAGCTTAGTGGTAAACAGAAATTTGTCACTGACTCGCACTTGGCCAGCGTTTATTATTTGTTGTTTTACTTATGTTCACTATAATCCGCTAAATTTGACGCTTGTACGGATTACCGTTTTTACACTAGAACAAATCCAAAAATACGTTTAACGTTTGTTGCATGAGGGACCCCCGTTCCGTTTTAACTTAGACTTTTTTATTATATTTTATTAATTATAAAAAATCATGCTATGGTTACTTTACAACCTTTTTTCTAGTACTATATTCTAATCCTAACAAATAATTATAATAAAAATGCAAGTAACTTTCTGTCTGTTTTTACGAGGAAATGGCTAAGTCATGGTATAATAATATACTCCGCCAGGTATAGCAATCCGAGAAAAAAAATTTACGTGGGCGTCCCGCAATGATGTCATGATGTCAATTTACAACAGGTTCGAGAGAGATGACGATACACCACGTAACAGCTGATTGAATAAAGTGGCAACTGGACAGTGACGTCATTGCGGGACCACTCTCAAATTGCTAGACCTTGTTTTCTTAGATCATGGGCTAAGTCAAATTTTGTCAGGACGATAGGGGTGTGTCATGAGGACAGACAACGTACTTTTCTTCCCAGAACATTGCAGGTAGCTCCGCGGGTTGCAGCAGATAGTGTATAAAATATAAATATTTAAAAGGTAGTATTGTTTCCAAAGTACTCATTGAAGATTCACTACCCATCATAGTAGGTAAATTACCCTAACTTATAGCAAATCATTTTAATGTGGCAACACACCTTGTTGAAGCGAGAGGCACTGAGCTAGCCACGCTCATTGAAAATCTATAGGTAGTAGATCTGTGGTTGTAGTGCTTGACGTTTTTATTTATTGATTTCATGACCATCGAAACAAAGTCCTTCAGTTGGAGGAATAAACAAGTTTGCAGACTAATAATTAAAGTAAAAAAAATATACAAGTCCCTTTCACAGTCAGTCAAGCAATTGAATGCTTGACGCTCGGAAAATCGATAATGAGAACTGGTTCTAATTCGGCTTGCAAGGTTTCACCAAAACATTTTAAGGCAGAGTAGGCTCAGATACAAAAAAGAAAAAGGACTAAAGACTAGAGAGTTACAGCCAGTTAGAGCCATACTTCAAACTTAGATCAAAACTTTTGATAACTATTGTTCCGTGCTTTTATGATTTCTGCATTTTTATTTATTCTCGTGTTGTTTTCGTGTATTTCATATCCAAATCGCAACCAGGGAAAAAATTTCATGCAAAATAATGCAAACCAATAATGTGGAGTGACACTGTGATGCTTTTGTTAGAATTTTTAGCAGCGATCTGTGCACTTGCACTATGCGGACCTTGTTTAATAGCATGTGCCCGGAGACTCATTGTCGGCGATGAATTATTGCAAAACAGAGGTCACGCTCTCCACGAAGCAGAGGTCCTGGGATGCGATGAACCTAACTGCCCTTACTACAAGAGAAACATACGCTATCTTATGGTTCCAGCCAGGAGAAGAATGTACACTTCTCCCGTTCGAAAATGACCTAGCCAAATAGCTTTCTATTGTTTATATCTAATGTTCTTCGCAAAAAACTTCGTAATTTTTCCAAAAGGTCTTTAGCAATTTTTAAATCTTGAGCGACACTGTGTGCTTAGTATCTACTGAATAAAGATAATTTAATGTCTTGAGTTGTGAGAATAAATTAAAAGTTTTAATTCGCAGGCGGTAAAATTTATTATGCAGTTATGTACATAAACAAAAATATTTGGTAACTAGGCAGATAGATTTTCACTGCACAAGCATTTCGTTGCTAATCGTATTCCAATTCTCTAGGGTGCACAGAAACAACTTCACCATCAATATAGATATCGGGGTCACGTTTGCATTTGGGCCGGGAACAAAAAGTGGCGTCAGTAAGGAAAGAGTAAGTAAGGTACATAAAGTTGCATGGTGAGTCGTCAGTAGATGCTTGAGGTACGATATCACAGACATCGCCGCAGGAAAACGATGGTAATACGTATTTGTTACTCTTGGCCTGAAAACAAAAAAAAAGTATCACAGGTAAAGCCTATCTCTTTTGAAAAATCTATGAAGGAGCATAATTATTTCAGTACGTTATTCACTCTCTAAGTTATTCAAGACGTGATCGCACCCTCAAAAACATTAAAATAATCTAGTTTTTCCGTTTGTTACTTTCTGTTAGTAGTTTCATCAACCAGGATTATCTCGTTTTTAGACAATCTCACTATCACCTCACTGTTAATGGCAAAATTGCCCCAAAATCCAATGGGGCCGTAGCCAAAAAAAAATAAAAAAATCTTACATTGAATTTTGTCTTGATCACTCATT
Source organism: Agriopis aurantiaria (assembly GCA_914767915.1). Taxonomy (NCBI): domain Eukaryota; kingdom Metazoa; phylum Arthropoda; class Insecta; order Lepidoptera; family Geometridae; genus Agriopis; species Agriopis aurantiaria. The sequence goes on along the minus strand of OU612001.1, from coordinate 10,482,768 downwards.
AGCCGAAAGAGCGAGACAAAGCTCAATGCATCGATCTATATGTTTGGGTCAATGCTCAAATGTAATATAGAATAACGTTTTTGAGGTTGTGGTAGCTACTTAGTACCGTAGCATAGGTGGAAGGTTTAAGCGTAGTTTTGGCGCCAATGTGAAAAAAACATGTCGCCTCATTGTATTATTTTTCGAAACTTGCGTATTTTCGAGTGTTCATGTCTAATAATGCTGGATTAATTATTAGTGTCCGTGGTCCGTGATCAAAATTATCTTGACAATAGTAGATTTTTAGGTCTCATCATTAGCGAGCCGAAAAGGGTTCGAGGGTATTTCGAAAGAACGCGTCGGCGCGATTGGTTGTAGTGTGTGTGTTAGGTACCACCCCGTTTTTGCTCAAGGCGTAGGTGTGGTTGCTGTTCACTAAAACTACCTACTTTGAAAATTCAAAGTTTGAAATATCTGCTAGTTGATTGCCATTTAATTTTAACCAGGCGCTTTTGGTATCGATACTTACAATTATTATTTTAAGTTAATGTTGTACAAATAGATCGATGTTTTAAACCGATTTTTTTGTCGTTTGCATAAAAAGAGGTAACCAATTGGGCAAGTAGTTCATTTCATACAATTTTTAAGTTCGAATATGAGCAAAATCGATCGAAGGGTTCCGAAGATATTATGGGTCGCGAGGTCACAGCTCGGGACGAACTACTTATATACCTATATACTTAGGTACTAAGTAGTTTTGTTTGAGCACCTATATACTCGTTGACCGACCGAAGAGATGTCTCAGATTATTTGTCTTGAACTACTAGATAGGTACCTAAAGGCTTCGACTAAAATAAAATGAATGGACAAACCCAGTAGAAGAACATTTTTGAAGATTACAAAATGAGCGCCGCCTCTCATTTCGTTTCAGTCGGTCTCTAGCCGTAGAAAGTGCAACACGTGTCTATTGTTACGTGATAACGAAACATCTGACAAAATTATGCATTCATTTACTTTCCCGAAGTGTAAATATGTAAATACACAAATAAAACCGGGATCTATTTTTTGTAACAAATATACTGTACATTTTTATAATTAGGTGTTGAAGTATATGTCCGACGGTTTTGACTCGTTTAGGGCCCGTCCATTCATTTTATTTTGGTCGAAGTCTAAAGGTACGTAACTTACAGCAAGTTTCCAAGCATGGTGCATCCTGACCAATATAACGAGCGCTGTGAATAGCGCACCTAGTCCTTGAAGGATATTAATACGCATTTTTGCTCCTTCGCTCTGTCCTTACTGTCTGAACTATGCCTGTACTTTGGCTGTGACAAGTTTGTGTGGATTACATCTTAATACGTAAATAATCACTATACTTTGATGGTAGACATGGTACGAAACAAGCACGCAGGGATTTGCTGCAAAATTGTAATTTTGTAATTTTGTATGTACCCAGAGTTTTTTTGTGAACTGACAAAGGATGGACGATGGACGTTTGAAGTTTTTATGACTTTGATTATGGGTCAACGAAAGAAGTACCATATTTTGTAAAAAGAAAAAAAAAGTCAGAATAGAGGATGGCCTAGAGCACAATTTAATTTTTAATGGTTGTAGGCTTCTCTCTTATATACCTACACCAACATCCATTCATTCATAAATATTATATTTATTCACCACTTTTCATCAGTAAATAAATAACTAAACACTTACAAATAATTTCACATATAAAAATATTATTACATACAATACTATTTACTCAGATATGTTTAATTAGATCAGGTAATGTCAGTAATTATTTTATATGAAATATATATTTGTATTATTTGTAACAGAATCTCAGAATCTCGTAAACTTGTACACAAAAAAGTAAAAAAAGAGTTAGCATGCTCGGTCCTAGCATTTATTTGCTCTGACAGCTGCAATAACATTGTAATGAGTTCCTTTTAGTACTACAGAACCCTAAAAAATGTAACAAAACAATTTTCATATAATAACAAAGGAATTTTCACGTCTCGGTGGGCCAACATTGTGTGAAAATATGGCGCTAAGTTGCCACCTACATGATGGTATATACCTACTTTGTCGTAATTACTTTTTGATCGAAGTAATTAGGTAGCTAATAGTAATAGCAAAGATAAAATATATCAATGTAGAGTAGTATCGGAATAGTTATTTATGATACAAGTGCGGAAAGTTGGTTATTAGAAACGAGTAGACGAATGTAAGCCCGAGACGAAGTCGAGGGCTTACCATAGTCACGAGTTTGTAATAACCAATCCGCACGTGTGCCATACAACGATTTACAACACATTTGCGAGAAAAAAAGGCTACAAATGAAACAATTTTTGTTTATAACTTAATATCAGTCACAACAATAGTTTCTATAATATAATAAGAAAATGGCGCGAACATGCAAATAGCGCCACTATCACGTGGTGAAAATTAGAACTACATCTTTCGTCTCATTTTCTCTTTAGTATTAAATTGAGACAAACGTATTGAGCAAAAGCGCTTCCAAGGAGGTTTGATCATTCAGCTTATTTATTCTCGTAATATGAAACTCTTTTGTGGAATCCTTATGTAATTATGATGGAAATTAAAAAAATACCGTAAATCACACGCACGGTGCTATACATCTGAGCGTGCGGACAAATTCATTACCGCACGCTCCGTTGTATGATCCGTAATGTTTAACTTTCGAACGATGTATACAGGCTTCGTAAGTGAACTTTTTGAGCAAATGTGTTGTAAATTATATTTTTCCATAATATATTTATTTTACACTAGATTGTGGCTCTACGTCTGCTACGAAATAGCTACGAAGTTCTACGGAGCTGTAGTAATATAAATAATTACCAATGACGTTATAGGGGTCGTCCATTAATCACGTGATGTTTGTTTTTAACCCCCTCTCCCCCTTGGTGATACACGGTGAGGTTTAAGACTAAACCCCCCCCCCCCCCCCCCAAATCACGTGTATTTTTTAGTATCTACAAAGAATCTTATTTTTTTATATTATCTTTAAATACAGGTATGAAGTATACTTAATCTAATTTTATTCTGAAATTAAGGACCATGACAAAAATGTCTAGACAGAAAGGTTGCAGGTGGTTTTTGATTGGCAATGACACACCACACATCGTCGGATTAGAAATCGCGCATTTTGCCGAAACAATCCCCCCCCCCCCCACCCCCCACCCTTTCAAGCCTCACGTGATTAATGGACGGTCTCTAACCTCCAGGAATATTTATAATGAAGATTTGTAGATACTTACTTCTTTTTGCTTTGAAATTAGGTTTCTTATCAAGTACTCACCTTGACGAGGTAGAAAACTTCCTATCGTGTTTCACAACAGTTCGTAGACAATTTTCGCAATGTTTCCAACTGCGTGAGCGGAATGATACTGACTAGCGGTTTTTTATCTGATTCTCTGATGGAAGCTTCCTATGTTCTAGAATGTTCGTGTAATTAGTGTAATGGAGGTCGCAAGGTCACAGGTAACAGAGACAATAGAGGTGAACGTTCTAAAGAAATATAAGAGTTAGGAAATATTCAATTTATCGGGTTTTATTGAGCCGGGCGAATAGTTTTCATGGAAATTGTGACAAACAATACTACTGTATACATACCAAGAATATCTAATCTATATTTTTCTAAACAAGTACCTACCTACCCATAAATTGTTTTTAAAACCCCCGATAAAAGAGCTGATAACCTTCAAACAGCTGAACAGATTTTTTTTGAATCCATAGCTCAATCAAGTCATCTTTCAAACAAACAAAAAAAAAAACAATTTAGTAACTGATTTCATAATTAGTAAATATTGGTACATATGCAAATTCGCTTCGACTAAATAATTTTATTTTGGTCGAAGCAAATTCGTTTACTTGGATGACATATTTTTTCCAGTTATTTTGATTTAAATACTAAGCTTTTGAACCAATTTCGATGTTTTTTTTTGTAGCCAATAAGTAACATATAATACAATGTTTTCAAAATAAAACGGCTTATACCTAAATCACAGAATACATAATAGACACCTAAATGACGGAGCGCTGAGATAACAAACAAAAATAAATAATAACCACCGAGTTGAGAACCCCTCTTTTTGTGAGGTTTTCGGTGTTGCCATTATTCCCATGCTTGGCAGGCGGCTTGGGGATCGCATTACGTTCACCATGTACTTATATAGGACGCTGCTGCCCATCCTCTGGTGGTCCTGGTCGCAATTTTAGGACTTACCCGGGAGAAGAACCGGGTTAGAAGGCTAAGTAAGGACTCTGTTTTAACTCTTTATGGCCTCTTTGTTTTAGCTGTGTAGCTTAAACGTGAACTTCCAGTATAGTCAAGGGAGGACTAATTAATATGTAAATGAATTATAAAAAAAATAAAATTATAACTTCTTGTGACTTGATCACGACTATGTGACCCCCCCCCCCCCCCCCCCCCCCCCCCAACCCCTTGCACCAAAGCTGTATCCGCCCTTGAGTATAGTCTTCTTCTTCTTAGTCGGACACTCTTGGCAGAGCAGAGTGGTCGTGGTAAGACGGTGGTACACGGTGGGTCTTCAACGTCGTCGGCGGGGTCCGACGAGGTCCGTCCGTGTAGGAGATCTGCCTCGACCTCTCTTTCCTTCCACTTGACCCTGGACTACTAGTCTTTCCATTGACTCTTCGTTCCTGGTGATATGCCCGAAGAACTTCAATATTCGTAATTGTACAGTTGACGACAGTCTGTTCTTAATATCGAGCTCCTTTAATATTGAAACGTTGGTGCGGAATGCGGTCCATGGGATCTTTAGGAGGCGCCTCCAACACCACATCCCCAGGGCGTCAATTTTGCGGTGGTCTAGTAGTCGCAGGGACCGTTTCTGCTCCGTATAAGAAAATTGGAAATACAAGAGCTTTCATAAGTCGAACCTTCGTGGTTTTGGTTATTCTCCTATCCTTCCGAATCTTTTCCAACCGTTCCACAGCAGATCTGGTAATGGCACACCATCGTTTAATCTCGCCTTCGCAGCCTCCTTCATTAGATATGGTAGAACCGAGGTATATGTAGCTCTGGACTACTTCGCAGTTTGCTACATTTAGTAAGTCTGGTTTGTTATCTGCGGCTCGGTCTACTATCATCATTTGCGTTTTGTCTCTGTTAATTGCTAGTCCGAATTGGAGACTGGTTACTTCTAGACGAGTCAAAAGACTTTCCGTATCTTCTTTAGTCTGGGCAAGAAGAGTAGTATCATCAGCGTAACGGAGATTATTTATCAGCCGACCACCAACAGCGATGCCTTTGAGTAGGGGGCCGTCCATTAATCACGTGAGTTTTTTTAATTTTTTTTAACTCCCTTGGTGATGTTTAAGACTAACCCCCCCCCCCAAATCACGTGTATTTTTTGGTACATACAAAGAATCTTTCTTTTTTAAATATATTATCTTTAAATACAGGTATAAAGAATAATCTAATTTTATTCTGAAATGACAAAAATGTCTAGACAGAGAGGTTGCAGGTTGTTTTTGATTGGCAAGGTCACACCACACACCGCTTTTCGGATTAGAAATCGCGCGTTTGACGAAAAAATTTATACACGTGATATCTTACTACACCCCCCTCCCCCTTGTGATATTTCGTGTTTTTTGCTAAACCCCTCCCCCCCTTTCAAGCCTCACGTGATTATTGGACGGTCCCTAGGTAAGTATCCATCCACATAACAAATATCGCACACCACTATTTAATACCTACTTATAAATGATTACCCACTGTGCAGTGATGGCGCCTTGTCGCACATATTCACGATCATTTCGCAGTCAATACATTCACAATAGCATTGTTTGCGACAATAATACGATCGTCAGCATGCTGTACGCAAATCGATGGGGCTCACGGTAGCATACACAATGGAAGATTAAAAGAACATACAGCAGTTAAACAAATTAGTTTAGTGCAAAAGCGAATAAATATCAGGAAGCAAAAATGTTAAAAGTTCGCACAAGTTTTTCGAGTATTAGGTACTTACATTTTTTTTTCATTACCATATTATTATTTATTACCAGATAATAAATTACTATTTAATTTTAATTAATTAATATTAAACAATTAATACGTCACAAACTACTTAATTCTAATTACACAAAATCTTGTATAATCAAACAGCCCGCCCCGGATCGTTCCTAGTGCAAAAGTGCCCATAACACTGGCAGCATTCCCACGCTAAGTGGCAATTGCCAATCTTTGCATCAGGAACGAGCCAGAGCGGGAGTCGCCACCGTTATCTCGTATTCTGCAGCCAACTTCTGCGATCAAGCTCTTGGCCTCAGTGCCCCAACTGCCCATAGTTTCCACGACAATGGGTACAAAATAATACTGTGACTCCATTGCCGCGTACTTCTGCCGCTTTCTACAGGCGGCATATTCCGCTGCTGCTGCCGGTGTATGGACGGTTCGACTCAGGTGGGTGGCTGCGACAGTGCTGACGCAAGTAGCGTCCCACACTACAATAATTATTGGAAAATAAACACTTATATCGCGTATATTTCCTGCATGATTTAATTCCCTCCTGCCATTTTTCTATCGGACTGCCGGAGCGGGCTCGAATAATCAACATCGTTTTATGGTTGTTATTCCGAAAACCCTTACGAAGCCCTATGATTCCACATTTATTGTGCGAACTGCTAGTCTGTGGAATTCGCTGCCTGAATGGGCGTTCCCCGTCAGTTACAATCTGAGTGTCTTCAAAGCAAGAGTGAATCGTTTTTTTTTAAATTATTATCTAATTAATTATAATCTAATCAGGCTTGCGCTTGGCCGCCAACTGATGCGGCCTACGATGGAGCACGCTTGCCTAGAAGAAACCTATTCACTCTCGACTTGAAGACACCCAGATTGTAACTATCGGGGAACACCCACTCAGGCAGCGAATTCCACAGTAGCAGTTCGCATAATAAATGTGGAATCAAAGCGCTTCGTACGGGGTCTCAGAATATCAACCATAAAGCAGTGTCGATTCTTCGTACTCACTCTGGCAGTCCGATGGAAAAATTAAATTAAATAATTCTTCTAGCAAGGGTGCTCCATCGTAGACCGTATCGTCGCATCAGGTGAGATGGTAGCCAAGCGCAAGCCTATATAATAATTATTATTTAAAAAAAACCTGACGTTGGTTGAATGCTATATACGCTACAAGTACGAACCTGTAATTTGGCAAGTAGATTCCTAACAGGGTGGGGTGTATTTGCGAAAGGGACCATAAGGGGTTGAAAGTTTAGATGAAAGTCTACGCGTACGAAGCCGCGGGTAAAAGCTAGTAATTTATAAAAATACGCGTCATTTTGATAGCCCTATTTGTACGTGTAGTTTTTGTACGTGTAGTTTTTGAAGGTTAGTACAAGGTTAGTAGACGGATATTATCGGCGTACTTTTAGTGCCTTACGGCCAACTGCTAACGCAGTCTTGGAAAATCACGCGACCGCAAACCGTGATGAAATGAACTAGCGTTTGACCACAGCTCACCTGATGGAAAGTGACGATGCAGTCTAAGATGGGGCACGCTTGCCCAAGGTTCACGTTCGCATGATTTTCCGACTGAGCGGATTTAAGGTTAGTTTGGTACCGCGTTAGCAGTTGGCCGTAAGGCCTCTGGAGTTTGTTCTTGCTGGTTTGGCAGGTGCTGCTCTAGACAGGACACACGTAAGTAAGTAATGATTGGCCGAACCAGTTTTGTGTGACATGCTGAAGCTTGATTGTCTATTTAAGACTGGCGATAAAGCATCTTTGATGCCTTTGATTGATATAAAGCTTATTTTCGGTCTATTTAAGTTTATTGTCGAGTTTAGTGCCCATGGGCCTTACAACCGAGCTCAAATTAGCGCTAAATCAGCGCAGTTTCTGAAAATCACTTGTACGTGAACTGCCGAGATACCGTTTGCGGTGGCGCAACTTTTCGAAATCACCTAAACAGAATCGCTTAAAACAGGTAGCTGTAAGGCCCTAAGCTCCACGGTATTTCAAGATCACCAACTTTAAGATTTCGAGTCGGTAAAGAACGCTTTCTGGTGAATATAATTTCTTCAGTTTTGGAAGCATTTATCTTCAGGTTCCACTTCTCGAAAAGTCTAAGAATATTAATGGAAAGCTGAAGACGACCGATTACAAGGTCAATGTCGGTAGAAGACGTAAAGCATGCTGTAAGTTGCAAAGTTGGTTCGTGTCTGTATCGGTAGGTAGGTATATCATTAAAAAGCCGTATGGACCTACAATTGATCCCTGTGGGACACCAGCGGCTCACTCTGCAGACAACCTTGCTGCCCATATTTTTTTTGCATTTGTTGCTATCACTACATGTTTCATAGTGTCCGAAAAATGAGTAAGTACCTACCTAGTAGACTGCTTAACATCAGGCGAGTTGGCGGTCAAGCGCAAGCCTATTATGAATTTAAAAAAGTACCTACCCGTATTTACAGGCCCTCTTTTCCCCAAAAGTGAGGCAATCCGGTAAGATCCTATCACAACAAAACAATGACAAAACCTCATCGAGATACAATACCTATAGAGCCACAATATCTAAATGAAAACAGTCTAAAAATGTCCGAGCGTCGTTGTACATACCTAGACTTTACGCACTTGGCCATTATTTATTATTTGTTGTTATACAGTGTGTACTATAATCAGAATCAGAATCAGAAAATCTTTATTGTATAAACTGTGTACATGGATGGTCAATCATGCCAAGTGTGACGCTTGTACGTATTACTATCGTTTTTACATTACTGCTAATACAAAAATACGTAAAAAATTGTTTTGTTTGTTCTTTTCGTTTATACTTTTTCACTTTTTTAGATTTTCTTATTTAGCCAGTTGAAATTTGCATCTATTACGTTTCGAAATATATAGCTGTTTAAAGGTAGGAAGGACGGACGGACGGACAGATAGACGGACGGACAGACTGACAGACATGCATCGTAGGTTTAGTATTAGGCTCCCGTTTTTAGCCTTTGGGTACGGAACCCTAAAAACAAAAAAATATCAACAAAACCCCCGCTAACTACATGGCAGAAAAACATAACCATAATAATAATAATTATAGTCAAAATAATTATGTGAATATTATAAATAATAGGCAATATTGGCAATACAAACAACTCCGTACAACTCAGTATTGTCTGGTCGATATTAATCTGTAGGTACCTACCTACCTACGTATATATACCTATGTTAATGAGTACAATTTGCCCAGTTAGTCACAAATTGTAACAAGTAGATCTTGTTCAGAGAGTCAGTAGCTCTTTTCTTTATGGTAGAGTCTGTATATTATAGGTAGAGAATAATAATTAGATTCCTTTATCTTTAACTAAGTACTATAGGTTTACTGATTGGGTTTGGATGCATTTATTTGTATAAACATCCAGTCATATCTAAAATGGGCAGGTTATAAAACGAAAATGAGTCGTAAATCATACTTTAATATATCTATACTATCTATACTAATATTATAAAGAGGAAATATTTGATTGTTTGTTTGTTTGTTTGCATTGAATAGGCTCCGAAACTACTGAACCGATTTGAAAAATTCTTTCACTGTTGGGAAGCTACACTATCCCCGGGTAACATAGGGTATATTGTATTAAAAAAAATAGGGATCCTTACTAAAACTCCAATAATGTAACCCAAGGTGTAGAAAATAAGATTTACAATTTTAACTTTGCGTGTTTGACAGTTCTAAGACAGGACAACGTCTGTCAGGTCAGCTAGTAATATTATAAATATGTAAAATTTGTTGGTTTGTTTGTTCCTCTTTAAAGCAGCAACAGAGCAACGGATCGACCTGATTGTTTGCATGGGTATAGTTCAAGGGCTGGAGAGTGACATAGGCTACTTATCATCATCACCATTTTTCATCACTACGCGGGTGAAACTGCGGGGCGCAGCTAGTTGTAAATATAAGGAGGTGAGTACGTATGATTGTGTATGAACCGAATCATTAATCTTTATTACTTCAAATTATATTAGTAACTTAAATACAATTTATATGATTATTCCACTTTAACCTACATTAATGACAAAGATTTTCTAATGTATGACGTCATTGATTAATGATTATTACTGAATATTTAAGTAAGTGCTATGGAGAGGGCTATGTTCGGGATTTCTCTACGAGATCGAATCAGAAATGCGAAGATCTGTAGTTATTGACATAGGTCATAGTCCACCGGATCAGCAAATTGAAGTGGTGGTGGCAGGGTACATACCACGCAGAACAGATAGCCGATGGGGCTGAAAGGTTCTGGAATGGAGACCAAGAACCTGTAAGCGCAGCGTAAGACTTCCACCCACAAGGTGGACAGACGACCTAAAAGAGACCGCAAGAAAACGCTGGATGCAGGCCACTTGCAATCGGCCCTTTTGGAGATCGATGGATGAGGGAGGCCTATTTCCAGCAGTGGACGTCTTATGGCTGAACGGGATCATGATGAACGGATCATGATGAACGGGATATTAACTGTAGTTAGGTTGTGGATGAAGCTCCCGATATTTCGGCACAGTTACATCTCACGTTGTCTGCCCGTGAACATGATGGGTGTAACCACAAGTTTCACTGCGCTGAAATATCGGGAGCTCTATCCACAACACAATCACGGTGAATATCCCGTTAATAATCATATATAATTGTAGTAAACAAACGTGATAGTTTAAAACAGTAATTAACTCAGATGTTTCCAAAGTATTTTTCATTACTCATACTCGGAAAGTAGGTCTGAAGTTGCCTGAGGAGCGGGTTGAAAGTAATAGATTTCAGCCCTAGGGAGAATCACTTTCAACTGACAGTGACAGTTGACAACTGTCAGACACTCAAATTATTTTGAAAAAAAGTTCTATTTTCACATTTGTATTAAACCATGTTCCAACTTTTTTTCTCTCCTCATAGGATTATGGTCCTACACTTCTCGTGCATTTGCCAATGTCAGAATGTAAAAAAAGGCGAGAATCCGATCTTCATTGTAGAGTTTTGTTTATACTTCCGTATAGCAGATTTGTATTAACACAATGAGTTCATCTGATTCCGATATGGATTTAACGCCTGATTTCATAAGAGAAGAGGTAAAGCAGTAGTGGAAAATAAATTTCACGCCAAAAAAAAAAATTTGTGTAAAATAAAATTCACTCATATTTTCTTTAGTCAGTTCATGTTTTCATTTTTAGTTTCCTTGTATTCGTAATGAAAAGCACAGTGTTTACCTCGGGTTTAAAGACTTATTAGTCCCGAGACGGGGTTTGGCGCCCGAGCGTAGCGAGGGGGCTAATAGTTCGAGGGATAACGCTAATAGTTACTTTCACCCCTAGGGTAACAATTTACTATTGTAAAAATATATAAGTGCAAATAGTCTAACCAAATAAAAATAACGACAGGCCTATGAAGATTGTACAAAATGATAATCTTCATAGGTATATCGCTATTTTTATTTGATTAGACCATTTGCAATTATAGATTTTTACTCTCGGATCTAGCCCGCACAATGTAGAAACAGAGCCTCGAAATTCACTCTGCGTAATCAAAGAAACGCAAAGGGTCACACAAGTTATTTGTATCTCGTCTTGTGGATATTGCGCAAGGTTAGCTAAGCAGAAAAGAGAGAACGTTTTCAAGCAAAAAAAGGTCTGATATGCGGTCAGAAAAAACTAGAACTACTGTAATATTAAAATAACAAACCGCAATACATCGTATTGTAACACCATAACGTCCAAGTTTGGGGTCGCACCATACTGTTAAAGGAAGTGATCGTTGGACTGGCAATAGGCACACCAAATCCGTCCATCCATCCATTGTTCTTATGTAAACGTACGACCAAAATATAATGGCATTCTTATAGAGGCATGTCCCTAATTATTTGGCTGGTGAATTTTTAATGTTTGACACAATGCTGGTGTTTGGCGACTCTTGCTACGCAGGACAGACCAGTCTGACTCATTTTCTACAAATATCTTGCTTACTCCCCTGACGTACGTATGATTGCCCGGATCAGCAAGTTGAAGTGGCAGTGGGCAGGGCACATAGCACGCAGAACAGATGGGGCGAAAGATTCTCGAATGGAGACCACGGACCGGTAAGCGCAGCGTTGCATATCCACCCACAAGATGGAAAACGACCTAAAAGAGACCGCAGGGAACCGCTGGATACAAGCCGCTTTCAACCGGCCTTTTTAGAGATCTTTGGGGAGGCCTATTTTCAGCAGTGGACGTCCTATTGCTGAAATAATGATGATGATGATGACATGACACTCGATAAAATCCGTCAAATGTGTTTAATTTCAATGTGTAAGCATCTTTATTAGCTAAATGTACGTATTTAATTATTTATCTCTCCCAAAATGTTCCTGTTATCTACCATAGTTGTAGTTGCATAGGACTGGACTGCTTGATAAGATACATCTATCGTTAGAGCTACCTAACTACTCAATAGCAGTGTTATTGTCCTATAGTAGCATACGAATCCGGTTGATAGTCAGTGTATCTTCGACCAAAATAAAATTAATGGACTAATCTTAGAATAACTACACAAAGAAACCAAGTACATTCGCAAAATTTAAGCCATTCAAATGATATCATATATGGCTCCAAAAAAAATATAAAAAATTTACTATGACAATTTGCGCGGTGAAATCGTACCACAACAAATCAGAAAAGCAGCATAAGACGTATGGTGTGACATTCCACAGGTAATCCATTAATTTTCTTGCTTAAATCGTTTAAAATACCAATCGAAACGTAAGCTACAAAGCGAATTTGTAGCTTACGTTTTGAGAAGGCGTTGTTTGGAAAACCTACCTTCTCTGAGTAGTTATTCTAAGGGACTAATGGACGGATTAGCAAATTGGACTGGCAGTGGGCAGGGCACATAGCACGCAGAACAGATGGCTGACGGGACCGAAAGGTTCTCGAATGGAGACCACAGACCGGTAAGCGCAGCGTTGGATATCCACCCACAAGATGGACAGACGACCTAAAAATGACCGCAGGGAAACGCTGGATGCAGGCAGTTTCCAATCGGCCTTTTTGGAGATCGATAGGGGAAACATGTCAAGCAGTGGACGTCCTATGGCCGAAATGATGATGATGATAAAAGTATTGTAGTGGTGGCTATTGTGACCCCAGCTTTATTATTCATTCGTAGTCATAGGTTTAGAAGCCTAGTGTTTATTATCCTGCATCAAAAATAATAGTAAAAAGCAGTGTGTTGCGTACCTATGTTGTGCTCATGTCCAGTGTATACGGAATTCGCACGCTGGACGGGTGTGGCGCGCGTAGCCGGCTGAATACACCAAAGTTTACGAGCCACAAGTTAAAAAAATATTGCAGGGTTGTTTCAAAACACAAACTGATAGTTGACTGTGGCCAACGGAGTTCAGTGTTATGCTTTAGCCGATTATCGATATAGGTAATAGAAGTTTTCGGTGAGTTTCAAAAATGCATAATATATTTTGAATATTTTTTTAACTAATTTGAAAAATATATGAACGCAACTTAAAATTAAATCTAAACAAACTAGTACTAACTACTTATTACAATTTTAAATACAGACTAAATATAAATAATAATTTTAAACAATTAACCCACCCCTAACTGTACCTGTATTTATATAAAACTCATATTTTATTATAATTATGTTTTTTAATATATATTTAAATACATATTTAAAGGTGGAATTCATTTATTAATATCAAAAATATTTAAAACAATTATTATATTATCTACCTGCTATAGAAAAAATAAAAAATAAACACATTAAATTACTAATTAAGTACTAAGTTCTCGATGGAGGGAAAAATTGCCATATTTAATAATAAAATTATATTAACACCCAGATATAGAACAAACACAAATGGTAATCTCATAAATGTTTGTCTTAGGTGGGAATCGAACCCACTATTTTTTTATGAGGTATATAAAAAAAGAACAAGCAGTATTCTAGAAATCAACGCACAGACCAAAATGTTATAAAAAAATCTATTTGAACCAAATAATCCTCAATTAATCCTTTAGAGCAGTGTTTTTCAACCTTTTTAGTGACGCGACCTCCCAGTATCAAAAAACATTTTCGCGACCCCCTATCCTTCACTGTTTTAATATGTATTTTATTAGGTATATTCACAGATATAGATCTGTGGGTATATTAGAAATATCAAATACCAGTGGCTTAAGTATAGCAGAGATTGTTTGTGCCAAACACGAGGTGCCAAAGCTCAAAAATATACGTCTCTCTGACAATTAAGTACTATTCAACGCAGGATAAGTAATACATAGCCAAAACAAACCGGAGCGGATCCAGGATTTCATTTTGGGGGGGGGGCATTCTGACAAGGTTCGAAGGAATCAAATCGAAAAATTGAGTCGTATGTATGGAATTGCTAGGTGTTTTGGGGGGGCCATGCCCCCATTCCCCCCCCCCCCCCTGGATCCGCCAATGAAAACAGATCATCATATTTTTAAACTTTGTTTTTTTCTTCTTTTACTGAGGCTTCGCGACCCCCTTAGAGAGGCTTCGCCACCTTCCAGGGGGTCCCGACCCACACGTTGAAAAACACTGCTTTAGAGTAAGAAATGTTACCACCGCCACCATAATAAGTTTAGTATGGAAATGAAAAAAACCTGACACGTACGAGTAAACTCGTGCTCTGAGGGTTCCGTTGGATGTCCAGGAAGCACGAGTCCAAACAAAAAAAAAACACCAAAAAAAGTTGTAAGTATTTAAAGACAAACTTAACGTTGTAGTGTAATAATGTGCTTCCATACATATATCAACTACAAAATATAAATTTGTAAAAGGAAAACCGTTTTTTGTAGTAGTGATCCTTTAAGGCTTAAAGGATCACTTTGTTGTTCGTCTGTACGTCTGTCCGTCTATCTGTCCTACCGAACCATGGGTGCAAATACCGTTCTTTTATCGATCGTCAAATTGTCAGTTGAGGTCGTCAAATTCGATAATATGCCATTTTTTCAGTACTCGCTGTGATCGATTCTATGGCATTTTAGCGAATTTGACGATCGATAAAGAACGGTACTTGCACTGCATAATAGATAGCCAGTTGAAAATTTCACAGAATATGACATGTAATGTTACGGCGGATTAATTAATAAATAATAAAAAAGTCAAAAAGTAAAAACTAAATGATGGGTCCGCATAAAACAAACGTATTTTTTTATGTGTTTTTGTATTAATTAGATCTAATGTAATAATGGTAATACGTAAGTACGTACAAGCGTCAAATTTGGCATGATTTTAGTACACACTCTAAAGAATAACAATAAATAATGGCCAAGTGCGAGTCAGTGTCAAATTTCCGTTCACCACCAGTTCTCGTACGATCACCGAAGTGAAGCAACGTCGGGCGCGGCCGTTACTTGGATGGGTGACCGCCCGGGCGTTGATTGGGATGTTGTCTTTTTGCACTCTTTTTTATTACTTTAGTAGCTAACAAGTTATGTGGTGGTACGGAGCCCTCAGTGCGCGAGCCCGACTCGCACTTGGCCGGTTTTATTTTTTTATGTTACGGTGACAACACTGCGAATATACGTTATATACTATATAATCTTTGACTATACTAAGCCAATAGCCCAATACTACTATTATCTATACTAATATTATAAAAAGGAAAGATTTGATTGTTTGTTTGTTTGCATTGAATAGGCTCCGAAACTACTGAACAGATTTGAAAAATTCTTTCACTGTTGGGAAGCTACACTATCTGCGGGTAACATAAGCTATACCTATTATATTTGTTTTTGCTATATTTTTTTTGTGTTGTAATTTTTATTTCTGGTGTACACAATAAAGAGTTTCTATCTATCTATCTATCTATATTTTTTTTTTAATACTTTTCCTTTCTAATTCTCCAATAATGTAACCCAAGATGTAAAAAAATAGATTTTCAATTTTGACTTTGCGTGTTTGACATTTCTAAGACAGGACAACGTCTGTCAGGTCTGCTAGTAAACATATAAAAAGACTTGCTTACATATTATCATAATACATCAAGCCTAATTTAGGCCAGATGCGTTCGCACCTGCCACGCCACCTTAGGTACCATATTTCCATTGATTGTCTGGTTTAGATACATGGTTTAGTTGTCTATTATGTCTTCTGTGGTTTCGTTTAGTTACCTCTTCGATCTACCTATAACCAACTTACCCAGCGTAATTTAGTGTGTCATTGGAACCACTTTGGCTCCACTTGTCTCAATTATGAATCGTTATAGTTGAATTACATATGTATATAAAATACTAGCTGTTGCCAGCGACTTCTTACGCGTAGACTTTTATATAAACTTTCAACCCCCTTTTGTCCTCCTTAATTCGGCCCTTTCGCAAAATCTTTTCTTAGCGGCCCTCTACACCCCGGAATCCACCTGCCAAATTTCAGCTTCGTAGGTAAAGTAATTTTCGAGATTTCGTGATGAGTGAGTAGGTGAATTTCGCTTTTATATATCGCGGTTGTTAATATCTATTTAAGTATATAATATATGTATATATCAGTCTCTGGCAGCCATATCACAAGCTTTGCTTAGTTTGGGGTCAGATGACCGTGTGTGCAAAAATGTCCCAAATATTTATTTATTTTTATTATTTTATATATTATATAGACTATATAGTATAGGTATATAACAATAATAGTATAGGTATATTATAATAATGAATGAATTTATACCTCCAATGAGTAAGTGAGCGTGAAAACCCAGGGGTTATCTGGAGTGTTGTGTATTAATACGTTAGCGGGTGAAACGGTACGTACATTTACATAATAAAATCATCATCTACTGGTTTTGCGGAAAATCAATATAAACACAACTTATGATTTAAGAATCCAAGAAACTGATTTAGCCTATAATAAACTACGTGATCGTGCGAGTCGGGCTCGCGCACTGAGGGTTCCGTACCACCAAAAAATACAATAATTATATTAATTATAAATTTTTAAAAAAGATTTGTTCCGACTTAACGCCTACCAAAATAGCCACGCAATTGCTACGTCGTCACATAGTTAATATTTTGTTAGTGACGCTCGGTATAACTAACTTTATGAACAGAAATTTGTCACCGACTTGCACTTGGCCTTTATTTATTATTTGTTGTTATACTTTAGAGTATGTAGGTACTATAATCATACCAAGTTTGAAGCTTGTACGTATTACCGTTTTTTACATTAGAACTAATACAAAAGCCAGCGGTATGAAAATCCGTATAAACTACGAGCTCTTTTTTATGCCATATCTGGCAAACAAGCTGACGGGCCGCCTGATGGTAAGCAATCACCGTCGCCTATGGATACCTGCAACACCAGGGGCAGCACAGATACGATAGTTCGTTGGTACGGGCCCGGGATTTGAACCCGCGTTCTCACGCTTTCAAGTCTAGCGGTCTCCCAAGGCTACCACGGTTTACTTTTTTTTTAACGTACTTGACGAAAACTATATTTTTTTATTTTACTTCCTCTCTGCGTATCTGCGTATGTTTGTGGGTATTTCCCAATTGGATAATATACCAGGATAATTTTGCTAACTATGATGTTCTAATGCGTGTCTATGTCACTTTTTTTGTGTGTGTGACTATGTGTTAAATTTTCTATAGACAGTATATATTACTATATACCTAAGTAAGTCTGACATCATGTTTCATGCCCTTTGCGTCAACTATGTCGGAAAAACTGAATTGCGGTTTCACTCATATATGGTAAGTAATTAATAATATAACCTACCGTCAGAAAACAGAATATCATCATTATCAGCCTATTATGTTCCCATGGCTGGGACAAAGGCGTAGAGGTACAATAAGCATGATGACTAATATTTTTTTATTACCTCATAAAAAGCTGAACTTAAATAGAGCTCATCAACGAAACCAAAATTAAAATTAGTTTAAAAATAAATAAGATATAAGCAGATATAAGCATTTAAATTTCATGCTAGACAGAGAGCGCACTATACTGAGCCGTGACGTCACGGCTCAGGAGCGCCGTACAAATGCTATACTAACACACGCTTTGAGAGAAAGGGATAGAGCATCCCCTCCCTATCCCCACCTAAAACTTTAACCGCTCATATCTCAGAGATTAATCAGCCAATTTAAATTATTTTTTCAGTATGTGTAATGTATTTAGTTATATTCCTCGCTAAGCCGGTTATTTGTAAGAAATTAAACATGAGGACAATAAATTAAACATGAGGACACATGCCTATTATACCTACTATACATAGATAGAGGCGACTGTTAAATTTATCAACATACATTTTTTATATTTACCTTATTATATGTTTGAAAATATATTATACTAGCTGCGCCCCGCGATTTCACCCGCGTAGTGATGAAAAATGATGGTGGTGATGTAGCCTATATAGCCTATGTCACTCTCCGGCCCTTGAATTAAACCCATGCAAAAAATCAGGTCGATCCGTTGCTCTGTTGCTGCGTGAAAGAGGAACAAACAAACCAACAAACTTTTCGCATTTATGGTATTAGTGAAGTATGATGATTGAATATATTATATTGGTCTATGAAAATATGGTAGGTAAGTAGTACCTATACCTACTGATGTAGATGTCTAGGATTTTAATATTGGCGAGGATACAGATGCATTTCTTCTGGACAACAAAGATATTTTTTTATTTTTCTATAAGTGACTTTTACTGTTGGCCTTTTGGCCTCTACAGCTTGACCGGACTAGTTAGCGAACGCAGGGTGCGTTCGGCATAACTTGGTGGACATAACAAAGATATTTGTGGCATCTGCACTATTGCCCCAGAGATACCATGCCCCAGAGTATGATGCCCTAGCTTTCATGGCGTAGGCATGTTGGGGCAGGGTGGAGCGCTTGCCCGACCCTGTCTGGCCTTGGCATGACCTCTGGGAGGGCTGATTATTTTCAAATTTACAGCATTTCATACTCAGGATGGTTTTCCTTTATTCCGTTCATTTTCTATGTATTCATATAGTCTAAACTAAATCATGAATATGTTGTAAAAGCCTACTTTGCCAAGCCTTTATTAATTACGCCAAAATTGGTTTAGGTCAACAAAGACAGAAAGCCGGCTTTTTGGCTCATGTTTGATGAGCGTGCATAAAAAAAGGATCTAGTAAGCGTAAAAATAAATTTAAAACCAACTGAAATTCTAAGATTTAGGCAGGGCTTGGTTTAAAAGAAAGTTTCAATATTAGGATATAGGTGTTTAAATGTACTTAGTCTTAGATTTTTATTTTTTGCCCCATCCTCAAGTGTAGAGTTTAGTCTCTAGTGGTCGGCAAGTCATCAACTGCTACAATATCTTGAAATGAGGCATAATTGGCGGGTACCGGTCGTACCTCAAACCTTAGACCAGCTCAAGACCACCAAAAATACATCACAATAGCCCAGTTTATTGTATTGTTTTAATCCGATACTGTACAATAGCACAGAAGACAATAGTTTCATAGTTCCTATTCACACACGTTCAATAAAACATTCCATACTATTACATAATCAATTCATCCAAGATACTTACTACGTGTGAATCTATATAAAATCTTTGAATTCAATATTGTATTTTATATTCAAAAAGGCCTCTTAGTGTTGGCTTCAGCCCAGCCGACCTATCAAAAGTCCGGGCTAGACCCGTGAATTAAAATAAATACTTTGGAATAATAAATAAATGTTATTAGTGGCACTTCATCCAATACCTACGGACACCTAACTGTTCGTATTTATGGCATTAATCTATTAGCTACCCAAAGTATCCCGCCGGTAGCTTTGTGCGGCTCAAATTAGTTTGTTATCGACACTTCATCGCCTACGCTACACGTGTATAACACAGTTCACGGGTTCTCGATTGCAACTCGATAATGTATAACTCGATTCTTATAAGAGTACGTATCTTCGAGTCATCAAACTGTCACCTGCGAACACCCTGCGAAGGCCTTAGCGATGAGTTGTAAGCTGTGAGTGTAAGAGAAGTCGGAGGGTTGACGTAAGAAGAAAGGTAGAAAATAAATTTAAAAAAAAACTTTTTGAAACCAATCTTTTTGCTTTTATTTTTCTCATCAAATCCTTTCTCTTATTACCCATATCATAATGGTCTATGATAATGGTCAATAAGACTTTTCTCCGCCATCTTGCGGCATCCATCATAATGAATTTGGTGTGATTGCAATTAAATTTTTCGTATACTTCTCAGCAAACCCATTCATATGATACCCATATCATGGGGGTGCATAAAATATAACTGGCCCACCATCTTTGGGAGTCCACCATATTGGATGTATAATGACGTCATTTAGCTAATCATGCATTGTCGTCCAATTAATATGAGTAAAATTTGTTCATAATGATGGACACTGACACTATGGACCGTTTTCGGCTTAGTACACCCTTTCCGCGTAATCCTGCAGTGCGTTGTTGTTTCAAATTCAAAACCACCATAGAATGATGAATTGGTATCTGTATACTAAATTCAAAAGGTCTCTGGTGGTTTTTGTACTTGCCATTGCTCTTCTTTAACTTTTTAACCGACTTCAAGAGGAGGTTATCAATTCAACTGTATGTTTTTTTTTTTTTTTGTATGTATGTTACGCGATTACTCCGCCAATTTAGAATTGTTTTTGATGATTATTTTTTTGGTTGGTAGGTCATATCTCATAGGTGGTCCCATAATTTTTTTATCGACATTGTTATTTGCAAAAATCCCTAGCAAAGCTTGGACATCTGTGATCCGAGACTCATAAAATCGATCCCGACAAAAAATGTGTTACCTATTAGAAGTTACAGAGTAGGGGCTTGAAAATAGATAACAAGCGATTACAAGGCTTTACAACGCGGGTAACGATATCACCAGCTTCACTGTGATTTATTGTTCAAGAGTAGGAAAAGCATCAAACGTCTATCGAGCTGGTTCTCATTTAGATTTTAAAAGAGGACTTGAGTTCCCGTTGACTGTGGTGGTAAATAGATGTGTGTGTCAACTCAAACCAGTACACCGCTAGATTTTCTGCTGGTTTCTTCGTATGCCTTGCCAAGACACGTCTGTCACTTATAGCCAGGTCTTCAATTTTCTATGCACTGCTGGCTGCCTTCTATTACGTACCTATTGACCTATCGAGCCGTATCATATGTTATTATGTCATCTATACTAATATTATAAAGAGGAAAGATTTGATTGTTTGTTTGTTTGTTTGTTTGTTTGCATTGAATAGGCTCCGAAACTACTGAACCGATTTGAAAAATTCTTTCACTGTTGGGAAGCTACACTATCTCCGGTTAAAATAGGCTATATTATATTTTTTTTAAAATAGGGATCCTTACCTAAACTCCAATAATGTAACCCAAGGTGTAAAAAATAAGATTTGTAATGTTGACTTTGCGTGTTTGACAGTTCTAAGACAGGACAACGTCTGTCAGGTCTGCTAGACGTGTTATATAATTGTTTCGTACTAGCTGATCCGTCAGACGTTGTACTAGTCCTAATTTAACATACAAAAATCCCATATAGAAAAAAAATATCTCCGGCAACTGTTTTCGTTTTTCTTTCCGAACACAGCCAAATCGGTGCAGCCGTTCTGAATTGATGCTATTACCAACGAACTGCATTTAATTTTTAACTATATAGATATGAAGATAGTGGTAAGATTTTCAGAAAAGATACTGCGAGACAGGAAAAGTTTAAACGATGGCAGCTGGATGGTAGAAATAAAGTCAGATAATTTCAAACAAAGGTCCGACATAATATGAACTGGACCTCGTTATTCTAGTCCCGGCGTTGGACTAGAGTTGAGGTTGCCGTGGAGAAGTGAACACTAATCGGGGGCATTTTTCGGTACTGGGTTAGGTTAGGACAGTCGCGGTGCGGGTTTTCTACCGCCGCGCCGCGTTGACTCGACTCTCCGGCACAGAATTCTGAGCTCTCCGGTATCATAAGCCAAAATAAAATAGGCTCTATAATTACAATTAATTATAAAGCGTGTATGTATTTATGAGTCTTTGCTCTTACAATTGTATTGCTTGTTTCAGGAAACAGACCCCACCAAAACATGCGACTATCATCAAAGCAACAGACGTCCAAAGAAAACTTTCCACGATCGATATAACGAAAAGCTTTCGACCTCCTAAAGCACCAAAATGGGTACCAACGAAACCCTTAACTTAACCGCGTCGTTTCCATTCAAAATCTCTGAAATCTATAACGATACTGACTTTAATGACGTATTGAATGCTACTAATGCGACGTCAGGGCATCTTCTGCCGAAGATTGGCACTCTGAGCATAGCGTTCAAAGTGGTGTACGCGATTGGTATAATCGGCAATGCAGCCGCGATAGTGGCACTGCGGATGGGAGAGAGGAGAGTCAAGAATAGGAAGCATCTGTTGCTGCTCACATCGCTAGCTGCCAACGATCTGGTTGCTTTGGTAAGTCTATAGACTCTAGAGTATACATACAAAACCAGAAGCATAAAATGAAT
Source organism: Agriopis aurantiaria (assembly GCA_914767915.1). Taxonomy (NCBI): domain Eukaryota; kingdom Metazoa; phylum Arthropoda; class Insecta; order Lepidoptera; family Geometridae; genus Agriopis; species Agriopis aurantiaria. The sequence goes on along the minus strand of OU612001.1, from coordinate 10,460,321 downwards.
TAGACATACTAACGTCATCTTTTATTATGCACCGTCTCCAAGCTTGGTCACCTGAGGATCCTGTTGAAATTTTCAGTTCATCACATGGTTACAATGTGCGGTTTAACAGGAGTTAATACTAATTAAATATATACAAAATTTTATTTAATCGTCAACCCTTTCATCAGAGCAGGTTCCCTTTTAGTAGGGTCTTACTTCAAGCCAAGGCGCCAATGGGGTATTGAATTACCCCCTTATCAAGGTTAAAAGACTTTTTTGGTGCGGCATAACTTTCTTTAGTTGTAGCTGAATAGTTGGTGCGTTCGAATTACAATCTGGTATGTTTGTGTTCTAATCCGAACATTGAGCTTGGACTACTGGTCTGCTGGAGAAGGTATACATCGTGAAGAAACCATAGCATGGTGGTAGGGCACTCTCTAATGCCAGGGTGGCTCCCCCCTCAACCCACAAGTTAATAATCTGTCACCAAGCACTTAACGGTGTGATACGCAGCGTCATTTGAGAGCCTGTGCCCATTCAGGGCTAGGCGTTTTTACCGTCTTCGATGCTGATGGTGTATCACCATCAGATGAACTGTGTCAACTGTGAACTGTGTCTGCATAAGGCCCACAATCTATACGTGTGTCTTTTCTTTTAATAATATTAGGTATGTGTCTGCAGGTGGGCATGCTGTGTGCGATGTTTGTGGGTGAGCTGGTGCCCGAGGTGCGCAATACGCAGCTGTTCTGCGCGTCGCGCGTCGTGCTGCGAGTGTTTGGTATCGGCAGCGTCTGCATCGCAGTCACCATGGCTCTGGAGCGGTACCTGGCGCTCACTAGACCCTTTCTCTATCAGAAGGTAAGCTACATGTAAGCTCAGCATCATTCTAGACCCTTCTCTACGAGAAATGTCGAAGTAAAGGTAGACTTCCGTGCATCACGGCTGATGCGATTTGAAAATGTATGGCGACGTCAGTGATTGGCTACACGTGTCTGACGCAGTCCTCGGAAGCGCCGCCATAAATTGTCATAGTGCAAAGCCAAATGCCAAGTATTGTCGCATCCACCGCGCGCGTTAGACGCGTGCGTTAGACGCGCGCGGATGCGATCGGCTGCGATGCACAGAAGTCATGATTTTGATCATACTCAGAATGCGAAAGTGTATTTGTTTCTTTGTCCTTCTTTCAGCAACAACAAAGGGACGGATTGACGTAATTTTTACAAGCTTTTATATTAGTTTGTATATTAGTTTATATTAATTTTAGTTTAGTTTAGTTTTTTTAGTTTATTAGTTTGTTTATTTTTTATATTAGTTTGTTTGTTTAGGACGATTAGGTCAAATCTTGCAAGTTGAATTAGAACTCGCCTAACTGATCTTACTGAAATTTTTCATACACCTTTAGTTCTGGTGACAATACAATGTGCAATACTTATGCAATACCCAATTATTGTAGCATTTTCAAAATCATTAATTTTCATGATGGCGGATGGTGTGTATTTTTTGTCAGCCCTTGCGCGCTTAATGTACGTATGTCATCGTCAAAGAATATGGATATCAAATGAAAGAGCTTTGAAGAGTAGGAAACTGTAAAGTGACATCACACTAAATTCAATATGACCGCCGCTCCATACTTTATATTTGCATGCTTATAGACCAGAGTAGATAATTTTTGAAACATTTTTTTTTTTATAGTAGGGTCGCCTCCTCCTCAGGTCGCCCGTAAATTATTTTTCCTTTCATTTTTGTTGTATTCTCTTCCTTTTCCAGTGGGTTTCATCCTACTATTATTTTTTTCTCTTTTTTACCATTTTCAAAGTCTTCTGCACGGTCTATTAGGCTAAAAGTGCATCAGGCGAGATGGCGGCGAAGCGCAAGCCTATCTATTCTATAAAAAAGGCTTATTTAAAAAACAATACTATTAACTTATTTGTATTGAGATAGTTACAGAGCTATATTGACAGTTGAATAGTTTAATTGACGGAGGCTCAAAATACAGAAAGGTATAATTTTTCGCTTTCTTTGTGCAGTTTGTTTCCTTTCGAGGCAATCTTAAATAATGACCACTTATAAGTTTAGCATAGAATAGTCAGTATTTTAATAGTCCACTGCTGGACTTTTAGCCTACCCCCGAAAAGGGCGATTGGGCCATATCCACCACACTGGCTCAGTTGCGGGTGTGTGGATTGACATACCTTGAATTTCTTCTCCGTACGTATGCAGGTTTCCTCACGATGTTTTTCTTCGCCGAAACGGCAGTGAATGAAAATCCGTACAAAAACTTCAAAGAGCTAATTGGTACGGGCCCGGGATTTGAAACCGCGACTTCGCGATTTCAAGTCTAGCGAACTGGCAAAGATTTGAAAACGCGACTTCACGCTTTCGAGTCTAGCGGTCTCGCAAATAAATTTCAGCTGGCTATTTTAAATTTCGGCTGGCTATTTTACTTAAAGTTTATTTGTTGGTAATTCTTTTTTGTTAAAATTACTTTACAAACTTGATAAAAATAATAGAATCATTCAAATATTTCAGAAATAAAAGAGGTCATTCAAGAACGTTCTGAAATAAGTATATACCTACATTCCAGAACACGTATCGCGACCTAGTTTGGACGAGACATAAAACTGCCCAATTTGTCTGCGTAGGTCTAGATACGTCATTGAAACTCACGCAGATATATAGACTCAGACGATATATAGGAGTGCCTAGTACTACTAGATAGTAAATACTTACGTCACACTTGAGGGTGAACAATACCAAGAAACAGGTTTTTCTGAAAGTTAATTAATTAAGAATATATAGTTCAACAGCCACAAACTTTTATATCTCACTATAAAAGTTCCGCAAAAATAAATCGGTGGCCGAAATCACGAAACGCATAAGTACTTAAATCGACTTTCCGATGTCTACAAAGTTCAAATACAATGTGTTCCATAATCCATTATAACAATTAGAGATGAACATCAATTAAAACAGCATTAGCGGGTCAAAGTGGGGTCAATGGTGTTGTTGACACGGATCAATTATTGAGCTAACGATCGGCATCCTATGAGCTCCATTTGAGTTATCCTACACTTCATAACTGGCAAAAATATTGTCGAGAGCACGTTTTTCTTTTAATTTTAATTTGTATGAAAGTCTTAAAAGTAGTCGTATAAAAATGCTGAAAACGTTTACCCAATGCGATTTGAGCATGATACCTATATCTATACTAATATTATAAAGAGGAAAGAGTTGATTGTTTGTTTATTTGTTTGTTTGCATTGAATAGGGTCCGAAACTACTGACCCGTTTTGAAAAATTATTTCACTGTTGGGAAGCCTCACTATCCCCGGGTGACACAAGCTAATTATATATATTTTTTTAAATAATAGGGATCCTACCTTAACTCCAATAATGTAAACCAAGGTGTAAAAAAATAAGACTTACACCCGTTCGAAGCCGAGGTGCGTTGCTAGTAAATTATAAACTGAATAAACGTTTTTTCGACATCGAAGTGGAAATGATAAAAAGTCGGGGTGTGTACGTTTATACCACACCATACGACCCATTTAAACAGTTTTAACATTTATACGACCTTTATTAGATTGTGAGCTAAAATCCTTTCCTTTCTCGACAAATTTTCTGGATAAGTTGTAGTAGGTAACTATTCTATGATTAGGTATTCCCGTTCCATAGCCATGCTATAAAATACACCCTGCGGTGCCTGGCTGTGACATTGTTTCTTGTAAGAAAATATTTGCCAAACTGAATATACTTTGATACCCACTTACCTACCTTTTTAGGATCCCAAAGGGTAAAAACCGATCCCTATTACTAAGCCCACGATGTTTGTCTGTCTGTCCGTCCTTCCCCTAAGCGACTGTATATTTCGAACCGTAATGGATAGCCAGTTGACATATACACAGAATATGTAATGTTACGGCGTTACTAGAAAATAAGAAATAAAGAAATAAAGTCAATAAGTCAAAACGAAAGGGTGGGTCCCCATACACACGAACGTATTTTTAACTTTTTTTTGTATTAGCTCTAATGTAATAACGGTAATACGTAGGTACAAGCGTTAAACCAGGCATAGTTATGGTACACACTCTAAAGTAGGTATAACAACAAATAATGGCCAGGTATGAGTCGGTGACAAATTTCTGTTCATTGCCAACTTATAATTGGTAATTCGGTAACTTGGACAGCCTTATCACTTTTTTCACCGAATCGAAATTCTATATTTGAGTAATTTTGAAGTCGGTTTTTAAATTGATAATTATTGTATTTTATGGTGATACGGAACCCTCAGTGCGCCAGCCCGATTTGCACTTAGCCGGTTTATTTTCTCACCTTCGATACTTAGATATTGTGACGTTTCTTTGTAACATTTTACTGTTTGTAACACATTACTGAATATTTAAGTGTGCTTTGTATTCTTTGAAAAATAAACGTGGATCTTTTTAGGCCAATTTCAATGTATAAGTAGTCTTCGAATGCCACTAAATTTGGCAAAGAAAAATGCCAGGATAAAACGAAGAAAATATTTTAGCCGCTATGGAGCCGCTTCATATTTTCTGATTGTAATATTTGTTTGGCCTCCGAAAAATATTTTTACAGCTTTCTTACTTTGACCAAAATAAATGAATGGACGGGCCATAACCATTGAACTTGCTCAGTAAAAACAAGTCAAAACCGTCGGACATATACTTCAACACCTAATTATAACCATGTACAGTACATTTGTTACAAAAAATAGATAGCGGTTTTTGTTGTGTATTTACACTTCGGGAAAGCACACGAAGGCATAATTTTGTCACTGTCGTTATTATGTAACAATAGTCACGTGTTGCACTTCCTACGGCTAGAGACCGACTGAAAAGAAGTGAGTACCGGCCCTCATTTTGTAATCTTCAAAAATGCTCTTCTTCTGGGCCCGTCCATTCATTTTATTTTGGTCGATGCTTTCATATAGGTATGATTATCGAAGCATTCCAGCCGACTTCGTAATCGTAATATAAGTAGGCAGGAAGGCTCTGAGCCGGTAAATGTAAGGTCAGTTCACTTATTACGTAAGTACGTATTTGAAGCATTTTCTCGATTTTCCTTTGTATTAGCTCGCTGACCTTGCTTGTGATTCGCGACCCATGTCAAACTGACATTGCTTCTCATCACGAAACCATTAGCAAATATTTTTCTGGTTTGAGCACAGATCTTTAGTAGGTATACGGTGGATTTTTTTTCGCATTCGTTGGGAAAGTATACTCTAAATACTGGAGATGGCAAATTTTACTTAAAGAAACATGCCTTTATCTATCTATCTATATACATATACAATATTTAACAGAAAGTCGTGTTAGTTACACTATTTATAACTCAAGAACGACTGAACCGATTTGGCTGAAAATTTGTGGGGAGATAGGTTAGAACCAGGAGATGGACATAGGTTTTTCATCAGCATCATCACCATTTTTCACCACTACGCGGGTGAAACCGCGGGACGCAGCTAGTATAATTATATAAAAAGGAATCTCTATTTACTTTGGTCACGCCATAACTTGAGAACAACTTTACCGATTTCATTCATCTTTTTTATTAGTTATCTAATTCTTTGCAGAAGGTTCTTATGGAAAAAAAAAATAAGAAAATTGCGCAGAAAATTGGAAAATTTAATAAAACTTAACGACGATTTTATCTTCGTGCGTTTGATAGTTCTAAGACAGGTCAACGTCTGTCGGGTCAGCAAGTTTTTAATAAGAAACTGCATTGAAATATTTTCAAAAACTCGCTTGCCACACTCGGTAATCGAACCGGCTAAAATCCGAAAAAAATACACCTGTAGGTACTTTTATGTCATCAATCGATCGTTCAATCATAAGGATCAAATTTCTCTAACAAACATGGTTAATTAAATAAAAGGAAATCCATAAAAGTACAGAATGTTATATTTTTTGGATCTTAGCCGATTCGGTTCGATTAACGAGTTTGGCAAGCGACGAATTTCGAAAATCTTTGAATGCAGATCATGCCAAAGCAATCAGTTATATAATACAAAATATAATTTAGGTAATTTTTGTTATATCAACATTTATAAAGCCAAAAAGAGAAAAAGAGAAAGAACAGTCATAAAAGATGAAAGCGTATTGCATCACTTTTTTAAGATTACACGCGTTTATCAAGCGTCCTTGGCTCGATTGAATAAAACATGAGTTTTTACTAAATCCGGCGTAACATGGCCTGATTGATAATCCAAATTTTTATTCCCTACCTCTGTCCAGAATAACAAATCTCTCGCTTGTGGATAAAAGGTGAGAATTTGGATCGTTTAGGTAGAAATGCCATAAGTGCTTACCTATTTTGGGGAATTACTATTAATATTATTATCTATACATTTACAGACATTGTCCTGTCTTAGCTAATGAAAGTTCGTTAAAAATAAAAATATAAGTACTATTTGGTAAATTCACATTCATCAAATGCGCGAACTGTCAAACGGTTCGTTAAAATCGTTGTTAAGTTTTCTGAAATTTTCCAATTTTCCTTGCAATTTCCTTAATTTTTCTTTCCGTAAGAACCATCTACAAAGTATAAGAAAACTTTTTTTTAAAGTCGAATGAAATCGGTAAAGTCGTTCTCAAGTTATGGCGTGACCAACGTAAATAGGGATTCATTTTTATATATATATATAGATAGATATAGATATAGATGACAAATAAATAATTTAAATTTTGAATTTTGAATTTGAATTTTTGAATAGATATAATATACTGGCTCTGCGCCCCAAATAATTTTAAATGAAGGTTTTCCTATCAGCATGGCAAGTTACAAGTATCTATGTCTAATAGTTTAGAAATGCAGGGGAGCGGACAACTTTTTACCACTTTGGCGGGCCATATTTCACAAAATATACACTTGATAAAAAAGTGGTGTATTAAAAGGATATCCCACACGAGGGGTGTAGCGAAAAAATTATACAATTTCATTCCCATTTCACATGTACGTACCAGAGCCACCCCTAAAACGCAAAATAATATTCTTTTCATACTTTTAAAATTGGGATCTATACTAAAACTGTAATTGTGCAAGGTATATTATATAAGGGTTCCTTTTCGGGCTACGGAACCCTAAAAAGGACGTTCAGTTTTACCCGAATTAGTACTTTTCCAAAAACCCTTTAAATTTTTTCTATAAAATCCTAGTTTGGACGATAAGAAATATTTTAAAATACAAATAACTATATCGGTCCAGTCGTTCTCAAGGGATGCGATTACCAACGAGCAGCATTCTATTTTCATGTATATGTATAGAGGACAGATGATTTTATTATAGGCATAGAAGTCTTAATTAATCACAAAAGTTATATGATTATTTACGGGATATTTACCGTGGTAAGGTTGTGGAATGATCTCCCGATATTTCGGCGCAGTTACATGCACCGTGTTCACGGGAAGACCCCGTAAATAGTAGTAAAAGTAGGTAGAAAGTAGAAGTATTTATCCCGTAAATAATCATATAACTTTAGTGAACAACCGTGATAGTTTAAAACAGTGTCTTAATTAATCGTATACAACAAAGAACAATGGCAAATACGCCTAGTATAAGTACGCGGGAACTATTTATCTACGTTAGGGGGTATGCATTGTGTAAAAAAACAACTACCTATTTAAGTGTGTCATTCTCATCAACGTCGAAAGAACAACTGGTCCTTACTCCTTATCCAGCAGACATTAGCCAAATGTGGTAACTAAGATAGTTATCTAGACAAACGAATGGCATATTGTTAGCACTCAGACCACCTACTACCTCTCGACGTCAAACTTTTATACGGAAAATGTATAGCCAAGTGAAAATGTTAAAAGTTTATTTATAGAGACGTACAACGAGCGATGTAGAGCTGTGGATTCTACACAACATTCTTGCATGCAAATGCGTTTGTAATTTGTGGTTTTGTTGTATTTTTATTATTTGGTTTCTGACTGGAAAGGTAAAGGTTTGTTTGCTTAGGTAGACCCTACTCGTTGGTACAGCTTTTACGTAATTAAAAGATACTAATAGCACAGTAAATAAATATAAGCTAATTGAAGCAATAAGTTGTCTTCAAACAAACGCTCGAATCAAGTGACGTATTCAAACGAGCGTCCCTTACCACCGCCCGCAACGATACTTCACGGTACCTGAGCGACAGTCGGGCGCGCCGCGTCATTGTAATTGTGCGAGTGTCGTCAGCGTAGAAGACAACTACAAAATTATGAAAATTTCTTAAAACCCAATAGTAGCAACCCTGTGACCGATTCTAGGCATTGAATTCAAGGACACGTCTGAGTCAAACTATGTTTTAGCTTATACATAATTATATCTATTGTGCTAATAGAGAGGATAAAATAGGTAGGTAGGTATAATACTTAAATGGTAGGGTAATAATATGGCTGACACATTCGTCTGTAAAAAAATCTAACGTAGTAAGATACCTACTTACGTACCTACCAATTAAAATGTGGTAATGATAGGTACCTAACATACCCTGTTATATAGTTATATCGTCATTGAAACGCCACGCTGGCATTTTTCCTATATGGCTCAACGTTTGCATGGGCATATTGCAATGGTTATGCACATCCCCGCTGTAAGCCAATCGTACAAAATTTGCAGCAAATTATTTTTCGGGCGGGCCAATCCTAGGCGCGAATTGGATGAATATATTTGAGACTTCCAATCATAAGCATCGAATCTCCAATCACAAGCGCCATACACTTTTTTTTTAATTAATTCATTTTATAAGTTCTTATATTCTACATATAAAATATATTTTTGATGTGAATACAACATTGTCCGTGTGTGCCTATGCGAAATAAGCCGTTCTGAAATTTACGTTTCAGTTCACATAGCTGGTCTGTTTCTAGCATGTGTTTCAATGTCAAGGACCTCCCAATATAATTATTTCAAACCGGTCAGAACCATATCTCATCGCAAATCCACATCATAAACATCACATCGGCTTCCTCGGAGCAAATTCAGATGCTTCGAATCAATGCTCCGCGACGAGTGAAATTACACCCAGTTACATTTGAAAACAGGAAAATGGAATGAGGTTCCTTTATCATACTCGTAGCGTGTTAAGAGGGCGAGTGACGTGTTGTTTTGTCAACCGAAAAACGTCGATTCATAAAACTATGCATGAGTCGACACATTTTTCCTCCCTAAGTACCTATTTTATGATGATTTTTTGATGACAATGATTTAGCATCCCTTAGACCTAAATACATTATCCTGTTCAAGGGGCGTATATACACGTAGGAAGCGGCCGATCTACCAACGCTTATCGGTACAGGGGCCTTACGGACAACAGCTAATTGCGGCACCTAATCCACTCAGTTGGAAAATCACGCGACCGCTAACCGTATCTGGGCGCAATAAGGTACACGTTCACGTGATTTTCCAACTGAGCGGATTAGGTGCCGCAATTAGCTGTTGTCCGTAATCATAGTTTGTTGTCCGTAACTTTAAATCATAGTTACGTATATACCTACCTGTCTCATTAAAAAAAACGATATATTGTAATTTAGTTTAGGTGGTGTAAGGTATTATAGATAGATATATAGAGCCTTTATTCGCTGACCATAATTATCTTAAATTAAATAATATAAAATGAAAATGGAATATAAACTAGTAAATAATATGTAGATAATAATATGATTTTCAGCAACCAGTTTAATTGTCAGGTTGTCCTTCGACATAGGCCTCCCCTAGTTCCTCTCACACTTTTCTGTCTCGAGCTAAACTTCTCCATCCCATTGGCAAATCATCTTCCCATCTCTTAAATTGGCGTCCTCTTTGTCTTTTCCCATTTCTGGGATACCATTCCATAATGTCTTTCGTCCATTTTTCTCTGTGTGTCCTCATAATGTGTCCGGTCCAGTTCCATTTTAATTTTTTAATTGTTTTGTAAACATCATTTACTTTTGTTCTTTCCCTTATTTTTGATATACTTAGTCTAAATTATCTTTGATATAGTCCACCGGTCTCGTAGCCTTATACTTAGCATACTTCGCTCCATGTGGCGTTGGCAAGTTAGAAGTTTTTGGTTGTTTTTGTTTGTGGCAGGCCAAGTTCGACACCCATAGGTAAGACATGGGAGAATACATGTGTAATTTACTTTACAACACATTTGCTCAAAAAGTGCACTTACGAAGCCTGTATACATCGTTCGAAAGTTAAACATTACGGATCATACAACGGAGCGTGCGGAAATGAATTTGTCCGCACGCTCAGATGTATAGCACCGTGCGTGTACTTTACGTTTTTTTTTTAATTTCCATCATAATTACATAAGAATTCCACAAAAGAGTTTCATATTACGAGAATAAATAAGCTGAATGATCAAACCTCCTTGGAAGCGCTTTTGCTCAATACGTTTGTCTCAGTTTAATACTAAAGAGAAAATGAGACGAAAGATGTAGTTCTAATTTTCACCACGTGATAGTGGCGCTTTTTGCATGTTCGCGCCATTTTCTTATTATATTATAGAAACTATTGTTGTGACTGATATTAAGTTATAAACAAAATAATAAAATTGTTTCATTTGTAGCCTTTTTTTCTCGCAAATGTGTTGTAAAACGTTGTATGGCACACGTGCGGATTGGTTTTTACAAACTCGTGACTATGGTAAGCCCTCGACTTCGTCTCGGGCTTACATTCGTCTACTCGTTTGTAATAACCAACCTACCGCACTTGTATCATAAATAACTATTTCACTGACATGGGCATGTTTTCGTTTTTCTAAAGAAATCGACAGGAGAATAAGCAAAACTTGGAAACGCTATTGGTCTCTAAAAAAAAAAGTAAGGTGTTATACCCCTTGATAACTGGTGTTAGTCATATTATTCTATATCAAATAACAAGTGAGGCCGCGCAAATAAAAATTACCCCAATTTTTTTTTTAAATTTTTTTCACTCTATGATTTTGTTTACTTATCTAAAAAAACGCACCAGCAAGATAGCTGCGTTTTGGATGCCTCTTATCCCCAGCAGTACAGAGCTTGTTTACAAGGTGTTTGCTTCTACGCCACCGGCGCTACGTGCTCTGCATGAGAACGAAACACCGAAGATCTAATTGCGCGCCGGAAGCACGCCATACGTGAAATTATTCAGCGCTCTGAATCACTGTTTACAATGGCTACTATTATGGATTGATTGATTGATTTGTGGATTTGTTTCTTTAAGATGAAAGTTGCAATGACAAGTCTGCTCTATCTTTTTTGTGATAAGGAAAATCTTCACAAGATATCCGACGGGGTTCGGGGGTAACCATGGTAATTGGGATTACCGGGTAATCTTGGGGTAATCCCATTTGTAATCATTACCCACTATAAAAATACGTGGCTAGATATTTTATTTTTCATTTCTTATGCTCATAAAGCTCTTGTTTATGCCCGGTGGTGTAAGCGGACTAAACCTGCTTTTTTGCACGAGTGCATAGAAATGTTTACTTTTCAAAATCGTTCAAAGAAGTTCAGTTTGTATTATTGTATACATATTTCACGTAAGAAGTTTGCCTGGGTCTAATAATGACCAAAGCTTCGGCGGCGTCGTACAAATATATCATGGCGTCCGATAGCTTTGTTCTCGTAGACACTCAGCGAAGCACAGAAAAACCAGCCAAGTGCGAGTCGGGCTCGCGCACTGAGGGTTCCGTACCACCACAAAATTCAATAACGAAATTACCCGTTATAACTTGGTAATGAACAGAAACTTGTCACCGACTCGCACTTGTTCATTATTTATTATTTGTTGTTATATTTTAAAGTGTGTACCTACTATAATGTACTTACGTATTACCGTTTTTCCGTTAGAGCGAATACAAAATTACGTTTAAAAAAATACGTTAGTTGTATGGGGACTCCCCTTTCGTTTTTACTTTTTGACTTTTTTATAATTTCTTAGTTAATCCGCTAGTTAATTAAAATGGTACATCGATAAAGATTGTCGACCCTAGCCACCAAACTGAGTGTTAGCCCGTATCTTGGTGGATAGTTCCTTCGAAAAATACATTATGAAAATACCTACTAAAATATTTATTTTACTAGCTGCGCCCCGCGGTTTTACCCGCGTAGTGATGAAAAATGGTGATGATGATAATGATGAAAAGTAGCCTATGTCACTCTCCAGTCTTTGAACTATACCCATGCAAAAAATCAAGTCGATGCGTTGCTCTGTTGAGCTGCGTGAAAGAGGAACAAACAAACCAACAAACAAACACACTTTCGTATTTATATTTTTCCCCCATTAAATATGATTAGTTCAAGTAATTTAATGTTCAATTAGGTTCTGTAAATTATATTTTTCTATACCTAATAAGTAAAATAAATCATAACTAAAAAAATAAAAACAAAATGGTAGCGCCATCTGGAAGAAGTTTCATCCGGCCAACCCCATTCCTTTCGTCCACGTTTGTAACTGAACCAGTTTGTAACTGAACCAGTTTGTAACTGAACCTGGCTGTACTTGGCTGTACCCAGCTACGTACATGGTTTTTTAACCAGCTATGAATACAGAATAAAATAGGCATGTGTCCTCATGTTTAATTTATTACAAATAACCGGCTTAGCAAGAAATATAACTAAATACATTGCACATACTGAAAAAATAATTTAAATTGGCTGATAAATCTGAGATATGAGCGTTTAAAGTTTTAGGTGGGGATAGGGAGGGGATGCTCTATCGCTTTCTCACAAAGCGAGTTAGTATAGCATTTGTATGGCGCTCCAGAGCCGTGACGTCACGGCTCAGTATAGTGCGCTCTCTGTCTAGCATGAAATTTAAATGCTTATATCTGCTTAATTTTTGAACTAATTTTAATTTTGTTTTCGTTGATGGACTCTATTTATGATCAGTTTTTTTATGAGGTAATAAAAAAATATTAGTCATCATGCATGCCTATTGTCGTTTTCGCAACCGATTTCATAATTCTAGGTACTTAATTATTTATTGAGTTCGTAGCTGGTTACAAAAGTTCCGTTACAAACGTGGACGAAAGGAATAATCTCATAGGTATACTAATAATAATAAAATAAATAAATAAATATTCGGGACATTTCTTTCACACACGGTCATCTGACCCCAAACTAAGCAAAGCTTGTGATATGGCGGCCAGAGACTGATATACATACATATATAGTTTTAAATACATACTTAAATAGATATTAACAACCAGATATAGAACAAACACAAATGTTCATCGCACAAATGTTTGTCCTAGATGGGAATCGAACCCACGCCCCTCAAGCTCAGAAGGCAGGTTCACTACCAACTGGACCAACGGGCTATCTAAATACCTTCGGCGGATGCCTTAAAAACTCTGTGAGAGTGACATGAGGGGGACGAGGATAAAAATTCTACTTTAATTAGGGCAAGAAAGAAAGACAGCCTGTCGACTAATGCTGTCTGAATTACTGTAGGTACCCATGGTACATTATTATTATTATTTATTTATTCATTTAGCACGGTTATACACCAATTACACTAAAGATACAAAATTATAAAACACTTATAACCTACAAAATTAACTAATTACAATATGTCAAAACGAAAAGCTAATTACATTAGTTATTAAAATGAATACACAATTATTTAAAATATTCAGGTACGAATAATGTCAAATAAGCAAGTAAAAACTAGTCAATATTGTATAAAAATAAGATAACCAAAGAAATGTATACAACAATTGTAAAATTATGACATAATACATCATCATTCATCCATGTCATACACCTTGCACGCCTTCCTGCTAAAGTATTCTGAATATTTTCAACCAAAGTTAGGCAAGGCGAAAGTTTTTCCTGCAGCCAGATTGTGAAACAATTGAAAAGTAGGTCGATAAAATGTTTGTCTCCTCCCTCTGGGATTTGGACATCTGCATTTCTAATGTCTTCGTTCTAAGCTATATAATATTGCCTTTTTGCTTTGGCTAAATATAAAAATTGGCTAGAAGCTAGAAATCTGACTAGAAATAGAAATACTTGCATGGCTTATATATACAAAAAAACTATAATTTTAAATGACTCGTACTGAGGGTAACTTCGTTATTGAATTTTGTGGTGGTACGGAACCCTCAGTGCGCGAGGCCGACTTGCACTTGGCCGGTTTTATTCTCAGGAATGTGTAGAGGCAGATATCAAGTTGAAATTACCAAATACTTACTAATACTAAATAAGTTGTATCAAATATTTGGGTCTGCGGTTTATTTTAGCTGTGAAAAAATCAAACTTGTAAGTCAACACGATCAAAAGATATGACCAATGTCGCATATTTTGCGATTTCACAAAGGAAACAAAACCTATAATGTACTCCGGTCCCATAAGGTCCTAGAAATTTGGCAAGAAGCAAGGTCTCACAGCACATAATAAAGGAAAAAATCAAAATCAGATAGCCCGTTGGTCCAGTTGGTAGTGAACCTGCCTTCTGAGCTTGAGGGCGTGGGTTCGATTCCCACGTAGGACAAACATTTGTGTGATGAACATTTGTGTTTGTTCTATATCTGGTTGTTAATATCTATTTAAGTATGTATTTAAAAACTATATATGTATGTATATCAGTCTCTGGCAGCCATATCACAAGCTTTGCTTAGTTTGGGGTCAGATGACCGTGTGTGTAAAAATGTCCCGAAAAAAAAAAAAATTGTTGACGGAATCTTCGTCCTCCGCGCACTTGATTGGTTTTTTTTTAATGTACGTTGCATTTTTTCAGCAAGTGACGTACTACGTGATCCGCACAGCGCTGCTTGTGTCCTGGTTCTGGGCGGCAGCGCTGACTTGCGCGCCAGTGCTCGGTCTGGGCCGTTACCACGACCCAGTGCGCGGCCGCTGCGTGCGCTATCGGGACGCAGTCACCACTACTGACTTCATCTACGCTTCATTCTACGTCGCCTTCGGTGAGTGTGCTTCGATCTAGCGCCAGTATATGTCTGTCGATCTATAGCGTTGGTGACTATCAATCGACTTAGCGCCGGTGCTGAGCCTGGGCCGGTCCCAGAACTCGGCTTCGATCTAGCGCCAGTGAATGTCTGTCGATCTAAGTATATATCGTTGGGTGACTATCGATCGACTTAGCGCCGGTGCTGGGCCTTGGGTCGGTCCCAGAACTCGGCTTCGATCTAGCACCAGTGAATGTCTATCGATCTAAGTATAAATCTATGGGTGACTATCGATCGACTTAGCGCCGGCGCTGGGCCTGGGCTGGTCGTAGAACTCGGCTGCGTGCGGTAACTGAACACAAAAATCACTAAGGGGCCATTCATTAATAACAAGGATAATTTTTGAGATTTTTTACTTTTTAACCGAAAGTTGAGCGAGCATTTATATTTTTTATATACCATTGTAAGTACCAAGGACATTTTAGCTATGTCCCCTTTAGGGTATATAATTATAAGGTCCTTGCATTGTACCTACTACAATTAAGCGTCAATTTATGTCAACTTCCTTAGATTGCCTTCAATAGTTTGGCGTGGCGCCAAAGTTAACGCATTCAATGCAACGCCCGGTGACTTGACGACGCACCTATAGGCTGTGTCATAGTATTGATAGCAAATTGTAACCTCGCAAACTAATTAATCAGCCATGTCATACATACTAATACTTACCGCAGATAAGTTGGCGTTCCTATGGTCCATATTATATATTATTATGTTTGAACTTATATGTACCTAATGTATTATGTTTACAAAGCCAGAAAATTGTAATTTTCATATTCAGAATGAATAGGATAAATGACTTTTTTTCTATGATTTACTTACGATTATGCAATGACTTCAATTCTTTTCGTTCTATACAAAATTTATGGGAAATAAATTTTCTATATTATATAGATTTATATAGGATTTTTTCGATATTTAATAATACGTATTCTACAATTCGGGGCAGAGAGAAGTCCTACAAAACAAAAATCGGTCCTGTCGTTCTTGAGTTATAAATGGAGTAACTCATGCTGTGGTAATTTAGAACATTAGTGGCGGAACGCTCTAAGGCTGCTGACATCCATCCGCGCCTAACCAAAGAGATGAAAGAGAATGTAACTCGACGCTACGCCTAACTAAACTAATTAAAACAACATAACGTACTGTGTCAATATCCTCTGGTATAAGTGTTCTGTGGTCAATATCATCCATCAAAAATGTTTCAAAATAAAAAACATAACGTCAACAATAATTATTCTTTGAACATTATTAATAATTAATTTATCATTTCTTCGATAAATTTCACGGTAATATCTCTAATTTTATCAGTATAGAGTGATTCAAAGTTTCTGTGTACCTATTTTAGTGTTAATTTGAACGCATGTGCCACCGTTTCAATTTAGCTACCTTCGAACTGAGATTTCATATTTTACTACGTATCGTTGCCCCCCCAAATATTTCATACTATACTACGTGCCCCCGAACTGTGAACCCTTAATATATTTGTGCTAAGCTTTGTTCAAATTTCGGAGAAAAAACTCGTTGTGCAGTTATCTAGGCCACGTAGTACAGCTTGAGTAAAGCCCGTTGCAGACCTTGCGAAGTACAGGTGGCAAGTACAAGTAGCAAGTACCTACTAGATACTAGTAGTTAGTAGATACTTGCTACTTGTACTTCTCATGGTCTGCAATGGCATAATACTTAGGTGATAATTTGAATTTAGTTTAGGAATCGTGGTAATTTCTGGTAATAACTGTGATGATTACTTGTTTTGCAGTTGTTTGAACACTTTGAACTGATACAGGACTCACTACCTATATTATTATCACTGTATTGCAAGATGTCATTCAAGTTGCTGGTTGCAACGTGAGCGATGGAATAGGTAATTTCATATTAAAACTGTTAACATATTCGTGTCCTACAACGAAAGAGAATGTAAACACAATGGTACCGTATTACTAATGACCATTACCCAATGAATAGACTTTTCGAATTAGCAATCCAAGGTATTTATTACTATAATATAATTACGATTTACCCTTAGTCTCAGATATGATAGTTTTCGAACACTTTTTTCGTTTACGTATTGTTCCATACATTTTAGTAAAGCGCCTCCAGCGGAAACGCGAAAGAACTAAAATCGGTAGTAAACGGCGGTATAGATTGCTTCACTATAGTACGAAAAAAATATCGAATACCTTTCAGCCCAGCAATGTATGGAACAATACGAAAACGAAAAAAGTTTTCGAATACTATCAAAACTTGTACTATGGGTAGAACAGAGTAGATACTTTTAAAGGTTTCGTACGGCGTACCGTACCCAAAGGGTGAAAACGGAACTCTATTACTAAGCTTACGCTATGTCTGTCAGTCCGTCCTACCTCTTAACGCTGGTCGGTTTTTTATGTTATTTCCCAAAAGCAAAGAAGTTTAAACCACTGCTGGAACACAGGCCTTCTCTCAGAGAAAGGATGGGCCCTAATTCATCATCATCATCAAACTTGCTTGGGCGATATCTCGGAAACTGTCGATCCTGGACTAGCAGTTCGTTCGCAAAAGTGATAGATCTCGTCGAGATCTTCATTTCGGATGACAGCTGTCAAACTTGCTTAGGTGATATCTCGGAAACCGTCGATCCTGGACTAGCAGTTCCTTCGCAAAAGTGATAGATCTCGTCGAGATCTTCATTTCGGATGACAGCTGTCAAACTTGCTTGGGCGATATCTCGGAAACCGTCGATCCTGGACTAGCAGTTCCTTCGCAAAAGTGATAGATCTCGTCGAGATCTTCATTTCGGATGACAGCTGTCAAACTTGCTTGGGCGATATCTTGGAAACCGTCGATCCTGGTCTAGCAGTTCCTTCGCAAAAGTGATAGATCTCGTCGAGATCTTCATTTCGGATGACAGCTGTCAAACTTGCTTGGGCGATATCTCGGAAACCGTCGATCCTGGACTAGCAGTTCCTTCGCAAAAGTGATAGATCTCGTCGAGATCTTCATTTCGGATGACAGCTGTCAAACTTGCTTAGGTGATATCTCGGAAACCGTCGATCCTGGACTAGCAGTTTCTTTGCAAAAGTGATAGATCTCGTCGAGATCTCAATTTTGGATGACAGCTGTCAAACTTGCTTAGGTGATATCTCGGAAACCGTCGATCCTGGACTAACAGTTTCTTTGCAAAAGTGATAGATCTCGTCGAGATCTTCATTTCGGATGACAGCTGTCAAACTTGCTTGGGCGATATCTCGGAAACCGTCGATCCTGGACTAGCAGTTCCTTCGCAAAAGTGATAGATCTCGTCAAGATCTTCATTTCGGATGACAGCTGTTAAACTTGCTTAGGTGATATCTCGGAAACCGTCGATCCTGGACTAGCAGTTTCTTTGCAAAAGTGATAGATCTCGTCGAGATCTTCATTTCGGATGACAGCTGTCAAACTTGCTTGGGCGATATCTCGGAAACCGTCGATCCTGGACTAGCAGTTCCTTCGCAAAAGTGATAGATCTCGTCGAGATCTTCATTTCGGATGACAGCTGTCAAACTTGCTTGGGCGATATCTCGGAAACCGTCGATCCTGGACTAGCAGTTCCTTCGCAAAAGTGATAGATCTCGTCGAGATCTTCATTTCGGATGACAGCTGTCAAACTTGCTTGGGCGATATCTCGGAAACCGTCGATCCTGGACTAGCAGTTCCTTCGCAAAAGTGATAGATCTCGTCGAGATCTTCATTTCGGATGACAGCTGTCAAACTTGCTTAGGTGATATCTCGGAAACCGTCGATCCTGGACTAGCAGTTTCTTCGCAAAAGTGATAGATCTCGTCGAGATCTTCATTTCGGATGACAGCTGTCAAACTTGCTTGGGCGATATCTCAGAAACCGTCGATCCTGGACTAGCAGTTCCTTAGCAAAAGTGATAGATCTCGTCGAGATCTTCATTTCGGATGACAGCTGTCTATAATAGGTAGAGACTCTGGCAAAGCTATAGTAATATTTTTGTGTTTCAGGCATGCAATCTCAACCAAACGCAGGACTTACAAATGTAAATGATACAAGTGCTGCAATGGTTCCTAATGAAGGTGGTGTAACATCGGATACACAAGAAGAAAAAGATTTTTAAGAAGATTTTCGAGATTGGTTTGTGTTTGCAATCTCAAAATTATGAGATTTATAGAAAACAATGTTGCTTGATTTTTGAAGTTACCAAAAGAATGTGAAGAAACTGCACATCTTTTGATGTTCTTCGATAAATTATTTGATTCGGTGAATGGATCTTACAGTGAAATTCTGGGAAGACATTTTTACTTTGCTGCTGTAACGCCGAAATCACCACATCAGAAATTTTGGAGTGAAGCTCTTCCAGTTTTAAGATCGTTACGATATTTAAATTACGGGAGGGAAAAGGTTGTTCGGTCCATAACAAGCTGGATTAAGACTAAAGAAGGATTCCAAATGCTTGTAAATTCTTTACACAAAAATCAACTTAACTATATAGTTAATAAATTTCAACCACAGGATGACAGGACCCATTAGAAAATATGTTTGGCTCCATATGGTCACTGAGCATATGCAATAGAATGCCTGGTGCATTTGTTTTTGAAAGCAAATATAAATCACTTTTAATAAATAATTTATCAATGGGTGATTCGCAAGGAGCGAATTGTGAAAAAGATACTTCAGCCGGCTTACAAACAATACGCGATTATTTTGATATTTGAGCTCAAAATCAAATGAAAAAGAAAATATCGAAATTGATGAGGAAGAGTTTATAATGAGGATCAGTAATCATCATCAGCCGGAAGACGTCCACTGCTGAACATAGGCCTCCCCCTTTAACCTCCACATTGAACGACAGCCCGCCTTTTGCATCCACTGGATACCCGTGACTCTCACAATATCGTCGGTCCATCTAGTGAGAGGCCTCCCTACGCTGCGTCTTCCGGTTCGTGGTCTCCACTCCAGAACCTTTCATTCCCATCGGTTATCGGTTCTGCGATGGGCGATGGCAATGGCAATGCGATGGCAATGGGCGATGTGGCCCGCCCATTGCAACTTCAACTTGCAAATTTTAGCAGCTGTCGGTGACTCTGGTTCTTTGGCGAATATCCACCACGTTTCGGATCTTATCGCGCAAAGAAACTCCGAGCATAGCTCTCTCCATTGCCCGCTGTGTGACTCTGAGCTTTTCCAAAAGGCCAACAGTTAAAGACCACGTTTCAGTACCATATTAGTAAAGTAGTAGCAAATTCAATAGAACTAGTACTCACTTTATTCTTCATGACATATCTTTTTGAATTATCCAAATCGGACCATTACTTACGAAGATCATCATCATCATCATCATCATTTCAGCCGTAGGACGTCCACTGCTGGACATAGGCCTCCCCCATCGATCTCCAAAAGGGCCGGTTGGAAGCGGCCTGCATCCAGCGTTTCCCTGCGGTCTCTTTTAGGTCGTCTGTCCATCTTGTGGGTGGACGTCCTACGCTGCGCTTGCCAGTCCGTGGTCTCCATTCCAGAACCTTTCGGCCCCATCGGCCATCTGTTCTGCGTGATATGTGCCCTGCCCACTGCCATTTCAACTTACTAATCCGGTGGGCTATGTCGGTGACTTTCGTTCGTCTACGGATCTCCTCATTTCGGATTCGATCTCGTAGAGAAACCCCGAGCATAGCCCTCTCCATAGCTCGTTGTGCGACTTTGAGCTTGCTTATGAGGCCCATAGTGAGAGACCACGTTACGAAGATATTAAGTAATAAACATTATGCCGTTGCTGCCGCTAAAAGAAATGTACGTGGGTGCGTATGACGTCACTGGGACGGTCGCCGCCAGCTACCCGTTGGCCGCTAAAAGGCGCGCAGTGTTTTGGGTGGTTAATTGTGACTTTGATGCAAATTAAGTGCCCGATTTGTGTCTAATATTAGCTTAGTACAGTCTATACTAAATGCGTAACCCTGTATATAATAATGATCTCCTATCACAGAGACGGAGATTGTTAAAGCTGCTTTTGATTATTATACAAAACATAAAACAAAAAATTTAACGTAATCAGGTGTTTTTTTTAAAATAAGATTTAGCATAGTATAATGTTTAATTAAAACCAATGCATTTTTAACGTATTTTTGTATAAGCTCTAATGTAAAAACGGTAATACGTACAAGCGTCTAACTTGGCATGATTATAGTACACACTCCAAAGTATATAAACAAACAATAATAAATGACCAAGTGCGAGTCAGTGACAAATTTCTGTTTATTTCTTCAAGATATAATTGTGTTACATTATAGCGTATTCATTTGATAATTGTATTTATGAGTTGTATAAAACTGTACAGCCGTTTAATAAAATATTTTATTAAAGCTCGCAAAAAAGCTTATTATTTCTGAAGTAGACGGAGCGCTGCAGCCAAACTTATGCTTAGCGGACTTAATTTTTACAGTAGGCAAGATGTTTTTTCTACTATGGAAAATGATTGTAGTTTTTTACGGAATGTATGGGATTGGTCACGTGAATTTTTCACCAGTTGTGTAAATCTCATACATTTTGTATAAAACTACAAGCGTTTTCTGTAGTAGAATAGAATTAATACAACCTGCTATTCATCTGTAGGTTAAATGTAGTACCGTTAGTGGCGGATAGATGGAGGCACATATAATTGATTTCAAATATGGCTGAGTTGCCAGTCTATCTCCGTATATATATAGTAGTCTTTGGAGTAACTAACCCGACTTTGTTTTATAAAAGATAGAAGAGAAATTAACGGTAAAAGATGCACCGTCAGTTTTTCAAAATGTCTAGACTTCAATCCGTCTGGATTTCAAATTCGTCGTCTTAATGACACCTCATGTAGAGCAGAAATTATTCAATATTTTTATAGGTATTTAAAAAAATAAACATCATCATCATCATTTCAGCCATAGGATGTCCACTGCTGGACATAGGCCTCCCCCATCGATCTCCATAAGGGCCGGTTGGAAGCGGCCTGCATCCAGCGCGCTGGATGCAGGCAGCGTTTCCCTGCGGTCTCTTTTAGGTCGTCTGTCCATCTTGTGGGTGGACGTCCTATACGCTGCGCTTACCGGTCCGTGGTCTCCAGTCGAACACCTTTCAGCCCCGTCGCCATCATCATTGAATTCTGCGTGATATGTGCTCTGCCCATTGCCACTTCAACTTGCTAATCTGGTGGGCTATGTCGGTAACTTTCGTTTGTCTACGGATCTCCTCATTTTTGATTCGATCTTACAAGAAGCCCCGAGCATAGCCCTCTCCATAGCTCCTCGCCGATTGACCTCTTTCTTGAAGTTGGACCTGCGTGTTCGGTGCATACATGGGTGTTCAATAAAAACAACTCTCGGGAAAACCATACATTTCAGGGTATTCACGTTACCATAATCCATAATTAATAGGGGAGCTTGGCAGGCGCCTTGGGGATCGCAGTACGTTCACCGTGAACTAAGAGGACACTGCTGCCCATCCTCCGGTGTTTCTGGTCGCAGTTTTAGGACATACCCGGGTCCAGTCATCATCAACATTTCAGCCATAGGACGTCCACTGCTGAACATAGGCCTCCCCCATCGATCTCCAAAAGGGCCGGTTGGAAGCGGCCTGCATCCAGCGTTTCCTTGCGGTCTCTTTTAGGTCGTCTGTCCCTCTTGTGAGTACGTCCTACGCTGCGCTTACCGGTCCAGTAAAAGTAATATATTGTGTTTAATCCTTAAATTTATAATTCTCCAGGTACTCTGCTGTGCCTGGTGCTGGTGTACTGCAACCTGGCAGTAATCCGCGCACTGTACGCCATCACGGCGCCACGCGCGGGCGGAGCGCCCGTCGTCCGCCGCGTCTGCAAATCCTCCTGCCGTAAGCGCGCAAGCCTGAACTCTGGAACTAATCTGGCTGGAATGCATCACAACGCAGCGACCGCGGAGGAGGTCGCCTTTAGTCGACTAATGGCGATCCTATCCGTGATGTTTATGATCTGCTGGCTGCCGCAAATGGTAAGACTTTACCTAAGTATACGTATACCTACGTGATGCAGGTTAAGTAGGTAAAGTTAAGCAACAGATGAGCCGGTTATTCTTTGGATGACCTTGACTGGCATTCACAACTGAGCACTGCCATGAGACAGATGACTCGTGAAATTGTAGGTCTTGGTGTAGTACATGTAAATCGATGTTCTTGGTATTTGGTATTGGTATAAGTGCCTTTATTTACTGAACAAAATACAAGCTAACACTGCCCATAAACCGTTGAAGGTCTAAAGACAATCTAAATGATCAAGCCCACTACCGGTTGGCAGCGTACCCAGCATGGTCTTGGTTGTTGGTCGTGAAGCAACTTTTCAGCCATATCGGCATAAAACTCTGACATTATAGGCTACTCCACTCGGCCTATATAAATATAGGTACAAACATTAACTTGTCAAATGTTTTGAATTTAGACAAATTCTACGGAACTGGATTTTGGATCAAATCTGTTGAAAATGTAAGAGTAGGTATGTTACAAGTATTTTAAAGCAGCCAGAGTGCATGGGTGTGCAATAAAAACAACACTCAGGAAAACCATTCATTTCAGGGTATTCACGTTTGAATCATGGCTATCAATTTATTTTAGACAAGCACTGGTAGAGCAAAATTATTATGTTAATTGAGTGTCACAATTTCAGCCAAAAATAACGCTGGAGCGGTATCGCCATGTGTGGCAGATATACCTACTTATCATTCCGCTGCGCAAATCGGTCGGTGGTCTATCCGCAAGAACAATTCGCTATATTGACATGAGAATGGGTCAATCCTGACAGCGCCCATTAAATCGAACCATTTGTTTGTAGGAACTGTTAATTGTTCTATTCGGTCGACACAGTTACTCAACTTTGCACAGACATCACAATATCAAGTAAATTTTTTGTGCTGTCGTAAGTTCTCTTGATAGAAGAAAGTGGTCTGCGCAGTAGATAAATCATCATAAGAAATCAAACTAAATAAGTTAAAGACAAAAAAAAAAAAAAAACGCAGATCAGCATAATCATTTCATCTACTGCTTACTGCTAGCATTATTTAGGCTTCTTTTACACACCATTATTTCCAGTCCTGTGGTCGTTTTGAGCCCTGACGATATAGTTCTTCCTATAATCACTCACATCTATCTAAATATCTAAATCTACACACATAATCATAATTAAATCTTATAGCTCCGTAACGGTGAGCCGCAAAAGACATTTCAAGAAACTCAACTGGTCCTAGTAAGGTCACATTAGCCCCATAAGATTACCTGTTTTTTTTTATATAGGCTTGCGTTTGATCGGCATTCTCTCCTGATGCGGTCTACGATAAAGCACGCTTGCCCAGACCGACGACTTGAAAACACACAGATTGTAGGACCCTAACTATCCGAGAACTATTCAGGCAACGCGTTCCAGAGACTAGCGGTTTGCACACTAAAAGGGAAATCAAAGCACTTCGTACCAATTTTCGGAATGCCAATCATTATACGGTGTCCCTTTTCGTGCCAGTCTTGGCTATCCAATAGAAAAATGGGCAGGACGGGAATAAAATGCAGATTCTGATACACAGTCTCTGAAATGTATCCAGTTGTGTGTGTGAAGTCTATTTCGTTCAACCTCCCTCACGAAGTTCCAGTAGTCTAAAGTAATGCTACTGCATACAACTTATATGTAAATCAGTAATTGTAGGTAGGTACCTACCGTGTTTCTTACCTGCGGAGGTAGGTGGTATGTGTTGACGCCGAAGGGTGTTTGCAATCTTATCACGTGCTCGATTGATTGTATCGGCGGCATGCTTTCGGTTTAACATAAATTTTATTATATTTATTTATATCCAACAATACGAGTGCAGAGTTCCTCAAACTCTGCGACCTTGGCGTACCTTCGATGGAGTTAGGATTGCTGGATCGTGAATCAGACCAACTATAGGTATGGTTACTTTTTATGGAGTGCGCTTTTGCAGAGTTTTGCATTCGTCAAGCTTATTGAAGATAAAAAGACCTGTATTTTTTTTACAAGCTTTTATATAACTTGCCCTGCTAGTATGTATATAGGTAGGGTAGGAGCCCCAGTTTTGGCCACAACTTTAAGGAAATTATCATTTCTAAACCTTCGCTGACAATGCAATTTTTTTTATGAAATATTGATTTTTAAACTGTACTTATAGCATAGGGTATACATCTATCTTGAATATTGAAAACATGTTTTTGACGAGAGCCTATTATCAAATTTTTTAAACATTTTAATGGAAAAAAGATGCAAAATCACCAGTTTGCACCAGTTGTGGCCATCCCAGTGCACCAGTTTTGGCCACCTAAATGCCTTAGCAAACTAGCGACATTTAGTCAAAATTGCGAAAAAAAAAAACAGAATTGATTTGAGTTTTTTATTTTTAACGTAATTTCAAATTAAATTAAATTATAATAAACCCTGCGGAGCGACGTTCATAGAGTGCTGTGTTTATTTTGGAGTAGTAAGTATTATAATCATTGACAAAAAATTATTTACAAAGCTTGATAACTAGGTTTAATATTCTGTGTTGTTTTTTTTTTCTGGCTAATCAAGTTTATCAAGACGGACATAATGATAGTTTCCTGGGAAAACAAAGGTGGTAAAACCGCGGTGTGCAATAATTAGTAGACTAGGATGCTTGATAAGGTCCAAGGTCCAATACAATACAATACAACGCAAACGACAACGCAACGCAACGCAACGCAACGCAAACGCAACGCAACGCAACGCAACGCAACGCAACGCTATTGACATCACAGAAAGGACAGACAGCTATTACAAGAAGAATACAATAACAGAGGCAGAAAAGGCGGTTTGATCGCTAAAAGCAATCTCTTCCAGACAAGCTTGTAATACGTACATAGATAGATACCTATTCCTTGTGGAATGTGGTGTGGTTATGTAGGATATCGTCGGGGATAGTGCAATACCGCGAAACTAACACAGGTAAATAACGCGTATCTACACTTCACTTTACAGGAGAGACAAAAACTGCCTAGTTTCGTAGTTTTTGGGTCTAGGAACCACATATCTCGTTTTCTATTGGTCAAATTTATTTTTTTGTAATATAGGGATGAGCCAACGAAATCGTTGTGTGCGTTGATACAAAAAAATAGATTTGGCTACATACCTACGTAGTTACGCGATATTGACCGACGCGACTTACGCGTTATTGCACTATAAATCCCCGACGATATAGCAAGATGAATATTTTTTTTGCTAACAGGAAAATTTGTGGATTTCGTGGAACAGGTACCTAAGTACCAAAACAAGTAGGTACATACTTATAAATAATCTAAAACAACAATACGGCGTTTAGTATTCAAGCAATGTTCTCATTGAAGCAAGAAGTATGGAATCGGCATCTTCAGTTATTTATGTTGTACCATTACGTATCAATCGGTGTAACAACATCCTTTAAAATGCACTATAAAAACAATTAAACACTAGTCACTAGCTACGATAGGCGTACGTACAATATTCATCGTCCGGTGCCGGGGAAATAGTTTAACCCCACCCCATTAAAAAATTCAGAATATTTATCTTTAAATACAGGTAAAATCTAACAATGATATTTCGTGATTTTGCGAATCCCACCCTGAATCCCTTTCAAGCCTCGTCGATCCCTTACGGCAACGGGCAACCGTGCCTACTAAAAGCGGACCTATCTGTTTAGACAAGGGCAAGGAACTCCTTGAAAGTGTAGAACGTCTGATAACAAGCTTAGAGTTTTTAACCAGGTTGGGAGCGGCAATGACGTCACTAAACTTGGCAGGTTGTTGTACACGGTCGGTCATATAACATGAGTGAGATTGTCAGGCTTCCTCTCTTCTTGCTCTGTCAGGTTCCTAGTACCCTGTCTAAGTTGTCCTGGGGCCTTACGGCCAACTCCTTAACTAACGTTAAAACAGCGCAGTTCGTAAAATCACGCGAACGTGAACATACGGTTTGCGGTCACGAAACTTTTTTCATCACCTAGACTGAATTGCCGAAAACAGCTAGCCGTAAGGCCCCACGTCGTATAAGGTCGCCATACCCACATAACTCCCTTGTTTGTCTGATGAGAGGTTTTAACACTAACACGTGATAAACCTGAACTCCAATGAACTTAAACTGGCGAAGCTCGTCAATTTAATGTCACTGCATGGCGGCAACAGTTCATTTCGCATGCAATAGGTGTCGGAAGCAATCGCGGAATTCATTGTCTCATTAATGGCTGCGATTCGCGATAACAATGATTCAATCAACTCGATTGGGCACTTGCTATTGTATGGCTATGTTTAACTTCAGCAAATCAAAAGCGGCTGAACTGAATAATCGAGGCGAAACAAAAGCTCGTTATGAGCACAATAATTAGGTATGTGCTACCATCGTAGGGTTAACATCCGTCCGGATTTGACTGTTATACCTTTATCCGGACTATCAGCGCCGGCCCTGGGGTACAGCTAGAGGAGCGGTCGCTCTAGGAGCAGGCGAAAATCCCAAAAGCAAAAAAAAATTGTGAAAATTTTGATGGCGCCTCATGCCTCGGAGCGAGACAGCCGGCGAGACGTTTGCATTGCAGAAATGAAGCGTGCCGAAAGACAATCTCGCTCAATCCTGATCAAAGGCTTTAGGGCAGGCGCTGACTATTTCCGGCTTTTTTTAGCTTGGGCGATGTAATATAAGAAATAAAACATACATAAATACTTTATCATCATCATCAGCCAGAAGACGTTCACTGCTGAACAAAGGCCTCCCCCTTTAACCTCCACACTGAACGACAGTATGTCTTTTGCATCCACTGGAAGCTCACGACTATCACAATGTCGTTTGTCCATCTAGTGGGAGGCCTACCTAAGTACGCTGCGTCTTCAGGTTCGTGGTCTCCACTCAAGAACCTTTTCTTCCCGATAGGTTTTTTTTGGTTCTTCGAGCGATGTGGCCTGCCCATTGCCACTTCAACTTGCAATGTTAGTGACTCTGGTTCTTTGGCGAATATCCACGTTCCGGATTTTATCGCGCAAAGATACTCCGAGCATATAAGTAGCTCTCTCCATTGCCCGTTGTGTGATTGAGTTTTTCCAAAAGGCCAACAGTTAAGGACCATGTCTCAGTACCATAAGTCATCATCACATAATTACTTATACTTATAAAATCAGTCTTTAATCGTGATTAACGTCCCGCAAAAACAAAACAAAAATTATCCACTAAAGGTACGTACTAAAATGTCCGGACTTTTATTGAAATACCCGGCTTTAGGTCAGGACTTTTCAAATCTTGATTACGATAACCCTAATCGGGCGTGTTGTCTAACAGCAAACAGTATTATAGGTCACGCGAAGATTTAGGACGACATGCATTAAGCCACTGCAGCTGGATTAGGTTACAAGGTTTTCCATCTCGAATATAGATTTCTGCCGGAATAGACACTTTGACCCATTTCAACTGACATCAAAAACATATAAGAGTTCCTTGTAGTACTACGGAACCATAAAAAGGAGGTTCTCAATTCGACTGTATTTTTGTGTGTGATACGCACATACCTGAATCTGAGATGATTTGCGTTGTAAGCCGATTGATTATTTTTTAACGACCAACGCAAAAAGAGGTATTATAGGTTTAACTTGTGTATCCGTGTGTGTGTGTCTGTGACATCGGTTACGTAAAGTAGCTAACAGACGAGACGGACTTGGTTGACGAACCGCCGTCCAACCAACGGAAGAGAAAGATAAAAATTTATCTTTACCTACCGTTGCTTGGAAGGCGGTCCGTCAATCAAATCCATACGTACCTATGTTAGTACTATTAACTTGAAAGCTTCTTGAAAGCGATTTAAGTTCAACTTGGCATTTAAGTTGACGTAACCTTGTAAAAAGGTGATCAAACGTATTTTTAAGGTGATAACGTCTTATAAAGCGATGAACGCCGGCTGCACGCACGAAAAATTATTACGTTCCGCCTGAGCCGCGAGTACAAGCGAGAGCGCAGAACAAGCGATAGAGAGGCACGATCGACCTAAGCGTTACACGTAAAATTATCGTCCGTAAACCGAATTTACAGTTAACCCCTTTTTTGTATGGGATGGGATATAATTTGCTAGACGCTGTCCAAGTTTACATCGTCACCTTTGCAGGGCAAGTGCCTTTAATAACTAAACAAAATACCAGCTAAAACTAACACTACAAATACAGTTAGACTGCCCATAGACCGTTGAAGGTCTAAAGACAATCCAAATGCTCAAGCCCACTACCAGTTGGCAGCGTACCCAACATGCTGGCGGCATTACCACGTTGAATGGCAATGCTAATGCGTTGAGCCAGAAACACGCCAGCATTTTGGTCACGCGTCGCATTAACCAGGCGCTCTGAAAGATTTTTGAAAATGAGGTGAGCTCCCGGTCCCCAAGGGCCCAATGTCTCGACCCCAAACGCCTCAAATATGTAACCACTGCCGAGGTTAGCATATTTGCGTCGCTTGTGCTGATCTGCCGAATTGGCAGCCACGCCAGCCCTACCTTGTGTCTCAGGAAGATGTGACGGCGCCAAAGTATCGACACAAGTTGCGGCCCATACAAGGGGCCGCCCCAACCACAAGTGTCATACCGTCAGGCCTCTTGCATGAGCTGTCAAAAACTAGGCAAACCATATGTGATCCCGAGGCGAACCTAGTTAGTTCTAGCGGCGATTTCTTCTAGGCAAGCGTGCTCCATCGTAGACCACATCGTCGCTTTACATCAGGCGATTTGGTGGTCTAGCTTTATTATTAAATAAAAAATGTATTTTAATAAAGTACATGTAATTATTTCAAAATAACATAATTGATGTAATCTTGTGTTCCAGGTGACATCAGCGCTGTTCCTGGCCCTGGGCTCTAAATACTGGTGGCTGGAACCACTCAGCAACCTGTCTAACGGGTTGATGCTACTCAACTACGTACTGGACCCGGTGCTGTATGTGTTGATGCGGAGGCGCCGGTCTCGACCGCGCGCGCTCTGCCACGCGCTCGTCAGCTGCTTCAAGCGGGTACGTACTATACTGGACCAACGAACTAATGCTGCTCAACCATGTACGTACCTACTGGACCCGTTGCTGTATGTGTTGACGCGCGCTCTTCCACTCGCTTGTCAGCTGCTGCTTCAAGTGCGTACGTTACTATACTGGACCAACGAACTAATGCTGCTCAACCATGCACGTACCTACTGGACCCGTTGCTGTATGTGTTGACGCGCGCTCTTCCACTCGCTCGTCAGCTGCTGCTTCAAGCGGGTACGTTACTATACTAGACCAACGAACTAATGCTGCTCAACCTTGTACGTACCTACTGGACCCGATGCTGTATGTGTTGACGAGCACTCTGCCACTCACTCGTCAGCTGCTTCAAGCGTGTACGTTACTATACTGGACCAACGAACTAATGCTGCTCAACCATGTACGTACCTACTGGACCCAGTGCTGTAGAATCTGTAGATGGATATGTTTACGTGGCTCGGCCGCTTTAAGAGACGTCGCTATGGGCTGGCGAGATTTCTTTTATCGAACTTCTGTCCAATTTTCATTAACATTATCATTTGTTACTACCAATGAGATACAGGATACAGCTTGATAACATTGGCCGGGGTCATGTTTGAACGGTGCTATAGTCGAGGAGCATGGTCCAGAAGGGGTGCGGGCGCGAGCGCAGGCGGCGGTGAAAGTGCCAGCGAGGGCTCAGCCGTAAGCACGCTGCGCCAGCGCAGATGCGGTGGACTCCGGGACAAGCACCGGTGCAGGCCGCAGTGGAAGCTGTGTGGTAGCGCCTGGCACCACGGCCTTAATTCTAGAAGACGGCAATGCATGCCACAGCTTAGATTTTACAGTATTGGAGCTCGTACGAATACCACTGCATTGATATTTCTGGAGCTGATCGAATAGTTTTCCCTTGTTTCAATTTTCGCCTCGAAGTTCACGATAACAGAGAAGCTGGCAGAGTTTTTTATACTAACTACGACATTTATATTTTTTATCAACAACTTAGACTTTTTATTAAAATTGTAGGTAAATGTTAAGGTAGTTTACGTACGTATTTAGAAGTAGGTAGGTACTTACCTCCTACAGTGAAGGCTATTATTAAATGTTTCCAATGTATTGTTCTAGGGGCACAAAACCTCGACGGAGTCTATGTCGATAAAGACGTCATGTTGCCCGCAAGACACGGTGGTGGTGAGCGACAGTTCGGGCGCTGAGATGCGGCCGCTGCGGATGCTACCCTCACACTTACCCACCGGCGCTTTACTAAAAATCGACGACTGAACCACAGAGTACTTTTTATATACTGGACTGAACTGAACTATTTTCGCACATAAAAACAAAACATTGTAAACTTCTCTTAGCGATACTGTTTAAGTTTTAGCGACATATTTTAAGATTTGGTGCGCATTTCAAGTGACAGTGACACTGGCACTTTAACAAACCAAAGACATTTCTTTGTTCGGATACATAAAATAAAACGAATTTACTGGAGTTTTGGCGCCAACGCGGAAAAAACATGTCGGCTCGTTGGATTATTTTCCTAAACTTGTGTATTTTCGAGTGTTAATGTGTACTAAATGGTGAATTATTATTCATTAAGTGCTCGTAAACGTGCCCGAGTGTGGGGAAGTGATATAACGAGGTGAAACGTGTCTTTTCGTGTGGTTTCCAAAACTCCATAGGAGCCTCTTGTAAAGTCTCCACCACTTTACAGGGGCATGAGTTCCGTCCATCCTAATCCTTCCTATATCCTAATTTTCGCGTATCGTTTCCCTACCTTTAAATTCTAAAACTAAACTCATACGACTTGAATATGGCAACTGCATCAATCATGCGGAGCCAAAAGCCCCAACTCGGGGAAGAAGAAAAAAAAAAAAAACGAATTTACTGAATTAAAGATTCCCCGAGACTGACAAAAGCTCCTCAAATGACTGACATGTCAATCATGAGGGTATGTTTACATTTTGTTTGCGTGTGATCTTAAAATTTTCATGAAATAGGTATTTTTACATTCTCCACACGCCACATTTACAAAATAGGCGCGTTTGTCCCAAGAATTGGTGTTTTTTAACGATTTACTTAAACGCTCTAGAAATACCTACTGTTTTGTTTTTTTTAAAGTAGGTATATCAAAATTGTTATTTCCAGAACATTAGTCGTAAGTAGGATGGAAGTGGGACAAGTCAAAAGCTGAAAGTACAAAAACATAAAATTTATATTGCACAGCCACTAGCCTATTATTAGGGGGTATTATAATGAGAATACAACTCTAGTCGCTGTTTGCAGTAATAGTAATAACGAGTGCATAATGTTTTTGTAATGTATATTTTTAAGTACCTATGTATTTAGTAAATATTGTATAAAATCTAAATGAATCCTTGTTTTTAAGCTATAAATAAAATACATGTAAGATTAGTTTTGTACCTATTTGATGTACCTACGTATACGTTAGATAATATGTGACCTGATAATGTAAAAACGATATAAAGCAATTAGTAAGTAACCAAGTTGTAATAAGCTCCATGTAGCTACTATTACGATTTTTTATTTTATTTTTAATACTCACACAGGTTATTACTAACCTATAGGCATGAGTACATTATAATCTACTTATAGTTTGAGATAGAGACTGTTTGTAGGGTGTGGACTGTGGATGTGGAATGGTGGGCTAAGTTCGTCTTATTACAGTGATAATACATGGCGCACCAAGCATGGGAACAGGTATAGGTATCTATGTTTAAAATTCAATAATAATTAAATAAGACTTCTCATTATTGGAGTACCTATAAGCTTGTCATAATATTATAAAGTGGGGATTACTGATAAATGAAAAAAATTGGTTCTAAAAAAGATAACATGTATATGAATTCAAAATAGGCTAAAAAAATATGTTTTTAATTGCAACATATTAATTTGAGAACACAATTTAAGAAACTGCGATACTAGTTATTTCCTAAAGAAAAATTGGTTTGAAAATAAACTTAGCTGCTTGGAACATACTCCAAATTGGTATCAAACTCAGATAATGTTTAGCACGCTTGGGAACTAAAAATAATTTTGTTTGGCACGCTCGACTATTTTTGCTCATGTCTGTTAATAAACATAATAACTTTGATATCGTTTGTTTGATATTTTGATTAATTTTAAATTACTTTCGTGGTGCTAAACCGTACGTAACTAAAATAAAGCTTAATTTTAGTCATTGTTAAATTGTTGTCCCAGGACTTAGTATCAATTTAAATGGTAATATTATTGTTTACTCTAAAATTTAAGTACAAATGTATATCAAACAAAAAAAAAGCCTTTTGGATATCAATTTGGATTTTATACCCATGATATAGTATTTAATTTTGTATCGTACCTACTAGTTGTTAATATTTTTACATTACCAATAAATTTGATATCTATCTGTGTGTTATTTGTATTTATTAATTTTACGTCTACCTTTTATTTCACAACTATTTTTAAAACGCATGTTATAAAGCTAGCTGTATTGATAGTGGGTAGGTACAATATAGCGAATACTACAAAATAAGAAAATCAATTCCAATACCAAATACGATCTCTGCAACTGTCATTCAAAAAGACTACGTTGCTTTGTGTCGAGTCGTGCATGATGTAATAAAACTCTTTATAAGTTTGAATTTAAACTTAAAACTACTTCAAAATAAATGTTTTCAAAACAGGACAAACAAATTAAGGGATAAGGACAAAAAGAGATAACGGCATCAATTCTGATGCACTCTAAACTTAACTAGACTAAATTCGACAGCTCTAAAATTGTTGCCATCCTTCTCTCACGTATTAAAATGAAAAGAGAGGCAGATAATTCTAGTCCTGTCAGATTGGTTTAGTTTAGTGATATGACGGAATCGACGCCAATGAACGATACGAACGATAAATATTTAGTATACCTTTACTATATACCTACCTCATCCATGATTTGACATTCCATAATTTTAAGGTACCTATACCCACCTAGTATGCTTCTCTTCCATTATTTAAACTACAATTATTATTATTATAAATGCAAAAGTTCGTCAAGATACGAGTGGGTGTGTTAGTATAATTTGTTTCCACGCAACTCCGTAACGACAGCCCGTATTTAAATGTTTGGTGATACCTAAGTATTTTGTATCCTGAATTTAAAAAAAAAGCTATTATCTTATCCCGACAATGATCGGTTCCTGTGGGATAGCAAATGAAAGTGAGGCGCAGCTAGTAAATAAATATTTATTTTTAAGTCCCAATGCATTATTGCTTAGCTTAGACCTCATCTATATTATAGTCCACAACCTACTAATCTACTACAAACTAGATTGTCCTGTGAGACGTAGTATGAGATGATTTTGACTCAAACAGCTTGATCGTCTCGTGGCTCCTTTATAAATCATAGACAAGTATAATAACAAATTACTGGGCCTTACTACGCCTTACCTTTACGGCTACCTCCTAACGCGGGCTCGAAACAACGCTGAAACAACACAGTGCGGAAAATCACGCGAACGTGAACCTTAACGCGGTCGCGTCCCCTTGATCGAAACAATTATTTTTGACGAAAGGTCGATAACTTTGTTGGCGCCAAAGTGAAAAAAAACATGGCCTCTTTGTATTGTTTTCATAAACTTGTGTACTTTCGAGTTTTATGCAGTAATAATGGTTGATTATTATAATAAGTGTTCGTAGACGCTTGAGTGTGGGCAAGTGATCAGAGCAATGAAACATAATATTTTCATGTTGTTTCCAAAGTTCTATAAAAGCCTCTTGACTTGACTTCTTGGGTTAATGGCCTCTGCGACTATATAGTCACAATTTCTGCCAATGTCCGTTTCGTGGCAGCTTCATAAACGGTATTAAAGCCTCTTGTAAAGTTTCCACCACTTTACAAGGGCATGACTTTGACTTACTTTGCTTGTCTCTAACTGACTTGTTTGATGATAATAGTGTATCAACAACGATCAACAACCTATATCTGTGATCAACATCATCAACATTAATGCACAAAAAGTGCGACGCCAAAACCCTAGAAGATAGAATTTAAAAAAGTTTTTGACTTCAAAACTGGCAGTCAGAATTATTTTATGACATTGACATTTTATTCACAAAATCGGCAACTTCGGCAAGCGTCGCCGTTGTCGATGTTGAAAATTGGTATTCCAAAATTTCAGGGATATTTTCAGTAAATTTATGTAAAAATGTTAATATTATTTTTCTAATCCATTAGGTATTTTTACGTTCAACTATTATTTAGTTTTGCTTCCATCTGTGACAAGTTTTTCCTGCAGAATAATGTCCAAATGGTAAGTCATATTTCCTTAGTGAACCATGATAATTACGCCGATATTTTGTTTCTTATACTTTTATTTAGCCTGCCGGTATATTATGCTATTTGCGAGCTATAAAAATATATTTTAAATTATCTCCGTAACCAGAGGTAACGGGGTGTAACATGTCACCAATATCCGTTTAAAATCCGCGTCGGTTTTGTCTTGTACAATTTAAGTTTTCTCTAAACTCGTAATTAGTGTCAGCCTGCCTGTTGCTATTCCCCGGTCGTACTTACTTAAATTCTACACGGGTGTAATAATACCTACACTGATGCCTTGCCTTAGGGTGTACCTATTGTACACCACCCTGGCACTTGCTAGGGCTGCTAGCCTTAACTAAATTAGCCTTCTAATATGAGCCCCTTATGAAACAATACTCAAAGTAACCAAATTTGTTATCATTATCTAAAACTTTTTGATTATATCACATGGATGAGATTGGCCAGAGACAAGCATCAATGGCTTAAGGGAGAAGAGCCCTATACCCAGCAGTGGGTCAGCAATCAGCATTCAGGCTGCCGATGATGATGAATATGCAGTAACTTTCTTGAAATAGCTATAAGAAAGACATAAAATTTGTGAGGCATGTGGACATTCCTGTTTTTTTTTATATTGTAGTAGTTTGTTGTTGTATGCCATGTTGCAGGCAATCAGAGCGCAGTATCCACGAGATGCTGAAGGACACGCCGCCGCTGCGCGAGTCGAGCGACTCCATCACATCAGGCACCGAGGGCAAGTTCCCCACCTCGCGTTCCATGCCCTTCACACCTACATATGGTCAGTTATACTAAAACTAGTTGTCCACCTTGTATGGTGACCTTGCAACACCTATATTTTCGCAATGATGACTTCGATTTTGGCAGTCAAATGCATGCCTATAATACAAGAAAAAAAAAAACAATTTTGGTTACATTCAAACTCAAAAACTGTATTGGCATGAACTACTTGCCGACAAAACTAATAACGATTGAAAAAGAAGTATGCAAGCTATTTATCAAATAAATATACAAACACTGACCTATTCGCGTGATGTACAGTGTTAGCAGAAATTACTTATTATAGTTAATATAGATTTAGTCCACCTTTGATTTTTTAAAAAATTGTGCCGACTGTAACTCTTTGTCTGTAAATCTAGGAAAGTAACTGCTCCGAACTGAGTTCTCAACCACTAACTGACTTCTATCTTTGCAACCTCTGAACTGATTTTGCCCATATACTATCTTAAAAATTGTATTGGTTATTAACTACATCACTACAAAATTTCATAAAGAAAAAAAATTATTATTATTATTTATTTCATAAAGATCAAATCAACGATACACAAGTTATCGTCAAAAAAATGTACAAACATACAAAGAAACACTGACTTCTCCCATTAGAAACTGAGACCTCTGTTCGCTTGGTCAAAAATAGCATGAGAATGTTCCTTCTTTTCCATTTGAGGTCATTGCACGAATACCACAAAGCTTAATAGCTATTAAATTAGAGTAAAAGACAATCAGTACTAATAAAACTGTTGCTCTCAATCAAAATGCTCTAGATTTCAATTTAGTTTAATTGAATGTTAGTAACCAGAATGCTGGGTAGCTTATTTGGGAGACCGCTAGACTTGGAAAGCCTGAGGTTGCGGGTTCAAATCCCGGGCCTGGACTAATGAGCTCTTTAGAGTTTATGTATGGATTTTCATACCCACTGGTTTTTTGGAGAAGGAAAACATCGTAATATATAATATAAAGAAATTCAATAAATATTCGGGATATTTTTCACAGATGGGGTCATCTGACCCCAAACTAAGCCAAGCTTGTGATATGGTTGCCAGAGACTGATATCATACATATATATTTTAAAATACATACTCAAATATTAACACCCAGATACAGAACAAACATCACATTAATGTTTGTACTAGGTAGAAATCGAACCCAAGCGGTTGAAACCGCAGGGTGCAGCTAGTTAATCATAATTGTGTGTTAATTCATTGTTGATGTTTTTTTTATCGTATCATGGCAACCCAAACCCTTGGTTTCTATAGCAATACTAGTTTGTATTAGCTCCCCTCTGATGGAGTGATATTAGTTATCTTGTTTTGCTATCTAAGTACTTAATTTTATAGATTAGTTTTAAAAAAAAGCAGCTATTCTATAATAAACGGTCATTCAAACTAAACAAAATGT
Source organism: Agriopis aurantiaria (assembly GCA_914767915.1). Classification (NCBI taxonomy): domain Eukaryota; kingdom Metazoa; phylum Arthropoda; class Insecta; order Lepidoptera; family Geometridae; genus Agriopis; species Agriopis aurantiaria. The sequence goes on along the minus strand of OU612001.1, from coordinate 10,422,918 downwards.
ATGGAGCAGTTTTTTTATATTTTTATTTGTTTTTATTGTAAAAGTTGTTCATAATGATGGGTACTATGGTATGGACCCCTTTCATCTCAGTACACCCTTTCCGCGTAACCCTGTACAAAAGCGAAATACCACTACATCAAACACTGAGTCATCACAAAATTAATAAATACAGCTGTAAGATTGATAAAAAATAGAGATGGGCCGAGTACTCGGTTGATACTAGGTACTCGGCGTACTCGGCGGGTATTTTGATACTCTTACTCAGCTGAATAACTCGGCTTTAATGCCGATAGTCGGTTTAAGTAAAGCAATATATTTAGGTAGATATAATTAAAACAACAGTGTTAGATAATCAAAAAGTATTTATTACTAATTTAGGAAATCTTTGACAATCTCAATTATGATAATGAGTGAGTAGTAGTGAGACAAAATTAGGAGAAAGTTAATGAAAAAAATCAATATTTTAAATTTAATAAAGGTAAATTATGATGCAGGAACACAAGGCTCTCTGCACGATCTGGTAACGGCCTATTCCTTTTTTTTTCGTTTTTCTTTGTCGCCGCGCGAACCGGTTTGTACTTGTTTACGCGCCCGAAACTGGAATTTGATTGAACCGAGTTACTCGGCCGAGTACTCAGTTGGAAAAAAATTGAACCGAGTAAAACTCGGTACTCGTTACTCGGCAAAAGTGCTACTCGGCGCATCTCTAATAGAAAACGATGGATAAAATTGGTGTTTGAATGTTGTTTTGAAAGTTTTGTAACCTTGAAGCTAAAATTTGGCAGATAGATTTCTTATGAAGTATAGAGGTCCCCTAAAAAGAATTTTACAAAAAGGGGGGGTTTAAAGGTCATTGAAAGTCTATGCGTATGAAGTCCTTATGGGGTGTAGTCCGCTAAGAAAAGATTTTCCGAGAGGGCTGTATTAAGGGGGGCAAATGGAGGTTGAAATTTTATAAATGAAAGTGTACGTATACGATGTCGCGGGAAACACAAGTATGGTAGTCCTAGTAATACGAATTTGTAGTATGTTTTCTCTATAAATATCTAAACAAACAGCTAACACACCTTTTGCCCGCAGCGGAGACAGCAAATGGCACGGGCGCAGGTACAAGCACTCTTCTCCGCGCTGGCTCCTCAAAGCTCGAGTCCATCAAGAGTTGGGGTGTCTCCACATACAAGTGCACCAAGCAGATACTCTACGAGAAGCTCGGCAAGAGCTCCCGGACTGTCGACACTGGTGAGAAAAAAGCCTCAGCCCTGCTGAATTCTCTCCAGAATACCTCGCCTCGTACTCCTCGCAAAAACAAACAAGTCTCTTTGTGTATGACACTTAGACGTGGAATATTTTCTTAAAATTCAAATAGGATTACCCTGTAGTACAGTGTTTCCCAGACATTGTTCTGCCATGGCCCGCTAATTTTCATACTGCCCCTTCATGACCCACTGAATACCCCGCCCCCGGGCTTCATGGTTACAGTAAAATAATTTTTAAACACATTTATTGTTATTAGAAGTATATATTTATATATGTTACGAGATATATGTATAGTATTTACATACAGAGCTATGGGGAGGGCTATGCTCGGGGTTTCTCTACGAGATTGAATTTGAAATGAGGAGATCTGCAGACGAACCAAAGTCACCGACATAGCCCACCGTATTAGCAAGTTGAAATGGCAGTGGGCAGGGCACATATCACGCAGAACAGATAGCAGATGGGACCGTAAGGTTCTGGAATGGAGACCACGAACTGGTAAGCGCAGCGTAGGACGTTCACCCACAAGATGGACAGACGACCCAAAAGAGACTGCAGGGAAACGCTGGATACAGGCCGCTTCCAACCGGCCCTTTTGGAAATTGATGGGGGAGGCCTATGTCCAGCAGTGGATGTCCTATGGCTGAAATGATGATGATGATGATGTTTTAAATACAATAAAATAATTTCTTGCTATAACTTTTCAAACTATAATTCGGCATCACCTTATGATGCATTCAACGAAAGTAATATTTTAAAACTAGGCGGGATGCTGCGACCCAGTATTTTATTTTGATGGTCCGGTACCGGGTTGAGACCCACCAAACGGGAAACGCTGCTCTAGTTATAACTTATCTAGTAAAAATATAATAATACATATCCAATAATAGATATTGCGAGCAATATCTATGCTCTATGATGACCAATGACCGATCGATGTGAGCTATGGTGGCCAAATGGTAGCATAATATGTGCGCTTTACAATCTGACGGCACCTGGTTTGACCCTCGGCCTTGCACCAATGATTTATTTAGTACTTTAATATACTATGTGCAGTTTCGATGTCATCGCTCAAAAACGGTGCAGGAAATTATCTGATGAAACCGGTATGTCCAAGAACCTCATAAAAAAAAAAAAAAAAAAAAAAAATATTATTTGCTCAAAGTTTTTTACAAGCTTATGAAATAGGTACAAAGATAAAAAAAAAACAAGATAAGAGTTAGTGGGTAGGTGAGAAATGTAACAAAGTAACAATGTAATAAGTTCAAAGACATGACATTCACCAACATGCACTGGGCCAGCATGAAATAACTCTAATGAAATGACATTAATAAATAAACGATTTTGACAAATTTTCTATACAAATAACATGACTGAGATGAATAATAGTTGCGTCAACTTATGACGCAATTGTTATTATTATTTTATTGTTTTCATTTTGTATTCGCTGTTGACATATATAATTAACTTGACATCATAATCATATAAGAAATTGTTTAAAATTAAATTGTATTATTTTTGTAAATGTAAATATTGAATGCCCGATGTGGGTAGACTGATGAATACAGTTTTTGCACTAACATCTAGCATAATAATAATGTATCAGTTGATCAATAAATGTTTTCTGATTCTGATTCTGATTCTGATGGATTAGGGCCCATCGTCTCTCTTTGAGATAAGGCCTGTTTCCCAGGAGTGGAAACATGATCAGCTGAAATGATGATGAAAGAGTTAATTGCAAATAGTTATCAATTTAATAAACCGACTTCACAAGATTAGTAAAATACGCAATTTCATTTACTTGGATGATGGAATATCCATCCAAGTAACCGAATTTTCTAATTATTTTGATTCAAAAGCCATGCTACTTAACCGATATTGATGAATGTTCTATGGGACCAATCTGAAAGTATATCCTTTCAATTAATAGTATTCCAAATCGGTACATAAATGACGGAGAACTTTTTTTTCCGTTTTTTAAAGTAATCTGTCTTTTGAAGACAATAAGCTTTATTTTAAACTGTTGTCTTAAGTGATGCGTCTTGTGTGGAATACGCCCATTGACGCATACATCCTCATAATTTTACTTATTTTGTTAAGTCTTGGGGTATCTTCCTTTTAAGCCTCCTTGGAGGCCTTCTTGACAACAACATCAACAGAGTACAAAAGTAACAAACATTTAAAAAAATACGATTTGAGAATATCCTTTTTTTAAAGTCGATTAAAAATCACAACCCAGCTTGTTTGATTACAGAGTTGGAGGCACAAATCGAGTCTCTCCGTGAGACTCAACGCAAATACAACGGCGTCCTCAGATTAAGCGGCGCGCTAGCGGCCCAGCTGGGCGCAGCGCACCACACGCAACGGGCCCTAGGCGAGGCATTCGCTGAACTGGCACAAAAATCACCAGAGCTACGTGACCAGTTCCTCTACAACGCGGACACACAGCGCTCGTTAGCGAGGAATGGGGAGACGTTGTTGGCAGCTCTGCATTTTTTCAACTCTTCTCTGCATACGTTGACTAATAAAACTATTGAGGATACGCTGCTGACTATTCGACAGTATGAGGCAGCCAGGTGAGGCAACATTATCATACTAAAGTAGGGCTAATTTATTAGATCACATTTGACATCTGTCAGTTTTTTTTTGTGTTTCGTTTCTATCTGCAATCAATCCCGGGATTTTGATCAAGTTTAGTGTAGTAGGTTGATTTATTTCTCACAATAACTCGTTAAATTGCTTTCTTTTTAGGGTTCCGTACCTCAAAAGGAAAAAACGGAACCCTTATAGGATCACTTCGTTGTCCGTCTGTCTGTCTGTCCGTCTGTCAAGACCCTTTTTCTCAAGAACGCGTAAAGGTAGCAAGTTGAAATTTATACTAAATACGTGGGTATACGGTTTCTTTCGGCTGTAAAAAAATAAAAGTTGTAAGTCAAAGCAATCAAAAGATATGAACGTTTATGTCGTATATTTTGCGATTTCACAGGGGAATCAAAACCTATAGGGTACTTCCCGTTGACCTAGAATCATGAAATTTGGCAAGAGGCAAGGTCTCATAGTACATATATAGGAATAAATCCGAAAGTTATAAATTTGAAGTTATATCATTTAAAAATAATTATTTTGCTATTACAAACTTACATTTTGTAGTTGGAATGTATGGAAGAACCTTATTGTCAACTACAAACTTAAGTTTAACACTGTTTTAAACTATCACGGTTGTTCACTAAAGTTATATGATTATTTACGGGATATTTACCGTGGTAAGGTTGTGGAATGAGCTCCCGATATTTCGGCGCAGTTACATGCACCATGTTCACGGGAAGACTGAAGAATGCGGGTGGTTGGAGAACAGTTAAAAAGTTAGGTGCAGACATAACGATCTACCCTCTTTCTTAGTCTTTGGTTTTCAACTCGCCAGTGCGTGGAATCCAGTATTAGGTTGCCTCAAAAATAAAAATAAAAATTCGCGTTCAAAATGAGTTCAAAATACTATACGCAGTGATACAGTGAGTGTGTTTTGTCGGGACTTAGGTTCGAGTTCGAGTTCCAGTGATAACCGTAGCAAAAGACTAAGAAAGAGGGTAGATCGTTATGTCTGCACCTAACTTTTTAACTGTTCCCGTTGACTTAGAATCATGAAATTTGGCAAGAGGCAAGGTCTCATAGTACATCATCATCATCATCATTTCAGCCGTAGGACGTCCACTGCTGGACATAGGCCTCCCCCATCGATCTCCAAAAGGGCCGGTTGGACGCGGCCTGCATCCAGCGTTTCCTGCGTTCTCTTTTAGGTCGTCTGTCCATCTTGTGGGTGGACGTCCTACGCTGCGCTTACCAGTCCGTGGTCTCCATTCCAGAACCTTTCGGCCCCATCGGCCATCTGTTCTGCGTGATATGTGCCCTGCCCACTGCCATTTCAACTTACTAATCCGGTGGGCTATGTCGGTGACTTTCGTTCGTCTACGGATCTCCTCATTTCGGATTCGATCTCGCAGAGAAACCCCGAGCATAGCCCTCTCCATAGCTCGTTGTGCTACTTTGAGCTTGCTTATGAGGCCCATAGTGAGAGACCACGTTTCAGTGCCGTATGTCATCACTGGTAACACACACTGGTCGAAGACTTTCGTCTTAAGGCACTGAGGTATTTTGGACGAGAAGACGTTGCGTAGTTTACCGAACGCTGCCCAGCCGAGTTGGATTCGCCGATTGACCTCTTTCTTGAAGTTGGACCTACCTAGTTCGACTGTTTGTCCTAGGTAGACGTACGCGTCAACAGCTTCAAGAACTGAGTTCCCAACTGATACTGGGGTGGGCACAACATGGATATTTGACATGACCTTTGTCTTGTCCATGTTCATTTTAAGGCCCACCTGTTGGGAGACTCAATTAAGGCCTTCGAGCATCATGCTGAGATCTTCCATCGATTCTGCCATGACCACAATATCGTCGGCAAACCGAAGGTGAGTGATGTACTCGCCGTTGATGTTGATGCCGAGTCCTTGCCATTCCAGGAGCTTGAAGGCATCTTCCATTGTGGCAGTGAACAGTTTCGGAGAGATAACGTCTCCCTGTCTCACGCCTCTTCGCAATGGAATTGCCTTCGAACTCTGCTCCTGTACTCGAACGAACATGGTGGCGTTATTGTACAAACACTTCAACACTTCGACATACCGATAGTCAATACGGCATCGCTGGACAGACTCCAGCACCGCCCATGTCTCGACCGAATCAAAGGCTTTCTCATAGTCCACAAACGCCAAACATAGTGGCAAGTTATATTCTTCGGTCTTCTTTATAACTTGGCGTAGCGTGTGGATGTGGTCTATGGTACTATAGCCTTTTCAGAAACCGGCTTGTTCGATAGGCTGGAAGTCATCGAACCTGCGATCGAGACGATTCGTGATGACCCTCGAAAACAGCTTATAAACATGGCTCAGAAGCAAGATGGGTCAGAAGCAAGATGTAATTCTTCAGCAAGGTTTTGTCAGAACAGCACCACCACGCCTCTGTTCCATGCTTCTGGCGTTATACCTTCGAGTAAGACAGAATTAAAGAGCTTCTGAAGGACTCTGAGTACCGGTGTTCCACCCGCTTTCAGAAGCTCTGATGTGATTCCATCGTCCCCCGGCGCCTTGTTGTTCTTGAGCTGTTTCAGGGCCATCCTAATCTCGTACAGGCTGATGTCCGGGATATCTTCAGTATAGTGTCGGCTCAGCTTGGCTCTTGGGTCTTTGGCCGAGCTGCTCACAGGTTTATAGTACATATATAGGAATAAATCCGAAAGTTATAAATTTGAAGTTATATCATTTAAAAATAATTATTTTGCTATTACAAACTTACATGTTGTAGATGGAATGTATGGAAGAACCTTATTGTCAACTACAAACTTAAGTTGGTCTTGCAATATTTTAACTTCAGTTAGATTTATTTTTTTTGTCTAACGGAACCCTCAGAGCACGAGTCCTACTCGTACTTGTCCGGTTTTTTTTCATTATTACAATTATGTATTTTATACTGAAAATAATGAAGCCAGGAGAGTGCTATTGAGGTGGCATAAAGTTAGTCTAAAAAATACTTGAAGACAAAATAATAATTTATGAAACATTGACTTGAAAGAAGAAGATTGAAGAGTTAATCTAACTAAGAAAAAAAATGTTACAGGGTTACTTTGTTGAATTATGATCAAATGTGATCTATAAAATTAATTCTACTTGATAATATGCGCAAGTGTATGTTTATTCCTCTTTCAGGTAGCGACCACAGATCGACATAATGTTTTGAATACAAATACACAAATATACAGAAGCTAGTTGGCGGTCAAACGCAAGCTTATTATTGAATAAGTAAATAATAAGAAAACGAAAAATAAAATGACGTCACACTAAATTCAATATGGCGGACGCCTACAGTAAAAAAAGACGCCTGAAAGATGGTATAACAGAAAATATATTAATATTTTTATTTATGAAATGGTTACGTACGTCTCCAGGGTGGAATACGACGCGTACCGCAGCGAGCTAGAGGCGAGCGGGGGCGGCGGAGGCGCGAGCGGAGCGCTAGCGGCCGACACGCAGCGCCTGTGGCAGGCCTACGAGCGTCTACGAGACGACTCGGCCGTCAAGCTGCAACTGTTACATCAGAACCGGGTCAGTACATGTACTACATATTGTTCGAAACGAGCAGATCACTCTATACTGGGTTACGCGGAAAGGGTGTACTAAGCCGAGAGGGGTCCATAGTACCCATCATTATGAACAACTTTTACTATGAGAGCAACTCTGAAAGCGCCAAAACAAAATCAGCTGTTCCACAGAAAACGGTCATTGATACTTAACAAAATTTATAGAGCAGCTGATACTTTTTTCGTGATTTCAGGGTTGGTCACATAGTAAAAATAATGGCCTGTAAGCTTGGGGCGTACTAAGCCGATAGGGGGCCATAGTACCCCTGATTATGAACAACTTTAACTATAGAACCAGCCCTAAAATCCCGATAAAAAATAACAGCTGTTTCATAGAAAAATTCAGTTATTATTTGGGGCTATAAATTATGGTCCCTTCCCTTTCGGCCCCCAAATTCTTTATATATTTTTTTGCAACCAATCTAAGCATTGGTGGCAACTTAGTAATACATTTATTACCAAGGCTTAGTTTGATTGTAAGCCTCGGTTATAATGATATTACCATGGCTTAGTTTGATTCAAGAATTTGGATTCCTTAGCGGTTATTAGTATCATTATCCACAGCCTTTCTCTTCTCTGGGTAATAGCCGTCGGTGTTGCATGTTCTGCCTCGTATGTGTGCTAATCAGTATGTATTGTGTTCCAGATAAAAGTGATGAACAAACAATTACTTCTATTCCACAATGCCGTGTCAGCGTACTTCAGCGGTAACAGCGTTGCTCTGGAGGCAGCTGTGAGACACTTCAACATACAGCCGACGCGCGCCCCGCCACCCGCACCCCGCCCCCTGCCCCTCGGCCCTGAGCCTCCGCCTGCGGCCGCGCCCTCGCCCTCTGTGCCCCGCCTCGATACCACCCCACAGTGATAGCTGCATAGCCTAGGAGTGTCACTCCAATACCCTCATAAGGTCTGTTCAGAATTCAGATTATCTACGAAGACAGTGTGATGCCCGCACAGATGCCTTATTATGGATGATTCGGATCGTGATCGCGATCGCGTGCCATCTCACTTACGCACGTGGTGCGAGTAAATAGATGCGAATGGGACGGCATGCAATCTCGATCCCGATCAAAGAATCATAATAAGGCCCCAGCTTTGAACTGTTGAAGCCCTATTCTAATCGCTTACCATCTGGCGAAAAGTATCGACATCATCATTGTCTTTATAGATTGGTTTTTCAAGTGTCAGACAAAAGATGCGCCGTGGCTGAGACAAGTTTGTTTTGAACTAATTCTTAACTTTAATTTTTATTTAGTATCCTGTGAACTTTAAGTAACTCTAAGGCTGCTTAGACTCAATCAACCAAACCTATACGGAGTAAATCAACTTTTGCAACTAAAGTTATATGATTATTTGCGGGATATTTACCGTGGTATGGTTGTGGAATGAGCTCCCGATATTGTTAATATAATGTGAACATGGTGCATGTAACTGAGCCGAAATATCGGGAGCTAATTCCACAACCTTACCACGGTAAATATCCCGTAAATAATCATATAAGTTTAGTGAACAACCGTGATAATTTAAAACAGTGTTTTGCAACTAAGCATTATATTGGAGTCTAGTAAGTCTTCATGCGTCACGACAGACACTTGTGAACGGGAATTGGCTCGAATAAATAGTAAATAACTTTTACTAATCGTTTATAGTGCCACTACATTTAGTGGTCCTTCGAGCCGCATTTGAACCGAGTCGAATAAATCTAAAATTACTTATACAAAAAAAAATTATAGTGTCACTTCATTTAGTGGTCCTTCGAGCTGCATTTGAACCGAGTCGAATAAATCTAAAATTACTTATACAAAAAGTTTATAGTGTCACTACATGTTATGGTCCTGCGACCCGGATTTGAACCGATCTATGGGGCGAGTCGAATAAATCGAAAATTACTTTTACTAAAATTTTAGTGTCACTACATTGTATGGTCCTTCGAGCCGAATTCAAACCAGCAACCTATCTACGGTCCACAATTAAAAGCAAAGCATAGGAATGTGATCCCTATGTCCTGTGCCGTACGCGTCTTATGTAGGTACCCTCGATATTTGTTCACCACGCTTTCTTTAACCCAGCAGACGGCTTAAGGGGTCTACACAATCATGAAGGAAATATGTGCATTTGTCGGAGACTTAAGTGTGTGCGAATGACTAAGAACCTTTTACGCGGGTAACACTGATACTGTAAAAAGGTAAAGGCGGGAGAAATTTGACAGTTCTAACGCATATTTTTTTTTTTTCGCTGTTAAGTCCGCCTTTGGCCACCAACTCGCTCGTTATATAGTCAGCGCCGACACAGGGGCGCAAAACGCCAAAAACAAATAAAAATTTTGATTGTGACTCGTGTTTGTGTTGGGTCACTTTTCATGTTTAAATAGTTAATCCTGAGTTCCACATGGAATACTTTTTATCCCGGAATCGATTCCTATATGATAGATTTCAGAAATGAATCTCGCCGAAAGAATCGCTTTACCCTAATCAAATACTAGGGCCGGCGCTGTACATAGTTCATCTTCCCACCTAAATATTCACCTCATTTATGCAGGGTGCAAACCAGAAAAGTTTTTTTTTTTATTGTTCAAATTAGAACGGCTGTCGAGGCATTTTTGTAAGAAATTTGCTGTAGCCAGTTGCACCCACAGAAAAGATTTTTTGTTGTTGTTTAAATTAGAATGGCTGTCAAGGCATTTTTCTAAGAAATTTGTTGTAGCCAGTTGCACCCATATAAAAGAAACGTCAGTCATTCGAAATCAGTTAGCAACTGTGATGCGGACAAAGAACTTTGAGACCTAAAAAAGTAAGGTCCAAGTTCTTTGAATGCGGAGCTCGACGCGTTGACATAAATAAGAATGTTCAATCAAGGTTCTGTCATAATGTCTAGAGACAGATTTTCCTTTTCTATTCCGTTCTATTTACTTCTCTTTTCTGTGTTTGCACCCATATAAACGAAACGTCAGTCATTCGAAATCAGTTAGCAACTGTGATACGGAGTTCGACGCGTTGATCTAAATAAGAATGTTCAATCAAGGTTACTCATAATGCCTGGTAACAGATTTTCCTTGTCATTTCCGTTCTATTTATTTCTCTTTTCTGTGAACCTAGTGTTCTGATCTCATTCGTACCCAGTGTAATCATTAAAAATAGGCATGAAAACCTTTTAAAAGCGAGCAGTATCTTCTATCTCGCTTGCACATTAAAAAAATTTAATTAATTAATTAATTTTCTAAAATATATTTAGAAAATATTGAATGTAAACATACAATTTAAGCTGTATGAAAAAAAAAACATTTCAAATGTTCTGTAAAAAAAACAAATTATTTTTAACAAAAACTGAATTAAAATAATTAGTACTAAAATTAATTTCTAAGTAAGAAAACCCTGTTTTAATTATGTTAATATCAATATTAAAATTCTATGAAACTATTGTAATGTTATTTTTACAGATTAGATTTTTTTGTGAATCATTTATTAGCGCGCCTTGGCAGTAAAACGGACTCGTGTGCCGTGACGGCAAACGACATGACACTCTCTTATGCCGTCATGTTTCACATCTGTCTGCGTCCCATGACGGCAAACTTTTTTTTTTTTTTCAATCGCGCTTGCGCTAAAAAAGCTCGAATTGGTGGAAGAAGTGAAAATGTAAAAAGCATTTATGACATTTAGTGCGATGCAATCAACTTAAAAAGTAGATATAGGTCTGTTATAATATTTTTCTCTTTCGTACACGGATTCCATTGCTTTCTCCACCGCTAGTTGAATAATTGTGTCGATTTGATGTACCATTTTCTACTCTAATGACAATCAATAAATATTTTCGTACTTTTTTCACATATTGTGATGAAAAGTGCCGCATATAATACGCATGTGTCCTGTTGTTTAATTTATTACAAATAACAGACTTAGCGATGTATATATAACTAAATACATTACACATACTGACAAAATAAATTAAATTGGCTGATAAATCTCTGAGATATGAGCGTTTAAAGTTTTAGGTGGGGATAGGGAGGGGATGCTCTATCGCTTTCTCACAAAGCGTGTGTTAGTATAGCATTTGTATGGCGCGCCTGAGGCGTGACGTCATAGCTCAGTATAGTGCGCTCTCTGTCTAGCATAAAATACTTATTTATTTTTGAACAAATTTTAATTTTGTTTTCGATGATGAGCTCTATTTATGATCAGCTTTTTATAAGATAATAAAAAAAAAATTGTCATCATGCCTATTGTAGTGCTGTCAGATTAGTATAGATAGTCACCACAGATGATGGATTTTTTGTTGGTGTGCGTACAAAAACAGCATGAGTAAGAGAGATAGAAGAAAAGTTTCCAATGAGTTAAAGCGAGAAAGAGAGAGAGAAGCCTATCAAGAGAATGATACAACTAAATCGACGCCAATGTATGTTAAGACACTTTTTCTGTAAATAGTCAACTATAAATAGTTCTGTGAGTAAATGTGCGACTGGCGCATGTTGTGTTATACTACTTTGTTCCAAATAGTATGCAAAAAAGTAATGTTTTCTTGTGACAAAATTTTTCCTCTCGCCGTTTTTTTTTCAGTTTCATTTCGGAGTGTGCATCGGCTCTGCATGATCTAATTCCCTCCTGCACATTTTTCTATCATTACTGCCAGAGTGGGCAAGAAAAATAGACACGCTTGTTGGTGATATTCCGAAAACCCGCTTTGATCCCACTTTTATTGTGAGAACTGCTAGGCAATGGGAATGCGTGTTTCCCGATAGTTACAATCCGTGTGTCTTCAAATCACGCCAGGCAAGCGTACCATCGTAGACAGCATCATCGTTTATCACCAGGCGAGATGGCGGTCAAACGCAAGCCTATTAATAAATAAAAAAGACTACACTATAACAGGCGAGTGCATAAAGAGTGAGTCAAAAGATCTTGATCCATTATGTTCGAATGGCAAGGCGGAGGGGTCCCTGAGTGCTGAGGATATGTACCTCGCCTTACAGAATTATTAGTCGCAATGGAACCCTTCTCAGGTGCGCAAAATGCGTTCTGCGTATCATACTTCACCCGGATCATACTTTTTGACCCAACCGTATTATATATAATGCAATCTGAAAGGCCCGTCACGGTGACATTATTTTTTTGTCTACTATTGAAATGAAAAGTTACACAGTTGATATATGACCCTAGCTTATTTTTTTAATAATGTAAAAATTATCTGCTTTGACCAAAATTATAATTATATTTTAGTAAAATATACCTATTTAATTCAGGAAAATATGTTTCCAAGACTATTTTTATTTAGAATATTTTTTATGTGTCATTCCAGTATTATATTTGTTGCTTCGCTTAGCTTTGTTGTCCAGTAATTTGTAAGAGATTCCCGATGATTTAGCTTAATTTTAGCTCAAAGGTATCCTTCCATAGATTCTGCTAAACAAGCTTCTGTGTTCAAGTTATGTATTATGATAGGTGTACTTGTGTATTGTTACTAATTTTGTATTATAAACACAATGTTACTACGTATTTGTAAATCAGATCGATGATTGTAAAGTAGCTAACATTATACGGATTTGGCTGATGGACCACCGTCAACCAACCAACGGGAAAAAAATGAGAAAATTTTCTCTTGCTTTCCCGTTGGTTGGGCGGCCGTCCATCAGCCAAATCCATATTGTCTGTTAGCTACTTAAGATATCAAACAACCTTTAGCATGAATTGTCTCCAAAGAAAATCATTATAAATTAATTTTTTTATTCATAATTGGTTTAGTCTATTCATTATCATATTAAAAAAGCTGAATGAAAATGTCTTATATTGATTTTCGTTTTTAGTATGTTGGCTTTACATTAATACAATCATAGACAAAAGTACCAATACTTTTGTCTATGATAAAATCTTAACAAGGCAAATGTAAATATGATTTTCATTCGCTTTTGGATAATTAACTGGAGTAGTCAGTATTCCGATAGCGAATGGACTAATTTAACTCCCAAATGTATTGACATTTTATCTCTTATTCATGCTAAGGTCGCTGGAAAATACAATGCAATAATGTGACAAAAATCATTCGCCTTTCGATAAATAACTAGAGCTGCCAGTGATTATGTGATAGCAAAAAAATGGTTTAACTCCCGAAGGCACATTACCGTTTTATCTCCGGTTCATGCTAAGGGTACTGGAAAACACTGCACTTTTGTGACAAAAATAACATCGTATATTAAATAATTGACATTTAAGTATTAACTTTCAGTGTTTTATATGGTTTAGTCATTGTTTGTAAAGTGAAGTTAGCAGCCACATAATTATGTACTTACCATAGAATAATAATGTTTATGAGAACAAGGTTCTAGACTGTCAAACTACTAATATGATTAATTAAATGAAGGCTGCCCAATTTAAGGCCTGTGGGCCCAAAAGTTACCTTTTTAAGTAGGCCTATCAAAACTATTGGTTGGTGGTCGATTATTAGCTGTAAGAACTTTAGTTGGAGATTTCATTGGGCTAGATTTCATCCTATGCAAATTATTAGTCACATGTACCAATATATCATGCGCATGCATATACTCCCGTTGCTGTTGTTGATCGTCAATATGGTGATTTATAAAACTCAAATGTATATTTTTGTATGGGCGACCAATGTCAGTGTAGGAGGAAATCAAGCTCAAATGGTCAAAGCTATGTGAAACCAAGGAAGATAGACTAAAGGAAAGCCAATACCGGAACATTAGAGCGTAGCTCGGAAATTTGCCTAAAAACGGTACAAACTTAGATAGCGCCGTAATTTGAGCGTGCTATAGGTTCTCTCGAACTTCAGTAAGCGCTGCAGTCAGATAATGTACGAAAGGGTTCTACAAATTACCGTAGTGCTAATTTTAGTATTCAGGACAAAAATATTCGGGACATTTTGCACACACGGTCATCTGACCCCGAACTAAGCAAAGCTTGTGATATGGCTGCCAGACTGATAAACATACATACATAGTTTTAAATATATACTTAAATAGATATTAACACCCAGTATAAAATAAACAGAAATGTTTGCCCTAGGTGGGAATCGAACCCACACCCTCAAGCGCAGAAGGTAGGTTCACTACCAACTGGACCGAAACTGAACTGAATTACTTGGGCAGTCTTAATTTGAATATTCAAATTACGTTGAAACAGATAGCACCTGTGGCTGCACCATAATAATTATTGTTATAATAAAATGACAATATAATGTTAAATTTATGCATATAACTTTTTACTAGCTAGTCAATCATTTAGTAGAATCTTGACTTATTTATTTGTTTATTATTTTAAAGAAAAATTATACACTAAGGTATAAGTTAACAATATGTTTATCATGTTTTTTATGGAGTGTAATATAGATCACTTGCAAAATTGACATTGTTTTATTTCTAGTCTCACGGAAGAAATTAAAGTAGGTTATAAAAATAAATGTATTACATTTATTGGAAAAATAATACATTAAAATAACATCACAGTATTTAGTTTAGAACTTGGTTCATCTTTCTTCCTTGGGAATTCTATCAACTTCTCGCCTGTGTTCATCGGTTCTGAGATCTGTCTAGACCGCAGGACAGAGTGAGATGCATTTGCAGTACATGTCTACATAATGACCGGTATTATGCTTTCACAGTTTCTTTGTCTCCATCTTCTTTGATTAGTTCCTCAGATTCTGCTTTGAATTTTTCCTGTAATCAGATTTAAATTTGGTATTTGAAGTCCCTTGATGGCCAACGTCACCTACAGGCAGGCATAAGAAAATATTTTGTGCCTAGACTGCAAACAACGCCTTTAGGCGACACCACTTCAGTCCCTTAATTACAGGAAATATAGTAACAGTATTCTTTTAATTACCGGAAAATTCGTCTGATGTTCCATATTTTAGCTAAAAATATATATTCCGGTGCATGCGCTACATGGGTTAGGAAGGGTGGTATAAGTTTAACTTGTGTAAGTTTAATCTGTGCATCGTAGCTCCCAAACAGCTGAACCGATTTAGGTTTATTTTTTTATTTTGTTTGAAATGTGACTCTAGAGTGTTTTTAGCTATGATCCTAGAAAATCTGTTTAGCTGTTTGACGGTAACCAGTTCTTTTATCAGACCTTTTTAACAATTTAATTTATACTTGTTAAAATGTAAGATTGGTAATTGGCAGCCACTATACTACAGTAAAACTATAAAGACAATGTTTTCATTTAACTTTTTACAATGTTATTGCATATGTTAAAAACAAGAATAACTAGAATAATTTATAAAATAATTACCAAGTCATAGATAACTTTCACGACTAAGGAACAGCTTGGGCATGTTGCCACTTCCTCTCCAGCTATTAATTCTTCCTGAAAAATACAATTCCTACTTGTAAAGTAAAGTAAATATTTATTTCTGAAACGCTTTTACATTATCTCTTGTATCATGTACCTTATTACAATATTTATAGTGGAATAGCATTGGGTAAAAGTAGGTTATAATATGCCATCCATACCAACTTCCATTCAAATCCGTTACGGTGTTCATTATTTACAGACATACACTCAAACTTTTGCATTCCAGATATTATCGTGATTTACGGCGAATCAACAAAATTCTAACCTTGCTAATTTGGAATCGGTCTCCGCACGGGCAAGGGTAGTAATACATGTCCTCGTCTTCATCATATTCAAAGTCTTCAATTTCTATTTCGTCGTGGAAAATCGTCATTTTTAACGAGCAAAGTCAGTGTTTATTTATTATTTCCCAAAATTAACTATATTTTAAGGGTGTCTATAATGTACAACATGATATTTGCCGACACGATATTCCACGGCATGATAATGTACAGCATGATAATTGGTGTACATGTACATCGAATATCATGCTGTACAATACTGGCCGTCAATTATCGGCTCGTGTCTATTAAGTACGGCAAGGAATGCACAGCCAGGATTGTACAGGCAATAATCCGTGTACGTGGGAAAAGTCCACGTTTTATCGGGCTGTACATTATTGTGCCGTACATTATCATGTCGTGCAATACGGGCCGTGTTTTGACGAAACGGGCCGAAAATGTACGACCAATAATGTACAACATGATAAAAGGTGGCATCGCCCGTATTGGCTAATATTCCTGAAATGTCTCTGCTCTTATTGGCTGTTGAGTCTATGACGTCTGTCGATTCCATGCTTCGTTTGAACAAGATAGTGTAAGATAGTCACAGATAAAAAATATGAGAACCATCAAAACTTTTTGATGGTGACGCGGAGTGAGGAGTACAACTGTGTTAGATCTGTCACTCATTTCGAACCTAACCAACTCAAGTCTGACTCCAGGTCGGCTCCCGCCAGAAGCTCTTGCGGTCGCCCCTGAGTATCGCTTCGCCACACTCGACCTTCGCTTCACTACGGAGGTCACCGGCTCGCTTCGCTCGCCACCTCCCCCCTTCGCTCCGCTCGGTCTCGTATGGCTCGCTCTCACTCAGGACCTCCCTAGAGCTTCTGGCTCCCGCGCTTTTTATATACACTCTAGGGGTAGGGACCACAAGACTAGGTGGAGTCGGGGTGCTCTGTGTCGGTTCTGTGGCCCATTTCGAACCTAACATACTCAAGTCAGAGTGCTCTGTGTCGGATCTGTCACTAATTTCTACCTAATACACTCGAGGTGGAGTCCGATGTCCAAGTCTAAAGGAAGCTTCAGATTTGAATTTTTATGGTCACCAATTATCGTGCTGTACAATATTGGGGTGTGCATTATTGAATCGTGTCAATAATGTACGGCATAATATTGTACGCCACAATATTGCACAGCATGATAATTCGTGTACTTGTACATCAAATATCATGCTGTACATTATTGTGTGTGCATTATTGGGCCGACCTGATAATGTACGGCATGATAATGCACGACACGATATTGTACAACATGATATTCCATGTACATGTACACCAATTATCATGCTGTGCATTATTATGCCGTACAATATCATGGTGTACATTATCTGTGTCGTACATTATTGCCTCCCTATTTTAACTTGCAAACATCTTGCTTGGCAAAATTCGCACGAAGAGGAACCACAGATTAGTATATGAATGGTATAACTTATAAGCAAAGAAAAAAAATACTACATCTTTGCATAGAAGAGAAACCAAAGAACGAATCGCATTCATTCAATTTCTTCTTCGTGGCTTCACATCGCTCATGCTTCGC
This sequence comes from Agriopis aurantiaria, assembly GCA_914767915.1. Taxonomy (NCBI): domain Eukaryota; kingdom Metazoa; phylum Arthropoda; class Insecta; order Lepidoptera; family Geometridae; genus Agriopis; species Agriopis aurantiaria. The sequence continues at coordinate 10,405,321 of OU612001.1, read as the reverse complement.
TCGTTTTAACTTGACATTGACATAACAATTGTCTTGACACTTGACAGTTTGGCAATTCCATGTTTGGAACATATTGTGTGCGTTCAACACAGGCACAGAACACAGGCGTTCAAAATACAATTTCTTTAGTTTACGGCTAGTAGATCTGTGACGGCACTAATCCAGACTAAAACGTACACAAAACACCCGTTCAGAGACGCCACTAGTGAAAAATTCATCCAACTAAAATTTAAACTGCCACGTTTATTGGCGTCCGCTGGTAAAAAATTTCGCCTGAATATTACGAAAGAATATCTCTCTAGTTCTCAAAGGGCTTAAGTAAACGCACCCCATCACACTATCTGCCCTCCGCGGTTTTACATGAATCCTTATCTTTTCCTAGATATTATGAAGTAGATGCCTCCATGTCAAATTTTATTCAAACTGGATCGGATAAGCCGTTGCGGAAGTAACAAACAAAAATCAAGGTTTTAATTTTAATTCGTAGGTTTGTGGTATAACATACCTTGACATTTTTCTTCATAACTGCCTCATTTACCAAATTTGACGGTTTTAAATCAATTTTATTCAGTTAAATTACAATATTTGAGCTGGAAAAAAATACATGTCACAGATACATCTGTGTTTGAGTTTATGATTTGGTTCAAAACACAATAGAACAAACTTACCTCGATTAAAACAAAATCTGAAACAAAATCGAGTTAGTTTTTTTTTCGTTTTATGCTCTAATGAAAGCTCGTAACAACCTGGAAATTACATGTACTGAAAGTCAATTTTATTCAACATTTTATTATTTGGATAGATTTTTGGTAATGAATAGTTTCGTTTTTTAGTGGCATTAAAAGCGTAAAAAGATCGCGAGAATTTGCACGCGCCGCGTTCAGTACCGCGCCAGGCATCATCGAGGTCGGACCTATGTTCGTTTTTGTCGTTGCACTCCCCCCGTGGGCGCCCTGATTCTTGCGTGGCAAAATACTTCGTCGCTATAACTTGGCGGGGGCTGAGGCACAGAAGACATAATAGACACAGAAGGTTCACTCCGCGAAGAAATTTAAATAAATAAGGACTCTATCTACGAGGCAATAAAGTAGCAATTCAACTCGTACAGCGCTGGATACCGCTCGCTATATTTACCTAGAAGGCCGCTCTCTTTCTATCACGTAGGTCTATCTCTCCTGACGCGGCACGTGTAACGTTAGGGTTGTCTTCTTGATATTTACACAGAATCATCATCATCATCAGCCAGTAAACATCCACGTCTGAACACATGTCTCCCGTCAATACAACGTCATTAATTTCTTCATTATCAGCCATAGGACGTCCACTGCTCTGGACATAGACGTCCCCCATCGATCTCCAAAATTTGAAATTTTTGCACACACGGTCATCTGACCCCATACTAAGCAAAGCTTGTGATATGGCTTGCCAGATACTGATATACATACATATATAGTTTTTAAATATTTACTTAAACAGATATTAATAACCAGATATAGAACAAACACAAATGTTCATCACACAAATGTTTGTCCTACGTGGGAATCGATCCCACGCCCCCAAGCTCAGAAGGCAGGTTCACTACCAACTGGACCAACGGGCTATCAATCTCTGTCAGTCTCAGTCTCAGATCTCCAAAAGGACCAGTTAAAAGTAGCCTGCATCCAACGTTTCCCTGCGATCTCATTTAGGTTAGGTTATCTTGTGGGTGGACATCCTACGTTTTTTTCTTATCCTACCCTAATGGCTGCCATTTTAAGTTCGAGTTACACCCGTATTTTGCAGGAATACCGCTTCCTCACGGGAAACGAATAAACGTTTTGTTTTTTTTTCACTGGCAAAGCTGTTTTATTATGTCAACGTCATGAGTCACGTCACACGTCATTTGACATGACTTTTCAAATTCATTCATTCTTTTATTTCAATTTTGTGGGGGAGGATCATGATCGCGGTGGTCTTACGGAAATTTCAGAAAAATTGATCAGAAAAGTGGTGCAGTGTGAATTCGTGCCGTGTTGTCGATTCCTACCTATCAAATAGAGCCCCGAACACCGAAACCATGTTCAGTTGGCTGAAGAAGGAAGGCGAAAAGACAGAAAGCATCGAAAATGTCGTGGAGGGTCTCAAAAGGATCTACAAAACGAAGCTCCTCCCTCTGGAGCAGCACTACCAGTTCCATGACTTCCACTCGCCGCAGCTGGAAGACCCCGACTTCGATGCAAAACCGATGATCCTTCTGGTCGGGCAGTATTCGACCGGTAAAACGACCTTTATCAAGTATCTGCTTGAACGTGACTTCCCCGGCATCCGCATCGGGCCCGAGCCCACCACGGACCGCTTCATCGCCGTCATGTTCGATGAGAAAGAAGGCGTTATTCCTGGAAATGCACTCGTCGTCGACCCCAAAAAGCAGTTCCGGCCGCTAAGTAAATTTGGAAATGCTTTCCTGAACCGATTCCAGTGCTCGACAGTAGCGTCGCCTGTGCTGCGGGGTATCTCTATAGTAGACACTCCCGGCATCTTGTCCGGAGAAAAGCAGCGTGTAGACCGTGGGTACGACTTCACAGGAGTTCTAGAATGGTTTGCAGAGCGTGTGGACCGCATCATATTATTGTTTGATGCACACAAGCTCGACATTTCAGACGAGTTCCGACGCAGTATCGAGGCTCTCCGTGGTCACGATGACAAAATCCGCATTGTGCTGAACAAGGCTGATATGATAGACCACCAACAGCTCATGCGAGTCTATGGAGCTCTAATGTGGTCACTCGGAAAAGTGTTGCAAACGCCTGAAGTCGCGCGCGTCTACATTGGCTCCTTCTGGGACCAACCGTTACGATATGATGTAAACCGAAGACTGTTCGAAGATGAGGAGCAAGATTTATTTAAAGACATGCAATCACTGCCTCGCAATGCTGCTCTCCGTAAGCTTAATGACTTGATCAAACGAGCGCGCCTCGCTAAGGTTCATGCATATATTGTAAGTGAACTACGGAAAGAGATGCCCTCGATGTTTGGTAAAGACGGCAAAAAGAAAGATTTGATCAAGAATTTAGGCCAGATATATGACAGGATTCAAAGGGAACAGCAAATTTCGCCGGGAGACTTCCCCGACATAAAAAAAATGCAGGATAACTTGGCAAATCATGACTTCACCAAGTTCCATCCACTAAAGCCCAAGCTGTTGGAGGTTGTAGACCACATGCTAGCCACGGACATTGCACGCCTCATGGATATGATCCCACAAGAAGATGTCAACATTGTGAGCGAGCCACTCATCAAAGGTGAGTGTTTTTATTTTCAACTGCATTTTATCTGTGGTTTTCCAGCTGTCACAGGTTCTTAGGAAATTATGTAGCCTTTCTAACACTCTGCCTGTCTTGTCAGACTTATGAATGAGAGTAACAAAGGCGAAAATTGCACACCTACCTACCTGTATACCATCACTGTCTCCACAGCAAATTTAGACCAAACCTTTTCATGTTCATCTTCCAAATTCATTTAATCTGTAGCGCCTAAACACTTAAACCGCGACAGACAAATGTTTCTGGCATCACCTAAGAAAATGGATTAGCATAGAATCCGTCACATGATTAACAAAGCGTACCAGGCAGTCTGTCAAATAGTATGTAACCTTTGGAGCCTTTTACAGGTCCCTAGTACATTAAAATCTAATCTGGCATAAATGAGTGAAGAATGTAATATGTTTAATTCGTTTATGCTAACTTAGCACTACTTCTATGCTACTAGTCCTTATTCTGTGATTAAATAGTCTATGGACACCCTGCAATTTACCGTCCTGTCAAAAATATATTTGTTTTCGTGTGGTAAAAACAATTTTGGCTTATGAGTAAAGAATGTGTGCTAAATTAGCACTACTTCTATGCTACTAGTCTGTGGGCGTCACCGCTTTTCGTGATACGATGACGTATTACATCACATTTTTTTTTTTAACTAGCCAAAGGTACAATTTTATGGCTTTGGCTACCATATGTGTGTCTCGACATGCTCTTGGCCAGCTATTCATATATTGAAAAATTCATGGATAGGCTCATACAATTTACAAATATGTATGTATGAAATATTTTGCATTATTCCAAAATGATAACAATGCTAGTTGGAATTGTTTAACACTTCCTTATCAACAGTCATATCTGTTACACAGTTCTGTAATTTTTTTGCATTAGCGGCATATTGGGAAGTTTGGTTTACACGGGACATCTATGATATCATCTGAGTGTAAATTGCAAGTCTATATAAGTAAGGAGTGCCAGTGCCACTTATCACACAACAAGGCTATAGAGCGCTAGTATAGGATAGGATCTTATCTCTGTAGATTTTGACCTGAATAATCATTGTTATCATTTGTGATACCAGCACTCGGAATTTGCTAGTTACTATTAGCTGTAGTTAGACTATACTATAATTAGACAATTTGATTATGAGGTTTGACGTCACATCTAAGGTCTAATGCAGACTGGAGAGTCCAAGCATACAAAGAGGCCTAGGAAAAGTCAATTCTTTCTGGGGTTCCGAACCAACATGCACTGGGCCAGCATGGTGGATTAAGGCCCATCCTCTCTGTGAGAGAAGGCCTGTGTACCAGCAGTGGGAGCATGATAGGTTGAAATGATGATACATATAATATATACTTGTCTACTTTATACTGGCAAAAAACCAATTTTATTGACATACCAAATTAATTCATATGCCGCATATTTACAAAATTCCATCCATCAATTTTCACTTGGTTATGAATCCATATAATTTTACCTTATATTTTTACAGACTGATGTCACTATCATGAATGTCGTTATTTTTATCAAAGTTACTCATAAATTTACAAACACAAATGTTGTATTTAGTACCGTCCTAAAGTTTTGAAAAATGTTTTGAGTTAATTAGAAAATACATCATTCAAACATCTGCCCAGCCGGGAATCGAACTGACCTGCTCATGAGGCAGGCGTGCTGCCGCCTGCCACTTAGCTAAACCGGTCGTTTTGGATTCAGCAGTTCAGACGTAAAAAGGTTACAAAGGAAAAAAAGGAAGGAAGGAGGTTATAAAGGTTACTTTCGCATTTATGTTTTAGTGTGATTGCAATGTATTTCTTGGCGTGTTAGGCGACAGCATTGTCGGGCGAAAGTGCCGACTGAGCGTTTTTTGCCGCCGCCGCCGCCGGCACGCTTGCACTCATTACTCTAGTTGCTACTCCACTGTCTGCGCCAGAACCAACACTACAATAATCTCGAAACAAATGTTAGCCTAATTCGCGGCACGTCTGATAAAGAAAGTTTGCTTAACGTTAGCTCATTTTCGATTGCTTCGTGCGTAACAACCATTTTGACGAGGCACTTCCTGCTAAAACTGGCTGAAGATTTATGTTGCTTTATAGTATGAGGCAATTTTTGATTTTCCGTATGGAATTTTCCTGTTTTCGTTAGCAACGTTTTGATTCCTCTTTTATCATATTTTGTACTTCAAAAAGTGAAGCTCCCAAGTCGTCTTCCGTGTTCCCTTACATAATATTCATACCTATATTATGTAAGGAATCTAATAATATTATGTATCTTATGATTCTTAAAGGGAATAGATGTTTCCAAGATCGACGTTGTTCATCCTTGGTCTCACCTCCGCTTACCATTGCGTACATTCGCTTACCAGCCATTGGTAGCCAAAAGTAGATCAGAGGGGTTAGTCCCAGATTTGATAGTTTTCGAAAACTTTTTTCGTTTACGTATTGTTCCATACATTTTAGTAAAGCGCCTCCAGCGGAAACGCGGAGGAACTAAAATCGGTAGTATTCGGCGGTATAGATTGCTTCGCTCTCATACGAAAAAAGTTTTCGAATACCATTCAGCCCAGCAATGTATGGAACAATACGAAAACGAAAAAAGTTTTCGAAAACTATCAAATCTGGGACTAAGGGTACTGTATCCATTGAGTTACTTTCCAGTAAAAAAAAAGAATGAAATGAGCAGACTAGCAAAAATTGGTGTAATGTAATTAGCTAGTTTTTGTCAAAAACTACAAAACTTTATAAAGGTGCTCGTATTATATAATGCTCGTATTATAAATTTATTTAGTTGAACACTAGTCTGTAGGGTCAAGAAATGACGTACCCATAGCTACATATTTACAGCATTTTTACCGTTTTCAGGTGTGAATACTCATTGTAAAGTTTATTGTAAGGTCCCGACCTTCATTGTTAAGAGCTAAGCAGCCCATGTGTTGTTTACCGGAATACACAATTGAAAAACTAGTTTTTTTTTGTAGTCCGACTACAAAAAAATACAGTAGGTTAAGTTTCTAAAACTTTAGAGAAACTGTTTAACTTTTATGGAACAACGATGAAAAAACTCATTTTTCTGTGACTTAACAGTTTCCCATTATTTTTTCTTTAAGGTCAGAACATCCTGGCCTGCTTTACTTCTCTGAGTCGTTTCTCATTGCCTTATTTGTTTACACTTTCAGTGTTAATTATTTGAACAATCTTAAATTTGGAGCTATTTTCTAGCATTTCGCTTTGCTGCGATTTAGGCTGCCACCTTTGGCCTTTCACTGTTGCTGATACCGGCTGCTATAATTTATAGAGATTTACAAACATTATAATGACGTAATTTAGTTAATGATGTCATGAAGAGTAACATCCGTAAAGTTGAAACAAAGCAGCAAACCAAAACATACGATCGACATTGAGATAATCTTCGTTTTCAGGTAAACGTGTAATTTAAATAAACGTACTTATTATGTATGATGTATTATATATATTGTATAGTGATTTACTTGGCCAGTTTCGTTTTGAATCATCGTAAAACATGTGTCTAACATGCTCTGTGAAGAGAAGGGACTCGTGAGGAACCAGTAACTTTTTTGATACAGTTATTTTATTATATAGCAATTTAATTCGATAATTTATATTTCATACAAGTTACCCGATACTTACAACACTATTTCCTGTTGTAAACAAGTGAAATTATTCATTAATTGTTCTCAACATAAGCACTTTTAACCGGTCGCGGCTATGAGTCATGGAAGTCTTTGCATGATATTATCATAGTCCATTATTATTTCTTCATAATTTCCACGACGCTTACCATTCTAGGCAAAACTAAGCATATTAACAATGTAAATATGTCATTTATATGGTTTTTCATAAGGCCTATCACGTGAACACTAAGCAAACTTTAGTTAAATTGTTCATAGATAAAGCGTTAGCTTATGTTGACGATATCATTATCGCGGCAGATTCAGCAACAGTTCCCTGTGAATCACTGATAGTGCGAGCCGCGCCTTGGGCCGCAGCGACCTTGGCGTATTGTTGACACTAGAACCGTCAGAGCTTTATTTGCATTCAAACCATTATAGAAATTAGATGCCCATTTCATGCTCTAGAAACTACAGCCGACTTTGCTGGTGGCTCGTCCACTACTGTTCAGACATATCAGATCATAACCCTTGCATTGAAATGAGGAAATTCCGCTTAAACTATTATTTTTACACTATTGTCTGCCACATACAGTGGCCGTAAGCCTTTGTACCCGACGACGCAAAGCAAATTCCATATTGCCACCTACAGCCTAAATTCCTTAACAGATTTTGATAAATGAGGTCTCGTTAGATTGGTGAAAGTTTAGGGACGATCACGGGGTAATAATAAATACAAGACGAGGACAATCATGTGAAGTGGATATGAAAAAAATATTTACAAGCCTCATATAAAGAAAATAAGTAGTTATTCGTTTGTTTCGTTTAAGACCTTTTGAACGTAGCACTTTTTAATTTTACGGGTACAAGTTCAAGTACAATTTTACTCTACTCAACATAAAATCCAACTTGCATTATAACAAGAAACTCTTTATATAACTCAATCTAATTCTAATAGTTATATAACCGTCTATCGTATTAATTAGTCCCTTAAGTACTAATCAAACAATAATCTTTTATCTAAGCGTTCGTGACTGTAGTGTATCTGTTACGGCGTGTAATACCGTTGATTTCGTAACACGTCGCCAACGATCGCTTTACAATATTATCTTTGACGTAGTTTGGGCCTTATTTGTATTTTCATTCCTATTTTATAACAATATTTAGGAAAATTGCTTTGTTAACGCCCTACATTATTCAATGTCTTTGTTTAATTGATCCTTTTTTCATGTTTTTTACACGAAGTGAATCACCTTTGAGATCACTCTTATAGTAATATCACGATTGAAGTCTCACATCATCAGCATATATTTAGAGCATACAATTTGGTAGTTTCTCTATGCTTAATGCATCTTTTATTACAAGATTCCCCACGTACTCTATATCATGTCCCACTTCAATGCCGCTACAATTAAACCTTTGCACCCGCATCCACAGTAGCAAGCCTCACAAAACACGGTTTCCTCGGCAACGGCTTACTAACAACTTGCCCAAACACTGCCGTTCCATTACTTGCTTCACTATCGGTTAGTCATCGCATCGCCTTGCCGACCACCGTTACTGGATCAGCTATATCAGCAGTTACACTACGTATTGCATCCAAATGAATTTTGTATTATTTGTTTGGTATATTAGCTACACTTGCCGGTTTTGCTTATTGTACAGATCCTTTCCTGTCCTTTGTCCTTTTTATTTTTATTGCATCTTCTTTAGCCGATTCACCGCGTCACCTACATGCTACGTTTTGCGTCAGACTGAGTTTTAAGTTTTAACGTCTGTCGGCAGTCCACACGACTGTCTATTTTGCATATTAGTTTAGAAGTCCATACAGCCTCGATCTCTGTTAATCCAGGGTTACCTGTTTTCAGACAGATTCATACAAATCCGTTCGTAGCTGAGAGGCTACAAACATTACACATTTCATTATCATCACCTCGGGATTGTTCTGTAGTTTCTACTGTTGGACATAAGCCTTTCCCAAGACACGCCACTCATCCCTATCTTTAACTTTTCCAGGCTTGGTTTTTCTGTATCGTCACCCTACCGAATCGCAGGGCCTCAACGCTTGCCGATTCCATATTTTCCGTTATACATAGAAGGTCTTGCTTGTGGAATTCATTGTCTCCATCTCTCCATACATAGCCGCAATATAGATGTGATTGTTAAGTAGTAGTAAATGTGAATGTGACGCGTTGATGTCGACTGATTTCTCTGTAATTACAGTGACTGTAGAGACATGGCCACTTGAAGATATCCTTACTAGAAGCTCTTGACGTGTTTTTAGAATGATGGTTAGATCATCAAGTATGGGTAATTCATTTTCAATATGACCTTGAATTTATCACTAAAAGCTACCTACCCAGTCACCTCATTTCGTATGTCCGAATTCCAATTTCTTATTCTCTATTGTTTTAAACGTAAGCTACGTTTTTTACGTGTGTTTTGTTTTAAAACATGTGTTCAAATCGCGAAAGTTTAAAAATTATTATTCTCTATTGTCTGATTTTGCTTGAAGCTATTGTAGACGATAAATGATTGATCGCATGACACCGTTTCAATCTGGACCATGTTGGTTATTTAGTTAACACATTAGCAAACATTTCGCTTGTACTGTAAAACCTAGTTTAGACTAGGAAAAACTTCTAGAAACTTAAAAGCACAAGCTACTTACAGGAATACATGTATTATAAGCCTAAAATCAAGCGTGATTGTTCACACGGTAGAAAACAGATTGCGAATTACAAATTTTGCTCCTAGTCCAAAGCCACATTAAAGGCTGCATTTTGTGCTGCCTAAAAACTTTAACATTAGGCCTGGTCATTAAGCCTATACGAACTTACTTGGCCCAAATAGCATTTCCCTCCTTTTTTGAAGTCGGTTTTAAAGGTGCGCGCCAGTGCTGAGAGACCGCACGCGCCGCTTGTTGCCTGTTGTGTTGATGACTAGTTGCGCTAATCCGGAAACGTAATTTAGGGCGAACAGTGACTCGCTGACTTGACCACTTGTCTGCCAGAATACCTTTGAACTCATCAGCTTTATTTGGTGCCATTAATAATGTGCTTATAATTTAGAGTCCACCATACACTGTGGCAGCATGGTGGATTATGGCCCATTATCTCTCTCTCTCTGAGAAAAAGCCTATGTGTGTGGCTAATTATGATGATGAATTTAGAGTCCTTTAAAATCTACAACATTGTAACGATTGTTAATGAAAGTATTGCTGGGTGTAAAATACGACTGCTAAATGAAATTAAAAAATAATGTCTGCATCATTGTAGTTAACGAAAAAAAAATTAGAAATATTTCATGTAATTACGATGGATGATTATGAACGAATAAAAACGAACAGTTGGTATCGAACCCGATACTGACACCACATATTTGTAAAAAAGGTATGATGATAGAAGTCATCAGCATTTAGAATCGATCTATGCTGATTGCTGGTTTAAAATGGGATTCACAGTATTCTGTACAATATTATGGAAAATAAATTTCAACAGTTCAGAGTTATAATGCAGCTAAAAGTTATGGAAATTCGTAATAATCGTTTCGAGTACAATGGCTCTGAATCGGCGTTTTATCAAATTACGCCACTCTTATCACGAGTATGGCGCCCGTTCGAAGATATGAAGCCGTAACTACACATGTGATTGGTAGCTACAAGGAAACTTGCCTCAAGCTCGAACCCGTATCGGCGCACAATATCCAATTCCCGAAATATACAATTACCAAAAAGATTCATTTTCAAAAATCTATTATATCAATCAATTTGTATATGTGAACTGAGTGAATAATGAGTTCTTTAAATGTCTTATTAACAAAAGTAACATTTGTTAAATGTCTCAATATTTCCCGTATTATTATCTAAACTCTATTCAGATGAGTTGGCTTTATTTTGAAACCCTTTGCAACCCTCATTTATACTTTCTAAAGTGTAGAGAAAATGAGCAGCAATATGATTTAGAGTGTAACTAAACCATACAAAAAATAATATGCAGAAAATAAAGATATGCAGATAAGATACTGAGCACTATCGGTAAGTGTAAGTCGAGGGCAGCTTGCGAATGTCAAGGCCCCAATCTCCTTACGAGGAGCGCACGTTCAAAATATTGTCAATCACAATCACGAACGCCACTTTCGCCGCTACCAGGAACTCGTAAACATTTTGATATCGAAATGCCTTCCTGTGATAAAAACACTTCACTAGCAAGACATTCGTGAGGTGATAAAAATATCAGGAACAAGGCAACTTGTAAAAGAAGGCATAGATGTAACTATGACGGGCGGGATATTAAATTTCAAACTAAGAAATAAGATAATACCAAAATGGTTTTTACTAAATTTCTGGTAATGATCTGAATGCAATCAAAATTCGAGTATATTAACCGCCAAAGACAAAGGTATTTAATTATTCATAGGTTCAACAGTTTACACAATCTTTATGAATTTTTAAGACTTCTTCATTTAAAACCTTGACTCTTCTCTGTGGTGCTGCATCCCCTATCTACCTAACATCCCTTTTCTCTTCCATCGTTTTGACCTCTTGATACGGCATTGTATTATATTTAAATGTATTGCTTCGTTTCATCATCATCATCATCATCATTTCAGCCGTAGGACGTCCACTGCTGGACATAGGCCTCCCCAGCGATCTCTAAAAGGGCTGGTTGGAAGCGGCCTGCATTCAGCGTTTCTCTGCGGTCTCTTTTAGGTCGTCTGTCCATCTTGTGGATGGACGTCCTACGCTGCGCTTACCGGTCCGTGGTCTCCATTCCAGAACCTTCGTTTGAATGCTTCGTTTAGTTTATATGTATGTGTGGTTTTCTGTCTTACATTGTCAATTTTACGCGAGCGATAATCTTATACGTGCTTTGTTTATGTTATAAATGTGGTTTTCTCTCTTTGTCAATTTCAGCCGAGCCATATCTCTACACGTTCAAGTTTTGGTATCAAAGTATAATCTGTTAATTAGACTTGTGTAGAACTTTCTTCATCACCAACTATAATGTGTAAATCAAGCAGTAATTAAACCGCAATCGTTTAGCTTTCTTTGATATGAAACTTGAATGTGGGTCATTTCTAGGCGTAGCTACTAACGGTTCTCATTGCTGGTTGATTAACACCAGTGAGCGTGTTCCAGCTAGCCTTGAATTATTATCGTGTCTATTGATTTGTTGTATTCAACTCTTTATTTATTAAATATTTTTTGCTGGTACAGAGTGTAGAGTTGAAAATTTGAAATATAATATAATCATCACTATCGCCATTTCAGCCTATCGTGTTCCCACTTCTGGGACACAGGCCTTCTGTCAGAGGAAGAGGATGGGTCACTATATTCACCATGCTGGCCCGGTGCATGTTGGTGACAGTCATGTCTTTGATCTTTTGAAGTTCTTGGACATATCGATGTCCTCACAATGTTTTGTTTCACCGTTTTTGAGCGATGGCATCGAAACTGCACATACACAATTTATTTAGGTACATACTAAATAATTCATTGGTGCAGGGCCGATGATCGAACCCGGTGCCGTCAGGTTGTAAATCGCACATGATACCGCTCGGCCACCATCTGAAATCTAATCATGTTGGTTAGAAGTATGCGTGAATATCTAGTGATTCAGGTATGAAATTGGCTTCAAAAAAGATCGTTACGATCGGTGAGTTGATAGATAAATGCAGATCAATTCCCGTTATTAAAGAGATACTACGAAATCACCCAAAAACAAAAGAACTGGGCAATTCCTAGAGAGCGCACGAAAGCTGGCTTGTATATTATGTATATCCAGTGTCATGGCTTGAGTGTCAAGGCTCGTCTCTTGATGCGCTCGCACAACCAACGAGAGCGGAACGGATACTTTCCCCGCCTCTGTATGTGCTCATCTGCACCGCTGCATCGTGAATGGGCTCAAGCTAAACTTGTCACTCAGTCTGTATAGCCACTTATTAATTTGTGTTCTTTTAGTCTATTGCCATCCATTTGATAGATATTGGGTTGACTGGAAGCCATGTTTTGTAACATGCTGTACATTAAGACGCTAGCTTTTTTAGACATTGACTTATTTATACTCTTTAACAGAGCTTTCACATCTGTACCTCTTATTTTTGCTGTTTGTATACGTTATTGTTTTCAATTTGACCGATATCTGTCCCACTGTTCTACTCTAAGTTTACATTCGTCTGATATTGTCTAGTCCACTTGTTAAAGTAATCCTTCCACAACTGTATCATTACTAGAAGTGTGCCTTTTTAATCCACCGTCATTAACCTGGTTGCTATTCATTCAAGTCGAGTTAGTTTTTGAGTTGTCAGCTTTCTTTAAGTATTTAACTTCAGCCATTATCAGATCTGTGTCGATGTCCTCGTCTTGTTAGCATTAGGCGTACAAATTCTTGCATTCATTCATTAATTCTCTGAGATGTATACCTGGCCTGGTTAATGTATATAATTAGTGTATGTATAGTAATCCAAGCGAACTTGACTGCGTGGCTACAATAATTAACAATGAACGTACTTAATAGTTTGATGAGCCATTCGCCGGGGTGGTTGCCCTCGCAGTGGATTCACAGATTACCCAGCACAGAGGTTTCATGAATGCCTCACGCTTGCTTTTCCATATTATATATTTTGATGGCGATAGTTAAGGTTTGCTTAGTTTCTTTGTTCCACTTCTAAGGCAGTGTGTTATGTGCTAGAATCAACTAGGCTGTTCTAAATAGAAACCGTCGTAAGGTTACACTGATTTTGATATTGAATACAAACCCTGAGAACTTTCCTTATTGGTTCATCCTATCCATCAAATCAAGCCGCATGTAAGTAGTGTGTATAAGTACCTCCCTCGGTAGCATACATTTCTGCGTGAATCAATCTGATTGCATTGCGAGTTGTATCATCAGGTTGCAAAATGCAAATTCCGTCAGATCACTGACCATGCTGTTGCGACATAGGAAGCGGCAATTAGCGATCTAGATCGGCATGCGATAGTCGCCGTCAGCGAGCGTCGCGTGCGCTTACCGCTGGTTGGAAGTGTCGCGAATTGCAGACAGTGCCGCAAAAATATCGACACTACAGACCGTCCTCATAGCAAACAATAAAGTTCAAATTGGCTCATTCAAAAAAATCTAAGTTGAGTAAAGTTGCTGTCGTGTATTTCCTTACCCGCTAGGTTATTCTCCGATATTACACCCACGCGTTCAATAATGACTTGGGCAACTTACAGTACATGCCGAAATCATTCAAAAAACTTTTGATAAACTTAGGGACCATTCTCGATAACTTTAGCGATTTGAACACATAGAACGAAACCTATACCTGCGAAAGGTACCAATTTTTGCCTTAATAAAATATTGCACCATAAGTCCCGACAAACATTTAAAACATTCTGTAGATTTCACGATATCACATCTTTAATCGTCTTCGTTGTTTCATAATATCGTTAAATTTCCAAGTACACCCCTTTCATAGAAATTTTACCTAATCATGACATGATTAATGAACCTACGGTCTCCAACATTAATATACCGACGGTCCCCAATAAGAAGTGCACTAATCCAGTAACAGTAGTTTTTGTCCGCAATGGCAGTAACGGCACCGGGTGCGTGATGCGCCCCACACGTATCGATGAACCAATCCACGTCCGCTGGTATAATTGTGCCGGCATTGTTCCTGCATCCGCTCGTGACATCATGTCTGTCCAGCTCTGTGGACTCTGCAGCATCCATTGTACCGCCGCCCCACTTGCTGCTCAATAGCGGCTTTGTGTCCGCATCACGATGTCAACTTACATCGGAATTGGATCGTTTGTTCTTTACCCATTGTTGTGTAAGGGCATCGGTATCGCGGAGTATTTTTAGATTTGATACGACGGCTTGGTACTAGAACTCTAATAAATGATGGCCATGATACGCGTACTGTGAAAGCATTCGATGTTAGATTTGTATATAATCAGACATCTCTTGAAATGCTTGATTAATTTTCGAATATGCATTATTCATATTCATTTGTTTCGTTAGTTTGACTTACATGTCAAATTATTAGAAAACAGTAATAATAGGTATAACAATAATGGTATAAAGTCATTGTACAATTGTACACTATAAATATATTTTGCATTCAAGGAACTCCTTTAAACTGTAGAACGTCTTATCTACAAGCCAGCTATTTAAGCTATATTTAAAGCTCACCAGGTTGGGAGCGGAAATGAACTCGGTAGTTTGTTATACACCGTAGGTCCCATAACATGAGTGAGCTTGTCAGACTTCGCCAGGGTCCTAGGAATCGGCTTAAGCTGCCCTTCTGAACCTTCGTGTATATAATGATAACAAGATACACGCCTGCTTTAGGTAAGGCGACTCATCTAATATGCCCAATAAAATAAAACGTAATGCTGGGGAAAGCGCTTCATTACTGTGTAATGTGAGCGACAATAATGCGACGCCTTCATTGAGGCACGAAAACAAAACAATTGAAATCGATAGACTCACGTTCCGTCGATAGTTGATGTGTGTCACTGTGCGTGCTGAATAGACAATTATGTATGTGTCGAATGTCGATGTGTGGTACACATGCTAGTTCCTCTACCAAACAATCAGTTTTAATCTCTAACAACGAAGTATCTAATAGAAATTGGCAAGCGGACCGTGCGTACCTCTTTTGTTTTCAGCAGCCCGCATTCAATGCGCACGCGCAGCAAAGTTTATCAGAAAGATATTGCTTCTAAGAGCGCAGCGCTAACATATTGCACTGGTAGTAATGATATTTTACTTGGTCCTACGAAGGTTTTCCGCTTACAGCCGCGTGGTACGTGATGTGACCATGACCACTGTAGGTGGCTGTTAACTCTGTTATTATATAATATATGTTTATAGCCATTATTTATGGCTCAATTGCATGCAGGAGACAAAGTGCCATCGCAATTCGCACTGATTGACCTCTTGCTTGTTAATGTGATTTATCTGCCGCTTCCGTGTTGCACACTGTTTCCATACTATTAATTATAAAGTTCGTGCTCTGTTCCTTACTACTCCATAGTACTTACGTGGTGCCTACTAAGTCTAACCTAACTAACCCATTTTTATCACTAGTCGCCCCTGAACTGAGACCTCGTGAACCATAAATCTTTGGAACCCAACGATTGATTTTGCCCATATTCGAACTTATTTTTTTTATTGATATGAACTACTTGCCTACAAAGTTTCATGAAGATTGGATAACCGATACGCAAGTTATCGCCGAAAAGACCATGCACGCCGAAATGCCGACTTGTCCCATTACCCCATTAGCCATTGCATCTGAAACCTCTTCGCTCAGTCAATTAATGGTCCGAAATTGTTCGGTAGCAAAAGTCATGTCATTCTGTCAAGTGTTGGTTGAATAATGAATAACAAATATAAATTGATTTTTTCACCGACAAAAGAGTTGTCATCATCTTGTTCAAGCAGCTAAACTGATTCTCTTGAATCACAGCTAAGAACATTCCATCAATTTACTTTTTAAACAAACAAAATAACTAAATTAGCATCGGTTCAGCCGTTTCGGAGCTACGATGCCACATACAGATACACATATTAAACCTATAATACCCCTCTTTTTGCGTCAGGGGTTAATAATATCCCTAAATACAAAATCTCCGCAATATCGATCTGGTAAAATGCTTTTTCTAGGTCAAATGTTCAGTACACCTCGTAATCAAACATTTTAGACAGCTCTCAAGATAGTAACAAGCGATTAACCATCCTGCGAGATTATAGCCCTGATTGTTCTCCTTCTTCGCATAACAGTTATTGCAAGATCCCAGCTAACAGTCGCAGATCGAAGCGATGCCATGGCATATGGTAATCGTAATAGTCTGGGGGCGTCGCCAATGTGGCTATGTGGGCACGTACATGAATGCACTTAATGCTCTCTTCCTTGTCCTGAATCTACAGGGTTACGCATATAGACTGTACTAAGCCGAAAGGAGGTCATTACTCATCATTATGAAGACAATTTTCTATGGGATCAATCCTAAAATTGCGGGAAAAAATCAGCTGTTCCATACATTTTGTCGAGTGTCATAATGAATGAAATGTCATAATGAACGACCACTTTCTATGGAACAGCTGATATTTTTATCGCGATTTCAGGATTAGTCCCGTAGTAAAAGTTGTTCATAATGATGAGTACGATGACCTCCTTTCGGCTTAGTGCAGTCTACATGCAAAACCCTGTATAAGCGCAGGACAATTATTACATAATATGAACATAATATATACATGTTATTCTAGTTACGGAATGCATTTGCAACCCATTAGAAGAAAAATCATAGATTGGTGTTTACGTAAATGAGGTCAGGTAATGTTTTTCAGGCCTTGTGGCTTATTAGATATTCTTTATTTTATCTTTTTCATCGGCTATCATTAAAAGTGCATTTCAAATGTCTCAAACAAGCTGTCTTTGTGTATTGTTAAAGACGAGACGAGTTTTGAAGCCACTCAACTTCGAGTGGGCATTTACAGCCATAGAATAGTACATCATATTCCTTTCATACATTTTTCATCATACTTTACTTTTGCACGACCTTTTTATATATTTATTTGTGTATTTTTCCATAGTTTAATGCTACTTTTATAAAAAGCTAAGGAATTGTAAATTCTGTGGACTTTCAAGAAACTTCTGGTGTCATTTGTAAATCGTAAAATACTTCTGAAAATACATTATATTATGTAAGGACCAGGCACAGCACAACTGAATTTAATGTTGTTTATCATTAGCTAGGTTATTTTATCGTACAACCTTCTGCTGTTTATTATTAACTTGTAGTTCTGCCTCTATTTCAGTGATTAATGTTCTACGAGCTTATTCATTGAATATTTTATGTATAGCATTAGAACAGCATGCGAGGCATGGAATCTAACAGCTGGTTGACCTTGCACAAACCGATAATAAACTTGTTGCCCTTCGTGAGTTGGAAGGCCTCGGTGCAATTTGTCACGTCTTGCCGTCGGTCAGTGGGCCATTATCGGCGACAATTGGTGGCGCGTGGGCCAGCGGATGAGCATCCTCGTTACGGCGAGGATACGGCTATCCGCCGACCGACCTGCTCCCTCCTGTCACCAGCCGTGCCAAACACTAAGGTGCAACTAGATCGGTGACTTCCTTTCTTCAGCTGCAAGAGCAGCACGATGTCATTCAAACATCGTTTTTATACCACAAGGTGGCAAACAAGCTAACGGACCGCATGATTATAAGCGATCGCCGTCTCCTATATACCTGTAACACTGATACGTTGCCGACCCTTAAAGACTCAATTAACAGCCCTTTTGTTGAACCCCATGTTATAGTTACCTACTCGGTAATGCCGCTCAATCCACAAATTTCAGGTGTGAGGCAAAAAAGATTACGAAAGCGCACGCACTGTGTGCGATTTCTACAGATTTATGATATGTGGATGATCTTTCAGGCGGTGGCGGCTAGCGCAATGATAAAACCGCGATGCTGGCTTCAGATCGAACACGTCTTCAGAACATTCTCCGTTGTAAGCGATAAAAGACAAAGAGGCCCAACGTCTCGGCGAATGTTTAGCGGCTCTAGGTGTTCTAGGTGCAAATAGTTTTTGACACTAACCCATTTCGGGCAATCGTTGTTATCCTCTTTGACGATAATCTAAACACGGGATACAGTTTTTAATGACATATTCGTTTCATTAAAATTATATATTGTATAATAGCTAGTGCTCTGTTTTGGTGATTCAGTCGGGCTTGTTGCACACGGCTGTCTAAATAAACTTGTATGTACCTAAAAAAGGTTATCACAACTTCACAAGAACCACACATTTGTGGTTCAGGAAATCCAAGTATCATAAATAAAAATAGTTTGATGAGTCGCGTGCTGCGTCCGAGCCATTACTATGATGCTATGTTACGATTCGAGCTCGTAATCTGTCACGGCATGCGGCGACTTCCCGCACTTTCACTGCGCCGGCGTCAGTATCGAAGCCGCCAATATGCCCACCACCTATCTAGATCTCCAACTTGTACATGATTTCATAATGAGCTGTGAAGTTATTTTGCCCTATCGTGATTATTCGTGATAAATCTTTCTTTTGGTATAGATTCCGCCTGTCTCTATGTTGATTTCGTTGCCATTTACTTCATTTGTATAGCATTTTGATGTAATTTTTGATTGTTTCTTCTAGGCAAGCGTGCTTCATCGTATCATCGCTTAAGATCAGGCGAGATGGTGTTCAAACGCATGGCTATCATTTTTGCTTTTGTCGGCGTATAGCAGCGTGATGTGAGCTGTGAGGGCTTACCCTCGTTTTGTTTCATTACGATTAAACTCGTCCTTGTATTGTGAGATTAATAAAGGAACCGAGCGAACATTCGTAAAGTCATAATCATATATAATACGATAGGGGTACATCCCGTTTGGTAAGAATCCCATTTGGTAAACCACTTGAGATACCTACTAAAAAGTTGCGTTTGGTAAACATTCTCCTTTCCATACAAGAAGTTGCGTTTGGTAACCTTTTAAAGAATTTCATGTATTTTATCCCATTTGGTAAACTTTCTGTAGAAGTTAGTACACTCATGATAAAAATAAATAACATCTTTTTTTTTTTTTTTTTTTTACCTTCGTTTGAAACTCACTCTCGCGGGCCGCTTGCGGCCTAGCAAACCACGTGACTTTGACGATTTTTTAAAACTTTGTACATCACCATCGCCTAAAACTCACTCTAACGGGCTGCTTGCGGCCTAGCCGACCGCGAGCGACTCAAACTCTACGGGTTTTTTTTTTCATTTTCGGGGTTCCGTACCCAAAGGGTAAAAACGGGACCCTATTACTAAACCTACGATGTCTGTCCGTCTGTCTGTCCTACCCACCTGTATTTTTCGAACCGTAATAGATAGCCCGTTGAAATTTTCACAGAATATGTAATGTTACGGCGGATAATTAACAAATAATAAAAGTCATAAAGTAAAAACGAAAACGGAGTCCCATACAAAAAACTTATTTTTTACCGTGTTTTTGTATATGCTCTAATGTAAAAACGGTAATACGTACAAGTGCCAATGTTGGCATTATTACACACTCTAAAGTATAACAACATATAATTATAATAAATGATGGCCAAGTGCTAGTCGGTGACCAATTTCTGTTCATTAAAAGTTATACCGAGCGTCACTTGAAAAATATTATGAACTATGTGACGGCGAAGCAATTGCTTTGCTATTTTGGTAGGCGTTAAGTCGTACCAAATAGTTTTTTAAATGGATAATATTGTATTTTGTGGTGGTACAGCACCCTCAGTGCGCGAGCCCGACTCGCACTTCGCCGGTTTATTAGTACATCACCTTCGTTTGAAACTCACTCTCGCGGGCCGCTTGCGGCCTAGCGAACCACGCGACCTCGAAGGACCTTTTCCACTTATTTAGAGTTCCGTACCCAAAGTGTAAAAACGGGACCCTATTACTAAGCCTACGATGTCTGTCTGTCTGTCCTACCTACTAACGGCTGCATTTTTCGAATCGATTTTTAGTTAGCCAGTTGAAATTTTCTCAGAATTTCCGTAATACATATTAAATTATAAAATAGGCAAAAAATAAAAATGAAATGGGGGTCCCCATACAACAAACGTGTTTTTGTATTAGCTCTGATGTCAAAACTGTAATACGTACAAGCGTCAAACTTAGCATGATTATAGTACACACTCTAAAGTATAACAACAAATAATAAATAATGGCCAAGTGCGAGCTGGTGACAAATTTCTGTTCATTACCAAGTTATAACTGGTAATTTCAATTTTGAATTTGGTGGTGGTACGGAACCCTTTGTGCGCGAGCCCAACTCGCACTTAGCCGGTTAATTTTTACAGTCTTCGATGGCCACTTTCACCATTTTTTTTTCAAAACTCAGAATACTAAACAACTAAATTAAACACGAAATTTAAAAAAAAAAACATATTTGATTTTTGGACTTGACTGTACCGTACAAAATTAATGGTTTGCCAAACGGGATTAAATGTATGAAGAATAAAATAGTTACGAAACGCAACTTTTTAGTAGGTATCTCAAGTGGTTTACCAAATGGGATTCTTACCAAACGGGATGTACCCTACGATAGGATACACACTTGTTTTGCTTATGAAAGTTTATGAGTTACGCAATTCAGGCTAGTCTGGCTGCGGCAAATTTATAGGCATGTCTGCATTTTAATTTTTTTATGTCTCAGAATTCCCATCGTGTAGCTGTCTCTATGCGAGCTTACGTGTCATTGTATCTTAAGTGGTTAAACTAAAAAACATGGAACAAGGACAATTGGCTCATTCTTACTACACATGGGAAACTTACCAAAATCTTGTAATGCAACTGTGAACTATTACTTTTACTACTAAACATAGTCAGTTTTAGCGTGTGCTCTAGAGCAAATATACTAGCTGCAACTGCTGGAACTTCTGTTTTTTCAATAACTTGAGATCAGTTAATATTAATGCGATAAAAAATCATTGTAGTCCTTTTAGCAGATTTTAACATATATTATACCCTACGACCAAAATAAATGAATGGACGGGCCATAAGAACCATTGAACTTGCTCAGTAAAAACGAGTCAAAACCGTCGGACATATACTTCAACACCTAATTATAACCATGTACGGTACATTTGTTACAAAAAATAGATTAGTGATTTTTTGTTGTGCATTTACACTTCGGGAAAGCACACAAAGGCATAATTTTGTCAGATGTTTCGTTATCATGTAACAATAGTCGCGTGTTGCACTTCCTACGGCTAGAGACCGACTGAAACGAAGTGAGCTCCGGCGCTCATTTTGTAATCCTCAACTCTGCGCTTCTTCTGGGCCCGTCCATTCATTTAATTTGGTCGAAGATTATACCTATACTATTCTGGTCAGGATGAGTTGATAATATTCTGTGATATCCATCTTAGTGGCGTAATGGGAATCGTCCCATATTAGTGATATCAATGACTACTAGGCGATATGCTGATACATGTGGGTCAGTGACGGAGGTTACCATGTGTCGCGTCATTAATGTCATCTGTGCCATTATTCTGTTCCTATATACGCAATTACGCATCATTCGAGTTAATGTTCTGTTTATTTATACACAAGTAAACATAAACAGCGATGGTGGCCGAGCGGTAGTATGTGCGTTTTACAATCTGACGGCACCCAGTTCGAACCTCGGCCCTGCATCAATCACTTATTTAGTACCTCAATAAACTATGTTCAGTTTCGATGCCATCGCTCAACAACTGTGAAGGAAAACATCGTCAGGAAACCGGTATGTCCAAGAACCTCAAAAGTTCAAAAACATATGACATTCCCAACCAACACAACACACAACATGCTCAGGGCCAGCATGGTGGATCCCCTCTATGAAAGATGTCTGTGTACCAGCAATGAGAACATGATAAACTGAAATGATGATGATGATGGTGAAAGCGTGTTAAAAGTGACCGAAATTTATGAGAAAGCATAACTTATGATCTAAGGACTCGCAACTAATAGTTAATTACAAAATTACAGAAATGGTATAGATACTATAGATGCTGACGTAACAGTTGCACAACTCCAATCAAATCGTCGGTAGCAAGTCAGAATGATGGTGCATTCCGGTCTGCTGATCGCGCCACTTTTTGTCGACGCCACTATTTACTGAACCAGTGACCTACATCAGTCTTCAATTGCAGCGATCACGTTTTTAATCCTTGGCGTAAACAATAGCTCGATACTTTTGGTCTTATTGTGTGGTTAAAAAAGTCTTTTGAATGTCCCATAACAGCATCACGGTCGACTGATTAGTATGGTCATGGTTTCGCTGCTTCTTTTTTGTATTCATACCAATAAAGCCCTTCTTCGAAATCGTTAATTTCTGACTAACTAAAAGATTTATTTCTTTGTTTTCTCCCTTTCTCTCTTTCTCTTTTCACCAATACCAATTTCCTTCCGACGTAGTGTTTGATTTGTCTTTTTTGGGGTCACGCGAATGTAGCCTTTCTTCGTAATCGTTAATTTCTAAAATCTAAAAGATGGCGATCTTTTCTCTAATTTCTCCCTTCATTCTTTCGTCTATGCCAATTTCCTTGCGACGGTGTTTAATGGGTATTTTTTTTGTGGTCATGCAAATGTAGGCTATCTTCGAAATCTTTGATATCTGACAATTAAACGATGACGTTTATTTGGATTAGTTACTATCCTGGCTTTTTCGCCAATGCTGATTCCTCTGCAACGTGTTAGAATCAGAAAATCTTTATTGTTTATACTGTGTACATGGATGGTAGGTATACGTATCAACAGCTTTGTCCATCATGAACATACATACGCAGTGTTTATATCTCTACGTTCTTATATCATCTGGCAATTTACTTGATACACAATCGTTATCTGATGAGATCGTACTATCCATCACTATCAGTTTTTATTGCCTTGTCATTTTCTCCCATGTGTTTTTATCCCTATTTCTCGACGATTGTGTACACCTCCATCACCTTTCTGCTCCATACATAAGGCAATGCAACCCGTTCAACTTCCGTACACCTCCATCACCTTTCTGCTCCATACATAAGGCAATGCAACCCGTCCAACTTCTGATCTAAGTACTGTCCATCGTTATGAAACCGTGGACCCTCTAAAACAAATATATATGGAACCAAGGAACTTCGTACGCTCGAGCAGTCACGGGTGAAATGAATAGCCGACCTTGCTCTCACAGATTAAACAATAGCTGGTACGTGGCAGATAATGGCCATCGCTGCGCGGGCGCAGGCATTTATCTCTGTTTTGTTGACTCGCTCAATGAAGTGCAAGGTGAGCTATACAGGGAGATAATCGCGATAATTATATGCAATTTATGTTGTAATATAACTTATTAAGAAATGTACGGGTCACTCCGCCTCTGATCTTGAAATTATCAGAATTTATATCATAGTACGACACATAGGTCTTTCGATGCCATCGCTCAAAAACGGCGATGGAAACAGGGCAACAGAAAACCGATAATGTCTAAGAACCTCAAAAGTTCAAAGACATGACATTCACGTACATGCACTGGGCCAGCTTGATGGATTAGGACCCATCCCTCTCTGAGAGGTGGCCTGTGTCCAACAGTGGGAACATAAAGGCTGGCAATGATGACGAAAGCAAAATTCTCAAAAGACTTGGCTTACAAAATGCAGAACTCGTTCTCACCGAGTTAACAAATTGAAGTATCATATTTTCCATGGAAGTTGACTCAATATTTGGCACTGGAAATATATTCAAATGAATTCGTTTTGTACTAATGATAGGTACGTAAACACAATTTTAACTTGCTCCGACTATAGAAGTCATTTGTCATGTGTACACGCGTCGTTGTAATGATTAATAGATAGTTATATACAGTGTGTTCCACATAATCTATCAATCTGGCGATGAACTGGTGGCGTTTTCTGCTGGCTAAAAAAGCCACGAGTGCGGATGAAAGCGCTACTCTCAAACCGCGTTATAAATCTAAAACATAGCTAAGAATCACCGCAATAAAACGCTTTGATCCTTTGAATCGGCCCAGCCTTTTGGAGAAAATTGTTAACACACACAACCTTATTTACCCCAAACGCATCAAGCCTTCGCCGATCCGTCGTCGTGAGGAAAAACAGTTTAGTTCCGATCCGATTTTGGCCGAAAGTGTCAGATTTGTATCCCGCTTAATGTTATGAATGCGTAAGTTTGTGTGAATGTTTGTCCGTACTAAACTCCGTAACAACGGGTTTGAATTAAATTTCATGTGAAGATAGCATAAGCCCTGGATTAACGCATAGACTATTTTTTTTAAGTTGGGTGAAACCTTGGGGTGGTGCTAGATTATCATAAGTGTAGGCTGTATGACTGTGCCGGCTATTCCAGTCGCTCTAAGATAACATTTTTTATGGGTGATAGTTTTTAAATGCCACGAAAGTCGACCACTAGAGAGAGCCGACCAGAAAAGTATCGTACTACGTGCTCTGAAGTCTATCGACTTAATGCTTCCGACCATAAACTACACGGTAAATCCGAGTCTGCCCTGGCGCAGAATAGGCTAGTTGAATCGCGTTTCATTTATTACAAACTAGCGGCCCGCCCCAGCTTCGCACGGGTATAGATGGCCTATGTCACCCGGGGATAGTGTAGCTTCCCAACAGTGAAATAATTTTACAAATCGGTTCAGTAGTTTCGGAACCTATTCAATGCAAACAAACAAACAATCAAATCTTTTCTTTCCTCTTATAATATTAGTATAGATAACTTAGGCTTAGGCTTAGCGAAGGATATAATTAAATACATAACACATAAGTACTGAAAAAATATTTAGTCTGCTGATAAATTTCTGAGATATAAGCGTTTAAACTTGTTCGTGGGGATTGAAATGCTTTGTCCCTTTCCCACAGAGCGTGTGTTAGTATAGCATTTGTATGGTGCGCGCAAGACTTGACGTCATGACTTGGTAGAGTTTGCTCTCAGTCTATGAAATCCAAATACGTATAACTTATTTATTTAAAAAAAAAAATAAAAAAATTTTCGTTGCTGGCTCTGTTTATGATCAGCTTTTTATGAGGTAATGAAAAATAATTAGTCAACATTGTATTATCTAGAACGCACTTTATTGTTATATACAGGCAAAGGCAGGACAGCATGACGTGGGGCCGCGCCGGCCGTCACGCATTACTCTAGGGGCTCGATTTTTTAATCGTCTGTATGATATTTCGTACCGACGAAAATATCATGCGAAATGACTGACTTTCGAACGAAATCCCAAACAAAAGTAGCATCTTTGTAATAATCATATCACTCGCTAACGCAACGAGTAAATTGAGACGGCTCTTACGTCACCTGGAGTCTGGACCCCATACTGATCCCGCGGGATGAGTTGACAAATTCATAAATTATATAATTTTTCTATTTAGTCGATAACTCGCTTTTAAATTGAAAAAAAAATACTATTATTTCAAATTTATTTACAGACGTAAAGAAAATTATTAGGACAAATCATATTCGAATTTGCTTTCTATAAATATAAAATATACAATTTCGCATGACATTTTTGTGCGAAATCATACGAGCGATTCAAAAACGAGCCCTAGGGCTCCAGCATGTCCACAGATTAGGTAAAACTACTGCGTAGAGCATGTCCAGTGGCGTAGTTACCGGAGGGCTCCAATATTTTTTTGCACCAGGGACTTTGCTTACTAGCCTAAACCACTGAGCATGTCCGAGTATTTCGATTATTGTTTGTGCTCTCAAACACGTTCCGATGTTGGTAATATAATATTTATCCTAGCCTACGCTTCTACAATAACTGCCTTTGAACTTGGCCACAGCCCACAGATCATTTAACAGTTAGTGCACGTGGTTAACGGAAGACTGTGTACTATTCTTGCTTCGCTGCTAAAGCAAAATAAATTCTTCTCGTACACGCTCATTGTTCTAATGTTTTGTTACGTTTTGAGAGGCGTTGTACGACGGAATAACTATTATGATTCGACTGACATTGAAATGTGTACTTATTTACATAACGATGCTTTGTAAGTACCGTTAATTTTTCCAGCAAATCTTTATAATGGTTGTCGCATACCACAAGGACGCGATTTAAATCTGAAAAATATGGCCGCTTGCCTAAAGTTGGACTGGGCTGATCATGTCAGTCGAATGTTGCTGTCGGAAGATCGTTGGGCCAAAACCACAGCACAGTGGCTACCACAGAATGGCGAACGACCTCCCGGATGGCCTAGACGGAGATGGAGGGACGAACTGGACTCCTGCTTGAAGGACTGGACTCAAATTGCTCAAAACAGAGAGAAATGGAAGGAGGGAAGGGAGGCCTTTGCCCTGCAGTGAGACGGTGCAGGCTAATATAATAATAATAATAACCTTATATTCTGTCAAGTGAACCTACCTCATTTGTTTGAAGTCGGTCAATCAAATAGCAATACTTGATTGTACTTATGTAAAATGGTATGACATAAAATTTATCTCACATTCTAACGATGGGTGTGGCTACCGAGACGATACTTTGTGCGTAGGCCTATTTCGTGACAATGTTATTGATCGCCCTATGTATGTGTTTTCCAGGAGGCGCGTTCGAAGGCGTAGAAGACAAGGTGTCTCCATTCGGGTACGGCCGCGGTGAAGGTGCGGACGCCGGCCACGGCGACCCCGACTGGATCTGCAGCAAAGAGAAGCCCAACACCGACATCGTATTCCGCAGCCTCAACCCTGTCGACGGAAAAGTCACTGGCGCTGGTAACCTCTCTACCATTGATCAACCACTCTATAACATCCACTCTACATCACTAACTGCCAACTCCGCCACCCAGCCAATCACAGCCGCGCTCGAAGCACTTCTCGCGTCCGCGCGTAACTCCTCCCTATTGGCCGAAATGTACATGTCAGCTCGAGACGCCGACACCAACCGACTCGATACAATAGTAGACGCGATATCGACGGCCACACGAAACACTAACCTCATAGCTCAGATACTGAACCACGCGCAAATGTCACACGAAAATCAGGACAGGACGTATTCAAGTCTTTCAATACACAGTTTAGAAACCTTAGGCATCGAATCTCCTCGTCGAAGCAAATCTGAGGGAAGCATCGACGATACTATCAGCTTTATAGGTTTCGAGTGTATCCCAGATGATAGCGACGAAAATTATAGGCCTCGTTCAGAATTGGACTCCCAACAAACCGATTCAGATGATGATGGAAATCTTGATGACGAATCCGACGGTTCCGATGATAACAATTCTATAACACACGATGAAAAGCATAGCTTTTTCCACGTAATATTCAGTGGTGTAAAGTTGATCGTGCTCGTGCTTTTAAATATAGTTACGACGTTGATCACGCTCGAGTTCGTGTTTTTGTCGCTAGTTTTCGCGCTAAACGGTGACCGAAGTATAGAGTTCAGTGTAGACCGCTCGCCTGAAGGGTGGTTCGACCGCGCGAAGGAGCTCGCGTTCGGGCCAAATGAGCAAATTGTTAGGATTAACTCCTTCGCTGAAATATTTTATAGAGACAACTTTGTTAATATACTGAAGTATATTATCAGACGGCTACGCCCCGAGCCGGAGTGATACTTGTAGGTACCTTTAAACGTACATGGCGAATACATTCAGTCGAAACATTTGCGCAAAAGCGCCTGTAAAGATTTCCACCAATAGCGCGCCAGTGTCGATGTCGTCGCCTCGAACTGTCCAATCTGCGTTCAGTATCCCACTCCCGCGCACCTCAGCATTTGTCTTTTTTGTTAGTCAAAAGTCTAAATTCTACCTGAGATTAAGGTGTCAAAATAAACGACAAAAAGTATACTTTACAAGATTTGGCGGACGCTGAGTGCCACCATAATGTCTGTAATGTCTAGTCATATGTTAAATTTACATAATGAACCATTGCTAGTCGCGCACTCACTCAATTTAACACAAACACTAACTCAACATGCATTACTATACAATGTATGGAAACACTTTTAATCAACTACTGTGAGGAAACTTTACTTAAGTTACATTGGACACACACAAATATAATTCACATAGAAATATAATTCTCGTACTGTTACAACTCTGCAATGGTTTGAAGGTAGAAGAAGGTGACTAACTAATTTGTGCAGTTACCTGAGGGAGCCACCATCATATTTTCTGAACAAAATTGATAGTATCCCTTAAAATAAAAATAATTCCATCAGTTGGCCAACGCTACTGATAAGTTGGTCGGTCTAGTCGTGGTGTCGAATGTAATTCGTCACTCAATCGTATTGTTCTAGTCTTCGGTAGTGAGAAATCTCGAGTTATCACAATCTCTATTGTTGTACGATTACGAGATGTGTTGTTATAGTTGTAAATTAACCGCTTGAGTAAGAGTCAACTGACATACTGACACATTGTACTCAGTCCAAGTTTTTTGTAGACAGCTGAAGTATATTGTAAAAAGTTGAATTGAAACCATAAATTCTAAACACTTTTCCTAGTGCAGTGAGATATAAAAAAAAAATCTTCTTATTCAGCTAATTACGAAGTTATTGCAGTTATTACAGCAAAAAAAAAAAAAATTGGGTCGAGTATATATACCTTATTTTTTGACTGTTTTATGCCCGTTTTCACTAACCACGAACAAGGACTAACTAAGGACAACGTCTAACTAAGGAACTCCTAATCTAAGCAGCCTCTGCTGCTTAGACTCTTCTAGCGTAATCTTCTGTTTCACCAATCCATTTTAATAGGTGACTCTTAAGCTAAGAGTTGCCTAATTTTTTGACAGTTATCTATGGTTTGATGTGAGTGAACCAAAGGAGTGAACGAACGCGGCGCTGTCAGTTTAAGAGTTGCCTACGCTAACACTAGGCACCAGCAATCGGTGTCGTAACTTTAGGTGACACCTAACGACACTAGTTATCACCTAAATGTATGATTCTGAACTCCGCTGCACGAAGCAACGCTGCCGCGACAGTGCTGCCGCAGCACTACTGGTCCTCATACATTCTCTATAGGTTTATATGAGATTACAATCGAAGGCTGCGGCGACATTGCTGCGTTACTCGGAATGTAATTTCATAGTTTCGTGAAACTTTTTTGCCCTAGCGAACTCCTAAATATTTAGGCATTTGATTTAAGCGTGTCCATGTTAGTGAAAACGGGCATTAGAAGTGATAATTTAGCGCTTCATTTCCATATTGTATCTGTATTTTTAGTGTAATGTTGATTATTTTAAACTAAATAGATTAACAAAGTATTATCTTCCCTGATAGTACAAACTAAGGAAATTACGCGCTGAGTGATCACCTTAAATCGCATCGCTTGCATCTGAAATACCTTAAATCACCCTAAATTGCATGATTGTGTATATGGATCCCTATATGGCTGCTATGTTATTTCGGTATTGTCGGTGTAGTTGCCGAGTGTAATAGTATGCGCCATTTTTTTTTTTTATATTGTGACCGCTCTGAACACAGTCACAGAATGAAACTTGACTGCACAATAGTCATAGTCATAGTAATATAACTATTAATAACAACTAGTACTAGCTAGTAACTAGTAATATAACAATATTGTAGACGAGTAGAACCATGATCCAAGAAAACAAGGTCTGCCACTCTGGGAGTTGTACCGCAATGACGTCACTGTCCAGTTGCCACTTTATTGTAACAAACACAGATACTGGGAAACAACTTTTTTAATAATCTATTAAATAAAATTAAAAAACCATTTCAATTGTCATTTGGTTTGTCCGCTCAAGCAAGTTAAGCACGAATTGAATATATTAAACACAATTTTATCAAAACCACACTGATTTATTGGATTCCCACAGGTAATATACGAATTGGGGAGTTATAATTTCACGCTACTGTTAACACATAACATCATAGAGAGTCCGCCATTGTTTCGTGTATCGTCATCTCTCTCGAACTTGTTGTAAATTACTTATTCTGCTCTTGCTTATGCATGTGTACGTGTATCCATGACATTGATGACATCATTGCGGTACGCCCACGTCACACACACGTCACATTATTTCTCGGAGTGCTATACCTGGCGGAGTATATTATTATACCATGAGTAAAACGTACAGTCAGTGTGGGCTTTAGACATCGCGTCTCAGGGGGTCTCGCAAAAAAATAGAAAAAACAGAAAAGGGGCGGAGTTTTTCTCAGTTCAGAATGGTCATAATGTGAAGTTTTGACTAGCAAGAGTATTATTTATGTGCTACTTTTATCTGAGGCTTCGTTCTAATCGGGTATTGTCATTCGATACGCTTCTAGCATCTAAGCGTCACGCGCGGTCATTTTAAATATTCAAAATTACTCTTATGTACCTATTTTGGTCGAACTCAAAGTTTTCTGATCTTTTTGGATGTTTCTCAGTGACTTATTTTCATAGATCTTAGGCCAAGCATAACTTAAAAAGTATACTTACTTTTACTGGGTCTCCTGCGCCCAAAATCTAACAAAACAAATCAACAACACATGTTTAGTTAACATCGGGCTTATTATAGATGTCCGTTCGTGTTTCCGATTGAGGTCATGATCGCGTGCCATCCCTATCCATTTACTTATTCGCGCAACGCGCGTGAGAGAGATGGCACACGATCGCAATCCGAAAGATGAACGGACATCCATAATAAGTCGATGTTAACCATGTTTGTTAGATTTTTACCGCAGGATACAAATTAGATGTGTAGTTACCTAAAATTGCATGTTTGCAAAATACAACGAGGCCTTAGTCCACAAATCTTGCGGAAGTGAGCTTGTTACAAATTATTGCTAGTCTAAACTCCAGTTTGGTGCGTTCTATACCCGCCCCGTGAGGCGTGGCGTGGCGTGTTGTTTGACGTGCGTGTATTCTCTCCAGCCGCCAAGACGGAGATGGTGAAGTCCAAGCTGCCGAACTCTGTCCTCGGCAAGATCTGGAAGCTCGCAGACATCGACAAGGATGGATTCTTGGATGAAGACGAGTTTGCGCTAGCGATGCACCTCATCCGAGTGAAGATTGACGGACATGACCTTCCAGTCGAGTTGCCACCTCATCTTATACCGCCCACCAAGAGGAACCAATAGGAAGTAGACCAAATGGTGACCCAAAAGTGGCACAGGTTCTTCGGAACGCACTTTGTACTATTTTTGTACACTTATGATTGAGCGAAGTTAGAGTTTAGACTAGCAGAACTAGCTGACTTTTGCAAGTTTTGTAGTATTTGCAACTTGCATCAAGATTGCGTCTGCAACTTGTAGCAAGCTGGCTTTTCCAAGTTTGTGCAACTTATTGCAAGGAATTATGAATTGGGTAGTTTGCTAGTCTAAACTCCGCTTTAAGATTGACGTCAGATGAAAAGATTTCCGACTGAGCTTATTCATAGACAATAGATATAATTTCTGTCATCTGTCATTTTGGAGCGACTGGGACAGAAACAATGTCGATTGCTCTAGAATCGGCCCGCATACGTAATGTTTCGGAAAAGGTTTCATTTGGTCTGTCGCCAGGCGCGGGTGATTCTCGCTTGCTCATGTAAATACGTGTATGTTGCGATTCAGATTTTTATTGATTGCTGTTAGCATTGTTTTTGGCTGTTAAAATTTTTGATGTTCATTTTTGCGTCCAGTGTCTAAATCGGTGATGTATGACATCCGCTGTAGATAATAATGGAGAATGACCCCGCGCCTGTTTTTTGTACTGACTGACTACTAATGGGGTGGGGTTGGCAACTGTCTAAGTGGCGCCAGCATAGCTTTTACACTTGTGATAATTTTACAAGGAAACTCCATAGAGAACCTAGAAGTAACACAATCTTAGACCTCCTTGCACGTCGGCCATAACTTCCAAGCGATATATTAGCTGTCAAAAACTATAAACAATCCTAATGAAAGACGCCATATTGATCAATCAATCGCACATCACGCACCCCTATTTACAAGATTTTATTAGTATTGCAATGTTTGTTTGTTTGTTTGCTTGTTGTCTTGCAAACTGAATTAGTACCAGTTCTTCATAACTGATTTTACTGAAATTTGGCAAGTTCTGGTGACGATACAATATGTAATACCGCATTGTAAAATTTTTAAAATGGCCTCCGCCACATGATGGCCGATGGTGTATATTTTTTGTCAACCTTGTTAATATCGGTATCAAATGAAAGAGTTTGAAAAATGGGAAAGGAGAAAATGAGTGAGATTTTATTTTAAAATTGCGGATAACATTTTTTTGGCAACCTTCTTAATATAGGTATCAAATAAAAGGGCTCGAAGAGTAGAAAACGATTAAGTGACACACTAAGTTCAATATGGCTGCCGCTAATAAAGCTATAAACTTGTTTAAAAAAAGGTTTCTTTCTGAATTTAATTTATTTCTTTCACCATAATAGAGAATCCTTGGAAACTGGTCATTATGAAATTTGACACTTGTAAAAACAATAAAACTAACTTGGTGAAAGCTATGCCACGCCATTTGTAAAGTTTCTACCCGCCTCATTGTTTGTCGTACGCTTGCGTCGGATCCCAACGCTTCTACAATACGAAGATCGAATCGACTGATGTAAAGTAATCGAGTTCATATCTTAATATAACAAATCTAAATAATCTTAATTTATTTTAAATTTTTAGTAGAGGCTGTCCGATACACGCCTAACTTATGTTATCGGAATTATAAACTTTTTCATCCCTATTTTGATTTATTAACAGGGGTGTATTGTCAATGCCGAATAGATTTTATTTACAAAGTCTTATGATTATTAATAATTGTTTTAGTCCCCTTACAGCTACCTGTTTTAAGCGATTCTATTTGGGTGATGCGAAAAGTTGCGCGACCGCAAACCGTATCTCGGCGCGTTAAGGGTCACGTTCGCGTGATTTTGGATACTGGATTATGAAAATCAAAACTTTGGGTTGCTCTGCAACTGTGATGGGCAAGCTTGGTATTGACCACTTTAACTTTATAGCCTCAGCCCTTTAACGACTTTAAGGAACATACGAAACTTCATGGGAGTTACCTGCCAAAATTATCATCCTAAATTTTACAGACCATAATTCAAAGTGGGGGTAATAAGTCCAAACCAACAGAGCTTAAACGGAGCAAAGCGTTTAGTCGCTGGCATAAGTTCCACCTCTATTTCACTTGGTGTTTTGCTATTGGAGACTTGTTACAGAGTTTCTTAAAGGAGTCCCGACCTTAATTGTATGCCTTCTATGGCCTGGTGCAGTAGCACTTCCTCTATGGTCTCGTTTTCCTGTAGTCTCTAGACTGAGCACACGTACATAGAAAAACAACTCTTGTTCGTAACAGCTAGCTTTGTCGCAGTAACCGGCTTAATCTAACGTGAGTAATTCCCGTGTAACATAAATACAATTTAGGAAAACCACGTCAGTTTCCATAGTAAAACTAGCTATGTATTTCTATTTGGTCCGATAAGTACATACTTCCAATAATATCAGCACTGATCGGCCATAACTGAATGTTGCTTCACACATGACATTAATTGTATACAGGGTTACGCATATAGACTGTACTAAGCCATAATATATAAACTATAGAAAACGATCATTGACACTCGACAAAATGTCGCGATTTCAGGCTTGGTCCCATAGTAAAAGTTGTTCATAATGATGAGTACAATGACCTCCTTTCGTCTTAGTATAGTATAGTCTATATGCGTAACCCTGTATTTTCAAGTTTGTTGCAATATGTACTTTCATTATTTATGTACAAAAAGACATAATACACTTCTTATGATTAATCAACTTCGGTATGAATGTTTGAAGGTTTTGTATACGTATATTCGTAAGGAAATTATTTATTTCTATATAAGGTTTCAAGTTATTACAAAATTGTAATGCGTTTGATGTTCATTTAGATTCGTTTTATCATTTACTTAATAATTTAGTACATTATTGTTTGGTGCCCCAAAGTTATTTTAGTTAAAATGCTATGGGCTTGCAACTTAAAACTAAAGTTGGAAAATATTAGTAACAAAAAGTACCATAAGTTGCAAGTCTATACCTAAATTAAATTATATTTTTCATATTATTATGTTGTTAATATTCACTAAAGTTTATTAGAGTGATAAAATTTTAATTTTGATGTATTTGTCAAGCAATTATTTAATTTATTTTATCTTTCCCAAATTGTTCTGTGTTCTTCATCTGATTGTTCCTATTAGATTCGATTTTAAATCGCAATACTACATTTCACTCAGCTTTTAAAGAAAATGCTTTGTTTATCAATGTCAATGTAATTTCTATTTCTTTTGTTACATTATCTTTTGCATTTATGTATGGAATTCTATGGATGTAATGGTGCCTTCGCTTTTAAAGTAAGGAATAAGCTTCATACGTACATCATCTAAAAATAACTGGGGGGTTCGACAAGACCCACGTTAGCGTTAACGCCTGCGGAAAGATGAAATTGTATGAAAATGACATTAGCTTGATATAACATATCTCAAGCTAATGTCATTGTCAATGCCATTTTCATACAATTTCATCTTTTCGCAGGCGTTTACGCTAACAGAAAGTAGGTCTTGACCACAGATATACACAACCAGATCGGCAATATATTTTAGTGAAAGAGACAACTTGATATGGCTCAGCACAAGTACGAAAAGGACATAAATAGATTTTGTTGTCCTTATCGGCGTGACCTCTTTTTGGTACCTCAAGTGTCAAAATCTGTAATAATCAGTGACAAACAAAACGGGTCTGAATTATATTTATTGCCTTTTTTTGGTGATTAAATGTGATAAATGCGTGTTTCCTCTGAGAAATAATTGTAAAAGATATTTTACAATGGTTGGTTGTAGCATTTTGGGCTGCAAGAAGCGCAGTGAGCGAAAATACGATGAAATATCATTTCACACGTAAGTAAACATATAAAGCTTGTAACGATCACCTAAATAAATTCAGAATATCAATTCGCAAATATTTTATTCATAATTAGTCAGTTTTTAGGTCGATTTGTGGTCTAATTCTATGAATTTTATCAAATTATTCACTTAGAAAATAAATTATGAATGTTGCCAGTTTATGAAAGAAATTACCCACCGCAACTAACATAAATTATTCGTTCTGCAGGTTTCCAACTGATCCTGTCACATTGCTGAAAAAAGCTGGCACATTGCAATAAGTGCAAAATACCGACCCTTTTATGCCCATATGAATATGGTGAATGTTAATATTAAATATATATTAATGAGGCCACAGTTATGAAGCTGGAAAAGCAAAAGGCGATTTCGGCGAACCGATTCAAAAAGCTACGCGCTGTTCGTGAAATTTGTACTGTAAACATTAAAGAGTCTATTTATCTAATTATTTGGAATGTTATACATAATTCCATTCATGAAAAAACTAAACTGACCAAGCGCGAGTCGGGCTCGCGCGCTGAGAGTTCTTTACAATCACAAAATACAAAAAGTTGTGCAAAAAGACAACATCACGCCCAGGCTAGTCACCCATCCAAGTATCGACCGCGCCCGACGTTGCTTAGCTTAGTGGTAAACAGAAATTTGTCACTCACTCGCACTTGGCCAGTGTTTATTATTTGTTGTTTTACTTATGTTTACTAAAATCCGCTAAATTTGACGCTTGTACGGATTACCGTTTTTACACTAGAACAAATCCAAAAATACGTTTAACGTTTGTTGCATGGGGCCCTTCCTTTGCCCTTCCGTTTTAACTCTTTGACTTTTTTATTATTTTTAATTAATCATAAAAAATCATGCTATGGTTACTTTACAACCCTTTTTCTAGTACTATATTCTAATCCTAACTAATAATTATAATAAAAACGCAAGTAAGTTTGTAACTTTCTGTCTGTTTTTTTACGAGGAAACGGCTAAGTCATGGTATAATAATATACTCCGCCAGGTATAGCAATTCGAGAAAAAATGTTTACGTAGGCGTCCCGCAATGATGTCATGATGTCAATTTACAACAGGTTCGAGAGAGATGACGATACACCACGTAACAGCTGATTGAATAAAGTGGCAACTGGGCAGTGACGTCATTGCGGGACCACTCCCAGATTGCTAGACCTTGTTTTCTTAGATCATGGGCTAAGTCAAATTTTGTCAGGACGATAGGGTGTGTCATGAGGACAGACAACGTACTTTTCTTCCCAGAACATTGCAGGTAGCTCCGCGGGTTGCAGCAGATAGTGTATAAAATATAAATATTTAAAAGGTAGTATTGTTTCCAAAGTACTCATTGAAGATTCACTACCCATCATAGTAGGTAAATTACCCTAACTTATAGCAAATCATTTTAATGTGGCAACACACCTTGTTGAAGCGAGAGGCACTGAGCTAGCCACGCTCATTGAAAATCTATAGGTAGTAGATCTGTGGTCTTGACTGACCAACAGTACAAAACAGTACAAAAATCTTGCGTTTGACAGTCTATCTACGGGGCATTGGCGGAGTTGAAGAATCTTCATTCTTCACGACAGCCACAAACTAAGAGTTGAAGTTGAAGTAGGTCTTGTCTAACCTCCCTGGGCGATAGCAACGTGGCACCACCGCGCTGCAGCTAGTGCCTTGACGCATTAACAATCACAGATTCAAAATCTGTTTATACCAATGTTTAGAACCCATTTTGATTCTATTTTTCTTTACGATTATGTTCACGTCTGTTCTTTACTATGGCAAGGAATTATCATTAAATATCTTTGAACGGAATTCATATAAAATCTGATATGAGTCTGGGCCAAATTCTAACAAAAAAAGGTACAAATACCTATTTGCGCAGACAGATCATTCCAAGGTGGTATCGTTTTCAAGATCTGGCTCACTATTCTTCACGTGATAGCAGTGTTTCTGTCTTCGTCGTACTTGCGTCAATCCAAATGAGAATGACGATGAGAAAACGGATAGCCAGTCAAAATTTAAAAATAGGCAAAAAATTTAGCTATACAAAATTGGTTCTGATTATTGGTACAACTGTTCTGGTGAGCGACACCCGCAGCTCAGCATGGCATTGCCGCGCCTCCGGGATGCATAGACTGCCTGGCTGCAGTCCAGTACAGACCTTTAGTCGGTGAGTGTAAATACAAAGTTTTGTAACGGTAGTTTTGGATCGTGTTTTGCGCCTCATTGCGCGCGCAATGTCACTATCGCTGTTTTTGGACGAGTATTTAATTTTAATTTGTATGTTTGAAGCGCGCAGTGCGGCGCTCCTCGGGCGTTTTTACATTTTGCTACTACATTATGTGTACATAAAGATATGTAAATTGATTATGGTAATCATAAATTATACATAGTGTGTAATAAATACCTAGATAAGAAAGCAAAATTGATTTTATTTTTTTACTTCTAGAATAGTGCATCGACTTATCGCTTACTACTGTAACCACCGCGTTACCAACTGAGTCGTCGAGCAATAAACGTCATACCATATGATAAGACCTGTAAGTGCGAGCGAGATAGAAAGAAATGACATGTGGGTGCGAGCGAGATAGACAGTCAATGATTTATGACCTGACGACTCGGATGATAATGCGTTTACTATAGACACTATTGGGCATATTTAACGAATTTAATTGGCACATAGAGTATTTTAATCATAGACAATTATTTACATTTTTTTAAGGCAAATGCCTTTAATAACTAAACAAAATACAAGCTAATACTAACACTACAAATACAGTTAGACTTGGAATAACTACTCAAGTTATTCTAAGCAGTTAGACTACCCATAGACCATTGAAGGTCTAAAGACAATCCAAAATGCTCAAGCCCACTTTGAGCAGCGTACCCAGCATGCTGGCGGCATTACCACGCTGAAAGGCAATGCTTGTGCGATGAGCCAGAAACACGCCAGCATTTTGGTCATGCGAAATTTCATTTATTTATTTTAATTGCCTAATACATTTGTACTTATGCCAAACAGGATGTTTGGTTAGAGGAGACACATCCTTTGGGAGGGTATTTAGTACATGATTTAGAACCCAAATATGTACCTATGTTATATAGGACCTTATTTACAGAACCACACCAATTGAATTTTGTCGAGCAACTATGCTGGCAGAAGGTCTATTTAGTTGTAGTCTACTAATGTATATAGTCTAGTCTACTAATGTATATAGTCTAGTCTACTAATTATGTACTAATGTTGGAGGTTTCCCCGTGGACCCACTGCTATGCTGTTGGGACTACAGGGATTTTTTTCCCGTTGCCCCTCCACGCTAGAGATGGAATTAAAAAACTAATTTTATCGTAGCAAAATAGAAATTTCATCATCATCATTTCAGCCTATCATGTTCCCACTGCTGGGATACAGGCCTTCTCAATGGGTTGGTAATGTGGAAGGGGTTCCGATATTACTGTCTCGCAAAGGACAATAAATAATTAAGTAAATACTTTTATCATATTTACCATGTAGGTCTAAATTATGGAGAAAACTATGCTCGGAGTTTCTATGAGGGATAATCCAGAACGATGTTTTTTGCCAGAGAACTAAAGACATACCGGGAAGCTGAAGCGACAATAAGACGCGGTCTAATCAGTCGCAGAATCTATATCTAAGGCATATTCTTGAGTCATCATCACCATCAGCCAGAAGACGTCCACTGCTGAACATAGGCCTCCCCCTTTAACCTCCATACTAAACGACAGACTGCCATTTGCATCCACTGAATGCCAGCGACTCTCACAATGTCGTCAGTCCATCTAGTGCGAGGCCTAACTACCTACGCTGCGTCTTCCGGTTCGTGGTCTCCACTTAAGTACCTTTCTTCCGCATCGGTTATCGGTTCTTCGAGCGATGTGGCCTGCCCATTGCCACTTCAACTTGCAAAACTTGCTTATTCATGAGTGGAGATCACGAATCGGCTAACTAGTGTAGAACGCCCTGAGACTGATTTGATAATATATTTATGTAAGCAGCGCCAGCCCTGAGGAATAAAGAGAGGATATAATTTTCAGAAATGAAACGCACCAAAAGACAATCTCGCTCTAACCTTTTAAAAGTGGCTGGAATTGAAAAGCCGAAGATCAGGTTGAATGGTATACCTTGGGAGAGACCTGTGTTCAGGCAGTGGACGACAGTCTAAATTAGGCATGTTTCCTAAATATTTTTATTACCTCATAAATACCTGATCATAAACAGCCTATCAACGAAAACAAAGTAATTTTGTATTTTAATTTCATGCTAGACATATAGAAAGTTATGTCACACACGCTTTATGGGATAAGGACAGATCATTCATTTGATTGTATAAGTAGTATTAGAAGTTGTTAGTTACTCGTTTATCAGTTGAGGCTTTTCCCAGACAGTTATGGCCTTACTTAAAAACGTTACTCTAAATTAATCTATGTATGGTTAAAATTGCTCTGTCTCGTTTCGGCGTGTGACCATGGCCGGCGGCAAGATATTGAGAGACTTAAGCATAGATTGAATACCTTTTTTTTGGTAAGGCCCTTAAAAGCTCTACCCAGCTCAGTTCCTGATCTAGAAAACTATGTCTTGAGGAAGTGTTATATGCAATGACAATATAAATTATCTTTGGTTATATGCCTTCCAAATCAAGTGGTGTCTTCAAATCACGAGTGAGTCAGTTTCTTCTAGGCAAGCATGCTCCATCGTTAACAGCATCATCGCTTAACATATGGGCCCCGATTCTTACTAAAGAAATTGTTTTTAAATTGTAATTGTTGCGATTTTAATTGTTAAATAACTGCCCCAACATAGACAGTTTTAAATAAAAAAAAATTACTAGAAAAATACAACCCCCTGATATTATAACTTAGTATATTTTTTTTATTAAAAACTGTCAATTTTGATTAACAATTAATATTATAATCGCAACTATTACAATTTAAAGACAATTTGTTTAGTAGAATCGGGGGCAGGTGAGTTGGAGCTGTGGTGAAGGCTAAACGGGGCTGGACATCATAAATGAAAAATCAATTATGGAAACATTTTTATTAACAATACCATACCAATAAATTCAATCCTAGCTAGAAATATATTATTATGGTTAAGAAAAAGGCAAACACTCGTAGTTTGTCTCTTAGTTAACGTGATTTTGCATTTCAGTTCAAAGTATTTTACATTTTCTTTTTGAAACACTACTACGATGTTCCATATCACCAAAATTTTATATAAATCTATATTTTTTTTCTTTTGTGATATCTAAGTAGCTATTTGCTATAATTAAATGCAACACCTCAAAAGAGCATCCGAATAAACAAAAGAGTCATTAAGTAAAACATTTAAATGTGCCTGGATCACTCGGATGTGATATTTTCATAGCCACTTTACGAGGAGCAGGCTCAAAACAAACAAGCATATATAAGAAACCTCACGGTATAAATAAGCATACAGTACCATTTCAATTAAAATATAATCTATTTTATGCATAACATAATGGAAACCAGGCAATAAGGGCACACAGTTCTTGCAACTACTGCGGAGGCTGGCCAGGTGGGGGCTGGGGGCCAGGCGGGCGCACCTGGCGGCGGAGGTGCTCTACAAGCTCAGGGTTCGCAGCCTGCATGTGTTGAGCTAGTGCTTGCCCAGCCTCAAGAAGCGCATTCATACCGCCCGCGTTTGTCGCGCCGCTATCTCCCGCTGTCGTCGTATTCATTAATCCTGAGATAAGGTTCTGCATGTTGGGGTCTGAGAGCATTTCTGTAGCCATGTTGAGTAATGCAGGGTTTTGGAGGAGCCCGCCGAGGTCCATCGGGGGCCGCTCGCCACGCGTCGCCAGCCGCTCATCTGCAAGTCGCAAGTTCTGTCGGTAGGACTCGTTTTCAGGTTCGAGTTGAGCGGCGCGAGCAAACGCAGCGCGTGCCTCACGATGACGATCGAGCGCTGTGAGCGCGAGCCCGAGCCGGCCGTGCGCCTTGCCATAGTCGGGCTGCAGGCCGAGCGCTGCCGTGCAGTCGGCTACGGCCGCCTCTTGCTCTCCCAGCTTAAAATGCGCGGCAGCACGGTTGCAGAAGTATACGGCGTTGCGCGGGTCAATCTCCACCGCACGCGTGTACCGTTCCAACGCGTCGCGGTACCGCTTCGCCTTCATAAGCTCGTTACCTTCATTCTTGAGCCGCTCGGCATCGGCGGAGAGCGCGGGTGGCGCAGATGGCGCGGCGGTTGCCGGCGCTGCTGTAGTAGCCGTCTGGCTCCCACCGCGCGCACGCAACAGCTGCAGCAAATCCACAGCTTGCACTGAATCTGCGCGCTCAAGTTCGAAAGCAGTCTCAATGCATTGAACGGCTACTTCCACGCTCTCCCGTGAATCCGCGTTCAACGCGTCGCCGTCCAATTGTTGTTTCAGGAAGTTCACTATACTCGCCGCCACTGTTTTCACTTCGTTCGACATGGTTATCTAGCTCCAGAACCGGTGTATTCGAATATTGACGAGCTGTATAAGAGTTTTGGATGTTTTTCTATATTTTCTTTCTCGTATTTTTGGATTTTGGCGAGGTATAAAACGAAGACTTACGATACGATGACAATTGCGATGACTGACAGCAAAAAATCGACTGACTTGACTTTACATGACATTGACAATTCCATTGAATTGAAATTGACAGTCAAACAAACCTAAACTCAAGCTGGGGTTTTGGCGCCAACGTAATAAAAAAAACATTTGGCTTCATTGTATTATTTTCATGTGATTTTCATAAACTTGTGTATGACTTGTTCGAGTATTTAATGTGTAATAAATTATTGGACTTTTATTAATGTGCTCGAGTGTGAGCTACTGATAATTATAATGGAGTAAAACGTCTATTTTCATGTTGATTCCAAAACTCCGTAAGAGAAGAGCAATTAGTAGTCTCCATTAATTTACCTTTATTGCATACTACGCCCTTAAAGGGAATAATGACAGCAAAATACGGAAGATGAGGCGGTATTACGTAACTATAGCTTTAACCTACTTATAGTGTTAACACACGTATGGATTTGGTTGACGGACCGCCGTCCAACCAACGGGAGAGAAAGAGTAAGAATATGATATTTCCCTCTCTTTCTCTCCCGTTGGTCAGACGGCGGTTGAGGTCAACCAAATCCATACGTGTGTTAACACTATTAGAAATGGGCGAAAAACAAAAGGCAAGTGATGATAATTTGTTAATGACCATGGCTACAGAGTCCTTCAGTCGTAATAATAATTTAGTTTACATAGTCTTAATAGCGTCAAACAAGTCACAGTCAAGCTGAGTAAGTCACGGTCAAGTCAAACTCATGCCCCTGTAAAGTGGTGGAGACTTTACAAGAGGCTCCTATGGAGTTTTGGAAACAACACGAAAAGACACGTTTCACCTCGTTATATCACTTTTCCACACTCGAGCACGTTTACGAGCACTTAATAAATGATAATTCACAATATAATACACATTAACACACGAAAACACACAATTTTAGGAAAATAATCCAACGAGCCGACATGTTTTTTTCCACGTTGGCGCCAAAAACTCCAAGCTCTAATAGTTTTTTTTTTTGTTAAAATCTTCATGAGCGTGGATTCAATGTCCTCTACTCGTAATATTAAACAGTTCACTTTGTCTTAATAGCGTCAAACAAGTCATAGTCACAGTCAAGCTAAGTAAGTCACGGTCAAGTCGAACTCATACCCCTGTAAAGTGGTGGAGACTTTACAAGAGGCTCCTATGGAGTTTTGGAAACAACACGTTTCACCTCGTTATATCACTTGCCCACACTCGAGCACGCTTACGAGCACTTAATTAATAATAATTCACCATTTAGTACACATTAAAACTCGATATCAAGTTTAGGAAAATAATCCAACTAGCCGGCATGTTTTTTCCACGTTGGCGCCAAAAACTCCGCTCTAATAGATTTGAGGTTAGGGTTACCAGATGGAAAATATGTACGGAGAAAAAGCCTGATTTCCATCGAAAAATACTGAGATTTTGTCGAAGTTTGTGAATTTTCTCGCAAACGTAATTTACAACTTTGTTGAAAAATTACAAATTATCATTGGTTTAAAGGCCTGGGGTTCACGCGTCGCCGTGCAACGCGCTATGCGTCATCTATCAGCTATACTTGATTATAATAATTTTTTATTTTTATTTTTGTAACTTTTTTTTAGAGATTTTAAAAATCCTGAGATTTACAAAGCTGGCCGCAATCCTGAAAAAACCCTAGAAATCTTGAGATATGGTACCGGCCGGCCCCACCAAAAACATCTAATCGGGGGCCTTACGGACAACAGCTAATTGTGGCACCTAATCCGCTCAGTTCGAAAATCACGCGAACGTGTACCTTATCGCGCCACGGTTTGCGGTCGCGTGATTTTCTAACTGAGCGGATTAGGTGCCGCTGTCCGTGAGGCCCCAGTAAGCTTAAGCCCGATGTTGGCGAAACCTGTCTTTTGTTAGATTTTTGGCTTCATCTTTTCATAAAATCACCAGAAGACTAGAAAAACATACAATTGCTGTGGTATTTTTTTTATTTTCATTGAAAATTTAAATTAAAGTTTCACAATTGCGTCGTACCTGGAGGTAGCACCTATACTTGACTTTATTTTACAAGCTTTTACTATGACGCTGACTTCGAGTTTTTGTAAATTACTTTAAGAATAGTACATAATGATTTCTCTTTAATTTCTTTTAGAATTCTACCTTTATTATGTTGGCATTTCCAGGGTATTGGTGTTATCTAGACCCTGGCAATACTGGGTCTTTGGGCTAGACTAAGCGAACCAAGCACTAAGCTGTCAGTCTCAACAAGTTAAACGGCAAAGCGTCACCATGGCGTCACCCTTATTTTTTTTATGCCATGCTTGGCAAACATGCAGATGTGCTGCCTGATGGTAAGCAGTCACCGTCGTAGGATACTTGTAACACCAGAGGCATCACAAAAACGTTGCCGACCCGTTAGTACCTTACTTGGTCGAAATGCCATTCATTCGCACCGAACGTTTTGCCACCTCTTTCATAATCAGAACAGCAAAACAATGGAACACCTCGCCTTTTTTATGCCATAATTATGTGTCAAACAAGCTGACGGCCTCTGCCTCTGTCTGTGTCATTTTGCATATTTTATATTTAATAATTATTGACGAAGCCCATATACGTGCCATATACAGTAGGCTTAGTCCCAGATTTGATAGTATTCGAAAACTTTTTTCGTTTACGTATTGTTCCATACATTTAGTAAAGCGCCTCCAGCGGAAACGCGGAGGAACTAAAATCGGTAGTAATCGGCGGTATAGATTGCTTCACTCTAATACGAAAAAAGTTTTTCGAATACCTTTCAGCCCAGCAATGTATGGAACAATACTATCAAATCTGGGACTAAGCCTACAGCTAATCTACATTTTAATTTATTAAGCCCCTGTACAGCAAACATTGTGTAAATTGTGAATAGATTTTATTATTTTTAATACACACCGACACTGCATTTATTTAAAACTTAAAATTGTGTAAACCGGACGAGTCCATAAACGTAATCATTTTTACACTTAGATTATAATAATAGATTTACTCTTATGACAATAAGGAATATCTTATCTTATCTG
Organism: Agriopis aurantiaria; assembly: GCA_914767915.1. Taxonomy (NCBI): domain Eukaryota; kingdom Metazoa; phylum Arthropoda; class Insecta; order Lepidoptera; family Geometridae; genus Agriopis; species Agriopis aurantiaria. The sequence continues at coordinate 10,360,422 of OU612001.1, read as the reverse complement.
TGTTTCTGCAGCATTACAATCATGTTCTATAGGCAGAAAAACAGAAAAAAAAAAGAACAAACAGTAGTACAGGTGGTAACGACCCATTCAAGTCTAGGGTTAATAGCACATACCTATATTCAACTAGACGCCACAAGTCGACCTACTTAGCATGTCATATTTCCAATACAATTGTGATTAATCATCATAATTCAGTCCACGTGTCAGTTTGAAACGGAAATGGGTAAATGTGCAACACTGAGTTGTAAGAATACCACAAATAGAGTTGGCCGACAGAATAAAGACATTTCTTTTCACTTTTAGGTAAGTACGTTAAATTTGACAAGCTAGTTTTCATACAGTTGAACCGCTTGTGAAGTCTTAGATTTCACTTCTTAGACTTAGATATAGATCTGTGGTTAATAGGTTACCACTGGTCAAACATGCTCCATCTTCGACCGCATCATCACTTTCCACCAGGCGAGATCGCGGTCAAACCTAGTCGTTATCCTAGTCCGAAAGAAAAATACTTTTCTAGAAAAAAATGTTATTAAAATTGAAACTTTATTGCACACTAAAGTTAGGTATATGATTATTTACGGGATATTTACCGTGGTAAGTGGTGCATGTACTTGTGCCGAAATACCGGGAGCTCATTCCACAGCCTTACCACGGTAAATGTCCCGTAAATAATAAAATAACTTTAGTGAACAACCGTGATAGTTTATAAAAGTGTTTTATTGCACACATCAGAATTTGATTAGTGAGTAATTTATTAATGCTAAAACTGATTTATTAATCTAAATGTCAGGCATATTCCTATGATGGTGATCTGGCGGTGTATTATCCAGTAGGCACACCCAGTCCTTTAGCCGTCGGGTGCGACAATACTGGTCACGAGGCAGCGCCCGCGCAGCCGCCGCTTCACCTGCACAAAGTAAAAGTAATTATCAATTGAAGAACCAACTTCATAGTTAGTAAGTGCTCGAACAAAATTACTGATATTGCTAAAACAAAATCATACATATTGGAGCTGTTTAAAAAAAAAAATTGTTAATAGAATATTTAATTTTTTCGCCGGTGTAAGGTCGACATAACAGAAATCACAATATGGAGAGAAATAGCAAAAACATTAATTCGGTTCAAAACTATACAACAACCAAAGAGTTGTCTATAGCCGAAGGAGATTGAGACGATTTCACCGTCATTGTTAGAAACAAAACATAACAAAACTGCAAAATCATCTTTAGTCCACTGCTGGACTTAGGGCCTACCCCCGAAAGGGCGCTAGGGCCACCACGCTGGCCCAGTGCTGGTTGGTGGATTCACATACGATTGAATTCCTTCTCCGTACGTATGCAGGTTTCCTCACGATGTTTTCCTTCACCGAAAAGCCAGTACTATGAAAATCCGTACTTTCTTTTTAATGCCCTAAGTGGCAAGCAAGCTGCCGGGCCGCCTGATGGTAAGCGATCGCCGTTGCCTAAGGATACCTGCAACACCAGGGGCATCACAAATCATTGGAAAACAATGCCATGGCTGACGTGGCTATTTTGCTTGCACATTACAACAACAATATCCTGGAAGCCGAGCCCCTACGTGGCGAGGTAAAGTGCAACGTATGCTCACGGTAGCGCTCAGTTATAAATACTACTCACGGTCACACATCCAACGAATGGCTGAATTGCTCGTAATGGAACAAACAGCCGGTACCTTTGTTTCCTCAGAGATATGATCTAGATCTCTTCTAAGTCTCCGTGCTTCATATTCGGCCACATCATCGTTTACAAGCAAGTTGGTGGTCAAAAGCGGACTTACACGAAAAAAAATACTTTACCAGGCCTGGTATCGAACCCTCCTTCAAAGGTAACCCGCTACTAACTAAGCCATACCGATCTTCATTTTATTTTGAAGAAATTAAAAAAAATAGCTTTCGTAGCAATCACTAACCAGCGCCCGCGCAAGCGCCCCCGCACCACGCGACGCTATTCTCATGCGCCGGCGCAGTATGGAACTTGAACTCTGTGATGAAAAGGCGTGAGTTGTAAGGCTCTTCAGTGAGTAGTTGTCTCAGTTCAGCAGAGAGACGAGGGCGAAGCCCGGGGAGGGCGGCGCCGCCACCTGTTACTAGGATGTTAGCGGCTAGCTGTCGACGCGCATCTACTGGCGCCTGAAAAATAACAAATCTCAATTATAATTTAAAGTGATAGTAACTCCGTCTCTGTCTGTATGTTTTTGTACCACGCTTTTATTAGTTTCACTTAAGGCGCGGTCTGATCACGATTTCAAATTACTTTTTCACCCGCTCACGCCATGATCTATTTGCTATCTAAAACGGCCTTGTTTAAAGTCGAAAATCGTATATCATCATATTTGATGATGATGATGACTTTGTGCTTGTGTTTATATTATTTTGAGGGTTTGAGGGATTGGCACAGGACCGAGGCAGATGGCATAGCAAGAGAGAGGCCTATACCCAGCAGTGGGATAAGGAAGGCTGTGGATGATGATGATGATGATAGATAGATAATAGGTGTATTTTCTACTTGTGGTATGTTTTTGAATCTGATCAGTTAATTTCGTCACATCACACTAAACGTTTAAAAACACTTCTTTTGGTTAACGGCCTGTTATCAGAGTCGCGTAGGCAACAAAACGCTCCCTCAGCCCCCGCCAAGTTAGAGCGACGATGTATTTTGCCACGCAAGAAACAGGACTACCGCGGGGGGAGTACAACGACAAAAACGAACATAGGTCCGACCTCGATGACGCCTGGCGCGGTACTGAGCGCGACGCGCGTAAATTCTCGCGACCTTTTTACGCTTTTAATTTCACTAGAAAACGAAACTATTCACTATCAAAAATCTTTCCAATGCAATTTTTTTTTTGATCAAGAAAAGTTTATTTTTTATTATGTAGTTTTTTCTATAGTGTTTTGAACCAAATCACAAACTCAAACACAGATGTATCTGTGACATGTATTTTTTTTTAACTCAAATATTGTATAAAATTGATTTAAAACCGTCAAATTTGGTATAAGAGGCCGTTAATTTTGCGATCTAGTTACCTGTATAATGCACTGCAGTATTAGATCAGGCAGTGAGGAGAGTTCTCCATCTCTTGCGAACATTACTTCAGCAGCCAGCTCCCTGGCTCGACCCCCTACAGTCACGGTCCCCCCACCCGTCCCCCCTGTCGGGTATACAACGCTCGGGCAGGCCGTGGGAGGGGAGTCAGACTGCCACTGCAACGCTCGAGCCCGGTTCATCACAAAGCAAGTCTTCACTGGAATGTAGAATAACATAATAAAGAATTGATCCGCCCAGGTATCATTTTTTTCTTTTCTTCTCGTGGAAGGATTTTGGCGACGCACATCTTGTGCATTTGCCAGTGTATTCAATTATTTACAAGTTTTAATATCATCAACCAATTCACAGTCAAGTCTTAGTCAGGCCCTAGTTAAGTGGTGTAGACGTGTTCTGGACTGTAGACCTGGAATCGGCAACTGTATTGTAAAATTTTGACCTAATGTGACCCACTTCCCGGCGTTCAATTGAGTTGACATTTGGCACAACTTGGATGATAATTGATAATGCATTAATATGGTACCATGGAGCTTTTCTGATGATGGAGTCGGGAGGTGGTCATAAGAACTAATGAACGCAACAAGATAACCCGATCGTGTTTATGCAAATGATAAAAAATTGTTTACAAATATATTTTTTTTACTTTTAACTTATTAGTCTGTAGCGCACAACACATAGTTACACCTCTGCACTTACTTACCTTTAATATCTTCAAGTACTTGTTGCGACAAGTTGAGTGGAGTATCGTGTTCTTCTTGCATGAGTCTAGCCAGCTCGTCGTGCAGGGCGGCCGCGCCCAGCGGCGCCGCCTGCAGCCCGCCCAGCACCACGCACCCGTGCACCACTGTATAACACAACGACATTCATCATCATCAGCCTATATGATGTTCGTCCACTGCTGGACGTAGGCCTGTCCTAAACAACGCCACAAGGCACGATCATCTGCTTTTCACATCTACTTGCCACCAGCTGCCTTCTGCAGGACGTCACTCCATCTGGCTGCAGGGCGTCCTACTCTAAGTTTGCTGATACGTGGTCACCACTCTAGAACCTAGCCCCCCAGTCACTATGTCAGCACCCCAGAGCCTCGCTCAGATAATTCAAGGAGCTGTATTAGCTCGGGTAGGTGCTGGTAGGAAGAAATGCAAAGTACACCCCAGGCGGGAAGTCAGTGCAAGCCTCAACACCCCCATCTTGAATAAGTCCCGATAAACATTTAAAACTTGTGTTCAATGTGTGATCCGATGTCTCGATATAGCCAGACCAGCTCTGAGAGGAAATCACAAGTCTACCTCATTATAAAAAGTCTTTGGCCAGATGAAGGTGTCCCGCTCACTCTCGCAGTGTACATAACCCATCCCTTGCGGTGATGTAGGAAACATACCGGCGGCCACTTCGACTTCTTTGGCTCCAATGGAGACAATGAGGGCGACCGGCGTCCCGAGCGTCAGCGCACACATGCGCGGGCTGTCCGCCCACACCACGCCTGACACCTGCACACATACATAGACTACCAACACATTTGACTAGTGAAAACTTGATATTTTGATTTCGCACAAATGTGCGAAATCAAAATATCAAATAAAAATACAAATCATATAAATATAAGTATTAGTGTAATGCCATCGCTCAAAAATAGTGAAGATAAACATCGTGAGGAAACCGGTATGTCCAAGAACCTCAAAAGTTCGTCTTGACATTCACCAACATGTTCAGACAAGGCCCGTGTTCCAGCAGTGGGGACATGAAAGGATTATAATGATGATGAATGCTGACCGCTCAGTACCGACCGAGCCTGCGATCCTTCAACGTTTCTGCGCTCGTCTTATAATTGTCTATTAAAATTATTTAAAACCACGCTACGTCTTGTTGTAGCAAAAAAATATTACGGCAAAAATTGCCAACCCCTCACCCCGCTCCTCAGACATTTGACTGAATTGTTTCCATTGAAAATAATCAATAAAAAATAATAAAAAGTAACTACAAGTCTGGGCTACGTAGTAGCTTTACCTAGTCTGTGTTTTTAAACTACTGACTCACTTTTACCACCTTATTATGGTGGCTTCCCATTTTCCCAATGAGATCCTGACACAGATAACTCGTTGGGATTTTCTCTCTTATAGTTTCCACCTTTTTTCCGTGTGGAAATAGATGAAATTGCATTTCTTTGTCCCTGTAAGATGAATTGCAATCCCGCACTACACATGTTGTACGCACCATTTTGGTGTGCGCAAAAACGAACAAACGCCCTGAATTTTGTGTACCGAGCTACTAAGGCAATGTATGCAGCTTCGAGTACGAAGCTAGCGGGTATGGCAGTAGCCACACCCGCGTCTCGCCTTTTACACCGGCATTGATCTGGATAGACGGGTTCGATGGACGACTTTATGGATTTATAGACTGATATTTTGTTTAAATGTTATCATTTTAACTGAGCTCATTTCTGAGGAAGCTATAATTATGCTGAACGAGGGGTAAGATCTTTAAGATACTCTCACCTCATAGTGTGTGAAGAGAACTTTAGCCAGCGTTTCTCTGAAGAGTGTGGGTGTCAACAACGACTCTACCACCACCACTTTACGCTCCTTTGGATTCACCAACACATGTCTGCAATATGAAATAAAACAAATTTCTATCTTCGAAAAAAAAAGAGTCCAAACAAGTTCAAGATATCCAGGGAGATGCACGGACACATGATCAGTTTTGGCAGTTCATATTTCAGTCTCGTAGTGAGGGGAAAGTGCTTGATCTACAAAGCTGAAATTTGGCAGGCATCCTTATGGGGTGTAGACATCTGATAAGACAGGATATTACAACAGGGATGAATTAAGTGAAGCTATGGTAGCCCATTTCGGAGACCACTAGACTTGAAAGCGTGAGGTCGAGGGTTCGAACCCCGAGACCCTACCAATGAGCTCTTTGGAGTTTATGTACAGATTTTCATGCCACTGGCTTTTCAGTGAAGGAAAACATCATGAGGAAACCTAACGTACGGAGAAGAAATTCAATGGCGTATGTGAATCCACCAACACGCACTGGGCCAGCGTGGTGGATATGGCCCAATTACCCTTTCGGGGGTAGGCTAAAAGTCCAGCAGTGGACTATTAAAAGGTTGATTATGATGATGATGATGAATTGAGTGGGTCAAAACGGGTTCAAGTATATTAGAAGTTGCAGACAACAGTTTCGAGTTTTATAATCGGTTCCTACCATGTACCTGAAGTATAGTTGATGTAACATATGCACAAGGTTGTCATACAGCTCCTCTGGCGTATCGTAGTCATGCACTCGGCGTAGTGCGCGCCGCTTAGTGCACCAGTACTCCGAGCGCACAATGCACCTTGGAGCTGCCTCACCAGTAAAACCAAACCTGCGACATCAGGGTCATGATTCACTATTATGTCACACTGTCTTTGCTTCTGTTGTTAGGGTTCCGTACCAAACGGGACCCTATTACTAAGCTTGCTAAGCTTAAGCTGTCTGTCCTACTTTTAATGGCTGTATTTTTCAAACCATAATAGTTAGTTGAACTTTTTACAGTATATGTAAAGTTACTGACCAGCGCCGGTTGTTTATGACCGGCATCATGCTGAGTTGGGGCCGGTTTGTGACAAAAAAATATAATAAGTTCTTATTTAGTTTTATTTTTAATTTAATTTAATTTTTCCGTGTATATTGTGTTATTGTATTTTTTTGCCACAAATAAATTATGTCTATGTCTATGTACCAAACGGGACCCTATTACTAAACTTGCTAAGCTTAAGCTGTCTGTCCTACTTTTAATGGCTGTATTTTTCAAACCATAATAGATAGTTGAAATTTTCACAGTATATGTAAAGTTACTGTCTTTGCTTCTGTTGTTAGGGTTCCGTACCAAACGAGACCCTATTACTAAGCTTGCTAAGCTTAAGCTGTCTGTCCTACTTTTAAAGGCTGTATTTTTCAAACCATAATAGATAGTTGAAATTTTCACAGTATATGTAAAGTTACTGTCTTTGCTTCTGTTGTTAGGGTTCCGTATCAAACGGGACCCTATTACTAAGCTTGCTAAGCTTAAACTGTCTGTCCTACTTTTAATGGCTGTATTTTTCAAACCATAATAGATAGTTGAACTTTCACATTATATGTAAAGTTATTCATATTCATATTCATATTCATTTATTTTGTAAATATTATTTACACGTCAAATTATTAAGGAAAGGAAAAAAAGGTTATTAAACAATAATAATTAAAAACATAATAAAACATTGGTACACTAACAATTCTAAATATTAGTATTGGTAATATTGGTATACCAATTATACAGCAATTACATTATATTTTCCATTCAAGGAACTCCTTGAAACTGTAGAACGTCTGATCGACGAGCCAGCGCTTTAAGCGACATTTAAAGCGCACCAGGTTGGGAGCGGCAATGACGTCACTTGGCAGTTTGTTATAAACCGTCGGTCCCATAACATGAGTGAGCTTGTCAGACTTAGCCAGGTTCCTAGGAACTTGCTTAAGCTGCCCTGCACGTCGAGTAAGGTCGCCATACGCCGTGTACATATGTAAATTTTTCCTGACGTACAACGCCACTTGTAGTATGACAATGCAGGGCAGCGTAAGGATTCCTAATTTTTTAAACTGTGGTTTTGCAGTTTGGTCACTCCCAATGCCTACTATGGCTCGTACGGCCCTTTTCTGCATACGGAACGCACGCTCCCACTCCGCAGCGTTCCCGTATAGCTCGGCGCCGTATTGTAGCAGCGAGTGCACCGTCGCAAAGTAGCACATACGCGCCACCTGCACCGATACTACTCGCGCCACACGCCGGAGCGCATAGCAAGCACTAGCAATTTTACCACATATTTTGTGGATATGATTTTCCCAAGTCAATACAGAGTCGATTTCAAACCCGAGAAAATTTGTGGCTTCTGTTTGTGTCAATTCGACATCATTCACGAGCACTTTAAGCCGTCGCAGTTTTCTTCCCGACAGATTGAAGTGAGCGTAGTTGGTCTTTTTTAAGTTCAGAGCCAGCCCATTGACTCTAAACCAACTGTCAAACTGTGCGCTCACCTCGTTCAGTTTCGCCTCCAGTTCATCCACTGTGGGAGCAGTGACAAGCGCGGCTACGTCGTCGGCATACATTAAAATTTCGGCTGATGTTATTGCGTCCGGTAAATCATTCAGCAGTAGCGAAAACAGGACATTCGAGACTGAGGATCCCTGCGCGACACCCATTGTGGAGTGCAAAGGGTCCGATCTCACTTTTCCTCCGCTCCCAACTACAATCTGAGATCTATCCTGCAGTATGCTCGTGGCCAGCGCTAGCGCCACACCTCCTAGCCCATAGTGGTGCAGTTTCCCAGCAAGCACGTCGTGATCGGCGACATCGAATGCTTTTGAGAGGTCACAGCAGATCACAGCGACATGCTGCTTCCTCTCGCGAGCATCGACAATTCGCCAGATCAGTTCTCGAGTCAGGGTGGTAGTGGACCGCTCTTCTCGATACGCGTGCTGTCGGTCTGAAAGCTGATCAGTCTCTGAGAGGAAGGTCATAAGACGTGAGCTAAGGCCATTTTCGAAAATCTTAGCGACTGCGGGGATTATTGAAACGGGCCTATAGCCGTCCATATCCTCCCTCTTGCCTTTACCCTTAAAAATAGGTGATACTTTAGCAGCCTTCAGTACTTCCGGATAGGTTCCTTCCCGTATACACACGTTAAACAATTCAGCTAGTACTGGAGCGAGTGGGATTGCTGCTACCTTAAATAGCTTCATGTTCAATCCATAAATGTCTTTGGAAGTTTTTGGAGGAATACGTGAGGTGATGAGTCTGTGGACTTCATCTGCAGTGAACGGGCGGATCCTCAGCGAGCGGTCAGCGGGCGCGCGCGCTGCTCGCAGCACGACAAGTGCACGCGTGACGTCAGCGCGGGGTGCTCCGGACGCTACCGCCGCGTTTATAAATTTTGAGTTTAAAGTATCCACGGCAGCTTTTTTGCAAGGAAACGAGGTGCCATCGCTGTTTTTTATTACGTCTGTAAAATCCAGATCGGTGGAGTTGTATTTCCCCCTTTCTAAGTTAACCACATTCCACATGGCTTTACAAGAGTTCCCACTATTTTCAATTATCTTAGTGTAGTAATTCGATTTTGTAAATGTCAATAAATTATCATATTTTTGTCTCATGTCACAAATCAAAGAATTCATAATGTCATTATTAGGATTTGATTTACCTAATTGAATAATGTCGAATAGAAGCGATTTAAAAAAAATTATGTCATGTGATACCCACGTCTTACTTTTATTCCTACAGCTTGTTTTCCTTAATGGAAAACATGCTTCAAATTTATTTCGAAGTATATTAATTGCCGAGCTAGCTATCTCCGCAGCAGTCCTATAGCGTAGGAATAATGCGCCCCAATCTACACTATGGAGTGACACCAGGAAATTGGCGCTATTTTCCCGGGAAAAAGATCTCGAAAAGCAGTGAGTTTGTTTAGATGAAACTACTTTTTTACACGTCAACTCGACCCTAACGCCGAGGTGATCACTCAGATCTGTGGAGATGGGCGATGTGCAGACCGAACCGCCCGGGAGGTTACTATATGCCTGATCTAAGCACGTAGATGTTGTCTCGGTCACTCTAGTCGGGAAATTGACCTCAGCCACCATGCCATGGGCCGACAGTATATCGCACAGCTTTTTCCAGTCTGTGGTCGCATCATCCAACGCGTTTACGTTCGTATCTCCGACTATCAAGCAGTCCAAACCCAAGTCGCTAACCTTGTCGATCAGACGCTCAAAATACTCTAAAAAGTCATTCACACTTATTAAATTGGTCCTATAAATACAAATAATTGTCAACTGGTAGTCAATTAAGTCAATTGCAGATACCTCGCAGTATCTCTCAACACTTAAATTAATTATGTCATGATTTTCAGAACATCGTACGTCGTCTCTAATAAAAATACATGAACCGCCATGTCCTACCTCCGTTCTACAGAAATGTGAAGCAAGTTTGTAGCCACTGAGATGAACATATTTTAATTTATCAGCTGATAGCCAGTGCTCCGTCAAAGCTAAGACGGTACACTTTAATTCACTCTGCAGTAACACTTCGATTCGTTGCGATTTCTTTACTCCTAGTGACGCAATATTTTGGTGGCATACGACCATAGTGCGGGAGTAATTGTTTACACTCGGTGACGTGTCATTCCTTGCTGAGTCAGACTTGCGTTCGCTGCGGTGGGCCGGCACGACTGGAGCGCTCGGCTGCCTGCTCGCCCTGCTCACTACGGGGCTTTCTCGGAAACCACCATTCTGCCAGTTTTACACGCGGCGGCCAGACTGATGGATCGCAGAGTTTCTCATATAGGCTTTCAGGGACACTTATGACGAAAGCGGCATGTAAGTCCGTTTTAATGTCTCTCTTCAATACAGAGTAGTCTTCACTTTTAGTAATTTTCTTGACATGGTTATTAATGCAGTCAACAGTTGTGTCGGGCTTGAATGACCAAGCTTGTATGTGTTAGTTACTGTCTTTGCTTCTGTTGTTAGGGTTCCGTACCAAACGGGACCCTATTACTAAGCTTGCTAAGCTTACGCTGTCTGTCCTACTTTTAATGGCTGTATTTTTCAAACCGTAATAGATAGTTGAAATTTTCAAAATATAATATGTAAAGTTACGGCAAATTAACTAAGAAATAAAATAAAAATTCAACAAGTTAAAACTAGAACATAAGACGAATGAAGAACATAATCTTGACAGATAAATACAAAATTTTGACACTGTGTGATACAGGCACATCAGCATATGCTGCTCGCCTATCATCAAATAAATAAAATAAATAAATAAATAGAGGTGGGTCTCCATACAAGAAACGTTTTATTTAACTATTTTTATATAATATGCTCTAGTGCAAAACAACAAATAATAAATACTGGTCAAGTCGGTGAAAAGTTTCTGTTCACCAAAGTTAAGCAATGTCGGGCACGGACGGTACTTGCGTTTACGTTACTTGGACTGGGCGTGATGATGTCTTTTTACACTACTTTTTTGTACTTTAGTAGTCAATAATTTATGTGGTGGTACAAAACTGTCAGTGCGCGAGCCCGACTCGCACTTGGCCTTCTTTTTTATTTGTCTTTTTAATACTGTGTAACTTTCTACTTCTGTTAGTATTCAGTGTTAATGTCCATGTAACTTATGCTTAAAAAATAAACATTATAAATTATTATTTATTTAAAAATATTTTATTATTTAATAATAGGTTTGCGTTTGACCACCACCTTGCCTGATGTTAGCATTGGCTGAGGTCGACTAGCATTTGACCCCTATCATTCTTCCTACTGTTTGTGTGGACCACCGATTCACTGCTGGTCAGTACTCTCATTTTAGTATTAAAATCCCCTCTGGAGGTGTTGTGCTGGCATTAGGATATGTCCACATCAAAGTTGCTACTTGGGCGTGAAAATAATAAGCAACATGATGACATAAATTCTTTTTTGTTCTAGGAAATTTGGATAATCGTGATTAAACCCGCAGGGCGCAGTTAGTTGAAACTAGCTTGACAATATATCAACAACTTGATGTGCCCATCAATAGTGAACCTTGGTTTCAGTTGCAAGCGCTGCGCTAGCGAAGCCAACTTCAATTAGTTTTAAGGCACAATCGCAGGGCGCAACTGACCACGGCAGGTCGGTGTAAAAAGGTTTCTAACGGTAGCATTGTTCGAGTGACTCACTCGAATAATGGTACACCTTTTGACCTACCTCATTTAATTTACTTAGGCACTTGTATGCTCATCTGTAAAAGTTGGAGACCTAGAAATGACCTATAATAAACCTATAATTAAGTAAGGTAAGGTCAATAAAAACAACAAACTAAATAGCTTACTTGGTGTAGTCGGTACCGAGGTCTAGAACGACAGCTTGTTTTTCTTGGATAAGAGCAATACCTTCGTACAACGCCATGTTTACCGATAATTTAGAATTGTTGTTTACTTTAATAAACCATAATAAAACTTCTTAAAAATATTAAAACCTCAGAAAGAAATCTCCAAAACAATTTGAAAACAATTCCCAAATCAAATCCCAATACAATAATTTGATTTGATTGACTGACGTTTGTTTGACGTCTTTTTTAATTTTGACATTGACATAATTTTTAAATTTATTTCGATGAATGGGCCAAGCTAGAGCAATTAAGGCCATACCACCTTGTCTTCCGTAACTACCTTTTATAATAATAATTATAGTTTGGTACTGCCTTAGACTGATGCTAGTACTGAAAAAAGTATGCCATAAACTGAAGGGGCGAGGTAATTATATTAATAGGTATTCTTACTAGTTCTACAAACTCACACTTCAATATTTAGCGACACATAACTGCAAACGATATGCTCAAAATGTAATGATATGGACGATAAAGGGGTGTAAGTGCGACCAATGTGTATTGCCAGTGATGACATACGGCAGTGAAACGTGCTCTCTCACTATGGGCCTCATCCTCCCTCCTCCTTAAATCGTATTCCTCATGTCTGAGGGTCGTGACCACCACCTTCCATCAATCTCTCTCTGATGATGTCTTTCCATCGTCTTCTATCCTCAGCAACATGGAGTGCGTCGTAGACTGAGGTGTCGAGAGTGGTGCGAATCTGGTCGGACCAACGTATTGGGCTGCGACCTCGTGATCTTTTGCCGTCGACTTTCCCTGTCACTATTAACTTTTCCAGGTTGTCGCCTTGTTTCCTAGCAATGTGGCCAAAGTACTCAGGGACACGTTTGAGACAGATGGTAGAGAGTCTTGTCGTGACCTTGAGTTGGTGTAGTATAGATGTGTTGGTCCGGTGTGCTGTCCATGGTATTCGAATCATTCTCCGCCAGCACCACATCTCAAAAGCATCGATGCGACCTCGATCCGCTGATCCGCTGATCGATGGGCCTCATAAGCAAGCTCAAAGTCGCACAACGAGCTGGATAGGGATAGGATAGGCTATGCTCGGGGTTTCTCTACGAGATCGAATCAGAAATGAGGAGATCCGTAGACGAACGAAGGTTACCGAAATAGCCCACCGGATTAGCAAGTTGAAGTGGCAGTGGGCAGGGTGGGTACATAGCACGCTGAACAGATGGGGCCGATGGGGCCGAAAGGTTCTCGAATGGAGACCACGGACCGGTAAGCGCAGCGTAGGACGTCCACCCACGAGATGGACAGACGACCGAAAGATCGCAGGGAAACGCTGGATGCAGGCCGCTTCCAACCGGCCCTTTTGGAGATCGGAGGCCTATGTCATATCATAAACATCTTTGAACTTTTGAGGTTCTTGGACGTACCGGTTTGTTTTCCTTCACCGTTTATGAGCGATGGCATCGAAACTGCACATAATTTACTAAGTTGGTTCTAAATACTTAAGTCATTGGTGCATAGGTATAGTTTATATACAAGGATGTTATAAATACCCTAATATGTAACTTTCTTGTTTATACATTATAATCTATTGCTATCTATACTCAAAGGAACGCAGCCTGTGAATCACAGATCTACTACATATCTGTGCTGTGAATAATGGTGTAAACATGGAACACATGTCTTAAAATCTTTGGTATTTGTATACTGTGGTTTGGCTCTAGACGGTTTATCACAGATCTAGTTGTGTATATCTGTGCCACAGATATAGGTAGTAGATCTGTGCATATATTCAATTACTCCATAGAGTAATATATACACCGTATTACTCTATGAAAAATCGTCATTCAAGAAAAATTATAGTGCTTACTACTTACAGTTTAGATTTCATTTTTTTGTATATTTTTTGTAATAATATTACAGTTTCCTCTGCCACAATAAAATTGAAGATCAACTTTGCTGTTGTATCTACGTAATAAGGTCCCTGTGGACGTCACTAGATTATTTAGTTAAGATATGAATTTGAGTCGTCATGTGAGCAAAGCAGTACGTTCGGTGCTGCTACCTAGTCTGGAGCGCGTCGGTTCCGCGAGCGCAGCACGCGTCCTGCTAACGTCTTCGACCGCTACACCTACACCAGAGGCCGCCCCAGACCCGCCTACGCCGCCTAGACTCCAACAAGTCTCCGCTTCGTCCGCGCGCCGGTGCTGCGTTGGATGCTTCGCCAAACTAATTGATTCCTTCTTTAACAACTATAACTGACTTGGAACTCTTGGAAGCTTTTTTAAGATTCAAATCCTTAATGGTATTTTCGTTAGAAATATCTAATTAAGTCTGAGACCATGCTAGAGCTGGCTTTGATCTGTTCTAATGGTACCGTCAACTCCATAGCGGGGAAACTTCCGTTCTATTTATCCTCCATTATCGCACATATCGCCATTATGAGACGACGGAGGAAGCTTATCATCAGGGTATGACCCGGGTAAGATGGTCTGTGACATTTCCATGATCTTAAAAGGTGATGTCAATTATTTCGGTATGCAAAATAAAGTAGTAGCATTTATTTGTTATATTAATTTATTGTATTTTTCATAGGAATCATTTAAAAAGTACAAAATATTAACAAAATAAAACTGTCCCCATTCGTTGACCTAAGTACAAAATCTACATTACATATTATAATCAAACATCCATAAATATTCGAAGCTACAGCACAGGAATGAGAGCGAATGAAGTGAAAAGAGATGACAATAATTTAACTATTTATTTATTTTACACAAATTCCGCTATTATACATATTTACAAAAGTAGAAACGAATCGAGAATGTCACTGTATAAAAAGCTTGAGCAGGAACGGCGGCGGCGTCGATCTCGTCGGCACCGTCGCCCGCGCTCGTGGCGCTCCGCCGTGGCCCCGGGACCCGTGCCCCATGACCTCGGGGCCCGTGACCCCGTGCCCCCGGCGCAACTACCCTACACTACGCTAGGTTATATTGTCTATGTGCGCGCGCACGTTAAATGATGGAGGTGATCAGTCGCGCCTTGAAGTTGACTATCCGCTCGGAGGTCTGCGCGATACGCAGGATCAGATCTTGGATGAGGTTGGCGATGCCACGGTTGGCGATGATGAAGAGCCGCGTGATGGGGCCGGGGACGCCTTCCGTCAGGTTGTCACCCTTGGCCGCGCTGCCGTCGTCTCCCTCGCTGGCGCCGGCGTCTCCGCCCGATGAGCCCGACGAGGAACCTGCTACCAGCTGCAATACACATACATAGCAGAATTAAAATGTATTATAATTATATTATTGTTGAGTAAGGGCTTGGTGGACGGCGGTACATATTACGTGCTTCTTATTCTGAACAGTTCTGTGTGAAAATTCACTCAAGACACTTTTAAAGGGAAATCACAGTTCTATGTTATTTTTATCAAAATATACATCGCGGGTTCAACTACTTTGCATGTCTGTGGCCTGTCTTAAGTTGGATCAATGCTACAACTTAATTCAGTTTGATCTCCGTCGTCTTGGCATTCGGTTGTCAGGGTTCAATACAAAAATGTCAAGTTGCGCCTAAACTGTAAAAAAACTGGGACAGGTAAAACTGCCTTATGAAGACGCATGCAGCGGGAAGGCTAAAGTTACTTATCTAGCTAGTAACCACAAGCAGTATAACTATGTGCAATTACAACTTAAGTATACTGTGCAAAACAACGGTTTATTTCTATTGTTATTGTTAGTAAGAAAATATGTTAGTATCTAAAAAGAAGGAAATAAGTAAAGATGGAATAGAAGACAATCAGAAAGGAAGAAAAAAATATAGGTAGGAAGTAAGGGGAATAGAAAGGATATAAGATATACCTATCTACATTTCTAAAGCTTTTTCTATGGTATGGTTTCATACTATTAGTTTATTTCTAAAGTCTAAGTTCAAAGCTACTGTTTCTACTTGCTAAACTACTGTTACGAAAATACTACAACTACAGATCGTTGTCTCAAGGTTTCCGACGAAGAATTTCATATTGAGGTCGATGGATTCCAACAATTTCCAACTCAATTTTGTCGATTGGCTAATAACACGTCATAAATCTTGACAAGCTATCGACATTGACAGATCGAGAAGAACAACTCTTAAATAGCTGTAACTTGAAAGGGTTCTGCATCAATCGACCTCGTTAAGTTTTGTCATCTGTTGGTTCAACATCTTCTCGAGCAGCGTCGTTCAGCGGACCAGTGGCAAGCCTACGTGTGGCGTTGTACGTGTGAGGGTGGCGTGTGGTGTTGTGAGTGTACTTGTGGGTCGTTGGGGTCCAGGCTTGCGGTGTGCGAGGCAGTCAGGCCCACGTTGAGCGAGTCGGTGCCCGCAAACAGCCGGAATGCGGAGCCAGCGGCGCGCGCCATCGCTCCTGGTGCTTGCTGAAACATGCCGCTAATATTCGCACCAAGCACACGTTCTTTCCCGCGAACTTTTGCTTCTGCTGCAGTGGAGCCTGTTCATGACTTGGTACAGTCGCGCCAACGATGCTTCAGCCTTCGAGACTCCTGGTGCTATTCTAATTAAATCTTGGGACGTGCATGTAGTAGATGTGTTTGATCGAGTTTAAAAAAATGATTCGGTCCTCTGTTTTTTGATTGTGTGTTTGGGGTTGTAAACTGGTAACTCTATCAGCTATCGAAATTAAAATTCGATTAAGAAAACAGTAAGAAGAAAATAGTAATATATAATAGAGTTAAGAAATGAAAGAGAAAGACTCAGATAGGGTAAGAAAATAGAGAGAAGAGTGATTGGGTGTTCAGGCGTTGTTGTCTTACCCTGACAATGTCGAAGAGGAAGTTTCCGGAACCGCCACCAGAGCCGCCTTGATTGCCACCGAAGCTCAGGAATCTGGAACGTGCCGTCAGAAATATGAAGCAATAGTTATTTCACGTCGTTTCATATTTATAACGTCGTATAGACGATGACCGGTTACTGGTGACGAAAGCTAGTTTCATCATAGACGCCGCAGACGCAGATAAATAAAATATCGGCGGTGTCTGCGCCATCATCGCTGCCGCATTACAGTGGCTTCGTAACACTAATTTATTCCACGCAAGTGTTACATGATCTAACGCGTTTCAAATCGACACTCAGAATGGAGGGGCTCGACTTGAAACGAAATCGAAACGTGCGAAATGAAAAGTATCGCAAAAAGATCACAATAGCGCTCTTACTGTCGATCTATTGTTCGCGTCGTTCGGCGAATGCTACGACAATTTTATTTTTTATTTTATTTTATTTATTCATCAACAGAATGCTTACAGTTAAACCAAAGCGCAAACTATTTAAATAACAAAATATGATGTATACTACTAAATACAATCAACCAATCGACAATATGCGCAATACTACCAGATCACAGGCTACGATAACTCTAGCAAAAGTAGGTACCTAACTTAACCTAAGGCAATATGAAATAAGCTTACTTCACAAACAATAATGAAAAATTATGTTTCGCAAATCCTACTAATTTAATGCGAAAGTGTTGGTTCGTTTGTCCTTCATTAACGCAATATCAAATCGACCGACAGACGTGATTTTTTACAATAAATCACGTCAGTCGGTCGATTTGGTTAGCTTTTATTTAATTTGTTTTGTTAGTAGGTATGGGTTCTAGTATATATGTTTATCTATGGTATGGGTCAAATCTTTCAACTGAATTTGAAAACTGTTATTCCCAAATAAGATCATTGTCCCCAATCGATTGAGTTGAAATTTTGCATACTACGTAAAACTATCTTATGACTCTCCAGCTCTCCAACTACTCGTACATCTAAGCAATAAAATTATTAATTTAAATAAACTTTTCTTCAACAACCTTTTTTTAGTGATGATATTTATTTTTCGTATTTTTAGCAAACCCTTTCATTTGATATCCATATGGTACATAAGAAAATTTTGCCGCCATCTTGGGGCGTTAGTGGTTTAGTGTAGGTAGTAGTGACATTAAACTAAATTTAATATGGCGGACCATATTAAATTTAGTTTAACGTCACTTAGCTAACCATGCATTGTCATCCAAACTAAACGTCTATGCAAAATTTCAGCTCAATCGGTTGAAGATAACTGGTTTAAATTTCAGTTGCAAGATCTGTTGCAACATGTGCATTATAATAATATACTAACAGAACAAGTTAAATAAAAGCTTGTAAAAATAATACTACCTATATCCAATGGAATTTCTGACGTGTAACTAAGCCAGTTAGATGTATCATGTAAGTATCCGGCTTAATAGGGTGTTTGACTGTATTGAAAATATTATGCCAATTGACATCATCCATAAACATGACATAATGAAAAAGCATATTTCATTGATTTTTTTATAAAAATATGCTTATTTTTTGTAAAAAACGCGAATAAAATAATTGTATTTTCGACATTTGATCACGTGATCGAAAACGGTCTGTAATTGGCTTCATCCCTAGTGACGTCACACAAATCTAAACAAACAGATTTTGTATTGATATTTGCGAATTTAATGTTGTAAAGCTATTTTGAGAGCGATTTATCAAGAAATTATCACCAAAAACAGTCCGGAGGTTAAATGTGAGAAGAATGGAGAAACATTTTGTGCAAGCAGACAGCAGTAACTTACCCAAAATTAATGTATTTATGGTTGCATATTTCTTCAATAATAATCTACGTCATTGTTTCTACGCTGCAGAACTCAAAACGTAAAAACTACAATGTAAGTATTAATTTTTAATTGTTCTCCAAGCAAAACATTCAATCAAGTTATACAAAAAGTATGTTGTAGTAGGTGGATATCACTATTTTGTTAGGTTAGGTTAGTTTAGTTGTCTTTACAATGTTTAAAAAGAAAGTAACAGTACATAAAATAGTAATGCAATAAAAACACAAATTCTAATAGAAATATATAGACTCAAATATGTACCTCAAAATGATCTTCGCACATAGAAACACTTGATTTAGCTCCAATACTTTTGGGTTCTCTACGAGCTACTTAGTTCCAACCACTTTTTGCGAGTTTTCGGGTCCATTGGAACAGAAACGAATAGTTTTTCCGGTGTTTTATGGAAGTATTTGTACATTGTGGCACTACACAACATTTATAAACCATTACTTCTAGTAGAAAATTAGTGATTATCAAACTTTTGCTGCCTGGCTGCAGCTGTTTTGTTTTGTGTGACGTCAATCGTCGCTCGACCGGAGCTATGACGCAGGTCTGCGTTTTGGCGCGATATTTTTTTATTCAAACTTTAACATCGATTTATATCGCAAATACGACTGATATCCAGAAAATATAAATGCAGTATACATTAAATTATATCAGGCAATAATGTGCAATAGTTTCCCAAAAGTAGTCAAATACCCTATTAGACGCAAGTAATTCCGTTCAAACAAAATAGGTAAAAGAAATTGCGGTAATGTTAACTGACTGACCTCTTATTCCTGTTCTCTTCGGAGTCATCCGCGTCATCGAGCGAGATCTCGTCGATAGAGGAGGGGTTGTTGGCGGCAGCGACCTGCTGGTCGTCGCTAGCGGCGGTCTGCTGGTCGGGGGCCTGAGCGGAGGCCTGCTGGCCTTCACCAAACGCTACTCGCACCTCCGCCTGCTGCGATTCAGCGCCAGCCAGAAGCTGATTCTCCTCGACGATCGCGTTCTGAAACACATTGTACTATTAGCTCGGATTACTCAGTAGGTTGGCAATGATGGTGACATGACGTCATGAGGTGGGTGACGATGGGCGTGCGGTCTGCGCGCGCACTGCCGTCCTGGGGCAGGCTGGTGAGGTGCGCGACATGACGTCATACCGGTACGAAGAACAGCGCGCGCTTGCGTCGCCTCCTGTCCTCTTCCTCTTTTACTTCGTTCTTGTCTTCGCTCTGAGTTTCGATCTTGTCTTCGCTCTGAGTTTCGATCTTGTCTTCGCTCTGAGTTTCAGTCTTGTTTTCGTTCTTATCTTCATTATCTTCGTTAGTTTTGGGTTTGTTTGCGTCAGCGTCTTCGTCAGCTGGTGCGTTGGTGGCGGGGGCCTCACTCGTGGTGGATGTGGAGACGGGAGTAGGCACTGCGGCGGCGGTCTTGGGCTCCGGTTCATCATCGTCATCATCATCATCATCGAGCTCGACAGTGCCGGAGCCTCCGCCGTTCGCTGTGCCACCTCCGGCGTTGTTGCCGCGCCCGAGGAAGGCACGCAGGAACACTGGCCCGAACGTTTGCAGCACAAAACTCGTTATCTGCTGTACCTTCTGTTCGATAATCTAGAACACAAGCCCACCTACTACAGACTAATCCTACGCCTGAAGTAGTGCTTATTCAAATCTTCTGGAGTAATTATCATAAAAAGCTAACAATCACAATAAGCACTAATTAAAAAGATTTCTCGGCAAGTTCAAATTTCTCATCATGGATCAGATAATTAACTGAATTGATTTATCAGGACATAGACTCATGCAAGAATTCTACAGAAAATATTGTTTCTGTTTCTCAAAACGACAATCAGTTTCATAACAGTACAACACCAGATCACCGAAACCGTGAGGTTCAGCGTGGAAGCATCCACATGGGGTTTGTTGGATCTCTCGGCACTGCCGAGGATAGTGCAGCAATGTGTGCGAGTGAGTATTTACAGAGACTCATCAGAGTTGCCGCTATTGAAGTTCTGAATAAAACTAGCAACCCTTCCGTAGTAATTTATATGGTCCATCATCCAAGTATGCAGAATAAGTCAATACCTAGTGGTGTAAATAATGAATACCTACCATTATTCCGTAAAGCGTCACTGTTGTACACGGGACCGTTTTCTCTCATCTCCTGCAGGCTTGGTTACGGGATCCAATGCTGATCCAAGTCACTGACCTCTGCTGACGGCGATAAGTTCTTTTGATTGTAGCGTCACCCTTGTAGCTGATGGATGTGGTGTTACCTCCATACCAGGGAACAGCTGGTGCAGGATGCCGCTGTGGTCTAATGACAGTGCTGACTGTGACGGAAGACGATCGACTGTTCTGTTTGCAATTTCGCCTCTGATTGTGTTTTACCTGCGTGAGACTGTGAAACAGCTGATGGAGGATTCCGCCGCAGTCTGCTAACGGCTGGCTGACATCACGAAAGATGATCGACTGTTCCGTTTGCTGTTTCCTCTCTGTGCCTGTTGATTGTGTTTTACCTGCGTGAGACTGTGAAACAGCTGATGGAGGTTTCCGCCGCAGTCTGCTAACGGCCGACTGACATCACGAAAGACGATCGACTGTTCCTTTGCTGTTTTCTCTCTGTGCCTGTTGATTGTATTTTACCTGCGTGAGACTAGGGAACAGCTGGCGCAGGATGCCGATCGTACGTTTGTTGCGCTCGCTGAGCTCGGAGCCCGGCGCGCCCAGGTTCAACGTCGCCAACGTCTCCTGGAAACAACCACAACCATCTGTTACACAATACTGAATGTACACCAAGCTGTTTTCTGCCTGTGTCAATCTATTCTGGATGGTACCATGGACATAAGAAGTTGAACGAAGTACTTATATGTTCCATGTCTATGAGTGATATCAAGGAAGATAGACTGGTGATATATTCATATTAGGTTGACATTGGTGGTAAAAAGGCCAACCGGTATATTCAACACTGACAATTTTGAGCAAACCCAATCAAACCACCCGCTGATTTGACAATCTTGATTTCACCGTTTTGAGTTTTTATGGGCATGCAATTAGTAAAGTAAGTTTGTTTAGGCTCGTCATCGTCAGCCATAAGACGTCCACTGCTGAACATAGGCCTCCCCCTTAGAAAGCCAAACCGAGTGACAGACAGGCGTGGCAGGTTGTATAGGCTGAGTGGCTAGCTCTAATGTCAGAGCTTTTCAAGCCTGATTTAGGCCCATTCTTATCATATTATCTCCGTCGTTTGTTTGATCATACGCGGAAACTATGACATATTTATGTTTAAGGCAACAATGTTTAGACTGCATCTAGTCAGAGTGTGATCATCGAGCACCATTGACACAGAGTTGCGTCACTCGGCCTCCGCTGCCTCCTTGATCCGAGCATTAACGATTTCTCTTTTGTCTAAATTCACAAATTAGGGTCACCGAGCGCATATTCATAATTTGTAAAAACAGAGGTCGGGGGTCTAGATTAAAGGGTCACGTCTCGCTGTCGCAACACTGGCAGCACATACAGTTGTACATAAAGCCAGCTCGTTACAGGAGAGAGGGGGGAGGGTATTAGGTAATAGGGTATTTGACTACTTTTGGGAAACTATTGCACATTATTGCCTGATATAATTTAATGTATACTGCATTTATATTTTCTGGATATCAGTCGTATTTGCGATATAAATCGATGTTAAAGTTTGAATAAAAAAATATCGCGCCAAAACGCAGACCTGCGTCATAGCTCCGGTCGAGCGACGATTGACGTCACACAAAACAAAACAGCTGCAGCCAGGCAGCAAAAGTTTGATAATCACTAATTTTCTACTAGAAGTAATGGTTTATAAATGTTGTGTAGTGCCACAATGTACAAATACTTCCATAAAACACCGGAAAAACTATTCGTTTCTGTTCCAATGGACCCGAAAACTCGCAAAAAGTGGTTGGAACTAAGTAGCTCGTAGAGAACCCAAAAGTATTGGAGCTAAATCAAGTGTTTCTATGTGCGAAGATCATTTTGAGGTACATATTTGAGTCTATATATTTCTATTAGAATTTGTGTTTTTATTGCATTACTATTTTATGTACTGTTACTTTCTTTTTAAACATTGTAAAGACAACTAAACTAACCTAACCTAACAAAATAGTGATATCCACCTACTACAACATACTTTTTGTATAACTTGATTGAATGTTTTGCTTGGAGAACAATTAAAAATTAATACTTACATTGTAGTTTTTACGTTTTGAGTTCTGCAGCGTAGAAACAATGACGTAGATTATTATTGAAGAAATATGCAACCATAAATACATTAATTTTGGGTAAGTTACTGCTGTCTGCTTGCACAAAATGTTTCTCCATTCTTCTCACATTTAACCTCCGGACTGTTTTTGGTGATAATTTCTTGATAAATCGCTCTCAAAATAGCTTTACAACATTAAATTCGCAAATATCAATACAAAATCTGTTTGTTTAGATTTGTGTGACGTCACTAGGGATGAAGCCAATTACAGACCGTTTTCGATCACGTGATCAAATGTCGAAAATACAATTATTTTATTCGCGTTTTTTACAAAAAATAAGCATATTTTTATAAAAAAATCAATGAAATATGCTTTTTCATTATGTCATGTTTATGGATGATGTCAATTGGCATAATATTTTCAATACAGTCAAACACCCTATTATTGATGAGGCGAGTGATTAGCAACACGCGATGCAACCGAGAGTCGATGCGGCGACACTTCGCCCGGGACGGCGCGGGAACCAGACCTTGACCTGGTCTTCAAGCATGGTCTGGTGTGCCTCCTAAAAGTTCAAGAGCCATCCGCGTCATTCAAGCCATCGGGCATAATCTCGTCGATAAAAGAGGGGTTATTGGTGACAGCGATTTACTGACTTTCGCTAATCGGTCTGATGATCGGAGGCCTGATTTCCTGGCCATCACCAAACTTGCACCTCTGCCTGCTGCGACTCTGTGCCAGACTTTCAAGACTCTTGTCACGATTGTATCTATACTAGCTGGTTTTAGACGACGTCATCTTGGTCATGTTCGAGAATATCATTTGTACACATCATTATAAATAACTTTTATACCAGGCCCAACAAAAAAATCGCAAAAAAATATCCTGTTCCTGTTGTCTTGTTCTGACATGTAAACTCAGAAAAATATAATGGAAGTGTTATACCTACAGTTTCCCTTTTAGCACATACACCCCCTTTGGTCGTCCATTTGTTGACATTTTGATCATTTCGTTTGCAGTTGTGTGCCGCTCAATATTGAAGTGGTCATTTCAAGAAGTGGTCATTACAAGAAGTAGTCTTTTTTAATTGTGGTCATTTTTAATTGTGGTCCTAAACCGCTGAAACGTGTGGAACTAGTAAAAATATATTGTCAGTTTGTGAAATACGTGCTTATATCGCCCATTTCAGTTTTTGGTAGACTTTTTTCGATACTAGCTCGAGTTTAAGGCAAATCCAAACCATATAGGTATCATAGAAGCATTTTTTATGGAACAACTGATTTTTTTTTGCGCGATATCAGTGCTTGTGCCAAAGTAAAAATTATCTAAAATGATGAATACAATGATATCCTTGATTATGACCGTCGTATCGAGATACACCCGGTATATTTGACTCTTAGACTACATCTAATCCAAGTCTTTACTAATCTAGGGCTAGGTATCAGTGGACACGTTTAGCAACCAAGGACTGGTTTTTTGCAACTGATATCGATACGGGCAAGTCACCCTGATGGCCCGTATAGTTCAATGCCATCCAGAATGTAGAACTTCAACAGTTCAAAACCCTGCGCGGCAACGCATTGTGAACGAACTATTAAGGGATGCCTTGACTCTACTTAGTCTCAATAATGCATCAACGGCTGGAGAAATGGCATTACGCCATTACGCTTTTTTAATAATTATTTATAAAAAAAATCTGCTTATGAAACGTTAAGTGCCTTTTGACAAAGCATTTTTAAACAGTTCGTCAACTGAAACTTTAAATCATTTTAAAATCACAGTGTTAAGACTTTTTGTGAGTTTAGTTTTTTGTTCTCTATATCAATTATTTTAAGGATTTCGTTTTAATTATTGTTTATTTCAAATACGTGTAATTAGATTAAAAAATCTAATAGACAGCTAATTATTCAATCTTGTAAAGTATGTGCTGCTTTGTTGCATGTTTTTACTGCGTGTACCATGCCCTTATTGTACGTGTGTTTCATTAAAACCAATAAGTAATCAATAATTATGAAATTAGTTAATTTATGCAAATGACTGAGAAGTATGCACGCGTATGCGCAGATCCCGCGGGGTCGCGCGGTCACGGTCTAGACACCGAGTAAAACATTGTACAGAGATGTAGCTCCCCAATTGAGTCGATAACATGTTATCCTAAAAGTCCCAAAAAAGGAAAAGAAAAAAGATCATTAAGTTAGTGGACGTGGTTTCTGGCCCATGGACCTGCGTAGGGGCACCAGATCCTTATTCCGTGCAGCAGTGTCATAAGTTCGAAAACAGCTTGATGCTCGACTGCTGGTACGAGATGACTGAGAAGAAAGTTATGTTGTCTCGTTCTCGCATGTTGTCGATTGGTATAACCGTGAATTGTAAAAACACGCGTCGCGCGAGTCTGGGTTACGTATATTTTATCCCTAAAGTGTAAACCAAACAGTAAATAGCTGAGGCGCTGTATCTAATAATGCTAACCAGGGAACAATGCAAAAAAATTTGTAACTACGGTTTAAATTTGATAAATTACACATTTTTACAGATTTGGTATGGTAGCACCTACTATGTCTTCTGTGGTAAAACTGACAAATTGATGATTTAGATCCATCGTCTTCAATCTTTCTCATAACGAAATGTTTAGGTAAATAAGGGCTCTGGGGCCTTACGCTCAACTCGTTACGCGGTCCCAAACTAACGTTAAAACCGCGCAGTTCAAAACATGCGAACATGAACTTACACGCCCAGATACGGTTTGCGGACGCGCAACATTTTTTCATCGCCCAATCTGAATTGCTTTAAACAGCTGGGCGTAAGGCCCCAGATTAGAGCTGCAAGGAGTTCACCATTAAAAGTGTACATTATGGACCGCCACATGACGTAAGTAACGTAATATTCTATATAAATAAAAGGCGATGTGTGTATATGTATGTATGTTTCCTGGACTCCGAAACGGCTGGACCGATTTTGAGGAGACTTTCACTGTCAGATAGTTGATGTTATTATGGAGTAATCCTGCAGCTAGTATATAACATAAAACTAATCACTTACTATGGTATGGTGGTGGAAGTTTTGTGCTTTTGGGAGTTGTCTTTCTGTATACATTTTAGTCTCGGGTCGCGGCGTACGCGCCACCGCGTAACGAGGACGCTACCAGCTTATCTTGATTACGCTCATTAGCACTCACCACTCAAATTGCAGGTTAGATACTTCATTTTTAACACTTAACCCTACCATCATACTAAGCTGTGTGTGATTATCTACAGCACAACTAGAAATGTTCAAACAACATAACTTTAATTTTTTATTTTTTATATATAATATTAGGCAAATAAGCGACGGGCCACCTGATGGTAAGTAGTCAGCGTCGCCTATGGACACCTACAATACCCGTGGCATTGGCGGTGCGTTGCCTACCTTTGAGGACTCTATTCACTCTTCGCTTGAAGCAATTGAGGTTATATTTTGGAGGAAAAACCGAAAGTTGTAAGCCATTCCACAACTTGCAGGTATGTGACAGAAACAATCGATCAAATCGAACAGTGCGAGACTTCCACGCATCGATAATATGAGGATGGCTTAAATTATTAAAAAAATATAACCCGACTGCATTGTATAAAAAAGTTGCTGGTAACTGCATTATATAACTGTATTATATAACGGGTAAGTAACTGAAAAGTAACAGCGGCACGCTGCGTACCTATCTATATACCTACTTGTAGTAGATACAGAGCTCTTTCAAACCGTTTTATCTTGTAAACCAATAAGTACTATATATTTGTTAGTAGTGTCATATATTTTTGAAATCTGCCAAGTGTGTTCTGCATAATGATGTAGAGTGTATATTGACCTATTTAGCAAAGTTTACTTAATATTATTCCCCTTAGATCAGTACATGTATATTTGTCAAAGTTATTCCCTTTATTAAATTTTTTGTGGACGCCATCTTGAATTCTTGTACCACCACTCCCACTATTAAAACGATTCAAATTACATCTCACACGTTAAAATCTATGAAACCATTTAAGCTGTAGGCCGTGCCAAAAAACCATGATACAAACATATACATACATACACTCGAAAAACGTAACCCTCCTTCTTACGCTATCGGGTATGAACGCAAACATTACTTACCCGTTATATAATACCGTGTTCGTCAACAATTTAGTTTGTTCGTTTAGATATAAATTTATTGAATGTTATACGTTACGTGGCACTTTTACTTTCGTTGTTACTCAACATGAGTGCAAAAGCTCGTGGCTTAGATTGGATATTGGGTGTCACGAAACGATGGTTCAAAGCCGAAAGGAGATTAAAATATTCATCATTTATTTGAAAAAAAAAATTGACTGGAACTAAACCTGAAATCTCTTGAGCGTGCATGAAATTTTTCTATGAAGCATCAGTTTTTATAGCGGTTTCAGGGTTTGTCCTATACTAAATCTTCATAATGAACCCCTTATGGCTTAGTTCCGTTTTGTCTGTGTAACCCTGAAGTTGCAACCTGCGCGATCTCACATTTTCTTGTAGTAAATTTTTTACTAAACACACGTCATACACCCATAAAATTATATTATTAATAATAACAAAAGCTTTTATGGCGTCCGCCATATTCAATTTAGTGTGACGTCGTTTTATTTTTCGTATTCTTCTCAGCAAACCCTTTAATTTGATACCCATATCACGGGGGTAAATAAAAATAAATCGTCCGCCATATTGGTTTTAGAATGACGTCACATAGCTAACCATGCATTGTCATCCAAACTAAACGTTCAAGCAAAATTTCAGCTCATTTGGTTGAGGATAACTGTTTACAATTATTATTAAGTTGTAAAATGTGACCCATAATAACAAGGCAAAATTAACTGTAAAATAAAAGTTTGTAAATAACCTTTTTTAAATAAGCTTTAATGTGTCCGCTCTTAATTTTAAACCAAAGTGCTTAAGAAGACAAATCCAACATTACGTAGTTTCGTTTAGGAGTTCATATGGCTACCTTCTGTCTCTATCATGAAACCAGCTCCATGGAACCATATCAATGCATTGTCATCCAAGTTACATAGGTGTACCAAACTTCAACTCAATTGAAGTAGGTCAAATTAGGCTTGCAAGGTTTGTACCTTACATACAAAGATGTGAGCAACAGCGGATCCAGCTTTGGTGCCAAGGGGGGTCACATAGTCGTGGTCAAGTCACAAGAAGTTATAATTAAATTTTTATATTAATTAATGGTCCACCTAGGTCCTGGACCCTGCCCAGGGGGGAGGGGTTATGACCTCTATGACTCCCCCCTAGATCCGCCCTTGCATGTGAAGTTAAATAAAAGCTTGTTAAAGAAGTGGTTACCTGAGCGTTGGCAGCGGGTGCTATGATCTCAATGATCTCCGGTCGGGAGTCATCCACGGGCGCAGGCGCAGGCTCTGGCGCAGGCGCCGCTGACACCACCGCTAACACTGCCACCAGCGCGCAAACACACGCTGTCGACTTCATGATGATTAGACTTCTTTCTTATTCGTGTCTCTACTTCTCTGATGGCTCGATCTCTCGTTGCAAGGCTTGTCACCTGTAAAAATAGGATCTTATTAGTTTTATTGATCTTTCCGGGGTCTCGGGGTGACTTCAGTGGATGCTTTGAGAAACTGTCAGCTTTGTGATGCCTCATTGTAAATCTGGCATAACATCTCTAGGAAAAGCTAATGATTAATTGTTTTCATGTTTTTTTAGACGAAATAAACATGAAACTAAAATAAAAAAAACTATAACGAAAATTAACATTTGGACTATCCAAATTTTTTTTAGGAATAGATTGGCTTTGGATGTTCCTTGGATTTGGCAGTGTTGCCAAGTTTTAGTCATTTAAAATGCAATTTGTAGTGTTTCTCGCATCAAACCGTAAATCTAGAGACCCTCGAAGCTTAAAATTATCAAACACAAGGTTAATAAATACCGCACACGTGAAGTTACATTTGTGTTGTCAAGTATGTTCTGCCCGACCAACTTATCTCTAGAGTTAAACAAATGGAGGTACAAAAAAAATCCACTGGAGGTTGTCAGTTTTGTTAAGAAACTACGTGGCTCTCTCAATTAACTCTACAAATAAATTGGTCGCACTGTATCTGTGAATTGCGGGTGTTACTTAATGTGTTTTTGTAGTGTACCTACAGGCTGGTCTCGTAGCGGTGTGTGAGCAGCCTTTGATGGTGCACTGCGTTAAAAGTGAGTGGTGATAGGTACTGGGGGAAATGTGGCGCGCGCTTGCAACACCGAGCGGACAACCTGACACTCGAGTTTTGGCGCCAACGTGGAAAAAATATGTCAGCCCTATGTATTATTTTCCTAAACTTGTGTATTTTCGAGTGTTAATGTATAATAATGGTGGATTATTATTTATTGAGTGCACTAGAACGTGTTTGAGTGTGGAAAGTGATATAACGAGGTGATCTTTTCGTGTTATTTCCAAAACTCCATAGAAGCCTCTTGTAAAGCCTCCACCACTTTACTGGGGCATGAGTTTGACTTGACCGTGACTTGTTTGACGCTATTTAATACTATGTAAACTCGTTTAATATTACGACTGAAGGACTCTCTCCCTGGTCATGAAAAAAAAAGAGAAAAAGAGGACACTCGTGATCTGCGAGAAGCTGCCCTTCGGCTGTGTTTTAATATCTAAGTTGGGTAACATACAGTCTGACTTTATTTATGTCACTTCCAGCTGACAAACTTTGACTCCTCTGAAGGCTTAGTGGCGAAAAGAGACAAGAGAAAGGACGTACATAGCACAAGACTTAAAACTAGTATAAAACTCGCGGTCTTATCGCTATAAGAGGCAACCGAACCAGTTTAGTATGAAGAGGATGTACAAAAATGGTAAAGGTAGTATCCATACCATATTCTTAGCCTAAACTTTAGGAGAATAAAACAATATAACAAGTATGGGAATAAAGTATGCTAATAATTTTAGTAGCTTCAACTAAAATGGTTAGCGGAACAATGACGTTTATCTATACAAAATAAGTAGGTATCTACATTTAGTTAACAATGTATATGATCATCATTGCTCAAGCGCAGGCGACCGCAAATTGTAATATAATTTTATGATTCTCACCGCTCTCAATTAACCAATAGGTTATAGATTGGCCGGGAAGGAGATACTGAGCATTAGAAACGTAAATTACGAAAACTGAAAAAGTTTTCATACATCACAACCCCATGATAGGATGTAAAAGTGATCATAATTAAAAGCTTAGACCTTCCAAGGTCCAAGGTGCTTTAAAACGACATTCGTCGTGAATTTACAAAATTTCACGTTCAAATAGGGTTTTACCGCTGACTGACTTAAGTTGATTTTAACAAACAGCGACGGTACGCTTTTTACCAAAATGGTTTAACAGATGTATCAACCAGCGTCGGTTGCCAATTACCAAAGTGGTTTGGTATAAAATGTTACCAAAGTCACGTTGATTAATTAAATACCACGAATTTTGATACTAGATTAGTTTCTTTAAGAAATTTATTTTACCAAGATTGCAAGAGTTGCTTACACCGCATCATCGCGAAGTGGTAGTCAAACGAAAAAAAAACAAAAAAGATAAAAATATAAACAATCAGCATTCGTATGAATTAGTTTATATACGTTGCATTACAAATGCTAAAAACATCCTACGGAATTAAATAAGTACTTACTTATTAATATAATTTAATAAAAAAATAGGTAGGATTTGCCGATCGAACACTACACTAGACTATAAGATACATGCAAAGGTACGCTCTTATAATAATATCCATTAAAACAATCACTTTTACTTAAACCAATGAAGGTTACAAAAAACTGTTTATTTTTTGCTTATACAAGTAAGTATATAGAATCGTTTCAATATTCCCAAGGCGAAGTGTACTATGAAGTCGTGGTCCAGAGGTCGGGTAGCACTTTGCACACATCGTTATCTAGCGATTACCATCAACTAGTTTGCTGTGGTCACGACTCGGATCGTCTTTATAACAATGAAATTACTTACCTTATGTCATACCTACTTTATAACAAGATCCGCTGCGAGATTTTCCAGTTTCCGCATTATTCAGCAGCAAAAAGTATATTATATTTGTTTGATGTCAAATTTTACTTGCCATTTTTTATTGAACGGTGTAGCAGTGGTTAGCCTTGACATTATGGAGACATTCTCCTGTCTTTATAATGTAGATCAACGAACTCTATCTCTCTTTTTTTTTCAAGGATCTTTAGGAAGTTTTGCTGAAAGACAAGGACCATGAAATTGTGCAAGACGGTTTTAGGATAATTTTAATCCCGGAAAATATGAGGAAAACTGAAAAATCACGAGTAAAACAAGGAGTACTAGATAGTCCGTTGGTCCAATTGGTAATGAACCAGCCTTCTGAGCTTCGATTCCCATCTAGGACAAACATTTATGTGATGAACATTTGTGTTAGTTCTATATCTGGTTGTTAATATCTATTTAAGTATGTATTTAAAAGTATATATGTATGTATATCAGTCTCTGGCAGCCATATCACAAGCTTTGCTTAGTTTGGGGTCAGATGACCGTGTGTGCAAAAATGTCGCAAATATTTATTATTATTATTTATTAGTGTAGTTGTCATAATTCTTAAAATGTGGAAGGAAGATTAAGTACAGTTTGTGTTTTTTGAAGATTTAACGTAATTACGTTTTTAATAAGGCTTCACCATAATATTGTATTGTCATCGGAACTTGAAAAGTAGGTATGCCAAATTTCAGCTTAATCGAACACCGGGAATTGAGTCAAATATTACTTACGAAATTTGAAATAGAGACAGATACTGGGACAGCCGAAATTAAATAAAAACTGTGATTGTGAGAAGGGTTGTGGAGATATAAAAGTCACAGTTCAGGGCAAAAACTATTCCCCAATTTGCAAACGTCAGTCTTATGAAGTTGGAAAGTAAGTTGCTCTTATAATTGCATTTCGTTTACCGTTCTAGAACCAACATTTGAATTGCAAATTAGACGTTGAATTTCATAAGTCTCTGCTTGCTTAACGGTTATGGCGGTTATGGCAAAATATTAATAAGATTCACACACGTATGATAAGTCAGTATCGATGTGAATTATTAATGTTGACGTGTGATTCAGATGCAGAACCTATACATTTATATTTTAAACTGGTATATGCTATAATTAACTAAATAAACTAACTCACATTACAACAAGTATAAATAAATAAAAAAACGATTAGAGAGCTGATAATCTTTAAATTACTAAACAGCTTAGAATAACTACTCAGAGAAGGTAAGTTTCCAAGCAACGCCTTCTCAAAACGTAAGCTACAAATTCGCTTTGTAGCTTACGTTTCGATTGGTATTTTAAACGATTTAAGCAAGAAAATTAATAGATTACCTGTGGAATGTCACACCATAACTCTTATGCAATAAAATTTTACTTTACTTTACTTTACTTTACTTTACTTTACTTCTGATTTGTTGTGGTATGATTTCACCGCGCAAATTGTCATAATAAATTTTTAAATATTTTTTGGAGCCATATATGACACCATTTGAATGGCTTAAATTTTGCGAATGTACTTGGTTTCTTTGTGTAGTTATTCTAAGCTAAACAGTTTTTCTTTAATTAGGTACAGCTAAAAATATTCTCAATCGAGTAGTCTTTCAAATAAAATAAAAAAACAAAAACAGGTTGGCCATTAAACTTGTTAAACTTATAAAAATCCTCTGTTTTTTTGGGATAACCCTCAGAGGGTTAACAATTCTGTCGCCAAGTAATTTCGCAAAACTATTTCCCGACAACTTCACTTGAAAATCAGTTCTAGGCTAGGCGGGTTTATCATTTCGACCACATTTGCATCAAGTAAGCTGCGGTCAACGCCTATTCTGTCAACAATACAACAAATAAACCCGTAGTTAGCCTCCGCGTCGTGGCTTTTGTTCCGCCGAAAACGATTCAAAATAGTGATTTGCTAATGATTTCCGTCGTAAATCAATTTGGTATTGTATAGAATGGCTGTAGTGAACAAACATTTCATTTTTACTTCAGTCATTGCTGCGGTTTCTCGAATATCGCAACTCTTTGACTTATACTTGAAATGTTGCTCCACCGATTGGAAGTTTAATTTGACTCATAAATTATTAAAGTTATATGATTATTTACGGAATATTTACCGTGGTAAGGTTGAGGAATGAGCTCCCGATATTTCGGCGCAGTTACATGCACCATGTTCACGGAAAGACTGAAGAATGCGGGTGGTTGGTCGAACAGTTAAAAAGTTAGGTGCAGACATAACGATCTACCCTCTTTCTTAGTCTTTTGCTACGGATATCACTGGAACTCGAACTCGAACCTAAGTCCCGACAAAACACACTCACTGAAACTTTAGTGAACAACCGTGATAGTTTAAAACAGTGTTTCATAAATTATTATTTTATATACATAATTTAGTTAAGAAACCATTTGATAGTAAAAAAGTTTGCATTATGTAGTGGTAGGGTTTTTTAAAATAGGCCGTCTGGGAAAGTACTACACCTTTGCCAGTTATTTAACCGCCAAGTAGTACTTAGTGTGCAAACGATACTGTGTTTCTGACTGAGGAGTAATGTTTTCAGTGAAATTACTGGGCATATAGATTTAAAATCTATAAATCTAATGACATTGCCGCGCAGGGGTTTTGATTTAGTATTTTGTTCGAAATGGGTCTTGATCACGATAAAAAAAAAAAAAATTGCTGTTTGAAGAATATCATCTTCTTTATAGTTTTTTTTTTGTAAATCTGTACTTGTTTTCTTTAAGGTGATAGCCAGCTAAACGCAGAAAATTGTTGTACCTAATAGACTGTACCTACCACAATGCGAAATGCATTAGGTAATGCACCAATAAAAAACACTTTACAACACGCTTATAATAGCTTCATAAAAAATATTTTAAATACAGATATTTAAAACTTAAAACTATTACTACCAAATATTAAAATTAAAAACAAAAAAAAAAAAAACAAAAAAAAAAACAACTAATTACAAATTAAAATAATGTATCTATGTACGTAAAAATCTTGTTCTAATTGTATCAAAATTATGTATGGTAGTAAAAATACTAAAAAACTTAGTAGTTACAGCAAACGATAAAACAATGATAATTATGTAACCAACTTATTGTGCAAAATGTTCAGTTATGTTGAGACTGCAACAGATGCGTATCTAACTACGTTAGTAATTCACTATAATAAGAAAATACACGTGTTGTCGACGTTATCGCCTCAGCGTAAGGCGTTCGCGGGAAAAAATCATAATTGTTCCTAATAATTGTAGCAGCTATTGCATTAATAGATACTAAATTGACTATTATGTCTAATTGAATAGTTGTCAATCAATTTATTTTACACGTATGCAGAGTGTTTTTTTCTCCAGTTATATAGAGTTACTTTTAATTAACTAGTCAACTCTTAATGGCAGCTTCTGTATCATAACCCCTCAGGCCACTTGGATCCACCGCCAGGCTCCACGGTTGGAGGTTTTTACTCAAATCTTTATTAGTATAGACACCACGACCATGTCAAATTGTATGAAAACCTAGCGTGCCGCATTTTTTGTACCTAATATGACGTCACGAGAGTGATTTAGTGATTGTTTAATTTTATTCACAAGCCAATTGCTTTCGTAGAGTTTTCTATTACTTATTTACTTAGTTAAGGCTTCACACCGATAACTAAATTATAACATACACAGTAATCTTATAACCTAACCTAACTAAAAGAGTACCGCAACCGTAACCTTTTAATGGTAACGCAGCATGCATTACTTGTTACCTAATAATGAAATATATTATATAATCAAAGTAAATTAAAGAAATAGATAACATTAGCTATATCTAAATATGATGAGTAGAAATGGTAATTTCAGCCATGGTTAAGTTTACTTTAATTTTAAGGATGTGTATCTGAAAAGTTCTAAGCTGTAAGTCTAAATTTTAATAGATTATTTTGGCGCTATAAAACATTTTTGTATTGACGTCTAACGAGCTATTGCAAAGACAACAGAGATCAAACTGAATTAAGTTAGAGCATTGATCCAACTCAACACAGGTCACAGACCTCGCGGTGTCTATCTCGTTAAAGGTTTACGTTGTTATGACACAAAACGTACCTATAAGTATCTTATTCAAGTTTCGATACAAAAAATTGGTACAACTAATTACTTATCCTTTGTGTAGTTAAATTAAGTTTCAATTGTACTTGCGAGGGCATTACAAACAGTACAAAAACTCCTGAACGTGACGTATTCAATGTCATCGTGATTCTTCAATTGTTTAGTCGAGTAGAGTCGTTTAAAGTTCAGCAAAGCATCTTTGTCTTCAACTAGCATTTTTTCGGCATAAACTTGTAAAGGCTAAATCAAGTACGTCAGTACACATGCAAATATTTCCCTTTTGAATATTCTAACAAGAGATAATTCAAGTGTCTGAAATCACGGACGATATAGCGCCTGGGACGCGATATAGAAACGCAGGCGTGCCCAGAATAGTGCGATATATCGAGCGGTAGATACAGATTGACGATATCAGAAACAAATGTCTTTGAAACCTCTAGATCGTCTTATGTCTTCTGCCCTACAGTATATTTCTATCTGTAATCTACTCTTCTGTGCTGTAATGTATCGTCCTTGAACTCGCTCTACAAAACTAAACACATAGTTTCAACCTTATCAGAATTACCAACTTGTGCGGAAAGCTATTATTAACAACAATTTTAGCCGGAAACCTGTCGCAATTCACCTCCAATATTTGGTAATCGAATACAGCCTTTAATTAAGCCGTCATACAAAACAGACAAGCCTACTTAATGTGTAACACACATTCTCCTTATCGCCATTGAATCAGTTGAGTAACCGTGTTATTTCTGTGAAGAAAACACTATTAAAATGCCTTGCATTGCACGAGTATTAGAATAGAACTGTGTTTGTGGTAGGTCAGTATTAAATTGCCTTTGTATCAGAAAACAGAGAACCAAAGTTACCGATATAGTTCACTGCAATATCAAACTGATTTAACAGCCGGTCATTCATGTCGTAGAACCGATAACCGCTGTAGTAAAATGGACCACAAATCGGCAAACTTAACCTAAGACGTCTTGCAACTTGATGCATATATACTAGAGATCAGAGAGGAAAAAGCCGAAAATCAAGCTAAGCGGCGTGCCTTGGAAGAGGCTTATGTCCAGCAGGGGACTGAACTGAGCTGATAATGATAATGCCATTTTGTTTATAATATATTATACCCACGGAAATACTCAGGTGAGATTAAGCTGGCTGCTCCGACTATAGTTTCAATCCTGGGATTGAAACTATAGTCGGACTCTTAAACTTGTCTAGGCCCTTTTACAAAAAGGAGTATTCTGTGACTGGCATATACGTTTTTAGGTAAATAATAAATAAATATAATCTATACTATCTATACTAATATTATAAAGAGGAAAGATTTGATTGTTTGTTTGTTTGCATTGAATAGGCTCCGAAACTACTGAACCGATTTGATAAATTCCTTCACTGTTGGGAAGCTACACTATCCCCGATTAACATAGGCTATATTATATATTTAAAAAAAATAGGGATCCTTACAAAAACTCCAATAATGTAACCCAAGGTGTAAAAAAATATGATTTACAATTTTGACTTTGCGTGTTGACAGTTCTAAGACAGGACAACGTCTGTCAGGTCAGCTAGTCTATACTAATATTATAAAGAGGAAAGATTTGATTGTTTGTTTGTTTGTTTGTTTGTTTGTTTGTTTGCATTGAATAGGCTCCGAAACTAATGAACCAATTTGAAAAATTCTTTCACTGTTGGGTAGCTACACTATCCCCGGTTAACATAGGCTATATTATATTTTCAAAAAAAATAGCGATCGTTACTTAAACTCCAATAATGTAACCCAAGGTGTAAAAAAATAAGATTTACAGTTTTGACTTTGCGTGTTTGACAGTTCTAAGACAGGACAACGTCTGTCAGGTCAGCTAGTATGATATAAACAAAATGTGTGAAAACTACGTCAGTTTCCATAATGATGATATTCTTGCAACATTGTCTTGGAAACTAGATCAAAGGCTACTACGCATCAGTGGCCGATTTGAATACACGTAACCTGTATAAATAAGTAATTATCCGCAATACTGATAATCAAGTAAAGATACCGGTTTCCTCGGAATGCTCCAATTCCCGTCGCCTTGCTTCCCTTCGCTCGGCGGGCGGGATAGTGTCGGTTGAACGCACATCCGTGCGATTAACGAACGTATAAATGTTCATATAATCAAGATTTGCAAAGCGTTAACAAGGTTTTGACCCGATTGTAGCAATTAAAGGTTTTGGATAATAGCTGTGAATGCTGGTTATATGCCGAAGACGATATTGATCTATTATTATTGGATACAACGCCTGCAATCGGGCTGCCGATCTTTAAACAAATATATATTATAATATAATAGGCTTACGTTTGATCGCTACTTCGCCTGATATTAAGCAATGATGCGGTTTACGATGGAGCACGTTTGCCTAGACGAAACCGATTCTTTTGCGATTTGAAAATACCCAGATGCTAACTTTCGGGAAACACCCATTCCGGCAGTGCATTCCACAGACTAGCATTTGCACAATAAAAGTGGAAGAAGCGCTTCAGTACGGGTTTTCCGAATATCAAAAATTTGGATTCAATCGAAAAACGAGCAATAAAGCTCATTGATGACGAAGTGTTGGTGGGAAAGAAACTTCAGAATCTGAACCACCGGCGTAAAGTCGCAAGCTTGTCGGTATTTTATAGGATTTTCCACGGAGAGTGTGCAACGGAACTTCACGAACTTGTTCCCCCATCACCTTTTCATTACCGGACGTCCAGACGAACGGCAAAGCGTCACCCTTACTTGGTCGAAATACCATTTATTCGCACCAAGCGTTTTGACTCCACTTTCTTAATTAGAACAGCAAAACAATGGAACGCCTTGCCCCTGTCTGTGTTTCCGCAGCATTACAATCTTGGAGTGTTCAAGTCTAGGGTTAATAGGTTATTACTGGGCAAACGTGCTCCATCTTCGACCGCATCATCGCTTTCCATCAGGCGAGATCGCGGTCAAACGTTAGCCTAGTCCGATGTAAAAAAAAAAAAAAAAAAACAACCATAAAGCGGTGTACCCTTTTCGTGCCCACTCTGGCAGTCTGATAGAAAAAAAGGGCAGATCTAATTAATAAGACTGCATGATCTAATTCCCATTAATCCGATGCACTTTCCGAAATATATCAGATAAAAAACCGATAGACTACGCCTAACTTTGCGCCTTTTCTCAAAACTAACTACCAGTGTGGCCAGACGAAGTAAGCTAAACCTTTACGACTATAGAAAACCGTTTGCAATGTTGACAACTTTAAAGAAGTCAGAGGAGTGGTTCTGAACAATAATATTTGCCATTTCTGATAACTCATTTAAATTTCGAAATTTCACGTCGTTGGTAAATCTTTTGGTGGTTGATTAGTCATTGAAGATGACGTAATATCGCCTTTGTCAGTTGCAAGAGGTTTTCCTGCTGAGTCAACATGTTAACAGACCTCCACGGTGGAGCCTTGCGGTGGATCCAAGAGGCCGGAGGGCGCCTGCATGAGCATTGCGACGAAATCTTATCTTCACATTTTAGTTGCGCGTGAACGCGACATGGCTTCGTTTATGTACCCCCAGTCTCGTTTTTGCACGATAAAAGAGTCAACTCATTTTACCGTGGCGCACCTCCCAGGGCTACAGATAAAGATAATCATTGGCTGTTGACAAGCAAACAAGCCTAAATCACAGTTAAACCACAGTTCGCAGTCTCTAAACATACTAGTCCAGGGTCACACCGTCCAGCTCGTCACATTGTCGCTCGACTTCCTGGCACA
The DNA here is from genome assembly GCA_914767915.1 of Agriopis aurantiaria. Classification (NCBI taxonomy): domain Eukaryota; kingdom Metazoa; phylum Arthropoda; class Insecta; order Lepidoptera; family Geometridae; genus Agriopis; species Agriopis aurantiaria. Next base: position 10,321,675 of record OU612001.1, on the reverse strand, counting down.
CATCCTTTCCAAATTCCCACGCGACACCGCGCATTCAGCCTCGACCCGCGACCCTTGCAAAACGTCCTCTTTGGGTGACACAGCACTCTATGCGACATCAACTCGAATGTCGTAAATCATGACCATTGACACACTTGAATGACTATTATGAGCACAACCATAAAAGTCATTCTTAGTTAAAATTTAAACAGCCTCTCTAATGAGGTCTAAAATGCCGAAAACGTTGTATTTTCGTTTATTTTGTTTACTTATAGTCCCTTAATTAAATTTTAAGCAATTATGATCATCATCATCAGCCTTTCATGTTCCCACGGCTGGAACCCAGACCTTCGCTCAGAGTGAGACAGAGAGAGAGAGAGAGTAAATAAGGCCATACTCCACCATGCTGACCCAGCTCTTGTTGGAAAATTTCATATTTCCTTGAACTTTAGAGATTCTTGTTTTTTTTTTTTATTAACTAAACTAAATACAAGCTAAAACTAACACTACAAATACAGTTAGACTGCCCATAGGCCGTTGAAGGTCTAAAGACAATCCGAAATGCTCAAGCCCACTACCAGTTGGCAGCGTACTCAACATGCTGGCGGCATTGCCACGTTGAATGGCAATACTAATGCGTTGAGCCAGAAACACGCCAGCATTTTGGTCACGCGTCGCATTAACCAGGCGCTCTGAAAGATTTTTGAAAATGAGGTGAGCTCCCGGTCCCCAAGGGCCCAATGTCTCGACCCCAAACGCAAAAATGTAACCACTAGAAGTTCTTAGTAATTCCGGTTTCTTCACGATATTTTCCTTCACCGGTTTTGAGCGATGGCATAAAAAACGCATTACTAGTTTTTAACCGACTTACAAAAAGAGGCGGTTATCAATTCAACTGTATGTTGTTTTTTTTTTTGTAAAAATTTTGAAATCCTATATAATGACGTCATAAATGCCTAAAACATTGCATTGTAGTTTATTTTGTTACTTAAACAAACTAAAACTTGAAATCAGTTGGACTTTAACAATGTTATTAAAATACTTGATGGTAATTAGACGTAATTGTTAGCATTTTATTTTAAAATTAAGTACTTGGTATTCGACTTGTATGTAACTAATAAAGGTATTAGGTATACTCCACCTCGTAAGGTTAAAGTCACCAATAAATTCATCATCGCTTACCATCAGGTAAGTTGGTGGCCAAACGTAGATCTATTCGCACACACACATCACACCATCAGCCAGTAAACGCCCACTGCTGAACAAAGGCCTCCCTTTTAGAGAAGGGTGTTGCCATAATCCCACACTTAGTGGCTTGGGGATTGCAGTACGTTCACTGTGTCCTAATGGGACGCTGCTGCCCCGCGCCGCTGTGGTTCTGGTCGTAGTTTTAGGACTCACCCGGGTCCAGATTAATTCTAGATTAAAAAAACCCAGCAGTATTTGAGACGTCATACATTAATTATGAGTATGTATGGAATAATACACCATCACACTAATGTTCAATGGTTTCCATGCTTTGTTTCGAGCAATTCAAATTATTTCTTTTTTTGTCGTTAGCAAACTATCAACGCTTCCTTGAAGTTATATCCGCGATAAAAACAAATAATATATTATGTGTTTATACATAAAGTACAAACATCATAATTTCAAGACGTATTAGTACAAACCTCTACGCACAAATTTAATTACAATTATCTATGTAAATACTTAAAGCAGTAAAGTTATTGATGGAGGATTTTGTTTGTTTTAAATGACGTTTGCTCAGCTCCTGCCATTGCAGGTTGATTCTCAGGTGGTTGAAATGGTTTCTGTCTCAATTACTTCAATGAGTGACGGTGATAGTAATAGTAATGTTATCTATTGGACCAGAATTGCCCCGCTGCACATGCAAGTGCCTATTCGAATACATTATGATAACTAATGTACAATATGTACATAGATCATATGCTTATGACGCTTTATGGATTTACGGTAGCTCACTATTTAGCCAATGTTGTCGATTTTGAAGTACCATTATCTAAATCAAGCTAAATTTGATAGCTCTAAAATTGTTGCCACCGTTCTCTCACATAATGAAATGAAAAGAGATGCAGATAATTTTAGTCCTGTCAGATTAGTAAGTAGTGAGATTTTTTATTTCTGGTGTACACAATAAAGAGTTTCTATCTATCTATCTATTAGTTCAGTTTAGCAATTGATATGACAGAAACGACATCATTGTTGTTATAAAATTTTCTTTCGACAATCATATACATAATCAAAGATGATAATAATAATTTGTTATAAATAAAACAATCAGTTAGTCATTGGTGCAGGGCCAAGGATCGAACCGTGTGCCGTCAGATTGTAAAGCGCACATGATACCACTTGGCCACCATCGCGTATATCATCGCGTCTCCCATATCTTTCCATAATCCGTAGACTTTATATTCTGAGAAAATGTTAACTGAAAAGGCAGTCATCATCGTTACAATCACCTTAACTTAGTCTACAAACTGGACCTTTTCCAAGGTATGCCATTCAACCCGATCTTCGGCTTCTCGCTTTACATACTGCTTCACGTATATCGTCAACCCATCGAAGAGGAATTACATAGAATACGGACAAAGACTTTAGCTTACAACCAACTTAACACATCAAAAGAGACCTATTAAAGTGAAGTTGAACCGGTCAGAGAGTAGTGAAGCCAAAAGGCCTGACCTTGCATACTGTACATTAAACGACGTTTCTATTCTATAGTCGACATTGACCACTCGTACGTTACAACTCGCTTCCATACGTGTTCGAGCCGCTGGTGTTACATTTTACTCAATTAGTAAAGCGGTTGGGTAAGGCGTAGGCAGCTTTTATAGAATTTAAAAAAATACCCAAAAGACAAAGAGTTATATATGGTCACAAATCGGCCCCAACTCAGCATAATGCCGTCAGTTAACCAGTGCTGGTCTTCGCTAGGACGAATTAGTCCTGGTTAAACTTCTACCAGTCTTCTGAAAGTAAGTTAATAGTAAAAAAAACAAGCTTTTAGCTTTAGCGAAGATAGTGTAATCCGCCACATTGGAGCTTCAGCCATATTGAATTTAGTGTGATGACACTTTATCGTTTTGTACTCTTCAAGCCCTTTCATTTGATACCCATATTAACAGGGTTGACAAATTAGTTTCTGTGACCACCTTCCGACTCCATCATCAGAAAAGCTCCACGGTACCATATAATGCATTGTTATCCAAGTTACACAAGTGTACTAAAGAAGGATGCCCAGATTTGACCCATAAAATACCTATTTTGAGTAGAAATTTGGTGTATATTGATGAAATATGTCTTAAAAACAGAAAATATTTTTTTTGCTTGCTCTATCACGAATCAAAATTGAAATTGCTAATAGTGGAAAAAAATTAAAATATTTTTCACTATTAAGTTAAGTTTGGCAGCTAACCTTAAAACTATTTTCACTGTATTTTTTTCTGATTTAGAAAACGAACCATATTTTTAGTTTTTTTATGAAGCAATAACAGTTAATGAAATGCATATAAAATTATATTACATCACCTTGAAAAAAAAATAGTTTGACAGGCAAACACATGTATGGAATCCTTCTTTCAACTCAATTGAACGCCGGGAAGTGGATCAAATTAGGCTTGCAAGGTGCGTACTTTACATACAAATAACATGTGAAGTTAAATAAACGCTTGTAAAAACGAAAGAGTTAGACAAGGCAGGCTTTACCAACAAGTAGGTCGGTCCTAATGTAGTTTTGATCTAAGGAATCGCTTTTGGCATCGCTTCGGTGGTTCCGTTTGTAAATATGGCGAGACAATAGTTTCAGGTCGCGGAAGCAGACACGGAAGCCTTTTTACGAATTACACATTACACGGGTATTGCGGTGTCGGCACACGCGGACAATGGACATCTGTTAAATAATACCCTCTTTCAACAGACGTTGGGTTACGTACCGCTGTGCGACACCGCATCCGCCAGTACCCAACACCACAAACTACAACCAAACTGTACAAAAATGTGTAGTTACCACTATGCAACATAAAAAAAACAAACAAAAAAAACTACTGCAAAGTATATGCTTTTGTTTATTTATACGTGCATGCTACAGTATGTTATAAGGTTGGTCGCACACGGGTAACCAAAGTATCAGATACTCGGTGACTTGAAGCGCGCTTAAATGGAACTTCGTACACAGCGGCACAGCGCTATGAGTATAAAAAGATGAGAAACAAATAACTGAAGGCTGTATAAAAAAATGTTACCGCCATGTGTCAAAAGTTTTTTACCTGCCAACCCTGTTACCATCTATGTGTAAATTATTTAATCTAGAATCAAGTTGCTGATTTGCACTAGTTTACAACTAAAGATGTGCAGATCGTGAATCCGACCAAAAGGAAAGATGAGCCGCTCTCACCAAAAGATGTATAAAAACAGCTTGCAAAAAATTACAATGAAATTGTCAATAGCCGCAAAAGATCTGAAATTATCCATGCCTTGTGATTTCATGACGGGTAAATGCAGTGTGAAGCGCTTTATTGCCCAATTACAACGGTTTGTACACTACAAACATTCAAATAGCGTATAGACAATAGACGTATCACATGTTTATAATTGAACGAATTCACAACGCATAACTTCTCTCCGAGGGCATCAACTTCTTGAAGGCACTGTTATACCCCCGATGGCGCTAAATACTATTGGATTGAAGAACGAGTGCAAAAAACAAGCCTTTTTAGCTGATACGTTTCTCAGCTCGAGCCGAAGGCGAGGGCAGATGTTTAAGTCGAAGATAAAAACGGATTTTTGCACGAGTCTTAGTTACACCCGGTTTTTTACCTTATTTGCATGCAAGGAAATATTGTACCGAAGTCACTTAAGTGTTATTCTGTTGATATTCCGGGAGTGACACAAGCCTATGTCACTGTCCAATCAAAGTGTCATAGATAATCGAGTCAACGACTGTGTCTAAAGCAATTTGTGTTGTATTAAGTTAGCAAACAGATTCAAGCGTTTGCGCAAGGACTGGTTTGGTCAGTGGCCGATAGTCTACTAATATTAATAACTAAATCGCAGGACGTTTCGAAAATGAGTCACGCCTATGAGTAAAATACTAGCGATAAAGTTCTGACAAACTTATTTCGATTATTCGACAAATTTAAGCGAGGCTCTAGCTTTTAAAAATCGATTACCTTTTTAAGGGAACAAGGGTATCCTTCGTGGTACAATTAAAACCATAGAGTATTGTTAATCTATAACCTTTTTGATAAACACACTTAAAAATATTACATTGTTACCCCAGGGGTGAAAGTAACTTATTTAGTCCCGAGACGGGGTTTGGCGCCCGAGCATAGCGAGGGAGCTAATAAACGCACTTATTCGAGGGACTAAATAAGTCTTTAACCCCGAGGTAAACACTGTGCTTTTCATTACGAATACAAGGAAACTAAAAATAAAAACACACTGTCACTGTCAGTTGAACGTGATTCTCCCTAGGGCTGAAATGTATTACTTTCAACCCGCTCCTCAGGCAACTTCAGACCTACTTTTTCATGTTTTTTTCACCATGCTAGCAAAGTGAATGTTGGTGAATGTCATGTCTTTGAATCTTTGACGTACCAGTTTCCGGATGAAACTGGTACAGTTGGATGTAATCCAACAGGATTCCAGGATGTTTTCTTTCATCGTTTTTAAACGATGGCAAAACTACACATAATTTATCTATGTCCTGAATAAGTCATTAGTGCAGGGCCGAGTATCGAACCGGGCGCCGTCAGATTGTAAAGCGTACATTCTGCCACTCATCCAACATCTATCACTTTTTTTAAACTTGTTTTAATTATTAACGAGTCAACGTCAAATTTTATGTATCCCAGAAATACGGGACCTTACTACCAACCAAGCCTACCAATAGCATCATCAAAATTTTAGCATAAAAAAAATCGAGTTATACTGCTTATGAGAGCTCTCCTTAACAGGAATAAGAATTTCTGAGAAGTGCTCAAGATCAAATAATAATTACGCCATAAAGAGGGTCGTTAAAGCTCAGCCAATTAGTGAAGCGAACATTATGTTTATGAAACTATAAGGCTATTATATCAAAATGAGACATTAGACAAGCTTAGACAATAATAAGAGCATTATCGTATCAGTGTCACGCATGCGGCCAGCTCGTTCCGCACACAATGCACGTGCGCTTGCGACACTCCCCCCCGCGCAGGCCTGGAGTGCCCTGCCCCACCCCTCTCGTTCTACAGTGGCGCAAGCACACGCGACGGACCATCATCGTTTGACGAAAACAGGTGTAATTTTTGCCGCACGTGTCAGTCAGAAAACAGAGAAAAACGAAATTATGTCTTTGCATTGTCTTTTTTTACAGCTATTTCGCTCACGGGATAATTTGCACTCACTGAACATTACAAATGTATATTTTTTATGAATTATTAGTAAAAGCAAGGCCGCGGTTTGATTGCAAAGTTGGTCATGTTAATTGCGAGCGAATAATCAGTGGATCTAGCGAGGTTATGATATATTACGGTATAAGCGGAGCAAGTGGCATGTGAACGGTGCATTAAAGTTTGGCATTGAACCGAACTGTTGAATTAGCCTCGAGAAATTCACTGATCAATGCATGTGTCGTTGGGATACCTTGCAACACAAATATAATATGGTAAATTTTGTGTAAGTGTTTTTTTAAATGTTGAATAGATTTACGTTTGGCCACCGACTCGCCTGATGGTAAGCGACGTTGCGGCCGAGGATGGAACACGTTGATCTAAAAGAAATCTATTCAGTCTAGCCTTGAAGATGCCTAGATTGTAGTTCTCAGGGATCAAGGAGGACGGCAGGGAGTTCCATTCTTGCGTTGTATAATCTGTATACGATATATTGTACGTATCATAAAGAACGACCCAAATCGTTGTGTACGAATCTGTGGAATTTTCACGAGGAAGGGGTGGTAGTGTGCAGTCTTTCTACTTGTGTTGGAAGCGTAAGGGTTTCTAAGTGCTGAACCTCAGATCATTCAAACGAGGGAGATATGGAAAGGTGACGTAGCGGGTGCGAACGCATCCAATCTAAATGAGTCAGAATGCCTTTAGCCGTATGTGCATTTTTTTAAAATTCAAATATGACAAACATCGGATTAATTATAAGGATCGCGAAGTCATAGTTGAGGGCGGACTAATATGTACCTAGTTAAATTAACACACGTAACGAATGAAATTCATTCATGTAAATACATTCAAGTCATTCGTTCATGTCAGAGAGTATAAATATTTCAACGGATTATTATTAAACGTATTGCATAATCTGTGCGCATTCATGCTAACTTCCTCGAGAGGGCGCTGGGAGTGGGAGGTTTGCACAACACCCTTTCACTCAGTGTTGAGTCACAAGTCACGGGAAAAGTCCCAAATGTGTGTGGACGCCCTTCAACTGCTCGCCCCGCAACAGCACCTTCAGCCTGTGGGCTTTCTACAAGTACGCTTCAGCCGATGCTTGAATGGTCAATTTGGCAATGTGGTTTTATTTAACGTGAATGGTTTCGAATTCCTAATATAGATCATAGAAGTTCTCTGTTTGCGAAGCGACTCCATTTTCCAAATGGTTGTGAGAAGTTGACTACTATATTTGAGGTTTTTTTTGCGTATCTTTGATAAAAAATTGTGTAACATTTAATTGTAGTTACTACAAGATTTTTTAACTCGTCATGTGCTGTCTTACATGTTGACTGTCTGAGATATGAATGGATTTTGAAATATTTGGAATGATACATTTCAGCGACCCTTTTAAAAAAGTTTGCGGAGGGTTTATTTAGTTTTGTATATCTTTATCTAGTACTAACGGTCCGCCCCAGCTTCGAACGGGTATAGATTATAACCTATGTCACCCGGGGATAGTGTAGCTTCCCAACAGTGAGAGAATTTTTCAAATCGGTGCAGTACTTTTTGAGCCAATTCGTTACAAACATACTTACATACAAATCTTTCCTCTTTATAATATTATCTAGTATAGAAATATACACATTCACAGATGGTATGGCCGTAAAAGAATGCGTCTGACAGTTGCCATAACCTTTTAAAAAGCTGAACGAAAATAGTAAATTTTCATCACTTTTACTAGCTTTTTGAACGTAAGGTTGTAACCGCTGGCGTAAGGCTGGTAGCCAATATACTACAGTAAAATATTAAAATTTAATGTTTTTATTTAGATTTTTACAATGGTATCGCCTTTTCTCAGCAGCCGGAAAGTAGTCAAACTTTTAACATTATACAAACCACTTTAAATTAAGTAAACACAATGATTATGACTGACACTTTTTATTTTGACCAGGCATTTTAACTGAACGACATTATAAAAAACAAAAATTGCTACGGTCAAAGTTGCTACATATTTTTTTATATATTTTTACCTAAAGTGTTCCACTGCTGGGCGCATATTATGAATATTATTATACTTAAGGAACTGACGCATTTATCAAGAACAATTCACAAATTGATACGAATAATTTTACAAGAAAATTTACTAAAAGCTTCGAAGGTCTTCGACGCGGAAACTCTAATCAGGAAATATTTTAAGATCAGTTTAAATACTGGTTTATTTAAATCATATAAATAGCATCCAATAAGTCAGTTGCGTTACCGCAAATATAATTAGGTTTTTACATACTTGCGTAATGATAGATGAAACATGATAGAGTGTGGTAGAGTTTGCCTTTCTAAAGTGGCAAGGAAGAGATCGTATCTTCAGTAATCCGCTGCTCTGATAGAACAGGGAGTTGTGTAATGGAACAAGGCATCACAGTGACCTCGCCACTAGCACTGATCGTTGGCTAAGCTCTGAGGATAACCATGACTATGTACGCAACCCCACGACCGGTCATAGAAGAACTTTACCAACGCTCCGCACCAACATTCAAGGAAGGATGATTATCTTTCTTGTTCAATGCCTTAGGCTACATTGAAAATGTTGTGGACAGACGCGTATGTTGTTTATGTCTTGTGAAAATTGAGCTTTAGTATAAAGAACTTTTCATAGAAATTATTACACAAAAATCATACAATTTATTTGTCAGAACCATGGTAGGTAGGGTAGGTAGGTAATTTTGTATTTCATGTCCTTGCCAGGTGCGTAATTTTGTTCAAAGTATAAAAATAAATATTGTAATCTTTATTGTAATATTTTTTTAATAGAAAATAGCGGCAAGCGGTCCTTTGATGTTAAGCGGTAATCCAATGATAAATGATAGCCCGTTGGTCCAGGTGGTAGTGAACCTGCCTTCTGAGCTTGGGGGCGTGGGTTCGATTCCCATCTAGGACAAACATTTGTGTGATGAACATATGTGTTTGTTCTATATCTAGTTGTTAATATCCATTTAAGTATGTATTTAAAACTATATATGTATGTATATCAGTCTCTGGCAGCCATATCACAAGCTTTGCTTAGTTTGGGGTCAGATGACCGTGTGTGAAAAAAAATGTCCCGAATATTTATTTATTATTTATTTATTTATAATCACCGCCTATGGACCCCTGCAACAATAGCGGCGTTGCCAATGCTTTGAAAAAAAAAAGCCGCGAGATATATTTGTAGATACCCTTTTTAAAACTCTCTCTCGGCGGGAAGATCTTCGGAGGAAGGTCATTCCACAACTTGCAGGTTCGCAGGAGAAAGGAGCAGCAGATCCAGATAGTCGCTAATAGGGTATTTGACTACTTTTGGGAAACTATTGCACATTATTGCCTGATATAATTTAATGTATACTGCATTTATATTTTCTGGATATCAGTCGTATTTGCGATATAAATCGATGTTAAAGTTTGAATAAAAAAATATCGCGCCAAAACGCAGACCTGCGTCATAGCTCCGGTCGAGCGACGATTGACGTCACACAAAACAAAACAGCTGCAGCCAGGCAGCAAAAGTTTGATAATCACTAATTTTCTAATAGAAGTAATGGTTTATAAATGTTGTGTAGTGCCACAATGTACAAATACTTCCATAAAACACCGGAAAAACTATTCGTTTCTGTTCCAATGGACCCCAAAACTCGCAAAAAGTGGTTGGAACTAAGTAGCTCGTAGAGAACCCAAAAGTATTGGAGCTAATTCAAGTGTTTCTATGTGCAAAGATCATTTTGAGGTACATATTTGAGTCTATATATTTCTATTACAATTTGTGTTTTTATTGCATTACTATTTTATGTACTGTTACTTTCTTTTTAAAAATTGTAAAGACATAACCTAACAAAATAGTGATATCCACCTACTACAACATACTTTTTGTACAACTTGATTGAATGTTTTGCTTGGAGAACAATTAAAAATTAATACTTACATTGTAGTTTTTACGTTTTGAGTTCTGCAGCGTAGAAACAATGACGTAGATTATTATTGAAGAAATATGCAACCATAAATACATTAATTTTGGGTAAGTTACTGCTGTCTGCTTGCACAAAATGTTTCTCCATTCTTCTCACATTTAACCTCCGGACTGTTTTTGGTGATAATTTCTGGATAAATCGCTCTCAAAATAGCTTTACAACATTAAATTCGCAAATATCAATACAAAATCTGTTTGTTTAGATTTGTGTGACGTCACTAGGGATGAAGCCAATTACAGACCGTTTTCGATCACGTGATCAAATGTCGAAAATACAGTTATTTTATTCGTGTTTTATACAAAAAATAAGCATATTTTTATGAAAAAATCAATAAAATATGCTTTTTCATTATGTCATGTTTATGGATGACGTCAATTGGCATTGTATTTTTAATACAGTCAAGTACCCTATTCTACACATTAATTAATTAACGAAAGAACAAAACATGTCAATTATTACTACCTATTATAACTGTTTTTTTTATTCCTCGTCTCGATCTTATAACAATTATTCAGTATACATCTTCTACTATATAAAAATAAGTCGGGTTTTCCTTCCTGACGCTATAACTCCAGAACGCACGAACCGATTTCCACGGTTTTGCATTTGTTGGAAAGGTCTCGGGCTCCGTGAAGTTTATAGCATATAGGTTTATAGTAGCGAGGCCGAAGGCCGAGCTCTACGCGTACGAAGTAGCGGGATTCAGCTAGTTAGATATAAGAACAATTTATCAATGAATTTTTTTTTGCCAATATTGTCATTCTACCTTTTTTTTATTCGGTTGACGAAACGAGCAAGTCGCTCGACTTGTCACTTGCCTTAACAGTTTAGCGCCACCTAGAATTTTAAGCCAAGAAATTGTTTTCATTGGAACGGCGAGCAGCTTTGCAATTATACCGGAAATATTGACAAATACTCGATTTTTGAATAAAATGTACATTTAATCTTTTCCTTATTTGAGTCATAATTGTGTTTCCATATTTCAGTTGCGCAGTGAGAGGCGTGGTGTGCGGTGCAAGGACGTAGCCAGTAAAAGTGAACTCGTTCGCATTGGGTGGAGGCAGTGACTGCACTAGTTCAAGCAGCTTTTTGAACTTTTTAGGGTTCCGTACCCAAAGGGGAAAAACGGCACCCTATTACTAGCTTAATGTTTGTCTGTCTGTTTGTCTGTCCGTTTGTCTGTCCATCCATGCGTCTGTCCTACTTATTAACGGCCGTATCTTTCGAAACGTAATAGATATATATAATTATATAAACCGAGAAAAAAACTAAGCCCGTAAACCCAGGCCGGGTTTACGGGGCTGGCCCAAACGTCTACAAAGTTGCTCAAAAATTTTTTTTCTCCCAATTTTTTTTTTTAAATCTATCTTTAGCCACCAACCTGCCTGATGGTAAGCGACGTTGCGGCCGAAAATGGAACAGGTTGATCTAGAAGAAATCTATTCACTCTAGCTTTGAAGATGCCTAGATTGTAGTTCCCAGGAAGAAAGGAGGACGGCAGGAAGTTCCATTCTTGGGCAGTACGTATCATAAATGACGACCCAATGAATGGTGTAACATCCCGTAAAAAAAGTAGTATATGCATTATAATTATATTCTCAGTTTATTAAATATGCGCTAAGATCCAATTATCTAGTACTCTGCTAAAGGTCGTATCTTCATCAAACGACACACCAATTTGTTATTACCAACAGTATTCACTCTTTCAACAAGGATTGCTGTTTAAGTATTGAAAAGGCTGCACTTTTTGTTGCAACGGTAATAATGCTGTTAGAACGTGTGTAAGCAGTGAATGGACGTGACATCACTTCGTATTATATATCAAAATGTTAGCAGTTAGCATGGTTATGAAACATGTTGTTTAAGTCACTGCTTCGAGTTGAGACGGGGTCCACTTATCTACTCTTTCCTGTCTTTTTTCATTAATGTTACTGATGTTACAAAATTTTTTTTTCTTTCTTTTCTTTACTCAATTTTGGTATGGTTGGCTGGCTAGGCGTTTGACCACAGCTCACCTGATTTGAAGGTGTGATCAAAGATGACAAACACACCTAGCTTCGATTATCTAGATGAGATTTGACCTCAGGGTGCTTCCGTTTGCCATGGTTGGACACCCGAAGAGAGAGAGAGAGAGATGATGGGCGTAATCCATAATGTTGGCCCCATGCATGTCATATCTTTTTTTAAATTTGAGGTTCTAGTATCCTCACTATGTTTTCCTTCACCGTTATTGAGCAATGGCATCAAAACCGCACATAATTAAGTAGGTCAAGGGCCAAGGATTGAATCAAGTACCGTCAGATTGTAAAGCGCACATGCTTCCGCTCGGCCACCATCGTTCTTTTCATCGTTAACTAAACTTTCTGTATTCTGTATTTTTTCCATGGTATATTAATTAGCTTTGTCATCTCTCACGTTGTTAAGCCATCGCTACTCTTTAGTGTTGTTGTAGACGGATAATTTTCTCACGTGGGTGTAAAAAAAGAGTTGGCAGATCTATTTGTTTCCAAAAAGGTCGTCAACCTATGTCTTAGAACCTTTTAGCTAATGTTTGTATCGGGTGACGTCACAAGGCGTTAATGGAGCTTGTTTGAGACCAGCCAGAGCCAGAAACGGCGGATACAGAGATTACAGAGATAAATTATGGAGCCAGTCACTAGAGTGTCAGTTTAATATACGGGGTGTTTTTTTAGACGACGGACTTCGATATCATTTTACTCATCATTATAAGCAACTTTTAATTTGACACTAACTCTGAAATTGCCAAAAAAGATCAGCTGTTCTATACATCTGATCCTTTTTCGTAGCGGAAGCGGAATAACTGCTTTTTTGCAATATTAGAGTTGGTCCTAAAGTAAAAGTTGTTTATAATGCTGAGTAGGTACAATGATATCCTTTAATATGTACATCGTCTAGAGATGTATTTTATGATCCATTATTTGTCAAGCGTGAGTAACCAAAAACAACAGTGTTGCAAGTAAAGACCTCTACAGATTATGCTATAATAAACTAACAACACCCCGCGATTTCATCCGCTATCCTACAGGACATATTATGTTTTTCGAGATAAACATTAACTAATATGTTAGTTTGGAGTATAAGCTACCTCAATACCAAATATCATTAAAATGTGTTAATTACACACAAACGTAATAAAAGATGTCACATGTGCGACGTATTCGCTCTACGAAAAATCGGTTTAAATCATTAAAGTTATGTGATTATTTTCTGGATATAATATACCGTGGCAAGATTGTGGAATGAGCTCCCGAAATTTTGGCGCCCGTAAATAATCATATAATGAACAACCGCGATAGTTTAAAACAGTGTTTTACTTGAAATCACTATTAAAAAAACCTTTAAATGCTAAATATTTGTGTGATAAACGTCTAAGCATCATAAGTTTTAATATTAGGCACCTAATCAATAGTGTATTGGTAATTAATAAAAGAAAAATAAGCATAAGGGAGAATTTGGCGTAATATTCTCATAGCGTGCGCAATGGCGCAACTGTCACCATTGTTCGTTAAGCACAAGAAATGCTCCACTGGCACACGGGACCACCGACTCACTGAGAACCTGGCTACTCAAGGGTTAATACACGCAAAACATGTGTTTTGTACTCTATTGTTTAGCAGTGGAAAAAATAAATAAAAGACCAACAATTTCAAAAATCAATTGTTTCGTGTTAACTGTTAAGTATTAACAAATGTGTGCTGAATATACAAACATTCATGACTATTGTAATGTATTGGAAATGACGTGACAGATCTTCTCGTCAAAATACCACAGTGCATAAAGCTAAGGGTCTTTAACCAATGTGTTTTTCCAGTGATGACTTATGGTACTGAGACGTGGTTCTTAACTTTTGGCCTCAGTTAACTCAGAGTCACACAATGGGCAATAGAGAGAGCTATGCTTGGAGTTTTGCCACGTACGTGGATATTCGCCAAAGAACAAGAGTCACAGACAGCTGTTAAAATTTTCAAGTTGAAGTGGCAATAGGCAGGCCACATCGCTCGAAGAACCGATATTCAATGAAGAAGAAAAGTTCTTGAGTGGAGGCTACGAACCAGAAACGCAGCGTTGGTAGGCCTCCTACTAGATGGATCGACGACATCGTGAGACTCGCGGGCATCCAGTGGATGTAGATGGCAGGCTGTCGTTCAGTGTGGAGCTCTGAGGGGAGGCTTATGTTCAGCAGTGGATATCTTCTGGCTGATGATGAATGACTATTGTATTTTTTATTCAGGTATCAAGTAAAAAACATGATTATTCAGAGTGTTTGTCACATAAAAGACATCAACGCACGTGTTGGCGTAGCGGTTCTACACACGCTCTACGCGTCTACGTTTCGTTACGTAACGATTTTATAATCGAAAGAGATTATATTTTGCACAGACTAAAGTAAGTGTTTAATAAAACAGACTGGATGTTGGTGCACTCGTATTTTTTTGTTCTATTATAAGGTATAAGGTATGTGTAAGAAGGGGTTGTGTCAATTATGTAATAATTTGTGTATTTAAAACTAGATAAATGTATGTATATCCGTTTCTGGCAGCCATATCACAAGCTTTGCTTAGTTTGGGGTCAGATGACCGTGTGTGCAAAAATGTCCCGAATATTTATTTATTTATTTAATAAAAGTGACTGGTGACAAAAATAATCATCATCATCATCATCATCAGCCGGAAGACGTCCACTGCTGAACATAGGCCTCCTCCTTTAACCTCCACACTGAACGACAGCCTGCCATTTGCATCCACTGGATGCCCGCGACTCTCACAATGTCGTCGGTCCATCTAGTGGGAGGCCTCTCCCACTAGGTGGGATCTAGTGGGTGGGTAGTGGGACAAAAATAATATTTATTGCCATTTAAGGTTTCGAGACAAGGAGTCAAAATAGCATAAGTAAAAAAAACATATTCTGCCAGTTACGCCTAATACAAAATACGCAGTTAACCAAATACGCAATTTACCAAAATAAAAAGCTTATCACACAAAAATTTTACGCGGATGACTAAAAAAATATTGAGCGCAGTTGGTTTGATTTTCTGCACTGCGCTGTATTAACACTATTTCCCTTCGACTAAAATAAAATGAACGGACGGCCCAGAAGAAGCGCATTTTTGAAGATTACAAAATGAGCGCCGGCGCTCACTTCATTTCAGTCGGTCTCAAGCCGTAGGAAGTGTGAAACGAGTCTATTGCGATGATAACAAATAATCTGACAAAACGAAACAATGCCTTCGTGTGCTTTCCCGAAGTGTAAATACACAATAAAAAACAGCTATCTATTTTTTGTAACAAATGTACCGTACATGGTTATAATTAGGCATTGAAGTATATGTCCGACGGTTTTGACTCGTTTTTACTGGGCAAGTTCAATGATTATGGCCCGTCCATTCATATTATTTTGGTCGAAGCTATTTCCAGCCCGCGTTAATAGGTAGTCTTAAGGCCCCTGGCGGCTTGCTTACAATCGTTACTTGCACCAGATGTCTGCGGTCATCGCATGACCCTAATGTGCCCCATAACACTTGAGTGAGCCAAGCATATCATAATACTAGATTAAGCCACTTATGCAATGGAAACTACCGTTTATAAAAATGTTAGCTAATTTGCATCAGTTAGATGCCAAATTGGCCGACATTTGGTACAAGGCAGTGCTAAAATAAACGAGGTCATTTTTTGACGTTTCATTTAAAGATAAGGAATATTTTCAACCATATTTACAATAGGAGATTCTAAATTTAAGTTTTCTTTTTTATGTATATTTTACGCGATATCTTTACCTAATGTGAATGGTTTTTTTAAATATATATTGTAATATTGTTGTTTCATAAAAATTTAGAGAAAATATTTCACCGCTAAAGGTGGTAAATTAGAGATCAATTCTCAATCATTGAATTTCACCCGCTTACCAAACAGATAAAAAAATGTTTAAATTTTTTATTGTTTTCATATTTTTCCTTAGTTAAATCTTAATTTGTTGCAAGCTGAATTATAACCAAATTAGTTTGTCAATATTTTTAAGATGTAAATAAAGGAGAATGCGCACGCACACCGATATGTATGTATATAATTTAATTTGGACCCAGTTTGGATTGTTTGAGACATGACTTTTCAAGGGTTATAAAAAAACGTAAATTTTGTTTGACTCAACATTTATGTATTTGTAAATCAATGTCTACATACTACAATATTGTGACAGCTATTCTTCTTATTTATATTATTCTATTTTATTTTTAAGCGCATATTGTAATAAATGTAATTGCGTCCGTTGTGTTCTGACTTTTGAATAAGAGCACTTTTCGTCGGTCAAATTAAGTTATTACCATAATAGTATACATCCCTTGACAAGAGTAAGAAATGAGAACAATAGTGACATGTCGCGGAGGCAACAACCTTGTAGGAAGGATGGACTTGGACTCCCCTCGAAAAAAGCAAACATGCATTAAAAAACCTACGGTGTTCTTACGGTACGGGATTTGACCCGTAAGGGAGAGATTCCTAACCAGTCAAATCCCGTGCATAAAACTAGTTGTGCCCGCAGTATCATTTGCGTGAATTATCACGGGAAACGTTTATTTTTCCGGGATAAATAGTATTTTGTCACGTTCCGGCCATCCAACAGCATCTACATGCAAAAAAACTCGGCGATAAATCTGTTTCTACTTGAAAGCGGAACAAGCAACGCACACTAACAAAGAAACACATCTTCGCTTTTATAAATTTTAAGATAAGTCATTATATTATGAATCTAGGCGTTTTAGTGATGTGATAATTTTAAGAACTAGTCATATTAAGATGTAGTCATTTTGCGATTTCGTCTCTGCGATGAAGTAACTCTATGATGTAGTCGCTACGCAATGTGGTAGTTTTGCGATCTAGTCAATCTAATACTAACCTAATATTACATATAATCCATTACACTGTGACCCCGCAGTACCCCAGGGATATCCGGTGTGGTGAGGGCGAGAGGGCCGAAGAACAGAAGAACGATTACACTCGTGTAGTTTGTGAGGTAACGTGAATTACACGGGTGCTGCAATCAAACATTTGTATTGCACGTCACGCATTGCAATCGTTACAATGATGCGGTTTTAAATACCGTCAGTATAAAACTTATTTTGTTTGGCAACTAGTTCCATAACCATACCAAAATTATGGAACCAGTTTTTGACACAGAAATTATGCGGACGGTTTTAACACACATTATGCAATTTCAATTTGATCGGGTGAACTGGGCAAATATAACTATGATCTGAGTCGAACGAGCCCGGTGTTATGTCACACGTCCATAACAAACAGCGCGGGTGTGTGTATGTGTGTGTGGACGCTTGCCGGTGTGCCGCCCCTTTCGCTCTCCGTGACCTCCTTCCGCTAGCGAAAGTGGCGCAAGTTCCCCGCGCGCTCTGCGCTACCCCTTTGAGTTCCTTATACAGAGCTGGACTAATTCAGCGGTCATCACCAGCCTTCTTAGCGGTTACGGTACATTGTTATGGAGCAGGTGTTTTCCGCAACTAGACCTGCGTGAACCAGCTAGTTCAGCAACTCGGTTTCCTCCAGGAAGGCTATCACCTTGCTGACGTTGGCGCAGGCTTCTTGTTAACTCGAGGATGTTGTTTTTTTGTTCCATCACACTTCTGCACTTTAGCAGCAAATTCGAAGCCGTTTATTCGGCCTTATACCCTCTACATACACTACAAAGAGGACGGTATGTGATTCCAAAGTGTTTGTTTAAAAGGATGTGTCCTTTTACAATTTGCCAGAGCTTGTCATGTTTGAGTGCAGTTTTAGATAGCCTTTAGGGTATATATATCATACATCCTTGTTGATAGCTCGTGGATGATAATTACATAGTGGATCTTCAACGTCCCCAATCATCCCGGTAGCGATCAGTGGATCAATGGTTCTCAAATTTTCTTAGTCTTTAGTCACTCCATAGTAAAACAGTGCGGCTATCTTAATGAGGTCTATCCTGCAAGTAGGATATTGCCTAACACGATGCGTTGTAGGTGGATGCACATTGATGGATTGCAGTGTTATCATTATCAAAATTTTTAGTGAGACGCACAACACGCCAGCGTAGAGCCGCATGACACAAAAGCCAGAAAAAGGCAAAAAGAAGCCGAGTTGAGTAAATAAGATACTTACGATATTCCACGTGGCTTTAATAAAGAAAACAACTCGATGTTTTGCAAATTTGTAACACAAAACCGGACCTACAATCGTATGATTCACTGTGTAAAGTAAAGCAGTCAGATAGCGATTAAATAATGGGCGAACTGTAGTGAAGCCGATGATATAACGCCATACTTTTTGGCTTTATTTGTCCAATACAGTCTACAGAACATTGTAAATGTCGCTGCACCCATTAAACGAGTTGGATAGAGCGATGCCGATGACTGCAGTTGCGCAACGTTTCGGTTGCGCTTCAACGGGCGTCTCAATGCCGTCCT
Source organism: Agriopis aurantiaria (assembly GCA_914767915.1). Lineage (NCBI taxonomy): Eukaryota > Metazoa > Arthropoda > Insecta > Lepidoptera > Geometridae > Agriopis > Agriopis aurantiaria. The sequence goes on along the minus strand of OU612001.1, from coordinate 10,302,851 downwards.
CAAAGTTTGCAGATTTTTTTATTAACGAGACGAGGTCTCACTGGATATTTTTCTTCAGCCCAGTGAGGAATAAGTATATCTAGGGGTCTGCAACTAATAGATAAATCTTTAGCAACCATCTAAGAATCTCCACAACTAAGTCTCCAACGATACTGCAACACCTGGTTGAATACCAGTGCTATTGATTTAAAGTTAATTGTGAGTAAATTTTATCACCCATGGAATATTGGTGCAAAAGCCAGTTTTCTTAGTTGAAGCGCTTTGAAGAAAAATGTGTCAGTGGAGCATGCGCTACTGCATTGCAAGGCCACAGAAAACAAAGTCAAGATTGGGACTCCTTAAAGAAACTCTTGAACTAATGTCGAATGTCACGAGACGAAGCAGCAACCCAGTTAGTCGCGCTCCGTTATTTCTAGGAACACATCTAGTTTAGGTATGACTGTTTTTTTAAAATAGCGTTTTTGCCTGCGTTTCACCAACAACTAGCTGGTTCATAAGCGCCAATCTGGTCAAAGATGAAGTACACAAACTCAGAAGATACCTATTAGATGACTGTCAGTAGATGTGTTTTGACCTCCATGTCGGTCACTAGGTTAATAACTGGTATATATCGAATCGCAGATATCACACCGAAAAAATTAACACCTGTGCCTTAATACCTTAATACTTTAATACAGAACACGAACTGAATTTACGCCTTGACACGACACCTTGATATTTAAATATTAATTACTGAAGCTAATAAGTAAAGTTGTTTACTCGAAGGTTGCAACGCTTCCGAGAAACAAATCCGATGTACAGAGAGCAATAAAATTACTTACAAAACTGTAAAAACAAATAAAATGAAACAACAGGGTCAAGGGGTCATTCGAATATTACCATGACAGTACATTTTACGTCTTACGTAAAGACATACAAGCTTGTCACAAAATAGGTAAAGAAGTCTTAAAGCGTGTTAAGTGCTAGTTAAAGTTGACTCGACACTTGACTGGGCACCGCGTGGTAAGGACAAGTGGATTTCACCTCAATAACTCTTATTTCGGAGCAATAAAGGTGGCAATGCAGCAGGCCTGTGGTAGCAAGGTCACTGCCCAAGGGTTCATATTATTGTATTGAGGAAACGACCAACAAACTGTTCATTGCCAATGCTCTTTTAAAATATTTCGTAAGGATTTCTACTTATATTAAGTAAATTTACTAATATTGAAGTAAATTTAATTATCCACAATAGATGGATTGGATACATTTTATTGTTTCGACCCTATCGACCTCGATAAATGATTTTGTAAGCTTTGTATCGATCGAATGCCATAAAAGTGTGGTAATGTACGCTGTGCGTTTGTGTGAGGTCGCGTTGGTGTGCGTGCCGGAGGAAAGTAGAAGTGAATGTGACGTAAGACGGCGAGCAAGGCGGTGCACTGCTAGAACGCTGCGTGCCGCAGCGTCAACGGTGCGGTTTGATGCCTGAACTTGGCTTGGAATATTTAAAACTCATAGCTTCAATACACAGATCGTGATCCAGGACCCACGCTTGCCGGATATACAAGAAGACAAGTTTAGTGGCCTGACCTTGCGCAACGCGTCAGTATTGCAATACAACGCGGCAATGCGGCCAGCATGCAGGGAACAATGCTTGCGGGCAGCGGTATGTTAGATTAGTGTAGTTTTATACATTGATTTTAATTGATGTGTTCATTATGATACCATATCTATACTAATATTATAAAGAGGAAAGATTTGTATGTATGTTTGTAACGAATTGGCTCAAAAAATACTGGACCGATTTTAAAAATTCTTTCACGATTTGAATGCTAAATTATCACAAATTAATTAATATAGGCTATTTTAATAGGCTATATAACTATACCCGTGTGGAGCCGGGGTGGACCGCTAGTAAATTGATTGGCAATAAAAATAATTTTGTCGAGTACTTACTCATTTTGAAGACGTTTTTTTTATATTGATAATTTTTTAACACTTAAGGGAAAACAAGAGGACTGCTTTAGTTCCTTTTTAGGTCGCTTGAACCCTCAGTATATGGCATGTGAATGAATGTACCCTTGTACGGGTTTCGGTATGTTTTCCATGTGTACAAGTTCATTGGTATGTGTGTGGTGGGCCAGGCTATGTTTGTGTGCGCGCGGCATTGGCAAGGACGTATTACATCAGACGCGCTTCCGATGAGAAATGTCAATAGTCAGCTTATTACGTAGTAACTGTTATTTAATATGGGCTAGGCGCAGGGAGCAGCTTATGGCTAGAGTCTTGATGATTTTTAGTTGGTTTTATGACAATCCGGAGACTGAACGAGACGGCTGGGGTTAGTCAAACCTGGCACGGCGTAGAATTCAGTAAATGTTCACCTAGACAAATAGAGTCAACGGTTCCAACGCAACACTTAGTCGAATAAATTTTTTGCGAGAATGAGATCGAGACAAAAATTCTATGCAAGGTTCAGTAAGAGAGAGAGGGAGAGACTTTTTGCTGACTAAAAGCAAGCTAAAAGTCGCGGTTTTATGGAGCACCACGCTGCACTAGAGCAGGATGCAAACTAAACTCCGGTTACTGATGGCTTGTTTACGTAACTGACATTTAAGAACGACTTGTGCATGTGGTTTTACAAATTATACCCCCTTAATATATCATTTAGTGTCTGTCTCATGCCATTAGAAAGTCTGTTATTAAGTAATAGATTCTGGGTTGAGAGCGTATTTGTTTGCTTGTGGACGAAAATAACATCGTTTTTTTATTTTATTTAAATAAGTTTTAGAGCGATGGTGGCCTAGCGGTAGCATGTGTGCTATATTATCTCAACATACACTGGGCCAGCATGAATTGAGGTTTCCTCTCCTCTCTCTCTCTCTCTCTCTCTCCGTGAGAAGGCTTATGTCTCAGCACAAGGCAAATAATATTTTGATATTTGGAAAATATCTCTGAAACTTGAGGCGGCTAAAAAAGACAAAAAAGTAAAATTCATGTTCATGCATTTTAAAGAAGAACGCGTGTCTATACTCTATAATAATTTTTAATCTCTGACAGCAGCAGAAATTAGAAATTTAGATACATACTTTTTTTAGGCGTATGAAACTGACCGATTTATACTAAATCGAAGTAAAATGTTTTCATTCATCTATTTACAGCAGAATTTCCGATTAGAGCTAAAACACTTTTTTATGCAAATGAGCAACGCGCCGACCAAGTCGCTGGCCTGATGGAAAGCGTCACGTTTGCCAATAACAATGACAGAATGTTGAGCTTCTTGCGTGGCAATACTTTGCTCGTGACCCTGAGAATATGTCCAGAAATATCACTGGAAGCATTGTCTTTCAATCCAAAACACAGTAGCGTTTGCACACTATTGCTTGGAAGTTGATTATCTGGCAAAGAACAGCATACAGTTTGTCACGATACAATTACAGACAGCTATGCAGGGATGTATGAAATTCAGTAGGTACATAGAATGTAAAAAGTCCACTGCGTAGTAAGATCACTAAACAATGCTCAAATTGTATAGCTGGAGGTTTCACATACTACCGCAACATTCCAATGTATGTGTGTAAAGATAAATTGCACTGCATTCCGCCTCATTCAAAAACAGAATCTATGCATTGGAGTCAGATTCCATGTTAGATTGATAAAATGTATTAGCTATGTATAGTAGAGGTGACCTTAAGGCGCCGTGACTAGCTGACTTTTATGTTTTTGAGGGGGTGAAGCAGAGGCAGTGGCGGCCGACTACAGCGGGGCGCACCGCGTGAATCTCGCAGAAACGTGACGACCTTCACCTATACACAGCTAAAGACAAGTAATTTCGTCGGTCCACAGCAAAGCTCTGTTGGCCTAGTGGTCTGGCACCGCGCTGGTAAACCACGAATGCCCGGTTCAAATCTAGTACTATGTAGATATTTTTGGACTCAATTTTTTATCATAACATTACGCATTATGCAAAGGGACCCTCCCTTTGAATAATGCGTAGGTATAAAAGTCGTACTACTACACGCGCACGGCCCAGACGCACACAGCGACGGGACGACGGAGAACAAACAAACCATAATTCAATCAAACCAACTTGCTAGTTTTAATTATTAAAATTTACTTTCGTCGTACGTTTCAATATTTTATGTTTCTTTTTTGCACCAAATATTTTACCTATTATATTATAGTTTATTCTTACTCCTGGTATGATTCTACTAACTTGATGGTAGAGTTCGGAGACTGCTAAAACTGCTAAATAGGGAAAGCGAGATAAGTCAAGGTTGGGCTCGTTTTTTTAGTCTTAGTGAGAATTGTTAGTCAAGGAATGATTTGACTGAGCTGATGGTGGAATTCGGAGACTGCTGCTGGAACTGCTAGACGGGGAAGGCCTGATGTGTCGTGTTTGGGCTGGTTTCATTAGTCATCATGAGATCTTTCTCCGGGAATGTTTTGACTGACCTGATCGAGGACTTCGGAGACTACTACTGGAACTGCTAGACGGAAAGAGCTAGAAGTGTCGAGTTTGGGCTCGTTTCATTAGTCGTGATGAGATCTTCTTCTAGGAATATTTTGACTGACCTGATCGAGGATTTCGGGGACTGCTACTGGAACTGCTAGACGGATAGAGATAGAATGGTCGAGTTTGGGCTCGTTTCATTAGTCGTGATGAGATCTTCTTCCAGGAATATTTTGACTAACCTGATCGAGGATTTCGGGGACTGCTACTGGAACTGCTAGACGGATAGAGATAGAATGGTCAAGTTTGGGCTCGTTTCATTAGTCGTGATGAGATCTTCTTCCAGGAATATTTTGACTGACCTGATAGGGGATTTTGGAGACTGCTACTGGAACTGCTAGACGGATAGAGATATAATGGTCGAGTTTGGGCTCGTTTCATTAGTCGTGATGAGATCTTCTTCTAGGAATATTTTGACTGAGTTGATCGAGGATTTCGGAGCCTGCTACTGAAACTGCTAGACGGAAAGAGATAGAAGTATCGAGTTTGGGCTCGTTTCATTAGTCGTGATGAGGTTTTCTTCCAGGAATATTTTGACTGACCTGATCGAGGAGCCCAAACTTGACACTTCTAGTTCCATCCGTCTAGCAGATCCACTAGCAATCTCCGAAATCCTCTATCAGGTCAGTCAAAATATTTCTGGAAGAAGATCTCATCACGACTAATGAAACAAGCCCAAACTTGACACTTCTAGCTCTATCCGTCTAGCAGTTCCGTAGCAGACTCCGAAGTCCTCGATCAACTCAGTCAAAATATTCCTGGAAGAAAACCTCATCAAGACTAATGAAACGAGCCCAAACTTGAAACTTCTAGCTCTATCCGTCTAGCAGTTCCAGTAGCGGTCTCCAAAATCCCCTATCAGGTCAGTCAAAATATTCCTGGAAGAAGATCTCATCACGACTAATGAAACGAGCCCAAACTTGACCATTCTATCTCTATCCATCTAGCAGTTCCAGTAGCAGTCTCCGAAGTCCTAGATCAGGTCAGTCAAAATATTCCTAGAAGAAGATCTCATCACGACTAATGAAACGAGTCCAAACTCGACACTTCTAGCTCTATCCGTCTAGCAGTTCCACTAGCTGGCTCCGAAATCCTCGATCAGGTCAGTCAAAATATTTCTGGAAGAAGATCTCATCACGACTAATGAAACAAGCCCAAACTCGACACTTCTAGCTCTATCCGTCTAGCAGTTCCACTAGCTGGCTCCGAAATCCTCGATCAGGTCAGTCAAAATATTTCTGGAAGAAGATCTCATCACGACTAATGAAACAAGCCCAAACTCGACACTTCTAGCTCTATCCGTCTAGCAGTTCCACTAGCTGGCTCCGAAATCCTCGATCAGGTCAGTCAAAATATTTCTGGAAGAAGATCTCATCACGACTAATGAAACAAGCCCAAACTCGACACTTCTAGCTCTATCCGTCTAGCAGTTCCACTAGCTGGCTCCGAAATCCTCGATCAAGTCAGTCAAAATATTTCTGGAAGAAGATCTCATCACGACTAATGAAACAAGCCCAAACTCGACACTTCTAGCTCTATCCGTCTAGCAGTTCCACTAGCTGGCTCCGAAATCCTCGATCAGGTCAGTCAAAATATTTCTGGAAGAAGATCTCATCACGACTAATGAAACAAGCCCAAACTCGACACTTCTAGCCCTATCCGTCTAGCAGTTCCACTAGCAGGCTCCGAAATCCTCGATCAGGTCAGTCAAAATATTCGTGGAAGAAGATCTCATCAGGACTAATGAAACGAGCCCAAACTCGACCATTCTATATCTATCCGTCTAGCAGTTCCAGTAGCAGTCCCCGAAATCCTCGATCAGGTCAGTCAAAATATTCCTAGAAGAAGATCTCATCACGACTAATGAAACGAGCCCAAACTCGACACTTCTAGCTCTATCCGTCTAGCAGTTCCACTAGCTGGCTCCGAAATCCTCGATCAACTCAGTAAAAATATTCCTGGAAGAAGATCTCATCACGACTAATGAAACGAGCCCAAACTCGACACTTCTAGCTCTATCCGTCTAGCAGTTCCGTAGCAGACTCCGAAGTCCTCGATCAGGTCAGTTAATCCGTTTCTGGAGAAAGTAACATCACGACTTACCAAACTAGCTCAAACTAAACTAAACTAAAAATTGGTGCTGATGATGACGATGATGATGAAAAGCAGCATTTTTTTCCTCTCGTTATAACATCAGCTATCTGAGAGTGAAAATCCCATCAAAATCAGTTCAGCCATTTTGGAGTTTATGCGTAATATCATCATCATCATCATCAGCCTTCATAGGGAACATACATACATCGCTTTTTATATGTATATAGAAGAAAGATATACTCAAAGAAGACTGTAACACCTTTTTAGGGTTCCGTAGAATTACAAGGAACCCATATAAGTTCGTTCTGCCCATCCGTCTCTGTCTGTCCATCCCAAGTTGTTTAGGACTTCCTAACCATTATAGTAGACTGCACCCCGCGCATTCACCTGCGTAGTAATGAAAAATTGTGATGATGATGATGATGAAAAGTTGCTCGAATTTTTTTCAACATCAGCTATCTTACAGTGAAAATCCCATCAAAATCGGTCCTGCAGTTTTCGAGTCTATAAAGAACATTACAGACATATGCACACGACGAAATATTTCAAAAACATTATAAAATTAGCAAAAAGAAAATGGAGATGTGAGAATTGAACCCGGAGCCGACCGAGTCACAGGAACTAATCCATTGCGTCAACCACTCTTCTAATTGAACTATGACGCAAGCGGTGAAATTATGCTTCTAATCTATAAAATAATATAAATGTACAAAGAAATCGTCACAAAATGTAATTTTCATTCGCCTGCCTGTTTAGTACTAAGTACTTACTTGAAGCCTGACCAAAGGAAGTAAGGGTGAGACCAATTTGTAAATTTTACGCGTAAATTACGTACTTCTCAAGGTATCAACTGGAATGTCTAATTAAACTGGACGGAAAGCTATTTTGTATGATAACGTCGCTGACTGTCCACTTTGTGTGACCTCTGCAAATGCTCGAGACTCTTTTTTTGTGGTACATCGATCACCGATTATATCACCATAAGTAATTATTATTATGCCTCTCCACCGATGTCACTCCACCCTCCTGCCCCGCGCAAACCGTGAAGACTAGGTCCGGAATGCAACTACACCGAAACCGTATCACTATGTAATGAATCCCTGAACGTTCAAAGAAGAATGTAACACCTTTTTAGGGTTCCGTAGAACTACAAGGAACCCATATAAGTTCCTTCTGTCCATCCGTCTGTCTGTATGTCCATTCCAAGTTGTATAGAACTTTCTAACCTTTATAGTATCGTAATAGAGTCCTAAAGGGTCGGCAACATATTTGTGATGCTTCTGGTGTTACAAGTATCCATAGGCGACGATGACTGCTTACCATCAGGTAGCCCGTCTGCTTGTTTGCCACCTATGCCACATAAAAAAACCGGACAAGTACGAGTAGTCTCGTGCTCTGAGGGTTCCGTTAGACGGAACCCTCAGAGGACGAGACCAAAAAGAAAAACTAACTGAAGTCAAAACATTGAAATACAAACTTAGGTTTGTAGTTGACAATAAGGTTATTCCATACATTCCAACTACAAAATGTAAGTTTGTAATAGCAAAATAATTATTTTTAAATGATATAACTTCAAATTTATAACTTTCGGATTTATTCCTATATATGTGCTATGAGACCTTGCCTCTTGCCAAATTTCATGATTCTAGGTCAACGGGAAGTACCCTATAGGTTTAGATTCCCTTGTGACATCGCAAAATATACGACATAAACGTTCATATCTTTTGATTGCTTTGACTTACAACTTTTATTTTTTACAGCCGAAAGAAACCGTAGGCCCAAGTATTTAGTATAAATTTCAACTTGATACCTTTACGCGTTCTTGAAAAAAAGGGTCTTGACAGACGGACAGACAGACGGACAACGAAGTGATCTTATAAGGGTTCCGTTTTATCCTTTTGAGGTACGGGACCCTAAAAAAGTAGACTAACTGTGCTCTGCGGGTTCACCTGCGAAGTAATGAAAAAATGGTGATGATGATGATGATAAAAAGATGCCAATTTTTTTTTCTCCTCGTAGAATCAGCTATCTGACAGTGAAAATCCCGTCAATAACGGCCCTACCATTTTCGAGTAAAGAACATTACACACATGCATACAAACACAAACACAAACATACACACACCCACGCACGCACGCACGAACATGACGAATTATTTAAAAACATAAGAAAAATTACAAAAATTAAAATTATTGGTGACTATGAGATTTGAACCCGGAGCTTACTCACGGAGTCGCAGAGAACTTATCCATTGCGTCAAACCATTCGGCCAACTGGACTATGACGATTGTGGTGAAATTATCCTTCGTAAACTAACATATATAAACAAATCGTTACAAAATGTAATTTTCATTCGCCTGCCTTTTTAGTACTTATAATGCAAGAAAACATTGCAGATAAGGTAGGTACTTACTTTACAACTTACGTCAAGGTGTTTTTGTGTCATAAAGTTGAGATTATATTTTGGAGCGGTTAGCGGAACAAAGCGACACACGTCCGTCTAGCAGCGCGCCTCAGCGGTCTCTGTCACATCGCGTAAAAATAAAAGAGAAGTGAAAAAACGCCGCGGCGGCACGACGTTTCGTTCGACACGTTCGAGCCAATTTATGATTAAATTAATTAATAGATAGAAAACTTGAATTTTAATCAATAAATAAAATTAATGATGTTATTTTTTACAATATTTAACATCATTCTTGTAAATGTTGTAAAGATTTGTTCATTAATAGTCGAGATAACATTGTATGCGTTTAGGTAAATTTCAAGGTTAGAGGTTGTTTCATGATTTTTTTCTATCGAGAAAATTTATCGGAAACGTGTTTTGGAACTAATGGTACACTCAGAAATATGATCAAGATTACCACATTTTTTTTTTACTGCTTTAAAATGAATATATTGTCTCAAAAAATTTTTCTGTGAAGCCTTTTTTGTCTGAAAGACCGCCTTAAACTTGATCATGCAACAAATCCTCTTGTACTGTGGAATCTCCCAACTATTGTTGTTTGATAACCGAGTTAGATATCATACACAAAGATACAACTGATGTTGTAGTTTAGTTTGAGACATTTTAAAGGTTAGTTTGCAATTAAAGGTGCGGTAGGTTCGCTTTCCTTACAAGTTGATGCAATATGTGGCGTAACACTGCCTAAGTCTGCTTTTGCCGATATATTCCACCGTAGATATTTAGACTTTGTTTCAAAGCTAATAAGAACCTATTAAATAAACATTGTGCATGTATTTCCCAGTCATTAAAAAAGACTAACCATCACGTAAAGTTTCTATTAATTTATATGTCAGATCAAGATGAAAATAAAATTTGTTGGTTAGGGGGAGTATGACAGAAAAAACGTAAAAATGCGGCGTTGCCATTTCGTTGCCCGAGTAATATAGATGATAAAAAAGGATTGTGAAATGCGATGTGAGATAACCAAAAGTTTTATGTTCCAAATAATTTATGTGATAGCAACTAGGTACTTTAATTGCACATTCTGAAACAAACCCTTAATATCCCATTTAGGGCTTTTAGATAAGTCTTAAAGTTTCGCTTCTTTTTGTCAAAGAAATTACAAAATCCAAAACAAAATCTGCAATGTAACTATGTTATAGGTTACTCCATATACCAGCTATCTATCCTCTTATTTTTCTGTTTCGTCAAAAAAGTCACCCAGTATAAAGGGACCATTCCATGTGTACACCAAAGTAAAACAGACGAATGAGTGATGACACTGTTGACACTTCAACTGTTTTATAATATACATAATTAGGTTCGTATAGTGCTTAATATAAATTTCAAGGATGTGTTACAAAGTGGACGCCCTTCTCTCGTAAAGGTCTCACTGATAAATCAATCTTTAGCGATGCATATATTAGTTTTAATAGAGTAATCTTTTTGACAGTTATGAAAATGGTTTGAGGTTTGCTGGGTGTTGCCACCTTGAATATTCTTAAGTACCTATTTATTATTTTGATGTCACATGTTTATAGCTTTCATAGATATGGTTAGCTAGTTATATACCGTGCCATTTAAATAACGCAAAATCTCTAGCACCCCAACTGATTTTGTAATGTAGTACTTAATATATGATAAAATTAAAAACATTAGTTCTCATTAAGTATTGTAAAATATATCTTGCGATTTCGTAAGAGAATGTGTTGATGGTTGCCGTTGTATCTTTCTTACGCATCGTTACATTGTCTAAAAATTTAATTGTGATAGGTATTTGTTCGAAATTTACGTCGAAACTTATACAAGATAAGTACAAGGACCGAGAAGAATTTTTTTCACGAGTTATGTACTCTATTTTTTGCCATGGTCTGCGAGAAAATAAATGTAACTGAAATTGACGGGTTTTTTTCTTAATATAAATTGGATACCTCAATGGATTAGTTCCAGCCAGCCAATGCTAAGCGCGTTTTTTTAATTTTTTTTATGTACTTCTTAAAGTTAGTGCTCCAATTTCGAAATATTTTATTATTATTTCAGGGACTAAAAGAGAATTTTATTCACTGTTATCGATGATCCAAATGCCCTTTTTAGAGTGGCAATGGTACTATAAAATTTATTAAGTTTATTGAAAAGTTCACCAACGTAATCCGACCTTTGACTCAGATATGGCGAGCGGCGCGCGGGCGGCATCGGTGAAATGTCGACTAAACAATTATACGAGGTCGATACCCTTGGACTCGATACAGGTATTACTGAATTTTTCACGGCTCGTACACTACGTACCATTTTTTTAAGTGAAAACTTTTTAGCCGAGATCGAATTTTGGCAAAGGCAAAACTCATGGGTTCACGTCACTGACATGCTAATGTGACGTATTAGTTTTCAATAAAGGACTTTGTATACTTTTAGGGTATACAAAGTTCTTGTTTTCACTTCTGTCGGCAGTCCCCATAACAACATATATTTTTAAATTACTATTTAAATCTAAGGTATTTAAAACAATAAACAATCAGGATGTCTTCAAGTCGCCAAGGAACAGTTTCTTCTAGGCCTGTGTATATTCATCGTAGACCGCGTCATCGCTTATCACCGAGCGAGGTGGTGGTCAAGAAAAATATTATAAACTAATTTAAAAAAAAATGGGTATCGGACCAATGCACCAGCCCTCTAAAACGTTTGAACCACAAACATAAATGTAAAATTTTGCGAGTGTATGATACGGCAACGGATTTGTATGAAATGTGGTACTGGTGTGAATATAGAATATAAGCTAACTGAACTTCGCATGATGTTAAATGAATATACATACGGTCTACGATGGAGCACACTTGCCCAGAAGAAACCAATTCACTCGTGACTTGAATAACCATCCTCAATTTGTAACTATTGGGAACAATTCAGGCAGCGAATTCCATAGACTAGCAGTTCGTAAAATAAAGGGTGGAATCAAAGCACAAACTAAATTAAATGCACCAATACGCAATAGGAATTGATGGTACAAACTAACACACATACACACAAACTTTTGCATTTATAATATCAGAGTGATGTGATTCAATACAACATTTTGTTTGACGTAATCGAGACAGCAAACAACGTCAAATGGTAGAGTACACAATAATGTTTGCAGAAATAATAACAACCTAGCTATTCTACGGTAAGAGTTTTTTTAATGATAAATTTATTATTTCTCTTACCACTTTGCAGCTTATGGTATATTTTTTAATTACATTTAATTACTAAAATTAAGTAGTTATTTTACATCTGATATGACTAGACATAGAACATTAAGTAGTTTTATTTGTATGTACTTATTTTGTTGAATTAATTCTATTTATATATTTTTAATGACATTTTACTTCTGATGATAAAACGTTTTTTGTGACCTTATGATTATTAGTTACCTTGTCTCGCTATTATTACAATAACAAATCAAAATCATATAACTTATATGACTTGCTTACTTTGCTATGTACTTGCTTCCCAAGTTCCTACTTTGGGGGTTCCTACTGAGTTTGTAGGAGCCTCTATCATCAGTTTTATTTGTAGTATCACCTATCACCTATATATTATAAATATGAAAGTTGCTGTATAAGTGTGCATGTTTGTCCCAACTCAACTCCGTAACTACTAAGGGCATTTGAATGAAATTTTGTATGGAAGAAGCATACCCTGGATTAACACATACGCTACGGAATATTTTCATCCAGATGGTATCATAAATTTTATAGGATAATGGAGTCAGACTGATGGAGATAAAAACCATGTCGATTGTTCTAGAATTAGCCTGCTGTGATGTGGATTGCATGCGGATTACTGACTCACCAATGAAAGTCTACTTTGAACCTCAACCATACAACAGATTTGTTTTTAAATTATCATATCAATGAGCATTATCATCTGTGTACGTCAATGATACTATAATTATAAAACAAATAAACTTGAACTGAACAATATCAAGTAGATACCGCGCATTTAGCAGTCTGTAGCGCGTTGATGTCTTATGTATGAATACTCCCGGGCTTTCATTTCAGTTGTATTATTTGAAATTTCATAATTGTTCTTAGTATTATTACCATTACTGTAAAGTCTTAAGTACAGACATGAAAGTTTATCACGAAGTTCCTAAGCTCGTAGCTGCCGACTGGCGAGAGAAATGGTTAAATTGGTTAAATTATACTTATTCATTATTTATTAAATTTATTAATTTAACCGATGGTGTTATATTGTGTTAGAGGCCAAAACCCATCTGTCTCTGATGTTACAACTATCCATAGGCAACGGTGAGTGTTTACCATCAGGCAGCCCATTTGCTTGTTTGCCACTGTCATTAAAAAAACTTTGGGTCGCTTAGCCAGCGGTGTAAGTAGTGATATACTTAATATTATAAATGCGAAATTGTGTGTTGTTTATTCTTCTTGAGCGCAGAAACTGAGCAATGAATAAAAATGTATACAGATAGTTGAAGTGGAGGAGAGTGACGTAACATACTTTTTATCTCCGAAAAAATTACGGTCCCTGAGAGAATTCGAACGCGCGTGAAATCGCGAGGAGTAGCTAGTAAACTATGACAAAAACGGCTTACACTCACGTTAGTAGGTAGAATTTTTATAATAGATCCTTACGCATATTTTATATAAGCACGCAAATTTTGATGAATCGCAACTAGTACACAAAGCTGAATAACTGCCAAAGGTGGTATTATTTTTTGTGGACTCTACGGAAGAGTCCATACCACTACAGCTTTTACAATTTCCGAAATGAAATAAAAGAAGTTACAAAGATTGAGTTAGGTAGCACGTTTTAGAAGTAACTTATGTCCAGCAATAAACATTTGTTTATTGATTTGTTTGTCTATATTTATAGACCAATGATATTTGATGGCAATGAAGAAATTGAAGAAATCCGTCCATGATAATTATTTGTAGGAATTATAACATAATTAAATTAATAGGTAGGTTTTGACTGCACCGAACTATTATTGGTACAACACGCTGTTTTATGTAAATTTATAGTCGTTAATTGTATTTCTCATGAGTCACAAAGGGCCAAAATAGTAATCACGCCAATTAAACATAATGTAAAGAAGCGAGAGCAATTAGGGAAATATGAAACAGTTTTGTAAGCAAGCAGGCGCGGGCGCATGTTGAAACAACGAGCGCTGGTTTTGAAACGAGCCTCGAGCTCTTTTCCTTCCATCCGGTGCTACACTTCGGCACTACTGTAATTCTGAATAACACTGGTATTTTCCAAAGTTGAGCTGAACTAATAGTAGTGCTTACGAATAGAATTGCATGTAAAGTAAATTTTAATGGATTTGTTTGCAAATGGGCGAAATTTAATGAATAGAATTCATCTTCTTCAAATGTGGAATGTTCTAAATGAGATATATGAAATAAAACATAACAATCGGTGCACAATCGGCAAATATATCTCGTAAAATACATACTCAATAACAGTAGAACTGAGAATTTTTTTGAAGTTGGTTACATATATAATCAAAATAAAAAAAATAAAAAAACCGGCAAATGAGCTGGTCATCTTCAAAGCTGAACTAAAATTGTAGCTAAGAACAACTCGATCAAGTCACATATCAAGCAAAAAAATAAATATATTTCTACTGTATGGGAGCTACGATGTAACAAACAGATTAGTATAAGTTTAATATGTGAATACATACGTTAAACTGATATCAAATAACCCTCTATTTGCGTCGGGAGTCTAATAATATACTGCTACGTGACGTCATACTAATTTTGAACTATTCTAATAGCTTTTATAATGCTGCTTTGTTCAGCTCAACTTTGGTTCGTACCCAGAATACCTGATATCGAAAAAACGCTGTTATAGCACATGTGTTATAAGAGCTGCATTGTTGCCATACATTTAAAGGTTTGCCCAATTCTAAAAACTACCCTCTTTTAAACAAATCAAAGTAAAACGTAATTAGCAATGCGCTACATTCCAAAACTAATTAAAACGCGTCCCTTAACTCTAATAAATTCGTAGAAAATATTCAGTGTTCAATCTATCGAATGTTTCAGTCCTATGAAGTAACATACTGAAAAGTGACCGACTGAAAGAGCGTTTAAATTGCCACTATAAATATATGTCTCAATGTTAGTTATATAATATTTGGAAGATTGTTGTTGAATACCGATGGAATGTTCAGATTGAATTTATAATGGTAATTATTATTGTAGTGGTTGGGCAAAGTAAGCGGAGCATTGATCGCCCAGCAATACACTGTAAAGTCGTGTTCATCCGAAAACCGGTGCTGATAGTCTTAGACTCTCAGCATTAATGCCGAGAAGGACCCATTCGATACCGATTGTATCCTTTAGATAGATGTTAGAAGTTTTTTGAAGCAATTTCGATTAAAATATGTTTTTTTTTTCTTTCAACAAGATGCGTTGACGATGTTATCAATATCACTGGTTGAACCTGATCTAGATTAGCACAAAACCATGGCAGATGACATAATTATAAATATATCTACAGCACAGTCTTTCAGCCCAGCGGTTAGTTAGTTAGCATTGCCATTCAACGTGGTAATGTCACCAGCATGCTGGGTACGCTGCCAACTGGTAGTGGGCTTGAGCATTTGGATTGTCTTTAGACCTTCAACGGTCTATGGGTAGTCTAACTGTATTTGCAGTGTTAGTTTTAGCTTGTATTTTGTTTAGTAAAGAATGTAACATGTTAAAAAAGCTGTGGTCATAATGATGATGTCCAGACGGTTAGATTACCGGTAGTATCTCTAATAGGGACGTTTGAAAGCGATATTAGAGAATGTATGTCGCACGTAGCGTAACGCCCATCAGCGACGACCAAGCGGACAGCAATCCAGCCTGTCGCAACACTACGCCGGCGAGTGGAGCCGCGCGCTTTCCACTGCCAATGTCGCTACAATCTTATCTCACTTTGCTAATTGCATTTTCTATGATTTGGTTGCAAGCCGGGAGGCCGGCGGGGTGAGGGCAGGGTATCAAGATGAGGGGCGTAAGCCAACCTTGGCCTCCGACCCAGAGACGCCGATTTCCAATAGCCGGAACTAAACACTGAGACCGCAATATTGCTGAAAATTACCGCCCTGAGTTTTTTGTGACCGACAAAACATTTGAACTAAAATCAAGTAAGGCATGTTCAAAATTAATAAACACGCTTAAACTGGAATGCAAAGCAATTTTTTTAAACTAATTTAAGCTAATAATATCACGTGAAAACTTGACCTATTGGAACGATGTAAATTTTTCTAATAATAATTCTTCATCACAACATAAATTAATTAGTATGGAAATATTGATGAACACGCTATATAATGCTGTCAGATTACGTAATAAGTTGATTATATTTAACATAGTTTTAACATTGGGTTTATAGATAAAGTGGAGTGGGGTGGGGTTATGTGTTTACAAACAGTGTGTTGACCTCGTGATCCACTTATCGGGATGCAAACAACGCGACCCGAGACGTACCAATAGGACATTATATCAAGATAATTATACAAAAACCTTAATTATATGTAGGGTGAGTAAGGTGACCTTGTGGTGCAGTATCGGGATTCAAAATGCAAATTAAGCGGAATGTGGAATCATCAAAAATTATGGAACATTTTCGGAAAATTATATTACTTGAGTGTTAGGTGTAGCCCGTCTCGATGGTTGAAATCGGTTTCAATTACGAAACAATGTCGAGCGAGGTTGCGTGGTGCAACTGGTCAGTAGTGTGGAGGGTGGAGTGTGTCTGTGTGCGGTACGTTACCAACCGGCGAGTAGACACTTACGGGAGCGAGAACACGCGACACGAGCGAGCGGAATGGACGCGCGCACACGAGTGAGGCTTCGAGCTGGCGGGCGCCTCTCGCAGCCACTACCGCCTCCCACCTCCAGCACTCAGGCGCACAGTTGGATTTTCCTCGCGCCCAATCTTTGGGCATGCCGGGACTACAATCGCTGGAAGGCAGCGGTTATGACACAACAGGATCTACTTTATTTATTTTTAAGTGCTTTCACGGATTGTTAAATGTTAACAACATGATTTTGCTGATAAAATAAGTGCGTATTACAGCTTTGTTGTTTACGATTTAATTCTTAATAGTTTTATTAGGGCACTAGCAAAGCTTCACGGTTTCACCCGCTATCCTACAAATTTTATTGAATAAAAAAAGTATGCAAGCTTATTTATCCAGGTTTTAACTACCTACATATTAAGAAATTTCACTTAAATTAGTTTAAAATATACAAATGGCATTTATGATTAAATGTGATTTTTAGTGTTCGGTTATGACATTGCTAAAATTTTTGGACTTAGACTTCTTAGTCTTGAGCGTCGCCGTAAAGTTGCTAGTCTATCGGTTTTTTATCGGATACATTTCGGTGAGTGTGCATCGGATCTGCACGATCTGATTCCCTCCTGCCCATTTTTCTATCGGACTGCCAGAGCGGGCACGAAAAATCGTCACCGCTTTATGGTTGATATTCCGAAAACCCGTACGAAGTGCTTTGATTCCACATTTATTGTGCGAACTGCTAGTCTGTGGAATGCGCTGCCTGAATGGGTGTTCCCCGATGGTTACAATCTGGGTGTCTTCAAATCACGAGTGAATCGGTTCCTTCTAGGCAAGCGTGCTCCAACGTAGACCGCATCATCGCTTAACATCAGGCGTGGTGGTGGTCAAACGCAAGCCTATTTATTATAAAAAAAATATTTAAAAAAACAAACTAAAAATTATTATTTGTTTGAGTTGATCGAGAGTATTCTTTATGATTTAGGAAACTATGTTCAGGCATTTGACTATTTTCAGTTTTTTTATTGGGGGTTTTAAACTTCACCAGATAAAATTGAATACTCTGATATTAGATTATGATATTTGGTCCTATTTTTATGCATTTTTATGCGTTCTATAACGATAAATAATCATCGTTTAATAGCAAACAACTTTCAAAGATTAACCTCAAAAGCAGCATTATTTGATTGGGAGAGATGCATACAGACCTGGTGGTCTTATCGCAAGAAGCTCTTCCAGGCATTTTTAAAACCTACTCTATCTTAGGCTTTCTTTTTAGGGTTCCGTACCTCAAAAGGAAAAAACGGAACCCTTATAGGATCACTTCGTTGTCCGTATGTCCGTCTGTCTGCCTGTCTGTCCGTCTGTCAAGACCCTTTTTCTCAAGAACGCGTAAAGGTATCAAGTTGAAATGTATACTAAATACTTGGGTCTACGGTTTCTTTCGGCTGTAAAAAAATAAAAGTTGTAAGTCAACGCAATCAATAGATATGAACGTTTATGTCGCATATTTTGCGATTTCACAGGGGAATCAAAACCTATAGGGTACTTGCCGTTGACCTAGAATCATGAAATTTGGCAAAAGGCAAGGTCTCATAGCACATATATAGGAATAAATCCGAAAGTCACAAATTTGAAGTTATATCAAGTATAATTATTTTGCTATTACAAACTTACATTTTGTAGTTGGACCTTATTGTCAACTACAAAGTTAAGTTTTTTTTTTGGACTCGCTCTGAGGGTTCCGTCAAACGGAACCCTCAAAGCACGAGTCCTACTCATACTTGTCCGATTTTTTTATGTTGGTAATACTTTACAACGCGCCTAACGCCGCCGTCCGTCCGCGCCTAGGGCACCGAGGGCAGCTTGGGCGGGTCGAGAACTAAGCGCTTCTTCAAACAATTTATGACTACGCTAACTTATGCAATTTTGTCACATACAAGTGTTAATAACTTGCTGTAAATTTAATTTTAAAATGTTAATAATTTAGTAATTCTATTGCGATTTCTTAAAAGGAACTGTGAATGGTAAAGGTAGTACTTTACTGGCAAGTGTTTTTGTTTGATATATTTAATGTTTTTTTTTTTTTTTTTTTTTTGGCGCCAACGCGGAAAAAACACTGTTTTAAACTATCACGGTTGTTCACTAATATCCCGTAAATAATCATATAACTTTGCGGAAAAAACACTGTTTTAAACTATCACGGTTGTTCACTAATATCCCGTAAATAATCATATAACTTTGCGGAAAAAACATGTCGGCTCGTTGGATTATTTTCCAAAACTTGTGTATTTTCGAGTGTTAATGTGTACTAAATGGTGAATTATTATTCATTAAGTGCTCGTAAACGTGCTCGAGTGTGGGCAAGTGATATAACGAGGTGAAACGTGTCTTTTCGTGTTGTTTCCAAAACTCCATAGGAGCCTCTTGTAAAGTCTCCACCACTTTACAGGGGCATGAGTTCGACTTGACCGTGACTTACTTAGCTTGACTCTGACTGTGACTATGACTTGTTTGACGCTATTAAGACAAAGTAAACTGTTTAATATTACGAGTAAAGGACATTGAATCCACGCTCATGAAGATTTTAACAAAAAAAAAAAAAAGACATTTAATTTGGTATTATCTTAGTTCCATGCTCATATTATTAAGTTAAATATTATGTCGATGATCTACATTATATAAAAGTGAAATACCATTCATTCATTCAGTGACTCATTACTACATTTCGAAGACTACTTGACATACCGAACCTGAAATGTGACATAGATTCCTAATAATGTATGTAGATATCAGCAGAGAATGGATTTTGTGAAAGAGCCGAATTAAGGGAAGCTAATAGAGGTTGAAAGAAAGAAGGAAAAAAGTTCTTGAGTCAAGACCACGAACCGGAAGACGTAGCGTATGTAGGCCTGCCACTAGTGGATGCAAATGACAGGCTGCAAATGACAGGTTATTCAGTATGGAGTTCTAAGGGGGAGGCCTATGTTCAGCAGTGGACATTTTCTGGCTGATGATGATAATGAATAAATAAATATTCGGGACATTTTTGCACACATGGTCATCTGACCCCAAACTAAGCAAAGCTTGTGGTATGGCTGCCAGAGACTGATCGACAAACATTTATATTTTAAATACATACTTAATTAGATATTAACAACCATATATAGAATAAACACAAATGTTCATCACATAAATGTTTGTCCTAGGTGAGAATCGAACCCACGCCCCCAAGCTCAGAAGGTAGATTCACTACCAACTGGACCAACTGGACCTACGCGTACAAAGTCACAGCCTACAACTAGTTTAATGTAAATATGACTAAAGGAACCGAACTGAGTCATGATCGTACTCAATTTCTGGTCGGGTTTTTGGAAAGGAAAACTATTCACAATATCCTTTACAGGAGGCCAAGCCTGTCGAAACGGATGACAGTAATTATGCAGTTAGTTATTTTTGTACACTGGCAAAGTTTTCGTTTGCTTTCACGCATTGTCCACGCGTATAATAAAACTCTTTCTACCTACCCCTAAGCGTAAACCATGAGAGCTGACGCAAAGTTAGTCCTACATGACTTTGTGAAGAAGGTTTACTTCCAACATGCATTTTCGTAGCACAAAATGCTTTCTACCAGAATACTTAGGTAGCGTGATGAAGCAGCTCGTCACTCAGGGTTACGCGGAAAGGGTGTAATAAGCTGAAAGAGGTTCATAGTAGGTACCCATCATTCTGAACATTATTTACTATGGGACCAACCCTGAAATCGCGATTAAATATCAGCTGTTTTATGTATTTTGTCGAGTGCGAATGACCTTTTTCTATGGAACAGTTGATATTTTTTTGCGATTTCAGACTTGCTAATTCTAAAATCTATAGATATAAAAGCGAAATTCATCTACTCACTCACTCATTCACTCATTCGTCACGAAATCTTGAAAACTACTTGACCTACGAAGCTGAAATTTGGCAGGTAGATTCCTTATTGGGTGTAGAGGTCCGCTAAGATTGATTTGATTTTTTTTTGTGTAAAGGCCGAATTAAGGGATGCAAACGGAGGTTGAAAGTTTGTATCAAAGTCCTTTGTTTTTGATGTCAGGGACATGAAATTTGGTATTCGGGGTAATGGTTAAAGTAAATAAATACTGGAAAAAGATGGATTAATTTGGGGAAATTGAGGTTTAATTTTTTGTTGACAGTTTTGTAATTACGAAGCTGTAATTTGGCAAGTAGATTACTTACTTAGATTAGGATGTAGAGGTCCGCTAAGAAAATAGTTTGCGAAAGGGATGAATAAAGGGGAGCAAAAGGGGGTTCAAATATTATATGAAAGTCTACGCGTACGAAGTCGCGGGCAACAGCTAGTTTGTTTATAAATATGGGTACTAAGGACCCCTTACAGCTTAGTTCATATTTTCTGCGTAACCCTGTATACTGTATAGGCGCAAGCGCACATTGTTCCAGGCAGTGCTGCAGGTGACAGGTGAAGGCTCGAACGCCGCAACCTGCGCGCTAATTGCTGACATTTTACTCATTTTCGCAGTTACCAGTGACATTTCCTTGACACCGTCGACATAGTTTTTCGTTTTACCTTGAATGAATTGCAAACATGTATTTTAATAATTTAATTTAGTATTTCTAAGTTGATTATTGAAACAGAAAGAAACACAATATGAATCTACAATAATCTATCTCTCTATTTATATATAATATAAAAGACGATGTGTATATGTGCCCTATGGACTCCGAAACGGCTTGACCGATTTTGAATAAATTTTCAGACAATCTTCATATTTTATATTATTATTTTTATTTATTTAGCTGATTAGCCTAGCGAGTGACCCTTTAAAGTTTGGTAGTGATCGGATCAACAGAGCTTTTTTTAAATTTAATATTTTCCCTAAAAAAACAGGAATAAGAATTTGAAGTACCTTAGGTCTATACATCGATATATTTCTTAATTTAAAAGTCATCTAAGTCTATTCTATTCTAAAAAAAGTAAATAGAGGTTGCTGTCGCTACCAAGGAGGCATAATATAACGTAAGTCAAACCGCGGGGCGCAGCTAGTTAAAACATAAAAATAGTACATATAAGTAGTACTAATTTTCTTGACCTTAACTTTGGCATGGCACGGTCTAACCTCAAAGGGTCTAACCATAGTTGATTTGATTAAAAAACAGCTGAGGCAAAGTCAGTAAAATTTTAGTCAACATTATCAGGCTATCATGTCCACTGCTGAGGAACAGGCCTTCTCTCAGAGAAATGATAGGGCCTTAATCTACCATCCTGGCCCAGTGTATGTTGGTGAATGTCATAATGACTTTGACTTTTGAGGTTCTTGGACATTTCGGTTTCCTCACGATGTAATAAAATTTTAGGGGACCGCTATATAGCTTAAACTGTAGAGTGTAAAAAGAAATACGTAAATCGATTCACAAATGTCGGGGCAATAATACTTTAAAAACAGATCAAAATGAGACCTCACCTCCTTTTTTGAAGACGGTTATAGCTAGTGGTTTGCCTCGAACTGTGACTTCGCGACCTCTATACCTTCACAACCTAGATTTTACTTAAATTCGAACTTAAAAATTGAATTTGCATTAACTACTTACCTGCAAAATGTGATGACCAACTCAACGCAACGGTGCGTAAGTTATCGCCGAACAAAAATACAAACATACAAACAAACAAACATCAAACAAACATCTCTTCATACAAACGCCAACTTGTTCTGTTCATCTCAAGACCTCTCTTCATCTAGTCAAATATCGTCAATAAAATTACTGCAAGTATTTCGACCCAAAATGGGAACACGATTGCACTAAGGAGGTATCACTATATATATTTTAAATTATCTGCAACCCGTGGTTTCACCCGCGTTATATACCTCCTTGAAGCAACCTCCTTGGTAGTGACAGGAACCCCTTTGACTTAGATAACAATTTCTTTTTTGTCTTTGGTGTAATATGTCAATGTATACTTCAATTCTTGCCGTATCATATAAAATGTTTGTAAAATGAATTTTCTCCAAAACATATTTATTCGTGATTTTTTTCCAATATTTTAATACTTAATCTGCTATTCGGGGCCGTGAGGAATCCAACAAATCAAAGTTCATCAAAATCGGTCCATCCATTATTGAGTTATAAATGGTGTAACTAACACGACCGTATTTTTAAGTTTTTATTGCGGAAGGTTTTCATCCATAAGATTTTTGGAGTCGGCCTTTAATCACGTGAGGGATTTTTCTAACTATTAAAAACTTCCCCCCGTTTATAACCGTTTTAGTTTACCTTCCTCCTCCATCTTCTAACATCACGTGTATTTCTTCAACACAAGGCAGAGTCCTTATGTTGTTTTTAGAGACAACTTCGCTCTTTCGGGATTTCACGTGGTCGCACAAAAATATACACGTGATTGCCACATCTCCTCCCCCTTATTGTGGTCGTTCATGATGTTATTTCAACCCCCTCCCTCTTTTTGTATCTCATGTGATTAAAGAACAACCCCTATTATGAATGTATGTCGGTCAACTTCGTGAAATGTCCGTAATATTTTATGGTTTATTGATTCATCCATTTAATGTTTAGATGTTTAGACTGATTCACCGCTGAGCCTGAAAAACTAGTTCGGAGGGTAGCGTAAATATTTATCTGTCACAAGCCTATTACGTAGAGTCCTTTTCATGAAAGAAGTCCCACGGCAAACAGCGGAACTAAATTTCCATGTTGTAGTTGTCAGGTGTTGTAACTGTGTTTGGACCCTAGTGAGATTTTTATTAATTTTCCATCGTTTAAGACACGTGTACGATGCCAAAAGTTGTTAAAGTTCTACTCGAGAAATGATACTGATAGTGATTGATACGCGATGACAGCGCCGCGTCTGGGGGACTTCTTTCATGAAAAGGACTCTAGCTGTTTATTAGTAAAAAAATCCGAGTAAACAATTCAATCGCATTAAATTTACACGCAAAGTATGCTATTAACAACTAAAACTCAATATTACTGTATTATTGGTAGGTATCACCTACGTTATGATTCACGATTGTGTTGAAAGTGCTCAATTAAACTACTTGATAAAATGTTTAAATTACAATAAAAAAATTAAATAAAAATGTACGTGCAAGTCGTATCTAAGGATAATGTACAACACAATCATAAACTACCTACCTACCTAGTTAAATCAAAATGACAAATCAATACAAAAAGTGTAACAAGTGTACCTACAATATTTTGTTATGGAATCATGTAAGTAATAGTAATATGCTAAGTTTTTGAGGAATAAATATTATATTATTATATTATAAATACGCAAATGCATCAATTATTATGTCACCTACTAAACCTGTATTATATTACGTGTTGATATTGAAAATAACGGTAATTTGAATAATGTAGAGCCCGTTGGAGTTAATTCCTTATAGCGATGAATCGCTGTTACGTCATTAGGATTATATCTGTTGCGACTAGTGTGCTTTCGAAACCAGCCTCCAGCACCGTCGCCACAGCGTGAATAAACCAGGAGGCCATCTTGGGATCTCGAATGTGATGTCTATAGATTGAACCAACAATAATCAAAGAAGGCAACCCACACACCAACTATATAAATAAAGCACCATGCCATGCCTGTTAATAACTGCCTGCCTAAATAGGTGTTCCTCGATAGTTATAATCTGGGTCTTCAAGTAGTGAGTGAATCGGTTTCTTCTAGGCAATCATGTTCGAAGACTGCATCTTCATTTGACAACAGGCGAGGTGGCGTCGTGGCAATCAAACGAAGGCATTAATATTACTACAAAAAAAAAATGCGTTATTTAAAAAAAAAAATAACACATTTTTATGTTGCTATTAGATGAAAACTTACAGCGCCAGTTAATTACCTGAAAGGTAATAAAAATATTCAGCCTTATAAATTAAGTTAAGCAATGCTTAAAATTGCTGTTTCGTTTTCATGTGCGACAAAATCCGTCAGGGAGAAGTTAGCAGAGCAATGCTTAACATAAGCAACGTTTATAAGTAAGGCCGCCTATATTTTCGTTTGCCATGATGTTTGTCCCGTGTTTCCATAGGTAAAGAAAAAGTTGCAAGCAAGCTAGCATGTAGGTTACTACCTAGTCTACCTACAATACTTACATGCTGGCGTTTGGTTAAGGAGTGGTTCATTTGACTAAAATTCAGATAATGTACCTACGTTCTATTCTGCTGTACTAAAAATGAAAATATGTTATTATTTAAATTAAATAAAAATGCATCTGTAAGCTGTCATACGATAGTGAACAGACTGTATAAGTATTATCTTAAGTAATGCTATTTTAGACATTTCTTATTGACAATTCTCATTTATAATATTATGTGAATCGTCACACACCTGTGTGTAAGCCACATACATTGAATTTACATACCTCAAGACTCAGAAAAATTGGGCTCGTGATGATACCCAAAGGTGTCTTTTTGTGACGGAGTGCGTATACGTGTGTGTGTAATAACACAAAGCTGGTCTACTACACTACTGCACAAGTTCCCTCACTGGTGTTATGGAAGCGTGTACTGTGGCATCGCTGCGGCTGTCGACGGCCGTCGCTTCCGCAACTTGTGAAGGCAGTTCACTTAAGCGCAGCGAAGCTCACCTTTAAATAAATATCAACAATTCCTCACAAAATATCAAAAACATAAAACCAAGACAACGCATTTTAAAGTTTTTTTTTACTTGATATACAAAATTAACACGCCTGACACCTGTAGGTACAGCATTAATAATTTAAATAGACAGTATTGCAACAACCTGTAATCCAGTTCTTAAAGGTTTCACTTTCAAAAAAATTGTTCGCTATGTTAAGTTCGGTCCTAGATCTATTTTTGTTCACTTAAAGACATTGTTCGCGACCAATCGCAAATTTTGTTTAAAGGCGATTTGGGGCAAAGATCTTTAGCCTGACCAAAAAAAGAATTGCTAATTCTACTTTTTTTTAAAGGGATGTAATTTTTTGGTGTAAGCTATTGTAAATTGAATTGATTTTGTAAAAACGTCACCTTGGGGGTTGATTGTGTTGGAAACTAGTTTACGCGCGTGCTTTTGTACGGAAAACTGTGACCGCAAGCTAGGCCACTTTTAGAAGGGTCTCTTCGTTTGATACGGAGAAAAACTCTTGACTGCCTTGAATAAGATGGAAATACGTGAAGACATTTGGAGAGTGGAGAAGATGTACCTTACTTAAGCTTGGCCGAGCTGGTAGGTAGGTAGCCTATAAAGGGTAGTGGTAATCAGTGAGCACCCACTTAAGGGGGACACTAAAAAAACCTGACTTTCCTGCTGAGTCTTGGAAGAAGGAACGGTTTTGGAAGGCAAGATGACCTTTTCCTTCCTAAGTTTAGGATTCTCTTCCTAGGTTTAAGAAGGAAATGTCAACTTGCCTTAAATAAATCTTTATCTGCTGTATCTATTAATTTAGTAATCTATGCCCACCGAAAGACAGTCTTAGTATCTGTCCCCTTGGGGGATAAACAGGAATAATATTCAGTTTGTCCCCCTCTTACCGGCGAGGGGACAGATCGAACTAATTATTTCCGGTCCATCCCCGTGCTGTTTTTATGGGGGGACAGAAAGGAAAGATAAGTTCAAATTGTCCCCTCTTCGGTAAGAGGAGGACAAAACGAACTTTTTTCCTGTTCCCCCCCCCCCCCCCCCCAGAGGACAGTGCAGGGGGACAGACATGAATAATCCACGGTTTTCGTCAACGTTACCATTCTATAGCTGGTATAGCTGTCACAAATTAGAATTTTTATGAAATAACCATCTGTTGGAATCCCATTTATTGAATTTTAGTGGAACCGGCGAGGGAACAGAGCGACTAACGAATTTTATGACGAAATCAGTACAAATAAAAACATTTCTTATTAATTTAGCACTTTTGCATGTACTTATCCGAAATATGTATTTCTAAAGTTCAGTTCATCTATATGGGGAATACAATCATGCCCAAAATCGAAAGACTATGACCTCACAGCACAGATTACTGATTCAGATAATATTATATTGTGAAACTCTGTTACACATATATGGACTTGATAAAAGTTAATAAGTATCAACAGTCAAGTTCATTGTGAACATAAAGATAAACGACTTTCTAAACTAAAGATAAACATAAACGAATTTCATGCAATTATCAAATTAATTAAATTTCACCTCATTCAATTAAAAATCAAAATTGACTATAAAATCGCAAAAAAAAATATTGTCGGATGAACATAAAGATAAACGACTTTCTAAACTAAAGATAAACATAAACGAATTTCATGCAATTATCAAATTAATTAAATTTCACCTCATTCAATTAAAAATCAAAATTAACTATAAAATAGCAAAAAAAAAAAAAATTGTCGGATCTAATTATAATGTCTACTTAAACCATAATAACAAAAAGCATACTTATCATAATTTTATCATTATCACATTATCAACCAAAAAATCTGTATTTTATAGTAAGCACACAAGTGATGAGCGATGGTGGCTGAGCGGTAGCATGTGCGTTTTGCAATCTGACGGCACCCGGTTCGATCCTCAGCCCTACTAATCTGTTATTTAGTACTTGAATCCTACAGTTTCGATGCCATCGCTCAACAACGGTGAAGGAAAACTTCGTGAAAAAACCAGTATGTCCAAAAGCCTCGTAAATTCAAAGACATGACTTTCATCAACATGCACTGGACCAGCATGGTGGATCAGGGCTCACTCTATCTCAAAAAAAGGCCTGGGTCCCAGCAGTGGGAACATTATAGGCTGGTACTGACTGACTAGACTGTAACACAAGCAAATGGAACAACTTCCTTTTAAATACAGTCACACTCTCCAATTTTATTATTTGATTGTATGTAGATTGCCGTACCCATACCACAATAGACCTTTGTTCTATTCTTTTTCTTCTTCTTTTTCTTATACAGGGTATAAGAAGAACACTCTCGAAGCCAAAAGAAGGCAATTGTACTCATCATTATGAACAACTTTTACTATGGGACCAGCCCTGAAATCGCGAAAAAAATATCAACTGTTCTATAGAAAACGGTCATTGACACTCGACAAAATGTATGGAACAGCTGGAATGATTTTGACGGGACTTATACTGGCAGATAGCAGATGATATCATACTAATATTATAAATGTGAAAAGTTTGTTGGTTTGTTTGTTCCTCTTTCACGCAGCAACAGAGCAACGGATCGACCTGATTTTTTGCACGAGTATAGTTCAAGAGCTGGAGAGTGACAGGTACTTTTCATTATCATCATCACCATTTTTCATCACTACGCGGGTGAAACCGCGGGGCGCAGCTAGTATAAAATAAAGTCGCTTTTTGCGTCTGTCTATCTGTATATCCGCTAACTTCTAAACAACGCGATGGATTGGGATGCGGTTTTCACCATCAGTTACACAATTTTTCACGGAAAGTTTAAATATATAATAAATAAATAAATATTTTGGGACATTTTTGCACACACAGTCATCTGACCCCAAACTAAGCAAAGCTTGTGATATGGCTGCCAGAGACTGATATACATACATATATAGTATTAAATACATACTTAAATAGATATTAACAACCAGATATAGAACAAACACAAATGTTCATCACACAAATGTTTGTCCTACGTGGGAATCGAACCCACGCCCTCAGGCTCAGAAGGTAGGTTCACTACCAACTGGACCAACGGGCTATCTTAATAAAACTTATGTCTGTGCGAGGCCGGGGCGGGTCGCTAGTTTATAATAAATAAAACATTAGGACAGGCCTATTACAGGGTTCAACTAAAGTACTATACATAAATTGTTTTCACCTTCACTTTTTTGTTACAAAACCTATAGTCCTTTATAGGACAGCAATCAAGTTTGATTTACATTTTATTATAATACCAATTTAAGTTTTATTTTTTAATTAAGTGTTAAACTTATAATCATGTCAATATGTACCAGTCGGTTAGTCACCTTGAACCCTCGAAAGGCTCACCGCAACGCACCTACTCTCACCAGATGATCATCATCATTATCACCATTTCAGCCATAGCCACTGCTGGACATAGGCCTCCCCCATCGATCTCCAAAAGAGCCGGTTGGAAGCGCTTACCTGCGGTCTCTTTTAGGTCGTCTGTCCATCTTGTAGGTGGACGTCCTACGCTGCGCCTACCGGTCCGTGGTCTCCATTCGAGAACCTTTCGGCTCCACCGCACGATCGCCGGATTTTCGCCGGACGATGCTATCATTCAATTTAAGGTCGCATTTACTACGCATGAAATTACATCCGAAATTACGCTTCAATGTAACGTGTACATTTTCTATTAAATTAAATTAAACTCGACGCCGGAAAGCTGTGGGCCAATTTAGAGCAACGTGACTTTAGAGTGACGTGACTACAGTGATGAGCCCTACACGAGGTCACTTTGGATGAACACATTTAAGGTGATATCTCAGACCTGAGTTTTGATACAAAAGTACACTATCCACTTGTATGGATATCTTGTTATAGCGTGGACATATACTGTGAGATCAATGGTTTTTCGACTTGAAAAAGAAGGATGTCAAAATTTTTTTGGCGTAAGCGATAGGCAATAGGAAAAAAAGAAGTTAATATTAATAGAAAAATACCGGCGTCACGACTATATCTACATGTAAAACCTTAAACCAAAAAGGCGAAAAATTATAGTCAAAACGGAGATTGAAAGTCTTCATCAAAACTTTTGCTGAAGGGAACCTGAAACAAACCAAAACATCATCTGTGTATATATTTTTAGTTTGTGTTGATTTTTTCATAAAGTGTTGAATCAGGGGTGCAAGTACCGTTCTTTTATCGATCGTCAAATTGACAGTTGAGGTCGTCAAATTCGATAATATGCCATATTTTCAGTACTCGCTGTGATCGATTCTATGGCATTTTAGCGAATTTGACGATCGATAAAGAACGGTACTTGCACTGCTGTTTCGATAAAATTTATATGAAACCCCTCTGAAATATGACATACCAAACAAACAATAATAATTAAAATCAGATTATAACTGGTGGAGAAATCGCGTAACAAACATTTTTAAAAAACACAGTCGAATTGATAACCTCCTTTTGTCAGCTAAAAAATAAAAAAGTCAACAATGACATTAAAACTATGTAAGGTTATATGCATAATCGCTGCTTAGCCAGTTATTTGAATACAGAAGCGATGTCGCAAGCGCACGTTTGATTGACGCGACATGTTGCGATACAGTCGCGAGATACAAATAAGTTTTCTTGTTCTTCTACAATAAACTGTTGGAATTACTAACTGAATTGCTCAAGCAAATTGCACATTCACTATACCTACCTACAGCCATATTAATAGTCCGTCATCCATCGGTTTTGTATAGGTATTACTATATACCAATACTTGGTCTGCGCGACGGCCTGCCTGAGTAATGGTGACCAAGAAGTAGCATATGCGTTTTACTATTCAATCCTCGGCCCTGTTCATTTCGTACATATATAAATTATGTGCAGTTTCGATGCCATTGATTTCCGAGAGATTTTCTATGGATTTTTTGGTATGAACTTTAGTCCATAACTCAAACAACGTCACGTCTGTCGGTTCAACTAGTGAAGAGATCGCTTCTAGCAATAAGGCCACCAACAGTTTGGCTAGTTTAAAGTTGGTTTTGTCATATGCATGTCATTTGTGGTGTGAACAATAAACAGTTAAGTGCACATGATTATGCTACCGGTCGGCCACCGTCTCTATTAATATTTAATACGTAAAAAAACAACTTCGTAAGAAGTTCAATATACGGTATTCATCTCCTGGTTTTCCACCTTCAAAGGCAGAATATTTTCTTTAAATTTAAATGGCACCAATGCCAAGATATGATTGTATAAAAAAAAATATCGATTCATATTCTGCGAAGATATAGCAAAACCAAAGAATTTTTTTTATTTTATTTTTTTAAATTAGAACGGCTGTCAAGACATTTTTGTAAGAATTGTGAAGTTGTTGAAATTTGTTGTAGCCAGCTGCACCCATATAAACGAAACGTCAGTCATTCGAAATCAGTTAGGAACTGTGATGCGGAGTTCGACGTGTTGATCTAAATAAGAATATTTATGCAAGGTTCACTCATAATGCGTGGTAACAGATTTTTCTTATAATTTCCGTTCTATTTACTTCTCTTTTCTGTAAGCGAAACAAAACATACTCCTATTTTGTTGCGGAAAAGAGTTCAACGCGCGCGTGTCAATTGCCGTTTTTTGCTATACTGGTAATGTTCGTACATTTGGCAATGATACTAATGATGTGTAATTATGCAACTACCCGCATAATTGCGGGTGTCTAGTTTACTGCAGATGGTGGTAATGGTCGTCATTAGGGTGTCCTCCGCGACACACGATGCGCTCATTAGATGCCCGTCAACGGTGCGCCTGTCTAATTCCGCTTCCGTATATCAAGTCTTACTCGATGGGTACACATGTCGTATACATATAAAGATAATCTAATATATAAAAATAATGTATCACGGTGTTTGTTGACGCACTCTTCCGAAACGGCTCGACTGATTTTTATGATTTTTTAACCGACTTCAAAAAGGAGGAGGTTATCAATTCGACTGTATGTTTTTTTAAATGTATATTTCGTAGGTATGAGACTGAGTTTTATTTTATTTTATTTGGAAAACATACATAGAGTGCTTTTCACGAAAGAAGTCCCCCAGACGCGGCGCTGTCATCGCGTATCAATCACTATCAGTATCATTTCTCGAGTAGAACTTTAACAACTTTTGGCATCGTACAAGACTCTTTAACGATGGAAAATTAATAAAAATCTCACTAGCGTCCTAACACAGTAACAACACCTGACAACTACAACATGGAAATTTAGTTCCGCTGTTTGCCGTGGGACTTCTTTCATGAAAAGGACTCTACCCCTATTAATAAACGTGGAGTAGCCTTGGAATAGTTACTCCGTCTTTTGTCTTTTTCAATAGAGTTCAAACTTTTGAAAGAGAGAAGAAGACAAAACACGGTGTTACTATTCCAAGACTACTCCACGTTTATTAATAAGGGGGACTGTGATTAAGAACTATATTACTGATACATTGATTAATTAAACACCATATAGCAGTTTTCGTATATTAAAACTTAACAACAATACTGATTAAAAAACTCTACTTATGAGCAAAGGTACGATATGACACTGACTTAGTTGGTTCAAACATGATGTGTTAATCATTATAAATACAAGATGTAAAACACAGAAGAGAAAATTTTTTCCTACTTCTCTTTTCTGTGATGTAAAATAAGAATAAAAAAATTGGCACTTTGGTGGCTGCCGACCACAGAAAAGAGATTAAACGAAAAAAATTTCTCTTCTGTGCTGCCGACAGAAGTGAAAAGTAATACATTACATTAGCATGTCGATTACTCGATCAGATTAGCGTGTCGGTGACGTGACCCCATAAGTTTTACTCCTACCAAAAATCGCTCAATCCGGCTAAAGAAGCTTTCAGGTCAAAAATAAATTTGACTGCAAATTTGGCGTAATAATGAATAGTTTTTTGAATGAAAGTAAAGTTTTGTTCGTAATTTCTTATTAAGGTGACCTGTTTGCGAAATATGTTTCACTTAAAATACCGATGTTGAATTATTAACTTATTTTAAGACAGAAAGTTGTTTTTACGATTTTGCGAGCAACAAACTCGAGACAGATGTTTTTTCGTTTTGGAAACGAAAACCTTGAACAAAAAGTTGGCGTTAACTTTGCTTTCTTTTTTTAAGAATGGCTGACTGAAGCCATTTGCGTGAATAACATTGAAATGGCAATTAAGCAGGAAAACAATCAACTGATTCATTTTAAATCCAGAAGAGAATGTAGTCCCACCGCCTTTGGTAACAACTCGTCGAATCTGGTGCACTTCCTGCATCAGACTTGGTGTAGGCTGCTGAATTGGGCCATGCTGTAATAACGATACGATAGTTATGACACTTTAAGTTTTCGAATACTTTGCAGAAGGTTCTTACGGAAAGAAAAATTAAGAAAAATGCGCAGTAAATAGGAAAATTTCAGAAAATTTTACAATTGTTTTAACTTTGTACATTTGACAGTTCTGTTACGTCTGTTGGGTCAGCTAGTATATGATTAAAATGTAAGTTTGCTTGTACTTTTAATAAAGACACAGATACTGAAAAAAGTACCTATATCCATAACCGCTAGATATTATGTATCTTTCCGACATGGAATCCCATTTTTTACATCGAGCTAGGCTAGCGTTTGACTGCGATCTAGCCTGATGGAATACGATGATGCGGCCGAAGATGGAGCACGTTTGCCTGTTAATAACTTATACCCTAGACTTGAACATTCCAAGATTATAATGTTGCGGAAACGCAGACAAGATGTTACATTGTTTTGTTCTAATTGTCACGGTTTTTTTCTGCGGTGAGTACAATACTTTTTTCAAATTCTAATACTAAGCTAATGATTCAGCATAGCTCTGTCCTAGAATCGTGTGTGACTTGTAATTGTAATTTATAAGGCAAAATTGTTATAATTTTTCACACTAATAACACTAGAAATAAGCACTCGAGTAAACTGACTTGCCTCATATGACGAACATGTTATATTGGTTAATAAAGAATCTGAAATCTATCAAATAAAAAATAAAACAAACCATAGACATAATAGTTTTATTATCATTCATAATTTTAAACTAGTTTCGTGCAAAAACGCATGTCCTAGACCCTAAATTACCGGCGGCAGCGTGTCGGCTCGACTAATATTGGATTGCGAAATTCTATCTAGACCGAGCTCAGATTAGCCAGGCGTGACGTCACACGGGCGGGGGCGAGGCAGGGTCGCGCCTGTTATAGCAGGCTCCGTTATACCTCATTACACAATAAACTGCACCTGGGACCTGTTAACACGGCCACGGGTGGCTAAGTCCGACCAAAAACCTACATTTGAGCTTGAAGATTCCATACCAGGATCTCGAGATAGGTGTAACAAGTATAATTTGAATATTGCTTAAAATCCCTGATAAAAGAGCAAATAACGCTTAAACAGCTGGTTTTTTTCTTGAATAATAGCTACGAACATGCTCCATCAACTCGTGTGTCTGTCTATGGCATCGTAGGTCCCTCCCATTCCTCCGATTCCCGTCATGTGGTGCAATTTGCTTGATTTTTCTAATGACCGTAGTACGGTAACTTTTAAATATATTTTTACGAGCTGCACCCCGCGGTTTCACCCGCATTAACAATCCTAGAGGAACGGCTAATTTTCGCAGGATAAAAAGCAGCCTATGTCATTCTACGACCTTTGAACTACGAATCTATGCAAAAATCTAATTGGTCTCTTGCTCAGTTGCTGCGTTAAAAAAGGTCAAATAAAAGGAAAACCAAACACAATTTTGCATTTATAATATATGTGTGATTCACCATTATTTTGAAGAACTGTTTGATCTGAAGCCGGCGTCATGGTTTTATCATGGTACTAGTTGCCACCGCCTGAAAGTCCATCCACACATCATAGATCAGTGGAAATCGCACACTGTGCGATTCACACGATCTTTCTTGCCTCATACCTGCAAAATGTGGAATGAGCCTTCCGCGGTGTTTCTGAGAAGCTACAACATGGAGTTCTTCAAAAGGCAAATTATTGGCAACGTATTTGTGATGCCTCTGGTGTTACAGGTATGGATAGGACGGTGACTGCTCACCATCAGGCGGCCCGTCTACTTGTTTGCCACCTATGGCATAAAAGTAGATTAACCAAGGTTCTCTGAAGAGATCTCAAGTTAAGTAACATACTAACTATATTCCAAAAACTAACTCTCATTATTATTATTTTTAATAGCATGTAGTCTGCACCTATAATTGTGGTGGCGTTTAGTCTACTTCTTGTGCCTTGTCTCCGTCATGTTAAGCAAGGACGTACATCATGTTGGTGTTCATTAATAAAATAAAATAAAAATAAAATAAACATTATTTAACTTCTACATTATATTTGCTTAATTTAATTTTAAGGATTCTGATTTTAATAATGCTGAAATAAAAATATTTTTTTTGATAAACATCTGATTTAATTAATGACCATTCAATTTATATATGGCTAAGATAAAAAGTTTATTGCACGCTGTAAATTGCTTAACGTTGTCATCCTTGCGCGTTGATTAGTGAAAAAGTGATATATTGATTACGAAAGCTTTTGATGTTATGTTCTAGTGAACGTAGCTTGGTGTTGCAACTCTGCACTTGTACGATAGTAAGAATCTAAGAATGTTATAATTGATATTTATTTATTTAAGCATTCCAAAATGTTTATTGAGTGGTAGAAAAGTATTTTAGTTACAACTGTGGACCCGTCAGGCGCAGGTTAATGATATGAAAGAGAGAAGGACAGCTATAAATACAAAAAGAAAAAAAAAACTGTCAAATATTCGTCAAAGAAATAATAAGATTTATTTATCAGGAAATGTTTTAAAAATTTATAGAAGTATGGGTCTCTTGTTTAGTTTATATTCTCTGATAGTGACAATCTGGGTATCTTCAAATCAAGAGTTAATCGGTTTCTTCTAGACAAGCGTGTTCCATCGTAGACCGCATCATCGCTTAACATCAGTCAATTGGATTACAGGACAGATGCGGGACTAGATCGGAAAAGGTGGGACTGAAGTAGATTGGATTACGGAACGGATGCGGGGCTGGATTGCAAAAAGGCGGAAAGAGAGTAAAGTGGATTACGGGACGGATGCCGAGTTGTATCGGAAAGGGTGGGCCTGTATTAGAGAAGATTATGGTACAAATGCAGGACTGGCGCGGTAAGGATGGAACGGAAAAAGAGTAGATTACGGAACGGATTCGGATCTGGAGCGGAAAGAGCGGAACGGGAGTTGAGTGGATTTAGGGGCGAATGCAGAACTGGAGCGGAAAGGGTGGTACAAGATTAGAGTGGATTACAGGATGGATGCGAGACTGAAACTAAAAAGACGGGAGGTAGTAAAGTAGATTTCAATACTACGCGAGCGAAGCCGCGGGCAACAGCTAGTATCTTCAATAACCATAAATTTTATATTGTATCATTTTAAATCATTCTACTCCATACTCAGAATTTTATTGCATTTTATGTAATTCACATACAGATCTTGGGTGTTAATATCTATTTAAGTATGTATTAAAAATATATATGTATATATATCAGTCTCTGGCAGCCACATCACAAGCTTTGCTTAGTTTGGAGTCAGATGACCCTATGTGTAGAAAAAAAACTGGTTGCATGTAAAAGCTAGGTATCACATAATGATCCTAAATGGGTATGGCAACAAAGTGTGGAGCGGATCGATTTCTTCCATAATTGATTTGTCTTCTAAATACTCGTCTAGGCTATAGTAACATTTTGCGAGCAATATGACTTTTTTTTTTTTTTTTTTTTTTTAATGATTGACTTTTACTGTTGGCCTTTTGGCCTCTACAGCTTGACCGGACTAGTTAGCGAACGCAGAGTGCGTTCGGCATAACTTGGTGGTTAAGTTTATAGGCGACTAGCACAAGGGCACCTCGGCTTGGGCCGACGCCGGGAGTGGGAATCAGACTTGCCCAGGCACCCCAGAGGGGGTGTGCCCTGGAGCCCTAACGGTTTGTTGAACTGAATGATTATTTGGAGAGAATCTAACCGATCTTCTAACAGATCCTGTGGGTCTACGATCCTGCCGGCGGGATCGCTGTGTGTGTGTGTGTGCCTCTGGTAACCGACGCCTGTACCAAAAACTGAATATTTCCTATTGCTAGGAGCAGTCGGATCGGAATATGACTTTTAAACATTCAACAACATTTGTACTGGGCCAGCATGGTGGATTATAGGGTATATCCTCTCTCTCTCTCTCTCTGAGAAAAAGCTTGTGTCCCAGTAGTGCCGGGAACATGAAAGGCTGACAATGATGATGTTTAACGTGAATTTATGCACCTTATACGCCTCTAGCGATTTCGATTTTTAATGTCTTTGAAATTTGCGATTCTTGGACATGGGTTTCATCACGATGTTTTTCCTTCACCGTTGTTGAGCAATGACATCAAAACTGCACATAATTTATTAAAGTACTAAATAAGTCTTTGGTGCAGGGTCGAGGATTGAATCGGGTGCCGTCAGATTTTAAAGCGTACATGATACCGGCCATCCTACATCGCTCTCTGATACACGTTACACATAATATCGACCAAAATAAAATTAATGGACGGGCCCTAATCATTGAACTTGCTCAGTCAAAACGAGTTAAAACCGTCGGACATATACTTCAACACCTAATTATAAAAATGTACAGTATATTTATTACAATAAATAGATACCGGTTTTATTTCTGTATTTACACTTCGGGAAAGCATACGAATGCATAATTTTGTCAGATGTTTCATTATCACGTAACAATAGACTCGTGTTGTACTTCCTACGGCTAGTGGCGGACTGAAACGAAGTGCCCGCCGACGCTCATTTTGTAATCTTCAAAAATGGGCTTCTACTGGGCCTGTCCATTCATTTTATTTTGGTCGAAGATAGTACCATCATTTTGGGTTTGTGTCGTTTGATAAACAATATATCGAGATGTATCAGACTAAACAGAGCTAGTTGCTCAATCTAGTTTTATTAATGTTAGTGGCACATCTGGCTCTGATACTGTTTCATAACTACCTCCAAGAATGAATAATGCCCATAAGGAGTTGATAATCATTAAAATAGTGTATTTAGGTCTTCTGTTGAAACATTATGATTTCCTAATCATAATCTATCTATATGTAAAAGGCAGTGTGTGTGTATGTATGATGCATGTATGTATGTATTTTCCCTATGGACTCCGAAACGTTTGGACCGATTTTGATGGAATTTTCAGGTAATCTTCAGATTAGCCCAGCGAGTGATCCCGTGAAGTCTGGTAGCGATCGGATCAACAATATAATTTTTTTCCTGTATAATTTTTTCCCTACAAAAAACAAGAACAAGAATTGAAGTCTCTCGAATATTTATTAATTAAGTATTTTTAACCGACTTTGAAAAAGGAAGAAGGTTCTCAATTCGGCCCGTATTTTTTTTGTATGTTTTGTATTTTACAGCGTATACGACTGCGTGCTGCTTTGTTCTTTGTAGTTACATATTAACTTTTTTTACAGATTCTTTTATTAATTGCTTGGACAAAGAGCATTCAGACTATGATACGTGCAAAATGAAAGATAGCTCTGCTAGAACAGAGCAGGGAATATCAAAATTATGATGCAATTAACAGCGTGATCTGAAAGCTTATTTAAATTTGGATTAGCAGATATTGCGTTGGGGAAAACCCCCGTTGAAATATTTCTCTATAGCGCAGTGTGACACGTCTTGCCCGGATACAGAAGGCGGTGGTCGGTGAACTAGGTGCGTTGCATAATTGTAGTCGATTTTAATAATTGGTGTGGTAACCACCACGGTAGTGAATGTTTAAACAACTTAAGGATAAATTATTGTCATATTTCTATAATTATCGTGTCTTAAAAAACTTAAATAGCATGCTTTGTGACTCATAAACTATGACGACATAACATAACTCATAAATTATAACTATAGCGACGCAAATATGTTAACCTTGGCAGTGGTTACATATTTGAGGCGTTTGGGGTCGAGTTGGGCCCTTGGGGACCGCGCTCACCTCATTTTCAAAAATCTTTCAGGGCACCTGGTTAATGCGACGCGTGACCAAAATGCTGGCGTGTTTATGGGTCAACGCATAAGCATTGCCATTCAGCGTGATAATGCCGCCAGCATGCTGGGTACGCTGCCAACTGGTAGTGGGCTTGAGCATTTGTAATGTCTTTAGACCTTCAATGGTCTATGGGCAGTCTAACTGTATTTGTAGTGTTAGTATTAGTTTGTATTATGTTAACCACTTGCATTTGCGGCCCCTCACGGCGCTCTGACACCGTGCAGTCGGAGCACACACTGTCACTTTCGTACGGCTGTTTTTTTTTTTTGATACCATAGACCTTGAATTCTGGCTGGATCGCTCTATCAAAATTTGTACCTTAGTTCAAGTAGAATAGGATAGAAATAGTTTCATATGCGTAGTTGTGCAAGAAAAAACAGGATAAGGCAATTTTGTCACCACCGTGCGCGACGGGTTGGTAACTGTAGTGTCCAGCACTGGCCAGAGCCATCTATGCGTGGTTACTGTAGTCAGCAGAACTACACAAGTGGATAAAGAATAAAGGCACT
Organism: Agriopis aurantiaria; assembly: GCA_914767915.1. Classification (NCBI taxonomy): domain Eukaryota; kingdom Metazoa; phylum Arthropoda; class Insecta; order Lepidoptera; family Geometridae; genus Agriopis; species Agriopis aurantiaria. The sequence goes on along the minus strand of OU612001.1, from coordinate 10,263,800 downwards.
TGCCCCATTAAAAAAACAATGACAAAATGGATACACTCATTATGTTAGCGAGCTCTTGACTGGTTGCGATGCCATTAGAGCTCCTTCATCAGAGAAGAAGCGTGCCGGAGACGTAATGTTACTAAAAATAATATTTCATTACCTTCTCGAGATCCTGGGGGTGTCGAATTTTTATTTACTTATCTGCCCTTTTTAAAACAGTCATTGCTTATCTGTATCTGTATTTTCAGTGTACTTGTTATGTGTTTTTTTTTATGAGAACGCCACTCCTGCCTTCTATTCACCTTAAAATAATCCATGAGTCGTTTTTTAAGGCTTTTCGAAGATAAGATGCAATGACTTCTTAGAATAAGGATGTATGTAGTTAGTTTTATCTCACTACCTGATTGTCGATAAGTGGTTTCCGCTGTCATAGCTCCAGACTTCTGTTGCAACGGACGGTTTTACTTTATGGTTCCTGGAAGATGGTTACTGAACTAAGAGATATTTCTATGACTCTATTGTGTAATGATTTCTTAAGTTTTCACTATTAATACACATTGAAAATAAACACGGGATGTTATCGCATGTTTTTAACATTTCAATTCCTGACGTTTCAAACACTTTGTAGTGTCCATCGTCACAAGTAGACTAGATGACGGACGTCTATAGAAATGTTATGAAATTAACACGGACGTAACAACGCATTTGCCATGTACAAAGCATGTAAGTTTTATGTTTAAGAATTTAAAGGTAGGGAAACCATTTGTACTCTCCGTAAAGCCGGCCACAGATAGCTGCACAGAGCTAATTACCAAATATGGCAATCACGTGGCTACATATTTTCACATTCAAACTTTTAAGTTCAAATAGCCAGTTTTTTTTTTAAATTTAATTTAATTTAATCCTTCGCGGGAGATGAATAAAGTAAGAAGAAACGTTGTTGCGTCACTGCATAATTCTCTCGGTCATTAGCGATGTTCAATATAGGCTGCCATACATATCGACACATGTCATATCATGCCACTCGCTTTCAAGCAACTGACTTGCTTGATGCCACGCGCAAACCATGGAATGTGACAGTAGTGTAAAAAAAGTTGCGTGGTAATGTAATCATAGGAATACGTGTGGGTTGTCGTCAATGACAATATTACCTTTGGTTGTCGTTGATGCGCTGACCGAGAGAATTATGCAGTGACGCAACAACGTTTCTTCTTACTTTCTTCTTCTTCCGCGAAGGATTTAAATCTTTAAATTAAAAAAAAAAACTGGCTATTTGAACTTAATAGTTTGAATGTGAAAATATGTAGCCACGTGATTGCCATATTTGGTAATCTTTGATGTTATCACATAATATTACATATAAGATACTATATAACTAGTAGATCGCCTTGACCTGTGACTCTGCGGATATGTCCCCAATTTCTGGACCAATTTTGCGAATATTCTTTTTTTTATTACAATGAACAATTTGCCTGTAAAATTTCATGAAGATTGGATCAACGATACGCAAGTTATTGTTGAACAAATATACGAACAATAGAAACGCTGACTGGTCTTATTATAATCTAAGACTTCTCGATCAATCATCAAAATCCACTATAGTGGCGAAAAAAATCAAATCCAGTATTGATATGAATCACGTACAAACTATCTTAGTATCAGTGTGAACAGGAAATGCGCTCGCGTGACCTGGGGCACTCCCGCGCCGTGTCTGGTCTCACTGCGTTGGTTGCCCAATGTTAGTTATTTAATCGATGATAACTATAACGCTCTCTAACTGACTGGACTGTCACATTGAATAATCAAGCACATTGCGAGTAGCATATGCACTTTACAATCTCACGGCACCCGGTTTGATCACCGGCTATGCACCAATCACTTATTTGGTACCTACCTGGTGATAAATTATGTGCAGTTTCGAAATCATCACTCAAGAAAACGGTAAAGAAAAACATCGAGAAGAAACCGATAATGTCTAAGAACCTCAAAAGTTCAAAGACATGACATTCACCAACATGTACTGATGTACTGGGCCAGCATGGTGGATTAGGGCCCATCCTCTCTATCTCTGAGAGAATGCCTGATTCCACGCAGAACAATAGATAGGCTGAAATAATGATGAAATTACGTATTATTGTTTTCGGTCTGGAGATTAATTCTTCGTTGTCTAGTTCCTTTTTAGTGACCGAGCCTTGCTTGTATAACCAAAAATGCCGATGTCTAGCCGAATTAAAGTCTTACCCCCTTACTAATAAACGTGGAGTAGTCTTGGAATAGTTACGCCACGTTTTGTCTTTTTCTCTCTTTAAAATTTTGAACTCGATCGAAAGAGACAAAAGACGGAGTAACTATTCCAAGGCTACTCCACGTTTATTAGTAAGAGGGTAAACGTCTACGAATTAAGGTCTTAAACAAGCCTGTTTTGGTTAAGTTCAGATTAGAATATAAGGCACTTCGGGGGTTAATTGACTGAGCGAGGAGAGGCCTCAGATTCCAATGGTACAAGTGCGTTTCTGTGTATACTGGGTGATTAGTGAGATAGTAGAAAATAATAATTGGAGCGATCGTTGTACTCATCATTATTAACAAGTTTTACAATGGGACCAATCCAGATTTCGTGAAAAAAAATTCTGCTGTTCCATACATTTCGTCGAGTGTCAATGAACTTTTTGTATGGAACAGCTGGTTTTTTTTCGCGATTTAGATTGGTCCTATAGTAAAAGTTGTTCATAATAATGAGCAGCCACCCAGTATTTGTTCGACAAGAATTTGTGTATCGTAGAGCAAAAAAAATGCTTCTTGAAATTTTGTATGCAAGTAATAAATTTTAACACAATTTTTATCCAGTAAAATATCCCGTAAATAATCATATAACTTTAGTGAACAGCCGTGATAGTTTAAAACAGTGTTTTACAATTTTTATGTTCGAATATGGGCAAAATCAGTCATAGATTACGAAGATATGGGCCACGAAGTCTCAGTTTGGGGCAAACATCTAGTTACACTATCTTTTATCGGCATTATCAAATGTTAGGTGGGCTTGTATGACTAGATGTTTTTAAAAGATCACCGAAATTAGGCAACAGATGAACCGGTCATTCTGCGGATAGCTGACCGTGAATGGCATTTACAACTAAGCTGTATCGTGGGTTTGTCCTAAATAATTAATAATGGCCAAGAGTGTGTCGAGACACGTATATGACAGGGTTCCGTTATATCAGATAGCGAGTAAGTGTCTTTAATGCATGGTTTAGAAAATTAAATGACTTAAGAATTTTATTAGAGTTAAATTTTACTTTCGCAGTTGCGTTTAAAATTAAGCTTCGTGAACTTAGAACCAAATTTCAATGATGTATTATCCTGATATAATAAATATGTATATAATATAATATATTATATATACTGTCTTCCCGTGAACATGGTGCATGTCTTCCCGTGAACATGGTGCATGTAACTGCGCCGAAATATCGGGAGCTCATTCCACAACCTTACCACGGTAAATATCCCGTAAATAATCATATAACTTTATACTTTGTAGTACCACGGAACCCTAAAAAAGGAGTCTTAAAACTCCGAATCAGAACATACGAAGTTTTAATGTTAAGTATATTTACCTTCCCTAAGCAATGTGTCTAACAAATGTATTTTAATAAATCTTAGTTACATGGTCAAAATAACGATTATTCAACCATAACAATCTAAGTTATACAATTGGAATAACCAGTCAATGTGTTAAGTTAGCCAACAGTTAATTAGTAGAGTTGAACTTGATATTAACATATTCCTGAACTTAACTATCATTTAAATATGAGTAGATATTCTTTAAAGACTATTTAAGAACCCTCATGTTATAGTTACTCGGAAGTACCGCAGGTGTCAGGCAGAATAAAATGTGCGATTTACAGAGATCTATGATATCTGGATAAGCTCTCAAGTGGTGGCGGCTAGTATGATGATAAAATCGCGACGCTAGCATCAGATCGAACAGTTCTTCAGAACAATCTCTGTTTGTAAATGAGATAAAATATACAAAGAGACCTAACTTCTCTCTCAGTTCTCTCTCTCTCTCTCTCTCTCTCAGAGAAGCGCCACGCTCAAGGTTCTTGGTGAGTTTGGGATCGTTAACAATTCTGACAGTTCCACAGAAAATTAAAAATATTGTTTAAATTAGAACGGCTGTCAAGGCATTTTTGTAAGAAATTTGTTGTAGCCAGTTGGACCCATATAAACGAAACGTCAGTCATTCAAAATCAGTTAGCAACTGTGATGCAGACAACGTACTTTGAGACCTAACCCAAAAATGTAAGGTCCAAGTTCTTTGGATGTGGAGTTAGACGCGTTGATATAAATAAGAATGTTCAATCAAGGTTCTGTCATAATGCCTAGCGATAGATGTTCCTTGTCATTTTCGTTCTATTTACTTTTCTGTGGACATCTTTATGCATCAAGTGGCTCAAGCTGATACTTGGGTGCTCCATACTCCATGTGAGGTCGGACTTCCGCTTTGTAACGCAAAAGTCTTTGTTTCGTGAAGTACCGCTTCGCTTGTTGAGCACACCAAGTTTCTTAGAGGCAAGCTTGTTCTTACTTGCAATGTGACCACGGAACTGAGCATTCGCAGAAATGTCGACTCCTTTTCAAAATGGCGATCATGACACCTGATTTATAAATATCTGTTGAAACCACAGATCTACTACCTATAGATTTTCAATGAGCGTGGCTAGCTCAGTGCCTCTCGCTTCAACAAGGTGTGTTGCCACATTAAAATGATTTGCTATAAGTTAGGGTAATTTACCTACTATGATGGGTAGTGAATCTTCAATGAGTACTTTAGAAACAATACTACCTTTTAAATATTTATATTTTATACACTAGCTGCTGCAACCCGCGGAGCTACCTGCAATTTTCTGGGAAGAAAAGTACGTTGTCTGTCCTCATGACACACCCTATCGTCCTGACAAAATTTGACTTAGCCCATGATCTAAGAAAACAAGGTTTTAGCAATCTGGGAGTGGTCCCGCAATGACGTCACTGTCCAGTTGCCACTTTATTCAATCAGCTGTTACGTGGTGTATCGTCATCTCTCTCGAACCTGTAGTAAATTGACATCATGACATCATTGCGGGACGCCTACGTAAACATTTTTTCTCGAATTGCTATACCTGGCGGAGTATATTATTATACCATGACTTAGCCGTTTCCTCGTAAAAAAACAGACAGAAAGTTACAAACTTACTTGCGTTTTTATTATAATTATTTGTTAGGATTAGAATATAGTACTAGAAAAAGGGTTGTAAAGTAACCATAGCATGATTTTTTATGATTAATTAAAAATAATAAAAAAGTCAAAGAGTTAAAACGGAAGGGCAAAGGAAGGGCAATGCAACAAACGTTAAACGTATTTTTGGATTTGTTCTAGTGTAAAAACGGTAATCCGTACAAGCGTCAAATTTAGCGGATTATAGTGAACATAAGTAAAACAACAAATAATAAACACTGGCCAAGTGCGAGTCAGTGACAAGTTTCTGTTTACCACTAAGCTAAGCAACGTCGGGCGCGGTCGGTACTTGGATGGGTGACAGCCTGGGCGTGATGTTGTCTTTTTGCACAACTTTTTGTATTTTGTGATTGTAAAGAACTCTCAGCGCGCGAGCCCGACTCGCGCTTGGTCAGTTTAGTTTTTTCATGAATGGAATTATGTATAACATTCCAAATAATTAGATAAATAGACTCTTTAATGTTTACAGTACAAATTTCACGAACAGCGCGTAGCTTTTTGAATCGGTTCGCCGAAATCGCCTTTTGCTTTTCCAGCTTCATAACTGTGGCCTCATTAATATATATTTAATATTAACATTCACCATATTCATATGGGCATAAAAGGGTCGGTACTTTGCACTTCTTACAATGTGCCAGCTTTTTTCAGCAATGTGACAGGATCAGTTGGAAACCTGCAGAACGAATAATTTATGTTAGTTGCGGTGGGTAATTTCTTTCATAAACTGGCAACATTCATAATTTATTTTCTAAGTGAATAATTTGATAAAATTCATAGAATTAGACCACAAATCGACCTAAAAACTGACTAATTATGAATAAAATATTTGCGAATTGATATCCTGAATTTATTTAGGTGATCGTTACAAGCTTTATATGTTTACTTACGTGTGAAATGATATTTCATCGTATTTTCGCTCACTGCGCTTCTTGCAGCCCAAAATGCTACAACCAACCATTGTAAAATATCTTTTACAATTATTTCTCAGAGGAAACACGCATTTATCACATTTAATCACCAAAAAAAGGCAATAAATATAATTCAGACCCGTTTTGTTTGTCACTGATTATTACAGATTTTGACACTTGAGGTACCAAAAACAGGTCACGCCGATAAGGACAACAAAATCTATTTATGTCCTTTTCGTACTTGTGCTGAGCCATATCAAGTTGTCTCTTTCACTAAAATATATTGCCGATCTGGTTGTGTATATCTGTGGTTGAAACGTTCTGGTTTTTAAACACAATACCTTTTTTTTTATTTTTTCACGTGACAAGATCATTGTTTTTCTTTGCAGTTTTAATTTAAAACTTAAAGCACATGATGTAATTGGCATATTTTTTAAATATTAAAAAATTGTGACGTAATTTTTAGACGTTTTGGATTGCCGTTATATTAATGTAATAAATAATACACATTTTTTTGCTTTGCGTCATTGGCCAAAGCGAGGTAATTGGATTCTTTTAATGAGACTTTATTTATAGCGCAAGTCAAAGAATCTGATTTAATTGGAAAAAAATAATATGCACTGTTGTTCGTATGTGTTTCATGGCGTTTCCGATACAGGAATTTCACTGGGGAACTATGAGTAAGTGTGAAGCTATGTTTATGTCTACATCACCCTGGTGGGTATTCCCCGCAATTTGATCCATGAGGATCAACCGTGGAATTGCTGGAAAAAATTGTACAAAGTTTCATATGCATATTCAAAACTAGCTGCACTCTGTGGTTTTACTCGCGTGGATTACTCCTTATCATCTTCTATTTGCCATTGAAAGTCCCATCAAATTCGGTCTAGCCGTTTTGGAGTCAATAAGGAACATACATACACACATCGCTTTTTATATGTAAGAAGAATATAACTATATTTAAATTTATAGTAATTAGAAGGTTCTAAAGAATTAGGACGAACGCTCAGACAGATGGACGGACAGAACGACCAAACGAACTTATAAAAATTTCTTGTGGTACTACGGAACCCTAATAAGGGATACTCTCTGCTTGAATATATCCGAAAAAGACAACCTTGCACTTCATGACAAAGGACATCCGATCCTTTTGGCGGCATTTTTTTACATATTTGTATTTTTGTGATGCTGAAGGTTTTTAAAGCCTATTTTAACTAAAAAACGAGTGCCTTCACGACAATTAACTTATTTCGGAGATTGCAAACGTTCAGATAAAATCTTAAGTGAACTTTAAATTACTACATAGCCTGGGAAGAACCGGTCGTTTTACTTTCAGTTTCTGAATCGGGTATTATGTGTTTCATTACGCGAGTACAATCAAATCTTACTAATAAAGTACTTGAATTTGGAGATCCGTAAGTGGATCACGGAATGTTGGATTACGTCAAGTAAACCAGGTTGTCTTCGGTAGATGCTCGACCAATGATCGGTCTAGAGCAGAGAGCAGGGTTTTTTTTGTTTTTTTTATACATTTTCACCATGGACATAATCGTCCATGCCTTTATTTGCTCATTATTTTTAAAAAAAACTCTTAAGCGTAATATTACAAGACTTAAATTAAACTTAAATACTAATGAGTCCATATTTTTTTTAAATTATTATTATCTATTTATAATTAAAACTTTTTTTTTTCTTCTCTCTTTCTTTCTCCTTTACCGCACTTCACAACTTACTCTTAAATTATCATAATTAAGTAAAGTATAGTTTGAGCAAGACAAAGGCGCCGAGCCTAAATCAGACCGAAGAGAGAGAGCAGGGTGTAGCGTCGAATGAAGATGGTAAACAAACTCACCAGTCAGGTCCCACCTGACTTGATGCTTCCTGAACACACTGTTTAGGTGTTTGACGACAAATTTTTAGCACGCAGATGGCGCGGCACGGGACGGCACGTTTTGGTATGCCAAAGAATCCGATGGCATTCCGCATTGTGACGAAAGCAACAGCGTTCTGTCACTCATTCATCCAGTTTAGCACTATGCTGCTCTAAAGTTGGTTGTGTATTTTGATGAAATTATTGACTGAACTTACTGTTAAAAGCAGTTATCGCTGAAGACGAAGACAGACATTTGCGCCACTCGCTGAGAACGCTGCCGGAACGGGCTAGATTCAACCTTGTTTAAATTACTTAGCACTCACATTCATTTAACGACATAAAGCTACTTATACGTCTCACGTGATGCAGCGGCATCCCATGGAATGTTGCAACGTGCCGCAGGATTCCGGGGAATAACGCGATGTGCCGCAGCATTCCGCAGCATCACATGTTAATTTTGTAACAAATTTAATTAAAATTGTTTCTATGTTATTTCTTGGATGCTACTTTTGATCCCAAAAATATCTTATACTTACTAAATAAGTAGTATATTAAATAGGAATATCTAACTAAACGATAAATCTTACTCAACAAATCAACACACTTATACATAAACTTATTTGAATATATTTCGTCTTAAAATATTTGAGTAAATAACACGTACTTTTATAAGGGGAGGCCTATGTCCAGCAGTGGACGTCCTACGGCTGAAATGATGATGATGATGACTTTTATAAGATGGAATTAAAAACCATCCAATAGCGCAGTTAGCAGTATAGAATATTTTTATTCTTTTACACCCAGGTTGCTTATTCTTGCAAAATTTCAAATCAATAAATTTAAATTGTCTTCTAATATTTCTTAAGATTCGTTAGTAAGTGAAGCTAATATAGAAAAATATAAAAGAACGATGGTAGCTGAGCGGTAGTATGTGCGCTTTACAATCTGATGGCACCCAGTTCGATCCTCGGCCCTGCACCAATGACTAGTACTTAAATAATTTATGTGCAGTTTCGATGCCATCGCTCAGAAACATCAGTCCAAGAACCTCAAAAGTTCAAACACAATAAAATGACAATCACAAACATACACTGGGCCAGCACGGTGGTAGGGCCAATGCTCTCTCCAGCAGTAGGATGATAGACATGACATGATAGGCGCATGAGGATGGTGATGAAGCTAAAATAAGCATGTTAAGCATGTTAAGGGTGCCGAATTTTCAATCAATGATGAATACTTATTACTCTAACTCTAACCCAAAATTTAATTAGAAACGGAATGGAAATATACCTTCTCGTAATGTGATCATTTATTAGCAATAAGCTCGCAATCACTGATCACTAGTGTCGTAATGCTCATATATCGATAAATCATAACGTGACGGGGCGTTTGTATCGATCAAAGATTACCAGGTCACCGGTTACTTGCTATATTTTACACGGCAACGACAAGCAAAAAGAAAAATGTTGTGTTTTACTAGTATATACATGATAAGGGATATTAAATTTATATGATTATTTACGGGATATTTACCGTGGTAAGGTTGTGGAATGAGCTCCCGATATTAAATCGATCGATTTAATTGTTTTTTTTTTATCTAATCGATTTTCTTTTTTTATTTTTATTTTTATTTTTGATCATATAAATTTAGTGAACAACCGTGATAGTTTAAAACAGTGTTTTATAAGGGATATTTCCGATAGTATGATTTTTTAAATATTCAAATTGAGATAATATCTCAAAATCGTCTTTTTTGAGTTAGGACTATATTAGTTGTGAGGTGCGATATGCTTTTACGATAAGAAAATTTATTTGCACAAAACAGGAGTAAATCGTCCACATTTAAAAACGCATGCACATTGCACAATAGATGTTTAAATATTATAAGTAATTTTGTATCATGTTTTGGCTAGTTAGAAAAATGGCATAAAAATATATATATTATTATAAATAAATTAAAAAAAACGCCTTATATAAATAAATTGTCGATAGATTCTTCAATGTTAAGGGTTGATCACTGTATAGAAAACGTAATATAGTGGGGATAAAAAATTAACTGCACCCTTCATGTGTCGTATCATTGAATAGGTCTTTTAAAATGAAATTGAGGTTTGGTACGTTGTGCTTTGTTCAAGTTTACTGTTAGTAAAATATCATGTGAAAATAAAAATTACGTTGTCGTAATATTTTTTAAATAAATATTCTTATTGCACCACAAAGAGTAAATGTTTCAACCTATACCTACATATGTACTTTTTGATGTATTATAGCAATTTGTAGAATTCATAGCAAGCCTATAATGTAATATATTATGAATTACGAATTGCATAAGGTGAGTGTTTTGACCAAATGATTTTTTGGTTAACACACGGGTTCTTAAACTATAGTTCTCGGGCCTTTGGTGATTTAAGACACATTCTTTTTAGGAATAAAACACACTTTATAATGTCAACTGAAGCTGGCCAAATCAGACGTCGTAATCGTTACCCAAATAAACCACTGTATAATGTGTGAGGAGACCTAATTTCTACATTTACTCTACGGAAGTCAATAAAACCTAAGAGATGTTACAACTTACCAAATTAAGATAAAACTAAAACAAAAGTTGAGTCAAGACATGTTTGTATTAAAGCAGTGATTTTTTAAATAGTTAATTTTAATTATGATTGAAGTAGGTACTTTTGTTTATTTTGCGTTTATGGAAATGTCTTTCAGTTTATCATTAGTTAGGTTTATAATATGATTATTTTAACTATTTTCATTGCTTTGATTATTTACTTTGAGTTTAGATTTTTTTAATATATTGTTTACGGCACCAGCATTTATTAGGCAAAACATGATAAAAAGTGAGTAATATTAATTTTACATCTATAATATTGTGCATGCATTTTAAAATGTATTTACGATTTACTAAGATCAATTATCTTTTATCTTTATCCATCAATTTAAACTGATTGGCTCGATAGAAATTCTTATTAAATAAAACACATTTTTACTTATAGACGTTGTTTGTACTTTTATGTCTTCTTTGGTGCTGCTAAGAAATTCTATCATAAAACCATGTGAAAGTTAAAAACAAGAAAAGAAGCTTATAAAAAAAAGGTAAAGTAAGAATTGGGTTTGTTAGTGACTTTTAAAAAACCATCTTGAATCGAAGGTTAACTTAAGTTCCTTTTACTATGGATAACACGTGAGTCGCTCGGTTTTTAAATATGGTCGGTGGACCAATCCTTGGTTGCTTGGTCCGTGCCGCATTTGATCCGACATGAACAAAAAGTTGAGAACCACTGGGTTAGTGCGTAATAGGCGATACGTTACAGTGCAAAGGTGGAGTGTAGCAAGCGCTATGAAATTGTAATTGACTGGCTGCCATTCATTTTACATTCGAGCAATTCTGCATATTTCAATTTCTGTTGAAAGTCCGTTAGCTTTAGAATTTGTAAATCTACGTGTATAGTAAACAGTATTACGTACATTTTACATGCGACTGAAGCGCGTGTTTCCGCCGCGAACACGACTAACTTAATAGTAAATGTAGTGTCGATAAAAGGAGCCACAATCGTAGTTTCTCAACTAAACTGATACAATCTCGTGCCAATTTTAGTTCCCTGATTTCGTCAATTCTACATATAAGATTGTGGGCAAGTGGCGTAGAGAAAAAGCGCGGGAAGGAATGAATGTTAATTTTATTCTTCACGTAACCGCACGATATGTAACTTATAAGATATTGCTTATCGCTTTAGAAGCAATTTAGAAAGGAAGTTTCAAGTTTCCTTGCGCTAATGCGAGTTTAAAAGCGCACGACCTACTGTTAGGGGGTAAAGGGTGCGGGGGGCAACCTTGTCTCCTATAATTTATATACTTACTTCCACGGCGCTAATGTCTAATTTAATGCAAGCAATTACTTATTTGAAGGATGCCCCAAATTAGGCAATTTGCCTTCACTTACACTGACCGACAGCTACATTATAAAGTACACACTTTATTGACCGAGCAAAGCGAAGGAACTTGGAGACTACGGGAACAGAACAGATAAAAAAAGCTTGTATTTGATCGGCACCTCTCTACTCGTCTACCGGTCTAGATGAAACCGATTTACTCGCGATTTGAAGACACCCAGATGGTAAATATTGAGGAACAACCATTCAAGTAGCACATTTCATAGACTAGCAGTTTTTAGGGTTCCGTACCCAAAGGGTAAAAGCCGTTCGTCTGTCCGTCTGTCCTACCTATTAAAGGCTGTATCTTTCGAACCGTACTGTAGATAGCCAGTTAAAATTTTCACAGAATATGTAATATTTATCATCATTGTCATCACCAGCCAGAAGACGTCCACTGCTGAACATAGACCTCCCCCTTTAACCTCCACACTGAACGACAACCTGCCTTTTGCATCCACTGGATGCCTGCGATTCTCACAATGTCGTCGGTCCATCTAGTGGGAGGCCTACCTGCGTCTTCCATCTCCGTCTTCTGCATATGTAATATTACGGTGGATTAATTAAAAAATAATGAAAAAGTCATAAAGTAAAAACGAAATAGGTCCCCATACAACAAACGTATTTTTTTAACGTATTTTTGTATTAGCTCTAATGTAATAACGATAATACGTACAAGCGTCAAACTTAATGAAATAAATAATAAATGATGGCCAAGTGCGAGTCGGTGTAAAATTTCTGTTCACCACCGGTTCTCGTACGTTCATCGAAGTGAAGCAACGTCGGGAGCGACCGGTACTTGGATGGGTGACCACTTAGGCTTGATGGGAAGTTGTCTTTTTGCACTATTTTTTTCTATTTTAGTAGCTAACAAGTTATGTGGTGGTACGGAACCCTAAATGCATGAGCCCGGCTCGCACTTGGCTGGTTTATTTACATTAGGGCTAATACAAAATTACGTTAGTTCTATGTATCCCCTTTTAGTTGTTACTTTTTGACTTTATTATGATTTCTTAGTTAAGTTAGTTAACCGCTAGTTAATCCGCCGTAACATTCGGGACATTCGGGACATTTTTGTACACACGGTCATCTGACCCGAAACTAAGCAAAGCTTGTGATATGGCTGCCAGAGACTGATATACATACATATATTATATTTTTAAATACATTCTTATTTATTTATTTAATACTTTATTGCACACTTACTAGACATACAAATGGAGGTCTTAATGCTAAACATTTTCTACTAGTCATCCACCAGGTTGGAAGAAATAGTACGTAGACGTGCATCAAAATAAATAGATATTAACACCCAGAAATAGAACAAACACAAACGTTCATCCCATGAATGTGTGTCCTACGTGGGTATCGAATCCACATCCCCAAGCGCAGAAGGCAAGTTCACTACCAACTGGACCAATGGGGCTATCAATTATTTCCAAAACATTACATATTCTGTGAAAATTTCAACTGGCTTTCTATTATGGTTTGAAAGATACTGCCGTTAAAAGGTAGGACGGACAGGCGGGCGGACGGATGGATGGACAGACAGCGTAGGCTTAGTAATAGGTTCCCATTTACGCCTTTCGGTAAGAACAATGAAAATATACAAGTATGTATGATTAAACTTCAAGCAATAACTTGTAGATACGTTTCTTTCATACAAAAGATATCAACGCGCTCGCTTACATTTCCTAAAACAAATGTTGAATGTCATAATCATAGTAATTTTATTCATAAAGCCAATTTACATGTAAAATTAAAAATAATATAATAACATATCACAAAAAAAAAACATACAGTCGAATTGATAACCGCCTCTTTTTGGAAGTCGGTTAAAAATACAACTTAGTAGGTTTTTTTTTTTTTTTTTTTTAGAATTCATGGTAATTGTAAAATGCATGCCCAACAAGCCAACGTTGTAAGCGTGATTTGAAAACATTGCTGGGTAAGATGTCAGTGTAGTGTTTCAGTGTGGAGGTTAAATGGGGAGGCCTTTTTTTTTTTTCGAGGGCGAAATCTTGCAAAGATACCCTGCTGCATTGGGGTGCAGCCAGGTTATGTGGGATTGTACCCACTAAAAACCCCCCCGGTGACTATATAGCCTTAGTGCTTGACAAGAGGGCTCCGAGATCTCCAGAAGAACGCACCGGAGCCCTCGGCACTGCGCTACGGCTCCTCCCGAGACAACCGTGATGTCTCAGCCCCTCCACCCATGACAACGTTGGTCACACAACGTTGTCGTTCTCTCCCTGGGCACGCTTATGTGGATGGTCAGAGCCCCAACTTTGACCATCCCGAGCACGGAGGTCCCCTTTTAGTAGCCTCTTACTACAGGCAGGGGCTACCGGTGCCGTAGTCTATTGCCCCGGCGCCAGGGCTAGAAACATCTGCAACACAGCAGAACACAGCAGTGAACGTCTTCTAGCTGATGATGATGAGGCTAGGATGTCAATATTTACTTCGTTTTAGGGTCGCAATATAAAAATTATTCGGCTTAGTCACAAATTAAATTAAATAAAGTAAAGAGCAGAGGTAGAGCATTAAATGGTAGCCTTAAATGATAATGATGATATATTTTTCAGGTTCATCATAATTATAATAACGAGGCATTTTATAACCAACTAGCGGCCTGCCCCGGCTTCGCACGGGTATAAATATATAGCCTATATTAATCAGTGATAATGTAGCATTCAAATGGTGAAAGAATTTTTAAAATCGGTAAAGTACTTTTTGATCCAATTCGTTACAAACATACTTACATACAAATCTTTCCTCTTTATAATATTAGTATAGACTACTCAATTTCATCTTTGAAGTGGTCCAGCGGAAAATGTGTTATCACAGCGACATTAGACATCATTGCCGAAATGTTCGAATAGGAGTTTGACTATTTAACTTTTACTATTTATTAACCTGGTAATTTTTTTTACTGATGCGGTTTTTTACTTACTTAGAAAAATAGAAATAATAATAAAAAAATAAAAAAACGGTTTAGCCGTTTGGGGGCTGCAATCCCACAGATACACATACAATCTGGGAGTCACGTGTTCCATCGTAGACCGTATCAACGCTTAAAACCAGGCGAGTTGGCGGTCAAACGCAAGCCTATTCCTATACAGGGTGTAAGGGGAACACTCTCGAAGCCAAAAGAAGGTAATTGTACTCATCATTATGCACAATTTTTACTATGGGACCAACCCTGAAATCGCGAAAAATATATCAGCTGTTCTATAGAAAACGGTCATTGACACTCGACAAAATGTATGGAACAGCTGATTTTTTTTTCGCGATTTCAGGGTTGGTCCCATACTAACAGTGGTTCATAATAATGAGTACAATTACCTTCTTTTGGCTTCGAGAGTGTTCCCCTTACACCCTGTATATTAATTGTAAAAAATACACACTTTAAAAAAAACGTCCACGAGCCGGAAGACGCAGCGTAGGTAGGCCTCCCACTAGATGGACCGACGACATTGTGAGAGTTGCGGGCATCCAGTGGATGCAGATGGCAGGATTTTGTTCAGTGTGGAGGTTAAAGAGGGAGGCCTATGTTCAGCAGTGCACGTCTTCTGGCTGATGATGATGATGACACACGTTAAACTTGTATCACCCCTCTTTTTGCGTCAAGGGTTTAAAATGGACAAAATTATATTAATATTACACATACGTCACAATAACAATGCAATTCCACTATCCAGAAGCCTCTCTTTGGCCCTCCAAGTTTGCTCTATAAACATACTTTCTAAACATACTTTCGCTATTATAATATTTGTATGTTAAGTTACAAATATCAACCGTCAATGATAATCACTTTAAAATAAATTTAACTGAATATATGTATACGTTAAACACTTCGAATGTTTGTTTTCTAAATACAATTTTTTTTTTTATGGAATGAACTCATTTATTATAATTAAAGCGTCAACACAAATAAATCCAAAATATTTGGAATTCACTAATAACTAAACTAATAACTATTCAAATAACCCACCCATAACCGTTCCCGGCGCAAAGATACCCAAAACGCTCGCTGCGTTACCGCGTTGGATGGCAATGGCCAACCTTGCACTAGGAACGAGCCGGAGCGGGAGTCACCACACTTTACCTCGAGCCTGTGCCCTATCTCCGAAATGAGCTTCTTGGCCTCAGTCCCCCAACAACCCATGGTCTCCACGGCAACGGGCACAAAATTGTAACGCGGCTCCAACGCCGCGTACTTTTTCCTTTTTTTATAATACTATTTATCTATCCAGGTACCTTACGGCTAGCTCCTTAAGCAATCTAGTTTAGATGATAAAAATAATGTTGCGCGACCGCAAACCGTGTCTGGGCGCGTTAAGGTTCACGTTCGCGTGATTTTGAGAACTGCGTGTTTTTAACGCTAGTTTGAGACCGTGTAAGAAGTTGGTCGTAAGGGCCCTGGTCCAAGCGATGTGTTGCAACGGCATTTACACTATTTAAAATTGTATTAGTGAATATTTTTTTTGGCTTTTGTGTAACTTTAATCTCATATCTATCGTATTTGCTAGCAACTGTTTGTTTTACATCAGCTACACTAATATTATAAAGAGGAAAGATTTGATTGTTTGTTTGTTTGTCTGTTTGTTTGCATTGAATAGGATTCGCAACTACTGAACCAATTTGAAAAATTCTTTCACTATTGGGAAGCTATACTATCCCCGGTTGACATAGGCTATATATCTACTATACCCGTGCGAAGCCGAGGCGGCCTACTAGTGTAAAATAAAATGAATTGTAACATGGAGGTTGGATGGAAGAGAGGGTCGCTAAGCCTCGATGACAGAAGTGGGTTTATATAATAATGTTACCCCAGTTACTAGACATTAGTATTGTATATGTTTAATGACGTATAAACTTACGTATGTATAAAAGTGGCTAAACAAATCTTATTAATAATCTTCGAGTAACCTTAGTTCTTAATAATTATTATTAAAAGAGCGAAAAGGAAAAAATTGTAATCATTTTTTTTTTATTATGGCAACTGACGTGATTTTCTAGTCTTTTTGTAGTCGGAGTCGCAGTAACCGGCTTAATATTACGTAAGTAATTCCCGTGTAATATAATATATATATTTTTTGTATAAAATCGATCTAATTTTGACTGCCAAGTCACCTGATGGTAAGCGACTTTGAGTTGAAACCAAATGTTTTTCGAAACATGTTCCTCGTTTGTTGAACATCCTGCAGCTACTCGTAGAATTTGGAAGCGGCCTCTACGGCGGCGCGCGCCCTTCAGGAGCGTCCGCCCCACCCGGCGGCAAGCGGTGGCGGCGGTGCCGAGCGCGGTGTGGCCACGATCCACCGCAGTCCACTCTCCCTCACGATGCAGGGCACACGCTCGCCCGTCGCCGCGCTGCTCGCCTTCCTCCTACTCGTGCCGCTCGTGGCACCCGCCGCTCACCATCGGCTGCGACGACAGCTCGCCGACGACGACGCGCTACAGCCGCTCGATGTACGTACCACACACATATATAACATACACTACAATAAACATTACACTCGACGACGCACCGCCGCAGACGCAGAGGCATAACGCACGCGCGTGCGCAGAATTTAGGTCTCATTCATACAATACCAGCTAATGCAATAAGGTATTATAAATTAAGGTAATGGTATGCCATCTTATAGATTTTTCTAGTTTGTGTACAAATGCACTTCCACCAGAAATGTTATTTTTTTTAATAGCAACATTTATTATAATTTACTAAGAAGACTTTTGCTACGTTTTTTATTATTGTTTCTAAATCATATTGTCATCTCATTATCCTTGCTAATATCATAAAAGCCAAAGCAACTCCGTGTCTCTGTCTGGGTGTTTGTTCGCTTTTCACGACTAAACAGCTAATCCGATCCTAGCGAAATTTGGCAGGACGATAGTGACCTTCATAAAGGCGTACATAGGATAATTTTTTCCTCCAGAAAATGCGGAAAACTAGTAATTCACTGGTAATAGCGAGATTCAACTAGTATATTATATTTCGAAACGTTTGCGATAGAGTAAAAGTCAATTTAATTTATTTCAAAAGTGTCAATTTGTAACAATTTTTCTTTTTGAATCCGTTAAAGGGTTTTCTGATGTTGTTTACGCAAATATTGCTTTCTATTTGAAGTTTAGAACGGTCTTTGTGTTCGGAGTGTGGAAAACTACTCGATTCTCGGGTATTGTGCAAGTACCCCCGCCTAGTGGCTCCCATCAGCGGCGTTTGGCCCCGATTCAAATGTCAAGTACAAAAAAAAAACGCACTTAGTATTGATCATAAACTACTTAAACTTAAACTACCAGGAGTTTAAGCACAGCATAGATATGCAAGTATAGGTGATCGTGAGGTTAAGTAACGGTGACCTCTGGCCGCCGCGTTATGTCACCCCCTGCGGTACTCCCGCCAAACCGGCCTTCATAGGCTCAAACATTGACTCAGAAATGTTACTGTGCTTTTCAATTTCTTCAAAACATTGTTTTTTCTGTACTACCAAACATATAGATATCAGATCAACTGCCCTTTGGATCACATTTTTAAGCTAATTAGCCATCCAATTAGTTATTTATTCATTTATTAAACTATGTCAAACAGACAATTTCAAGTCACTTTTTATGTTGTATGTATTTATGTCACAGTCACAGCAGATATTAGATATTACTGACCATTGATGTAGATCACCTTTTTGAACTTATCAGCCACCCAATAAGGTATCTATTTATTTGAATAACTATGTCAATCGTACGATTTAAAGTCACGTTTTATGTTTGTAATGTATCCCTTGCAGTCAGCACATCGTAGATATTTATCGGAGAAGTATTTATGTTTAGTAGAGCGCTAAACAAGGGTAAATCTTGTTTAAAACACCATTTACGCGCTAGAATAAGGTATTTGTAAACATTTATCTCAAAAAAAAGTTGGGACAAAAAATATCCTATAAAGTAATTAATCCCATTTTAATGCTTTCACATTTTATACGCCTTGCAAGGGTGTAGAAAGTGTCTAAATCTGTCCTATAAATATTACAATATATTTCATCAAATCGAGAGTAAACAGGTCCTTCGCCTTTGCATAACTTTAGCCACAATGTGGACAAACGCAAGCTTATTATGAACTAGTTGCTCACCCAAAACTAACTTCGCAACCTCTTTGTCTCCGCAATTCCCGGCGGATGGACTGATTATGATCATATTAGAATAATTAAAAAAATTATGAAATTAACTACTTGGCTACAAAATTTCATTAGGAACGGATCAGCAATACGCAAGCTATCGTCAAAAAAATATGCCTAGAAACGCCGACTTGTCGAAGTTTTAGATTCTAAATCTAAAACTTCGATCTCTCGATCAATAAAAGAATGCACTAGTAAGTAGGTATTAGGTACATTATTATTAAATAACGTCACCGAACGCGTATTAGCGTAATTACGTAACGTAGACGATTTGTTAAAGCATGCTATTAGATAACTACAGGTACTTAACTACTGACAGTCATTGTTACTACTATAGTAGTGTAGTACAGCCGTGATTAGTAATGATGATATTAAAGTTTGATGCGCGACAGCGAAAGAAACAGGGTCACTATTACCGTACCGCGCTACCCGGCATAGTGTTATACAACCCAAACAACAATTTACTCTACTCCGTAGTACATTGTTTGTATTTCTTAACAGATTCCTTTTAAATTACAACGAAGCACAGCAATGCTCACAATATTATACGAAACGCAAGCCTGGAAATCCTGCTGTATGGTCAGAAACGTGTTTTGTTTGTAACATGTGTGTATAAAAATTCCTAAAAACAAATACACATTAACAAACATGGGCATTGTAATGGTTTGGACAAAGATTTTTGTAATAACTTACAGAGCTGGTATGTGATGTGTCAAGGTTAACCCAGTAGTTGAGGCGGAGTATTGGGCAACTGACGCGGCGCGCGGTCGCATCCAACTTGGGTCAAATGCACTCCAAAAGCGTTCCCAACATGCAAACTTAGGCTAATAATATTAATTCGAGTACAATCATTTTCATTCTCGAATCTAGCTCAGACTTTTGAGAGGCATTGGTGGGGCCTAAGACAAAACCAAGAAGCCCTGTTTAATATAAATTACAATTCTGAAGTGTGTGAAATATGAAGCTATTTTAGGATTGAAAAATGCTGGGTTATGGCGCTGAGTTCTTTGATGATATTGAGATGGTGTATGATGTGACGTCCATACCTCTAAATCTCACTCAACACTCGCCAATTATACATCATGTCAAAATATTGTGGCTGGAGATGACTTGCCTCCAATGAAGATATAAATTATCTTTGTTTGCCACCCACTAAAAAGGCCTTCAATAAAGGCTGCCCTATACAGAGTTACGGGGAAAGAGTGTACTAAGCCGAAATGGGTCCATAGTACCCATAACTTCTATATACGTATAAATAACTTCTACTTATATACCAACCCTTAATCGCGAAAAGTATATCAGCTGATTCATAAATTTTTTCGAGTTTGAAATGGTGTGAATTTCCATTTTCTGTGCTGTTTTTTCCGCGCTTTCATAGTTGCTTCCATAGTAAAAATTTTATTCATAATGACTGTTAATATGAACCCCTTTCGGCTTAGTACACCGGCTTAGTACCCTTTCCTTGGTATTGGCGCCGAATGGACTACATGGGTAGCTCAGGGTGACAAAACACACCGTCAGGTGCTTGGTAGATTTTAAATATGAGGGACTAGTTAGATTTAAATAAATGTTACAATGAATAAAGTATTCTTTAGTAAGTATACAAAATGTTGCTCGTTAGATGCATGTAGTTAATATTTGCCGAGCAATATGGTGCGGCGCGGCGGTGCATTGTTCGTCTGTAATATTTACAATGAGGCATAAAAAATCAGCCGGCATTATACAATAACTTACATAGCAAATACACAACATACTCCTTGTTTAATTTGTATAATAAGCTAAATGTACAGTACATACTGCGTACATTTACTACACATCCTACACAAACGATGTACAATAATAGAGTTGTAAATTAATTTTCTCTATATGTAAAACTGTACTAACATTTAGATATAAGTCCTGCTACTGTGCTATATTATTAATCTGTGAGATAGTCGTTGTCTCCACGGAATTCCATCTGCTGCAAACTCTAAAGTAAAAAACATATTTTATCGCAATTTAAATAAAAATGCTTTTTTATGCATCGTACACATCGGACGGATTGGATCGTGCCAATCTCACAATTTCACTTTGGCATTGTATCACAGCTTAGTAAATAGTAAGTATGGATTCAGCAGAATCCGATCAGTCCAATGTAGACAAGAAGCATTTTCAATAACGATTCACTTTTTATTGCTTGCTATACTGTAAATAGACCGAAAAAAACCCCAAGAATTACTGATTATGAGATTATGGTGAATCTTCAAGGTAGTGGGTAGCGCGCTGACACTACGTGGAGACAACTTCTTACGATGTACTTATAAAAAAAAATGTGTTTGAAACGGAGTAAAATTAGTCAATTTCTAATGCCAGTTTCTATTTTGTAAATAACATTCAGAATTGGATTGTATTACATACATACCTAAGTCACGTTTTTCGTAACAAGGGTCGAACTTTGATATATAACACATATAACACATTTGATATTTGACAATAACTATCTAATACTAATTAATATAAGGGATAAGAGTCCATACATTTTGACAAATTTTAAAAGAAACAACCTGTATCATAATTACGCAGCGTAATTTTTTTTAGAAACTTGGCAGTTTTTATTTCATAAAATAAAGTAATTCTAACTCAAATTGGCATAACTTTACTCTGATTCCATTTCCTCGCAGCTCGACCCGGCCTCTAATTGCGCGTGTGCCGCGCTATACATCATGTCATCAGATTAATACTCATCAGCTCTCTGCTTTACACACAAAATACCTTTAACCACGCTTTATTCATTTAAACACTTTAATACATTCGAATAATCGATATACCTAATCCCTTTCGAAACCTACGAATCGTATGCTCGTAACCAGTTTCGTACCACTTTTATTTTTCGTACAAACCCGGTAATGCATTGTTATTGTCGTCATACATTTATTTTTGAACATTTACTTGAGATAATTGGAAACAATTTTAAATTATTCTGTTTTAATCGATAATTTGGTTTGTATAGTATCAACCATATCTAAATATGGTATCGACCTTTGATTATGTATATGTCGTTATTCTTCCGCAGCGCTGCAACTGAAATTGTTAAGATAGACGATGTACCTTGTTGGTTTTTAGGGTTCCGTACCTCAAAAGGAAAAAAAGGAACCTTAAAGGATCACTATGTTGTCAGTCTGTCATGTCTCTTTTACTCAAAAACGCGTAAAGGTATAAACTTTAAATTCATATCAATTACTTGGGTCTACAATTTCTTTTAGCTGTGAAAAAATTTAACATGTAAGTCAACGTGATCGTTTATGTCGCTTATTTTTGCATATTTTGCAATTTCACAAGAGAATTAAAACCTATAGGGCACATCCTGTTGACCTAGATTCACAAAATTTGGCAAAAAGCAAAAAGGTCTTACAGGAAACATAAAGGAAAAAGTCCGTAAGTTGCTAATTTAATATTAAATCAAATTAAAAAAAACTATTACAAACTAACATTTTGTAGTTGGTATGATTGTGTAGTTTGTCATTCAATATTTCAATCTTTTTAACCTTTTTTCGTCAAGACTCTATTCCCGGGATGGATCTACATACATATTTATTAAGTTTGTACAGAACCCTCAAGGTGCGAGTCCTACTCACACTTGTCCAGTTTTTTGTAAGTACTTTTTTAATATAGCTCGTAAGGTATATTCTAGTCGTGTTTCGTGTAAGGCCAAGGTTCAAACTTCAGAGGTACAGCATGTGGATATCTATTTTATTATTCAACATCACTTCTTGTGCGCCGCTCATCGCAGCTGAGTCAATCTAGACAAGCACCAGAAAGCTCATCCACATTATAATTGATCTATGGAAATAGCACACTGTGCTATTCACACGATCATTCTTGCCTCATACCTGAAATATGTAGAATGAGCTACCTTTCGTGGTCTTTCTGAGAAGCTACATTAGGATCTTCAAAAAGCAAATCAATAGTCCTTAATAGGTTTGAAACGTATTTAAGATGCCTCTGGTGTTACCGGTATCCATAGACGACGGTGACTGTTTACCATCACGAAGCCTGCCTGCTTGTTTTCCACCTATGGTACACAAAATAAACAACTACATTCAACCCCCTACTTATCAAGTCGCTCTACTATGAACCGTAAACGATTTTTTCGTCCACAAAACAATTTGGCATGACATGACCTCAAAATGACCCGGGTATGTCCTAAAACAGCAACCGGAACCACCGTAGGATAGGCAGCAGCGTCATATTAGTACACGGTGAACGTACTGCGATCCCCAAGCCACCTGCCAAGCGTGGATATTATGGCAATACCTCTCTGTAAGAGGAAGACCTTTGTTCAGCAGTGGATGTTAACTGGCTGATGATGTATGATGTGACCTCAATTTTTTTATAGTTTTAGGTACTCTACTTATATAGAACTTAAGTAGAGATGCACACCACTTAGCGTAGTATCGCGTATGTCATACACGACTGGCGCGCGCAGCCAAGGACGCGCTGGCCGCAACATACTCTCGATTCCATCGCCGCGGTGCCTGTTTCATATTCCGTGCAGCAATTTAGCAATATACCTTCAAACTACGTCAAACTAAATTAATATTCCTCTCGTTTCGTTGCAACTATTCCAAATCATCAAGCGTAGGTGGCGTGGCTACTTTTGACCAGTGCAAAATACGAATTTTCCACTCTTCCACCCACCATCCACTCCCATTTTTACAAATGTCTATTTGGAAATTCAAAATTTGTATGAAATTCGATACGTATTTTGCGTAGCGAGTATTCGTACTTCGCCCACTGTTGTGATAGAATGACGCTTGCTTCAGATCAGAAACCTACTTTCAATCTTTTGCTCCCCTTGATTCGGCCTTTACGCAAGACTTTATTAGTGGACCTCTACACCCTATTAGGAATCACCTGCTGAATTTGAGCTTTAAGTCAAGTAGTTATCGAGATTTCGTGATGAGTAAGTGAGTGAGTGAATGTAAGTTTTTCGCTTTCATATATGCGAAAGTGTGTTTGTTTGTCCCTATTTCAAGCAGCAACATATAACGGATCGACGTGATTTTATTTCCATTAATATAGTTGGAGAATCAGAGAGTGACACTGGATACTTTTTATCCCGGAATCCTGGATACTTTGGATCGTGTTGTAATTTTTATTTCTGGTGTACACAATAAAGAGTTTCTATCTATCTATCTATCTACTTTCTGAGGAAATATCCACGCGGGTAAAACAATATCACATTGCACTTATATGACGAAAGTAGCTTTGTTTTTTAGTATGTTTGTTACTATTTCACAACGAAACACCTAATCTAATCGCGATGAAATTTGACCACGATGTAGTGCATAGTATGAAGACGGATATTAAATCCGTTTTATTTTAGAAATACGTGGAAAAACTGGAAAATGACGGGCAAATCAGCGAAACGTAGCTAGCGAGTAATATAATCTAGTTCAGTGATCTAGCGCGTATCGTATAAATTATGTAATTTTAGTTCCATTCGCTGGTATGTGTAGGCTACCAGGGCCGAACCGTGGGCGACTTAAGTGAGCCTTTTTCTTTAGGCTGCAAACTTGTTGACAGATGGCTTGTTTAGCGCCTAGAGCCTATCTTTTAACAACCTAGTTCAACCTAGAGCTTACCTCTTTAACACGATTAAATTTACATGATGGCTGGGCGTAAGCATATGCGTTTTACAATCTGACGGCACCCGGTTCGATTCTCGGCCCTGCACCAATGACTTATTTAGTACTGTGCAGTTTGATGCCATCTCTCAACAACAGTGAATGAAACCCTGTATGTCCAAGAACCTGAAAATTTCAAAGAGATTTGACATTCCCCAATATGCACTGGTCCAGCATGGTGGATCACATCTACTCTTTCTCTGAGAGAAGGCTTATGTCCAAGCAGTAGGGAAATGGTAAGCTGATTCAGGATACAATATATGGTAAAGCTGGTTCAAGATGCAGTATAAAGACTAAATGACTGATTATTAAAACACCCAGTTGCTAAAACTATAAATTGCCAAAACGTTCAGTTACTGAAACGACAAATTGCCGAAAGGCTTGAAGCTTCGCTACATCAGTCAAGTTTCGTTCTAATAATCGACAGGCACGCCATCTACTTTAACCACAGGTCAGCATAATTATCCTGATGTACATGAATGGCAAACCGGTAGTCCTTGGTTCAGTTGGCGAGGTGCCATTACACAGTTACTGCCTAAACATAAGGCCAAAACAGCACTGGCAGCTTGGTTATAACATTTTGTTCACCAAAGCCAGACAAATTTCTAGGCTTTTGCCTCTAAGCTTTAAAGGCAAAGTGTCTATTAATATTTATAATGAAAATTACCTGAATGCATCAAAGCATTGTCTATACAAAATAAAAATAAAAGTTAATAGTAAAAAAATACTTTATTATTATTTTTAGCCTTAGACCTTGAATATCACCCAGGGGTATTCTTATCAAGACTATTCCAAATACAGATAGCCCGTTGGTCCAGTTGGTAGTGAACCTAACTTCTGAGCTAGGGGCGTGGGTTCGATTCCCACCTAGGACATTTATGTTTGTTCTATATCTGGTTGTTAATGTCTATTTAAGTATGTATTTTAAACTATATATGTATGTATGCATATCAGTCTCTGGCAGCCATATCAAAAGCTTTGCTTAGTTTGAGGTCAGATGACCGTGTGTACAAAAATGTCCTGAATATTATTTTTATAAAGGGCCCAAACACGATGGGATTATTTTGTAGCGTACCTTCCAACTGCATCATCAGAAAAGTTAAATGATATCATATTAATGCATTGTATTCCAAGTTACATACGTGTACCAAATTCCAACTCAATTGAACACCGGAATGTGGGTCAAATCAGGCTAGTGCAAGATTTGTACTTAACATACAAACACGTGAAATTTTATGAAAGCTTGAAATAAACTAAAAGCCTGGTTGCTGCAGAAGAGATAATACTAGAAGAGGGGTAACCAAAAGTCAAGGACAATTTTTTTTAAAGCAATATTTAATTAAATTAATTTTATTTATTAAAACGTCATGCTCATTTCCATTAATTAATCATATTCGTAAATATAAAATATAAATAATTGGATTTGATTTGGTTTAAATTTAATCAAAACAAATGGGTTTATAAAAGATGGAGTTCTAAGGTAACAAACATTTAAAAAAGAATTCCTTTTTTGGAAGTCGGTAAAAAAAAAGTTCTCTTATAGATAGATAGATAGAAACTCTTTATTGTGTACACCAGAAATAAAAATTACAACACGATAGAAAACGCTTACGAGCTAGTGCCACAAGTGGCGGCCTTATCGCTAAAAGCGATCTCTTCCAGGCAACCATTCTATTCTATCTATTCTATCTATTCTATCTTATCTTAATCTTTAAAATGATACCTGCCAGTGGCGGATGATACAGTTTTACCGTTCCGCATATGTGGTAACGTAATGCTGCTGCAACAGACTCTGCTTTTTTCCTTAGTAAATCCTCTTTTCTCAATCTAGCCTCTCTTTATTGATGTGTGGTAATTGGTTATTATTACAAGCTTACAATGTTTGTATCTGTGTTTTTATGTAAAACTTACAAACTGATTTAGAACCACTTCTTCTTAACCACCACTCCAAACAACAGCCCCATAATAACAAACTTAACAGACAAATTAAAAATAAATGTTTTATATTAAGTTTTTTTATGTGGTGGTACGGAACCCTCAATGCACAAGCCCAACTCGCACTTAGCTGGTTTATTTAAGTTTGTTATGGTTCAAAATATGAACAATTTCTTAAACAATAATTAGTTTGTCAATAAAATTCTAAAATGTAGGTACTTCCATTAATCCATAATTAAAATCGAGCTGAATACTTTTTCTTATATAACAATCCCACGAGCTTTTGTCTTGAATTTGTATGGTGAAATTCAGTAAAGTGTAATTAAACGGAGTCCATTGTCTAACCGATCTGAATGTATGATTAGAACAGTTTTTACACGATTCGGAAGTGATTTGTAAGAGCATGTGAATATGCTACTGAGATAATAAATCAATGCGCAGTAACCGCATCGTTGACATTAAAGACGCATAACATTACACTCACGGACTTATTCGCTGTGAGATGTTAATTATTGTAGTTGGCAATACCAACGAACGGCCTTGTGACGGACACACTGTGGCAACGCTCTTGGCAAAAAGAAAGCGTAAAATAAACTACATTGATTTAAGTATAAAAATTACATTCGCGATTTAAAAAAAAAACTTCCATCGTACGTCATTGTCATAGTAATGGCGTACTCCATCGTAGACCGCATCATTGCTTCACATCAGGTGACTTGGTGGACTTGATACGTTGGTAGGAACTAGTGGAACAACCCAGCCTGGTCAAACGAAAACCTATAATTAAATAAATAATAAACATAGATAATTGACACCCAAAAAGCTCGCTGCGTTTGTTCCATTTTCAACTCAATAACACGAAAGTTTTTGTCAAAGTAAACACAAAATTGCCAAAGCATAATATAGGCTAGAAACTATTGTTGAAGTACTATTAGAAATGTATAGTTGAAAAGGGAGTCCGCGCTCGAACAAAATAATTGATATTGCCAAATCAACAAGCACGCAAACATAAATATCATAATGACAAGAGTTGGTTAAAAAATGACTAAACCAAAGTAAATGAAATGTTTGTGGGACTGGAACCACGAAAAGAGCTTTTTCTACATAATAAAAAACAAGTACGTAAATCAGTACCTAAATGTCAATAATGTCAAAAATTATCAGCGTAAATACATAAATAAAAGACGAATAAGTTCAGAAAGTCAGTATACGAAACGTGTGAGAGAGAAAAAACGGTTCAAGCTTAAACAAATAAGATTTGAGGCCAATTATTATAAAGAAAGAAACCAAACAAAGACCAAACAAACAAACTAACAAAGAATAAAATAAATTATCTCAACGTAGACGAGATTAAAATTAATTTAGTGAGTAAAACGCACCCACTTGCGTGTGTAATATGAACGGGGTCTGAGTATACAGTGGGACCGCGCCGCGTCACTGTTGCGCAACACTGCAAGCGCTCTACCGCGCTGCACTCATTCTCAGATCTTAGATTATTCGACGCCACGTTCACTATCGATAGCTTGATCATTTATATCGGTAGTTAATATTGTATGCATCTTATTACATCATATCACACTTACGTATAATTTCTACTCTATCTACAGGGTTACGTTGAAAGAGTGTACTAAGCCGCAAGGGGTCCATAGTACCCATAAATATCAAAACACTTTAATTATGGGAACAACCCAAAAATGGCGGAAAAAACAGCAGTTCCATACATATTTTCGAGTTTGAATGACCGTTTTGTATGGACTGACTGATTTCTCACAAAATCACAAAAATGAATCGACCTACGAAGCTGAAATTTAGCTGATAGATTTCTTGGTGTAAAGTTCCCCCTAAGAAATGACTGCGAAAGGGTCAATATTAAGGAAAAATGTAGGTTGAAAGTTTCATAAAAATCTAAGCGTAAAAAGTTGCGAGTAGTTAATCTATACTAATATTATAAGGAGGAATGATTTTATTGTTTGTTTGTTTGTTTGCATTGAATAGGCTCCGAAACTACTGAACCGATTTGAAAAATTCTTTCACTGTTGAGAAGCTACACTATCTCCGGGTGACATAGACTATAATCTATACCCGCGCGAAGCTGGGGCGGACCGCTAGTTTTCTATATAATATTATACATAATTACGTATTTTATGAAGATTCATGTCTAAATAGTATTTGGGTTAACGATAATAGTGATCGTTTGAGCTGCGGTTGCAAGCTCAGTTACCACGCAAGCCACGACCTATTCAGGGTGATAACCTACTCCCATACAAAGTGCATGAGTTGATGCGCAGATCTAATGCCGTGCACAGACCTAGCGAACGACTGCGAACGGCCGCATGCGATACTAAATTCAATTCAATTTTTTCTTCGTGTCTTCTTCGGTTTGCCACAATTTTTACAATGTCTTGTGTAGTCAGGGAGATATTTATTTTGGAGATTGCCCAGTTTAAGGCCGATGGAATCTAAATTTCCGCAGGTGATCGGTATCTTCAAGATTTTCTGTTAGTGCTTGTGCAGACGCTGAAAGAATGCGTGGTGACAGTATTGTCATAACAAACAAAAAAAAGAAAAACCGCTTGAGCATTAGCTTGTTTCATTGCAAAAAGCTGAACCAAAACAGTATTAATAAAAATAAGAATTTTAAAATAAAGAAAATGTTTCCATTCAAATTTTTACAATGTGATTGTAGCTGTCTGGCGATGTTCTCTCGGCTCAGACGGATCGTTTTCACAACATGCTCGCTTGGCATTGTTGTTGTGTCCACACACAGTTAATTACCTTATCGCTCGCATCATACCATTCAGCGAGCACTAGCGCACGCGAGCGAATCCTTTGTTTCGATAGTGTGCGATTGGATCGTTCGCCAAGTCTGTCCACGACATTAGACGTGGGTAACATTTCAATTTAGTATCAGCCTTGTAATTTTGCCCACAATCATGATTAAACTGATGCCAGACCACAAGTGTAATCTCTGTCTCAGGGGTTCTGTGCCGCCGCGTGTCGCACCGGTTCGCAAGCGGCACGCAGCTGCCAGGCGGCCTCGACCTGAGTTCGAGCCGCTCACCGTCGACATCGTTCCTAAACCGACAAATTATTATAAATACGTACTTGGTCAAAAACATATGTCATTGATGGATTACTTGCAATCTAAACGACTTTTTATGCAATAGGTAGCAAATAAATAAGCTGGTAAGCAATTACAGTCGCCTATGGATACCCGTAACACCAGAGACAGCACATATATTTTACCAAACTTTGAGACTCTTTTGACTCGCCTTTTGAGGAACGATGTTGTAGCTTCTCGGAAACACCATGGAAATTAGCGCGGAAGGATTTTTATAAATATACTCATATAATTATAACGTTTTCGCAACTAAAATGCGGAGTGCGGTAGTTTGATGCCAGCTATAGACTCTCGCCGAAAT
Source organism: Agriopis aurantiaria (assembly GCA_914767915.1). Lineage (NCBI taxonomy): Eukaryota > Metazoa > Arthropoda > Insecta > Lepidoptera > Geometridae > Agriopis > Agriopis aurantiaria. The sequence goes on along the minus strand of OU612001.1, from coordinate 10,233,626 downwards.
GGTCTCGAACGCTTCGCATAAACAGAGTAGTCGTTTGGCTCCATCGTAAAAGCGCTGCGTGCGTTTTTGAGCTCGCTCGCACGTTAAACCACGCTAGATGAAGAACAAGAGATCGATATAAAGAAAGCGTCCTGCAGACGTGACAAAATTTGTCGACACTTTCGTAGTGTTAAAAAGAGATAGATGATGACTACTAGTCTGTGGGATGCGCTGCCTGAATGGGTGATCGCTGATAGTTACAATCTGGGTGTCTTCAAATCATGATCGAATTGGTTTCTTCTAGGCAAGCGTTCTTCATCATCGCTTGACATTATTATTAAATAATATAAAAAAGTACGAACACGAAATCGTAGCCTTGACTCATGTACGCACGACAAAAAAAAAAGCGACAATTTCTTCTCGAGGTGCGCTTGATAGGTCAACTGTCTTGCTCTACCATCGTGTTGGTGGGAGTACCCGCAGCGCTGTTTCTCGTATGAATCTTGTGAAAACACAACCAGGCTTCAGACAGCTCGTCAAACTCACGAAACCATTTTTTTTATTGACTCGTAATTTGACGAATGCACATGCTCGAATTAATCAACCTTCACATTCACACGAGCTATAAATGTTGACCAATCGACTATAAATGTTAGCTAGAAATGTCCACATATATAATATAGTAATTTCTTAATCATGTCATTGCTACCGACCTCTACCGCCTAATGCGAGGTTAGCGTGTAAAAGGAAGTGACCTCACGACCAACTAAAACCTAAAGGAATCTTTTCAACGAGTGAACTGTGGTCCCACACTTTGACCAGGGAGCGTAATCTAGTAGCAAAACAATTCAAATGAGAGATGGGATTGATTAGAAATGGGCGCTGGTTTGTTATTTAGTACTAGCGGCCCGCCCCGGCTTCGCACGGGTATAGATATATAGCCTATGTCACCCGGGGATAGTGTAGCTTCCAAACAGTGACACAATTTTTCAAATCGGTTTAATAGTTTCGAAGCCTATTCAATGCAAACAACAAACAAGTTTAGTTTTGAACTATGGAAAGAGGAATCTCCTAAGGAATGTTTCGTAGATTAAATTATTTTTTAATGAGCATAATGTAAAATATACCCGTAACATTTCCACATGCAAAGGCAAAACAGATTTGTCCGGACACATTAAACCAACACGTTTATTAAAATTATTTATTTTTACTATAATAAAATTAATTTTATTTCAAAAATAAATTTGAGTACTGCGGAAGACAGGTGAAGGCCAAGTAATGTAAAAAATGAGCGCAATTACGCTCTTGCCATCTACTATCTGAGATAGTGTTGAAATTATGTAGACTCGCATAAACACTTCATGTGTAATGACGATAGCGAGTAACAAGTATGGCAGCGAACCCTAACAAAAGATGTAGTAAACATTATATACTTGTTTTAAAAAAAAAATACATGTAATATATGCTTGTATAAAAAAAAACTTTTTTAAAACAAGCTTTTTCGTATTCTTTTAGCAAACCCTTTCATTTCATAATCATATCTGATATACGTCATTTACGAGTTTCTATGGCCATTGGCCACCTTCTGTCTCCATCATCAGATAAGCTCGATGGTACCAAAACATTGCATTGTCACCAAACTTACATAAATATGTCAAATTTCAGCTTAATCGGTTGAGCTAACTGGTCTGGACTATCAGGAATTAACGTGCAGTTATAAAGTTTTTTTTATTTTTTATTAATGAACACAAACATGATTATTCAAATATTATTGTAATTGAAGCGTAGAAGCGTAGAAGCGGATTACATAGAGATTCGACAGAAAAACAGTTTTATTGTGAAGTTAAATAAAAGGATGTAAAAACGATCACGTCCTTGCATTCACATTGCATTCATAGAAAACAAAACGGATATTCCATAGCTAGATAATAATTTAAATGATTAAATAGTATCTGTTTGTAACGGATGCAAAAAATAACATCCGTTTAAAAACATACCAGATAATAATTTAAATTGAATTTTACCGGAGAACTTCATTGAAACAGAAGGTTCCGTTTTAGTATTACATTGATTAGAGAATGTTCACGAGTAGGTCAGCATGCTAAACAGGAATAAATTAATTAAATATGTGTAGCAATCAATTATAATCGTCACATTGATGCAACGAACCACTACAACGATAGACTCGATGAGTTGTTTCGCTCCAAATGATCGGCTCATGTGTGGTCAGGTTTGGGGGTCTGACCGTCCATTCAAGCAATCCCAGGGAAGCCAGTGGCCCGGTGTAGCCCGCGCCTTTGTAAATGAAAGGAGTGGGAATGCTCTGAGCATTTCCCGGGAGTGTTGCCTCAAGCAGCGTGCTAGGAGTCTAGCACTCTACGTTCCTATGAAGATCCCGGTGCCCTCCGTCTGGCACAGAGGCCGGCCACTGAGAGGGTTTTAATGGGTGAAATCTCACATAACCCGTCTACACTCCAATGCAGCTATGTATCTTTCGAAAAATTCTCCCCGTTACAAAAAAGGTCAATCTCAATCAAGCCGCAATCTCATGTGATGAAAAGATATGATGCGGTCGAAAATGCAGCACGTCTGTAAACACCTTTTAACCCTAGACTTGAACACTTCAAGATTGTAATTCTGCGGAAACAGACGATGGCAATGATGGTTTGTTGTTTTGTCGTTCTAAATATAAAAGAGAAGGTGAAACGGTTGGTACTTGGTTTATTGATCATGTTAAGGTGACGCTACGTAGGTGTTGTATGTTCGTTTCTCCCTTCATTTCTTGCAAAAACTTGCAAAATAATCGAAAATGACGTATCAAGTATCAAAAAGTCCTATCGAGAGCACGTGTTTCTCAGGTGCAGTTTGAGTGATATAATGTGTTACGTGTTTGTTTCTCGCACGATGGAACCGTGTCACCGGGTCCCGTCGCGCTCCACATAGCCGCCACTCGACACGCCAGACAACGCAGGCAAACTTCTTTAACCCTACCACAATCTCTAAAGGTTGACTGACTTGACGCGCGTCTAACGTGACAACAGATAGAAAACTCTTTATTGTTATTGTTCACACTAGAAATTACATATATAAGAAACTAGCTGACCTGACAGACGTTGTCCTGTCTTAGAACTGTCAAACACGCAAAGTCAAAATTGTAAATTTTATTTTTTTACACCTTGGGTTACATTATTGGAGTTTTAGGAGGGATCCCTATTTTAAAAATAAAATATAATATAGCCTATGTCACCCGGGGATAGTGTAGCTTCCCAACAGTGAAAGAATTTTTCAAATCGGTTCAGTAGTTTCGGAGCCTATTCAATGCAAACAAACAAACAAACAAACAAACAATCAAATCTTTCCTCTTTATAATATTAGTATAGAAAACAACTTAAGATTAGTGATCAAATGGCAGCCTTATCATTATTATTTTATTTAAGATGGAAAACAAACAGCTGCTAACCGACACAGTAGATAATTATGAGATAAATAGTTACACATAGGAAAAAGATAAGTTTTCACTAATACAAACTAAGATAGTGTACAAATGCCCCGTTGCAATGCCAACTTGGACCACGGGCCTTATGGCGTTAAGGTTCACGTTCGTATGATTTTCCGAACTGCGCGGTTTTAACGTTAGTTTGGTCCCGCGACCAAAAAATTCGAATAAAAAAACGAGTTGGGAGTTAACCCCCTGGATAGATAAATAGTAATCTGTAAAAAAACATCCAATGCTTTCAACATGGTAGATAAAAAGTTAATTACCAGAAAGAAAAAGAAATAAATAACAATTAAATTTAAATTATACAAAACCTCTTACATATTCAATGCTTAATTTTATTTTTGTCATAAGCGATATCTTCCAGGTGACAATACTCGCACTTTGAAATTGTAGCACTGCGATTTTCACCGGCAGATCAAGCTCATTGTTGGAATTTGAACCCACACCTTACGGCGTGAGATTCAAACTCGTCAACTACTGAGCTATCATCGATTGTTTTTACTCTTATATGGCTTTTCTCTCGTTCTGCGTGAAGAGAAAGATAACTGTAAGAATGAAATAAGAATGCTTAAGAGATTTTAGTAGGTATTGCAAACAATCTTTCTTGTTTTTATTTCCTAACAAGCAGTCTTGGGCAGTAAATCGCTTATCTAAAGCGATGTGCCAATACAAGTGCATTGAGGTTGAAATATTACTCAACTTTTTGCGAATTATCATCACACGGTGGCGACGACGACTCAATATATCTCGACGCTGTTGATACTGCCTATGATTTACTACAGCGCTCACCCATCATTTATATATTTATTTACTTAGATATTTTTATGTATTTATTCAGTTTTTGCTGCTAAGTTACACAAACCATCTTCGCACGGCGTTCGGGTGCGTTTGTTTTCAAGGACTCTTCTCTAATGGGTGGCGGTACACGGGCGCTTCTCTAGAGTAGTGGTGTGGGTGTGTGGGTACAGGTGTGAGTGCGACGTGGCTGACGTGTGTGTGTGTACAGGACGCGAGCGGTGCTGAAACTGAACAGACGCGAGAGAAGCGCAAGCTGGAGGGAGTCACGCAGGCCAAGTTCGGCATCAAGAACGCGGTACTTGGCTTCGTGTTCGGGGTGAGTAGTTAACTTGAGTAGCGCATCATCCACTGCGTCCGTCTATCCCGCTCTAACACGCACTCTCTCTTTTAGAAAATCAACTCGCTGTTAGACGCGAAGACGCGGTACATAGAGCAGCTGGATAAAAAGAACATCGAGCTCAACAAGCAATATGGTATCGAGGCTCCATCAGAAGGCGGGCTCGCGTCGCTGACGGGGATCGTAGGACAGGTTATCGGACCCAAGCTGCAGTTTATCGGGCCGAAGATACAAGCGGTGTCTGGACTTCTGGGTGGTGCCTCGGGCGGCCACGGCGGCTCCGGCGGTTCAGGTGGGGGCGGGCTCGGCTCCATCCTTTCGCTGGTGACCTCGCTGTCGGGCTCTTCGTCTGGTGGCGGCGGCGGCGGTGCCACCGTCGAGACTATCGACTCCTCTGAGGAAGATGAGTCGTGATCCCCTTCCCCTCGCACTTACACCTCGCACCGCGCCTAGTTCTTAAAGGGACTAATTTACATATCAAATATACTGACCGCATCAAAATGTCTTCATCAGTAATAAATTTAGGTTTGCAGATCAAACTAGGATAGTAAATTTAAGGCTAAGACTGGATTAAGCGAAGCGGAGCTTCCAACTTGGGTTTTTTAACATATTTTTTTTCCTTGATGTGCAGTTAGTATTTTTTGGAATATTTTAGCATGTAAAGTGTTTTATTGGTAGGCAATTGAATCACCCTTTTCAATTAGTGAATAGAAATGCCCAGAATCTTGCCCCGCTGATGAAATCAGTGCGGCGAATAGTTAGTAAAAAACAGACAAGTCGCGGTGCACTCTGCCCCCTCCCCCCTCCCTTGCCTTTTCCTTCCCTTTCCTTTCCTTCCTGCCTTCTCCCCTCCTCCTTTCTTTCGGTCGCCTGTACAGTCCGCGATCCGTCCTGCCACATTCTCTCTATTATATAATTATGTATTTATATTGTAAATAGGTTTAGGTGAGCGCTGGTATTAAATACTTTTTCGATAAATGTTGTTTTACTGCACGAAGCACGTCGCACCCACTGTAGTACATAGGACGTATCTCTAGACATTTTACTCATTATATGAACAACTTTTATTATATAATACCAACACTAAAATCGCGAAAAAAATACTGTTCCATACGCTTTGTTGAGTAATAATTAACTGACTTCAAACAATGCCGAAGGTTCTAAATTCAACCCATTTTTTATGTATGTACATTGAATACGCCGACACGTATGAACCAATTCACGTGTTTATTTTTTCATTATGTAGAAATCGCTTTTAAAGTGGTACTACAAAAATTTCACTAACTTTGGCTCAGTAGTTTTTGAACCAGCTCCAATAGTATAAATAATTTAGCTCGAGCACCTACTAAAAAGTTGCATTACAAAAGCTATACGTAATCGTTTTGTTCGAGCGCCTTGATCGGGTCAAAACAAGAAGGTATTAAATTTTTTAATTAGCTTCATATTATCATTTTTATCGGTTTTTTAACTTATATTTATAACATTATTCTATGGAACAGCTGGTTATTTTTCACAAAGATTTTTCGTGATATCGGGGTTGGTCCTAAAGTAAAAGTTGTTTGTAATGATGAGTACAATAATATTCCGTCGTCTAGAGATACGCCCTGTATAGAGTACCCACTACTTTAGCGTATTCACTGTAGATAGTTGCCACCACGGGATGACGAAGGTATTTAAATCTCGTTTGAAATTATTATCACTGTACAAATGTAGTTACTTACGTTAATGTGATTGTACGCTTTATTTAAGTTTCCTAATCCATGCAGGTAGAATCGTGGTATTGTTATAGTCTTTTTGCAGCTTGTTTTATTGCCATCGTCACGTGAGGAACTGCATCAGCTGACGTGACAAGTCACAGGGGGGCATTCTGGATTTCATTTTGGCCATTCTGACAGGGTTCGAAGGAATCAAATCGAAAAATTGAGTCGAATGTATGGAATTGCTAGGTGTTTAGGGGTGCTGGATCCGCCAATGAAAAGTCACAGTGAAGAGTCTTGGTGTCTTGGCTTGCTTTATCCAGTTGACAACGTATGATACTCTTAGAATCAGAATCAGAATAAATTTATTGCAAAACTGTATACAAAAGATGTCAACAGATTACACATTTCGGGCGTGCAATTTTTATGCAAACTAACTAAAAACTAAATAATACTAACAAAATATTAATTACACATAAAGCTTACAATATCGCTAAATGAACGCAATATCGAAAAATTTAATTCATTTCATCTAAGATCGCCGTGTATAATGTAATATTATACACGGCGATCTTCGAAATGAATTACATTTTTAGCATGAAATCTGAAATTCAATTGTTAATTAATAAAAATACATAGAAATTAGTAAAAGGTAAAAAAACTAAAATCAGATCACGTCCTTTTCACGTCGCGTAACGTCACGTGGTTAGTTAGTAAATTAGTAATAGACAAAATTTCACTTGTAGCCATTTTTAACCGACTTCAAATATTTTTTTTGTTAGTGGTGAGTTTTGAAAGAAATTTTTACAAACGGTATTTATTTTTGTTACATGCATAATGTAGTATTTGTCACCCAGACCATAACAACGGATCAATTAAAATATGATATATAGAAAGTAGAAACAATAAAACAAAATCGGTCAACACATTTTGGAGATAAGTTCATTCGTTAATGAATAATAAAAATACTAGTTTTTTGCACACTCAAAAACATCTTAGAACCCCAAAACAAATAAAATTATTTATTTAATCGAATATAGATACGTACCCACAAAAAAACAGTTGAATTCAAAACCAATTTTTTTAAAGTCTGTTAAAAAACATAAACTGTTGGTACTCTTGATAGATAAAGGTAGTGATTAACTTTTACTTAGTTATTAATTTTTTCTTTCGAGTGTAGGTCACACAATTTACACAGTAATATTATTAAAACACACTGTCTCAGTTATATGATTTAACATGCAAGTGTGATTAGGTATTAATACATTAAGATTACCCAAATTTAATCCAATTCCAATGATTACTTGTTCAATATATGAGAAAATTCAAAATATCTGTCTCAATCACAATTACAAAATATGTCGATTCATTATAATAAATAGTTGTGTTAATAATGTCAGTCAATCTATAAATTAATGTGCCAATAATGTCCGTTTAAATCTAAGTATTGAAGATCTTTATCATTCAGGAATTATGTCATATATCATTGACTTATTCTAATAACACTTTACTAAGAGCTATTTTTGTAATCCTAAACTGAACCACCGACGTAAAGTCGCAAGCTTGTCGGTATTTTATAGGATTTTCCACGGAGAGTGTGCAACGGAACTTCACGAACTTGTTCCCCCATCGCCTTTTCATTACCGGACGTCCAGACGAACGGCCAGGCGTCACCCTTACTTGGTCGAAATGCCATTTATTCGCACCAAGCGTTTTGACTCCACTTTCTTAATTAGAACAGCAAAACAATGGAACGCCTTGCCCCTGTCTGTGTTTCCGCAGCATTACAGTCTTGGAGTGTTCAAGTCTAGGGTTAATAGGTTATTACTGGGCAAACGTGCTTCAACTTCGACCGCATCATTGCTTTCCATCAGGCGAGATCGCGGCCAAACGTAAGCATAGTCCGATGTAAAAAAATAAATTAAAAAAAACATTTTGTTTGTTAGAATTTTATTATAAATTATTGGTGGCATGCCAAAGACTCTTGTCCATAGAAGATGTGTTTTACATTTCAAAATCTATGTGATAGTGACCAACCATAGTGACTGAATATAGGTTTTCTCCTGCAAGAGCACAGGTGACCAGAAATCAGTAAAAATAATTAGTACACAAACTCTAAGATTACTTTAATGCATAACGACTTAATACCACCAACCCACCTACACTATAGTCAACTTGTTCCTAGTTAGTAGGTACTCACTTGTAGGCCTAGTCACGTCTTGTCTTCTTCTTTTCTAGTCTTCTTCTCTTCTAGTCATCTTCTCTTCTAGTCATCTTCTCTTCTAGTCATGTTTTCTTCTAGTCTTTGTCTTTTAGTTTATTCGTGTAGTCGTTCAGTTAGTTTCTATCTCGTCGTTGCAGACTTTTTTCTAAGTAACTAGTCTTCATGTAACTCAATGAAAATTTTAAAGATTTTTTAATGTAAATTTACTAAAGGGCTCGAGTCGCTCAGCTACTATATCATCCTTATGTACATTCAACAATAACGCTTGTTATTTTTTGGCATATAATTATGTATGTATGGGATTAATAAAAACTCGTATAGCATTCTTATTTCGATCATACATTTAACTAGGTATCTCTTGTTCATTCTACTGTAAAGATGTAACTCGACAGAATGCACTCTCTGCATCGGTGTTCTCTATAAAGTACAACAAGGGTCAAGATAATAGGCAAGAGTAAACGTGGTCCATCGTAGACCATGTCATCATTTGCCATCAAGTGAGTCGTGATCAAACGGCAGCTCATAATATTTCATCGTAAAAAATGGAATCTATATTTATAAGAGAGAAATACCAATCATTAATTCACTCATTCGTTCATCACGAAATCTCGAAAATTTATTAACCAAGCTGAGATATGCCAGGTAAATTTCTGATGGGGTTTATAGGTTCGCTAAGAAAGGATTTAAAAAAGGTCCGAACTAAGGCGGTCAAAATAGGGTTGAAAATGTATGCATAGAAAGTGGCGGTATTTAAAAAAAATCTAGTATTGATATAAAAATGCTATAAGAGGTTTTAGTAGGATAAATCGGAATTATACATATTAAAATCAAGGTTGATTGAATGAGTGATATCCACAATATCGCAATCTAGATCGGCAGTGGCCGCGTAATGTTCCTATATACATGTATGTATGTATATGAGTGTAAATACCGGTGTTTACGTGTTAATGTGCGCTCGAAGGTGAGCTCCTTTCATTTTGAGGTAATATTGAGCAACCGTCGAAGTGGACGCGCGTAGAGGTCAGCAACGCAAGGAGCTGAGTATAGTTGGGTGGTGCCATACAGCATTGTGCGGTATCGAACAGTATCTTGTGTGGTCGAGTGACACTTAGTTACTCACTGGCTCAATGGGAGGTTTCTTGAAAGGCAATAAAAATGGTTTATAAAAATACGATAAATGGCAATCAATATTCTGAGTCAATTAATATTCTTAGATCTGAAGTGGTCTCAATATTCTGAGATTGACTGAATTTTGCAAAACCACAGCCGAAGAAGGTCAATAAAAACTTGCTTATTCTCATAGACAGACAATGGCGTCGATTCTGTCATACTACTCACTAAACTAAACCAATCTGACAGGACTAAAATTATCTGCGTCCCTATTCATTTCAATATGTGAGAAAAGGATGACGACAATTATAGGGCTGTCAAATTTAGTTTAGTTTAGATAAAGGTATAACAGAATAGACACCATTATCTATCTGTCTGTCATGCTTGTTTTTGTGTTATTATATTTTGTAGTAGGTATCTACTATGGTTATCGTTTGCTAACTTTCTTGTAATATTTTTTATTGGCCTTGCACTTTGCGCTTTTACAAAAAAGACCCGTATTTGGCTGTTTGGGCTCCGATCCCTTTGCGTTTTCAATGAATAAATGCGAAAAAAATGTGTATCATGTCTCGTCAGAAAACCTCCCATTGTTCATACCGTTTTGCTCTGAACTCTGCGCATGCTCTGTAAAAACTTTTAAACAGTTTGCCATAATATTTTGAAACTCAGTAGGTCCTCATGTTTGTTTGGCCTGTAATTAAAAAAATATTTTTTTGTGCATGACATGTGCTGTGTCGAATAAGGTCAGCGTAGCACTAGTTCGTAGCCTGTAGCCTCACCGTAGCGTTCCCGCGCTCGTAGCGGCACTCACAATAAATCACGCACTGACTGTTGTTAGTTTTTCATTTTTCATTCCGTAACATTGAATTTTTGCCATATTCACTGAGAGATAAAAAGATAAAAAAGCAATTTTTTTATTTACCTCGTTTCAAAACAAAATCTTTTTGGACCTTGTTGCGTATGTGTTAAGCAAGTTTATTCTCAGGTAATGGATATTATTTCCGGCTCCTGTTACTTTCTAGGAGTGATAGAGACAAACAATATCAATCACTCTAGTATCAACCCGCAGTTCCGTTTACTCATGAATATGGTAAAAATGCCTGTAGCTACGTCACGATCTCACGATACACATAGATACAGTGCCCGTCAAATTTTACTATCTCTCAATCCCGTTTATTTCCTCAACCACGTTTGATAAGTTTTGCCATCTAAATAATTATAATTAAGAATTCATTGTATGATAAAATTATGCTTGTATTAAACAATTTGGTACAATAAATACGATATTTTTATATATCTGTAATCTGCTTTCAATAAAATACGATATTTTTATATATCTGTAATCTGCTTTCAATAGTCCCTGGCATTTGGCTTTACTCAATGGGGAAACAAAACTATCAAATTCATATTATTTGCATATTCAAATTATTAATTGTTAATAAAAACGGATAATTCCACCAAAATGTAATGTGTAAAACTAAAATCGATTTCTATATCCAATTCCAATCGATAATACAAATAGGAATAAAATAAAATAAACTGCTGTAAAAATTTCAACATAATATTAACATGTCATAAAGTTGTCACCATAGTCATTTGTTTTTTTGCCCCTGTCACATTGGTCAGCTAAGTTTTCACAATACGTCAAAAATAATTTCGTTACAGTTTCCCAATTGTCACAAACAATTATGTTAAATCATGTTTTGTATGACGCGTTCTTTATGAGAAATGTAGACAGTTCTTAAATATGAAGTACTTCTAAAGAATAGGTATGAACATATGCTTCGATAAATTTGATCAAGGTACTAATTAATTTTTTTAAGTATTAAAAAAACTAGACATAGCTGCGTATCAATTTCTCACTTGAATACAGATGCTAGCTGAGGGTACGTCAGTTAGAAGTCATACTCAGTCAGCATATTATTATAATCAGTCAGACATATACACACATATAACCCTACACACAAGGCAAAGCACACACGCGCGGTATGAGGCTGGGCGAGCGGCGGGCGACGTTGACCGCCAATCACGCTCGCAGACTGGCACTACGTCGAAGGCCCCGGCGAGACTGGTCCCGGTGGCCCCATCACGGAGCCCTACGCGGGCCCGGGGGGATACAGCGGTGCGCCCCTCGTGGTCACGGAGCAGTACTTTGCGACCCGCGCGCCAAGCCACCACTCCGAAGGACGACATCCCAGAGTTCGACAGGAACAAAGTGAGCCTGGACTTCCCGGGGAGTTTGTTTGGGCCTTCCGTCTCCCTCCTCATCAAAACCACTAAAGTTATAGGAGAAGTTATACAGGTAAACGAATTTTTACATACTATAAGCTATGCCCGCGGTTTTACCCATGTGGACAGACAATCTTATGAGAATCGTACACTTTTCGGGGAAAAAGTATTACTAATAGTTAAATCAAAATGTGTGTTTCCCATTCAACTCCGTAACCGTTAAACGGATTTTAATGAATTTTGGTACTGAAATAGATTATTATACGTATTAATCCAGAGCATAAACTACGTACATACCAAAGATTATGTACATACTGACTTTTATCCAGATCTATTCTGACTTTACGAAGCTAAAGAAGTACAAATATTCAGGTACATAGTTGACCTACTTCTTCGTCACGTTTTGAACTTTCCGCGGGTGATATAGCGTGGTCTAAGAGGATGCGAAACTTGATGAAAGGAAACATTACTTTAGGAAAAGTTTCGCAGCTTATTTCTTATGGAATCACTCCAAGGAAATCACTGGAATCCTCCTGGTCTACCCGTGCGTATATACTTGTATTTCTTATGTGCCATGGATGTTGTAAACGATGGTGGCGATGGTGGCCAAACGGTAGCAGGTGCGCTTTACAATCTGACGACACCCGGTTTGATCCCTGGCCCATGACTTGTTAAGTACCTAAATAAATATTGTGCAGTCTCGGTGCACTCGCTCAAAAACTGTGAAGGAAAACATCGTGACGAAACCGGTACCTATGTCGAAGAACCTCAAACGTTCAAAGTCATAATTATGACATCCACCAATATGCACTGGGCCAGAATGGTGGATTAAGGCCATCTCTCTTTCTTAAGTAGCTAACAGACGAGACGGACTTTCTCGGACGGGAGGAAAAAAGAAACTTTTCGCTTAGACGGACGGTTGGATGGTGATCCGTCAGCCAAATCCACACGTCTGTTAGTACTATTATAGAAGGCTTTAGTCCCAGCAGTGGGAACATGGTAGGCTGAAATGAAATGATGCATGTTGTAATGCTTGATTAATGTGTTCCAGAACTCAGCAGTGCGCTACCAGAGCTTCCTGCGGCTCTTCCGGCCGCTGTTCAAGGGTCAGTTCGAGATCAAGGGGCTCGACCCCCCCACTACCACGACTACCACCACCACCCGCGCTCCCGCACCCGCTGACAACGAAGTGCGACGTCGGTAGGGCGATGATCGCTCGTGCTTCATACCAAATTAATTAATCGATAAATAACTACTTGATTACTGGAAATCAAGAATTGAACTGAGCTGGACGATGTGTTTTTTTTTAGATAAGAAGCGGCTTATTTTGTCTAGCCATCTGTGTCGGAGATCTCATGGAACACAAGACAGTACGGAAAACTAACTAAAGTCAATAATAAAGCACAAATGACGAATAAAAGAAAACAACACTACAGCAAATAAAAACTTCAAAAAAAAACTGTGGGTGGTACCATGATCTAAGAAAACAAGGTCTAACAATCTGGGAGATGTCCCGCAATGACGTCACTGTCAGTTGCCACTTTATCCAATCAGCTGCCCCCCGATTCTACTAAACAAATTGTCTTTAAATTGTAATTGTTGCGATTATAATTTTTAAATAATTGCCTCAAAATTGACAGTTTTAATATTTTTTATACTAAGTCATAAAATTAGGTGGTTGTATTTTCTAGTATAAAAAATATATTTAAAACTGTCATTTTGAGGCAGTTATTTAACAATTAAAATCGGATCAATTACAATTCAAAAACAATTTCTTTAGTAGAATCGGGGCCCTGTTACGTGGTGTATCGCCATCTCTCTCGAACTTGTTGTAAATTGACATCATGACATCATTGCGGGACGCCCACGTGGGCATTTTTTCTCGGATTGCTATACCTGGCGGAGTATATTATTATACCATGGGTGGTACGAATATAATTACGTGCAAATTTTTAATCATCCAAAATTTGTTTGGAATTTGATACTCATCATAAAAAAATAGGCGGTCATGTGTACCTAGTGCCAATAAAAGTGAAAACTTATACGTCACATTAGTATGTCGGTGACGCGAACCCATAAGTTTTGCCTTTATCTAAAATCGTTCAACGGGGCTAAAGAAGTCTCCACTTCAAAAAAAAAAAAATTAAAAAAGGACGCCTGTTTTTATATGTATAATTTTAAGTTACTTTGTATTTTGTTCGGTGTATAATAAAGTGATATTTTATTTTTGTAGGCACGTTAAACATCGTTCTTTGCCCACTGAACATGTATGGTGATTGGTAACTTACGTAGTGCTACCACTATATAATGTACGTATCATCTAGTACCGCCTCGAGAACACGTACTCGAGGCTATGGTCAGTCCAAGTATTTATTTGCTCTAACAGCTTCAAGAACATTATAAAAAGCTGAATAAAAAAAATGAACTTTTTCACTGAAGTATATCGGGTATCTGCTACAGTTTTACTTTCTAAAATCTAGCGAAAGTTATCAGCATTTGTGGTTGTAATTTAGTTTTTTACAATGTCATTGCATCTGTCAAAGCAAATCAATGCTTGAACCGTATTTAGTAATCACAGTTAGTAATGGTGGCCCACAGTGGTGGCCCCACTCCACAAAAGAGGCCATTAAATAAGAGTTGAAGTTGAAGTATTTAGTAACGTTTTGCTGAAATAATTAAAATATCTATAAACGATCTAGCTTAAGAATTATTTAATTATTATTAGGCATAATTTGAAGTTGTTGTAAAGATGCATAATATGTAAACTTTTTTACTTAGAATAAATAAGCTAATATCTATATATTCCTATTTTTTCTTCCTTTCCGTTGAAATCCCATTCCCAGTTCCTGTCTCGCTCCCATCCCATAAGGCTCCCGTCCTTCCGTCCCGTTCCAAACTCGCTTCCAATCTCGTAAAACATTCCACTTCCGCTCATGAGTGCTCAAAGTAATGTCTAGTAATATAAAATATACTTAGAAAAGTTATAATTCTGGTATTTTCATTTTTAAATAATCCATCTATACCCTAAAAATTGTCTTTCCATCGTTTTTATCCCGCCTGAAAGAGACAAACGTATCCCTATAATATTCTAGTTTTTTTTCGCGTTTACGCGCAGATAAAAACGTTGGGAAGACAATTTATTCACGGCCTGTAAGACCTGCTGGTAGTTATAAAACCTTTTAGAGTTGTTACGACAGAAAATAAAAAAAAAAGGTTTAAATTTGTTACAACAGAAAAGAAAAAAAAATTTTTAAAATTGTTACCACAGAAAAGAAAAAAATCTGTGGTTGGTACAGAAAAAAAAACTGTGATTGTTACGTCCATGGGACAACTTACATTTCAAATGGGATTTGAGAATAAAACAAAATAGTACCATAAGAATACACTCTACGTCGCATGGTCATGGATGAGAAGGGCAATAATGTATGGCAGCCAGTTCAATAACTTACACAGACAGTCCTATCAAGGACCGTCTATAGACTCTATAGTCAATTTAAAGAATGCGGGTTCGAATCCTGCAGAAGTAAGCTTGGGATTTGAATCTTCTTAATAGTTTCTAAAGAGTTGCCTTCTGGGTAATCGCAGGCTATACCTTTGAATTGTTTGTACTAAATATGGTAAGGCACACGGTCAAACATGAGACAGACCATTGCTAAAAAAACAAAGAAAGCCACTAATGCGATTACGGCCACTTTACGGCTCCGCCGAAGCTAAAAAATAAAGTTTAAACATGCCTAGCCAGTTACCTACGCTATCCAAGGCTTACCTACTACATGTGTCTATACCTACCTACATAAGGTACACCATAAGGGTACAATAATAATGATGCATTCTGCATCCTTATGAGAGAGCCCAGATTCTGCAGCGCGTCGGGTATGTTCTCTGAAGCGCAGTTTCCTGATTTCTTTGCAGAATATTACTATTTTCTAAACTGGCTCTCAAGTGAGACAATTTAAATAATATTTAAATTGTCTCACTTGAGAGCCTCACTTGAGAGCTCACTTGAGCTTTAATCTGACGCCAAGCACCTACCATATAATATATGGTAGGTGCTTGGCGTCAGATTTTCGCCTTGAGGGTGGGTCTATCCAGTAGTAGCTAATCAATCGAATACTTACTAGAAAATGCTACTTATTGAACTTACACTACCACTATGGTCTTTTCACGAACTGACAACGCCTGATTGTTTTTATATGCATCGCACGCAAATAGATTGCAGCACCAATTACTGCGGTGGTGCATGAGATGAGATAGGTACGTCGATGTCGACAAAATAGTAGCCAACTGCTGTCGAATTATGACTCTGAGTATGTTCAATTAAATCCCGAAGAATCTATCTACAACTGAGTGACTTTTTAAGGAACCTGCGTAACTGTAATTAAAACGTTTGCCTATACAGTCATTATTCGTGTACAAGACTTTACGATTCAAACAATTTTTTTTGACCTGCTTTACTAATATGTATAATTTGATTTGGCACCTACTCATTTAGAAATCGAGTTTTTAAATAGATAATTAAAAGGCCCCTGTAGTCACACCAAGGCGACGACTGCATATATAAATATGCTGGCTTCGTTGTATTTTATTGTTGGCGCCTTCATTTTATGACTGCCCAAAGACTGGCTACGTAGTAGCTTAACCTAGTATACTGAATCTATGATGGACTGGCTCTATCTTGGGAAAAATGTCATATGAATTAAAGTACCTATATGAAATTACTTTAGCGCCATCTGTAATATTTGTCACGCATTAGCAGTAGCAGCAAACAGAATTAGTAAACCGCGGTAGGCCAGCTGACATTGTTGGTCTAGCTAATGAAGCTAGAGGGCGCTTTTAATTTTTTTTTTCCAGTAATGTTAGTTCAAAAACAAAGCAGGCAGGCCTTTGAAATTGTATTTCTGTCTAACGTATCATTCGAATACTGTGTATAGGTAGATACATAGATTTTTTCTACCAATTAAATTCTAATAAAATAAAATAAACTTTATCTTGTTAGAATTTTTTTTCTGCCAAAAAACCTCTGTCTTTCTCAAACCCGACTACCTTCTATCTGAGCTACTACTGTTCCACTCCACAGTAGGTAATACGCATAACAAAGATAGTCGTATCTTCCTTCCTACACAGTACCTACAACGAGATCTTTTTTTGCGTCCGTTTCGTCTTCGGCGAGTTCTAAGTATAGGTAGTACCGACCTATGTGGAGTACTTACTAACCTAATAAAATTGCACGACGCATGTGCAAAATGTGCCCCTTATGGATTTTTTAAAATAATTTTCTACTGTCTTTTCCATAAGTTATTTGCGTGTCTATTATAGCTTATATTTTTTTCGTACTATATCATACCTACCTACTAGAGCGACAGTTCATGTTTTTTAAATTTATATTTTTTTTACTTTGTGATATTTTTCTGTTTTGTAATGTTGATGTTAGAACCGTAGTGGTTTATGCACAAAATAAATGTTTACTTTCTTTTTTTATATTGAAATGTCTTCTATAAGTATCAGTCCTCTCTGATATCAGTTAGGGGAATTCGAATCTCTGGTGAGAACATTAGGTTCTATTTTGTGTCGGCGGGTAGGTAGGTGCTTTATTGGTATCGTTTGATCTATCCCCTCAAATACTAATAATTGCGATATTCTCTAGTACACATCACATCGTATTACCATACCGTAAGTAAATAACCAAGTGGTGCAATCACATTACAAAAGCATTCTCAGCATACCAGCGCGACATCTTGCCTGTCACTGTCACTCCCGGAGGTCCCAGCACGGGTCGGCGCTAAACAATCTAATTAGTGCCACTTTAGTGTCTGCCTCAAATGTCACAGAGGCTCACTACCGATCGTTCGATGCCGACTGTCTGATGTTTTTTTTGCCGCAGGCTGGTTTCACCGCTGTACGGGAGACAGTGTAGCGACTCGTAGTTATGTCTCCGTTCCGGAAGCCTGTACGGGTCTAGGTCCTAGAACTTCATTTCCCAGTGACGTGGATTGTTCTGTATGGGACTTGCTTCCGCCCGCGTAGATCCCATCTCTTGTATAGCTGTGAAACCAGCCTAGTTTTTTGGTGGAACGCATCAGTCTTTTGTTTTGATAATCTTCACAATACTGGCAAATAAGACAAACACAGGTCAATTACGAGGCCAACTCACGGACCGAATGTTTTACACCCAAAAATGTGGTTTCTTTAATTCATTTTGTTTTCGCGCCCGACTCGCACTTGGCCGATGTTTATTATTGGTTACTATGCTAAGTTTCATACCAGGGGCCTTACGGACAACTGCGATTACAGGCACCTATTCCGCTCAGTTGGAAAATCACGCGACCGCAAACCGTATCTGGGCGCGATAAGGTTTGCGGTCGCGTGATTTTCCAACTGAGCCGATTAGGTGCCTGTAATAGCAGTTGTCCGTAAGGCCCCTGTATCTATTACCGTTTTTACACTAAAATAGTAGGTAACAAAAATACGTTTTATTTTTGCCGTTTGATACCTTTTGTTTATTGTATAAATTAATACATCTATCTGGTGACAAGTTTATAGTAGACGTTTTTTTTGCAGTATCTAAATAAGTTGCTACGAACTCTGTGATGGGCGTTTTAAAACGACATGACGTTTAAAAAAATAATCTAAATCCTTAAATCTACATTTCGACATTGGTATCTTATTAGTAGGTATGCTTCGTAATGGGACATGAGGTGTGTTTTGAATATTTTGATCGAGCCAAGATATAATGATGTCCGCGACCTACCGAGTAGTCATAATACTCCCACGGGATTTGTACCCGCACCGACCGCAACTGTTTTGCATTCTAATCACGCTCCGCAGACTAAAACTAACGAATACAACCCATCCCCTATGCTATTCAAGAAGTCACCTTGTCCCAGTGAGCAAGACATTATTAAAAAACGCTACTGGACTGTTTTTTTTTCTTATAAAAGAAGCTGAAAAAAAAGTAGAGCCGATCACCGAAAATGAAATTAAAATGTGTTAAAAATTAGGTAGATATAATAATTTTAATGACATACGACAGAGAGACACAGAGCGCGCACATAGACAGAGAGCGCACTATACTTACAAATGACGTCACTTGAAGGTACGCCATACAAACTCCACACTGACGCTTACTATGCAGGAAAGGGACAAAGCATACCTTCATAATCACCAGAAATCCGTTAATCTGATTAATTAAGTCATTTTTGGGGTTCCTTACCCAAAGAGTAAAAACGGGACTCTATTACTGAGTCTACGTTGTCTGTCTGTCCGTCCGTCAGTCCATCCGTCCGTCCTACCTTTTAACGGCTGTATCTTTCGAATAATAGATAGCCAGTTGAAATTTTCACGGTATATGTAATATTAAGGTGGATTAATTAAGAAATAATAAAAAGTCAAAAAGTCAAAACGAAAGGGGTCCCCATACAACAAACAAACTTTTTAACGTAATTTAGTATTAGCTCTTATGTAAAAACGGTAATACGTGTAAGCGTCAAACTTGGCATGATTATAGTACACACTCTAAACTACAAACAATAAAAATTGGCCAAGTGCGAGTCACTGACAAATTTCTGTTCATTTTCATTACCAAGTAAAGCAACGTATTTTGCTATTTAGATTACCTCATCATTCGATCGAATCGAAATGCCACCATAATTATACTATTTTTTTATTTTTTTTTGTATTTTGTTGTGGTACGGAACCCTCAGTGCGTGAGCCCAGCTTGCACTTGGCCGGTTTATTTTATATAGATAATTATTTGAATTATTTCAAAAAGTTACTCTAGCTGCACTTACAGGTTGCTAAGTAGTCACTACGACAAAGTCTGCCAGTTAGTTGGAGTGAAGTGGCCTGTAAGCGTGCCGTTAGTATGGCGCTCACATTCAGATCAGCGTGTCATCTTGAGTCAGCGTGCGAACCGGCACTTTCCTCAAACGTGGAGATATTCGCCATCGTTGAATGTTTAGGTAGTACCTACCTATATTTATGATGAACTGACGTTAGATAGTGTGTATGTATGCATGTATGTTTTAAATGCTCCCCACCTCTAAACGCCTTTACCGATTTTGATAAATAAAGTGTAGGTACCAGGAATGGGGTCACTGGGTACGTGACGTCATCATACGTTAATTTTGTATAGTCAGCTCAAAAAAAAATAATTGCAACCTTGCATATGATTAATAATACCATAGATAAATATATACTAGATAATACTAATAAACGTTTATTTTCATCTTAGCCTTAAAAAATGTGTTATCTTGCTGTGATTAACAAAGGAAATAATACGATACATAAAATAGTTTTTGAGTATTGGAGTAACGTTTGTGCAAGCCAGCCAAGTCTTTGAGGAGAGGTGTTTATAAGACAGCCAGCCATCACTGTTCATTTCGATTGCTGAGTAAAAGAAATAGGTAATTGCGTGTTTCGTATTTCATCCCGGTTATGAAACGAATGGGTAATGATGAATCAGTTCCTTTACCTACTGTACCTGTCATTTTCAGTGCTTCGTCACCAACTCATCACACGGATCTGATCACACGTGTTATCAGTTGGTTAAACGCGAAATAAATAAAGCACACGAAGATGTTGGCGTATGTTTAGATGGTGTAACTAAAAATAAATTACTTTTTGTTTTCACCAACAGGGCAAACTCCGTTTTTTCAAGTGGTAAGCTCTAATCAGGTACGCACCAATGCTCGTAGTTGTGAATTACGTGCACGCATCGTCATGCGGCGTGCATGCCGGCGCATGTTTCCGAGAAGATAGCGCAAACCGCATTGTTTTGTTGTTGTTTGCACGTCTTATGTGGGATTTTTTTTTAATGAAAAGGGCCCGTCTGATGGTAAGTGGCCAACGGCGTCATTTTGAACATGAATGCAGTTTCAGGTGTGTTGTTAATGTATTGTAGACCCCAACCAACCGTTGATGGAGAATTTATGATTGTGTTTTTGTGTGTACATGGAGGTGAAGGCTAGAGTGAATAAATTTCTAGCTAGATTATAGCGTTTCTGTTGGCCTAGTTACATTTAGGTTTTAAGCTCAAAATGAAAGATACTAAGCTGTAAACTTGTATAAACCTTTTATTAACATTCTAATAGTTATCTCAAAAATCTCATAAGATCTTGTGTCTAAGGTAAGATAAGGTAGGCGTGTTTATCATTTTCAATCACAGTGTCACTTGCCATCAAGTGAAATGTAGTTAAACGCCTAGCCAGTTCATAAAAGAACGACGTGTGTCGTTTTTTTTTCACAAATGTTAGAGTGAATATCTAAACGTGAATATGTTCCGAATAAAGAAGCTCTGTCCTTTTTTTTGAAGTCGGTTAATATAAGGTAATTATCACACTTATTCCAAACCCTATTTGTTATGGATTATGGATTACGTTATCAAAGCCAGGTATGTTTGTGTTTGTGAACATGGCGAGGTGTTAACGTTTCAGTGAGCTGCGAAGGGTTGAACAAATGAGCGCTTTTCTGTGTTAGAACTTTACTGACCCTGGATAAGTGGGGCAGTGGATTAGAACGGTGATACCTAGAGCTTTTGTCATTAATTTTGATTAGCACTAAACAGGGGGGAAATTGACAAAAAGGACAGCATTATGCCCAGCAGTTGGCAAAATGAGCTCCTATAATGAGCTCCTTCCTCTCTGGCAGCCATATCACAAGCTTTGCTTAGTTTGGGGTCAGATGACCGTGTGTGCAAAAATGTCCCGAATATTTATTATTATTATTATTATAATGATGATAACATAACACCAACCACCTCCCTTTTACTACTACTAACTACTACTACTTGCACTAATGGCTGTGCTCCGTGGTTTTGCCCGTGATTTTCAGTTATTTTCAGAACAAATGTCTATCTGGCGGAAGGCCTACTTACGCTGCTTTCGTGAGATTCGCGGGTATTTAGTGGATGTGGCGGGCTGTCTTTCAGTGTGGAGGTCTAAAGGGGAGGCCTATGTTTTGCAGTATACGTTTTCTGGCTGAAGATGATGATGAATTATCCTAAGTTCGTCTCCATGTACATTTACTTCCTCGGGAGATTTTGTCGAAATTTATTCAGGCGTTGAGTGATTAAGTGGAGACCACGGACCGGTAAGCGCAGCGTAGGTCGTCCACCCACAAGATGAACAGACGACCTAAAAGAAACCGCAGGGAAACGCTGGATGCAGGCCGCTTCCAACCGGCCCTTTTGAAAATCGATGGGGGAGGCCTATTTCCAGCACTGGACGTCCTACGGCTGAAATGATGATGATGATGATGAGTGATTAAGTAACAGACAGTAAGACAGTACTATGGGATGATACTATTACTATAGATGGGACCGACTCAGAAATCTGGAAGCTGTAAGCAATAGCTTTGCTACGCTCCACGTGTCCTGAAAATTTGTCGCTAGGTTTTTGAAAGTAAAATTGTAGCTTTAAAAAAACTGCTTTTTACAATTGACTCTACAGGTGTCAGAGCTAACCAGCGTAGACCTAGTAAGATAGTCTCATTCTTTTCAAGAAACTGTAGTAATTCAAATGTATCAATTGCAAAACAGCGGAAACAGCGTTGAATTCCTACAAACCAGAGGGCGTTGTGTGATGACTGATGATGAACGAGCACAAAAACAGCATACCACCTCGTACCCTGTCGCGGGAGATGGATGGCGAAGTGCTGACGTGGAAAACGACCTATTGATTTACTGTAATGGGATACAGATATAGAATAAGAACGTGCTGTACTAGTATGCGCTAATTTGTTTATGGTATACTAGCAGTGCCTCGCAGTTTCACCCGCTATCCTACAAGAACTACAATGTTTTAACTGACTTCAGGAAAAGGGTTCTCAAACCGACCTGCTTTTTAACCAACTTTAAGATTATCAATCCGTTTTTTAAAACTAACAGTTAACCAGTTAACAGTATTTTTTTTAATTTACTCCGATTAACGCCAGTATGAGTGAATCGATTTACGTGATTCTTTTTTAGGGTTCCGTACCCAAAGGGTTAAAGGGGGTCAAAAGGACCCTATTACTAAGCCTACGATGTCTGTCTGTCGGCTCTGTTCACCCTACTTATACCGTAATAGCATAGATAAACATATACTAGACAGCCAATTGAAATTTTCACAGAATAATATTATTCGTCAATTTCTTAGTTAATCCGCCATAACAATACATATTATGTATTGTTGGCTGGTTTATTTGTATGTAGAGGATGGTCCACATAAATAAATAAATAAAAAATATTGATTAAATCGGGCGTTACATTGCGGAAGTTCATTTTCAAAACTATTTCTTTGATGATCGACATCTAATCTCGGCGTCGGCCAAGCGCTCGAAGAGTCAACACGTCCTGAGGATGCATTGTGAAGTCAGTCTCAAAAAAGTGTGGAGTCATTAGCTCAAATTGTTTGAGCTATTTAAACGTCGGTTATCTTATACAAAAATAGTACTTAATTAAGATCATTGTGACATCATTGTAAGGTCGTGTCCTGTCGGTAATATCCTGGGTCCAGAGCCAGATGTCCTGTCATATTAATTAAAGACGGGAAGTATCGAAGCGTTGTACGTGAACACATTTAGACATTCAAATGAAGATAAATAGTATAAAAAACTGAATATGTGTGTACTGAGTGATCAAAGTGGAATAGACCGGAACTACTCTTAGATCCAAAACACTACGAATCCAGCAACTGAATTAATAATAAATGAATAATGCATACTCTAAGATTTATGGACTGCATAGAATTGGAATTAGATATATGTATGTGTACAATACGCTGCCCAATCAAAGCCCAGCGCAGAAATGTAAAACGTTTGGACACTGTGAGCGACTCTACTGCGTACTTATGGAATCATCTCCCCCATGGATTTCAAAAAGAGCCGGTTGGATGCGGCCTGCATCCAGCTTTTTCCTGCGATCTCTTTTAGGTCATCTGTCCATCTTAAGGGTGGATGTGTAGTTTATTAGTTTATTAGTAGTATTTTTTGCGTATAATGGGTTTACAAAAGTTACAGGTGTCGTGTAGAAAGAATGGTTCGCCATTATACTACCTTTCGGCATGCAAATTTGGCACTTACATACTATGGAAACGAATTTACATTTAAATAAATCAATCAAACAATCTCACTTAAAATACTAACTTAGAATTAGATGAAGAGATCATTAAAATTTGTTACAATTATTACCTATTTGGCACTACCCTACCACAGTTTTACAAACTTAGATTATAAGCAATTACGATTGCGATTACTAAGCAAATGTCACAAGTTACAAGTCATTATACAAAGCTATTCACGGTCAGACTTGTTTGTTAATATTGTAATATTGTAATGTAACGCTGCGCTTACCAGTCCGTTGTTTCCATTCGAGAACTCATCGGCCATCTATTCTGCAATGCATGCTATGTGCCCTGTTCGCACTGCCACCTCGACTTGCAAATCCCATTAATTTATTGAATGTATTTTTTTTAACGGAACGAATTGAGAACACTCCTTCTTTTTGTAGTCGGATTAAATCATGGGAGATTCTTGTGAATAATTTCCTCCTGGTACCGTATACTGTAAAGTGTTCGATACATCAAGAATTTGAATAATGTAAAATACACACGGTAAATTTCAATGTGTAATAATGGCAAAAAACTTCGTAGGTAATCGTTAATAAGTACCTAATATTTCCTTATTTTTCTACTTTCGCTATAAATATTGTATGCGACATACAAACAGCAGTAAAACAATAATGAAATAATTGAAAACATAAAACTCATTTTCTATTTGAAAATCTAAAAAAACATTGATCTTAATAAAGCTATATCGGAAATGACACATTATACCTCCTAAAATACCGGCCAGAAAGGCCACTCTACATAGAGCTTCAATAAATGTTTTTTTCTCTGTACTTATGCAGAAATTCAGGCGTCTGGTTATGCTGGGGGTAGTTACGCAGGGGTGTGAAAACACAGGGGTGGCTAAATCGTCGCAAAGCGTAGAATGACGGATGTCTTTACAAGCTAGAGGACTTGTCAGTACGGATTAGAGCTTACCCTTTGGGGGTTCTCAACCTTTTGAATTTTTTTTTACTGTAATTTTTTGACATTACAACTATGTACTACGATTTCTTGATATAGTTTACATTGGATTGACATTAAAGAAGTAACAAGTATACATTGTAAATTTGAATACCCCCCGATAATCGAAAAGACCGAAAAGAGCTCATAATCTTAAATGGTTGAACAGATTTTCTTGAATCATACCTATGCAAGTCACCTTTAAAAAAAATCGGGTCAGCCGTCTGGGAGCTTCGATGTCACAGACAGACACACAAATACACACGTTAAATTTATAACACCCCTATTTTTGCATTGGCGGTTAAAAAGAGCAAGCATAAGTAAAGGAACTGAGTCACAATCAAGGACGCTTCATAGCGTGGACGCGCTACAAAGTAACATCTCCTTGCGGGCACGTCGGCCGTAATGTTGACAAAACTAAAATCAAGTGTTCAAATCGTGAGAGGTTAAAAGTTACAATCTCATATCTCATACTTTAGTAGGTTGACTTTCTTATTTTACGTGTATCTTCTCATCCCGGGAGTTCTAAAATTTGACATTCACTGCCACCGCAGCGATAACATATCGTTCTCGCGAAAGATGAGTGTATCCTTGTTCCGGTATTTTTACTTTTTTACCTTTAACGAAATTAAAACGTTACCCGTCGAAAAAAACGTATCGCATGTCACACTTTCACAGTATGTTTAAAGTTATGCAGTATGAGAACTTCGTACTTACAATTCTTTTTTTAAGGTTTTGTACGTATTTATTCATCATTTTCTCATTCATGGCAGCTCATTAATTTTTTTGCATTGCATAAGTTTCCCCCCTTTATCGCGAATTTTCCCTGTTTACCACTAATCTCGTCAAATGTGGATTAGCAAAAGTTGATTATTTCATCATGCCACCGTTGGACTGGTTTTCTAGGGTTATGCTCAACCTTGAGTGACCACAATTCCATCAGAGACCTACCTACTCCACCTGCCTTCACTGTATCTGGCCAAGTATCCTGTCCAACGTATTTATTATGGGTTAGGTGGCAGCTCAACCACCAAGAATCTTACCCATGGGTGAGTTGACTGCTGTCCGATTTTCAAAATGGTGTTTTCACCCAGTGGGTAAGTAACTTCTTTACTAATTTGAAAGGGGTCTATTCGACTAGATTGTTTTTTTATATTACCACATCACTGCTTTAATCTGGCGGTTTACTACTTAGCATGTGGCATTACCAACAAAAAACAACTACTTTTTTATGGTTGACCGGCTAGGCGATTGATCACAGCTCAACTGATGTTAAATATACTGTGCGAGACACTTTTTGCTGATTTATCACATTCGCATTTCTTGCTCTATAAGTTCAATCACGCGAGTCACTTTTTCCGTACAGGAGATACGTTTCCTTTGTAACTTGAGTTACTGCTTCAATCTGCATGTTTATCCTAATTCTTAAGAAAAAAACACCCTCGAGTCACCGACAAAGAACCTAAAATAGCTGCCGAAAAACGTGTTTTTCATTTACGTGACGATTTTGTTATGACTGAAATTATTTATGAACGGTGTTTTTCTTGATCTGGTCTTTGGGGACAGATTTAGAAATTGAAAGATATATCTACAATTTACTTGTCCGCGGAGCAATGGAAAGATAGAAACTCTTTATTGTGCACACCATAAGTATAGCTTGGGATTCATGTATGTTTATAGTGCAATTTAATAATACTACTATTAGGTAATGATTTCTTAGATTTTATAAATAATACTATATAATGGAAGTTTACTAATGAATAAATTGCGGGGAGTTATGTAAATTTTCGGTCATGTTTATTCAAACGTCTCATATAGAAAGTTTATTTTATTGATGATTTCTTAATTTCGGACTTTCGAAAAAAAAAATGAATAGGCTTCCGTTTGACTTTGTGGTGTCCGTGGTTGCAGTGTGGGTAGACTAGATATGGTATGTCAAAAGAAATGTTAAGAAATTAGTAACAAGGACCGTCAACGGTTATTAATAAAAACAACATGTAGATAAAATCAACTGCAAGCGTTTTATTTCAACGTGTGCTTGTATAAGTAAAAATCAACCATGAATCATCTCATTAATACAATCTTTTTTTTAACAAAACCGTATTATTTATATTGAATAGTTCTTTATAGGTACTTCGACCAAAATAAAATGAATGGACGGGCCCAGAAGAAGCGCATTTTTGAAGATTATAAAATGAGCGCCACCGCTCACATCGTTTCAGTCGGTCTCTAGCCGTAGGAAGTGCAACACGAGACTATTGTTACATGATAACGAAACATCTGACAAAATTATGCCTTCGTGTGCTTTCCGAAGTGTAAATACACAGCAAAAAACCACTATCTATTTTTTTGTAACAAATGTACTGTACATGCTTATAATTTGGTGTTGAAGTATATGTCCGACGGTTTTGACTCGTTTTTACTGAGCAAATTCAATGATTATAGCCCGTCCATTAATTTTTTTTAGGTCGAAGTTTATATAGTGTTATTGACGGACCCGGGTATATCCTAAAACTGTGACCAGAACCCCCGGAGGATCGACAACAGTGTCCTATTAGTACACGGTGAACGTACTGCGATCCCCAAGTCGCCTGCCAAAACATCACCAGATTCACTACTGTTCTCTCTTTAATCGTTTAATCTCGTATCTTTATATCTAAATACATACCTAAGTAGATAGTTTCTTGTAAGAAATAAGAATACTCGTTTATTTTGGGGTCAGAGGATGTAGGTCAAGTAGATTGATTAGTTCGGCATTTTTCAGGTTTCAGCAATTCATCTCAGTATTGCTCAGAAGTCTTTAAACTTTTCCCATGCCATAACCTATTTTCTCGAAACGACAAATGAAATACTATGGAAATTTACTAATGAAGAAATTGCGGGGAGTTATGTTAATTTTGGGTGGGTCATGTATATTTAAAAGCCTCATTTCATATTTATTTTCAACCATAAAAATAACACGTATTTAAAACATTATGATTATTCATCATCATCAGCCAGAAGACATCCACTGCTGAACATAGACCTCCCCTTAGACCTCCACACTGAACGACAGCCTGCCATCTGCATCCACTGGATTCCTGTGTCTTTCACGATGTCGTCGGTCCATCTAGTGGGAGTAGTCTACCTACGCTGCGTCTTCCGATTCGCGGTCTCCACTCAAGAACCTTTCTTCCCCATCGCTTATCGATTCTTCGAGCGATGTAGCCTGGCCATTGCAAACTTCAACTTGTAGTACTTCAAACACTAACATAGAGAGAAGATGGGCCCTAATCCACCATGCTGGCCAAGTGCATGTTGGTGAATGTCATATTATGTCTTTTAACTTTAGAGGTTTTTGGACATACTGGTTTCCTCATGATGTTTTCCTTTGCGGTTTTTTCATCAGAACTGCACATAATTTATTCAAGTACTAAATAAGTAATTAGCGCAGGGCCGAGGATCGAACCGATTGTCGCCAGATTGTAAAGCGCACATGCTCACTGCTCAGCCATCATTGCTCCTAACAAAATGAAATGAGAAAATACGAAATTCATTAATTGTTCTTAAATCTCTTACACCTCATCCGGTTTTCAAGGCGGGATAAAATTCAGCTAAGTAAATAAACCACAACCCCCGGTAATCTCTGACACCCCTAATTCGGTCCTTACCGACAGACGTTTCCGACAAGCCGTAGGTATGTGTCGATGGGGTGCGAAACTATCGTGAAGATGAATTGGGCGGCTCGACCTGAGGGCGCTTTTTGTGGTGACTCTAATGATCGCTGTTCGAACGTGAAGGAAAGACGGGCGTGGGTGAATTTTAAATCGGCACTTAAGCTCTCTCGCTTGCATTATTTAACGTTTTTGAAGATAAATAATCACAAGATAAAAAAAGGAGAAAAAAAGATTATCAGAAGGAACTAAAAAGTGTTGATACAACATAAATTCCCATTAATCCATAATTTTTCTCTAATTCCTTATTGTACGTTAAAGAGGAAATATGCTAAAGATTCGTCAAAAGAAAATATTTTTGGAGAATCTAATAAAATGCAGATGGTGGTGGCAACAGTGTAATGTATGTGTAATGTATTGAAATTTTACCAACAACTGTTTAATTTTCCACCCTGAATTAATACTAACAATTGTTTAATGTTAGGTTAGATTTTTCCACAAGATGAACAGATGACATAAAAGAGACCGCAGGGAAACGCTGGATGCAGGCCGCTTCCAACCGGCCCTTCTGGAGATCGATGGGGGAGGCCTATGTCCAGCAGTGGACGACCTACGGATGAAATGATGACGATAAGGTTAGATTTAGTCAACTTCATTTCCATAATATTGCACTAGCATGCACCAGACGGTGGCACGGAGTATGGATTTCCCATTAGCAGCGGTAATACTCAATTAATAATGATCGGCGTCACGGCGGCGCCGTATTTAGCAGATCAATAGAGGAGTCTGCACCACGATGCATGCTTTAATGGTTTATGTATAGATGGATCCAAAACTTAGAAGTACAACAGCAAATAATAACCGTTATGAATAAGACAAAAATAAATGGCTGAGTTGAAATAACAAAATACAAGTTTAAAGCTATCAAAAATTCAAGAACTATGTTGGTATATATTTTACTGACGAATCTTTGCACAGTAGAAACTTAACATGGGGTATTAAACTACACCTATTTTGAATTTTTAAATTACCTGTGTATCTTTTAAACTTACTGGGGCCTTACGGACAACTGCTATTGCAGCACCAAACTAACGTTAAATCCGCTCAGTTGGAAAATCACGCGAACCTTAACGCGCCCACATACGGTTTGCGGTCGCGTGATTTTCCAACTGATCTTGGACATTTAAAGACTAACTAAACTGTGTAGTAAGTAGTTCGCCCCAAACTGTGACCTCGCGAAAGTGTTTTTTTTTATACTACGTTACCTGTGACCACGGAAACTGCAATGTTCGAAACGTCGGGAAGAGAATAATGATTTCGCGTGTAGTAATAAAATCCGAAGTGTTTTTTTTTATACTACAATAACTTCAATGTAGCAAGGCTACATTTACTTATATTTCATTTGCAAATATCCGCTCTTCAGGTCGTTATTAATTAATAAAAGGTATGAATCAATAACAGCTACGTATTGATAACGGTTATGAATATGAAATGATATTGAGGTGGCTGCAGCCGGTGATTTATGTGGCTAATACATATTGTTGGTGCTATATTGGATTGTATCAATGCCACAGTAAAGCGAATCAAACAGCTAGTCAACTCAATATTTAATTTTAAAATGATGATAATATTATAAATATATCTTGCGGTGTTTTTCTGCACTTAAGATGCACCATTTTAAACAAAAAGGGGTAATTTTTTGTATTGGTATAATTTAAAAAATGGCTCAGTGTGAGTCAGAGTAGCACACTGAGGGTTCCATACAAATTTGTACGTATGTAAATTCATTACTGAAGTTAATCTATGAAAGCACCGAACATTGTTCTAACGAAAAGATTGAAAGATAAACTAATTTCTTTGCTTGAAATGTTATAATTAGTTAGTGTAACTAGTTAACCTGTGTATCTGTGAAACCCCTGGTGATCAAAAAAATATTCAAGTTAAAAGAAACAACTAAATTTACTGTGGCACTGTTGGTGCATTGTAGAGATTGTGGAGTACCTAATAAAAGAGATTTTGTTTGGAGTGATTGAAGTTAATGCGGTTAATGTACTGTTTAACGTTCAAATGGCTGATAATTCAGTTGAGCTGTGGTCAAACACCTGGCCCGTCGCCATAAAGAAATTGTATCCATCCAAATCAATAAACATAGGTATAACGAGATTGTAAACAGTGTTGCCATAGTTTTATAATTATGATATATCTATTATTCTATATGTATAAAACGATGTGTTTATGTATGTTATCTATGGACTCCGAAACGGATGGACCAATTTTGATGAAATTTACAGACAATTTTCAAATTAATCCAGCGAGTGTTGTTATAAGTTTGGTACGATCGAATCAACAGTATTTTTTGTGTTTTTATATTTTCAGGGCATGGCATGTAGAACAGATAGCCGATGGGGCCGAAAGGTTCTCAAATGGAGATCACGGACGATAAACGCAGCGTAAGACATCCACCCACAAGATGGACAGACGACCCAAAAGAGACCGCAGGGAAACGCTGGATGCAGGCTGCTTCCAACCGGTGGGGGAAGCCCGTGTCCAGCAGTGGCGTTCTATGGCTGAAATTATGAAGCTATTGAAGAGTTCCTATATTCACCTCCTGGCTCCATCATCAGATCATTGCTCGGTACCAAATATATAGTCATCCAAATCACATAATCTTTCCAATTTTTCAATCGATTCGACAATATTAGAACTACGTTTAAATTTACTTCCAAGTTTACATTATTAGTTTGTTAATACAAGTAATAAAAGGACCTAAAGCGAATAAAAGCATGCTAGTATGGCTAGACTGAAGATTTGATTAAGAAATTAAATTAAAATTAATTTGAAAGTTTAACCAATAATATAAATTGAACTACGATGTTCCTAAAGCTAAGAAAATAATGAAAAACCTTATTAATCTAACTAAACAGAACTCTTTTTCAATAAAATATACTTTCGTAAACTATAAATTTGATTCTTCCAAAAGCCAATTCCACTTTTAAATTCCATTTATTTTACCATTTCTTATGGAGGTTTCGTTCGGAAACCGATTCGTTTCTGTCAAGTATTCACAATTTCCACGAGCGCGAGTCACGCGAGCGCATAACTGTGTTGCCAGCTGTGTTTTTAAATGAAACCTGTAAACTCTATAATTTGTAGATTATTAAAAAAAAAAAAACACGACTGCAAAAAAAAGGTGTGTTGCGTTTTTAAGGTTCATACGAGTGCTTTCATGTGGGACCTAAATGAAACAGGACTCAAATAAGCTGATTAAACTTACTATCATTGCCTAAAACTTTTCAAGCAGAATATACACATACCTACATAAAACAATGTTATAAAACATAAAAGAGTTTAGAGTCTGGCTAATTAAAGTTGAGACTATAAACGCCCGCCAAATAAAAAAATAAAATAAACCCCATAAAAATTAACTGACTGTGTTACAATGAAAATTAATAACTTACAAGTATCAAGTGAGATTATTCCAGGCATTTCATACTAATCTTTGGGGTTTCGATGCTGATATTTTTTAATTTGCCGCGCTTTTTCAGTCTCTACTAGAAATAGTCATTAGAGTGACACTGTATAAAAATTGTGAGTTATTTATTAATTTATTTTTGATTATATTGTGGCTTGTTTTATTATCATCTCGAGACTAAGCTTTTTTATAAAATAATTTAATGTAGTGTACATTAAATTATTTTGCTTCCTTGTAGAACCTATTTCTAATGACCCGATTATTATAAATATAATTTCTGTATTATATTGCTTAGATCTACCCTAAATCATAGTAAATCTATATAGCTGGCACCACTAACCCGCAACGGCCGAGAAAGAGTTTTTTGGCGCCAACGCAGAAAAAACATGTCGGCTCGTTGGATTATTTTCCTAAACTTGTGTATTTTCGAGTGTTAATGTGTACTAAATGGTGAATTATTATTCATTAAGTGCTCGTAAACGTGCTCGAGTGTGGGCAAGTGATATAACGAGGTGAAACGTGTCTTTTCGTGTTGTTTCCAAAACTCCATAGGAGCCTCTTGTAAAGTCTTCACCACTTTACAGGGGCATGAGTTCGACTTGACCGTGACTTACTTAGCTTGACTCTGACTGTGACTATGACTTGTTTGACGCTAATAAGACAAAATGAACTGTTTAATATTACGAGTAAAGGACATTGAATCCACGCTCATGAAGATTTTAACAAAAAAAAAAAAAAAAAACGGCCGAGAAATCGTCTGCAAACTTTGATCGTCATTTTATTTTATTGTATAGAAACTCTTCGGAACATATAACGACGCTAAGCAAACAAATAAAGCGTACGACAAACTCCAAAGAATGTTATGTAAATTCAAATTTGGAAAACTTTGTACAGCATACTGGCAGTTGAAAAGTAACAAAATTTTGAAAATCGAAATAGTTTACGCAATTTGAACTTTTTATTTTATGGAGGGTTTACTGCGTAAAAAGTGAGCTCACTAATCTTGGAAAACTTCAAGATTTGTTATACTTCATATAAAAGTGAATTGTTTTTTCAGCACTGTTTGTGGTATCTATTTAGTATAATTTGCTTACATTGCTAATAATATGCGTAATTCGCATATTTCGTTCTAATTGTAGACGTATAAGTCAGATTATGCAGTGATTGCACATCATCCCGTTCTATCCACAGCAATAATTCTCGGCCTAAGGCGAGATGCCAATTTGTCAGCGCGTGGGCGTCCGATGGTAAACTTTCATAATCATGCAGGCAGTGAAAGCATTGTGCCGATTTGTGCCACAGGATATAGGGCAGTGGGTTATATTAGGTACTAGCTTATAAAGCTACTTTTCATCATCATCACTATTTTTCATCACCACGCGGGTGAAACGGGGGCGCAGCTAGTGGTTGATATTCCGAAACGAACCTTCTTCGCTAGACCATAGTAGAATCTTGTTTTTACTATGGCTAGACTGTGGAATGTACTGCTTGAATAGCTTAAGTGTTCCCTGATAGTCACAATCTGGGTGTATTCAAGTCGCGAGTGAATTGTTTTGTTTTGGGCAAGCATACTCCATCGTAAACCACATCATCGTATTGAGCGTACTTGTAGCCATGTCATATGCCTAAATACCTAGGCAACTGGTAAAAACTCTGTAGATTTTTCCAGGCAGTTAGTAGGTGCAGGTCGATAACCGATGGGGAAGAAAGGTTCTTGAGTGGAGACCACGAACCGGAAGACGCAGCGTAGGTAGGCCTCCCACTAGATGGACCGACGACATAGTAAGAGTCGCTGGCATCCAGTGGATGTAAAAGGCAGGCTGTCGTTCAGTGTGGAGGTTAAAGGGGGAAGCCTATGTTCAGCAGTGGACGTCTTCTGGCTGATGATGATGATGAGTAGGTGCCCAACATAGCCTATTTGTTTTTTGCAGTGTCCGCACGCAGTAGTTTGCAAATATTACTGGGTTTCGGATTGAAGGGCGGATGTTTCCAATGAATTTATTGGGCATAAGAATATTTACTCGTAGCATCTTCGACCAAAATAAAATGGACGGGCCATAACCATTGAACTTGCTCAGTGAAATCGAGTCAATACCGTTGGACATTATGCTTCAACACCTAATTATAACAATGTACATACATTTGTTACAAAAATAGATAGCGGTTTTTGTTGTGTTTTTACACTTCGGGAAAGCACAGGAAGGCATAATTTAGTCAGATGTTTCGTTATCATGTATAGACGCGTGTCACACTTCCTACGGCTAGAGGCCGACTGAAACAAAGTGAGCGCCGACGCTCATTTTGTAATCTTCAAAAATTCGCTCCTTCGGGGCCCGTAAACTCATTTTATTTTGGTCGAAGATTAATATTATAATGGCGTCAATTCGGTCACACCACTCACTAAACTAAACCAATCTGACAGGACTAAAATTATCTGCCTCTCTTTCATTTTAATATGTGAAAGAAGGATGGCAACAATTTTAGAGCTGTCACATTTAGTTTAGTTTCGTTTAGAAGTGCATCAGAATAGATGCCATTATCTCAGGATGACGAGCGCAGTGCATGCCACGTTCTATCTATTATACCTATCTAGTCAATGAGACAAACAGACGGACAGACAGACGGACAGACAGACGGATAGACAGACAGAAACCGTAGGCTTAGTGATTGGGTCCCGTTTTTGGGTTTTGGGTATGGAACCCTAAAAATGGAGACATTTGAACACGTACGATAATTTTACTTAGGCATATCTCTTTTGTTTGTCTGATCTGAGTACTTCACATTCATCATCATTATCATAAAATAATAAGGAAATGGGTGGCAAATAAAACGCTCTGTTGTGTGTAGTCAAAAACTTAATTTAATACTGTACAACTAAAATACTTTTTACAAACTCAAAATAGGATATAATCGAACCGTGCTTATGAAACGATCTGACAGCTGCAGTAAAATGTAAAAAGCTAAATGAAAACCGTAATCATTTTGCTAGTTCTCAACCGACTTCAAAAAAAGAGGTTATCTTTATTTATACAATATTTTTGTGTGTGTATGTTAAGCGATGTCTTCGCCAAGCGTGAACTGATTTTAATAAATATTTTTTCATCATCTTCATCATCATCAGCCAGATGTCCACTGCTGAACATAGACCTTTAACCTTTAAGCTGGACACTAAACGACAGCTTGCTATCTGCATCCACTGGATGCCCGCGACTCTCACAATGTCGTCCGTCCATCTAGAGGGACGCTGCGTCCTCCGGTTCATGGTCCACTCAAGAACCTTTCTTCCCCATCGGTTATCGGTTTTTCAAACGATGTGGTCTGCCCATTGTCACTTCAACTTGCCACTTTAATAGTTACGTCGATGACTCTGGTTCTTTGGCAAATATCAACGTTCCGGATATGATTTTAATAATTTTTTACTTAAAAATAACCTTTTTAGTGTAAATATTGTTTCTTTCAAACAAATTTTCCAAGATTTTCTGCAGCTGACAAAACGCTTCTTAGCGCAGCTTGAGTGTAGTAACAGGAGATCCCTTAGAAACATCGTAGAAAAAAAATCCCAGACCATATTTCTTTTCACCATTAACTTACAGTCTTTTCCTTTCCACTTATTATACAACCCTTCTTCGCTGCTTTGTACTCTCATTATTATTTTTTACTTTCCCATTATTTCTGCTTCCCGTATCGTCTACTCCTTTCCTCTTTTTTCTTTCCCACTTATTTCTATATCTCAATTTCCTTCACTATATCTTCTATTACCACAATTATCTTTCCCACCAGCTCTTCCTACTTGCCTCTAATTCTTCCCGCTGTCTTCCTTCTCAAAGAACTCTTCAGTAAGAGGTATATGCACAAGCTGGTTGTAAGTGTACGCGTCGAAGAACCGTTGGGTTACGTTCATGGCATATCCAATGGCATAGTCCAGGATAGGGTCCCCAAATTCTTTGGCGAACGTCTGAGCGTCCGCGTTAAGGACTTGCAGGACCTGGGCACCTGGAAATGGAAGTAATACGTGAAAAGTAATAAAAGAACGGTATGTTCTGATAGTTTCGCTTGAGAGCCAGTTCCTGATCCAGGCTACGCGTATTTACCATCTTAAACAACACCATCACTTATCTGATGAGATGTGGTTAAATGCCGCATCCTTTTAAAGAGAAACCCTTGAAGAATGTTTTTATAACAGGAATTTTAAAAAGCGTATTTTCTCTCTTCTGTTAACTCAAGAAGTTCTACAACTAGGTACTACTTAAAAAGATTTGGATAAGGGCAATTTTAAAGACACCATTTAACTTAAAAAGATAAAATGGTATTCTAGAGGCACTAAACTAAAATATTGAGTGTGCAACTATTACAATTTCGGAAAAATTTACACAAATTAGAGATTGATAGAGAGAGATAGATAGAAAAAGCTGATAACACTGGTCAATACTAGGGATGCTGAGATTTTGTTAATCTTACATTGTCATACTATCCCTTAAGTTTATTAATTTGTTTTTTTTTTTCAAAAATGTTTGCAAGTATTAGTGTAATGGAACGGAACGCACCGGAACGCTGTTCCGGTTCGTTAAAACACCGTTCTGTTTCGTAAAGGAATCCAATGACAGCTCACTCGTCAAAATCGGTCAAGCGTTTAGGCTACAGGTCCCAGAAACATACTTACAACCCATAAACATTACCCTCCTTCTTGGACAGTCGGTTAAAAGTTTGCAGGGTTTGAAGGGAAATACGAAAAAAAAACGTTCCGGTTCGTGGGTAAGTCCAATTCGACCACTGCGTGTAAGTAAATACGATGTTTAACTAAGATTGCCAGATTTCTGTATCAAATAATACAAACTCAAGCCACTTGCCTAAGAAACCGATACAGACCGATTTAGATCGATCACCGATTTAAATTATGGACTATGTGGCCATGACCAAAATTTCACGTTCAATTATATTCATTTCGTATGCAAGTCTATAACAGCTGATTCAATGCCATCTTAAATTATCATCCACGCAGTTTATACGCATATTAATGCGTTTTTAACCTTGAGGCTGCTTAAATAATTTTCACTGGCAATTTTTGGTATCAACATCTTCTCCTCATTTCAGTCATAGGACGTCCACTGTTGGACATAGACCTCCCCATCGATCTCCAAAAGGGCCGGTTGGAAGCGGCCTACACAACGAATAATGCATTACGAATAATGGTGGTATAAACATAATGGTTATACCACCATTATTCGTATTTTTGTAGGTTGTTACTACATGTAAGGGATACCGATGCTCTACTCTAATGCCCCAGCATCAGGCGTAGAATGTGATCTGAAAAACTTACAGGCGCGTGGCTATCGACCCCGCTGGCAGGTTCGAGGACTCCTGGGATCTATCAGAAGATTGATTATATTCTCTTCATATA
Source organism: Agriopis aurantiaria (assembly GCA_914767915.1). Taxonomy (NCBI): domain Eukaryota; kingdom Metazoa; phylum Arthropoda; class Insecta; order Lepidoptera; family Geometridae; genus Agriopis; species Agriopis aurantiaria. The sequence goes on along the minus strand of OU612001.1, from coordinate 10,196,187 downwards.
CTCAACTAGGGCCCAGGGCACGCCCCTTTCTTTTGGATGCCAGGGCAAGTCTGATTCCTCAGTCACGGCGACGGCTCAAGCCCAGGTACGTACATTAGAATCGGTAGTCGCCCAAAAAGTTAGGCCAATGCCATCTAGGTTTACCAACCACGTAAACATTGTCAAGGCCATCTGAGGTTAACAGCTATATCTATAGCTTTCATAAATAAAACCGCTTGGTTTGCCCCATGCATGCCAGACTTGCACTAAAAACGATTGATGGAAAGAGTCTTCGTAGATTGGGTTATCTACAATCAAAACTTACTGATCCTCGGGTTTCCTCTAATAAGATTGGTGAGATTCAGCTTGAGGTCGGTCCCGTAGTCCGCTTTGTATTTGTACGAGTTGATTTTGTAGTGGCCTTCCCCGGACTCCTTCAACACCACCCGCTCTGCCACGTCGAGACGGATGCGTTGGTTTACTGGCGAAAAGAAGAAAATGAGCCTAAACATCAGGTACTTGATTTTCCGGTAATTTTTGTTGATGAAACATTCATAAGGTATCACAGAGTAAGAAAGTGTAAGGGTATCCAGTACGTAGGCCCCAAAAAGTTCCGGTTATTGTATACGGTATTGAGTTTCGCTTGCTTATGAGTTACGTTTTTATATGCCTTTTCAGCTATTCTAGACTGTCTACGATATTGTACCTATTTAATAATTGATCTCTAACGTATGTATATCATATAATATGGTTCAGTTTGATTGTAAAATAATTTACGCCGGATGAGCGCTCGTTAATTTTTTTTCCGATGAAAGATTGACGTGCGTTCAGCCAACTGCCTATTACCGTGACTCTCTTCAGTGTGAAGTACCAGCAGACTACAGTACAAAGTGAGCCAAGATCCATCCTGGAAACCAGGGTTCATGATGGTGCTGTATGGCTATGTCGCAAACTCCTCTCCTACCTGCCAAACTACCAATAACACCAATGGTGTTGCAAGGGTCCATACGCAGCGGTTACCGCTTTCTAGACTAAGTAGAGCATGCCTCTTCTCAAATTCTTTATTCTTCAAATTATTTGATATTGTACGATGGTGGCTGAGCGGTAGCATGTGTTTACAGTCTGATAGCACCCACTTCGATCCTCGGCCCTGCACCAATGACTTATTTATGTGCAGTTTCAATGCCATCACTCAATAACGGTGAAGGAAAAACATCTTGAGGAAACCGGCATGTCAAAGAATCTCTAAAGTTCAAAGACATACCTAATTATGACATTCACCAACATGCACTGGGCCAGAATGGTAAATTAAGGCCCATCCTCTCTCTGAGAGATGGCCTGTGTCCGCAGCAGTGGGAACATGATATTAGTCTGAAATGACGATGATGATGCACCACATTGCTTGATAATCTTACTGATCTTGATCTTGGCACTGCCCTCGGTGTCCAGGTTGAAGAGTAGCAGTCGTCCTTGCAGGCTGTAGATACCGCGCACGGTGAAGTTACAGTGCATGTCAAACGTGAAAGTGCGGATGTCACGGCGAGACCTGAGGACAAACTTTACGTAAGTTTTTAGGGTTTCGTATTCAAAGTAAGAAAGAAAGAAAGAAAAAAGAAAATAAATTTTATTCGACACCTTTGCAAGTAAGGAAGTATTACATATTATTTTTAATGAGGAAAGAAGAATACTAGCGAGTAAAAAGACGAGAAGGGGAAAGATGTTTGGCCACCTTGTACGACATGACAAATTAATGTAAACTATTATAGAGTGAAAGGTAGAAGGAAAGAGAGGACCGGGAAGACCAAGAGGACCAAATAAACAAATATATATACAAACAAATAAATATTTTTAGACCAAATAAATGAGAAGGCAAATTTCATGTCGTACAGGGAGGTGAAAACGCTGGCAGAAGACCGTCAAGCCTGCAAGTTACTCCACCGACAAGAAAATGTGAAAAGATTTTTTTATAGTTCTGAATGAATGTACTCAAAGGGTGCTAACAGAACCATTACTAAGCCTACGCTCTCTTTCTGTCCTGCCTTTTAACAGCTGTATCTTTTGAATCATAATAGATAGACGGTAAAAAAATTCACATAATAATTATGTGTGTAACGATTAACTAACAAATAATAATAAAATCAAAAATTATAAAATATAAGGCCGCTTTATTTTTTTATTTTCTGATTACACCAAAAAGTTTTTTGACGTGTATTTGTTTTTATCTAGTGTAAAATTAATAACTCTCAGTTTTTTAAGCCATCTTGATTGATTTTACCTACTGAACAACATAGCTTATATTTTATTCAAAATGTAATAATAATATACTCATTTAAACAGTTTATTAAAGACCCCAAATCATGTCTACAAGACTGATTTCACCTGTTACGGAACCGAGTGACTCAAGGTCATCAAGTTTACACTTTTCATTTGTTCACGCCATTGTCGAGCAAAACTCAAAAATCTGTTTACTTGGCTGAGTTGGAGTTCATACGAAAGGTACAAGTAACAGGCACCTAAAGTTATTTCCGTAGTTTAGCAAGGTTGACCAATTAAAAGTATAATATACTAGCAACCCGCCCGTCCGGTTTCGCACGGGTGTAATTAGCGTGCGAAGCCGGGGCGGGTCGCTTGTTATATATATAAACCTTCCGTGAAAAATTATCTAACTAATGGTGAAAACCGCATCAAAATTCGTTACGTGGTTTAGGAGTAGTTAGCAGCCATACAGACACAGAGACAGACAGACAGACGCGGAAAGTGACTTTAATTTATACTATGTAGAAAGAAATAGAAATAGAAAAGATAAGTATAGTATAATAAGAGATAATAGGGTCCCGTATACACCTTTTGGGTACACCTTACACACCCCAGTCTCCCTGACTGTCTTATACATTTATAGCATAGTCATTTTTAAATTCCTGGTCAGCACAGTACCTACTGTTGTTCCCTTCAGGTATAAGGGGGTCTGAGTTTAGTAACCTAATTTTTCGCATTTGAAAAGCTTCTTACTTAAAGGTGGTACTTACGACACTTTATCTGGGATGCATGAGCTAAGCCCCACTAGCTTCGCATTGTGGAAGGTCATCTTCAAGTTCCCCGGCAGGACGATGCTGATGTTCCTGTCCAGGTATAGGGGATCTAGGGGAGGGATGCCAGCTTCCGGGATACCCTTGACAATCCCGGGAATGGCATCCAGGGTGGCTTTGGTGAAGCACACATCGCTTAGCTCTGCGCAGGGGTGGATGTAGTCCGCTGTAAAATAATTATGTTTTTTATGTTATGACTATAAATTGTTTTGCCTTGTGATTGTGTACGCTACCGTACCTATACGTGCTGTACTCCGAAATGTATATATTTGGGGCAATTTTTGTTAGCTATTAAAGGCTTTAGGCTATTTATAAATTAAGGCGGCAGGAAAGTAGTAGACGAAACTGGAAGAGGACTATATAATAAGGCGTGGTAAAGAGGAGACCTATACCGCCTATACTCAATAGTAGATGGTAAATGATTTTTTAAGTTGAACATTTAAGATATAAAGTGCATTTGCTATAATGTTTTGAGTCATCCACACTATCGGAGTTATTTAATCCAAATAACTGAACTCCTAAAATTCGTCTGATTTGTTTGGTTTGAAAAGAAAGAAGCTCAAACAAAACCAAAATAACAAAAAGAAAATAAAAAAAAGAATTCAAATTATAGGTAAATAATATCATAGCTCAAACAAAGGAATGTAACAAAAACATGACTAGAATAATTACAATATCGGTGATATACTAGGCTACACTCCAAAAATATAATTGCCTAAATAAATATTTTAATATAGAGATACCTATTATAATTAGTGATTTTAATTGTGAGAATTAAATCAATGCACAGTATGAACCTTACAAACCGATTTCAAAATTAGTAATACTTCAACTTCAACTCTTATTTAATGGCTTGGCAATTTTGTTTACTTGAATGTATTATGCAGAGAAAAGAAGAAAAAATATTCTAATTAGAACAGCTGTCTAGGCCAAAGATCATATAACCTAAAGGGACCGTCAAGGCATATTTGTAAGGTTGTAGCCAGTTGCCCCCATATAAACGAAACGTCAGACATTCGAAATCATTTAGCAACTGTGATGCAGAGTTCAACGCGTTGATCTAAATAAGAATGTTCACTCATAATGCCTGGTAACTGGTTTCTTTCTCATTTCCGTTCTATTTGTAATGTCATCCAAGTAACCAACTTTTCCAGTTATTTTAATTTAAAACCTAAACTACTGAAACGGTTTTGATGAAATTTCTATTGCACTAATCTGAAAGTATATCCTTTCAAAAATCATTTTCCAAATCGGTTTATAAAATGACGGAGTTCTGAAGTAATAAAGATAAAAAAACAACCGAATTGAGAACCCCCTTCTTTTTGGAAGTCGGTTAAAAATTACTTTAAATGTTTGGTTGGATAAATTATAACCGAGGTCTGCAGTTTCACTCTCGAGAAACCTGTTAGTGGATTTAAGTATCATCTATGATTACTTAATTAGTGCTGTTTCACTTGATCCAACTAAAACTATATGGTTTATAATACTAACTAGTGACCCGCCCGCCCGGCTTCGCACGGGTGTAATTTACGTGCGAAGCCGGGGTGGGTCGCTAGTTATATATATTCCGTGAAAATGTATCTGACTGATAGTGAAAACTGCATCAAAATCCGTTGCGTGGTTTAGGAGGAGTTAGCGGCCATACAGACATACAGACAAACAGACAGACGTGGAAAGCGACTTTAATTTATACTGTGTAGAGATAGAGAAGAGAAGAAGAGACGATAGAGGTAAGTGCATTATCATAATTGCAAAAGTATAGATGTTTGTTTTTGTTTTTTGCTCAAGATAGAAGTAACTGTACCTTCCTAAAGATAACGAAGTATGTTATCTTATCGAGAATCAGAAATACCGGATATTACATTTCAGATATTCAGTTATATTTTAATATTGAAATGAAACGTTTATTTACACATAAACACACACAACACGCGTACCTTTTGTCGCGTGTATTTTTGAGCTATTTTAATTCCTATCGTTTCAAACACTTGCAATGTCCGAGGTCACAGACTAATTTACAAGTACCGCCAATTAATCAAAACATTCCCTAAGTACGCAGTAGCCACTCACGGTGTCCAGAGGTCTTGCAGTTCTGCACCGGGCTTGAGATTTGAATAATTTTTTTATAAATAGGCTTGCGCTTGGCTGCCAACTCACCTGACGGTCTACGATGGAGCACGCTTGCCTAGAAGAAATCGATTCACCCTCGATTTGAATCCTGGATCCAAATCAAATCCTGGATTCTGGATCCAAAGCAGGTGGTACTTGACAACCATCAACTCTATTAACATTTTGATGTTTATTTACTTTCAATAGCTTCGTGTTGTATCCTTGATATATTGGTTCTCCTTGGCGAGGATTTGATTTATAAAAACAAATGTAGCGGTTGGGGTTGACAACTTCAACCAAAATTAAATAAATGGATGGGCCCAGTAGAAACGCATTTTTGAAGATTACAAAATGACCGCCGGCACTCACTTCGTTTCAGTCGATCTCTAGCCGTAGGAAGTGCAACACGAGTCTATTGTTACGTGATAATGAAACATCTGACAAAATTATTCATTAGTATGCTTTCCCGAAGTGCTTAAATAAACACAAATAAAAACGGTATCATTTTTTTTTACAAATATACTGTACATGTTTATAATTAGGTGTTGAAATATATGTCCGACGGTTTTGACTCGTATTTATTGAGCAAGTTCAATGGTTAGGGCCCGTCCATTCATTTTATTTTCATCGAAGGTTGATAAGGGCATTATGATAAAATGCACATGACATGCACTGCAGGACATAAGATACGTTTCCATTCTTACGACCATGTATGCTACTTATATGTATGTGTACCTACCATGTTCTGAGAAATAAATAATTCGTATTTGAATTTGAATTTGCAGACTTGGTCGAGCCTCTATTTTTCATTACAGCTATAAGTTTTTTGATACGGATATCGACGCTTCTTTTTTGTTTTCCTGATAAGCGATAGTTACTAAAATCATCAATGGATTAGATGCAAACGGCATTTGTTTGAGAGCCTACGTTAAATCGCACCAAGAGGCTGTGGTACGCCCCTAGTTCCAACTTCAGAATTCAAGATGTTAAGTAAATAATAAATAAATATTCGGGACATTTTTGCACACACGGTCATCTGACCCCAAACTAAGCAAAGCTTGTGATATGGCTGCCAGAGACTGATATACATACATATATAGTTTTTAAATACATACTTAAATAGATATTAACATCCAGATATAGAACAAACACAAATGTTCATCACATAAATGTTTGTCCTAGGTGGGAATCGAAACCACGCCCCCAAGCTCAGAAGGCAGTTTCACTACCAACTGGACCAACGGGCTATCAATAAGGATCGGAATCCACCAAAATTGAGCTGAGGGAAGACAAGCAGTTATTACCTATCCTTTTTTTCTTTGGAAAATGTAAACAGCTCTATACATTCCGTTCAGCTAAGGCGTGCTCAATTCAAATGGTTCATAACGACCGACGTTTTGTAAGGTGTTCTATAATAAACCTGAGAAAATCCGTTATTACAAAAATTGTGAATAATCCCAGCTTTGAGCTATATGGAGCTAGGCTTCGCTCATTTAATAAATCAAGTAAATTTTACCAATATGTAATATAAAATATATCGTATAGATATACGATACGATTCACTCGTGATTTGAAGACACCCAGATGGGTGTCTTCAAATCACGAGTGAATCGGTTTCTTATAGGCAAGCGTGCTCCATCGTAGACCGCATAGTCGCTTTACATCAGGCGAGTTGGCGGTCAAACGTAAGCCTATTAATAGATTTAAAAAAAACACCAGGGAAATGGGTAGAATTAAAAAATTATCAAGTTTTAATAATAATCTCGTAAATGTACATAGATATTGAATATTTTTCAAATTTTAATGAGTCCACCCTCAAGATATAACCTATTCAATAAAAAAATAATTATTAAATCAAAATTAACAATCGGCGGAAATTTCGCGTAATATACACAAAAATACATTCGAGTTCAGAACCTCTTTTTTAGTTCGTGTTTTGTTTATTTGAATCTCCAGTCCAGAATCACAGTTTTGGTGGATTACCGCCTTTTTGCATAATATTTTTTAAGTGCGGTAAACTACTTTTGCGACCGACTTTTCTAAACAAATGACCAAATGTCGGAACTAAAATTTTCTATTCTCAGATCTTGGGTTTTATTAAGAAAATACGATGATGGCTCCCTCTTCAAACTGCACAGATAAGTTGGTCTCTCTGTGGTCGTCGCGTATGAACACCTGCAACACTAGCGGTGTTGTTGTCTTTACGCTATACTTACGCAACGGGAGCAGCTGCCAGCTGCTGTACACCCCGAAGCACAGCACCAGGAATACACTCACTCGATCCATCACACGTTTACACACACCAGCCTCTGTATCCACACTAGCCAAGTTGCCCAAGCTACGAGTGTTGCAACGAATGTTGCACGCCGGGTTGCAAGAGCAAGAATGACTGCCGAAGAGTTTCGATACTGGTTGACTTCAAGGATTAAGGGGACGGTTTCGTTGCTGCGATTTTAAATTAGAATACGATTATAGGCATGATGGCTAATATTTATAACCTCATAAAAAGCTGATCATAAATAGAGCACATCAACAAAAACAAAATTAAAATTAGTTCAAATATAAATAAGATATAAGCTTTTTAATTTAATTTAATTTCATGCTAGACAGAGAGCGCACTATACTGAGCCGTGACGTCACGGCTCAGGAGCGCCATACAAATGCTATACTAACACACGCTTTGCGAGAAAGGGATAGAACATCCCCTCTCTATCTCCACCTAAAACTTTAAATAGTCATATCTCAGAGATTTATCAGCCAATTCAAATTATTTTTTCAGTATGTGTAATGTATTTACTTATATTCATCACTAAGCCGGTTATTTGTAATAAATTAAACATCAGAAATCATGCCTATTTATGATATCCGACTATAATTATAGCCCTTAAAGGTTTCATAGGAATTAGATAATTTAGTATTCCATTGCGAAAATGAATCCGGTTAGGTATAACGACATCCGGTAATAGTATAATTTTTAAACTTTCGCGATTTGAACACTGCTGTTGTTTTAAATGTTTATTGGGATTTATCACGCATTATTTTATTTATGTAATATTTAGGTAAGTAATTACCTATTTTTCCTAAATAAAATAATGACAAGACATCCGGTAATAGGTACGAGAAGTAATGTTGACGGTCTCATGAGCGTCAGTATAAATTATGCTTCTGTTATTAATTTAAGACTTAAATACGATATGACTTCATAATTTTAGCCATATGATGTGTGGACAGTAGTGTTGCTGGACATAGGCCTCTCCATCGATCTCTGAAAGGGCCGGTTGGAAGCGGCTTACATCCAGTGTTTTCCTGTGATCTCTTAAGTTTCTTTGTGGATATGACCTAACAGTTAATATCTTTCTGAACGTGGCGAGAGCATGTGGTGAATTTCTTGATATGGGACTAATTAAAACAAACCAATTGTTTCAAAAATCAAAGGATTTGAATTTTTTATACTCCGACTATCCACCTCGTGGCTCCTTCATCAGCGTAGATTGATAGTACCAAATTATTGTATTGTCATTTTATTACATATTGTACTTACAAAATTTCAAATCGATACGACAATCAGAAGTAGGTTAAAATCGACTTCTAGTATTCAGCATGGTAATATCGCAAGCATACTGAGCACGCTGGTTTTGCTTTTTTGCAGCTTTTGCTTTGTTTTTAACCGACTTCAAATAGGAGGAGGTTATCAATTCGACTGTATGTTTTTTTTGTATGTATGTTACGCGATTACTCCGCCAATTTAGAATTGTTTTTGATGATTCTTTTTTTGTCTTTATACCTTCAACGGTCTATCAGTCTCAATGTTTTTGTAGTATTAGTGTTATATAGGCAATACCAATAAAAAAAATACTTCCAAGAATTAGTAACATTGTTAGTCAGTTCTCTAGTTACCTTATTAGCTAGTTAGCGCGTTAGCTAGTTAGCTAATTATCTAGTTATAAGTCAATATAAAGCGTGTAAAATGTAGGTACCTACACATTTGCCACGAAGGTCTAATACCCCTTCTCAAAAATCAAGTGTTGTAACGAAACGACGTCTTTAGGTTTAGCAAACACGGCCTCCATCATCGGCTATGCATGGCGAGTGATTGAGCAACCCCGTAACCGGCACATGGCTTATCCAAACACTAATATAGCCTTCTCGAAATATCGACCGATCACATGCGTAGGGAAAATGAACAAGGACTTCTTGTGTTCATGTGTAACGCAGTACGAAAAGTCCACCTTAAATCTATTAGACGATTGCATATAATATTATGTTACGACAATTACTTAGGTGCAGTTTTGGACTTGTTTTCGTATATTGTAGATTTATTCACAGTTACATCGGGTGTTTACGCATTAGATGATCATTGTGTAATTATTATTTTTTAAATTAAAATATATTATCCTACTCCTGGGCAATGGTCTCCGCCATCTCTTTCCAGAAAGTGCGACCCGCCAGACTTGACCACTGTATCTGGAACGTGTCGAGGTCATCGCGCCAGCCTTTTTTTATAGGCCTGCCTTGGCTCCTTCGTCCGTTTTTAGGCACCCATCGTATGATCCTCTGGGTGCATCACAATAGCAAAATCTTACATTCAAATGAGAAAATTTTTGTTGATTGAAGTAGTAGCGGTACCTATAGTAAGTATTAGTACTAAAATTACAATCGAAAAAATACTGTACTCAAACAGTACCCACATTTTATGTGTCCATTTTTTGGAAACATTCTTCGACGTGTTTGGACTTCAAGGAAAGGTTTCCTATAGGAATTTAGGCGTTTAATTTTCCGCTTCCTAATACCGTGCGTACAAATTACAATATTTCAAAATGCAAAGACTTTAGATTGTTTTTCCACCAAATAGAAGTGAATGTCAAAAAAATATTTATAGTTTTAGGTGGCCTGTGATTGCCTATGTTTTTTTGTTGCCAGGCTTAAATCAGGTACATGTGCTAAGTTACATTTAGTAAAATATCAACATTATTCTCAGACGTTTAGGTGTATTTTTACATGAATATCCATGCAATGTAAAAAAAAGGAAAGTTCCATACAAGTTGGCGACCACTGGCCATTTATAAACTGACGTATGCTGACCTCGGCTACTCCCCAGACCACATTTTCACGTTCTAAAATGTCATCATCATCATCATCATTTCAGCCATAGGACGTCCATGACTGCTGGACATAGGCCTCCCCCATCGATCTCCAAAAGGGCCGATTGGAAGCGGCCTGCATCCAGCGTTTCCCTGTTTAATATGCTAAAACTAAAACATTTTCTATTCATAAAATAATCACCCAAATTACTAAATCGATTTGTATTGCATCAATAGCATTTGATCAAAAACACAATGGACACTACTTCGCACGGTGGTCAACGAGCGTGGACAACTGGACAAAACCCAGACGCAATTCACCCCGTGTTGGGAATTAGTGCTGTGGCCATAAAGGGCCATTGGTTGCATTGTCGGCGGCCACTGATGTGACAAATAAGTCTGGGATGCACAAATAAGCTTTGACGTCTCAATTACTGTGCCGCCAGCATGCTCGGTATTTTGCAAATCCATAAAAGCCAGTATACCTGGTGCAGTGATCTCGCTCGCACATTTTATGTTTTTTCGTATTCTTCTTTATAAATAACTACCAACGCACCCCGGCTTCGCACGGGTATAGATTATCGCCTATGTCACCCGGGGATAGTGTAGCTTCCCAACAGTGGAAGAATTTTTCAAATCGGTTCAGTAGTTTCGGAGCCTATTCAATGCAAACAAACAAACATACAAACAAACAATCAAATCTTTCCTCTTTATAATATTAGCAAAGATGACTGGTCTGCCATCATTGGGAGTCCACCATATTGGATTTGGAATGACGTCTTTAGCTAACCATGTATTGTCATCCAAATTAAACGTGTGGGAGCATAAATAAAAACTGGTCCGCCATCATTGGGAGTCCACCATATTGGATTTGGAATGACGTCATTTAGCTACCCATGTACTGTCATTCAAATTAAACGTGTAGGTATGATACATTTCAGCTCAATCGATTGTGGATAGCTGGTCTAAAATTCAGGTGCAAGATTTGTCCCATACATAGGTACTAAACAGGGCAAGTTACATAAAAGCTTGGACCTAATTAATTGTTATACGTATTACAAATATGCAAATCAACCGACCGACAAATGAAGTACCCAATCACAATCAGATCAGCCTGATTGGATCATTTAAGTAAGTACTTACTTAAATAAGTGGATCAGCTAGCTAGGTAGATACTTACAGGCTGCTTAGTGACAGTGGGTGGGACGCATGTCTGCCGTCCGATCATCCGTGTAAACGCTTTCTCACGCCTGTCTGTAGGTGGGCATTTGTCCGCTAACTTATCTGTTTACTTAGGGCACGTTCCGAATCACATCAACAGCGCTATTGAAAACCAACTCAAGAATGCCGTGAAAAGATTAAAAGAACCAATTTCGCTGTGAAATTTTCTTGCGAAGAGAAAAACGTCGCCGTTTTGGGTTTCATTGGCGCTTGATAAAAGATATGAAATCACCGAGTGAAAGTGAAAAATAAAAACAAACAAAAAACATAACATTGCAAATAAAGACATTTTCGGATTAAAATGGTAACAATTGAATTTGCTTGTTACCATGTTACTCCGCTAAATTAATTGAGATATCTAAACAAATAGGTATGTATTTATTGGTATTGTTGTGATGGCAATATTGGTTTTGTTACTTAGTATTGGAAATACACACTCAGTGATTTTATATCTTCTTCATTGTTTTTTTTTTTCTCGATGATGATAGTGATTTTATATCTTCAGTAATGTAAAAATGCGCGAGCGAGAGAACTGCGGACGGGAACAGTCCCCTTCAGAAAACACAGGTACTTATTATTGCCTACTTATTTTATATTGAGATTTTCTCCCAAGGGATCAATGTTTGGAACCGTTGGTTGGTTTGTTAGACAAACTCGTACAAACTTCAGTCACAGTTTGTGGACATACTTTTTTTATTGAGGAGTAAGTATGCATAAAGTATTTGCTGTAGTTTATTTGAATGTGTGTGAAAATAAACTTTGGTATCAACTACAGAAAGTGTGGTATTTACTAATTTTGAAGTCAGATTTTTGAGTCAGATTTCAGATTGATTGTTTTTGAGATTTGTTATAAGATTTATTAGAACCTTGGATATTATATACAACATATCGATAAAACTATTAGCACTAAAATAAAATATATACAGAGAAAATAAGAAAAAAAATACTTTACCGAGATATGAAGACCTACGTTAAAATTTGTTTAGTTTGAGGCGGAAAACATTTTTAACTGACTTCATAAAAGGAGGGAGTTCTGAAATTGATTTTTTAAATGGTTGTTACCTTAGAATTCCGTCATTTGTAAACCGATTCGGAAAATTCTTACAGTTTGTTTTAAAAATCAAAATAACAGGAAAAAAATATGTCATCCGAGTAAACGAAATTGCGTAGATATTTACCAATTTTGAAGTCTGTTTTTCAAACGGGAGAGTCGCAGGCATCCAGTGGATGCAGATGGCAGGCTGTCGTTCAGTGTGGAAGTCTAAGGTGGAGGTCTATGTTCAGCAGTGGACGACTTCTGGCTGATGATGATGATCTACTTGGCAATATTTAGATTTATTTGTATTCGGAGATGAATAGCTCAATACCTCAACGCGACCTTTTTAATGGCCCTGCGAAATATTCAAATGAGAAGCGAGTCACAATCGGTCCCAGAATGATTCACAACCGTTCCCATGGGTTTGTCTGTCACACGCGAATAGAATATGTAATTCAATTACATCGAGGTCATTGAAGACAGTTTTTGGCCAGTTGGGTGTGCGTCGGGCGAAGCGCTGGGGAAAAGGCTCCAATTAGCTATTTAGGGTTCCGTACCAATTTAGTGTAAACGGGACCCTATTACTAAGCCAATACTGTCTGTCTTCCTACCTTTTATCGGCTCGGCTGTATCTTTCGAACCGTAATAAATAGCCAGTTGACATTTTTACAGATTACGTAATGTTACGGTGGATAAACTAATAAATAATAATAAAGCCTTAAAGTAAAAACTATAGGGGGGGGGGGGGGGGGGGTCGTTACAATAAAAAAAAAGCGTATTTTTGTATTTGCTCTAATGTAAAAATGGTAAAATGTATAAGCGTCATACTTGGCATGATTATAGTACACACTCTAAAATATATAATAATAATAATTAATAGCCAAGTGCGAGTTGGTGACCAATTTCTGTTCACCATCAAGTTTAACAACGTCAGGCGCGGTCGATACTTGGATAGGACCGACTGAGCGTGATGTTGTCTTTATATGCACAATTTTTTGTATTTTGCTTTGGTACGGAACTCTTAGTGCACGAGCCCGACTCGCACTTGACCAGTTTATTAACTTGATATCACTTTGACCTCAATATTGTGTGTCCCCTGCATTTAAAAACTATTAGACATATAGAAACTTGTAACTTGCCATGGTGAGGTAATAATCAAAATTATTTCATTTAGAGATTAGAACGTTTTGAGTTATAGCCATAAAACTGTATAAAGACAAGACGTTCTAGCTCAAAAATAATTGTCCTTTTCGTAAAAACAATGTTTTCCAAGTAGTTTTCTTTTAAACTAAACCATGTGTTAAAAACGTAAATGTTATGTTGGGATGATGTGTGATAATATGATATACGTAATACGACACAACGTCATAAGCATAACCGTATGACCCTGTCTTACTAAAACGTTGTTTATGACGATCTGGTTAAAGGTGATTGTGTCAAGTTTAATAATAAAAAGCAGCAACATAATGTAGGAGTACCCAGTGGAACCGTGTCGTTTAACCCAAATTTTCCAAATTTCCTGGAAGTTCAGGGATTTTTTTTTCTGTTCTTAGGAAGTTCAATACTTAGGCAAATGGATCTGGCTAGCGCTCCCGCGATAAAGCTGAAATCTTCAAACGGTACAAATATGTTTATTTATACAAGACTAGCTGCGACCCGCGGTTTCACCCGCGTAGTGATGAAAAATGGTGATGATGATGATGAAAAGTAGCCTATGTCACTCTCTGGCTCTTGAACTATACCCATATTACCCATGCAAAAAATCAGGTCGATCCGTTGTTCCGTTGCAGCGTGAAAGAGGAACAAACATCCATACATCCAACCTTACCTTACATTACTTATTGTACCTTTATGGATCGAAATTAGGGCCGTGGGGGCTGGCCGCTTTAGAATTGTAATGAGAGAATGAGAAACCCTAAGCAAGTTACATTGGTTAAGTATTTAGGAATCACCGTGTGCAGCGTGATACTATTCTGAGACACCGCAATCAAGTAGCTGCTAGTATTCCATTTCAAGAACTTCTAAGTAAGCTAGTAGATAAATTGCACTGTTATCCCATTTAATAACAGTTTCAGTGTACAGTCGGCAGCGAAGATGCGCTGAGCTAACAGTAAACTTTGGTCGTGCTGCGATGGCGGAGCTTTCGCATACTAATGCGGAGCCGGGTACGTTTCCACGGTTCATTCTCAAACTTCAAGAAACTAAGGAACACTTTAATTATTGTCAAATAGATGTTATGAAATGTGTGTTCCTTCCAGATCTCGTCTACCAGATAAAATTCAATGTAGCCCCAATGTGCTCTGTATGAATGGTAGCCCCTGCAAATAATATGATAGAAGTTTTTAGTGAATTTGCTCTTACAAAAATTGAATAAAAATAAAAATCAATAAAACGTTGGGTTTCACTTACCATTACTTTTTATTCTGTATTTATTTTGAGGACTTTTGCCAGCAATGGCACGTCAGTCCCATCACTCCCATCATACCTTAAACTAAATTTACAATAAACTAAAAGAAACTACAACTAGATTTTTGTATACAAAAAATAAAACTTAAATTGATATTAACACCCAGATAAAGAACAAAAACAAATGTTCATCACATTAATGTTTGCCCTAGGTGGGAATCGAACCCACGCACCAAAGCGCAGAAGGCAGGTTCACTACCAACTGGACCAACGGGCTATCTTATTCATTAGGTAGGTACTTATTACATCAGCAGCCATTAAACGCCCACTGCTGGACAAAGGCCTCCTTCTTAAAGGGGGGGGGGGGGTGTTACCATAATTTCCACGCTTGGCAGGTGGCTTGGGGATCGCAGTACGTTCACCGTAGAAACTTATTACTGAAGTAGGTACCTAATATTTAAGTACCCAATATTAAGTACCTAATATTTAAATTTCACCTAAATAGTGGAAACAAGCTCCACTCTAGACGAAGTTAGGATATAATACAGCAGCGAGAGAGCTATCCAAAATTACCTCACAGGCGAATAAACGCTAAACTATCGTCGCAATGGTTTAAAAAGTTTGCCAGGCTAGCGCGGAGTATGCTGTGTTTATTCTAAGTATTATTACAAGCAGTACAGACCGTTGTGTCACAAGTTACAAGTGTTGGAACCAAGTTTCAAGAACAAATAATAGGTATCATCATCATCATTTCAGCCGTAGGACGTCTACTGCTGGACATAGGCCTCCCCCATCGATCTCCAAAAGGGCCGGTTGGAAGCGGCCTGCATCCAGCGTTTCCCTGCGGTCTCTTTTAGGTCGTCTGTCCATCTTGTGGGTGGACGTCCTACGCTGCGCTTACCAGTCCGTGGTCTCCATTCCAGAACCTTTCGGCCCCATCGGCCATCTGTTCTGCGTGATATGTGCCCTGCCCACTGCCATTTCAACTTACTAATCCGGTGGGCTATGTCGGTGACTTTCGTTCGTCTACGGATCTCCTCATTTCGGATTCGATCTCGTAGAGAAACCCCGAGCATAGCCCTCTCCATAGCTCGTTGTGCGACTTTGAGCTTGCTTATGAGGCCCATAGTGAGAGACCACGTTTCAGTGCCGTATGTCATCACTGGTAACACACACTGGTCGAAGACTTTCGTCTTAAGGCACTGAGGTATTTTGGACGAGAAGACGTTGCGTAGTTTACCGAACGCAATAGGAACGAATAATAGGTATGCCATTTATTATTTAGGTAGACTAGTAAACTTTGAGATTGTTATTTTTAACACGCAAGCATAAATAAGTTTTATATTTTATATATTTAACTCGCCTGATGTGGTCTACGATGCGTTTATTCCTGGAACACGCTTGCCTAGAAGAAACTGGTTCAGTCTTGATTTGAAGACAACCAGATTGTAACTATTGGGGAACATCCATTCAGGCAGCGCATTCCTCAGACTAGAGACCATAGAACATGTCTACCCAAGCGGTTATCGGTTCTGCGACAGATATAGCCGGCTACTTCTTTAGCTTACTGATACAGCGATTTCCACCAATTACATCCATTTAAAATACCGAATCTAATACAAAAGTTTTTTTCTAATTGAGTGACGAGACGGGTCACTTAGGTATACCTAACGGTAGCATCTACGCATGCCCATAAAAGTTGCAGTTTTTCAGGAAATACTTTAGGTATAAACAATATAGAAGCAATTTCTGAACGATCAACGCGCTCTTTATTTTATAAATAGAACCGAGATGCTTGCGTCGAAATAGCTTGTCTATGGGCGTCGTCGCTGTAGTCGTTCCATGTTTAAATTTGGCTTAAGCTGCTTCCGCTAAATTTCGCGCCATATCTGGCTGGTTGTTACTTTTTCTTTACAGCCAGTACTCATCAGTTTGTGGTTACTAAAGTAATACCCAAGTAATACCATTAAATACATTTGTCTATAGTAATAAGTAGGTACTCAGTTTTAGAGTTTTGGTGCCAACATGAAAAGTTATATGAATAACTAGCAACGCACCCCGGCTTCGCACGGGTGTAAGTCTTATTTTTTTACACCTTGGGTTACATTATTGGAGTTTTAGTACCACCATACATATTAATACCATACCATACTAATATTATAAAGAGGAAAGATTTGATTGTTTGTTTGTTTGTTTTCATTGAATAGGCTCCGAAACTACTGAATCGATTTGAAAATTTTTTTCGCTTTTGGGAAGCTACTCTATCCCCGGGTGACATAGGCAAAATTATTAATTTAGGTAAAAGAAAAAATAAACTTACATAGTTTTTTTTTTTTAATAGTTAAAAAAGTCAAAACTAGATATCGCTCTCAGTATCATTTCGCGATTCAGACCTTACGCTAGGTGCAAAAACATCGTTTGCGGTTGTGTGCCGCTCAATATAGAAGTGTGCGTTTGTAGAACTAGTAAGAATAAGAATATAGCAGTGTGAAACTGGTATACGCCTCGCCCCCTTGAGATTTTGGTATACTTTTTTCGGTACTAACTCGCGTTTAAGGCAGCACCAAAGCCAAACTTATTATCAAAGGATGCAACAAAGTAGCCAGATCGCTTAAACCAGACGTTGTTGTTCGAATTCATCTGTTCATCCTAATTTATTGGGAGCTTCTGGGCTTCTAAAATATTATTTGACCTGAATGCGTGGTAATAATTTATTTGTAACTAAAGTAGGGTGAGACGTTTACGAAGAAGAACAAGCAGGAAGTACTGAGTATAAAAATAATATAAGCAGGTGACTATATTATTGTCATTTACGACTTACAGTTGTTGAAATTGTTCCCCCATCACCTTTTCATTACCGGACATCCAGACGAACAGCAAAGCGTCACCCGTTTTGCATCCTCTTTCTTAATCAGAACAGCAAAACAATGGAACGCCTTGCCCCTGTCTGTGTTTCCGCAGCATTACAATCTTGGAGTGTTCAAGTCTAGGGTTAATAGGTTATTACTAAGCAAACGTGCTCCATCTTCAACCGCGTCATCACTTTCCATCAGGTGAGATCGCGGTCAAACGTTAGCCTAGTCCGAAGAAGAAAAAAAATGTGTAGATTTTTTATAATTTGTCTAACTCACCTTTTCAACACTGCATTGTCCGCCTCCGCGATGGTCCTAGATGATGGACGTTTAAAGAAATGTTATGAAATTATATTTACAACTACCGCCATTGGTGATTAATACTTGTGAATAATTTTAAAGCATTTATATAGAGATCCCTCAATTAGTGTAGTCTACCTGTGACCACGGACCACGGAATTAAAATGCAAAATACAAGTGATAAAATCCGTTATAATAATCAATACAAATACTGAGTTCAAAATTAGTAAGCACTCGAACAAAATAATTGCTTTGCTAAATCAACAAAACGAAAATCGGAAAATGTAGCTATAGTCATTATAGAAATTCATTTTATGTCAAACTATATTTGGACACGGGTTCGATATATATCCTAAACCTGCGACCAAAACCACTGGAGGATGGGCAGCAGCATCCTATTAGTACACAGTGAACGTACTGCGATCCCCAAGCCGCCTGCCAAGCGTGAGGATTATGGCGAAACCCTTCTCTACGAGAGAGGCATGTTTTCAGCAGTGGATTGGCACTGGCTGATGTTGTAATGTGGTGTAAATAGATATTTATTTATACATTTCCACTTATCTATAGTAAACATGCTATAATACGTATGTTATCTCGTGACCTCGTGATCAAATCCCCCCGTGTCAAAAATCCCAGTCCACGTGGTCCAGCGGCCCCCCGCGGTCGTGGGAACGGATCCACGTGAGGGACCCCCACACCCACAACACTCGCCAATCTGGACTAGCACTGGTGTAATTGACCTGTTTCATTTGATATGTTTTTGTGATTCTAGGACATCGGTGGGGCATCTCAAGAAAGATTAATGGGCTACTATATCCAAATCCTGATTAATATTATAAAAGCGAAAGTTACTGTCTCTCTGTTTGTCCCACAGAAAAGTTTTTTATTTTCGTTTGTTGTCCGCTTCTCACGACTAAATGGCTAGACCGAGCTTTACGAAATTTGGCAAGAAGATAGTGTGCATCATGAGGAAGCACATAGGTACTTTCCCCCAAAAAAATTGCAGATATCACCGCGGCATTCAGCTATTCTAAAAGTGAAAGTAACTCTGTCTCTCTGTATGTTAGTTCGCTTTTCTCGACTAAACGACTAGGTCAATCTTAAAGAAATTTGGCAGGAAGGTGTAGTGCATTAGGTGCATTATAAGCACAGATTATAAGGATGGACATAGGGTAGGTACTTTTCCTATTTAAAAATAGGGTCAGTCCCTAGGGTCATCTGTCCGTCCCTGACTCTGATCTCTCTGTGTTTTGTCTCCCTGCTTGTTTATGTCTATCTTTGTCTATATTTCAATTTGTTATCTTTCCACGACTAAACAAGTTGATTGTATTTATTATATAGTTATTATTACAGACTACGACTAGTTGTTTGCCCCGGATGCTGATCTCTCGACCTCTTATAAATTTTGCTCATAGGCGAGTATTTAAACTTAAACATTTTATTTAACTGTACGCAAGTTATCAATGAACAAAATATACAAACTAATAAACAAACTTCTCTTGGTCAATAAAAACAAGCCATCTACTTTTGCTTGCTAATAAGAATTTTCTATGCTCGTAAATCAGGAAACTCCCTACGCTTTGCTCATTCATAAGTATATACCAATTACAGAACCATTATCTATAGTATTTATGCTCTACCCACAGCAAGGATCGTCAGACATCCGTTCTTCAGGTTGTTTACAAGCGGGGTAAACGGGCCAGCCGGCGGTCAAGGTTGCCTATTTCAGCCGGGTCGACGGCCCCGTCCTATGGCAGTAACTACAATACCGGATATATTTTATGGCCGATCTGAGACCCTGTTATTTAGAGGCATTTTGTCAAGTAACTGTCAAAGTGGCGCTAGCATAGATATTTTCTTTTAATATAAAAAAGGCGACAAACAGACGTACGGCTCGCCTGATAATAAGCGGAAATCGCCATCTATGAATTCCTGCAGCACTAACGGAGTTGTCGATGATTTTCGAACAGACATAGTTGCAGACACCCCTTTTGAAACTTTTCATGTTAAAGCTTGGCAAGAAGACCTTTTGGGGAACGAATTCCATGTCTTGCAGGTCTGCGGAAGGAAAGAGCGGAAATATCTGAAAGTGGAATTTCCAGATTAGTTTTTTTATGCCATATGTGGCAAGCAGAGTGGCTGCCTGATGGTGAATTTTCTGATTTATTGAAGAAACTATGACATTTGACATTTCCCAATTTAAAAAATACCTACTTAAGCCTATTCTAGCAAAATCTATTTAAAAAAACCGGCCACCGCCAATCTAATCTTTCATTTAACTGTCTATTAGACATAGAAAAAACGAAAACATTTAGGGCACATTCCGAATCAACGCTAACAGCGCCAGCGACGCCAACAGTGCTAACGAGAAGCAACACGTCACAAAGTTTTTTTCGTGGATTGAAATAGGAAGCTATAATATGAAGTTGTGATAGATCCGTCAAGACAAATTCAAGCTAGACTCAGTAAACCTTCATAATAATACTACAGGATATCAGCATGCTAAACTGGCAGCGAGTCATTCATTTCTGCTACAGAACCGAATATCGATAAATGTGCAAACCGTGAATAGGTAAACGTAGCGCAGGAACCCAAGACTTGGTAGAGTGATAACTTGGAAGGTAGTTGATAGTGGCTGGAAGTGTGAAGCTAGATCAGGCTGGGTGGCTAGCCTTTATGCAGCAGTGGATTGGGATGTGAGCTAGTGTTGTTATAGTACCTTTTTTCAAAGCGGTCATTATGTTTGGCGCTAACAACTCAACATGGCGGACGCGTCACCAATGTGTTTTTGTCACGCGAATTTCGAAACATGTGCGTTCGGCGCTTTGTTTTTGAAATATGGATAGTAATTAGACGGTGTTGCCAGATGGGTGTTAAGAAATTCCATTAGAATGAGAGTACGCCTCAAAAACTTGATATTACGTAACTTAGGAAATGATCAACCTCCTAAAAAGTTAACCCAAGTAATGAACAGTTTATCGCATTTTTTTGCAAACTTGTGTTCTATATGTTGTTCACTATTGATGGGTAAATCAAGCCCTTAAGTAGACTATACCTTTCTGTTACACCCCATATAAACATTTATGTCTCGTTTTTACGCGCGTTTTTTGTCGTCAGTACAAACTTAACAATTTCATATCATAGATTTATCATATTATACCTTTCTGTTACACCCCATATAAACATTTATGTCTCGTTTTTACGCGCGTTTTTTGTCGTCAGTACAAACTTAACAATTTCATATCATAGATTTATCATATTATCTCATATTATTGAACTTTTATGGATAAGAGGATAATTATGCAATTAGGTAACCAACTAAATACTATCCCATAAGATACAAGTACATTTTTAGCATAATTTTCTTATTATTGGAAATTAATGTCTTTTATCGTTGAATATTATATTTTTAACGATTAAAAAAAGAAACAATAATTTCGTTTTAGAAGGTATTTTCTCGATATGGCAACCCTCTTTTTTAATAAGACCAATAATAGATCGTTTTTCGTGCAAGTTGAAACGTGTTTTAGGGTTTTTGAATATAATAAAACCTTATTCAATTTAAAGGTTATATTAGATCCAATGATTAGGAACCTTAGTATAGAGCAACGACCTTATTTGTACCGCTACACATTTTACAGAATTTATGTGAAAATCTTTAAAACAATAGCTCATTACAGCTTTTTATATTAATTTCATAAAATTTATTTCATTATGGGCCATTGTTTGAAATTTTATGTATAACGCGAAATTGCACAGCTCTCATTAAATTATAATATAATTTATTTAAGTACCAGCTGCGCCCGCGGTTTCACCTGCGTAGTGAAGAAAAATGGTGATGATGATGATGAAATGTCACTCTCCAGCCCTTGAACTATACCCATGCAAAAAATCAGTTCGAACCGTTGCTCTGTTGCTGCGTGAAAGAGGAACAAAAAACCAACAAACTTTTCGCATTAAAGAAAATGAAGTAAATGAAGCGAAACACGAGATTGTGAAGTGGCTAAGATCACTATCATATGATGACACAGAAGATATTTTAAGAGTTATCAGTTGAATTGTTTTTTATTTACTATAAAGAGAATCTCATGTAGTATTAGTTTTAGTTTCCAGCAGATTTGATAATTTAGTTATGAAAAACTGTCTTGCTAACTACTTGTAATCAGGTATACGGGTTGCCTTGATACAGGCTTTGCCTAGTAAGGCAACCAGCAGAAATATTATTTTAAGTAATTTAGTTGGAAATAAAACTATTTTGATTTTTTGATTTTTTGCATTTATAATATTAAGTATTAGTATGATATCAGATACCATCGACATGGTATTTAAAAGAATATGCTATTTAGGTATTTATACAATTATAATATAAAAAATGCGAAAAAGGTTTTTTTTGGTGTGATTGTTTATTAGTTCCTTTTTCACGCAGACCTTTTTTATATATTTTTCAATAATAGGCTTGCGTTTGACCGCCAACTCGCCTGCGGTCTTCGATGGAGCACGCGCGCCTATAAGAAACCGATAAAATCTTGATTTGAAGACATCCAAATTGTAACTATAGGGCAACACCCATTCAGGCAGCGAAAAAAAAACGTAGTTGAAAGAGCGGGTGGAAAATGATTGACATCAATTTATAGAAAGCTCCATAAAATTATTCCATTTAGTCAATGTTTGGTATTATTTACACCACATACCTATATCCAAGTAGACGCCACAAGTCGACCTACCTCGCGTGTCATATTTCCAATACAATTATGATTAATCGTCGCAATTGAGTCCGGTTAAAAAGTCTGCTCAATCGGTGCCGCGACAACAGGTGTCAGTTTGAAACGAAAATGGGTAATTGTGCAATACCGAGTTGTAAGAATACCACAAATAGAGTTGGCCGACAGAATAAAGACATTTCTTTTCACATGTTGTAAGTACTTTTAGGTACGAAAAATTTGACACGCTTTGTTTTCATACAGTTTGGACTGCTTGTGAAGTCTACTTATTAGATATCTGTGATTTACACAGGGTTACGGTCTAATAGAACGGTCCTACTACGCCGCAAAACTAAATTTACACATAATTGGGAACAACACAAAAAATAATCACCTATCCCATAGACAAATCTCAGTCACACTCACACTCAAGGAAGTATATGGAACAGCTGATAGGTATCACACTAATATTATAAATGCAAAAGTTTGTGTGTGAATGTGTATGTTTGTTACTCCTTCACGTTGAAACAGTTGGACGGATTTGGATAAAAATTGGAATATACATAGATTATGTCTTGGGTAACACATATGCTACTTTTAATCATCATCACCATTTTTCATCACTACGTGGGTGAAAACGCGGGATGCAGTGAGTGTTTAGTAAGACAGTATTTTAATATTAAATTTCACGCAAGATAACTGATATTTCAATTGAAAAAAAAAAAAAAAAAAAAAAAACACAATCGAATTGATAACCGCCTCTTTTTGGAAGTCGCTTAATAAGCGCCACATCTGCCATTGCAGCGATTCAAATTTATCTTCAAAAAATATCACCGTCCCGAAATAAAATCTCACCATATTGTTAAGGGGGCTTGCGCAAAGCCGTTAAGGCGACGACTTACATTGTTTGTCACGAAATAGAATGAATTAGCGAATTAACGAAATGGCATGTTTGGACCGAATAAAATGCAGAGTTACGACAGATTAGAAGTCGTGAACGACTGTGCAGAAACCGTAGAATGCCACAAATTTGAGATGTATATTGCACATTGCACGTATTTCACGTTATACTTAAATACTTATTGCGCGGTAATTAACGTTCATAAAAATAAATTATGTTTACTACATAGGCACTTAGTAACTTAATTGAGTATTTAGAAAAAAATATGTTAATTTTTGGCAACAGATTTGGTGTTACGTATTACAGAGTTTTTTTCATATCATACTTATATATGGGAAAGTGTGTTAGTAAGTTTCTTTGCCCTTCTTTTGCGCATCAACAGAAAACGGATCGAAGTATTTTTGCATATAAATAAGAATCGGAGGGATTGTCCACGCGAGTAAATCGTCGAGGCGATGCTAATAATGAATATGTTTTTTCTTCGTCAGTTAAAAAAACTGGCGCACCAATGAGGTTTCACGAATAGAGACGTTATAAGTACTCATTAAAGATGCACTAAAATCCCAGGTATACATAGGACCCGTAGAACTTTATTTCTATCACAGAACTGGTTAAAATATCACAGAGATAGTTATATAAGACCCTGTTGTCAGAAAAAGATAAATATACGTTTGCGTCGTTGTCAGACACAGGAGGGGCTGAGTTCAGTCAAGCTAATTAACTTGTGTTTGTATGGCCACACAGACTTCGATAAAACATACCTCAGTTTATAATACAATATCATTGTGGCGCACTATTTTAATAATTTTTACCCTTGCGCATGCAAATGCGTTGCCACTTGTTTCTTTTCAATTGAAACGATTGCTCTTGCACTTGCGTTCGTATACGGCTTTAAATGTATGTTTTTAAGTCTTTGTCCATGTCTATAACATTCTAAAGCCGCAGTTTTCGTTTGATTTGACAAAGACATTATTATCACCAAGTCGAAACATTCAAAACGCATAATAATCTGTCAACACCGCGCACGAGTCGACACGCATAAAATGCGCATTCTACGATAATCCGCGCACTTGAGCATACGTCACGTCCGCAACGCCCTACTGGAAATTCTTATTATATTGTACAAGGTTTTATTGATAGTAAAGTATATTTATAGGTATTATTTAATGCTAAGTTTTATTACGTTGGCCCTCAATGTGACAATGTAAGTCTAAAAACGGACAAAGGTGAGAATCTAATATGTTGGAAAAAATAATGTCTTAATTCTACCTAGATATAAATGTATTTTTTTATTATGTCACGTAATGTCTTCGCTAATTATGGCTCGATTTTAATGATTCTTTATTTATTGAATAGGCTGTGTCAAGAGAGGTCCCATTTTAATTTAGAGAAACTGAGAGAAAATATTTCACAGGAAAATTAGGGTAAGACAACCCTAAGATATTTTATTTCAACTCACTGGGACAATTCCGTTTATTGTACTTTTCGCGAATTGGTAGCTTTTTTTTTTTTTGAAAAATGTTTTATATCTTCGTATGTATTCAGCTGATCTTTTGAAAAAACTCAAGAGTTGCACAGCGGTCAATTGAGAGAGCTATGTTCGGAGTTTCTTTGCGCGATTAAATCTGAAACGAGGATATTCGCCGAAATACCACAGTCACCGACATAGCTGCTTAGATTGCAAGTTGAAGTGACAATGGGCAGGCCAACCGATAACCGATGGAGAAGAAAGGTTCCTGAGTGGAGACCATGAACTGGAAGATGAAACGTAGGTAGGTCTCCCACTAGGTGGACTGACGACATCGTGAGAGTCGCGGGCATCCAGTGGATGTAGATGGCAGGCTGTCGTTCAGTGTGTAAATCTAAGGGGAATGCCTATATTCAGCAGTGGACGTCTTCTGGCTGATGATGATGATGTAAACGTAACGTATGTACTTTATTTCTTCTTAGAAGGAAGTAAAATGCGTCTTTTTAATAAACCTTGAACAATTTTTGTAATTCATTCTAATTTTCTTAGTCAAAACAAAAAAACCAGCAACCCAACAAAATATTGTGGATGTTATACGCACAAATAAAATACACAAAATCGAAAATTCGATATGCTCATAAGTAAAGTAAAATTGATTCACACGGGTGTTATTAAAACAAATTATAGGATCGATATATTAGAAAATAATGATTATAAACACTAAATCACGACGCTATCGACAATTTGTTCAAATAAAAAGCCAATTTGTTTGGAACTAGTGGAAAGCTTGAAGGAAGTTACGGAGTTAATGAGCTGCACGTTTGATAAATAGCTTAATTTGGATAATTTCAATAAGATACATAACTTTGTTTGAATAAGGTATTAATTACGTTTATCTGGGTGTCAGGAAGTTGAATTTACTTAAAATAAATTCGATTTTTTTCCTGTAGTACATATTTAATATTCGTTATAACTGGTCCCTTATTCTCTATCTCACATCAGTTTACTTGCCATAAACGCTTAACATCCCAACATGAAAATGTAGTTGAAAAATGGACTCTATGTCCTTAGTCTTACGACCACATAAACTCGTAACGCCGCCGCCTTACGTTATGCCAGTTATGCCTTACTTTATGCATGGATTTGGTCAATATGGAACAAGCTAGCGTGAGCGTTTGTCAAAAGAATTTTGTATCCAATCGATCGGAAGGCGTTTCATTTGTTTAATTTTATAAACTTGTTAACCGACTTCAAAAAGGGGGAATTCTAATTTTTTTGTTATGATTGTTACCTCTTTTTGAACCGATTAGGCAAACGTACTCCATCGTAGACCGCATCATCGCTTAACATCAGGCGAGTAGTCGGTTAAACGCAAGCCCATGGTATAATATTTTTATTGGATCATGCTCAAGATAAAAAAAACCGGCCAAGTGCGAGTTCGCATACCGAGGGTTCCATACCACCACAAAATACAATAAGGTCGTCCAGTAAAGAAATTACCAGTTATAACTTGGTAATGAGCAGAAATTTGTCACCGACTCTCACTTGGCCATTATTTACTATTTTTTGTTATAATTTAGAGTGTATACTACTATAATCATACTAAGTTTGACGCCTGTACGTATTGCAGTTATACTAATACAAAAATACGTAAAAAATACGTTTGTTGTATGGGGACCCCTCTTTCGTTTTTACTTTTTGACTTTTTTATTATTTCTTAGTTAATCCGCCGTAATATTACATATGGTGTGAAAATTTCAACTAGTTATCTATTGCGGTTCGAAAGATGCAGCCGTTTAAAGGTAGGACAGACAGACGGACAGACATCGTAGGCTTAGTAATGGGTCCCGTTATTACCCTTTGGGTACGGAACCCTAAAAAAACAATAGCTTGTCTACTTAGTACTAAGTTCTACATTATTTAGTAGGCAGTATAGTTGAGGTTGTAAGGCTCGCGTCGCATCGAGACTGTCGATGGTATCGCGACGATTCAAGTCTGGTTCAGTGAACTGGGAGCAGTGTGAATTGGTATAATGTTTATTATAGTTGAGCAGTTGCGGCTTACGATTTCATATACACTAATTGTATGCTTGTTGTAATCGCTAAAAGAACCCCGTGTACTAAGCGCTTTGATTTCAGCTTTACCACACCTATACTTTAATTTTATACTTTACACTTTTATACTTGTTATTTTTTGATACTTTAGTTATGTTTGAGAATGTGTGCGAACTGCTAGCCTGTTAAATGCGCTGTCTGAATGAATATTTCCCGATATTTACAATCTAGCCGTCTTACCACATAAGATTTAAGCACGCTTTAGACAAGTGTTTAGCATATTTTTCGCAGTGAAACAATTGCTAAACACATGTCTAAAGCGTTCTTAAATCTTTTGTGGTAAGACGGTATGTGTCTTAAAATCGCGAGTGAATTGGTTTTTTCTAGGCAAACATGCTCTATTGTTGGCTGCAACATGGCTAAACATCAGGCGAAGTCATCAATCGCAAGCTTATTATTAAATTTAAAAAAAGGTACCATACGGTATTCTTTTCAGGTTTTTTTGACGCATTTGCTATTAATATTAGATAAGTAAGCTATCAGAAGCTACATAATTAGTAATTCGTTCCAAACTGTGATCCTTGAAATAAATTTATAACCTACAAAATTCTATGAAAATTCGATCAATGGTCATTTTCGAATACATACCTATACAGACACCCATACAAACGTTTTGTTCCGGTATAATTTAAGAATTCTCTTTCCTCGTTCAATAATTACTTGCCTATAAAATTTCATAAAAATCAAATCAACGGCACTCAAGTTATTGTTAAATAAATATCATCATCAGCCTTTTTCATTTATGGCAGCGTCAGGAGTTCGATTAACACTTGCGTTGGTGACTGAAAACCCCAATACAAGATTCGCGACCGCTCCACTGACAATCGAAATACTGGCTGTCCGTGGGAGGCGCTGAATTGTTAATATGCCTGCGTACACACTTTCGTGCCAGCATTTCCAACCAGGCATCATCGTGAGAATATACAAAGATTTAAACATACATCCGAACGCCAATTTATACTTGTTTTTTTTATCTTCTTTTTTTCGGTCGATCAAAAAAGAAAACAAGCACCAATGCTAGGCATCATCATCGCAATGCTTCCCAGCAGCCGCGGATTTATTTCTTGAAATCGTTTATAAGGTCTAGTGCGGTCTGTAGCGAGACTACATTATTCAGAGCCGGCTACAAACAAACAGTCACGAACCGTGGCTCTTTCTTTGAACTCTTCTATGATTTGTCCCATCCTATAAACCTCCAAGTATCTAGTCACATATTTTAAAAGAAACTGATTTACTAACAACATTTGCTACTGTATTTTGCTGTTAGTTCAAGGGTACTAAACCACGATTTATTCGAAATAACATATTATAAATTCTAAAACCGTCAAAAATTTTTGTTGGACCAACCTTATTACCGCAAAGAAATCAGGTGTGCTCCATGTAAAAATGTCATAACACTCGGCGAAACGTATGGAACAGCTGATTTTTTTCGCGATATCAGGGTTGGTCCATTAAATTTGTTCATAATGAATATAATGATGAGTACAATCACATATTTTGTTTAGTTATTAAAGGCACTTGCCCAGTAAAAAAAAAAAAAACTACAAATTTCTGAACTATGAATGTGACCACAAATTATGGCTTATGTTACGGAACTTACCATACAGTCATGCTCTTGGTCAGTTATTTTTTGCAATACTTCTAGTAACAGCTGATTTTATTTGTAAGCAGAACTAATTATGCTTTCTGTGTAAGAACACTAAATAGCAATGACCGCGATTCTAACATCGAAAAATTAAGAACATTCGTTTAAACTTTCGTCCCCTATTTTAAGGCATGCCATTGTTGGCAAAAGTCTCCACATAAATATAACATAAATATAGAATTTAAAAAAAAAACAAGTAATCCCTCTTAGGGAATGACATTTCAAAAAACGATGATACAACTAACTTTTACATGCATGCTTTCAAAGCATTCCGTAAAAAAAAAAACGAGAAAAAATAAGAAGTTTAAGATGTAAGCATAATAATTATCAACGGCACAAAGATGATGCAAGCTTACTCCTTCAAGTAGTATGAGCTTGCAACAAGTAGTATGATTTATAAATCAAAAACCATACATTATAAATAATGTATTACAGGAGGTTTTTGGTTTGAATTTCCAAAACCAACATTAACTTTTTTTCAAACATTTAAAAATAGAACATTTAATGACTGTATTAGCCAAACGTGTAAAATGGAACCACAGAGCAAGAAAAAGTTTAATTAACCACGCTCCAAATATTTGTTTTTCGAGTGTGAAAAATTGTTTTCTCGACGGTGGTTTTTAAGTTTTAAGTAAAACTAATGTTTTAGCATTAAATGTGAGTAATTTGGGAGCAGATGGGGACATAACACGTGACTTCAGTTTGTTGTTATTAATGCGAAATAGTTTGTGGAACAAATTGGTCTGAAAATGTATGGATTTTGTCAGAACATGTTCCAAATAGTTTTTTGATCTTTTCGATCAACTCTCGTACTTTTTGGGGCGGTCTCAGATCCTGAGTTATTTTTAATACATTAGTCGTGGCCTTTTTTCGTTAGACTGCCAACTCGTCTGTAGGTAAGCGACGATATGGTCGAAGATGAAGCGCGCAGACTTATAAGTTACCTATTCAACTTAAGCCTTGAAAAGGCCCATGTTAAAAAGAGAAAATAAAGAGTTTCTATATACATATCTATCTATCTATTATATATCTCAGGAAACAAGGAAGCTGGCAAGTTGTTCCAATCCTTGCCCGTACGAATTAGAAACGTAGATTCGAAACGTTTGGTACGTATCCAAGAAAAATCCACAATGTATGGGTGGTATGATGTGACTACTGATTTAATTAAATTAAACTTAAATTTAATTAATGAAAATCATCATCGCAATCTTCAGCCAAACGCCGTCCACTGCTCCACACTGAACGACAGCCTGCCATCTGCATCCACTGGATGCCCACGACTCTCACGATGTCGACGGTGGGAGCCTACATCTCGTGGGACCCTACCTATGCTGCATCATCCAGTTCATGGTCTCCACTCACGAACGTTTCCCCTTCTGTTATCGGTTCTTCGAGCGATGTGGCTTGCCCATTGCCCTTCAACTTGCAAATCTGAGCAGCTACATATATGTCAGTAAGTAACTGTGGATCTTCTGCGAATATCCTCATTCCGGATTTAATCGCGCAAACAAACTTAGAGCATAGCTCTCTTCATTATGAAAAATTATTTAATTTTTTGTTTATATTATACGGAAATTACTCACGTTTTTAAAATTAAGCCTGTTATTCCGACTATTGTTTCAACTGCATTCGGTGGTATTTTTCAAGGCTAATGCGCTCGATTTGCATCCTTTTGCTTATTGTAAAATATAAAATTTCAAATTAAAGTTAAATTTTTTTGAATTCTTAGAATTCTATAATTTTGTTAAACTAGGTTACCAGTCCAATGTGAAAGTCATTACCATCCATCGCTATATTTTGCATGTTCCATCATTAATTGGACATCAGTGACACTGTCGACAGTTAGTGCTCGTAAACACGTGCCGTGCCGATAATTAGTGCTAACGGAGGTGACTCTGTGACATTGGTGACATTTGACATCGTATTTTGAGCTTGTGACATTTTAATAGCGTATTTTAATTTTTGAGGTAGCTTGTCGCTTAATTGCGTTCGTGTCATAGATGTTATGATAATACCTGAGTTAGGAACGTCTAATTACGATAGAGACGTCACAATTGTCACAAACGACTTTATTGTTTACTAGCTGACCTGACAGACGTTGTCCTGTCTTAGAACTGTCAAACACGCAAAGTTAAAATTGAAAATCTATTATTTTACACCTTTAGTTACATTATTGGAGTTTTAATAAGGATCCCAATTTTTTTTTTGAAAATATAATATAGCCTATGTTACCCGGGGATAGTGTAGCTTCCCAACAGTGAAAGAATTTTTCAAATCGGTTCTGTAGTTTCGGAGTCTATTCAATGCAAACAAACAAACAATCAAATCTTTCCTCTTTATAATATTAAGTATAGATACCAGAAATTACATACACAATAATAAATAGCCTGAAAAAAACTAGTGCAATGTTACCGGTGGCATTATCGCTAAGAGCGATCTCGTGCAGGCAACCTTTGGATAGATTTTACCCGCTGGATGGAACACCTTGATCTAGAAGAAATATATTCACTCTAGCCTTGAAGATGCCTAGATTGTAGTTCTCAGGAAACAAGGAGAACGGCAGGGAGTTATATTCTTGGGCAGTACGAAAATGACGACCCAAATCGTTGAGTATGAATCTTTGGAATTTCCACGCGGAAGGGGTGGTAGTGTGCAGTCCTTCTACTTGTCCTGTAGTAAAACGGGGAAGCTGGAATAAGACTATGAAGCTCTTATGCACACTCGTCGATATGTGTCTGATAGAAAACTCAGAATATCAGTGATAACCAATTTGATCTCCCCACTTCCGATAATATAAGCTACGGGATTCCGAGAATTTCTGCTCATCAGTTAACAAAGTGTTGACAGTGTACACGTGTTCCCGCCCTCCTGATCTATGCCACACCTAATTACGTTTCAAATCTTGCTTCTATCCGCAACTTACAATTTTCACCTGAAAATTTACAATACAACACTGTGATTTACAATTTTAGTCCTTGTGGAGAAGATGATAAGATCATGGTCAGAAGATAACTGCGTGTGATGAGGTTTTAATAATTTGGTTAATTTTATCTTCTGGGTGTAAAATTTGGGATGTTTTCCGCATGGTAGAGAACTGTAGCTTTCTAATGATACCGTGCTTATCGAAAAAAGTCACTAAATTTACGTCCTAAAATGTAACACCACACCAAATTCTTTTCACCAAAACTCAAACTCTCTTGAAACCTTGTTTTCGTAGATTAACAATTTAAGCTTGAAAGCTTAATTTGCTTTAAAAAGGAGATCATTAAATAGTTTTTATCCGACTGCCTAAGAAAAAGATTCTGGCGTATGTATACATTTTTGTTTGTTAGTATTTTTTAATGTTTCTATATAACCTTCTATAGCCTAAACGGCTTGACAAATTTGGATGTGTGCGTTATCATTAGATTCGTCTACATGCCCAGTGTCATTGATTACATTTATTTTCAGCTATAATTTTTTATTAGAGACTGTAAAAGAATTAAAATAACCACCGGCCACGCCACTAGTCCAACTTCAGTAATCATTGGACCACTGTCGAACTCGAGGCCCATTGTCTAACGCATTGGATATAAGAGTTGGACTATCACCCCTATATAGACAGAAAGTGGATAATGGAACTCTCCCATAACTATCAGTAAGCCCCTCGATTATTTTTATTTTAGTTATAATAGGTGGCCACCAACTCGCCGCAATGCATTTCGTTTGGTCACTTTTTTTACGAGTCACATTAGCGTAATTTTCGTGCTGTTTAGATTTTTAAACTATTATATAAAATTTCTACAACACACTCGTCCTTCATCATCACCATCATTTCAGCCGTAGCACGTCCACTGCTGGACAAAGGCTTCCCCCCATCACTCTCCAAAAGGGCCGTTTGGAAGCGGCTTGCATCCAGCGTTTCCCTGTGGTCTCTTTTAGGTCGTCTTTCCATCTTGGGGTGGACGTCTGGACGTCCTACACTGCGTTTACGGGTCCGCGGTCTTTATTCGAGAACCTTTCGGCCCCATCGGCTATCTGTTCTACGTGCTATGTGCCCTGCCCACTGCCACTTCAACTTGCTAATCCGGTGAATATTAAGATAAACACTCGGGTTTAAGATGCACACTCGTCCCTTTTTTTTCTAGTGTACACAATAAAGAGTTACTATATCTATCTATATACAACTAAGCCACCAAGAGCGGCACAACACGTTCACAAACCTTTATAGCATTGTTTACATATTCAGTATTAAATATCAATAATCGGGTAAGCACGCACCTCACGACGCGACATGAGCACATGTCGTGTGCCGGTGCGTGCGTGTGTCGCGTGCCTTATTGTTCTTCAATTAATGAGACAAACGCGAACTATATTAAACGCTGCTTAACACCTTGTCATAATAATGACAACATACGAGCCTGGCTTTGATACTAAGTTAACTCTTTCCAAGCCAGCCGTGGTACGTAACTTGAACCAACCTACCTTTTAACCCTCTTTTTGTACCTTTATTATTTACGTCTTTTTGTGATTTTTAAAACGTAGTTGTACAAATAAATTTTTTCTTACTTTCTTACTTAATTTTTTTTTTCATTCTGTCATTCTTTTTTTTTTCAAATTGTCTCGCTTGCATAGTTTGGTGAAGCCTTCCAAAGGCCTTTATAATCTTTGTTTATTCTTTTGAACGTTTTAGTGAATGTCGATAATTCTAACTTTTTTAAATTTGATTTATTATTGAACATTGTGTCTATTTGCGTTTTGACCACACTGTTTTGTCCTTGTTATTTCCAGAGTGACTATCTACTTGTATTTTTTATTAAAATATTAATAAGAATCTAATAATACATTTTTAAACGACAAAAATATGAATTTTAATAACAGAACTCCCGTTAGGAACCCTTATTTAAGCAAAGCCATTGTTCTAAATCCTGTGTAACCTCGTCATCATCATCATCAGCCAGAAGACGTCCACTAGTGAACATAGGCCTCCCCATTAGAACTTCAGACTGAACGACAGCCTGCCGTCTGCAACCAGTGGATGCCTATGACTCTCACAATATCTATCATCCATCTAGTGGGAGGCCTACGTACGCTGCGTCTTCCGGTTCGTGGTCTCCACTCAAGAACCTTACTTCCCCTTCGGTTATCGGTTCTTCGAGCGATGTGGCCTGCCCATTGCCACTTCAACTTGCAAATTTGAATAACCTGCGTAACGTTTAATTTTTACGTCAAATTTTGACAAAGTCCTAGAAAGTAAAATAATTTTTGTAATCGAGCGTTCGTAATGTCGTGACCAGACGAGTCTTGGGCCCTTTTACCGTCGCAAGTGGATTATCAATATGTTAATAGTGTTTAATTTAAATAAATTACGCTTTTGGTCGGGTGCGGCGTAAAGTGTTTAATCTTGGTGTAGAGGTTAGAGGTCGGAGTTGGGAAATGTTTGAAATGACTCGTCAAAGTTCGTTTGGGCACAGATAAATGTTCCGGTTTTATTATCTATGTCATAAAATTGACTTTGTTATTTGTGATTGTGTGGAATTTTGTATTCTAGGGGAACATATATTATGCTATCGTAGATGGACCGTTAGTTTTATTTTTGACGCAGTATTATATCAAAATTTAGCATAGCATACTTAACTTAATATATTTTACCTTAGTTTTAGTATCGACGACGGAGATTGTAGAAACGAAATAAAAATATGGACCGAATTGAAAACCACTCCCTTTTCCTGAAGTCGGATATGGTCTTTGGCCAAAAATGGTCAAAGACATGCGTATTTTTTACAAACTTTTTTTAACTTTCAATGTTTCTTAGTTTGCTTAGAGCAAATATTGCAACCTGAATTAGAACCAGTTTCTCCTAACCGATTTTGATGAAATTTTACATGCCCCTTTATGTCTGTTGACAATATAATATGCAATGTCCAAAACCGTAATATTTCCAAATGCCGTAATATAAAAAAAAAAACATCATTTAAATAAAATATTTTTTTTTTTTTTGTTTTGTATTTTTTTTTATAAAAGCTTGTTTACTTATTTTAGATTCAATATTGTGTATTGATAGTATGTAGGTACGTAATGTATCTAGCAGAAACTAAACTTAAACTTCTAAAGAAGGAAGCGCTCAATATATAGAGCACCCAATTTCTGCTTAAGTTTGTGATCATCAAATCATAGATTTGCTTTACTTGCACTCATTTTCTTGGCTCAAACTTCGATAATTGAAACCGGTATGAGTTACTAAACAGTTTTAAAATATCGCTTTTTTGCTATTCGTTTTTCAATGTCTTTGCTCTACAAAATATGATGCGTCATAAAGACGTGATACATCTAAAATGCGTGTGCCAATGGGGAAGAAAGGTTCTGGATTGGAGACCACAAACCAGAAGACGCGCGTAGCTAGGCCTCCCACTAGATGGACTGACGACATTGTGAGAGTTGCGGGCATCCAGTGGATGCAGATGCCAGGCTTTCGTTCAGTGTGGAGGTTAAAGGGGGAGGCCTATGTTCAGCAGTAGACGTCTTCTGGCTGATAATGATGATGATGATGACATCTAAAATATGTAATAATTTCAACACGTCTAGTCTAATTTTTATGGCTCTATTTAAATGTTCTAGACGTAATCCAGACAGACATTACGTATTAGGCAGGGTAACGAACCGTGGGCCAGTGTAATAAAGGTTTATGTGAATTTAGTAGTCTCACGCGTGACACCATCAGCTATCTACTCCCTCTTGTTATTAAATTAGTGATGTCGCAAATTCGGTTTTTTGTTAGAACGTTTCAACAGATTTTCATGCCGAAATGGTTTCGATACAAATTGCAAAATTGTGGTTATCGGAGGGAAAAAAAAACGCCGAGTGTTCGTGAAAGGTATCTTTGCAAAAGGATGTATGGAAAATACTAACTACGCCCGCGTGGATATTCCCTAAGGAAACGTTTGTTGCGAAAGGAAATATTTAGCATTAAGTCCTCCAATTGTACATATCTACTTAATATGTAAGTGTGCAATAAATATTAAAGTATTAAATAAATAAATAAACGTCTCTATTTTCTGCATAAAAAGATTGTCACTCTTCAATCACTCACTCTATCTCTATAGTCTAGGAAAATTAGAGGTTTCACCTCGGAATGAGAGATAGTCAGCTATAAACTTGTATTTATACCTTTATTTTGACACCTTAAAACTTGTCTCAAACCCTACTTATCGTAGGGTGTCCGCGTCTACATAATTATATTCCAAGGTAAAAGGTCAAAAACGCAAGTATACCTTTCAATTATTTATTTTAATACAACAAAACATATTGTTATTCATAGGATTTTTATCGATAACTTCCAATAGTTATTTTATCGAGTTTAGATGCCACATCACTAGTCATTTGAACTTGCCAGTGAGTCCTTGCTTTATAATTATAACAAGAGCAAGGGGACCTACTATGATTTTAAAATATTACATAGTTTACTAGATGGGCGCTTACCAGTAATTTATTTGAATTTGAATTTACAACCATCTGCCCGGGAACATGAAAGATGCAGCTTTCAACAACATATTTAAGGCCAGATTAAGACAATTATTGATCGATAAAGCATATTACTGTGTCAAAGAGTATATTAATGACAAATTATAACTATATATAAGTACTAGATGTACCTTATAACTTAATGACGTGTAAATTCAAAAATTTATGAATAATGAATCTGTATCTGTATCTTATTTCTAAATTTCGTCTTTCTACTTTTTAGATGATACCTAATACGAAATAAACATAGGGCAGACAGAGTTACTTCTGCATTATTATAACATCCAGATATAAAATTATTAGGTACACTGACAATGCTCCTAACGCTAGTTAAAATATGTACAAAGTGTGACAATATAATATACTATATTGCACAACTTCAATTAATTGCTGTTGCTAAGTATTGCGAATGGAAGCAAACATGATAATTGTACACACGGAGGCTCCATTCGTGGTGATACATGACACTCAGAGCTTTTGTTTTGTAGTAAATTCTAGATAATAGATATATATTACGATTAGTATAAAAAAAAACTATAATAAAAAATAATTAATATGATGCAAAAAAAAAAAACTACTTCAATAATTGTAATACTAATTATGTGTACTTGTATAATATATATGTGTTTATCAAATTATAATATGAAAGATGATTATCGCCGAGAATCTAAAAAATATAGTAAACTGCTATGTAATATGTTTGGTCTAACAATGTCTCCGACATGTGTCGGAGAATGAATAGACGAAACAATAACAAAAAAAAACATTCAGAAATCTTTTTCGTAAATTTATAGTAGGCCCTTTGTAAGAGGCAGCTCATTAGTGTGTAACTGACTTAATGCTTGCGCGCCGTGTGTAATATGTGTGTGTGTGCCTTTATGTATTGTGTGGAGATCAATTAGAGATAGTCTGGGAAACAATGAGATTTAAATGGCTGGGTTTCACAATATTTAGTTTACTTCATCTTCCTACTAGACTATTAATGACTGAAGCGCTGAATCCTGAAATTCTGTTACGTAGGGTTTAGAGAGGCCTTATAATATGTAGGTATATCAGTAATTTATACGAAACTAGTTGATGTTTTTGGTGGGGTATCATTATCACGAGTGAGTCAGTTTCAGGCGGTATACGTGATAAGTCCCGATAAACATTTAAAACATGAGTCAGTTTCTTCTAGGCAAGCGTGCTCCACCGTAGACCGCATCATCGCTTAACATCAGGCGAGTTGGCTGTCAAACAAGCTCAAAACTTTATTTAAAAAAAAACTACCCAAAGTCATTGCGTGCAAAATCCTTAGATCAAACAAACAAGGGAGATATGCATTAATGCAAATTATTGGTAGAGTTCCAATTTCTATAGGTTTTTTTTAAACACTGCCAAAAACGGCTTCGAGAAAACTACTCTACGGCTCCAAGGCTCTCTTAGTTATTTTTCACGCACACTTAGAAACTTGTAGTATTATTTTTTGTTTGTATTTTCGTTCATTACTGGGTAGGCTAAAGCCATTAAAGCCATACCTTCTCGTCTTACGTATTATACTGACATAAAAAATGCCCTAGTAAAGTATTAAATACTTTTACCATAGAGTTCTATGGAGTTTAGAAAACGATATAAAAAGAGATGTTTTACCTCGTTTCATCACATGCCTACATTGAAGCATATTCACAAATACTTAAGGTGCGTTCGGATAGCCCCTTGGTGGCAAAAATAACTGTTACAAACGCCAATAATGATCACATGTAGCGTTCGTTTTGGGAATGTGTGTGCAAAAGTGGCATTATTAACTGATTTCGCTCACCGTTCGAATAGGTCGAAAACAGCTAAAAATGCCATCGTAATCTGCCACTTTTGACCCACCTCGCGACATGGGATCGTTGTGATCGTTTTTTGACATTAAGATTTTGACGTTTGTTTTTCGCGGTGTTTTGGTGTTTTGTTTGCGCGCGACTGTCAGTTTCTCGTTTTACAACAAATCTATGGTCAACTACGGATTGTATTCTCTTTGAACTACTGTGTTTGACGTCATCACTGGTGACTGTAGCGTTCGTTTAGGATAGGGATCAAAAGTGGCAAAAATTGCAAAATTCTCAAACCGAACGCTTTACATCAACGCCAATTTTGACAATGCTAAAAATGCCATCATAGCCTATCCGAACGCACCTTTAGTAAATAATAATCCACTATTAACTACACATTGACACTCGAAAATACTTAAGTTTAAGACAAGTACAAATTGATTTATAAACCTTCGATAAAAGAGCTGATAAACTTCAAACGGTTAAACAGATTTTCTTGAATCACAGCTAAAAACACTCTCGATGAAGACACCTTTCAAACAAAAAAATCCGACCCTTTTTGCATCGGGGGTGAAATAAAATGGCATGCAGTAATGCAAAATGTGGAATGAGCAATCTTCCGCGGCGTTCCCGAGAAGCTACAACATGGGTTTCTTCAAATAGATTCTTAAAGGCATCGTCACCTATGGATACTTGTAATACCAGAGGCAACGTAGTTGTGATGCCTCTGGTATTACAAGTATGCATATAGGTGACGGTGACTGCTTGCCACGAGGCAGCCCATCTGCTTGTTTGCCACCTATTTGTTTTTTAAATGTTGGCAGCAAAACTACTTATTACTTGCAGTTTCAAATCAATCAATCACTCAAAGTTGATGTCCACTTCCTAAATCCCATATCCAAAAGCTGCAACCACTTCCAACAATTGCAACGCAAAATGTGCAATAGAAACATAATGCACAGGAAAAAAAAATTGCACAGTCAGTTAAAGGAAGGTCGTATAAAGATTTCTATGTTATATGCAACTGTTGAAACTGTACACCTTTTGGGCTTTTGACCACAAGGCACCGGTACAAAGAATAGGTGTTCCATTGTTGTGCTGAAGTGGATTTGCGCTTTCAAAATGTTTAATGTGTATCATGAACTATTTAATTGTACCTATATTTACCTAATATTCCTATGTATTTCGAACTCACGGAAAAATTATGAAGTGTGCTACCCACAGAAAAGTTTTTTTCTTTGGTTAAATTAGTACGGCTGTCAAGGCATTTTTGTAAGGAATTTGTTGTATCCAGTTGCACCCATATAAACGAAACGTCAGTCATACAAAAACAGTTAGCAACTGTGATGCGGAGCTCGACGCGTTTATCTAAATAATAATGCTCAATCAAGGTTTACTCAGATGCCTGGTAACAGATTTTCCTTCTCATTTCCGTTCTATTTACTTCTCTTTTCTGTGGTCCTAGGTACCTGAAGTTTTGGTTTTAGATTTGCCAGATTTGAATGGTTTTTTTATGCAGCTGTGATGATACGAGCAAGCCGTTTGCCGTTGGTAAGCATCGCGCTTGTCTAAACTAACAGAGTTCTTGGAGATACCGGTTTTCTCACGATGTTTTCCTTCACCGTTTTTGAGCAATGGCATCGATACTGCACATAATTTATTTAAGTAGGTAAGTACTAAACAAGTCATTATTGTAGGGCCGAGGATCGAACCGTGTGCCGTCAGATTGTAAAGTCCTTTTCATGAAAGAAGTCCCACGGCAAACAGCGGAACTAAATTTCCATGTTGTAGTTGTCAGGTGTTGTTACTGTGTTTGGACGCTAGTGAGATTTTTATTAATTTTCCGTCGTTAAAGAGTCGTGTACGATGCCAAAAGTTGCTAAAGTTCTACTCGAGAAATGATACTGATAGTAATTGATACGCGATGACAGCGCCGCGTCTGCGGGACTTCAAACATGAAACGGACTCTAAAGCGCACATGCTACCGCTCGGCCACCATCGCTCTTATCATAGATAGATAGATAGATAGATAAACTCTTTATTGTTCACACCACAAATTTCATACACACGATAAAACAGCTTAAAAACTAGTGCAACAATCGGCGTGCATATCTGGTATTTTAATAAGAAACTGCAATCACTACTAGTTATCAGACATCTTAGTTAAAACTATCAATCGTGACTTATAATAAAATTAGTCTAATAAATAATTTTAATAGAGTTCAGTTCTAATAATTTAATATAACGCATTCGCGTCTAGTCGCAACCGGAAGCACGACATATGCGCACGCGCAAAGGGTTGACTCGTTTGACACCTCACCGACAATTGTGTGGATTGTCCAATTTGTGGAAAAAATTAAACGATCACCCGTCGGGTTGCATAGAAGATTATGGGCAGGAATGCCAGGATTGTATTAAGGTGAGAGTTTTTACATAATAAATATTCATCATAAACCGTGGTATAGCCTATTTGGGAGACCGCTAGACTTGAAAGCGTGAGGTCGCGGGTTCAATCCCCGGGCCTGTACCAATGAG
Source organism: Agriopis aurantiaria (assembly GCA_914767915.1). Classification (NCBI taxonomy): domain Eukaryota; kingdom Metazoa; phylum Arthropoda; class Insecta; order Lepidoptera; family Geometridae; genus Agriopis; species Agriopis aurantiaria. The sequence goes on along the minus strand of OU612001.1, from coordinate 10,155,458 downwards.
CTCTTTGGAGTTTATGTACGGATGTTCATACCACTGGCTTTTCGGTGAAGGAAAACATCGTGAGGAAACTTGCATACGAACGGAGAAGAAATTCAATGGCGTATGTGAATCAACCAACACGCAACTGGGTCAGCGTGGTGGATATGGCCCAATTACCCTTCCGGGGGTAAGCTAAAAGTCCAGCAGTGGACTGTTAAAAGGCTGATTATGATGAACTTGACTATGAAGAGAATATTATCTGTGGTTAATTAACTTAAAACTAAAAAACACGCTCATGGGAATCGTTGTAACAAACCAAATGAAACCAAACTATAAAAAAAAATAACGGTAATTTTTTTACACACAGTCATCTTACCCCAAATTAAGCAAAGCTCGACGCTAACTCGAGTAGTTTACTCTCAGATCAGGTAAACAAGGGAGATATGCCTCAGTACAATTTATCGTTCGTGTTAATATATCTCCGTGTTTTATTTATTTTCCACTTTACCGCTAAAGCACTTATTGCAAAAACTATTAGTGCGGCTCACCATGGCTCACATACCAATTTTTCACGCACACTAAGAAACTTAAACGACACCAATAAACTAACTAATTGTCCATGTGCAAAAAAGGACGCCAAGGTCGTTTACTAAGTGAGTTTGATTATGGCCAAGCCTGATTTAGGCCAGATACGATTCGCACCCTCCATGCCACCATACTTTAACTCCCTGAAGCGACATACCTGTGGCGGGGAGCGCGCGGGAATGCACGATAATCATCATAATCAGCCTATACTAGTCCACTACTGGACATAGGCCTCCCCCTTTAACTTCCAAACAGAACGACAGCCTGCCTTTTGCATCCACTGGATGCCGGCGACTCTCACAATGTCGTCGGTCCATCTAGTGGGAGGCCTACCTACGCTGCGTCTTCCGGTTCGTGGTCTCCACTCAAGAACCTTTCTTCCCCATCGGTTATCGGTTCTTCGAGCGATACCAACTGTCATAAATATCTTTCATTTCATAAGTTTATATTAAATACATTTTAGTTTTTATAATACCTATGCCTCTTCCAAGGCATGCCACTTAGCCCTATCTTAAGCTTTTCTCTTCCAGCCACTGCCTTGTATATCGTCAGTCCATCGAGTCTTGTCCTACGTCATGTTTGCCAATTCGTGGTCTCCACTCTAGAAGACATATAATCCAACGGCTATCGGTTCTGCGACAGATATGACCGGCCTACTGCGGTAGTGTTCAACTGAATACATCCCTGCCCTGCAGTAATCGTGTTGTAGCACGTGTCGCCGCGTGGTACCACGACGTATGTTAATGTACACCCGCCGTACGCACGTGGCTTTACTACCGTCGTGCGTATTCAAAAATGCACGTTTCCGAAATATCGTGGAATCGTTAAAAGCTTAACAGAAAGCTTTGAAAATCCAACGCAGTCTAATTTTTGGTTTTCTTTAAAGTTCAACAACTTAGATGGTGCAAATTTAGTTTTGTATGGGCGGTTTGAAGACAAATCCACACACGCAAAACACACGCACGTATGCATACTCGTAAAAGCACGGGAGACAAAAAACAAGTTTTACGTCCGTGTGTAATCCGTCTTCTTTATCCTTTCTTTATTCAATTCTGAAAATAGGCCTCTCCCTTATTATAACTACACAAAGAAACCAAGTACATTCGCAAAATTTAAGCCATTCAAATGGTGTCATATATGGCTCCAAAAATATGTAAACAATTTACTATGACAATTTGCGCGGTGAAATCGTACCACAACCACAGATATACACAACCAGATCGGCAATATATTTTAGTGAAAGAGACAACTTGATATGGCTCAGCACAAGTACGAAAAGGACATAAATAGATTTTGTTGTCCTTATCGGCGTGACCTGTTTTTGGTACCTCAAGTGTCAAAATCTGTAATAATCAGTGACAAACAAAACGGGTCTGAATTATATTTATTGCCTTTTTTTGGTGATTAAATGTGATAAATGCGTGATTCCTCTGAGAAATAATTGTAAAAGATATTTTACAATGGTTGGTTGTAGCATTTTGGGCTGCAAGAAGCGCAGTGAGCGAAAATACGATGAAATATCATTTCACACGTAAGTAAACATATAAAGCTTGTAACGATCACCTAAATAAATTCAGGATATCAATTCGCAAATATTTTATTCATAATTAGTCAGTTTTTAGGTCGATTTGTGGTCTAATTCTATGAATTTTATCAAATTATTCACTTAGAAAATAAATTATGAATGTTGCCAGTTTATGAAAGAAATTACCCACCGCAACTAACATAAATTATTCGTTCTGCAGGTTTCCAACTGATCCTGTCACATTGCTGAAAAAAGCTGGCACATTGCAAGAAGTGCAAAATACCGACCCTTTTATGTCCATATGAATATGGTGAATGTTAATATTAAATATATATTAATGAGGCCACAGTTATGAAGCTGGAAAAGCAAAAGGCGATTTCGGCGAACCGATTCAAAAAGCTACGCGCTGTTCGTGAAATTTGTACTGTAAACATTAAAGAGTCTATTTATCTAATTATTTGGAATGTTATACATAATTCCATTCATGAAAAAACTAAACTGACCAAGCGCGAGTCGGGCTCGCGCGCTGAGAGTTCTTTACAATCACAAAATACAAAAAGTTGTGCAAAAAGACAACATCACGCCCAGGCTGTCACCCATCCAAGTACCGACCGCGCCCGACGTTGCTTAGCTTAGTAGTAAACAGAAATTTGTCACTGACTCGCACTTGGCCAGTGTTTATTATTTGTTGTTTTACTTATGTTCACTATAATCCGCTAAATTTGACGCTTGTACGGATTACCGTTTTTACACTAGAACAAATCCAAAAATACGTTTAACGTTTGTTGCATGGGGGCCCTTCCTTTGCCCTTCCGTTTTAACTCTTTGACTTTTTTATTATTTTTAATTAATCATAAAAAATCATGCTATGGTTACTTTACAACCTTTTTTCTAGTACTATATTCTAATCCTAACAAATAATTATAATAAAAACGCAAGTAAGTTTGTAACTTTCTGTCTGTTTTTTTACGAGGAAACGGCTAAGTCATGGTATAATAATATACTCCGCCAGGTATAGCAATTCGAGAAAAAATGTTTACGTAGGCGTCCCGCAATGATGTCATGATGTCAATTTACAACAGGTTCGAGAGAGATGACGATACACCACGTAACAGCTGATTGAATAAAGTGGCAACTGGACAGTGACGTCATTGCGGGACCACTCCCAGATTGCTAGACCTTGTTTTCTTAGATCATGGGCTAAGTCAAATTTTGTCAGGACGATAGGGTGTGTCATGAAGACAGACAACGTACTTTTCTTCCCAGAACATTGCAGGTAGCTCCGCGGGTTGCAGCAGATAGTGTATAAAATATAAATATTTAAAAGGTAGTATTGTTTCCAAAGTACTCATTGAAGATTCACTACCCATCATAGTAGGTAAATTACCCTAACTTATAGCAAATCATTTTAATGTGGCAACACACCTTGTTGAAGCGAGAGGCACTGAGCTAGCCACGCTCATTGAAAATCTATAGGTAGTAGATCTGTGACCACAACAAATCAGAAAAGCAGCATAAGAGTTATGGTGTGACATTCCACAGGTAATCCATTAATTTTCTTGCTTAAATCGTTTAAAATACCAATCGAAACGTAAGCTACAAAGGGAATTTGTAGCTTACGTTTTGAGAAAGCGTTGTTTGGAAACCTACCTTCTCTGAGTAGTTATTCTAAGGCCTATCCCAATTTTTCCGTGCGTAATATTGGGTGTAAGCTAACCAAACAAAATATCGATGATAATATATTTTTCGCATAAAAAAAACAAGATCACTTAGGACAAAAATAAACAAGCTAAGTACGAGACGGGCTCGCGCACTGAGGGTTCCTTGCCACCACAAAATACAAAAAGTTGTGGAAAAAAACCTAATTGAGAACCCCTCCTTTTTTTGAAGTCGGTAAATAGGCAACACCACGCCCAGACGGTTACCTATCTAAGAACTGACGTTTCGAAGCCCGACGTTGTTTAACTTGGTGGTGAACAGAAATTTGTCACTGACTTGGGCTTTATTTATGGGCGGTATTTGTTGTTTTACTTTTGTTACTGATGTTAGAGTGAGTAGGTACTATAATCATGCCAGGTTTAATAAATAAATATTCGGGACATTTTTGCAAACACGGTCATCTGACCCCAAACTAAGCAAAGCTTGTGATATGGCTGCGAGAGACTGATTTACATACATACATATATATATGTATATATATATATTTTAAATACATACTTAAATAGATATTAACACCCAGATATAGAACAAACACGAATGTTCATCACATGAATGTTTGTCCTAGGTGGGGATCGAACTCACGCCCCCAAGCGCAGAAGGCAGTTTACATTGTTAACTGCTTTGAATGTTTTATCATCTGAAATACACTATTCTTACACCAAAAGCTATCTTGATATAATTATGTGGCATGACACCATCCCTGTAATTTATAAGAAAGGGTAAGCTATCATTTGGTGTTCACCCCTTTCATTCATCCCTTACTTAGAACGACGTAACGACGACAACAGCGTAACGACGAAATAAACAATTTGTCGTAAAAAAGAATGACCGTTGGATATGGTCACTGGTCAGGTAGCTTTGGGATTCTTTTTTATTTTTGGGGAAAGGGTCAATTATAACTGTCGGTTTAAAGAAAAAATATAAAAAAATACACGTCGATTAGAAAAGTTCGTCCTATTTTTCGTCGGTTAAACAGGAGAGTAGTCGATGTAAAAAAAAAAAAAAAAAAAACACAGTCGAATTGATAACCTCCTTTTTGAAGTCGGTTAAAAAGGTAAAGCATGTGGAGATAGCCTTTATGGGCAAATTAGCATCCACTTGGTCACATCATTGTACGCATTGATCGGACAGTCGAACTAAAAATAACTACTTACTCATCTGAAGAAATTTATCACATATATATATAACACAATTATAACTTGGTAATGAACAGAAATTTATCACATATATATATAACACAATTATAACTTGGTAATGAACAGAAATTTATCACATATATATATAACACAATTATAACTTGGTAATGAACAGAAATTTATCACATATATATATAACACAATTATAACTTGGTAATGAACAGAAATTTATCACATATATATATAACACAATTATAACTTGGTAATGAACAGAAATTTATCACATATATATATAACACAATTATAACTTGGTAATGAACAGAAATTTATCACATATATATATAACACAATTATAACTTGGTAATGAACAGAAATTTATCACATATATATATAACACAATTATAACTTGGTAATGAACAGAAATTTATCACATATATATGTAACACAATTATAACTTGGTAATGAACAGAAATTTATCACCGACTTGCACTTGGCCATTATTTATTGAGGCTTGTACGTATTATCGTTTTTACATAAGAACTAATACAAAAATATGTACGTTTGTTGTACCCATCTTTCGTTTTTACTTTTTGAATTTTTTATTATTTGTTAGTTAATCCGCCGTAACGTTACATAATTATTCTGTAAAAACTTCAACTGTCTATCTATTACAGTTCGAAAGATAGAGCCGTTAATAGGTAGAACAGACGGACGGACGGACGCGGATGGACAGACAGACAGACAGACATCGTAGGCTTAGTAATAGGGTCCCGTTATTACCCTTTGGGTACGGAACCCTAAAAAGTAAGTGAAACACGGAGAGATCTGAACATAAACGATAATTGTACTAAACTATATCTCCCTTGTTTGTCTGATCTGAGTATTCACCATGACATTGTTCCAGATTTCATACGCAGGTGGCGTTCGTTGCAGAGTGCGTGACGCGTGCGTATCGAGTGCGATTTCGCTGTGTTGCGTGTGCTGAGGGCTTACGCCTAGCTGTTTAAAGCAATCCAGTTAAGGGTTATGACAAAATTTTGCGCAACCGCAAACCGTATTTGGGCGCGTTAAGGTTCACGTTCGCGTGATTTTCTAAACTGCGCTGTTTAAACGTTAGTTTGAGACCGCGTTACGAGTTGGTGTACTAAGGCCCCAGTGCGTGACGCTATCAATGTTCCCATACATTTATGGTCGTACTTAAATAGTCTGGATATTGAATCACATGGTTATAAAATAGATAACAATTTTAGATATAAGACATTGGGCCTTTGGACCGAGGGCGCACCTAATTTTCAACGATCTTTCAGAGGCGTGACCATAATACTGGCATTTTTCTGGATTAACGTCTGCTAGGGACTGGAATACTTTGTTTCCTCAAAACTATAACCTTATTTTTTTCTATCTTCAAGGCCAGATAATAATGAATAAACCTTCTAGGTCTACGTGCTCCATCTTCGACCACAACATCGCTTTCTATCCGGTGGGTTGGTGAACAAACGTAGAACTATTCTGTATAATAAAAACGCACATGCATTGCCTTTCAGCGTGGTATAGCGCTGCTAGCTTGCTGGGTACGCTGCCAACTGGTAGTGGGCTTGAGCATTTGGATTGTTTCTATAAAGTCTAGATAAAAGACTAAAAACTACATTTTTTTTTAGTAAACAAACATATTTATTAGTATTTTGTATTTCAAAAACTGATTTTTACAATAAAATAACCTCGGTACTATCGCAAAAGCAACATAGTGTCACCGATTTCCGAAAGATGGCGCTAGATGTTCCAGATTTCATAAATCGCGTTTACAAGAAGTAAGTCCAGATAATTTTCAGTAAAAAGGACCAATTTAGCTTTCATCAACCCTATCTCCTTTCGCAGTTATCATCAGCAAAAATCTTCATTCACTCACACGAACAACTGTGTAGTTTTTAAAAAATACATGTTATTATAAGACCTGAGCGCGATTCTCTTTTAATTAGAAGTCGTAATCTGATGGTATCACAACCTCCTTATGAAACCTTTATGAAATTAAAACCTTCTTGGTGCCACCCTAAGTTTTAAACATTTAAAATCATAGTCGCTTGTGCATCCGGTCGTTATCACTTCCGGCGGCGCCACTGTTTAATTATGAACATCATGTCAGATGATAAGGTTTTTTGTGTATATCTGTGTTTGAATAAAGAGGCCAAATGTGAGTCCGATTAGAAATGTAGATTTTTGATCTTTAGAGTATAACAAAGAACAATTGTTTTTGAAAATGTTAAAATAATTAGGTTTTAATTTGTTGTTTTTTTTATTTATAATAGTGTAAAGTAATATAGTAATTACCTCATCATTATCATCATTTCAGTCAAAGGACGTCCACTTAACATAGCACTTAACACTTCTGAACATAGGCCTCCCATCTTTTTTTTTGTTTTTAGTAATTACCTACTTCATCTTAAAATAAGTAAAGCGTAAGCATTTTTAAGAGTGCAGTGAGTGAGTTCAGTGTGGAGGTTAAAGGGGGAGGCCTATGTTCAGTAGTGCACGTCTTCTGGCTGATGATGATGATGATGATGAAGCATTTTTAATAAGTAAAGCGGCAAGCATTTTTTATTATTTTTGAGGGTCCGACGGTATTAAATTAATTTCTCATGATACTGCTAACTTCCCTGCCAAATTTAATGACTATCGGTTCAGCTGATTAGTCGTAAAAATGTGACAATCACTTTTGAGGAGTTGAGTTACTTTTGCATTAATAATATAAGGATTAGCACAATGTATTTACAATTATTTTGAAACTACATAATATTATTTTTAATTTTATTAATGAACACCAACATGATGTACGTCCTTGCTTAACATGACAGAGACAAGGCACAAGAATTAAACTAAACGCCACCACAATTATAGGTGCAGACTACATGCTATTTAAAAAACGAGATTTCATTTTGGAATATAAGTACATTATACATTAAAAATTCAATACATTTTTGACTGAATAATGGAATCTAAGACAAAAAACATTACTTATTACAGCAGTTTGATAGTTTGTTACGAATAGATAGTTTGAACCTACCCACGCCACCAGCGAATAAGTCCACTGCATCATCTCGCGAGAAAACATTATACCTACTTCCTGGCTAGCCTGTTAACAGGGAAATTTTTGCACAGATTCGTTTTCCAGTTGGAGCAGCTCAGAAGTATGTAGATATTAATATAGATAAGTAACATGCATCAAAAATATGAAAAAGAAATGTGTTCATCTCGCCGGCAATCAATCAAAATTAAACGTTGTGACCTTTTGGTAAACACGTAGTTCATGCCGTGGCCGTAATAAAGCTGCTTTTCAAAGGGGCATTTACCCCATCTGTCAGATTTCTTTGCTCTCTGTCATCATCATCATCAGCCATAAGACGTCTAGTACTGCTGTACATAGACTTCCCCCCTGAGAACTTAGAACTCTGTAACTACTGCCGAGGTGAGCATATTTGCGTCAATGCTCTGCCGAATTGGCAGCTGCACAAGCCCTACTTTGTGTCTCAGGAAGGTGTGACGGCGCCAGTGTCGACACATCTTTGGTAAACACCAAAGTATCGGTTCTTCAAACGATGTGGTCTGCCCGTCTATGTCGAAGACTGTGGTTCTTCGGCGATTATTTTCTATATAAATATAACGACAAGAATAAGACACATTCTCTACTATAAAAGAAATATACTCTAAAAAAAATGGGGACTATTTTGCACACACGGTCATCTGACCCCAACCTAAGCAAAACTTGTAATATGGTTGCCAGAGACTCATATATTTACATATTTTTATATTTTTTAAATAAATATTAGTATAAATAAATAAATATACTAAAATAGATATTAACACCCATATATAGAACAAACACAAATGTTCATTACATGAATGTTTGTCCTAGGTGGGGATCGAACCCACGCCCCCAAGCGCAGAAGGCAGGTTCACTACCAACTGGACCAACAATGGGGCTATCACATCTACTAATCTTCTATCACAGAATACATTATTAATACAAGTAATTTAAATGTAATAAACCCTTTGCAGACCATGCAAAGTACAAGTAGCAAGTACAAGTGGCGAGTACAAGTAGCGAGTACAAGTAGCGAGTACAAGTAGCGAGTACAAGTAGCGAGTACAAGTAGCGAGTACAAGTAGCGAGTAGAAGTAGCGAGTACAAGTAGCGAGTACAAGTAGCGAGTACAAGTAGCGAGTAAAAGTAGCATGTAATTAAAATACAATTGTAACTTATTATTTTTTGTACAAAAATTTTGTTTTCGTTGCTAGGCTCTATTTATGATCAACTTTTTATAAGGTAATAAAAAAAGAAATTACATTAACCTGCTATTATAATTCTTGCTATATGCATGTTATTTTATTATTGTCTGACACATTTAAATAGTTGAGAAATCATAAACGTAACCTACAATGTAACTTGCATTATAAATTATATTATCCACTTGTTCGTTTTCAAGCAACCTTGACCCTCAATCAGATTCTCAGTCCGCCCCTGCGTGTTATATTATTACTACATTAAACTCACCGCGGCTGTGATTGTACTGCCTACCTTTTTGTGAGATGACAGTGTGGAAAATTGGACCCAAATTAGCTTTAGATTAAGTCGTGGAGGACTTTTTGTGGTTATGGGAGGCGGAACGAGCATTTCATTATTATAACAATGTGAAAACTAGGTATACTAGAGTGGTATACCTTAGATTAACATAGGTTACATAGGTTACTTTGTATCCCGGAAAAAATCCTGTAGGGTAGCGGCTGAAACCACTTGATACTGCTAGTATTTACATATACCTATATTAGTATAAGTAAGTTCATGCCTCGATATCGCACGTCTATGATATCACTCACTCAATTAGTTGTTTTATGCGTTACTTTACAGCCATGCCATACGTGACCATGTTCAAGCTGAGAAATAACTAAATTACTACAATATTAAATTAATAACTACACCTTTATGATGAATTTTAAAACACTTCTGGAAATTGTCCCGCTTTCCAGGGTAATTTACCTTAATATAAAGCCATTCGTGTCGCCAATCTGTTTTGCTCGGTCTATATAAAACGTATTATGATGAACTGGGGCGTAATTTTATCCTGTAGAGTCGGTATAATGATCGCTATAATTTTAAAAACACTGATGTATTGCGCGTCAAAATATACCAACTAAATATTAATCCATGAATGTTAAAAGTGCAAAGAAACTTCAGTGGTATATAAGTAAGTATATAAGGAATTTTTTACACAAAAAAAAAAAAACGCCCAGATAGATCTGCCAATAGCTGATGTCATTCTCTTTTATACCATGTACGTTATTTGTGTGTACAATCACCCAGCCATGTCCATGAATTGAGATAGAGTTTATCTGTAGTGTTAGCCAAATGATGGAATTAAAAATGTTCTACAGATGACTCTCAGTCTCAGAAAAGACGGACGGTGGACCAAAACAGTCACAGAACGGTAGCCGCGGAATGGAAAGCTACCACCGGGCAGACGACCTGCCCCCCGATTCTACTAAACAAATAGTCTTTAAATTGTAATTGTTGCGATTTTAATTGTTAAATAACTGCCTCAAAATTGACAGTTTTTTTTATACTAAGTTATAATATTAGGTGGTTGTATTTATCTAGTACAAAAAAATATTTAAAACTAAATTTTGAGGCAGTTATTTAACAATTAAAATCGCAACAATTACAATTTAAAGACTATTTGTTTAGTAGAATCGGGGCCCAGCTCGCTGGTTGGACGACATCACTAAGGCAACAGGAAAGCAGTGAACGTGACTGGCACAGGACCGGGAAAGATGGCGCGTTGAAAGGAGACCTACACCCAGAAGAGCTCGGAAAAAGAATCTGCATGATTTAATTCCCTCCTGCCCATTTTTCTATCGGACTGCCAGAGCGGGCACGCAAAATCGACATGGTTTTATGATTGATATTCCGAAAACCCGTACGAAGCGCTTTGATTCCACATTTATTGTGCGAACTGCTAGTCTGTGGAATTCGCTGCCTGAATGGGTGTGTTCTCCGTCAGTTACAATCTGGGTGTCTTCAAGTCGAGAGTGAATCGGTTTCTTCTAGGCAAGCGTGCTCCATCGTAGACCCTGTCGTCGTTTAACATCAGGCGAGATGGCAGCCAAGCGCAAGCCTATAAATTATTTTAAAAATATGTGTCTTGTATAGTGAGAATCAGAATCAAGTGAGAACCTACATCCTCTCTGTTAAACTGTCATAAAATGCTTGAATTTTCTAGTAACGTAGCTCAACTTCAACGCATTCTTGACTTTCGTAAGCTCATAAAGTGATTAATAACACAAGTGATTAACAAGTACACACGCGATGCGCCGCCATGGAGATTAAACGACACTCTGGGAACCGACCAGATTCACACAAACATTTCATGTGACATTACAAAATTGCTATAATTATACTTGCTCTTTAGGGTTCCATACTCAAAAGGTGTAAACGGGACCTTATTACTAAGCCTACGTTATCTGTCCTTCTGTCTGTCTGTCTGTCCATCCATCCAACATTTTCTGTTCTTCTGTCTGTTCATCCATCCAACATTTTAACGGCTGTATCTTTCGAACCGTACCTATAATATATTTAGCCTGTTGAAATTTTCATATTATAAGTAAAAAAACAAAAACTAAGGGTTCTCCTAAGGGCCTCTTTAGTTTTTAATTTTTGATTGTATTATAATCATTTTTATCTACTCGTGAGAACCTGTAATTGGCTTCTTATCGTTTTTCCATTGTATATTTTAGTGTAAAAAGCTGTTGGTTTTCCAATAAATAAATAATTAAATAAATAATTACTTAGGTAATCTGCCGTAACATTACATAATAAATAATGTGAAAATTCTCCGCTTTACCCGATTTGTTTTTTAAATTTTTGTTTCAGGTTAGGTTAGGTAGGTATCGATTTTTTCTAGGCAAGCCTGCTCCACCGTAGACCGCATCATCGCTTAGCATCAGGCGAGTTGGCGGTCAAACGCAAGCTTAAGTTTAGCCCGTACGAAGCGCTTTGATTCCACATTTATTGTGCGAACTGCTGTGGAATTCGCTGCCTGAATGGGTGTTCCCCGATGGTTACAATCTGGGTGTCTTCAAATCACGAGTGAATCGGTTTCTTCTAGGCAAGCGTGCTCCAACGTAGACCGCATCATCGCTTAACATCAGGCGAGATGTTGGCCAAACGCAAGTCTATTATTTATATATAAAAAAGGGTATTTGACTGTTTTAAAAATATAATTCATGCTGGTGTAATCCAAAAAGATTTTTTGTTTTAAAATTATTTCATTACTAAATACTTAAAAATATAGACCCGATTTTCAGCAAATAAAAAAACATGTATTTCATTGATCACGTGACTTGACTGCAAACACTATGTGGGTCGAATGTCCTTAAGACGTCACAGAAAAGTAAATAGAGGCAACAATAGGCATGATGACTAATATTTTTTTATTATCTCATAAAAAAGCTGATCATAAATAGAGCACATCAACAAAAACAAAATTAAAATTAGTTCAAAAATAAATAAGATATGAGCATTTTAATTTAATTTAATTTCATGCTAGACAGAGAGCGCACTATACTGAGCCGTGACGTCACGGCTCAGGAGCGCCATACAAATGCTGTACTAACACACGCTTTGCGAGAAAGGGATAGAACATCAGCCCCTCTCTATCCCCACCTAAAACTTTAAATACTCATATCTCAGAGATTTATCAGCTAATTCAAATTATTTTTTCAGTATGTGTAATGTATTTAGTTATATTCATCGTTAAGCTGGTTATTTGTAATAAATTAAACATTAGCCGTCTTACCACAGTCTTACACGCTTTAGACATGTGTTTAGCATATTTTTCGCAGTGAAACAATTGCTAAACACATGTCTAAAGCGTTCTTAAATCTTTTGTGGTAAGACGGTTGGAATCATGCCTATTATATTACGAGAAGAACTCGTTTGTTTATGTGTGACGTCACTAATGTCACGTAGCCCTATAATTGTCAAAGGGAGCGTTTACGCGGTAGATTAATAAATTGAATTGTGATCTGCCATTTAAAAAACAAATACTGAAAATTAGGAGGATTAAATCAGAATATTACTTTATTATAATACTAGCTGACCGACAGACGTTGTCCTGTCTTAGAACTGTAAAATGCGCGAAGATAAAATAGTCGTAAATTTTTCTAAAAAAAATCCAATAATCTGCGCAATTTTCTTAATGTTTCTTTCTAAGAACCTTCTACAAAGTTTTAAAAATGATTAATGAAATCGGTAGAGTCGTTCTCAAGTTATGGCGTGACCAAGGCGTGACCGTAAATAGGGATAATTTTTTATATAATACTAGCAGACCTGACAGACGTTGTCCTGTCTTAGAACTGTCAAACACGCAAAGTCAAAATTGTAAATCCTATTTTTTTACACCTTGGGTTACATTATTGGAGTTTTAGTAAGGACCCTTATTTTTTTTTTAAATATAGTATAACCTATGTTACCCGGGGATAGTGTAACTTCCCAACAGTGAAAGAATTTTCCAAATCGGTTCAGTAGTTTCGGAGCCTATTCAATGCAAACATACAAACAAACAAACAATCAAATCCTTCCTCTTTATAATATTAGTATAGATTAAATAGAAGACAATTTAAGATGGATTCGTAAAATCAATCAAATGCCCTATTACGATGAATAATACAAGCGCGTTAAAAAAACGCGATGTCAAACAACCCGTGGGGCCATAACTATGATCGTGGTCACGAGATGATCTCATGGTCATATCAGTAGCCAGTACCAACAAAATAACAAGGAAACAGATAACTAGTGAGTAGGTTATATACCCGAACTGGAATTTTGCGAGTCCCGCTATCAACTTGCAAAAATACAGCAGGTTCGGACGGCGACTGATAAGAGAACAGACTGATAACTGCTGATAACTGATAAACGTATCGGTCAGCAAATACTGGCCACTGCTGTCGTAAAGTTGTTTTGGTTAAATTCACAGAACTAAGATTTAGAAGTATAGTACCTAATAAAATAGATAGTATTTGGTAGGACCTATAGGTGTAGGTAGGTATGGTCGTAGAACGTTGATAATGACTTATCATTACACCCAAAAAGGTTTTAAGAAATATAAGCGTTTTGATTTCACCTTTATTTTCGAATCACCTTCACCGTCACCTTTGTTGTTGTCTCTGGTGGAATCATCATTTCAGTCTATCATGTTCCCATTGCTCAAGCCTTTTCTCAGAGAGAGAGAGAGAGGGGGGACGGGGCCTTAATCCACCATGCTGACCCAGTGCATATCGGTGAATGTCATAATATGTCTTTGAACTTTTGAGGTTCTTGGACATACCGGTTTTCACGCGATGTTTTTCTTTCACCATTTTTTAACGATGGCATCGAAACTGCACATTATTTATTTAGGTACTATTCAAGTCATTAATGCAGAGCTGAGGATTGAACCAGGTGCCGTCAGATTGTAAAGCGCAAATGCTACCGGCCGCCCACCATCGCTCTGTGAAATACGCTGCCTGAATGGGTGTTTCCCGATAATTAGAATATGGGGTCAAGTTGGGAGTGAATCAGTTTCTCCTAGACAAGCGTGCGCCAACGTAGACCGCATCATCGCCTAGCATCCCTCTCACATATTATTTAAAAACAAAATTACAAAAGTTTATTTATCTAGATTCAAAATACTTTGTTCAGTTCGCCTTATGTTTTGTAACTATTGCTTATTAAATAAAATTATAGTTATCCCACAAAATAATAAAGAATCCTTCTTCTGAGGTTATACTCTTGAATAAAATAATAATAAGTAGGTACTATAAGTACAGAAACTCACTTCGAATGGTTCTTAATATGAAGCAATGTGTTTGACCATTTATTTATTTTATTTAAATTAAAGTTAATATTAATTGGCTATGGCTTGGCTCGCGGTTATGTTCGCCTTTTTCTAATTATTTTATTTAAAAGCCAAATTACTAAACCGAATTTGATTTTTGTTTCTTTTTTCTTTGGGATTAAACTGGAAGTACTTATTTTATTTATATTACACGGGAATTACTCACGTAAGATTAAGCCGGTCACTCCGACTATAGTGCCAAGCGAGACGCAGCCGCGCGCGCGCATTCACCTTGAAAAAGACTGCCTAATGCGGTTGTAACTATAGTCGGAGTGACCGGCTTAATCTTACGTGAGTAATTCCCGTGTAAGATAAATAA
Organism: Agriopis aurantiaria; assembly: GCA_914767915.1. Lineage (NCBI taxonomy): Eukaryota > Metazoa > Arthropoda > Insecta > Lepidoptera > Geometridae > Agriopis > Agriopis aurantiaria. The sequence continues at coordinate 10,140,272 of OU612001.1, read as the reverse complement.
AATGTGTGAAAACCACGTCAGTTTCTATAATGAAAGTACTTAATTACAATTTTTCAAAACGATTCAAACGGTTTGTAAATGACGGAGTTTTAAGGTAGCAAACATCATTAAATTTTATATGCAGTTTATGAAAACGTATACCTACCTTCGACCAAAATAAAATGAATGGACAGGCCCAGTAGAAGCGCATTTTTGAAGATAACAAAATGAGCGCTGGCTCTCATTTCGTTTCAGTACGTCTCTAGCCGTAGGAAGTGCAACACGTGTCTATTGTTACGTGATAACGAAACATCTGACAAAATTATGCATTCATATGCTTTCCCGAAGTGTAAATACACAAATAAAACCGGGATCTATTTTTTGTAACAAATATACTGTACATTTTTATAATTAGGTGTTGAAGTATATTATTATGTCCGATGGTTTTGACTCATTTTTACTGAGCGATTTCAATTGGTTGTTGTTGTTGTTCCATTCATTTTATTTTAGTCGAAGATAACTACTTATTTATAGTTATCTAAGAATAAAAACAATCTCTTTATTCATTGGGTTTAAAAAAAGGACATCATACATTAGAAACTCATATTGCCAAAAAGTTGTTTCAAAAAAAACTTGTGTGTGAATATGATCAAAAGTGCGATGGATAAATGAAGCACACATCAGTAGTCATTTCCGAAGAAAAAAAACTAATACTTTTGCATGGAAATTATCTGAAGTCTAATGGATAGAATATTCGTAGAATCGTATCTGAAAAAAACTTATACTTTTGGATGAAAATGATCCGGAAGTCCGATTGATAGAAACATAAACTGCCTGTACCCACTTCACATGGTTCTTATAAAGCCAAACACGTATAACTAGACGCGTTTTAAGTTCAATGATTATAGGTACATTTCAAGTGTGTCCAAACATACGTGTTATCGCAATGGCGCCGTCATTATATTGCCCTAATTCGGTATTTAAATACTTTCAACGCAAATAATCTCCATTTGCAATGGGAAGTGACGTCCGTGATAACGATTGATAGCAGTTCCATTGAATGAACGTGTATTTGGATAAAGTGCTCGTTTTCGGACTTTTATCATACAACGCGTTATAAAAAAAAACTACCAACTTATCCAAGCAAATTCGGTCCATATTCGAAACATTAATACGCTTTATAAATTTAAAAAATACTTTTTTAGAACAAGGTTTTTTGTATTCTTCGCAGAAAACCCTTTTATTTGATGCCCATATCATGACGGTAGATAAGAACCTTTTGTCCGCCATCTTGGGGCGTCCGCCATATTCAAATTATCATCTAGGACCAATATTGCTTGGGAAAACAAATCCAACGAACACAACTCGACGGTGTTACGTCGTTTCGTTTCGGAGTTCCTATGGCCACCTTCTGTCTCCATCATCAGACCAACTCGATGGTACCATAACATTGTATTGTCAAGATGCCACCCGAACAAATATCCTACAATATTATAAACGGGAAAGTTTGTATGTATGGATGTATATAGATGTATGGATGTTTGTTCCTCTTTCACGCTGCAACGGAACAACGGATCGATGTTCTGATTTTTTGCATGAGTATAGTTCAAAAGCCAGAGAGTGACATAGGCTACTTTTCATCATCAACATTGCCATTTTTCATCAGTGAAACCGCGGGGTGCAGCTAGTAGTTACATACATACATGCATTGCAAGTTAAATAAAAGCTGGTAAAAGAAACCTGTCAAATCCAGGCCGATAACAATGGCGGCAAAATTGAGATGTCTACTATACTTATTTGAGCAGCTGCAATTTGAACAATATTTGATTTGGGTAGAATACCTTCCGGAACTGTGTTAGTTTAACATTCATTTGCACACGCAAACAAGAGGGCATTATTATTTTAATTAAATTAGACAGTTTATAACAGGTGACAATAGGCATGATGACTAATATTTTTTATTACCTCATAAAAAAGCTGATCATAAATAGAGCCCATCAACAAAACAAAATTAAAATTAGTTCAAAAATAAATAAGATATAAGCAGATATAAGCATTTAAATTTCATGCTAGACAGAGAGCGCCCTATACTGAGCCGTGACGTCACGGCTCCATACAAATGCTATACTAACACACGCTTTGTGAGAAAGGGATAGAGCATCCCCTCTCTATTCCCACCTAAAACTTTAAATGTTCATATCTCAGAGATTTAACAGCCAATTTAAATTATTTTTTCAGTATGTTTAATGTATTTAGTTATATTCCTCGCTAAGCCGGTTATTTGTAATAAATTAGACATGAGGACACATGCTTAATACTCGTGTGTAAAAGATCCAGTTTTTTCTTTTCTTTTTTCCTCTTTAGAGGGTTTTGGCGTCGCACGTCTTGTGCATTTGCCAGTGCACTATTAAAATATTTTCAAGTTTTACTAAATATCGTCAAACAAGACATAGGCACAGTCAGAGTCAAGCGAAGTCAGTTACAGTAAAATCTAAGCCATGCTCTAGTAAAGTGGCGGAGACTTTACTTAGAGGTTTCATCGAGTTTTGGAAACAACACGAAAAGACATAATTGTTTCACATCTTTATATCACTTAGCCACACTCGAGCACTTTCATAAACACTTAATAAATAATAATTCACCATTATTACACGTTAATACTAAAAATACACAAGCTATGGAAAATATACAAGGCGAAATATTTTATTTATGTTGGTGCCAAAACCAATGGGCATGTGTTTCTGTATAACACATGACCATTAATAAATTTTAGTATTTAAAGAATACATACCTACACATTACAATTATTTTTTTACATTCTAAGGGTATGATGTTTTTTGCCCATATTTTGCTCCAGTTACTTTAAATTCAAACATTTGTGGATGCGTAAAAATAATGTATTAGATGGGTTATTATAACACATCGCCTTTAAGTTTAATCGTCCATAACAATTCATTTCACGTTTCTTATTCGTTACACAATACATATTAAATTACTAATGAAAAACTAAAAATTACAAATGTGACTCAATAAAAACTGTTTATTAATAAAATATGGAAATACTATTATTGTAGAAGCTATTTAAAAATTAAAACGATGTTGAATGTGCGCGCATTCGTCTTTTTACTTTTTAATGGCAAAGCACATTTTGTACATTATTTCAGTAATCAATCAAACTTGCCTGTTTAGTAACTCAGCGGATGTGTTGCTTTATTCAATGTGTCTGTACAATGGTAAACGGTAATTAAGTTATTTTGTGCAGCGTAAAGCGCATTCGTTAAGTGCGCTGAGATGTGCGAAGGAGGTGGTTAGGGAAGGACTATCTTATCGATGATTTCGTTTTATCAATAGTATGAAAAGATATTTTACCTTATTTAAAACTCACCCTTTTTATGATTTACTGGGTTAATCTATGACTCAAATCAGACAAACAATGAATAATTGTAATGGACGACATGAATAATTGTATGAACAATAATTATTATCGTTTGTGTTTCCCCCCACTTTTTCAGTATACCGCTATACCGCATAACGCAAAACTGTAAGTACGGCACACGTGAGTGTGAGTGAAAAACGAGTGATCATTTTTCACGTACACTAAAAAACTGGCAGTGACACTAATAAACGAACAAAATAGTCCACATGCAAAAAGGGTGGCAAAGTCATCTGCTGGGTAAATTTAACAAAAGGCTTTAAGCCTAATTTAGACTTGATGCATTCACACCAGGCACGCCACCTTACCACACCTCCCTTGTCTATATTTGATATTTATAATGATATCTGTGACTACAGCTCACCTGATGTTGGATGAAATGTAATGGGAACTGGCTTTCAAATAAGCTAACATTTGCAATGGAGGTATGACCCCAGTTGACTATACTCGTAAATTTGACTAAATAAACTTCTCGAGATGCATGAACAAATTGGACAATAACAAACACCTTAAATTTTCTAGAATAATTTATTATACTTTTCGACAAAACATATTTTACTATACCTTTAGTATCTCCAACATAATATTTCCTTCCGAAATATATCTTTCATTTTATGTAATTTCTCAGCCTACCTACTATTTCTCAGTGCAAAAATCACGTCAATCCGCCTATTTGGTGTTGCGTAAAAAGGAGAAAGAAACAGACTAACAAAAAATCTTTTGCATATGTATAATATTAACAGTAATGAAGGTGGACGCTGCGCTGTCTCATTTCTGTATGTTGCCGCTGTTTGTTGTTGTTCAATTGGCAGCAGGCATGGAGTGGAACAATCGATGATCCGACGTAGTGGCGTGCCCAAAGAGAGGCTTATGTCCAGCATTGAAAGAAGGAAAACGGCCCACTACCACCCATACATTGTGGTTGTCCACCAAACGTTTCGATTCTACGTTTCTAATCCGTACGGCCAAAGTTTGGAACAACCTGCCAGCTTCCTTGTTTCCTGAGAGATATAACCTGAGCCTTTTCAAAGCCAGAGTGAATAGGTATCTTCTAAGTCTGCGTGCTTCATCTTCGACCACATCGTCGCTTACCAACAGGCGAGTTGGTGGTCAAACGCGGACTTATCAGCGTTAAAAAAAAAACTAATTTGAGCTGATTTTGATGATATCATCATCATACACATCACATATTTTTCCTATTGATCCAAAAAAAAAAAACTATCGATATCGCCATATCCCTATCGACACCCCACCGGTATGTGTGGCACCCCATCCCTACCCTGCATCTGTGTCAGATGTTCGGCAGGTGGCGCACGCAGGTGTCCTCCGTACTAGGAGCGTAAACGCAGCCCTCCGAAAATCACTCGACTTGAGCTACAACACGACCGACCTATCCGTAGAGTAAGTGAGGGCGCCACTATTGTATTCTCAGTATAATTTTGGCAAATTCTACAGATAAGTTAGTTGCTTTAAAGTGATAATGAATACTACGCTAACTTCATGTAATTGTTACGATAAGTAACACTCTACAACGTGAATCTACGAGTAGACTTGAATTATATTAAAAAAAACTCTCGTATCTGGGTGTCTAAAAAACAATTTTGGAGCATGTCACCAGTATTATTTTCACCTGCTCGGAGCCCTATCCAGCTCAAGTTTCCGCTAAGATCTCCGTGGTTGTTGACTTTACATTTGCTGCTAGAAGTGACTCTATATTATGAAGCCCGGACAAGCTTTAAGTGACACATTATATAAAAATTTATACCGAAAGTTTTGTTATAAATTTAACGTGTGTATTCTGTGCCATCGTAGCTCCCAAAGGCTGAACCGATTTTGATGTTTTTTTTATTTTTATTAAACACTTTCGATCAAGTCGCCTTGATGGAAAGTGTTTTCGAGAGCTATACAAGGAAATCTGTTTTACCGTTCGAAGATAACCAGCTCCTTTTGAGTATATTTTATATTTTTAATTTATATTTGTATTATAAAAACTCCAAAGCCAACGGAGCAAACAAACAGTTGGTAGTGTGCGCTCTGCAGGTTTATGCACAGTTTGTATATATTAAGCACAGCCTCATTCATGTCTGCTCATTTTGTTTTTATATTTACACATATTTTTAAGTTACATTCCAGATCTGGACCGATAATAGATATAATATTTTGTAAGATTGTAATAAAGGAAAAAAAAATTAAAGGTTTGGTTAAAGGGGGAGGCCTATGTTCAGCAGTGGACGACTTCTGGCTGACGATGATGATGAAGATTGTAATTTGTGTTGTGTACATAAATAAAAATTAAAAAATATATATTTTTAGTTACTTTGCTTGGCATTGGAATATCACGTAATCTTGAGCAACCATAATCCAATATGGAAAGAATTGGTTCAAGCTTAGCCGTTTTAGGGTTCATTGAATTAACACAATCTAATCTAAACTAAGAAAATAAAGAACAACTTGTAAAGCAGGTGTTAACATTTATTATTTCAATGGTTTTATGAATTTGGCAGCATGTATCATTAGAAACTATAAGGCAAAGCTTTTTAACAGTAATTGACGAGACATTTTGGTAGCTCATTAGAATTCTAAAGCAAACAACTGAAACATTTTAGTGTTACTTACGCAATATATGAGGCAAAGATTATCTATTATGGGGATGTGAAATTACGTCACGTTGGTATCACAGACTAGGTAATGCTACTGCTATAGAAAGTCTTTGCTAGATCTAAGTATTTGCTTCGATGCTTATGATTTTTGACAGCAAATGTACAGCTATTTAAACCTATATATGTATGTATATCAGTCTCTGGCAGCCATATCACAAGCTTTGCTTAGTTTGGGGTCAGATGACCGTGTGTGCAAAAATGTCCCGAATATTTATTTATTTATTTATTTATATGTAAAAAAAATGGAAGAATAGAAACATCACAAAGACCACAAAAACCAGACGCGTTTCCCTTTATTTATATACGCTGCTGAAATTTGGACGTTGAGAGAAGTGGAAAGGAAGAAGCCAGACGCTCTAGAGATGTGATGCTGGTAAAGAATGCTTGGGGTATCGTGAATCGAGTTTCGCACAAACGTGCAGACTTGGATCCCCACTTCCACGGACACGTTTAGAGACGTGATTACAAGGCCATAGAATGCTTTGTCGTCCAGGGAAAGATGGAAGGCACTAGACCGTGCGAAACGTCACCCATGCGTTATACCGACCTGGGGCCTTACGGACAACAGCTATTGCGACACCAAACTAACGTTAGATCCGCTCAGTTGGAAAATCACGCGAACGTGAACCTTAACGCGCCCAGATACGGTTTGCGGTCGTGTGATTTTCCAACTGAGCGGATCTAACGTTAGTTTGGTGTCGCAATAGCTGTTGTCCGTAAGGCCCCATATCAAGTCTGCAGTGGGACCGTGCAGCATAATGACCTCCAGTAAAAAGAGATAGCGAGACTTCGTGAAGCGAATTCTATCTACCCGGTCGAATTTTACGATTACATGATGACCATGACCGCTCTGCCAAGACCCTATCCCTGTAGTGTAGGTACGTCTTGTGCTCTAGCCCTTGCAAAAAATCCTCATCAATCCATTGCTTTGTTTTTGCGTGAAAGAAAAACAAACAAACCAATAAACAAACAAACTTTCGTAATATAGTATGATGTAGTTTTAATAGTAGACAAACAAGCGACGGGCCCCCTGATGGTAAGTAGTCACCGTCGCCTATGGACACCTACAATCATAATACCCGGGGCATTGGCGGTGCGTTGCCTACTTTTGAGGGCTCTTTTCACTCTTCGTTTGAAGCAATTGAGGTTATATTTCGGAGGAAAAATCGAAGGTGGTAAGCCATTCCACAACTTACAGGTGCGTGGCAGAAACAATCGATCAAATCGAACAGCGCGAGACTTCCACGCATCTATAATAATGTGGATGGCTATGCATACAGTTAGGTGGTAAAACTTAATTGGTAACACACATTTTCGGTTTAGTTGCGTAACTCAACGCAATGCTAACGTGCCAATAGTTTTAGTTCACACTTTTGTAAACTCTTCACAAGTTCACACGATCATTGGTGTCATTTTGTTGCAACATCACACAAATATTATCAATGCGAAATTGTATTTGTTTCTAATTACGAAATGGCTTGAAATGGCGATTTCACTGTTCTAATTTGACAGAACTACGAGAAAAATAAGGTTATTGTTTAAATATGTAAGAATAATAAAACAAACCTTACCAAAAAAAATTGAAATAACATCCATACCAAACAACCAAAACCTAAATCAAAATTGGTTCAGCCATTAGGAAGCTACAATCCCATAGACAGAAAAACAAATACATATTTCATAAGTGATAAGACATAACATAAATACACACGAAACTGCCCCGGTGGCCCAGTTGGTAGTAAACCTGTTTTCTGCCCTTGAGGGCGTGGGTTCGATTCCCACCTAGTTCAAACATTCATGCGATAAACATTTGTGTTGTTGTATATCCGGGTGTTAATATTTATTTAAGTATGTATTTAAAAATATGTAATATTAATAATTTTTAAATTAATATTTAAATAGATATTATGACGTATGCGTATGATATGTATATCAGTCTCTGGCAGCCATATTACAAGCTTTGCTTATTTTGGGGTCAGAAGACCGTATGTGCAAAAATGTCCTGAATATTTATTTAATTATAAACTTAACGCTCCTCTTTTTGCGTCGGAGGTTAATAAAAAAGAACTATTAAAATCGGTGAATATATTGCGTAGGTATACATACACACACAAACAACAGTCGACTGTAGAACCTTCTTTTTGAAATCGGTTGACAAACGAAAGTACTAACTAAACAAGTCTTGCCACTAACCTTTCGAGGTGACATTGAAATGAACATAATTCACCCTAATCCTTGTTTGGCCGAGAAAGGTAGCCTTGAAGTAACGGGACGGGCAGATGTGGTGAAATGTCTACGGTTCGTCATACTCCAAACACCTGAACTGGGGCTACCTTGTCACACTAAATGGTAAAAGTAGAGAAGACGTTTATGCTGGGTATTATCCTTATTTTTTTATTCGTTCCTCTTGAGAGAATATTGGCGTTGTACGTCTTGTGCATTTGCCAGTATCAGGTATGGTAAGTTTTATTAGGTATCGTCCAAAAAATCAAGCAAAGTATGTCACGATCGAGTCAGAGTCATGGCCTAGTAAAGGAGGCAGGCTTCACCATTGGCTTCTATGGCGTTTTGGTACGATAAAGGCAGCTGATAACGCGCTGTCATCTAAAACCCCGTCTCAAGGTTCAAGGGTGTATGATTTGCCTACCTAAGACCATAGGTTTTATCAATGCACCTTGTTTCTATCATTTACATAGCTAGCGACGACATTTTACAATTGGCTAATTTTGTTTGAAACTTAGAATAACTACACAAAGAAACCAAAATTTCAAAACAACATTCGCAAAATGTAAGCCATTCAAATGGTGTCATATATGGCTCCAAAAAATATAAATTTTTTACTATGACAATTTGCGCGATGAAATCGTACCACAACAAATCAGAAAAGCAGCATAAGACTTATGGTGTGACATTCCACAGGTAATCCATTATTTTTTTTGCTTAAATCGTTTAAAATACCAATCGAAACGTAAGCTACAAAGCGAATTTGTAGCTTACATTTTGAGAAGACGTTGTTTGGAAACCTACCTTCTCTGAGTAGTTATTCTAAGGTTTGAAATAATAAAACTTATAATTCTAATTAGATATTTACAAGTGCGTCAAAATTAACAGAAAGATTTAGGGATATCTAATTGGAGTTTCTTATCTACTTATTAAATATTCGCGAGGTAATGCCGCCAGCATGCTAGGTACTTAGTGGGCTTGAGCATTTGGATTGACTTTAGATCTTTATCGGTCTATGGGCTGTCTAACTGTTTTGTAGTGTTATTGTTAGCTTGCTTTTTGTTTAGTTAATAAAAGCATAATGCAACTTTAAAAAAAACATAAAAGTTAATCATTGTATGTCTATTTCCACACCTGATTTAATCCAGTCACATTTTTTTTTTATAATCCCAGTCCCCGTAATAATAAAGAGTATCTTTGAAACTGCGCGCTCATAGAAAAACCTTCCAATAAACACAAAGTACCATTAAAAAAGCCAACAACTTCGTAAGACAGTTCATCCTTTCACCTTGAACTGTCGTTTACACACTCCACATTGCGCACACGCATCATAATTGAAACAATGAAATAACAGTACACTGCCACCTTGTTGCTCTTGTTTTTACCCGGCAAAATGTCATGGCCTACGGACTCTCGTCATTTTCAAGATGTTGATGTAGACCATCACACTGTAGTGTAATAATGTTACCTTCTATTCTTAGAATAATAACTACACATAGAAACCAAGTACATTCGCAAAATTTAAGCCATTCAAATGGAGTCATATATGGCTCCAAAAAAAAATAAAAAATTTTACTATGACAATTTGCGCGGTGAAATCGTACCACAACAAATCAGAAAAGCAGCATAAGAGTTATGGTGTGACATTCCACAGGTAATCCATTAATTTTCTTGCTTAACGACCGGTTATCCGAGTCGCGTAGACAACAAAACGCTCCCTCAGCCCCCGCCAAGTTATAGCGACAAAAACGAACATAGGTCCGACCTCGATGACGCCTGGCGCGGTAACGCGGCGCGCGCAAATTCTCGCAACCTTTTTACGCTTTTAATTCCACTAAAAAACGAAACTATTCACTATCAAAAATCTATCCAAATAAAAAAAAAATATGAATAAACTTGCGTTTTAGTACATGCCATTTCCAGGTTGTTACGAACTTTCAGTAGAGCATAAAACGAAAAAAGAAACTAACTTTACTTTGTGTCAGATTTTTTTTTTTTGATCGAGGAAAGTTTATTCTATCGTGTTTTGAACCAAATCATTAACTCAAACACAGATGTATCTGTGACATGTATTTTTTTCAATCTCAAATATTGTAATTTAACTGAATAAAATTGATTTAAAACCGTCAAATTTGGTATATGAGGCCGATAAATCGTTTAAAATACCAATCGAAACGTAAGTACAAAGCAAATTTGTAGTTTACGTTTTGAGAAGGCGTTGTTTGGAAACCTACCTTCTCTGAGTAGATATTCTAAGCTTCTATTTCTTTTTTGTATCGATTATATAAAAAATTGCTTCTGTAGTGCCTTGGAAATGTTTGGGCGCAGGCATCATCATCAAAAAGTGAAAAAAGAATTGATTTGATGATCCAATTTAACTACACTAGGCACCATGCTAGGCGGAAAGTGCTAGGTGGAAGGCAAACCTCGTGTAAATAGGACCAAAGACATTTTCTCGTAAGTCTGGTGGCGATATAGAGAACGAAAAAGAGTTATCTCTGTTAACAAAACAGTTAGGAAGAGGCCTAATTCACTGCTGGGGTACAGTAGATAATATAATATAAGCTAAACATTAAAGAAACGCCCGAATCGAGTGACATAACCCAACGAGCGCCCCTTCCACTGCGCGAGCTTATAGTATCTACTGTGTGCCAGCAGTGAATTAGGCCTCCTTCTACACTGTTGTGGTAGGTACCAAAAATAAATATTTTTCGTTCTCTATTTTTTTTCTTAATCCATTTGAGTAAAATTATAAAATAGATTTGATACAAGATGGTGTGACAGGCGGCCAAAGCTAAAGATCATTTACAAATTCGCATCGGAATGTGCGCACTGCGCAGCAACTGTAGCAGCTACGTAAAGTTTTACAATTTAACATTGCACTTTTATACCTATATTTTATAGGCCAATATTTGTACAGTGCCAATTTAATAAGCAACATTCAGGCACGATAATGGTCAAGAATATTGACGACTTTGTTCCTTACTTACTTGCGTTTTATAGACAACAGGCTGGATGGTTGTAATATTTTTTTTAAATACCCAGTTTAAAAACTTATTTGCCATTTTATGCCCAAAAACGAATGAATTGTTCTATAAACGTCAGTTTAAAATTAAGGACGCAGTTCGAAATTTGAATGTCTCGAGTACCAACGGGGGCGTGGGAAAAAGGCCTCCTGTTCGAACCTCTTTTTTCAAATCCTCATTGTAGATTACACCTGCTGGCCGTTCGCAGCTTTCGTTAAAAAAATCACTGTTCTTTTTTTAGAACGGACCTATCGGTATTCATTTTATTTTTAAAGTAGTCGTGAGATACTGGCCACACTACGATTAAGTGGTAGAATCACGAAGCAGTAATTCGTTGTTTTTTTTTCGGTCGCTGCATCACGAGGAAGGGTTATTGATCATTATAGACATCATAACGCGATGCCCTGTTTTTTCATAACAAAGAACGTGGTACGATTATTCGTCAAATTAAATCGAATAATTTGGTTCTGATGAGTCTACGAAAAACTTAACCTATAAAAACAACCTACCGCGTGCATACAAATTACAAATTAGGCGTGTAAAAACTGGCTCGAAACTCCGAAAAATCTGAATAAAACTCATACAGTTCAATCAGTCAAATTGACCATAAAATTGTCACGTACTATAAACAATTGACAACACTAAAAAACTAACGCTCAGAATGTTTTTTGATAAAAGTGTTAAGATTGACTTTCAACTTGTCCGTGTTTTTAAACAGTTAAAAAACAACCACCTGTGCCTCCATTGGTCTTTCTGTTTTGGTTCGATAATTTGAATTTGTAATTTTGAAATTAATTATTAGACGTACCAATTATGGTAACACTGCAGGAAAATCAGCATATTACTAAAGATGACCATAAGGCTTATCATATTCTATTAAAGTCGCATTTAGTGAAGCAAAACCGTGGCGCTTATACACACAGTCTTTAGTTTCGCTACGCTAAAAACCTTTGCGGTTTCCTCCATAGTTTTTTTTTGTGTTTTTTTTTTTTGCTGCTCCTCGGACTCCTGGGTCCGTGCCTTTTGTCAACTTTTACAATTTGTTTTATCAACTAGGTATTTTTGATATAACATAAAACTAATGACTATACAAGAGGAATATACAAATTATAAAATTCTTATTACTGTATCTTATTATATTGCGTGGATATACGGAGCAGTCCAGCTCCCACAAACAGCACCCGTTCACGAGTTAAGGGTCCATAGAAAACTTTCAGGCTAAATAACTAAGTTTTAGAGCAAAACATTTAGCTGGGATGACAAACAAGAATCCAACAGCATCATATGATACTCGTCTTTACAGTACGTGCAGAATAGCTATCGATAAGTGGAGGCCGGTCAGAATTAGGTGTCGAATATTTACAAAGCCATATAAATGGCTAGTATTCATCTGGCCATACAAGGTGAGTCGATCGTCGCGTGCGCACCGGCTGTCATTCGCGGACGATCACATTCCATTTATAAAATTGGAGTTTAATGTAAACTAACTGGCCTTCGATATGATACACTCCTTTTAGTTATCGATATTCGATACTGAACATTGTCACATCACTATTTTTATAACTGATAATGTTTTTGACATTTAAAATATTATAGGCTTGTTAGGGTTTTTAAATAAGAAAGTATTGTTTGGTTTTCTAGTCTGCGCTATTGTAGAGCTGAACTCAATTGGATTAAATAACTCCTAGATAGGTAGATTAATAAAATATTGATTTTGTAAATAGACACAAAAAAGAAGACAAAAACAAATAATATATAATTCAAAACAAGGCCAGTGCTCAGCGTTGGTGATCTCAGCTCTAATTTTCAGCCCTGACTTCTGGAGACGCAGGGAACTAAAGAATAGAGAAAAAATTTAAAAAAGAAAAATTAATTTATAAAGTTTTTTTTTGTATATATTACACGGGAATTGCTCAGTCGTTATTCCGACTATAGTTTCAAACTCTTAATCATTATCATCATCATCAGCCAGAAGACGTCACTGCTGAACATAGGTCTCCCCCTTTAACCTCCACACTGAACGAAAGCCTGCCATCTGCATCCACTGGATGCCCGCGCGCGACTCTTACAATGTCGTCGGTCCATCTAGTGGGAGGCCTACCTACGCTGCGTCTTCCGGTTCGTGGTCTCCACTCAGCTCTTAATCATACGTGAGTAATTCCTGTGTCATCTGAAGACGTCTGCTGCTGAACATTTGCAAGTCGTGATTTACGTTTTTGCGACGACTTCAATAATAATTTTCGATTTTACCCTTATTTCGCATTTTAAACTATATCACACCAAAATAATACCACTAGAAAATCAAAGAAAACAATAGGTACCTAACGGTAGGTAGTGAGAAGGTAAAACTATCTTCACTATCAGCCAGAAGACGTCCACTGCTGAACATAGGCCTCCTCTTTAGAACTCGACACTGAACGATAGCCTGCCATCTGCATTCATTGGGTGCAATGACAATACCGCTTGACTGCTCATCCTTTACCCCGCGTAAGCCAAAGGTTCTAACATGTCAACCTAAACTATTTCGAGCGGGTTCAATCCTATAGGATTGACATGTTAGAACCTTTGGCTTATGCGGGGTAAAGGATGAGCAGTCAAGCGGTATTGTCATTGCACCCAATGGATGCAGATGGCAGGCTATCGTTCAGTGTCGAGTTCTAAAGGGGAGGCCTATGTTCAGCAGTGGACGTCTTCTGGAGGCGCGAATTGAATGAATGACTATTGATTCTCCAATCACAAGCGTCGAGTCTCCAATCACAAGCTGCCCCCCGCGACCGACGTGGCATCATTTTGCAAAAGGGAATATTGACTACATGCGCGATCAAGTGTTATAATATCTTTCATTGGGTGCCCGCGTCTTCCACGATGTCGTCCGTCCATCTGGTCTGCGTCTTCCGGTTCGTGGTCTCCACTCAAGAATATTTCTTCCCCATCGGTTATCGGTTCTTCGTGCGACGTGGCCCATTGCCACTTCAACTTGCAAATTATATTATTCTGGCTGATGATGTTGATGATTTGGAGTATGGAGTATGTAATAAAATATCATCTTTGGTATTTCTAAATGTATTTTTCTCGCCGGGCATTTGCTTGAATTTTAATTAAAAGAAGGCTAATTAGCATAGCTACTGTGTTAGTTAAAAGATAATATCATAAATAAATGCTACAGAAGGCAAAGACAGGTGAAACCACTTACTTATTAGGTATTTATATAAAGCAATATCAATCGAGTATTATATCTATTGCAATAGGTATGTGAGGGGTTAATTTTTTTATTTATTAAATCAAGTTAACGTTCAGTACCTTCATACTAAAAGCTAGGTTTTGCCCAGCAGTGGGACGAAATAAGCAGATTTTTTAAAATTTAATTTGCCTTGTCTATGACTCTCCATAAAGTTATTAACCGAGCGAAGCGAAGATGTACCTACATTCGTAAGTTTGAATATTTCTTTTTTTGTTCAACTACATAATTATATAGGTATTCAAGTATTAATATTTTTTTAAATCCCCAATAAAAGAGCTGATAATCTTTAAAACGGCGAATAAATTTTCATGAATCAGTTAAGAACACTCTTTTCAAACTTTCAAACGAACTAATCAAAATCGGTTCAGCCGTTTATTAGGAGCTACGTTGCCACATACCTTCAGACACACAGATACACACGTTAAGAGTCAGGCGTTAAAAATGTATCCAAAACTGTGTACATCATAAATACACTTAAAGACACGTACCTGAATAGCTTATAGGTATATTATAACTATAATAGATATGCCTGGCCAAAGTACCTGATCTCATTCCAACGGATGCAAGCAAGAGATCAGCCAGACTTCCTCCAAATCCATGTCACCCCCTCAGAAACTCGACACCAAGGTCAGAATGCACCTTCAATCTCGTACCTGAGCGCCGGAAGCAGCACAAAACGCGGGTAGGCGCAAAAACGCGCAGAATCGCGCACTTCCGGCGGACTTGGAAACGCTTGCAGGATGCGAGCGCATGCAGGTTGATCGTGCATGTGCGGGAAGTGCTTTCCTTTCAAAGATATTGTTAGTTCTGGAATGAAGTCTCTTTGATTTCTTATTCTTTATTTGCTTTTAGTCGCACAACGAGCTATGGAGAGGGCTATGCTCGTTTTCTCTACGAGATCGAACCAGAAATGAGATCCGTAAACGAACGAAAGTCACCGACATAGCCCACCGGATTAGCAAGTTGAAGTGGCAGAGGGTAGGGCACATAGCACGATTTCCCCCTCGAAAAAAAAAAATAAAAAAAAAAAAATTGTGCACATGGCACTCATAACAGATGGCTGATGGGGCCGAAAGTTTTTCGGATGGAGACCACGAACCAATAAGCGCAGCGATGTCCACCCACAAGTTGGACAGACAACTACTGCAGAGAAACGCTGGATGCAGGCCGCTTCCAACCGGCCCTTTTGGAGATCGATGGGGAGGCCAATGTCAAGCAGTGGACGTTAAGTATATGGAAATCTAAAAAGTTCTAATTCTTCTAAGTGATCTTCAATTAATTAGAACAAATTCATTTTTGTCAATCCTTGGCAAATTTCTAAGGGAACAACAGACGACATAATTTTGTGATGCCTTACTTGCCGGTTAACCCCGCTAGTTGGCAAATGAAGTAACAATTAAGTTACATGCTAGTTTAAGTGACGGTTAGCGCTACTCGGACATTATGAAACTAATAATACCGTTAATTGCCACTTTAACCGCCGAGTAGCTTACTTGTGACTTTACTTTGAAATGATGAAAGAGGCTCTAAAACTTGGAGCTTTCTTTTTTTGAAGTCGGTTGAAATTGATAGTATTAGATGTTTAGCCTGACTATAATATATCTGTTACGTATAAGTATATCGTGTAGTAAGATGAATAAGTAGGTTCCAGTTATTATGTTCCTGACAATCGTTAGGTCATGCCAGAAGGCATAAGGGACTTAAAATTCATTTATATTCGGGCTAGCCAATCAGCCCACTCAGCGAGCAAAATCATCTTTAATTATTTTAACAGTGAACTAGTGATATCCAATATGATTGTGCTCTTAGGTCATTCTGGGTTTCATCCATCTCGGCTTCATCTCGGATGTTCTCGCTCACAATAAGGTGCAAGCAGATGGCAAATGCCTTCACAAAGCACTTGCACAGAACGATTTAGTTTTTCAAACACCATGTGCTTTGAATTAAATCTACCTTTTTTCCATCATATTTGCATCTTAGTGACACATGTCGTTTGGAACCCAAAAAATCGGGAGATCTAGAAAAAATCTGTACAAAAAAGGTTTGAGGAGCGACAGATGTACCAAAAGAAACGTAGCCAGCACGTGCCATCTGCCAAATCTAAGGAGCTCTCCTCTACAAAGGAATAGATAAAAAAATGTGAGAAGCACACACACTAACGCATCAGTGCCAAACTGCGATCGATCAAACACCGGCGCACGCGCCGGCAGCGGCAGATGGTCGACTATGATTGGTCGAAGGAGTTTGAGTTTGGAACTTCCGCACAATAGGTTGATAAGACAAACTTACGGCCAGTATCTTTCATATTTTGATTTATTCGACATTTACTATTAGAGATGTGTTGAAGTAGATTTAATGTAAAGACTAATGACTGAATCGAATGAATAGAAAATGTTACCGTTGTTTCCGATCCGATTTCTACTTTCATGTGATTAATCATCATTATTATTGCAATTTGTAATATAAAATGGATAATCACTTCGACTAACGATTCAATTGAGTGGATTATTCGACGAATTAAGTATCGATTAAATCGTGTGAAATGATTTTAGGATTTGTTCCGTCGATTTGCGTGATTGCAAATGTTCGAGGATTAATAATTGTCGAAGGCGTGATTTGTCGCAGTTAATTCTAATAAAAAAATCGAATGAAAAACAAGATTGAAAATTCGATGGGAAAATGTGGTTCGTGAAAAACGCTTGTGCTATTCTTTTGCGGTTTAAATTCGGCCTTAGATCCTAATTGGGCCTATTTGTGTCATCTTGTGGGAACCTAAGCCTTTTGTTTTGCCCCTTATTAAATATATCTAGGTGGATTTATAAAACAGAAGGGCGTATAATGAATTTATTTGAAATAACTTATTACTTGAAGACTTGACTTGACTTATTACCTACATCTCATGATCGTTAGAAAATAATTCACATTTTTACAAGCTTTGCAAGAGTTTGTATTATTCGTCCGAGAAACATAGAAACGGTTTCCGGAAAGTACAGTAGGTTTCTAGGATTATTTATTTGAAATTAAATACTTTGGCAAGGCCGCAAGAAAGCAGTGGAAAAGGCTAGCATAGGACTGGAAAAGATGGCGCACTGATGAGGAGACCTACCCAGCAGTGAGTGGAAAATGGTTGATCATGATGATGAAATACTTCGGATTTTATTGTCAGAAAAAAGAAAAAATTATCAGTAAAATAATATAAATTACACACTGCAAGATGCAGCTTAGGTAGGCCTCTCACTAGATGGATCGACGACATCGTGAGAGTTGCGGGAATCCAGTGGGATACAGATTGCAGGCTGTTGCTCAGTGTGGACTTCTAAGGGGAAGGCCTTTGTTTAGCAGTAGACGTCTTCTTAAAGTCTTTTCAATTAAGGATAGTTCGTAAGATCTAAGCAACATTTCATACATATCAAGACAAGTACCTATTATCACACAAAATCAGCAATTGCTACGCTGCGTTTGACAGACGAAAAGTTTCAGTAGTTTTGGTTTGAGACTTCGGTGTAGGTACACTCTTCCTGAGAGATAGCCATTGATATAATATCGAAGTAGACTGTTCATATTATCATCCTTATCACTCTGCTGGGTATTAGGCCTCTCTCTTGCTATGCCATCTGCCTCGGTTCAGTGCTAGTCGAGTCCGGATTCAAACCACGTTGGTGACAATATCGTCGACCCATCTTGCAAGTGGACGACCAACGTTCAGCTTTAACCAGCATCACGCCTGATGTTAAGCGATGATGCGGTCTACGTTGGAGCACGCTTGCCTAGAAGAAACCGATTCACTCGTGATTTGAAGACACTCAGATTGTAACCATCGGGGAACACCCATTCAGGCAGCGCATTCCACAGACTAGCAGTTCGCACAATAAATGTGGAATCAAAGCGCTTCGTATGGGTTTACGCCTTTACTCATATTTCACCTTAATGATCTCCCCAATAGGCTCACACGGCTTCCGCTAGACTTGATAGCGTGAGGTCACAGTCATGTTCAAACCCCTGGCCTGTACCTATGAGCTCTTTGGAGTTTGCGTACGGATTATTCATACCACTGGCTATTCGGTGAAGCAAAACATCGTGAGGAAACCTGCATACGTACGGAGAAGAAATTCAATGGCGTATGTGAATCCACCAACCCGCAACTGAGCCAGCGTGATGGATATGGCCCAATCGCCCTTTCGGGGGTAGGCCAAAGTCCAGCAAATTAAAAAACTGATTATGCTTATGCATCTTAATGATATCACATAAAATCCAAACTGTCTAACAGCCGTCAAACCAGACGATTCTTTCAATCATCTGCATCCAAACTTCTGAACATGAGGTTCCCAACGAAAAAACTTTTAAAAAACCTAATAGGTAATATTTTCTTAGATTCTCATGCCATGGAAGGTATCGCTACCTGGCTAAATAAGGCAGCTGCATCACTTAAATCGATCCTGCATTTTATCTCACTCTGACACATTCTATTTCATTTGTGCATCCTGCTCTAGATAAGACGGTATGAACTAGAGATGTTTACAAAAACTCAAGGAATGGTTTCAAAGGCTGTTTGGGCTTATAGAGGTTTCTCATTGTAATGCTTTAATACAAGTTGGTTAAAAAATCAACAGCATGATAAATAGGCCTTGCAGATGCGTACACATGAGTTTTGTACCAAAGAACTACCTAGAATAGATATCTACTTAGATGGTTCACGTTTTTTTTCTGGATTGTAGGTTCTTTTAGTTATGTCAGTAGCTTCACCATCTTATTTAACTCAAAATAAATTAGAACTACCCATCATCCTCTCATCCACTAAAGCGTCAGTAGAGGTTAACTTAGAAAACTAGCTTAAAACAAGTTTCAAATTAAACTGAACGTAAATTTTAAGCCCAAAAAGAAACACCGTTCATGCGCGAGCCTGTGTAGAAATTCTAAGTTCACAACTTTTTTTTTTATTAGTATTTATTTTAGTTTGTTTTTTATAGTTGATCTTTACCACGAACTAGACTCGCACATGGCCGGTGTTTAATATTTGTTGTTTTACTTTGGAGTATGTACCATAATCATGGCAAGTTTGAAGCTTGTATTTATTACCGATTTTACATTAGAGACAAGAAAAAATGCGAAAAAAATAATTTGCTGCATGTATGGGGATCTAAACACGTACCGTCTTACCACAAAAGATTTAAACACGCTTTAGACAAGTGTTTAGCATATTTTTCGCAGTGAAACAATTGCTAAACACTTGTCTAAAGCGTGCTTAAATCTTTTGTGGTAAGACGGACAGTGCCTAAAGACAAGGGTCTTTGACCAGTGTGTGTTGCCACTTGCCAGTGATGACTTTTGGAAAAACTCAGAGTCACACAGCGGGCAATGGAGAGAGCTATGCTCGGAGTTTCTTTGTGCGATAGAATCTGAAACGTGGATATTCGCCAAAGAACAAGAGTCACCGACATAGCTGTTAAAATTTGCAAGTTGAAGTGGCAATGGGCAGGCCACATCGCTCGGAGAACCGATAACCGATGGGGAAGAAAGGTTCTCGAGTGGAGACCACGAACCGGAAGACGCAGCGTAGGCAGGTCTCCCACTAGATGGACCGACGACATTGTGAAAGTCGCGGGTGGATGCAAAAGGCAAGCTGTCGTTCAGTGTGGAGGTTAAAGGGGGAGGCCTATGTTCAGCAGTGGACGTCTTCTGGCTGATGATGATGATGATGGGGATCTGCCCCCCCCCCCCCCCCTCCCGCGCCGTAACGATATCATATTCTGTGAAAATTTAAACTGGGTAGAATTTATTATGGTTCAAAAAATACAACCGTTAATACTTCCGTTTTTCTTGTTCTTTCGTGTCGATGTAAATCGAGTAGATCGAGTTCTTTCCAGTAAATTATTATTTTATTTTCAAATTAAGTATCTAGACCAAAATTTTGCCACCCCAATGGCACTCCGTGGCTTCATTCAGGTCGTCTAGTGTGCAAGTTGTAGGACACGCTGCACACTCTATCAAGTGTGTCCGTTACAAAAGATGGACAGCAGATAGACAGCGTAGGCTTAGTAATAGGGTCCCGTTAACACATGATGGGTACGAAACCGTAAAATTGTTTTCAGACTTTTTGCAATCTACTGCGGTTGTCAGGAAATTCCATAGCACGGCTCGAGTGTAGCGTTCGATAACGTATATCCAAAATATAAGTTGAAAGACGTAATTAAGGTTTGATAAAGTACTTACCAAATTAATATGCAAATCCAAAGACTGCATAAGAACAGACATTTATTTGACTCTGATTAATCAACAATAATATGACAAAATGAGGTATTAGGAGTTTAAATTACTAGTTATACGAAATAAACTCATAATTTACGTGTAAACTAAATGATATTCATACAATTTCGAGAGCTATATATTACGTCCATCAAAGCAGGAATTTATGTCTTTATTTCGAAATGGTAAGAGTGATAGCTGAGACTAAAAGAAATGGGTGTAATTATATGTGGTGAGGGCATGGACTAGTCCATTCCCGTGACTTCACTGGCAACGTTTTAAGACGAAATATGCTTCAAATTTGACGATTTGTTATCACGAATATTCAAAAGTAGACCTTTAAAATTGATTAATTGACATTATTTCTTTATGTTTAATATATGTTCTTGAAATATTTTATTCGGATGTGTTCACCGATACACGATTAAAGAAATTTAGCTCGATGGAAAAAAATCGTAAACTTTCCTAAATAACACCCGTTTTTACGTTCCCTTCAATGGATTGAATCAACTTCATTCTAATTCTACAAAAGATATTATTTCAAAAAAAATTGTATGTTATCCTAACAATCATTCAAATACTTTAGTGGTCGCAGTTTTTTGTAAAAGCGTAAGATTATTTGTAGAAAATAAAGAAAAAATAAATATTGAAAATATTTGAAAGCGCGCACGCCGCATTACCGTCATACAAGTGTACGGTTCTTTACCATTTCGCCTTAAGAGAAAAACACTTAAAAACCAAAGTGAAGTATCTGTACCCATAATTTAAAATTGCTAGCAAAAATGTAAAAGAAAAAGGAAACTAAAAAAAAATATTGTCAAACTCCTTATTGTTCACACCACGTAATTATTACAAAAATAAAAGTTAAAACAAAAAACCTTAGTAAACTAAATAACCGATAAACATTACGAGAGTGCAAGCCGTTTTCACAGTAAATCTGGCTGCAATTTAAAAATTATTTTAAGCTAGCTGCGTCCCGCGTTTTCACCCGCGAGTTAAATTCATCGTTGTAAGCTTTCTGTAATTTTCCAATTATCTGCGCAATTTTCTTAAGTTTTCTTTACGGAAGAACCTTCTACAAAGTATTAGAAAACTAAAAAAAATAAAAAAATACGGTATAGTCGTTCTCATGTTATGGTGTGACCAAGGTAAACAGGGATTCATTTATTTATATATATATATGTAATATATATATACATACGCCGTAGATTACATTGCAATATACGGCGTATTCTAAAAATAACTGCAAACATGTCTTGACAACCTAGCTTTGGACCATCCACCACAATTGATACCATTGAAAAAGTTCTTTTGCCAATGATCATAACAGAAAAATGCCAAACAGACAAACTGTTCATACATCTATATACTAAAATAGTTTAATTAATATGGTAATAAGCTGTAATCGATTGAGATGTATCTCCTGAGTATACCGGAACGTAGCGTGATAGAAAGCACTTCTTTACACTTCGTTTCTGAATAACGCTATATATTTAACTACAAATACTTAACGTGCTATTCGTTTCGAAGGCACGCGACGGTTAAATTGAGATTTTTGGAGATCCCTGGCTATACTCTGTCTACTCTTTTATCTGTCTATCTTTTACAAAATTAAAATTAATTTATGTTATTATTCAATAATATTATCCATTTAATTTTAATTGTTATTTCTTTGACTTATTTTATTATTATTTTTTGTGCATGATGTTGATTATGATTTTTTATGACAACTTAATATAAAAAAAAATAAGAAAATTAACGCTATTAATTATTTTGATTTGATATTGCTATAAATTAATTGAAATTATTGTTATTAAAATGTAATTACGTTCTTAATTAATTATTTATAGTAATCATTATATTAAATTCTTTTTTAACCTGTATTTGACATGTATTTTTCTGATATTAATAAAATAACTATGAACTATATATATATATGTATTTTAAAATTAATAATAGGCTTGCGTTTGACCATCATCACGCCAGATGTTAAGCGATGATGCGGTCTACGTTAGAGCACGGTTGCCTAGAAGAAACCGATTCACTCGTGATTGATTGTAACCATCGGGGAACACCCCTTCAGCCTGAATGCGTATTCCCCAATAGAATTACTACTTTTTAAAGCAATGATGTGGTCTAGGATGGGAATTTCTTTTCTAGAGCATGTTTATGGCAACTCTACCAAATTGATCTGGATTAATTTTCGAAATTTATAATACATTTTTCAGGATTTTTTTTATGCTGCCCTTTGTCAACTTGTACAAAGTAAAAAAGTTAAGTTTAGGATATTATAAACCTCCAGTTGGTTAAGTTTTATATTTTAGTGCTAGTTTATTTGTATTTTTTTAAGTTGTTTTCATATATTTAACATAATTTACTTAAGGAAATAAATACTTCCAGTTATATGGTTATTGATAGGATATTAACCGTGATAAGGTCAGTTTGCCCGTGAACTACTGAACATGGCACGTAACTGCGCTGAAACATCGGGATATCCATCCCCAACCTTATGGCGGTAAATACCCTGCTAATGGTAATATAACTGTAGTGAACAAGGGTGATAGATACGATATTAAAAACTTTACTTACGTTTCATACTTTATTTCTGAATAAAGAAAATTATTGCAAAAAATACCGTAATCCACCGTGCTGAGCGCTGGCCCAGCGCATGTTGGTGAATGTCATGATGACGTCATTGAATTTTTGAGGTTTTTGGACATACAGTTTCCTCACGGTATTTTATTTCACCATTTTTGAGCACTTGCATCGAAACTTAGGTACTAAATAAGTAATTGGTGAACGAGAATCGACCCGGGTGCCATCAAATTGTAGCGCACATCCCGCTCGGTCGCTATCGCTCCTTTTCATTTCTCAGTTACCATTTACAAATTACACAACATTACACTTCAGCTAAGTTTAAATACATGTATATTTCAAAATATTTCTGCGGAACACTTAAATAGCAAATTCCAAGCCATTGTCCTCGATTCGGCGCGGCATTTAATATGATTTTCAATTTCCTCGACTGTTATTGGTAACGTTATTTCATTTGCAAATACCAATAAAACCTTGCGATTCCAACAACGTTAACTAGAACATCAGTCTGTGAGACGCACATGGCCGTAGCCTCGAATTAAATAAGTAGTATAATTTTTGTGGGGACCGTGATTCTGTAACCGTTTTAATGTTATCTATATCTATACTAATATTATAAAGAGGAAAGATTTGATTGTTTGTTTGTTTGTTTGCATTGAATAGGCTCCGAAATTAATGAACCGATTTGAAAAATTCTTTCACTGTTGGGAAGCTACACTATCCCCTACAGCTACACTATTATACTAAGATTACAGAAATAAACCATCATAAAAAACAAGAAATACGCACGTACTCCTAACTTCGGAGTCCCGCAAGGCAGTGTAGTGGGCCCTCTTCTATTTATAGGATATATCAATGACTTGCCTAAAGCACTAGACCATCCTACGACTCTCTTCGCAGACGACAGCACAGTTACTATTAATTGTAAAAATAAAATCACTTACGATTCGGAAATAAATAATAGTTTAAAATCAATCATTCAATGGCTAGATGACAATAACTTAAAAATAAATTTAGACAAAACGAACATCATCCACTTTCGGCAGCGTACAGTACGTGATAAAATAGTTTTGCAATATAATGGTAGAGTCATACAGGAAGTGGACTCAACTAAATTTCTTGGATTGACCATCGATAGTAAACTTAATTGGAAAGCACACATAGATACATTAACTAAAAGAATGGGCTCGACGGCATATGCACTATTTAAATTGTCATTAGTTATTAATCAAGAAGCTCTAATTACTGCATATTATGGCATGGCAGTATCTATTCTACGATACGGCATTATTTTCTGGGGGAACTCTACTGACAAAAGGATTGCTTTCAAAGCCCAAAAGAGGTGCGTCAGGGCAATGTTTCATCTTCATAAGACTGATAGCTGTAAACCGTTCTTTTTAAAACACAAGATTCTGACATTACCATCTCTATACATATTAGAAATAGCTACTTTTGTAAAATTAAATCCACATCTCTTTGGTAGTTGGACTGATGCTGGTATTCGAACTCGCACACAGGCCGAGATGAAGCTCTGCCCACGTACGGCCAAAACTGCACTCATGCAAAAAAGTGTATTCTGTATGGCTCCTTTAATATATACTAAAATTCCTAAAATCATCAGAGAATTAAATGTTGGAATGTTTAAAAATAAACTAAAAACTTTATTAGCACAAAAAAGCTACTATGAAATTTCAGAATTCCTTAATGATAAAAATGTTAGGATATGTAATGTAGACATAAACAAATAAAATAATAATAATAATAGCTTAGATAGGTAATAATAAACATCTAATTAAGGTATAAAATACAACTAAACCAAAATATGATTCTAACAATATTCTAACATAGACATAATTTTGTTTATTTTATTCCTTTTTAACTTTAACAAAAACTAATAAAAATATTAATCAAAAACTAACATTTGTACGCTGTAACAGGCAAGGACATGAGATACGTCTCCATTCTTACGACCATGTATGCTACTTTATATGTTTTGTGTTCTGACAAATAAATAATTTGAATTTGAATTTGAATTTGAATCCCCGGTTAACATAGGCTACATTATATTTAAAAAAAAAAATAGGGATCCCTACTAAAACTCCTATAATGTAACCCAAGGTGTAAAAAAATAAGATTTACAATTTTGACTTTGCGTGTTTGACAGTTCTAAGACAGGAAAACGTCTGTCAGGTCAGCTAGTCTATACTAATATTATATAGAGGAAAGATTTGATTGTTTGTTTGTTTGTTTGTTTGTTTGCATCGAATAGGCTCCGAAACTACTGACCGATTTGAAAAATTCTTTCACTGTTGGGAAGCTACACTATCCCCGGGTGACATAGGCTATTATCTATACCCGTGCAAAGCTGGGGCGGACCGCTAGTATATTATAAAGAGGAAGGATTTGTATGTAAGTATGTTTGTAACGAATTGGCTCAAAAAGTACTGGACCGATTTAAAAAATTCTTTTGCCATTTGAATGCTACATTATCACCGATTAATATAGGCTATATATCTATACGCATGCGAAGCTGGGGCGGGCCGCTAGTATGTAGATATAGACAATATTAAAATTTCGGTGTTCGGGGCGTATGCCCGATGTCGCAGGTTCATTGTATGTAATTTAAATAGTAAATCTTCAAGTGTAGAACAACGCTGCAAATTTAAACAAACTTGCTTTCGTTAAACTTTGTCTAGAAAACCCAGCTGATTGATGAAGTGACGATGTGCGGAAGGTAAAAAAGCTAAGAGTCGGATGATGTGGCTTGCTTTTAGGTGAGGCCTTCGTCCAGCAGTAAACTCGAGAGGTCTGATGATGATAAAGCAGCATTAGCCTCAGATCAGACAATGATATGGTATGGCAGCCTGGCGGGTGCGAACGTGCGGGTGGGTGTGCCTAAACCAGGCTTGATGCCTTTCGGACTCACCCAGCAGACGACCTTGTCGCCTTTTTTACACGTGGACTATTAGTTCATTAGTGTCGCTTTCTTAGTGTGCGTGAAAAATGATTAAATGAGCTGAATAGCAAAGCGGTATGGTGAAGAAATTTTATGAGACATTTGAACACGAATGATATTGTACTAAGGCATATCTCCTTTGTTGCTCTGATCTGTGGTATCAACAAAAGTTTATACAATTACAAGAGCGTATGCATCTATGATTCTATGAACGTATCGGTAACCTTTGAATTGAACGGAACTAAATGTCATCTATTTTCTAAAGATAGGTCGCCACTGGATGCCAATCAAAACTGTCTTCGACTGTCAATATTAATAATTTTACCTATTCTACATTACATCTTATTTTATATCGAAAAACTGAACGGAAAAATATCACTGCCGACAATAGAGAACTTTATCATAAAAACATTTTCAACACCTTCTACGTTTATTGTAAAAATATATTAATATTTTCATTGCGACATGAGAGCAAGCTGTACATACTGATGATGTTGAATGGATACTTTTTGCAAAGCTCAGGTAAGAAGATATCTTCGGTTGTTGACGCACGTGTTCAAAGCCTTCGTTCCCACGCTGCTTGAGCAAAAGAAATATTTTTTACATCGTTAAAAAAATTGCAAATTTGACCCGAACACGTGTGTACCATACCTAAAGATCAGCTGATTCTGTCAACAGTAATGATCGATGCAATTTGATCTGTAACTTTATAGTTTTAAGGTGAATTTTTATTGTCAGATGGTTGATATGTAAGATCTTAAAAATGAATGGTAAATAAAGACTTCCTTTGTACCTACTTTCTTATAGATTTTATTCATACCCATAGGTACATTTTGCACGTGGGTAAATTTTTTATTGTGTGAAAGATTTTAAAGGCTGCAAATTGTTATCCGAAAACTTTTGCAACAAACGGAAATTAAAAATATGAACAACTAAATAGGTATTAACGGCCGGTTATCCGAGTCGAGTAGGCAACAAAACGCTCCCTCAGCCCCCGCTAAGTTATAGCGACGATGTATTTTGCCACGCCAGAGTCAGGAGGCCCGCGGGGGGAGTGCAACGACAAAAACTAACATAGGTCCGACCTCGATGACGCCTGGCGCGGGACAGAGCGAGGCGCGCGCAATTTCTCGCGACCTTTTTACGCTTTTAATTTCACTAAAAAACGAAACTATTCACTATCAAAAATCTATCCAAACCAAAAAATGTAGAATAGGATTGCCTTTCAGTACATGCAATTTTTAGGTTGTTACGAGCTTTCATTGGAGCATAAAACGAAAAAAATAAACTAACTCGAGTTTGTTTCCGTTTTTTTTTTTTGATCGAGGAAATTTTATTCTATTGTGTTTTGAACCAAATCATAAACTCAAACACAGATGTATCTGTGACATGTGTTTTTGCAGCTCATATATTGTAATTTAACTGAATAAAATTTATTTAAAACCGTCAAATTTGTTATAAGAGGCCGTTAACGTGGGTTACTTCCTTATTCCATGGTAATAGCTTAGCACATTTGAATTAGAGGGCAGCTGAAAGCACGCGGCTATCTCCATTTTTTAAGACATAAAAATACCGAGTATGATTTCAAAAAAATTAAAAAATGACATTATCTTTAGAAAAACATTGGAATAGGTATGAAGCAATTTTCGTTTTGATGTTTTATAGGATGGCGGAGGAGATAGAAAAAAAAATCGAAAAAAATACTATAAAGAAATTGTAACTTTACTCTAAAAAGAATGCCCAAACGTTTTGGGTTTTCCTACTCAGTAAATTTTTATCTTCTAAAATGTACCAAAAAGACGGCTCTTAAGGAGGTACGTTTCACCAAAGATAATTTTCACATATGGCGGGAAATTCACATGTCATACAGTTTTTTTGACATTGTTGCTAAGCCAAGGTAATTATTGTAAATGATCACGGTGTTAATTGTTGGATGTTTTTTAATTATCTTGTATAGTTATTTATCAGTAACGCACCATATTACTTACATTTGTCAATAAAACGTTTGAAACAGCAAATAATTGTTTATCGACAAATGTAAGTACATAATAATGTTAATTAAATATTGATATCTTTATATGATTTTGTAAAAGATAATAATAAATTTGCGCAAACACCATGATCGTTTACAATAATTACCCAGCCCAATAAAAGAAAAAAAACTATTTGGTATTTTAATTTCCTGTCATAGGTGAAATGTACCACCTTAATTGGTGCCCAATAGCTGCAACCGGTTGGTTGGTTGGCCGGTCCCTTTGGGTACGGCTACGGAACCCTGAAAACGGAAAACTATGTCTATAGATGATCACATCCGTTATTTTGTCTATCTATAAACTTACTAACAAAATAATGCCAGGTGACATCTACACATTCTGATTCTCTAAAAGGAGAGACCAAAGTCTCCAAGAAGCTCAATGCAATCTTTGTGAAACGCTCTCGAATACAATGGGACAATGCAAGGACGATTTTAGTTCACTCTATTAAAATACCATTAACTCGAATACCAATTTAACTCCTACAACAATTTCTAAATCTAGCTTCTTTGTTTTGCAGTAGTAAAGTTCATTATCGCATGAAATTTTGTTGAATAGTTACAGAAAATGTTGGTTAGAGTTTGACAGAGGTTGCGAAGCCATTGTGTGAATCCTACACATAAGTTCTTGAAGTGATTTGCGTATAACGGCGGAAAAGATAGTAGGCTACTTGCATTACAATAAAAATCAGTTGAACATCGGAAACTGCAAATCAACGAATCGCTAGTTTAGACTAAGCTTCTTAGTCTTTAGCATCGGCGCAAAACAGCTAAGTAGTCGTTTTTATCGGATACATTTCGGAGAGTGTGCATCGGATCTGTATGATCTAATTCTCTCCTGCCCATTTTCCTATCGAACGGCCAGAGAGGACACGAAAAAACGACACCGTTTCATGGCCGATATTCCGAAAACCTGTCCAAAGAGCTTTGATTCCACTTTTATTGTACGAACCACTACTCTGTGGAATGCGCTGCTTGGAGCCCCGATAGTTACAATTTGGGTGTCTGTGAGTTGTGAGTGAAACAGTTTCTTCTAGGCAAGCGTGCTCCATGATAGACCGCATCATCGATGTGGCGGTCAAACGCAAGACTATATTTTTTTTTTAAATATACCTATTTACACTAAGACAATATTTCCACGTAGCCTCGTAATCATCTCCATACAAGGCAATATATCATGCATTACCTATTTGACATATTCTACAATACTTACCATGCTTATGACATCATCTCGATTCAAATCACATGGAACACGTCAAGTCTAACCGTTTATGGCGCTAATGGCACGATAAAATGCAGTTGAATTGAATATATTTCAAACATTGTTGAGTAATTAATTTATTCTTGTAGATACTGATATATCACACAGACTTGCAGAGCGCCGTTTATCCTCCGCCATTTAACAGTTTCGAAATATTTAATAGATAATTACTGTGGTTAATAGTTAATAGTCATCACCAAAGCTTACAGAAAGCCAACATTACTAATAAATGAAATAACGTTTTTTTGAATAAGATTATAAACTTATTCAAAAAATATACTATGCATAACATAAATATACATATACATAAATATTTATGTATATTCATTCGTTCCTTGAATTAAATCAAAATTCAAAATATCAAAATTGTTATGAAACTAATGAGATTTTAATGCGTGAACTACAAAATTTGTAGTTAGCAACACATAGTAAATATTCCATATCTAGGTAGCGAAGCAATCTTAATCTTCTGTTAACAATAGGTAAGTAAAGTCCAATAAACTAAATCGATTTTTTTCCACGGATCAACATCGATCAATATCTTCACCACAATGTGCTTTCAAGTCTCGACCACAACAAATGATTGTTGGTAGATCATATCGTTTTCATGATCTTTATGGACCATTGTCATCGCAGGATGCGTCTTCGAAAAGAAAAAAAAGCAATGTCTATGGGAGCTTGCGTAACGGTACACTTTTGTGTTTGAGCTTTGAATTGTGCTATTAAATTAATACGTAGGTACCTTAACAATGGGTTCAAGTGTGTAATAAAGCGGATTATTACTGCATAAGTTGTTTGACGTAAAGAATTTATAATCTACATTGAAAGCAGAGTCATTTTTCAAATCAATATAAAACATAAGGTTCCACACAAAGGTCTACAACTGTTCCAAATCAAACAATAATTGCATTTTGCATGTACGCGAGTGTAAATGTGTGCCAAAAATGTACCCCAAGTTAACCGCGACGGGTGCGTTCTTCCAAAACACTTCGTTCTATATTTAAAAACATTCCAAAAAAGAAATGCACCAGATGCAAGGCAGGTACAACCAGCCAGCATCATGTTGCAAATTACATAACCGCGCCAAATTGAACGAGGCCATTTTTAAAAAGAAACGTTTTGGTGCGAAGTATTTTAAAATTGGTCAGGTATCGCCGAAATACAGCTTGCGCCGACAGATGCAAGGCACCGGCACAAGGAAGCTTTATAAAGTAGCTCGTGCTAAGCGAAAAAAATATATGCGGGCACAAGTTGCACGCACTCTGGGCTTAGAAAAAATTGCGCACGTGATTTCTGCGAATGGCGTGGCATATTTTTAGATCAGCACCGTATGGGACAGATGGTGGATCGACTTATGGAGAATTTTGAGAATCTGAGAAGCTGGTGATAACGTCGTGTTCATAAATTGTTGGTTAGTTTATGTTCTAAGTCTAAAATTTCTTATTTGTTCTATGTAAACAATTGAATGAGCCACAATTTTACCAGCGTTTTTAATATTAGCACAGAATACATTCATGTTAGTTGATTTTAGTCATATCTGTGTGACTCAATTTCTTTGACGGTTTGATGTTTTTTTGGCTTCTATGGGACGATTTTTCTTAGTTTTTCCCTCTCCTGGTAAGACTTAGGCGTTGCACGTTTGTTCTCTTTCCATGGTTGACTTTTTGACCACATCCGTCAGGTCTGTAAAATCAGGTAAGCTGTTGTTAAACGCCTAGCGAGTCAGTAATAAAAATATGCCAAGATGCCTGACTACCACTCAACATCTTATTTATAAACAAAGACATACAACCTGATTTATGATTTGTTTATCACCAACTTAGAATAACTACCTAATCACCAAAATAAGAATAAAATTGTAAGTTTTGTACGTCTTTTATTATTTTTAACCAAATTTTATTCACGTGATCTATGGTCGGGTGGGATGCTTCAAACGTTTATATTTATTTAAATAAATCATGTCCAAATTTGTAACCCCAAACTCACTGATCTTTAGTTTTTGCTCCTGACCTGAGAGGATTTTGGCTTTGCACGTCTTGTGCTTTTGACAGTGGCGTCGATTCTGATTTACTCTAAACTAAACTAAATTTGACAGCTCTAAAATTGTTGCCATCCTTCTCTCACATATTAAAATGAAAACAGAGGCAAATAATTTTAATCCTGTCAGATTGGTTTAGTTTAGTGAGTGGTATGACAGAATAAACGCCATAGTCAAGTATTTTAGTAATTTTAGGCGAAACATGTCTTTACGCGTTATTTCCAAAGCTCCATTGATGCCTCATGTAAAGTCTCCACCACTTTACTGGGGTCTGAGGTTGACTTGACCGTAACTTATTATGCTTCACTCTGAATGTGACTATGATTTGTTGACGATATTTCGTCAAACTTGAAAATATTTTGTAGTGTGTTAGTGTGTAAAATACTTGACACTGGCAAACGCACAAGAAGTGCGACGCCAAAATCACCTCAAGAGGAAAGAAGAAGAAAAAAGTGCCCTGAATCGTGGCCTCTCGATTTGACAGAAAACATCGATAATGTTTTATAGACTAAGAGGCAATCTCTACACTCTACAGCACCAGGAAACTGCCACTCAACACTATCAGCCGTCATCGGCCCGTATTGCAACCCCCTTGTTTACAAACACCGTGAGGACCTGTGTGTGTGGTCCACACGTGTCACCTCCGACTCATAATGGAGCTTTGTCCCGCTTCCGGGATTGTCTGCGGTGTTTATTATAATGTCGAATAAAACATCTAATTAAGATAAGGTTTCGATGACAATAAACTGTTACGGATGCTTGAAACAGAAACATATTCAATGCTATCTAAACAAATATATTAATAACCACTTGATCGCGCACGAGTCATAATTTGCTTATCCAATATTTAAGTCAAACCGGTTGCGGTGGGGTTATCGTATGGCGCTGGTGATTGGAGACTCAAAAGTCATTCATTCAATTCGCGCCTAGGATTGGCCCTCTCGAAAAAGTATCAAACTTGGCATGATAGTACACACTTTAAAGTATAATAACAAATAATAAATAATGGCCAAGTGCGAGTCAGGACAAATTTCTGTTCATTACCAAGTTATAACTGGTAATTTCGTTACTTGGATGACCAACTTATAATTTCTTTCACCGAAGCGAACCACCATATTTTACTAATATTTTGGTCGGTTTTTAAATTGTTAATTAGTGTATTCTGTGGTAATACGGAACCATCAGTGCGTGAACCCGACTCGCACTTGGCTGGTTTATTTTTTCTATTATACAATAATACTTATGGTTTGGACATTTTCGAGCTCCGATTAGATCCATAGGTTTTAATATCTTAGTAAATAAACATCAGTGTCATATCAGATAGTTTACGTACAGAAAACAAAAAATAAAAATTTCTTCACACAGTATGATCATCTTACCTGTAAAGTTGAATAAGGGAGTCACCGACGTATTTTATTAACAAAGGTGACAGCAACCCGTAGAAGGTTTTCAGTTCTCTCATATATCTAACTGTTTAGATAAGTTTGTCGAGCTGTAGCTAATATGTAAGCAAATTACTATCACCTGGTTAATTTAAGACTTAAAAGTACCATACATCTTAAAATGATGTCCCGTGGCGCAGATTAACAACAAGTTAGTACGTAACCCGCGGGTGTATACCTACTTAGGCTTATTGTAGGACAAGGTGCAAGCATTTTCATATAATTTTTTAGGTACTTATCTTCCTTTTTTATTAAGTTTTATAAGCAAATTGCGTATAATAATGGAAGTACGTACTTGTACTGGGATAGTCGTAAAATATTTACGAGTAGAGCCCGGGGCAGAAACTAGTCTACAGTTTATTAGAATGCATTAATTTTGTTGATAGAATTACTCGTTTTATTCTAGAGTCGCGGGCATCCAGTGGATGGCAGGCTGACGTTCAGTGTGGAGGATAAAGGGGGAGGCCTATGTTCAGCAGTGGATGTCTTCTGGCTGATCATGATGAAATGCAGGTCATTAGCATGATGGTCAGCGCCTCCTGTCGGTTACAACCGAAGACCAGCGCTGGTTGTTTACAACCAGCACTACGCTGAGTTAGGATCGGCTTGTGACAGAAACTATTTTATTGTTTCGTAATGTCTATATATTTTGTTTCTGTCACAAATAAATATTTTTCTTTCTTTCTTTTTTTCTTTCTGCGTAGTCTTTACAATACCTAATTAACCTGATGTAGTGATCAAATCAAACCAAATCTTTTATTAGGCAATAAAATTAAATCATTTATTAGGCAATAGTGATAACGTTTAAATAGTACCTATTCTATACAGGGTTACGCGGAAAGGGTGTACTAAGCCGAAAGGGGGTCATAGTACCCAACCTTATTACCGACTTTAATTATGAAAACAACACTGAAATCGAGATAAAAAAAATGACAGCTCTTCCATACATTTTGTCGAGTGTTTGTCGTTTTCTATGGAACAGCTGATATTTTTTTGCAATATCGGCAGGGCATTCGCACTAAAAAAATCCAGACGAACCGTTGACGAATAGAATACGAATACGAAATGGACCAAAAGTAGTGGAGCGGATGCTATTTGTCAACGATTCGTATGTAATTTTTTAGCGCGATTGCCCTTTATAGTTGTTCCCATAATAAAAGTTGTTCAATGATGGGTACTATAGACCCCTTTCGGCTAGTACACTCTTTTCGTGAAACACAGAATTCCTACCATTAAGTACAGTTCTACGCTAGTCCCGGTATCAGTAGGTATCTGATTAATTATCCTGGAATTCCGTACCGCGTTTTTATATTAATTACTGGGTACAAACAACTTGTCCCGTTAAACAGGTGCATGCCGTGGAGGGGGAGTGGGGGGATTGATTTTGACAATGTTGATTGGCGAGTCCGGGCATAAAATTATAGGTAACCTGAGTTAAAGGCCGAACTCAAAGAGCGCGGTTATCTCGCTCGCGTCTTTTAACATTTTTTGAAGAGCATAAATTGAATGATCCGTAGTAGTATTGGAGATCCGTAGACGAACGAAAGTCACCGACACAGCCCACCGGATTAGCAAGTTGAAATGGCAGTGGGCAGGGCACATATGGACTGGTAAGCGCAGCGTAGGACGTAAACCCACAAGATGGACAGACGACCTAAAAGAGACTGCAAGTAAACGCTGCATGAATGCAGGCCGCTTCCAACCAGCCCTTTTGGAGATCGATGGGGGAGGCCTATGTCCAGCAGTGGACGTCCTGCGGCTGAAATGATGATGATGATGATAAATTGATAGAAAAATTAACAAGTAACAGAACAAAAAAAAACACAAACACATTGTATAAAATTGTAAGTAAGTAACTGAGAAGTAACAGCGGCGCGCTGCGTACCTATCTATACCTACACGTCGTAGATACAGAGCTCTTTCATACCGCTTTATCTCGAAAACTACTGAGTATTTCATAGTAGTAGAGTAGTATATTTTTGAATCTGCTGTGAGCTCTACATAATGGTAACATAATATTGACCTATTTAGCAAGGTTTACTTACTATTTAAGTATACAGACAGTGGAGGTTAAAGGGGGAGGCCTATGTTCAGCAGTGGTCGTCTTCCGGCTGATGATGAAGATGATGACTTACTATTTTTCGCTTTATTTATGTTTCGCGGATGCCATCTTGATTTCTGGTACCCTATGTCACTCCCAAAAATATTTAAATGACACCTCACATGTCGAAATCCATTTAGCCGTTTAGGCTGTAGGGCACGCCAAAGTAACCTCATAAATACATACATACACTCGAAAAACATAACCCTCCTTATTGGGCAGTCGGGTAAAAATAAGAAGTTCTGAGGGTCAGTTGTGTCCAGATTAATGAGATATCAATGCATCATAATTTCAACATGATGCAAAAAAGTCTAGGCAGGCATATTTTTCAATTCAATTGTCACTAATCCAGACTCAACTCATAGTTGCAATTTCTTAACCTGCCTCAAATCATCTGTATATTTTTATTGAACTGCCGGATGTAAACTGTCTCTACTTAATATTCATTTACTGATAGACAACGCACAGCCTAAACCGCTGGTTCTAAAAGCGTGAAAACTTTGCAAAAGTATTCCTTTTAATCTTGTGGGAGACCTAACTACGCTGCGTCTTCTGCCGGTTCGTGGTCTGAACTCAAGAACCTTTTCTTCCCCATCGGTAATCGGTGCTTCGAGCGTTCAGATGGCAGGCTGTCGTTCATGTGGAGTTCTAAGAGGGAGGCCTATTTTGAGCAGCGGGCGTCTTCTGGCTCATGATGTTGATTCCTTTTTATATCGTATCGTCACTATGAAATGATCTTTGGAAATCATAACATCTATTGGCGAGGGCGAAGGCCGAGCTCTACGCTTACCAGTCACGGGCATTTAGCTATTAAAATTATTTAAGAAAAGTCTTACATAGTTTTGTTCTCACCTCTACATTAATAATTGTATTATATTAATAATCTATACTAATATTATAAAGAGGAAAGATTTGGTTGTTTGTTTGTTTGCATTGAGTAGGCTCCGAAACTACTGAACCGATTTGAAAAATTCTTTCACTGTTGGGAAGCTACACTATCTCCGAGTGACATAGGCTATAATCTATACCCGTGCGAAGCTGGGGCGGACCGCTCATCATCATCATCATCATCAGCCCTGAGTGACCCACTGCTGGGTATAGGCCTCCCTTTGTTTATGCCACTCTCCCGGCGGACCGCTAGTTGTATTATAAAAAAATATCGCTTGTAACTGTATCGTATGACATTAATTAAAAAAAATACATTTGTTAATGTGACAGGGCCAATTAATTTTATTTTTCTTACCATAAATATTTTTCTCACAAGAAATAGTTATTCAATCGGCTACTACCTCTACCCTATAAGAACATACAAGTTTTGCTACCGCATACCATAAGCTAGCTAGAAAATACAATGAAATAACAAAATACGTGCTTATTACATACTGACTAGCATTAAAAAAAAACTAATAACAAAATAACCATACAGTAGCTAAGTAATTAATTTCGGGCATCTGCAATGTCTTGACATCTGCCTGGCAACCCTTTCTACAAAAAAGGATTTATAAGAAAGAAAGGATTATTGCTTCGCTTCCCCTTTTGCTACTTATTGAGAATTACTGAAGCTTGTCTGATACACTAGGATACTTAAGTTTAAGTTTACCCGTTGGTGTGGTTTGGTTGGTTATTTACATTTGAGATTTTAAAACTTTTAAAATCACAAAACTAAAAAAGTTCTGATTCTTCGATTGTCGATGGAACTGCTTCTGTTCTCTCAATCCACTGCCAAGTACAGCTCTTGATCAATATTTCATCTTTTCATAGTATAAATTAAAGTTGCTTTTCGCGTCTATCTGTCTGTCTATATTATTATATCCGCTAACTCCACGCAACGGATTTTGATGCGGTTTTCACCGCCAATTAGAAAAAAAATCACGGTAGTTTTATTTATTAAAACTTACACCCGTGCGAAGCCGGTCGCTAGTTATAATATAAATTACATTATCATAAAAAACATAATATTACACTAGCTGTGTGTCGCGGTTTCACCCAAGAGGACAAACTTGCAAGAGACGGACATTTAAAAATGTGAATTAAATGTTTTTCAGGTCTTCCCTTTTGTATTTCCTATGATGATGATTTATAAATATTTCGTTTCCTATCAATAGGCCGAGCACCATCCAAATGTCATGACACTAACATCTCTACTCTACAGGGAACGCGGAAAGGGTGTCAGTACACCCTTAAAAGGAAAAGGAGGGGGAAAAACAAGTTCTAGTTCTAAAAGAAACAAACAAATTTAAAGTTTCTTGGTATCCACATTATTCATTAATTTGCGAGAACACGGATTATTCACTCGATGAACAAGAATAGTATCGATAAAAAAAATCCCGCCGAGAATAGCTCGTGCCGTTCCATTATCGGTATTTCCGGATAAATGGGCGGGAAATTTCATAAACTTGGCATCATGTGTGATAATATGAATGTGCTTCAATGTTTTTGGTATTTATTTTTAGGTCGTCTATCCATCTGGGTGGACAGGACATCCTACGGTGCGCTTACCGGTCCATGGTCTCCATTTGAGAACCTTTCGGCCCCATCGGCCATCTGTCCTAAAAGAGACCGCAAGGAAACGCTGGATGCAGGCCGCTTCCAACCGGCCTTTTGGAGGTCGATGGGGGAGGCCTATGTCCAGCAGTAGACGTCTTATGGCCAGCTAAATGATGATGAGTATTTATTTTTACGAAGTTATGCCATGACAAATAAATATTTAATGGTGTAAGATGAATTTGTATTAGCATAATGTCCCTTTCTCAAAATATCTCTTTCGCATAATATCTTGCCCAAAAACACTGTTATGAAAGACTTTTAGCACAAAATAGTATATTTTGCGCTTTTAGCTACCGTCGGTCAGTCCAGCCAGCGTGTAGAAGACTGTTTTTCCTACTGACCTTGGACTACTAGTCTTTCCATTAGGTCTTCGTTCCTAGAGATTTTCCTGAAGATTTTCACTATTCCTAATTGTACAGTCGACAAAAGTATGTCCTTCATGTTGAACTCCTAAAATGCTACAAGTATTGAGAAATAATGGAGATGCACACATTTCTGTATTTAGCGTGTACATACCTACCTACCTTTATGGTAAAATTTTTTAAATGCCGTAGTTGGCAAACAAGCAGACGGGCTGCCTGATGGTAAGCAGTCACCGTCGCCTATGGATACATGTAACACCAGAGGCATCACAAATATTTTGCCGACCCTTTATTTATTTATTTATTTTTAGTAGTTTAGTATTTATGTTTTATAATTCAGCCGATTTTATTTAACTCTTATAACATATTCCTTGTAAAAGTGACTTGCCTATAACGTTTAATGTTTTTATGGCCAATAAATATTTCTGATTTCTGATTTCTTTAGGACTCGATTAACTCGCCTTTTAAAGAACCCCATGTTGTAGCTTGTTGTTGATGTTCGTATATACGTTTACCTACTCATCATGTTGATATTATCCACTTGACACCATTGGGCAGAGTTAAATGATAACAGCAGAAATAACCACTGAGGAGTTAATCACTACGGAAATAACATTTTTTTTCTGTTAGGACTTGAACAGTGTGTCGTGTTTTGATGTTGCGATTAATTGAAACAAATTTTTAGATGGTTGCAAAATGAGTGTTTAAATAT
The DNA here is from genome assembly GCA_914767915.1 of Agriopis aurantiaria. Classification (NCBI taxonomy): domain Eukaryota; kingdom Metazoa; phylum Arthropoda; class Insecta; order Lepidoptera; family Geometridae; genus Agriopis; species Agriopis aurantiaria. The sequence continues at coordinate 10,101,421 of OU612001.1, read as the reverse complement.
TATTAAACTTTTTTCTCCCTGAAAACTTAACTACCTAATCAAACATTATTGTTATTACTTTATTGATAAACTAGCTGTTGTCCGCGATTTCGTACGCGTAGACTTTCATATAAACTTTCAGCTGTCAAAAGATTTTCTTAGCTGATCTCTCATCCCAAAAGAAAATTTATCTGCCTAATTTCAGGTTCAAAGGTCAAGTAGTTTTTGAGATATCGTGATAAGTGTGTGAGTAAATGAGTTAGAGGTATATTTCGCTTTTATATAAGACTAGCGGTCCGCCCCAGCTTCGCACGGGTATATAACACGCCTCCTATGTCACCCGGGGATAGTGCAGCTTCCCAACAGTGGAAGAAAATTTTTCAAATCGGTTCTGAAGTTTCTGAGCCTATTCAATGCAAACAAACAAACAAATCTTTCCTCTTTATTATATTAGTATAGACTAGCTGTTGCCCGCAACTTTGTACGCGTAGACTTTCATATAAAGTTTTAGTCCCCATTTGCCCCCCCCTTAATTAGGCCCTTTCGCAAATCCCTTTCTTAGCGGACCTCTACATCCCATGAGGAATTTACTTGCCAAATTTGAGCTTCGTAAGTCAAGTAGTTTTCGAGATTTCGTGACGAGTCAGTGAGTGAGTGAGTGATTGAATTTCGCTATAGATAATTATGTACAATATATAGATTTATGAACTGTTGATAATAGCTTCATAATTTATTATTAACAGGCACCGTAAAACTCATTAAATGTCCGAAATGTGGACGATATCTTAAGCTATTAATGCTTTAAAACCACCTGCCTTTCGCATTAGCCATGTTTTTTTTTCTGTTACTGGCAAGGTGTGCATTCAATTTGAATTTGGAACATTAGATTTTGGACGTTACATTCCAATGTTGAAAATAAAAATAAAAAAGGCACGTGTTTATTGGTTCGGATACACAATTTGAATATCGAGCAAACGCCAAATCGGCTGCAGCTTGCATTAATTAGGTCATATTTCAGGAAAAGTATTTTCGTGAGCGTATAAAAGCTTTTATTGATTTCAAAGTTGTTAACTCTGGTTATAAATTTTGGCCAAAAATAATACAAATCCTAAACATGCCGTCCAAAAGAGCACACTCCTAATTTAAAAGTCGGAATATCACATCTTTTTAATTCTCTGGCACGTGGAAATGGCACTGGCCATAAACAAGCACATATTTTTTTTAACACGACGCAATAATTTTTATTTTTTATTTTTTTTAAGCGATACGAGGAAGTTATTCAGTAGGTATTATTGAAAAATGTAGTCATGTTTTGCGGTATGGTAGTCGGGCGTCAATGTGGCATGGCAGGTGATCAGCATTGCAGCTGCCCGCTCGTCCAAGGTTACCCTGCCCGCTGAACGGCACCCGCTTGTGCTAGTGATGTGCGACGTCAAGACTGAACAATATAAAAAGAAACTTTCAGTTTTTTCAATTTTTGAGTTTTTTGCGTAGGTGCGTTTTACAATCTGACGGCACCCGGTTTGATCCTCGGCACCGCACCAATGACATATTACTAAATAACTCAAATAAATTATGTGCAGTTTCAATGCCATCGCTCAGCAACGATGAAGATAAACACCCTGAGGAAACCGGTGTGTCCAAGAACCTCAAAAGTTCACATGCACTAAAGGCATATTATATTACGTTCACCAACATGCACTGGGCCAGAATGGTGGATAAGGTTAGGGCCTATCTCGGAGATAAGGCCTATTGATGTCTCAGCAGTTAACATGATAGGCTGATAATGGTGATGATGATTTTTGTTTGTTTTGGTTCCGTATCATTGGTGCATTTAGTATCAACTCCGATGAAATTCAATTAAATGTTTAATGTTTTGCTCACTAACATAAAAAAACTAATGATGATTTTTGTTTATTTTGGTTTCGTACCATTGGTGCGTTTAGTATCAACTCCGATGAAATTCAATTAAATGTTTAATGTTTTGCTCACTAACATAAAAAAACTAATGATGATTTTTGTTTATTTTGGTTTCGTACCATTGGTGCGTTTAGTATCAACTCCGATGAAATTCAATTAAATGTTTAATGTTTTGCTCACTAACATAAAAAAACTAATGATGATTTTTGTTTATTTTGGTTTCGTACCATTGGTGCGTTTAGTATCAACTCCGATGAAATTCAATTAAATGTTTAATGTTTTGCTGACTAACATTAAAAAAACAAATGATGATTTTTTTCAAATGTTTTCTTACATTTTTGTAATGGCATGACGAGCGAGATGTATTTTATCTAAACAATATTAATGAATTATAAATCCCAATATGGGAAATTAAAAAGATGTTCATATCACGAATGTTTAATAACCATAGTTACGTGTTCTTTAATTGGTATTTACAACAGTCAAGTCTTGTAAGTATAAGTATATAAATGCCTATTACGTCGGTGGTATAATCAGTTAGTGAAAATAAAAAGTCATTTTAGTTTGTTTCACCACCTGAACACAAGAAAAAAATCTTCGTGTGATCAGTCAACGAAACAATTAATGTATTTATTTCGCGTTTCATTAACTGAAACGTGTAATGAGATGACTAACCCGAAAAGAATAATAAGCAAATCATTTTCTTTTTATTTTTTCCAATTTAATTTCCCATCCCTAGCGGGTCCGGTGGAGTCCACGTGTCGCACACGCGCCACGTGCCGCGCCCATCTCGCGGCCCTCGAAACTTCGTGGCACAAACATACACCACGAGACAATCATCATCATCATCATCATCAGCCAGAAGACGTCCACTGCTGAACATAGGCCTCCCCCTTTAACCTCCACACTGAACGAAAGCCTGCCATCTGCATCCACTGGATGCCAGTGACTCTCACAATGTCGTCGGTCCATCTAGTGGGAGGCCTACCTACGCTGCGTCTTCCTGTTCGTGGTCTCCACTCAAGAACCTTTCTTCCCCATCGGTTATCGGTTCTTCGAGCGATGTGGCCTGCCCATTGCCACTACAACTTGCATATTTTAACAGCTATGTCGGTGACACTACCCTACCACGGTGACATGAGACAATACCACACCACAATACATGCCAATCTAACTTTATAGCTTTTTAGCTCTAACAGCGGCGGTAGATTTGTTGAGCTGGGAGTCAACACGGCGGCAATAAACTTGACCACGCGGCCGATTTGCCCTATTTTTACCTACTTTTCTAGGGGTCAACTCGACCAATCGTGCAAAGTACAGACAGTTAATTGTACGGTTAACTAGTGTGAGTTTGCGATCAAAATATGTGAGATTTTTTGATTGCGTTGACTGGACCTTAAGGTATTTGATAATTAGTTTGAAATTGATACCTGAAATAGGATCTTGACACATAAACAGACACAAACAGACAGACAAAACAACAAAGTGAGGGTTCGGTTTCCTTTTCGGTTTTCCTTTTGAGTTACGGAATCCTAAAACACGAATATATACAAGACGTCTTGTACTTATTGGTGAAGTAAATCGTAGAGGGTAGGGTATTCCCATAAAGCACGTAGTTAGTGGAGGCACCCGGCATAACGCGATGTAGGAAGTCGCCGTTTAGCCGGCCACGTCTGCGCCGTCGAGCGGAGAGGACGTTCACTTCGGGAAACGCTTGAAGATGCATTCTTGACTCAGCAAGCAGCGCAGCGAAAGTGCAGCGGAAATCCAGTAGAAGACAGCAGCAGCGAGGCACTAGGGAAGCAGAAGCGACATCATATAACTAGGCTCAGCAATGACTTTTTTAATTTTGTTTTTAACCGATTTGAAAAGGAGGAATGTTCTTAATTCGGTTGTATTTTTTTTAATGTTTGTTACCTCAGAAGTCCTACATTTCATAAATATTTCTAATTTTATTTGAAAGGATAATTTATTCAGATTGGTCCCATAGAAATTTCATCGGTTTAGTGTAGTTTAGTTTTTAAATCAAAGTAACTGGAAAAACGCGCTGGATGCAGGTCGCTTCCAACCGGCCCTTTTGGAGATCGACGGGGGAGGCCTATATCAGCAGTGGACGTCCTACGGCTGTAATGATGATGATGAACTGGAAAAAATATATCATCCAAGTAAAGGAAATTGCGTTTTTTGCTTTCCTGTTACTTTTGAAGTCAGTATTTTTTTAATATAGTGAATTATTTTATGGTGCAAATATGGGTAAGCATTTGACCACAACTCACCCGATTCTAAGTGGCGATGCGATCGAAGATGGGGCACGCTTGCCCATAAGATGCCTATTCACTCTTGTCTTGAAGTGACCCAGGTTGTACTTTACAGGGAGCACCGAGGCAGGGAGCGCATTCCATTCCATTTTATATTTGACGACCGGTTTCGTCTGTCTGTAGCATGTCTGTCTCATGAAAAGGAGGTCTCGGGTTCAACTCCCGGCCGGGCAGATGCTTGAATAATTAATTTGAATGTCTTCTCTGAGTCTCTGGGTGTTAGATGTACTTGCCTTTTTGGGTATTCCATGGCATCCCCACACAGATAATCCTATTCCCCACTAAGATTCCCTGTGAGTGTGAAATGTCATTTTTATGGGACATTTTGCGAAAGTGTCAATTTGAGAGAGCTTTACGAAAAGGACATTATACGCAAGAGACATATTGGGAAAGGGACATTTTGCAAGCAGTACAAATTTTACGAATGCGATATTCTGCGACGGAGTCAATGAGATTATTCACGAAACGCAACAGTCACAAGCCAATAATTGATTGTATTTGAAGTTTGAAGTTTGAGGAATGAGTCAAAGGTTGGGAAGGTCAGAGTGCCTAATGCGACTTTTTACAATCGTTTTCACAATTTACTAAGATTTGTATGAAATAAGAGCAGCGCCATCTGGCGCCATGTAGATGGTATTGTTCTTCATACAAAGTAAGTAAACGCAATTGGAAAAACTTGCACAAGGCATTCCTAAGCTGTTATGATAGCTTCTACTATAAAATATTATCAAAATTTGACCCAAAGGTTAATAAGATATAACTGCGGAATATCTTATCCGATATTCGACGAGGTACCTTTACCTTGAAGATACTCGTTCCAATAAAAACCAGGTGATTGTAGCCGGCTGTACTATTTTTAGTAATAAAATATCACCAACTCCTTACCATTATCAGAGCTTATGTCCGAACTAGTTTGTCCAATAATAACTTAGATTCCTATCTTCCTATAACGTGTTCTCCAACACCCCATAATAACTCTTGACAGCTAACAGTAACGGCTATGTTATATTAACTACAATTTTAATATAAACGGCTTAATTAATGAAAAGTACTTAACAGGGGGTGTCGATTGAAGGCTGATCAGTCGATGAGTTTTGGGAGATCAGATTGTTATGACGTCACGGTGTACAGCTGAGCAGAAAAGATCCGGTAGTAATTTATTTTCGCTTGGCCACACAGGTTTGGCATTTAATATTAATTAATAGTTACGTTCTCGTTGTGTGTCATCTTTTCACAACGACTTCAACTTTTTTCTGAACCTATTTTGATGAAATCTGGTAAAGAAATAATGTGCATTACCTCATACCAAATAAAATACACGTGAAGCTTGAAAAACGGGAAATCTAAGCAGCAAGGCAGGGGTTTTATTAGGTTGAACCTATTGTATGTAACGTTATATTATATAATTTTAAGTACAACATTGTTTTTTCAATAGGAGGAAAGTGATCGTATTGACTAAATCTTATTGTTTGTTAACTAAAACGGAAGACAACGGCAATTACCCACATTTAAATCAACCATATATACAAAATTTACAAAAATAAATAATGTAAGATAATACTAGCAAAAAAATTAATGAAAACTTATTAAGGATATTACATAAAAAATAATGTTGGTCCAATGCATCCTGTTCTGCCGCTTCCACCTTGCTTGACTTCTTCTCGAAGTACTTCAGACACACAGACACATCAGACCACAACCAGTGGACATGGCCAGGAGAGAGTTAAATGCAGTGAGAACACGTGGGACAGGAGAAACCAGTGCATGCAAATCTAAAATTTCTTTCTTTTAGATGACATAAAGTTCGAAATCAAACAGGAACCTGTGACTACATCCACTGCAAAGTATTCGAAACGTTAAGAATTGAAATAAAGTAAAATACACGCTATAAATACGTTAGAAGTGTTTAGAAGATTGGAAGTGAAGAAGTGTGAAAGAAGATTGACGTGGTGTGATGATTGATGTGGCGAGCGAGAATGGGCAAGCTGGTAAGGGTCGACCGACGTAGGCAAACATATCACGACCAAATTAAAGACCTGGGAAGTTAGACAAGACCCACTTTCTGTTAGCGTTAACGCCTGCGGAAAGATGAAATTGTATGAAAATGACATTGACAATGACATTTTCATACAATTTCATTCTCCCTTGTTGAGAAAATGCCTCTTCAAAATTACCCGTAACCGGCGAGCTTGAATGAAGACACTCATAAAAGCAGAAGAAGCGAAAGATGTATGCCAGGATCGGAACAAGTGGAGAGATGTGGTCTCTGCCTAACCCAATGGGAAAGAAGCGTGACTGTTTGTATGTATGTATGTAAAAGTGGTAAAATACAATACGTAATTATGTTAGATCGCTGTGTCTGTTCAAATCATTGCTTTCCACGATGAGTTTTCTCGTGCACATTATTTTCAGATCTGAAACAATCAAATAAGAAAATAGTTAAATTTGCTTTAAAATTATTTTCATACACTTCTGTACGCGACAGCCCATCAGCACCCAATACCACCAAAATGAATAAAAAGATGGAACAGTTAGATAACGTCAAGCTTTGTGAAAACGCTCTTGTCTGCAAACACCTTTATTTCTGAACAACAAAAGTTGTTATGACAAGCAGATGGTGACGACTGTGTTTGTGCTGATAAGAGTTTTTATAGCCAAGGCTGCTATAGACATGTGTGATCGCAGATATAGCATGATATAGATAACTTCTAATCATGTCTCGATGCAAGAGCAGTAGTTCAGCTCAAGTTTAGTTCAGACGCAGGCCGGCTCTTCTTGACCAAGCAATATTGTTTTGTCCTTGACGAACTTATAATTAATTATCAATCCGAATGAGAAGGATGGTGACAAAACTAACATCACTGGTGTCCAGAATGCTGGCCTCTATTTCGCCAAGAAATTGAGCATTGCCATTCAACGTGGCAATGCTGCCAGCATTCTGGGGACCTTTTCCTCCACTAATAGACTTTTAGTTTAAGTTTTTAGTTTATATTTAGTTATTTTAAGTTATTTATATTCCGTGACGATTTCACCTGGCTGTCTATTACGGTTCGAAAGATACAGCCGTCAAAAGGTAGGACGGACGGACAGAGAGACAACGTAGGCTAGTAATAGGGTCCCTAAAAACTTGTATTGCTATAAAGGCGTGTAGAGAAAAAAATTGGCATAATATCGAAAAGAGCCAGTGATAAAAATACGCATTTGAAAATCCGCTATTCCATAGAAAAAGTTCATAGACCTCCAAGAAAATGTATATTATGGAAAGCGAATTATTGAAAGTTGTGGAAACAAAAGTTGCTGGTTATAATGTATAGAAACTGCCCTTAAGAGGTGGCAGGTTAATTAGAAGTGATAATCTTGGATTATGATATATGATATATTATGTATAGTGATTAATATCGAGCGTGTAGCATTCGCCTAAGACGGGATACTTTGTATTTTATCGAGTTTTATTGTAAAAAAATAATGCCAAACATAAAAGGGGACGGAACACTTAGGTAATAAACCATCGATACACTTTATATGTATCCGCAGATATCAAAAGGTCTAATATTTATTTATGATAGTTAATACTAGGTCGGACATAAAAGGCTAAAACATGTTTAGCGCACCCGCGCTAAACATGCGCGAGAGTTTATTTCTATAAAATGCAATAAATAAAGAAGTTATGAAATAAATATCAAACTGCCTGACTAGTTGTAACACGCGGCTTTACCCCTTATTGTATGAGAACCGAACACTTTGAGGGATGAAAATAAAACCTGCGAGATAAGACAGGGTTGGTACTAAGTCCAAAGGGGGTCATTGTACTTCTCATTGTAAGCTACTTTTACTGGGACCAACCCTAAAATCAGCTGTTCCATAACAAAATTTCAGTGATACAAAAAGTTTTGAAGAGCTGAAAATTTCGTCGTAATATAAGGGTTAATTAAGCCCATAGTAAAAAAAAAACTTATTCAAGAGTACCTTATTTATTTTATCTCTTATAACCTTGATTAAGTACGTATGTAAACGCGGTACTAAGCCGAGGGGTCCATTATACTCAACAATATGAAAAACTTTTACTATGGGACCAATCCTGAAATCGTGAAAAATTTTCTGCTATTTCATACATTTTGTTAAGTATGAATTACCGTTTCTATCGAACAGCTGTTTTTTTTTTCGCAATTTCATAGTTTCTCCCATAGTAAAAGTTGTTCATAATGATATGTTCTATGTCCCCCGTTCAGCTTAGTACACCCTTTCCACGTAACCCTGAACACTACCTTTACAGCTTATTTCTTTCATATCAGTTCAGCCGTTTCGAATTGAATGATATCAAACATTCATGCAATATTTGTAATATATAAATGAGATCTAAAAGCTAAATGGTCATTTGTAGATTATTGCTTCCTGATTATAACAAGACTTCAATGTATGACGCACTGTACCTACATATTGCAACGTAAATCTTTCAGTTGCGCGTGCGCTGCTTTCCAATTAGTATTGCCAGTAACGAAACGTGCCAGCTCTTTGGAAATTATCAGATACACAGATCTAATTTGATAGCAAGAAAGCAATAAAAGATCACTGTTTTTTAAATAGAATATGTGGAAAACAAGCTACGGTCTACCTGATGGTAAGTGTTGACCGCAGCTTATAGATACCTACAATACCCGTAGCATTGATGTTTAGCAACGGATGATCTGGTCAGTCTTCGAAACGCTACTGAGGATTGGATGACACGTTAAATTGTAGGTCCCAGTTGTCTTTGTTTTACAATAACTACCTGGTCTAGCTATAAGGACAAAAAACTGTTTGAAATTTGAATTTACCGCCATATGTAAAACGTACCACCTTAAAATGGAATACTTGTAAATACATATGAAGTGAGGGGTACTTAATATATATTTGCAAGCATTCCATTTTCAAGTCTTGATATAGTTCAAACATCGAAGGTTCAATTAAAAAAATCTACGTATTTATATTCTAATGTTAGGGTATATTCCGATTATAAGCTTGGCAACTCGTGTTACGAGAACATGACGTCACGGTTACGTCATAACACGTCGGCCATATTGGAACGCGGTGTTTGGTAAACAAATCCCGACAATTGAACATTAGGATGTGAACAAATAAACACGGTAAGAATGACGAGTATTTCAAATATGCTTTCTCGTGATCGAGTTGGTAAACATTTATTTTTATACAGGCAATTGTAGAGAAATTTTTTTTTAATCTTGTTATTTCTGTGTAGCCTGAGAAAAATCGAACAAAACGACTCGCTTTGTGGAGAAATAAGTTTTATTTGACAATCATAGGTAATCTATGAATTTGTATTTATTCAAAACACTGTTTTAAACTATCACGGTTGTTCACTAAAGTTATATGATTATTTACGGGATATTTACCGTGGTAAGGTTGTGGAATGAGCTCCCGATATGCATGGTGCATGTAACTGCACCGAAATATCGGGAGCTCATTCCACAACCTTACCACGGTAAATATCCCGTAAATAATCATATAACTTTGTATTTATTCGCTTAACACGGAGTCATCAATATAAAAAAATCTAAATACATAAATATACTATGGGCCTCATAAGCAAGCTCACAACGCGCTATGGGCTATGCTCGGAGTTTCTCTACGACATTGAATGCGAAATGAGGAGATCCGTAGACGAACGAAAGTCACTGACATAGCCCACCGGATTAGCAAGTTGAAGTGGCAGTGGGCAGGGCACATATTACGCAGAACAGATTGCCATGTGGCCGAAAGGTTCTGGAATAGAGTCCACGGACCGGTAAGCGCAGCGTAGGACGTCCACCCACAAGATGGACAGACGACCTAAACGAGACCGCAGGAAAATGGATGCAGGCCGCTTCCAACCGGCCCTTTTGGAGATCGATAGGGCAGGCCTATGTCCAGCAGTGGACGTCCTATGGCTGAAATGATGATGATAATGTTAGTAGTATCAGTTGTATTACCTTCTCGTATAGTCGGAACTAAGTACTTATTAACGTAATATTCTTAGATTACTTAGTACCATGTCCGTAAGGTCAGGAACGCACGATCTTCCTCTATCGATTCGTGCATCAGATTATATCTATGCCGTTGTCGCGAACTCGCCTACGCAGCGCATCGTTAGCACCACGCGGAACGAGCCGCGATCTGAATGTACTCATATCTCTAGTGTCATGTCATGAAAAATAAAATAAAGTATTGATTGGGTGTGTCTCTAGCTTACCTAAGCGTCTGAAGCAATGTCCTAGGTGAGGTTCGTCCTCCACTCTTACATGCCCCGACTTGATCACATCTGCTTCGCACTGAGAATGAGGGACCGGTACTGCGGTGCAATCTGTAAAAGTTGATACCGGTGACACCACGGTAAGTGGTGCCACCGGCGATGGGACTCACTCAAGGTCCGCACCGAGCAGTGGTCCCCAGTAGGTACTAAGGCTAGAATCCCCGATACATATATGGCTGTAAACTGTCTGGTCAAGTAAGGTAAAGGCATTACAGTAGTGAGCGATGGGCTCGTTCATGGTGACACACATTCCATATATCAATGAGCTTAATACATCAGTTCAGAGCGAAGGGCTGTATTCTAGATTCCCCACAAGTCCACTTACCACGTACAGAACTTGTGAGCCAAAGGCTGGGTTAGTACACATATCACATAAAACATGAGCCATGGGCTAGGTAGGTGCAATAGTTCAAGTATCAACAGTACAGATGAGCACATGGGCTAGTGAGGTACAACAGTGCCTAACAGTGCCAGTAACACTTCAAATATAAGACATGGTCTGAACTGGTACCACAGTGCCTGTAGCACTTCACATATAAGACATGGTCTGAACTGGTACCACAGTGCCTGTAGCACTTCACATATAAGACATGGTCTGAACTGGTACCACAGTGCCTGGAGCACTTCAACTATAAGACATGGTCTGAACTGGTACCACAGTGCCTGTAGCACTTCAAATATAAGACATGGTCTGAACTGGTACCATAGTGCCTGTAGCACTTCACATATAAGACATGGTCTGAACTGGTACCACATTATCGATGAGCACATGGGCTAGTGAGGTACAACAGTTTAAGTACCAACATTACAAGTAGCACGTTATCGGTGAGCACATGGGCTAGTGAGGTACAACAGTACAAGTACCACATTATCGATGAGCACATGGGCTAGTGAGGTACAACAGTACAAGTACCAACATTACAAGTAGCACGTTATCGGTGAGCACATGGGCTAGTGAGGTACAACAGTTTAAGTACCACATTATCGATGAGCACATGGGCTAGTGAGGTACAACAGTACAAGTACCAACATTACAAGTAGCACGTTATCGGTGAGCACATGGGCTAGTGAGGTACAACAGTTTAAGTACCAACATTACAAGTACCCCCTGAAACTATTACATACCTAGGTCTAGTAAAATATATTACATATCACATCAGTCAGGAACAAAGTCAGTAATCTCACGGTCATTATCTGAAGGTAGCGGTATCAGTCATCTCGTCACACGAGTTATTGCAATAGATATAATGTAGCAAAAGAACTTAGCCTAAGTACTTAACATTCATCTGCTGGCTCAGGACTCCCAGGAGCACCAACACGTTCACTGTACAAGTTCACACTGACTCTAGCTCCGACCACACTGTTCACGGTGTAACGGCTGAATTCAAACTGACTTACTTGGTTGCGCACACTAGCGAGCTTTCCGCTCCCTCAGTGTTGCCATGTTCAGTTGTCAATGTCATCGCGACACGTCGCGACACACCCGACGGCGAAAGGATGACAACCGAACCATGTTTCGCGTTCACTCTCTTATTTCCTCCAGGGCTTTCATGGCCGCCTTGTCATACTTGTAGACTGCTCAAGAGACCACCTTGATAAGTTCTCACCGGTTGCATTTTGACCCATATCAGCATTGTCAGACATTTCAGAACTCTATAAATTAATTAGATTTTACAGGAAGTTCTTTGGAAGTACCGTTTTCACCAATTTCAGTATTATTGTATGAATCTATATCTACATGTGGTAGCATGTCCATTTCTACATCATCAGACTCTTTGGACCTTCCGGTGTCCATCCGAGTAACTGGTTCAACATGGAAAACAATGTTTCCGTTATATGACTCACGTGATTCTGTTCGAGATTTATTTCTTCATTCTCTTCGATCTCCAGTAGATATAACTGGCAAATGGACCTCACAAACTCCTAGTCGTTTATCCTGACTTTAGCTACCCTACATTGACCATCCTTTCCTTTTATCAGTGAAGAAATTTTACCAACCTTCCAGTTGAGACAATTTTTCGTATTTTCCTTTATTTGTACTATTTGACCGTCTGTATACCAAGCTAGGTTTGTTCTGTGGTTTTCTAACTGATTGGTTAAACCGTTTCCTGACGCAGGGAAAATAACGGTTCAAAAACCTTTCTTTAAACTCTTCCAATAATTCCATTGCTCGTTTCCAACCCCTTACTAATTCTATCTTTGTACTTTTTCCTTGCAAGCTGTCCGACTCTATATTGAATTCCGGTGTGATGCACCGGAACCACCCACCGCCAAGAAATGCTGTAGTTAAGCTTCATTTTGGTATCGATGCAGGTCAGTGGTCTATTATTTAAGACCGTTTCTATTTCTTTCACAACAGTGTTCAACTGGCTGTCATTCAACAGATGTTTTCTAGTGACCTCTTTAGACAATTCTTCACCATCCCCACTAATCGTTCGTAGAAACTTCACTATCCCCACTAATTGTTCGTAGAAAACCCCTTGCCACTGAGCGAGCGGGATAATAATATTTCCATGTTATGTTGTTTTGGATGCAGTAATCGTCAGCTATCAATTCCTCGTTTAACTTAAACTGTGCGGCATTATCCGAAATGATGACTGATGGTATTCGTCTGGTTGATATGATCCTTGTTGATGCAAGAAGACATTCTTCTGCACTAATAGATTTCACCACCTTTTAACAGCGTCGCACCACCAAACATGTGTACAAGCAAATCCATCGTTTCTCCCTTCGAGTTCTATCCAAACACAAATCCAACTAGATAATCTAGGCTTGTATATTTATAGGGATAGGTTACTCTTTCTGTTCATCTGTCTCAGACAGACCCACCTTAGTCAAAAAATTAAGTTCCTTCGGTCAAATAGTCAGCCACTTCCTGCAGTAAAAAATCCGGACCTTGAAGCCAGTACGATATTTCAACTAGGATTTGTTAGTATGTGTCGCGACATCTGCAGGGTTTAATTCCGAACAGATAAATCTTAAAGTGACATTTTTATTTTGTTTAATTTCTTCGATCTTTTTTGCAACAAATGGTGTTAATAGTTTACTCGAGTTATACTAGTCAATTACTATTTGACTATCAGTCCACAGAAATTGTTGATGGATGTTCATTTGAAGAGACTTCTCTACATACTTTAATAGGCGGAATCAAAAAGTGTTCTCAACAGTTCCAACGTGGTATTTTTAAATTTTCTTGAACTTTATTAGCTCCAATCTTGATTTTCCGACAACAAATGTTTTTTCATTTTCATTTACTATAATAACTACCGCAGTATAACTTTTCAAAGATGCATCTGTGAAGCAGCGCAGAGAAACTTTGTTCAAACTTGTTTTTGTTGGTATGTAACGTCTTGATAATGTCACTGGAATATTGTTAATGTCTTCAAATAATTTTCCCTTCTTCTAATATAATACTCTAATACTTATTTATCATCCTCTTTAACCCTTAATTTCCATAAATCCCTTTTAATGTTAGAAAATAATTGCACTTAATGTTATTTTTATTTCACATTTAGAAAATTGTACTGATTATTAATTTTATGGAATTTTTAGTTTTTGAATTTATTATTATTATTACTAATGTCTGTTTTCTGTGTTATTGTGCGAGTTAAATTTAATTGATCATATCGTTTATCTTAATAAACAAATTTAATTTAATTAATTTTGAATAAATTGTTTTGGTAATAATAATTCTGGAACCGTAAATCCACAACGGTATCGCTGTAAGATTCTTCTCTTCCATGTCTGTCCAATGTCCATGTCTTCTCTGTCCATGCGACGAAGTAAATTGATCAATTCTCCTTGTAGTTTTTTGGTCTGTAGGTTGGGCGGATACTCTTTCCACGGCCAACACACGAAGTACCTTTGTTCTACATAATCAGTTGTTCCAATAAAGTTTTTGAGGACTTCTTCTTCTTTAGTGGTGTTAGGAGAGTCCGTATTCCCAATAAATTCCAAGTTCCATATAGCTTTGACTTTTATCTCTTCCAAAGGCAAGTCTTGCTTTGTTAATTTGGAATACATTATCGACTGGAAATTGTCACTACTGACAAGTTGTTTATAGATTTCTACTTAGTCTAGCCGTTCAAAATCCATCCACAGTTAGAGTCGACCAAAAACAAGTTGTTCTGAATTTAGTGTTTTTCTATTGACATTAGTGTAAAATAATAGTCATAGCCTATGAGTATATCAATCTGGTTATCCAACAATCCGTGATCAGCTAAAGTAATTTCATTCTTCTCGTTAATCTAGCAGATATGGAACATTCTAAGAAATGATCGAACCACGTTAGCACAGTGTTCTGTGTTGGTTGGTTTAACTCTCAATGAATAGTTTCACTAAGGAGCTTTCGTATTCTTGTAGTTTGTCAGATCCGAATGTAAATACAGAAATATGATTTTCTTCCTTGAAAGTTAAGTTCTAATGGTTTGCTATTTGTTTGGTCACATCCGATTGTTAACTTCCGGCATCCATCAAAATTCTGCAGCTCAGATTCTTCGAGTTATCATGATTTGTTACTTGAAAAAATGCAGTTTGATAATGGTTAGAGAAGGTTTGTACGAATCATTTGTGTGAAAAACTAGAGTCTTTGTTCCGGAGGAACTCGTGTTGAAAAGGCTTGGGCACAACGCTCTATGGACCATATTAAGATACTTCCCGTAGGTAGCGCAATGTGGAAATTTTCCCTTTCTATTACAGGTGACTAACTGACTTCCCATTTAGAGGCGGCTATAACGATTTTTCAACTTTAAGTTTCTTACACGAATTGTCGCTTCGCTTCTAAATTTTTCATTACGCAAATCATTGCAAAAAATGATATAAAAATACAGAACCGCTTCCTCCTCTTGGGTATGTATTGTTTAAGTTATTTCCTTTATTAAATTGTCTTACTTAATTGTTATGTTGGCTAGTAAATGTATGGGTTTTCCGTTAATCAAATCATAATTAATAGTAATCATATCTATTTACACAATCAGTTAGTATATCCTCAAGCTTGGCAAGGCTTGGGGATCGCAGTATGTTCACTGTATACGGATAGGACGCTGCTGCCCATCCTCCAGTGTTTCTGTACGCAGTTTTAGGACATACCCGGGTCCATCAATTACACAGTTATCAATTACATACTCTTATGTGCCTTTCAATTTCATTAAAGGCTCTTAGAAAATCATTTGCCGTTTTATCTGTTGTCTTGACCGCATACCGGGCCACATACTGTGCATTAATGATCTGGTTCACCTTTCCATAACGTTCCCTTAAGGTGGTCACATATAGAGAATAAATTTCATTTGTCATTTTCAATCCTTCAATGTACCTCTTTGCTATACCGTTCAGGGATAATTTGAGGTACAGTAATTTGTCCACTACTGGGCAATTGTCGCTTTCAATATTCGATGAGATATTGTCACAAAAGTATTGCCATTGCAAAACGTCTCCCGAGTACTTCTGCAGCTGTAGTTTAAGAAGATGTCTTGACGAAGCTGTTGCATTATTATAAGATTGGTCATTCAATGTTTTAATTGTATAAACAAATTTCGAGAAAACTCCTTCGGCTTTTAATAGGCTTGCCCTAAAATTGGATATATCATCCGCAGATGTTTGTGTGCTAAGTTTAAAGTAATTGGTCAATTCCATTGTGAAACGCATGTTGAAACTTTCAAATTTCTTGTTAAGAATCTCCGCTTCCTGTATATTCTGTTCTGACAATGCATCTAGAAGCTCTGAGGCTTGTTTAGTAAAGGTCTCTATGCCAGTCACTATTTCTTGCAACCGGGAGATTAAAATTTGTTCCATCTTGTACAGTTATTCCCGTTTGCATATCCTGGAATGATTTTATCAGTTGTCTCAAACTTTAATGCAAGCATAACATAAGTACTAAAACTTGTGTCATTATTTTTAATATAAGTAAATTTAATTTAATTTAAAATAATTCAATTTCATCAATACATTTTGTAGATTAGCAGTAGCAAATTATATTTTTTGTTGCTAAGTCAAACTCAAAACTCTCAGTAACCCTGTATGAACTACTCTTCTTCATAACCCTGTATAGTGAAACTACCTTTCACTATAATATGTGCATATTTTGGCAAAATATTAAAGTCAATAGATGTTTCTAGTATTGTGGTGCAATTCCTACAATTCAATCTGTGTAGTAAGTAGTCAAAGAATTAAAGAAATGTTTGAGGCAAAGAATTCCTACTATACTACGTTTGTTTTAGATATTTTCATAGTTACCTACTACATGAAAATTTTAATGAAAATTTGTTCAACTAAAACATCAACAGAGTCACTTGGAATTATAAACTTGTGGTAGCCCATTACTCTTTGTTGCTGTTGATTTAGTTTCTTTACAATAAGAAATATTAATCTAAATAGTATTTCATATTTATCTACTATTTATTATCGAGAAAATAGCATTCCTATATCATAGGAGAGCATTACATTCTGAATTCTGAAAATTGGTTTGGTACCATTTAACCATAATGCATTTATCTATCAAAAGTTAAGTTTGACAGCTGTCACTGTGTCTCAAAACGAAGGCAGCTACCACTAACTTCACATGTACCCCCGTGGTACATAGATACAATGTTGTCAATGGGTAGATACAGAAGTTTCAGTGAGGTAATTTCACTTGATAAAACACAATGGTCTATGTGAAATACTTAAATGCAGAATAATTATCGAACACACAGGCGTTGAAGATGCAACAATACGTGTTTTTCTTGCTCTAAAGTAATGTACTTATGTATGTAATACATAGTGGCCATTTTTGTTCCACGAAGTTAGTCGCAGTTATAGGCGTGAATTGTGTTATATATCTCATAATTCATTTTCGTGATGTAGAAGAAAACACTAAATCTTCTCTATAGTACCCATATCCTATGAATTTACAATAATTATATATGTAGTTTCAAAGATAGTTGAATGAATATAAGTATATAGACGCGGCCGGCATTTGCCGGCGTCCTTTCGCTGACGTACATTTGACTCTCAGAGGGAAAATCACTAACCTTTTCTATCCTCCTGTGTCGTTGTCTGTTATTTGTTTCGCACTCACTTGTTTTCACTATTTAACAGTAGAATTCAGCACATAAACGATATTTTATTAGATTTGGGTTCGAACACAACCATTTTCATAGCCAAAAGAAATAATGTTGCCAGCACAGTAAATAAATTACTATCATAGAAATGAGCCATAATTTGAACTTAAATTTTCTAGTCGATTACTAATCATTTTCAAATCGCTCAAAACATATAGATTATTAATGATAGCACGTAGTTGACTTATTTAACAAATTTGTTCTCAATAATTATAAGGTAACAATAACTTGTGGCTAAATCTTTCCTTTATTGTAGCCTTTGTTCAAGCAAATGATACCAAAATGTATCATTATCTTCCCAGTTCCGAGCAAAATTGCTTTCCTTGGCAACAATGCTTCTGATAATGCTATTCTATCGAAATCAATATTACTCAATTTATAAAATTTTCGAAATAATGAAATTGACTAATAAATTCCATTGGTACCCTTCAAAATAATAGTTTTATTTTCAAATAATGCAAGTACAAGCCATAAACGCCATTGTCAGAACAGAACATTTTCCTTAGTTTGCCGACTCTGCCACCAACTGCGCCGCAGCGCTAGCGGCAGATATTCGTACGATTCAACGGACTCTCGCGTGGTAATTTCATAATAATGACCAATCTTACTGATCCTTTTACACCGTATTGGTCACGAAACGCACAAAACAAGATACCAAATCTTGTTCTAATAACTATAATACATTTTCTGCCTTGAAATACTATTACCCCTCTAGCTGAGGGTAGTACAATAAATAAAATAATTTATTGCACTAAAGTGTTGGATATAACGCCGCCATTTTCTCTAACAAAATGGAGTTAAATGATTTCATTTCAGGTATAGGTTATAAAGCCAGACACACACCCAATAAAGTTACATAAAAATATACATCTACATATTTTGTGTTTAAATGTTTCAGAAGTATAGAAACAACGATCTTACGTGTGTTAAAAACACTCAGGATTCCTTTTTTATCCCAGCATCTCCATGTCGCGAACTCGCCTACGCAGCGCATCGTTAGCACCACGCGGAACGAGCCGCGATCTGAATGTACTCATATCTCTAGTGTCATGTCATGAAAAATAAAATAAAGTATTGATTGGGTGTGTCTCTAGCTTACCTAAGCGTCTGAAGCAATGTCCTAGGTGAGGTTCGTCCTCCACTCTTACATGCCCCGACTTGATCACATCTGCTTCGCACTGAGAATGAGGGACCGGTACTGCGGTGCAATCTGTAAAAGTTGATACCGGTGACACCACGGTAAGTGGTGCCACCGGCGATGGGACTCACTCAAGGTCCGCACCGAGCAGTGGTCCCCAGTAGGTACTAAGGCTAGAATCCCCGATACATATATGGCTGTAAACTGTCTGGTCAAGTAAGGTAAAGGCATTACAGTAGTGAGCGATGGGCTCGTTCATGGTGACACACATTCCATATATCAATGAGCTTAATACATCAGTTCAGAGCGAAGGGCTGTATTCTAGATTCCCCACAAGTCCACTTACCACGTACAGAACTTGTGAGCCAAAGGCTGGGTTAGTACACATATCACATAAAACATGAGCCATGGGCTAGGTAGGTGCAATAGTTCAAGTATCAACAGTACAGATGAGCACATGGGCTAGTGAGGTACAACAGTGCCTAACAGTGCCAGTAACACTTCAAATATAAGACATGGTCTGAACTGGTACCACAGTGCCTGTAGCACTTCACATATAAGACATGGTCTGAACTGGTACCACAGTGCCTGTAGCACTTCACATATAAGACATGGTCTGAACTGGTACCACAGTGCCTGGAGCACTTCAACTATAAGACATGGTCTGAACTGGTACCACAGTGCCTGTAGCACTTCAAATATAAGACATGGTCTGAACTGGTACCATAGTGCCTGTAGCACTTCACATATAAGACATGGTCTGAACTGGTACCACATTATCGATGAGCACATGGGCTAGTGAGGTACAACAGTTTAAGTACCAACATTACAAGTAGCACGTTATCGGTGAGCACATGGGCTAGTGAGGTACAACAGTACAAGTACCACATTATCGATGAGCACATGGGCTAGTGAGGTACAACAGTACAAGTACCAACATTACAAGTAGCACGTTATCGGTGAGCACATGGGCTAGTGAGGTACAACAGTTTAAGTACCACATTATCGATGAGCACATGGGCTAGTGAGGTACAACAGTACAAGTACCAACATTACAAGTAGCACGTTATCGGTGAGCACATGGGCTAGTGAGGTACAACAGTTTAAGTACCAACATTACAAGTACCCCCTGAAACTATTACATACCTAGGTCTAGTAAAATATATTACATATCACATCAG
This sequence comes from Agriopis aurantiaria, assembly GCA_914767915.1. Taxonomy (NCBI): domain Eukaryota; kingdom Metazoa; phylum Arthropoda; class Insecta; order Lepidoptera; family Geometridae; genus Agriopis; species Agriopis aurantiaria. The sequence continues at coordinate 10,081,502 of OU612001.1, read as the reverse complement.
TCAGGAACAAAGTCAGTAATCTCACGGTCATTATCTGAAGGTAGCGGTATCAGTCATCTCGTCACACGAGTTATTGCAATAGATATAATGTAGCAAAAGAACTTAGCCTAAGTACTTAACATTCATCTGCTGGCTCAGGACTCCCAGGAGCACCAACACGTTCACTGTACAAGTTCACACTGACTCTAGCTCCGACCACACTGTTCACGGTGTAACGGCTGAATTCAAACTGACTTACTTGGTTGCGCACACTAGCGAGCTTTCCGCTCCCTCAGTGTTGCCATGTTCAGTTGTCAATGTCATCGCGACACGTCGCGACAGCCGTAGTAGCTCCTCAATAAAAACACTTGGTCGTAAGTAATTGCCCTTGAAATTACATCATAATTTGCAAACTATATAATATATTACAAAGTTATGATGGCTAATGCTTAATAGGCTTCTATTTAGGTATAAAATTTGCTTGTGAATTATGATTTTTTTGGCTCAAAGTAGCAATAACGTAGCATTGCCATTCATTTTATCACGGTACCTACTTTTAAAGCCGCCAGCATGCTACGTAGTAAGCTGATATCTGGAAGGTCTATATCCAAGTAGACGCCACAAGTCGACCTACCTTGCATGTCATATTTCCAATACAATTATGATTAATCGTCATAATTGAGTCCGGCTAGAATCAGTCTGCTCAATCGGTGCCGCGACAACACGTGTCAGTAAAAAATGGGTAATTGTGCAATACTGAGCTGTAAGAATACCGCAAATAGGGTTGGCCGACAGAATAAAGATATTACGAAAAAATGTACACGCTTAGTTTTCATACAGTTTGGACCGCTTGTGAAGTCTACTTAGATATAGGTCTATGACTTGAGCATCTTTATATTGTCCCTAGGCCTTCAACGGTCTATGGTCAGTTCGTTTTAAGGGTTCCGTAGTACTACAAGGAAAAGACAATTGAAATCGATGCGACAATTAGAGGTAGAAAAATAACAACTTCTAGTATTTATTTACATTATTATAGATAGTTACAAATTAAAATAAAAACAATAAAAAGTTTCCTATCATTTCAGTCCCGTATCGATCCCTTCCTCTTCCAGCCCTGGACCTTGACGATATCATCCATCTTATAAAGAATCTTTCGCAATTATAAATATTGACTTCTGTTCCTAACGAACTCCTTTAATAGCAAAAACTGACAGTCTTATTATATTATAGCCTTTTTTATTGCGAAATGGAAGCAAATAAAATCTTTTAATTCTATACCCCATAATTACAACTGCAGTAAATAAAAGCGTATCATTCATAATTATATGTTTGGAGCATAATCATTTGTAATATTTTTGTAAAGACGTAAAAAGACGAAGTATTTTATTGGCAGATCACGTCGCTGTTTATTTTTACATGCAAGTTTTGCAAATAAATACCTACCACAGATCTTATACAGATCTGTGGTACCATACTAGATATGTTTGGTAAGATACCTATACCTGTACCTTTGGTACCTTTTTTCTATTGGATTGCCAGTGCGAGCATGAAAAATCGACATCGTTTTATGGTTGATATGCCGAAAACCCTTACGAAGCGCTATGATTCCACATTTATTGTGCGAACTTCTTGGAATTCGCTGCCTGAATAGGTTTTTCCGTCAGTGTCCCATCGCAAGCCTATGTATTATTACGTAGATTCGTAATAGTACTATTAAAAAAAATACCTTACCTAACATACTAAACTAGATGTTGCCGGTGACATTGCACGCATAGACTTTCATATAAACTTTCTAACCCCTTTTTGATCTCTTTCCCCGTCACTTTCGGGAAATCATTTCTTATTGGATCTCACATTTTAGCTTTGTAGGTCAAGAGTAGTTTGCGACAAACAAAAAAGTTTTCCCGTTTTCACCCTTTGGGTACGGACCCCTAAAAGTCACTTCAAATGACATTTCAAATATTAAAATTAATAAATACAATTAATTTTTTTCCCCAAAAAAATCTCATAGTCAAAACATAGCATTTAAAAATAATTCTAGATTACAATCAAGGATCTAAAACGTCAACTGTTTTTATAACCTCAATCTGTCACTGTTCTCTAATTATACGTTAGGTCTAGTCTTCAGTTAGGTCATAATGACACGTGTAGGTCATGGATCGAACAGACATTTTTATTGAAAGATCTACCCAATCTGGGCTTTACGTGTTGATATAAATATGAAATACCTATTAGCTGTTAGGTATTAAGATGTGCAGATGTTATTCATGCTCTAATTAAGGATTAGTCTTTAAATATAATTAATTTCTTGACTTTTTATAAAGGTTTTGTAAACGTTTACGTTTTATCAATTATCTAGTTTATTTGCGTCGATTCTATTGATTATCTAACCTAAACTAAATTTTAACGCTCTAAAATGCTTGTCATCCTTGGAATAACTACACAAAGAAACCAAGTAATTTCGCAAAATTTAAGCCATTCAAATGGTGTTATATATGACACCAAAAAATATATAAATTTTTTACTATGACAATTTGCGCGGTGAAATTGTCCCACAACAAATCAGTAAAGCAGCATAAGAGTTATGGTGTGACATTCCACAGGTAATCCGTTAATTTTCTAATACCAATCGAAACGTAAGCTACAAAGCGAATTTGTAGCTTACGTTTTGAGAAGGCGTTGTTTGGAAACTTACCTTCTCTGAGTAGTTATTCTAAGTTGTCATCCTTTTCTGTCATATTGAAATGAAAAGATCGCCGATTTGATTCCTGTCAGATTAGTTTAGAGAATGGTACAACTTAATTAGATTAAATAGACGCAGCGTAGGGAGGCCTCCCACTAGATGGACCGACGACATTGTGAGAGTCGCGGGCATCCAGCGGTTGCAAAACGCAGGCTGTCGTTCAGTGTGGAAGTTAAAGGGGGAGGCCTATGTTCAGCAGTGGACGTCTTCCAGCTGATGATGATGATGACAACTTAATTACAGACAATAGACAAAGACAATATTTTATTTGTAACAAAAATCCATACACACTTAGAGCTACACACAAATTTTAAGTTAAAAAACGTTGGACTTTTGCTACAAACCGGCCCCAGCTCAGCATAACGCCGTTTGTTGTCAAACGGCGCTGGTCTTCCGATGAGGCCGGATCATTCTCTAATTGATGTTTTTATCTTCATCATCTACCGCTGGCTTCTAAAATAAACCGGTCAGGCTCGTGCACCGAGGGTTCCGTACCAGAACAAAATAAAATAATTATCAATAAAAAACGACTTCAAAATTAGTAAAATATGGCATTTATAAGGAGGTCATCCAAGTGAGGAATTACCAGTTATAACTTGGTAATGAAAAGAATTTTTTCACCGACTCTCACTTTATTTATTATTTATTGTTATACTTTAGAATCTGTATCTACTACAATCATGCCAAGTTTGACGCTTGTACGTATCACCGTTGTTACATTAGAGCTAATACAAAAATACGTAAAAAATACGTTGTTGTAATATTGTTGTATGGGGTTTTGGTTCGCCTATTTGACTTTTTTTATTATTTCTTAGTTAATCCGCCGTAACATTACATATTCTGTGAAAATTTCAACTGGCTATCTATTACGGTTCCAAAGATACAGATGGGTACGGAACCCTAAAAATACGGAATAAAATGACCTCCTTTCAGTTAAAAACAATAATTTGTTTTACTAAACTCAAACTAAATACCTTATTTAGTTTTAACCATTACTGTTTAGTTTTAACCATAAAATTTTAGCTCCGCGTCTCATCACCGCAAACCGCGTTGTAACTCTTTATAAACAAACACCGTTCCGTACATACAACTGGCCCGCATCTGTCCGTCTGTCCGCACCCTTCCCTAACGCCACCTGTCGCGATTTCATGTTTTGATTTTGTTTTGCGGGGAAAGGTGGTGCGAGAATATAATAAAAAAAAAAAATGAAAAAAAATTACAATAATTTTAAAACTATCTTGTTTTTTTGTTGTCTTATTCAAAGAAAGGCAAGATTTGACACAGGTATGTTCTTAGTACAACCATGTACAACTAGGTTAAAGACAAGGGTCTTTAACCAGTGTGTGTTGCCAGTGAAGATATAACTATGGTTCCTACTGAGACGTGATCCATAACTGTTGGCCTTTTGGAAAACCTCACAATGGGCAATGGAGAGAGTTTCGATGTGCGATAGAATCTGAAACGAGAATATTCGCCAAAGAACCAGAGTCGACATAGCTGCTCAAATTTGCAAGTTGAAGTGGCGATGGGCAGGATCGCTCGAAGAACCGATAACCGATGAGGAAGAAAGGTTCCTGAGTGGGGAACCATGAACCGGAAGACGCAGCGTTGGTAGACTTCCCACTAGATGGACCGACGACATCATGAGAGTCGCGGCAGTGGATGAAGATGACAGGCTGTCGTTCAGTGTGTAAATATAAGGGGGTGGCCTATGTTCTATAAAAATATCATACAAATCGCTTTTTTCGTACTATGGGCCATAATAAACAATGAACGGTACGGGCCGCTTGCATGCATAGACATATCGTACTTCAAAACTTTGTAAATCTACCCTCTAAGTTTGACTTTTTAATTTTTATTGTTTTGTTAGTAAATTTATTGTTTGCATAATTATCTCTGTAAAATACGCTCAATATGGCGCTTTATAATACTTACTTATTTATACTGTGTTTTCTCAATAAGTGAATTTGTAAATTCTTTTGAGGTAATAAAAAAATCTTATACCGTGTGTTCAGCAGTGGACGTCTTCGGGCTGATGATGATGATGATGAAGAAGATGTGGGTTTATAGCTAAAACTAAAGACCTGCCAGTCATCTTTGTGAATCCCCCTGCTTATACGACTTCAATAAGGTTATTAGACCTTATTCGTAAACGATAAAGTTTGTTTTATATCGACAGCACCAAACGGTGTGCTCTGTCATATTGCTCAAATACAAATCAAAGGGCAGATTAAGTTTCAATCCATTGTTGAAATGACACACGAATAAAAAAATAAAAAAAACTATGAATAAAAAGCTAATACAGTTGTTGCCAAATTATGAATAGTAAGTTTTATGTTTAACAAGCCCCCCGCGTATTCTCGGGAACCCTAAAACTTTTAGCATTTTTTTTAATATCGTTTGTCACTGTCTAGCCACAGGACTATTTACCTATATGTAAAAAAAAACACGTCGACCAGTTGCTCTGATAAATATTAATGACATACTTACTTATTTAAACATTATATTATATTATTATGATGAAAGTCAGCCCAATACGTATAGAAATATCGTAAATTGAAAGGCATAACCAACATTAAATAAATTATAAATTTAAAAAACATTTTTAAAAACACACTTTTATAGTTAGTATAAACAAACTATTTTGACCGATTTTGATGAAATTTCTATAACATCAATCTGAAAGTAAGTATATACTATCAAATCAAAAATAACCTAATAGGTTTATAAATGACTAGCTGGTACCCGCGACTTCGTCTGCGCAGGATTAGTAAGTACTTTGAGTATCTTATTATCTATCTTCATACCAAAATTCATCAAAATTGGTTCTGCGGAATACTTGTGAAGGCGTAACAGACAGACAGAATAACTTTGAGAGACCCTTAGCCTATATTGAGTAATGTATGTACGTACATTGAAACACATACATACAAACTTTCGCGTTTATAATATTAGTAGGTCGGCTTGTGGAAAGCTCGGTCTAGCTACTTTCATAGCTCGAGCTTTATTAGAGCATTGGGAAAGATTAGACTTACATTTCCGCGGCATAATTCTTAGTAGTACCAATATATATACAAATAATGCAATACCTGTTTATTCAATTTACATTTATTTATTCAATTTAAAATTATAGCTATACTTCGTTTACAAATCTTAGATATTTTATGTAAACAAAGAAATGTCACGAAGTGTCACTGTCTAAGTGACATGCCAGTTGCTTTATTTTTTACAGATTTTTTTCTGACTTACTTGACAATTTTCGTTATATTTTGGACAATTAACACACTATCTTTAAAAATTATAGCCTATGTGCTATTCTAATGTATAAGCTATATTATTGTAAACTTTCATTAAAATCCATTCGGTAGTTTTTGCGTGAAAGAGGAACAAACATCCATACATCCATACATACAAACATTCGCGTTTATAATATTAGTAGAACTAATGGTCCACCCCAGCTTCACACGGGTATAGATTTTAGCCTATGTCACCGAGAGATGTAGCTTCCTAACAGTGAAAGAATTTTTCAAATCGGTTCAGTAGTTTCGGAGCCTATATAATGCAAACAAACAAACAAACAAACAAACAATAAAATCTTTCCTCTTTATAATATTAGTATAGACGAAGTTCTGCGGTAACAAATATAAAAAAAACATCCGAATTGAAAACCCCCTACTTTTTTGAAGTCGGTTAAAAAGGCTGCAAGATCGTCTCCAGATTCAGTTTGGTTTTAGATATGAAGGCCGATTTAGGCCAAATACGTTCGCACTCACCACGCCACTCACCATATCCTCCCTTGTTCTCTGATCTTAGGGTAGGGTGGATCACAACTTATAGCCGTGTTTTCTTAAAAACGTTATTTTGTTTAATATTACTTACCGTAACAATACGCAAGTGACCTAATATTTCCTTTATTACAAACTAGCGACCCGCCCGCCCGGCTACGCACGGGTGGCATTTACGTGCGAAGCCGGGGCCGGTCGCTAGTTACAAAAATAAACCTTCCGTGAAAATGTATCTAACTGATGGTGAAAACCGCATCAAAATCCGTTGCGTGGTTTAGGAGGAGTTAGCGGTCATACAGACAGACAGACAGACGCGGAAAGCGACATTAATTTATACTATGTAGAGATAGAGAAGAGATAAAGATAGAGATAACAGGCTTAGCGAAAAATATAATTAAATACATTACACATACTAAAAAAAACATCTTGGCTGATCAATCTCGGAGCTATGAGCGTTTAAAGTTTTTGGTGGGGATAAAGAGCACATGCTATCTCTTTCTTGCAAAACGTGTGTTAGTATAGCATGTGTATGCCGCGCGCACGGCTTGACGTCATCACGTGCTATAGTGCGCTCTCTGTCTAGCATGAAATTAAAATACTTATAATCATTTTTTTTTTTTTTTTTTTATGTTTTCCTTTTTATTATCAGCTTTTTTAGTAAAATTTAGGACATGCCTATTCTCCCCTTCGGTCTCCTTCAATCTCCCTTCCAAAAGTCGATCAAAAAGCCCCAAACAATTACGTCATACATGCAAAGAATAACTGGTGGTTCGTGATGCCAACAATAGTAAGACGAGTCTGGACGAGATTTATGGTGGGGGACACCCAACGGTCGGAGTTCATACCGAAGCATAACCGGGATGATACCGACATCTTAGTGGAGATAAGACTTGGTAAATTTTAACTCTTAACCACAGTGGAACGGTCTATTGGCAGATTTTAATCAAACATAACAAAGGACCACCGCAACGAAACTTGTAATAAAAAAACACATCGAAATTGGTCTAGCCGCTTTGTGGAAAAACGATAACAGTCACACACAAAACCTTGTACCTCGAATATAAAAAAAAAAAATTTTAGTTAACGAAATTCGTTTAAGTTCACAAAATTGTAGTGGAGTTGTTTATTAAATAAATGAAAAGACAATAAAGCCTCGTACCTCAAACACATATTATTTTATACATAACTTTGGTTTATACTTAATGTTTTTGTTATGTGTTATTTTCTTCATTATAGCCTAGTTTATATACATAATATTAATATAATATGCACATGAACTTGGATTTATAATAATAATAATAATATAATATTTATTTCAAGTAAATTAACTCATAGATGTGTTTATATATATTTAGATGTGTTTGATATTACTAGCTTTCTCGGATTCATGCAGCCAGCCAGTACATTTAATCTGGTCTTATTGTTTACTGGATATATATAATATGCTCTTCTTGATCTGCCTTGTTTTGTTGTTTTTCTATCATTCCTTTTTAACTGGTTTTCATGAATTTGACATGTAGCTAGTTTTTTTTTTAGTTTGAGTGTTTTTTTTAGGCGCCTTCTTTTACTACGCCGTCTTATTATTTTATTACTAGATTATCTACATTACGGAGCAAGAAACTTGTGAAAGCGTGAACGTGTTAAATGTATAGAATATTAATTGCGTTTGTCTGGAGATGACTTCTTAATTAAGTGTGTTATGTCGGAATTACCCTTTGAAGTCTTTCAAAATCGAAGATATAAGTATAAGGTCAAACCATTAAAAAGAAGTAAAACTGAAATCAAACAGCCCGGTATTGGAAACATTATACACTTATTTTTACTATAAGTGCTAATTAAATGCTGCCATTTACACCTCCTATTTGATAAGGAACGCGACTAGCCTAGTGTTTACTGGGGCCTTACGGACAACAGCTAATTGCGGCACCTAATCCGCTCAGTTGGAAAATCACGCGACCGCAAACGGTATCTGGGCGCGATAAGGTACACGTTCGCGTGATTTTCCAACTGAGCAGATTAGGTGCCGCAATTAGCGTTGTCCGTAAGGCCCCTGGTCTATTTAAAAGCACGGTGATTTTTTGAGTGATGCAATAGAGCGTTTTTAAATCGCGAGTTTAGATCAAGACAGTTCAAAAAAAGAAACTTTAAAAATGAAATTCGATGCATTAAATACATACTTTATTGTCGCGCGGAAAAATACACTTCCTTTGACACGGCCACGGCATAAGCGCTTTGGAAAGCTGCAATAAGACGCAATGTCATTACAAATCTAAAATAAGTTACTATAATAGTGCTAACAGACGAGACGGACTTGGTTGACGTACCGCCGCGCGCCGTCCAACCAACGGGAGAGAAAGAATTTTTTTTCTTTGTCTCCCATTGGTCAGACTGTCGTCCGTCAACCAAATCCAAACGTCTGTTAGCACTATATCACCAGCTTACACTCCCGATTAGGTTTATCGGACGACGATTCCGTTTGAGAGACATTAGAGCTTCTTCATCAGGGAATACGCGCGATTCTGGAGACAGTCGCCCACGTACCCGAAAAAACTAAAATGTTAAAATTGCTGGATGTTCGGTAGATTACATTATTTCAGAATTAATTTCAACAACGCCGAATTAAAAATATCGTCATGTTGCTGTTAAACCTGTGGGCAAAGTAAGAATATTCACTTGCATAATTATAATATGTATTGAGTTCCATACAGATTTAGAATTTCGAAATTAAAATTAGTGAGTAGTTCGATACGTAAGTATATAACGCACGCAAATATATTCGTAGGTACTTGGCTCACTGGACGGGAGCGAGACAAGAGACAATGACATCCCAAGAGAGAGCACGCTACCCAGGGGTGCAAGTACCGTTCTTTTATCGATCGTCAAATTGACAGTTGAGGTCGTCAAATTCGATAATATGCCATTTTTTCAGTACTCGCTATGATCGATTTTATGGCATTTTAGCGAATTTGACGATCGATAAAGAACGGTACTTGCACTGCAGCAGCGATATAAAAAAATAATACATTTTATGCATTAAAAATAACTCCACTGAAATTTTTATAAACAGGATTAATAAAATTCAGGAAAATGTTCCACCTCTAGAGTGGAAAGTTAGGGAAAATTTCCATCCTTAGTGGTGGAAAATTCAAATTTAAATGGGACCATATATATACGATAGACCTCCTCATTGATTTCAATGAAAGCAAACTTAACAATTGTTTTCTAAAATTTTGTTTTGTCCACAGGGAAACGCTGGATGCAAGCCGCTTCCAACCGGCCCTTTTGAAGATCGATGGGGAGGCCTATACTATATCCAGCAGTGCACTCTTACGGCTGAAATGATGATGATGATGAAGATTTTGTTTCTATCACGAGCCTTATGTGAGCCGCTAGGCAAAACTTAGTTTTAAATACCCGATTGCAAACCACGCAGTAGAGTTGGCCAGAAAAATTATAAGTGTATAAAAAAGTACCTATCATTAAAATCGTTTCACAATTGACGAAGATATCGTAACATACACAAATGATTATCAATTAAAAAAACTGACTTCAAACAAAATTAGTATAAAATAAGCAATTTCGGTTAGGTACTTGAATGACACCAACTGGCAACTGACAACTGACTTGGCTGGCATCCAGTGGATGCAAAAGGCAGGCTGTCGTTCAGTGTGGAGGTTAAAGGGGGAGGCCTATGTTCAGTAGTGGACGTCTTCTGGCTGATGATGACTTGGATAACATAATATTGTCAACCAAGTAACTGAATTTTCCAACTATCTTCATTTGAAAGCCAAACTACTAAACAAATTTTAATGAAATTTCTAAAGGACCAACCTGAAAAAAAAACAAATCGGTTAATAAATGACGGAGTTCTGGGGCCTTACGGACAACTGCTATTACAGGCACCTAATCCGCTCAGTTGGAAAATCACGCGACCGCAAACCTTATTGCGCCCAGATACGGTTTACGGTCGCGTGATTTTCCAACTGAGCAGATTAGGTGCCTGTAATAGCAGTTGTCCGTAAGGCCCCTGAAGTAACCAACATTTAAAAAAATGAGAACCCTTTTTTTTTAAGATGTTTGATTACCTCTGTTTGGAAACCGGTTGAAAAGGCTGCATATGTAGGTGACGATACCTCATCCACATTACTCTGTCGTTCCTGAAAACTGAACATTCGCCGCGAAGCGAGCGCGGTAAAGTTCATCGCCCGCGTTCGCGTTTGTCCTCAGTTGACATTCTGCATTATACTCGTAGCTATGGATCCGATAAACCATCGATTTCACGTTAAAGTTTGTTTTATTGCTTTGACAATGGTGATGTGGTTTACATTGATCCAGCGATAAAACCAACTAACGTTCATGTTGACTTGTTTTCTTCTTGATAATCACTTAGTGCGCGCGGGAGTTCAAGCAAGGGCAAGAGGCTCATCAGCAACGAATCCCTAGTTCAGACTAAGTTTCTTAGTCTTGAGCATCGGTGCAAATTTGCTAGTCTATCTGTTTTTATCGCATATATTTCGGTGAGGGTGCATCGGATCTGCATGATCTAATTACTTTACTGCCCATTTTTCTATCGGACTGCCAGAGCGGACACGATAAATCGATACCGCTTTATGGTTGATATACCTACCAAAAATCCGTACGAAGCGCTTTGATTTCACTATTATTGTGTGAAGTGCTAGTTTATGGAATGCACTGCCTTAACGGTTGGTCCCCGATAGTTAAAATTTAGGTACTTATCTTCAAATCAAGAGTGAATCAGTTTCTTCTAGGCAAGCGGGCTCCATCTTAGACCGCATCATCGTTGGTGGAGTTGGCGGCCAAACGCAAGCACGCAAGCAGAACTAAAAAAAAACGCATGTGTGGCCAAATGTCAAAAAGTCCTCTAATTTGATGTCAGATTTCTTTATGGCTAGAACGTCACACAGAGATTCACGTGAAACCATGATACCTACTAGTAGGTATCATGCGTGAAACCATTGACTGTTTTTGTTTAGTTATAAATCTATAATCAGGTGAAGAAAAAAAAGTAGCTCGAACTGTGTAGACTTGGAAGATTCGTTTGCAACCGCTGTGTAATTTTTTTATAATAATTTTCTTTATCTTGTATTTCCAAGCTCGAGCACGTCACGAACAGTTAATAAATAATAATCCACCCTTAGATTAGGTACCCCTGTCTATCAATCCACCATTATTTAGGAAAGATTAGGAAAATAATACGACGTTACATTATTTTTGTGTGCGCCAAAAAATACTGATTAAATGTTTTTCCATATAGGAAGATTTGGCTACAAAAGTTGTGTGCATTTGCCAGTACAATTCAGCAAATATAATAAGTAAGGTCATATTTTTCGTTTACAAAATTGACAAAAAGGTAGCCATTTGACCTGAGAATCTTTTTTTAAGTTATATAAGTAGTTAATCACGGGTGTCATAATAAGTTTTCGTAATTATGTTTATTTATTTTTTCCTCTCAACATTTAACCCATATATGATTCCGAGATTTGCAGAGATATAGCAGAATTACATAGTTATATCAAACCTGCACAAATCAAAGTCGTGAGAAACAATTCGCAATAATAAAAATGTCACAACGGAATGTGCTACCTCAATTCTTTCTATATTTTCAACCTTATACTAAGACACAGAAGTATATTTTACAGTGGGAACATATAATACTAGAGATGACTCTACTTTTCAAATTTAACTGCAATGGCAAGGCCTTTAAGTCTTTTTCTGATTGGCAATTTGTAGCACCACAGATATAATTTTCTCCGTGCCATTGTGATACTTAAACATACTACTCATGGTTTATTTTAGAGTGTCAAATAAGCAAATTAGTGATGTATTGATTTAATATGGTCCGTAAGTCATTATCGATAAGACATGCGCTAATTCAGTCGTCTGACGGTTGAGATTCCAATATAAAGATAAAAATTTATTTTAAATCTGACGTCGAAATATTAATAGTATTAAAAATTCAATGCTATATAAAAAATATGATTCCTTTATAGCACGATTTAGGGTTCCGTAGTGCTATGATTTCTAAAAAAATATCCAAATCTTTAGAGCTGTTTCTGAGATACGCGAAATAAATGTTTACACAAGAATTGATCGTTTAAAGATTATTAGACGAAATAAATTTCTATGCAATAATCGCTCGTTTAAAGTTATTAGACGAAGTAAATTTATATACAAGAATTGTTTGTTTAAAGTCATTAGACGAAATAAAGTCATATACAATAAATGCTCGTTTAAAGTTGTTAGACGAAATAATAATAATAATAATAATAAATATTCGGGACATTTTTGCACACACGGTCATCTGACCCCAAACTAAGCAAAGCTTGTGATATGGCTGCCAGAGACTGATATACATACATATATAGCTTTAAATACATTTATATACAAGAATTCCTCGTTTAAAGTTGTTATTAGACGTAATAAATATATGTACAAGAAATTCTCGTTTAAAGTTATTAGACAACATAAATGTATGTATAAAAATTGCTCGTTTAAAGTTATTAGACAAAATAAATTTCCCGCCTTTTTAACCCCCGACGCCAAAAGGGTGATTGATATAAGTTTAACGTCACTATCTGTGTGTCTGTCTGTGACATCGGAGCTCTTAGACGGCTGCACTGATTTTGATTTAGTTTTTATTTGTTTGAAAGATAACTTGATCGCGACTGTTTTTTAGCTATTATTCAAGAAAACCTGTTAAGCAGTTTGAAGATTATCAGCTCTTTTATAGTGTTTTTTTTAAATAAATTTCAATTTATACTTGGCGTTTCGCTAGCTAGACTGCACTAGGCCGCATATTCGTTTGTAAAAGGCTACGCGGAAAGGGTGTACTAAGCCGAAAGAGGCCCATTATACTCATCATCCTCTTCTTTTACCTTTTTTTATATAAACAAATATTTGTTGCATAATGATATCGATGTATTCTTTGATAGTGTGAGTGTAATAAACTCTCACTTAGCTTGTCAATTCTTGTCAAGCTTGTCAAGCTTGGTTTTCGATTCTAAAACTTAACTTGTATATCGTACTTATACTTGTTTATTGCAGTGAGTTTACTCATAGTCTTATTTATCTATACTATTATTTACTTCTACGCAAAACTTAGAATAAGATTGCTGTAATAGGATAATAATTTGAGTTTAAGTATTGTAGTAATATGTAAATGTAATTGTAAATTTAAGTATTGTGTGTATACCCAGAGCACTCACACTCCTTCTTGCGGCGGCGTCGTGTGGCGAGTCGCCCTCTTCCCTCAAACTTGGCGAGGAGAGCGATGGCTGGCACACGCGTCAACTCGCGAACGAGTGCTGCTTGCGGGAGCTGGACTGATCGGCGTATACACGCAACATAGTAATAAGATTTTATAATTAGTATATTCCTCTTTTAAAGTTTTATGTAATATCAGATATAGTTAAAAAAATAAATTGTAAAAGTTGACAAAGGGCTCTTTTGTCCCAGAAGTCCGACCCAGAAGTAGGTAGAGAATCAAAATAAACAATTTAAAAAAAAATAAAAAAAAAATAATAGGCGGAAATTTGTAATTGGCCCAGTCACATGACCATTTTTTTACTTATATACCTACTATTAGGCTGTAAGTTATAATCATGAACAACTTTACGGGAACCAACCTTGATATGGCGAAAAAAAATCTGCTTTTCCACACATTTTGTCAAGTGTCAATGACCGTTTTCTATGAAACAGGTGATATTTTTTCACGATTTCAGAGTTCCTCCCATAGTATAACTTGTTCATAATGTAAATCTTTTATTTCGTGGACCTGGAAGGCGTGGAATGTCCTTCTCCCAAAGGTCTTTCCGCTGAGCTTCAACATGAAGCGTTCCAAGAAGGGTGTGTCTACTACAACACCTACCTCTACCTCTCTACCTCTCCGGGCTGGCAAAGCACCGTCAACACCGCTAGTGTTGCAAGTGTTAATAGGTGGCGGTTCTGCTTACCATCAGGCGGGTCACATGGTTGTTTGCCGCTCTTTTTACCCGACTGCGTAAGAAGGAGGATTGTGTTTTTCGAGAGTATGTATGTATGATGTTTTCTTTAGCACGCCCTACAGCCTATACGACATAATGGATTTTGACATGTGAGGTGTCATTTGAATCGTTTTAATAGTGGGAGTGACATAGGGTACAAGAATTCAACATGGCATTCGCGAAAAAAAAGGGAAAAATAGTAAGTAAACTTTGCTAAATAGGCCAACATTGCCATCAATATATAGAAACTCAGTCGGCAGATAAAAAAAAAATACTACTATGAAATACACAGTAGTTTACTAGATAAAACGATATGAAGAGATGCCACTGTCACTTTTAGTTACCCACAATACTCAATCATTTATTGCATAATTATTATAAAGTTCACATACAGATGTTAGGTAGCATGTTTAAATTAGGTAACACATAATAACCCTGATTGGGTATGGCAATAAAGTGCGGAGCCTACCTACTATTTATACAATGCAGTCGGTTTATATTTTTTTAGTAATTTAAGCTACTAAACTTGTTATTTAAAAAAATATAAAAAATGGTGTGTACTATGGACCCCTTTCAGTTTAGTACACCCTTTCCGCGTAACGTAGTGTTAGGAGTAAATAGCGCCACCTGGTAAATAATTATGCAAAACCGATAATATCCTCAGGTACCTGATGATACCATGTTTAAGCATCATTTCACGAAATGGCATGTCATTACGCCCTACAATGTAGGTGGCAAGTGTTGCCAGCTCCCACCTTGCCAGTTCATCTGTAAACTCTTGATTGTTTTATAATGTAGCCAGTTATTGGCTGAGCGTTAAAGTATGATTAATTTGACAATATTGCAACATTGTAGCTATAAAATTATTTTACTTTTTATATAGTAAGTTATGAGCATCTTTAGCAAATATTATGAAAAAAATATTGTTACCAATGAAATGAATGGCCATCACATCACACATCATCAGCCATTAATTGTCAACTGCTGAACAAGGCCCTTAGAGAGGGTTGTTGCCATAATCCCTACGCTTGGCAGGCGGCTTGGGGATCGCAGTGCGTTCAGCGTTCACCGTGTACTAACAGGTCGCTGCTGCCCATCCTCCGGTGGTTCTGGTCGCAGTGTTAGGACATACCCAGGTCCATTATAATGGCCGTAATATAGATTATTTCTTCTACAAGGTAAACAAACTATGGTTACTGAATATAGGTCGTTTTATTTCGTGCATGTTCTTACAAACTCTTACTGCAACATTCAACTAGTGAGCTGAGAACAAAAAAATATTGACAGTCATGGGGACTGCCGAAAGAAAATAAAACTAATACGTCACATAGCATATCGGTGACGCGAACCCATAAGTTTTACTCCTACCGAAAATCGCTCAACGCAGCTAAATAAGTTTTCACTTCAAAAACAAAAACTCAATCAAAATCGGTTCAGCCGTTTGGGAGCTACGATGCCACAGACAGCCACACATATTTCTTACACGTTAAACTTATAACACCCCTCTTATTGCGTCGGGGGTTAAAACAGTGTTTATCAGTGTTAATGGTTGCCTGGAAGAAATCGCTTTTAGCGATAAGGCCGCCACTTGTGGCACTAGCTCGTAAGTGTTTTCTATCTGTTTATAATTTTTATTTCTGGTGTACACAATAAAGAGTTTCCATCTAAGTATCTATCTTTATCTGCAGGTATTTGCTACTTTTATTTTCGTAATGCAATAAAGTTATTATTATTGTATTATAATAAAAAATATATATATACTGTATTGTATTAATCAGTATAGTTGGACCCTAAGGCTTAAAATTGCAACCAGAACCATCAGAGGATGGGCAGCATTCCCCCTACTGCACGGTGGAACTGCGGTTCCCAAGCCACCTGCCACGCGTGAGGATCATGGCAACGATGACAGATGCTGTCGTTCAGTGTGGTGGTTTAAGGGCCTCCCCCTTAGACCCCACACTGAACTTGAAACGAGAATATTCGCCAAAGAACCAGAGTCACCGACATAGCTGCTCAGATTTGCAAGTTGAAGTGGCGATGGGCAGGATCGCTCGAAGAACCGAGAACGATGAGGAAGAAAGGTTCTTGAGTGGGGGGGACCACGAACCGGAAGACGCAGCGTTGGTAGGCTTCCCACTAGATGGACTGACGACATCATGAGAGTCGCGGCAGTGGATGCAGATGGCAGGCTGTCGTTCAGTGTGTAAATATAAGGAGGAGGCCTATGTTCAGCAGTGGACGTCTTCTGGTTGATGATGATGATGATGATGAATCGGTCTAGTTCGGTCTTGATCAACAAAGACAATAATCGGTCTCGATCGGTCAACGACATTAATAACTTACAAAGATAACTGCTAGCGAACCCATTTCCTGCCAATGGCTTTTTTTATTTCATCACAAGTAATAACCTCTTGATTTATTACCTATTTTGTCCTTGGATAGTCTAAATTGGTCAATTTAGCGGCAAAATTGGCCAGAAACAGGCAAACCGTGTAATTTTAAATAGTTTCTGGCGGTTTCAAAAGTGGTGACCATTTGGAAGGTCGTTGCTGCCCATTTATTCTTTCTGTTGGGGTTTCGTACTTGACCTGAGGTTAAAAGCTAATACAGAATGTTAGTTAATAACGAGGTATATTTTACTTGCTTCCTGTCTTTGTTTGTGTATTTGCAAGCCTGATGAAAGGTAAATTATTAGCTAATAACTAACCATGTAGCCGTACCTTCTACCTGAGCGAGTGCTAGCATTATATACTTAGCGGGCGTCCATGAATTACGTGAGGTGTTTAACGGGGGAGGGGGTGGTGGGGGTCGAGCCGAATTTCACCCAATTTCACGTGGGGGAGAGGGGGGTCGAGACAAATATCACGTAATTTTTTTTTCCGCAAGAAACTGTTTTTGAGTTGTTGTTGAAAACTTAGTTAGAACATGTTTCTCTAATAAAATATGGCTAATTCCTATACAATGTATTACAGAGTAATTACACAAAAAATGCGCAGTTTGTAAAATCTCATGTGATATTAGAGGCCCCCCTAAAAATCGCGAAACACCTCACGTATAATTAATGGACGACCCCTTACCTATATTTATATAAATATCATTGCCTACCTGCCTATTCATACCTATTCTTGCTATATATATATATATATATATAAGAATATATATAAGAATATATATATATATAGGTATATATGTAGGTAATAAATAGGTAATAATATATAGGTAACAAATGATAACAGTTCTGAAGGATTTATTTATCGTCATTTCTACCAAAAATGTGATAATTTGGGTAATAATTTGTGAGATACCAATAAATTACTAAATAGCTAAAAACATGGAATCATTACAGGCTTTCAACCACTAACATACATATAATATGTATTCATTATTAAATTAGCCAAAAATGCAATGAAATATAAAGTAATGCTATCACTGCAAACTAAAGCAATAATTCTATGAGATAATTTCAGGGGCCTTACGGACAACTGTTATTACAGGCACCTAATCCGCCCAGTTGGAAAATCACGCGACCGCAAACCGTATCTGGGAGCGATAAGGTTCACGTTCGCGTGATTTTCCAACTGAGCGGATTAGGTGCCGCAATTAGCTGTTGTCCGTAAGGCCCCTGATATATCAAAAAAACAATGATGAAATAGCAAAAAGCATGCAATCGCCTTTACAGAGTTTTCACCACTGACAGACATATCAACGAAATTGCCAAAAAAACGTCATAGACTAGGACAAAAGCATTTTTATCTCTAAATGACTGCCGCAGGCAAGGCAGATGCAATTTGATTAATAGTCGAGCTTTTTAATGGATTTCCGAAAAATATTTCCGATATTTTTAGTGGTAAAAAAATCAAAACATGTGGGATATTGTCGTATTGTCACTTCCATGTTTATACAAGGTGCAGTTAGTTTTGATCCGTTAAAACATCAACTAGAAATGGAATTAATAAATAGATACATATTAAACGTTGAGTGATAGCGTGAAATCTTATATCTTGTAAGGTTTAAATAATACTTCAGAAATATACGCAGTTAGAAGTACGTAGTTAGAATTATCAAATTTTTATTGTAAAATAATTTTGTCATCAACAGCCAGAATATGTCCATTGCTGAACATAGGCCTCCCCTTTAGAACGCCACAGTAAATGACAGCCTGTAATCTACATCTACTGGATGTTCGCGACTCTAACGATGTCATCGGTCCATCAAGTGGGATGCCTACCTACGCTGCGTCTTCCGGTTCATGGTCTCCACTGAAGAACTTTTCTTCCCCATTGGTTAACGGTTCTTTGAGTGATGTGGCCTGTCCATTGCCACTTGCTTATTTTGGCAGCTATGTCGGTGACTGTGGTTCTTCGGTGAATATCCTTGGATTCCGGGTTTTATCGCACAAAGAAACTCCGAGCATTAGCTCTCTCCATTGCCCGCTGTGCGTCTTTGAGTTTTTCCAAAAGGCCAGCAATTAAGGATCGATATGTCGACAGCTCAAATTCAAGTTTTGCCTTTGCGCGGAACAGGAACAATATATGCTATCTACGCCTGCAGGAAGATATACGCACGAATCGGCACCCGCCTCAGAACTAAATTACGGACGCGACATATACTAAAAACTTCAAATTAATCAAGAAATATTTTAATTTTAAATAAAACGAATTTACATTAAATTCCATTATACAAATGACCATTAGAATATGAATAAATAAATTGTTACGAACTTCCAGACGCGGAGAAAATACTTAAAACGTGTTTTAGAAAACCTGTTTTCGCCGAATTATTCCATTGAGAAAAATTGCACCAATCATGTTTCCAAAATTACATTTAACTTACTTGTATACTTAACTATTTATAACCAAAATATGAATTTGTTGCTGTTTGCCATAACTGCGTAAATTGAGGGAACGCTACCCAAGTTCACGACATAAACTCTTAAGGACCACGTCTCAGTACCATATGTCATCACTGGCAACACACACTGGTTTATACTCTTATCTTTAAGCACTGTGTTATTTTTAAAATACAGTATAAATCATTTATTATAGACTAATAAAAAGATACATCATACAGATTACTCTATTGTCTAAAATAGGTAATAATTTTTCATTTACGTTCAATAATTTCGTATTTTTCATTAAAAAAAAACATTATTAGATAACAAAATAGATAAATGACTGATGTTATAATAAATGGAAAGCGGAAACATTTAAATAAGCCCGAAAGGATCAAAATTGATTACGCTTCGTAGTTTCAGAGAAGCATTCGATTCCCAGATGTTCAGTTTCTGATGCCAGAGGCTTTCTTCCACTTTTTTAACATAAAAATATCACATGCTTTGCTAATTGCAAAAAACGGAATTTGACCCACTACCCGCATATTTAGGATGCACATATTGAGCATCTGTTCTTTTTAAAATCGCAATACAGATGAAAATCGAAGTATATTTACCGTATAGTATACAGAAGTCATCATCATCATCAGCCAGAAGACGTCCACTGCTGAACATAGGCCTCCCTCCCCCATTAACCTCCACACTGAACGACAGCCAGCCTTTTGCATCCACTGGATGCCCGTGACTCTCACAAAGTCGGTCCATCTAGTGGGAGGCCTACCTACGCTGCGTCTTCCGGTTCGTGATCTCCACTCGAGAACCTTCCTGCCCCATCGGTTATCGGTGCTTCGAGCGATGTGGCCTGCCCATTGCCACTTCAACTTGCAAATTTTAATAGCTATCGGTGACTCTGGTGCTTTGGCGAATATCAACGTTTCAATTCTATCGCGCAAAGAAACGAATAAAGAAGTACTAATGTATTAAAAAAAAAAAAAAAAAAACTGAACTGAACTTTTTTTTCAATAGTTGTTTGGCCGCCATCGCTCTTGGTATTAAGCGATGATACTTGTACTTAATACCAACTGTGCCCTCGCACATTTTTTGACGAAACAAGCAACGATAACTGGATTTTTGGCGTTCTTCTTTTGATTATTGGCTTGTTGATTTTTGGCGTTCTGATCAAATATAATCAATAGAAAATTCAATTTGTCCTCAAATCACGACTGAATCGGTTTCTTCTAGGCAAACGTGCTCCATCGCAGACCACATCGTCGCTTTACATCATGCGAGTTGGCGGTCAAAGGCAAGCCTATTAAAAAAATTATATAATAATGTACCAAAACTAGTTTTTCGTAAAACTGCATGCATTTGTATGAGTGTGAATGACCGTTTTCTGTTTTATGATATGATAAGACCGTTTTATGAAAAAAAATTGCAATTTCAGAGTTTCTCCCATAGTAAAAGTTATTTATAATGACTGCTATTATAGACCCTACTAGGATTAGTTCACACTTTCCACGTTACCTAGTATAGTATTCGATCTGAAACGTTATTTCGTAGGCTTCATTTTCACCTCTACCACGAGATGTAATGTAGATTAAACTTTAGAAGCAAGTACCAAGAATAATTATGAACAATTATTAGGTATGTACCGTAAATATATGTTATTAATCAGCACATCACGAACACGGATGCACCAGTCATGAATCTGCCTAGACTAGACTTAATGATTACATTTAAATGATTCCTATTACATACTTTTAAACTGATTGAATCGTGTTTTATAACATTAATTAATTCACATAACCACAGATAAAGATTACTTTCAAAAAGTAACACTAAGCATGTAAGTTAACTTTATCTATCGTCATGCAAATCTGTGAACATACATTCGGAATCCATGACTGTTGGAGGATGGACTCAGGATGAGATTTAGGTGGGGTAAAGTGAGGCACTTATTGCTGTCCTGTAACTTCAACCCTACGCACCTACTAGGCAAAACTAAACTAGCAAACTGACTAATATTGTTTTAACACCATCGAGATATAATTCGTATGTATTGTATCTCGATGTTTAACACCTATTGTGCATGCGTTTTTAAATGTGCGTATGATTTACTCATGTTTTGTGCAAATTATTTATCTTAGTTTTTAAACTTACATTTCAAACCTTTTAATTTTGGTTTTAAATTCAGATTGAAACAAATATTTGGATCGTAGTTTCAATCTGAACTTAGATACAAGTAGCTCTTTGCAATGTTTTTACAAAGGCAACATTTTGAGAGTTGTTTTTTTTTAATTTCGGGGAACCGTCAATGTTTTCTTAGTTAAAAAGTGGACAATGCCATTCTTTAGTTCTTAAAATAATATCCAGAATATCTTTCCAGAACGCGGAGTAGAGCTAGCGTGGCGGCTGAATCTTCGGAAAACCTCAAACGGCGTAAAAATACCCAATGTCACTCTTTAGCCCTTGAAATACAGGCCTTAGTTAAATGTGTCACACAAGTTATTCCAAATATTATGCTACTCTAAACTGGTTCTTGATTTGACTTTTTTTTTACAACTTTATTGTTTTTCTCCACGCCCTGTCCTGATACCGGCCCTGTTATCGACCTCACATGCGCGGGCGCAATCATGCCCGAGTACAGTTAATCGCGCGGATTAATGCACGCTTCCATCTGACCCGTGCCCTGCAAGAATGGTGCGGTGATACCCAGTACAAGGAAATATCTCCCAAAGTTAGGTGGATATAAAATCTGATGTTTTATAATTAAAACCATCACAAAAGTCCACACAAAGACGGGCTGCAATAACGATGAGGGAGACCCGGAAACGTTGGCAGGACGACTTGGGTATAATCGCTAGTTCATGGATAAATGGAATGAAACGAGAGAGGTATTTGCCCTGAACTAGGAAAACGGTAACTAATACGGCTAAACTTTACATCGATATAAGTCATAAGTACAAAAAACAGTAAGAAAAACAGAAGTATGCTAATAATTCTTGTTGATAAGAATTTTGACTTTATTAATGGGCTTTAGTCTATACTAATAATAATATTATAAAGAGGAAAGATTTGATTGTTTGTTTGTTTGTTTGTTTGCATTGAATAGGCTCCGAAACTACGGAACCGATTTGAAAAATTCTTTCACTGTTGGGAAGCTACACTATCCCCGGTTAACATAGGCTATATTATATTTTCAAAAAAATAGGGATCCTTACTAAAACTCCAATAATGAAACCCAAGGTGTAAAAAAATAAGATTTACAATTTTGTCTTTGCGTGTTTGACAGTTCTAAGACAGGACAACGTCTGTCAGGTCTGCTAGTCATATATAATTTGGATTTACCTTAAACTCAAGCTAGTACAGTCTGCCAAAAACTGAATGGGGCGAGGTAAACACGTATAACACACACTGGCATATTCTTACTAGTTCTACAAACGCACACTTCAATATTGAGCAGCACACAACTGCAAACGAGATATACAATGGACGACCAAGGCAAGTGTAAGTGCTACAGGGGCAACTGTAGGTATAAGACATCAATTTTTTTTCTTAGTTATAGGCTTGCATTTTTCCTTATTTTCGAGTAAAATTCCATAACCTAGCAACACCATGGCGGCGTGAAGATACGCCATCTGTCAATAGCATTAAACCAGTGTTTGCTGTTAGACTAATGATCTCTGATGGAATGTTGACTCGGCCTTTTATTGATTTGATTCGGCTCCATCCAATGGAATATCTTGTTCTGTAGCTTTGGCTTTATTTGTTGTTTATTTGGAACTAAGCCTGTTTATTAGCTTCCGATAGATTTTATAGCATTAGCGTCGTAATTACGTCGGTCGACTATATTTTGTCATAACGCATTTCTTTATAATGACCACATTATTGTCTACGATAAATATTAGGAGTTTTGGCGCCAACGTGAAAAAAAACATGGCGCCTCATTGTATATTTTCCTGAACTTGTGTTATTTTGAGCAATAATGGTGGATTATTATTTAATAAATGTTCGTGGACGTGCTCGAATGTATAAAAATTATATAACGTAGAAATATGAATGTAGAAATGTAGAAAAAATATTTAAAAAATTGTGTTGTTTCCAATACTCCATAGAAGCTTCCAGTAAAGTCTTCACCACTTTGCTTTGCTTGATTCTTACTTGTACAATCGAAACTGGCAAATACACAAAAAGAGCAACGCCAAAATGCTCCCAAGTGGAAAATAATTAGTAAGAAGTTAAAGTCAACGTCATTTATTTATAAAAATATTAACAGGTCAAACAAATGTAACAAATAGGAAATGTTTATTGGCAAAATTGTGGTGGCTCCACTCCACAAAAGAGGCTATTAATTAAGAGTTGAAGTTGAAGATGTTTTTTTTTTACTTTGAACAAAATTAAACAAAGACACGGCAAAGCAACGTAGGTAGGTACGAAATGAAAACATACTCGCTTACCTAGATTGAAATAATCTCCAGATTCCTTCATCAATGACGAATGTCTCAAGACGTCAGTAGTTCACCTCTTATCATTTATCAACACATGTCCCATAGCACGTGCGCGCGCAGCTGCCGGCAAATAAAATATATATAAAAAACGTGGAAGTGCATGCAGCCATCTTGGAGGATATGGCTTTTTCTAACGCCAACACGGCAATGCAGTCACAAGTATTCAGCCAGTGATCGAGGCAAGTGGTGTAAGATTTCGAAGGAAATATTGTGGATAAGAATTATTCTCGAAAAAGTTTTTTTTTTCATGACCATTGAAACCCAGCCAGCAAGAGAAAGTTTTTTTTTGTTTGGGTTTTTTGGTCTTGTTACAGATGTAAATTGTATGTAATTTCAAATCGGGTCGCAATTAACATATTCGACTCTGAGTTCACTTCAACTTGTTAGAATGTTTTCAGCAAATGCCAATGTCTGACAAAGGTGCCTTGTAAAGCTTAGCTAATAACTTGTAGAATTTGCAATTTAAATGTCACACTACATGTTTAAATTTACCTAACTGACCTACATGGGGAACTTTTTTTTCTATTTTCCGAAACTTGTATTTGGCCCAGTCACCTAATATACTGTTAGGCTGTAAGTTTCCCTATAATGCAAAATAAAACAAATAAATGATGCATCAAAATAAAATAAATAAATATTCGGACATTATTGCTCACAGGGTCATCTGACCCCAAACTTAGCAAAGCTTGAGATATGGCTGCCAGAGACTGAAATACAAACATACATATATATTTTTAAATACATACTTAAATAGATATAATACCCAGATATAGAACAAACACAAATATTTATCACATAAATTTTTGTCCTAGGTGGGAATCAAACCCACTCCTCCAAGCGCAGAAGGCAGGTTCACAACCAACTAGACCAACGGACTATCAAAGTAACAATGTATCAAAGTAACAGAGAGAAATGCAAAGTAACTTCCTCAGCTGTCTGTTCCTTTTCACGACAAAATGGCTGAACAGATATTGACGATAAGCATAGGACTAATGTGCACCAGTGCCTCATGAACATAAACACAAATTACATATCATCATCATCAGCCGGAAGACGTCCACTGCTGAACATAGTCCTCCCCTTATACTTCCACACTAAACGAGAGCCTGCCATCTACATCCACTGGATGCCCGCAACTCTCACGATGTCATCAGTCCATCTAGTGGGAGGCCTACCTACGCTGTCTTCCGGTTCGTAGCCTCCACTCAAGTACCTTTCTTTTCTATCGGTTCTTCAAGTGATGTGATAGAGTTTTTCCAAAAGCCTAAATGACATCTATAGCTATCGTATTTAATGTCGAAAGCCCATGACATAGGAAGGTAACTTATTAGGGAAAGTCACCAAATATGGAATACTATCCTAATATG
The DNA here is from genome assembly GCA_914767915.1 of Agriopis aurantiaria. Taxonomy (NCBI): domain Eukaryota; kingdom Metazoa; phylum Arthropoda; class Insecta; order Lepidoptera; family Geometridae; genus Agriopis; species Agriopis aurantiaria. The sequence goes on along the minus strand of OU612001.1, from coordinate 10,056,286 downwards.
GAATACCTTCATTTCTCTAAGACTTAAGTATGAAACGCTACACTCGACCATCTTCTGTTTCATTCGGTCTACTACCTATCGCCGATATGTAGTAGACCGAATGAAACAGAAGATGGTCGAGTGTTGCGTTTCATACTTAAGTCTTAGAGAAATGAAGGTATTCCATGTTAGGATACTATTCCATATTTGGTGACTTTCCTCTATAGTAAAAAAATCCGACCATGTGCAAATCGGCCTCTCGCACTTAAGCGTTCCGTATCACCACAAAGCTTAATTATTTCATACACCTTAACTTTACATTCTGTCAAAATTTCAACTGGTTTCAAATTTATTACGGTTCTAAAGATACAGCCGTTCAAAGGTAGGACAGACAGACAAACAGCGTAGGCTTAGTAATAATATAATATAGGTCCTTTGGTGCAGAACCCTAAAAATAGCATCTTGAGTACGGGATAGGGAAAAGCTTAGGGCTTGTCTACATTATTCCCAACCCCCAATTACAAAAACAAAAAAAACGATATCAAAGAATTAGAAAAAGCACAACCAGTTAACAAACAGCACGTGTTTGTAGACACATGTGCACAAAAAGAGCATTTTTTAAATATCAAAAGGAAGAATCGGAAGTACCTTTTCAATGATTTCCAAGCAATGTGGAACCACCTTCACTTTATTAACCAGTTTAACTTGAGCTCTATAAAGAGCAAGTTTATATTCATTGGATGAGAAAATTTCAACTGAGAGATGTCAGAATTGAGTGGAGAGGTTACTATTATCTGGCTTTGAATGAACCTACATTTGAATTAAAATGCTTTCCGGTGGCGGCACTTTAGCGATATTCAAATTGTTGGAATCTTAATAGTGATGCTGGGAGAGTAAATAGCTCAGAGAGAAAATATTACAAATATGTTAACGGGGCTCTCCCCGTCTGCAGTTATCTTTTTGTCATTATAACACTATTCATCATCATCATCATCGTTTCAGCCATAGGACGTCCACTGCTGGACATAGGCTCCCCATCGATCTTTAAAAGGGCCGGTTGGAAGCGTCCTGCATCCAGCGTTTCCCTGCGGTCTCTTTTAGGTCGTCTGTCCATCTTGTGGGTGGACATCCTACGCTGCGCTTACCGGTCCGTTGTCTCCATTCGATAAACTTTCGGCTCCATCGGCCATCTTTTCTGCGTGATATGTGCCCTGCCACTTCAGCTTGCGAATCTGGTGGGCTATGTCGGTGACTTTCGGTCGTCTACGGATATCCTCATTTCGGATTCGATCTCGTAGAGAAACCCCGCGCATAGCCCTCTCCATAGCTCGTTGTGCGACATTCATCTATTCATCGTTTCAGGCTATCCTGCTCCCACTGCTGGAACTATGGCCTTATCTCACAGAGAGAGGATGGACCCTAATCCCCCTTGCTGGCATAATGCATGTTGGTGAATGTTTTTTGAATATTAATTTAGGGGATGCAATGCGGATTTTTTTAAATTTGGCCGGCATTTTCAGTCTCAACTTTCATTAGCCAGACTCTTATCATTTGTACAGCTACACAATAAGCGATGGCTTTTTTGTTTAAACGGAAAGAATAAAACGAATATGAATAAGCAAATAAAACTTAACGTGCCACAGTAACTGAGTATAATTTTGACCCCATCAGCATTTTCTACACTTTTCTCCAGCACAATAGCACCAATTGAAACGAATTCAACAAATTAAACACAGTATAATGGTCTAAGAAAGTCTTAATGACCAGATTCACCTCTAACTATAGTGCAAAAGAAAGTAAGACCGAATTGAAGACCATGGCGAATCGTGGAATCTTTGAATAACCTCTAAAAATACAAATGGAATCTTTACGTTGTATTACAAGTAAGTAAATGGATGAAAGTTCAATAGTTGCAGTTTGTTACTTTATACCATTCCCCTTCTAAAAAGCTTATTTTATTCACTGAAAACAGTGAATAAAAAGCAATCATTTCAAAGCTTTTAAACGCTATTTTGGTGTTTGAATTTAGAACACATCAATCATCGACCTCCATCTCAATGCTATAGGTACAACCTCCTTGCGCAAAAAATACTCGATACAAACTCCTAGTGCAAAGAATACTCGACATACAAACTCCTTGTTTAAATAACTCCTCGAGATTTGATTGGTCGACATTTTCGACAAGGAGTTTAGCATTATTACTTCACAAGTTGACCATCCTAATTGTTCCAATTTTGATGTGCATTTTAATTATATAATTTAACCTTACTTTTTTTCTTCAGTAAATGTATATTTACGCTTTTATCTGTCTTTTTCTCGTAGTCATAGTATAAAGTACAGTATGCAATTCTTGAATAAAACGGATTTATATCGAAGGCCATAAATCACTCGCGGCGCTCAGGATTCTAAGATTTGAATCACTATCTACGCTTGTGATTCAATCATCGCTCTCTACGGTCGTGATTCAGTCGTTACAATCCTTCACTTGCTCGTGATTCATCTATGGCCCTCGCTTTAAATCCATCCATTATTCACTTATTGCATAATATACTATTTTCTCTACAAAGTAACTTTCGACCTCCCTTTTTCTGTTTTTTTTTTTTGCGTTCGATCTTTTTTCCTACCTCTGTAGGGTCTTTTGTAGAAACTTATATGAAGATAATAAGTACATACTTTTATGTAGATAAAACGTAACTTTAAATTCAGAAAAACTTATAAATCAAATGAGTAAAAGACGTCAGCAGTCTTCATATTATTAACATTTATTAACCTTTCTCGCGAATTAAAATCTTCCATCGCAAAAACGGCATAGATTCCGAACTGTTTTTGTGCATGTTTCGAATGCACGTTGAATCTTAATTGCCTGTCTACAGTGCAGAGGTCAGAGGTGCTAAACTTCACTTTCACCATCGTCCATTAGCCGAAGTCAGACAGCCGCATCTGTCTCACTCAAATTAACCATAAACAACATTTTTTACTTTTTAAAACCACACATCAAACAACAGACATTCCCTTTCTTCAATCACATTGAATCATCGATTTCCAATGACTAAGACCTTATTTAATGTCGTTTTACTTATAAGTATATGCGTTAGTAGTAAATCTTTGTTTGAAAGGCACGTGAAACGGAACGTCACGTTCTATAATTGGTAAAACTTTGACTAAAACATTAACCCCTTCGGAATAAATCGAATAATATAAGTGACATCACCGTCTGTCGCGAATGAACATGCCGCGCCCGAAATAACTTTTGGCCATATGCACATCAGCAAAAAACAAAACAGCATGCAAACATAATACTGAAATCTTCTAAATTTAAAAATAGACTCCGAAAATGCATAGTTATATTTACATTATAATAAAAAAGAAAGGGGCAAAAGAGGTTTAATTCTTCCCTGTTTTCGAAGGGTTTATATTTTTTACGTGGGTCTTTTTGGCCAGGTGCTACGGAATCGTAGCGTCTTACCGGAAATCAGGGACGCATGTGTCTTCACAACCCGTTCGCGGCGGAAACAGCGTTGTACATCCCTCGCATACCCTCATGTTCCATTCTTATTTTAAAAATAAAAAAAACCAACCCTTTGGTTATATTTCATTACCATTTTATGGATGCCACATGAAAATTTTACAGAGTTTTTAAAGTGTTATTGTGTGCATAAGAGTTTCTGAGAACCACTTTAGTACTAAAATATGCGTACATTTTTTATTTTATTCTATTAGTAAAACCAGGGGAATACCAGTTTGATTGCATACGTAAAAAAAAATCAAAAATTAAAATGAGTAAAAAATTCGATACGAATTTTATGCACGCTTAATTCGTACTTTGATTGCAATTATTAAAAAACAAGCGCGTATAGTAACCGCTCTTTCAAAACATGTATTAAAAATGAAATTAGATCCAGTGGGTAAGGATTGTTTTCCACAAGCAACCTAAATCGACAGTATAGTTATCGTAACTTTGATTTCATTTATTGTAACATTGTAAAGACCAATTCTACAGGGTTATAGTAGACTGTACCTACTAAACCAAAAGGAGGTCATTGTACTCGTCAATAACAACTTTAACTATAGGATAAAAACGATCTATGACAGTCGACAAAATGTATGGAACAGCTGTTTTATTTCGCGTTTTCAGGGTTGGTCTCATCGTAAAAGTTGTTCATAATGATGAGTATCATGACCTCCTTTCGGCTTAGTACAATCTATATGCGTAACCCTGTAAGCTACAAATTTTGCATACATACTAAAACTAACAGGTAAAATAAAATATATACACGCAAAAATACCACGCAACCTTGGCATAACCCCATCACCTGTTCTATACGTCGAATGCTCACCATTTGGCAAATCTTCTGCAAACCTTTACTTCCTGCCATTACGGGGCGGACTGAAGGGCGTAGGGCTATAAAATCAGATCAACAGGTGGGCCCATAAAGAGGGGTCGCGGTTTCAATATGCTGTTTGCAAGTTTTGGAGGTAGACAGCTATACATAATGACAGGGTAAGGTTAATAGATTCAATGGACTATCGCAATGGTGCGTCGATTTGAGGGCAAAAAAGTCCGTGTCATAGGAAGTAACTTATTAATGTATGTTAACTGTTACACTCTCCTATCATACAAACAAGGGAGATATGGTAAAAAACGTGGTAGATGCAAACGCATTATTAAAACTACTATTAAAATTTGCAAGTTGAAGTGGCAATGGGCAGGCCACATCACTCGAAGACCTGATAACCGATGGGGAAGAAAGGTTCTTGAATGGAGACCACGAACCAGAAGATGCAGCGTAGGCAGGCCTCTAGATGGACCGAAACATTGTGAGAGTCGCGGGCATCCAGTGAATAGAGACGTTCAGTGTGGAGGTTAAAGACGGAGGCCTATGTTCATCAGTAGACGTCTTCTGGTTGATGATGATGATGAGATGCAAACGCATCAGGCCTAAATCAGGCTATCCTGATTGACTAAAGGCATCAAGCTTAATGCATTTACTCTAACACATCCTGCAGATCTGCAGACGTCCTTGCCTATAACTTTTTGCTTGTGACAATCTAAAAGGAAAATGATTTAATTCTTGTTGTGATTTTATTTGTTTCCCTTATTATGGCGCGTCCAAAGCTTATGATGCCATAAGCATTCTATTTGCATCTTGAGTCATCGCTATGAATATTAGATAGCGTAAATGAAGACGTTACAAGATTACGTAAATTCAGTAGGAAGTAAGGAAAGGAGTGCTTCAACTAGGCACGTCTAGACACACCTATTTTATGCACACGAAATTTGTGGCTAAGTACTCGCAATCTATTAAGTGCCTATTGTTATTAACCATAAGTGAATACTAACTTTAACTTTGGCCTTTTTGAAAAACTCAGAGTCACACAGCGGGCAATGGAGAGAGCTATGCTCGGGGTTTCTTTGTGCGTGGATATTCGCCAAAGAACCAGAGTCACCGACATAGCTATTAAAATTTGCAAGTTGAAGTGGCAATGGGCAGGTCACATCGCTCGAAGAACCGATAACTGATGGGGAAGAAAGGTTCTTGTGTGGAGACCACGAACCGGAAGACGCAGCGTAGGCAGGTCTCCCACTAGATGGACCGACGACATTGTGAAAGTCGCGGGCATCCAGTGGATGCAAAAGGCAGGCTGTCGTTCAGTGTGGAGGTTAAAGGGGAGGTCTGTGTTCAGCAGTGGACGTCTTGTGGCTGATGATGATGAGGTATTTTTGCTACGTTAGAATTTAGAAGCTGAAGTGAGTATGCTTATATAGTGAGTAGGCTTGTCCAAAATATAGTAAAACTAATAATTGGAACCACGTGATCAAATCTAAACAAGATTTAAAATAAACAGGGCTGTCAACTGAACCCTTTGAGATGTAAATCAAAACTACCGGTAAAAAGGGAGAGAAGTATTTTGTAATAAGCTATGATTAATGTCTTTTGGAACAAATCGTGTATAAATAGGTGGAAATGTGCTGTCATATGGTATTTATAGGTCGCAGCTGTGGTTTAGAAATCCGTAGATTAGGTTAACAAATATCGGATGACAAGAAAAAAAAGGAGAAAAACAAATATATATCGAAAAATAGTAGATTGTAGTGTTATGTTGGTTCTACCATTCTACCTACCGTGATAAAATAAAAACTCAATTTATTGAAAACAAAGTTTAATTCATCTTCTCCTCAAACATTTAAAACTTACAATTATTTTCACCCAGTCAGTTTTATTACACCGATTTTTATTTGCAGCCAGTATCTTTTTTGATCTAATGCATATATTTTTACATTAAACATAATGGGAGACAATAAACCACGTAAATTTATAACTAAAATTAAAAACGGTGCATTAATCAAAAACTATGCAACAATGAGATTTTATATAACATTTCAGCACTATTTTGGTTCTTAGCAAAAAATAGGTCTTTTGTGATCGGTTTTGTAGTGATTAATGATAACATAACTACGTAGTTGATAGAAAAAAAAAAACTTTATCTATCGGGTGGTGCAGTAAAATTTTGAATGTAGATGATAGATCAATCAATTCTACAGCCTCAATTATTTTGAGCGTCGCATACGAAGTCGCGGGCATCACCAAATATGTCTGTTTCAACGCTACGAATTATTTGGTCCTTTAGCTATCGAGTGGTGTAATTAAATATTGGATGTAGATGATAGATACTTGTTTCCTGAGAGATATTTTCTACTTTTTCTTCTTTTCTTTTCAAGGTCAAAGTAAATATAGTAGATAACTTCTAAGTCTGTGTGCTTCACCTTCGACCACATCGTCGCTTACAAAAGCTAATTGGTGGTCAAAAACAGACTTATATGCGAAAAAACTCGACTATCCCAAACAAAGGTTCATAGACATCTAAATAATTCACAATCTCAGCACCACATACCAGTTGTCGGCGATCAATCTGAGGAGAGTGAGGTAAGTCGGGACATTGTTGACATCGCGTCATCTATCAAGGCGATACGCTGAGACAACAAGATCGTGTTTACCCTACACTCTCCCACGAGCGGTGAGAAAGGATGTCGGGTGAAATTATGAAATTTGAATGATGGATAGAAATAGCGAGATTAGTTACTTTTACAGACATTTCAATCAACTAAACCGCGCTTCGACCACGTTATGTGCGTCTTCTATCGCGCTTGCTCATTTTAACAAGTTTGAAGATATAAAATGATTGAACGTACTTGAGGCAAAACTATGCTGTACAAATTAAGGGCCGTATTATAAAATGACAAGATGGACAGACGACCTAAAAGAGACCGCAGGGAAACGCTGGATGCAGGCCGCTTCCAACCGGCCCTTTTGGAGATCGATGGGGGAGGCCTATGTCCAGCAGTGGACGTCCTACGGCTGAAATGATGATGATGATGATGATGATGATTATAAAATGCAATCATGAAATTATAAGTACATATCTGGATTATCGGGCATAAGAAAAACCGTACAAGCACGAGTAGGATTCGCACTCTGAGGGTTCCGTTGGCCAGAACTCACAGAGCACGAGTCCAAACATTCAACCTTAACTCTGTACTTTTCTGAACCTGACTGTCCAGTAAGGTTCAGGATACATACCAACTATAAAATGTAAATTTGTAATCGCAAAACATATTTTTTATATGATATACCTTCAAATTAACTACTTTCGGATTTTTTAAGACAAATACATTACAAATACATATTCTACTTAATTTTCATTTTGATTTTGAAAAAAGTTACAATGCAATGCTATCTTAACACTAAACAAACAAAAAAAAAACCCATTAAAACCGTATAAAAATTTACCAGCATTAGATTTTGCATGAAAAATTACTTGAACAAAAAAAAAATTGTGAACCAATAGTGAACATTTGTAATGCTATTAATGTTACCACAGAAGAGAAAAATTTTTTCGTCTAAAATAGAACGGCTGTCAAGGCATTTTTGCAAGAAACCCGATGTAATGTTTACTTCTCTTTTCTGCGAATGTTACGTAGATATTAGATTTTAATGAACATGGAGGATTGGTGAATTTGACATCTTGACCAGCAAAGAGGTTTACATTGTCTGCCAGTATCAGCCAATATGGTGGCCAAAATAATTGAAACAACCAGCGCCATACGATCGTCAGTTGTTATTCCACAGGTGGCTGACGGACGCAATCTGTGTACAAACCCTAGACAGAGATAGCTGTACGTTAGAAAGAGATGCCTTCTAGTCCTTCCGTTTCCGTTTTATTGTAAAAAATAAGAACATCTGCACCTTGACAGATTTGTGAAGAGCGTTGGGAAGATTCGGTGTAACTTTAGATTTGGACGCGATATTTCGTTTCGACTTGGCACAGATGTGACTAAAAGTAAGTAAGGGAAATTCGTATAGGCTGAGAGGCAAACCCTAGTGTCAGAATTTTCAGACCACTGAAGGGCTCTAACACAACACAACATAACTGATAATTTTTTAAACTGCCAAACAGATTTTCATGAATCATAGTTAAGAACATTATCAATCGAGTCCAAGCAAAAAAAACTAATTGATTCACCTTTTTGGGAGCTACGATGTTACAGACAGACACACAGATAAATAAATAAATATTCGGGACATTTTTGCTCACATTTCATCTGACCCCAAACTAAGCAAAGCTTGTACTATGGCTCCAGAGACTGATATACATACATATATTATATACTTTAATAGGTACATTAACATCCAGATATAGAACAAGCACAAATGTTCATCACATGAATATTTGCTCTAAGTGGGAATCGAACCCACGCCCCCAAGCGTAGAAGGCAGGTTCCCTAACAACTGGGCCACCGGGGCAGTAAAATATAAGCAGTCAGATATAACCATTAAACTTATAAATCATCCCCCCCCCCCCCCCCCCTTGTTAGCGTGGGGGTTAAAAAGTAACCAACAATGACCGGAGGTTAGCTGTACTCACCATTCGTTTGACGAACATATCCTAAACATAGTTTTGAAAACAAAGCAAAATTTAAACATTTTAAACTTTGTATAGTCTCGGTCGTATTAGATCAGCGTAGGGACTGTGGTCCCTTTTGATTGTCTAAGTTGTTTTTTAAAACGGGGCTGGCATAATCGCATAGCGACCAAAGCCACAAACAAAAATTAGAAAGATTTTTTTTTTTTTATGTGCGCTCGTTGTAAATATTTTATCAGTAGGTCAGTAGATAGAGATATCTATTTAGGTACTATTAAAGTCCCTGTAACCACACGATGATCTGTTTTTTATTATAAAATAATTTTTTTTTTGTAAATAAAACTGACTACTAGATTATACCTACATGTACTTACAAACTTAAAATAAAAAGTGACAGTTAAAACAGAGATCGAAAGTACCCATCAAAAATTTTGCTGAAGGCAACCATCAAACCAAAACGTCATCTGATTATGTGTATATATTTTTAATATTGTTGATTTATTCAAAAAGCGAGGGTTCAATTTCGAAATAATTTATATGGGATCTCCACTGAAGTATGACCAAACAAAAAATAATCATCAACATCAACTTATAATTGGCAGAGTAATCGCGTAACAAACAAACAAAAAAACAGCTCTGATGATGATTTGATAGCCCGTTGGTCCAGTTGGTAGTGAACCTGCCTTCTGAGCTTGGGGGCGTGGGTTCGATTCCCACCTAGGACAAACATTTATGTGATGAACATTTGTGTTTGTTCTATATCTGGGTGTTAATATCTATTTAAGTATGTATTTAAAAATATATATGTATGTTTGTATTTCAGTCTCTGGCAGCCATATCACTAGCTTTGCTTAGTTTGGGGTCAGATGACCGTGTGTGCAAAAATGTCCCGAAATATTTATGAATATTTATTACATAGAGTCGCATTGATAACCTCCTCTTTTCGTCGGTTAAAAACTAAGTTAACACAGTAAGTAAACTGTAATTTAACTTTGATCTTATCACTAGATTATTATAAAGTGCACATAGACGCGCCTTTCAAAGTTTTATCAAATTAATGTTTCTAATAAACACAAATTACGGGAATCAATTAAAACAGTTAATACTAAACAATTTTTAATCAAACTCATAAGTTAGTAAGCTAACACTAAAAAGGTGTGTGTATGATAAGTAAATACACTAAAAATAGCTGAGACGCACGGTGTACTGCATCAATAAATCATCTACATACCTTTACTATCGAAGGGTAAATACCCACCAGCCTCAAAATAAGGTTAACTGGATCTGAGGGGTAAAACAAAACAAAAACATTTATTTTCTGAAATTTAAGTACAATAAATACAATTATCAAATTATTAGATAGAAAAAGAAAACATAAAAAAGAAACAAATATTAAATTACTATACTTCGCAAAAACCCTTTTTTCTGACCAAACTCATAATACACGGCAAAAATTGTATAATGCGTTCAACCGTGAACCACTACACACCGCGCTAATTTTATAATTTCAAATTCGCTTTCATACACATCGGCACTCGATGGGTTAGATGTCCAGCAGTGGAGTAGTATAGGCTGATTATGATGATGATAATGAAACAGTTATATTAAAAAACCGTAACAGTAACATTAAAATAACATTAAAGTACCGATAACCGATGGGGAAGAAAGGTTCTTGAGTGGAAACCACGAACCGGAAGACGCAGCGTAGGTAGGCCTCTCACTTGATGGACCGACGACATTGTGCTAGTCGCGGGCATCCAGTGGATGCAGATGGTAGGTTTTCGTTCAGTGGGGGTTGAACGGGGAGGCCAATGTTCAGCAGTGGATGTCTTCTGGCTGATGATGATGATGATGAACATTAAAATACTATAATACACAAGTTTAAGAAAATACAATGCAACATGAATTTTTCATAATTATTAGCGTCACTCTCAAGAATGTTGTCAGGACTAGTGGGTTTCCACCATCGATCGAAAGAGTTACTTCAAAACAAGGGATATTCTGAACGATCCGTAATCGAAATTGAAGCGGTGCGTGTAAACGGATTCATTTTGATTTGAATGTAACGCTGATTGGTTGGAATCGTGATTGATGTGTGATCAACGTTCAGTGATCATGACCAGCGATCACACTCCGTTGAGTTTGGTTAATACGATAAATTATCAAACAGAACGGCGGAATGAGTTAAAATAACTACTGTCCATATATATCAAGTTTTGATTAAGCACATACTTGATACTATCAAAACTTTTTGATTACCTATATATCTATTTATATAATAATATATATTCAGTGTGAATGACTATATCCACACTAAATATTATGAATGCGAAAATTACTCTATATCTGCCTACCTGAATCTACCAATCTTGAAACAATTCGTAAAGGAAGTAGGACATCATGTAGTACCACACTTTTGCCAGTTATTAAATTGGCAAGCAGTAGTGTGCATATTACTGTGTTCCGAATTAAAGGGAAATGTTTTCAATAAATTACAAGGAATTCAAAGCAGGGTCAAGTGCAGTGCATTGCTGCGTAGGGTTTTGAACTCTTGAAGTTCAACACTTTGGGCGGCAATGAACTCAAATGGGCAAACGTGACGCTTATGTTGAATCTAGTCAATATCAGTAGCATAAAAAACGGCCAAAATATATTTTGTGTCGGCAAATGTGGAAAAATTGCGTGATTTCTTCTGTCTGACTGTCAAAAATACCACAGTGCCTGATGACAAGGGTATTTAACCAGTGTGTGTTGCCAGTGATGACATACGGCACTGTGACGTTATAGTAGAATGTTTCTACTATAGAGACGTGGTTCTTACCTGCTGGCCTTATGGAAAAACTCAAGAGTCACACAGCGGGCGCTGGAGAGAGCTATGCTTAAAGCTCAGTATTTCTTTGCGCGATAAAATCCGGAACGAGGATATTCGCCGATGAGCTACAGTCGCCGACATAGCTGCCCAGGTTTGCAAGTTGAAGTAGCAACGGGCAGGCTACATCACTCGAGATAACCGATAGGGAAGGAAGGTTCTTGAGTGGAGATCGCAAACCGGAAGATGCAGCGTAGGTAGGACTCCCACTAGATGGACCGACGACATCGTGAGAGTCGCGGACATCCATGCAGAGGATGCAGAGGGCAGCGTGAGAGCCGTTCTAAGATCCAGGCTTATGTTCAGATTGGATGCCTTCTGGCTGGTGATGATGACCAAATGCAAACAAAATTTAATATGTCAGAAAATGTTTAGAAGGTATCATAGATAAACAAGGTATGTTTTTAACGTAAGTCAAACTAGTGTTTTTTTTAGCAAAGTCACGACTTATCTCTCAATAAAATTCGAGCCATTCAAAGGTTGAAACTTTCAATTCAAAATCCATCCGGAATACTCCCGTACACTTCATCTATTTTTGTACAACCCTTTTATAAGGGAATTAGTTCATTAAGAGCTTTTTATACGCATCTATTTGTATTAAGAGCGCCATATGTTGTACTCTACATTGTTAGAGATTCCGTAACAGGAAGTAGGAAAAAATTAAGTCACATGTTAGTTCCTCCTTCTGAGCATTGTTTTTAAATAACTCTTTGGTTAAATGGGGCGTGAAATATTTGTAGTTATGGAGAATAGAACTGGTTTATTTTTAATAAAAAAAATATCTATAATTAGGTTTGAAATGCAGTTGTGCTCTTGAAATATTTTGTCGTATTTTGGATGGCATAAACCTAAAACTGGAACTCTTTTGAAAACACGAGTTCTTCTAGGCAAGGCTCCATCGTAGACCGCATCATCGCTGTTAACAAGCACTCTACAAAATGTATGAAACAGCTGTTTTCTTTCCGCTATTTCCGGGTTGGTCCCATAGTAAAAGTTGTTCAAAATTATGAGTACAATGACCTACTTTCGGCTTAGTACAGTCTATATGGGTAACCCTTTATATCAAATTGAAAAGTTAAGTTAAATAATAAATTAAGTAATTAAGTTAAGTTAAGTTGTTATTTAAGTTGTTTCGTTTGTAATGTTATGTATAATAGACAGTAAAACATGGTGTTGTTACTTTTTGGAAACTCAGACAGTTATTTTATGTCTGCGTATTCACCAGAGATGTGTGTGAGCTATCCTGTGTACGAGAAAAAAATCAACCAATAGGAGGCGAGGCGAGACGAAATAAAGCGATCCTATTGGTTGATTTTTTCCTCGCGCACCGCTCATTTTCATCGCATATTTCTGATGGTACGAATCACATATGGCGGGAAATTCAAATTTTAAACAGTTTTTTTGGTCCTAGTAGCCAGGCCAGTTATATACATGATTTTTACTGAGTAGTAAGACTTAGTATAATTTTTTTTCTCAAATATCATTCATCATGTGTCATTTTCCCCCCCATTTTCCGCAATTTCAGTGTTAGTCCCATTGATATAGTTGTTTCTAGAAGAAAAAAAAACATTTAGCTCAACGTTGCTTCAGAAAATGTATATCTATCATAAAGGATATAGCCAGTGTCGAATGGGTCGGTCTCGGCATTAATGCTGAAAACACATCATTGCGAGACGCCCACGTGACATTTTTTCTCGGAGCGCTATACCTGGCGGAGTATATTATTATACCATGAGTGAGATGACTTTTTACAGAATCGCTCTGCAGTAACCTGATATCGGAAGGACGGGCTCTATTTGTATAATTGTGCCGATACCTGCAAGTAGGTGGTATCCGGATGCGCCGGATATAAGGTTCAGTTACTACCGGATACGGATGTAGGTGGAGAGGTCGGATGGGATGATTAGCAAGGTTTCGCCTCCGAGTATTGCCTTACTGAGTACTTTTGATGATTGGAATGCATTCTTGTGGGAACAACACCTGGTTCCATAAATATCGGTAATCATAAAAAAAATATGAACAGACAATTAAATAGATATTTAAAATGTATTTATTTATTGGAAAAATACAAGCTTTTTACACAAAAATATACAGTAGAAAAACTATAAAAAGCCAATTACACGTTCTCACGAATGTTATAAAGTATTAACAATTTTAAAAATTGGATGCGAACCAGCAGTGCAAGTACCGTTCTTTTATCGATCGTCAAATTGACAGTTGAGGTCGTCAAATTCGATAATATGCAATTTTTTCAGTACTCGCTGTGATCGATTCTATGGCATTTTAGCGAATTTGACGATCGATAAAGAACGGTAGGTACTTGCACTGCTGAGCCGTCCGGATTTACGCCCGGGTCTCAAGGCGTACTCAGATGGAATCCTAAAACATCAAATGTTTTAATTATCTATAACATGTGGTGGTAAATTCTATAGTATAGCAATATTTGACATAACAAATTGTATAAGTTGGCGAAGGGCACGGACGTTTGATAACGTAGTCTTGTACGAAAAAAAGATTAGGGAAATATTGAAATACGGGGATATTTGGAAAATAATTTTTAGAAACTAGACACTGTATGTTTGGGCCCAGCTAGCAGCTAGCAGTTCAAATGTTTTCTTTAGAACTTGATATTCCCTGAGACTAAATTGGACACTGCCCTAAAGTTACAGCCTAAAAAGCCCTAAAGTGACAGTAGGCTGTTGTTACGGGTTTGGACGTTAAGTTAACCTTTCAAAATTTGGCCTCTAGTCCATAAAAGAAAAAGAAAAAAAGGCCAAATCATAGAGGTTAACGAAACGGGCCGCGTTACGAGCGTATTTGTAGTTAGTGAATACAGGTAAATGTCGAATAAAACTTGCAGGTACATAGGTACCAAATGTGTTCAGTATCCATTTCCCATGCACCCAAAGGTGAACAACCAAATAATTAGTCGCAATTAGAGCACGATGAGGCCAGTAACGAGATCGCACCGAGGCGAAGTTTACTCGGAGAGTCAACAGAACTGTTTGGATTGCATTTCGGGCTGGGTGCAGTAGAATAGAAGATGAGACTGGAGATAGATGGGACATGCGTTTGGAGGCATTCCTAAACTTTATTTGTACCATTTTGTATCTAATCTACAAAGTTCATGTTTTCATTTAATTTTACCGTTTTTCTCAAAAGCAACTTAGAAAACTAATATTATAATTGTCATACTATTATCGAGATTGAGTTTTTAACAGACTTCAAAAAAGAGCAGTTCTCAATTCAGTAGTTTTTTGTTTGTTTGTGTTTTTTTCTGATTTATCAGAACTCTGTCTAATATAAACCGATTTGGATAACTCGTTCTTTTTTATATGAAATGATATACTTTTTGATTGGTCTAATAGTTTGGATTATAAAACAAAATAATTAGAAAAAAATATGTCATCCAAGTTAACGAAACTGCGTATTTACAAAAAAGACGGCTTTTATATTAACATTTATTAAAATGTCTGCACTATATTGTTCCATGAAAACAGTACCAGCGACACAACAAGCTAGTGTTTGTTCTGTGGACCATTCTGTTTGTTACTAAAAGCCGAATATTTGTATATACCTAATATACATACTGTAGCTTGTATAAGTGTATTGCTTACATTTAAAGATATTTTTCTCTTTGTGATATTGGCTTATTTGGCTTATGTTGCGATGAAATCATCATCATCAGCCAGAAGACGTCCACTGCTGAACATAGACTCTGACATGAGAAGCGCTACGAGAGAAGGATCTAACATTCAAAATATGAAGAGG
This sequence comes from Agriopis aurantiaria, assembly GCA_914767915.1. Taxonomy (NCBI): domain Eukaryota; kingdom Metazoa; phylum Arthropoda; class Insecta; order Lepidoptera; family Geometridae; genus Agriopis; species Agriopis aurantiaria. The sequence goes on along the minus strand of OU612001.1, from coordinate 10,040,745 downwards.
CATCATGCTACTCTTTGCGTTCTCTCACCGGACACATCCAGTATAAAAAAAAACTAAAATATGTTTATAAGTTTGTTTGTTTTTCTTTCAGCTGCAGAGCAACATATCGGCTTGTTTATGCATGACTACATTAAATCTTCGTAGAGTAACACATATAGCAACTTTTCAGCTCAGAGATATAATATAATATTTTTACGTGGGTGATTCCATGGGGCGCAGCTAGTTCTAGATAAACCTGTGCTAACATTCTGCTTGGGCTGTATTGCCCATCTTCCCTGCCAGTCTTCCCAAACTAGATAGAGCCCGGCGGTCGGAACTGTTCGTTTTTCAGGGACATTTCTTCAGCTATTGTGATATCGTCACAAATATTCCTTATTATGTGTCCTTATTAAATCTTATAGTGGTTTATACAAAGCAAAAGCAGAGTTTAAACTCAGTTTATTTTTTCATCATCATCATTGTCAGCCTGTATCAACCCACTGCTGGGTATAGGCCTCCTCTCCCTTGCGCCATTTTACAGTTTTTTTAATACCTATATATTTACCCCGTTAGACTAAAATATACTTGGGCCTTTTTTCATTTAACATCTATATCTTATTTATTATGGTTTTTGCTTCTGTTCTACGAAAGAAAAAGAATATAAAATATTTATAACCAAAGAATTTAAGTTGGTGAAAGCTTCACAGAGCCTATTTGCTCACAAATTTATGTATGAAAATATCTAGATTATAGAGTAAGCAGCTATGAGAACAGACACAGACGTTGGTAAATATCCGTTCTTACCTATAATAATGGTATTTGCTTAGGGAAACCTCGCATTGTAATTACCAACTAATGATAATAAATAAACACCATCGATGTTGCAATTTCCCGTATTATATACCCGTATACAGAATTATTTATTATTAATGTTAGTACAATTTATTTAACCGTTGCTTGTCTTAGTATTCCTTTTTCAAATTATTAGTGAAAGCTTTCATAGAATTCACGATTCGGAGTTTATTTTTTAGCAATTTTATTTTCCCAACTGGTCGTAGTTTTACTGTACTTTTAAATGACAATAATAAAACCGTCTTTAAATAGCGTCTGTTAAACTAAGCTTCAAGAATAAATTCTAAGAATTCCAAACATTAACTCAGTAACTTGGCATCAGCATTGCCTCCGCAATACGAGAAGCCACATAAATTGCTCCAATACTAAAACCTAATGCAGATATTCTGATTTGAATCTATTAACCAGTTCAAAGGCCAAACCAACATTTGAATTACAAAGATTAAATACAAACAAATTCCCTAAACCAGAAGAATGTACCAGAAATTTGGAATCCGTTGTCAACTCATTTGTCCAAATTTACCGCTAGCAAACACCGAAATATTTATCAAGCTATTTAAATAAAAAGTGAATTTGTTAGTAAGCATAATGCGTCCCATTTAAAATAATTTACGTAAAGAAATATCAATTTTAACCGGAGATATGTGTGTTTTATGCTAAATAGGTTAATCTTTGCCCTAAGAAACATTACTGCTAAGTGATCGGTTGGTAGGTGCATGTTTACATGTCTAAGTTATGCGGAAGCACACGTTCCTCCGCTAATCAAGTTAATTCTGTATTTGATTATTCGAATTGCATTTGAATTTGATTGTGTTTACTTACAAGAATTACAGCGGATTATAGATTACAGCAAGGTTGAATAGGAATCCGTTTTATGTGCCAATCTAATACTAGATACGCATAGAACACATATCTAGGCGATCTCCATCTGTGTATCTTTGTCGAAATATTATAATATAAGGTATAAAAAATAAAAATAAACTTCTATATGTCCCGAAATATTTATTTATTTATTTTATATAGTACATGTTCCTAGGTAAGCTCACGGTCCCTGAGGGCGCAACGAAAACAAAATATTAAATTTTATTTTAGTTTGGGTTACCCTAAATTTGAAACAAGAATGAAGTGACAATGTTATGTGTTGTTGAAGTGGCAATGGGCAGGCCACATCGCTCCGAGAACCGATAACCGATGGGGAAGAAAGGTTCTTGAGTGGAGGCCACGAACCGGAAGACGCAGCGTAGGTAGGCCTCCCACTAGATGGACCGACGACATAGTAAGAGTCGCTGGCATCCAGTGGATGCAAAAGGCAGGCTGTCGTTCAGTGTGGAGGTTAAAGGGGGAGGCCTATGTTCAGCAGTGGACGTCTTCTGGCTGATAATGATGACCCAAAATTTTGTTCACTCGGTATATCTAACTTAATACCTAAGTTAGGTCAGTTAGGTGTCTAATGTCTATTATAGTAAACATTCCTACCGCAAAAATAAAAGAAAACAATTCCAATTTCTACACAAACTATTTATAAAACAACTAAGCTTTTTTATCTTTCTTGATGCAAATGAGGCTTGACGACAACGTGTCTACGAAAACCAAATTTCCATAAATAAATTGTTATTAGCAAATCATAAAAGTGTCACCGTCTTATGAATGTTTATTTGCAGTTTTAGACACATTGATAAATGGCTGACCACACCTCCGGATCACCTGTCGCAGAATAGAAACGACTTGACAAATATCTATATATAATTATATAAAAGCGAAATACACCTACTCACTCACTCATTCATCACGAAATCTCGAAAACCACTTGACCTACGAAGCTGAAATTTGGCAGGTAGATTCCATATGGGGTGTAGAGATCTGCTAAGAAAGGATTTTGTGAAAGGGCCGAATTAAGAGAGGCAAATAGGGGTTGAAAGTTTATATGAAAGGCTACGCGTACAAAGTCGCCGGCTACAGCTAGTATAATACAACCTTGTTTGTATTTAATTTGGATATTTCTGATTCATCAGACATCGATGTTATTCTTTCATATTGAAGTTTAAACTTGTCAATTGTTGAATTTTTTTTTAATGCAAGTTATTCCTTGAAGTTATATGGAATTTACCATCTTTCTTGCCCAGTGTATAATCCGTTTATTCCATTATGCCCGACTAGTAGTTCGATGATCGAACTGTTTGGACAAAAATATTCCAATTAGTCAGCCTTTTTTTTTTGGGTAAATGGGACAATAGACATTTAGTAAAACAAACATTTTTGCTACACAAAGAAACCAAGTACATTCGCAAAATTTAAGCCATTCAAATGGTGTCATATATGGCCCCAAAAAAAATATATTAATTTTACTATGACAATTTGCGCGGTGAAATCGTACCACAACAAATCAGAAAATCAGCATAAGAGTTATGGTGTGACATTCCACAGGTAATCCATTAATTTTCTTGCTTAAATCGTTTAAAATACCAATCGAAACGTAAGCTACAAAGCGAATTTGTAGCTTACGTTTTGTGAAGGCGTTGTTTGGAAACCTACCTTCTCTGAGTAGTTATTCTAAGCATTTTTTTTTGTTTTTTTTTTTGGAATCTAAGAAAACTAAGAAGGCTTGTAATATGGCTGCCAGAGCTGATATACATATTTTTTTTACTAAACATACTTAAATAGATATTAACACCCAATATAGAACAAACACAAAAATGTATCAATAAATGTTTGTACTAGGTGGGAATCAAATCCACGCCCCCAAGCGTAGAAGGCAGGTTCACTACCAATTGGACAAACGGGGCTTCAAAAAAGTTGTCGACCGTAGACTTTGCGCTTTGGTATAATGGTAAAAGCCCAACACTTATCGTTATACACATGTATGAAAACGGAAATACAAAACAACAAAAACTTCAAATAGACAACGTAATTCCTAAGTTAAACTATGTAACTAGCGTTGGTTTAACTTTGCGACTAATAGCCGAAAATCGACACCAAAGCGTTTATTAGGCAACATTAGCTGACCAGAACATAGGCCGGAGCTGCTCAGTTCCATAACCTGTGCAGAGAAAGTGGATATGATAATTGAACAACCGATGTGCGACTAGACTTGCTCTACGGACCATGGTTAGCATACAATGGATATGACTTTTTATAATTATCCTAATTTCTCTCTGAGTCTGATGGTTATCTCCCGTGAGTCTTACACACTTCGCATTTGTAATATTCGAGTTTTTTTGTTCGTTGTTTTAAAGCGTTCTCTCATTGGGGATAACAGCGATACAGGCTAGACCTAGAGCGAGGACTATTAGAAAACTGTATACTTATTTTGCATTTTTAAGGTAAATAAAGATATTTGTTGTTGTATTGTATAACTGAATCTTGTTCAGTTCAACCCAACGAAGACACAGAATTGCGCATTCACCGCAAAAAAAAAACATTCATTGCAACTCCTCGCTTTCAGAATACTTCTCTCAAGATTTCGGAGAGTATCGAAATTATGGGCGTCGACATTTCTGCAAATGTACAGTTCCGCGGTCAAACCGCAAGTAGGCCAAGCTTGCTTCCAAAAAACAAGGCGAAGCGGTTCTTCATGTGGAGTCAAAAGCTCTTGTTTTACAAATTGCAAGTCCGACGTCACATGGAGTACTGCTCCTATCTTTGGAACGGAGCACCCAAGTATCAACTTGAGCCTCTTGATGCGGTGCAGCGTAGAGCTGTAAGAATTGTCGACGATCCCAAGCTCACCGAACACTTAGAGCCGCTCAACATGCGTAGAAAGGTTACGATAATCGTGATGATTTGTATCTGTCTGTCTGTATGTGGCAACGTAGCTTGCAAACGGCTGAACCAATATTGATTTAGCTTTTTTGTTTAAAAAGTGGCTTGAACTATGATTTAAATAAATCTGTTCAGCTGTATGAAGATTATCAGCTATTTTATAGGGCGTTTTATTTTATTGTTTTCAGGTGTATCCACATTCGTCTACCGGTCCCATCCTTAAGCACGCGAGTCTACCGCGTTATCAATCATCTGCTTTACTGTACCACTGCTCCGGGCGTATTTTATGCAACGCTGCCAACCTATCTAGATTCCATATTGAATTTACTTAAAATCTATGAATACTGGCGTTTGAAGACGAATTTACTTCAAATCTACGAATACCGCTCTTTGGGGATACTATAATTTACTTTATAGTTATGAATATTGGTTTTATAGAAGAAGTTTACAATTATAGTTTACTTGCGGTGTTTCCGTGCTTTGGACTATTTGATTTGTTTTTACTCGTAGAGCAGTCAAATTGATTGTTCCCAATTCTACAGATTTTCATTACAGATTCCAATTTCAACAGATACCAATTCTACTGTGTCCCAGTTTTAGAAATTCCCTTTTAAACGTACTATGATTAAGCGTAGAGCATCTTCGAAGCGAAAATTTATTTTTGATCGTAGTAGAGCACTCATTCTCATAAATTCAAGATTTGTAAGAATGTACTCACAGTAATACAGAAAGGCCGATACTAAACTGAAAGAAGGTTTACACAATTTTTTTAATTGTGTCATTATGCACAATTTATACTATGAGACCAATCCTGAAATCGCGAATAAAAATCAACTATTCTATACATTTCGTTATTTATTTTATTATAGCCTATGTCACCCGGGGATAGTGTAGCTTCCCAACAGTGAAAGAATTTTTCCAATCGGTTCATTACTTTTTGAGCCAATTCGTTACAAACATACTTACATACAAATCTTTCCTCTTTATAATATTAGTATAGATATAGATTTACAACCAATAACGGGAGCCTGTCTTTGATATTAGTTTGCCATCCAAAACATGGTAGAAATCAATTGTAAACACCACTCACGATTACCCATATAACAACAGACTTGACTTGACTCTTAACTCAGTTCGTCTATTAATGAAAGAAACGAAGAAAATTATTTATTTGTACAAAAACAATGTATTGGGTGCTAATTGAGTTGTACAATGTTGCGTTTGCGGCAATCAAAACTGCCCGCATTAAAACTATAAGGTTGGTACTCACCGGGAGCATTTGGTTTGCAAATTTGGTCTGAGTAAAGGTTGTGCGAGCGTTTGTTACACAAGCACATTCTTTCGCGAACCAAACAGATTTGATAAGTAAATACGTGAATCCAAAAAATTTCTTGCATTTTTTTCAAGCGATGACTTTTCATTTTTTGTTCGTTACTCGAAAATCGGTGAAGTGGCGAATTGCAGTGGCAACGCAAGCAGAAGCAGCTATAGCCGAATGCCATGCAGAATGAGACGCTTTGTCTAACATTTTCAATCATAATAAATAAAAATTTGCCAGGAAACGAATTCTAGAAAGTGTGCTTTCGAAAGAACACTTGATTCGCAATACAATGTGCGCGAGCGTTTGTTACGGAAACAAACGCACACAAACCAAATTTGCAATGCAAATGCTCCCAGTGAGTATCGTCCTTTAGACGCGCATTCACACTAATCAAGTTCATTAGAACTTTCAATGCTTTTATGGACCACTCAAAAATCCAGTTGGACCCACGATCAATCAACTAATGTTTAAAATTAATTAGAAGATGCGCAAGCCTTTTAAAATTGCATGTTTAAGATTGCATCCTAAAGTCTAAGTCCAAACATTGCATAATTGAGTAGGTCGTCTGCGAATCCGTGAGAATCAGTATCAAATTATACATGCAAAGTATATGTAAATGGGTCAGTCAAAACTAAAAGTAATTATTAATTAATATGATGGAGTCTGGCGGGTTTGTAGATCTCTTGTCACTTTCTTTTGAATAAGTGTTGTAAAGTTGTCAGCATTGATTTATTTGTTTTTAGGGTGCTAGCCATATTATATGATAAAAGTTGGGTTTATAGTTTTGGCCTTGATTATGTGCGTTTTTAATAATAAAGATAACAATTCAATTTTTTCTTGCATTGTTTAAATTTCCAATTGATGATTTTGTAGGAGAGCTGGGGAAAATTCTGGGGGCCGCAAATCTAAACATTATATAGTAATTTTTAAACTTTCGCGATTTGAACACATATTTTAAATGTTTATCGGGACTTATCACGTATTATTTAATTTTGGTAAAAAATATGTGTACTTTTCGCTCGACGTTTCGACCATGTTACAATGGCCGTGGTCACGAGCTGACTGAAAACTGCGGGTGAGTCCGGCGAGAAGAGCGGGTGTTTAAAAAAACAACAAACATTATATATGTCTGAACCAGATCACTAGAATATGAATGTAAGTATCCAATACAATATAACATTTCTTTATAACACACAGAAAATACAAATTAAACTAAAAATAAGGTTTTCGTAAAAATATAGGTAATTAAGTGCTTTTTTTTCATTTAATGTCAAAAGAAACTATAGGTAACGAAATAACAGTTGGCTTATCTACTCAAAACGAGCTTGTTCCCCTAACTCCGTTCCGCTATCTCGCTTCTTTGATTATGTATGTGTCCATAATCAAATTTGGCTTCCAAATTATTAATACTTACCTACTTTTGTAAATAAAAATCACTAAGTACCTAAGAACAAAAACCGGATTATGCATTATCTTTAAAATAACATTGCAAAGATACGCTGGTCAGGGTAAGCGGGCTTTTTAACCTTATTTTCATTACGTGGAGCAACAAATAATTATATTTATTCACGCGCAAAGTCAAACATCTCTGTACACAAGTCAAAGACCTTTTGACTTAGACCTACCAAGATAATGTCGTCAACTTGGGTTGCATTACATCACTTTGTGCGGTTATGGCAAACATTACCAAATTCATATTTTGGTTGTAAATAATTGAGAATATAAATATGTTTAATGTATTTTTAGAAGCATGATAGGGTGAAGCTTTCTTCGGTGAATAATTCAGCGAAAACTAAACGAAAACGGTTATTCTGACTCTACAAGTTTTTGACAGTTCATTTTTTCATATTCTAATAGCCAGTAGTGTTTTTTTTTTTTTTTTTTGGTCATAGTAGGAAAATATGCTCGATCCCTTTCTCGTAAAGCAAGAGGCAGTATGGAATTTGTATGTCGTACCAAAGATTATTGTCGTACTAACAAGTGACGTCATTTGTTAGTATAGTGCGCTCTCTGTCTAGCAAGGCATTAAATGCTTATATCTTCATTAATTCTGTACACATATTAATTTTATTTACGGTGAACGGCTTTATTTATGGTCAGCTTTTTTATAAGACAATAAAAATTAACCAGTCCGATAGACGTGTTCGCGGGATCTATCAATATTTCTAGTTTTTACCGAACAGAAACTAACGAAGCGAGCTCTACGGTCTAAATTATGATTATTTCTATCATTAATTACATTACATTGAAGTTTATTGACATTAAAGTAACGGCTTTTGCCGGAAACGCGTTTTAGCCGGTAGTTTGCGATAGACTAAGCTATAAAATATTAGTTGATTTGGAGTGATCTCATTATTTACGCAAGATTGGAGATAGAAAAACTGTTTGCGCTTAATGAGGAGTGTGTGGTGCAAGTAAAACACATATTATTATTATTTTTGTTTATAAAATTAATCATTATCATGTTCCCACTGCTGGGACACAGGCCTTTTCTCAGAGAGAGAGGACGGGCCCTAATCCACCAAGCTGGCCCAGTGCATGTTGGTTATGTCATATGTCTTATCATTTGTATTTCCGGTGTGTAATAATTAAATATTGTATTGTATTGTAATGTCTTTGAACTTTTGAGGTCCTTGGACATACCGGTTTCCTTACGATGTTTTCCTTCAAGATTGAGCGATTGCATCGACACTACACATAAATTATTGAAATACAAAATATTTTTTATATATTTATGCCATTAGTTGCATACAAGCGATCGGGCTGCCTAATGGTAAGCGGTCGCGGTCGCCTATGGATACTTGTACCACCAGAGGCATCACAACTACGTGGCCGTTTTAAGATTCTATTAACTAGCCTTTTGAAGAACCCCCATGTTGTAGCTTTTCTGAAACACCGCGGTAGATCATTCCTCATTTTGCAGATGTGAGGCAGGAATAGACGCGTGAATGCAACAGTGTGCGATTTCCATTGATCTATGATATGTGGGTAAGCTTTCAAGCGATGGTGGGTAATAGTGCGATGGTAAAATATTAGTTCAGATGTTCTTCAGAACACTCCCCGTTTTAAATGCGATAAAAGATACAGAGAGACCCAACGCTTCTACGCATGGCTCTAGATGCTTGGTGAGTTTGGGACAAGCAGTGTTTTCTTTTTTACTTCGGACTATGCTAACGTTTGACCGCGATCTCGCCTGATGGAAAGCGATGATGCGGTCGAAGATGGAGCACGTTTATCCAGTAATAACCTATTAACCCTAGACTTGAACACTCCAAGATTGTAATGCTGCGGAAGCACAGACAGGGGCAAGGCGTTCCTTTGTTTTGCTGTTCTAATTAAGAAAGTGGAGTCTAAACGCTTGGTGCGAATAAATGGCATTTCGACTAAGTAAGGGTGACACCTTGCCCGCCCTGTATTTTGTTTACAGAGTGGTTGAAGCTGTGGGCTAACGCTATTAGCTTATACCTTGACCCAAACCACCTTGACAAGAAGGGTGAGCGAATACCTCAGGGCATCCGCGCGTGGCAGCGGAAAGAATCCTTTATTCAAATCGCTTTAACCATTGGTGCAGTCGGTCAAGGTTCGTAACTTTAAAATTTTATTATGCGCTTTTAAGGAAACATTGTTTGAATGGTAAGGAACATCCGGTCCGGTCCAGAACAGACTTTGTCAGTACATTTTTAATTTAATAAGAAGGAAAGTAATCTATACAGCTGCATTAGTTTGTAAACTACACAGCTTTTTAGTGGTATACTTAGCTATGTTTTTTTCAGTTTGCGTAGAAAACCGCGTGCAAACGCTAGTATTACATAAAGATTAAATTGTTGAACACTATAAAGAAAAAAAAATCTTTTAGTAGTAATTATTGTATATAGATTAAAAATCTAACCGTAGGTAGCAGTTTTTCTATGTATACTGGTTAAACTATTATCTAACAACGAAATAGTAAAAAATATATTACTAAATACAAATAATCACAATAAATTTCGACTCTTTGCCTAAATGGCCAGCACCTGCCGCTAAAATATAATAATTAGAAATAACTGTATACGTCGATACATTTTAGTTTTTTAGTCCTTAGTTGTTTTTTTTTATTATTTAAATTCTAATTAAACGAGTGGCATTTGTTTTATTGAGCGTAGCGGTGACGCTACTGAATGCCTCATTTAGTTTTTTTGTGAACGGCCAGCTACAACATTTTATTTATAAAATGTGTAACAAACCTTCGTCGGGTAACCGAAAAAAAAGTTAGGCTGCGGATTTATGTTTTTTCTCTGAGAAAATATTGAGTATGCCTATTCCATCTGGCAGTTGACCAGATGGTCCATAACTTCCGAGTATTTTTAACATTAATTCACACCAAGAAAATTTACTCCTCCTCAAGCAGTGTCAGTAAAAAATTCTGTTTGCCTGCTCATTACCAACTGCGCGCGCGCACCATAACGATAGGGTTGCGCCTGCCCCTAATTCCAATTTATAATCTTTTTAGGCACCGGCAACTTTCGTCTTAAAATCTTTGGACTTACAGTTGAAGTTACCGTACCCAAAAACAAATATTATAGCGTTAGGGTTTTGGCGCGAAAACTTTGACAAAACAAAGTGCAAATTGATTTTGACATTTACGTTATTTTTATAAGGTTGGAATTGCGTTGTGGGGTCAAGTTCTGGTTGACAGATCACGGGGTATCTCAAGGGCTGACCGCAGCAGTATTGTATGGAGTTTTATGGGCCTTCTTGGAGTTATTAAGGAAGGAAGTGCCATGTCGTTGGGTTTTCGGACGTTATTTTATTGACGTCTGTCGTATTTTAACGGAAAAGTCAGGGGTAATAAGAGTGGCGTGTAAATTTAGGTCTAATTAATATAGATATAAACTCTTAATTGTGCAACCCAGAAATAAGAAATAATTATCGATAAAAAAAATTACAACCTTTTTTTATGCACTTTATTCATACTTTATTGCTTGTGGTTGTACACAAAAATTTTAATATACTAGAGACCTGTAAAAGACTCCAAAGGCTACGTACTATTTGACAGAAGGCCTTGTACGGTTTGTAAACCACGTGAGAGATTCCATGCTCTTTATTGTGCTCTATATTATGCTAAAATTACTGACACTATGTATAACATGCAACGTCCGAACGTGAGGGACTTTAGTTTGTAACATCATAATCCACGTTTGCTACAATAAATATATTTTCATTTCATTTTAATTTTCATATAAATATGCAGTTATTTCGTTGTAATCACTCAGAGAAGGTAGGTTTCCAAACAACGCCTTCTCAAAACGTAAGCTACAAATTAGGTTTGTAGTTTACGTTTCGATTGGTATTTTAAACGATTTAAGCATAAAAATTAATGGATTACCTGTGGAATGTCACACCATAACTCTTATGCTGCTTTTCTGATTTGTTGTGGTACGATTTCACCGCGCAAATTGTCATAGTAAAATTTTTATATTTTTTTGGTGTCATATATGACACCATTTGAATGGCTTAAATTTTGCGAATGTACTTGGTTTCTGTGTAGTTATTCTAAGGTTGTAATATTAATTTTATTTGTGCAAAACTTCATGTGTCCGATTTCCTAGATTATTTCTAGTTCAGTTGTGCAAGTGCAGTCACGTTCTTTAGCCAGTTTTGGCACATGCGTGACTATCTATCATCTTGTGTAATATTTCGTGCTGGATCTGAAATCCGATTATTTGTAAATAAATTGATAGGTAGGTATATACTTGTATCTAACAATTTTTTAAACATAGTCCGTCTTACTACAAAATATTTAAGCACGCTTTAGACATGTGTTTAACATATTTTTCACAGTGAAACAACTGCTAAACACATGTTTAAAGCGTTCTTAAATCTTTTGTAGTAAGACGAAGTGCCTTTACTAATTTAAGCACTCACCCGTGCTTAAATTAGTTTTATTACTTTTTTCTGTTTAAAATCTTGAATTCGATCGAAAAAGACAAAAGACGGAGTAACTATTAAGGCTACTCCACGTTTATTAATAAGGGTGTGAGACTGTGAGTGTTTATTTCTGAAAATATATAGACATGGATCTCTAGGGATTTGCCAAGCTTGTTACGGTCTATTCTTATAGAAGTCACGCTGTCCTCCTTTTAGCAGAGATTAAGTACCGAAGGAGTTATAGGGTGTAGTTCGATATGTTTTTATATGCAAAATTTGTCCTCATCACCAAATAAAAACAAAATAAATATGAAAGGAAATTTAAAGAAAATAAATTGAAAATTCAAGCAATGAATTCACAAAAAAAAATTACCGGCCAATTGCGAGTCGGGCTTGCGCACTGAGGGTTTCGTACTACCACAAAATACAATAATTATCAATTAAAAACCGACTTCAAAATTTGTAAAATATTACTGGAATTTCGATTCTATGGGAAAAAAAATAAGGTCATCCAAGTAGGGAATTACAAGTTATAACTTGGTAATGAACAGAAATTTGTCACTGACTCACCATTATTTATGATTTGTTTTTATACTTTAGAGTGCAAGACTATAATAATAATCATAGACCTATAAGATGACCGTGTGTGAAAAATGTCCCGAAATATTTATTTATTTATATAATAATCATGCCAAGTTTGATGCTTGTACGTATTATGTACGTATTACCGTTTTTACATTAGAGCTAATACAAAAATATGTTAAAAAATACGTCTATTACGGTTCGAAAGATACAGCCGTTTAAAGGTCAGGACAGACAGACAGACATCGTAAGTAATAGGGTCACGTTCTTACTCTTTGGGTGCGGAACCCTATAAACTAAAATAGCAGTGTCGAAAAGCCGTAATGCTACTCTACTATTTAGCTGTTTTAAGGCTATTAATATTTAGTGGAATAGCAACAAGAATTTAACAGTAGAAAGCCAATTATTTTTAACGTTTATGATGCGGACTATAATTTTTATAAAATACTTTCTACAAATAATAGTAACATTTATTAGAGTACTTCGACATGCCCATAAATAAAAGAACCTCCAATCAATTAGCAAAGATATAGCAATTATACTATTGGTCAATATTAGAATTGGTCAGCCGGCGAATTCAACTTGTGAAGGTAGATTTCCAAACTATGCGACAGTTTTGTAGTTGTAGGATTCTTTACAGAATCCATCTGGGAAAGTACCACACCTTTGCCGGTAATTTTGCTGTTAAGCAGTAGTGTGCAAATATAACTGTTTCGGATTGAATGGATAGCCAGTGAAATTACTGGGCATAAAGAGCATCTATTATTATACAGGTTTTGCGCTGTTGAAACCCGAAGTTGTGAAGGTGGCACTGAACTGTTATAAGCAAGTGTGACGCTTACCATCAAGCAAGTGAACAGCGCGTCTCTTCACTGTTTCATTAAAGAAACTCAAAAAAAAAATACAAAAAAAATACTTTATTGCACACTTACAAATGATGTAGAAATGTACAAAAGGAGGACTTAATGCTAAATATTTTCTACCAGTCATCCACCAGGTTGAAAGAAATGGTATGACGGTGTGCATCAAAAACACCTTACTATAAAAGACTAAAACAAAATAAAAATACTGTTTTAAACTATCACGGTTGTTCACTAAAGTTATATGATTATAAAAAAAAAAAAAAAATGAAAAAAAAAAATGAAAATGAAAATTGACCTATTTTTATTAAAATAAAAATAGGTCAATTTTTTTACAAGAAATAGAATAGATAACCATAGATATATAAATAAACTGTCATCGTTTTTATAAGTCTACCTTTAGAATGATAGTCAATTTGGGCCAGTGTTCATCTTTACTTTCGTTTACCTTGGGATTAGCATAGTGTATAGCCCGTGGGCTCGCGTGCTTAATCCGATATTTCATAATAGTTATAAAGAGTTGCAAACTTCGTTTCGATAGCAACTATAGCAACTATGCGTACGGTTTTCATTTATTTTAAGCAAAAAAAGTGAAGGTCAATTTTAAACTTCATTACTTCGGTCAATTCAATTTCGTATAATTATATAATTTCATAAGTAATAGGAAAAGTTTTATTGAAATCTTCTTTCAAAATTTATGAAGGCAGCTCTTGTCAGTTAAATATAGTTTCTATCTCTTCTTATTCTGAGTCACCATTTCAACCTGTGTATACATAGATTATATAGCAATTATGAGTTTGTTTAACATTCTAGAGACCTATGAAACCTCTTTAATAACTTGTAAATAAAAAGAAATATGCACTCAACAATTAAAATCGTTAAATTTCTTCCCAAGGAATTTATCATGTAAGCCCATCGCTAGTTACTATCCAACGCTCGTCAATAACCCATATAAAAACTCATATAAAACCCTTGTAAATATAAATTATATGAATATTCATTTACCCTCCCTTGCATGAAGCTCATTACCTCGTAAATTCGTTTATTCAGGCCATCAATCAAGGAATTTAATCTTTTGCTTTGTTGTATTATAATTTTAAGTCACTAATAGTAAAACAAGGTTTATGGAAGAGGTTCGAAAATAAACGCTACTTATGGTGGCAGCGGCAAATTTTCTCAAAACTTTAGTGTAGGTACCTACTAAAACTTAAAAAGTATAGCTTTTTGTTTCATTACGTCAAACTCTGGTAGGTTATTGGTATCGCATAATAAAGGACGATCTCGCATCTCGAAATTTCTGCTAACCATGTCGCTTGGCTCCTTAGAAACAAATAAACGCTACATAAGTTGGCAGCGGCAAATTTTCACAAAACATTAGTGTAGGTACCTACTAAAACTTAAACCGTCTTACCACAAAAGATTTAAGCAAGCTTTAGACAAGTGTTTAGCAATTGTTTCCCTGCGAAAAATATGCTAAACACTTGTCTAAAGCGTGCTTAAATCTTTTGTGGTAAGACGGATAATGTATAGCTTTTTGTGTTATTATGTCAAACTGGTAGGTTATTGGTATCACATAATAAAGGACGATCTCGCATCTCGAAATTTCTGCTAACCATGTCGCTTGGCTCCTTAGAAGAAATAAATGGAAGTGTTATACTCATCTCGTTTGCAGTTGTGTGCCGCTCAATATAGAAGTGTGCGTTTGTAGAACTAGTAAGAATGTGTCAGTGTGTGCAATACGAGTGTATCTCGCCTCCTTCAGTTTCAGACTTTTTTCGGAACTAGCTCGAGTTTAAGGTACTTCCGAACTATATTTATGATCAAATATTGAATCATACTCGTAAGCACAGAGAAGAGAAGTAAATAGATCGTAAATGAGAAGGAAAATCTGTCGCCAGGCATTATGACACAGACTTCATTGAACATTCTTATTTATGTCAACGCATCGAACTTTGCATCCAAAGAACTTGGACCTTACCTTTTGGGGTTAGGTCTCAAAGTTCTTTATCCGCATCACAGTTGCTAACTGATTTCGAATGACTGACATTTCGTTTATATGTGTGCAACTGGCTACAACAAATTTCTTACAAAAATGCCTTGACTAATTAAAACAAAAAAAAATCTTTTCAATGCTCGTAAGTACGTTCGATGACCTCCAACGAAATCTGCGCGCAACTGAGCTTACACTGGTGTCAAATAGATCTTGTTAACACCACTGATTTCGTACTATTAAAGACATTTAATTGGGCCTGCCTTTACGAATGAATACTCAAGTCAATGGTGAAACAACGGAATGCACATATTCCGACTTCCGACGAGCAAAGCCGCGGACGAGAGCCTTCCTTGCCAATGATAACTTTGTGTAATGATAATAAGTTTCGTGGGACTTTGGAAAGTTTTATAGCAACTGTTATCTTATCTGCGGTTTTATTGACAAGAATTAATGAGGCAATTTAGGTTACCTAGCAAAAAAATTGGTTCTTCC